>CM066033.1:637288148-642116647 GCA_033557465.1 Ichthyophis bannanicus
GAGAATGGAAGTCCAAATGACAGAATCAAAAGCAATAAAAAGAGTGAGAAGACGTTCTATGTGCGTGTGTTCTTTGTAAGTAATAAAGCCAAGACTCTTTCACAGGTCCCACACTATGAAGGTACCTTTATGCCTAAGAGGCATGAGGCCTCGGAAAGAATACAAGAAGGTAAATCGAGGTGATTTAAATGAAAAGGTGAAACCACCTTTGGCATAGAAAGGGGAGGAGTTCGTGAGAGAAACCTTAATAAGGTGAAATTTGTATAAGGAGGATAAGCCACTAACGCTTGCAATTTCATTAATGCGATGTTTGTGAGGTGATTGCAATCAGGAAGATGAACTTCCAGGATAAAAAGTTAGAGCTGTAGTGGCTAAGGCCGTTCAAAGGGCGGTTTCATGAGACTGTCCCAGAACTAGATACAAAATCCATGACACCAGTGATGGCCTGATGGGAGGCTTTGTTAAAAGACGAACTCCCTATGAATCTCGTACTGAGGTGGATGAGAGGAAAGTTGGCTGTCCAAAGAGGCTTATAGGAAGCTGCAACTGCACTGTGAGCGGACTCTTACTGAATTGGTCTTTAGACCAGAATTTGATAAATGAAGTAGGTACTCTAGTACAATTCTAAAGGTATCACAAGGGGGTTTAAGCCCTTTTGAGAACACCAAATAGTAACACGTTTCACAATTAGATGCATAAGAACGTCTTGTGGAAGGTTTTCTAGAAGCGTGAAGGCATCCTTTACCTGTTGGGAAAGGTTAAGATCCTGCAGGGCTAGGCCTTTCAGCAACCCGGCCCTGAGATGCCGGGACTGGGGATTCAGGTGGCAACAGCAGCCAGTCTCTGGGAAGAGAAGGCCTGGAGCACAGCCTAAATCCAGAAGTGGAGCGGGAGATAGATGTAGGAGAATGGGATACAACATTTGTCGTGACCATTTTGGCGCTATGAGGATCATACGACCTCTGTCTCTCTGAAGCTTGAAAAGTGTTTTGGGGATGAGGGGAATGGGTGGGAAGGCAGAGAGGAAGTCCCGACCTCAGTGACCCAGGAGGAAAGGTGTCACCCTTGCCTGGCAATTGGGAGCCCGGAATTCTGGAACAGAACCGGGGGGGAGTTTGGCATTCAGTGGAATTGGCAAAGAGGTCTATTGTTCTGGGGTCCCCCAGATCTGAAAATATATTGTCACTTGGTCTAGGTGGAGAGAGACTTTGTGTGGCAGCAGTACCTGGCTGAGTTTGTCTGCCCAAAGGTTTTGAATGCCTGGGGAAGATATACCACGAATGGTGAATTTGATGCTCTCTGGTGAGGGCCCATCGTCGTAAAGCTTCATGGCATAATGACAGAGAGCCTGTTCCGCCCCTGCATTGTTCACATAGAACATGGGCTACTTGATTGTCCATTTGGACTAGGACTGTCTTGTAGCTAAGATGGGCATGGAAGACTTGAAGAGCTAGATAGATTGCTATCAATTCTAGGATGTTTATGTGAAGATCAAGCCTCCTGTGGAGTCCAGGTACCCTGGGTAGAGAGATGGGTGACGGTGTGCTCTCCAACCCACCTGGGATGCATCTGTTGTTAGTCGTGGCCGGCGCTTAGGGTGTGTTGGGAAAAGGAGACCCCACTAAAAGATTCTCCAGTGAGTGGCCACCAGTGCGTAGGGAACAAGATACTTTGTTGAGAGTTTTGATATCTTGTCTGATAGATCGTCCTGTGTCCACTGTGTGGATAGGGTCCACGTGGGAATGCTCGCTGATGCTGGAGGCGAGCATAGGGAACCTTACATGAAACTGTTAGATGCCCATATTGTCCCAGTAATTGTACCAGTTCTCAAGCAGTTTGTAGGGAGGATTTTCCTGCTTCGTGAGAAGCTAGTTGCACTATGCGAAGACATCGGGGCGGGGGGGGAGGAAAGCCCTTGACTGTCTGGTATCTAAACAAGCTCCTATGAAGTTCTAGGGACTGGGAAGGAACGGAAGTGGGGATTTTGGGGAATTTGTTTTTATTACCAATCCCAAGTATTGGAGGCAATTCACATGGTGCGAGACAGTGCAGAGCTGGCTTTTGCAAGAGTGGGGGCTTGAATGAGCCAGTCGTCCAAGTAATGGGAAGATGATATATCCCTAGGGTTTGCAGGAATGCAGCTACTACTGCCATGCATTTCGTGAATACTCTTGGTGCCGAAGCCATACCAAAGGGAAGAACCCTGTATTTGAGGAAGTGTTTTTCCCCCTTGAAAAGGAATCACAAGATTTTTTTTTCCTGTGAGCCGGATGGATCAGAATGTTAGTATTAATGACATCCTTTACGATCTCGAGAGCAAAGCCAATCCATGACTTTGAAGGTATTGGAGAAGAGTTTCCAGAGAAATCGATTTTGAACTTTCTCAGAAGCAGATATTTGTTCAATCTCTGGAGGTCTAGAATTGGGTCTGTGTCCTCCCTGTTTTCTTTTGAATACGAAAATAGGGGAGTAGAACCTTTTACCCTGTTGGAGAATAGGTAATTCCTCTATGTGCTTCTTTTGGCAAGGAGCTGTTGAGGACATCTTGATCCATTAGATTGTCTGCAGAGGTTTGGGAATTGAAACTGTCTTCCGATTGCTAGGAGGGGCATGCTGTGCAAATGAAGCTTGTACCTCTCTCCTATAATGGACAGAGGACCAATTTTCTGCTGTTATTTGGTGCCCATCTGTCGGCAAAATGGACACAACCTGTCCTGGGAGTTTTAACTGGGCTCTGGGACTCATTCGAGAGGCAGGAACAGCCAAGCTCTCTAGGAAGGAGTCAAAGCCCTTGAGAGGGCGGCTGAGACTGTGGAGCTGATTGAGCTCTCAGGCCTTTTGGCTTCTTTTTGTTGTCTGGATTGTTTGTTGTTGTCCTTTTTAGGCAGCAAACTTGAACCCTGACCTTGCCCTTGCTTGGTAGAGGAACGGATGAGGGGAAAACTTTCCTCGTTTTACTGGAAAAAGTTTTTTTTTATAGGGTTTCTTTTTGGCTGGAGTGGCGTGTAGATGTTGACAATCTGTCTAAAGTGATATGTGTCAGCATCGTATCTCATTAGCCTTTTCCTGCCAAATTCTTGCCAAAGAGGTTTTCTCCTGTGCGGACGGGATGTTTCCTAATTTTATTTACGTCCCAAATCTTCCCAAATTCTCCAGTCTGATGCCTGAAAGCCAGGCAATCCGGACATCGCACCAATGACAATAGCAGTAGTTCTGCTGATGCATTCAAAGCAGTCAAAAGCTGCTCGCACGATTTACAAACTCGGATATGTATTGAGCATGCTGACAAGAGTAAGGAAGTCTTGTCATTTGTCATCAGGGAGAAGGGGGCTCCATAAGCTCCAAATCTCACTGTGACTTTCTTTGTGGAACATTCCCATATATACACTATATGAGCTGATCCTAGCTGAAAGCATGGAAGCCTGAAAGGGTTTGATGCCCAAAGACGTCAAGAGTCCTGCATTCCTGAACCTGGAGGATTTGGATGCATGTCTTTTTTGCAACTTTCCATCCGATGGGGGGGGCCTTGGCTGAATCCAGTTACCATTGAATGGTGTGGCAGCTGAGATCTTTGAAAGCCAGGACATGGTGGAACTCGATACAATTAGTATCCGAGAATCCTAGAATGAGGAGATGTGAATCAAAATGTTGTTTCCCGACATTCTGAGCAATCAAATCATGAAGAATTTCATGAATGGGCAGAGTGGCTGCCTCTTTGGGAGCCTTAGAGTAATTGGAGAATTTCCAATTCCTTTGCTCATAGGTTCCTTTTCAGGAGCTACCAGTGATTGAACAGGCCGCAGGCCACATCACGAATAAAATCCTGAAAAGACAGGTCCTCCGGAGGAGACATGCGTGCATTGAGGAGAAGAGGAGTCTTCCCGGGAGGAAGCAACTCTGGTACTGGAATTATCAGAGTCCTTCAGAATCGGAGGATTCAGAGTCATCTCTGATCCTGATGTTCAATGTGCAAAGCATGGTATCGATATCCGATCGAAGTTTGGTACCGAACAGGGGGATAAAGGGGCGGTTGGTCAGGTACTGAATCTGTCGATGGGCCAGAGAAAAAGTTTGGCTGGGAATAATTCCCCACCGGGGACGGTACCATTGGTGCTGGTACGCAGTATCGGTTCTGGTGCTGGTACCAGTATCGGTTCCGGTGCTGGGACCAGCATCGGTATTGGTGTTGGTACCAGTGTCCGTTGAACCGTCCGGTAGCGTTGTCCAATGGTACCGCAGCTGAAAGGAGAGCTGCAAGACGGGCATTCAATAGCAAGGAATTCTTCTGGTGTCAATCGCCACTGCCGATGCTTTGGTGTGGTTTGTACCGGGGGTAGAAGTGGCCGGAACAGCTTGAGCCTGGCACCAGTAGTTCTCGCCGAGGTTGAGGCCTCGAGAACATCCTGGAGCCCCGTTGGTGCTTTGGAGTACGACGAAGCCTCCCACTGGGGGGCTGTGTTGCCGGTGTAATTTCCTCAAGGGCAAGTGCCAAATGGCTTCTCGATGCTTGGAAGGAGATCTACCCCCCCGCTTTGAGGACCGGCTCTTATGTTTATTTACCGGAGATCTATGGGAGGAAGACGAGGCTCTAGAACATGTTGATGCAATGCACATGGCATCTGAAGAAAAGAGGGTTACCGAGCTTTGCAGCCTGGTTCTGTCTTCCTCTTTTAGTCATCCCCATACAAGGAAGACAACACTCCGATGTGATAATGTCAGGGCCTAAACATTTGCACACACCAGTCATGGGTGTCGGTGACAGAAATAGTACCACCACACTTAGTACATTTTTTAAAACTACTAGCTGTTTTTTCCATTTTTCAGGAAAATGGGACCTAAATGCCCAAAATGGCACCTAGCACAAAAAGAAAAAAATTTCTGAAGAGAAACAGTTCAGAAAGTATATATAATATATTTTTTTATTTATTTATTTTAAAAGAAGAAAAGAGACCAGCAGTACCGGTAGGTGTTGAGAGGAGGCAAATGCAACCACAAGCAAACAAGTTTAAAGAAGCAATTTTCTGCAGTGACAGGGTATGTGTCCTGTCGGCTCCACGGAAAATGGAAAAACTGAAGAAGGACAATTGGAAAGGGAGGAAGGCAGTGCACATGCTGAGGGATGCTCCCAAAAGCGTTCCTATTGGATGCTGGGGAGCATTGCCGCGCAGGCTCTGTCGGTACCGATGATATCCATATGTAAAGACTACATTTCTGCTTGTTCCTGGAGATCATTAGATTTCTCTGTAATTATATACATTCAAACAATGCAAAGTTTCCCTTTGAGTCAGTGCTGACCCAGCAGCTCCTGTTTTTTTTTTGGCAGTGTGGACCAGAAGTAAACTGCCAAGCCTGTCTTCCAGGTAATGGAGGGGTAAAGTGACTGTCCAAGGCATGCTAGTGGGACTTGAACCCTGGTTACCAAGCCAGTACTCTAACCGCTAGGCTATTCGTTTTGTTTTGTTTTTTCAATGCCATCAAGTCAATGCTGACTCTTGGGAACCCAGCAGCCCCTGGGTTCTCTTGGCAAAGTATGACTGAAGTAGATTGCCAAGTCTTTTCTTCCAAGGCACTAGATTAAGGCCACAAGAAGTGCCAGTGGGAATCAAACCCAGATCGTCTTAGGGTGTAGGCTACTCGTCCACTCTAGACACAGTATATACCTTTCTATATACTGTAAAGTATATATAGATATATAAAGCAATATATAGAGACATATATATAGAGAGATAGATAGATATAGATACAGAATAGTTTGGGGGGGGGGGCGAGTTTTGAGTCTTTTAGCCCACTGATCTAAAAAGTACATTCCTCCAAAATGGTACTAAAGAAGACATGCATGAAGAGGGGTAGTGTTATGGCCGTGTTCACATGTATATGAGCACATATGCATGTAAATGGATATTATAAAATATTGACTAGCATGAAGGCACAATCGTTAGCATGAATGTGCATACTTTGCATAGCTGGTCCACAGTCTGGGTGTAACATGCAGAGTCTGGAAGTCCATGAGTTGAGTATGAAATTTATGGTTATTCATTTACACCTGTTCTCAAGCAAATATAAATGTCTGTGCTTTAATTTAAGGTGCAAACTTTGCTTCTTATGTTAGCATTTTATAAAAACATAGACACTGTAGGCACTATAAAATAAGGTCCCCTTTCCATCCTACACTAGTTATCCTTCTATAAAATTATCTTTCAAATGATATATTCACAATGCAAAGAATCAATTAGGAAAAAAGCACGACTAAAGAAATAGGCATTATTTTTTTATTAAAAGAAAGAAAATCACCTTTAATGCAAATAGACAAAGGCAATGAATTCCATAAAACAGGGTCCAATGATGGGCAATGCTCAAGCCTGAGTGGCATTTACTGTATGGCACACAGTAGAAACTATTAACAAGTCTGAATGTGAGGAATGCAAGGTCTAGTGTGCCCCCTGAGGAATTGCCAGTGCTTGAAGGCAGCAACTTATACACGACACAAAAATATTAGGATGAGAGTTTGGAATGTTATTTGCCACAAAACTGTCAACTAGTGTAAAGCCTTCAAATATGGAATAATGTGTTCATGATACATGAGTTACTTAAGGGCCATATTTCGACATTCTGGATCAATTGTAGCACATATAAAATAGAAGTAGGAGCAATGAGATAGAAGAATTGCAATGGTCACGGTTTACCAAAAGCAAAGCCAGAAAATTTATGTAGACATCACCAAGTGGTAGAAAATAATTCAAGCAACAAACTCCCGCTTATAAAAGTAAATTTAACCCCAGCACACACTAGATTTCCCTAAACAGCTATGTTTTACTTTAACATTTTAATCAAATTTGCTTAGATCCTGATGGTGGGTATCAGCCATAGAGAAAACAGCACTCCAGGACATCAAGAATGGCCTCAAGACCTCATGGAATCAAAAGAGATGCAAAGAGCACTAAGACTAGCACCAATACCTCAGCCACCAAGAGAGGGACAAAGTAGCAAAAAGAGTGGAAGGAAGACTCCCAAGGCCAAATTAGCACCAACACTGGCTAAAAGACTCCCAAAGCTTGAGAGGATCAAAGCAATACCAGCATGGCTGTAAGGTCCCAAAACACCTGAAGGTGACATAAGCAGAAGCAAAATTGACAAAAAGGCCCCAAAACACCAGGAAAAGGGTAATGTGACATTAATATTGATGTGGAGGCCTGTCCATGCCCTGTATATCCAGGCAGAATTGGGTCATCCAAAGTTAGACCTGATTCTGAACTTGTGGCCCCACTGGGATCAGAATCTGGTCTAGCGCCTGGATGAGCAGGTTGAGACCCGATTCTGCACAGCTGTACATCCCAGTGACTACTGTCAGACGGCTGCCTAGGGTGAGAACTTACACAATCTTGACGATGCATATATTCATATGATTCTTGCAAGGTATTGTGGGTAATGTAGTTCATTCATTCCCAAACACAGCTTTTATGATGGGGTTTAATTCACCCAGCACAAATATGCTTGGTAGCAATATAAATGAGGTTACTTGCGTGCAGTGTTTAAATGGATAACATAAAGTCACAAAGCAAAATCAGAAAACAACCTTCAACTTGTTCAGGCAATTAGCTAAATAATAAGGCACAAAGAAATGAATAAACTTTGCTTGTTAGGTTAACTTCTGCTTATTTTCCACGCAGATCCCAGCAGTGATTCTCCCTTGCTCACACACACAATCAGGTGCAGCTTTAATTACTATCAATTGACCAGCTGAAACCCTTTAGCTGGCTGGCTGCTACTGTGTGAACCCAAATCCTGCTTTAAGAGCTGTTTGCAGTGGACATAAGAACAAAGTTAGGTTTCTTTGTGATGGCTTATGTGTTTGCTCACAGAAAGCCTAGCAATAGCTGGGATAGAGAACAGTCCATGTAATTAATAGTCTCATCTGCTGTAATTTCCCCTTCATCAATCAGCATAGGGTCACTATCATACATTGGCACAGATGAGTCTTTCAATAAGGCACTATCATGAGAATGCTTATTCCCTTGCTGCCATTCACTATTATAGATAGGGTCTGGATCAGTGTTCATACCTGAGCCTCTCCTGCTATCATAATTCCTCTCTGTATAGCCTGGCCAGTATGTAATCCTATTCTGTTGTCCAGCCTTCCAATCTTGATCCCTGGACACTGGATCTTTCCTCACATACCTTCTGGCATAGGTCTGAAAGTCCTTTCCACATGCAGTCTTCTCTCTTCCAGGTAGCCACTGGTGATTCCTATCTCTGCCAATCCATTCCTCTGGCTGACTCCAGTTCCAATGGAATACCTCCCAGTATAGGTACTGGGCTTGGACTCTCCCAGACCATCCAATGGGCTTTATTCTCTTCATTCCAGAGAGTTTCCATCTTTCTCTATCCGCTTGGCTTGGCTTCTGTTTCTCCAGGTGATACTGGTGCTTGAGCTTGTAGCCGTTGCTGTATCTGTGTCTGAAGCTCTTTCTGTAGCTGTCATCTGAAGAATAAGCTCTATTCTTATTCTGTCCTAATGTGTGCTCCTCCCTAACACAGCGCAGCTGTGTTGAATCCAGGCCCTGCCCTTTGAGGTGAGTGCTTAGGGATTACATCATAGCTCTCTTGATTGCACACACGTTTTCTCACTTCAGCCCCTCTCATGGCTGCTGGAAACCTGGTGCATTCTGGGACTGGTAGTCTTTTATGTGAAAACTCTGTTTTCTTACTTCTACCAAAACTGACAGGTTGCTTGTTCAGAGTCACATCATCTTTTCTATAGCTCCTACCTGAGCTATGATAAGCTTCCTTATCACACTACCCATGTAGTGGAGTCAGGCCACTGAATGGAGCTGCAGAGCCATGGCATCCCATCACCATGGCAACGCAGCTCCATTCAGGAGCCACAAATGCCGGCCACCTCAGATCAACTCCTTTTCCCGGCAGCTGGACCCTCGATCCGGCATCCCATGGCCAGGGTCCAGCTGTGGGGAACTCACTCCACTCCAGCCTCACCTGTCCCATGCTGGTCACCCGAAGAAATTCCGCATCCAGGGGGACTTATTCCACCTCTGAGGTGGAATAGGTCCCCCATCTAGGTTCCGAGGCCATGGACATACAGGGCTGACCTCTGAATCGGCCCTGTATGTCCGGGGTCATGACCTGTCCATGCCCCACCCTTGCCCCACCTCCAGAATGCCCCCTCTACCCCTGTCTAGGCTTCCCCGTACAAACCTGCTTTTTCCGGGACTGGCAGTGGAGTGAATAGCAGGAATGGAATGACCCCCATAAAGCTCCCAAGTCATCTGAGTATGGGACAAAGAAGCAATAGGGAGGGTTAGATGATGACCCATACATTTCTGGGAAAATGACACCCTTTGAGGGATGCATGCGTGACTATGTACAGTAAGTGCCTCTCCATTTACAGGTTTGCCTGGGAGATTTTGATGGCAAGAACTTACTTTTTGTTGCACAGCAGAAAGATCACATGAAAGGACTTAGGGAACCTTCTTTGAAAATAAGATCAGAATGCAACCTAAACATTCATCTGTAGTATTCCCTAGGCTGTCACAAAAGAGTACTATTGACTAGTTCTGAGCACCTCTTCTGGGATAATCATATAGCAAGATGTAAAATCAGTAGTTAAAGAAACAGTGTAATGAAGAACCCAAGTCATCAAGTGATGGTTTAAAGTAGCACCGACACTGGCATGAAGGCCACAACATATTGTGAGAGGGGCACACAGAATAAACATTGGCACTGAGGCATCAAGGCAATGAGGATGAAAGGTTTGGGCACTGTAATTCAGCTGGGGGTTTATCATTGACTTGACCATATGGGTCCTGAAAGCATGAAATCATTCTAAGTTCCATCAAGATGCCAGAGATCTCCTGGAGTACCTTAAACACAAAATATGTTGTAGCTTGGGAAATTGTATCCTGGAAGGCACTTGGTAATTAAGGACATGGATAAAATGCAGCTCTCATTTCTTCTATGTTTGTCCAACTGAATGCCAGTGCCCAAACTTTTCATCCTTATCATTTTGGTGCCTCAGTGTCAATACTGTTCATCTTTTGCCTCTCTGGATGGCAGAAGACCCCAAGACATCATAGAAAAGGTAATAAAATAATGTTAACAAAGGTATTTATTTTATTATTTTAATTCTTTCTTTATTCTTTTTGAATCTGAAGTTTAAAGGAGAAAAAAAACAGCAACAGAAAAGCTTTGCCTAAAAACAGAAAAATTCCCCTTCTGCAAACAGCTACAAAAATAAATAAATACATAAATAAATAAATAAATAAATAGCCTAAGCAGCAAAAAATGTTATCTAATAAAAATAAAAGTAGTCCCATTACTTAAGAACTCTTAGGCCGAGACTGTGCATTAAGATCCCCACAATGGCTTTGCTTAAAGTAGAGGCCCTCTAGGAATGGTTTTCGCTGTCACCTTTCCTATCCTTTTTAGCCACATTAAGATGATCAGAAACAATCACCTCTAGGCCCTGTTCTTCTTTTGTGATAGAAATACTTCATCCTAAGAACATAAACATAAGATATGCCATACTGGGTCAGAGGAAGGTCCTCAAGCTCAGTATCCTGTTTGCAAAAGTGGCTAATCCAGGTCACAAGTACCTGGCAGTTTCCCAAAAGATACACAAATTCTGCAATGCTTGTTCTGGGGCAAGCTGTGGATTTTCCGGGTCACCTTTAATAATGGTTTATGGACCTTTCCCCCAGGAACTTGTCCAAACCTTTTATAAACTCAGCTACACTAACGGCTTTTGACTACATCCTCCGGTAACAAATTCCAGAGTTTGGTTTACACGATGAGTGGAAAAATATTTTCTCTTATTAGTCTTATACAGGTTACACTGTAGCTTCATTGCATGTCCCCTAATCTTTCTACTTTTTGATGGCATAAACAATCGATCTACATTATCCGTTCCACTCCATTCATTACTTTATAGACCTCCTATGTAGTTCTGCAATCTCATATTTCAGTTCTTTCAACAACCTCAGATGTACACCATCCAGTCCATATTATTTGCTACTCTTCAGTTTATCAAATAGTTGTGATACATCTTCCCAGTTTATATATATTTCTTTAAATTCTTCTGATAGATCAACTTTAAATACCATTTCAGTCATGGGTAACTTCTCTACATCTTCTTCAGTAAAGACTGTAGCAAAGAATTCATTCAGTCTATCTGCTATGGCCTTGTCTCCTCTTAGTTGCCCCTTTTACCCCTCTCTTTTCTTTTTCTTGTTTCCCATTTAAATTTTCATTAATATTGCAGGACGTAATACAAACATCTCAAAAGCCAGCAATGTACATATTATGCAGCTCTAGTAAAATCCAACAGCATTTTATTGGCAGCATTTAACTATATCATTCCCCCCCCCCCACACCGCATGAAGTGTTATTAACCATATCGATGAACATCATAATTCTCTACTTTCATAACTTTGTACACTTTCCAGATCATTTCATGTACCCTCATGTACATCTCGTGTTGCTTTATATCCCTTTCCTTAGTACCCTTCCTAATACAATCCTCTCACCAATCCCTCCATCCCTCCCCCTCTCCCCCCAACCCCTCCCCTTCCTGCTCTTCAATCATATATCCTTTTTCCGCCTCCTCCAGCCCCATATCTGTACCCCCTCCCTTTTTTTACCAAATCACCTGCCAATCTCCTAATGACCTATCTCGAGAGCCCTGCCCGCCCCCCTCTCCGCCTTCCATGTGTCCAGCCACTCACACACTCTCTTCCAGATTGGTGCACTCATCTCCCCTTTTCCCCGTCTCAACTCTGTCAATATGTGCATCAAGCACATCTCAGTCATCCTTCTAACAAAGCCTGCCGGCTGTGGTGTGTCCGCCCCCACCCAGTGCTGCACTATCTCACATCGAGCTGCTACTATACAGTGATGTAGCACCCCACTGTCCCGTTTTGGAATGTCCTTCTCAAGCTGATGCAGTAAGCAAATCTCTGGTGTCTTTTGCAATCTATGTCCTGTCATGTTATAAATCATTTCCAAAATCTCTTTCCAGTAAGCTTGCAGCCATTCACACTGCCACCACATATGTATCCAATCTCCTCTCACTTGACATCCCCTCCAAGCAATGGTCAGTGTGTTCCCCTCCTGCTCTCTTTTTACATACCAGGGTCCAGTACCAATGCAGCAATACTTTATATGCATTTTCTTTTACCTGTGTAGCAATAGATACTCTTGCCACAGTCCATATTATTTTATACCAAGTCTCATCGGTCCAGCGCACCTCCAAGTCTTCCTCCCATTTTATCATATATCCCAATTTACTATCTCCATTAATCCTCTCTGAATCCTGGACAAAACTCCTTTGTGTCCTAAATTCCGGGAACACAACACAGCTTCTATCTCCTTTTTGCTAATATAGATTTTAACTGTTATACCTTACTTTGGGAATATTCTGACTGTGTAGCCCTCAAATCAGATAGCTGTGTGTCATACAGGAAGGAAAGAAAAAGTTCAGTGTAACTATTTGGCTTCCATTGTTTGAATTTTCTGGTACAAGCCAGCTCCCAGGGAAGGGCTAATTCGATCAGCTTACTGGCTGCCATAGTTCCTGTGTTTTTCAGTCTGCACAGTTTCTAAAGCCTGCAAAACGCTAAGTTACAGCTTCTATCTCCTTTTTGTTAATATAGATTGTAACTGCTATGCCTTACTTTGGGAATATTCTGTGTAACCCTTAAATCAGATAGCTGTGTGTGATACAGGAAGAAAAGAAAAAGTTCAGTGTAAGTATTTGGCTTCCATTGTTTGAATTTTCTGGTACAAGCCAGATCCCAGGGGAAGGGCTAATTAGATCAGCATACTGGCTGCCATAGCTCCTGTGTTTTTCAGTCTGCACAGTTTCTGTTGTTGTTAAGTGCCATCGAGTCGGAGTCGACTCATGGCGACCCTCTGGATAGCTATCCTAAATTGTGTTCAGTCTTGAGTCAGGCGGCTCATTGTTGACAGACTGGTACCGATAGCTGCTGTTATTGTATCGATCCATCTCATTGCTGGCCTTCCTCTTTTGCACTGATCTTCTATCTTGCCAAGCATGATGTCTTTCTCTAATGATCTCTCTCTTCACATGGTGTGTCCAAAAGTATGAAAGTCGAAGTCTTGTCATCTGAGCTTCCAAAGAAAGCTTAGGTTTGATCTCCTCTAGTACCGACTGGTTTGTTCTTCGGGCAGTCCATGGTATACACAGTATTCGCTGCCAGCACCATAATTCAAAGGCATCAATTTTCTTCCTGTAATATCTTTCACTGTCAAGCTTTCACATCCATATGATGTTATTGAAAATACCATGGCTTGAACAAGTCAAATCTTTGTATGGAGAGAGGCATCTCTGCTCTTGAGAATCTTATTTAGGTTTTTCATAACCATTCTGCCAAGAGCAATATGTCGTCTGATTTCTTGACTATTTGTTGCTTCTTTATTGATAGTTGATCCAAGTAGGTTAAAGTTGTTCACGATTTCAATTTCTTCTCCTTCAACGATGAACCTGTTGATTATGCCAGTTGTCATGATCTTTATCTTCTTTACATTAAGGTGCAGACCCATTTTGAGACTATGTTCTTTGATTGTGAGAAGCACAGTTTCTAAAGCCTGCAAAAACGCTAAGTTACAGCTTATATCTCTTTTTTGCTAATATAGATTTTAACTGTTATACCTTACTTTGGGAATATTCTGACTGTGTACCCCTAAAGCCTACCAAAACTATAATTTTCTTTCTTGTCTCTGCTGGTTTCTAGCTTCCAATATTGAGTTTTAACTGTCTGTTTTGGGGAAATTGCTAATATAAAGTTTAACTGTGGTTATACATTAAGCTTGGGGATAATCTGACTGACTGACTGCTTTTCTGGGTAGCCTTGGAGCAGATATCTGTGGGTGCCCCCAGTTCAGGAACATCCTTCTGGCCAGAGACACTTAGGTTCCTGCTGACCCTACCCCTCACCCCCCTCACCCACACCAGGGGCTGCATTGCCTATATAGTAATCACATACATTGCCATCTATCCTTTTAACTTCGGTTAAAGCCCACATCTTCTTCTTCCTTTCTTCTTCTTCTTCCTTTTCTCCTTCAAGGACTGCTTATTTTGCATGTCGTGTATTCAGTGCAATAAATGCAGTACATTCATTCCAAGACAAATCATTTGGAACCTAAGAGCTTTTACTCTGTGCCTCAGGTCAGCTGTCATGCATAAAGAATTGAATCTACTAAGGGAAGACCTAGCTGCCATGCATAAAGAGGTGACCCTACTGAGGAAGGAACTGGCTGCAATGAAACACACCTCTTCTGGGATACAAACTAAACAAAGTCCACCACCGCTCCCACAAAGAATCAAACACCCCAGGAACAAATGGATCACAGTGGTTTCTTGTATAGATTGCAACCTGTGACACAGAGGCATCCTATGTATCAGACGATATCCCTGCATAATGCCTTCTCTGCCTTGGCGAATGAGGATGCCCAATCCAAAGATACTGAAGGGACCCTTAAATGAGACAGACAATGCCCAATCTCCTTCTAAAGGACCAAATATGAAAAAAATCCTCACCACACCGCAAACTACTGCTACTTGGTGATTCCATCATCAGTGGCACCAACTTGGGAACACAGTTCAAAGGAGAGAAGATAGTCAGGTGCCTCCCAGGCTCTTCAGCCAGTGCTCTATGTTAGAGAGGGCATTGAGTCAGAAAGAATTAAAGTTTTGTAGGAAAAAAAATTGCTGTAGAATCCCTATGGATAGAATTCCATGTATGAAGGGGAAGGTGATGGCAGTGGGGGTGTACTATCTACCGCCTGGCCAGAACTGAACAAATGTATGATTAAATGCTCAAAGAAATCAAGGAAGCTAAGGAAGCTAACAAACGTCACAGCACAGTAATAATAATGGGTGATTTCAATTACCCCGGTATCGACTGGGTCACTGTCACGACAGGACATGCTAGGGAGATAAAGTTCCTAGATGAAATGAATGACTGCTTCTTGGAGCAGCTGGTTCATGAACCAACCAGAGGGGAAGCCATATTGGACCTAGTCCTTAGTGGAACACCAGATCTGGTGCAGGAGATAAGGGTGTTGGGGCCACTTGGCAATAGTGATCATAGCATGACCATGTTTGATTAAATTAGTGAAGGAGGGATAGTAAGGAAATCCACAGTACTATATTTTAACTTTTGAAAGGGAGACTATGATAAAATGAGGAAAATAGTTAAGAAAAAAAATAAAAGGAGCTGTTGCAAAGGTTAAAGACTTACATCAAGCTTGGGTGTTGTTTAAAAATACTATCCTGGAAGCCCAGACCAGCTGTATTCCACACATTAAGAAAAGTGGAAGAAGAAAGTCCAAAAAACTTCCAGCATGGTTTAAAGGTGAGGTCAGAGAGGCTGTTGCTGCCAAAAAAGCATCTTTCAGGAAATGGAAAAAAGAGCCAAACGATGAAAACTGGAAACAGCACAAGCATTAGCAAATTAAATACAAAGCATTGATAAGGCAGGCAAAGCGAGAATTTGAGAAGAAACTTGCTATGGAAGCAAAAATGCAAAATAAAGACTTTTCAAGTACATCCGTAGCAAAAAGCCTGTGAGAGAGTCAATTGGACCGTTAGATGATAGAGGGGTAAAAGGGGCAGTAAGAGGAAACAAGGCTATAACAGAGAGACTGAATGAATTCTTTGCTTTAGTCTTTACTGAGGAAGATGTAGGGATGTTACCCAAGACTGAAGTGGTATTTAAAGGTGATACTGCAGAGGAATTGAGAGAAATATCGCTACACCGGGAAGATGAATTACAACTGTTATATAACTGTTATATAACTGTTATACAACTGTTATATAACTGTTATAACCCTGTTATCCAAGTTTGTACTTCCTGTTCGATGTAAAACCTGACAGCTTGTTGTTATGGTCGTTAAGTTATGATGTAAACCGCGCTGATGCTAACCCTGTTATCCAAGTTTGTACTTCCTGTTCGATGTAAAACCTGACAGCTTGTTGTTATGGTCATTAAGTTATGATGTAAACCGCGCTGATGCTAAATAGCGCGGTATATAAGAAATTGTAATAAATAAAAACTATTCGATAAATTGAATAGTAGCAAATCACCTGGGCCAGATGGTATACATCCAAGGGTGTTGAAAGAATGAAATATGAGTTTGCAGATCTGCTATTAGTAATCTGTGAACTTTCATTAAAATCATCTGTAATACCTGAAGATTGGAGGATTGCCAATATAACGCCAATTTTTAAAAAGGGTTCTGGGGTGATCTACAGACCGGTGAGCCCGACGTCAGTACCAGGAAAAATCATAAGATGAAAAATCACCTCAGCATTAACCTCAAAAAAACGGAAGCAATGTTCGTTACAAGAACACCCGTGACTGAGGATACTTTCCCAACAACAATCTCAATCAACAATACATCTATACCTGTTAAAAAAGAGGTAAGATACCTGGGTGTAATAATAGATCATACTCTCACCATGATTCCACACATAAAGCAGACAGTAAGAATCATATTTCATAAACTCAAAACCATACAACACCTAAGGCCTCTCCTGGACACACATGACTTTAGATCGGTTGTCAATACACTCATCACACCCCACTTTGACTATTGCAATAGTCTACTAATTGGCCTACCACAAAAAAAACACTTACCTATTACAAAGAGCCCAGAACATCTGTGCAAAAGTAATTACTAAAGCTCGTCTAACAGACCATGTGACCCCTATACTCCTAGAACTACATTGGCTCCCTATAAACAGCCGTATCAGATACAAAATTCTCCTAACAACCTTCAAGCTCCTAAATGACATCGCCCCATCACATCTATCAACACTACTACAGACCCCATCCGAATCAAGAGCTCGCAGACAAAATGCAGCCCACTCACTTGATATGCCAAAATCATTCACGAAGACCAAAAAATCCTCAAGTGACAGAGCCTTTACGTTCACAGCCCCCATGCTATGGAATGATCTCCCACTAGACCTCCGCATCATAAAAGACCTCTCCCACCCCCATGCCCTGTCCCACAACATCCACAGACACACCAACTCAGAACCCCCAAAACCACAATTAAATAACCCCACACAGTCCCCCTTCACACACACAAAACCTATGATAATAATGGAAATAAATTCCACCACCTACACATGACACACCATTATTCTGTAACACATTGTACGATTACTCTATAACACATTTGTATAGAACCACTTGTAAATAACTTATGTAAATAGTTTTGGACAGTTTTATTTCTACATCTGTTATTATATGTAAAAAGTTAGAAAGTTTCTTTCTGTTCAATGTAATGTATACGGAAGTATACTTAATTTGTTATCTTGTTCCATGTAAACCGCCCTTGATCACTGGAAGGGGCGGTATAGAAGAAATAAATAAATAAATAAATAAAAAACAAAATTACTCAGCATGTAGATAGTCATGGCCTAATGGGAGACAGCCAACATGACTTTAGACAAAGAAGATCTTGTCTTACTAATCCGTTATGTTTTTTTGAAGGTTTGAATAAACCGGTAGACAAAGGTGAGTGATATAGTGTATCTGGACTTTCAGAAAGCCTTTGACAAGGTCCCTCATCAGAGACTTTTGGCAAAACCTAAAAAGTCATGGGATAGGAGGCAATGTACTATTGTGGATCGGGTACTGGTTAAAAGATAGAAAGCAGAGGGTAGGGCTAAATGGCCAATTTTCCCAGTGAAAAAAGGTGAATAGTGGAGTACCCCAGGAATCTGTACTGGGTCCGCTGCTTTTTGACATATACATAAATGACCTGGAAAAGGGAATAACTAGTGAGGTTATCAAATTTGCATATGACACAAAACTGTTTAAAGTTGTTAAAACCCAAGGGGATTGCGGAAAACTGCAGGAGGATCTGGATAAATTGGAAGACTGGGCATCCAAATGGCAGATGAAATTTAATGTGGACAAGTGCAAAGTTATGCACCTAGGAAAGAACAACCCACACTATGGTTACAGAATGCAAGGTTCCACATTGGGAACCACCCCCCAAGGAAAAAGATGTATTCGTCATCGTGGTAACATGTTAAAATCCTCTGCCCAGTGTGCAGCAGCAGCCAAGAAATCAAATAGAATGCTAGGTATGATAAGGAAAGGAATGGTAAATAAAACAAAAGATATTATAATGCCTCTGTATTGTTCCATGGTACGACCGCACCTTGAATATTGTGTGCAATTCTGGTCGCTGTATCTTAAAAAGGATATAGCGTTATTATAAAAGGTACAGAGAAGAGCCACCAAAATGGTAAAGGGGATGGAAGGCAACTCCTATGAAGAGAAGCTACAAAGGTTAGGGCTCTTCAACCTGGAAAAGAGATGTCTGAGGGGAGATATGATAGAGGTCTATAAATTAATGAATGGAGTGGAACAGGTAAACATAGATCAATTGTTTATGCTATCAGAATATAGAAAGACTAGGGGACATGTAATGAAGCAACAGGGTAAACTATTTAAGACAAATAAGAGAAAATATTTTTTCACTCAACGTGTAATCAAACTCTGGAATTTGTTACCGGAGGATGTAGTAAGGGCTATTAGTGTAACTGGGTTTTAAAAAAGGTTTGGACAAGTTCCTGGAGGAAAGGTCCATAAACCATTATTAAAAAGGGACCAAGGATATCAATTATTGAGCCAATACAAGCATTGTGGAACCTGTGTCTCTTGGGGAAACTGCTAGGTACGTATGACCTAGATTTGCCACTGTTGGAAACAGGATACTGGGCTTGATGGACCTTGGTCTGACCCAGTATGGCATATCTTATGTTCTTTTGTTCTAATACAAACCACATTGTTGAAGTACTTAGCGCAGAAAGTGAACTCTCCAAACTTGATGTTGTTATCCATTTGGGCACAAATGACCTGACTAGAAACAGTGTCTCTACAGTCCAAAAGGACTTCCAATCTCTGGGAGAGAAACTCAAGCCCATTGTTAACACTGTTGCATTCTCAGAGGTTCTATCTGTTCTTGGCAAGGGGGCAAAACTGCTAAACGAATACTTCTACTCTGTTTTTACTAAAGAATGTCCTGGAGAAGGACCTCCTCTGACTCCCAAATATAAAAATGGGAATGAAGTAGATACCACACCATTCACAGAAGATGAAGTTTTAGAGCAACTTGCAAAACTGAAAGTGGACAAGGCCATAGGATCGGATGGGATACATCCCAGGATACTGAAAGAGCTCAGAGAGGTTCTTGCAGGGCCATTAAAAGATATTTTCAACAGATCCCTGGAAACAGGACTGGAGAATGGCTGATGTTGTACCTCTACACAAAAGTGGTGACAGGGAAGAAGTGTCAAACTACATGCCTGTGAGCCTTACCTCAGTGGTGGGAAATGTAATGGAGACACTCCTGAAAGAGTGAATAGTGAACTTTCTCAAAACCAACAGGTTGCAGGACCTGAGGCAACATGGTTTTACCGAAGGATGATCTTGCCAGACAAATCTGATTGAATTCTTTGACTGGGTGACCAGGGAACTAGATCAGGGGCATGCGATGGATGTCATCAACCTGGATTTCAGCAAAGCCTTTGATATTGTTCCTCATAGGAGACTTATCAATAAACTCAGTAGCTTGGTAACGGATCCCAAGATGGTAAATTGGATCAGAAATTGGTTGACTGACAGATGACAGAAGGTAATGGTAAATGGAGCTAACTCAGATGAAGGGAAGGTGATTAGCGGGATGCCCCAGGGGTCAGTCCTGGGCCCGGCACTGTTCAATGTATTTGTGAGTGATATTGCTGAAGGACTGAATGGAAAAGTCTGTCTTTTTGCAGATGACACAAAACTTTGCAACAGAGTGGACTCCCCCGAGGGATTGGTTAACATAAGGAAAGATCTACAAAAGCTGGAAGAATGGTCTAATGCTTGGCAATTAAGATTTAATGCAAAGAAGTGCAGAGTGATGCACTTGGGTAGCAGAAATCTAAGGGAAATGTACGCGATAGGGGGTGAGAGGTTGGTGTGCACGGATCAGGAGAAAGACCTTGGTGTGATTATTTCTGAAGATCTCAAGGTGGCAAATCAGTGTGACGAGGCAGTGGCAAAAGCCAGGAGGATGTTGGGCTGCATACAAAGAGGAATTACCAGCAGAAAGGAAGAGGTACTTATGCCACTGTAGAAGTCATTGGTGAGGCCTCACTTGGAATACTGTGTTCAGTTTTGGAGACCATATCTTGCAAGGGATGTAAAAAGACTGGAAACTGTTCAGAGGAAGGCGACCAAAATGATTTGGAGACTGCATCAGAAGCCTTATACACTTTGGAGGAGAGGAGGGCCAGGGGAGATATGATTCAGACCTTTAAATACTTAAAGGGAAATAATGAACAAACAAACCTCTTCCAAAGACAGGGAAACTGTAAAACTAGAGGGCATAACAGGAAGCTGCAAGGTGGTAAATTGAAAGGCAATGTCAGGAAATACTTTTTCACAGAAAGGGTGGTGGATGCTTGGAACGCCCTCCCAATGAAAGTGATGGGGGCAAAAACGGTGACGGAATTCAAAATGGCATGGGACAGACATACTGGATCCCTTTACAGCAACAGGATAAAATCCAAATAAACTGAACCATCTAATTTCTCAACAAATAGGGGTGTCCTCCATGGAGTGGTGGGTTCACCCCCTGATCAGAGATGTGGAGAGGGATGGCCTGCATAGAGCGGCAGGTGCACCTACTCTTGCCATCATACTGGGCAGACTAGATGGACCATTCTGGTCTTTATTTGCCGTCATTTACTGTGTTACTATTTATTTATTTATTTAACAAACATTTATATACAGCATCTTCCTAAGATCAGTTGCAGTTCACAATAAACAACAATTAACAAAGCAGTGTTTGTTTTACATGTAACATCTTATAACCAAGAATATTATAAGTAAACAGCAAATGTTAAGATTGAACAGAACAAAACAGTGAAACCTATATACATTATATACAGAAACACACTATGTTACTATGTTACCTCGAACCACGCCCTATTTTCCCAAAGGTCCTTCCAGACTTTCCGCTGTCTCACGAAGTGGCTCAATTGTAGGTATGCATAGTGATCACTGCCCTCCAACCAATATAAATCCCTCAAGCCCTCAAATTCCAGTGGTCCCTCCTTATTCACTAGTTGAGAGAGATGTGTTAGCCCCGCCTGTGCCCATCTGCACAGAATAGCGACCCCAAGTTCCTGTCCCTTATGAAAACAAGCCTTCAGTGTCATGCCCTGTATATATCCTTTATCTTGTACTAATAGTTTTCTATTTTGTTTCCACACTTGCAAACTATGCACTATTAGAGGGTGTTGGCGTTGAAGATATTATTAGAGGGTGTTGGCATTGAAGTTATTAACCCCCCCCACACTGACACACTAGTTTAAACAGGCTTGCTCCCCGTATGGGACTCTTATGGACTCTTCTTCCATTTTAACCCATTGTTTCGTCGTGCCTCGATGCCACTCATATATCGTTTTCAGTTGCGCTGCCTCATAATATTTTCGAAAGTTATGTACCCCTAACCCTCCATCTCCTTTAGCTCTTTGCATGATGGTCATGGCTACTCTCGGCCGCCTATTTTGCAAATTAAATCAATTCACGAGTCTTTGTAACTGTTTAAGCTTACTAGGCGGAACCTTTATTGGCAGCGTCTGAAACAGAAACAAGAATCTGAGCAAAAGTAACATCTTTATTGTGGCAATCCATCCAAACCATGAGAGGTAGCCCCACCCCCACCCATCCAGCAAACTCTCTACCTACCTAAAAAGCTTTGGATAATTAAGCTCATTTAAAGTTTCTATCCTATTACCTATCCGAACCCCAAGATATTGAATACTGTCTCGGGCCCACTTAAAGGGATATTTCTCTTTTAAAATTCTCTGAGTTTCCCCCTGTATTGTTAAATTTAATATTTCTGATTTCGTCCAATTAATGGTAAACCCCGATACCCCTCTCTTTTCTAATGGACCAACTGACTCTCTCACAGGTTTTTTGCTAAAAATGTACTTGAAAAAGATTTTATTATGTGTTTTTGCTTCCATGGCAAGTTTTATTTTTCACATTCTCTCTTTGCCTGCTTTAACAATATCTTGCATCTAACTTGCCAGTGCTTATGTTTCCAGTTTTCATCATTTGGATCCTTTTTCCATTTCCTGAAAGATGTTTTTTGGCTACAATAGCCTCTCTAACCTCACCTTTAAACCATGCTGGCAGTTTTTTGGACTTCCTTCCACTTTTCTTAAAACATGGAATTTAGCTGGTCTGGGCTTCCAAGATAGTAATTTTTAAACAACACCCATACTTGATGTAAATCTTTAACCTTTACAATTGCTCCTTTTAGTTTTTTCTTCACTATTCTCCTCATTAAGAATTAGGTCCAAAATGGCTTCCCTTCTTGTCTGTTCATGAAACATCTGCACCAAGAAGCAGTCATTTACTTCATCTAGAAACTTTATTTCCTAGCATGTCCTGCCGTGACAATGACCCAGTCGATAACGGGATATTTGAAATCACCCATTATTATTATTGTGTTGTAACTTTTATTAGCTTCTCTGATTTCTTTGAGCATTTCATCATCCATTTGTTCATTCTGGCCAAGCACTCAATAGTACACCCCCACTGCCATTGCCTTCACTTTTTGACATGGAATTTTAATCCATAGAGATTCTACAGTGTATTTTTGTTTACTGCAAAACTTTAATCCTGTGTGACTCAATGCCCTCTCTGACATAGAGTTCAATCCCTCCACCAATTTGATCTACTCTCATTGTGATATAATTTATACCCAGGTATCACAGTGTCCAATTGGTTGTCCTCCTTCCACCAGGTCTCTGAGAGACCAATCATATCTAACATCTTCTTTAGTGCTGTATATTCTAACTCTCCCATCTTATTTTTTAGACTTCTAGAATTTGCATACAAGCATTTTAGAGGTTGTATTTCATTCATATTAATCTGAATATTGGTAGACAGGGATAATTTGGAATATTTAAGCTCAGTTTGCTCTGTACGTAAGGGCATTTGGGTTACTTTTGTCTTTATTGGAACCTCTCTGTCAATATGCTCTAACTTCAATCTTCTCCTAGTAACCTTCAAGCATACATCCCTCTGAACCATGTGTCCTTGGGCAACTGTCGACTTTCCCCTATTACCTAGTGTAAAAACTGCTCTATCTCCTTTTTAAAGATTAATGCCATCAGCCTAGTTCCATCCCAGATAAGATTGTGCCTATCCCTTTAGAAAAAACCCTCCTTTCCCCAGAATGTTGCCCAGTTCCTAACAAATCCAAAACCCTCATCCATGCATTGAGATTAGAGCTCTGCCTGCCTTTTGGATCCTGAATGTGGAACAGGAAACAACCCTGGAAGTTCTGGATTTCAACTTCCTACCTAAAAGCAGAAATTTGGCCTCCAGAGCTTCCCTACTACACTTTCCTATGTCATTGGTACCAACATGTATCAAGGCAGCAGACTCCTCCCCAGCGCTATCTAAAATCTTGTCTTGGTAGCGCATGAGGTCTGCTACCTTTGCACCAGGCAGACCGCTGCCCATCTCCAATCCACCCGCTCCTCAGCTTTTTTCTTCATAGGCCCCGCACTTTGGAACTCCCTTCCCACTTCACTCCGCCTAGAACCCTGCCACGCAGCATTCAAACAACAGCTAAAAACCCACCTCTTTTCCCTCGCTTTTAACCTCCCACCTCCCCTCCCCCCTTGTAGCTCTACTCTCCTTCCCCTACTGTTCCTTAACCCACCTTGCTTTTACAAATTGTAAATTTCTTTTCCTTTTCCGGCCTTGTGCCTTGCTTTTATTGGTTTTTACTTATTGTAAACCGCTCTGATTTTATTGAAGAGCGGTTAATCAAGTTTTAATAAACATAAACATAAACATGTTACCAGGTGATCCTCACATCCACCAGCCAACCAGCTATCTACATGCCTAATAATCACATCACCAACTATAATGCTGTCCTAACCCTGCCCTCATAGACACATGGCCCTCTAGCTGCCAGACTGGAGGTTGGACTTCAGTATTACACCCTTGTAGGTCTTACATACCTCTTTTTCTTCCTTATGTCCTCCAAGTCTGCTTCTCTAGCCTCCAGAGACTGGACTCATTCCCTGAGAGCAAAGAGCTCCTTGCACCTAGTGCACATGTAAGACCCCTCACTGACTCAGAGAAAACCATACATGTGACACTCAATTCAAAAGGTTGGAGGAGTAGCCTAACAGAGCAATGGCTTAGGAACCACGAGACCCATGTTCACTTCCCACTAGCACTCCTTGTGGCCTTGGGCAAGTCACAACCCTCCATTGCCTCAGAAAAATCGCAAGCTATCAATGACCCTGTTTAATGTACATTACCAATTTAAGTTATACTGTAAATTGCTTTAATTGAAATGATAAAGCAGTATAAAAAAAAACCTTTTTAAATAAAGAAATAAATCTCACTGCTGTCTGCATCTTAGTTTTAAGATTTTGTTTAGGTATTTAAGTTGTTTACTTACTGTACTTAAGTTTGCTGGGGATACTTATACTAATACAACTATACCTATATTCAAAGAGCTAGGCATGGGCTGGATGCTGAAAGTAGGGACTTATCCATGTAATAATGCCATAATAGTGTACACCAAATATTCAACAAGACATCTTGTTTTGATAATCTGCCATAACCAAGTAAAGGCAACCGCTGAGCCACAAGGGTGTAATGGGGCGTGGATGAGGAGTGACTCCATCATACCCACGTAACACAGATATTCAAATGTGCTGAGCAGTGCTGGAAGATGCTATAAACCATGTAAGACTAGGCAAGAGTTTGTGATGCATAGGACATTGCAATGCTACCCGTGGACTGCTGTACGCATATAGTGAAGCAAATCTGTGCAAGAGAGAGGTGCTATCAGAGAGGTTTCCCAACCCAAGGAGTGCACAGACCCATACAGGACAGCAGCACCTATTGTGCCAGGGCACAGAGGAGGTTGTGGCTAGCTGCAGTGAGACAGCGGCAGTCAGTGGTCCAGCACCCCAGGCATAGGTATCGTGCCCCATGGGTGAATAGGCCAGTGGTACCAGCTGGAAGGAGGCACCATCATGGAGCTGTGCACCAGAATCAGTGGGGACTTGGAGCCAGCCACCGCGAGAAGGCAGGCACTGCCAGTGGCTGTGAAGGTCACCACAGCCCTAGCCTTCCTGACAACAGGGAGCTTTCAGCAAGCTGCTGGAGCAACCACTGGTATCATGCAGTCCACAGCAAGCCACTGCATACATGTCATTGCCGAAGCACTGCTGCATCACATGGGCCACCTCATAGCCTTCCTCCAGACACTGCTGAAACAGCAGGAGACGATGCAGGCCTTTTATGACCTGGCTGCCTTTCCATCAGTGCTAGACAGCATTGACTGCATGCATGTGACACTGAGGGTGGACATGGGTGTGAATGCAAGGAGGTTTGGCGTATTATCTGTGACCCAGCTTGCCTATGCCATGCTACCGTGTGGGGCATGTTGGCAATGGCACACCTGAGACACAGCATAGACAGGGGTGGGACACACATAACACAGTCATAATGATGCACAGAGCATGAGGCAAGCATCACTCACCCTCCTTTGAGGAGGGAGAGGAGCTATCGAGCCGCTGACCCCAGTGACCAGTTCCTCAAGGAGGCTGAGTTTATGCTGGCAATCTGGTGGCAGCTTGCTGTTGTTGGCCTCTTTTCCTTTGTAGCCTGCCACTTTGTCTTCATATCCTCCATGTCCCTGTTGTGGTGATGGATAGCATTCACCCTCCTGGCTATGTCCCTCCAGGCCAGCTGCTGCATGCCGGCATCCTCTGCTAAAAAGAGGGTAGCCTGCCATTGAATTATGAGCCCTAGAGCCATAGAGGTCTCTGAGGGTGTGAAGTTGGCCTTCCTGGTGCACCTTTGGCCCTTAGGCACTTGGTTAGACATTTTGCTGCTCAAACGCGATGGTGGTGGTAACTTACCCATGTATCCCTTTTCTACCTGCGTGGTCATGATGCCCAGGCAGATCACACCCCGTACAAACCTATATCCGCTACCCATGCAGCATTTTAACCACCGCACTTTTGAAAATCTGCTTCTGGGTATGCTGTCGTACGCCATCCTAGCCGTATAACATGCCAATGGGGGATTTCAATACGCAGGACCATGCTACCCAGGTAAGTCACAGGCAGCAAGGGCCAGGAGCCATATATGCTTGCTTACCATGGCACCGCAGGGGTGGCATGTTGCTCGGGTCCATACTCGGCTGTGACACCCAGGGGTCAACTGTGTATGCATGGGTACTCCAGCAGCTTGGTACATGGGTTTGCCACTATATATTGTATGCACTCATCTGCCTGGATATTTGAGCTGTTCTTTTATTACGTGAGTATTCCAAAATCACCTCCTTCTGCTTGCCCGCTTTTGACGCATTATGTGCCTGCCGCTATACTTGCTTTGGCTCTCATTTTCAAAGCTTGTCTGTGTAGGCACTGCCTGACTGAGAATTCAGGCTCTTTTACTGAGTGGGTATATTTATCCCAGTAGGGCCTGCATTGTTGTCTTGCTCAATATTGGGCCCAATACTTTTAATGGACTTCATGCACCTCAAGATTAATTAATCTCAGATCCTTAATTAATCTATTCCTGATGAGGATAACCAGTCGCACCTGAGAGAGAATAGGGGTACCTCCTTCCCTTTAATAGGTTTAAGACAGACTCAGGACTAATATGCAGAAATGTTTCTTTACAGATAGAGTGGTAGATGTATGGAATAGTCTCCCAATGGAGGTGGTAGAAATGAGGACAGTATTTGAATTCAAAAAAGCATGGGACAAATAGAGGATCTCTAAAGGTAAAAAGGGGACCAGTGTAATTGATATGGAAGGGCAGTCTAGATAGGCCCATGTGGTCTTTTTTCTGCCATCATGTTTCTATATTTCTACGAGTATGATGCTTCTGAGCACCATCTTATAGAGACACACTAAAATTTCCTTATGAACAACTGTTTCACCCCATTGAAGCCCTCCTCCACTCCCTAAGGCCCCTCTGACCTCCACATCAATTTCTCCATCCCCAGTATATCCCCTTACCTCTGTTTAAGCCCCCATACCCATCTTTAAGTCTCTCCTGCCCTGTCCATCACTGGGTTCAAAAAGGCCTCTACTTTTAAGGGTATTTTTACTAAGCCACATTAGGCTTTTCCTGCGAATACACATTTTGGGCAAATATCATGACATTAGCTATTAAAACTGTGCGATATCTTTTGGGGTGCAGCTAACACTGCCCATTGATGTGGCATTAGTTCCACCTGCACTGTCTGCAAATATTACAGATACCATATGTTCTTAAAGCCCACGGTAAGCATGTGTTGCAGACAAGTCCACTGTCCACCCTACTCCTGCCCATTGATGCAGATAATGCACCTTCTGCAGACTGAGCAGAAAATTGCTGTGTTATCTGCATTTTGCATGAGTTATCTCTTAATGTGGGCAGATAGAGTGTGCTATTTGCTGCATTTACAGTTAGCATATCTTAGTAAACATCCCCCAATGTCTCATGACACTACCACTAGGGGTCATGTTGCTTTGTCCCTCTCTTTATGCTTAGGTATCATCATACCTCTGTTGGGGCTGCTTTGCATCTCTCACAGTTCTTGGGGCATTGATGCCATTTTTGATGATGTGGTGTTCTTTTAATGGTGGCTTAGACTTGGTGCTGTGAGTGCCTTGTTCATTCCTCTAGGCTCAGTACTATCATCCCTATTATTCAATCTATACATACAACCTACTTGCTCCATTATACAGTCCTTTGCCATACATTACCATGTATATGCAGATGACATCATGCTTTACGCCCCCTTCAACACAAACAAACCTGATTTCACTAAAATACTAAACTGCTGCAAAGCAGTCTGGATGGTTCTCAAAGCACAACCTCATTGTCAACTGTAAAAAAAAATGAATTATTATTCATAACCAGAGATCAAGCCTTCATCCTACTACCTATTGTATAAGTCACCAATGCAGATCTTGAGGTGAAACAGGAGATCAGATACCTAGGAGTTACCTTTGACCAGCAACTAAACATGCAATCCTACATTAGTAATGTCACTAAAGCCACCTACCACAGGATACGAACTCTATGTCACCTCCGTCCACTACTTGACTCAACAGACTTCAGAACAGTTTACCAAAGCCTCATCTTCCTGCACCTTGATTATTGAAATATTATCTATCAATGCCTACCTAAATGCACCCTGCACCCTCTCCAAATGGCCCTAAATACAGCAGCACGTTCTCTACAAGGATAAAGCAGAACTGAGCACATTACATTGATTCTAAAACACCTACATTGGCTACCAATAATGCATCGCCATGCTCATTATATTCAAAATCTTACATAAATTATCTGCAGACTTCATCACAACCGGGAAAAGAAAGAAGGGTATCTTCCACAAACAAACAGCCAGGGGGAACCAGCGGAGGAATGACCACAAAGACCAAAAAAAAAAAAAAAAGGCAGGGGGAACCAGCGGAGGAATGATCACAGCCTACCAGATGATAATGAAAATTCTTTATTAAGGACCCAAAGAATTTTCATTATCATCTGGTAGGCTGTGGTCATTCCTCCGCTGGTTCCCCCTGACTCCATCACAACCACCATTTGCTGGATCCCAGAAAATAGACTAAGATGAAGGATGCAAAACACCCTCTCAACACCTGCAGTAACTACAAAAAGCAACCGGTCAATCTGCAACAGAGCTTTCTCATTACATGCTCTTACCCTCTGGAACACACTACCTGACTCACTCCGATCCAATGCTGACCTCTCATCCTTCAATAGATCTCTAAAGAGATACTTATTCCAGTTATATTACAACAACTTTCAATAGCGTACGAGCCTACCCACTATACTGAACTTTCAACACAATCACCTCACTCTCATGCCTAAGAACTCACTTGTCTGTACATAGTTTACCTTGCTAAGATTTCCAAGGTTTAAATCCTGTTCCATGTAAACCTAGTTCAATGTTATGTTATATGTAAACCGCTCTGATTGCAAATAGAGCAGTATATAAAACCGGTTAAATAAATAAAAAGAAGCCTTGGGATTCTAATGCAACTGTTAGGCCACCTTGCCTCTCTCACAGTGTCTTAAGATGTTCTCGCCATAGCGTAATTCCCTGGCTCCGCTAGCAGTGCCATGGAATATTCTTGCCCTTTCTGTGCCACTTAGCCCCACTCTTGGAACCATGGGATGATGCTGTCTCTGCTGCTGATGTCTGCCTGTAAATTTCATAAAACTTGGATGGAAAACCTTGATATCAGAGTCAGAAATGGAAAAAAAATGTTTCACCTACTGACTTTAACAGAAACAATATAAAAGAAATAACTTGTGGAAGAAAATGAATGTAATGGCAGGAAAGTCAAACCAAATGAAATAATGAAACAAATCAATTTTTCCATGTGCCTCCCTAGTGCTATTTTGCATCATCTAACTGTTATTGTCTTGATCATTTTAAGAGACTTTTTTTCTTTTTATCTACTTTGCAGTCAGACCTACAGAGAATGAAATGCAATTTGCAAGAACATATGCCTTCCTTCTGAGTCCATCTGTAATATCACTTATCAAGTCTTTGAAAAGAACTAGCCTCAATATTAATACCAACTAATGAATGTCTTCCCTTCATATTGTATACCACTTTCTGTTGTCTAGCACTTATTTAGTTTCAAATACATTTTTCTATATTAAGACCCATTCCCAGGCTCCCAATTTTTTTTTTCTTACAGCATACATATATTGGGGGATGTGACATTTAGCTGTTAGATGTAAAATCGTTGTGCTTTTAGTACAACAGATATGCATGATGAAAGATCTAGGGTCCTCTATCACTGCTTTGTAAACATACCCCTTAGACTTAGAGGAATGTGAATAGACTGGGGGAGCAAAGCAGTGCTGTGAAGTTGATCTTTCCCTTGTCTTCACTAGAGCAATTGCCAAGTCCCGTTCTCCTGCGTCCGGCCAAAGTCTTACCATATAGATAAGGGTGTGCAGCCTTCTTTCATTTCAAAGGGAATATTTGAAAGGATCCATGGACAAATATACAACTGGCAATGGAGCCACAAGCTTAAAGCTACTGGGGACAAAAGAATATTTTATATGTACAGTAGCATGCTCCTGGTGGTCTTTGTGAGGTATCTGTGTGAAACAGTTTGAACCTGCTGGTGATATAACTCTGGAATTAATTTGGCAAACTTTGAAGCTGATGTTTTAAAACATGTAGAATTATGTAGAGGCCAGTGCATGCTAATAGGGAGAAAAATGTATCTTAAATGGAAAAGCATGTACCATTTTCCTTGTTAAAACACCATCAATTTGCTTTGTAAGTAGCTGTTTTTCATGCATAGCTTTATGCTTTTGAAGTTTGATGCAAATTAATGAGTGACTGTGATACAAAGTTATGCATTCATAGTTTTTGAAAAATAAAATAAGTACACCTCCATATCCATGGCTGCAAAAATGCTCCTACTAAAACTATACACATTATTTTGCTACCGTATTCATTTGCATGGTGGTTCTTGATGGCCAAATAACATGTGCCAAAATTAACTACTCTTATCAACCTCCTTGGCTAAAATAAAATTGTTGTTTTTTTTTTCTTTAAAGTTGATTTGTTGCCGGAGGCTGTTTCTGAGCTTTTGATGCAGCTTGCAAATAAAAAACATAGCTTGGAGAAATTAAAGGGTGACAATTTTGGTAATTCAAAGAATGATACTAAATTGGTTCAAGATAGGATAGCTACTTAAGGATGGAGGATATGGAGAACTGCATTGTCAGAGTCATTTGCTTTCTTGTTTGCTTTCACTAGTTGAATTATTTATGAAATATGTGTGTGAATGTGTATCTATTCCTAAAGAAGCAGGCCCGCTTGTTTTGAGAGCATATTTGCTTCTGTCTATGATGCAGGCTTTAGATGAAGAGTATGAAAACCCCCATTCGACTTTTCTTGGGAGCTGCAGTCTTTAACATTTTACAGTGTCCAGATGGACTCTTGGGGCCCTGTGTAACTAGCTGCATTAGCTGTTTAATGTGGTTTGTAGTGTGTGCTAAGAGATCAGTGCTATGCCGGTATGTTAACTGTTAGAGTGCCCCTATTGCTGCATTAACATCAAATGCAGAAAATTCCATTTTGAAGTGGGGAATGAAGGGCAAATGGGTAGGGATTGTGCCTTACAGTTAATGTGGAGATTGTTACTGTGAATTAACTGTTAACATGATAGATAACATAGAACAGTTCATGCAACCTCAAGAGGTATAGCTAACTGAAATTAAGCACTAGTATCCAGATGGTGGCTGACGCTAAATCAGGTGATTGTGGTCACTACTTGGCACTATCCATATATCAACAATTTTCAGCATCTCTGTATGGATAGCTAGCTGCATAGCTTTTTGGGACAGCTTTTTACTGCCCTAAGCTATTTGGCTAGTTATCCATATAATGCTGCTGAAAATCGTCGCTACTCAAATACCCTGAAACTTCACCCTCACTCCACCACAACACAAGGTAGATAGTGTCGATAAGGACTTGAAATAGGGTACAAGGGCCTTCTGAAAGAGTTAATATAAAGTGTGAAAATAGCTCTAAATATTTCTGTCAGTATTACAAGGGAGTTAGTGGTTGTGGCAAGTTACCTCAGGCCAGAAGGTCGGGGATTCAAATCCCACTAGAGGACAGCAACCTTGGGCCGGAAGGACTGGGGTTTCTAGTCCCACAGGTGTTCCTTGTGGTCTTGGGCAAGCCACTTAACCCTCCATTGCCCATGTTCCCTGTAAAATAGTTATCTCCAAGTTATAATGCCCTGTTCAATGTAATTCAGTTTGTTCAATGTAAACAGCCTTGATATCATGAAAGGCCGTATATAAGAAATGTTAAATAAATAAATAAATAAATAAAGGGAGTGTTTGAGGCCAAATCCATTCAGGGCCCATCTGACCCACCTGGATGTCCAGAATCTGGACAGGTGGGATTTGCATCCAATTCTGATCCCACAGGTGCTATATGTCCCTACAGAATCAGAATTGGATGTGACTGGCCTGGATAGGCAGGGTGTGCCCAGATGTTAGCCACCAGGCACACAATGCACAACCCAACCAACCCAGCTGCAGTGCCTGCAAAGAATCCCTGTGCCATGACATCCCATTGCCATGCAGATGCCCCACTCCCCCACCATATCCCAAAAGCTGTTTCCCTACTTCATGACCCCTGAATGGGCCTGCTGAGGCCAGGGCCAGGCTACAGGGATCTTCCTTGGCCTGCCTTACCGTTTGGGTGGAGCTCCACCTATTGCCTCCCACGGGGTGACTTATTCCAACCCCTGTCCTTTTCCTCCAGCCTGGACATACAGGGTCATGACCAGACTCGGCCCTGTACCCTCGTATGTCTGGAATCAGGGTCAAGCTTCCGGCCCACCTCATTCCGCCTTCGGCTCTCCCCTTCCCGCTTCTGTCAAGAACTTCCCATACATCTCCTGTGTATGTGCGGGGAGCTCTGTCATCGGCATTGGGTCTAGGGGAATAGCAGGGGCTGGATTTCCATGTCAGACATCTAGTCCCTGCTATTCAGGATCAATATGACTCCCTTTATGAATAAAAGAGAGACACTCAAGGTTACATCTTGCAAGATGGGGAGCTTACTTTGACCTATAACATAATTTGTAACATGTAGATAAACAAAAGTGAAAAATTGTACCATGTAGCAGTAATTTTCTTAATAAAAGAAGGTGCGATGGCCTGATTCGAGTAGGAATCATAGGACCTACACAAGTTTGCACATCTGTGAATTCCTTACTTAAACTTAAGTTGTACTGTTTTATATAACTCTCTGTGTATGTGTTTCCTTATTTGCATTTGAATTTAGAGAACTGAAGTCAACGAGCTGAGGTTGAATTTTACTACCTGGTTAGGAGTAGCACAGGAAAAGTGGTCCTTTCAGACAGTATTGAGGTGAGTGAATATTCAGCGACACTATCCATATAATGTTGCTGTATATCAATCTCAGTGGCACTTACCTAGTTTGCTAGTTAAATTTTGAGAGAGTAAATTTCCTTTGCCTCCTTTCTGATAAAGCTTCCATGATGGAGCATAGGGATCTAAGTTGCTGGGCTCCTGGTTGCTGAACAAGGCCTGCATCAAAGCAAAACTGAGGGGTTTGCTTGTTTGCATAATTTTTCCTGAAAAAGGTGAAGGGGCAAACAGGAAGCCTGTGACCTGTGATTTGTGGTTTGCCAGAAGAGAAGGAATCCCAGATTTGATGTGAGCTTAAATGTTTGATGAGAGAAGTCTGGATATTAGCATAAATGCATTTTGGAGAGGTTAAGATCAGGGAATGCACACAGAGAAGAGAAAGAAAGAAATGGAAGTATGACGAGGTACCCTTGTAGGTTCTTGGAGGCCTGCAGAAGAATTTGTGGTGGCAAAGAAAAGGAGTCCTGATGGGTGCCTTACCTGTTCAGAAGAAGAGATGTGAAGAAGTCTCTAGATAAAGGAGGATGTTGTTTCATAATAGTGAAGTTCAATAGATGAATTACACTTACTGTATGTTTGATTATCCAGTAAATTATCAGGCCAAAATTCAAAACAAATTATGCATCAGCCAGCAACAATGAATGCATAATTTGCTTATCGCTTGAATTATACGGATATTATCAGGCTATTTAAATCACTAAATGGCTTAATATTAATTATATATTTGTGGACCAGGATAGGGTTGGAGAAAAGGTAGTTAAAAAAAATATCAGACTGAGAAATTAAGCCAGCAAGTATATTATTCCCACTACCTATACCAATAACAGCACTGAATATACAGATAAAGCCCACATGGTGATCATTTTGATACTGTAAGTTGTCTGTTGTACACCACCTTGGGGTGACCCTACCTTCTCTTCCAATTATTGTCCAATCACTCTCCTACCTTTCACATCCAAACTACTCAAACATGTGATTCACTACCACAGTCTTGACTTTACTTCCTCTCAAGCCATTCTGGATCAACTACAATATGGATTTCATCCTCTACATTCTACAGAGATGGCTCTTGACAAAGTCTCCATTGACCTGTTCCTGGCCATATCCAAGGACCTTTACTTGATCCTCATTCATTTTGTCTCAGTTGCTATATTTTGACACAGTTGTTCGCCTCCTTGATAACCTGCTATCAATAGGATTTAGGAGTAATGTTCTGTCCTAGTTATTTTCCTATCTCTCTAATAGCAATTTTAGTGTACTGTATGTTCTGTCGGATATTCCTCCACTGCTATCCCACTTTCAGTCAGTGAATCTCTTGGGACATTTTCTGTTCTCTCTTTTTACTTACACACTTGGTGCCCTGATTTCCAAAGTACCATCTTTACGCTGATAACTCTCTGTACCTGAAATCTCTCCAGGAATCTAGATATACTGTATATCTCAGTCTGCTTGTCTGATGTTCTCTGGATGTCCTGCTGCCACCTGAAACTGAACTTGGCCAAGGTGGAACTCCTTTTCTTTCCCCTTAAACCCAATCCTCCTTTCCTCCTCTCTCTCTCTCTTTCTGTAGATAACACTATCATCCTCTCTGTTTCCTCAGAGCAGCAGTTCCATCCTTGAAGGTATGGAACCTAAGGGGCATATCCTTTAGCCATTCCTAATGGGTATTGTTTTTTGGGGTTTTTTTGTTTTTTTTTTAAGGAGAACATAGCTATTATTGTCTCAGGGCCTGATCTTGAATTGGGCAGGGCTAAGTATCCTAGCTGAGTAGCCCTGCCTGCAGACCCCTTAACCTCGGATATTCACTTCCGTGGAGATGGAAGTGAATATCCGGGATTCACCACACAGCTGGAAAGCCGCCAAGCCTAAGCGGGCAGCCGCAATTTTCCATGCTGCCCAGTTAGTGCTCTGCACCAAAAAGATAGACAAGGGTTTTCCTCATTTATTTATTTTATTTTCATTTGTTACATTTTCTATACCGCCCATTCCAGAGATCAGGAACGGTTTACAAGGAACTCAGCAACAGTTTACATAGAACAGGAAACAATTTTTGAACAGAATAACATTTCATATAGAACAGTAGAACCAATGTTAGGTATATTAGCTTAAAACCATAACTATGTACATGAGATCTTTGTATTTGTTCTGAGGTTGCATGCTTTGTCATGGTTGTCTTAGGTGGGGGCTAGTCTGTTGTGTGAGTTTTTAGGTGTGAGCTGTCATTCGGCACAGAGTGCAAACCGGGCAGCATGGAAAATCACTGCTGCCCAGTTAGCACTTGCCTCCACCCCTGCTCTGCCCCGGAATGCCCCCAACATGCCCCAGTGCTAACCGAATAGCATCAGGGTGTGTAGGGGACTTTGGAGGGGATTTTTGAAGGCACTAACCGGGTAAGTGCCTTTGAAATCCCTGTTTGCGGCATTTACACAGTTTACTGGTTTGTAAACCATGTAAATGCCTTTTGAAAATGCTGCCCTCAGTCTTTTTGCAAAAATGAAATGTGTGCCTTTGAGTTAGTGCTAACTCCTGGTGACCCAGCAGTTCCTCGGTTTCCTCGGCAGTGTGACTGGAAGTAGATTGGCAGGCCTTTTTTCTGAGTCAATGGGTGGTTAAATGACTTTCCCAAGGCCACAAAGAGCACTAGTGGAAATCAAACTCTAGTAATTTGGTTACTAGGACAATGCTATAACCACTAGGCTACCCCTCCACTCCCAGTGTAGGCAAATTCTTTCCTTTAGATAAGCTGAATGTTTTCTTGTTACTTTTAATATACATTTTAAAAATGTTATTGCTAGATGGGGTGAGTGAGTCAAGACCTATTTATATAGGCAGAGGTAGGAATCTAGAGATTATAGAGGTAGACTGAGTAAAAACTGGAGAAGAGAGTCTTTTTAAGTCGTTATTTTCACAGAATCACCACTTTTGATAAGAGATGGAGCACAATGGGAAAACAGGAGGTGTTTGTGTGAGCTGCACTTACCACCCTCCTCTATTTCAGTGGTGCAGGGAAGAACCGGAGTGCTATCCAGCCTATCTACGCCACAGCAGGCATCTTGGCAGCCACCTTCTTGACGTCACAAGGGTTCCCCTCCCCACGGCATTGAAAAGCTGGCTGGAAGGCCCTTGGACCTTGGCCCAAAAGGGCATGTCGAAAAGGGATAGGTCACGCCCATTTGGAGCCCTAAGGAGCACCAACACGGATTACACACTTGAGTGGTAGTGTGACGATCAGATACTGTGCCACATTGGATATTCTTTTACCTACTTTCTTTTCATTATGGGGAAAAGGAAGGTGAAGGCTAAAACTGTGTCCAAAACCCAGCCTACAGTGTCTTCATCTAGCAGGGTGATTGGTCCTCTTGATAAACATTTTACTATTGATACTGTTGCTCGGTTCTCCCCCGATGGTGCCTCCATTAGTTTGTTTGAAAGGTCTTCTCCCCCATGTCCCCACCCTCAGCTATCTTCTATGGGTATCTCTGACACTGTTGTGGTGTTGGAGGTTCCTTCCTCTATGCCTGGTCCTCTTCCAAATCCAGTTATTTTACCTGATGCTGAGTGTCTAGTTCAGGTTCCATCAAATGAAATTATAATGAAAGATATATGGTGTGCAATATCACATTTAGATAAAAAGTTGTCCTCTACTGTGTCCTCACTCTGTCTCTTTTCTCAGGAGACAGTACAGAAGTTGCTGGAAGCAGACAATAGGTCATTGGCTTTGGCTCATTTTATTACTAAAGTAGAAGGGTTGTTGCAGTCATTGCAACAGACCCATATTTCCTTTATATGTGATTCTTTATCTATTCATTACAAATTGGAGGCTCTAGAGAATAGCTCTAGAATCAAAGTTTTTAAAATTTTCCAATTACCCGCTGCTTTCTGCTAAAATATCGTTGGAAAACTATTTCAAGGAAGTGCTGTTCAACTTCAGAGATGCTATTATTTACCTAGTAGGATCAGGAAAGAGGTTTCAGGAGAGGAAGAGTTTGATATATTATCACCTGGTGAGAATTTAACTCATTTCCTCAAAGGTTCACTTTATTGGCAACTTATTGGTTAGAGGCTGATAAAGCCAAGGTTCTGAGGTTGTTTTTCAGATACAAGGAGGAAACGTTTTGTGGATATAAGCTGAATGAATTTCCTGATGTTTGCAGGAATACTCAACTTAGGAGGAAGCAATTTCTAGCCTTGAAGTCTAGGGTGTTGGCAGTGGGCGCAACTTTTTTCCTGTTTTCCCTGCAAGTGCATTGTCACTTTAGTGATCCGTCACATTTGGAAACATTCTTAATTGATAAACAAGTTGTGGGACCTGCTGGAGTTGCAAATGTTAACAATGATGTTTAGCTCACAGTTTGCTATGGTGGTCTGTGCTTCCCATTGATCTCCTATTATTACTTGTGTAGTTTGTTTTGATCTGTCTTCTCTTCCCTTGATGGGGGCTATTTGTAATATTTTCTTGTATAAGTATTTGCTATTGGTTTTTGATTCATATTAAACAGCTGCATATTTTCTTTGATCTTGTTGGATTTGTATTGTGATAAATTTATAAATAAAAAAAAGTGGAGCACAATTCAGTATTCATTTGGTTAATCCCATGGCAGCATGATCTAAAACAACTTTGCTTCATGTTTTTTACTTCTTTCTTTCTTTAAGAGAAACTTGAGACATAGAAACATGATGGCAGAAAAAGACCACTATCTAGTCTGCTATCTAGACCACTATCTAGTCTGCTCTTCCATATCAACTACAACAATCCCCCATTTACTTTTAGAGATCCTCTGTGTTTGTCCCATGCTTTTTTGAATTAAGATACTGTCCTCATGTCCAACACCTCCACTTCCACGCATCTACCATATTTACCATAAACAAATATTTCTCCATATTACTCCTGAGTCTATCCCCTTTCACTGTCATCCTATGTCCCCTCATAGCAGAGCTTGCCTTCAATTGAATGTCTCTATCATAATGCCCCTATCCGGCCTTTCCTCTAAATTATACAAATTAAGATCTTTAAGTCTGTCCTCATATGCTCCATAACAAAGACCACTAACCATTTTAGTAGCCACCCTCTGCACCGACTCCAACCTGGTTATATCCTTTTGAAGGTGCAGTCTCCAGAATTGCACACAATACTCCAAATGAGGTCACACCAGAGACTTTTGCAAAGGCATTATCACCTCCTTTTTTCTGCTGGCCATTCCTCCCCCTATGCACCCATACATTCTTCTGGCTTTTGCAGTCACCTTTTCTACCTGATTATTTATTTATCTATTTATTTATTTAACTAGGCTTATACACCGCTTTTTTACTAGTCAGAGTAGTGTACATTCATGTACTATCTATATATTTTTTTCACTTGACCCCAAAGGGCTCTTAGTCTATGTTTTTTGTACCTGAGGCAACAGAAGGTTAAGTGGCTTGCCTAAGGCCACAAGGAGCACCTGTGGGACTAGAAACCCAAGTCCTTTCATCCCGAGGTTGCTGTCCTCTATCAAGATTCAAACCCCGGCCCTCGGTAACTTGCCCCAATCACTAGGCTATTGATTAGCTACATTAAGAGTGTCAGACACTATTACTCCCAGGTCCCGCTTTTCTATTGTGGACAGAAAAAATTCACCAACTACACTGTACAGTTCTTTTAGATTTTTGCAGCCTAAATGCATGACCCTGCATTCTTTAGCATTAAATTTCAGCTGCCAAATTCTAGACCATTCTTCAAGCTTAGCTAAATGCCTACTCATGTTATCGACTCCTTCCTGGGTGTCTACTCTATTGCAGATTTTGGTATCATCCGCAAACAAGCAAACCCTACTCAGCAGCCCTTCCACAATATCACTAACAAAGATGTTAAACAGAATCAGACCAAGGGCACATCCCTGCAGCTCGAATGCCACCCCAACTCCCAAAAGGGCAGCTACCATTGCAGGCCTTACTACTGCTCCAAGAAATATCCTGCTAACCATAACTAGCAAGGCTCACGATACAAACAGCATTCCTACCAAGGCCCTTCCCACCAGCGGCAAAACCAGAGGAAGTGCAAACAAAAGAAGCAAATGACCCCTCACACAGGGAAGATCGGGGCCTCCTTTTGACAAATATTGCCAGGCTGCCCTCCCTGTTGGGGGGCACCTGTCAGCTTTTCTGGAAACATTGAAAACCATCACGACTGACAAGTGGGTCCTTCAAATCATCTGGGAGGGATACTACATGCGCTTCTCTGCTCCGCTCTGCCAACACTCCTGAACTATCAGCGAGACACCTCCTCACCTCATACCCCCCATGGCAGTGGCACTCATACATTTGTTGGAATCACAAGCAACAGAACAGGTGCCTGCAGACAAAGTCAGTACTGGGTTCTACTCCAGGTACTTCCCCATCCCCAAAAAATCAGGGGGGGGGGGTGTACACCCCATCCTAGACCTCCACAAACTAAACAGATTCATAACCGAGGAGAAGTTTAGGATGTCCTCCCTCAACTCCATCTTGCCTCTCATACAGACTGGGGACTGGCTAGCCTCCCTGGACCTACAAGAAGCCTACACCCATATCCCTATCCACAGGTCTCACAGGAAATACTTCTACTTGCACGTGCTGGGGCATCACTACCAGTACCGAGTCCTCCCTTTTGGCCTGTCACCAGCGCCACATATCTTCATGAAATGCGTGGCTGTAGCAGAAGTTCACCTCCACAAACAGGGCATCAACATCTTTCCATACCTAGACTATTGGCTTCTCGTGGCGCCTTCATCTCAAGAGGCCCAGGGAACAGTGCAGAGGATCATGGCCCTGCTGTCCATGCTGAGGTTCCTAATCAACCATGTCAAGTCACAATTGCAGCCATCCCAATGCCTGGAGTTCATGGGCAGTCATCAACACCTGTGCCTCAAAGGCCTTCCTTCCAGTGCAGTGAGTGAACACAATCACATCTTTGAGATCTATCCACGGCCAAGTAAACTATTGCACGATCCATCCTACGCTTCCTGGGATATAAGACAGTGGCAACATCAGTCCTTCCATTAGCAAGGTTGCCTATGTGCAGTCTCCAGTGGCACCTGCATGTGCACTGGAGACAGCACTCACAACCACTGACCATGCGCATTCCCGTAGACTCATGGGTCAGGGAAGGCCTCCGCTGGTGGACCTCATCAGCGAACCTCTCAGTGGGCAAGGACCTCCTCCAGCACAAACATCACATCGTGCTGACCATGGATGCATCCACTACAGGGTGGGGAGCCCATCTGCCACAACGCAATACCCAAGGGTCATGGACTATGATTGAGAGAATTTTCCACATCAATCTACTTGAACTCAGAGCCATCAGGTATGCACTGAAAGCCTTCCAACAACACCTAGAAGGGAAATAAGTCTTGATCCAGATAGATAATCAAGTAGCCATGTTCTACATCAACAAACAAGGGGGGACAGGGTCCCGCTCCCTTTCCAAGGAGGCACTCACGACATGGTCCCTGTGTCCCCTCAGGCATGATCTTCCTTTCCTCTTTCTTCTTTCTCCCCTCCCATCTCAGCATAGTGTACACCCCTTCATTTACTCCTTCCTTCTTTCCCCAGTTTTTCTGTGTATTTGTTCTAAGTAAAATATTATGATGGTCATTGTGCCCTTGCCAGTACAGTAAATGTTCACAAATAATAACATAAATAAATAAATAACTCTTGCTTAATATAAAGCCTTGCTTTAGTCTTCCTGTGTAATTTAAATTCATACACAGTGCATGCTGGGAAATTACAGGTCTGCAGTTTGGTCAGATCATTTCTTGAACTCTTTTTCTAATAAATGGATGTTTGGTACATCACAAAAACATTTTCTATATTATAGATAGCAATTTAAAAATAAAGTCTTAAGAGTAGGCTGTTTAGCTTTGGCCATGGAGAAAGCCCTGTATCTATATTGGTGGGAAATTAGTTGGAAGACTGGAAAGTAGCCATGGGTAAGATCTTGGATGAAATAGGTCCTACTAAGTTTTTCTTTTCCCTAAAGAAGCCCCCTTTTTTACAGATGAACTTTGGTTTTTAAAAGGCAGGTTAGGAAATTGGAACAAAAATGGTAAAAGAACTATTAGGGAAGAGTATAAGAATTGTTCACAATTGCACAATTCAAAGATAAAGAATACACAAAGCAGTAAATTTCTTAAAGGGCTGCTATTGCAAAACATAAATGTAAGGACATATGCAAGGGAATTTTTTGGCTATAAGATTAGTTTAGGAACCCATTTTTTCCTAAATTATTATGAGAGTGGAAAAAGTTCCCCATTCATGTTCAGTAGATATTTTAGCAAAATAGTTTTGAGAAGAAATTCAGGAAATTAAATATTCATTGGATGAGAAGGATGGGAGAGCATCTATTTTTTTAATCTCTAGTATACCCTCGCCTGTTCAGTATAATAATCAGTCTGGTGATTTAGGGGGTCATTTTAGAAGCTCCATTCATGCTTTACACATCTGAAATTTCTCATTCATACATTGAAAGCACTGAGATATACTGTGCAAAGAGCCACTTTAGAAAGCCCTGAAGATACACATTTCTGTAGTGGTCACATCCACAATGCGCAGGGGCATGGCAGAGGTGATGCCCATGTCTATTCTCACTCCAGGGCATGAATAGGCGTCAAAAAAGTGCTTGTTCTGCAACCAAAACACCTGGAGGGAGTAGAGAAGAAGGTAGCTTAATATTCCCACTATTTTCACAACTGTAAAGACAAACAAAGGGAAATGAAGATACTTATTTTGTGATTGGTGTGCCCCTGCACATCTCCGCTTGCAAAATGGCAGGTCAGGATGTACATGCAGCATAGAATAGATGTAATCCTAAAATATTGTTGTGGGGACTCTTATGTGGCAATGGCCTCTGACATCCATTATGAGCACATACAGTGTTCTGAAATCAGTACAAAACTTACACATGACTGACCTGTTGACATGAACAAGTCCACCAGTTTTAATGATTGCACAGATGTGTATCTTTTCAGGGTGGAGATGGAACAATTGTTTTTGGGTCATTTGACCTGGACATCTCAAATTGTACCTAGATATCCTTTCTAACATGTGCCTTCTAGAAAATATGCAGCCACAGAAAATGGAGTCCCTTCCTTCCTTTGAGGCACTGAACTTCTCTTCCTCAAAATGTTAACATTTAATTTCATTTTAGATTTGAAATGAAACAAAATGAAAAACAAATGAAATGTCATTCATTTTTCATTTTGTTTTATTTACATATTTATGTCATTTAAAAAAACAAAAAACCCTGACCTCTCCCCATAGATGTTAACCCTGGGAGTACCAATGGGGTCAAAAGTGACCCCATTGCAAGTTTCACAACGCGTATCTCGTAAACTAGTTGTTCAAGATTGCAATCCTTTTATGACTTTTCACATGTCAATATTCTCTTTGTATTGTGCCATGAGAGGAATAATTTTCATCCGCTAGATGATGCTAGTGATGAATTGCAGCACAGAGTACCAGTGGGGTCATTTTTGACCCCAGTTGCTTACGTCCGGTTTGGATCGTGATACAATTTGCAGTTTTGTAAATTTTTTGATCTGACAAATGTATTTATCATTAATTATGTATCATTTATTTTTTGTACTCTTATTTTATGAAAATTACACATTTTCTGTAATTGATATCATACGTTCTCTCATTATTTCCGATGAAATCTAAAGGCTTTCAGCTTGTTCATCATGATTATTGTACACCTATAGTAAAACTGCTTTGCGTTTTATTCCACTTTATCTTTGTTTATTTATTTTAAGTTATTGTTTATGATGTCAAAATGAAAGTATTCAGCTGCCCAAGTAAGAGAAATATTGCAACGAGATGCTGACAGTGACAGTTCTGAGTCATCTGATGATGCAGCATATTCAGCAAGTGAAGAAGCATATCAGCCAAGTTCTGGCGATAAATCTGATGATGACAGTCATGATTCAGATGGCAACAGCAGTTGGTCGCCAAGTGAATGTGAGACTGATGTTGATCCGGTAACATTGCCTGCAGCAAAGAGTCAAGTTACAGGTTGAGGCAAAGGTTGAGGCTGTGCTGGAAGGGGAAGAAGGCAGGAGTCTTCGGTGTCAGTATCATCTGTGAGGAATCTTAGTTGTGGTCATAGAGGAGCTAAGAGGTCTTCAGCTATAAGCACAAATGTTGCCATTGAAACCTATGTATCGAAGGATGCCACATCATGGAACAGGAAACCTATAAAGCAAGCTGCTGGAAGATACGCCAGAGCTAATATCATGCCCGTACAACAAAGTCCTACAAGGTATGCTGTACAAAATGTTGATGGCCCTCTTGCAGCATTCCACTTGTTCATGAGGAAGAACTTATTGAATGAAATCATGATGTGGACGAGCAAACAAGGAAGACACATTTATGACGACACCTGGAAAGATTTGACAGACGGAGAATTTCAATGTTTTCTTGGACTTCTGATCCTCTCAGGCATGTACAAGTCACTAAATGAATCCATAGTTCAGTTGTGAAACCTTGAAGATGGTCGTTCTGTTTTTGGCAAAAATATGGCCCGTAATAATTTTCAGCAAATTTCTTGTGCTCTCAGATTTTATGATGCAACCAACAGATGTGAACAATGAGGCATGGATAAGCATGCTCCAGTCAGACACGTTTTTGATACCTGGGAAGCAACTCTAAGTGACGCCTTTGTTCCTGGTGAAAATGTTACCGTGGATGAGCAACTGCTTACATTTTGTGGCCGTGTTCCATTCAGACAATATATTCCCAGCAAACCTGGGAAATATGGCAAAAAGCTATGGATGTTGTGTGACAGTACAACGTCATATGTTCTGCATCTTCAAGTATATACAGGAAGGGAACTCGGACAAAACAGGGAACAGAATCAGGGTGAAAGGGTTGTGCTGCAACTCACTGAAGGATTGACACGATCTGGCAGAAATTTTACTGTTGACAATTTCTTCTGAAGTTTATCCCTGTCATGGAAATTGCTAGAAAAACAAATGACACTTTTGGGGATAATTTGAAAGAACAGAAAAGAATTACCTCCAGAATTTGTAACAGCAATGGGCCGAGAGATATTCACTTCACTGTTTGCCTTTTGCGATGACGCCACTCTGGTTTCCTATTTCCCGAAGAAAGGAACAGTGGTTGTTCTTTTGTGCAGTTTGCATGATCAAAAAGAAGTAGATAACACACGTCCAGACAAAAAAACACGCATGATCTTGGACTATAATTCTAGTAAAGGTGGAGTAGATACAGCAGATCAAATGTTGCGCACGTATACCACAAAATGAATGACAAGACGCTGGCCAGTGACAATCTTCTACAACATGTTGGACATCAGTGCTTTGAATGCCTTCATTGTTTGGATGTCACTAAATCCAGAATGGCAGTCCAAGTCAAAGCACAGACATCATCTATTCCTCTTGGAAATAAGAAAGCAGCTGCTTCAGAGTAATTGCAGCGAGACTTCTTCCAGCATTGAAGAAGCCACTGATGCTGTTTGCAATGTCGGGATGCCAAAGAAAAGGGCAAGGTGTCACTGCTGTTCCAGAGAAAAAGACAAGAAAAGCAACATAGTTTGCACCTCCTGCAAGCGCAATGTTTGCTAAGAACATTCAGAAATTGTCTGTGTCTCATGCAAATGACTGTAGTACTTTACTGTGTTCATCAAGTGCATGCAAAAACTGCTTTCATGGCAACTCTTCTTCATGTAATTTTATGATAAAGCATTACATTTCAAAACATTTAACCTTCATATAATAAATAATTAATTCAGAATAATATTTTGTCTGTTTAGTTTAAAATTTTCATGGTTAACAATTTAAATTAATTGTGGGGTCATTTATGACCCCAACGGTATTCAGTGTGTGCAAACAATCTTGGTAATTCCAGGGTTAACAGTGCTCCTCCAGATCCTTATGAGCCTCTAAGCCTTGTGGTCTCCCCTACACTCTTCCCACTGCACAAGCCTCATATGTTGCCCATGGGTCTTCTATAGATAGGAACAATCTCATATCATTCCTATCCTGCTATTGCTACATTTTGAATTAGCACTGGCAGACCTGAGGCCAGTGCCATTTTCGTCTATAGGAGATTAAGCCATCAGAAAAATGGTATCAGTCTTCAGTTGGCAGCAACATTTTGAGAATTAGTAGTGGTAGGACAAAAGAGACAGAGGATTATTTTTCCCCACAGAAAATCTGCGGCCCACAGAGGGCATAGGAACTGAAGTTGTTGAGGCTGGAGGGGGAAGGGTCAGCCCTGAGCTGGGGGGGGGGGGGGGAGGTTATAAATTTGATAGCTGATGATTCCATTTTGTTTTACCTTTTTTCATGTGTTTCATTTAAACAAATAAAAACATGGCGCAAACAAAATAAAAACAAACATAAAAGAAAACTGAAATGAAACGAAAAACAAAGCAAAATGAAAAAAAATGTTGAGAGGATATTTTTAATACATGTATTCACATCACAAATATGCCTTCACAGACAAAACACAGATCTACTTCACAGAGACTCGTAAACCATTAATCCATGCTTCAATCTGTAAAAAGCACAGACATTTCACAGCAGTATATGAATGGACAGTTTTCTAGGCAGTAGCATGATTATCAGGATCATTACTGACATTGCTGCTGTTACTCATTTCAAGAAATACTGCAAGGATTCAGAGACGTCTCTTTTCAACCATGTCTTCTTATGCTGCTCTTTAAAATCCCTTACTGAAAGAACAGACAGGTAGTTCCATGTAGGTACTTCTGTCAGCTATCTACTAGCTTTGCATTCTGCTTTCCTTTCACCTACTTTCTCTTACTCCCTTTCTGAAACATTCTAGCTCCCCTACTCTTTCATATGCCAAGCTTACTTTTAGAAACATAGAAACATGGTGACAGATACATGGCCCATCCCGTCTGCCCTTCCATAGCAACTGCTATAGTCCTTTTTTTTTTGTTTGTTTTAGAGATCTTCTGTGTTCATCCCATGCTTTCTTGAATTCAGATACTATCCTGGTCTCTACTGCCTCCACTGGGCCATGCATTTACCATTCTTTCCATAAAGAAATATTTCTGCATATTACTTCTGTCTATCCCCTTTCACCTTCATCCTATGCCCTCTCATTGCAGAACTTTCTTTCAATTGAAAGAGGTCGTCCTCCTATGCATTTATGCCATGGACGTATTTAAACATCTCTATCATATTTCCTCTCTCCCGACTTTTATCCAAAGTATACATATTGAGATCTTTAAGTTTGTCCCCATATGCCTTATGACAATGTCCACTGACCATTTTAGTAGCCACCCTCGGTACTGACTCCAGCCTGTTTATATCCTTTTGAAGGTGTGGTCTCCAGAATTGCACACAATACTCCAAATAAGGTCTCACCAAAGACTTATACAGAGGCACTATTACCTCTTCTTCATGCTGGTCATTCTTCTCTCTTTGCACCCAAGCATTCTTCTGGCTTTTGCTGTCACCTTTTCTATCTGTTTAGTCACCTTAAGATCATCAGAAACAATCATGCCAGGTCCCTGTCTTCTTTTGTGGACAGAAGTACTTCACCTCCTATACTGTACTACTCCCTTGGAATTTTGCAGCCCAAATGCATGACTGTATATTTTAGCATTTAATCTCAGCTGCAAAATTATTGACCATTGTTCAAGCTTAGCGAGATCACTCCTCATGTTATCTACTCCTTCCTAGGTGTCTATTCTATTGATGATACCAAAATCTGCAATAAAGTAGACACCCAGGAAGGAGTAGAAACCATGCGGAGGGATCTTGCTAAGCTTGAAGAATGGTCAATAATTTGGCAGCTGATATTTAATGCTAAAAAATGCAGGGTCTTTGAAATGAAGCAGAAGGAATCAAGAAGGAGGGAGAAGTAAATATGCTCAGTGTAGAGTGATCACACTATTTATCTATTTAGATAATACATTTTTGAGTTTTCAAGTATGATAATAATATGGATCTATAATTGATTTTTTTTTACCACAGCCATGCAAAATCTTGTTACATCACTCTTTAAATGACATTTAGGAAACCAGTGTACTACCTAGAAAAAAATGTTACAGGTTAGTAGCTATTTAAATGAAATTTAGCTATGAATGCAATAGAGCTCATGGATTTTCTGCATCTGTGGTTTAATTTTGAGAGAAATGTGCTGTACTTTCTTGATCATTGCAATGCACACAAATTCTTAAGAAGCCCCTTTTTGCATGCCAACTGTGGTGTCTTAAAATAGCCACCATTCCTGTGTAAGAAGCCTTAAGGGGCCTCAAATCCCTATTGGGCTACTAGCCCATTAACATCTCCTCCACATCAGCTCACGCTGGGGCTAAACTTAAAAAAAAGAAAACATGACTACTTCATTCCATCTTCCTGGGTCCAAGGGAGTGCCCATTTTAAAAAGCAGTATGCCTTTGGACCCTTCTCACCCCTTTCCTGATCTCAGCCTTACCGCACAAAAATAATTCCCACAGAGGTGATCCTCACTTGCTCCTGTCCCAGTGTTGTCATCTTGAAAAATTATATCACCTGCCTCCTAGCAGTATATTCCAAATTTAAGAAAATAATATATATGAAACCATATACCCGAGGCAAGCTTCTTCTATGATGAAGTATTAAAGAGCACAAACTATCAATGAGCAAATTGGTTTTCAGTTGAGACTCAGAAAGGAGTCGGCAGGGAAGTTGCTTTCCCATTTCACAAAGGAAACCCACATCTACATTCAAAAATTATAGACATCATCATTTACAGCTGCCTATAAGTGCTTGCTGGAATGGGTGGCAGTCATTATCAAGGTTTTCCTCCCTGATCACTCCTTCTGACCTCGCTCTCTCCCCAGTGACCCTTCCTGACCTTGATATCTACTTGGATTAAGGCAAACACATCAGATCCCTTCCCTGACCCTCCCTCAAAATATCTGATCCTCCTACCCCCCAAAACTTTTGTCTCCCCCCCCCCCCCCTACAACCTCAATGCATTTCATCCCTCTTCACAAGCAAATCTCCCTGGCATGAATACCCTCTACCTGATTCCCCCTAAAGACAATTCTCCCCAAAGGCCCTCCAAAGGTCTCCCTTCCAGAGCCCCTGATCACTATCCCTGGCCTTACAGGGATCCCTGGTGTCAAGTGAAGCTGGAGTGCTGCCCACTTTCTCCTGCTCTTATGGTTCCAGATTCCAAATCAGTGCTGATGACTCCTAGAAGTAATCTTGCAGTACTGTGGCAATGCCATGAAATTACCACTAGGGGTCACTGACACTATTTTGAAATCCAGTGTCATAAAATCAAGAAAGAGTGGGCATAACTCACCTTCTACACCAGGGATTTCCTAAAACTGTGGATAGTGATCAGGCTGGGGATGGGGCCTAGTGGTGGGGCTTGGGGAGGGTCATTGCTGCCAAGAAGGATAAGGGGGGTTCACATCAGGGATTTGATTATAGGGGCATAGGAAGCTTTGGGAGTAGGAGGATTGGATGTGGGAGAGGGGGTTGGGGGAAGGATCTTATGTGTTGGTCTTAACTGGGAAAGAGATTGAAATCATAGAGGTCACGGGGGGATATCCAGGTCAGAGGGTGATTAGGTGGGAAACTAGTAGTACTGTAACGCCTATCCATGCACAATGGGAACAGTGATTTTAAAAAACTGTTCCCCTTACATGTATGGGGGGATTTTACATTTTTTTTCCACATGTTCAGCTTCTTAAAATTGTTGTGTCCACTGGACACTGAGAGGCATACATGCTCAGTCCTGCACCTACATTTGGCAAAGCCTCTTGTAAAATACTAAGTTAATTCTCCATCTTGATCTGCTTCTGTGAATGCCTCTCTCCATGTCCTATCTAAAATTTGGCTTTATATATCTGAAAAGCCAAGCACAATCTAGTTTAATGATCACCTAAAGATTAAGGTATATTTCTTGAGGAATTTGCACATCTGTTTAAATATCTCTCTGTGATAAATAATTTGACAGGACTATATTTTAATTGGTTCTAAATTACCAAGCATTTTTTCAGTGGAAAACAAGTCGATCATTTGTCAAACTCACAACATTTCAAACTGCCATTAAGCTGTAAAAATACATTATAAGCTGTAGAAAATATGACACTTCACTCTACCCTGTGAATAAGCATTTTATAATTATACAACATAATTTGTGCAAAGCTTAGCCAAATGCTATACTTCCCTTAGAATAGTGCTATTAAACTTTTCAACCCTGGATTAGCAGTTCTTTCTTTATAATTTATTAATTTCCCTACAGTATGAGTCACAGGTCATGATATATAGATATATATATATATATATATATATATATATATATATATATGAAAGAAACTATCAATTCTCCTTAAAGATCCCTTTTCCTGACCAATCTATATGAAAGAAACTATCAATTCTCCTTAAAGATCCCTTTTCCTGACCAATCAGAATCACTCATACAACGAATATGGGTAGGGAAATATTCAATTCCATTTTTTCTTCTAAATAGTGATTTACCCTGTTAAATAGGCCTGTCTGATAGTTTCCCTCCTCTGCGTATGGTAGGGTAAGAATTGGACTCTCATGGGAGAAAGGGAGGTTTAACTAATGTTAATGGGTGCTGTATCATAGTTTAAAAAAACAAACCTGAATATTTTAAAAAGTCAGAAGATAAGGGGAGGAGGAGAGGTAAAAGCCATTAAATACAGCACAAAAATAACTCTCCTGGAGCATTGATGATGTTATTGAGATGATAACACTATCTGTTTTATTTCGGTCATGCAATTTATTACTTGTGAAAAGTTGGCTGGAGTGAATCAAAATAAAAATGAAAAAAAAAAAAAGATTCAAGTGCTTCCATGATATTTGCTCGTATATTAAACCCTATCCTCAGAAAGTGAAACATCTCTATTATTCTGTTTATATTATACTATGTACTATTGCATTTTCCATATCTTTTGTCAGAGTAGTCAAAAAAACGAAGAAGGAATGAAAACCTTCTCCCCACTGTGACCATTCCTTTTTAATCAATTAATCTTTTATTACTTAACTTTATCATTGTCATTTTTCATGAGCTTAGGAGGACCGTCAAGGAAAAGATGGTAAACGACATGGCCCCATTTCGAATCAGAAATATTCTTGATCCTGCTTCAGGTTGAATGCATTCCGCAGTCGTATAAGCTTCAATAACTAGATCCAGTTGAAGTTCTTAACTTTATAAAATCAGCATGTGATGTAAAAAAAAGATGAACATGTGATGCACTACAAAAGCTTCCTAAGATTGGGCCATCAAAACAGAAGTAGCCATAAATCAGCCAGTGATCCAAGGGGAAACCCTATGACGAAGGGAACCCTCATCCTATTGGCTGAACCAGCTTACGGTGGCAAATACTGTAGAAAATAATCCATTTGAAGCATACTGTGCCATTCCACAGCAGCATTTAAACCTGCTGGGGAAACCATCCCCAATCTAAATATCCAGTGTTGTTCGAGTTTTTGTAATTTGGAGACCCGATCTCTACCCCTTGGGTTTTCTGGAACTACTTCAAGCACTCGCCAGTAAAGTTGGTCAAAAGTGTGTCCCTCTTGCAAAAGATCTTCAACCATCGGCGCTGATCGAGTCTGCGTCCGAAGGCGGGAGACATGTTCGATCAAACGAACCCTTATACTTTTGGTAGTATGGTCCACATAATATAGCGAGCAAGGACACAAAATCAAGTAGACCACATAAGTCGAATCACAGCTCGTACACCACTTAGGGGCATGTTTACTAAAGTGCGTTAGTGCAATTCGCGTTAGGAGCCGCGGTAGTGAAAGAAACCCCAAATAAGGACATGGGCGGTACATTGTCACCACTACCGCGCGTTAGAAAATGTAACGAGTGTTACCGGGCGCCGTGCCGCGTTACTGCGCGTTAATCATAAGAAGACGTACAGACACAAAGCACTGAAACAGAGCTGTAGCACAATGGTTACGGTACTGACCGCTGTTACAGGCAGCATGGGTTCGAGTCCCCAGTGTGCCTAACGCAGAAGGCTGTCCCAGGCATCACCCTGCACATTACAGAGGGAAAGAGGAGGCATGTTTTTCGTTACGCTGAGTATTGGTGTCAGAAAAACACCCTCGGAGTGTGCTTAGCCACGTACGTTGATACGTGCGAGGTTGCGTGCATTGGTACGTGCGTAGCTGCGCACGTACAATTGTGCGTCGGTACGTGCGTTGCTACGTGCGTGGGTACGTGTTTGTTTACGTGCGTGGATACGTGTGTTTTTACCAGCGTGGGCATCTGATATTACAGACTTTGTAGGGTGTCCTGCACCTATGCATTATGCTAACAGATGTACGTGTGATGGCCTATGGTTTATCAGAGCCTGTGAGCAGCTACTGGAGTTTCACAGGGTTGGATTGGGCCAGTCACACCCATGATGCACTGCACATGCAAATCAGCTGTCTACAGATACACACCATGGGGAATGCACCCCCACAGCACCTCGGCCTCGTAGGGAGAACTGACCATGTGCACCCCCCCCAGCACCTCGGCCTGATAGGGGGTACTGACCGTGTGTTGTACTGGCACAGAGTAGCTACACACCATCACATTGTGCGGGTACTGTGCTCACCCTGAGGGTGCAGTGAGGTGCCCAGCACCAGGTCCACAGCACCGGCCATGGTGCAGGTCCAAAGCTGTGTTACTGTGTGAGATAGGTAGGTTCTGCAGGACCACCTTGGACATCTTTGTCTGTTTCAGTCAGGTGTAGCCCCCATGTACCACCACACCCCTCCCCCAGGGCTGAGGGTGGCAAACAGGGTCTCCCATCAAAAGACCCACAGTCTACCTCCCTGCAAAGGTGGCAGTAGAGGGGAACATTAACCCTAGTCCTGCTGAGGAACAGACACCCCACAGGGCAGTCAATGCAGCTCTGTACACAGCCATAACACAACAGCAGACAGACATTAGGCCTGGATATGGTATGCTGCACCCCACCACTATCTGATATTCCCAGGGTGCAAGCCATCAGCCACTGCACCCTGTAAGCCACTCCATCACAACACCTACCAGCTGCAAACAGTCTGCTAGTGCCCAGTGGAAATGCCTGCACCCAGAACTGGGATGTCAGCATACACAGCAAGCAGATACATCAGTGACTGGGCCCCAAAAGGAAACCCATATTTATCACATGAGAGAAATACTAGATAGCACTATAGGAGTGCCTAGCCATGCTGTGGTCACTGCACAGTCAGGGTGATAGTGATCTCTCAGCAGGATATACTGAGGTCACCCTGTCTGTGTAGATGGTGGCCGGGCACTACAATGTGCCTGTCACTGCCCTATGCCCTGTGCAGATGCACCCTGGCCAGGCCACCATGTCCGGCCTATACCCATGGTACCTTGCTCCTCATTATGCACATTGGCAGCCCAATACTGGCAACATTGCTGGATAGACAGACAGCCACCCCCACACCTATGACAGCATTGTGCTACTATAGAGGTGGTCAGCAGCCATACCCACTACACCAGTCATGGGCATAGTACAGGCATGGATATGGTACACAAGGCTGTTGGGGGGTCACTCCCCAGGGTGGTGAACACTGTCAGAGACCAGACCTGCAGCAAACACCGCAGACATCAGAATGATTGTTATGGTGGAGCGCAATGAGCAAACTGTGCTTAACGTAGGAATTGATATCTGCCAGTTATCATAGGGAACGTTTGATAGCTGTGTACCATATACCCAGGTGTAGGGTGGCATTGCTAAGGTATGCAACTGCTAGTATTGGGAGATACAGGCAGGGCCCAATGTCTTGCCTCTCCAGGAGGCATTGGCCAATGGGGCCTGTGGGTGGGTGTGTGGCCCTGTTGGCTGCTGCTTTACGGCAGAGTTCCCCAACTCCAGTCCTGGTGTTCCAAACACTGTTCGGGTTTTCATGCTGTCCCTCATAAATATGCATGAGCTACATCTGCATACCATGGGGGTGGTGCATAGCTATGCAGCACAGGCATCTTTATTAGAGGCAGCATGAAGCCGGAATGGTGTGGGGCCCTCCAGGACTGCATTTGCGGGACTCTGCTTTAGGTAATGTGCCTGTTTCTGGTGTCTGTGTTTGGTGTGGTAAACTATAGGCCATGTGTATGTTCTCTGCAATAAAGGAGTGTCGTTACTATCACTGTTTAGTGGTGGGTAAAACTATGGGGACTGGGTTGGCAAGAGCCCCAGCTGGGATTTGAACCTGTGACCCTCTGGTCTTACAGGCACTGGCTGTGTCTGTTGCACCACACTGGGGTTAGCTAAACCGGCCTGACGAGCCAGAAACCCTGCTCTGCAACAGGTTTACTGTGGCCTCATTTACCTTATGCAGACAAAGGTATACATAAACCTCAGAAAAGGGGCACACACCCATAACCAAGCTGGGCAACAATGATATCATTGGAAAACATTACACCACACGCCCAGGACAGCTCCATTACAATGTAATGCTCTTTGAAAGGGTCTGCGGAGCGTAGACCCTTCCACACATCATTTCTTTTTATTTTTGTGCTTTCCAGGGAGTGTTATTCCTTGTTGCCCATTGCTATCACTGTTTCCTAGCTGAATTATGCTTTTTAAAATGTTTCTTGTGGTCATTTTTAACGTTTTATGTGAAATATTGTTCTGTGCACATGTATCACACTGCTCACGTTTTGTGGGTTTCCCCGGTTTTTCTGTACATTGCTGACGGAAATGGTTTCTCTTCCCTTTAAATGCCTTTTAACGACAGGTTTTCATTCGCGTTGTAATTGAGCTCTGAAATTCAGCGCGTTAGTATGAGGGGTGCCTCTCCCCGCCCACTCTCCGCCCATTGACCCCTTCTCTCCGCCCACTCTCCACCTTTTGCGCTGTTTTAACGCGCCGCGGAGCTTTACGATCGTTAACTACGGTTAACGCGCGTAGTATGACGTTAACGGTCGTTAGTGCGTCGGTAAGCGCGTTATACGGCACTTACGGTCGTTAACGTCGTATAACGCGCGTTAGTCACGTTTACTGCACTTTAGTAAACATGCCCCTTAGATCTATAAGTGATTAAGGTATGAACATCTATCCATGTAGAGCCCTGCAAGGCCTGTTGACAAAAGCGGCATGAGCCACACACATAATGACCAGGATCATGATGGAATGAAAGAGGTCGATCCAACAAAGGTGTAGTTTTTACGACCATATCTCGCAAATTAGGACCCCTTTTGTAAGCAACCATCAACCTTTTATTTAAAAAAACAGGGGTGTAAACCTAAAATCGGCCAATAATTATGTAAAATTTGTACCACCTTAGACATGCCATTCACATAGGGAAATACTCCCACAATGTTGTCCTGGGAAGACTGCCCATCTCAATCTACCTTAGGTAGCAAAAGCCATTCTCTATGGCAGAACATCCTCTTTTATACGCCCTACACAATAAAGAATGAGGATAACCTCGAAACTTTAAACAATTGTATAAATCCATTGCATGGTGTTGAAATTCAGCTAACGTAGAGCAATTGCGTCGAAGCCTTAGAAATTGGTCATAAGGGAGACCTCTTTTAAGTAGAGTAGGATGAAAACTTGAATATTTCAGTATTGTATTATGCTGCACTGTTTTTCTATATAGAGACGATACCAAAACTCCTGTAGTCAACTGAATGGTAATAACCAAAAATGGTTTTGAAATTTCTCTATTTGAGCAGTAAACTGGATATTTGGCTTAATTGTGTTAAGTGATCCTATAAAAGCATCTAAATCAGCCTCCGTCCCCTTCCACAAAAGGAATACATCATCTAGAAAACGGCGCCAAAAAGGGACATAACAAAAAACGGCGCCAAAATGGGACATAACAAAAAACGGCGCCAAAATGGGACATAACAAAAAAGAGGTGATGTATATACATGGAAAGCCTCAAACTGAGACATATAAATAGTAGCAATCGAGGGAGCTACCATAGCCCCCATTGCAATGCCAAACATTTGTAGAAAAAAACACTTCTGATATACAAAATAATTGTTATTTAGCACCAAATCCAACATCTGGATCAAAAATGACCGCGGAATCCGGTCATTTTACACCCCTGTTTTTTAAATAAAAGGTTGATGGTTGCTTACAAAAGGGGTCCTAATTTATGAGATATGGTGGTATAAACTACACCTTTGTTGGATTGACCTCTTTCATTCCATCATGATCCTGGTCATTATGTGTGCAGCTCATGCCGCTTTTGTCAACAGGCCTTGCAGGGCCCTACATGTATAGATGTTCATACTTCAATCACTTATAGATCTAAGTGGTGTACGAGCTGCGATTCGACTTATGTGGTCTACTTGATTTTGTGTCCTTGCTCGCTATATTATGTGGGCTGTACTACCAGAAGTATAAGGGTTTGTTTGATCGAACATGTCTCCCGCCTTCAGACGCAGAATCGATCAGTGCTGATCTTTTGCAAGAGGGACACACTTTTGACCAACTTTACTGGCGAGTGCTTGATGTAGTTCCAGAAGACCCGAGGGGTGAAGATCGGGTCTCCAAATTACAAAATCTCGAACAACGCTGGATATTTAGATTGGGGACGGTTTCCACAGCAGGTTTAAATGCCGCTGTGGAATGGCACAATATGCTTTAAATTGATTATTTTCTACAGTATTTGTCACCGCAAGCTGGTTCAGCCGATAGGATGAGGGTTTCCCTACGTCATAGTGTTTCCCCTTGGATCATTGGCTGATTTACGGCTACGTCTGTTTTGATGGCCCAATCTTAGGAAGCTTTTGTAGTGCATCACATGTTCATCTTTTTTTTACGTCACACGCTGATTTTATAAAGTTAAGAACTTCAACTGGATCTGGTTATTGAAGCTTATACGACTGCGGAATGCATTCAACCTGAAGCAGGATCAAGAATATTTCTGATCCGAAACGGGGCCACGTCGTTTACCATCTTTTCCTTGGCAGTCCTCCTAAGTTCATGAAAAATGACAATGATAAAGTTAAGTAATAAAAGATTAATTGATTAAAAAGGAATGGTCACAGTGGGGGGAAGGTTTTCATTCCTTCTTCGTTTGTTTGACTACTCCGACAAAAGATATGGAAAATGCAATAGTATATAGTATAATATAAACAGAATAATAGGGAAGTTTCAGTTTCTTAGGCTGGGGTTTAAAATACAAATTTATGGTTTTCACCTTGGGCAGGGGTTTTTAGTGGTTGGATCCATGATACTTGAACATCTATAATAAACATTTCAAGTGAAAAAAAAACAACAAGTTTCATCGGGAGGGAAGGAAGTAGTTTGGTATATTTCCATGGAATTTTCAAAAGCACACATGATATTTTACCGCACTTGATTGCCTGCACAAACAATTTGGTTCAAATTCTCAGGCATTTTCAGCATATACATTTTGCACTAGCTAACTTTGAATGAGAAACTATACACGTTGTGGAGTGATGGTTAGGACTTTGGGATTTTAAAAAAATGTTAAGACAAATTCCTTTGTAGTTGGATAGACACATATAAAATGGTATTTAGAAGAGATGTCCAGAGCAGGATGTTCAAAAATCGGAGGGAGTAGCACTGGTAGCAGTAAAGGGAGGCATATATAAGTGCCCTCTGAAATTGCTCCATCTCTACCATGACAGATGAAGTTCACTGTAAAAGGTTAAAGAGACAGGCCCTTTGCAGTTTGCAAGGTTAGGCACATGCATAGGTGTAGTTAATTTTACAAATGTAGAAATCCCTGATTTGCACAGCCTCAGGACCAGGTACTTGGACGTGCCAGCAGCGGTATTTCAAAAGGGAGAGGACTGTACTATCAGACTTGCATGTCCCAGCCTTCCATATCAGATACTGAGATGTGTGGTGGTGGTCACGTTATGTGTCTGGAGTACATAATGATGCTCACATTTCTTCTGGCAGTATATAAGAACTGTGGGGATGCATTTTGTGGGAAGCATTACATCCATGAAATGAGCACTTTTTTCACCTTATTCGTGGTTGGAGGCATGGACATCTCACCAACTAGGACCAGATGTGCTTGTGCCATTTTGAAATTACACCACTACGTGTGTCTCCCTTGTTCCAGCCAGGCCACACCTCCACCACTCCTGAGTGCTGTTAATTAAGGGTATTCACCTGGTGTTAAAAGTAGCTGGGCCAATAGTCTGTGCTGGGAAGCAGTCAGGCATGCTAGTAGAAGTAACTGGCATGTCATCAGAAATGAATCCTGGTTTAGAGTATTGCCAGAGAGGGAATTTCTACAAATGGGTTAGTTTTGTGCATGCCATGATAGTCAGGAACCTTATTCCTAAGCTAGGGTATATGAAATATGATTTCAATCTCTCAAATTAACTGATAACACTCATTATAATAGTTGTATTGTGCCAAATAGAACTTTCCTCTTGAGTTCATAAGATGCAAGATGTATAGGCAATTTGTCAAGGTATGACTAGAAATCTTAATTAGACCACATTTTCTTGGACTTTGACTACATTTTTTGGTATTTCAGGATCTTCTTCCTCTCAGCTCTATTATGCTGTTTTATTGTTTTCCTCCTTTACCACTATGTCAGGTTTCCTCACATCCAGCATCTTATCCCAATTTTACCTTCACTGTATAGTTTAGTCAGTGTATGCCTCCCTGCCTCTGTTCTCCCTTCTTGTGTCTTGGTAACCGCTTTGATTTAAGGAAAAGGCGGTATAGAAAACCTGTTAAATAAATAAATAAATGGAATGGGAATGTCCCAAGTTATCATAATTTCTTCATTCTACATAATTCTCTTAGGGGTCTATTCCGAGCCACAAATAGTGGGGATGTACACTCTGCCTGGATGCACAGTCAGAGAACGTGATGAGATGACTGTGTGCCTAGTTTGATGTGGTTTCCTGCTTTCTGGTTGGTCTCCACTCTGCCTGGATGTACATCCCCACTATTCATTCCCCTTGCCATACCCATGAAAGGCTCCCTCTACAAACAGTGGAGTTGTATGGGGAGCCTTAGACAGGGTGGGAGGAGCAGGCAGAAGGCGGAGCGAGGACAGTGCATTGGTGGGCCATCACCCTAGATGTACAGGGCCGATTTTGAGGTCAACCCTGTACATCTGGGGTATGCCGGTTAGATGGGAGAGTTATCCCACCTCAGAGATGGAATAAGTCCCCCTGGAAGTAGGATAGCTGCGACGGCCAGTGGATACATAGCGGGGAGGCATGCAGAAAGTTCCCCACAGCCAGACCCTGACTGTGGGAGGTCAGATTGGGGGTCTGGCTGTGGAGAAAGGACACTCTCTCTGGCAGGCGGCATTCACGGCTCTGTAATGGAGCTGTGGTGCCATGGCAAAGAGACACTAGGCACTGAGGCTCCATTATGGAGCCAGGCTGAGTTAGCCAGGTAAGCGGCTGGGCATGCGGCCGATCAGAATCGGGGCCGGCTTGCACATCCAGGCCAGTAGACCTGATTCTGCTGGCCACAACAAGGGGCTGGATGTCCAGATGTGAATAGGCCTCTTAGGGTCATGATTCCAGTACTTTTCTGGTACAGCAATATTGTAGTATTTCCAATGTTTCCAATGAATGAATGAAGTATACCACTTTGTTGTGACTTTCTGTATAGAGGTTTTCTGCCATCAGAGCTTTGCAACCAGCTATAAGATAAGCACCTGTTTCCAGGTCTTTCTTAAAGAATCTGCATCTCTATTTTACCAGTTCTCACTATGCTCGCTGTGAACCAACTTGTCTGTTATCCACTACCCTGAACTGCAACTATCAATCTCTCATCTTTAGATTTCAGTTCACCTCTCCTTAACTATTCATTTAACCTGTCTTAATTGACAAATGGTCTTGTGGTAACACGTATTTCCCATTGTATTTATGTTTTTGCCAAATGTTTTTCCTTGTCTGTTGATATGATTCTTTGATGAGTTTTTTCTCTTGTTTGACAAATTCTGGTGCTTCCTTCCCTATGACCCTCATTCATGAATGCAGGTTGCGGGGATGCATGTCCCACTGGTATGTGAAACCTGAAATCTGCATAGACCCTATTCCCTCACTGGCTCTCCCCATACATCATGTGCTTCAGGGGTCAGGTGTGGGAAGGGTCCCTGCTCCCAATTCAGGCTACAGGAGGCCAGCCTTGGGTCAAGCAGCGGGGATTTGGGGTGGCCAGAGCCATGGATGCTGGGGGCACCTGTGGGGAGAACATCCCACAGACAGAAGGGGCATGCCAGGCCATCCAGGGGCCCGATTCTGGCATTTGCCAGAATGTTCTATTCCCATGGACCAGAATCAGGTCCTTATGACCCTGTCTTCAGTGGGGATGTCTGGATGACCAGATAGACATCCCCTCCCGGAATGGGGTTCCATGTGTGTTGGCGGATTCTCATCCATCCCTTCTATGAAATGCTTGTTCAGATTCTGGACTTTTATTTTCATATTTCAGAACTTTTTGTATATTCAGATCTCGCACTGCCTTAAATAGACCTGAAGGCCCATGACAGTAGTTTTGTAGGTTTAATCAATTTCTATGAGGCCCAGTCTTCCTTTAGCTATAGGGATGGCTCTTGGCATACACTGTTTCTTGTAAATTACCTCATGAGCATGGAGGAGTTTTCTTGTTTGCATATCCAGTTTCTCAAGATCTTTTAAAGGCCAGTCTACAATCTCAAAACTATATGAAAGCATAGAAATGCCAGCTGATTAATGGCTTCTATTTTATTCCCTGATGTTGAAGTACTTTTCAACAACAGTTTGTTCTCCTGTAATATTCTTTATTGATCTTTTCTCTAAGTCATTTTTGCTTTATTATCGCTCCTTCATACTCCTGGGTATATATATAGTATATATGCCTTCCTGTTCAAGTTCCTTGATGTCAGAATCCTCAGTCAGTTTTCTTCTAAAAATGGCTCCTAAGCACATTCCTCAAGGCCAAAAGTCATCTTGATGTCATCTGAGAAGTTTTTCACTACACTGAGCTGTACGGCTAATTGTTGGTCACTGGACCTGTAGAGCTTTGGAACTTCTACAAACAGTAAGTGTGATCCTAGGGCTGTGTATATATTGGTATTGTTATTGATCAAGCTCCAGGGAAATAACCTCCTGGTTAGAATAACATTAAGGCTAAGGAATGTAATATGTAAAAACAGACAAGGCAGCTTTAAGTTTGCTGTAGAAGTTAACTGTGAGTTTGCTGTTTAAATTCTTTAGGCTGTAGTTTGAAACAGGAAAGATTAGAACAGCTGTGCATAAGGAATGTTGTTATTTGTAATAGCACTGTAAACTTTTCAGCTGGCACCAAGGCAGTGACCGCATTTCCATCCAGACCCCGAAGGAGAGGAAGCCCCGTTCAATCTGCTCAGCCCACCTCTGCCCCAACATCCAGATGAGCACATGGACTTTCTTTCCTCCTGCTTCCCCTGAAGTTTCTGCCCTCGTGTACAAGATTGTCAGCTTTGCCTCCGGAATCATCTCTCGGCTCTGAGAAGACTTATATAAGGCAATGTGTTACGGGCGCACCTGTGCTTGGTGGGCCCATACCTGAGGGCCTCGCCAGAGGGCCCTTTGGCGTGTCCCTTAGTTGTGGTCCAGGCAACTGACACTGTTAAAATCTTAGAATTCCTACTCAATCAAGAAGATCTCCCTTCAGAAGAATTCAATACATACTCTGGTAATTCTTCTATTTATCTCCACATTGACTTACTTTAGTGGGATAGTCTCATTACGGACAAACAATTCAACTTACTCCACAATAATTTAATTATTTGGCACAATATTTTCAGTGTTCTCTTTACTTATATGCCTTACATCCCAACTTGTTTCCTGCATACTTATTATTGCTACTGTTTAATTTAAGCTACCTGATAGCTTGAATAGCTTCTTCAGTTTGTTATATTGTATCCTTGCTACAGCTTTGTCATACTATACTGTTTATCTCCTTCTGTACCTCTTTGCAACTCCTATAACCTCCTTCAAAGACAAATTGATCATCCTGACTCTATCAACAGTCTTTATGTCTTCTGCCTTAAACCTCTTTATTTATATTCTCTTATATACTGCACCAGTATGGTTTACATTGAACAAACTGAAATTACATTGAACAGGGCATTATAACTTGGAGATAACTATTTTACAAGGAGCATGGGCTATGGAGGGTTAAGTGGCTTGCCCAAGACCACAAGGAGCACCTGTGGGACTAGAAACCCCAGTCTTTATGGCCCAAGGTTGCCGTCTTCTAGTGGGATTTGAACCCCTGACCTTCCAGCCTGAAGTACCTTGCCCCAACCACTAGGCCACTCCTCCACTCCACTTTACTATCAAAATGCCTCTCCAACTTGTTGCTTCACTTTTAATTGGCTCAATTTTATTATAATTTCTTACTGCAAAAATCTATGCTCAATTCTCACCTACCATGCGTCATGAAACAATCTCCATCATCCAGTCACACCTTGTTGCTCACAAATTGGAGGAGTGGCCTAGTGGTTGGGGCAAGGTACTTCAGGCCAGAAGGTCAGGGGTTCAAATCCCACTAGAGCAGTGTTTTTCAACCTTTTTTGTGCAAAGGCACACTTTTTTCATGAAAAAAATCACGAGGCACACCACCATTAGAAAATGTTAAAAAAATTTACCTCTGTGCCTATATTGACTATATATAAAGTAATTCTCTTGAATAGGAATCAAACACTCACACCAACCCCCCTCCCCTGCTGGTTCACACCAACCCCCTCCCCTGCTGGTTCACTCACACCCCCCCCCCTCCACTGCTGGTTCACTCACCCACCCCCCTGTCACTTACTCACCCCTCCTGCTGGGTCACTCACTCACTTACCCCCCCCCTCCCCTGCTGGTTCAGTCACACCATCGCCTCCCCTCCTTGCTGGTTCACTCACAAACCCCCCCTTCTCTGTTGTTTCACTCACAATCCCCCCCCCTTGCTGTTTCACAAACACCCCCCCCCCTTGGTGGTTAACTCACACTCCCCCCCCTTGCTGGTTCACTCACACACCCCCCCCCCCCCCTCTGCCCAAGCCGCTGCTTCTGCTTTGTACAGAGCAGCGGCTGCACTACACTTACATTGAAAAGTAAAGAGAAACTGTGTCAGGAGCCCTCCGGTCATCGCAGAGCCCGAGGAAGTGATGTCATGGGGGCGGGCTCCTCACAGGCTGTCTTTCCTTTTCAAATTAAACTTTATTGCAGCTAAAGTTAATTTGAAAAGGAAAGACAGCCTGTGAGGAGCCTGCCCCCATGACATCACTTCCTCGGGCTCTGCATGATCGGAGGGCTCCTGACACAGTTTCTCTTTACTTTTCAATGTAAGTGTAGTGCAGCCGCTGCTCTGTACAAAGCAGAACCAGCGGCTGCACTGCTATAGGGAATCGCTTTCGCGCCGCTGACTTCAGCACAAAAGCTCTGGCCGCTCCCGATCTTGCGGCCAGAGCAAAAAACTGGCTTTTCAATGGCCGGTTTTACAACTGTGCTGGCAGCCGGCCTGGCCATGGAAAAACCGGCCAGGCCGGCTGAAAACCGGCCGGTTGGCAACCCTAATTTGTGAGCCGAGGCCACATGTTACGGATGAAATTGGAATTTTTCCCACGGCACACCAGACAATATCTCACGGCACACTAGTGTGCCGCGGCACAGTGGTTGAAAAACGCTGCACTAGAGGACAGCAACCTTGGGCTGGAAGGTCTGGGGTTTCTAGTCCCACAGGTGCTCTTTGTGGTCTTGGGCAAGCCACTTAACCCTCCATAGCCCATGTTCCCTGTAAAATAGTTATCTCCAAGTTATAATGCCCTGTTCAATGTAATTTCAGTTTGTTCAATGTAAACCGCACTGATGCAGAATAACACAGTATATAAGAGAATATATATAAATAACTGCAGCACAAGACACCACACAGTGTACATACCCATAGGCTAATTCAAATTAATCAAATCCCCTCAGTCTCCCTAGCATCACAGAAGGACATCCAAATATCCTCCCTGTTTAAATGTGCATATATATAAATGCAAGATCTATAAAAAAGAAAATTCCAATCATTGTGGACTATGCAAATTCAGTCAATCCAGATGTGATATTCATTACTGAAACTGGCTCACTGAGTTAGACAATGCATTATTAAATCAATTATGTCCTCCCAAATATAAAATATTCCACACCCCAGAACATCTAGGCATGGTGGTGGAGTACTTATTATTATAAAAGACTTTCTTGTACCTCAATTACTCCATTCTACCGCTATATCAAATATGGACCTTCTAACCATCAATAGTGAAAACTTAGCTTTTTGCCTTGTATATAGACCTCCAACAAATGACCCAGGTGGCCTTGCAAAAATAATTGAGGAAATTATTAATATTTCCCCAAAGAACAAAACAGTACTGCTAGGTGACTTTAATCTCCCATCACTGCAGACATCCAGATCTGTCTCCTTCACCAGTGCTCTGGAGGATCTAAACTACAAACAAATCATCTCAAACCCTACCCAGAAGAAAGGTAAAATCCTTGACTTAATATTCTTACCCCATGAAATCCAATTACTACATAATACCTCCCCCCTTATAATGCCTGTTCCATGGTCTGACCATCACCTCATTGAATTCACCCTTGAGACTAAACAATCCCTGACTCTTACAGAAAGAAACCTTCCTAAAACGTACTCTAAATACAAACAATACGATGAGATACTTTCATTATCGAGCTCCTAAATTCTGTGGACTTAAGCACAAATGATCTTGATGCACTTGTTAATAATTGGAACTCCTCAATAACTAATATTGTCACCAAACCGCAGAATGCCCAAAACTGCTCAAGAAACCCCTCCAAACAATGGTTCTCTCATGAATTAAGATTAATGAAAAAAAACAACTCAGAAAACTTGAATGTACCTGGCGGACCATGACAACTACTGAAAATAGAAAGAAATACCTAATCATGCTTAACAAATACTGTAATCAGATTAACATAACCAAAAAGGACTATCACACTAAGCTTCTATTGTGTTCTCTAAATAAACCAAAAGACTTGTTCATGATACTCAAATCCCTCACAACCCTTCCTAACTCTTTACCTACATCTCCCGATATATCTCCACATATGCTCGCAGACTTCTACATGTCCAGAATAAACTCACCAATAACTTATACTAGCTTAGGAAGAAATGCTAGACCATCCCATTCTGAATCCTGGGAGGTGTTCTACCCTGTCTCCCCAGAATCTCTTAAAAGAACAATTTTGAATATGACTACCACAACATCAACTGCCGACCCATGCCCAGTTAAATGGATTAAGGATGCAATTAACAGAATATCCCCTATTATACTTTCAATAGCAAACAAGTCTTTATCCCAAGGCTACATGCCATTCAAGCTAAAGAGAGCCACAATACGTTCAATCCAGAAAACAAAGCCCTCGACAAATCAGACCCTTCCTCATATAGACCTATCTCCAGCCTCCCCTTCCTTGCCAAAATAATAGAGAAAAATGTTTACATGCAATTGCAAGACTACATTGATCTCCATGCCCCACTCGATGACAACCAATTCAGATTTAGACCCTACCAGTGTCAAGTCTTTGCTACTAGCTCTAATAAATAAAATAATAAAAGGAATAGATATATTATGAACATCAATCATGCCTATATCCTAATTTTTCTCGATATTGCTGCAGCTTTTGATTCTGTTATTCATACTCTTCTAATACAAAGATTGAAACAAATAGGTTTAAGTAATATAACCCTAAAATGGTTCACTTTCTATCTTGCTGATAGATTCCAGCAAGTAACCATTTGTCATACATCCTCAAACTCCTACCCTCAAACCATGGGTCTTCCGCAAGGTTCAGCTTTCTCAGATCTGTTATTCAATATATATTTACAACCAATCTGTCAATTAATAAAACAATTTAAGATTGATTATTCCATATATGCTGATGATACAATGTTCTTTATGACTTTCAACATAACTTCCCCTAACTTCAGGCCTTTAATTGATTGCTTCAAGGAAATTGCTTCCTGGCTTAAGGACATTGGTCTGAATATTAACTACAAAACAACTGAAGTGTTAATTATCACTAGGAATCAAACATACAAGCCACTACAAGACATCTCATTTGATGATGTTGTACTTGAAGTCAAAGATGAAGTTAAGTATTTGGAAGTAACATTTGATAAACACCTCACATTCAAATCCCACATCAAGAACCTAACTAAAACAATATTCAATAAGATATGTTTCCTCCAATCTATAAAACCTTTACTATAGTAATCTGATTTTAGAACAATTATGCAAACATTAATAATGCCACATATAGACTACTGTAATAGTCTACTCCATGACCAGCCAAAAATATCCCTACACCCACTCATCTTGGCTCAACATGAAACTGCACGAATTATCAGCAACTCACCTTGGATAGATCACATTACTCCAATCTTATATGACTTGCATTGGCTTCCCATACAAAGCCGGATAAAATACAAATTGCTGATGACCACCTTCAAGATCATCAGGAAAATGGCCCATCCTGCCTTCTCTCAGCTAATCACTGTTGTCCCTAATTCCCGCCAAAGAAGAGTTCAGTTGGACAATATGCTCAAAACCCCTATAGAATTCCGTAAGACCAAGCAATGCACTAGCAGTAGAGCATTTGAATACATATCGCCAACACTCTGGAATTCTCTTCCAACGAGCCTTCGAAATATTACTGATCTATCCTTATTTCATTACCATCTCAAAATGTATCTCTTTACTGAACATTTTGGACACAATTTTAACCCATCTTACTCTCAACCATCTGACGCAGACCCAACATAAGTAGCCTCTCTCCTCTTCCACTAAGCTGAATTATGATCTTAACCATTAATTGTACATAGGTTATTTTTTTTAGAATCATGCACATTTTTTGACTGAATGTTTAAGCACCTGTTATTTAATTAATTGTTCAATGTATCTGTTGTTTTAACTGTAAAAGGCTCTGATTACAAGATATTGTGGTATATAAAACTCACAAATAAATAAAATAAATACATAAATAAGTTGCACAATTTGTATTTGATGGTTAGCAGTTATGTTGCACTTTTGTAGTAGCTAAATTCTGTAGTCAAATTATTTTGACATACTGTATATTTTTTAGTTTTTCAAGTGCCGTCAAGTCAATGCTGACTCCTGGCAGCCCCTGGGTTTTCTTGGCAAGGTATTACTGGAAGCAGATTGCCAGATCTTTTCTTTTGAGACAATGGAGGGTAAAGTAACTTGCCTAAGGTCACAAGGAGTGCCAGTGGGAATCAAACCCAGATCTCTTGGGTGCTAGGCTGTGCTATATTGTAGATGTAAATAGTACACCAGTATCTTGTCACATTCATCTTTATCTTTATTGAGTTTTTGATATACCGCTCAGGTGGAGCATCAGAGTGGTATACATAAAATAACAAGCAAGCAAATTTTGAGTTCTGTCCCAGAGAGTTAGGCTAGGGTGTCATATAAGACCTAGAAACATCTTCAACTTTAGAATACAGTGAAGAAGATATAATGAGATATAAACTTACCAACCACATCATGCTGATTGTAAAGGATGCACACTGACTTCCAGTGGAGCAGAGAAATAGATTCAAGGTCCTTTCTTGGGTTTATAAGTCTCTCAATCATTTCAGTTCAGAGCACTTATTGAATTTGCTAATGCAACACCTTACCAGAGTGCTATGATCACAGCAAGTATTGCTTGTGATGTCAATATTATCAAAAAGAAGACTGGCCAAAAACCAGGAAGAACAAATTCACCTTTTAAATCTTGAGGTTGTGGAATAAGACTCCACTTCAGGTGCGTGCTGAAAAGACCTATTGCATATTCAAGAAGAGAACATGTTATTTTTAGCCAAGTTTTTAACTAGCAGTTGCATTACCTGTTTTAATATTCCTCTGTTTTAGCATTTTAAGTAGTTATTTCCTAAAAAAAAAAACCCTATCTTTGGACAGATTTGTTATACTTAATTTTTAATGCTGAGATGTGCTTTGCTTTTCTCATTTTTGCCTTTTATTTATTGTGTCCTTCCTGATTATATACCGTGTATGTTTTATTTATCATGTTTTTAATATTTGCAGTGTTTGTATTCTGCTTTATGCTGACTTGGTAAAATGGGAATATCAAATTGTATTAAATGCATAAATAAAGGTAGAGATAAAATAGGGTTTGTGATGTTTCAATAGGAAGAGCCAATGGACAGAAAAGGTCAACTAGACCGTCTTTATATGCAGTCATGTTTTCTATGTCTAAGAGTATGAAATAAACTGACAAGTCTGTATTATCCAAGCAGACAAGCATAAAGAAAGATTTCCAAAAGCAGCTATTCTTTCTCTATGGGGTATGTCTACTAAGGTGCATTAAGGATGCTTCTTTAATGTCTCTTTAGCATGCAAAAATGGCAGTGGTAAGGCCCCCTGTGTGCGATAATGGCAGGGGCATGGAGAAGGTGTTCCCACGGAAAGGGAGCTAGCAACCAGTTAGCGGGTGGTAAAGAAACAGCGGGAGTTAAGAGCGCCAAGCATGAGAGTTAATGCACAGAAAGGATGGTTACTCTAATCAGGGTCGGCCCATCCATTGAGCAAGAGTGTTTTTTGAACAGGGCCCTGCGTTTCAGGGGGCCCCGCACAAAGAACATTCTGCATTAAAAGTAAATTTTAAAATAAAAAAAAAAGCTGGCGGCAGCAGCAGAATTGCCGCCGCGGCAGCAGCAGAATCGAGTGTCCTGCGGGCCCCCCCCTACCTGGCAGAGCCCTCTCTCCCTGCATCAGTCCCTCTCCGCGCCGGCTTTCAGAGCCACGAAGGGAGAGTTTCCCTTTCACAGTTCTGTTAAGCCTGCCAAGGCTGATGGGAAAAAGGATCTGAAAGCCGGCGCGGAGAGGGACTGATGCAGGGAGGGAGGGCTCTGCTGGGCGGGGGGGGAGGGGTACGGGACACTCAATTCTGCTGCTGCTGCAGCGGCAGCAACAGAGGCAGCAGCCAGCTTTTTTTTTTTAAATTTTCCCTGGGCTGATGGGGGAGGGGGTTAGGACTAGTGATGGGCTCTGGGCTGATGGGGTGGTAGGGCTGGTAATGGGCTATGGGGGGGGGCTAAGACTGAAAATGGGGTGATGGGGGTTAGAAATGGAAGTGGGCTGATGAGGTGGGTAGGACTGGTAATGGACTATGGTGGGGCTAGAACTGGAAATGGGCTGATGGGGGGGTTAGGACTTGAGGTGGGTTGATGGGGTTAGGACTGGTAATGGGCTGTGGGTTGATGGAGGGGGTTAGGACTGGTAATGGGCTATGGGGGGCTACATCTGGAAATGGGGTGATGGGGTTAGGACTGGAAGTGGGCTGATGGGAGGTTAGGACTGGTAATGGGCTATGGGGGCTAGGACTGGTAATGGGTTGGGGGTTGCAAGGACTGGAAATGGGCTGAGTGGAAAGGGCAGCTTGAACTGCAAATAGTTGATGGGGATGGGGGCTTGGAATGGAAATGGGCTGAGTGGAAGGGGGGCTTGAACTGCAAATAGTTGATGGGGAGGGAGCTTGGAATGGAAATGGGCTGTGAGGGGAGGGAGCTAGGACTGGAAATGGGCTGAGTGTGGGGGGGCTAGCACAGGAAATTTGCTGATGGAGGGGCTAGGATAGTACTGGAAATAGGCTGTTGGGGGAGCTAAGATTGCAAATGGGCTATGGTGGGGGCTTGGATTGAAATGGACTAATAGAGGGGCTAGAACTGGAAGTTAGCTCATGGGGGGCGTGAATTGGAAATGGGCTGAGTGCAGGGGAGCTAGGATTTGACAAGGGCTGATGGTGGGGCTAGGAAAGGACTAGAAATGGGCTGATGGGGGGTGGGATTGGAAATGAGCTGATGGAGGGACTCAGATAGGAATGGAAATGGATGGGGCGCTAGGACTGGAAATGGGCTGATGGAGGGGCTAGGACTGGAAATGGGCTGATGTGGGGACTAGAAGGGAGCGGATGCTGGATGGGGCTGGAACTAGAAGGGAGCTGATGTTGGGGAAGGATTAGAATGGAATGGGGCTAGGAGAGTGAAATGGAGAGGGGAAAATATTTTGTGTGGGAGGGAAGAAAAATCTACAATTGGCAGGGTATTGGGAGAGTAAGTTGGAATTGAGGATGGAGGGGTAAAATTTGAGTGGATGAAATAGGAATGAGGAAAGAGCAAAAGGAGAAAGATTAGTATGTTAAAGCAGATGTAGAGAGAGGATGGGAAAAAACTAGAAGAGAGAAGAAAGGACAAATGGATAGCAGACGATGGAGAGTTAGCAGAAGACATGAAGAAACCAGAAGAAAGTGGCTGGATCAATTGCAACTGAAAAAAAAAGGCACAAAAGGTAGAAAGATATCTCTTTATTTTGAAGTTATTAACTGGAATATGTCAGCTCTGGGAAATGTGCATCATTAACGTCTGTGCTTTGTTTAGTACAAGAGGAAATTAATTTATAGTTTTATTTCTACAGTGTTGTTGTACATTCCAAGTTTGGCTTTTGGGGTTCCCAGTTTAATTATTGTCTTCCTGTTTCTAAACTGATTCCTTGTTTGATGATGGTCTATGTTCTGCATGTGTAACTGAGCTGAGGTATTCTGTTTATGTAATTCCTATTTGACATTACAACTTGTTCTCTTTCCCCAGTAAGTCATGTATTGTTATTCTCTGAAATATATTGGTTTAATATTTGCAGTGTTGCCTTTTGATAGGTAGGGTCTGGTGCTTTGTGAGTCCTGGTAGTGCTGTTATGATATGGTGGGTTTGCTGTGGGTTCTAAATGGGCAGTGTTTGTAGTAGTTCCTAAGGTGCCTGGCGGTTGGCACTGGATTATAATAATGTAGACATTGTTTAGTCTTTCTTTATCCATACACTCATTAAGAGGCACGTTTACAAAAAGGCATTGTTTGGTAACATTATGCAAATATTTATGCAAATGAGGTCCCTTATGTAAATGAGGCCCCACACCGAGTTTCCACACATGGCTCCGCACCCCCCTTGGGCCGCCCCTGGCTCTAATGTGGTTAAGGGAGCCTTTCTAGAGGTCAAAACGGAAAAAAGGGAATAGGTGATGGATATGCCACATCCATAAGTCACATACTTGTTAGACAGTGAGTGTGAGGATAATATGGGAGGCAGTTGGACAGCTCTCCTCGCTTTCATAGATATCTATTCAGCTAGATCCATCACAGTCAGCCTGCATATCTTGTGGAAGGGAGGAGTGGTCTAGTGGTTGGGGCAAGGTACCACAGGTCGGAAGGTCGGTGGTTCAAATCCCACTAGAGGACAGCAACCTTGGGCCAAAAGGACTGGGGTTTCTAGTCCCACAGGTGCTCCTTGTGGTCTTGGGCAAGCCACTTAACCTTCCATTGCCCATGTTCCCTGTAAGTATTAGTGTATGTGTCTCATATCCCCTTGTGTTAAATGTATCCCCCAACCGCTTTGACCCGGTGAAAAGCGGGATATAAATGCAGCTAAATAAAAAAAAAATAAAATACATAGCCATGACATGGTCACAGCTCAGTCAGAGTGATTGTTGCCTCAGCATGAACAGCTGTGTGCAGTCAGGTCATGCTCTTGCCAGATCCATCTTACTATGGCTCAACCATGTAGCTCATGTACATCCTGTGAAACTGCTCTGTTTTAGTGTGAATAGTGTGAAAAAAATAAGAAACATATAGAAGGCTGAGGTAGAAGCCAGCGTGCTTTAAAAAAAAATAATAATAATAAGTAGGGATGCAGCTGGCGGAGTCCACTTCAATGTGTGGCCAGCAGAGTCCAGCTGCATTGGGGCCTCAGGGAGTAGGCCACTGTAGATCATGGCATAGAAGGGCTGCAGGGTATGGTTGTTGTTGTTTTTTCTTTTTTTTTAAATAAAGAGGAGACACGACTGTGGTGCTCCGCAGTGTTCCGAGATGCTGAGGCCCCGATCTAAAACCTCCCATGCTGGGTCACAACGTTGAGAGGGAGCTGGGATGTGGAGCTGCACGCATGATTGATCTGCAATGAAAACTGAAGCAACTAGAGCACTGATTGGCTGAGATCTAGTTATTTAAAGGGACCATGGCATCAAAACTGAAGATAAAAAGTTAAAGAAATGGGGATTTGAGATTAGCATAAGTCAGAGGGGCTCTGTGCTTATTCTTAATTTTAAAGGGGTGGAGGCCCATTCCCACATGTGCATTTCTGGGCCATCCAGAAGTTCAGACGTGCAGACAGCCCGGAAACGCAGCCGATTCTACTCCCGCAGGGACTAGACGTCCCCGTGGGAGCATAATCGCATTACAGTGGCTGAACATCCAAGAGGTAACCCAATTCAGGCACCCTAGACATCCAGCTACTTCCCCAGCAAGCTCAGCTAGGCTCCTTCATGGAGCCACAGTGTTATGGTGTCTGTGGTGTACCAGTATTTACTGCTGGTCTTGCATCTGTTCCACTTTGGCTCTGCAGCTTAACTAGGGCTTGCACCAGATCAAGCACTGGCTTCTGCTGGTCCATTAAGGCTTTCATAGCAGTGTCCTGAGCCTGCTGTGCTAGCTCCTGTTGCCTGCTAAACTGGGCTGTCATCCACTGAGGTAGTTCCTTTGGATCCATCTTGATCCCTGCAAGAAGCAAAGAAAAAAAAACAAAGTGCACCACCTTCCAAACAGGTGTGGGGTTTTTTTTCTACTTTTTTTTTTCAATTACCCCTGTGCCTTACTCCCATCCACCACTAGACATGCCCAGATACTTATTACCTTGTGTCAGTGATGAATCCAGCTCTGCACAGGGCCTTTTCCTCCTGGGACAGCTATCTGGAACCTCCACTTCTACTCCAAAGTGCAGTTGAGGGAAAATCTTTTTTTCCAGCTTTAAACTTGAACTTTAGTTGTAATCCTCAGCAAGTAAATCCCCTTTGTGCAAAAGCAATCCTGCCAACTATGCCATTTGTCAGACGGCTGCCTGGGTGAGAATCTTCACAGTCTTGGCAAGTGCATATATCTATATGATTTGCAAGGGAGTGTGGGCAATGCAGTTCATTCACACCAGACACAGCTGCTGACAATAATTTAGTTGTGCTCAAGTGTAAAGCCAATAAGATATTTATTTATGGGGTTATTTCTCCCAACACTGATATGCTTGGTAGCACATAAATCAGGTTACTTGCTTTCAGTGTTTAACTTGGAAAAACAAAAATCAGGAAACATTTGAACTTGTCAGGTAATCAAAGCAAAAGAAATAAGACCTGGTTGGCAACAAACTGGTCTTTTCTGTAGGCTTAGCTAATATTTTCTTAGCATGTATCAAACAACAAACCAAAAGCTACAAAAAAAGAAAAAAAAACTGTTCTTCTCAGGTTAACTTCTTGTATCTTCCCACATAGATTCAGAAGTGATTCTCTCCTAGCTCACAAGCAATTAGGTAAGGCTCAATTGCTAGCAGTTATCCAGCTGAAACCACTTAGCTGGCTTGCTTTCTACTGTGTGGCTAGAAAACCTACACAGGAGCTTTTCTGAGTAGATTAAAGAACAAGTTTGTATTTCTTTGTGATGGTTGCTGTACTTTATAACAGAAAATCACCAAAGGAGTTTAGACAGAGAGCAGTCCATGTAAACAGATTCTTCATCTGCTATCATTCCCTCTTCTTCAACAAGCATGGGTTCAATATCATGGATTGGCACAGATGAATCTCCCAATGGAGCACTTTCAGGAGAATACTTGTTTCCCTGCTGTCTTTCAAGGTTATAGCTAGGGCATAGATCAGTGTTCATACCTGAGCTTCCATTGCTGTTAGAGTTCCTCTCTATATAGCCTGGCCAGTATGTAGTCCAGTTCTTATGTCCAGCCTTCCAATCCAGATCCCTGGACACTGGATCTCTCTTCACATACCTTCTGGCACGGGTCTTAGGATCCCTTCCACGTGCAGCCGTCTCTCTCACAGGTAGCGTCTGGAGATTCCTAGCTCTGCAGCACCATTCCTCTGGCTTTCCCCAGTCCAATGATGTATGCTGGCCCTTGGAATGCCTCCCAGTATACGTACTGCTCTGGACTCTTCTAGACCTCTCAAAGGCTTTTCTCTTCCTTCTTCCAAAGGGTTTCCTGCCCTCTCTGTCCGTCCGGTTTGGCTTCTGCTTCTGATGATCCTTCAGATGAAACTGATGATCAAGCTCAAGCTGATTCTCAGGATAATTCTCTGTAGAATAAACTCTACCTTTATTCTGCTTAGATGAGTGCTCCTCCCTAACACAGCGCAGCTGTGCTGAATCAGGCCCTGCCCTTTGAGATGAGTGCTTAGGGATTACCTCATAGCCCTCCTGATTGAACACACGTTTCCCTACTTCAGCTCCTCTAATGGCTGCTGGAAACCTGGTGCATTCTGGGACTGGTAGTCTTTTATGGGAAAATTCTGTTTTCTTATTTCTACCAGAACTGACAGGTTGCTTGTTCAGAGTCACTTCACCTTTTCTATAGCTCCTTCCTGAGCTATGATAAGCTTTCTTATCACATGTCTCATCATCATGGCACCGCGGTTCCATGCAGGAGCCATGATCCCTGGCAGCAGTGGTATTCGGCCTGTTCCCTGCAGTCTGACCCCCCCCCCCCCCGATCAGGCCTCCCATAGCCAGGGTTGGGCTGTGGGGAACCCCCTGCACCCCTCACCTCCTTGATACCGTTCCTGAGATGGAATAAGTCCTCTGTCTAACCAGCCGACCCCAGACATACAGGGCCGACCTCAGAATCAGCCCTGTACATCCAGGGTTGCTTTCCTGCCCACAGCCTGTCCTCGCTCCTCCCCAGCCCACCCCTCTTGCCCATGAACAGAGCTCCCCACACAAGTCAGCTATACCTGTGGGATGCTCTGTGGCCACCAGTGCGATCTGGGCATTTAGCTGGTCTGCACGTCTGGATCGGATATCCAGACCTACTAAACAAGGATCGGAATGACTCTCATAGTGCCTTAGTAATTTGGTGAAGTTGGGCTGAGGGCAATCTAGACCCCGAAGGGACTCCTGAAGGGGAAGAGTAGTCAGAAGAGAGTCTGAGAGTGTCAACCTGGGGTTCAATGTCAAATATTTAAAGGACCAATACCTCACTTTGGAGAAGTACCGTAGCACAATAAAAAGCTGTAAAAAATGATTTTCTGGGTCAGAGGGGGAAATTGTTGGAGTTATAACTGTGTTTTAGAAGTCTATGTTGTATGGCAGAGAGTAGTGGAAGTTTTAACACAATATATAAATATTATTTTTGTGAAGTATTTAATGATGTTAGTGTCATATTGAGTATATTTTACTTCAAATATATTTTCCCATTAAAAGTAATGGGCATTGCCTTGGCAACCATTTAGAAATCCAACATTCAGTTCACTTCAGGGTTGGAATCCCAAGCTGTGGGGAAGCTGGAGATTCGATGACTGTTGCCACCGGGGAGACACCATGACAATGTCTTGGTTACCTTCTGGAAGCAGGGACATCTCCTTGGAAACTTGGATTTGTCTGTCAGGGATTCAAAGTGTGCAGACTGGTTTTAAAGTGGGTGAGGGGCTAGGCCTCCAAAAAGCCTGATGCAAAGGTCTGACGATATGTGTGAACGTGGGACATATGACGTGTGAGTGTTTAAAAAAGTAGTCCATGGAATTTTGCCACTGTGAATGTGTATGAGAGTTGACCGAATGAGAACACAGTAACTTTTTAAGATGGAAACAATCTAATGCTTAATCTATGGCACTGAAGAGTTTCAAACTCAATTAAAAGTTCTGCCCTGAGGGGAAATCAGGTGAAATAAACCTGCAAAATTCCTAATCACAGTAGTGCAAGAACTGGCAAAGCCTGGGTTACTGAGGTTGTCACAGAGTATGATTATAGAGGAGTCACAGTACTATTTCCAACTGAGATAAACTCATTTGTGATTGAGAGTGAAAAGTTTATGTTTTGGCTGAGCTGGAGTGAGTGCTGAGTGTTGCACAAAAAAGAAAATTAGAGGTCTCAGAAGTCAGGGAAACAAATGTCTTTTATTTTCTTTCCTAGATAGGGATAGTTTAGTGGAAAACCTGCTGCCCAGGTTGGGGAAAATAAATATAAAACAACCAGGGAGGCACATTTTAATAGAAAAGCTAAATCTAAATTCACTTGTTAGGGAACAAAACCCTACCTGACCTTTTATTTTTGTATAGTCAATTTAGTAGGTTCCACAATGGAGTAACACGAGCCTCTGCTGAAGGAAGGGGAGAACAGAATTCAAGGCTGCTAACCGGAAGACATCAGTGCACCATTTCTTGCCTTGGTCAGTGGTATGGACATTTGAAATCTGAATACACAAGAAACAGGACAGGCAAGGATGCAAGCTAGTTAAGAAAGAGTTAATACTTAATTTGGGGAACACCGTTGAGAAAAATTGTACACAAAGTATCAATCTGTAGCAACATTAAATTTATTTATTTATTTATTTAACAAACACTTATATACCACACCTTCCCATGGATCAAGTGCGGTTTACAAAAACAATGTAAAGAATCAGTGAACAATTAAAAACCTGTTCTTCTTACATGAAACATCTAAGAACTTTATACAGTGGGTATAGGCGTTAATACATTGAACTAGAACTATTAACTATTACCAATGGTCTAACTACTGTGTGCATAGCAACTTTTGCACAGAGCTTAGCAACTATGTACATAACATCTGATACATTGTATTTAGACTATATACATTATGGGTCATTTGGCAGTCTGGCCATCTTATGTTAGCATTATTGTTACGGTGATTAGAGAAATTGAATTAGTGCTTCTTTAGTTGCAGTTAATTATGTTAAGTTTTTCATAGTCTGACAGTTAAATTGTCTTCTATTATCCTTTGTCAGTAAGGGTAATGGAATTTGTATGCCAAAGTGTGTCATAAATAGATGTGTTTTAAGTTTCTTACGAAATTCCTTGATATTGGTTAGGATTCTGATTTCTTCAGGTAGAGCATTCCAGAGAATGGGGGCCGAATGAGAAAATGCCTTGTTGTTAAGTTGACTTTTTGGCTTTTGTAAAGTCTTTCAGAATCATCATTTTGTTTGCATTACCTCTCCTTTGGGAGATTTTTGGTGTTTCCTTATTAATTAGCTTGCTCAGTATCGGTGGCGCTAGTTTGTTTATTGCTTTGAATGTGGTTATTAGGATTTTGTAATTTATCCTGCAGTAGATTGGTAGCCAGTGTAGGTTAGCTAGTATGGGCATTATGTGTTCGAATGTATGAACCTTCATGATGGTTCTGGCAGCTGCATTTTGTGCCAGCTGAAGTTTTTTAAGATTCTGTTTTGTTATACCTTGGAGTACTGTGTTTGCAAAGACAAAGTGAGGTGTGATGATTGCTTGTATTATGCTCATGAAGTCATGTGGAGGAGTAGCCTAGTAGTTGGGGCAAGGTGCTTCAGGCCGGAAGGTCAGGGGTTCAAATCCCATTAGAGGACAGCAACCTTGGGCCGGAAGGACTGGGGTTTCTAGTCCCACAGGTACTCCTTGTGGTCTTGGGCAAGCCACTTAACCCTCCATAGCCCATGTTCCCTGTAAAATAGTAATCTCCAAGTTATAATGCCCTGTTCAATGTAATTTCAGTTTGTTCAATGTAAACCGCACTGATGCAGAATAGCACAGTATATAAGAGAATGTAAATAAATAAATGTAAATGTACCAGTGGGCATAGTTGTTTAAGTATCATAAGCTTGTAGTGGATTTTTTTTTGTTGTATTTCTGATGTAGGAATCCATACTGAGGTTCTTATCTAGAATCACGCCTAGATACTTCACCTCATTTTTTGTTTTGATCTCGTGATTCTGTAGTGTAATAGATGATGGGGGAATGTAGGTATGATTTTTTGTTACAAATAGGATGTCTGTTTTTGAGTAATTGATGTGCAAATTGTGTTCTTTTAGCCATGATGTGCGTTCATTGAAGCACTCAGTTATTAATTGCATAGGTGGGTTAGGGGTCCTGAATGGAATGTATAGCATTATATCGTCTGCATAGATATGGTAGTGGGCGTTGAACCGTTTAAAGATGTTACAGACAGGTTGGAGATAAATATTGAAAAGGAGTGCCGATAGGGCAGATCCATGTGGGAGGCCAAGTTACTGTTTGTATGTATTAGATGTTTGGGTATTGATTCTTATTGTTTGAGTTCTATTGTTTAAATATGAAGTAAACCATTTATGAACTATTGAGTTTATTCCTATTTGTCTGAGTCTGTATAGCATTATTGTGTGGCTTACAGTGTCAAATGCTGCAGAGATGTCTAGAAATAGTAGAATAAACACTTGTTTAGAGTCATCAATTCCTCTAACAAGTGTGTCTAGTAATACTGTAAGTAGCGTTTCTACTCCGTGGTAGGGGCGGAAACCATATTGCTGTTCATCAAGAGGGACAGAGGTATCAGTGTAATCTTGAGTTTGGATTTGGATTACTTTTTCAATTAGTTTGGCCATGAAGGGTATGCTCGATATAGGTCTGTAAGCATTGGGTGAAGTTTTGTCAAGGATACCATTTTTGAGTGTTGGATGTATTTGTGCATGTTTAAGGGTTGGAGGTAAGTACTCTTGTTGTAACAAAAGATTAATCATAGGTAGTATGAAAGATGAGAGAATTGGTAGTGTTTTCTTTATCCAGTTTACTGGGCATGGGTCTAAATAGGAAGTTGATGTGTTAAGGTTTGAGATTATATTCTTGAGTGTGTCTTTGGATATTAGGTGGAAGTCTGACCAATTGTTTGTTTGATCATAGTATGTTTTTCTAGGTGACATTGGTAAGGGTGCTTGTTTTGTTTTGTTCATGTAATAATGGGCTAATGTCTCTGGTGATATATCAGTGATGGTTTCGCTTGAATTATAGGTTTTGTTTGTTAGATTTTGTACAATGGTAAATAGTTCTCTTTGTCTGTTTATGGAATTAGTATGACAGAGTGGTAGTTTTTCTTTGCACTTTCTGTTGCCTCTTTGTATTTTTTAAGGTGGTTAGAATATGTCTCATAGTTTGTTATGGATTTTGTTCTTCGCCATTTCTGTTCTATTTTCCGCAGATCTCTTTTCATTAATTTTAGAGTGTTGTTGAACCATGGGGCATCTCTGCTTTTAGATCTGTTATTTTTATTGATTAGAAGTTTAGGGTTTATTTTGTGTGTTGCAGCACTGGTGATTATTTTGTGCCAATTTTCTACTGCTTCATCAAGGTCAGTTGATGTGAGGGAAAGGTGGGGTATTATTTGGTCAATAAATTCTTCCTCATTGAATTTCTTGAATCTGGTGGTTGGGGACTGTTGTGATCTACTGTTATGAGTAGCATCTGTGTAGGTGATGTTAAATTTTATGAGGTGGTGGTCTGACCATTGATCTGGTGTGCACTCAAGTGATGCGGTGTTAAAAGGTTTATGGATTGCTCCTGGTAGGAAGACAAGGTCTAGTGTTCCTCCTTTGTTGTGAGTTTTTGCATTAATGATCTGGTAGAAATTCATGTCAGTTATAGATTCTAGGAAGGGGGTTGACTGTGTGTTAGGTAGTGAAGGGAGGTTGAAGTCACCCATAAGTATTACTGGGTTTGCGTCTGTAGATGAACCCAGTAATTCAAAAGTGAGTCCGTGTTTTCTGAGCTTTGATCAGGTGGTCTGTACACTAGGCATATTCTGAGGTGATTGATTTTTTAGGATGAGGGTGTCTATATTGTTAGTGTTGGCAGTAGTTAGTGGCCTTGCTTTTAGTGATTTTTTCATTATAAGCACCCCTCCACCTCTTTTGTGGTTTCTGTGGGTATGAAAAATCTCATGAATATAATTGGTTTATGTAAACAAGATCAGTGTCAGCTAGACAGGTTTCAGTTACACAAATTATGTCAGGTTTTTGATCATTTAGTAGGTCAGTGAAAATAGGGAGTTTGTTTTTCATTGATCTTGCATTTATTAGATAACATGAAAGGGAGTTGTGTTTTTTTGTATAGTGTTGTGGGTTCATTTGAGGTTCTGGGGATGGTTTTATATGTATTAATCTATGGGGATTTGCTTTGGTGTTATATCCTATGTTAAGTGGTACAGAGGCGGCATCATTTCGGTTTAATCTTTGTATTATTGGAATTGGTCTGTAGTGTTTATTATTTAGGCTGTTGGTGAGAGCAATTAAGGTTATTATTATGGAGCAGATGCTTATTATTCTCAAGCAAAAGGTTGTTGGGAGAGGCATTTTCACTGACTTCAGGCCTGTGGGAGTATTTGTCTTTTCTTGTTTGCTAGGGATTCTCACCTGTGCTTGCAATGTAGTAAGTGATTTGTGTAGATTCTGGGAATGGTGTTTATGTGTTATTTTGTTGATTTTAACTAGAATTGGGGTTGTGTTGCTTTAGGCATTTGTTTTGTGTCTTATAAATGGGTTAGTCCGATAGTGGAAAGAAGAGTGGACTAGGCCTTGGCATGTATTTATTTCTTAGTAAATTTATGTTGAGGAAAGTAATGTGAAGTGATTATACCTAGGTAGGTGTCTTTAGATCGTTGTAAGATTGTATTTGAGATACATACATTAGATGCATACCGTGCATTCAAATAGGAGGTCAGACATCATATTAAAAACGTGCGCTTTTTGAGTTGATAACATCAGCATTGGTCTAAAAGGTATGTTGTGTAGGTCTACTGCTGATATACATGCATTAAGATCTTACGGTGCAGTAAGCTAAAGGTAAGATACCATATAGGGAACATGTGGTATAAGATATGATAAGTTTATGACATCTCTGTAGTGTTTAAAGCAATAAACTCAGTTGTATTTGAACACACTGACAAATCAGTTATTGCACTTTTGTGCAGCAGCTAACAGACTCTCTAAAAGTGTCCACAGGTTATTAGATTGTGAACTAATAGTGTTAAATAGCTGAGCAGTATACTGTTCATACTAGATTGTCTATAGGCTGCTATTGTATATTCTTAGCTTAGTCTTGGAACTTACCGTTTTTTATGAGAGTAACTGAGTTGTCCTTATTCTGGTGTTGCAATGCCAGTTCTCAGATTCTTTGTACTGTGCTGTGGTGCTAGCTGTTTCTTTCAAAGGGCGTTAAGCTCTGCTGTTGGGTATGTTCGGTTGTTGGTTGTTTTTCATCTGTTGTGATGGGTGAGTGCACTTAGAATGTAATCGGTCGCACTATTGGTGCTCAATTTAGGTTCTGGTGAAATCTTCAGCATTTAGTTTCCAGCTTCAGAGTGGAAAGTCCTAATAGTGGTCCCCGCCTATTGTGACCAGTATAAATGCTTAGGGCCCGATATTCGAAAGGCATTTACACGGTTTACAATCCAGTAAACCATGTAAATGCCCTAAATCGGGAAATTCAACAGCACTTACACATTTAGTGCCATTGAATATTCCTTTAAAACCTGCTATATGCCCTGAAGCTCTGCGGTTAGCACTGGTGCGTGTTGGGGGTGTTCTAGGGTGGAGCAGAGGCGGAGACTGCTGCTAACCGAGTAGCAGCGATATTGCACCACTACCTGGTTAGTGATCCACGGCTAAAACTAGGCCAGCTTTCGGCTCGCCTAGTTTTAGTCATGGATGCTAAGTGGGTAATGGTGCAATATCGCTGCTACCTGGTTAGCCTCGGCGGCTCTGTGTCATGTGCAGCAACACTGGACATCCAATGCCATCACCGCGGCTTTGAATATTCAGTGTTAAGGGTCATAGAAAGAAGGAAAGGACTGAAAATTATCTGGATGTTTACTGGCAATTTAAAGGTTTTTTGTTGAAAATCTGCAAAGCAAAGAAAGACAAATTGTTATATTGCATGTTTATTAATAATAATTCAAAGAGAGAAACTACTCATTTAATAACTAAATTGGTTTAAGAAGATTGACATCATTTACATTTAATTCTCTCTATTGCACATTATTTTTATATTAGTATTTAATATTTTACTCTGGGGACGTCTTACCTGAGCACACCATCTGGAGAGGGCCTAAGCTACTACATCTACTCCAACTACTTATCATTTGTGTACTGCTACACTGCGCACGCCATCGGAGCTTACAAACTAGTCAAGATAGACAAAATAACTGGGGGCTAGGATATGTCGAGAGGAAACGTAAGCTAACAAATAGGAGGTGAACAGGAAGCTGAGGGGATCAAGAGCCCAAAGCAGTGTCAAAGAGCTGAGTTTTTAGGACTGGGTTGATTTTATTTTTTTTCCCCTTTGTGTTTTGCTGCTCTGGGCTTTCTGGTTAATTTGCCTGTGCTCTCCATGAGACAAGTACAATTTGTTACAGGCATACATTTGCATTTTATTAGAAATTGGAACCTTAGTTTAAACTGGTGAAGGAAATTGCAACTTTGATAGAAAATGACATGCTCCATTATGTAAAATCACAATAATAATATTATGGGGCTCCATACTGGATTTATATTAGTAATGGGTGAGTAATTTAAGTATATTTGTTTAACACCACTCCATGTATGTCATTGACCGACCACGACACATTTCATGGAATGATTGAGATTATTGCTATTATTGTGATATTGTGTCTTGGCATTTTGAAGTTTTTTTCAAAATACATTGTGTGCAGTAACTATGTTGTGTCATTTTCACTATAGCACATATGTAATCCTAATGCTAGGACCACATAAAGTCCTCTTTATTCTAATTTACTTCCTGCCTGAAAAACCATCCTGCACTATTGTGTGTGCCAAATAGCCACATCTCTAATGCCATTTAATATCAAGTTCATTATCAACTTTCCCTAAGATTAATACCAAAGACAATTACAATTTGTGGCTACTGGTTATGACAGCTCTAATTTAGTTTTAAATAATTATCTGTATGCCAAGTCATACCATTTGTAATTTTTGTACTGTAAATTAATTATGCACACCAGTGGCTAAATCTTTTTCTGAATGCTTAATTAGTGATAGAAAATGCATCTCCATAATTTACTATGAGGTCTTTTATTTATAAATTTGCATGCAACTACCAGGCTAATGGAGAGTGAACGCATCAGGAAAGATTCACTCGTCTGTTTCTGCAGTCATTCTATTCCTCATTAAAAAGGCCTGATTCATTTATTTAGACCCCATGAGTTTAAAGACTTGAATATGCACACAGTTCTTTTGATCTCATACTGATAAATCAGGCAAATAAAATTATAATCCCCCCGCCTTTTTCAAATATTTGCTTTGTGTTTTCTTTTCCTGGTATTTGATTGCTGTCATCAGCACAGAAAAATAAATATATCCTCTAAGGGGTATATTTACTAAAGAGCTTTAAGGTAGCAAAGATACCATTAACAGGCGTTATCAGTGCCCGTGAGTGGTTATCGCTGTGGAAAGCACCAATAATGCTGGATTAACATGTGGAAGATGGTCCCGTAACTTTAAGATGAAAGGAGGTGGAGAGTGAGCATTAATGGAGCCCTTTAACACCAGTTAGTGTTACCGTGCATTAGAGCTCCTGGTGAGGGCTATTTCTGAGGAAAGACAGCCTATTTAAATGCATATAATGTAGCTCCCAAATTAGTGATAGTAGTGCTTCATTGGCAGTAACAGCATGGTGCCCTATTAATAAAGGGCACTATGTTGTTGGTGCCAAATTGGCAAAGGATGTGTAACGTGAGCGATGCAGTGGGCTGGCTGGTCCAGATTCTGGCAGAGAAACTCAAACCCATTGCTAACACAGTAGCATTTTCAGAAGTTCTACCTGCTTATGGTAAGGGAGCAGAAAGGCAGCATCGCATAATCAGCTTTAATACATGGATCTAAACCTGGTGCAAACAAGAAGGATTTAGATATATAGGTGACTTGCGAAATAGATGGAACAACAAAAGGTTATACTGTGTTGATGGACTACATCTCTCTGTCGCAGGGAAAAGGATCCTAAGTGAAAAATTCAGGCATTATGTGGACAGCATTTAAACTAGGGAAAGAGGGTGATGGATGGAAAAGAACAAGTTCAGGACATCACTCCCAGCAAAAACATAATAACATTGGAAACATCCAAACTATTAATCCACATATCAATGGCAAGTGGGAAGAGGCATATAGAACAAAATCCATGCAGAATACAGGCAAGCCATTCAACAAATGCTGGAAAGCAATGAGCACAAATGCTCAAAGCTTAGCCAACAAAGTTCCTGACCTCGAAGCCCTAATAGTGGAACGGGTAAATGTAGATCGATTGTTTACGTTATCAGAATATAGAAAGACTAGGGGACATGCAATGAAGCTACAGGGTAAACTGTTTAAGACTAATAAAATATTTTTTCACTCAATGTGTAATCAAACTCTGGAATTTGTTACCAGAGGATGTAGTAAAAGCTGTTAGTGTAGCTGGGTTTATAAAAGGTTTGGACAAGTTCCTGGAGGAAAGGTCCATAAACCATTATTAAGAAGGTACCCAGGATATCAATGCTTGACCCAGTACAAACACTGTGGAACCTGTGTCTTTTGGGGAGACTGCTAGGTACGTATGACCTAGATTGGCCACTGTTGGAAACAGAATACTGGGCTTGATGGACCTTGGTCTGACCCAGTATGGCATATCTTATGTTCTTATGTTCTTATGTGAATATCATTATATCGTCTGCATATATTTTGTAGTGGATGTTGTACCATTTTATGATGTTACATATTGGTTGAAAATATATATTAAATAACAGTGCAGAGAGGGCCGAGCCTTGTGGAACACCTTGGTATTGTCTAAATGGTTTAGACTGTTTGTTTTTGGTTCTCACTTGCTGATTATGATATGACAAGTAGGAGAGGAACCATTTTAGAACTGTACCATTTATCCCTGTATCTCAGAGTCTCTGTAGCAGAATGTTGTGGTTAACAGAGTCAGAAGCAGCAGTGATATCTATAAAGCCTAAGACATGTAGTATGTTGTCAATGCCTGTAACAAAAGTATCCATAAGGGATATAATTAGTGTTTCTACACTGTGATTTTGTTTAAATCCATATTGGTGGGGGTCCAACGGGACAAATGTCTTTATGTAGTCCTGTAGTTGATACTGTACTATTTTTTTTATTATCTTATGAATGTGAGGCTTGTAAACGGGGGCGCTGGGTGAGAATGTCCATAGTCTTGGCAAAGGCAAATATTAATATGACTTGCAAAGGATTGTGGGAAATGTAGTCCATTCATACCAAAATCAGCCGTTCACAAATAAATTAGTCGTGCTTGCTCGAGTGTAAAGCAAAGAAGATATATTTTATTTATGGGGTTATTTCTCCTAACACAGATTTGCTTGGTAGCACAGAAAAATATACTTGCTTTCAGTATTATACTTAGAAAAACAAAATCAGGAAAAACAACAACTGAACTTCTTAAGTAATCAAATCAAATCATAAAGACCTTGATGGAAACAGAAAGGTCTTTTCTGTAGGCTCCTGCTAATATCTTTTTAGCAGTGCTTCAAAAACAAACAAAACCCACAAAGTAATGAAAAACTGTTCTTTTTCAAGGCTAACGTCTGGTATTTTCACACACACCCAGAAGTGTCTCTTCAGAGCTCACAGGCAATTAGGCAAGGCTCAATTGCTAACAATTAACCAGCTGCAAACCTCTTGGCTGGTTTACTTTCTAAACGTGGCTCAAATCTTGCTCAAAAGCTTTTCTGAGTAGATCAAAGAACAAGTTTATATTTCTTTGTGATGGTTGTTGTATTTTGTAAAAGAATATTACCACAGACGTTTAGACAGAGAGCAATCCATGTATTCACACTGCTCATTTACAATATTCCCTTCTTCAACTATCTTAGAATCAATATCATGGATTGGCACAGAGGAATTTCTTAATGGAGCATTCTCAGAACAATACTTGTTTCCCTGCTGTCTTCCAAGTGAATAGCTAGGGCATAGATCAGTGTTCATACCTGAGCTTCCATTGCTGTTAGGGTTCCTCTCTAAATATCCTGGCCAGTATGTAGTCCAGTTTTGATATCCAGCCTTCCAATTAAGATCCCTGGACACTGGGTCTCTCTTCACATACCTTCTTGCCCTGGTCTTAGGGCCCCTTCCAAATGCATCCATCTCCCTCACAGGTCCCGTCCGGGGATTCCTGGCTCTGCAACCCCACTCCTCTGGTTTCCTCCAGTCCAATGGAGTATGCTTGCCTCTGGAATGCCTCCCAGCACACGTACTGCTATGGACTCCTTTAGACCTCCAAGATGCTTCTCTCTTCTTTCTTCCAAAGTGTTTCTTGCTCTCTCTGTCCGTGAGCTCTGGCTTCTGCTGCCTCTGTTCCTCCTGAAAATGGTGATGATCATGAAGATGATGATGATTCTGCTGTATAGAATAGGCTTTACTTTTAACCTGTTTAGAGGGCTGCTCCACCCTAGCACAGCGCAGCTGTGCTGAATCAAGCCCTGCCCTTGGAGATGAGTGCTTGGGGATTACCTCATAGCTCTCCTGATTGAACACACGTTTCCCCACTTCATCTCTTCTAGTGGCTGCTGGAAACCTGGTGCATTCTGGGACTGGTAATCTTTTATGGAAACATTCTGTTTTATTATTTCTACCAGCAAAGACAGGTTGCTTGTTCAGAGCCAATTCACCTCTATTATAGCTCCTTCCTGAACTATGATAAGCTTCCTTATCACATACCCCCCTGCTTAAGTTATTACGGACTGGTGTAACTGGTGAAACTTCTTCTTTACAGTCCGTAATACGGGAAAGGGCATCCACATTTTTGTGTAACTTCCCAGCACGATGTTCCACTTGAAAATCAAATGCCTGTAAGGCCATGTACCAGCGTGTCAACTTGGCATTGTGGTTCTTCATTTGTTGCAACCACTTAAGTGGGGCATGGTCTGTGACCAATTGGAACTTCCTCCCTGTAAGGTAAAACCTTAATGCCTCCACTGACCACTTTATAGCTAAACATTCTTTTTCTATTGTGGAATACTTTTGTTCAGCCAGTGACAACTTCCTGCTCAGGTACATCACAGGATGCTCCTCCCCTTCATGACATTGGGATAGAACCGCTCCTAGCTCTACATCCGATGCATCTGTTTGAACCAGGAAGGGTTTCCTGAAATCCACCCCTTTCAGTACTGGTCCTGTACACAACTTCCCTTTTAGGACTGAAAATGCTTTTTCAGCTTCAGGAGTCCATTTTAGCTGGTTTGGACAATTCTTCCGCATCATATCCGTGAAAATTGCACTTTTCTCTGCAAATTGTGGTATAAATCTGCGGTAGTATCCAATAAGTCCTAAGAAACTTCTCAGTTGTTTTTTTGTTGTTGGAGGGGGAAAATTCCTGATGCTATCCACCTTGCTCATTAGAGGTTTAATTTTTCCTCTTCCCACTAAGTGGCCCAGGTATTTTACCTCCCTATTTGCAAAGGCACACTTCTTTGGGTTTAAAGTGATTCCCGCTTGCTTCATGGAGCACAAGACTGCCCTGATCCTCTTTAGATGTTCCGCCCAGGTGTTACTATGGATTATGACATCATCCATATATGCAAAGGCATAATTTTGTTGGGGTCGAAGTACCTGATCCACTAACCTTTGGCAGGTAGCTGCCGCTCCATGCAGTCCGAAAGGCATCCTCTTGAACTGGAAAAGGCCAACGGGGGTGCTGAACGCAGTCTTTGGCTTCGACTCCCTGGTTAGAGGGATTTGCCAATAGCCTTTTGTCATATCAAGGGTGGTTAAATACTGAGCTTGTCCAAGCTGGTCCAACAGCTCTTCAATTCTTGGCATTGGATATGCATCAAAAACTGATATTGCGTTTACCTGCCGGAAGTCAATACAAAATCTTAAAGAGCCATCAGGCTTTGGCACCAGGACTATGGGGCTATTCCAGGGACTCTTCGACTCCTCTATTACTCCCATGTCCAACATTTCCTGGACTTGTGCCACTACTTCCTGTCTCTTTGCTTCAGGCAAGCGGTATGGCCTTTGACGAATTAATTTCCCAGGTGGAGTTATTATCTCATGGGCAACCAAATGTGTCTCCCCAGGTATGGGTGTCAACACATCTGGGAATTCTTTAAGCAATTTCCTTATTTCTTCCTGTTGTACCACTGTCAGGTCCTCACCTATTTGGGGCTCTGACTTTTTTTTACAATCAGATACCTGGGGTCCCAAATCCTCCTCTTCATTCACCTCCCTTTCTCGGGCACAGGTGGCAGCTAAGCTTTTAACCCCTTTGTCTTCAGTAGAACCAAAGCCTTTGGTTCCACGCTCAGAATTTGACAGGGACGTGACCTCCTCCACAGGTGGGAAACCCAGTCTCTCACATATCAATTGGGCAATTCTGTCTCCCGTCTTCACATGATAATCATTCTGTCCAAAATTAAATAACAGAACTTTAAGACTGCCCCTGTAATCGGGATCAATCACTCCCGCTCCCACATCGATGAAATACTTAAGGGCTAATCCGGACCTTGGGGCTACTCTCCCATAGCATCCAATAGGTATTTCCACTTGGAGTCCAGTGTCCACCAGGGCTCTCCCTTGGCTAGGTACAGTCACATTTTCTATACTGCACAGGTCAAACCCAGCAGCTTGAGGGGTTGCCCGCTTAGGAGCTTGGGCCTTCTCTGTGACCCTATGGTACTTCAAGACAAATGTCTGCTTCGGGGTAGTTTGGTCTTCTGGACGCTTAACCATCTTTTTAGCTGGGGTCTGAGGACTTCCAAACAAAGGCCCGGGAGCTATTACCATCATTCCTTCTCCCTCCTTCCTTCCTAGTCCTTCCACTAGACCCTGCTTAAATCTTGGCCAGTCTCTTCCTAGAACCAAATCAAATGGTAGCCTAGGCACCACTGCTAAAAGAACTTCCTCTTGTTCCCCCAGGCACTTAACCATTAGCCTATAGGTGGCATATGATGTTGCAGCACCATGAATGCATCTGATGTGAACTTGGCTTTCAGGGGTTCTAGGCACAAATCCTTCTTGGGCCTCTATCCTCTTCCAAAGCCTCTTTGACAACATACTCTGGTCTGCCCCAGAGTCTAACAGAGCATTTGTGGTAATTCCCTGCACATCAACCATCAAAAGAAATCCTTCTTTGGGCTGTTTTAAATCAACACCCATTAAGCTAGTGTGTATCTGGCATCCCCTTTCCAAATGTCCCCATTTTCCACATTTGAAACATTTCTTTTTACTCCACTGTGTATTCTGGTTTGGCACAGTACAATTATTTTCAGAAACATTTTTAACAATTTTCTTTTCTGATACAGCACAGCTTGCCTCAGCACCAATCTTCAGAGGGCCACCCATTCTATGGCAAGCCTGCGTGGCTTCCAAGAATCTCTCTGCTAGCATGGTTGCCTCTCCAAGATTCTGGCAATTTTGCTGTATAAGGAAAGTGTGCAAATCTTTAGGCACAGCAGACAAATTGTTCAAGCATAATAATGTCTAATAACATTTCCACAGTCTTTCCCTCAGGCTCCAACCATTTTACAGCCAATCCTCTGATTCTCTGACTCAGAGCCCTGGGTGTTTCACCCACTCTTAATGCAGTAGCTCTAAACATTCTCCTATACTCTGAAATAGACAACCCTAGGCAATCTCTAATAGCAGCCTTTACATCTTTATAATTCAAAGCCTGAGCTTCTGGCATTGCTCTATAAGCTGCAAGCGCCTCTCCAATTAATGAGGCTGCCAGCCTTACTGCCCACTGGGTCTCTGGCCATGCTAATGCTTGTGCCACTCTCTCAAAAGATTCTAGGAAATCATCAACATTATCATCTGGAGTCAGCTTCCCAAAACTAAATGTCCCAATTCCCTGATTGAGTCTCACATTGTCCACAAGTGATATACCAGTTATTACTGCTGGTCTTGCATCTGGTCCACTTTGGTTGCGAAGAGCTACCAAGGCTTCCACCAGATCAAGCACTGGCTTCTGCTGGTCCATTAATGCCTTCATAGCAGTGTCCTGAGCCTGCTGCGCTAGCTCCTGTTGCCTGCTAAACTGGGCTGCCATCCATTCAGCTAGTTCCCTTGGATCCATCTTGATCCCTGCAAGAAAACAAAAGAAAAAAACAACACAGTGCAACACCTTCCAAACAGGTGTTTTTCTCCTAATATTTTTTTTCCAATTACCCCTGTGCCTTACTCCCATCCACCACTAGACATGCCCAGGTACTTATTACCTTATGCCAGTGATGAATCCAGCTCTACACAGGGTCTTTTCCTCCTGGGACAGCCACCTGAATCAGCCACCTTCCTCCAAAGTGTAGTTAAGGGAAAATATTTTTTTCCAGCTTTTAACTTGAACTTTCTTTTTTTCTTCAGCCTTCAGTTGTAATCCTTAGCATGTAAATCCTTTGCGCAAAAGCAATCCGAAAAACAACGCCAACTGTAAACGGGGGCGCTGGGTGAGAATGTCCACAGTCTTGGCAAAGGCAAATATTAATATGACTTGCAAAGGATTGTGGGAAATGTTGTAGCAGCAGATAAGCATGCAATAAATGAAACCAGGAGTCTTTTCAAGGATCCAAGCCAGTTTAATGTGCACAGGCTCAAGCAATAATCAATTTCAAAATGGCTGAGCAATGGTTTCTAGCAAAACAACAACTTTTATACCGTTCTTCTCCATTCTAGACATAGGCAAACTTTTCATTGGTCCCAGTAACCCCTCTCACCCATCTATTGGTCCCGGTACCACTACGTAGCTATCCAATGGGGACCCTTGACTGGGCTCAGCACCTGGTTGCCCCCCTTCCAGTCCCAATTACAATGGTCAGTTCACTAACTTTGATACTTCTCTCCTCCAAGGTCGCTATCCAGCTGGAATATGTGGGAAAGCAGGGCACTGTAACCTTGCTTTCTGCAGAGTTAATTAATTCCATAGAAGCTGTGCTCTCTTATCAGTACCAATTAGAGCTGTTTTCTGTCTTTTCTAAGTTTCGTTTCTTCTTAGCTATGTTCAGTTAAGCTGAGTTAAGTTTCAATTCTATGGTGTCATCATTCAGGGGGGTTTTCATTCCTCTGGGCCTAACTACAGGCTTCAGGTCAAGCTGCTTAGGCCTGTCTGTTTAGTTCAATTAGCATGGATCATAGGCCTTCGCCTACCACATTCCCCCCTTTGATTATTCTCAACCGCAAGTGAGAAAGGGTGAGAATCAAATCACATAATACTAGGTAAAGATATCACTCTGTGGTATAGGGTAGTAAGTTCACATAACTAGTATCTTTGTAGCTGCCTTATGCTCTACAGTGTTATTAATAACTGAAGTTATCATTCGCAAGCAAAGTGGCAAGAAACAAGGGAGCAACAAGCAGATAGTCAAAGTCCATAGTTTGGCAAGAGTGGGAAAAAGAACTAAAGGATTAGAAGGTTCAGGAGCATTTATGCCGGACCACCAAGATGTCTTCTTTGTTGTGCTGTTGCAAATCTTCTGATTTAGACAGTCCAGCTGTCCGATCTTCATAGCAAATTGTGGTCCGGTCCGAACAAAACACAAACTGTCAACAATGGGGTGGGCCAATACCCACTCACTAGTAGTATTATGTAAATCAGTCTGATTGTATAGGATAGAATAGTTCAGTTCTTGGGCCTCCCAAGGCCATTAGTCTCCCATTGTTGTTCCTCCACAAGACAAGCAATCTGAAACATGAAGACCAAATGCCACTGCTCCTGCTAATTCAAGAAATAAGTTCTGGTGGCAGGAGGAACGTCAAAGTCTGATTTCATGGCTTCATAGAAAGAGTGATCTTTTGTCCTGTTCTGGTGGTGGTATGCAAGCTGCACAAGGGGGTAGGGCAAAAGTCATTTCAAAGCACCCCAAAACTGTTGCCAGAATAAAGCAATAATAAGGATTCATAATGAGCACAGTCTCTGGAAAATTGGTGGAACTGTCGACTTCCACAACAGATAACAGATGTAGGGTTGATTGTTGATCCTCAAGCTTCTGCCGTACGTAGACCTACCAGCTTTGTGGCAGAAGTAGGGCTGTAGATTCCAAAGTATCACTGTCCTCTGGGATGTCTCAATTTCTTACAATATCATAGCATAGTCTCTTAGGCTATTATTGCTTCCTTAGAGCAGTTCACTCTTTAGGAGATCAAAACAGTCTTTTCAGAGTATTTAAACACAGTCTCTTAGAAGATTCAAGTTCTTAACACAACACAGTCTCTTTCTGATGATTGCAGTTTTTTTTTCCCTCCAGATGCGAAGCTTACTTTCAGATAAACAGACAGTCTTGAAACAGTGCAGTTTCTGAGGGACCAATAAGTCTTAGGTCCGTGGCTGTTGTCGTAGGGTGAGGTGCAATGGAGTCTCAGGATGCTGTACAGTAGTCCAGTGATCAGGTTCAAGAGCAGCTGCTGGCTTCACTTGATTATGATGGATCCAAGGTTCAAATTCTGCGACTTTTACTGCAGTTGGAGTTGACAGGATGACGACATAGGGTCCCTTCCAATGCGGGGCTAACAGTGTCTTTCTCCACTCTGTGATCCACACCGAGACTCCAGGCTTGAAAGGATGCAGGGGTTCAGACAAATTGATGAGTAATCGATTTTGTACCCAGGTATGAAGACTCTGCAAAACAGAACTTAAAACCAATAGTTCATGTCTAATAATTTCAGATCCTATCTGTCTCATATCTCCTTTTATTTCCTATACAATAGGCAGGGGTTGCCCATACAGAATCTCAAAAAGGGGAAACTCCTAAAGACTTAGCAGGGGCTAAGTATATCCTAAGAAGGGCTATGGGAAGAACCTGGGGCCACTTCAGGTAAACCTCTTGGCAAAGTTTGGACAACTGAGATTTCAGGGTTCTATTCATACATTCTACTTTTCCTAAATTCTGAGATCTATAGGCAGTATGTATCTGTTAATATCAATATCTTGGGGCTATACTCAATGGACTTGCTTCCTAAGGTTATCCACCCTCATTCTTTGTACAGGGCCCCATGTGCATGCAAGGTTGTAAGGGCATACTTGGAATCTGGGTATACATTTAGACAGGGCTCTTTTCCTATTGTTAGTGCTCTAGTGAGGACTATCAGTTCAGCTTTTTGTGGTCAAGTTTCTGGGACTAGAGCTGAGGACTCAACTACCAAATCAGGGGTCAGCACAACAATGTCTATTGATGATGAAACTGCCTTCAGCCACGAACAAAGTCTGTTCAGGGTTCTCCAGAGGGACATCAGTCAAATCCAGGCGGCTTGAGAATACAGTGTCCATAATTTCTAAACAGTCATGATCAGGGGATCAAGACTAACTGATAACAACATAGCAGGATTGAAAGCTTGACTGACCCTTCAGTTGTATCTGGGGTTTTCACACAACATACTCTAATACTTCAACATTCATAGATTTGTTAGCTAGTAGTTTCCTTTGTATTTCATATTGGTTAGAACAGAGTGTGGTACAGTAACTTGAAGATTCTGTCTCAAAGGGATTTTTCTTTTAGTTTTTGCTTACTAGGAAGGCTGTAGCTGTAACAGCTTCTCAAATAAGGTCCAAGAGATTGAGTCAACACTCCTAGAACATTTCCTTGTGACTCATGAACATAGAGACTGAAAGGTTTTCTGGACATCTGGTAGACCCAGAATTGGTGACAACATCAGAGTGTTTTTTTTTTTTTCCAAAGATCAAAAGGCTGCATCCTGTTGAAGTCCCCATTCCAATGCAGACTTTTCCATTCCTTTGATAGCTTGATACAACGGTTTTGCTAGCAGCGCAAAATTGGGGATCCATATACAACATACTCTGTGGCACCCAAGAAGGCTCTCACTTGCCTCCTGGTGGTTGGAGTAGGAATACTGCATACAGCTTCTTTGCATTCTGGTCCCAGGCGTCGAATTCCGCTGGACAACTGGAATCCTAGGTGTTTAACTTGTTGGACATAATTGCACCTTGGCTCTTGAGACTTTGTATCCAGCCTCATTAAGAAGGTGCAAGAGTTCACTGGTGGCTTGTAGACATTCACTTTCTGAAACAGCAGCTATCAGCAGATCGTCCACGTATTGCAGTAGAATTCTTTCTCCTGGAATTACTGGATAACTTGTCAAATCTTTTGCTGAGTGAGGCGAGTTCTTGAATCCTTGAGGTAATCTTGTCCAGGTGAGTTGGCCCTGCCTCCTTGTAGTGGGGTCTTGGGCTAAGCGTATGCAGAAAAAGGCATCTTTTTAAGTCCAGAATGATGAAATGTATAGCTTCAGCAGAGATCAGTTCCAAGAGAATATAAGGATTTTGGTACCACTGGTTGTATAGTTTCAGCTGCATCATTCATTCTTCTTAGATCCTGCACTGGGCGGTAGCCACCTGTCCCAGGCTTCTTGACTGGCTTGAGGGTGACAATGACAGGGGCTATGTTCTTCGCTAGGCCAGGTGGATTATCTTCTGCCCATACTCCAGGTGGGGCTATAAGGTTGGTAGGTATACAGGAACTTGTTGACTTGACTGGAGGTGTGCTATAGAACTGCCACTCCTCTTCTTGGGGAACAGTCAGCACCATCAATCCAGCAGGTTTTGGGTTTACAGTCATTTGCATTTCTCCCTCTTCAGCAAAGGATATCTGTGCCTGAAGCTTTGCAAGCAGATCTCGGCCCCAAAAGTGGAATAAGGCACTCAGGCATATACAGGAACTGGTGCATTATTTTCTGTCCCCCTAGTTCACACATGCGGTTCTGCAGGAAAGGCTTTGCAGACTTAGCCCCAGTAGCTCTGATAGTGGTGATGCATCTGGCCTAGTCTTTATCCATGCTGTAGCCCTCTTTAGCTGCCACTTACTCTATAGCTACTTCCTTCTCCTACTAAAACATTGTGCTTGGTTTATTGTTTTATGACTCTGCAATCAAGTACTCCCTCCTCCCCTCCTGGGGAGGAGTCAAGATACGGGCATTCACTTCTCTAATGTCCTTCTCCTCTGTAATGGGCGCACTCACACCCAGTTTTTCACTTCCTCTGCTCCTTTGATTAGGAAAACCTCCTCCACATCATTCAACTAAAATATCAGCAAAAAGATCTGTTCTCTTTTTCCATCTTACAATTTTTACTTTCTCTGTCCCTCTTCAACAATCCACATATTTTCTGATCAACTTTCATTTAACTATTATGCCCGCAAATTCATCCAGCTTTCTGTAATCTCTGTTCATTAGTTCAATCAAGTCCTAAAACTTCTCAGTGTATAATGCAGTTTTTTTCAGTTCTAAACAAGTCTGGTCAGCTGACTTTCACTTCTGGTCCAGAGGGGGTGCACATCCCCCTGCTGCGGAGGTGGCTGGCAAACTAGGGAATCTTCAGGGAGGAGTCCCCCCCCCCCTTCTCCTGGGCTCTGTTTCTCCTAGCAACGCTCTATCCAGGAGGTTGATTTTTTTTTTAAATGATCTACTTCTCTGCTGTGGGCACATTAGTTCACGCCCACCGGGGGGGTGGCATCATCGGTGGACTGGGCCCCATCCCCCCCTTAAGCACTCTGAACGGAGCTACTTACAGAGAGAGAAACTGATGGGACAGGATATCTAGAGATTCTGGGGCAAAATATGGTGAACAGCAGAAACCACTCCCTTTCACATAGCATTCCTAATAAAACCTTGTTACCGTAAACATAAGCTTAAATTGAGCACAGACATACAATTTAGATACAGTTCTTAAAATATCTTATAGAGAGAACTATAGCTATCTGTTACGTATGACTAAAATAAAAATACTTAGCAACTAGCTGCCAGCCGTAATCAGCATGTCTCTGCAAAAGAAATTATTATTTTTTTAGTTCAGAAAGCAAATATTCAAAAGACATTCCAGATATTTTTCATAAAGTACAGTACACCTTTCCCTTTTTTTCAAATACGGAAAAACAGATGAATTTATCTTAAAAGCCAATATTGTAAAGGTCAGTGTAGCTAACTGATTTGTTCATTAGTAATTAGTACAGAGTTTAACAATTCAAAGTAATTACCTTAAATCGTACAGTTTGGGGAAGCATGCATTCAAATGACTTATACTTGTTCATAAAAAGGTTGGTGCAAACACTCCGCAAGATAAACTTTTTTTTTTAAAACTTTGATTGAATGAATCCTTTATTTTAAATAAACGGGAGACCTCTCAACCGAGAGTTGCTGTCTCTTAAAACACATTTTTTTCCTTCTCTGCAAGCTACACCCCTCTGCTCGCTGGGAAACAAATGAACTGTGCTCATAAAAAGAGACTTCTCATTCACACGCACAGAGAGATGCCAGAAAAAACAATTTAAATCAGTGTCAAGTCGTGATCTAATAATTACTTTGTAGATCAAAGGAAAAACAAAACCAGTTCTCCATCATTTCCTATTTAAACTATTACAGTGCTTACTGAAAATTTGAACATACAGCCGACAGAAATTCTTCTCACTTGGTCCGCAACCCGTAAGGGATTAATACAAACTTAACCCTTTTCAGGCTAAGCCCAAAAACTATCGGGACCCACAATCCTGACTAAACATTCTTATTAAATGATATATAAATGATATATAATACATAACCATAGCAGAAGGAACATTACTATTAAAAACATATTGAATAAAACAGGTACACTGTTCCTGAGGTAAGCACAAAAGACACTGTACATTCTTTCCTCCAGACACGCCCCCTGTCAGTTTTTCACTGTGCAGTAGGAAAGCGAACTGGGGAGACCAGCTTTTTGATTTCTAAAGTGTCTCTAGGTGTTTTGCGTCTTCTTTCTGCTTTATTAATACAATTTCTTAATCAGTGAACTGTCACAAATTACTCAACAGAATAATCTCACATTTATAACAGAAGGGAAACTCGTGGTTTCAACAGAGAACAAAAAAACAGATACCCAGTAGGGCAGACAATACACATCAAACGCTTCACAATCATGCTAGCAACATATTCCAAAAAACCCAGTCCTGTCTGTTCTGACTAGGCTGAATCATGATTTTTTTTTTTTAACAGCTGTACCTCGCAAATACTCATGCAAGGATTTTCAAACAAATTTTTCCCCACGCATACTCATGTAGGGACCTCGCGAATACGCATACGAGGTTGACTTAAGTCTTACCAAACAAGAAGGACGATGGCTTCGCCTTGCGCATACTCATGCAAGGGTAATAGGACCGTCCTTGAGAGGGGATCAGTGCTCTCATTACCAAATTCCAAGTTCCAAGTTCTCGAGATTACAAGTTACAAGTTTCAAATTCTTACCAAAGTTTCACAAGTTTCAAACTGCAGTTCTAACTCATCTGTCTAGACAGGTTTTCAAAACTATACTTACCAGATCTGGTTCCCAAAGTTCCCAAGCTTCTGAGTTGGATCCTGGACTCCCCCGGGTCGGAGGTGTTGGCCAGCTGGACCCAGTGCCTGCCGAGGCCAGGCAGAACCCCCTCCGATACAAGAGGATCGTTGGGCCCAGGGAAATTCCCCTGCGTCGGATTGGCATGGTTCCAACTGGACCAAACCTCAAGGCGAATTACGTGGATTTATTCACTTGAACACCATCCACCACTCGCACTTCCAGGCCGAACGCACCAAGAAATGTAGCAGCAGATAAGCATGCAATAAATAAAACCAGGAGTCTTTTCAAGGATCCAAGCCAGTTTAATGTGCACAGGCTCAAGCAATAATCAATTTCAAAATGGCTGAGCAATGGTTTCTAGCAAAACAACAACTTTTATACCGTTCTTCTCCATTCTAGACATAGGCAAACTTTTCATTGGTCCCAGTAACCCCTCTCACCCATCTATTGGTCCCGGTACCACTACGTAGCTATCCAATGGGGACCCTTGACTGGGCTCAGCACCTGGTTGCCCCCCTTCCAGTCCCAATTACAATGGTCAGTTCACTAACTTTGATACTTCTCTCCTCCAAGGTCGCTATCCAGCTGGAATATGTGGGAAAGCAGGGCACTGTAACCTTGCTTTCTGCAGAGTTAATTAATTCCATAGAAGCTGTGCTCTCTTATCAGTACCAATTAGAGCTGTTTTCTGTCTTTTCTAAGTTTCGTTTCTGCTTAGCTATGTTCAGTTAAGCTGAGTTAAGTTTCAATTCTATGGTGTCATCATTCAGGGGGGTTTTCATTCCTCTGGGCCTAACTACAGGCTTCAGGTCAAGCTGCTTAGGCCTGTCTGTTTAGTTCAATTAGCATGGATCATAGGCCTTCGCCTACCACAATGTAGTCCATTCATACCAGAATCAGCCGTTCACAAATAAATTAGTTGTGCTTGCTCGAGTTGAAAGCAAAGAAGATATATTTTATTTATGGTGTTATTTCTCCCAACACAGATTTGCTTGGTAGCACAGAAAAAGATACTTGCTTTCAGTATTATAATTAGAAAAACAAAATCAGGAAAAACAACAACTGAACTTCTTAAGTAATCAAATCAAATCATAAAGACCTTGATGGAAACAGAAAGGTCTTTTCTGTAGGCTCCTGCTAATATCTTTTTAGCAGTGCTTCAAAAACAAACAAAACCCACAAAGTAATGAAAAACTGTTCTTTTTCAAGGCTAACTTCTGGTATTTTCACACACACCCAGAAGTGTCTCTTCAGAGCTCACAGGCAATTAGGCAAGGCTCAATTGCTAACAATTAACCAGCTGCAAACCTCTTGGCTGGTTTACTTTCTAAGCGTGGCTCAAATCTTGCTCAAAAGCTTTTCTGAGTAGATCAAAGAACAAGTTTATATTTCTTTGTGATGGTTGTTGTATTTTGTAAAAGAATATTACCACAGACGTTTAGACAGAGAGCAATCCATGTATTCACACTGCTCATTTAAAATATTCCCTTCTTCTTCAACTATCATAGAATCAATATCATGGATTGGCACAGAGGAATTTCTTAATGGAGCATTCTCAGAACAATACTTGATTCCCTGCTGTCTTCCAAGTGAATAGCTAGGGCATAGATCAGTATTCATACCTGAGCTTCCATTGCTGTTAGGGTTCCTCTCTAAATATCCTGGCCAGTATGTAGTCCAGTTTTTATGTCCAGCCTTCCAATCAAGATCCCTGGACACTGGGTCTCTCTTCACATACCTTCTTGCCCTGGTCTTAGGGCCCCTTCCAAATGCAGCCGTCTCCCTCACAGGTCCGTCCGGGGATTCCTGGCTCTGCAACCCCACTCCTCTGGTTTCCTCCAGTCCAATGGAGTATGCTTGCCTCTGGAATGCCTCCCAGCACACGTACTGCTATGGACTCCTTTAGACCTCCCAGATGCTTCTCTCTTCCTTCTTCCAAGTTGCTTCTTGCTCTCTCTGTCCTTGAGCTCTGGCCTCTGCTGCCTCTGCTCCTCCTGAAAATGGTGATGATCATGAAGATGATGATGATTCTGCTGTATAGAATAGGCTTTACTTTTAACCTGTTTAGAGGGCTGCTCCACCCTAGCACAGCGCAGCTGTGCTGAATCAAGCCCTGCCCTTGGAGATGAGTGCTTTGGGATTACCTCATAGCTCTCCTGATTGAACACACGTTTCCCCACTTCATCTCTTCTAGTGGCTGCTGGAAACCTGGTGCATTCTGGGACTGGTAGTCTTTTATGGAAACATTCTGTTTTATTATTTCTACCAGCAAAGACAGGTTGCTTGTTCAGAGCCAATTCACCTCTATTATAGCTCCTTCCTGAACTATGATAAGCTTCCTTATCACAGGCTTGATATTGGGCGGAAGGAGCTTGGGTCCTTTTTGTTGAGGTTATTGTTCTTCAGGACTGGTCTAATGGAGGCATGCTTGAGTTGAGTGGGAGGTATCCTTGGCTAAGTGATGATTCAACGATCTTTTGTAGGTATGGTATTAGATATCCTCTTGTTTGCTTGATCCAGCTAACAGGACAAGGAGCAGTGGGTGAGGTTGTTGTGTTAATATTGGTTATAATAGAATCAAGCTGTTTTCCTGTTGGGATTTGAAATGCTTCCCATGTGGTATCAGTGGTGTGGTGCAAGTTGGATTTGCTTGATTTCTCAAGATGTGTTTTTGTGTATTTCAGCTGTATGAAATGCATTATGTCTTGTGGGGATATTGAGTTTGGATCATCTGGTTCCATTGGTTCTTTTATTAGAGCATTTACTATGGTGAAGAGCTCTCTTGGTCTGTTGATAGATCTCATTATTAGGTTTGAGTGGTATTCCTTCTTGTGACTATTTATTGTGTCATGGTATAAGGCTTCCAGTTCATTGTATTTTGTTAGTTGTTGAGGGCTTTTAATTTGTCACCATAGCCTCTCCATTCTCCCTAGTTGCTTTTTTTGTTCATTGATTTCAGTTGAGTACCAGAGGGCATTGTGTTTCCTCCTGTTGTTCTGGATTGTTTATCTGGTGGGGTTGCAGCATTATGGAGAGTTTTGTGCTAGTTAGTAATGGTGGTGTCAAGGTCTGTTGGCATTTGATCTAGAGCTGGTAGCACTTCTAAGAATTTCTCTTTATTGAAGGACCTGAATCTCCTTTTTTCCTTGGATGATGGCTCAGCTGTGTCCTTCATTATCTGGGAGGTTAAGGAGAAGTTGATCATGTGATGGTTAGACCATGGGATTGGGAAGACTGTTATGTGTTTCACAAGATCTTTAATGTAGTATTGGTTTGGTGCAAAGATAAGGTTGAGGGTTTCTCCCTTTGTGTGGGTTGTGTGCGCAGTCCCGGCCCATCCACCATGCAGCTTTGGCGGATGCCTAGGGTACCATGTCTGGATGGGAGGGGGCAGAGGAACACATTGACGGCCATGGTGTCTTCCTCAATTAATTGCCACTGCCAGGACCCCACCTCTGCCTGCTGCTGATATGTCTCAGGGGGAGGAGGACATCTGCAGCTGTGGTATTTCCCTGGGCACTTGTATTTTTCAGCTTCTGTAGTGCTAGAGGTGCTGGTGCTATCTGCCTCTTTCTCCAGAGCTGGCTTCAGAGGCAGGGGGGGTCAGCTGGGGTCTCAGCCTAAGGTGACAGGTACCCTTGGGCCATCACCTTTCCACAGCAGCAGTGGGATCATGACAGATATCACAGATGTGCCACCTGGGCAGCTGCCTGGTTGTCCTTGCTCACCAGCAACCCCCACAGCATGACCAATGTGCCACCTCCTTTGCTCCATTTGTACCATCAACATGGTACCCTTGCATACTTGGGCACTATGCTGTTGCTGCAAATGGAGCACTACTATCACCATCTTGGGCTCCCCTGGGTGTGGATCACTATTGCAGTTAAATAGTCTCTCTCTCCCCTCAAAATACACCCTTTCCGCGAGGTTTTACTTGCCGTTAGGGTTCCCTGTGTTAAAGGGCTCTAACACACACTTATGCAACAGGCGTTAAGGGAGCACCTGCTGTCAACTTACACTCTCCATCCTATTAATGCCCACTGTCCGCCTACTGTTCCCTTAATCCTGCAGGAGCCTTTAACTCTCATTAATGCAGCTTTTTCACAGTGCTATGTGCACAAGGGTGCTGATAACAGGCGTTAACAGCACACTTGCTCCCTTAACGCTCTTTAGTTAATATGCCCCTATGAGAAGAGAGAGATCTTAAGAAAAATACATCATGCTTGGCAAGGCTGAAGGTCAGCGTACTGTAGCAGATGAAGGCCAGCAATGCTATGGATTGATGCAATAACAGCAGCTATGGATGTCACTCTATCAGCCACCTGACTGAAGAATGAATATGGTTTAGGACAACTATTAGTCAACATTGACTTGGCAACACTTAACAACAGCAAAAATGTGGCCTCAGTTGTTTTTTCTTTTGTTATGTTTGCTTCTATACCAGGTTGTTTTAAAGAATGTATGGGCAAGTTTACTAAAGCATGGTAGCTGGTAGCGTGGAGTTTAGTGTGGGGTTAACATCTGTTTGGGTCATGCAGTAGCAAGGAGCGTGTGATTCAAAGGTGAGCACACCAAAAATACTGTGCTATCTGAGCAATGCACAAATAGGCAAGGCTAAGGTTGAGAGTGGGTGGGGAGAGGGCAGAAACAGGATGCGAGGATGGGGTGGGCATGCTAGTTGCACACTGGCTACACAACCCATCACTAGCGTGGGAGCAGCTAACACCTGCCTCTGACCAGGAACTAGTTGCACTTGCCATGCTTGTGTGTTTTCAATGCACAGTTCATATGCAAGTGTTAGGAAATATGAGAGGGCAAAAGCAGGTCAAACACATAAGAAAAAAAATAGGGCAAATATGTGATGATAGCATAATACCTAGGCACCTGCTTAGGCCATCTGTTTGGAGGGGCTGCATGGTGCAGTTGCTATGGCAGTGGACCACAACAGCACAACGACAAAACCAGGGCCTATATGTCAGGCATGACCCTGGTGGGACAGTAGGCATACAACCACAGAAACATCAACAGCTTTCTTGATTAACTGCTGTTTATGTCTGCATATACGCTGGATAATTATCAGAGGACTGCTGGTGTTATGTGCTGGGAGAGTGTCAGGCCTGTACTCTATGATCCACCCATTACTGGTCATATATCCAGGGTTGGAGCCAGCAGAGTACAGCAGGGTGTGGGGCATGCAAATGAGGTGTTGGGCATACTGGCTATATAACAATGTGGCAGCAAAAGGCACTGTCCAACCCCTACCTTCCCTGTATGGGGTGGGGGGGGGACATGTGGCAGTGCATACCTACACCGGGGGGGGGGGGGCGCGACATGCTGCTGCCATGGCCATGTTCCTGTGGGCAAATGGCCCCTCACATTGAGCAAGGGAAAAAAGGACTGAGGCCTACTGGCTATGAGCAGCTCCTTAACATTTCTGGCACTGACCATAGGCTTCCTGTGGTAGAGCTCGCTGATTGATGGCTCCTTGACTAATACTACTGTCCTATAGGTGAGAGATGGGGCCCAGTTATTCATGTCTTCGGTAGTCCTGTAGCCTACTGTTACCATAATGATATGTTTGCTGCTTACACTTGGAGAGTGTGCGTTCACTGAATATGTGTGCTATGACCATGTGTTTGCAGTTTCTGCAATAATGGCATGCCTACAGTAGCATGGTGGCATATCTCTACTGTTCCACAGCCTCTGCAACTATTGTTGCCACTATGCTCTGGTGCACTATTTGTGTGTTAGAACCCAGGCTGCTCATGACACTTTCGTAAACATGCCCTTATGTTTTTAATTTCTGGTGTGCCTTGTATATTTTAGTTTTTTTATTGTAATATACTCAAAATCTTAGAAGAGTGGAATGTAAATGTCTATAAATGAACAACTCAGAAAGTACATAACTAAATCTATAATGTACCCCCCTGACCCATAATCATAATACAGTTCCCCACTGGTCCAGCAAACATAATAAGAACATAAGAACATAAGATATGCCATACTGGGTCAGACCAAGGTCCATCAAGCCCAGTATTCTGTTTCCAACAGTGGCCAATCTAGGTCATATGTACCTAGCAGTTTCCCCAAGAGACACAAGTTCCACAATGCTTGTACTGGGTCAAGCATTGATATCTTCGGTCACTTCTTAATAATGGTTTATGGACCTTTCCTCCAGGAACTTGTCCAAACCTTTTTTAAACCCAGCTACACTAACAGCCTTTACTACATCCTCCGGTAACAAATTCCAGAGTTTGATTACACGTTGAGTGAAAAAATATTTTCTTTTAAGAGACTCCACCAAACTCTTCAACCTAATAACATACCCTATTGACCCCAAACCCAGTAAAATACACCACTGACTCCCTCAAACCCAGTAATGTACTCCACTGATCCCCACTTCTAACTGTTGAATTTTAAAAATATTGAAAATTGAGTAGGTGGGTGAGTATAGTGAGTGGGTACACAGGTAGATAGGGGAAGGCGGTTGCTGCACTTTTAAACTTTACTACCATTTTAGTATTCTTAGTCAGTGCAAAAAAAGTGCACTAAATCTTACTCATATTTTAATTTCACCTATGAGAGCTATATATACAAAGTGTTCCAAAATATTTATTTGATATTTTGATAGTTTAGGATGATGGCTTATGAAGAGAACTTTTCCTTCTTTTTATGTTAATACTTTAAAATAGAATAGATTTTTCCATGCATACAAATCAATGAATTACTTTTTGACATACCTAATTTATTACCACTCTGGTATACAGCTAAGAAATTTAAATGTCTGTCTTCCTGTTCTTGAATCTACATAAAGATTAATCTCCAAACTAAGTAATGCTGGGTTATCAATCATTCCTGTCTGCAAATGTCAAATGCTAAGAGCATACCATGCAATAGAATTAAAGTTTTTGCTTTGAAGAGTGAATATTTTGTCTCCGAAAGAAAGAGCACATACAGTAAGTACAGCACCATTTCAATCATATTTACCATGAAAATGCCAAGAGGAATATTTTCAGACCATTAATGTCATGCTATGTAGATTGAGCCTTTTTTTTTTTTGCAAAAGATAAAAAAACAATGTTACTTTTATGCATGTAGTTTTATATCTCAGATTTGTTCTAAATGAACTATAGTTATTTTTGCATCGAAAGCTTAAACAACAAAAAAAGAACTTAGGCGTATGTTTACTAAAGGGTGGTAAGGGAGCAAAGGTTTTGTGAACGGGCGTTATCAGTGCCTGTGAGTGGTTAACCCCGCAGAAAGCACCGTTAACACTGGATTAACATAGGGAAGCCAGGCATGTAGAGTTAAGGTGTAAGGAGGTGGAGAGTTAATGGGACAGAGAGTGGGTGGGGATAACATGTGCTCCTTTAATGAAGGTTGTGTTACCATGCGTTAGATCTCCCAGCACTGGGAAACCTAACACCATCTGAAAGATCATGGTAAGGGCAATTTCTGAGGGGAGAGAATCTATTTTAAAGTATGCAATGTGCTCCACCCTCCAGAGCACCCACGTTTTATAGTAGTGCTCCATTGGCAACAAGAACATGGTGCCCTATTAAAAAAGGGCACTATGTTGTTGGTGCCAAAATTGCAAATGAGTTGTCATGTGGATGATGCTGTGGGGCTGACTGGTCCACTAGGTGGACAAAGCCGCTGCCTAGAGTGTACAAAGATGAGACGATGGTGCATGGAAGAGGGTTTTGGATTTGTTAGGAACTAGGCAACATTCTAGGAAAAGGAGGGGCTTTTCCGAAGTGATGGGCTCCACTTTAACCAGGATGGAACCAGACTTCAGGCATTAATCTTTAAAAAGGAGATAGGGCAGCTTTTAAACTAGATAATATGGAAAAGCCGACAATCGCCCAAGAGCATATGGTTTGGAACAATGTATCCTTGAAGGACACTAGAAAAAGACTGAAGTTAGGACATATTGATTGGAGGTTCCAAGAAAGGCAAAAGTAACCCAAATACCCTTAAGTACAGAGCAGACAGAATTTAAAGATTCCAAATTATCCCTGCCTACCCATAACCAGATTAATATGAATAAAATACAGCCACTAAAATGCTTGTATGCAAATGCTAGAAGTCTAAAAAATAAAATGGGAGAGTTAGAATATATAGCACTAAATGAGAGTATATTCATGACTGGTATTTCAGAGACATGTGGAAGGAGGACACACAGTTGGACACTGTTATCTGGGTACAAACTATATCATAATGAAAGAGCAGATCAAATTGGTGGAGGGGTTGCACTCTGTGTTAGAGATGACATTGAGTCACAAAGGATTAAAGTCTTGCAGGAAACAAAATAAACTGTAGAATCTGTATGGATTGAAATTCCATGTAAAGAGGAAAAGGGGAAAGTAATGGCAGTGGGTTGTACTATTGACCACCTGGCCAGAATGAACAAATGGATGATGAAATGTTCAAAGAAATCAGGGAAGCTAGCAAACGTTACAGTACAGTAATAATAATGGGTGATTTCAATTACCCTGGTATTGACTTGGTCACAGTAGGAAATGTCAGGGAGATAAAGCTTTTAGATGAAATAAATGACTGCTTTATGGTGCATCTGGTTCATGAACCGACAAGAGGGGAAGCCACTTTGAACCTAGTCCTTAGTAGAACACAAGATCTGGTGCAAGAGATAAGGGTGTTGGAGCCACTTAGCAATAGTGATCATAGCATGATCATGTTTGATTTAATAAATGGAAGAAGGATGGCAAGGAAATCCACAGTACTACCTTTTAACTTTCAAAAGGGAGACTATGATAAAATGAGGAAAATAGTTCAGGAAAAAGCTAAAAGGAGCTTTACAAAGGTTAAAGATTTACATCAAGCATGGGTGTTGTTTAAAAATAGTATCTTGAAAGCCCAGGCTAGCAGTATTCTACAATTAAAGAAAAGTGGAAGGAAGTCAAAAAAACTGCCATCATGGTTTAAAGGTGAGGTCATAGAAGCTGTTGTTGCCAAAAAAAAAAATCTTTCAGGAAATGGAAAAAGGAGTCAAATGACTAAAACTGGAAATAACATAATCACTGGCAAGTTAGATGCAAGACATTAATAAGGTAGGCAAAGAGAGAATTTGAGAAGAAGCTTGCTGTGGAAGCAAAAATGCATAATAAAGACTTTTTCAAGTACATTCATAGCAAAAAACCTGTGAGAGAGTCAGTAGAACCATTAGATGATAGAGGGGTAAAAGGGGCACTAAGAGGGGACAAGGCCATAGCGGAGAGCCTGAATGAATTATTTGCTTCAGTCTTTACTGAGGAAGTTGTACGGATGTCACCCATGACTGAAATGCTATTTAAAGGTGACGCCGCATAAGAAATTAAAGAAGTATCGGTACACCAGGAAGATGTATTACAACTATTTGATAAACAGAAGAGTAGCAAATCACCTTGACCGGATGGTATAAATCCAAGGGTGTTGAAAGAACTGAAATATGAGATTGCAGGCCTACTATTAGTAATCTGTGAACCATCATTAAAATCATAAAGAACAAAATTACTGAACATGTAGATAGTCATGGATTAATGGGAGACAGCCAACATGATTTTAGCCAAGGAAGGTCTGTCTTACTAATCTGTTATATTTTTATTAAGGTGTGAATAAACAGGGAGACAAAGGTGAGTCGGTTGATATAGTGTATTTGGACTTTCAAAAAGCCTTTGACAAGGTCCCTCATCAGAGACTTTTGGCAAAAATAAAAAGTCTTGGGATAGGAGGAAGTGTACTATTGTGGATCAGGAACTGGTTAAAAGATAGAAAGCAGAGATTAGGGCTAAATGGTCAATTTTCCCAGTGGAGAAAGATAAATAGTGGAGTACCCCAGAAGACCCCAGCTGGGTCTGCTGCTTTTTAACATATTTGTAAATGACCTGAAAATGGGAATGATGAGTGAGGGTCATCAAATTTTCAGATGACACAAAATTATTCAAAGTTGTTAAAACCCAAAAGGATTGTGAAAAATTGCAAGTAGACCTTGATAAATTGGAAGAATGGACGTTCAAATGGCAGATGAAATTTAATGTGTAGAAGTACAAATTTATGCACCTAGGAAAGAACAACTCAAACTATAGTTACATGATGTAAGGTTCCATATTAGGAACCATCATCCAGGAAAAAGATTTAGGTGTCATCATGTATAGCACATTGAAACCCTCCACCCAGTGTGCAGTGGCAGCCAAGAAAGTAAATAGAATGCTAGGAATCATAAGGAAAAGAATGGAGAATAAAACAAAGGATATTATAATGCCTCTGTATCATTCCATGGTGCAACCGCATCTTGAATATTGTGTGCAATTCTGGTCACCATATCTTAAAAAGGATATAGCAGAATTAGATAAAGTACAGAGAAGAGCCACCAAAATGGTAAAGGGGATGGAAGGATACTCCTATGAAGAGAGGCTAAAAAGGTTAGGGCTCTTCAACCTGGAAAAGAGACGGCTGAGGAGAGATATGATGAGGTCTATAAATTAATGAATGGAATGGAACGGGTAAACAGATTGATTGTTTATGCCATCAAAATATAGAAAGACTAGGGAACATGCAATGAAGCTACAGTGTAACTTATTTAAGACAAATAAGAGAAAATATTTTTTCACTCAACGCGCAATCAAACTCTGGAATTCGTTACTGGAGGATCTAGTAAAAACTGTTAGTGTAGCTGGGTTTAAAAAAGGTTTTGGCAAGTTCCTGGAGGAGAGATCCATAAACTATTATTAAAGGGGGCCCGGGAAATCTACTGTTTGCCACAATACAAGCACTGTGGAACCTGTGTCCTTAGGGGAAACGTCTAGGTATTTGTGACCTAGACTGGCCACTGTTTGAAACAGGATGCTGGACTTGATGAACCTTGGCCTGAGGCAGTATGGCATATCTTATATTCTTATGTTCTTATGTTTTTACTTCTGTGATGTCTGATATGACTCTACTGTGACAGGGCCAGCACACATACATGCTGCCACTGTCAAATGAAGGCACGCCACCCCTACTGCCACCATGCTATTATGTCAGCATTGTGTGAGGTGGGGGTGACGGGCGCATTGGCTGTGGCCTTCTGTATATGAAACTTTGTCCTGGCCCAATGCTGCAGTTGCCACTGTCAGTGGAATGGCAAGCATGTCAGCAGCAGGTACTGTGGAACACATGGTGATTCCTCTCTTCCAATGTCTAAGGCAGCAGCATGCCTGCCCACATCTCCTGGTGGAGGGGGATAGGAGTGGCAAGGTGTTTCTCACTGCATGTGTCAACTTCAAAAAGGCAGTCTGCAGCACTGAAACGGCAGCTGTGCCATGATGGCAGAGAGGGAGGAATCGGCCAGCATGCTTCCACCATGATTGTTGGACACTGACACCTGGCTAGTCTCTTGAGTAGATGGGCTGGCCCTGGGATAAGGATGCTCCCCACCTGCACATATTGAGCGGATATGTGCATCTGGGGGGGGGGGGGGTGGATATGCCACTGAGGAAGGAATAGTATGCAATATGATAACAGTCCATGTCAGAAGAAAAATGCCCACCCTGCCCCCTCACCAACCAGATGATGACCATAAGCTGTGTGTGAACCTGTGCCCCTACATAATTAAGTATTCTATCAGTTAGAGCCATCTGAGCCACATGTGAATCCAAATAAGCTATGCTGGTCTGAAAGATATGAGATTATTCCATGACTGCCTCACAAGCACACACCAGGAAATGGGAACATTGGTCATTCTGCTAGTACACCCATGGTATGCAATATGTGTGTTCATGTATTATGGCCTGCCCCTTTGACTGGAGAGATCTCATATGTAAGACATGAATGTCAGTTGAACCAGCAAGGCTTTGCAACATATATACCTATCAAGATGCCCCTCTCCCACACCTGCCAAACATACTTGTTCCAAAAAGTATGGCAGAGAGCCTGCAGAGATCTAAGCAGACATAGGCATATAGCAACTCATGCCTGCATGCATCCTGACAATGACCACATATATACCCATGGAGTAATGAACCCACACTGCTGCTCTGTAGTTCCAAACACAAGGCCGGTATGTGTATGAGAGAAGGGTCACAGGTACAAGACCAGCCAGTGAATCAGGAATTGTATGTCCAGGTGTGTTAACTTTATCCTACGTTTCCAGAACTGTATCGTTATGTGCAAGCTTCAACATTTCGTTCAGCAAGAGTTGACACACTCAGCTGCCCCACTGAGAAGCTGCATCCCTCAAAGCTGGATGCCATGCTAATAGCACAGGCACATTGAGCAGGCATTGACTGCACCTGAGCATTGCAGAGTGCACTAATAACACCAGCACTCAGAGCAAGTGTTGACAACATTCAAGCATTACAAAGCTCGCTAATAGCGCCTGCACATTGAGCAGGCATTGCCAATAGTGAAGCATCAAAGGAGGACTAAAGGGCAGGTAAGAATGCCAACCTGCACCATTTTTGGACAGCGGGGTCATTTGTGCATGTATGTGTGTGTGTGTGTGTGTGTGTCTCTCCAGGGTAGCGTGAGCCTCAGCAATGCACTGTACATGCATGTGGTGCCCAGGCTTTCTGGCTGTGCATGCAACATGCTGCAGGTCAGCTATACAGCAACCCCACATACTGTGTGAGATACCATTCACAAGCAGAAGGTTAGTTTGCAGTAAGAAGTTGCAAACTGTGGCTGTGACACTGTAATCTATTCCCAGTTACACCATCAACAAGGCCCATCCCCACAGCATTCCCCTACACCTTCCTCCCAACATGACACTGTTGTGTGGCACCCAAATCATCTGCTGGTTTGATTGGAGTGAGCGAGGGAAACACATATATGTGTGTTGCAACCATCCCCTGACTCAGCCTCCAGGCATCAGGACACATCAGTTTGCATATGTGAGAGGCCAGATTAATGCCAACTGTCATAACAGCTGTATCCGTGACAACAGTCAGCCCATCTATGGCAGCTGCAGCCTAAAGTTCCTATTCGCAATGCTGTCATCATAGTGGAAGGCCTCCCACTATCCTGCCCTGAGAACCTTTAACTCCAATCCCCATCACTCCCTCCCCCTCTGCCATCCCCCCATCCCTTGAACCTGTAGAACCCCAATCTGCGAACTTCTCTCCTGAGGAACGACTCCCCTCCGTCCAAGATACCTCTGTCTGCCCCTGAATAAATTCCCAAAACAGCACCCTACTCATTGCCTGTTTACTCACTTGCTCCCCCATGCATTCCACACACCCCTGCTTGCTCTTCTCCCCAAGCAGCCAATCTCCTATGTTGCTCGGCCCCTCCCCTCACCTCTCAGCCAACCTCAGTATTCCCCCCCCCCCCAGATTCCCTTTTCCACCCCCTGCAAATTGCACCCTCATCAAGCAAGCAAACACACCCTCTCCCCTAACATCCACTCAAGAGTTGCACATAAAACATTGTTTAACCCCAAATTTGCACCAGATACGCTGCTAGAGCTCTAGTGATAACTGTCCACTCAAGTCCCATAGCAGGTTAACAACTTCAATTTGTGGAAATGGCCTGTGATCACCATTGCCAGTGGAACTCTTTGACAGGCATTTTAGGTGATGACCTTTTTCTGGGATGCGCTGCCATTTTGATGATTCTGGACTGGGCCTTTCAACCCCTTCGTCTCCTTGTAGGCACTGGAGGAGATTAGGAATGCCCTCCTTTTCCAAGTGCAACCAGCCTTCCTCCTTGGTGCAGATTCTTTTCATCTGGCCACAGATTTTAAACTGTAGGCTAATGAGGAATAGCCATTTGTATCTAATCTGCTCCTTCTGTAAATAAGCTGCAAATCTCCGCATGACTCAATGCCTCTGGAGGGGAGACAGAGCTAAATCCTGAAAAAGTTCCAACTCATGGTTGTGCCATTTACACTTCCCCTTTTCGGTGGCTATGCGCCTTATGTGCTCCTTCTGTTGGATGTGCATCAGGCACGTCATGATATCATGGGTTGTAGTCCCCAGGGGGACCCAAGAACTCTGTAGGCCTACTCGAGTCCAATCTGGGCCTCCTTGTATTCATTGGCCACCCCCCCCCCCCCACCCGCTCTGCAAAAGATAGCTGAACATCTCATGAACTATGCAGTCTGCTTGCCTAAAGTTCTCTCCCTCAGGGACTCCTCTAATCTGGAGATTTCAGTGCCGGGAGAGATTTTCTAAATCTTCCAGCTTGTCTTGAAAATAGTTCTGCTCCCAATGAATTTGCTGCATGCTCTCTTGCACTGCTCTGACCTCCTCCACATGTTGTTCTGCTTGATCCTCATAAGAACATAAGATATGCCATACTGGGTCAGACCAAGGTCCATCAAGCCCAGTATCCTTTTTCCAACAGTGGCCAATCTAGGTCATACATACCTAGCAGTTTCCCCAAAAGACACAGGTTCCGTAATGCTTGTACTGGGTCAAGCATTGATGTCCTGGGTCCCTTCTTAATAATGGTTTATGGACCTTTCCTCCAGGAACTTGTCCATACCTTTTTTAAACCCAGCTACACTAACAGCCTTTACAACATCCTCCGGTAACAAATTCCAGAGTTTGATTACATGAGTGAAAAAATATTTTCTTTTATTAGTCTTAAATAGTTTAACCTGTAGCTTCATTGCATGTCCACTAGTCTTTCTATATTCTGATAACGTAAACAATCGATCTATGCTTACCCGTTCCACTCAGTTCATTAATTTATAGACTTCTATCATATCTCCCCTCAGCCGTCTCTTTTCCAGGTTAAAGAGCTCTAACCTTTTTAGCCTTTCTTCATAGGAGTATCCTTCCATCCCCTTTACCATTTTGGTGGCTCTTCTCTGAACCTTTTCTAATAACGCTATATCCTTTTTAAGATACAGTGACCAGAATTGCACACAATATTCAAGGTGCGGTCTCACCATGGAACAATATAGAGGCATTATATCTTTTGTTTTATTTTCCATTCCTTTCCTTATGATACCTAGCGTTCTATTTGCTCTCTAGGCTGCCGCTGCACACTGGGCCGAGGGTTTTAACATGTAATCCACAATGACGCCTAAATCTTTTTCCTGGGTGGTGGTTCCTAATGTGGAACCTTGCATTGTGTAACCATAGTTTGGGTTGTTCTTCCCTAGGTGCATAACTTTGCACTTGTCCACATTAAATTTCATCTGCCATTTTGATGCCCATACTTCCAATTTATCAAGATACTCTTGCAATTTTCCACAATCCTGTTGGGTTTTAACAACTTTAAATAGTTTTGTGTCATCTGCAAATTTGATAACCTCACTCGTTATTCCACTTTCCAGGTCATTTATGAATATGTCAAAAAGCAGCGGACCCAGCACAGATCCCTGGGGTACACCACTATTCACCTTTCTCCATTGGGAAAATTGGCCATTTAGACCTACCCTCTGCTTTCTATCTTTTAACCACTTCCTGATCCACAGTAGTACACTGCCTCCTATCCCATGACTCTTTAGTTTTGCCAAAAGTCTCTGATGAGGGACCTTGTCAAAGGCTTTCTGAAAGTCCAGATACACTATATCAACTGACTCACCTTTGTCCACCTGTTTATTCACACTTTCAAAAAAGCATAACAGATTAGTAAGACAAGATCTTCCTTATCTAAAGCCATGTTGGCTGTCTCCCATAAGGCCATGACTATCTACATGCTGAGTAATTTTATTCATTATGATGGTTTCTACCATTTCCCCCGGTACTGACGTGAGGCTCACCGGTCTGTAGTTTCCCGGATCACCCCTCGAGCCCTTTTTAAAAATTGGTGTTACATTGGCGATCCGCCAATCTTCAGGTATTAGAGATTATTTTAATGATAGTTCACAGATTACTAATAGCAGGTCTGCAATTTCATATTTCAGTTCTTTCAACACCCTTGGGTGTATACCATCTGGCCCAGGTGATTTGCTACTCGTCAGTTTATCTAATAGTTGTAGTACATCTTCCCGATGTATCGATATTTCCTTTAATTCTTCCGCACCTTTAAATACCACTTCAGTCATGGGTAACATCCCTACATCTTCCTCAGTAAAGACCGAAGCAAAGAATTCATTCAGTCTCTCCGCTATCGCCTTGTCGCCTCTTAGTGCCCCTTTAACTCCTCTATCATCTAATGGTCCAACTGACTCTCTCACAGTTTTTTTGCTACAAATGTACTTGAAAAAATCTTTATTTCGCGTTTTTGCTTCCGCAGCAAGCTTCTTCTCAAATTCTCCCTTTGCCTTCTTTATCAATGCCTTGCATTTGACCTGCCAGTGCTTGTGCTGGTTCCAGGTTTCATCGTTTGGTTCTTTTTTCCATTTCCTGAAAGATGCTTTTTTGGCAACAGCCTCTCTGACCTCACCTTTAAACCATGCTGGCAGTTTTTTGGACTTCCTTCCACTTTTCTTAAAGCGTGGAATGCAGCTGGTCTGGGCTTCCAAGATAGTATTTTTTAACAACACCCAAGCTTGATGTCTTTAACCTTTGCAACTGTTCCTTTTAATTTTTTCTTAACTATTTTCCTCATTTTATCATAGTCTCCCTTTCGAAAGTTAAAAGGTAGTACTGTGGATTTCCTTACTATCCCTCCTCCACTAATTAAATCAAAGGCGATCATGCTATGATCACTATTGCCAAGTGGCCCCAACACCCTTATCTCTTGCACTAGATCTGGTGTTCCACTAAGGACTAGGTCTAATATGGCTTCCCCTCTGGTCGGTTCATGAACCAGCTGCTCCAAGAAGCAGTCATTTATGTCATCTAGGAACTTTATCTCCCTAGCATGTCCTGCCGTGACACTGACCCAGTTGATACCGGGGTAATTGAAATCGCCCATTATTATTACCGCGCTGTAACTTTGGTTAGCTTCCTTGATTTCTTTGAGCATTTCATCATCCATTTGTTCATTCTGGCCAGGCGGTCAATAGTACACACCCACTGCCATTGCCTTCCCCTTTTTACATGGAATTTCAATCCATAGAGATTCTACAGCAAATTTTGTTTCCTGCAAACTTTAATTCTTTCTGACTCAATGCCCTCTCTAACAGAGTGCAACCCCCCTCCACCAATTTGATCATCTCGATCATTACGATATAGTTTGTACCCAGGTATCACAGTGTCCCACTGGTTGTCCTCCTTCCACCATGTCTCTGATATTCCAATCACATCTAACCTCTCATTTAGTGCTATATATTCTAACTCTCACAGCTTATTTTTTAGACTTCTAGCATTTGCATACAAACATTTTAGAGACTGTATTTTATTCATATTAATTTGGCTATTGGTAGACATGGGTAATTTGGGATCTTTAAGCTGTGTCTGCTCCATACGCGAGAGCATTTGGGCTACTTTACTCTTTTTTGGAACCTCTCTGCTTTTGGTAGTATCCTTCAAGGATACATTCTTCTGAACCATCCGTTCTTGGGCAACTGTCGGCTTTCCCCTATTATCTAGTTTAAAAGCTGCTATATCTCCTTTTTAGGCTATGACAATGATCCAAGCTGATATGCAGGAGCTACCCCAGCTCTTGCATATCAGCTTGGATCATTGTCATAGCCTCCCGCACATGGTCCTTCACTGCCATCACATCCTTTTTTATCTCTAGGCACCACTGCCAAAAGTCACCTCGGGTACATTGCTCATTCGCATGCTCTGGCTCCTCTCCATATCAGTGTCCACGGTCATGTCTGCCCGTGACACGCTGAGGGAGGCCTGTGTTCTGCTGATGTTGGGAGTTCAGAAACATTCCAATTTTTTCCATGCCAACATTGCTGGGGTGTCTCTGACACTCACCCCCATTCTGCGGTGATACCCGCTGTCTGAGAGTGCAAGAAAATCACTCAGGTTTGGCATCCCAATGAGAGCATGGGTTTCAGGTTGCCATCCCAGATGGTGAAGTCACTTCCTCCCTTTCATTATGTATTTATTACGGATATCCTGACCTGTTTGAAGCCCTCAAGGTCTAGGAGTGAATAATACTGCCTAAGAGTATTCAGCTATATTGTAGCCTGCCCAGGCAAAGCAGTTCATTTGTGGAATAGTTGTAGCTTTTTATCCTTTTGACACTTTCCCTATTTACTGAGGATTTTCTTTTATTTTACACAGTTTGTTAACATGTTTATTACAAATATTGTTCAAAGCCAGGGCCGGCCTTGTGCCAACAACATCTCACATAATCAGCACCAGCATCAGCAACAGCAGAGTCAGCTTTAGAGAGCTCCCGGCAGGCACTGGCTTACCTCAGACAGCGCCGAAGTGAAGATGCTGGGGTTTTTTCACTGTGACAGCTGTGTTGTACTATAGGCTACTGGCACACCAGGTCAAAGGGAACTTCCTGTTTCCCGACACTCAGCACGCTAGCAGCCTATAGTACAACATAGCTGCTGAATTGAAGAGAAACGGTGCTCTTCACTTCAGCACTGTCAGAGGTGAGCCATGACCTACCAGGAGCCCTCTAAAGGCAGTCAGACAGTTGTGGTGCTCTTCAGAGGGGGGGGGGGGGGTCCTAGGACTAGAAATAACAGAGGGAGGGCTAAGGCTGGAAATGGGCTGAGTGGGGGGGGGGGCTTGGACTGGAAATTGACTAATGGAGGGGCTAGGATAAGAATAGAAATAGTTGATGGGGAGCTAGGACTGGAAATGGGCTGATGGGGGGGCTTAGACTGGAAATGGGCTGATAGAGGGACTAAGATAGGATTGTAAATAACTGATGGGGGATCTAGGACTGGAAATGGGCTGATTGTGGGGGCTAGGATAGGTCTGGAAATGTCTGATGGGGGGCTTAGACTGGAAATGGCTGATGGGGGTCTAGGATTGGAAATGGACTGATGGGGGACTAGGACTGGAAATGGGCTGATGAGGGGGGGGAGAATGGGACTAGAAGGGAGTGGATGCTGTGAGGGCTTGAACTAGAAGGAAGCTGATGCTGGGGGAGGACTAGAATGGGATGGGGCTGGGGGAGTGAGGATGGAGAGGGGAAATATATTTTGTGTGGGAGGGAAAATAAATTAAGATTGGCCAGGTATTGGGAGAGTAAGTGAGGATTGAGGATGGAATGGTAAAATTTGAGTCGATGAAAAAGTACTAAAGAAAGAAATGGAGGAAAGAGCAAAAGGGGAAAGATCAGTATGTAAAAGCAGATGTAGAGAGAGAATGAGAAAAAACTAGAAGAGAGAAGAAAGGACAAATGGACAGCAGACAATGAAGAATTAGCAGAAGACACGAAGAAACCAGAAGAAAGTGACTGAAGTAATTGCAAATGGAAAATAGAATGCAAAAACAACAAAAGGTAGAAAAATACTTTTTTATTTTGAATGTATTAACTGGAATATGTCAGCTCTGGGAAATGTGCATCATTAACGTCTTTGCATTTTGTTTAATACAAGAGGAAATTAATTTATAGTTTTATTTCTCCAATGTTGTTGTGTATTCCAAGTTTGGCTTTTGGTGTTCCCAGTTTAATTATTGTATTCCTATTTCTAAATTGTGATCCCTTGTTCTTTGTTTGGTGATGGTCTATGTTCTACATGTGTAAGTGAGTTGAGATATTCTGTTTATGTAGTTTCTATTTGACAGTGCCACTTGTTCTTTTTCCCCAGTAGGAGATGTATTGGTATTCCCTGAGATGTATTGGCTTAATATTTGCAGTGTTACCTTTAGGTTTGGTGCTTTGTGAGTCCTGGTAGTGCTGTTATGATATGGCAGGTTTGCTATAGGTTCTAAATGGGTAGTGTTTGTGGTACTTCCTAATATGCCTGGCATTGAAGTATAGTAGTTTAGAAATCTGGTAGTCTTTCTATATCCATACACTCATAAAGAGGCATGTTTACTAAAAGTTAGTACACATTAACATCATGCAAATATTTATGCAAAATAGGCCACTTATGCAAATGAGGTCCTGCAATGAGTCTCCGTACATGGGCCGCCCCTGTTCAAAGCTACCACGGTCTTTAGGCTATGGTAGATTGAGGAGATTTTGAGTTGTCACCTGATTCCATATCATAAAGAACAAGATCATCCAGTCCTGGTTTACCCTATTGTATGCTTGATTTTATAGTTTGGAATTCCTTGGGAAATTCTGCAGGGCATTCATAACGGCAAGCCCATTCGAGAAACAGGGTTAATCTAGGACTGGATTAGCCTGTTCCTTATGGCATGGAGTCATACAAAAATCCTAGATTGCTTCCTCTGCATGGTTGATGCCTACTAAAAATTACTTAGTCCCCTATGTTGCCGTACTGAGGGCTAGTTTTCCCTACTGCTTCTGCTTCCTCTCATCTGGAGTATCAGCAGGCCAGATTCTATCCCTTGCCTTTCACATGTCTATTATTTTGTTCTATCTTTGACATAAAAATTGCTCAAGGAAGAGGTTGCACAAGGTTTGAGAAGTGGGAAGCGAGTGAGAGGTTGATTTAGGCCCTTGAGTACCATTTCTTGTAAGTACAGTACTTTTAAGGCCATCTACTTGACAATGGAAAGGCCAATGCTCTTAAGACCTCAAGACAAGCATCGATAAATATATGTATTTACACATCTTTATAAATACATCCATTCTTAATCCATTAAAATATCCATATAAATACATCAATGAAAGCATGCATTCAACGTTCTTCAAAAGATCATTTCCAAGGAAAAACTCCCCCAAATACCTTAAAACCATAGACCAGGAGCTGAAATCCCTTCTTCAAAAGTCTATTTTATAAACCTAATGGGTGTGATGGGCGGTATATTAAGTATTTTAAAATAAATAAATAAAGAAGCTTTTCTTGTCTGCCAGATAATTAAGGAGATCCATTCAGGGAACCACCTCAGGACTTACAGTATCTCCTATTGGAGCAATTAGGAGCACAAATCCAACATACACAAAGATTTGTGCCTCTGAAATTTTCACTTGTACTGTACTTGAAATCAGTTGTAACATGTAAACTTCAGGGCAATTTTACAAACTCCTACTCCCAATAAAGCTATATCCAAATATAAATAGCTACGCTTTCATGTGTAGGTAACAATTTCATAAATGTGTATGCTCTAGATGCTGCTAACCTGTCCAGCAAAATGTATCGCTTCCTTTCTGAGAACACTACTAAGACTCTTATCCACTCTTTAGTCACCTCCCAACTAGACTATTGCAACCTCCTCTTTGCTGGTATCCCTCTGAATCATCTCTCTCCTCTTCAATCTGTTCAAAACTCAGATGCATGGCTAATCTTCTACCAGTATTGATTTGATCACTTCACCCCTCTTCTTAAGTCACTTCATTGGCTCCCTATCCATTTCTTCATCCTGTTCAAACCTGTATTACTGACCTACACATGTCTTGGTTCTGCTGCTCCTCAATATCTTTCCTCTCATCTCTCCCTACACCCATCCTCAGGAACTCCTCTCTTCTGTAAGATCCCTTTTTTTGTGTGCCTTTTTCTTCTACTGCCAATTCCAGACTTTGATCTTTCCACCTTGTTTCTTCTTATGCCTGGAAGAAACTACCTGAGTCAGTACGTCAGGCTCCATATCTGGCCCTGTTCAAACCCAGGCTAAAAACTCACTTCTTTTGAAACAGCTTTCAGATCCTAATCTCCTCAGCCTCTTGTTCACCTTCTAGGTGTTTCCCTACCATTTCCCTTGACATATCCTAGTCCCCAGTTGTTGTGTTGTTTGCCTTGATTAGATTGTGAGCTCTGATGAGCAGGGATTGTCTCTTAAATGTGTTTGTACAGTGCTGAATAAGTCATGTAAGGCTGCACAATGATAAGTAGTAGTAGAAATAGTAGTAGCAGTCATTTATTTCATCTAGAGACTTTATCTCCCTAGTATATCCTGATGTGACATTGACCCAGTTGATACTGGGGTAATTGAAATCATCCATTATTACTATGTTGTTAATTTTGTTAGCTTCCCTAATTTCTGTCATTATCTGTCCATTCATTCTAGCTAGACAGTTGTATCCCCTACTGCTATTTTCTTCCCCTTATCACCTGGAATTTCTATCCATAATGATTCTAGAGTGCTTTTTGTTTCCTGTAGAACTTTTATCCTGTTTGATTCAAGGCCTCTAATATATAGTGCCACCCCTTCACCAATTTGTTCTAATTGGTGGATATGATTTGTAACCTGGTATCACAACATTCCATTGATTATCCTCCTTCTACCAGGTTTCTGAAATGCCAATTATATCTACATTTTCATTCAGTGCTATAGACAGTATTCTAACTCTCTCATCGTATTTATTAGGCTCCCTAGCATTTCCATATGGTCATTTCAAAGTATGTATTTGTTCATATTAAAAAACCCACCAGAATCCTCTGAAGGCAGTATAAGGGTTGGTTTCCCCAGTTGTGACATTTACAGTTGCTGAATATGTGATGTTAGAACTCTTAATTCCTACAGGGGTATAAGAAATATTAAGTTACCCTGTAATACCTGATTAGTAACACAGAGGGAATAAAATAAACTAAAAATGTAAGGATAGGCCTGGAGCTTTTGATGTTACAATATTATATTTAATTTTCTCCAGATGGTAAATATATGTAATATCAATCAGATATAAGTATAGGTAAGTATGAGCAAGTTTCTGTATACAATAAAATTGTTAACCTGTAAACATGTAGAGGCATAATCCCTACTGGATGTCCAGCCCCTCTACGGCCTCTCAGAATCGGGTCTACCGGCTTGTACGTGCAGGCCAAGCCCCAATTCTGAAGGGCTTCACGTCCAGCCACATTCACATTGAATTCTGCCTGACTTTGTAATGGAGCAGCTGTGCCATAGCATTCCATTACAGAGCCACGAATGCTGGCCGCCACCGAGAGTGTTCTTTCCCCACAGCCAGACCCCCGGTCCAGCCTCCCATGGCCAGGCTCTGGCTGCGGGGAATCTCCTGCATGCCTCCCTGCTTTGTCCCCACTGGTTGCTGCTGCTACCCTGCATCCAGGGAGACATCGTCCAGCTGTGAGTTGGACTATGTCCCCCATCTAACCGACATACCCCAAACATACAGGGACGACCTCAGAATCGGCTCTGTATGTCCAGGGTGACAGCCTGCCCATGCACCAAACTCGCTCTGCCTTCCACCCGCCCCCTCCTGCCCCCATCTAAGGCTCCCCGAACAATTTCGCTGTTCATACAGGGAGCCTTGCATGGGGATGGCAAGGGGGATGAGTAGCGGGAACGTACATCCAGGCAGGGCATACATCCCTGCTATTCGTGGCTTGGAATGACTCCCATATAGTTTCCAAGTGTTTTTTTTTTTTTTCAATGGGTACCCGTTATTTGAGCTCAAATAATTCCCATGATACAGTTCAGGTAAGTACTTATCCCAGTCATCTTCAATGTTGGGGCCCAGGATGTCAGCACTTCTACTCTCTTCCAGGACTGAAGGATGATGTCTTCTTCATGCAGAATCTGGAACTCAGCTTAGCAAAATTGGAGAACAACTTTGTAACACGCTGGCAACAGGAACTTCTTTGACCCACTGGCCTCCTGTCCTTTTCCCTAAACTCCTCCCTTCAAAAATCTATTCTAGCAAAAAATTAATTTAAATAGATCTGGCCAGGCAAGACTATTTTATAGTACAAGTAAATTCCCCTTCCCACTCCGTCTTTCTCTCTCCCTCTTCACCCTCTTAATCACACTCTCCCTGCACACTTCTTACTTAGCTTCAGTCTCACTCACTCCTAATTTCAATTTTTTATCCATTTTCCCAACACTCTATCCCTCTCTTTTCTTTTCAGATTATCCAATTACAACACTTTACTCCTTCTCTCTCCTTCTCTAGGGTTCTTTGACTCTAATCCCTCTTCTAAATCCTAAATTCCAATATTCTGTTCCCTGAATTCTTTCTCCTCTCCTATACCAGTCTTCCCTGTTTTTCCTATCTTAATAACCTTTCTCTATCTCCCTAACCCTGTAACCACTTCTTTCCCTTTATCAAAAAAAAAAAAAAAAAGAAATCCCACCAAATTCTATTCTTTCTTCTCTCTAAACCTTTTCCCTTTTCCCCTTTTCTACCTTTTTCTTTTCTTTTCTTTTTTCTAACCTTTCCTCACAGTTCTTACACACACTTTCCTTTCACTCTTCACTCTCCCAAAAATCAGGAAAAATAAATTAAAACCTCACAAATACTTTCATGCGACACATATCATCACTTAATTCTTCAAACAAACTTCAAACATTCCTCAAGAATCCAGTCATTACTAAAAAATCCCATTCTAAATTAAATAAAACCTCTAATTTTCCCTAATTCCCAAAATAAACCCCATACCTATACTTTCCAGTCATATTAGACATTTATCAGGCTGTTTCCACATGTGTTGCTCCTATAGTGAAAGTTTTCCTCTAATTGCGTCAGTCTCTCTTCAAATCAGCTGAACCTGTTAGCTACTTAGTATTTTTTGCATATTACTCCACTCCCTCATGTAAAAGTCAAATTTAATTGAATATTAAACACTTCAAACAAACTTTTTGTACAGAATGTAAGTTCCCACAGTCCCAGCACCCAAATTATGTCACTTTTAAAATGTTTAAACCACTCTATTTTCCTACACAACTCACTCAAATTGTGAGTTTTTAAATATTTAAAGCTGCAAACCAAACATATTTTTCAGGTTCCTAAACGCTAAGGACTTCTATTTAATTTAAAAATTTTAATCTTTCAAAACATACACTTTTAAAAACGGGTGTAGGCCCCGCCCCAAGATTTCAATGAGCTCCATTTTGAAATCTAAGCTATAAAACACTCTAAAAAAATACTTTTAATAAGCTCACCATTTCATATACTTTCATTTCTGACCCTTTAACCCTTTCATTTCTGACCCTTTAACCCATTGGAACTTATTGCAGGGCAGACCTGCTATCTGCCTGCACGGTTTCCGGCTCCATTTCACTATTTTGAGCCTTCTGGCTCAATATGTCCCTCTTGTGCCTCCTCCCCATTACTAATGTATTATTTTTATTTATTTTTTTTTCAAAAGACAGGTTTATAGTGCTCCCCTTAAACTTGGATCCTTCTGGGTCTTCCCAACGCCAGAAGACCAGATTCCATGGCCCCCTGCCCCTCTTCACAGCTGAGGGCCTTCTCCCTGACCCAAGAAACTCACTCTGGCCCCTCCACCTTTCCCCCAGTAGAGCTCTTCACAGCTCCCTTTACTTGTTTAAATTTGGAGCCATCTGCAAAGTTAGGCCACAACGGCCCTTGGGCTCATCGACCCAATCTCCAAGGCCCCTGTGCTTCCTCTGGTCCTACTCCTGCCCCCCTCCCCCCCCCTTCCCGACAGTGGTGCAAGCCACAACCTCCATGGCCCTCCCCAATGCCAGGAAGGGAGCCTCTGCCTTTCCCTCTAGCATTGGAGACAGCTGCGGCCTGCGGTGGCTGCACCTGATTCCTCCTGCAACCTCTCACTGAGATCAGGAACAGCTGTGAAGAGCACGGTTGCACCCGATAACAGCCAGCACTCCTCTCCTGTCTCCAGAGCCAGCAGACAGGCCCCGATGACAACCACAGTTACACGGCTCATCGCGGGTCTGTATCTGCAGCCTCTGCTCTCTTCTCCTTTCCTTCTTAAAACACAACTGCTGCCAGTTCTGAGACCAGAGCAACCCGACAGCCCCAAGGTCTTTTTCCTTTAAAAAAAAAAAATCAACGCCAGTCTTCTCTCTTGGTCGCTCCTGCAGCCCCAATAAAAAATATCCTGGCTGCCCTCCCCTGCAATCAAGAGCCCAAGCACTGGTAAAAAAAATATTATTTTTCTATTTTTATTTCCTTTGGTTACATTAACCTGCTTAGTAGTTGATAGGGGTAATTTGGAATCTTTTAACTTTGTTTGCTCTGTACTTATAAGTACCTAAAATTAATCTACATTTTTTGCAGCCTCTATTTGATGCCCTAACCTCCCTGTTTTGGAAATATCCTTCAAAAATACATTATTCTGAACTTTGTATGCCTTGGCAACTGTTGGCTTTATCCCATTAACTAATTTAAAAACTGCTCTATCTCCTTTTTACATGTTAGTGCTAGCCGCCTGTTTCTACCCCAGTTAAGGTGCAGCCCATCCTACTAGAAAAGGCTCCTTCTTCCCCAGAATGTTGGTCAATTCTTAAAAAATATAAAGCCTTCTTTCCTGAACAATCATTTCATCCAAGCATGGAGGCTCTGAACTCTGCCATTCTCTTACTGTAGGTCCTCTGCATAGAACTAGGACCATTGCAAAAACGCTATCATGAAGATCCTTGATTTCAATTTTCAACCTAAACGTCTCCCTCCCATACTTTCCTATATTGTTAGTATGTTTATGTTTATTAAGGCCTGATATACCACTCTTCACATAGCAACAGGGTGGTTTACAATAATAAAGAACCCACATGTACCAAAACAGCTGGCTCCTCCCTAGAATTGTCTAAAATTTTATCTGGGTGACACATGAGGTCTTCCATCTTCAGAACAGGCAGGCAGACAGGCATCTAATTCCCACCAGCGTTTTAGCTATCTACCTACATAATGACTGAATCATTAACTAAGACGTTGGCTACAGGATAATTTCCTTCCACATCATCCCGCATGGAGCGTCAGGTGCACCTACTCTTGCCGTCTTGCTGGGCAGACTAGATGGTCCATACTGGTCTATTTGACTTGTTCAAGCCATGGCATTTTCAATAACATCATATGGATGAGAAAATTGGACAGTGAAAAGATAGACAGGAAGAAAATTGATGCCTTTGAATTATGGTGCTGGCGACGAATACTGTGCATATCATGGACTGCCTGAAGAACAAACCAGTCAGTACTAGAGGAGATCAAACCTAAGCTTTCTTTAGAAGCTAAGATGACAAGACTTCAAGTTTCATACTTTGGACACATCATGTGAAGAGAGAGATTAGAGAAAGACATCATGCTTGGCAAGGAAGAAGGTCAACGCAAAAGAGGAAGGCCAGCAATGAGATGGATTGATACAATAATAGCAGCTATGGGTGCCAGTCTGTCAACAATGAGCTGCCTGACTGAAGACTGAACACAATTTAGGATAGCTATCCAGAGGGTCGCCATGAGTAGACACCGACTTGATGGCACTTAACAATAACATGTTACTATGTATCATAGTAATGCTCTCCTAGTTGACCTCTCTCCTCCAGGCAGACTGGAGGTGGTATTTCTCTATTATGTCTCTTTAGTTCTCCTCTATATGCTACCTCTGTTCCTCCAAGTCTGATTTTCTAGCTTCAAACAGATTAGGCTCTTTCTCTGAGAATCAGGAGCTCATTGCAGCAACTGGGAGATAATCATACATGTGGCCAGGGTGAGTACAAGGATATGAGGCACCCTAAGTGAACCTTATTCCTGGTGTTTTCTACTCCCATCCTGCACCCCTATTGCCTTTGCCACCTCTCTTTGGAATCTGAAGGGGCAGCAATGACTTTAAACAGCATCACAAAACTTACCAAAACTTTCAGAACTGTGTGCTCTTCCTTCTTCTGCACCCTCCAATGAAGACGTCCTGCAATAGGTAAGTGCTGTGGTGCTGTTTAAAGTCATTGTTGCCAATGCAGGTCTGGAGAAGAGTGACAATGTGCCATCTTCAGACTATTGGTGATCTAGGCAACCACCTAGTTTACCTAATAGTAGCTCTGGTCATATACTGTATGCAGCACTCACTTCAAAAGACTGAATAGCTCTCATCTTGCTACTGGACTGCTACTTGTATCTTTGTATTAGTGAGTTTGGGTGTTTAGAGTTGCTAAAGAAGTAGAGATACCTAAATTCATATAAAGGCCTTTAGGATTATTCTGTAAATGTTATGCTATTATTTTTTGTTTGCTTCCCAATTAACTGTGAATATTTGGTTAAGTGTTAGTCACTTAATGATGAAGTTACTCTGTGGTGCCTTATTTAACACTTTTACTCTTAATTGATATAAGTATCTATAAATGGGGTTGGTGGGAGTTGGGGAGGACAGTTTGAAAAAGACTAACTATCTGTCTTCTCTCTTTTAAGACTATAAGGCCCACAATATGTCCTTTATCCCAAGCTTTAAGACACCAATTTTCCAGCTAAGTAATGTTCACTCAAACATAGAGGCTTTGTCTGCTCTTAGCCTTTCCTCAGAAAAGAAGACACCTGAGAGCTTCCCTTACTTTATATCTTGTTTCTAGAAGAAATGCTTTCAACAAGCCCCAATGTTGATTAATACTGTAATTACTCAGCTACCTACTTACCACTACCTTACCGTAGTTAACACCTATCAATTTTAGGAGAACAATTTTCTCTGCATTTGCATAGGAGAGGTGCCCTTCCTGTTTAAGGCAGTTAAGTACTCAGATTGTAGACCTAATGAATTAATTTTAAACCTCTAAAACAAGCTGATACTTCCCTGCTTTCTTTTAAGACTATAAGGACCTAGTAAAATTCAAAATAAATTAATTTTAAACCTCTAAAGAAAGCTGATACTGGTTGGCTCACTTTTTTTTTTTTTATGCTGCATTCTTTTTTTTATTGATTTTCACAAAATAACAAGCAAATAACATACACTTGTTAGGAAAAGTGGTTTGTCCAAGAAAATAAACAACATAAACATGCCTACAAATACAATAAACATGTCTACAAACACAGTATAAGGAAATTAACACACCAGCCTACAATATAGGAAACTAAGATAGACCTACAAAGAAACATGCCCTATTTATCCAAAGTAAGAAATAAACAGGAAAATACACTGAATCATACAGCCAGACTATTTTCACGACACAAGTGGAATTCCAGCATATCCAACTCCAGGATTCCCGCATGCATTAATAAAGGAAATAAGTTATGAGGGAAAAGAATAAAAAACATATGCCTGCCCCTGGAGATTGACATGGCACTTACATGGGTATTTCAAGAAAACTAAACCCCCAAGCTGGAGAACTCTAGGTCGCATAACCAGAAACTCTCACCTGTGACGTTGAGTCTCCCTTGCTAAATCAGGAAACATTCTGACGAAACACCCCTTAAACATTACATTACGCTTCTGAAAAAAACATTCGTAATAACCAATCCTTATTCAATATAAGAGCCAAAGTTATTAAACCCGTTGCCGGTACTACATTATCAGTGTCTGATCTTTCTTTTTTTTTTTTAAAACGTTTATTTTCATTTTACAACAAACAAAAGTAACAACACACCAAAAGATACAAATACACACATACAATAAGGAAAACAACCCCAATTACCCCCCACCCCTATGCTTCTTCTCTAAGCTAATAAGAGTCATCACATAAGCGCTTACACACAACAGTTATTGTACAGCAAACAAGCAGAAATGGTATTGATGATACAGGCTGATCCTGTGACAGAAATGTATACAAAATTAAACAGTCAAATGAGAGCATTTAGCAGTTAGAACATAATCATGGAACACCTTCCTTTTAAACAAGTAGTGAAAGGCTTGAGTGGAAGAGATTGACATACAAGATAGTTGCTCATAATTACAGTAAAAACGGACATAATTCCACCAATCATTGAGGCTCAGATGGGAGCCAATTTCCAGTATTTCGTAATGAAGGAGATAGGAAATAGCTATGCCCAGTAAATGGGCCTCCTGAAGAAACACTAACTCAGAATAATCATGATTAAGAGAGCTAAGGATTGTCCTTCTTTGGAATAGACTATTGATGCCTTTTACAGTCAGTAATGATAACTTACATAAAGCCATGCAAAATAGTTAAACAATCTGAAAAAGAAACATAATAGCGTACAGAGGTACACAATGTCGCTCATAGTACCAGTAAATGACTGCAGAAACAACATGATAGAAATTAAACTAAGGAAAACCATGAAGCGCCCCATATAACAAAATAAGCACCGAAGTGCCTTAGAGAAGAAGCAAAACCCCAGAAATTACTGGCGGCCTGATGTCTGCGGGGAGAAACCCCAGAGAAGGCCTGAATTGAAACATAAATCCTACAGAGCTATACGGGCTCCGAAACTAACCAAGGATCTCATTGTGGAAAGAAAGGAGACCAATAAGGTATATATAAAGAGAAAGAAAAGTCCAGGCAGTCTCCGTTTCAGGCAGCGATCACCGCATCGGGCCATTCAAAATGGCGGACAGTTCCAGCGGATTCCATCCAAGCTGTTGGATTAGCGCATCTGGTCTGCTTCTTTGGAAGCTAGAAATGTTGCTAGCAGATCAGGATCTTCGAAGGTACGAGTTTGGTTATGGAGAGTCACTCTGAGCTTCGCTGGATATAAGATGCCGAAGCGAGCCTGTAACTGTTGAAGTCTAGGTCGAAAAGCAAGGAGTCTCTTCCGACGATCAACTGTGGGCTTAGCCAAGTCAGGGAAGAAGGAGACTTTATGATTTTCAAACTCCAAATGACGATTCGCCCGGGCAGCATTTAGAATTTGCTCAACTTGCTGATATCTCAGTAGACGAAAAATGATGGGCCGGGGGGTCGTCCGATTGAGCGCCATGCTGGCAGGAACACGATGTGCTCGGTCAATTTCCAGATCTCTGTGAAAAGTAATCTTCAGCAGGGAGGGAAGAGTTTTGACCAGGAATTCTCTCATATCTCCTGCTTCCGCGCCCTCCGGTACACCAATGAGCCTTACATTGTTGCGACGGGCTCGATTATTGCCATCCTCTAACTCTTTTTGTAGATTCTGTATCTGACGCTCAGCCTCATCCAGTTTCACCAAGCGCACCGCGTGCGAGTCGAGGACCCCCGCCATATTGTCCTGCCGTAATGAAAGACCTTCAAGTCGATCCTGAAGCACACCAAAATCTTCTCTCATGGCTCGGAGCGTTTCTCCGTTGGACTGCACCAGTTCCTTCACACCACGTATTTCCTCCAAGATCTCCTGTTGCATTTCGGGGTTATCCCGAAATGGCACCATCTTTTGTGGGGAAGGCAGCTCTGTCTTGGAACGTTTTCCGTGTGAAGAAGAGGGAGATCCGAAGTCTAAGCACGCTGGTTTATGGGCCGCCATCCCCCCCCGAGGCACCCCGGTAAGTTCGGAGCAAAATATTAAGTTAATGTAGGTATTAAGTCAGGATTCTGAGTAGGCCCCTCGGGAGCTTCAGCGCAAAGCGTCTAACCCGCTGGACATCAGGCTCCGCCCCCCTGGTTGGCTCACTTTTAAAACTATAAGGATCTACTTAAATCTAAGAGAAATTAATTTTAGATCTCTAAAGAAAGCTGATACTAGCTTGCTGTCTTTTAAGATTAGGGTAAAAACACTCACAAAATGGTCAGTTTAGAGAGGGCTAATCATATGTGAAAATACAGAAACAAAAACCTCAAAATCAAACCTTCAGGCAATGCCTTTCTTCAATCGTAGTAACCTATTGATATGATACCATAAACAATTCTTAAAAACGTATTCAATATTTGAATTTGTTAAATTTTTGAATTTTTTGAACTGTGGGTCTCAGAGGAGTGAGCTAACCGCCAGTCTGTGACCCACAGTTCAAAAAATTCAAAAATTTAACAAATTCAAATATTGAATAAGTTTTTCTCTTAGATACAAACTGAGGAGTTCCAACTCAGCTTGCCGAACATCAAGTTTAACAAATTCATCAGTAAGGTTTGAGACATGTATAATCAGTGAATGGCAGGATTCACCTTGGTTCAACAGACATTTTGAACTACCCCCCTGATGAAACTACTCCATTATGTGAAACGCAGAACGGCAGCCGGATGAAGGCGTCGGGGAAGCTTAAGATAAGCATACATGTGTTCTGCTACCTTTTATTGAAAAAGATCACTGCTTTAACCTGAATTCAACATCATGGGTCGTTGATGTAATGCGCAGCACACATCCTTAGATATAAATAAGAGGAGTGAGCTAACCGCCAGTCTGAGACCCACAGTTCAAAAAATTCAAAAATTTAACAAATTCAAATATTGAATAAGTTTTTAAGAATTGTTTATGGTATCATATCAATAGGTTACTACGTTTTAAGATTAGGGGCCTAGCTAAATCTAAGAATGATTTTCATAGGGCTTCAGGTGGCACCTGAGCAATTCAATTACATTCATGTGTCCCATTAAGGTAATGTCATCAGGCAGCTTCAGGTCAAACCCCTCGCTCTCAGGATCTCACTTTTACTCCTCCTACACATACACATCCTTACTGTTAAGTCCTATCCTGCTTTTCTTCTTTGTTGACATCTTCAGGTTCAGGTTTGATGGGGACAAGAATGTTCAGATTGGAAGATGGTAGAGTTTGGAGTCCCCCAGGGGAATCGCCTTTCACCAGCTTTGTTTAACATGTACATGTAACCTCTAGCTAAAATGATGGCTGATAAGGGTTTTGTCAGTATTTATGTTGATATTCTTTTGGCAGCTCCTTTAGAGGAGACAACTGATGATTTCTTCAGTAGGTTAAGGCTTACCTTGCTATTATCAAAGATTGTCAGCTCCTAGTTCTTTAAAAGATCTTGTTAGTATTTACAGATCATATAAGCTTTGCAATCAAGGGATAAATCCTTATTGTGTATTCCTCTACTCTAAGATGAAGCTGGTTTCCACACAAGTTAGAGCCTCCTCATTTTATGAACCTGTCCTCTGAAATACCCTCCCAGAGCCACTTAGAGAAGAGCTGGATATTTTGAGGTTTAAGAAGTGAGTAAAAACGTTGGGCCCGATACTGGGTTGGGAAGGTTATGCACCTCTATGGAGCATAGCTCTGCCAGCTGACCCTTGATCCCGGATATTCAATATCGGGGTCTTATGTGGCATGGCATTGAATATCCGTGAATTGCTGCTATTAATCTTTCTTTCTGCACTTTCCAGTGGACTAACATGTTGGCTATTCTACTTACCCTAGCTGATGCCTTCATATTTCTCAATTCCTCTTTTACTCTCAAGGATGTCATCTGCTGATTCACATCAATTCCCACACCAAATTACCCTCTCAACACTTCCCCCAACCCCATGTTGCTCATCACCTCCTCACCCTCGCATTTTTCATGATTCTCAATCCCTCACCCTCCCAGCCCACCCACCCCCAACAACAGTCTAGGCTGGCATACAAGAAGACAGGAAGGGAAACGTGGCAGTGCCTCTGGTAACATTCTCCTCCTCTGCCACCCAAAACCTGACCACATTGGGCATCATTTTGCAACACATGGGCAGCATATGAGCAGGAAGTAGGGTGACATTAGCCCCCTTTTCATTCAAAAAAGAGCTTATGGGTCAGCTTAAGTAGTCATAAGAATAAAAATAACTCCAACCACCCATGAATCTTACCCCCTTCATCATTTGGTAGGTACTTCTAAACCATGCCAGCTGTTCTTCTTCCCCCTCTCTCCCCCACAGCACTGCAGCGTTTTACCCAATCCTGAATACTTCTGTTGCTGATATCAATGCCTCATCTCTCTCTTAACAACACAAACTGTTGGAGAGGAGAGGTGCTGGTGGCAGGATGCACATTCAGGTCATATTAAAAGCACAAGCAATGCACAGGAGAAGGATTAACAGGGACAGATTTATTGATGTCTAATTAGCTAAGGAGAAAGATGGGGCAGGAGCAGCTATATATTTGTGAAGCACTAAGTATATTCATGAAGTCCATGCAAAGCTCCATAAGTGCATGTTAATGCTCAGAGAATCAGAGTTACCAAGTCATCCAGTTCCAGGAGTGAGAATTTTTGCCAGGTCCGGTATTAAATTTGCATTGCAATGCAATATGGTATTTGTAGTCCCTAATTTTACCAATAGACATCAGTGCTGCAGGTCCCATATTGCATCAGAATGAGATTGTCAGACATCTAAGACTGGCCTAAAATCTGACTCCTGAAACAGGGTAACATGGCAACTTTGCAGAATATTAGGAAATATTTCAATCTGAAAACATTCAATTTATACAGCATTAAGAGCTAGAATGATGAAGCGCCCCACATCTTTACTGTGCTAACACCGTTAAGAATCACACTGTTAAGATACAATATTAGTAAATAGGGCCCACTATATCAAATGGAAGCTGGGGTACATAAAGTGTCTTAGAGCACGTAGCTAGCGCCAAATTATTTTCAAGTCTAAAGGACATTTTTCGACCCTCATCATAACCACTTGCAGAATCTGTAGCAGGGCCGGCCCGTCCATTGAGCGAGAATGTTTTTTGCACAGGGCCCCGCGTTTCAGGGGGCCCCGCACAAAAAACATTCTGATCTAAAAGTAAAATTTTAAATAAAAAAAACAAACTGTCTGCTGCCGCTGCCGGGGCAGGGGGCCGCGGCAACAGAATCGAGTGTGCTGTGGGGCCCCCCCCTGCCCGGCAGAGCCTGCCCTCCCCTGCATCAGCTCCCTCTTTGCAGCTGCAGTCACACGCGCCGGCTTTCAGAGCGCGAGGGGAGAGTTTCTCCCTCGCGGCTCTGTTAAGCCCGCGGGGGTTAATGGGAAGTTCCCATCAGCCCCCGCGGGCTTAACAGAACCGCGAAAGGGAAACTCTCCCTTCATGCTCTGAAAGCCGGTGTGTGTGACTGCAGCTGCAAAGAGGGTGCTGATGCAGGAGAGGGCAGGCTCTGCCTGGCAGGGGGGGGCCCCGCGGCACACTTGATTCTGCCACAGCGGCCGCGGCCCCGGCCCTGACCCCGGCCCCAGCAGCGGCAGCAGACAGTTTTTTTTATTTTAGATTTTCCCTGGGCTGGGGGGTGGGGGGTTAGGAGTGGTGATGGGCTATGGGGGAGCTAAGTCTGGATATGGGCTGATGGGATTAGGACTGGTAATGGCCTATGGGGGGCTTAAACTGAAAATTGGGTGATGGGGGGTTAGGACTGAAAATGGGCTGGTGGGATTAGGACTGGGAGTGGGCTGATGGGGGCTTAGGACTGGTAATAGACTATGGGGGGCTTGGACTGGAAATGGGCTGAGTGGAAGGGAAGGCTTGAACTGCAAATAGCTGATGGGGAGGGAGCTTGGAATGGAAATGGGCTGAGTGGAAGGGGGCTTGAACTGTAAATAGCTGATGGGGATGGGGCTTGGAGAGGAAATGGGCTGAGGGGAAGTGGGGGGCTTGAACTGCAAATAGCTGATGGGGAGGGGGGCTTGGAATGGAAATGGGCTGAGTGGAAGGGGGCTTGAACTGCAAATAGCTGATGGGAAGGGGGGCTTGGAATGGGCTCTTATGGGAGGGAGGTAGGACAGGAAATGGGCTGATGGAGGGGCTAGGATAGGACTGGGAATTGGGTGTTGGGGGAGCTAAGATTGGAAATGGGCTGTGGTGGGGGCTTGGATTGAAATGGACTCATGGAGGGGCTAGAACTGGAAGTAGGCTCATGGGGGTCTTGGATTGGAAATGGGCTGAGTGGAGGGGAGCTAGGATTTGACATGGGCTGATGGTGGGGCTAGGAAAGGACTAGAAATGGGCTGATGGGAGGCTGGTATTGGAAATGAGCTGATGAAGGGACTCGTATAGGACTGGAAATGGATGGGGGATCTAGGACTGGAAATGGGCTGATGGGGGGACTAGAAGGGAGCGGATACTGGGTGGGGCTGGAACTAGAAGGGAGCTGATGTTGGGGGAGATTAGAAGGGGATGGGGCTGGGAGAGTGAAATGGAGAGGGGAAAAATATTTTGTGTGGGAGGGAAGAAAAATCTACAATTGTCCGGGTGTTGAGAGAGTAAGTGGGGATTGAGGATGGAGGGGTAAAATCTGAGTGGATGAAATAGGAATGAGGAAAGAGCAAAAGGAGAAAGATTAGTATGTTAAAACAGATGTAGTGGTAGAATGGAAAAAAACTAGAAGAGTGAAGAAAGGACAAATGGACAGCAGACGATGGAGAGTTAGCAGAAGACACAAATAAACCAGAAGAAAGTGGCTGGAACAATTGCAACTGAAAAAAAATGCACAAAAGGTACAAAGATATCTCTTTATTTTGAATTTATTAACTGGAATATGTCAGCTCTGGGAAATGTGCATCATTAATGTCAGTGCTTTGTTTAGTACAAGAGCAAATTAATTTATAGTTTTATTTCTGCAGTGTTGTACATTCCAAGTTTGGCTTTTGGGGTTCCCAGTTTAATTATTGTCTTCCTGTTTCTAAATTGTGATTCCTTGTTTGGTGATGGTCTGTGTTCTGCATGTGTAACTGAGCTGAGGTATTCTGTTTATGTAATTCCTATTTGACATTGCCACTTGTTCTCTTTCCCCAGTAGGTCATGTATTGTTATTCTCTGAAATGTATTGGTTTAATATTTGCAGTGTTGCCTTTTGATAGGTATGGTATGGTGTTTTATGAGTCCTTATAGTGCTGTTAGGATACGGCAGGTTTGCTATGGGTTTAAATGGGCAGTGTTTGTAGTAGTTCCTAAGGTGCCTGGCGGTTGGCACTGTATTATAGTAATGTAGAAATCTTTTAGTCTTTCTTTATCCATACACTCATGAAGAAGCATGTTTACTAAAGGTTAGTGTATAGTAACATTATGCAAATGAGGCCCCGCACCGAGTCTCCGCACATGGCCCAGCACCCCCCTTGGACCGCCCCTGATCTGTAGCAACACTTTAAGCTTAGGTGAGTCTGTCCAAGGCTGCAAAAATTATTGGAAAAGAACCTTTATGCCTGAAATGAAAAGTACAGATAAGGTTAACAAGAACAAGAACTGCATATTTCTGGATAGCAGATGACTCAGTCATCTTTAATTTGTTCAAATAACTGCAGGGTGATATTGCTGAGAAAATTATATCTTTGGACTGTGTTCTTATTTTCTGTCAAATGATTATCGACAATAGTTCATTGTCAACAGGTAAGACTGATTGTTGTAATAACTTATAATGTGATTGCAGGGATGAATTAAATGACTGCATTTACCACAGAATATAGAAGCAAAATTAGGAAGTGGTGCAAAGGAATATGGCCATATTTTATCTATATTGTATATTGAAAATGGGCACCTGAATGAGATGAACACACAGTTAAAGTTTTAACTGTGATTTTTTTTTAGTGTGTCCATTTGTTTATCTTGTTTATCTATTTTGCTGAAAATCATTCCAACAAGCGCTATTAAGGGTGCTCAGTAGGTCTGAAGTAAAATTGTTGGCCTGCATCAAAGAGCTTTTATGTTTTTTTCTTTTTCAAGCAAAATTAGCTAATGCACATTAGATAGATTCATTAGAACTGTTGAAAAGTCAGAGGCGCTCTTGAGCACCAATAAAGATGGCAGTGTGATTCTATTACTCCTCCTCATTGTGATCAAGATCATTGAGTATTGCTGTCTTATTTATCCTATTTTTTCAGAATCCCTCTGACAATCTGCTTCTGGCAGAAGGAAAGCAAAAGGGGATGGCAAAAGAGGCAGCTTTGCTCTCAGTTCCAGAGAAGGCCATAGGTGGACAATCAGGGCCTACACTAGAGTTTGTGCTCAAAAAGCTCCGCAGTCTGCACACAATAATGAATGTTAATCATGCAACTAACTTGGAGATGAAAGCCGAGGTGGAACAATTGCATGTCACATCAATGCCTTTCAGGAATGTGGATCAAAACAGGCAAATAGTAGTTGCAATGGAAGAGAAACTGGTCATCCTGGAGAGTGCAAATGCAAAAATCACCACTCCACAGTGTGCTCTAGCTAATCAGTCCAGATGAAGCGATATTCATATCCTTGATCTAATAGAAGGTGAAGAAGGTGGAATATCAAATAGTGTTTCTACATTCTTGGACTGGTGTTAGGGTTATCGGGTTGCATTTTTGAAGGCATTTACACGGGTAACTGCCCTAGTTACCCCTGTAAATACCTTATCCAGGATTTTCGAAAGGCACCTATATGAGTAGTGCCTTTCGAAAATCCCAAATAAGTCCCCAACGCGCCCAGATACTATGCGGTTAGCATTGGGGAATGTTGGGGGCATTCTGAGGCAGAGGAAAGGGCTAGCCAGGTAGTCATGGGATGCCGCTCCTGTCCTCCCTCCAACAGGAAGTTTTATCATAGGGAGGGGCAGGAGCAGCATGCTGCGAGCACACGTGCTACTGCCTTAAGGTTTGCTGTGGCAAGGAAGGGAGGAATCACAATGCTGCCCTCCTCCCCCAGGTCAGACAGTACTTTGCTAGCTTCTCAGGAAAACAAAGATTCAAAAAAAAGGAGGACATAACCAATGCAATAAAATGGGGGGATAAGACATTTTTCAGAAATGTTAGTGAGATGAGGAAGGGCAAAAGTGGTATTGTCAGACTCAAGGGTGAAGGGGAGGGATATGTAGAAGCTGATGAGGATAAAGCGGAATTGCTTAACAAATATTTCTGTTCTGTGTTCACAGATGAAGAACCAGGAACAGGACCTCAGAAAACACCCACACCTGAAATGGGGCAAGCCATCAAAATCCTAGGTCCCTCAAATAATGATTTATGGACCTTTTTCAAAACATTTGTGAAATGCAGCTCAACTAACAGCCTTTAATACATCCTCTGGTAATGGATTGCAGGGTGTGAGGATGTGTGGAAGGACAAAATACATTCACCTAGTAGTCCAGAATGGGGGACACTGTAGCTGCAGTGCATGTCCCCTAGTCCCTCAGCATTTTGATGGTAGAGACAGTAGACCAATGTTTATCTTCCCCACTGCAGGAAATCTTCCCTAGACCTCAAAACTCACACCACTCAGCCATCTCCTCCCCAGGTCGAAGAGATATAACAATGGCAGGTGGTGAGGGAGACCCTGGAGAGGAAGATAGCAGGGGTGAGAGATGTGTGTCTGTCCATGTATGCCCCCACCCCTCCTGCTTCATGCACCCTAGGCACCCGCCTAACTGTGTGTTGGCTGGCCTGGGACTGCACACCATCAACTCTGACAGCACATGTGCATATCAGCATGGTGTGTGGGGTGTGAGCAGCACCTGGCTGCAGCAGAGGGAAACAATGCCCTGATGCAGTGTGCCATGTGCCAGGGTCAGTATGATGGGAAGCATCACCATATAGTAGCACTGTGATGTACTATACACAGTTGGTGTGTATGTGAGAAAAAGATCACAGGTTTGGGTCTCAGCTGTGGATCATACAGTACATGTCCCTATGGCAACATTTTATCCCACAGTGCAGGTACAAAGCAAACATGTGCAACCCCCAATGAATCTGCCAAGGGTACAAACACCCACACAGACAGGCACCACTATCCTTTGCTGGATGGAGAGTGCTGCACAGACAAGTGAGCCCAAGAAATTAATAGTACAGCTCTAGTGGCAGCAACAGCACAGTGCCCAAGAATGAAAGGGCACAAAGGTCATGGGGCAAATGAGGCAAAGGAAATGTATACGGATCACTCAGTGGGGGCTGCTGGGGCACAGTGCAGAGCAGGCAGCTGCCCATATAGCACAGAGGAACATAGAAACCAAAAATATGCAAGACCGTGTCTGACCAAGGTGCAGCATGTGCGGTATCTTGTGTGCAGCAGTGTCCAATCATGGGCACAATTTTCCATCAGTGTCACCAAAAGACACACAGGATCCACAATGGCTGCAATGAGACAAGACATCCCTATTCTAGGTTCCCCAAACAATGCTTGATGGATCTTTGCCAGGAACCTTTCTAAACATTTATTAAACACAGCTCAACTAGTACCCTTCACTATATCCTAGGGTAATGGAGTGCACGGTGTGATGAATGTGTGAAAGGACAACATATGTTCACATAATGGTCTGGAATGGCCTACACTGCAGCTGCAGTGCATGTCCCCAAGTCCCACAACATTCAGATGTTATAGACAACTGATCAACACTTCACTCTCCCACTGCAGGCAATATACCCCAGATTGCAAACTTACGCCATGCAGCCATCCAGCCCCAGGACAAAGAGACATAAGATGTGGTGATAGGGACTCCAGAGAGGCAGATTGATGTAGGGGAGATGTGTGTCTGTCCATGTATGGTCCTGCTCCTCAAGGATCCTGCACCCCATGCACCCGCCTATCCACACGGTGGCTGGCTTGGGACTATGCACCACCAACACTGATGGCACATGGGCATGTCAGCATCATGTAGGGGGTTAGGGTGGAGGGAACAGTGCCCACCTGTAGCAGACAAAAGCCATGGCCAGATCCAATGTGCCATGCACATTGCAACATCTGCCAATGTCTGTCTGATGAGAGGCATCAAATCGCTATGGCTGGTGAAAGCAATGTGGCAACACTGTAGGACACCACACACAGTTGCTGTGTAAAAGAGTGTCACAGGTTCAGGTCCTGCCTGTGGATCATGTTTTGCATGTCCCTGTTGTAAAATCATTTCTCACAGTGCAGGTACAACACCAACATGTGCAGTCCCCAATGAATCGCCCAACAAGGGTGCAAACACCCACACCCACACAGACAAACTCCACTATCCTCAACTGAATATGGAATCAGGCTGACAGCACCGGCACACTGAGCGGCCCCTAACATCAGAGCATAATACTAGCCTCTGTACAATGTGCACACCTTTACAATGCCTGAGCAGAGCTCTGGACCAGAGTGGCATGCAGGAATAGTAACATAGTCACATAGTTTATGATGGCAGATCAAGTATACTAGACCCATACATGCACATTATGTCGCTACAACTGTGTGTGTGTGTGTGTGTGTGTGTGCGCGTGTATATCTGTCATCATGTCAAAGAGGCAGCAGCCAACTACATCCACATAGGAAGACAACACAACATGCCCAAATGCACCTTGTCTGGAACACCTAGGTATACCTGCAGAGCCTTTGTACCCAGCAGTCCCTTGGTACAAAACCTATGGTCACTGTATGCATGTCTGTAGGGTGGCAGGTTCAAGGCCAAGCTGTAAATTGCCACAGCTAGACTCATTTCCTTTTATACCATCCTAAGACATGATCAGTGGGTCTCAATCCCTTCCCCCACTCGACAGCATGCATAGCCCACTGCATGTACAAGGCCCACCTCAGTCATTGTGATCTCAGATATGTTCAACCCCATCCCCTGTAAGAAAACCCACCCTGCACCTCAGTGAGCCACCGCCCTCTGACACAATCTGTGAAGAAGGAAGCACACTGCATGTACTCCAACCAGGTTGCCACCTGTGCCTTTCACCCTTGTCACAGACTCTACATGTGAGCCATCACCCACACTGTTGTCTATTCCAATCCTCATGGACAGAAACCATGCTCCACAATGAAACTGTAGGTGCAGCTTTGAACTAAATCACAGAGCCTGCAGATAGCTAGGTGCACATAAGCACACATGATGTCAGGCCCACGTGAACCCAGACAATGGACAGGCAAAGATGATGACAAAAAAACCTACAGCAGCTCTGTTACACCAAGCACAAGGTCAGTGTGTGACTGAGCCAGGGGATGTAGGAACGAGGCCAACATGTGGATTAACAATGATAGAAATGAATGTCATGGCTGTACCAGAGAAGATATGACCTGGGGCAGTAACTACAACCCACCATGTCACACCAGACAGGGACCCCCACATGAAGGGTGAAAAGGTGAAAATGGCCAACGTAAGGCATGATGGCAAAACACAGTAGATGAGCATGTATGGTGGGATGGCTGTGGCAAGTGCATGTTCTGTGAATGGAGTCGCAATAATGCATGCAGACTCTGCAGCCACATGCAATCCAGAAGCATATGTGACACAACATTCCCAAGAGAGTCTAAGGCAGTGGGGGTTGTGTGTGTGGGGGGGGGGTGCTCTGTGGAGTGTGTGGTGCAGCTATGCAGTGTGTATACATGTAATGGGCTAGTGGTATGATCATATCTATAATGTGCTGCTGGCCCCCCCCTCCCCAAGTGTACATACTGTGAACAGCCCCAGTACACGTCATTACCCATGGGGGTGCCCATTGTACCTGCAGTGGGAGTGACTGCATATGCCTCCTATACTGTGGCAAGACAGTCTAGGGGTTAGGGAGAAAAAAGAACAGATGAAAAAAGGCATGGTTGCTGGTATCTTGCTGACTATCACAGGCAGAGTAGGGTCATACAGGATCTGCGAATGTGGCAGATGTATTGTGCTGTGATAACATAAGAACATAAGATATGCCATACTGGGTCAGACCAAGGTCCATCAAGCCCAGTATCCTGTTTCCAACAGTGGCCAATCTAGGTCATACGTACCTAGCAGTTTCCCCAAAAGACACAGGTTCCACGATGCTTGTACTGGGTCAAGCCTTGATATCCTGGGTCCCTTCTTAATAATGGTTTATGGATCTTTCCTCCAGGAACTTGTCCAAACCTTATTTAAACCCAGCTACACTAACAGCCTTTACTACATCCTCCGGTAACAAATTCCAGAGTTTGATTACACGTTGCGTGAAGAAATATTTTCTTTTATTAGTTTTAAATAGTTTACCCTGTAGCTTTATTGCATGTCCCCTAGTCTTTATATATTCTGATAACGTAAACAATTGATCTACGTTTACCCATTCCACTCCGTTCATTAATTTATAGACTTCTATCATATCTCCCTTCAGCCGTCTTTTCCAGGTTAAAGAGCCCTAAACATTTTAGCCTTTCTTCATAGGAGTATCCTTCCATCACCTTTACCATTTTGGTGGCTCTTCTCTGAACCTTTTCTAATAACGCTATATCCTTTTTAAGATACGGCGACCAGAATTGCACACAATATTCAAGGTGCGGTCTCACCATGGAACGATATAGAGGCATTATAATATCTTTTGTTTTATTTTCCATTCCTTTCCTTATGATACCTAGCATTCTATTTGCTCTCTTGGCTGCCGCTGCACACTGGGCCGAGGGTTTTAACATGCTATCCACAATGACGCCTTAATCTTTTTCCTGGGTGGTGGTTCCTAATGTGGAACCTTGCATCGTGTAACCATAGTTTGGGTTGTTCTTCCCTAGGCGCATAACCTTGCACTTGTCCACATTAAATTTCATCTGCCATTTTGATGCCCAGTCTTCCAATTTATCAAGATCCTCTTGCAATTTTCCACAATCCTCTTGGGTTTTAACAACTTTAAATAGTTTTGTCTCATCTGCAAATTTGATAACCTCACTCGTTATTCCACTTTCCAGGTCATTTACGAATATGTCAAAAAACAGTGGACCCAGCACAGATCCCTGGGGTACACCACTATTCATTTTTCTCCATTAGGAAAATTGGCCATTTAGCCCAACCCTCTGCTTTCTATCTTTTAACCAGTTCTTGATCCCATGACTCTTTAGTTTTGCCAAAAGTCTCTGATGAGGGACCTTGTCAAAGGCTTTCTGAAAGTCCAGATACATTATATCAACCGAATCACCTTTGTCCACCTGTTTATTCACACTTTCAAAAAAACATAATAGATTAGTAAGACAAGATCTTCCTTGTCTAAAACCATGTTGGCTGTCTCCCATTAGGCCATGACTATCTACATGCTGAGTAATTTTATTCTTTAAGATGGTTTCTACCATTTTTCCCGGTACTGACGTGAGGCTCACCGGTCTGTAGTTTCCCGGATCACCCCTGGAACCCTTTTTAAAAATTGGCGTTACATTGTCGATCCTCCAGTCTTCAGGTATTACAGATGATTTTAATGAAAATTCACAGATTACTAATAGCAGGTCTGCAATCTCATACTTCAGTTCTTTCAACACCCTTGGAAGTATACCATCCAGCCCAGGTGATTTGCTACTCTTCAGTTTATCTAATAGTTGTAATACATCTTCCCGATGTATCGATATTTCCTTCAATTTTTCCGCACCTTTAAATACCACTTCAGTCATGGGTAACATCCCTACATCTTCCTCAGTAAAGACCGAAGCAAAGATTTCATTCAGTCTCTCCGCTATCACCTTGTCGCCTCTTAGTGCCCCATTAACTCCTCTATCATCTAATGTACCAACTGACTCTCTCACAGGTTTTTTGCTATGAATGTACTTGAAAAAATCTTTATTTCACGTTTTGCTTCCGCAGCAAGCTTCTTCTCAAATTCTCACTTTGCCTGCTTTATCAATGCCTTGCATTTGACTTGCCAGTGCTTGTGCTGGTTCCAGGTTTCGTTGTTTTGCTCTTTTTTCCATTTCCTGAAAGATACATTTTTGGCAACAATAGCCTCTGACCTCCCCTTTAAACCATGCTGGCAGTTTTTTGGACTTCCTTCCACTTTTCTTAAAGTGTGCAATACAGCTGCTCTGGGCTTCCAAGATAGTATTTTTCAACAACACCCAAGCTTGATGTAAGTCTTTAACCTTTGCAACTGCTCCTTTTAGTCTTTTCTTAACTATTTTCCTCATTTTATCATAGTCTCCCTTTCGAAACTTAAAAGGTAGTACTGTGGATTTCCTTACTATCTTTCCTCCACTAATTAAATCAAAGGTGATCATGATCATGCTATGGTCACTATTGCCAAGTGGCCCCAACACCCTTATCTCTTGCACTAGATCTGGTGTTCCACTAAGGACTAGGTCTAATATGGCTTCCCTCTGGTCGGTTCATGAACCAGCTGCTCCAAAAAGCAGTCGTTTATGTCATCTAGGAACTTTATCTCCCTAGCATGTCCTGCTGTGATACTGACCCAGTCGATTCCAGGGTAATTGAAATCACCCATTATTATTACTGTGCTATAACGTTTGTTAGCTTCCTTGATTTCTTTGAGCATTTCATCATCCATTTGTTCATTCTGGCCAGGCGGTCGATAGTATACCCCCACTGCCATCGCCTTCCCCTTTTTACATGGAATTTCAATCCATAGAGATTCTACAGCAAATTTTGTTTCCTGCAAAACTTTAATCCTTTTTTACTCGATGCCCTCTCTAACATAGAACGCAACCCCTCCACCAATTTGATCAGCTCTATCATTACGATATAGTTTTTATCCAGGTATCACAGTGTCCCACTGGTTGTCCTCCTTCCACCATGTCTCTGATATTCCAATCATATCTAATATTCCAATCATATCTAATGCAGCATGCATTTGCAGTAGGAATGATGCACATTGTCCAGTCCACTCGGCAGTGCAGTCCTACAGCACAGTTACACAGTAGGATGTGATGCAAATGAAGGAGAGGGAATGCTGGGAAATAAACAAGACAACAAAATTGTCACAGGATGTACATGTGTGAGAGGTAATGTATATGGAAGATATGGGTAAACATGTGATAGCCGGTAGCCTGACTAGGGTGAAAACAGCAGAGATTGCTGATACACCACCATCACCCTAACTGTGGTGTGACTCTACCCAAGCTAGTTAGCCACATAGAGTTATGCACAGCTTGAAATAGCAGTTGTCTTTTTAATAGCTCAGGTCTTACATTTGCTGTCTGAGGTTGGTGAGAATTTCAGACAAACATGGTGTACATGACTGCACAGAGCACATATGTAGTCTCTAATTTTACCGTTAAGAATCAGTGCTGCAGGTACTGGCGAATGTTTGTTGTTGTTTAGATGACCAGAATCAGATTCTTTTTTAATATATTGAGTTCTGTGGATGAATATCCTACTTCAGCTCTGCACCCATTGTTGATGGAGAGGTTCCTGTGGATGAAGAATATATATTCAAAAAGAAAAAGAGAACCATAACAGTATATAACAAAATAAAATGAATTATAATTTAGGTTTGATTCCCACTAGCACTCCTTGTGGCCTTGGGCAAGTCACTTAACCCTCCATTCACTTGGAAGAAAGGCCTGGCAATCTACTTCCGGTCACACTGCCAAGAAAATCCAGGAGCTGCCGGGTCGCCAGGAGTCAGCATTGACTTGAAGGCATACATTGCATTGCATTATAAACTGTGTTGTGGTTCTCACTTTCTTTTTGCTCCTTGGTGTGCGAGCATCTTGCATTTGCTTTGTTTTTTGCAGAATATATATTTACATTAACACCATACTGGTCCAGTGTGCAGTTTCAGGAGTTATGTTTGGGTTGCCAAGCCCTTCTTGGTTACAAAGTCTCTCTTGTTTTTCAGAGGATGGGAAGTGCTGTGTTGGGGTGCCAAGTTGCTCCTGTTTTTGTGGAAATGGAGGTGCTTTTGGGTGTTGGTTGGGGGAGGGGGGAACTGGAATATGTACTGTCTTTGAGATTTGCAGTTTTGTGTTCTTTATGCTGCCAGACTAAAATGTAAAATATTTTATCATGTCGGATAAAAGGAAATTTCAAATTTGAAGGGAATGTCTCAGTTTAATTTTGTTTAGTAGCTTGATAGCTTCACCGCTGCAGAGTTCCAGACTTTTCCAGCTCTAGCACAATCCAATCCAACATTTGAATTCATGGATACCAGGATTAGTTTCTCATTTTATATCGTCCCTCCTCATCAATAATCTGGCAATAGCAAAATAAATCTGATGTGCAGATTGGTGATGATCTGATTGGGGGAGTGGGGGGGGGGGTGTAAGTGGCTTTTCATTAATCACATTTAATGTTTTTTTATTATGCATTTTATTGTAACATCTGTTTTACTAAATGACATGTATATGTTTGGAAGCCACCCTAGGCTTTTAGATTGGTAGCATATATATTTTAAAATAAAGCAAACTAAATTTATGCAAATAATGAATCTCCATACATGGTTCTACATCACCATCATGCTGCCCCTGGGAGGAAGTAAACGGGGGGGGGGGGGGGCACTAGGAGGTGGAGGAAAGCAGAAGCCTCAGATTGGGACAAGCATGATCAAGAATAAAATGGTCAGACAATAAAGGTAGAAGAGAATTTTATTTTCAATTTAATGAACAATTTTTGGTGCTACCTTCATATTTTATAATGTGCATCTCTTTCTATTTCTCTGGCCTTGCATTGTATGCAGAATCTGACTTTTTGCTGTTTAATCTTTATCTGTATATGTTTGATATTAGGTTATGGTCACTTATTCTGTATTTTGGTGAGGGTCTGTGTTCTGAGTTTGTGGCCAAGGACAGGTCTTCTGTTAACATGGAGTTTGTACATAGGGATCTGTTCTGTAGTAATCTGAATTGTTCAGCTTTTCAAATATGTGTTTGTATGTTCCAGGACCCGCTGCAGTATTTACAGTTATGCATTTTTTTTGATAGGCTTCTTATGTGAGTTTTGGAGGTTGAGCTGGTATGGTATAGTAGGTTTGCTCAACAGATCCTCAGTGACTTTGTTGTAGGGTTTTGTATTAGTTCACAATATGCCTGGTACTGGAGAATGTTTGTTGTTGTTAGTGAGATAGTCGGAATCAGATTTTTTTTTTTTAAGAAATTGAGTGCTGTGGGTGAATATCCTACTTCTGCTCTGCACCCATTGTTGAGGGAGGGGGTTCTGTGGATGCAAAATATATGTTAAAAAAAAATCAAGAACCATAATGCAGTTTACAACAACAAAATAAAAATGAGTTATAATTTGGTGTTATAAACAGTGCTGCACTTCTTGCTCTTTGTTTTAGTTCCTTGGTGTGCAAATATCTTGCATTTCCTCCACATTATCTAATCTGCTTTTTGGTTTGGTTCAGTCCCTGACTGGAGTTTTGAGAAAGACACCCCCCCTCCACTCTGGGGGAGGGGGGCACCATCTCATCTCTTGCCTCAGGCAGCAGATTGCCTTGAGCCGCCCCTGACCATAATGACAACATATAAAACAATGCACAACTTCTTAGCAGCATGCTTGGTACCACATATGCAAAGGAACATGGACACAAGATTATGAAAACGAAAGCACCAAAACCACTTCTCCATACCAGCTCTAAAACCAAAAAGCTCACAATCGCTCTGTCAAAGAGCATTTTCTTTCTATGGACCTACGAACTGGAACTCGTTGCCACCTACACTAAGATCCCTCCAGGACGTAAATGAATTCTGGAAAAAAAATAAAAACACTTCTTTAGAGAAACCTTCGGAGCAATCACATAACCAGCTACAGAAATCTGCAATCTATGTCAAATATCCATAAAATGCATACTCAGAACCTATAATTGCATACTCAATCCTTCCCTCAATCTATTGCAAGTCTCATTCATATGCCACATAAACCAATCCTATGTATATAGTTATCTCTGTAAACATTGTACAAATTATAGTTAAATCCTGTTAATTACAATGTATATAGTTACTTGTTACTGATATAATTGTTTTATGTACTTTACAGTTGAATTCAATGTAAACCACTGTAATATTATCAACAGTGGTATAAAAGAAATGTTAAATAAACAAATAAGTGGTTAGTGTTTAAAAATACAAGCCTGAGGAATGTATAAATTTTGGCCCTATTAATTGCTGTTTGTCCATTATTTATCCACAGAGATAGAGGAATGCTTAGAGGTACTCTGGGGCGAGTTATAACATTATTCAGTTGTTTTCCATCTCATTTTAGCAGCTTATTTGAAATGCACAAATAAAGTAGTATTTGCATCCAGGTGCAATAAAAGATAAAATGTTTGAGAACACCCCAAGGATGTTTACATTTAAGCTGCTTTTAGAAACATGGATGTCCCCAGAAACAGCTTCTTGGACATCCCAGATGGCATTTTCCATAAGGAGGATGTCCATGTTCAGTGACATCGCAGACACTCAGAGGTGCAGTGGTGGGTTTTTAATCTGTTTGTGGTTTGTATTTACACACAGGTTTCTCTGTCCTGGAAATGGTGACATTGACAATCACAGCACATTGTGCTTTTCTCCCTCATAGCTTTGCTGCTATGTAACAAACATACGGTATCTTTTTCCTGAGATGTTTATATGATCAGCCATTTTTCCTAAGCACACAGGCTGGCTGGGTATACATGCAAAACTTTAAATTAGTACATAACAGTTAAGTTTTAACTGAAAAATACTGAATCAAGAGAAGAATTCACATGGCATTGTATTTCTATAAAGAACATTTTCATTAATATTAATCACCTTGCAATGTACTATACATGTTTCTATTTCTTTAACACAGTGCAAGTTAGTGTAGAGTTACTTCAACTTTTTGTTCTTCTAGAAAAATGTGTAGTGATAAATCCCTATTAAATCTCTATGGGCTCAATTAAACCAAATTCTGAGCTTAAACCTATTTCAGACAGAAAGTTATTTGTCAACAACACTGAAAAAACATAATCACATCTTATGCAGAGCCTGTGAACAAAGCTTCTTTAACATACAAGGTGTGACAAAAAAAGAAAAAAGACTGTGGCAGCCACGCCTATGACTCAATGCCAATTGGCTAACTGCTTATGTCACTGTGTTGTGCAACATCTCGCCACTATTCTGCTATAATATTTTTCATCTCTCTCACTCTGTTTTTCTTTTTCATGTTTTTTGTAGCACACTGCTCCATCGCTTTGTCACGCAACTGGAGGTGGCAGAAATATGGAGCAAAGAATCAACTTGAAATGTCTGGTTAAGTTGGAGAAGGGCCCAACTGAGTGTCTCCAACTTCTCCAAAAGGCTTATGGAGAAGATGCAATGTCAAGGCTGTGAGTCTTTGAGTGGCACAAATGCTTCAAGATTGTCCACGAGGAGGTGGAGGATGATCCCAAGTCAGGACAGCCTTACATGACAAAGACGGCTGAGAACATTGACAGAGTGAACCAGCTGGTGTGGAGTGATCACAGATTGACAGTGTGGATGATAGCTGAGGAGCTCAGACTGAACAGGGAGTCAGTGTGGACCATCTTGGTGCAGGAGCTGGGGATGCTGAAGGTGTGTGCCAAGATGGTGCCCAGGCTTTTATCAAATGACCAGAAGGAGCACCGGGTCAATGTTTGTCGAGACTTGCTAGAAAAGATCAGAGAAGATCCAGAGTTTGTTGGCTGAGTCATCACAAGAGACGAGACTTGGGTCTTCCAGTATGACCCTGAAAGCAAGAGAGAGCCTGCAGTGGAAGACTCAACTGTCACCCAGACCCAAGAAGGCGTGCATGTCCAAATCAAGGATCAAGGTCATGCTGATCGCATTTTTGGATGAGAAGGGAGTGGTCCATCATGAGTTTGTGCCTGAGGGTCAGACAGTCAACCAGCACTTCTACCAGCAGGTCCTCAATCGCCTCCATGACTGGGTTCAGAGCAGCAGGCAGGCTCTGTGGAGAGACAAGTCGTGGCTGCTCCACCACAACAACACACCCACACACACACTGCTTAGTGTGAGGCAGTTCTTGGACAACAAACAGATCACAGTTCTCAACCACCCTCCTTATTCTCCAGATCTCACACCGTGCGACTTCTGGCTCTTTCCCATGCTGAAGACTGAGCTCAAAGGAACTCATTTTGCCTCTGTAGAAGAAATCAAGGGCACTGTGATGAGGGAGCTGAGGGACCTCAAGGAGGAGGACTTTACTGAGTGCTTCCGTATGTGGCAGAAGCCAATGCAGGAATGCATTAACTCGGGGGGGGGGGGGAGTACTTTGAAGGGGACAATGCATAATTTTTCTGTAGATTTTGTAATAAAACATTTATGGGACAGTTTCATTTATTTTTTGTCATAGCTTGTATATCTGGAAATATAGCTAAGATTCTAGATTATCCCCTGCTAAAAACTGCATAATACATTGCCATTTTCACATGTATGACTCGAATGACCATTTTACAAATATGCAAAGTTGCTCTTCTGATTCTACCTCTAACTGTGCACCCACTTGGGGACTTTATTTACTACTTTGTCTAGCAAAACTAGGTGGTTCAGTTTACTCTAAGTCATCCAGCCGCAGAAGTCAGTAGTTAGATGCCTAAATTATTGTGAAAATTTAGGGGGAGGGGGATTTTCAAAGCTATTTAGGTGGTTTGCAGTGGCATATTCAGCGACACTAAACACCCTGACATGAGCTGGCTAGTGTCAGAGGCATTGCGGTGATGGACTGAGGTGGAAACTGGGGATAACTATCAGCAATATTCAACTGCTAGCCAGTTATCGCAAAGCAGCGAAAGTTAAACACCTGAAAGGCTCACCTAACTTTTGCCAATTTAGCTAACCAGGCAGTAGCTGAACATCACCACTTCCCAGTTAGCATTGGCACTATCTGGCCAACCCAGATATTCAATGCCGATGGCCATGGAAGAGACATTTCCCTTTCCTCTAAACGTCTTCCTAAGTTATCCAAGAGTTCTGAGTTTTTTTCTCACTCTAGAGACAAGTTACATGAGTTTATAAACTATTGTCTCTAAGTCTGTTTCTATGTAACTCTGTATTAACTCTGGGGGGCATTCCAATGTATGAATAGCAGTAACGTATGTCTGGTTTGGATGCACAACCCCCGTTATTCACTGGGTCTATTCCGAAGACAGAGCTCCCCACATGTATAGTGACTTTGTGCAGGGAGTTCTGAATGGGGGCGGGAGGGGGTGGGCCAGAAGAGGCATCTGAGTGGATCGGGGCGGGTCACACAACCCAGACGTACCTGGCCCATACAGGTCAAGTTCATGTACGTCTGGCGAGGGCAGGATGGACAGGGAACTTATTCCATCTCAGAGTTCCACCAGTGATAGTGGGCAAGGACAGAAGATGCCCCCCCCCCCAAAGAAGTGAGCTGCAGCAGAAGGTTCCCCACTAGCCAATCCCAGCCCTGGAAGGCCCCTCTGGGGGTTGGGAGATGGGGAAAACAATTTTATGGTGTTGCAGGGAATCAGGACTCCTGCATGGTGATCCCAGTGCCACGGCAATGGGACGCCATAGCACCAGCACTCCAGCAGAAGCATGGGGAGGGTCAGCAGGGGAGAACACTGCACATCCCAGCCCACTGAATTGGGGCCTGACTGGCACATACAAGTGTCACGATTCTGCTCTCATGGAGACGTATAGCTCCCGTGGGTGCAGAATCGGGGCCAAATCAGCCCGTCCAGATTTTGGACATCTGGTCAGGCCAGACATGCCCATATCAGAATAAGCCTTCACAGTACATACAAATTTATCTCATGCATATTCATTGTGGGAATCTTGAAAACCTCACTGGCCTAGGTGTGCCCCGAGGACTGGGTTGAGAACCACCAGTCTAGATGGTGCTGAAAATTGCTGCTATCCAGTTAAGTTCCTGCTCCACCCAAGATTTTCCCCTGGGCCACTAGCACAATCCAAATAGTGTCACTGAATATCATCAGAGACCACATCAGCAGTAGTGATGATATTCTGTGACACTCTCTGGATTGCGCTGCTTTTTTAGTCTTATGCATTTGTTTTGTTTCCTTCTCTTTCATTCGGCTTACTTCCTGGCTCATCTGCTTGCCGCATGTATAGGGAATCCCTGACGTCATTCAGGCTTTCCTTTTTCTACATCGCATGTCTGGCATTTTTCTGGCTCTTTTGTTCTTCATTACAGCAGCATCTGCAGAGAGAGTGGAGGCAGTTTTTGTTCTGGTCTCTGAATGAAAGTCATCTCTCTAATTATTTTTTTCTTTTGTTTTATCGTCCGTAAGAGTATTGATTCTTCTTCTTTTTCTTGTTTAGGCAGTCTCCTCTCTGTTTTTTTAATGGATAAGCAATGTCTTATATGAAGAGCTCCCTGATGAAGCCACATGGGTGAAACACCTGGTGTCGGGACTTCAGGCTGTTACCCTGATTGTTGTGGATTCAGTATCTTGCTACGCTGAGCTGCCTTATGAATTTGAGTCGTCTTTTTCAGTTGTCAAGTTCTGGTTTTTTTTCTTTTTTGATTGACTATTGCTTATACTGCCGCTATTGTAAGGAGTCAGTCACTGTGTGTTTTTAGATTGTTGAGTTCCTTTTTGTCTTGGCTCAACTCCCCCTTTTTTTAGAGGGTTTTTTTCTGACCACTGATGTCATCTTGAGCACAGCGGAAGTAAGGATGTGGTTGAAAACTACAGGCCGGTTAGTTTAACTTCAGTGGTGAGTAAATTAATGGAAATGCTGTTGAAAGAGAAAATAGTGAGGTTTCTGGAGTCCAGCGGATTACAGGATCCGAGGCAGCATGGATTCACCAGAGGCAGGTCTTGTCAGACAAATCTGATTGATTTCTTTGACTGGGTGACCAGGGAGTTGGACCGAGGGAGAGCTCTAGATGTGGTGTATTTAGATTTCAGTAAAGCCTTTGACACTGTTCCTCACAGGCGACTTATAAACAAACTGAGCACCCTAGGGATGGACCCTAAAGTTACTGCTTGGGTTAGAAATTGGTTGGGTGGGAGGCGACAAAGAGTACAAGTAAATGGAGCTCACTCTGAGGAGAAGGATGTTACCAGTGGTGTGCCCCAGGGATCTGTCCTTGGTCCGATTCTTTTTAACATCTTTGTTAGTGATATAGCGGAAGGGCTGTCGGGTAAGGTTTGCCTCTTTGCAGATGATACCAAAATCTGCAATAAAGTAGACACCCAGGAAGGTGTAGATAACATGAGGAGGGATCTAGCTAAGCTTGAAGAATGGTCTAGAATTTGGCAGCTGGGATTTAATGTTAAAAAATGTAAGGTCATGCATTTGGGCTGCAGCAATCCGGGGGAGCAATACAGCATAGGAGGTGAAGTACTTTTGTCCACTAAAGAAGAGCGGGACCTAGGCGTAGTTGTGTCCGATGATCTTAAAGTAGCTAAACAGGTAGAAAAGGCGACGGCAAAAGCTAGAAGGATGCTTGGGTGCATACGGAGAGGAATGGCTAGCAGAAAAAAGGAGGTGATAATGCCTCTGTATAAGTCTTTGGTGCGACCTCATTTGGAGTATGGTGTGCAATTCTGGAGACCGCACCTTCAAAAGGATGTGAACAGGATGGAGTCGGTACAGAGGGTTGCTACTAAGATGATTAGTGGTCTTCATTATAAAGCATATGAGGACAGACTTAAGGATCTTAATATGTACACCTTAGAGGAAAGGCGGGATAGAGGTGATATGATTGAGAGGTTTAAATACCTCCGTGGCATAAATGTTCAGGGAGAGAGCCTCTTTCAATTGAAAGCAAGTTCTCCGACGAGGGGACATGGGATGAGGGTGAAGGGAGATAGATTCAGGAGTGATATGCTGAAATATTTCTTTACGGAAAGAGTAGTGGATCCGTGGAATAGTCTCCCAGTGGAGGTGGTAGAGATGAGGACAGTAACTGAATTCAAAAAAGCATGGGACCAACACAGAGGATCTCTAAAGGTAAAAAGTGGACTGTTGTAGTTGTTGTTATGGAAGGACAGACTAGATGGGCCTTGTGGTCTTTTTCTGTCATCATGTTTCTATGTTTCTATTTGAGCATTACTGCGTCAGGATTTCTGTCCAGGTACTGCCATATGACTGGCTCGTCCTTTCTGTTGTTGTTGATAGAAGGGTTTTCTGAGGTCTTTTTTCCTCTAACACAGTGTTACTTTAGGCTCCTTGCTTGATCTATTGCGGAGTTACTTTCACAGTTTTGTTGTTATTTTGGATAAGAGTCTCGTTGGGAGTTTTTTATCTGTGTCTTGGATTCTGTGGCTCCCTGAGGATATTGATTTTGATAGTGCTTCTTGATCAATGTACAGATTGTGCAAAAGAACAATCAGGTGTTCTAGTATACCCATGCTTCTTAATGTGGTCCAGAGTTTCTCTTGGTTTACACAGTCAAAAGCCTTGCTATAGTCGATAAAGTACAATATATTATGTCTTTTCACTCCCTAAATTGCTGTGGATATAAATAATTTTGTGCATCACATTTCTTTATAGTTGTCCAAGTAGGCCAGTCCATCCACTATATGAACTAGGCATCTGTCTAGGATGGAAAAACTCAAGGAGTGGCAGCCCAGCACCGATACAGCCTACACTGAAAGAACAAGCAGCATGGTGGCAGGCCTTTCAGCACCCACGTGTGCTCATTGCCTGCCACCTTCACCCTCTCTGACAGGAATTCTAAAAACATAGAAATATGAGGCAGAAAAATACCATATAGGCCTTATCTAATCTGCCCTTCCATATCAACTACTATAGTCCCTTTTTTTCCTTTAGAGATTTTCTATGTTTGTCCCATGCTTTCTGGAATTCAAATACTGTCCTCGTCTCTACTACCCACCAAAAGACAGCAAACTGCCACGTAGGCAACCAAGAACCAGTCAGGAAACATGGCAGGGAGTTCCAAAATGCCTTTATTAATCCACGGATCAAGTGTGCCTAAAAACCCGACACAGGCCGTGTTTCATTTAACACTTCCTCAGGGGTTAACGGCTCACTGAAAATACATATATATACACACAATAAGTTAAAAACCACAACAAATAAAAAAAAAATCAAAGTGCATAAGCATATAAAAGTTAATAAAACACACATCATCTTAAATAATTAAAACAATAAATAAATAAATAAACTAATAAAGTGTGATAAACCATTGATAAAACAACCTATTGCATTAAATAATAAATAACACGCAACAGTATAAAATACAAACTGCATACACTATAAAGACAAATGAACTCAAAAAAGGAAAGAGAGGAGGACCAAAAAGACATACAATATCCATTATATAAAACACAGTGTCTAAAAATTATTAAATAACAAGTAAAACAACATAAACATGCTAGTAAATAAAATAAGCATTACTTCATAATTACATAAGGAGTAAAAAGCATTACAGAGAAAACTGGAGGAGATAGGAGTGAATCAGTGGGATACATATAACTAAGTGGGATACATATAAAATTATGAAATAGTTGTGCACTTATCCAAAAGAAAAACCAAAATCAGGACCAGCTTATGGATATCAACAGGCCAACAATGCAACAACCAAATTAAAAAAAACAATTAAAAACCTACCGATATGACAGCCAATGTAAATCGCGGATCTCCTTGAATAGCAAGGCCGAGGAAACAACCTGCCCCTCACATACGATGTGAATTGAACTATACATAAATAAATAAATGAGACTATTCCATGTATCTACCACTATTTCCATAAAGAAATATTTCCGCATATTACTCCTGAGTCTATCCCCTTTCTCCCTCATCCTATGTCCCTTCATTTCAGAGCTTCCTTTCAATTGAAAGAAGCTCTCCACCTGAGCATTTATGCCACAGAGGTGTGTAAATGTCTCTATCATATCTTCTCTATCCCGCCTTTCCTCTAACGTATACATACTGAGTTCTTTAACTTTGTCCCCATATGGTTTATAACAAAGATCACCGAATATTTTGGTAGCCATCTTCTGCACCAACTCCATCCTGTTTACAGTTGTAGTCAACATTATTGACACCCTTGCAGGTCAACCCTTTATTGTCCAATATCTCCTAAAAAAGAGTGACCATTGAAATGGTTTTGGACTATATATGCACACATATTTGACACATAAAAGAGTCAAATAAAACAAGACCAATTTAAAAACGAAATAGTAGGAAATAGTTTAAAAAACTAAGATATTGCCAGGACATGATTATTCACTAAAAAAATGTGAACCTTCCTATGCATAGGAGCCCTCCACTACTAATTCTTATGTCAGAATGTTTATCATGAAACTGTAAAGCCTCTCATGACAAACTCTCCTTTTAATATTTTTATCAAGTGTACTATACACCTCTAATGTGTTCCAACACAATCTTCTTTTGAAAATACTTTGAAGCACCTATAGAAGAGCAAAATTTGCAATTTAGTTCCAAAGAAACTCACAACCACTACACCAGCAATATTTTGTCCAGCTGGTATTCAAGTTGTCGTTGAAATATTGTAACATCCTTGATATTATAGCTCATTCCATATGACAAGAGTTAATTGTAGCTCAATCCATATGATAAAATGCCACTAGATAAACACAGCACTGCATATAGAGCTTATCAATCCTTACAGCTCTGTCTCACTCAAAATGACATCCATCAATCCAAAATGTATATTCACGGCATCTGATGTGCCAAAGCATATGGTGACCAAAAGACCAATAAAATCAGACAGAGGCAGGTCTTACATCACCATCAACATCAAAGAAGACTCCACCAATCCAGTTCTTTGTTTAAACCTTGAGGGGCAACTGTAGATAATTTAAAAATCCAAGACTGTTCCAACTCTTGCAATTTATATTCTCTGTCCCCTCTGCGAGGGTCCATTGGGACCCAATCAATCATCTGTCAACGTAAATCCTTAAAAGTATGTTGGTATTGTATACAGTGATTAACCATTGGAGCACTCATAACCTTTCTGTTCAAGCACAATGAGTTTTTACGGAAACGATGATGAACTGATTGACTCGCATGACCAATATATTTCCTAGAGCAAGGGTAAAGAATCATATATACTGCAAGTGATGTAGTGCAAATCATCCTCCAATGGGAATAATATATTATGTCAGTAACTGGGTTTGTCCAGGAAAGGACAATAATGGTTGTGTCATAAATGCTGCAGGAATTACAACTAAAGTGTCCCAACCCAATGGTAGATAAATGATGTAATACTGGGCAATTCGCCAAGCAAGTAGTGTGTACTAATTGATCACGTAAATTAGATCCCCTGCTGTAAGCTATCCTTAAATCACTTTGGAAACAATTAAGTAATGATAACATTGGTCAATATAATTTGAGAATCTTAGTGACCTGTTGTGAACTAGACATAGAAGGTAAACCTACAATAAATTTATCATCATCAAAAGAAGGGGATGAATCCTCCTTCAGTGCTTCAGAGGTAGACCTAGAAGAGGAATTCCGTGTATTACAAATAAAATTAGTACAATCCTTATTGAGCCATTCATGATGTGAAAATCTTGCACTTGTAAGCAACTGAGAATTTTCTTCTGGTAACTCCAAGGGACCAAACGGTTAGTTAAGTCATCAACATGATTTTTGAACTCTTCCACAGTAGAGCATAAGCATCTAAGGAGGAGGAATTGGCACAGTGGTAATCCCCTTTTCAAGGGGTCAGGTTGAAAGCTTTGGTATCAAAGTAAACTGATGTGCTGAACTGCTTTCCTATAAAGTGTAGTCCATAATTGATGATCTTGTTTATATATTAACACATCCAAGATGTGCTGTGTGCTGTAAATTGGATATTAACTTTGATATCATTGATCCATTTCAAAAACATCCGCAACTCATCAGTCAACCCTTTCTATAAAAAGAACATATCAACTAAAAAACTAACCCACAAAGGAATGCATGTATATATATATATATATATGGCTTCAAAATGTGCCATGTATAATGTGGCCACTGATGGGGCAATCATAGCTCCCATAGCTATTCCACAAGTCTGTAGATAATACTTAGCATCATACATAAAATATTTTTTGTTAGCACTATCTCTAATAATTTTTGAAAAAAATTATGTGTAAATGGTAATCTAGAAGGTGATTCAATAGACAACTTAGATACCACTGCTAGCAGCTCCACCTGATCAATATTTGTATATAATGCATTGGCATCCATGGTTACTAGAATCAAATGATCCACATTTCCAGAAAAAAAAATAAGTTTAGTAATAAAATGTGTCATATCACATATAAAATATGGTACCTTGTGAGCAGAATGTTGAAGAAAATAATCACAAAATTGTGATAATGGTTCCAAAATGGATCCCCTGCACGTGACGATAGGTCATCCTAGTAGAGTGGCGAGGGATTTATGAATTTTGGGAACAGTATAAATAATTGGAATGTTGAGATGTTTGATGGTTATAAAAGTAAAATTCTTTTTTGGTAATCCAACTCATCAGTAATGCACCCAACATTAATTTAAGTATCTCATTTTCCAAATTTGGAGTAGGGTCAACCTCCAGTTGTCGATAATACTTTGTGTCTGCTAATTGTGACAATAAATGAGAATGATATGTCAATGTGTCCTGAATAACAATAGCGTCCCCTTTATCGCAACTCCGAACAATTATATCAGTCCTTTCCCTATGCTCCATAAGTGCAACACGTTCCTGCCTAGTGATGTTGCAAAAATTGGAAATATTTGTATCTTCCAATTTCTTAAGGTCTGCCAAAACCAAGCATTGATAAGTAGCAACCACTAGATATGGGACACTTGGAGGAATCCACTTTGAAGGATTCTTCTTAACTGAAATATCTGTAGTAGATGGCACGGATGAAAAATAATGTTTTACCTACAATTTCCCAAAAAAATGAAATAGTGCTAGATGCATTTTAAATGGCTGATATGAAACCATAAGGATGAATGACAAGCCAAAATTAAAAACTTTCTCCTGAATAAGTGTCAGTGTCAAATAATATAAATTCACAACTACTGTTTGGTCCAGGCATGCATTGTGGGGCCCTTCCATGGGTTGGCAACATAATTTTGGTGTTGGCCCCGACCAGTTTGAATAGAAGAACCATATTCCCACTCCAGTAAAACTAGACACACTTGTGATCAGTTACCAGTACTCATATGACTTGAATCAAACAGTGAATGATGGCTTTAATGTTTAAAATGGGCACATTCACTCCCTGTTCCATTTTCACAATGGTGAAGAGATCAACAGAAAAGCCATTATCACCAAACATCAAACTTATTTATTTATTTAATGTCTTTTTTTTATACCACGCTATTTAACATCAGTGCGGTTTACATACAACCTTAGCTTATACAGTGCACTGTTTACAATGAAACAGGTGATAAAACTTGGATAACACTGAGGGAACTATTTATAGGTAGGAATAACATCAGGTGGGGGGAGTGACTTTTACAGAGGTGGGGTATATACATGCTGCTATATACAAGGTGCACATAGTCGAGGATGGCGCCACTTTTACAAAAGTGGGGTATGTACATGCTGCTATTTACAAAGTATGCATATCAAAGCGGTACAAAGCCATTGGGATTCCTGTGTCTACAATTTGCAATGTTATTAAGAACTGTCAAGAACCTCCCAAGGTGAGGTGGGAAGAGGAGAATTAATCCAAGAAGTCTTTGAAGGATAGTGCGAACTATTGGAAAAACACTATGTACAACATCCAAAGAGCTTAAGACTGACCTGGAGCAATCTGGAGTGATGGTTTCAATCCACACTATAGGCCATGCACTAAACAAAGAAGGATTTCTTGAGCAAAGGCCAAGGAAGACCCCCCTGCTCTAAGACAGACATTAATAGGCACGCCTGATCTTTGCCTAAACCTACCTTGAAAAAACACAATCATTCTGGGAAAATGTTCTATGGACAGATGAAACCAAACTTGTACTCTTTGGCAATGCAGACCAGTGATACTTTTATAGGTCATAACAGACCTACTATAAAAGCCAGTGCACCGAGGGTGGGCTCGTGCCTGAGGGTCTTACCAGAGGGCCCTTTGGTGTGGCCATTAGGCATGGAAATTAGGCACCTGGAAGAACTGGTCAACACATTTTTACAAAAGTCATGTTACTGAAATAAAATAGTCATTTCTTATTAATTTTTATATGCTGAACACGAATATGACAGTGAAATTGCAAAGTTGGCTCTAGTTTTTTTGCAATCTACAAGAATTAATGTTTACGTCACAAGATGCATGTCAATAGTAAATATAACAGGCCTTCGGTTAATACCTGTAAAAAAACAAGTCATAGACTACTTCTTAGATTTTTTCACCTGTCTCTAGTACAGCTGTTCGGGAGCTTCTCTGGGGAGTGTCCAGCAGTAGTCAGCCAGCATTGTAGTGGACCATTTTCCCTGGTATCTTTGCTCCATCATTGCGATATCCTGGTGAAAATGTTTGCCCTGTTCATCACTAATCACACCACAGTTGTCAGGAAAGAAATTGAGATGGGAATCAAGGAAATGGATCTTTAGAGACATATTGGAGCCAAGTTTCTGATACTGCATCAGCATGTCTTCTACTAGTTCCTTGTAGTTTTCTGCCCTAACATTCCCGAGAAAGTTTGTTGACACTAGGTGAAAAGCATTCCATGCTTGTTTCGCATCATCCTGCAGCAAGTTGTTGAACCAGTCATCTTTGATGAGCTCTCGAATCTGAGGACGCCAAAAACTCCCTCTTTAATCTTTGCTTCGCTGAGTTGAGGAAATTTTTCATGCAGGTATCGGAAAGCTGGTGAAGTGCGATCCATGGCTTTCACAAAATTTTTCATCAAACCTAGTTTGATGTGAAGGGGTGGTAGCAGGATTTTGTGAGCCTCAACCAGAGCTGGGAGCTGGATATTCTTCTCTCCAACTGTTACATTTTGTCTGTGATTCCATTCCTTCCGCAAGTAGTGCCAATCCCTTGCTCGTCTATCCCACTCACATAAGAAACACATGCATTTTATATATCCCTGCTGCAGTCCCATTAAAAGGGCAACTACTTTCAAGTCACCACAGAGGTGCCAGCTGTACTTGTTATAGTTAATGAAAGTCAGTAGATGCTTTAAGTTGTCTTTCATGTGGACGGCATGCACTACTGGAATAGATGGAAGATGGTTTCCATTATTCAAAAGCACAGCCTTCAGACTCAGTTTCGAAGAGTCTATAAATAGTCTCCAGTCTTGTGGGTCATGAGTGATTTTTAAGGCATTCATGAGGCTTTCAGTATCAGAACATAAAACCAGATTACTTTCATTTCTGAAGAAAGGCTCCAACTGCTGGTGGCGCTTTCAATATGAAATAATGTTGACATCTTCTTCTAGAAGATTCCATTGTTGGAGTCTTGATCCTAGTAATTCTGCCTTGTTCTTGGATAAGTCCAAATCATGAACCAGGTCATTTAGTTCTTCCCGTGTTATTCTGTGTGGAGTTGATAATGCATCGCAGTGAAAATCTGGGTCACTGCATGCTGACGGACCAGGAGAAGAACAGGTCGACTCACCCTTGTCCTCATCAGATGAATCAAGAGAATATTCTGATGGAGGTTCTGGAATAGGAAGTCCCTCACCATGTGAAACTGGTCTCAATACAGACGGAATGTTTGGGTAGACTATGCTCGACTTCTTTTGCTTCGTTATTCCGCTGGAAAGAGGAGGAACCAAGCAGAAGTAACAGTCATTTAAGTGGTTGTTTGGCTCTCTCCACACCACCGGGACTGCAACTGGCATTGATGATCTTTTGCAGTTCAACCACTGTGAAAGCTGTGTTGTACATGAAGCGCAGCATATATGCGGGGCCCAAGGCTTGTCTTGGTCACCAATCTTGCATCCAATGTAAAGATGATATGCCTTCTTCAGTTGAGAAGTGATACTTTTCTTCTGGTTGGCAAATGTCACTTCCCCACAAATGTAGCAGAAATTGTCAATGGTATTAACACACTTTCGCGGCATTACTGTTCTGTATTGTACCTATATGGCTAAAATTATATGATTAATAAAAGTTTCATGTAACAGTAGCTTAAACTGTCTCGCACACAGTCTGAAATATTTTAAATGCTCAACCTTTCCGACTGCGTATACTACACTGTTGACGTCAGATGGCTTCAGCAGCTGTTTGGCAGTAGTATTGCATTGCATCAGAAAATGATGCAATCAATTCTGGATGATGTGTGCATGCTGGTATTATGCAACGTGATGCAATTTTATATCATTCAAGGCTTATTTGGGATGTTGTTGATGTCCTACTGGATAAATTTACACAGTGAAACGTAAAAAATGAACTACGTGCAATATATTCAAAACGAGAGCCAATAAACAATTTTTAATATTATATTTGTGTTCAGCTCACCAAGATACTACAGATTAGGGTCTTTTAAAATCAGTAACAATTTCAATGTTGACCAGTGAATTCTCAGCTGCTACATACAAGATATGTGACTGTGAGGTGAACCTACTTTGTGTATGTTACAAGCAGGCTCCGGGGCACTCTCTACCCACTTTCACTTGATACAATGTATATCACTGTCTGCTCTATCTTTAATTAACTGCTACGCATTGTTTTAAAGTATCTTGCCTACTGATTTGCATTGTTACACTATTACTTATCAATTGAATTGCATTGATACATGGTACTTTGCCAACTGAAAAGTAATTCCACTATATCTGACCATTTTCTCTTGCTTACTTCATCCTTACTCACACAGCTGGATCAAATATCTCCCCCTACTGCATTATTTAAACCTAATACTCACGTACATCCTAACCTGCCTATCAAGTAATTCAAATGCTCTCACCCAAACTGGTATTATTCCAATTATATGCACTCATATTAACATACACAAACCACACCAAAAGTACCCCATGATACATACCTACAGAGACTAATCTACATAAACCCCATTCCACTAACCTCCCACATGACAGTCTTGCCCCGGCAAAACCTCATCACTTAAATGTGCATAAATAAATGCAAGGTCTATAAAAAAGAAGACACAAATCATTGTAGACTACATAAATTCAGTCAACCCTGACATAAGTTGTAAATAATAGTTGTAATAAATAGCCGCAGTAATGTATATAGTTAATGCTCAGTTATGTTCAACTGTTCTTGTAATGTTATAATGTTCAGAAGTTCAATGCATGTTAACTGTTGTTCATTGTAAACCGCCCCTGATCTTTGGAAGGGGCGGTATATAAAAGTTTACAAATAAATAAATAAATAATATTTGTAACTGAAACATGGCTTCATGAACTAGACAGCATTCTACTAAACCAACTATGCCCCCCCCCCCCAATTCTAAAATACCCCATACCCCCAGAAAAACTAAACTGGGGGAGATGTTCTGACAAAAGAATCATTAGAACCACAACTTCTCAGCTCTGGTACTACATTTGACATTGACCGGCTAATAATCAACAGTGGAAACCTTGCACAATACCTATTATACAGACCACCGACCTCTGACCCTGACAGCCTAGCTAACATTATTGACAATATTGTTAACATATCCCCAAAGAAACAGGTTGTCCTACTTGGAGATGTCAATCTCCCTTCAGTGCAAAATATATATTCACTTTCACTAGTGCAATGGAAGAGTTAAACTTTAGACAAATCATAACAAGCACTTCACATAAAAAAGGAAACCTCATAGACCTCATATTTTTACCTCACAAAATTCAATTACTCTCTAGCATCCCTCCTAAGATAACCCCAGTTCCCTGGTCAGACCATCATCTCATCCAATTCACTCTTGAAATTAAAGTACCCCAACCCAACTCAGATCGAAGTCACCCCAAAATTTGATTGAAAGATAAAGTGGTATACAAAACTGGTTAAATAAATAAAATATATTCTAAATTCAAACATTTTGACAAAAAAAAAAACCTTCACAAATGAGCTCCTCAGGCCCTTAGACTTAAATACAAATGATCTGGACACTCTATCTAATCAAATGGAACAGTTCCATTAACATAGCTACTAAGCCACAGAACTCCCCAAACATCTCTAAAAACCCTTCCAAACAATGCTTCTCCCACGAGCTGAGATTAATAAAAAGAGAACTGAGAAAGCTAGAATGATCCTGGAGGGCATGAAAACTTCAGACAATAGAGACAAATGCATGTCTCCAGATAATGGCACCACATTAACCTAGCTAAAAAGGACTATCACACTAAGCTACTTATGAAATGCTGACCCTTGCCCAGTTAAATGGATCAAGGATTCAATTTCTGAATTAGCCCCCTTCATATTAGATATTTCCAACAAATTACTTTCTCAATGGTACATGCCTCGTGAATTTAAAAGAGCTATCATTTGTCAAATACTAAAAAAACCAAAGCCTTAGACAAAACAAATACAGCTTCCTATAGACCCATCTCAAGTTTCTCTTTCCTTGCCAATATTATAGAAAAATAATGTTTACTTGCAACTGCAAGAACACATCGACATCTATGCCCCTCTGGATGATAACAAATTTGGATTCAGGCCATACCACAGTGCTGAGACTTTAATGCTGGGCCTATACAATAAAATCATCAAGGGAATTGATAACATCAACCAGGCCTACATACTATTATTCCTACATATATCTGCTGCATTTGACTCGGTCATACACACACTTCTAATAAAAAGACTAAGACAAATAGGTCTAAGCAACCTAACGCTCAAGTGGTTTATCTCCTATCTCTATGACCGGTTTCGACAAATCTGCATGGGACACATCAGCTCCAACTCTTACTCCCAAACCAAAGGCCTTCCACAAGGATCCACACTTTCAGCCCTGTTATTCAATATCTACATTCAGCCAGTTTGCCAAATCATAAAAAATGCAAGATTGATTATGCTATCTATGCCGATGATATAATGATTTGCATGCCCTTCAACATAATCACTCCCAACTTTGAGCCCATAATGTTCTGCTTTAGGGAAATAGTCACCTGGCTTAAAGTTGCTGGTTTAAACACCAGCTACAAGAAAACAGATGTCTTGATAATAACTAGGAATCAAGCCCACATACCACCACGACACATAACAATTGATGATGTTGATCTCTCAATCAAAGATGAAGTAACATATTTAGGTGTAAGTAACATATTTAGACAAACACCTCTCTTTTCAGTCACACATCAAAAATCTTACAAAAATAATTTTCAATAAGATCCATCTTCTGCAGTATCTAAAACCCTTACTTCAGCCCTCTGACTTCAGAACCATAATGCAAGCAATGTTTACCCCACATACAGACTATTGCAATAGTCTACTTCATGGTCTTCCCAAAATATCCCTACACCCACTCATAATGGCTCAGCATACTGCAGCACGAATCATCCACAATGCATGCCGAATTGATCATATAACACCAATCTTATATGACTTACACTGGCTGTCCATACAAAGCCGCATCAAATTCAAGATATTAATGACCACTTTCAAAATCATCAGAAAAATAGCTCCCAAAGCCCTTTCCCAATTATCCCTTTTCAGGACGAGCCCAAAACTCTCGGGATCCAAAATTCTGACTAAATATTCCTATCAAATGTTATATAATACATGACCATAGCAGAAGGAAAATCACTATTAGAGCATATTGAATAAGACGGGTACAATTTTCCTGAAATATGCAAAAATTAACCCGGTTGCAGAATGTGGATTAAAAATTTAAAGTAGGCCTTCAAAGGGTTAATAAAAGTAGCACCCATCAATCGACTAAGAAGAGAACAAATGACTAACATGCCCTCTACCTCATCAGCTTTCTGTAACCGAGGTACCCGTAAGCCCAACCCCGCACTTGACAATCCCAATAAACCAATCCACACCAGATTATGGTAAACAGATGCTTGGTCGCAGCTTTATTAACAACAGTGAAATTCGGCCCAACATGGGCCAACTTAATATTGCCCAACATTGCAAACATACCCCCCCTGCCCCCCCCATTTCCGGATGATACCCCACCAGCCATTTCAAGCAAAGTGGAGCACCATCCACCCCCCCATTTCCCTTCCGCCCGCCTCGCCGTTATTAGCAGAGGCAGGCTCCCGTTGCCTTCACCGGGTAGAGACCCCCAGCCGGGACGTCTCTTCCACCCCGGGAGCTGAACCGCTCCCACTCCAGGCGGCAACAGCCTCAAGTGCCCCCCGGGTCGACGAGCGCCCGCTCGTCACCCCGCCCTGATCAGCTAACCAGTGAACATACCCCCCCCCAGCTGCGACAACCACCCCCTTTATGTGAAAAGAGGGAGGGAGGGAGGGACCTTTTCTCCAGGCGAGCAGGACGAGAGAGGACGAGTACCAGGCATGCACCTCTCTTGCATCCTGCCGCCCCGCCTCCTACATCTTCACAGCCAATCAGGCTGCACGATCTCCAGGACGCGTCCCGCTCCTCTCCCTCCAGCAATCCCCCCCCCCCAGGAAACCCTACCCACGTGCAGGGTAGTCGGGCCCCGGGGACCCGGTTACAAGGCCGGCCTCGGGACCCGGCCCTGCGGCGACGGCGAGATTAAGTCTAAACCAGCAGCAGAGCATTTGTGTTTATATCCCCAATGCTCTGGACCTCCCTACCACCCATTCTCTGAAAATTAAAGACTTAGCCTCGTTCCGCTTCCATCTCAAAACCCATCTCTTCATAGAACATTTTGGTCAAAATGAAACTATAACTCTCACTGACCCAATATTATTTCCCCCCTCCTCACCAGTAGGCTATCCGATCAATCAAACTGGTCAATAAATCACCCAACCTTTAACCCCATCCTGTACTGAAGGATATTATCAATCAAAAGAACTGTAAATATGCTGTTTATAAGTTAAAACTATCTTGAATCATGTGCATTCTTGATTGCCTGTTATTGCACCATTTATTGTTACAATGTTTAATGTATCGGTTGTTTTAATTGTAAACCACTATGATTACTTCATATAGTGGTATATAAAGCACACAAATACAATAAAAAAATAAAATAAATAGGTGAATAAATAAAGCTTATAAGGAAAAAAACCACCCTTCCTACAGTTAAATTTGGTGGAGGTTCTATAATGTTATGGGACTGTTTTGCTGCCTCAGGAACTGGAAGCCTGGAATGTATTAAAGAAATCATAAAGTCAGAGGACTACCAAGGTACAGTATTTTAGAGCAAAATGTGCTAGGTCTGAAGGCTAGGTCTGGGTCATAGGTCATGTGTCCTTCAGCAGGACAATGACCCAAAACATACATCCAAAAGTACAAAAGAAAGGTTGAGATGGAAAAACAAAATGGACTGTTTTAAACTGGCCAGCAATGAGCCCCGATCTCAGTCCAATCAAGAACCTTCGGAGAGCAGAAATCTGCCATTGGTAAAAGGAATCCTTGAAACATTCGTGAGCCGGAACAAATCACAGTTGAAGAGTGGGAGAAACTACCAGCAGACAGATATTTGAAACTTATAGATGACCACAAGAAATGTTTGGAGGCTGTCCTCACTTTCAAGGATAGTGCAACCAAATATTAGTGAAGTCAGAAGGATGCTTGGGTGCATATGGAGAGGAATGGCCAGTAGAAAGAAGGATGCGATAGTGCCTCTTTTGCCGTAGCCTTTTCTACCTGTTTAGCCATTTTAAGATCATTAGAAATTATCACACCCAGGTCCTGCTCTTCTTTCGTGGATTGTACCACTCCCTTGGGTTTTTGCAGCTCAAATGCATGACACTTCATGTTAAAAAGAATCGGACCAAAGACAGATCTACGTGGCATACCACTGGTAACATCCTTCTCCTCAAAGTGAGCTCCATTTACCTGTACCCTTTATTGCCTCCAGGGGTGGCACAAGGCAATCTGCTGCCTGAGGAGAAGTATAAAAAGGTGCCCCCCACCTTAGAGGGGGGGGGCGGGGCTTTTTCAGAAAGCCAATCAGAGACTGAACCAAACAAAAAAGCCGATTAGATTATATGGAGGAAATGCAAGATGTTTGCACACAGGGCCATATCGAGCTGTAATCGCACCCTGTGCTACTTGCAGCTCGGATGCACGCCCCCCCCCTCTCCCTCCATACCTCTGTCCAGTGCTGTCTGCTCTTTCCCTGCTGCTGCCGATTCTTTTTAACATGAAGTGTCATGCATTTGAGCTGCAAAAACCCAAGGGAGTGGTACAATCCACGAAAGAAGAGCAGGACCTGGGTGTGATAATTTCTAATGATCTTAAAATGGCTAAACAGGTAGAAAAGGCTACGGCAAAAGAGGCACTATCGCATCCTTCTTTCTACTGGCCATTCCTCTCCATATGCACCCAAGCATCCTTCTGACTTCACTAATATTTGGTTGCACTATCCTTGAAAGTGAGGACAGCCTCCAAACATTTTTCACGGAGGCACCGCTGGATGGAGGTATGGGGAGGAGGAGGGGGGCATGCACCCAATCTGAAAGGCGCCGGCATTTTAAGAAGATCTGTCCCTCCCTACTCTGACATCGTGTCGGAGAAGGGAGGGACCAGACCTTCTTAAAGTGCTGCAAAAAGGCTTGGGGAGCGCATTTCATCTGCCTGCTATTTTCCTGCCAGCGGCAGCAGGGTAACAGCAGACAGCTGAAATGTGCCCCCCAAACCTTTACGCCCTGTGCGGCTGCACCGCTTGCACAGGGCTAGTTATGGACCCGTTTGCACACCAAGGAAATAAAAGATGCAAGAACCAACAGCACAGTTTATAAAACTAAATTATAACTCATTTTTATTTTGTTGTTATAAACTGTGTTATGGTTCTTGCTTTTTCTTTTTCAACATATATTTTGCATCCACAGTAGGTGCAGAGCATAACCAGGACATTCACCCACAGAACTCAATATTTAAAGAAAAATAAATCTGATTCTGATCATCTCACTAACAACAACAACAACCACTATTCTCCAGTACCAGGCATATTGTGAACTAATAAAAGACCCTACAACAAAGAGCAAACCTACCATACCATACCATATCAGCACAAACTTCCAAAACTCACATAAGGAGCCCATCTAAAAAAAGCATCACTGTAAATACTACAGTGGGCCCTGGAACATCCATACACCTATTTGAAAAGCTGAACAAGTCAAATTACTACAGTACAGTATAGATCTTTATGTACAAACTCCATGTTAACAGAACACCTGACCTCAGTCAAAAACTCACAACATTGACCCTCACCAAGTACAGAATGCAAATGCAATGTGTGCCTTTGAGTCAGTCCTGACTCCTGGTGACCCAGAAGCTCCTGGGTTTTCTTGGCAGTGTTGCTGGAAGTAGATTGCCAGGTCTTTCTTCTGAGGCAATGGAGGGTTAAGTGACTTGCCCAAGGCCACAAGGAGTGCTAGTGGAAACTGAACCCTGGTTGCTTGGTTATCAAGCCAGTGTTCTAACCACTAGGCTACTCCTCCACTCCTAAAGTATTGCATAAGTAACCACAATCTAAAGTAAAAATAAAAATATGTAGACTAAATTTAAATTGAAACATCAAGAAGCCAGAGTCCACATGCAGTGCAATATCAGATAAATAAGAGATGCAGTTCCCCAATACTGTGTAAAATATAAAAATAGCGCAAAGTCCAATAACTAAAATTAAATTAAATTATTTTTTCTACCTTTGTTGTCTGACTATTTTATTCTCTGTTCATGCTGGTTCCAATCTGAGGCTTCAGCTTTCCTGTCTTCTCTTAGCTCTCTTTCTGTGGTCTATGGTCCCTCTGCCATTTCTTATCTCTTTTTTTTTCTTCACTTCCTTCCATCAGCCCATTTCCAGTTCCAGTAACTCTCCCCAGTATCAGCCCCCTTCCCTCCCAGTACTTTCCAATGTCAACCACCTTGCATTCCCATGACTGCAACTGGTGTCCATTCCCTTCCAGTCCCCCTCCTTCCCCACTGTCCAGCACCTTCTAGTCAAAATACCATCTCAGATAGCAGCTCACTTCCACTCTCAGTGCCACACCCCCAGTCAGCTCCCTCCCAGGCGCCCTACCCTCTGTCCAACCCCCTTCCAGTGCCATTTGCATGTCAGCTCCCTTCCAACCTCCTCCCCATTATCCAACCATCTACCACTCCCATCCCCAAGTGTCAGCTCCCTTCCAGTCCCCCTTCAGTACATCCCAGGTGTCAGCTCCTTTCCAGCCCCCTCCTTCCCCTGTGTCAGCTCCCTTCGTGACACCTCCTTCCCCTGGCAGACCCTCTCATTATCCACTCCCTTCCAGTCCTATTCTACCATCCTCCCGCATCAACCCATTTGTAGCCCTAGCCCCTAGTTTTCTTCCAGGGCCAGCAACATTCTCCTCCCCTCCCCCATTAGCCCATTTCCAGTCCTATCCCCCTTCAGCCCACTCTAGTCCTAGCCCCCCAATCAGCCTATTACCAGTCCTAGCTCATTTCCAGTGCTAGCCTCCCATCTGCCCATTACCAGTCCTACCCCCCCCAATAAGTCCATTTCCAGTCCTATCCCCCAATCAGCCCATTTCCTGTCCTAGCACCCCTAATCAGCCCATTTCCAGTTCTAAACCCCGATCAGCCCATTTCCAGTTCTAACTCCCCCATCAGCCCATTTCCAGTCCTAGCCCCCTCCCAGTCAGCCCATTTCCAGTCCTAGCCCTCCATAGCCCATTTCCAGTCCTAACCCCCCATCAGCCCATTTCCAGTCCTAGCCCCCCATAGTCCATTACCAGTCCTAAACACCCCATCATCCCACTTCCAGTCCTAACCCCCCATCAGCCAATTACCATTCCTAAACCTCCCCATCAGCCCATTACCAGTCCTAGCCCCCATAGCCCATTACCAGTCCTAAACACCCCCCATCAGCACACTTCCAGTCCTAACCCCCCATAGCCCATTACCAGTCCTACACACCCCAACAGCCCACTTCCAGCCCTACCCCCCCATCAGCCAATTACTATTCCTAAACCTTCCCATCAGCCCATTACCAGTCCTAGCCCCCCATAGCCCATTACCAGTTCTAAACACCCCCCATCAGCCCACTTCCAGTCCTAACCCCCCCATCAGCCAATTTTCAGTCCTACCCCCCCATAGCCCATTACCAGTCCTAAACACCCCCCATCAGCCCACTTCCAGTCCAAGCCCCTCATAGCCTATTACCAGTCCTAAGCAGCCCCCATCAGCCCATTTCCAGTCCTAGCCCACAGAGGAAAAAACAAGAACTCAAGTTGCTGCCGCTGCTGAGTCCGCTTCTCGGCAGCGGCAGTCTCCGGCAGACTCATCTGCCTCTCCTTCCTATAGAAGCCGCAGCTCCTGCTTCTTGGAACAGCAGCTGTGCTAGCGACATCAACTTAAACACAAAGCAAAACCGGTGCAGAAGACTGCAGAGCCTTCCCATGCAACGGCGTCCCGCCCCCAAAGGAAGTAACTTCCTTTGCATACAGCTTCCTTTGGGGGCGGGATGCTGCTGCATGGGAAGGCTCTGCAGTCTTCTGCACTGGTTTTGCTTTGTATTTAAGTTGATGTCGCTAGCACAGCCGTGGTTCCAAGAAGCAGGAGCCGCGGCTGCTATAGGAAGGAGAGGCAGGTGAGTCTGCCGCTGCCGAGAAGCGGACTCGGCAGCAGCAGCAACTTGAGCGGTTGGATTTTTTTTATTTTTAACTTTAGAAGTTGAAGTGAGGCGGCTATTTTGGGGGCATTTTTTGCCGCCTTTAAAACATCACTGCCTGAGGCAGCCGCCTCACTTCGCCTCATTGTAGAGCCGCCCCTGATTGCCTCCCACTCAACCAATTTCTAACCCAGTCACTTTAGGGTCCATCCCTAGGGTTCTCGATTTATTTATGTCATCTGTGTGGAACAGTTTCAAAGGCTTTACTGAAATCTAAGTACACTACATCTAGGGCTCTCCTAGATGTGTACTCCGTTACAAGATAACCTTGCTTATGTACACTGAAGAGCAGTTATTTATTAGTTCCCAATTTGCACACTTCTTTACATTTGCCTCTAGTTTTTATCCCCTTTCCCCTCAATTCAGCATTTCCTGTAAATGTTCATTTCTAGTGTACGATATTAGGAAATGTGCTATGATGCTAAATTTTGGTACATGTGCAAAAGAAATGGTGCATCTCTTTTTGTAGCGCTGTTTCAGTACAGACACATTTTTTGTTTTAGCCAGTGTATCCCTAACAACCTAACTAGGCATGTTTTAAAAGATAGTCTTCTAAGTCCGGCAATGGGCTTCAATTTCCAATTCATTGGAAATGAGGCCCATTGCTTATGTATACAATGCCAGTATTCATAAGCAAGGCTTTCTTGTAACAGGGTGTACATCTAGGAGAGCCCTAGATGTAGTGTACTTAGATTTCAGCAAAGCCTTTGAAACTGCTCCACACAGGTGACTTCTTCCATGCACTGGTGGAAGAAATCGCTGGCATGTGATTGGTTTATGAGCTGTCAGGGAATAAGCGTGAAAGGTGGCATGGGAAAAGGTCGTTAAAAGAGCAGAGAGGTTGTGTAACACTCACTGAGATGGATAGATTCATATCCAGTCTGCTAACATGAAGGCAAACAAGAGAGGTGGGTGTCTGCAGTCCCATGGGGCGCAATTGGGAAGAAGGTTGTCTTGAGGCACTCTCGGATACAGTACAGTAGCAGTGATACCTTCATTGTGGGAAAGGTGTTGTAAATAATGGGCTAGATTTTCATATGGTACAGTGATTATATTAAGTTAAGTGGCCATACCGGAGCTTAAATTAATAAATCTGTTCAGTATTGTCTGGGCACCATGCTGACTGTATACATTTAGTTTAGACTTGCTATTTGGCAAAACTAAACTAAGGGGCCCTTTTACTAAGGAACACCATGGTGTTGCACCTATCACACTCATAACACTCAAAACTATTGCATGTTAGGTGCAACACAACTGCATGAACTGTAGGGAAATGGAAATCAGGCTCCTGGCAGTTAGCATGGTGCAGCCTGAAGTAACATGGTGTGAAAAAAGTTTGGGAGCACTAAGCACCACTTGTGGAGGTGGCAATAAGTGCACCCATGCTATTTGGCATGCCTTGCAATTAACACAGGACACACAGACTGCAAGGCACTCAGCCTACCTACTCTCTACTCCTAACCCAGCCACTTACTACCCCAATGTGCTCAGAACAGTTAGCACAGAATTGAGCCATTCTGACTGTGCCAGCCCCATGCTAACAGTTACCGCAGGTCACAGCATGTGGTTAGCGCATGATCTAACCCGCTCTAACAGTTGAGCACACATTAGTAAAAAGGCCTCTAAATGTATAAACTATCAAGATAGCAGCTGAATATTCCCATCCTGACTTCACCCCCACCAAACCCAGGCCTAAAATAAACAAATAGTAATAGTGGTGTCAACCACATGATGAGGGTCATTTTATAAGAGCATGCCTAGTTTTATGCATGAAAGTAAGTGCCTTAAAGGGTACGTCATTTACATGCATAAATAGCCTCTTATAAAATCACACCAAGCTTAAAAGTATGTGCATTCATTTCATGGTGAGTATTTTAACTGTGGGCATACACAGGACTGGAGTCTGAGTGAAGCACAGGGGGGCACGCAAGTATGAACATAGATTATAATATACTATAATTTACTGGTGTACTTGCAGAATGTAGCTCTGATCATTTATGGCAGTTCTGGGGCTGGCATAAATGATCATGCCTTAAATTAAGGCATGTTTTTAACCACTTATCCTAGTTTTCAATCACTTATGATAGGCGCCTGCTTTTCTTTATAAGTTAGGTTTAAAATATAGGTGTGTTTTTGCTGCCTTAAACTAGGGACCCACTTACCCTCTATACATATATTCACTGCCAATGGCCATACATATAATAGTGCTGCACTGTAGGTTTGTGCATTTTGGGTTCATTTGGATATTTCTTTGCGTGCCTAAAAATGAAGGGCCAAATATTCAGCGGCAGTAGTGACTAGCACTGCTAAAATGCTACTGAACCTTAAACTTGGATATTCAATGCCGTGACCATATCTGGACTTTGGCGTTGGATATCCAGGTTGGCTGGCTAGTTTCTGCAGTGAAAGCTAGGCCAGACTTTACTGCATTGGCGTTTCATCGCATGCCAGTGAGTGCCACACCCAGATCGCCCCTGGCATGTCCCACTGTTAACCGGTTAGCATCAGGGTGTGCAGCAGTGGCACCCACAGATGTTCAGCAGCACTGTGTCAGTGCCGCTGAATATCCCATACTACTGCTACCAGTCATACGCAGCACTGCACAGAAACATGTAAGAGACAGTCCCTGCTCATCAGAGCTTATAATCTAATTAAGACAAACACAGAAGGCGTAAACAGGGGGAAGGAGAAGGAGACCATACAAGGACATTAATACAATGTGCAGGTCTGCTAACCATATTAACCCCTAAGAATATCTCCCCTAAGTGTCTAGGAAATTACTTTTGCTTGCACATATCAATAGTGCATGTATAAATTGGGATGTATACGTGTGCACAGTAGATCCGCAATTATGATGAAAACAAAAATATTGGTTTGTTGGTTTGTTTGTGATAAAAATGACAAAATTATTTGGCCTACACATGCCTCCTGCACTGGTTTTTACAAGAATACATTGGCCATTGTCTCTGAAAATTTGCTACTTAATGCAAAACTCTGGCCAAAATCTGCAAATTATTTATTTAGCTGGTTTTATATACCACCTTTCAGGATGTCAGGGCAGTTTACATGGAACAAACTGCACAGTAACATACATGGAACACTGTGCAATAACTTAGCAACATTAACAGCATGCATATGCATTGCACCTATGCTAGTGGTATCTAGAAAAACATATACATAGTCAGGCTCATTCTGTCCCAGACAACCATCCCTCTGTATGCCCAGTCATAACCGGACGTGCAGAGGGAGTCACAATTCTGATACCGTGGGGCACGTCTAGCCCCGCAGGACCAGAATCCTTTAATGAGGATCACCTCTGGAAGGAACAGACTAGCATTGAAGGGCAATGTTGATGCCAGGGGGAAAACCTATGGTCATCGGTGTTGGAGCCCTCAACATGATTTAGAGGGAGAAGGCTGAGAAGCCTCTCAAGCTTCTCTGGTGGGAGGAGTTGCCTCCTGAGACCTCAGAGGTTTGGCATGGGTCTCTCAAAGCTGTAACCCTAGTGGAGTCCCCACTGAAGGAGCCGGTATCAGTTTCATCAGTGCCAATGCTGACACCAACTGTGTAGCCCTCACTTCTAGTGGAGAGGATGCTGATGGAGGTCTCCCGGCTGAGGTGAAGCCGAACCTCAAAACCTTTGTGGTTTTCTTGGCTTCCTCAGACCATTTCTGATTATGATTGGTGCAGCCAGTCTCCTTGGGTGCCTCCAGTTCCAAGCATTGAGAACCGAGGACCCCTTCCCATCATCAATGGAGTTCTCAGTCCTATTGATACAAGTTCCTCAGTGACTCAGACTCCAACTGGGAGACTTAGGGAGAGTTTCCAGAGATGGTGAGGCGCTGGGATGTGCCCTCAGATCCCTCACTTCCTTCTGAGTGTCAAAGGTTCCCCCTTCTTTTCTGGAGTTTGTGAGGGACATGGGAAAGGCCTTACCTTTTGCCCTTGAGGCAGAGGATGAGTCTTGAACTGAGGAGCTTGAGATCCTCTAGTATCCCACCCCACCAAAGGAGGACATCATGATCCCTGTCCACCCTATTCTGGAGCTGCTCCATCTGAGGATGTGCGAGACCCCACTTGCAGTGCTTACAGTGAGCAAATGACTTGATTCCATGTATTGGGTCTGCAAGAGCCCGGGCTTTAAGAAAACCCATCTGCCTCCCAACTCCATGGTGGTAGAGTCAGATATGTGCCATATCAAGAGCACTAACATGCACTCCTCTGTGCCCCTGGGTTGAGAGGTCCGCAACATGGATGGCTTTGGCAGGAAGTGTTAATAGAGATCAATACTCGTGGCCCATATACAAGCATACCATCTGTATATGGGTCTGTACTTGAGAGACCTGGCAGGGGAGCTTGCCATGTTCTTGGCTTGGCTTTCTGGTGACCATTTTGAGCACGTCAGTAAAACCAAGGAATGTTCCAAATTTGTGACTTGGGCAGTCTATGATAGTTTTGAATCTGTGCCCAGAATGGTTGCAGTGGGCATTGGTGCCCGCCGCTTGGCATAGTTACAGTCCTCGGACCTGGTGCAATGGATTCAGGTCACCTTTGCTGATGTCCCTTGCCAGGGAAAGAACCTCTTCAGCAAACCCATGATGGAGAATGTTGCTAAGTTGGATGTGGAATAACACCATGACCAGGCTCTCTCGGAAGACCGCTGACCCTTCCCGACAGAAGGCTTCAGGGAAAAAGTCCTTCTACACAAAGAAGAAGAAAGTCTATGGTCATACCCCCATACCATTCCTACCAGGTGCTCCCACAATGGCAGCAGGCCAAAGGTCAAGGCGAAAGACAGCTGCATAGGCCTAAGACCCCAAAACCCCAACCAGTGACTTGGCTGCAGCCTGGGGGGGGGGGGGGGTATATTGACTCCCAGACCATGGCCTTTCCTCTCCTTTCAGGCCCAGTTCCACAGCACAATGGGGGACATCTCCAATCTTTTGCCCACCATTATCACCCACACCTAGGCATTGCAAATAATGGAGTATTACCTCCTACACTTATTTATTTACATTCTCTTATATACTGTGCTATTCTGCATCAGTGCAGTTTACATTGAACAAACTGAAATTACATTGAACAGTGCATTATAACTTGGAGATAACTATTTTACAGGGAACACAGGCTATGGAGGGTTAAGTGGCTTGCCCAAGACCACAAGAAGCACCTGTGGGACTAGAAACCCCAGTCCTTCTGGCCCAAGGTTGCTGTCCTCTAGTAGGATTTGAACCCCCAACCTTCTGGCCTGAAGTACCTTGCCCAACCACTAGGCCACTCCTCCACTCCAAGTAGAGCCTACCCCCCCTCCACCACTCCCCCCCCCCCACTCCTTTCTTTCCAGGGAAATGCTCTCTGGAACGTCACCATTGAGAACTTCTTCAACTGAAAGTAGCAAACCTTTTGGAAGCCAGGGCAATGGAACTGGTTCTGCCATCTCAGACAGGAAAAGAGTTCTACTCCCAATATTCCCTGGTCCCCAGAAAGACAAGAGGCTTCTGGCCCTTTCTGGATCGTTGAAATCTAAATTGCTTCCTTGTCAGTGAAAAGTTTAAGATGGTTTTATCTCTTGGAACGTTGCTGCCCTACCTCCACCAGAGAGATTGGCTGTGCTCCTTGGATCTAAAAGATACCTATATTCACTTCCTCATTCACCCCCTACACTTACAATACCTCTGCTTCATCAGCAGTAGCTGGCACTGTCAATATAGGGTTCTTTCCTTCTGACTAGCCTCCACTCCCAGAGTTCTCACAAAGTGCCTAGTGGTCATGGATGTTTTTCTCCGTGTGCAGGGGATTTTTGTTTTCCCTTAACCAGACAACTGATTGGTAAAGGGTGGCTCTCCAGATTAAGTTCACCAGGCTGCACAGCATACCATCCAGGTCCTGAAGCAGATCGGCTTCATCCTCAACTACCCAAAGTCCCTCCTGCAACCTGCTCAGCACCTTGAGTTCATTGGGGCTCTCCTTGATACTTCTGTGGCCAGAGCATATCTCCCGATAGACTGGGCCCACTGACTCATCTCTCTGGTGCACCAGGTTCAGTGTTGTTCAATGGTGTCTGCTCACTAGCTGTTTTGCCTCCTGGGCCACATGGCCTCCACGGCCCATGTCACCCTGTTTGCCCACCTCCATATGCGACAAGTGCAGTGGACCCTCTGTATGCAGTGGCAACAAGCATTGGGCCGCCTCTCCAGCAGAGTGCACATAACTCTACCACTTCTCGGCTTCCTCTGCTGGTGGCAGCAGTCGGTGCATTTTCTAGCAGGACTGCCTTTCCAAGCACACACACACAAGCAAATTCTGACAAAAGATGCCTCAAAGCTTGGATGGGGAGTCCATCTTGATGGCCTCTGCATGTAAGGCCTCTGGTCGGAGGGAAAATCTTTACTAGATAAACTTCCTCAAAATCAGAGCCATTGCAAATGCACTGCAAGCCTTCTGAATGTGGCTGGTTGGTCAGGTTGTTCTCATAGACAACCAGATAGCAATGTTATACATCAACAAGCAAGGGGCATGGGCTTGTACCTCCTCTGTTGGAAGACAGTCCAGCTCTGGAAGTTTGCCGTGAAGCACCAGATGCTTCTCTGAGCAGTGTATCTCTTAGAAGAGGACAATGCCTTAGCGGACAAGCTCACAGAGTCCTGCAACCACACGAGTGGGCTCTTGACATCCATGTGGCCTGTAAAATCATTCAGATGTGAGGTACCTCCACCATGGATCTCTTCACATCTCCTCACAGTGCCTAGCTGTTGCTGTTTTGCTCCAGGATGCTCTGCCACAGTTGGGTAGCATCCAATGTCTTCCTCCTGGATTGGAGTAAGGGACTCCTCTATGCTTACCCACCAACTCCCCTGGTGGCCAAGACACTCAAGGTTCAAGAAGACAGGGCCTCCTTAATACTCATTGCCCTATGGTACCCCTTGTTACTACAGTTGTGTCAGACACGTCCTTTCCCCTGGGCTGTGCTCCAGATCTACTCTCGCAGGAGGGCACTATATCCCAACCTCTGCTCCCTCTCGCTCACGGCTTGGCAAAGTTCCACCTCCCCATAGATGTCAAGAGCATTTTCCTGGCATCTCATAAGGACTCCATCAGGAGGGCATATGCCTTTAAGTGGTGCAGACTTTTAGACTGGGGTGCTGACTGAGCCCTCAATGCCTTTACTTGCTCAGTGGAGACAGTGCTGACTTACTTGCTTCACCTCTCGAACTCTGAACTAAAGTCTAATTTTGTCAATGTGCACCTGAGTGCTCTTGCAGCATATCACAGCAGTATTGATGGTCGGCCCCTTTCTGCTTATCCACTCATAGGAAGCTTTATGTGAGGCCTTCTGCTTTCTTGTCACCCTATTCGGTCATCACTAGTGGGGTGGGATCTCAATGTCATTCTGAGACAGCTGCTCTTGGCACCCTTTGAGCCATTGGCCACCTGTCCTATCAAGTTCCTCACCTGGAAAGTCATCTTTTTGGTGGCGCTTACTTAAGCATGCAGAATCAGTGAGCTGCAGGTGCTAGTAGCACACCCGCCTTATACCAGGTTCTACAAAAATAGATTGGTGCTATGCACTCCTCCTAATTTCTCCCTAAGGTGGTTTCAGCTTTCCAGCTAAACCAGTCCATGGTACTGCCCACCTTTTTCCCACAGCCTTACGCCTCCAGAGTGGAGTACAAAGTATGGAGAAACAATGACTACTCCCAGCCTGTTTGGGCCGTAGGAAATAAAGAGCTGCATGGAATGACGATGAGGTTTCGTCCATTCAAGATAAAAAGTGAGCGCTCTCTTACAGTCCAAAAAGCGCTTGCTTTTTAACTTGAATGGACAAAGCCCCATTGTTGGTCCACTCAGCTCTTTGTTTCCTATGACCCCAATAGGCTGGGAGTAGCCATCTCTAAGCACACCCTATCCATTTGAGTGGCTAACTGCATTTCATTTGCTTATGTCCAGGCTGGGCTTACCTTAGAGCACCACATCATACATTTGCAGCCCATTACTGCCTAGATGAGGAACCCGATGTGACACACCTTCGGCCAAGCTGTACTCCGGCACCTCTTTTGGGAATTAATGCAACTTCTTCCCTTTGGCCCTTCTGTCTGTCCAGGCTACTGGAGAGTCAACTGTCAGTTGATGCCTGAGGCTGGTGTTGAATCTCAGAACCTCAGCTTTTCCCACTGCTTTCTCTGTTCACTTTTCTGGTTGCTCCATTAGGCTGTCTACAGGGTTTTTTGGTAGCCTGTAGTTAGGGAGTCCCATATGTGAGGATTGACTTCCATTTTGGTCCTGGAAAAAGCATAGATTCTCACCTGTAGCAGGTGTTCTCCAGAAATAGCAGAAATCAATCCTCACTACCTTCCCTCCGTCCCATGGAGCTGTTTTCTTTTTAGGTTTCATTAAGCTATGTCATCATAGTGAGGTAAGGTGGCTCATTCGGGGCATGAAGACTGACATGCATGCATTGAGTAACTTCCAAAAGCTTCCTTTGGAAGCTGGAAAGTGTTCCCGCGTTGGCTCTGCCAGTGACGTCAATCATATGTGAGGACTGATTCCTGCTGTTCCCTGAGAACACCTGCTACAGGTGAGTAACTGCACTTTATTTGTTGTTTGAATGTTGTCTGGCAGGGCATTCCAGATCTGCAGTGCAAATAGAGAGAAAGCCCTATTCAATGTTGCTTTTGTGCTTGTCATATTTGTTAGCAGGACAGTAAGTGTAGATTGGATGTTGGCTCTTTTTGGTTTGTCATCCATTGTTTTCTGAATTAGGGATTGTAGGTATTCTGAGGATAGTTTGTGATATGCTTTGAAAGTGGCTATTATAGCTTTGTATTTAGTAAGTGTTTTAATGGGGAGCCAATGAAGGTTTTTAAGTATTAGTGTTATATGCTCATGCTTGGATGCACCAGTAAGCACTCTAGCTGCTGCATTGTCATCTGCATTTGGGTGAATTGCTTACGCTGGTAGTCCCTGGAGGATGATGTTACACTAGTCCAGGTATGATACAACTATGGCCTGAAATACTGTGTGGAAATCATGGTGATCTAGTAAAGGGTAAAGACTCCAAACTGTTTTTATTTTCTGGCAGGTAAGCTTTATGGTATTGCTAATGTGTGGTTGGAGTGTTAGTCCTTGGTCCAGGGTGATTCCCAGGTAGAGTACTTGGGATTTGACTTGAACTGTACCCCTGGTATGTCTGTGTGTCAGAGGTGTGAAGTTTTTGTCCTTAGTAACATGGAACACGTCAGTCTTTTGGAAGTTTATGGATAGGTTGTGGAAATTTAACCATTGTGTAAAAGCTGTAAAGCATTAGATCAGTGAGGAATATATAGGTCATAGGGTAGAGAATGGAGCATATGGAATGATATCATTGGCGTAGATATGGTATAAAACATTGTGTGATTTGATGATGCTGCAAATGGGTTGTGCAAATATGTTAAACAGGAGAGCTGATAGTGCAGATCCTTGGGGTATACCTTGGGTGAGCTTAAACTGGGTAGTTATAGCCATTTACTCTTACTTGCTGTTGGCAATGGTTAAGTATGAGGTGAACCATTTGAGGGTAATGTTGTGCAGTCCAATTGTTTGCAGGCAGTGGAGGAGTGCTTTATGGTGTACCGAGTCAAATGCTGCAGTTATGTCCAAAATGATGAGTGCAAATCCTTGATGTGGTCTTTGGATACCCAATGAAAGCCTATCTATGAGGACACTGAAAAGAGTTTTGATGCCATGTTTGGGCCTGAAGCCATGTTGTTGCGAGATAAGGACAACAAGAGTGTTGACATGGACTTAGAGTTGTTGCTGTATAGTTTTCTCAATGATCTTGGCAAGAAATGATAGACTGGATATAGGGTGATATGAACTTGGAGTCACCGGATCTAATTTAGGGTTCTTGAGTGTTGGCCATATGGAGGCTTGTTTTAGTCTAGTTGGCATGTAGCCTCGGGTGAGGGATAAATTTGTGATTTCAAGCAGTTTGGGAGCAAGTTCATATGAGCTATCTTTAACCAGCTCAACAGGCATGGGTCCAAAGGGGAGGTTGTTGTTTTAAAGCTGGATATAATGTTTTCTAGAAGTTCTTGGGATGTGGAGTGAAATTCGCTCCAAGAATGACAACTAGAGTGCGCATTTGAAGGCAGCAGGGATATGGAAGGTAAGCTGTTCATTTTGATAGCTTTGTTCTGGAAGTGTTTGGCTAGTGATTGTGGTGAAGGGATTTCTGTTTTAATATTCTGAGCTGGGTTCTGCAGGACTATGTTAAAAAGCTCTCAGATGGCTGATAGAGCTTAAGATTAGATTTGAGTGATGCTCTTTCTTGGTTTTATTAATGGTAGTTTGATGTTCATGTAGTATATGCATATAGTTTTCATGGTATGATTTGGCCTTTGAGCGTCTCCATTTTCTTTCTAATTTACGGAGTTTTACGCTTGATGTTTCTGAGTTCAGCGGTGTATCATGTAACTGAGTGCAGTTTCATCTTGGGCTTTTTCGTTTGTGCTGCCATTGCAGCTTTGGATAGTGTTTCATTCCAGCTTTGTACTAGGTTGTTAAGATCATTAGAGTTTGTGCAAGCTGTGATAGGATTATGTTTAGGAATTTTTTTTGTCCCATCTTTTAAACCTCTTTTTCAGTGACAGCAAATTGTGATCTTCAAGTGAGGGCAGGCCATAAGGTATGTGAAAATTGAGTATTTTATGGTAACGAAGTAGATACCACACCATTCACAGAAGATGAGGTGTTGGAACAACTTGTTAAACTGAAAGTGGGCAAAGCCATGGGACCAGATGGTATACATCCCAGGATACTGAAAGAGCTCAGAGAAGTTCTATCAAGGCCGTTAAAGGATGTATTCAACAGATCCTTGGAAACAGGAAACGTTCTTCAGGACTGGAAAATGGCTGATGTCGTACCTCTACACAAAAGTGGTGACAGGGAAGAAGTGTCAAACTACAGACCCGTGAGCCTTACCTCGGTGGCGGGAAAAGTAATGGAGGCGCTCCAGAAAGAGCGAATAGTGAACTTTTTCAAAACCAACAGGTTGCAAGATCTGAGGCAACATGGTTTTACTGAAGGACGGTTTTGCCAAACTAATCTGATTGAGTTCTTTGCCTGGGTGACCAAGGTACTAGATCAGGGGCATGCGATGGATGTCATCTACCTGGATTTCAGCAAAGCCTTTGATACTGTTCATCATAGGAGGCTTGTCAATAAACTCAATAGCTTGGGGATGGGTACCAAGATAGTAAACTGGATTAGAAATTGGTCGACTGGGGGGGGGCGGAGCCTGATGTCCAGCGGGATAGACGCTTTGCGTTGAAGCTCCCGAGAGGCCTACTCAGAATCCTGAATTATTACCTGCATAAATTTCATTTTTTTGCTCTGAACTTACCGGGGTGCCTCGGGGGGAACGGCGGGCCACAAACCAGTGTGACTGGACCTCGGGTCTCCCTCCTCTTCACACGGAAAACGCTCCAAAACAGAGTTCTTCCCCACAAAAGATGGCCCCACTTTTGGAACACCCCGCAACGCCACAGGAGATCTTGGAGGAGATACGCGGTGTGAAGGAGCTGGTACAATCCAACGGAGCGGCGCTCCGAACCATGCGTGAAGACTTTGGCACACTTCAGAACCGGCTTGAAAGTCTCCCACTACGACAGGACAACATGGCGGAGGTCCTTGACTCGCACGCGGTGCGCTTGGTGAAATTGGGCAAGGCTGAGCGTATGATACAGAATTTTCAAAAAGAGCTGGAGGATAGCAATGATCGAGCGGGTTGCAACCATATGGGGCTCATTGGAGTACCGGAGGATGTGAGAGCAGGAGACATGCGAGAATTCTTGGTCAAAATTCTCCCCCCCTTGCTAAAGATTATTATTTACAGAGATCTGGAGACTGACCGAGCGCATCGTGTTCCTGCTAATATGGCGCTCAATCGGACGACCCCTCGGGCTCTCATTTTTCGATTATTGCGATACCAGTAAGTAGTGCAAATTCTCACTGCTGCCCGGGCGAACTATCATCTTGAATTTGAAAGTCATAAAGTTTCTTTTCCCCTGACGTGGCAAAGTCCACAGTTGACCGACGGAGGAGACTCCTTGCTTCTCGCCCTGGACTTCAATAACTACAGGCTCATTTTGGCCTAATATATCCAGTGAAGCTCAGAGTGACTCTCCATAACCCAGCCATAACACTCGAAGATCCCGATCTACTAGCAATGTTTTTGGACTCCGATTAACGCAGATCAGATGCGCTAATCCAACAACTATGATTCAACAATTTTGATCTGTAATTCGCCGGATTTGCCCGCCATCTTGAACGGCCCGACGTGGTGATCCCAGCCTGGAATAGAGACTGCCTGGACTTTTCTTTCTATCTATAATTTACTTGGCCTTCTATCCCTCCATGATGTGCACCTCGGTGGGATTCGAAACATGCATAGTTTTACAGGTTATATGTTTTCACTTGGGCCCTCTCTGGAGTTTCTCCCCGCAGACATTAGGTCGCCAGTAATTTCTGGGGTTTTGCTTCTTCTCTAGTGCACCTCGGTGCTTATTTTTTTTTTTTATATGGGGCGTTTCCATGATTTTCATTAACTCATTGATTATTATGTTATGTGCACAGTCATACATAGTTAAGATGAGGGACATTGGGAAACTGTGTGCATTATTGTGTTCTTTCTCAGAATTTATAATCTTTCTTGATGGCCTTGTGTCAGATCTTCTCATAAAACGTAAAAGGCATTAATAGTCCAATCAAAAGAAAGAAAATCCTTAGCTATCTTAATCATGAGCATGTTAATTTAATGTTTCTTCAGGAAATGCATTTAAATTCCGCTGCGGCATTGAAACTTAATACCACGCCTAATATGGCGACTGCCTTCTCTTCCGCTGTTTCCAAGCGGTGTGGGGTAGCCATTTTGGTTAAGAAGTCTCTGCAAGCTATTGTAATGGATGTTAGCTTTGATAAGGAGGGTAGATGGGCCCGTGCACACCTTCAGGTTGAGACTGTAATTTACGTGTATTGGTATTTATGCTCCGAATGTGGATAATCCTGTTTATTATGCAAGTATTATGCAGTTAGCACAGGCATTTGCCAGCCCTCCATTAATGCTCGGCGGCGATTTCAACCAAGTACTTGAGCCCTTGACAGCTTGGCTGCCGCCCAGAACGAGTGGTCCACCCAAGAGTCTTGATTCTTTTACTGCTTTGATAACAGATTTTGCGCTAGAAGATATATGGAGGCTGCTTCTCCCCTCACTCCCATTATCCACCAATGCGCTCAGATAGCACAGAAATTCTGGGAGCGGGAGTTGCATGTAGCTTTGACCCCGGAGCATGGGAGCCTAGCCTGGAGCAGGTTGACATGGATCTCTCGATCTCCCTCACTTACTCAGACACTTTTTTTTCTTTTAATCCACCGAAGTTTCTATACTCCTGATAGGTTAGTCAACTGACCGCTACCCAGAGCAACAGATTTTGGATATGCCACATGGCCATTCACATACTAACTTATATTATGTTTGAATGCCCGGTACTACAATATTACTGGAAAATACTGGGGGAAAATAGGTCCCCTCTTAATTTCAATGAATGGTGGCATCCTGTCAGTCTATACAGTAAATATGAACAAATACCTCATCTGTTGGCTTCTCCGTTCAGACCCTCTATTATTTGTCTGAATGGAGGATATTCCACGATTATGTTTAAAATGCTAAAATGCTAAATGCTCCCATCTGACCGTTTAAATCTATTTCACATGATCAGTCTATATTGCTGATACTCTTTTGTTTGTTTGGATGTACAATTACTGCTATATGTATACGCCTCTTTGATGATACTCCTCAGTTCTAGAGAAGAAGCTTAGGGGTGGGGGGTAATTGGGGTTGCTTTCCTTATGTGTATATTTGTATTTGTCTCCTTTGGTTTGTTGTTTCGTTTGCTTGTTGTAAAATGAAAATAAAAGTTTCAAAAAAAAAAAAGAAATTGGTCGACTGACAGACGACAGAGGGTGATGATACATGGAGCTCACTTGGATGAGGGGAAGGTGATTAGCGGGGTGCCCCAGGGTTTGGTCCTGGGCACGGCACTGTTCAATATATTTGTGAGTGATATTGCTGAAGGACTGAATGGAAAAGTCTGTCTTTTTGCAGATGAAACAAAAATTTGCAACAGAGTGGACTCCCCCGAGGGAGTGGATAATATGAGGAAAGATCTACAAAAGCTGGAAGAATGGTCTAATGCTTGGCAATTACGGTTTAATGCAAAAAAGTGCAGTGTCATGCACTTAGGTAGAAGAAATCCAAGGGAAATGTATGCGATAGGGGGCGAGAGGTTGGTGTGCATGGTTCAGGAAAAAGACCTTGGTGTGATTATCTCTGATGATCTCAAGGTGGTGAAACAGTGCGATAAGGCGGTGGCAAAAGCCAGGAGGATGTTGGGCTGCATACAAAGAGGGATTACCAGCAGAAAGGAAGAGGTACTTATGCCACTGTACAGGTCGCTGGTGAGGCCTCACCTGGAATACTGTGTTCAGTTTTGGAGACCATATCTTGCAAAAGATGTAAAAAGACTGGAAAGTGTTCAGAGGAAGGCAACCACAATGATTTGGAGCCTGCGTAAGAAACTTTATGAGAAGAGACTTGAAGACCTAAATATGTACACTTTGGAGGAGAGAAGGGATAGGGGAGATATGATTCAGACCTTTAAATACTTAAAGAAGAACAATGAACAAACAAACCTCTTCCAAAGACGGGGAAGCTGCAAAACTAGAGGACATAACATGAAGCTGCAAGGTGGAAAATTGAAAGGCAATGTCAGGAAATATTTTTTCACTGAAAGGGTGGTGGATGCTTGGAATGCTCTCCCGATGGAAGTGGTGGGGGCAAACACGGTGACGGAATTCAAAACAGCATGGGACAAGCACAGCGGATCCCTTTACAGCAACAGGATAAAAACAAAATAAACTGAACCATCTAACTTCTCAACAAATAGGGGTGTCCTACATGGAGTGGTGGGTCCACCCCTAAACAAAGACATGGGGAGGGGTGACCTGCACAGAGCATCAGGTGCACCTACTTTTGCCGTATTGCTGGGCAGACTGGATGGACCATGCTGGTCTTTATCTGCCGTCATTTACTATGTTACTATGTTATGGTCAGACCATGGCACTATAAGGGTAGTTGGGGGCGGGGTTGATTGTTTTGAATAAAATGTTTGTTGGCAAAGATGAGGCTTACAGTTTATGGTTTATTAAAAACTTAAGGTGATAACTTCAGGGCAGTCTACAATTTGTGTATATTCTAATGCTTCCATCGTCTCCATGAAGGAATGGATGTCTGTTGTTGGGGTTTTTTTTTTTGAGAATTGATGTCAGATTGAGATCACCTAATATTATTACCTAATATTATTTTGGGAACCTTTAAGGCACTTGTGACCTGGATTGACCATTGTTCGAAACAGGATACTGGGCTTGATAGATCTTGGTCTGACCCAGTATGGCATATCTTATGTTCTTACATAGTAACATAGTATATGATGGCAGATAAAGACCAGTATGGTCCATCTAGTCTGCCCAGCCAAGAGGTAAGAGTAGGTTGCCCTGCCGCTCCGTGCAGGTCACCCTTCTCCATTCCTTTGTTTAGGGGTGTACCCACTGCTCCGTGTAGGTCACTCCTATTTGTTGAGATATACGAGAGTTATGATTATTTTGATTTTATCCTATTGCTATAAAGGGATCTACTGTGTCTATCCCAAGCGACTTTGAATTCTGTCACTGTATTTGCCCCCACCACTTCCATTGGGAGGGCATTCCAAGCATCCACCACCCTTTCAGTGAATAAGTATTTACTGATGTTGCCTTTCTGTTTACCCGCTTGCAGCTTCATGTTATGCCCTCCAGTTTTACAGCTTCCCCGTCTTTGGAAGAGTTTTGTTTGTTCATTAATACTCTAAGTATTTAAAGGTCTGAATCATATCTCCCCTCTTCCTCCTCTCCTCCAGAGTATACATATTTAGGTCTTCAAGTCTCTTCTCATATGTCTTCTGACGCAGGCTCCAAATCATTTTGGTTGCCTTCCTCTGAACCATTTCCAGTCCTTTTATATGCTTTGCGAGATATGGTCTCCAAAACTGAACACAATATTCCAAGTGAGGCCTCACCAGTGACTTGTACAGTGGCATTAGTACCTCTTCCTTTCTGCTGGTAATTCCTCTCTGTATGCAACCCAACATCCTTCTATCCTTTGCGACCACCTTGTCACACTGTTTCACCACCTTGAGATCCTCAGAAACAATCACTCTGAGGTCCTTCTCCTGGTCCGTGCACACCAACCTCTCACCCCCTATCACATGCAATTCCCTTGGGTTTATGCTTCCCAAGTGCATGCACTGAACTTCTTCACATTAAATCTTAACTGCCAAGCATTACACCATTCTTCCAGCTTTTGTAGATTTTTTCTCATGTTATCCACTCCCTCTGGGAAGTCCACTCCATTGCAAATTTTTGTGTTATCTGCAAAAAGACAGACTTTTCCATTCAGTCCTTCAGCAATATCACTCACAAATACATTGAACAGTATTGGTCCCAGGACCGAACCCTGGGGCACACTGCTAATCACCTTCCTTTCATCCTAGTGAGTTCCATTTACCATCACCTTCTCTCATCTGTCAGTCAACTAAATTCTGATCCAGTTCACCACCTTGGGACCCATCTGCAGCCTGTTGAACTTATTCACAAGCCTCCTGTGAGGAACAGTATCAAAGGCTTTACTGAAATTTAGGTAGATCACATCCATTGCATGCCCTTGATCTAGCTCTCTGGTTACCCAGTCAAAGAACTCAATACGATTTGTTTGGCAAGATCATCCTTTGGTAAAACCATGTTGCCTCAGATGATGGAACCTGTTGGTTATAAGAAAGTCCACTATTCGCTCTTTCAGGAGCGCCTCCATTACTGTTCCCACCACAGAGATAAGGCTTACCGGTCTGTAGTTTGTCACTTCTTCCCTATCACCACTTTTGTAAAGAGGTACCACATCAGCCCTTCTCCAGTCCTGTGGAACTTCTTCTGCCTCCAAGGATTTATTAAAAACATCTTTTAACGGTCCTCCAAGAATCTCTTGGAGCTCTTTCAGTATCCTGGGATGTATGCCATCTGGTTCCATCGCCTTGTCCACTTTCAATTTCGCAAGCTGTTCTAACATATCATCTTCAGTGAATGGTGTGGTATCTATTCCATTCCTATTTGTATACTAGTCAATCATAGGTGGACCTTCTCCAGGATTTTCTTTAGTAAAAATAGAACAGAAGTATTTGTTTAGCATTTGCACTTTTTCAATGTCACTTTCTACAAATCCGTTCCTAGCACTTTTGGTTCCTGCAATTCCACTTCAGATTTTCCTCCTCTCCTGAATAGCTTGTGTTATGGTCCTTTGTTTTATGTAAACTGCGCTGATGCTAAATAGTGCGGTATATAAGAGATTGTAATAAATAAATAAAATAAATATACCTGAACAGTTTTATTGCCACACTTCACATCTTTAGCCATCTTTTCTTCTGCCTTGAATTTTGCTATAATTATTTTTCTTTTGTCTCTTTTAGTTTTATCCTGTATTCCTTTCTCTGTTCCTCTGTTTGTAAACCTCTGAATTTTGTGAAAGCTGTATTTTTTGCCTTTATTTGTGCAGCCATTTCTTTGGAGAACCAAATAGGTTTCCCTTTCCTCCTGCTTTTATTTACTTTCCTTACATATGCATCTGTTGCCCTTTTTATTGCCTCCTTTAGTTTAGCCCACTGTAATTCCACTTCCCTTATCCCCTCCCATCCTGTTAACTCCTCCTTCAGGCACTTGGCCATTTTACTGAAGTCAGTGTTTTTGAAGTCTAGAACTTTGAGTTTGCTGTGATTGGACTCTGCCTTGGCTTTTATCTCAAACCACACTGTGTGGTGATCACTGCTGCTCATATGGGCACCCACCCAGATATTCGACACGCTATCTCTGTTGGTGAGTACTAAATCTAGCATCAAGCTTTCCCTGGTTGGTTCCATCACCATTTGTCTAAGTAATGCATCTTGGAAGGCATGCACATTTTTTTTTACTTCCTTCCAGTTTTGCAGAAGGAATACTCCTATCCACATTGGGTAAATTAAAGTCACCCAATATGATCACTTCACCTTTCATGGCTATCTTTGCAATAACAATAATCAATTTGCTATCCATTTCTTCATTTTGAGTTGGAGGTTTGTAGACCACTCCAGTATGGATGACAGTGTCATATCCTCTTTTCAACACAATCCACAGTGCTTCTTCTTTTCCCCACATCCCCTGTATTTCAGCAGCTTTAATATTGCTTTTGACATATAGGGCTACTCCTTCTCCTTTTTTACCCTCTCTATTCATGTGACTCGTTAAACCATGTTTCTGTAATGGCCACAATGTCCAAGTCCATTTCCACCATTAGGGCTTCCAGGTCAGGAACCTTGTTGGCTAGACTTTGAGCATTTGTGCTCATTGCTTTCCAGCATTTGTTGAATGTCTTGCCTGTATTTTGCCTGTATTTTGTTTTACATGCCTCTTCCCACTTGGCGCTGATGTATGAGTTAATACTGTAGCTGTTTCCAATGTTATTATGTTTTTGCTGGGAGTGACGTCTGTTAGGGAAATCAGAATCCTATATATATATGTCCTTTGTAATAATAATGCTTAGTTTAAGTGCATATACAAGAGACCTGCACAAGAGAAATTAGAATCTTATAGAAATCAGAATCCTATGTGTGTGCCCTTTGTACATTCTGGTGGGTTGGAAAAAGGAATGTGCTGTGTAAGCTAAACTGTTTGTTCTTCTCAAGGATGACTTGTAACTCTGGTAACCCGGAAGCCCTCCTCGCCTCCTTCCCCAGCATTAACACCCACCCCAAGTACTTTGCCCCCCCCCTCCCCCAACAAATTCACAAACAACTGTATTTGGTACAAACATTTTGGTCGCAGCTTTATTTACAACCTGTAAACCGACCCAACCAGGGCCTGAATAACAATTGAACATAACCCAGCCCCGCACCCCTTTTCCGGAGGATGCCCCCCCACCCGCCATCTTAGTAGCAAGGCGGAGCATCCTCCTCCCCCCCAAACCCCGCCGCCTGCCTCGCCATCCTAGTAGCAAAGGCCGGCTCCCACCCCCCCGCTACCGGGTCGAGACCCCCAACCGGGCTGTCTCGCCCCACCCCGAGGAGCACTTCGCCCCCACTGCTCGTAACCAGGTCAAGCCCGCGCCGCTCCTGCGAGCGCTGGCTCTGTACCCCCAACCCCACCAGCTGCGACAACCCCGAAACCACCCAACAAAGGGGCGGGCGGGCGGGAACGCGACCGCTTCCCGAGGAGCCGCGGCCAGAAGGAAACGGCCACGCGGCTCCTCGTGGACACAGCGCAGCCCCCCCACCGACAGCCGGCCAATGAAATCGCTCCGACAGTGTGACGGAGCGATTTCAAAAGCCGCGCACAGCCGTCTCGCTCTCCACCCTCCCCCCCCCCTTCCGTCAGTATGCTGGAGGCCGAGGCCGGGCCCGGGCCCAGGTTACTGACGGCCGCGGGACCCGGCCCGCGGCCTCCAGCATTTTTTGCATTAGTTACTGATAAACTATAGTGGGCCCCCAGAAGATGGGTGGATGACGTATGACTATGTCTCTGATAATGTATAAAAGTACTGACAATCCCTCCACCCTTTGGAATAAATTGCATACCACATGTGCAAGTGTGTGTGTGTTTGTTCCCCTGGATTCCAGACACAGAAGGTAAGGTGATTTCTCGACCCAGACAGACGTCCCAAGGGTTAGTGATAAGAAGTGCTGGGAAAGGAATAATGAACCCTTTACAACGTCCTGAACTTGTTCTTTTTCATCTGTCACCTCCTTTCCCTAGTTTAAATGTCTGTCCACATAATGCCTTAATTGTGCACTTAGGATCCTTTTCCCTGCAGCAGAGAGAAGTTGTCCATCAATAAAGTATAGCCTCTTGTTGTTCCATCCATTTCCCCAGTCACCTATATATCTAAATTCTTCTTGTTTGCACCAGGTTTGGAGCCATGTATTAAAGTTGATTATACGATGCAGCCTTTCTTCCCCCTTACCAAAATTCTATAGTGTTAGCAATGGGTTTGAGTTTCTCTCCCAGAATCTGGAAGTCCTTCTGAACTGTAGAGGCACTGTTTCTAACCAGGTCATTTGTACCCAAGTGAATAACAACATCAATTTTGGAGCACTCACTTTCTGCACTAACTAGGGCAGCAACTTGCTTTATATTGCTTCTGGCTGAAGAGCCTGGGAGGCATTTGACCATCTTCTCTCCTTTGAACTGTGCTTCTACATTGGTGCCTCTGATGATGGAATCCCCAAGTAGTAGCAGTTTCCTCTTTTGTGTCAGTTTCTTTATATGCAGGGCATTATCAATAGATTGGACATTAACTTACTCTTTTAAAAACACTTCAGTTTCCACTGATTGGGCAGTTGAGTTTCCCAAGGTAGAGAAGGCATTATGCAGGGATATCTCTTGATGTATAGGGTGTCTCCTTGTTACAGGTCACAACCTACCAGAGCCTACTATGATCCATTTGTTCCTGGGTTGTTTGATAATTATTTGTGGGGCTGGTGGTGGATTTTTTTTTCAATTTGTATTCTAGAAGAGGTGTGTTTAATTGCAGTTAATTCTTCTGGGGTAGTTTTTCCTAATGGATTAGTTTTGCACATACTATGGCAGTCGTGGACCTCACTTCTAAGCTGGGGTATGTGGAATATTATCTTAATCTCTCAAATTTACTGCTAATGCTCGGCGTAATACTTGCATTGTGCCAAAGAAAGCCTCCTGCCGGAACTCATAAGATGTAACATGTATGGGTAGTTTGTCAAGATGTGCTTGGAAATTCTTCTTTATCAGGTCTGTAGCTCCCAATACAATGGGAAATATTTCTATATCTTTCTGCCACATTTTCTTGGTCTCTGATTGCATTTCTTGATGCTTCAAGATCTTCTCCCTCTCCATGTGATTCACAGAATAATCACTCAGTACTGACACTTTTATTATCAATGTTGTTCTGGTGTTCTTCTCCTTTACCACTATGTCAGGTTTTCTGGCATCCAGTTTCTTATCCGTCAGAATGGGAATATCCCAGGTGATCATAACTTCTTCATTCTCTGAAATTCTCTTCAGGTCATGATCCCAGTGCTTTCCAGGGACAGTGATGTTATAGTGTTTACAGAGTTTCCATTGGAGGAGGTGTGCTCCTTTGTTGCGCCTTTCCGTATCGAAATCTTCCACCATCAGAACTTCACAGCCTTCTAGTAGGTGAATTACTGTTTCCAGCTCTTTCTTACAGAATCGACATATGTCTGTTGGGCCAGTTTTTTCAATACATGCCATAAACCATCTCGTCCGCAATCCGCTGTCCTAGGCTGCAACTATCAATCTTTCATCCTTCAGTTTCAGTCTACCTTTACTCAACCATTCATGTGTCTGTTCTGGATTGACAAAAGATTCTTGGAGTAACACTCTGTATTTTCTACTGTATTTTTGCATTTGCCACTTGTTTTTCCTCGTCTGCTGATCTAATTCTTTGAAGAGTTTTTTTTCTTGTTTTGCAAATTCTGTTTACTTTCTTTCTCATGCACACCTGTGGATTCTCGCTCATTCCTTCTAATCGTCGGAACGCTTGTCCAAGTTTGATGATGGAGACAGATTCTGGACGTTTACTTTCATATTTCAGCACTTTTTGTTTATTTGGATCTGATGATGCTGTCAGATAGGCTTGGAGGTCTATGATAGCAGCTCTGTAGGTGTAGTCAATTTCTATAAGTCCTAGCCCTCCTTCAGCTCTAGGGATGTACAATCTTGGCATACATTGATTTTTGTAAATTATTTCATGAGCATGGAGTAGTTTTCTTGTTCACACATCCAGTTTTTCAAGCTCTTTATGAGGCCAATCCACAATCCCAAAACTGTAGGAGAGTAAAGGAATTGCCAGATGATTGATGGCATGTATCTTATTTCCTGATATTAAAGCACTTTTCAATAACAGTTTTAATCTCCTGTAATATTCTTTACTTATCTTCTCTCTCAATTGTTTCTGCCCGAGTGTCATTCCTTCCTCTATTCTGAGATACTTATATACATCTTCCTGTTCAAGGTCCTTGATGTCACAGCCCTCAACAAGGGAGATGTTTTCGCTTTTGCTCAATTTTCCTCTGAAAAAAGTTGCCTTAGTGCATTTGTTTGCCGATTACTGATTAACATGTCTTGACGTGATGCCTGTATGTAAATAGTTACCCCAACGTTATCCAAGTTTCTAGTAGCTGTTCTGTGTAAACACAGTACAGCTTGCTGCACTGTGTACTTCTCTGTTTCAGGTAAACCGCACTGATATTGAATAGCACGGTATAAAGAGAATGTAAATAAATAAAATAAATAAATAAATAAATTTGTCAAGGCCAAAAGTTATCCTGATGTCGTAAGAAAAGCTTTTTACCACACAAAACTGCTCTGCTAATTGTTGGTCACTGGAACAGTAGAGTTTCAGATCATCCATAAATAGCAGATAGGAAGTTGCTTCTTGGTTGATACAGTCTTTAGAATTCAGGTTAAATCCATACCCCAAAGAGTTGATGAGAACACTCATTGGATTAAGCGCCAAGCAAAAGAGAAGTGGTGACAGGGAATCTCCCTGAAATATTCCTCGCTGGATTTTAATGTTAGGAATGATGTACTGACCATCTTCATATCTCAAAAACAGTGTGGATTGCCACATTTTCATAGTGAACTTAATATACTCTCAAACCAGAATTTATTTTATACATTTCAAGGCAATGTATTATCCAAGAGTGTAAGATGCTGCCAAAAGCTTTCTTATAATCAATCCATGCTATACTGAGATTTCTGCCTTTCTTAGCACTGGCCATAATGGCCTTATTCAGCATCAACTGGTCTTTTGTGCCATATTATCTCTCTTATTGCCTTTTTGCTCTACTGCCATGATGTTATTGAGCTCAATGTGATTGTAAATTCTGTTTGCATCTATCACAGTAAACAGCTTATAGATTGTAGGTAAGAAGGTTATTGGTCTATAGTTTTTAGGAATGTTAGTCGGGTCTCCGTGAGGAAGGAGAAACGTACTTCCTGAAGTAAGCCATTGCAGTGTTAAATCTAGTCACTCGAACAATTGATTTTTGCAGTTCACCAGGTCTTGATGGAGTGATATGAACTGTTTGACCCAAAAGTTGGTTACTCCATATGGCCCAGGGCTCTTCCAGTTTGGAGCTCATTTTGACCTGCTTTCCAGCTCTTCCTTTGTTACTACAGGCCATTCCATAGGTTTGATGTTTGTTTTTTTCTAAATGCTTCTGTATGCTGGGTAACCATTCTGCTTTGTGATTCTTCCCTTTGTGGGAGGGGTGGTAGATTTTTTTCAATTTGTATTCTAGAGGAAGTGGATTTCATTGCAGCTAATTCTTCACTTAATAGAATCAATTCTCTTGCATGACAGATAATTTGAGACATATACTGTAGCGCAAGCTCTTAGGCTCCAAATGATTGTTTTTAGAATGAAGACATCACAACTACTGCATTGAATACACAACATGCCGATTAATATGACTATAAAGCAGTTCTAGAACAAGGAGAAAAGGTGGGTGTTGCACTGAAATGAAGGATAGATGTCAATTCATATGATGGACTATACAGGCAATGCAACCCTGGGGTGGCGGGGTGAGGGGTAGGGTGGGCAGAAATATAAGTGCCCCGGGTTAGTAGACAGAGGGTAAAGTGTTTATTTGTTGTTATGGACATGTCGAGGCCATGGGTTGATATCATATTGACATGGCAAAGGTGTAGGTGTTCTTGGCTAGGATGAAGATACCTCCACCTTTGTGATTAGCCCTGGGGCAATGGAATAGGTTAAAGTTTGTTATCAAAAGGTGGTTCATTAGGATGGTGTCATTGTCTGTAAGCCAGGACTCAGTGACACACATGATGTCTAGTTTCTTATCATTAAGGTCAGCAAGGATTGGGATTTTGTTTTGTGGGGGATGTGCATTAAGTAGCACACATTTTAGGTGGGTGGGGTTGTTGGTTGAAAGTGGTACTGAACATCAGTGCCATGTATCAGCTTGATTCTGATTAGTGCTCCAGAGCTTCTAATTCTTGTTCTTGGTGCAATGTAAGACAGTGCATGATGTGGGTTATGTCATATTATGGGGGTGAGATTCTCATTATGAGTGAATGTTTCTGAGTGTGTGATCAGCAGAATGATGATTGCTAAAGCAGATAGGAAGATGAATGAATTCATATTGCGCAGTAGAGCTACCTGAGGGGTTGTGTGGATCAGGTGAACGTATGGATAGAGTAACATAGTTGGCTGTTAATATTGCAAAATCTAAAGGGGGATATTCAGCGTTGATGGCTAGGCCTACAGAAGTGGCTATCTGTTGCCGCTGAATTTAAGTCCCAAATACTCAATGCTGGAGCCATATCTGGCCACTGGCATTGAATATGCTGGTTATCCAGATAGCATGGAAGCTAATTGGGCAGCAGCAATATTTAACCGCTGCCTGGTTAACATCTGTGGCAAAAGTTAGGCCAACCTTTAAGGTGCCTAATTTTCACCACTTAGGGATAAATGGGCTGCAGCTAAATATCAGTACTGCCCAGTTATCCCCAGGTGCTGCCTACTTCGTCTCCAGAACACCCCAAAGCTAGCCGGCTAGCAACAGGGCACCCTGGATATTCAGTGGCACTGACTGCATTAGTGTTGCTGAATATCCCAATCACTGCAATTAATGTGGTTAGTATGTCTGCTAATTGTGCTAATTACTTTGAATATCAGGCCCTAAATGTTTAGGAACATGGAGGAGGCAAGTGATACTTTATAGACTAACCAATTTATTGAGACATGAGCTTTCTAGGATAGAGTACAGGAGTTTGGATGCATGAAGTGCAGTTCAGGAGGTGCGTAAATATAAATGAAGATAGATGGGTTGGGAGGATACAGAGTCTACAGAACATATTGAAAAGTGCACGGCAGGGTATAGAAGGGGAGCGATAATAGCAGAACAGTTTAGCTAAGGATAGAATGATCTGAGAACGATTAAGTCCATTCACATCTGTTGTGGTTTACAAAGTCATTGTCCTTATTCAGACCCAAAGAGATGGTGTTGAGATTTTTTATTAGCTACAGCACAGCAGTTCACGACTTAGTATTCCTTTGAGGTTCCTTTGTAGGAGTATGGCGACCTTCAGGTCAAATACTGTAAAGAGTGTTCTGTGAGGTTATGGGTCTCACTGCAATGAAGAAAGTGCAGGGTTTGCAGAACGTTTCCTCTCCTTGATGCAGCTCCTGTTTGCAAAACGCTGGCTGTGTTGGAGGAGTTGGTGACATCTGAGCTGGCATCATTGATCAAGAGGGGAGTATTCCTCCCTCTTTTTTCTGGGGGTGTTAGAGCACATATATCTATTGTCGTTGAGATAAAAATGTTTAGAATTAAAAGCAAAGAAAATATGGGAAAGTGTTGATTTTGGATAAGGAGGGGGGTTTTTTTGACAAATGAAGTAAGACATAGGAAAGGCTTATTGTAGCCAGAGTAATAGTTGGTCTTTTTTTCTTCTCTTAATTGCATTGTGAACATTTGTTGTCTTTAAGAAAGATTGGTAAACTATTTTGGGGGATACAGTGTTTCCATATATATATATATATATATATATATATATATATATATATATATATAGAGAGAGAGAGAGAGAGAGAGAGAGAGAGAGAGAGAAAGTGATTGATTGATTGATTATGATTAGGGTATGGAGAGGGCTTTTCACATTGGCATTTACAACTGCCCTGATCCACAAATTACTCCCACTCCTTCAAGCAGGCACGTAAGACCAAAGTAATCCTCCCCAGTCAACCCTTGACATCCTATCCTCCATGACCCTCAGCATTCTATCTCTCCCTCTTATCCCCTAACATCTGATCCCTCAACAGCCCCATCTCATCTTTCTCCCAGCCATCCCCACTGGCATCAGGATTGGATTGGATTAGATCTCCCCACTGAACCATCCTGGAATTCAGATCCCCCAACCTGACTCCTGGCATCAAGAACCACCCCCCAATGGATCCCCTGGCAGACCCTCCCAGCCCAACCCTTCACCATTCTTATCCCTGGCTCTTACAAGGGTCCCCAGAGTCTAGTGGGAATAGGAGTAATCCCCAGTCGCTTCTGTTCATGGAATTCCTGGGGTTCAAAATAATTCCCATGACCCTTAGCAGTAAGCTCATGGTACTACCACTAGGGCTCAGGATGCAAATAAAGGCATAGTCCTTCAAATTTTGTCCTAAATATATTCTCTTTCTCAAACATAAGCACAAAATAAAAATGTATACATCATTGTATAGTGAAAAAGAACATTGGTTTGATTGCAGTTTTAAAGGGCAAACATTAGTGATTTTGTACATTTTGTCAATATTAAGAGCATATTAACAAAATGTTTTCTTCCATTTTTTGTTAATAGGAAAAATGCTTTATAAATAAGGCCCTTGCAAGCAAATGGCTGCTAAACTAAATTGTTTGTCACGTTTTCTCAAGATGCAGAAATATTTCAGGGATATAAAATACAGGTTATCCACATGACCTAATCCCAAGGACAAAATGAAAAATGATGTTTCCTGAGAGACTTTCACGTGATTCCAAACTAGTTCTGAATTTACAAAGTAATTATCATCCTTTTACTGTTTAGCTGAGTGGGCACATTGACAGATGGAAAGTTGAAAGGCAATGATTCTTCATTAGGTTTTTGGCAATGGAAGATTCTGACTTTTTCTTAATTATCCCATATAGCAAGAAGCTTGTGTTGTGAATGATGACCCACAATGTAAAAGATCAGTCATTATTAGTTAATATAGATCTATTAGTAATTGAATAGAGCAGAAACAATATTCTACTGCTAAATACGATGTAATAAGCTGTACTAAGCATAGAATAAGATTGTTTTCCTATGAACATTAATTGGCATTGGATTCTTCTCTTTTTGTCTTTTCAGTTTTCTACAGATTAAACTAAGGGGCCTGTTTACTAAAGCTGCAAAAATAAACACATGCTAGCTGCAAAGCCTGGATGGTAATGGCTGGGGGTACATCTAGCATTCTCCCATGCAATGACTCACTGTGTGGACATTACCACACCTAAATGCATTCCTGATAGCTTGGATGCAATTGTGTTATCAGCAATACAAATAGCGTGCCCACTGAAGCTTAACAAGGTCTATGAATCTCCACCTCACTTTAGGGAAAGCCCCAAATCTAAACCCCACTAGTATTCCACAAAATGTTGTCATCCCAAACATTACCCTGATTCTCACAAGGGATACCGGTGGCTAGAGGGAGGCAGGAAAAATCCCCAAATGTTCCTGCTCCTCTCTGCACCTGGGATCAAAGTAGTAGCTCTGACCCATAGTCTCACAGTATTACCACGAAGGGTCAAGCTTAGATTTGCAATATTCCACCATACAGCTTTCAAGGGAGTGGGGGGTTGGGGAAAGGGAGACATCCTATATGCAGGGGTGCCTGGGTCTGTGACAACCCACAGCAGGCCCCATGTTGTATGGTAAGGGTGCTGGATATGGATAGAGTGAAGGCCTAAGTAGTGCAGCAGCTATCTAGATGTGTGGGCAAATGCGCTGTAAGGTGGTATCTCCAGTAACACTCTTCATGTAGTACAGGTGTGTGGGGATAATGTGAGTGACACATTGCATTCTCTCTTTTTCCATATCTGCTTGGGCTGTGGTGCAAGCACATTCCAGGGGATCCTACAGGCCTGACAATTTAGGGCTATACTGTATGTATCTGTGTCCATGGAGCATGTTGGATCTGTGTTATTGTGGGAAAGTATGATAGGTGATCATCGTACTGTGGCAGCTTTGTGGTTGTGTTTGTGTGCAAGCATCTCTAGGTCCATGCATTTGGGGGATGATTTGGCATCATTCATTATTTGGTGTCTGGTATCCAACCGATATGGGGGAAGGGGGACAATGACTGCTGCTGCTGCCTGGTGGATGGTTTTGAGCTCCAGTGCCTATTCTCTTCCCTCCAAATGTGTTTCAAGTCATATTGGAGAGTGTGTGCACCCCATCCACACAGGGCTGGTGCATGGGTTTTTTTGTCATTTGTCGCAGGGCTGCCCCGTCTATGCCTTAAGAAAGTCGGGGTGACCCCGGGCAAAGATTATACTAGGCAGTCCAGGGAATGTAAGTTCACTCAGCGTAGTTGAGAGAAGTGACCTCACAGATTCCAACTACCTAGGAGCACTCATTAATGAGACCAGGTGGAGGGAAATAAGGCTTTTTATTCCCCGTTAAATGCAAAGGTTCAACATAAGAGATAATCATTGAAAACAGAAAGTCCTTTGTGTCAAAAAGGTACCAGTATTTACAATAGTTGCTTAATTGTTGCTTCACAATTAAGGCAGGCTTCACTACCGGAATTCAGTACAAGAAAACAGCCATTAAATTTCATTAATTCTTCTTCACTATACAGAGCACACAGACTCTGGAGCTGAGGCCGTGCACAAGTCACATTCCATAAGTTCTGGCAGAGATAAGGGAACAGTATTTGGGTATTCAATTTCCATAGAATCTCCTTTGCTATACTCAGTAGAGGAATATTCACTGTCCCTGTCTGACCCAGACTTGTAGGTTAGGACTCTGAGGTCTGGCTTCCCATAGCCAGGGGTTCTCAAGGCTGCAGGAATTTGATTAAACCAATCTGGTTTCTTTTCCCTCACACAAGGAGCATGGGTTTTATCAGAGCTTTTAGGAGCACAGTATTCACAGTCATTGGTTAGTGATTCATACCTGGATTTGGACGCGTTGGAACCAACAGTGTTTTTTCCTCCAGTCACTTTCCTTTGGTAGCAGAGCCTCTGCCTGCCAGCATTGGATATAGCCGTGCTTCTGGGCAGTTGAGTAAAACTTGTCCTGGATTCCCCTCTCTCTCTGGGTAAGAAATCCAGCTGACCATGAAAGTGCTTTATTTTCTGACCTGGTAAAGCTTGATAATAATCCTTCAGAGATTGTAAGCTCTTCTCAGAACCCTTCTCCCTGGTTCTTGGCTTCTGTCTCTCTGTTTTGGATTCAGGCAGACTGTAAGAACAGGGCGTGGCAGACACTCTCACCTTAGAGCTGGCTCTAGCAAACTTCCCTTGTGCAGCAGGGTCAGTTTGGGCCTTCTGGCTCCCAGCCTTGTGAAGTCTGTTCCTTCTCAGGTTCCTCTCAGTCTTCTCTGCCTTCTCTTGGTGTTTCCCAGCCTTCTCAGGGTACTTCCCAGCCTTCTCTTGGTGCCTCTCAGCCTTCTCTCGGTGCCTCTCAGCCTTCTCTGCTCTACAAGCATTCTGTTCTGATTTATAAAGCAAACTCCTTGGAATGACTTCCGGGTTCACTTCCAGGTGCAAGTCATCAGAGTTCCCAGGCTCATTAACTCCCGAATGTCTGTTCCTGCTCCCTCTAGCTGTGCCTGGGGGTAATTGCACACCTAGTTCCTTAAAAGAAACAGGATTTCTTTTTAAACACTCATCTGTATTGACACACGCCTCATGACACATTCTACAGACACCTTCAACCTTTTCGTCCTCTCTATATAACCTCTGGGTCCAGGGCATGCTTCAGACCATGGTCATAACCCACCACTGTCATGTCCAAAACATATCGGACCTGATATTCATCTGGGCAGGCTATAAGGTGCAATGGCGCATAGCCCTGTTTGCCAACCCTTAACCCTGGATATTCAATACCAGGGTCATATGCAGCAGCAGTGAATATCTGGAGATTGCCGCAATGCCAGAAGATGCAGTTGCTAACCAGGCAGCGGTGATATTGCATACTGCCCATTTAGCTCCTGCACCTTAAAAATAGGTGAGAGTTTTCCTTGCCTATCTTTTAGGTGCAGGTCGCTAACCGAGTAGCATGCAATATCACCGCTGCCCAGTTAGGTATGGAGATCTCCTTTTTTTACCTATTTTCAACTGATGTTGGATTGGGTAGCATATTTCTACAATTTGTTACAAACGAAAACATTTGCCTTTTACATTCTGCTTGCCACTGTCATTTTGCCCTGACACCTATTCTGGGGTTATAGTTACACTGGTGCAACTTCCATGAGGTCTGTGCCCTATCCACATGGTGACTTCTGCCATGTCATGGCCTGCTTTCCTATTGGTGTTTCACCTTTGCAACCATTGTTGACATGTGTGACTACATTTAAAGGTACATAGTCTTCAGAGCTGTGATATACCTTGGTGTTCCACCAGATCTTTCTGCACTTGCTTTAGCTTTGGGATTAGCCCTCAAGATGGCTCTGAATCTGGTCTTGTAGGCTTCAAGCTCCCTATGTATTCTGAAGCACCTGGAAGAGAGGACAGTGTTGCATGCTAGTGGTCAAGAGGTTCCTGGCCAAGGATGGGTTGTGCCATCCTCAGACTGACTTTTCTCACTTGTGGAGGGCACATATAGGAGAAGGGTTGCCTCCTTCTGGATGACTGGGGTTGTGAACTTGGGCTGGATGGGTTGAGTTCCTATGCTATCTTTGTGACCTGAGAGTAGCTCATGACTTATGTAAAAGGCAACCTGCACATCTGTCCATAGTTTGGACTGCATCCCTATTGAAATTGGCATCAGGCAGATTACAGAACACATTGTGATTGTTTGAGTTATGCCACTGTGCTGAGTACTGCATTTTGACTGAGAGGAAATGTAATTGTAGGATCAAACATGCCTGTCTGACTTAATTGCCTCCCCATGGTAGCATGGACAATTTCTGAATCTGACATCTGCATGTGAGCAGTTTCTCAGAAACTTTGCTCTCTACCCATATGTTTGATCTTTGCAGTGCTGTAGGCTGTGGAAAAAATGCAGATGTTGAAAGAAGCAATGCACAAATGCTGTGGGAAATGTCATAGTCTTCAAACCCCTCCCCACTAGAACAGACCTCATGATGGTACGTATGTTTTACCTCATCCAGCTGCCTATGTAGTCATGTACTGCGGAGAAGGGGAAAAAGAGGAGAAGGAAGACAAACAGGAGAATAGCAAGGAGAAGGAGTGGGAGATGCAGTAGTAGCAGCAGCAGCAACAGTCCTGGTCTCTATCACCTGCTGCAGAGCCTCAGCCTCCAATGGCAGAAGCAGTACAGGACAAAGAGGAGCGGAGGAAGTGGTTGGGTTGGGGAAGGAAAAGGTAGAAGAGAGGGAGGGTGAAGAAGGTGAGAGGAGAGGGAAAGAAGAGTGGAGACGGTATGTCTAATGTTCTGGTGGGTGCCTACTTGAGCAACAGTAAACACCACATGGTATGGTTTGAGGTAAAAGCCAAGGCAGAACCCATTCTTGGCAAACTCAAAGTTCTTGATTTCAGAAATGCTGACTTGAGTAAAATGAGAAAGTATCTGAAGGATGAGCTGGCAGAGTGGGAGGAGATAAAGGAAGTGGAAAGTCAGTGGACTAAACTGAAGGAGGCTGTAACAAAGGCATCAGATCCATATGTAAGGAAAGCATATGAGAGAAAGAGAAAGAAGAAACTGATATGGTTCTCTAATAAGTGGCTGCAAAAATAAAGACACATGGCAGCGTTCACAATTTTCAGAGGATCGGAAAAAGTAGAACACAGAAAAGCATACAGATAAAGCCAGAAGAGGCGAAGAGAGAAGTCAGAATGGCAAAAGCACAAATGGAAGTCAGAATGGCTATAAATATGAAGTGAGATGACGACTTTTTTTCTGGTATATTGGGGAAAGGAGAAAGGCCAGAGGTGGAATTGCAAGACTCAAAGATGCTGTGGACCAATTTGTGGAAAGTGATAAGGAAAAAGTGGAATTGCTAAACAAATACTTCTGTTCCGTGTTCATGAAAGAAAATCCTAGAGAAGGGCCACATATGACTGACAAAGGTAAGAAGGGGAAAAGAGTAGATGTAGCACCATTCATGGAAGAAGATGTTTATGAACAGCTTGCACAAAGTGGACAAGGCCAACCTTACCTGACAGCCCTTCCACAATATCACTAACAAAAATGTTAAAAAGAATCAGATCAAGGACAGATCCCTGCAGCACACCACTGGTAAAATCCTTTTCCTCAGAGTGAGCTCCATTTACCTTTACACATTGTTGCCTCCCACTCAACCAATTTCTAACCCAGTCAGTCACTTTAGGGTCCGTTCCTAGGATGCTCAATTTCATTATAAGTTGTCTGTGTGGAACAGTGTCAAAGGCTTTACTGAAATCTAAGTACACTTCAGCTAGGGCTCTCCCTCGGTCCAACTCTCTGGTTGTCCAGTCAAAGAAATTAATTACATTTGTCTGACAAGACCTGCCTCTAGTAAAACCATGTTGACACTTGGGGGTATGTTTACTAAGCAGTCTTAATGTGCACCCGGCGATAGTGTGCAGGATGCCATAAAAGGAGTGGGCGTTCCGGTCTAAACTTAGCAAACCAGGATTATCGCGCGATAATGTGTGCTGCGCACATTATCGTGCGATGGATTGAGCTATGCACGTCAACGTGCATTAATCTTAAGTAGGCACGCTGACAAACAAACAGAGTAGCAGAGCTGTAGCACAATGGTTAATACACTGACTGATAGTACACGGGTCATGAGTTTGATCCCCCAGTGTGCCTAATGCATATGGCTGGCAGAAGCATTAGCTGTTATGTGTAAGTATTGCATTTTGAGGCATGTTATTTATATTTTAATTAGTGCTGCCAGCAAACACACCCTCACATGGCGTAACCTAAGGTGCCGCATAAGGCACTCTATAGGGCACATTATAAAGTGCACTGTCCGCCAAGGCACCCTATAATGTCCCCTATGGGGCACCCTATAAGGCGCTACATAGGACACCTTATAAGGCGCTTTATAGGGCGCCTTATAAGGCGCCCTATGAAGCACCTTATGGCTACAGTACTCTGAGGGTGTTTTTGCTGGCAGCACTAATGTACATTAAAAATAGACGATGCCTCAGACAGCCCTATCAAATAACCCCACTGTGGGTCTCAAACCACAACCTCTGGCTCCACAGGTAATGAAGTAACCAGTAAGTTACAGCAGCTAACAAACCCCTGGCTGGCTACAGAAGGACTGCACGTCACCCCACAAACTGTCTGCTGTGGTTACCAGGATAGGGCCAACCCACACATACCCATGATGCACTGCACATGCAAATCAGCAGTCCACAGATGATCATAAGATGGGGTATGCACCCCCACAGCACATCGGCCAGGTAGGGGGAACTGACCGTGTGCACCCCCACAGCACCTCAGCCTGGTAGGGGGTACTGACCGTGTGTGTTACTGGCACAGAGTAGCTACAGAACATCACATTGTGCGGGTACTGTGCTCACCCTGAGGGTGAGGTGGGGCGCCCAGCACCAGGTCCACAGCACCTTTCATGGCTGACATGTGCCATGCTGCAGGTCCCCATCAGTGTTACTGTGTGTGTGATAGGTAGTTTCTGCAGACACAGCTAGGATACATCTGTGTCCATCTGTATTTCTCAGTCATGTCTAGCCCTTATGGGCTATGATGCACCCAGAATAGTGCATATCCTGTGTTGGTGCCATGGTTACATGATGTAGGTGAAGGGTGTGTGTGTTTGGGCCCATAGGCAGATTATGTACCACCACCCAACCCACCCTCTGGGGCTGAGGGTGGGAACAGGATCTCCCACCAATGGATCCACATTCTACCTCCCTGCAATGGTGGCAGTAGAGGGGACCATCAACCCCAGTCCTGCTGGAGAACAGACACCCTACAGCGCAGTCAATGCCAATCTGTACACATCCGTATAGCAATAGCAGACAGACATTAGGCCTGGAAATGCTCAGCTGCCCCCCACCATTCTCTGACATTCTCTAGCAGCAAGCCTCCAGCCGCTGCACCTGACAAGGTGTTCCAGCAAGACACATACTAGCTGCAGACAGCCTGCTAGCTAGTCCATAGAGCATGTTTCTGGAGGAGATGTGTGCACCCAGAACTGGGATGTCAGCATACACACCAAGCAGATAAGTCAGTGATTGGGCCCCAAAACAGAACCCATACATATCACATGAGAGAAATACCATATACCACTATGGGGGAACCTAGCCATGCCATGGTCACTGCTTAGTCAGGGTGAGAGTGACCTCCAAGCAGGACATGCTGCGGCCACCCTGTCTGTGCAGGTGGTGGCTGGGCACTACAATGTCTGAGCCATTGTCCTATGCCCTGTCCAGATGCATCCAGGCCAGGCCACCCTATCCAGGCTATACCCAGGGTACCTTGCTCTTCATTATGCACATTGGCAGGCCAATACTGGCAACAGTGCTAGCAGTGTGGGCTGTGGAGGGTTTTTGCAGCCACCACACACTGGATAGACAGACACACACTCCCCACACCTATGCCAGCATTGTGCAACTATAGAGGTGTTTGCCAGCCCTGGCCACCGCACCAGTCCTGGGCACAGTGCAGGCATGGCTATGGTACGCAATACTGTTGGGGTCACTCCCCAGGGTGGTAAAAACTGTCGGACACAAGACCTGTAGCACACTCCACAGACATCAGAAAGGTTGCTATGGCACAGCTCAATCAGAAAATTGCACTTAACTTCGGAATTGCTATCTGCCAGTAATCATAGCAACCTTTTGATAGCTGTGTACTGTATTCCCAGGTTTAGGGTGGCATTGCTAAGGTATGCAAGTGCTAGTATTGGGAGATGCACGCAGGGTCCAACATCCTGCCTCTCCAGGAGGCATTGGATAATGGAGCCTGTGGGTGCGGGTGTGTCTGCCCCTGTTGGCCGCTGCTTTAGGGCAGAGGTTCCCAACTCCAGTCCTGGTGGGCCAAACACTGTTCGAGTTTTCATGCTGTCCCTCATGAATATGCATGAGATAAATCTGCATACCATGGGGGCGGCGCATAGACATGCAGCACAGGCATCTTTATTAGAGGCGGCATGGAACCTGAATGGTGTTTGGCCCTCCAGGATTGCATTTGGGAGACTCTGCTCTAGGTAATGCGCATGTCTATGGTGTCTGCGCTCTGTAGGGTAAAATGAAGGTGTTTTGGGCATGTTTACGTCATCTGCAATAAAGGTTCTGTCTGTATTACCACATTTTAGTAGTGGGTAAAATATGGGGATTGGGCAGGCAGGAACCACAGCTGGGGACTTGAACCTGTGACCTTGTGCTCCTGCACACACTGGCTGTGTGCACTGCACCACCTTGTTGCCACAGAGACTGTGCATTCCCTGGTTATACCATGACTGTTTGTCAGACAGAGCCTGTCTGTTGCAGTTCATGGCACCCACCTACACAGGGCTAGGCCACGGTCTGCTCTGGGCAGCTGCCACTGCCTCCTCCACCACCAGTACCCCTCTGCCACCATGCTGACATGCACTTCTGCTGGTGGTGCTGGTGGTGCGCAGTCTCAGGCCATCAAGGTGGCTGCCTATGGTGGGGGTTCTGGAGTAGGGGTGCCTGCATAGCTGTCCACGCTTCCCCCCAGCACCGTCTGCCAAAGTTCCGTGCCCTTGGGGGTACCTGCTGGGTATTATCCCCTGTGACACTGTGGGAAGCACACTCGTGCCCATGTTGGGCCCTCATCAGTTGCTGTCTGGCTGCTCTACTGTTTCAGCATTCCTATGGGCCAGCTAGGCATCACCCTAGTCCGCACTGTGGCCCAGCTGCACCACAGCATGTTCCGCCTGCAGCCCTCTGGGTCCCCTTTTCCAGCATCTGTCCAGTTGCCCATTCTGACATGCCCGCCCTGCTGTTGCAGAACATGTGCATGCAATAGGACACCTGTCCAATGGAGAGAAAAACTATGCTCAGCGCAATTTCACTGTGGGCTCATTCACCTTGTATGGGGACAGAGCATAGACCCTTCCAAAATTCATATCTTTTTTTTGGAGCTTTCTTGGGAGTGTTTTATGATGTTTCCCATTGATATCACTATTGCCCAGCTTGGTTATGTTTTCTTTTCATTTTCCTCTGTTCATTTTCAGTGTTTATTTGCCCTTTTGTTCTGTGCACATGTATCGCACTTATCACTTTCTGTATGTTTCCCAGAGTTTGCTGTACATTGCCGACGGAAATGGTTTCTTTTCCCTTTAAATCAGCTTTAATGCCAGGGTTTCACTGGCATTAGTTTTCAGCCTCGGATTTCACAGCGTTATTGTGTGGGGAGCCTCTCCCCTCCCACTCTCTGCCCATTGACCCTCTCTCTCTGCCCCTGGGGAGCCTTCCTCCGCCCTTCGGGAGTCTTTCTCCACCCTCAGCGCTCATTTGCGCCACTGCGCGCGTTATCACGCGCTAAGGTACCTCTGCGCCCGATAAAGCGCCTTCATCGGGTGATAAGGTACCTTATCGCATGATAACGTCATCGGGCGCACATTAAGACGGTTTAGTAAACATACCCCTTGGAGTATTGTGTTCAGTTTTTGAGACCATACTTTACAAATCTAACCCAATGGAAATAAGTTTTAAATTAAATAAAATTACCTGGGCTTTGGGGAAGAATGAATTTGGGCAACCGTGGGCAGTTTGAGGGCTCCTGCAAATGCAGGGTTGGCTGAGTCAGAAACAGTTTTAATTAAAAAAAAAAGAGGACAATTCTATGGCTGTGAAGAGGGCCGACAGGGGCCTTGCCCTGTGGAATGGGCTCCAGGAAGGATGGTAGGGATTCTCCTTTGTATCTGGGGCCTGCCTGGAGGTGGCTGGGCTGTATCGGGTGCATCTGCGATGTTTGCGGCTGTCCCTGATCATAGCTTTGGGGCTGATGGAGTTTTTTGAAAGGTCATGGGCATCATGGTGCACCAGGCACCTGAGCACTGAGAATTATGGGCCCGGTGTCTGGGAGGTTGATGGATCATTTGGAGGGAGGGCCGGAGAAGAGTATGTGGGCTGGATGACTCAAGTAAAAAATGAAGTCAGACCAGTCAGGAAGCACTGGGGCCTTAGAGCCTCAGGCCATCGAGAGGGTCCTGATGTGGACTCTGGGTTAGGAGGCCATGCCAGAAGAATGAGGGAGAAGGTCAGGAGGTGGGGCTGGGTAGGCTGAGATTAGGTAGCCGGCCTTAAAGGGACCAAATGAGTGGTAGATGGCCAAAAATGGCCCTAGTATAATAGTCAATTTCTAAACATTTTTAAAGGTTGGGGGGGGGGGGGGGGGACGTGTCCCAGAATGTGTGGAAGGGTGTATAAGGCCATAGAAAATACGCTTTTGAGATTTTAACATTGTTTAAAACTGTGATTTGCAGTGATATTAAAAGCAAAATTAAATGTGTTTTTGGAGTACTGAAAGTCTTCTAAAGCTTTGCTGATGTTATAAATATATGCATTTTGAATAAAAACTGTTTATTAAATGGGTGTTATTAAAAAAAAGAAAGTTTAATACTGGCAAAGAACCTGGATGATGAAGGAGAGGGGAGGATCTTAGCTCATTGCAACGTGGCACAGCTGAGGAGAAAGAGAAATGTGACACAATTTGTTGGGAAATCTTTCCTCTCACTAAACTCTTAAAGAAACAGCTTGAAAAATGTTAATGATTTCTACAGGTTAGTTATAATGAGAAATTTTGGAAATTTGAGGAATTAAGATTTTAGTTTTTATCAAGTGGGGACTATATGGTGATATCAGCAAGTGTAGGAACACTTTCTAAGAGAATTTAGAGTGCTGGAGTCAGTTGGTGTTTGGATGGTGACAAGTATGGATGTGTGCTGATATGTTTGGTGAGAGGAGCCTCTGGGAGTGTGATTTTTGAATGTTTTGGTGGCTTTGTGGTAGTGTGAGTAAAGTTGAATAGAGTTTAAATGTTAGTGTTTTTTGAAGATTTTTGAGCTGCAATTTAGACTGAATTGAAACATAGAAATATGACGACAGAAAAAGACCACATGGCCTATCTAGTCTGTCCTTCCATATCAATGAGTTGCAGTGATTGATTTCTTGGTTTAAAAGAGAAGATTGTGTGACAGCTGGGAGAGAAATTGAAATAAGAGCTGGTGAGAGAGATTAATAATTTACAGAGTTTTTTTTCTCTCTTTCCCAAGTGTAAAGAGAGGGAAAGAAAAGAAAGGCTTGAGTGGATGGCAGCCTATCCTAGTTTGAAACTGCAGTTTGTTTAAATGTATGTAAAGCTGTGGAATATTAAGCAGAAAGTTTATAATTTGTTTTCCCTGATCCTAAGGTGCAACAGGAATGATACTTAACTGAAGGTAAAGGTTAATGCATTTTGATAGAAAGAGGTTTTGAATGTGCTAAATCACTATTGATACGTTTGTGGTAAGAATATTTATTTTCTTTTTCTTTGGGTTTGTGTGATGAATGCCAGAGGAAGTGTGGTGATAGTGTGAGTGAGAGATAAATGACAGTGGTTCTGTGTGGACACTGAATGTCAGGATAGAAGGGGAGGGGATCATTTTTTTTTAGCTCTTGCAAGCTTGCAATAATAATAATAGTTACTATTTTCGGTGGTTAGAAGCCTAGTTAGGGTTCAGTGTAGGGTTGAACTGCTAAAAGAAGCATTTTCCTAGTGTTCATTCTTTTTGTTGTAAACTGCACCGAACCATTTGGACTGGGACCATAGCAGTATATAAGTCGACCTTAGACTAGATTTGATTAGAAGAAGATACTTTCCCGACAGTTTAAACTTCTTACAATTGTTCATCATGCACTTCATTCAGGGATCCCCCAGTATATTTCAGATTTATTAATTCCATACTCTACTCATTACCTCCTCCAGGATAGTCATACTCATTGATTACATCTCCCATCACCTACCCAAGCCATACTAACGTCCACTCGCTCCTCTGCATTTTATTCCCTGGCCCCTGCTTTATGGAATTTGCTCCCTTCTGTTATCCGGTTGGAATCCTCATTTCCCTACTTCAAGTCCCTTCTGAAAACATATTTGTTTAATATTGCTTATGACTTGCCTACTTAATTGTTATGAGCACGATTCTGATCCCGACATAAATTTCCTTTGTACATCCAGGTTGACCTGGATATACAAAGGAGATCCCAATTATGATCCTGCGGGGCATGTCTAGCCCCGCAGAATTAGAATCACGAACAGGCCTGTACGTGCAGGCTGGGACTGTGATTCAGTCCCAACCTGCACATACAGCCACAGCCTGGCTAACTCAGACAGGGCTTTTGAATGGAGCTGCGGTGCCATGGCGTCCTGTTGCCATGGCACCATGGCTCCATTTAAAAGCCACGATGCTAGCCGCCTGTTAAAAAGATAATTCCCCGCAGCCTGACCCCTGATCCGGCCTCCTAAGGCCAGGATCGGGCTGCGGGGAATTAACTCTGCCTCCCCAGCGATTTCTGCACCCCAAGCTGCTTAAAAAAACATGACCAGGGGCGTTATTCCACCTCGGAGGTGGAATAGCTTCCCCGGTCATTTCTCTGGTCATGGATGTACAGGGCCGACATTAGAATCAACCCTGTACATCCAGGGCTGGCGACCTCCCACTGCCCACCCACTCTCCAACCCCAGGCTGCCTCTTCCCCACTCCTGACTAACTTCCCTGCACAAGCAGTGGGAAAGTTAGTTGGGGCATGCAGCTGGCACGAATAGCGGGGATGGATGTACCAAGGGGACATCCATCCCCGTTATTTGTGTCTCAGAATAACCCCTTATTTGCTTTGTCGTTTTATGTTTCCCTTCTGATCTCTCTTTCTTGTGGTCTGAATGCCTCTCCTCTTTCCTGTTTTTATTGGAGTTTTTTTCTGTTCTTTGATTTTAATTATTTTTTTAGATACTGTTGAGACCCCGTGAGACAGTTTTATCAAATAATAAACTATAACCATAAGCATAACCACAACTATAACTCCAGAGAAAATAGAGAGAGAGAAAAAGAGAGAGCACGAGAATGTCTGAAGTCCTGCTGAGGAAAGATCAGTGGAGTTTTCGACCCCAAAGCTTTGAAGACTACCAAGGATAAGTTGTGGCACTTGTCCATAACAAAATTTAATATATTTGAGCCCAAATATAGCATTCATAACCCTAATAATTAAGGGTAGAATGTGGTGGGAAAGTGAAAACTGAACTGAGAAATTCTGATGTAAATGTAGAAGTTCAGTACACAGAATATATTGTTTCAATGTTTCCAGTTTATTTGATTTTAAAATTAAAGTAATTGTATTACCATTATTTGTATTGTTGGTAAAAGGAAAAAGACCTAAGTAAATACAACCATTATGTGCTTTCTAATTGGTCCAAATTCTCTATTCCTTTTAGATTTAGTTTAGTATTCCAGCTGTTGTTCTCCCTTTTCTGGAAGGGGGGTATTCCAGTGGAATTTAGGTTTTGTTCTCTGCAGCCACACTCTGTAAGGCAAATAATTTAGTAACAACATCTGTCCTACCATGTAATGTACTTTTAAAAGGGAAACTTAAAATTATATTGCCTTCTGAGATGTCAGTGACACAAAAGGATATAAGAAAACTTGAAACAGTTCAGAGGAAGGTAACCAAGATGATATGGGGCTTGCACCAGAAGGTATATGAGAAACAACTTGAAGACCTAAATTTGTATACTCTAGAGGAGAGGAGAGACAGGGGGGATACGATATAGACCTTTAAATACTTAAAGGATATTAATGAACAAACAAATCTTTTTCAAAGACAGGGAAGCTGTAGAATTAGAGGACATGAAATGAACCTACAAGGACGTAAATTTAAAAGCAACACCAGGAAATACTTTTTCACGGAGAAGGTGGTGGATGCATGGAATGCCCTCCTGAAGAAGGTGTGATGGGATTCACAAAGGCATGTGGCAGACACAGAGGGATCACTACCTAACAAGAGGGGGGAGTCATAGCAAACATGAATAACTTAATAAACAGAGAAGGGTTACCTGCCTGGAGCAGCTGGTACAACCTTAAGCAAAGGCATAGGGAGCGAGTAACCTGCATACGTCAGCAGGTGCAGCTCTACAACTCTAGTCACTATACTGGTCTTTACCTGCTGTCATTTACTATAGCAGCCTGAGGACCCACTGTAGCTGTTAGCCACGCAGTCCATCCACTGCTTTTTTGTTTAACCATGGATCCCCATGAGGTGTTTGAGGAGTTCAAAGACCCCAAAGTCCTGCAGCAGATAACTTCCATGAAATGTGAGATGCCTACAGGCTTCAGAGATATCTTGAACTCCATGGGTCTCATAGTGACCCATCTGGAAGGCATGCAGGCAGAGCCACTTGTCATTCTGCTAGCTATACAATAGCTGGCGGCATGTAATTCTCACCTTGCCACTCCGCAGATGGAAGAAGAAGGGCTTCATAAGGGTTATGCATGTTATGTTGAGATACAATGGTTGTATTTTAAGGAGCCCAGTTAAGCCATGTTTAATAAAGACCTTTTTATCACCCTATGTATGCTCTCCATTGGCTTATAATGTATATATGTTCTTTAAGGTTTCTGTGACTAATATCATGATCTTTTCATTGTTATGGGTCATGTCATGTCTCAGTAAGTAGAATATTTTCAGTCATCATGTTGTGAAGTGGGTGTGCAGTGGAATTTGTTCTTATATATAGTGATTTTCAAACTGGATTGGTGGGTTGAGGCAGGAAATTTAAATTTTGGCAGGAAAATTCATTGGAGATGACATAGGAAAAGTACAGTTTGAATTATGGAAGGTGGGGATTTTGGAATTTTAGCGGGAAAAGAAGTCTAAAAAATAAGATGGGAGCGTTAGAATATATAGCATTAAATGAAAGGTTAGATATGATTGGAATATCAGAGACATGGTGGAAGGAGGACAACCAGTGGGACACTGTGATACCTGGGTACAAACTATATCGTAATAACAGAGCTGATCAAATTGGTGGAGGGGTTGCGCTCTATGTTAGAGAGGGCATTGAGTCAGAAAGGATTAAAGTTTTGCAGGAAACAATATTTGCTGTAGAATCTCTATGGATTGAAATTCCATGTAAAAAGGGGAAGGCGATGGCAGTGGGGGTGTACTATCGACCACCAGGCCAGAATGAACAAATGGATGATGAAATGCTCAAAGAAATCAAGGAAGCTAACAAAAGTTACAGCATAGTAATAATAATGGGTGATTTCAATTACCCCGGTATCGACTGGGTCAGTGTCACGGCAGGACATGCTAGGGAGATAAAGTTCCTAGATGACATAAATGACTGCTTCTTGGAGCAGCTGGTTCATGAACTGACCAGAGGGGAAGCCATATTAGACCTGGTCCTTAGTGGAACACCAGATCTAGTGCAAGAGATAAGGGTGTTGGGGCCACTTGGCAATAGTGATCATAGCATGATCGCCTTTGATTTAATTAGTGGAGGAGGGATAGTATGGAAATCCACAGTACTACCTTTTAACTTTCGAAAGGGAGACTATGATAAAATGAGGAAAATAGTTAAGAAAAAAACTAAAAGGAGCAGTTGCAAAGGTTAAAGACTTACATCAAGCTTGGGTGTTGTTGAAAAATACTATCTTGGCAGCCCAGACCAGCAGTATTCCACGCTTTAAGAAAAGGGGAAGGAAGTCCAAAAAACTGCCAGCATGGTTTAAAGGTGAGGTCAGAGAGGATGTTGTTGCCAAAAAAGCATCATTCAGGAAATGGAAAAAAGAGCCAAACGACGAAACCTGGAAACAGAACAAGCACTGGCAAATCAAATGCAAGGCATTGATAAAGCAGGCAAAGAGAGAATTTGAGAAGAAGCTTGCTGTGGAAGCAAAAACGCGAAATAAAGATTTTTTCAAGTACATTCACAGCAAAAAACCTGTGAGAGAGTCAGTTGGTCCATTAAATGATAGAGGAGTTAAAGGGGCACTAAGAGGAGACAAGGCAATAGCGGAGAGACTGAATGAATTCTTTGCTTCAGTCTTTACTGAGGAAGATGTAGGGATGTTACCCATGACTGAAGTGGTATTTAAAGGTGCGGAAGAATTGAAGGAAATATCGATACATCGGGATGATGTATTACAACTATTAGATAAACTGAAGAGTAGCAAATCTCCTGGGCCGGATGGTATACATCCAAGGGTGTTGAAAGAACTGAAATATGAGATTGCAGACCTGCTATTAGTAATCTGTGAACTATCATTAAAATCATCTCTAATACCTGAAGATTGGAGGATCGCCAATGTAACACCAAATTTTAAAAAGGGTTCCAGGGGTGATCCAGGAAACTACAGACCGGTGAGCATCACGTCAGTACCGGGAAAAATGGTAGAAACCATCATAAAGAATAAAATTACTCAGCATGTAGATAGTCATGGCCTAATGGGAGACAGCGAACATGGCTTTAGACAAGGAAGATCTTTTCTTACTAATCTGTTATGTTTTTTTGAAAGTGTGAATAAACAGGTGGACAAAGGTGAGTCGGTTGATATAGTGTATCTGGACTTTCAGAAAGCCTTTGACAAGGTCCCTCATCAGAGACTTTTGGCAAAACTAAAGAGTCATGGGATAGGAGGCAGTGTAATACTGTGGATCAAGAACTGGTTAAGAGATAGAAAGCAGAGGGTTTGGCTAAATGGACAATTTTACCAATGGAGAAAGGTGAATAGTGGTGTACCCCAGGGATCTGTGCTGGGTCCGCTGCTTTTTGACATATTCATAAATGACCTGGAAAGTGGAATAACGAGTGAGGTTATCAAATTTGCAGATGACACAAAACTATTTAAAGTTGTTAAAACCCAAGTGGATTGTGGAAAATTGCAAGAGGATCTTGATAAATTAGAAGACTGGGCATCAAAATGGCAGATGAAATTTAATGTGGACAAGTGCAAAGTTATGCACCTAGGGAAGAACAACCCAAACTATGGTTATACAATGCAAGGTTCCACATTAGGAACCACCACCCAGGAAAAAGATTTAGGTGTCATTGTGGATAACATGTTAAAACCCTCAGCCCAGTGTGCAGTGGCAGCCAAGAGAGCAAATAGAATGCTAGGTATCATAAGGAAAGGAATGGAAAATAAAACAAAATATATTATAATGCCTCTATATCGTTCCATGGTGAGACCGCATCTTGAATATTGTGTGCAATTCTGGTCGCCGTATCTTAAAAAGGATATAGAGTTATTAGAAAAGGTTCAGAGAAGAGCCACCAAAATGGTAAAGGGGATGGAAGGATACTCCTATGAAGAAAGGCTAAAAAGGTTAGGGCTCTTTAACCTGGAAAAGAGACTGCTGAGGGGAGATATGATAGAAGTCTATAAATTAATGAACGGAGTGGAACGGGTAAACGTAGATCGATTGTTTACGTTATCAGAATATAGAAAGACTAGGGGACATGCAATGAAGCTACAGGGTAAACTATTTAAGACTAATAAAAAATATATTTTTTCATTCAAAGTGTAATCAAACTCTGGAATTTGTTACCAGAGGAAGTAGTAAAGGCTGTTAGTATAGCTGGGTTTAAAAAAGGTTTGGACAAGTTCCTGGAGGAAAGGTCCATAAACCATTATTAAGAAGGGACTTGGAATATCAATGCTTGACCCAGTACAAGCATTGCGAAACCTGTGTCTTTTGGGGAAACTGCTAGGTACGTATGACCTAGATTGGCCACTGTTGGAAACAGGATACTGGGCTTGTTGGACCTTGGTCTGACCCAGTATGGCATATCTTATGTTCTTATGTTCTTATAAAATTTGTTGTGACAATCTCCGATTGTGGAATGTGGAAAAAAAGCATTAGTCTTTGATGCTAGTCCTTATAGCACTAAAACGTCTGTGAAAGAGGGGCTGCTTTGCTTTGTTCACATTTATTTATTTACTTAAAGAATTTGATATACTGCCAGCTGCATGGGATGTCATAGATTCCATCGATTTGGAAGAGGGGAATATAATCCTTTAGTCATATGAGTGAGGATGCCAACTTCTGTTATATGTTACAGTATATGCTGTTGTGATGTTATTCTTTTTAAGCAATTTACCTATACAGTCTGTTACTCTTTGGACATAGGGGAACACCACAAATCTTTTATTCTATTGTGGAGTTGTCAACTAGTGGTTGTTGATTGTTGCTATTCTCACAGATGTGTTTGTCCAAGCTTGAGAAATGTCCATTTTGCTATAGCCATTGGTTAAGAACGTGCCCCAGAGGATGTTTCTTTCTTCCTGAAGACTAACTCTTAGGGGTATGTTTACTAAAGTGCGGTAAACGTGACTAACGCGCGTTATACGACGTTAACGACCGTAAGTGCCGTATAACGTGCGTAACGACGTGCTAACGACCGTAAACGTGTTACTACGCGCGTTAAGCACAGATAACGATCGTAAAGTCCCGCGGCACGTTAAAACAGCGCAGAAGGTGGAGAGTGGGCGGAGAGAAGGGGTCAATGGGCGGAGAGTGGGCGGGGAGAGGCTAACGCACTGATTTTCAGAGCTGAATTCCAACGCGAATGAAAACCTGTCGTTAAAGGCATTTAAAGGGAAGAGAAACCATTTCCGTCAGCAATGTACAGAAAAACCGGGGAAACCCACAAAACGTGAGCAGTGTGATACATGTGCACAGAACAGAATATCACATAAAACGTTAGAAATGACCACAAGAAACATGTTAAAAAGCATAATGCAGCTGTGCAACAGTGATAGCAATGGGCAAAAAGGAACAACAGTCCATGGCAAGCACCAAATAAAAACAAAATGATGTGTGGAAGTGTCTACGCTCAGCAGACCCTTTCAAAGACCATCTCATTGTAATGGAGCTGTCCTGGGAGTGTTGTGTAAGGTTGCCCAATGATATCATTGCTGCCCAGCTCGGTTAGGGGTGTGTGCCCCTTTTATGAGGTCTTTTCAGAGGTTTATGTGCACCTTTGTCTGCATACAAGGTAAATGAGGCCACAGTAAACCTGTTGCAGAGCAGGGTTTCTGACCCGTCAGGCCGGTTTAACTAACTCCAGGGACTGCACTGCTTCTGTGGCCACAGTGTGGTGCAACAGACACAACCAGTGCCTGTAAGACCAGAGGGTCAAAGGTTCAAATCCCAGCTGGGGCTCCTGCCAAACCAGTCCCCATAGTTTTACCCACCACTAAACAGAGATAGTAAAGACGCTCCTTTATTGCTGAGAACATACGCATGGCCTATATTTTACCACACCAAACACAGACACCAGAAACAGGCACATTACCTAAAGCAGAGTCCCGCAAATGCAGTCCTGGAGGGCCCCACACCATTCCGGCTTCATGCTGCCTCTAATAAAGATGCCTGTGCTGCATATCTATGCACCGTCCCCATGGTATGCAGATGTAGCTCATGCATATTTATGAGGGACAGCATGAAAACCCGAACAGTGTTTGGAACACCAGGACTGGAGTCGGGGAACTCTGCCGTAAAGCAGCAGCCAACAGGGCCACACACCCACCCACAGGCCCCATTGGCCAATGCCTCCTGGAGAGGCAAGACATTGGGCCCTGCCTGTATCCCCCAATACTAGCAGTTGCATACCGTAGCAATGCCACCCTACACCTGGGTATATGGTACAGAGCTATCAAACGTTCCCTATGATAACTGGCAGATATCAATGCCTATGTTAAGCACAGTTTGCTCATTGAGCTCCACCATAACAATCATTCTGATGTCTGCAGTGTTTGCTGAAGGTCTGGACTCTGACAGTGTTCACCACCCTGGGGAGTGACCCCCCAAGAGCCTTGTGTACCATATCCAAGCCTGTACTATGCCCATGACTGGTGTGGTGGCTATAGCTGCTGACCACCTCTATAGTAGCACAATGCTGGCATAGTTGTGGGGGTGGCTGTCTGTCTATCCCAGGGGTGTCCAAACCTGTCCTGGAGGGCCGCAATCCTGGCAGGTTTTTGGGATAGCCCTAATGAATATGCATGAGATATATATGCATTAGAGATATCCTGCCAACTTGACTGATTTGTGGATTTGGAGACCCCTGCCTTGTACCTCTGTCATTTAAGATTATGAGTGGGCAAGGTACAGATGTCCTAGACATTAAAAGGGTAGATAGACTTTGTCACATTCCTCCTCACTTCTCACCACCACCAAAATGTGGTCTATTAGACAACTTTTTGCTGGTGGTGGGAATCGAGGAGGAAAGTGACAAAGCCTATCTACCCTTTTGATGTCTAGGACATCTGTACCTTGCCCACTCACAATCTTAAATGACAGAGGTGTAAGGCAGGGGTTTCCAAATCCAGTCCTGGAGGGCCACAAACCAGTCAGGTTGGCAGGATATCTCTAATGCATATATATCTCATGCATATTCATTAGGGCTATCCCAAAAACCTGCCAGGATTGCGGCCCTCCAGGACAGGTTTGGACACCCCTGGTCTATCCAGTGCAGAGCTACTCAATTCCAGTCCTGGAGGTCTGCAACCCTGCAGGTTTTTGGGATATCCCTAATGATATGCATGAGATATATATGCATTAGAGATAGCCTGCCAACCTGACTGGTTTTTGGCCCTCCAAGGCTGGATTTGGAGACCCCTGCCTTACACCTCTGTCATTTAAGATTGTAAGTGTAAGGCAGGAGTCTCCAAATCCAGCCCTGGAGGGCCACAAACCAGTCAGGTTGGCAGGCTATCTCTAATGCATATATATCTCATGCATATCATTTGGGATATCCCAAAAACCTGTAGGGTTGCAGACCTCCAGGACCGGAATTGAGTAGCTCTGATCCAGTGTGTGGTGGCTGCAAACACCTTCCACAGTCCACGCTGCCAGCAATGTTGCCAGTATTGGGCTGCAAATGTGCATAATGAGGAGCAAGGTATCATGGGTATAGGCCGGACAGGGTGGCCTGGCCAGGGTGCATCTGCACAGGGCATAGGGCAGTGACAGGCACATTGTAGTGCCCGGCCACCACCTACACAGACAGGGTGACCTCAGTATATCCTGCTGAGAGATCACCCTCACCCTCACCCTGACTGTGCAGTGACCAGAGCATGGCTAGGCACTCCCATGGTGCTATGTAGTATTTTTCTCATGTGATCAATATGGGTTTTCTTTTGGGGCCCTGTCACTGATGCATCTGCTTGCTGTGTATGCTGGCATCCCAGTTCTGGGTGCAGGCAGCTCCACTGGGCACTAGCAGACTGTTTGCAGCTGGTAGGTGTTGTGATGGCGTGGCTTACAGGGTGCAGTGGCTTGCACCAGGGGAATATCAGATAGTGAGGGGGAGAAGCATACCATATCATGGCCTAATGTCTATTTGCTATTGTGTTATGGCTGTGTACAGAGCTGCATTGACTGCCCTGTGGGGTGTCTGTTCCTCAGCAGGACTGGTGTGGATGTTCCCCTCTACTGCCACCTTTGCAGGGAGGTAGAATGTGGATCTATTGATAGGTGATCCTGTTTGCTGCCCTGGGGGAGGGGGGTGGTTGTGCATGGGGCTACACCTGACTGAAACAGACAGAGATGTCTAAGGTGGTCCTGCAGAAACTACCTATCTCACACAATAACACTGCTTTGGACCTACACCATGGACTGTGCTGTGGACCTAGTGCTGGACGCCTCACTGCACCCTCAGGGTGAGCACAGTACCCACACAATGTGACGGTGTGTAGCTACTCTGTGCTAGTACAACACACGGTCAGTACCCCCTATGAGGCCGAGGTGCTGTGGGGGTGCACATGGTCAGTTCCCCCTACCATGCCGAGGTGTGTATCTGTGGACAGCTGATTTGCATGTGCAGTGCATCATGGGGGTGACTGGCACAATCCAACTCTGTGGAACCGCAGCACCTGCTCACAGGCTCTGATACACCATGGGCCATCGCATGTACATCTGGTAGCATAATGCATAGGTGTAAGACACCCTACAGAGTCTGTAATATAAAATGCCCACACTGGTAAAAACACACGTACCCACACACGTGGAAACGCACATACCCACGCACGATTCTACACGCGCAGCTACGCACGTACCAACGCACGCAGCCTCGCACACACCAACGTACGTGGCTAGGCACACTCCGAGGGTGTGTTTCTGACACCCATACTCAACGTACTGAAAAACAAGCCTCCTCATTCCCTCTGTAATGTACAGGGTGATGCCTGGGACAGCCTCTGCGTTAGACACACTGGGGACTCGAACCCATGCTGCCTGTAACAGCGGTCAGTACCGTAACCATTGTGCTACAGCTCTGTTTTAGTGCTTTGTGTCTGTACGTCTTCTTACGATTAACGCGCAGTAACGCGCCACTGCACCCGGTAACGCTCGTTAATTTTGTGAACGCGCATTAGTGGCGACGATGTACCGCCCATGTCCTTATTTGGGGTTTCTGTTACTACCGCGGCTCCTAACGTGAATTGCACTAACGCGGTTTAGTAAACATACCCCTTAGTGAACAAGATTCAACATAAATAAAGCATGGCAACCCCTCTTTTACAGAATTCAGAACACATCTTCCAGAATTCAAACTTTCAGGTTTTCTGCCTCATCTCCAATGACTTTTCATGCCAAAATTCAAATCCCCCACATCAATCTCAACTATCCAGTCAGAGAACCACTATATATAAGAATAGACATCCACTGCATACCCATTTCACTCTGAAGAAAGCCACAGAATGATGGCTGAAATGTCTATTCCACTTAATAAGACTCAGCATGACCTGGACAACTGCAAAGATTTTGCTGAGTATTACTTATAACATCTAGCTATGCACCATCCACAACCTCTGCCTTACACCTTGGTCCTTGAGGCCATGCCCAGGAGCATAATCACATATACGGTCACCCAGACAGAGGTCCATGCACATCAGTACAAACTGCAACATATTTTGACTAAAGTGATAAAGCGGTATAAAAAACCATGTTGAACAAATAAATAAATACATTTTTGTGTAGTTGCATTGTGATAGATGCATCATACCCATATATCTACCCCTTTCCAGACATGAGACATATATCTCCATTTATTAATACCATCATGAAAGGGATTGGGATATGTAGACTACATCTCTGGAGTCCAATCACACATAGCATTGGTAGCCATGTGGCTATATAGCTGCCTGGGGGGGGGAGGGGGGGTCAGTTTCTGACAATTTGACAACATCATCAACACCCTCAGTTGTTAACACTTGCTTGAGAACAGACATGGATACCTTTTTATATATTGAGCAGCCTTTCCTTGCTATAATTTTACAGTGGTCCATCTATGCCCCAGCTACCTAGCTGTGCATACTCTATCCCATGCTGTACTATGACCCCTGTCCAGGGGATATCCCCTTCAGCCATGGAAAAGTGCAGGAGATACAGCAACCTGTGGGCCCTGGCATATGTGTGAGTCCAAAGGTTGACATGGAGACATAAGTACACCAACTCCAGCTGGTAAAATGTATCAGTTGTGTCAGCACATGCCCCTAGAATAAAGGGTGGTGGAAGTTTCATAGGCCACAACATTGCCCATGAGGCACTGCCAGACATAGTCCATGCCTTCACATGACTGCATGTGGCCTGATTCTGGTTCCCTCACCTGTGCACATGTGCTATGACTTGGCCAGTTTCCACTTGGCTCCCTCTGTACAACTGTGTATTAGGGAAAGTGTTCTAACCTCTGGTTGGTCATGATTAGATATGATATGCAATGACTGTGAGCCTCACATACTGTAGCTAGGACTCCTATCACATAGTTCATCTGACATGCAAACTTAAAGAAGTGAATCTGGATCCCCAGAGGCCAGTGTATGAGAGTTTATTTTGGATGTGGTCACAATGCCAACACATCTTTCAGATAGTTATAGGCATATCATTAGGTATAACGTGAATGCACAACAGATAGTATAGTTCAGGCACCAGTGCTATGTCTCTGGCCTCCTATCCCTATATACAGGTTGAAATGGGCTATGGGGGCCCCAAACAAACACTCTATGTACAAGTCAAAACACAAGTAAGAGCCATAGCCCCTTGACCCTATATATAGGGCAAAATAGGCTGTGGGAGTTTTCTAAAGCAGATATATACAGTACTATGGTGTCAGCACATAGGAACCCTTATCCAACCCAGCTCATCAACCTTTGCTGCCAGTCATCTCTGCAAGGAAATAAGAGGAACCATGGTCGACATATACCTTCCAACACTGGAACACAAATAGCCTACTCACCAGATAAATCTCCTTCCGGCCTCAACCCATGTCCAGGTGTTATATCAGAAGTAGCTTGCTATGGAAATATACTGGTGTAACCCACTGAGGTGAACCATGACCCTGTGACACAGTGTACGCACATATATAGGTCATCCTGTGTGGGCCAGCACTCCACCTGACATTCCAACATAAAGGAGTGGCTGTAGCAGCATAAGAACCATCTATGAAATGATGGGAGGGGGAGGGGCTTTAACTTCATCCCGAATATTCAGTGCTAGGTTCATATCTGGACCTTGGCATTGCATATCTGGGTTGCATGGATTGCGTTTTTGCAATCCAGTCAATGACAATATGCAATCACTGGTTAATTTTTGCATATTTCAGGAAAATTGTACCCGTCTTATTCAATATGTTCTAATAGTGATTTTCCTTCTGCTATGGTCATGTATTATATACCATTTGATAGGAATATTTAGTCAGAATTTTGGATCCTGAGAGTTTTGGGCTCGGCCTGGAAAGGGTTATAAAGGATATAGAGGAATTAGAAAAGGTACAGAGAAGAGCCACTAAAATGGTAAAGGGGATGGAAGGATACCCTTATGAGGAAAGGCTTAAAAAGTTAGGGCTTCTCAACTTAGAAAAGAGACGGCTGAGGGGAGATATGATAAAGGTCTATAAATGAATGAATGGACTGGAACAGGTAAATGCAGATTGATTGTTTATGCCATCAAAAAGTAGTAAGACTAGGGGATATGTAATGAAGCTACAATTTACAATGTAACCCATTTAGGACTAATAGGAGAAAATATTTTTTCACTCAAAATGTAATCAAATTGGAATTGGTTACCAGAGGATGTAGTGAAGGCTGCTGTATAGCTGGATTTAAAAAAGGTTTGGACAAGTTCCTGGAGGAAAGGTCCATAAAACATTATTAAAGAGGACCCGGAAATCTAGTGTTTGTCCTGGGACAAGCATTGTGGAACCTGTGTGCCTTTTTTGGAACTTGCCAGATACTTGTGACCTGGATTGGGCACTGTAAAAAAACAGGATACTAGGCTTGATGGATCTTGGTCTGGCCCAGTATGGCATTTCTTATGTTCTTAAGAAGCAACAGTTTGAATGGAACAAGGAGAAAGCTGTATAATAAGGCTGCATAATTTCCCCTTGCCTGTTTAATTTATATGCAGAACAAATTATCAGAGAAGCAGGTCTGCATGAAGACAACCAAGGTGTGAAGATTGGTGGAAGATTCATCAACAACCTTTGCTATGCTGATGACACCACAATACTCGCTGAAAGTGAAGACGATCTGAAAGATTTGCTTCCCAAGATGAAGTCTTAAAATGGGCCTGCACCTTAAGGTAAAGAAGACAATGATCTTGACAACTGGCAAAATCAATAAGTTCATCGTTGATGGAGAAGAAATTGAAATAGTGGACAGCTTTGAGGTGAGGTACTTTGGAGAGAGAGATATCCTGCTGTTTGTGTCCCTGCCTGCTTGCCGTTGCTCTGGTTTTGCAGGGGGAGGGGCGCACACTGACTCCAACTGTGGGTGCTTCATGGACACTACCAAAGAACTTGAAACTTCTATGTGGCCGCAGTTGCGAGCCCGAAGGGGTGCATGAACAAAGGGGCTTGTCAGTGCCAGTTCAGGGCAGGAGGTGCCCCGTTCTGCAGTTGAAGAAGCCCCGTGGATCAGGGAAATGAAAGAGCAAGCAGAAGGCAAACCATCAGTACCTATGGCTGCAGTGTCTACACTGAAGGCCCTGAGTGGGCCAATGGATAGACATGTTCAGTTTATGTCTGTGTCGTCTAGGGAATTGGAAGACTCACACACTTTGGGCCCACATGGGATCTCCCTGAGTCCTATAGCTAGAACTCCACCACCAAAGCCAGGGGAAAAACTGGTTGTGTTAGATGGGAGTTTTTCTCCCTTCATAGGCACCGGGGATTTTGTAAATAAAGCTTCTGCCATTGGCCTGTTGTGGGTTCCTTCTGAGGCTTCTACATTTCAAATAAAGGCTGTTCAAAGGCCTAAGCTCCTCTCTGTCTCTGGAGGACCCAACAGTGGAGGTGACGCTGATAGATATTTGGTGTCAAGTGTCTAAGATCAATATGTTTTTACAGACCATTTCCCTGCCTTTAACTCTTCTAGCTCAACTGTGACTTGCAGACACTCATCCTTCTACTTTGTTATGCATTCTGGCCACACTTTGAGTCAGCGAACATGCTATTCCCCATCATGGCTTTCTGCCATGATGGGAAATAGCATGACTTTATTGCCTCTGATACAGCCCATTGCAAGGGGTCTGACATGTTTACCCTGCATATATCAGGACCCTGCTTGGAGGCGTGATGGTCATGACAATGGCTTAGGGGCCAAGATACTATGGTTTGAGGCCCACTATCACTCCTTATGTGACATTTTGGAATGAGTTACTTTCACATTTTATGTCTACCACAGCCTTCATGGACTTGTGCAGGTCACTTAACCCACCAATGACTCAGCTGTTTGTAGGTCCATGCAATCCCTGGTTATCATCAGACATTACAAATCAATGGTAAGATGTACCCCAATGTGACTGCACTGCTTCAGCGGTATACTGACTGGCAGTTACATGCATACATCTGTAACCTACTTGGGAAACATGAGTCATGTGTGACATTGTGTCTGTTACTGTACAGCTTTGGCTCACTTCCATCTCTGCAGTATATTTGGACACATCTACCCTTTGGACATCCACCTGCAGGTCTCAGCTCATGTCCATACATACCCCATTTGCCTCATTTAGATGACACTTGTGCAGTTTTTATCAGCACATTTGCCTGTGTTGTATGGTGACTATGTGGCAAGGACAGGTGTGAGTCCCACATGTCTGGTATCAGTCATTCCAAGTGGCACTGGTGCACATTTTCATGCACAGTACAGATACATTGGGGGTGACACCTATGGCACATTGGTGCTGCCAGCCCATGCCACCCTCTCCTCCGTCGCTATCCATCCTTCAGCCCATCCATCCACCTCTGTTGGCTGGGGCAGTCATGTCTTCTTGTGCAGGCTGCTACACCATGGCCTTCTATGATACTCTTTTCCACAATTTGGCTCTGCATATACACCTCTCCTGTGCCAGATCTGCATACCACCACTCCTACTCTGTCCTGTTGCTGCACACATCCTGCTGCTTCTGACTCCACTGGGGGACACATGTTCCACATCCTATGCCACATACTGACATTACACCATATTACACTGGCACCCCTGTGCATCAGTACACCAGCCTCCCACATGCTCATCCACTTAACTGACTGCCACATAGGGTGCCCACTGGTCTAGCAGATCGATCATCCTCCACCTGTCCTTCCATCCATCACCTTCAGATTGTCTTCCCTTGCTGCTCCCTTATCCAGCATTAGGGTAACAACTGTTTTCAGATGTTAAGGTGTCAGCTTGACACCTTAATGCCTGATATCCCATTACCACATGTTAAATAGCACATAGCGCCGTTAACACCGGAATGCCTCCTAAAGCCCCAGAGCCTTTTTCGCACGGAAAACCCCTTTTCAGTAACGCAAGCTCTCTTACTGCCATTTAGTAAACATACCCCTTAGTCTATATGCATCAGAACTTGCCTGAGAATTTAATTTAAAGAATTTGAAAGCTACTGAGTTCAGGACTTGCTTGTCAAATTATCGAATGACACATGAGCCTACAATGGGAAGCAAAGGCACACAAAACACGTCAAGAATATTTATACATTCTTTAAACTAATCATATCAGCACCAACTAGTACAGATTTTCTCCCTTTCCCTGATTGATCTTCCCTAATGTCTCACAGACTTTCATTGATTTTCTCAAGAAGCAGATGCACTGTAGTACTAAAAAATGGGTCTGTTATGCAGGGGGATTTTATTATTTTTTTATCCATTGGTAGCAACAAACTTACATGGGAGAAAAGATCAGAAAATACTAGAATTAAGGGGGTTATTTTAGAAACCCTAATTACATTCTTACATAGTAACATAGTATATGACTGCAGATAAAGACAAGTATGGTCCATCTAGTCTAAGATTAGGTGCTTCTGCCGCTCTGTCCAGGTCACCCCTCCCCGTGCCTTTCTATAGGCGTGTACCCATCGCTCCGTGTAGATCACCCCTATTTGTTGAGATATAAGAGAGAGTTATATTTATTTTGATTTTATCCTCTTGCTATAAAGGGATCCTCTGTGTCTGTCCCATGCCATTTTGAATTCTGTCAATGTATTTGCCCCCACCACTTCCATTGGGAGGGCATTCCAAGCATCCACCACCCTTTCAGTGAAAAAGTATTTACTGATGTTGCCTTTCAGTTTACCCCCTTGCAGCTTCATGTTATGCCCTCTAGTTTTACAGCTTCCCCATCTTTGGAAGAGGTTTGTTTAATATTCTTTAAGTATTTAAAGGTCTGAATCATATCTCCCCTGTCCCTCCACTCCTCCAGAGTATACATATTTAGTTCTTCAAGTCTCTTCTCATACATTTTCTGTCGCAGGCTCCAAATCGTTTCCAGTCTTTTTATATCCTTTGTGAGATATAGTCTCCAAAACTGAATACAATATTCCAAGTGTGGCCTCAACAGCGACTTGTATAGTGGCATTAGTACCTCTTCCTTTCTGCTGATTATTCCTTTCTGTATGCAACCCAGCATCCTTCTGGCTTTTGCCATTGCTGTGTCACACTCTTTTGCCACCTTGAGATCCTCACAAACAATCACTCTGAGGTCTTTTTCCTGGTCAATGCACACCAACCTCTCGCTCCCTATCGCATACAGTTACCATGAATTTCTGCTTCCCAAGTGCATGTCACTGAACTTCTTCACATTAAATCTTAACTGTCAAGAATTAAACCATTCCAGCTTTTGTAGATCTTTCCTTTATGTTATCCACTCCCTCAGGGGAGTCCACTCTGTTGCAAAGTTTCATTTCATCTACAAAAAGCAGAATTTTCCATTCAGTCCTTCAGCAATATCACTCACAAATACATTGAACAGTACCGATCCCAGGACTGAACCTTGGGGCACACCACTAATTACCTTCCTTTCATTTGAGTGAGTTCCATTTACTATCACCTACTGTTATCTGTCAGTCAACCAATTTCTGATTCACTTCACCATCTTGGGATCCATCCCCAAGCCTCCTATGAGGAACAGTATAAAAGGCTTTGCTGAAATCTAGTTAGATCACATCCATTGCATGCCCTTGATCTAGTGCTCTGGTCAACTGATCAAAGAACTCAATCAGATTTGTTTGGCAAGATTGTCTTTTGGTAAAACCATGTTGCCTTGGATCATGCAACCTGTTGGTTTTGAGAAAGTCCACTATTTGCTCCTTCAGGAGTGCCTCCATTACTTTTCCCACCACCGAGATAAGGCTTACCAGCCTGTTGTTTATCATTTCTTCCCTATTACCACTTTTGTGAAGAGGTACCACATCATACCTTCTCCAGTCCTGTGGAACTTCTCCTGTCTCCAAGGATCTATTAAAAACATCCTTTAGCGGCCCTGCAAGAACCTCTCTGAGGCCCATGGCTTGTTCACTTTCAGTTTTGCAAGCTGTTCTAACACATCATCTTCTGTGAATGGTGTGGTATCTATTCCATTCCCATTTGTATATTTGTCAATCACAGGTGGTCCTTCTCCGGGATTTTCTTTAGTAAAAATAGAACATAAATATTTGTTTAGCATTTTCACTTTTTCAATGTCACTTTCCACAAATCTGTTCCTGGCACTTTTGAGTCCTGCAATTCCACCTCTGATTTTCCTCATCTCCAGAATATACCTGAAAAAGTCTTGTCACCACACTTCACATCTTTAGCCATCTTTTCTTCTGCCTTGGATTTTGCTATCCTTATTTCTCTTTTTGTCTCTTTTAGTTTTATCCTGTTCTTTTCTTGTTCCTCTGTTTGCAAACTTCTAAATTTTGTGAAAGCTGTGGTTTTTGTCTTTATTTGTGCAGCCACTTCTTTAGAGAACCAAATAGGTTTCCTTTTCCTCTTGCTTTTATTTACTTTCCTTAAATATGAATCTGTTGCCCCTTTTATTGCCTCCTTTAGTTTAGCCCACAGCAATTCCACTTCCCTTATCCCTTCCCACCCTGCCAACTTCTCCTTCAGGCACTTCACCATTTTACTGAAATGTTTTTGAAATCTAGGACTTTGAGCTTGCTGTGATTGGACTCCATCTTGGCTTTTATCTCTATCCACACTGTAGGATGATCGCTGCTGCTCACCAACCAGATATTTGATGCGCTATCTCCGCTGGTGAGTTCTAAATCCAGCATCAAGCTTTCCTTGGTCGGTTCCATCACCATTTGTCTAAATAATGCATCTTGGAAGGCATCCACAATTTATTTACCACTTTCCAGATTTGCAGAAGGAATTCTCCAATCCATAGCGGGTAGATTAAAGTCACCCAATATGATTACTTCCCCCGTCATGGCTATCTTTGTAATATCAATAATCAATTTACTATCTATTTCTTCAGTTTGAGTTGGAGGCCTGTAGACTACACCAGTATGGATGACAGTGCCATCTCCTCTTTCCAACACAATCCACAGCACTTCTTCTTTTCACCACATTCACTGCATTGCAGCAGCTTTAATATTGCTTTTGATATATAGGGTTACTCCTCCTCCTTTTCTACCCTCTCTATCTCTTCTAAATAGATTATAGCCAGCTACGGCTATATTCCATTTGTGCAACTCATTAAACCATGTTTCTGTAATGGCCACAATGTCCAAGTCCATTTCCACCATTAGGGCTTCTAGGTCAGGAACTTTGTTGGCTAGGCTTCGAGTATTTGTGCTCATTGCTTTCCAGCATTTGCTAATGGTTTGCCTGTATTTTGCATGCATTTTGTTTTATACGCCTCTTCCCACTTAGTATTGATGCGTGGGTTAATACTGTAGCAGTTTCCAAAGTTATTATGTTTTTGCAAGGAGTGACGTCCTGAACATGTTTGTTTCCATCCGTCACCCCCTTTCCCTATTTTAAATGCCTGTCCACATAATGCCTGAATTTTGCACTTAAGATCCTTTTCCCTGTGACAGAGAGATATAGTTTATTAACACAGTATAGCCTCTTGTTGTTCCATCTATTTCCCCAGTCGCCTATATATCTAAATCCTTCTTGTTTGCAGCAGGTTTGGAGCTATGTATTAAAGTTGATTATGAGATGCAGCCTTTCTTCCCCCTTACCAAGAACAGGTAGAACTTCTGAGAATGCTATAATGTTAGCAAAGGGTTTGAGTTTCTCTCCCAGAATCTGGAAATCCTTATGAACAGTAGAGGCACTGTTTCTAGCCAGGTCATTTGTACCAAATGGATGATGCCATCAGTTTTGGATTGCTCACTTTTTGCACTAACTATGCCAGCAATTTGCTTTGTATTCCTGCTGGCTGAAGAGCCTGGGAAGCATTTGACCATCTTCTCCCCTTTGAATTATGTTCCCAAGTTGGTGCCTCTGATGATGGAATCTCCTGTAGTAGTAGTAGTTTCTTATTTTGTGTCAGTTTATTCATATTTAGGGCATTATCAGTAGATTGGGCATTAACCTTTTCATTTAAGGGCACTTCAGTTTCCACTAACTGGGCACTCAAATTTCCCAAGGCAGAGAAGGCATTATGCAGGGATATCTCTTGATGGCAAGGGTGTCTCCGCATTACAGATCGCAGCCTACCAGAGCCCACTGTGATCCATTTGTACCTGGGCTGCTTGACTCTTTGTGGGAGTGGTAGTAGATTTTTTTTTAAAATTTGTACCCTAGAGGAGGTGTGTTTAATTGCAGCTAATTTTTCCCTTAATCAAATCAATTCTTTATGCATGGCAGATAACTTGAGACATATAGGGCAAGCTCTTAGACTACAAATGAGTCTTCTTAGAATGAAGGCACCACAGCTATTGCACTGGATACACATCATGCTGATTAAGATGTTTATAAATCAGTTCTAGGGCAAGGAGAAAAGGTGGGTGTTGCACCTAAATTGGGGGACAAATGCCAATTTATATATTGACTATATAGGCAATGCAACCATGGATTTGGTGGAAGAAAAACGTGGACGTTGCTTTCCACATTCAAAATACAGTTTTAGAAAGGCTTCAAGATGTATGTTTTCATACCAGGCATGTCGATCGCTGCAAGTTTTCCTGAAGAGGTTCCAGTGGCATTTTGGAGCGTGGCTTGGGCTGCACCAGTATCTGCATGTCCATGACATTTCACATAGGCTGGTGAAGTGTAGGGTGCCAATTTACACAATCAGAAATAAGGGTCAGACTTTGTTGTCTTTTGGAATTACATGTGATGTTGGTGACTGGAGCAACTGCACTTGCAATTCCTTGGCCTGATTGTCCTCTGAGTCCATGTAAGACTATTTTGAGCTATTATTTGTTTCCCTGCATTCTATACTGTTCTTTTTTCAAGGTCTTCATCCACCCCCTTTCCAAGACTCCAATATAGTCCCACTCGCCAGTCACATCCATACTCATAGTATCCCATTCCCTGGCTCTTAGTGTATCAGTCTTCCTATTGCTTGTTACCTACTTTTTATGTGTGCCCCAGGTTCCCTGCAGCCTCTGTCCCTCTGTGTGGTTTTCCATTACCTGTGTGGGTATGGGTGTTAGTATATGTTAAGTGCTGTAGGTGTCAATGGAGGGAGCCACTATGGAAGGAGACAGGAACCATGGATGATATGAACACTACTACTACTATTCAGCATTTGTATAGCACTGCAAGATACACGCAGTGCTGCACAAACATGTAAGAGACAGTCCCTGCTCATCAGAGCTTACAATCTAGTCAAGACAGACAACATAAGGGAAACACAAGGGGATCAGGTAAGTCAAGATCCAAAAGCAGCAGCGAAGAGGTGAGTTTTCGGCCTGGATTTGAAAAGGGTCCAAGAAGGCACCTGATGTACAGACTCAGATAGTTTGTTCCAGGCATAAGGTGCAGTAAGGTGAAAGGAGCGAAGTCTGGCATTAGCAATAGAAGAGAAGGGAACAGATAGAAGCAATTTGCCAGAAGAGTGGAGTTCCTGAAGGGGGACATAGGGAGAGATAAGAGAGGAAATGTAGTGAGGAGCTGCAGAGTAAATGCACTTATAGGTCAGCAGGAGAAGTTTGAACAGTATGCAGAAATGGATATGGAGCCAATGAAGTGACTTGAGAAGAGGGGTAATATGAGCATGATGAGGCTGGCAGAAGATTATATGCACAGCAGTGTTGAACAGATTTAAGGGGAGAAAGATGATTTAAAGGGAGACCAGCAATAGTCAAGATGGGAGGTGATTAAGGAGTGGATAAGTGTCTTAGTAGTGTGTTCAGAAAGAAATGGGTGGATTTTGTTGATGTTATAGAGAAAGAAACCTAGGAACTAATAAACACCAGTTTATGCTTGGACTTTCACCCAACGAGAACTTATAAACCACTAATGATAGGCACCGAGGTCTCAGTAAAAAATTCCGCAGTTTAAAACGAAGGTTGAAAATCAACACCTTTGTTATCCTGCTATTTACATCAACGACCCAAATGACTGTGCCTATGATAGTGATTTATATAAATATTCATCCATTTTTCTTATTATACTCAATTCATTTTCTTTTTCCTTTTCTATATTTTTTTAAAAATTTCTAAGCAATGTCCCATGCACGTAGCTGTTGCAAAATAATCCAATCGCTTCCTCAATTGTAATGCAATTCATACAGTGATAGTCCTGGGGGGATGTGAAATATCATTCTTCCATTAGCGTGGTAATGTTATTCTTCTTAAAAATCTCATCCCCACACCCAAAACACTTATCTTCTCCAAGATGTCTGTCAATCAGTTTTCATACAAATGAGGAGAAATATCTCTATTAGCGGTTGTCTCAGAGGTCCATTAGCAGTTGTCTCTGAATTCCCAATGTCGTTCATCTAAGGCGCCCAAGCGTTTCACTCGGTATGTTTCCTCAGGGGAGGTGCTCACTCGGACTAGGGACTCTTCTGAAAAATATACAGATTTCATGAAACAATTAATCCCTCTTTCCTTAGAAACCATGTCCATTCTGTTCTCTAAAGAATATTTTTGATCAACATCAACTCCTATATGACACAAATATATATAAACTACCCCCTTTTGTTGTTAATATATATTACCTTCAGTGATGTTTAACCGCGGGAGGCAAAAGCGATACTAGCTGTTTTGTTCTTACGGATGCAAAAAACGCCGCGCATGCGGCTTGGCGTCACTGCAAACTGCTTTAAGAGCTTCAACTGTAGCTCCTCCTCCCGCCTCCCGCATGTGCGGCGTTTTTTGCATCCGTAAGAACAAAACAGCTAACACAACAGGAAGACATTCCACTCACTGAACACACAGGTGGTCTGCAATGCACAGAGGGGCATAAGTGATGTCTTTCTGAGGTTCCCTAGTTCTTGCTATGACTAATACATTCTGGCCTACTCTGACATCTATGAGCATCAAAACATATAAATCACCAGAGGATGACTGCTAGGTCATTGCTGCATCAGCCCATTTCTTCGCCTAGACATGAGCATGTTAGAATATCTCAGTGTTCTATGGTAACTGCAACAATAGGAAAACCAAACAATTGGTTGCATTGCCTACCCAGTACATGAAATACACTGATGTCAGACCCTAATCTATGCCTACTCTATCTCCATACACACAGGTGATAGAGGCTACCCTCAGAGGAGGTAGCTCCTGATCCTCATCACTGCAACAACACAAAGATACAGAGGAGTAGTACAACAGAGCTCTTAGATACACCTGCTGCATCATTGAGAAGAGCTTTGGCCAACTAAAGAGTTATTTCCATTGCCTTGATAGATCCGGGAGATGAGCTCCTTATACAGTCCATCAAGGATATGTCATATTTTTATGGCTTGCTGCATGCCCCACAATATTGCAATGAGGTGGTGACAACTCCTGCCTGAAGAACAGAAAATGTCAGATCCAGACATATAAGAAAATGCCAAAGGCCCAGGTAGCAGAATACTGGCCATCCACACCAGCTGGGCATGACCACAAGAGAAAAACTCATGCACAGGCATTTCTTGTCAAGGTAGGTGTTTAATAAATAAATAAATAATTGCTCAGACTAAAAGTATGTAAAAGAAGGTGAAATAATCAGCACTGATCTGGCAATTGGGACCAGAGATCCCCTCGCAGCTGGGGCCAGGTGCAGGGGGATCCCCACCGCCCGATACAGGCCCTGGCTGGCCAGCCATAGGTTGGGCGGCAGGGAAGAGGGCGGTTTGAGCTGTGGGTGCCAAGGGATCTTGTGGGAAGGATGTTCCCACAGGCATGCAGGGGCATGCCGGGCTGTCCTAGGGCCAGATTCTGTATGCCACGGGAATGTTTTATTCCCACGGTACAGAATTGAGTGCTAATGGGCCCATCCTGCTTGGGACCGTCCGGATGGCCCGGACTTGCCCCTTTTGGAATTGGGTTCCACATGCAAGTCAAATCATCCACGTATGCCCACTGACACAAAGATATCTCTTTTAATGCATATTTTCACAGTGCATGATTGAACATGTCATTCTCAAGGTTGCTCATGGCACCTAGAGCCTCAGTGCGGTCCATGCTTATTGACACCATAAAAGTGTTAAGTCTTGGGTTGTATTAAGACCCATCATGGAAAGGACTCAAAAGCTCTACCATTCAATCCACACACTCTGCAAGTGCATATTGGGAATAACTGCCACTAGAGAAAAGTGGGGAGTGTCTCGTGCACACATCTCTTTACCTAACACATACTAACACACATGTAGCAAAAGCTGATCAGGCCTGATATGTGTGGTGGCACAACTCTGTCTAGATGATACACTCTGTAGAGGAATAAGCAAGTGACAAAATTTCTATTGGGCAAGAAGGTGGTGATGAACCTGGTACAGGACAAAGGAACATGTAGCATACAATATTCACGCTAAGCTGTGCTGTGTCCTCCGCCGATATTCCTGCCGGTGGGGTAGGCACAAAGCAATCGTGCTTAGGATCACATAGGGCCCAATTTTTGAAAGACATCTACATTATTTACAACCCAGTAAACTGTGTAAATGCCTTAAATGGGGATATTCAATGGCACTTATATGTTAGTGTTGCTGAATATCCCCTTCTAACTGCCCTACGTGCCCTGATGCTGCCCTTTTAGCACTAGGGAATGTTGGGGGCATTCCAGGCCAGAGCCGAGGTGGAGACTGTCACTAACTGGGCAGCAGTGATATTGTGTGCTGCCCAGTTAGTGACCTGCACCTAAAAGATAGGCTCTAGAGTGCATGGTTGTCTGATGTTGCAGTTTGGTTCTCCATGCTGTGGCTACATGGTCTCATGCTCGTGTTCTGGAGAGGCACACTTGGCCTTCCTTGGTGTCTCTCCTCTGTATGTCAATAATTCTTCAGGTGCTTTCTCTTACCCTGCAGCTCCTGCCTCAATCACTGCAGCAAGCAGGGCTGGTCCTCCACATGGCCCAGTAGCATGTCTTGAGTACTTAAAAATCCTGTATTATGTGAAATTATCTATGGAAGAAGAGTGGGATACACATGATTAGAGATCCACATAGCTTGCTTGTGGGAGCTCAATCTGCCTTAGAAGTGGTATTCCTGTTAGATTAATGGCATTGAAGCCTTAATCTAAGAGTTCAATGCTGTCCAGACGAGTGAGAGATTTGACATCTGTACTTAAACTGATACCGTGCAAACATCTTCCATGAACAACAGCACATCCACATTTGCTTTGTCCTATTGTCCATTGCAACTTGTGTGCCTAAGATCTCTGGGTGTGTGCTATATGGGACAATTATAGTGCATCTCTCTGTGTCAAGGAGATTTATTGTATACTTATGAGAACTATCTGATCTATAAATGTATTGTACGGTGGAAAAGGGCATTGCCACTGTGCCCATGGCTCTTGGTATTGTCACATATCTCCATGTGGCTCCATGTGGGTTATGTTGCCCTCTAGTCATCATCCAGAAAAGCAGAACAAGAGTATCTGCAAACAGGATACAACCGAGCAGGGTGATGAAACACACTGTGGAATGGATCAAAGAATGTTTATAAGGTAACAAAAAAGTCCCTCCCTACAGGGGCCATGTTTTGGCTGGTAGACACCTTTCTCAGGGGTAATGGGACCTTATATAAAAAGAACAAATAAAAAACATTAAAAGAGCATGTCTAAATACATACATGTATAAAATCATCAACATAGAGAAAGCATCATTATTATTACTGATGAAACAAAATTAATATATACAAAAATATATTTAAAAATATATAAAAACAGCTGTAGTATAATCATCTAAGAACATAGTACATGTATTGTAAAATGTTGATAGACAAAATTGCATGAGGAAAAGAAGATAGAGCGATATCTTCATTGGAGAGTAATACGTATATAAACCCCTTCTACTCACATTAAAGGTTATGTATCTTCATAGGATAGAAAAGGCACTAGATGATCAATTAAAAACATGTTAAAATGAAATGAGTCAACTTTGCAGCTAAGAGAAAAGGGGTGGGGGGAAGGAGTGAAAAGGAATCACAAAAAGCATCTTAAATACTTTAAAGGAAGCTAACACCTACATAATCACTAGCCCAAGGATTCATGCCTGACCAGCTAAAACTCACCACAATAAGACCAATCCCGAAGAAATCACAACTCGACAAGAACAGCCCAGCAGCCTACAGACCTATCTCAAGCATTCCTCTACTGGCAAAGATTATTGAGAAAGCGGTACAACATCAGCTACAAGAACACATTGACAACCATGCACAACTAGACCTCAACCAACACGGTTTCCGCCCCAACCACAGAGTCAAAACACTCCTGCTATACCTATTTAATGACATACTACACCTCATAGACAACAGAAAGAAAGGAATACTCATGATCTTCATTGACATTTCATCAGCATTCAACACAGTGGACCACGGAACTCTACTAGCAAGACTACAGAACATCGGAATACACGGAGCCACACTGAGGTGGTTCCACTCCTACTTAACGGACAGACAGATACAGGACAAGATCGGTCCCAACATATCCCGACCCATAAAGGTCATGCAAGGCATACCTCAAGGATCCGCCCTATCAGCACTATTATTTAACCTCTACATCCAGCCAATATGCAGCATCATAGAAGAACACAGGATAAAATACATAATCTATGCGGACGACATAATGATAAACACACCAATCACCCTCAACAACCCAGACTACACCAAGATAACAGAATATCTCATGCACATGAACAGCTGGTTTCAAGACAACAACCTGAACATAAACTACAGCAAGACCGAGGCTCTAATCATCACACGAAACTCCGACTTCATCCCTCCTCGCAACATCAAGATAGACAACAGAACCATACCCATACAACCAGAAGTGAAATACCTCGGAGTGACCCTGAATAAAGAACTGAACCTTCAGTCCCACATCAGCAGAACCATCAAAAGTGCATACCACAGGATGAGACTAGTCCGACGCCTCAAAACCCTCCTCTCTCAGGAACACTTCCGCACCGTCTGTCAGGCACTAATAACCCCAATTCTAGACTACTGCAACCCAATCTATCTTGGCCTAACAAAACAGACACTCAGGCCACTGCAACTGGCACAAAACACAGCAGCATGCATAATAACTGGCACCACAAGACAAGAACACATCACACCCACCCTAAAAGATCTCCACTGGCTACCAATCAGCTCCCGCATCAGATACAATGCAATCATAAACATATTCAAAATCAAGCAACAGTCATCAGCTTTCAGCCTACACCCACTCATACAACCTGACAGCAGCACAAGACTGAGGAGGAGAGGTACATCCAATCGTGTCAACACACCTAAAGACATCAACAAGGTACGCAAAGACACCGAAAAACGAACCTTATCAAAGGTGGCACCATCAATCTGGAATGCCCTCCCTGATGAACTACGGTCAACAGCAGACTTTAGAAAACTGCTAAAGACGACCCTCTTCATAGAGCACTACGGTGACGTCACTTAAACTGTGCAACAGACAATACCCCAACTCAACACCCTACCCTAGCAATGCGATTATAGTATTAAAGTCCTGATGTACATAGTATTGTAAGTTGCGCACATTGTAAATAGCTCACCAAGAATCAATGACCATCTACACACACATGCACTCACTGCTCAAAGCATGCGCACACTAGGCACTGTATTTTATTGATTGTTTGCTGTGTAGACAGCCTTGATTGTAGGAAAAGGCGGTATAGAAATCCATTTAAATAAATAAATAAATAAATCATCTATAAATACTTTGAAGCGTAAAAAGTGTATGAAGTACTTTGAAGAAAGATAAGGCATACATACCTGTAAATACAGCATTAGGCTGTTCCTAGAGTGTAAAGGAATAACCAGAAAGACCAAAATAAACATAAAAAACTATCAACTACATTAAAAGTGGCTAAGCCATTGATAACCTTTAACTGGCTACCCTTGAAGCATATAAAGGAGATCAAAAAGGACCAAAATGCAAAAATTCAGTAATCTCTCTGGATCTATTGGCAAACAAGGAATATATAGGAAAATTAACAGGCATCGCCTACTCATGTAAACAAATAAGAACTGAACATATTATTTATTTTATTTATTTATTAAAAAAAGGGGGGGCAGTGTGTATGACCTAAAGGACTATGGGCCCAATATTCAAAAGACATTTACACAGTTTACAGAACTGTAAACCATGTAAGTGCCCAAAGTTGCAGAATCAGTGACCACAAGGAAGCGAAGAGTAGTGGTGGTTGGTGACTCTCTTCTGAGGCATCCATATGCTGACCAGACTTGATGTCCAGAGAGGTATGCTGTCTCCCTGGTGCCAAAATCCAAAATGTTATGGAGAGTTTGCCGAGACTCATCAAGCCCACTGACTATTACCCAATGTTGCTAATCTATGTCAGAACAAATGATACTGCCAGGTATCCCTCGGAATGTATCAAAAGTGACTTCATGGCTCTGGGACAGAGGGTGAAGCAGTTAGGTGCACAGGTGGTGTTCTCTTCAATCCTCCCTGTTCAGGGTAAAGGCCAGGGCAGAGAGGCTCATATCCTGGAGATGAATGCATGGCTGCGTGGATGGGGTCAACGAGAGCGTTTTGGTTTCCTAGACCATTGGATGCTGTTCCAAGGGTTGCAGAGCAGAGATGGCATCCATCTGTCCAAGAAAGGTCAACGCATCTTCGGTAGTAGACTGGCTAATCTACTGAAGAGGGCTTTAAACTAGATTCATTGGGGATGGGTGAAGAAAGCCCACAGGTAAGTGATACATTAAATGCCTTTATGGAAATGGGTAACAGGGGTAACTTATGGAAAGCAGTGTGTATAAATGCCCATAGCATAGGAAATAAGATCCCTGATGTTGAAGCTTTGGTGGGAGTGGCTGACTTGGATTTAGTGGCAGTTACAGAAACATGGTTCACAGAAAACCATGACTGGGATGTAAGTATACCTGGCTATACTTTAATCAGAAAGGACAGGGTAGGAAGAAGGGGAGGAGGAGTGGCACTATATGTAAAAACTACTATTAAAGCTTTGGAATTACAGAGCTTAAAAGGGAGCAAGGGGGCATTGTGGGTTAAACTAGAATGAAGGAAAGAGAAATCTATTTGCATTGGTGTGACATACAGACCTCCCTCACAAGAGGAAGTGGTGGACAGAGAGTTAATTAAAGACATAGGCAGCATTGCTAGGAAAGGGGAAGTGCTACTGACAGGGGATTTCAATATGCCAGATGTTGAATGGCACATTCCTGCTGCAGTATCATCTAGAAGAAAAGAGATCCTGGATTCTCTACAGGGAGAACTATTCAGGCAATTGGTAACAGACCCCACACGTGAAGGGGCCATACTGGACTTGGTGCTTATCAATGGTGAAAGTGTTTCTGATGTTATAGTGGGAGATCATTTTGCATCCAGTGATCATCAGATGGTGTGGTTCAGTATTAGGACTAGGGCTGTTAGAACACATTAAAAGGTGAGGGTCTTAGACTTTAGGAAGACTAACTTTGCCAAGATGGGCCAATACCTTAGGGAGTCGTTAGCAGGATGGGAACAGCTGGGGGATATAGAAACACTGGGCAAAAATGAAAGGGGATATTTTAAGGGCAACCAACCTTTTTGTTAAAATGGTTAATAAAGGTAAAAGGAAAAGGAGACCGCTATGGCTTTCGAAAGAAATAGCTGAAAAGGTGAAAAAAAAGAGGGAGCCCTTCATGAAATACAAGAGATCACAGAGAGAGGAAGACAGGCATCTATATTTGGAAAAACTTAGAGAAGCTAGCAAAGTAGTCAGGAAAGCAAAGATTCAAAAAGAGGAGGAAATAGACAATGCAATAAAATGGGGGGGATAAGACATTTTTCAGATATGTTAGTGAGAAGAGGAAGGGCAAAAGTGGTATTGTCAGACTCAAGGGTGAAGGGGAGGAATATGTAGAAGCTGATGAGGATAAAGCGGAATTGCTTAACAAATATTTCTGTTCTGTGTTCACAGATGAAGAACCAGGAGCAGGACCTTAGAAAACACCCACAAACAAAAACAGAAGCGAGGGACATCTTGAATAATTTTCAGAAGACTGTGTTCATGAGAAACTAGCTCAACTTAACGTAGACCCTAGAATACTGAAAGAACTCGGGGCCGTTCTAGCAGCTCCACTGACTGACCTTTTCAATGCCTTGTTGCAGTCGAGAGTGGTGCCAAAGGACTGGAGAGAGGCTCATGTGGTGCCTTTACACAAAAGCTGAAGTAAGGATGTTGTTGAAAACTACAGGCTGGTTGGTTTAACTTCAGTGGTGAGTAAATTATTGGAAACACTGCTGAAAGAGAAAATAGTGAGGTTTCTGGAGTCCAGCAGATTACAGGATCCAAGGCAGCATCGATTCACCAGAGGCAGGTCTTGTCAGACAAATCTGATTGATTTCCTTCACTTGGTGACCAGGGAGTTGGACTGAGGGAGAGCCCTAGATGTGGTGTATTTAGATTTCAGTAAAGCCTTTGACACTGTTCCTCACAGGCAACTTATAAACAAACTGAGCACCCTAGGGATGGACCCTAAAGTTTCTGCTTGGGTTAGAAATTGGTTGGGTGGGAGGCAACAAAGAGTACAGGTAAATGGAGCTCACTCTGAGGAGAAGGATGTTACTAGTGGTGTGCCCCAGAGATCTGTCCTTGGTCCGATTCTTTTTAACATCTTTGTTAGTGATATAGCGGAAGGGCTGCCGGGTAAAGTTTGCCTCTTTGCAGATGATACCAAAATTTGCAATAGAGTAGACACCCAGGAAGGTGTAGATAACATGAGGAGGGATCTAGCTAAGCTTGAAGAATGGTCTAGAATTTGGCAGCTGGGATTTAATGTTAAAAAATGTAAGGTCATGCATTTGGACTGCAGCAATCCTAGAGAGAAATATAGTATAGGGGGTGAAGTACTTTTGTCCACTAAAGAAGAGCAGGACCTAGGCATGGTTGTGTCTGATGATCTTAAAGTAGTTAAACAGGTAGAAAAGGTGATGGCAAAAGCTAGAAGGATGCTTGGGTGCATAAGGAGAGGAATGGCTAGCAGAAAAAAGGAGGTGATAGTGCCTCTGTATAAGTCTTTGGTGTGACCTGTTTTGGAATATAGTGTGCAATTCTGGAGACCGCACATTCAAAAGGATGTGAACAGGATGGAGTCGGTGCAAAGGGGGCTACTAAAATGGTTAGTGGTCTTCATTATAAAGCATATGAGGACAGACTTAAGGATCTTAATATGTACACCTTAGAGGAAAGGCGGGATAGAGGTGATATGATTGAGATGTTTAAACACCTCCATGGCATAAATGTTCAGGATGGAGAGCCTCTTTCAATTGAAAGCAAGTTCTGTTATGAGGGGACTTGGGATGACGGTGAAGGGGGATAGATTCAGGAGTGATGTGCAGAAATATTTCTTTACGGAAAGAGTGGTGGATCCATGGAATAGTCTCCCAGTGGAGGTGGTAGAGATGAGGCCAGTATCTGAATTCAAAAAAGCATGGGACAAACACAGAGGATCTCTAAAGGAAAAAGGGGACTGTTGTAGTTGTTGATATGGAAGAACAGAATGGATAGGCCATGTGGTCTTTTTCTGTCTTCATATTTCTATGTTTCTATGAATGGGACATTCAATGGCAGTAACACAGTTAATGCTGCTGAATATCTCTGATTATCTACCTAACATGCCCTAATGCTAATTGCTTGGCATCGGGGCATGTTGTGGGAGAAGCTGGGACATTCCAAGGGTGGTGACAGTCGCTATCAGGGTAGTGGTGATATTGCACCGCTACCCGATTAGCAACCTGTGGGTAAAACTAGATGAAGCAAAAGCTGGCCTAGTTTTACATGTGGGAGCTAACCAGGCAATGGTGCAATATCGGCACTTCCAAGTTAGTTTCTGTGACTCCGGAGTATGTGCGGCGATCCTAAATATTAAATGTGGGGCCGCATATGACCTCAGCATTGAATATCCAAAGTTAGAGGTCGGAAGGGACGGCTATGCGCATAGCCATTCAGTTCAATATCAGGCCTTATGACACCAAAATAAAAAATGCAATAAAAATAAAAATAGTAAATAAAAACAGGTGAAAGTCCCTAGATCATCCATTAAACAAGCACTACAGTTGGAAACGGCACCGTGGGACTGTAACTGTGCAACAGTCGCAAAGCATTGTTAGAATCAGTTGTGAATATCCATATAGCTTGAAAATAATTTAAGACTACATGAGACCTGGCATACTTTAAATGGTTAAAGACAGGAATGAATAAAACCAAATTAAAAGACTAAGCAATTAAAAAATGTAACGTTCTAGCCGATCAGGGCCACAACAATACTCAAACTATTTTTTTAACCCATCTATCTAAAAAAGAGTGTCACATCAAAAGAATACAATTTAAAATCAAATTATGCATACAATTGGATACTCACAAAACCAGACTGCTATCTGACAATCAAATTTATGAAGAATAAAAAAAGTAAAAAACACATTTTTAAAAGGCAGGGAAGAACCTGACCGCAAGTAATCATAGACCTTTGTTAAAATTAACATAAAATGTGCCAGCACCATCAAACACCACCATGTAAAAAAGAGAGATAAAATCAATTTCAAAAACGTCAAAATGAATAAACTTATCAATCATTTAACACTCTAGAAACTTATCCTGTCAATAACCTCTCCTCCTCCTCACTAACCGACCTCATCCAAACCATAACCCCTAATAGATCAAGAAGATTTACAGCAACAAACACACTAATGATTCCGAGAGAATTAACAAGATACACAGCAACAACAGCAAACAGGGCCTTCAGATTCTGTGCCCCAAGACTCTGGAACGCTCTACCTGCAAACATCAGAGCGATCACTAACTTAACACAGTTCAGAAAAGCCCTCAGACACTACCTTTTCCTCAAATACTTCCCAGAGAACACTGAATCACATATTCTGATTACTTGTAGCTACACCAACACATCTATTCAGCCAGGGAACACCCCTAGCTAGGGTACTGACCAATGTTCCCTCTAATTTTCCGTAGGCTGTGTGCGCATAAAACATCAGCTGTGTGCAGCTTTTGAAGGAAAGTTAAATTTTTGTGCGCCACATAACGACACTCTGAGTTATATACTTTAAAATTTGACTACACGTCAGAATACAGTATGTACACCACATTGATTTTAATCAAATTAAATGAAAATAGACGATTACTAAATGAAGCGGGAAATTTCTAGTAATTACAATCATAACTTTTAAATTTTAAGATGTCTGTGTTGTTTTCTATCAGAATCAGAGCCGTAATTTTTGTGCGCTGTGTTGTAAAGTATGTGCGCTCTCTCGGCGAGGTGTGTGCGCGCGCACACGCACACAGCTAAGAGGGAACAGTGGTACTGACCACAGTTTCTCTTGTGCATTTATTCTATGACTCTAGTGTGTAAATAGTTTCCCATGGTTATCCAAGTTTTATTATCCTGTTATTTGTAAACTCAGACCTATGTACACGTTCTGATTGTTTTGTTCCATGTAAACCACGCTGATACCGAATAGTGCGGTATATAAGAAATTGTAAATAAATAAACAAATAAAATAAAATAAATCCTGTGTAGACACAACTGAGCATAGCAATATATTATCTAAAAACGTGATGTGGGCTGGGGCCGCCATTTAATACGCCTAGAAAGCCCACCAAAGCCAAAGTGGGGGGCACCATGGAAAAAAGTAAACAAAACCAGCTGCTCTGCCATATGTGCACAGGTCCTATAAAGAAGCTGGATTAGCCCTTTCAAACACCTTGATATTGTATTATAAACACCATCCAGTCAAATTGCATAACCGATCATTCCAAATAAAGAACTACTAGAGACTCAGATCATCATACTATCTTGATCGCTGATGATATCATAATATGTCCAAAGCAACGTTAAAAACATGAAAAAGGGAGGGGGTGGTAACGGGAGGGAAATAAAAAAAGAAGAAATAAACAGGACAATTAAAAGGGGAAAATAAAAAAACAAAAGATAGAAACCAAGAAATTAAACAACAATAGAAATAAAAACTACAGAAGCCATGCCAGGACTAAATAAAAGCTGCCACAAACCAAAATATTAGGTCTTATTAATGATGAAACTTTCTGGTTGTAGTCTCAAAAAACAACCAACCCTTCCCCCTTTCCCCTTCCCCTTTCTGTCTCCATTCCCTTTCCCTTTTCTTTCCCTTCCCCTCTCCCCATCCCCCTTCCCTTCCCCTTTTCCCTTTCTTTCCCTCCCTTTCCCACTTTCCTTCCTTCCCTCTTCTTCTTCCTCCCCATATATTTATTTTTAATTTTTAATCCTTATGTGGTTAAGCCACTTTTTTTAAATAGTGGCAGCTTGTCTAATGTTGTTTTCACTGTGGTTTGGTTGTTTGTTGAGACTACAATCAGACAATTTCATCATCATAAGGCCTATTATTTTGGTTTGTTGCAGATTTTATTTAGTCCTGACATGGCTTTGGTAGTTTTATTTCTGTTGTTTTTTACCTTCTTGTTCTTTATCTTTTGTTTTTTATTTTCCCTTTTAATTGTCCTTATTTCTTCTTATGTTATTTTCCACTGTTATCCCCCCCCCCCTTTTTATGATTTTAACAGTTTTAATGTTGCTTTGGACATTTATGATGTCATCAGTGATCAAGACAATATGATGATCTGAGACTCTAGTAGTTTTTTTTTATTTTGGAATGATCTGTTATACAATTTGTCTGGATGGTATTTATAATACAATATCAAGGTTTCTAAAAGGGCCAATGCAGCTTCTTTGTAGGATCCAGGCACACATGGTAGAACAGTTGGTTTTGTTTACTTGTTGCCATGGCACCTGCCGCTTTGGTTTTGGTGGGCTTTCTACACTTTTTAAATAATGGCTCCAGCACAAGCTTTTCTAGATAATACATTTCTATGCTTGGCTGTGTCTACACAGAGTAAGGTGTTGCTCCCTTAGTGTCGTATAGTAATCATTAAAGAAAAAAAAATCAGCATTGAATTGGAATGCTACAAGATGCTCAAGGATCAATGCTGAATGATGCTGACAAGATCAAGAAAAGGTGAAAAGAATAAACAGATTCATTATACCATAAAGATCAAGTGGACCAACAGACGTTTCAACCTCTACCTTATGATCAGGATCCATTGGTGATGAACGACGAAGTTGAGGCAGCATTGAAAGCCTTATCAAAATAGAAAGCACCGGGCATTGATGGCATTTCCATTGAATTATTACAGCAATCAGATTAAGCTGTTACCATACTTACAAGTCTCTGTCAGGAAATTTGGAAGACAAATTCATGGCCAACTGAATGGAAAAGATTGTGTTTATACCAATACTGAAGAAAGGTGACCCAACTGACTGTGGAAATTATCTCACAATCGCTCTGAACCCACATGCCAGCAAGATTCTACTGAAAATCATTCAGTAAAGACTACAACCATACCTGGAATGAGAACTGCCTGAACTGCAAGCAGGGTTCAGGAAGGGACAAGGAATGAGAGACATCATTGCAGATATGAGATGGATTTTTGAAAAGACAAAAGAATATGAAAAGAATATCCATATGTGTTTTATTGAGTACAGCAAATTGACTGTAAACCATGAGAAACTCTGAGCCACTTTAAGAAGCATGGGTATACCAGAACACCTGATAGTTCTCTTGCACAACCTTTACATTGATCAAGAAGCAACATTTCAAACAGAACAAACAGATTGGTTTGAAATCAGCAAAAGGTGTTTGACAAGGCTGCATACTTTCCCCCTACCTCTAATTTATATGCAGAACAAATCATCAGAGAATCAGAACTGTATGAAGTAACTGAGGTATGCAGATTGGTGGAAGACTCATCAACAATCTTCGCTATGCTGATGATACCGCATTACTGGCTGAAAGCGAAGACAATCTGAAACATTTGCTTCTCAAGATCAAGGAACATGGTCTTAAAATGGGTCTGCACCTTAACTTCAGAAGACAAAGATCCTGACAATTGGCAGAATTAATAAGTTCATCACTGATGGAGAAGAAATTGAAATAGTTCACAACTTTAACTTCAACAATCAATAAAGGACTAGCAGTCAAGAAATTCAACGACGTATACTGGTTATGAAGGACTTAGACAAGATTCTCAAGAACAGAGATGTCTCTCCCCATACAAAGATTTGGTTTGTCCAAGCCATGGTATTTTCAATAGCGTCATATGGATGAGAAAGTTGGACAGTGAAAAAGATAGACATGAAGAAAATTGATGCCTTTGAATTATGGTGCTGGCAATGAATACTGTGTATATCATGGACTGCTCAAAGAACAAACCAGTCAGTAGTAGGGGAGTTCAAACCTAAGCTTTCCTTAGAAGCTCAGATGACAAGACTTCAACTTTCATACTTTGGACACATCATGCGAAGAGAGAGATCATTGGAGAAAGACATAATGCTTGGGAAGATAGAAGGTCACCATAAAAGAGGAAGGCCGGCAAAGAGACAATACAATAACATCAGCTATGGATACCACTCCATCAACAATGAGCCTCTTGGCTGAAGATCGAACAAAGTTTAGGTCAACTATCCAGAGGGTCGCCAGCAGTCGACATCAACTTGACAGCACTTAACAACAACAACATGAAAGATGTGGTTGGGTTGGCTATGTTTGGTTGTTTTCATGCTGGAGGGGCTAAGGATGGGAGGGGAGGGTGGTTGGTCAGACATTCCAGTTGTTTGTGGGTATGGGAGGTATGGTGTATATAATCCTATTTATAAGATAAATGAGATGAGTGCTCCTGTGCATACAGTGCTATCTGTGTCCTCTTCTGATCCTAGTTACATTGAGTTGAGTGTTTCTGTGGTTAACATTCACTCTGTGTGTAACAAGGTGGACATAATTTATAATTATCCAGTGGACTGTAGTCCTGACCTTGTTGCTCTTACAGAGAATGAGTGGTTCCTAGTGATTCTTTTGAACCAGCTTTGCCCCTCTGGATATGTTATGTTTCATGAGTCAAGGGTGGGGAAGTAGGGTGGTCGGCTGATGATTCTTGCTAAATTGGACTGGAGGTTTTCACAGCTGATTGCCATTTTGCAGCCAGATATTGAGTTGCTAATTGCTGGCAATGGGTGTTTGACTTTTAGGGTGGTGTATTGTTCTCCTTCTGCATGTTTCTCTGGTCTCTCCACATTGGTGGCACAATTGGTGGCTTTGGGTGTTGATCTTGACCGTTTGTTATTAGTTGATGATTTTAATTTGCCTATGTTGTATGCGGTGCCTGCCATGTCTATGTTGGACCCGTTGGTGTCTGAATTTATGTCTGCTATGAGATCTTTAGGCTCTGGCCCACCAACCCCTGTCTTTTGCCAGCAGGATGGGGGTTTCTTCTTCAGGGCTCAGGCACCTGTCCCTCCACTCCCTCACCTACAAAAAGGGTGATGGTGGGCCCTTTGTGGTATATAGTGTATAGCACTTTGACCCAGAGAGGCCGTGCTACAAAAACCTCATGCAAGTCTAGACACCCCTCTGGCCTGATAATAGGTGCCCATGGCGGCCAGACCTTAACACTGGGTATGCAATAATCTGGGTGGTGTCTGGTCCCAGAGGGCCACATGAGACTGCAGAACAGAGATGGACACAGAATTACTTTCAGTTGCGCTACTAGAAACACCTGTCACACACTGGTAGTGCTGGGGATGTGCAGCAGGTCCTTTCTCTAGCACCACATGTACTGTGGACCTAGTGCTGGGCACCCATCCTCACCCTCAGGGTGAACACAGAACCTGCACAATGGCATGGTCTGTAGCTACTCTGTGCCAGTATCATGCAACCCTATGTTGTATGCGGTGCCTGCCATGTCTATGTTGGACCCGTTGGCAGGTAACACATATTCATTGAGCTGTTTTGGATTTTGTTTTTGTTCCTGCTGGTTTTGTGTGGCAAAATGTAAGTGCTAGCCTGTGTTGTTTGCCTGCCCATGGTCGGACCATTTTCTTCTTAAATTTTCATTGCAGGTACCAGGTGGTCATTTTCCTATGGTAGTTAATGGTTCCATAATTTCTGGCTGTTTTGCTCCATTCAACAAGGCTCATTTTCTTTGTGAGCTGTCTCCCTATCTTCATAGTGTTGAACAGCCTGATGTTTATCCCATGGTGTCTGACTTGAATATGGTAGCATCTGCAGTGGCTTGTCAATGCTATGGGTCATCTTCTGGATGGTCTCGGCTTCATGTTGCTCCTTGGTTTGATGTCTCTGTTTGTGAAAGAAACACAGTTTGCAAACAGCTGAATGTCATTAGTGTAAGTACCATACTATGGTATATAAGACCACATACTTTCAGTGTTTGGCAGACTATTGTGGTTTTATGTTGGATAAAAAGAGGATATATTATTTACATCGTATTGTTTGTTCTTCGAACCAGCCACGGGAGTTGTTTGCTGTGGTCTGTTCTTTGACACATCCCTTGGCTGATGGCCAGGTGATGTCCAGTCTCTCTGCGAAGGTTTTTTCAGACATCTTGCAGCTGTTAGGGCTGTGTTTCAGTCAACATCCGATTGTTTGCCTTTTCTCTGTATGGATGATGTTCCTACTTTGGTGAATGATGATTGGTAGGAGTTTTAATGCACATATTCACTCAATGAGGCCCATTCTGATTGGGGCACGTCCAGACGGCCAAAATCTGCACTGACTAGATTTGCACCCGATTCTGCACCTGTGAGAGCTAGTTTTCCCCATGGGAGCAGAATCAGGGCAAAGGGCTTGGATGGGCCAGATGGACCCTGATTCAGCAGCACTGCATGTCTGGCAACCTCCCCGCCTAACCTAGCCAATGCTCCTGCATGGAGACTCGGTGCCGCGGCGTCCCATCACCATCACACTGGAACTCCATTCAGTAGCTTTGCTTCCACCTGGCACATTAAACTGCTGTTTCCCAACATCTGACCCCCAAAGGGGCCTGCCAAGGCTGGAATAGGTCTGCGGGGTACCTGCTGCTGCTTCTCACATTGTTTGGGGGTCCTCCACGGTCGGCCGCTGACATCGAGGGGACTTATTCCATCTCTGTGGTAGAATAAGTCCCCAGTCTATCTCCTCCATCCTGGATGTACAGAGTCATGACCAGAATTGGTCCTGTACATCCACAATCATGGGCCTGACTCCACCCTGCCCATGCTTCTCCTCCAGCCCATCTATTCATCCAAATCCAGAGCTCCCCACACATCTCCTCTGTATGTGTGTGGGAGCTTTGGGATCTGCATTGCCCTAGGCATTAAGCGAAGGATACATGTCCAAACCAGACATACATCCCAACTAAACACTGTTTGTAATGACCCCCATTATATGCCTGTGGGGGTATCCTGATCCCAGGGCCATCCCATTCACTCAGCAAAATAGTCAAGGGGATGTGGGCACACATTCTGCTGCAATAGACCTCGGAAAGGAGGGATCACCATGTGCTCCACTGTATCTGCTACTGACATGCTTGCATCCCACTGACAGTGGCAACTGCAGCACTGCAGCTGACACACAGGGCCGGGACACATATTTTGTCTGCAGCAGACCACAGTCACTCTGACTGCCACCTCCAGTGGGGATGGTGTGACTCATTTTTGACTGCAGCAGCATGTAGGTGTGCTGCCACAGTGGAGTCATACCAGACATTACAGATGTACACCCTAGGCAGCAGCCTTGTCAGCCTATTGGACCAGCCAGCCCCACTGTATCACCCATGTGACACCTCTTTTGACAATTTGGCACCATCAACATAGTGTCCTTTATTAGTGCCAATGGAGCACTACTATCACATATTTGGGAACTCCGGTGGGTGGAGCACATTGCATAGTGTTAAATAGTCTCACTCTCCTCAGAAATAGACCTTGCTGCGAGCTTTCAGATGGCATTAGGGTTCCCATTTCCACACGGTTACACAAACTGGCATTAAAGGAGCACACGATATCCCCGCCCAGTCTCCGTCCCATTAACATCCACTCTCCACCTCCTTTTACCTTAATGCTATGGGCCAACTTCTGCATGTTAATCCAGTGTTATTGGCACTTTCTGCAGCATTAACCGCTCACGGGTGCCGATAACGCCCGTTAATAACACTTTTACTCCCTTACTGCTCTTTAGTGAACATATTCCACAGTTTTAATCCTATTACTATTACTACTGAATGATACATGCAGTGCTGCACAGACACAGTGTGATTTGGGTTCTAACCAAGAATCTAGGAGGGCCGGGGGTTCAATTCCCACATGGGGACAAGTAACCTCAGGCCGGAGGGACTGAGGTCTCTAGTCCCATGGCTGCTCCTTGTGGCCTTGGGCAAGCCACTTAACCCTCTATTGCCTCAGGTACACTTAGATTGTGAGCCCTTCGGGGACAAGGGAATAAAAAAGTACCTGTTAGTATATACGTGTAAACCGCTCTGATGCGTAAGTAAAGGGCGGTATATCAAATGCCTAAACCATAAACCATATTACAGTATATTTTTTCTTCCAAATCATTTCAACTTCATTCTGAAGGTCTCTATATTTTGTCAATTTTTTTCATTCTTTGTCCTTAATTTGGGTATACCTGAGATTGCCACATGCATCAACTATACTTTTTTTCTTTTCTATACTAGTAATATCAGGTGTATAGTGCTCTAAATGCCTGACTGTTTGTATTTGGAAGTCGCACAGGATCTTATTTATTTATTTATTTACAAATGTTTATAACACTTTTCTGAACAGTCAAAATGAGGTGCACAGAGAGTTAACTGAAGACATACGCAGCATTGCTAGGAAAGGGGGAGTGCTACTGATAGGGAATTTCAATATGCCAGATGTTGATTGGTACATTCTTGCTGCAGTATCATCTAGAAGTAAAGAGATCCTGGATTCTGTACAGGGAGAACTATTCAGGCAATTGGTAACAGACCCCACACGTGAAGGGGCCATACTGGACTTGGTGCTTACCAATGGTGAAAGTGTTTCTAATGTTATAGTGGAAGATCATTTTGCATCCAGTGATCACCAGATGGTGTGGTTCAGTATTAGGACTAGGACTGTTAGAATCCATTGAAAGGTGAGGTTCTTAGACTTTAGGATTACTAACTTTGCCAAGATGGGCCAATACCTCAGGAAGTCGTTAGTGGGATGGGAACAGCTGGGGGATGTAGAAACAGAGTGGGCAAAATTGAAAGGGGATATTTTAAGGGCAACCAACCTTTTTGTTAAAATGGTAAATAAAGGTAAAAGGAAAAGGAGACCACTATGACTTTTGAAAGAAGTAGCTGAAAAGGTGAGGAAAAAGAGGGAGGCCTTCTTGAAATACAAGAGATCACACAGAGAGGAAGACAGACATCTATATTTGGAAAAACTTAGAGAAGCTAGCAAAGTCAGGAAAGCAAAGATTCAAAAAGAGGAGGAAATAGACAATGCAATAAAATGGGGGGGATAAGACATTTTTCAGATATGTTAGTAAGAGGAAGGGCAAAAGTGGTATTGTCAGACTCAAGGGTGCAGGGGAGGAATATGTAGAAGCTGATGAGGATAAAGCGGAATTGCTTAACAAATATTTCTGTTCTGTGTTCACAGATGAAGAACCAGGAGCAGGACCTCAGAAAACACTCACAAACAGGAACGGAAGCGAGGGACATCTTGAAAAATTGTCAGAAGACTGTGTTCGTGAGAAACTAGCTGAACTTAAAGTAGACAAAGCGATGGGACCGGATGGGATACACCCTATAATACTGAGAGAACTTGAGGACATTCTAGCAGCTCCACTGACTGACCATTTCATTGGGGTCAGGAGTGGTGCCAAAGGACTGGAGAGAGGCTCATGTGGTGCCTTTACACAAAAGCGTAAGTAAGGATGTGGTTGAAAACTACAGGCCGGTTAGTTTAACTTTGGTGGTGAGTAAATTATTGGAAACACTGCTGAAAGAGAAAATAGTGAGGTTTCTGGATTCAAGCGGATTAGAGGATCCAAGGCAGCATGGATTCACCAGAGGCAAGTCTTGTCAGACAAATCTGATTGATTTCCTTGACTGGGTGACCAGGAAGTCGGACCGAGGGAGAGCCCTAGATGTGGTGCATTTAGATTTCAGTAAAGCCTTTGACATCATTCCTCACAGGCTACTTATAAACAAACTGAGCACCCTAGGGATGGGCCCTAAAGTTACTGCTTGGGTTAGAAATTGGTTGGGTGGGAGGCAACAAAGTATAGAGGAAAATGGAGCTCACTCTGAGGAGAAGGATGTTACCAGTGGTGTGCCCAAGGGATCTATCCTTGGTCCGATTCTTTTTAACATCTTTGTTAGTGATATAGCGGAAGGGCTGTCGGGTAAGGTTTGCCTCTTTGTGGATGATACCAAAATCTGAAACAGAGTAGACACCCAGGAAGGTGTAGATAACATGAGGAGGGATCTAGCAAAGCTTGAAGAATGGTCTAGAATTTGGCAGCTGGGATTTAATGTTAAAAAATGTAAGGTCATTCATTTGGGCTGCATCAATCCAAGGAAGCAATATTGTATAGGGGGTGAAGTACTTTTGTCCACTAAAGAAGAGTGGGACCTAGGCGTGGTTGTGTCTGATGATCTTAAAGTAGCTAAACAGGTATAAAAGGTGACGGCGAAAGCTAGAAGGATGCTTGGGTGCATACGGAGAGGAATGGCTTTCAGAAAAAAAGGAGGTGATAGTGCCTCTGTATAAGTCTTTGTTGCAACCTCATTTGGAGTATAGTGTGCAATTCTGGAGACACCACCTTCAAAAGGATATAAACAGGATGGAATCAGTACAGAGGGTGGCTACTAAAATGGTTAGTGGTCTTCATTATAAAGCATATGAGGACAGATTTAAGGTTCTTAATAAGTACCCGTTAAAGCCTCTTTCAATTGAAAGCAAGTTCTGCTATGAGGGGACATGGGATGAGGGTGAAGGGGGATAGACTCAGGAGTGATATGCGGAAATATTTCTTTACGGAAGGAGTGGTGGATCCGTGGAATAGTCTCCCAGTGGAGGTTGTAGAGATGAGGACAGTATCTAAATTCAAAAAAGCATGGGACAAACACAGAGGATCTCTAAAGGAAAAAAGGGGACTGTTGTAGTTGTTGATATGGAAGGAGAGACTAGATAGGCCTTGTGGTCTTTTTCTGTCATCATATTTCTAGGTTTCTATGTACAGTAATAACATTTTAAAAACATTCACACATAAAACACTAATTCCACCCCCTACCCCTCAGACATTCTCCTCACATTATTCTCCAGGAAATAAAAACGTCTTCAAAACCTTCCTAAAACATAATATCAGTCTTTGGTATGACATCATTTGGAGTATTGTGTGCAATTCTGGAGACCACATCTTCAAAAGGATATAAGCAGGTTGGAGTTGGTGCAGAGGGTAGCTACTAAAATGGTCAGTGGTCTTTGTTATGTAGCATGTAAAGAGACTTAAAGATCTTAGTATGTATACCTTAGAGAAAAGGCGGGATAGGAATGATATGATAGAGACATTTAAATACTTCTGTGGCATAAATGCACAGGAGGGTCTTTATCAATTGATGGCAAGCTCTGCTAAGAGGGGGACATAGGATGAGAGTTAAAGGGGATAGACTCAGGATTAAAATGCAGAAATATTTCTTTACGGAAAGAGTGGTAGATGCGTGGAATAGTCTCCCAATGGAGGTGGTGGTCACGAGGACAGTATGGGCCCGATTCCGAGAAAGACGTGCTGGGCAGTTATAAATGCACAACACATGTAGGTCCCCAATGATGATGCGATTCTGTGCTCGACCGTCTAGACTTGCAGCCGTGCCATGAAATACAGGATGTACATCTGTACCACTAAACGTGCTGCGGCTGTACAAGCAAAAAGTTAGTTTACGTGAAGATTGAACGTGCACCCATGGAGCTAAGTCGGGAATGTGTACTTTTGAAAATGTTTCCAACTGTACTATTGCCCACGTGTGACAGGAAACAGGATACAGTAAGTACCCCCCACCCCCTATCTGCCTCCAGACCCTTGGAAAATGGCATTGCGGCAAGTCAATTTTTCTGAGGCCAAGACTCAACTGCTCTGCAGGTTCATTCTTGAAAACTTACATGCCCTGCTCCCAATGGGACACCAATGGCCAGCCTAGCTGCAGCACGCAGGGGCTGCGAAAGGATCCAAGTGCAGTAAGAAGGGCAAAGCAGGAAAGGGAGGAGACAGGGGAAATGCAAGTTGTGGGACAAGAACAGTGCAAAAAAACAGGAAGTAGCTGTAAAGTAAAAGGGCAAAAGGAGCAGGGGACAGCTTGATCCACCAGACAACCAAATGACAGTAAACACACAAAACAGGACCCACACAGTAAACAGGCAAACAGAAACACAATAGTCAAGAGGAAAGCATGGTGACAATAAATGCAGAATGGACAAAAGCAAAAACACATATGAAAAGGAAACATGAATGCAGTGAAAAAAAACCCACAGTGTGTAACAGTGCAGTAACATGGCCCAATACAGTCAGCCAAAACACAGTACAGTAGAAACATAGATACATGATGCCAGTAAACAAAAAAAACAAAAAAAAAACACATGGCTGAACTAGGCCGCCCTCCACTACCAACTTCCACACCAGTCCCCTGAGAGAATCCTGTGTTTGCCCCATGCCCCATGAAGTCAAATACTGTCCACAACAGCACCACCTCCAATGGGAAATGACCCCTGTGCAGCTACCAGTGTCTGCAAAGAAACATCCCTGCAGATGACACCTAAGTGTAACCCCTACCACCCCCCATGCTGACAATCAAAGGAGGAACCCAACTTGTGCATACAAATGTTGCATCACAGCACTGACAACCTGCCAGCCTGCCAACATATACCTAAAAGATCCATAGGTCCATCTGCAGATGGTCAAGATCCAGACCACCAACCATATCCGTAGCCACTCTCTCTAGCATCTCCAACCTGTGGTCATCTGTCTGGAGGGGTGGGCACCGGAACTGCACAGAAAACCACAAATGTGGATGCAGGGAAGACTCTCAGTGGCCTGAAAAATTATCCATCCCCTCTGTGTCAGCCCTGGTTTATAGCAGGATGTATAATTTAGAAAGAAGATGGAGAGTCATGGGGACATTAGGTAAGGGACCTAATAGTATAATGAAAACCGGTGATGTGAAAGGACAATACAATACCTTGTATACAGAAAGAAGCATGTAAAACCAGAAACTGTGTGAGCGCATATGTCATCAACACTCTGTTCATGAAACCCCTAACTAAGAGTAGGTACAACCAAAGAGCCACAGATGACCCAAAATGAGTGCAGCAGGGCTCACTTGCATGCAAGCAGTGGCACATGATCAGACACATGACACCTCTACAAAGATACCTGTAAGAAAAGGCCTGGACCCTGAAATACCATCAAGCAAGCAAAAGGATGATCAAGGAGCAGCCCAAGCAGGTCCGAAACAAAGATGTGGAAATGTAGAGATCAGGCCTGCAGCACAAATCACCATCCCAAAGATGGAGGATGCCATGAAGCACCAGGAACCACACTAAAACAAAATTTATTTTATTTATTTTTTATTTGAGTGCTTTTCTATACCGCCCCTTCCAGAGATCAGGGGCGGTTTACAAGGAACTTAAACAACAATATAGCAGAACAGTGCAATATTGAATTACATTAAACATTAGTTGAGCAAAAAACAAGGAACTTAAACAACAATATAGCAGAACAGTGCAATATTGAATTACATTAAATATTAGGTGAACATAAACTAGGTTACATAATAACTAGGTTAAATGGAAAACAATGTGAGGGTTATTAACATAAAAGGAAATATAAAACAATGTTACAAGGAGTCATAAAACTATGTTACAAGGAACCAGAAGGGTAGATTTACATGGTTAGTAAGAGACTATAATAGTTATTTGTGATCATAAATAAAGTATTGGGAGTAGACTAACTTGGGTGGATGAGAAATGAAGTCCGGCATTAGGTGGGGTAGACCTGTGTTTGGTTTGTTGCATGTTTTTGTGTAGTAAATTTGGTTCCAGGTTGTAGGTTGCTATAGTGTTGACTAAATAGGTAGGTTTTAAGTTCCTTCCTGAAAGATGTAAGATCTTTAATCTCTCTGAGGTATAGTGGGAGTTTATTCCATTGGCTGGGAGCATAATATGAAAAAGCAGTGTTGGTGGTTATTTGCTTTGATTTTGTCACTGCAATGGGAATTAATAGCATGTTGAGGTTAGTTTTTCTTCTGGTTCTGTTTTCTTGTGGGGTTTGGAGTAGAGTGGCCAACTGTGATGGGGCTAGGTCATTAATGAGTTTAAAAGTGGTGACAAGTGTTTTATATTGAATCCTACTATAGATAGGAAGCCAGTGGAGAGCGTATAGGATAGGAGAGATGTGATCGAATATTTTAGCTTTCATAATTATTCGAGCAGTGACATTCTGAGCTCTTTGAAGGATGTGTAAATTCTTTTTGGATGTTCCTTGGAGTATGCCATTGCAGAAGTCTAAATGTGGCATAATAAGAGCCTGGACAACTGTTCTGAAGTCATTGATGTCGATGAGGGGTCTGAGTTGCTGTATAGTTCTCAGTTTGAAAAATATAGTTTTGGCAGTCTGTTTTATGTGGTTAGTCATGCTTAGGGTCTTGTCTAGTGTAACTCCAAGGTATTTAATTTCAGACTTGACTGGGAGAGTAATGTTCATAAGGTTGATGGAAGTTGGAGGAGTGAAGGTGGTATTTCTGGTTACGAAGAGTGCTTCGGTCTTTTTGAAATTGATATCCATATGGATTGAGTGAAGCCATTTTTCATCTTCAAAGAGGCAGGTGGCGATTTTGTTGAAATTAAGGTTAGCTATGTCTAACGGGGCGAATAGCATGATGTCATCTGCATAGATGAAATATTTTAGATTGTGGCGTTGAAAGATTGTGCAAATAGGTTGTATGTAAAGGTTAAAGAGTAATGCAGAGAGTGAGGATCCTTGAGGGATACCACGCTCTTGGGGGAATGGTAGAGAGGGGGAATGGTCTAAATGGACATATTGGAAGCGATTAGAAATGTAGGACTTAAACCAGTTAAGAGTGGTATCTTTTAAACCTAGTTGGGATAGTCTAGATAAGAGCGTAATATGATCAACGCTGTCGAAGGCTGAAGAAATGTCAAGGAAAATGAGCAAGAAGGTCTGCTTTATATTATCCATACCTCGGATAAGTGAATCAAGAAGGGATATGAGTAGGGTTTCTACTCCGTGATATGAGCGGAAACCATATTGGTACTCATCTAATGGGAAGTTCATATCAATATGATCCTGAAGTTGTGTCTGAGCTACCTTTTCAATAATTTTAGCTAAGAAAGGTATGCTTGCAATGGGGCGGTATGAGGAAGGGTCAGAACTGTTAAGGGTTTTATTTTTTAGTAAAGGGCGAATAGCCGAGTATTTCAGATCATCTGGCATGAATCCTTGAAGTAGAGATTGGTTTACCAGCTTCAAAATGTATGGGGCTAGTTCAGATTTTGTTGCTTTAACCCAAGACACCGGGCAAGGGTCAAGTAATGACGTGGTAGTATTAAGGTTTGATATAATCTCTATCAGTTGTTTGTTGGAAATTGTATGGAATGAGCTCCATTCCGTGATGGATTTTGGTGTGGGAGAGGTCAAGATAATGCTTGGACGGGCGCTTAGTTTAAGTTTATTAGCAAAATGGTTTGCAAGGAGTTGTGGATCTATTGGTGTTTTGTTAGGAGTGTTATCGGGAACCTTAGTTAGAGATTTAATAATCTCAAAAAGTTCTCTGGGTCGATTGATGGCATTAGCTAATGTTTTAGTGTGGAATAGTCTTTTTGTGTTGTTAATGGCTTCCTTGTAGGTTTTAAGGCTTGTGAAGTATTGAACCCTGAGTTCAGTGGTTTTTTTTCTTCCTCCATTTAGACTCTAATTTCCGAAGGTTTTTCTTTAGTGTAGCAAGCTCAGATATATAAATATAAAGAAAATGACACCATGACAAACCTGACAAGTGAAGGCTCACTGAGACCCGCAGACTAGTGCATTACAAAGGTATTCATCCTCTCTATCTCTGTCCTGTTTTGTCACATTCTACCTTGTGGACGGATACTCCAGGCAAGGGGGGAATAAAGCAGAGATGCCACAAAGACACCAAGGAGAACATGGAAGGAGCTGCAAAGATTCTCAGTGGAGATGGGAGTATCCGTCCACAAGGTAGAATGTGACAAAACAGGACAGACATAGAGAGGATGAATACCTTTGTAATGCACTATAGACAGAGGCATTATCACCACCTGTCCATCATTGTCCATACCTCACCCAATGCACCCAGGCATCCCAGTACCATGCGCTGTTGCTTGGCCCACCTGACCAGCCCTGGTAAGAGCAGTGGACACGATCATGGTCAGGTCTCGAAATGGGACACCAATGGCCAGCCTAGCTGCAGCACACAGTGGACACGATCATGGTCAGGTCTCACCCCTGAATTGTGTACAGAGGTACCATACCACACACATGATCATGCCCACCTGGATAGTGACAGCCCAAATGCCTGCACTGCAACCATAAAAAAGGACATGCCAGCTGCCAGGTCTGACACCAGTATACAAAGGCCACGATGTGCAACACAGGTCAGGCAGAAATTGCTGCAGGGTCCCAGAGGAATGTTGCAGGCAGCACTGTCCCTGTGCCACCCCCCCCCCCCTCAGCCCATGGCCTGGCCATTCAGCGATGCAGGCGCATAGGACAGAGGAGGCCCGAGGGACCAGGTCAAGCTCCGAACTGGGGTGAGGTAGCACTGGAGACGTGGCAGCATGATGTGCCAGGATCTAATGTATGCAGGTGGTGTTATGGCAGGCAGGAAGGCAGCTGAAGTGACAGACCTGCAGAGCGAAAGAAACTTTCTTATGCAAGACACCTCCTTCCTGCCTCCACAGATGGTTCCACGTCCTGCGCAAAATCGAGGCCTACAGGGTGCGGTGCCGCGCCATTTGCCGTACACCCAGTTGAGGATTCACCCCCCCCCCCTGTGCAGAGGAGGAAGAGGAAAACAACAATGATGATGAGGAGGAGGAGGACATGGAGGCAGAGGAGGGGGGGAACAGCGTCTACCAGCAGTTACCCATGCAACTCCAACACTGCAGACATCCCATCTACAGCCAGCCCCATAGTGCTATCCAGCACATTCCAGTCAGGGGAGAGTGGGGATGAGGTTGTCATCCTCAGCCTCATGGAGGTGCCCCACTCCCCTGAGGGGGAAGGACTGGATAGTACTATGGGGTCTGGGCAAGGCAACCCATGGTGGGAGGCCCAAGGCACAGAAGGGGCTGAGGGTAGGGAGGCAAAGTATCTCTGGGTAGGTGGCCCTGAGGAGCAGGGGAAGGAGGAAGAGGATTCCCTGGAGGAGGAGGAACTCAGGGCCACACCACCCAGGGACACCCTGTGGGTGGAGGAGAAGGGGAGCATGGAGGAAGGGGACAGGAGGGGACAGGGGATGGATGGAGGGGATGGGAGGGGGCAGCAGAGCTGGCACCTGCAGCAGTGGGGCCCCTGGAGAAGATTGCAGAGCACCTACGGGGCATCAGGAGTGACCTTCAGGCCCTCACACAGGCCGTGCAGTGGCTGACGGAGGTGCTCCTGTCCCCATCTGGGCCACTGGAGTGAGGACCCCAGAACCAGGGTCCCATCAGTAGGGTGGGTCGGGATGGTACAGGGCCATAAGGCCTGCCACTCTACAGTGTATTGTTCTGTTCAGGTTCACATAGCTGTTTGATATTCTGCCATTCATAACATCGAGGTGGTTTACAATATTTGCAAATAAATCCAATAACTTTGGAACACTGTGTCTGTGTGTATATCTGCATAGGAGTTCATTCTGATGCCTGAATAGCAAGGATGGGAGTCCTTTGTGGACAGTCATCCCTGCCAATCAGCCCCCTCTGCCAACCCCGACAAACCTCTCAGTATATACATGGTGGCCATACCTGGAGACTAGCCAGAGGTGCCTGTAGACCTCCCTGCCACATATGGACAACCCACAGCCATGGTGTGCCCCCCCCCCTGTGGGCATGGCCTGCCTTCAGGCACATGACTGACCGTGCCCCTGTTCCTCTGGGGTATGCATGCATGTGCTTGCAACACCGACCTGTGTCTACTCACCAAGCAGCTAGCCACCGATGATGGTACCATCCTCAAAGTCAGCATGTATCCCTGACTCTTCCAGGATGTAGAAATCATGGCATGAGCCAAGGAAGCATGACACAACATCCAGGATCTCCATCTAGGCATTGCAGATAACCTGCATGTTCATCAAGTGGTACACTATCCGGCTCCTGAAGGCTGCCTCATGCAGGAATGGTGGGAGGAGGGCCACATGAGTGCTGTCTGTGGCCCTGAGGATGGACAGGAACCCTGAAACCTTGCTAAATGTGAACATGGTCTGCTGCTGCTGCTGTGGGGTACGTGGGAAGAATATTAATGGGCAGTATGTCCCATGAAGGCATCCAGGAAATGTGTGATGCTGCATGACACTGCCTCCTGGCTCAGCCCTGATGCCATTCATACAACAGACTGGAATGTGATGGTCCCTAGGAATGCCAGAGCTGCCAGCACCTAAGCATGAAAAGGCACTGTGTCTCATCTGTGTGCCTGTGCAACGAGCTGTGGCCCCAGCTCCAGACACTGGTCATGTATCGCCTCATGGTCAAACCTGTACCACATCTGACACAGGTCGTCACTGATGTCAAGGTAATGTGTGTGGGGCCTGGGGACCCTGGCATATGGTTGATGGCGTTCGGCACATCTGCGCTCATGGTCAGTGACCAACAGAAGGGCATTGGCAAACAGTGCTCTGGCCCTCTTCTGTGTCATCTCCTCACACCTGGTTGCTGTCCCTGGACCCTTTGGAAGGGTGACACAGGATGCTGGTCAGTCCAGGCCTAGGGGGGGTACCACCTAACATCCCCTCAATGGCCATTGTGGGTGGCAGGGGAGCAAGGGATGTGCTGGTCCACTGGCCCTGCACCCTCCCCCACGTACACTAGCAGGGCACCCAGAGGGTGGCCTTCCATCATGCACCGCTGCGCAGGCACATGTATGCTCGTGGACATGGCTATTAGGACTGGATGCACCCACATATGTGCACCTCTAAGGCATCTTGCATTCCACACACACCATTGGATCTAGGTGAGCAGGTGCTGGTTGAAACGCACCTTCAGGCATGTGTCTGTGGGTTCAGAACATACATATACACCCCTGTACAGTGACCATGGTGCAGTTTCATTAGTCATGGGGCCGCAGATATGGGGGTGGTCTACTGCACAGGGGTGCCATGTGGTCAACACCTACCACATTCTCATGCAAGCCAGTCGCCCCCGCTCCAGACAGCCCCATGGCCACACTGGCCTGCCCTCTGGTGGGTGCCTGCACAGGGCACCTGGCCTCTGTGCCCAGGTCCATGCATACTACTATCTCCCATAGGACCACAGGCACCATAAACATGCACCAGGGGCCCAGGCCCCGGCACACATACCATCACAGTCACATCATTGACCCTGTCTACCTACCCTGTCAGTGGCAGTGTTGCTGTAGAGTCCAATATGTAACACAAAATCAGCTCCAACAATATCCTAAACACGTTGCACACAGGAAAGAATAAACATGTAGATCCGTGCATGGGAAAGAAAGAACGCATGAATCTGCATCTGTATTTATATATGTGGACTGTGGACAGGGATGCACACATGTGTCATGGCATACAGGCATGTTCTGTGTTTTGTGAGGTTGTACATATATGTCACTAGAATCTAACTGCTGTAAAACATGCAACCCTGGCATGCACACACCCCTGCGACACACCATTCTACTTTTTATGTTTATGCAATTTCTTGATACATCGCCAGGCTGAAGGGCATCAGAGCAGTTTACAATCACTACAAGCAGGTACTGGATACATTACCCTGAAGGCACATTTCTGATAGTGATAATAGCCCCCAAGGTGTCATCTTGAAAGAGAAACTTCAGTGATGGGGCAGACCCCCCTCATTGAGGAGATGATTGCCAACCACGGGGTCCTCATGGGCACTGAAGAGGCCCATGTAGGTGCCTATTAGAGGCAGCACAGGTGGCTCACCATCTGCCACAAGCTTAATGCAATAAACCATAACAGCCATAACATCAAGGATGTCAAGGGCAAGTGGAGGCAGGTGAGATGCGAGGCCTGCAGGAAGGCACGTGCTGTGGGCCTAGATGGACAGGGGGTGTGCCTCACCAAGTTGGAGCAGCATGTCCTCACCACTGTGGATGTTGCCACATTGGAGGGCATTGGGGATATGGACATCTCTCAACGCCCACAGATCCAAGGTACATGTGTATGCTGGCATTTGCATGCTGTATGTTCTCCACTATGGTGTGGTGACCCATTGAATTGCCCACTGCCCCTCTCACACATCTCCCACCGCTGGCTCACTGGATTACTCTGTGGTGGCGGGACCTCTCTGGCCTGCTTTGCACTCTCCCAGCTGCCCCGTGGTGTCCCCGCAGCCATAGTGCACTGATGCAGCAGATGTGGGGGTAGGGATGGGTTGCTGCATGCAGGGGTCCACATTAAGATGGTCCTCCTTGCTTCTCTCATCAGGTGCCACCACAGATGATGGACCCAGTACTGCCTCACCACCAGTGACTCCACCACTGCCACCATCATTGGATAGGGCTTTGGTGCCACCAGAGGGGCTTGCATCATAGCCTGCACCCCCTGTGGTTGGGGTGCGGAGCTGGCCACCACTGCAGAATCTGAGAGCACCAGCTCTGCTGACTCAGAGGACCAGCTTGCACCACCACAATCACCATTACCTTAGCCCCATCCCCAGCCTGGTGGAAGGGGTCACCATGGGCAGTGCCACTGACACATATATGGACAGTTGATTGGGTGTGCCGAGCACCTCATTGCCCAGCAGGAGGGTCACAAGGCGCAGACACAGGAGAAGCTGCGACTCCTCCGCCATTGTGTGAAACTGCATGAACAGCAACTGAGCCTCGAAGAGCAGTGGTTGGTAGTCCAGGAGGAGCAGCTGGCAGCAACCAATCACCTGAATGCCTCCGTGTGCCACCTAGGGGCCCACATTGATGTACTGGTCACCCAGTTAGCTGGGCCTCAGGGCACATCTCTGACACTGGCTGCTGCTGCTACTGTGCCTCATGCCACCACTAATGTGCCTCACCACTCTGCCTCGCCATCTGCCAACATAGTGGCCACTGCACTGGCTCTATCTGTGGTGAGGTCCAGCAGCATGGGGCAGTCCTACATCCTAGGTCCTGTGCCCCAGGGAGTGGGGCCACTGCTAGTCTCTCACCCTTCCATAAGGCATGTAGGGACAGCAGTGGGGAGAGCAGCAGCAGCCTGGTCTCAGTGGGTATGCCATCACCCATGCTACCTGGTGGGCATCCACTGAGGCCCAATGGTGGTATCTATGGGTGGGGGAGGGGTTGGGGTGGGTCAGGGTATGTGGGTGAGCAGTGGTAGGCCCTGGTAGGGTTTGCTGTCACAGGGGTTGTGGATGGGAGTGTGGGGTTGGGGTGAGGGGTGAGGGGCTGGGATGGTAGGGTGGGGGTTGAGTTGTGGGGTGAGGGTTGGGGCAGTGTGTGACATGCTGTTGGGGGGAGCACCTGGGTTTGTGGGGTGAGCTTTCCTGGGCACTGGTGATGGTAGTGTGGGTGTTTTATTCTATATCATGCACACAATAAATGTTTTTTTCTCACAACCGCTGGGCTCTGTTTCCCTCTGCCTGAGTCACTGTAGGCATATGTCTCTTGCCCGTGTTTTGCTGGCACTGTCTGTTCTTTCTCATGTGCCTTGTACATGTCTCTGCTTTGTGCATAACAGTATGAATATCTGCATCCTGTTCATACTGCTACAGCAGGCACACAGGTAGAGTCACCGTCATACCTCTCATTGGGATGTGGTGATGCACAGAGGAGTATGCCCAGCTCTATGCAGTAATGTTTCTTTACCTTCTTTTGGTCCCTCCATGTCTGTTATTCTGTGTTTTAGCAAGTATAACTTAGATGGCCATGGCAAAACCACTAGATGTACACAGGATTTGACAGAATACGGTTTGTACATTTTTGAGGCTGGTCACACCTATGCTCCTCCCATCCTCACCCACATTCTGCCCCCACCCGCTCACATTCAGAGATACATGTATATCTGTTTGATATGTCTATTTCATGCTGTGTCCAGAATATTGAATAGACATCACCGCTTGGGGCACGTCCCCAGCGTACATGCAAACGACTTATTCGTGGTTCAGAATGACCCTGTATCTGAATTCAAAAAAGCATGGGACAAACACAGAGGATGTCTAAAAGTACAAAGCAGACTATTGTAGTTAATGTGGAGGGGCAGACAAGATGGACCATGTGGTCTTTTTCTGCCGGCATAAATCTCTGTTTGTATCGTCACTCATAACTCTTCTGGCAACCCATTCCAAACGTCTGGGGCCACCACTGTAATCATGCACTCCAGCCAACTGATTTGTGTATCTCCTTCAATCCAGGAATAACCAATAAATGTCCTTGAGAGGAACATAAGGGCCGAGAGGAAACATACCAAGATAACATGTCCCTCATATATTCAGGTTGTGTATCAACTTTAAAATGCAGCACTCCTGAACAGGAAGCCAATGCAATTCCCATAGTAGGGTCCACAAACTTTCCCACCTACTCATTCCCAACAAGAGGTGAACTGTAGTATTTTTCAGCACCTGAAGCTTACGCAGGTATCTCTTAGGAAAACAATATATAAGGTATTACATTAATCTAAAACACCATGCACAAAAGAATGAACAACTAACTTCAGAGCTCTATAGTCCAAATATGTAAGCAACTGACAAATCAACCACAACTTCAAGAAGACCATTTTTGGCACAATACTAATGTACATCATACCTACACATTCCCTTTCTAAAATTACTCCTAAGGACTTCAACTCATCTCTCCAAGGAAGGACCAAACCAGAAATGCTGGAAAGGGTCCCCAACACCATTCATTCCAAACTACCAAACCACAAGCACAGTTTTTCAATATTCAGCAATAAAACACTATCAACCATCCCTGCACCATTCCCATACAGTTGTTTAAATGCTCAATCCCTTCATCCATATCCCCTAACAGCGGAATCAACAACTGTAAATCGCTAGCAAACACAAAAAAATCTAAAGGCCCAATAGGGCCAGCCTGTCGACAAGGCAAACTAGGCAGCCACCTAGGGTGTCTGGCCTGGGTAGGCAGCAGCGGCACACATGGGCAGCTGTACCATCCCCTCCCCCAGCTGCCAAAGATTCAATTTGGGAGGGTGGTGCTTTTGGAAATTCTTCCTCTGCTGCTATCCACCTCCCCCTCCCAAGACGGAATTGGTGGCAGCTGGAGGGGCAGCAGCAGCTGGGAAGGTCAGCAAGGCCAGGATTTCTGCCTAGGGCATCAGAAACCCTTGGGCCAGCTCTGAGGCCCAATATTTGAAAAGCAGTTACACCGTTTATAGACCAGTAAACCATATAACTGCCGCTGAATGGGATATTCAAAGGCTAATCATTGGGGCATGTCGGCGGCATTCCAGGGAGCAGTGGAGGCTGGGACAGTCCCTAACCAAGCAGCAGCGATATTGCATGCTGCCCAATTAGGGACCTGTGGCTAAAAGATAGGGGAGGAAAACCCTCATGTATCTTTAAGCCGCAGGGGCTAACCGGGCAGCATGCAGTATCGCTGCTGCTTGGTTACTACTGTGGCTTCTAAGCATGTGTGGAAAAGTCAGATAACACAGGTACACTAAAAATTTTTTTTTTTAAACTGCCTCTAATGTTTCGATTGATTTTTACGTTTTTTGGTGCGCTGAATCCAAATCTGGTAACCAATTTGCTCCATCACGTACAGATGTTTTGCTACATTGGGTTAGCAGTTTGAGGTGAACGTTTCAGATTGAGTGCGATCGAGATAAAAGTTTCTTGGATGAATTCTTTATACTAATTGTTTAGTAGTTATTCAAATAAGAATAAAGAAAATTGTAACAAGGCAGCACATAAGAATAATGCCAACAAAACACACTGTGATGGTAGCAAAATTGTCTGCACTTAAAACAGCCACATACATGTGCACAAACATTGAGCATATAAGAGCGAGGTTAGACACAAAGCAAAGCAAAGAAATGTGCAAAAAATGTTGTACAGGTATGTATGTAAGAATAGAAAACGCAAACCGCACCATTGCAATACATGAAGACAAACACCCGATGGTGTGAAAATAAAATTCTAATAAATGAGATCCGACACTGTGGTAATAACTAGCAAATTTTTATTTCAAAGTTTAGTAAAAACACGATATTTGTCAACACAGTTTAGATTTTAAAGTCATTCTTGGGTCAATCAATCTCCTGGTGGGCCCATTTCTTCTTCTTCCCCCGAATGCTTCTCTTGGTGCGCAGCTTGGCGTATTTTTCATCTGGGGTTTCCCGCAGCAGCAACCAGCAGAAATCAGCCATCATAGTGGTGTTCCATCTTCCTTGGTACCTTCTCTCTGCGTCCTTGATGTCCTGATGAAACCTTTCACCTTGTTCTTCACTGTACGCCCCCAAGTTTTCGGGAAAGTAGTTCACATGGGAGTGCAAGAAATGGACTTTCAGGCTCATGTTACAGCCTTGTTCTTTGAAGGCATTGAGCATCCTGGCAACAATATCCTTATAGTTCTCATCCCGCCTGTTCCCCAAGAATTTGAGAACAACATCCTTGAAGGAATCCCAGGCTTCTTTTTCCTTCTCAGACATCGTTTCAGCGAATGCTCCATCTGAAATGAGTTTCCTTATATCAGGGCCAACAAACACTCCTTCCTTTAGCTTTGCTTCAGAAAGTCGGGGGAACTTTGAGCAAAGGTACCGAAAGCACTCACCATCTTTTGGAAGGGACTTGATGAATTGCTTAATGAGACCCAACTTAATGTGGAGAGGTGGTAATAGAATTTTATCACGAGGTACCAAGCTCTCATGAAGAACATTTTTCTCACCGGGTCTCAAATACTCCCGAATTGGCCAGTCTTTTTTCCCCCAGTGTAGGTCGCGGGCCCAGCTATCCCACAAGCAAAGGAAGCAGGGATATTTGGTGAAACCGTATTGCTGCCCTAATAGCATGGATAGAATTTTAAAGTCTCCACAAATCATCCACTTATGCTCATCATAACGAATCTTCTGAAGAATCAGGGCCAAATTCTCGTATTTTTCTTGGAGAATAACAGAGTGAGCAATAGGAACTGAAGCGAATGTGTTGCCATTATGAAGAAGAACACCTTTTATGCTGTCTTTTGACGAATCAATGAACAGCCGCCATTCAGCAGGATCATACTTGAGTTTAAACTTTTCCATCACTCCGTATATATCGTTGCAAAATACCAAATCTTCCTCTTTGCTGAAATACTTCAAAAATTGTGTCTCGCGGTTGCGGTACCAATAAAAAGTTGTTCCTGGTGACAATAGATTTTTCTGTTTAAGCCGAGAACCTAGCAGTTGGGCAGCATCTTTTGGGAGTCCTAAATCCCGGACTAAATCATTCAATTCAGCTTGAGAGAAAAGTTCAGGTTTCGGATCTGGTTCAGTTTCAAACTCGGAAGTACTGGACTCATCGGGAAAAGCCATCTGATGAGTCTCATCATGATCAGAACCGTCCACACAAATATGATCCAAAGATTTTGGTGGTTCAGGCACAGGTACTTCGTTGCTATGAGGCATAGGCCTAATTGCTGAGGGAAGGTTGGGGTAACTTATTACGTTCTTATTTTTTAAGTTGTATCCCTTCACAATGCAAGAGCAAAAATAGCAGTCACTGCTGTGGTCTCTTTGTTCACGCCACATCATAGGTATTCTGAAACGAAATGCTTGTTTTTTACCTTTCATCCATAAGCGTAGATCTTCCTCACATGTCTTGCACACTTTGTGAGGAGCCCACGGTTTGTCTTGATCGCCTAACTTCAAACCGAAATAGGCGAAATATACTTTAATAAATGCAGAAATGTTCCTCTGCCGCTTTTTCACTTTATATTCCCCACAAATAAAACAAAAACTGTCCGGAGAGTTGACGCAACCTCTGGCTCTGTGAGCCATCACAAATACACAGCACTGCAAACTACAACTGTAGTGAACCACTTCGGAATAAAGCTGGATTACGACTGAGCAAACAAAAGGTAATAATGAACTTGCAAGAAACTGAAATTTGACAGGAACGTTCATGTCGCAACCACCGTGTTTGAGCGAGCGAACGAGGCAAGGCGAACAGGAAAGAACATGCGCCAGCGCGAGTACTGGATTTAGCCCCCCGCCTCCCAATTGTCCTGTTAATGTATAAAATGAATACAAAACACTCTAAAATATCATGAGGGAGTGTTTCTAGTTAGTTAACCATTACAACCTCTATTTTGGGCCAAGAAAATAAATTGCAGTCGGCTAAAAATAAATTATGTGAACATTCCTTATATGGGTAAGAAATCTAATTTTGCAAGAAAACGTGACGTGATGGAACATTTTGGCTATTTTTCCTGGATTCAGCACCCCACAATCTATAGGAATCAGTTGCAAAACTGGAGGCAGTTTTTTGGTAGTGTACCTGTGTAATCAATGCAGTGGCCGCATATGACCTCGGCATGAATATCTGGGGTTAAGGGTCGACAGGTGTTGCTATGTGCCGTAGGAGTGCGTAGCTTGCCCAAATGAATATCGGGCCCTAAACCCATAAGATCTCACCAATGCACACAATGTCTATAAATAAATGAGGATAACAATGAGGGTAATGGTGAGCCTTGAGGCACCCCCCCATTCACACTCATACCTGAGACCACTTTTCCAGCTCTCACATCCTAAATTGTTGATTACTTATAAAGAAACAAATCCAATCCAACACAGACCCTCCATTTCCCAACCCACTACACTACTCCAACAACAAATCTCTTTCCATCAGATCAAATGCTGCCAATGAATTTTAGGAGATTAGCAGCAGTGGGACCCTTTATCCAGATAGGCATACACTTCATCTGATAAAGTCATCAGGACGATCTCTTTGGCACTCTACCCAAAAACACCCCTGTCCCCTATCCAGTAAAAAATTATCCTCAACATAAAATCCTAATTGTGCTACCATCTCCTCTTCAATAAATTAAGCCAACATAGGCAGGTTCAAAATAGACCTATAATTTTGATAATCCCTTCTACTTCCCCCTATTTTCTTTAACACTGGAGTCATCACCACCTCTTTTAACCACTGTGTAGCTTGCCCATGTCCCAAAGAGGCATTGACCAAATCCATCATCCAATCCAACATGGAGGAGGATCTAACCCTGAAAAAATTTCCCGCAGATTACTCAATAGCTGTTGAAGATGATCACTTCTAATGGGCATACATTCCTCTAACCACTAGGTAACTTGCCCTCTTCCCTTTGAACCCTTAATACCCCCAGTCCTTGTTCCTTCCCCTTTACACTCTGCTTTAACTTCTGTATCTTCTCTACAAAATAGTTTGTTGTCACATCCACATCAACTACATTTTCCATTATCCCATTCCCACTCCCACTCTTCTCCCCCACCAATGAATTTTGAGTGGAGGAGTAGCCTAATGGTTAGAACATTGGCTTAGAAACCCAAAGACCAGGGTTGGATTCCCACTCACACTCCTTATGGCCTTGGGCAAGTCACTTAACTCTTTATTGCCTCAGAAAAGTCCAAGTTATCAATGCCCCTGTATAATGTACATTACCAAGTTTACATTATAATGTAAACCGCTTTGATTGAAATGATAAAGCAGTATAAAAAAACCTGTTAAATCAATACAATTTACCACACAAAACACCTCATTCACCTAATTTCCAGCTTGTGCTATTTTATACAAAAAAAGATTCTCTCTGTAGATGTCGAATATTCTGAACATATATATTAGTGACCTGTCTTGACCAGTTCATTTTCTAAAAACCTCTTTGTAACATGTTCCCAGACGTTTTTTCAACAGGAATACTATATTTTTTATACAGATTCCAGTAGATGATCTTTGCAGCTCTATTGTGCCTTTGTATTGTCACGTGGCCCTATCCCCAGCCACGTGCTTAGGGGATTAGGGTTGCCATTTTAGTCCTCTTTAAAGGGTTTGAAAACTATTTCCTTCAGGAGCAGTGCCCTCTGGGAGTTGTAGTTTCCCTCTTAAAAAGGATAGTCATGGAGACATTGAGTGAAGGCAAACATGACACAGTTTATTTCCCCAAAATATGCACAAATAAAGGTTCAAACGCAAAGTATCTGGATATTTCCTCCAGGACAAAAAGCACAGAAAATATTTACATCCTTAAGCTGAGTAACTTCTCAAAGGCATTAAACAGATGCAGACGTTTCATCAATCAAAATAGGCAAACCAAAAGTACAGCTTCTTAGGTTCATCAAAGTAAAGAATGTCTTTCTGCTTCCTTAGTGAGCTAATATACAGTGCTGTGCAAGCTTGTCTTGCTTAACCTGGTTCTTACCTTAGCAAGGTTAAGTTTTCTTGGTAGTGCTTTTCCCAAAAGCATTTACTCAGGCTGCTACTCCTTAACCAAGGATTCAGTAGCCTCTACACGACACAAAGAACAGTCCGTTGGCAGTTCAGTAATCAAGGGGTCTGGTTCATTATACTCCACTTGCATTTCCTCCTGCTCTGGAATTATAATATCCTGCACTGAACCCTCATGACCTTCCTCTGGTGGAATTCTTGCTGAGGATTCCTGTAACTCCCCACAGGACTTCTCTACCCGGTAAGGAATATGGAGAACTGTATTACTGGATATCTTTCTCTGGTTCTCTTGCCCCAGTTCCTCTCTGAGGTTTAACCACAGCTCTCTGTTGGAGGCTGGGTTCTTCTGCCTCCTGGTTTGAAACCTAGGCACCCACCTCTGAGTGTTGTGAACCTCTTGGTCAGGAACAGAAGTTTGGAACCTGCCCTGCTCTCTCCGTCTGAGCAGCTCTTGCCTGGTTTCCCTTGTGCCAGACTCTTTCCAGGTCCTTCTTCTTTCCTCTGCTTGAAACTTTCTTTCTGGGAACCTCCAGCTCGATCTCCAGTCCTGCTCTGAGTCCGTCTCTGACTCTGTCTTCCTGGACTCTCTCCTTGAGTGTTTGCTTGCTCTGCTCTTCCCTTCTGAGCAACCTTTTCCTCCTGAGCAGCTCTCTTCCCCTCTGCTTTTCCCTAAGCAGGGTTTATAAAGGTGCTTCCTGGGCAGCGTTTCTCTCTGCCTTAACAGGTGTTCACAATCATGCTCCAAGCCTGCCACTTCGTCAGCAGAGCTTGGGTGCTGGCAGCCTAGCCTCAGAAACTCTAAGCTTGCTCTGAAGCCTGTGCACTGCTGGAATGTTTTTAAAGGTACAATCATTGATTTTTTTTCTAACTCTGCATGCTCACCAGTGCCTTCCTCATCACAGTATGCAATTTTATAACAGGTGTTATTTATGTGATCCACAGCGTCATCCTTGAATTTACACAATTGGCATTGGCTGTCATCTGGAATATGCTAGATTTTAGTTTGGGATGCCATTATCAAGCCTTCTGTTTCTTTTTTTCAGTTCTCCAGATGTTAACCTTTCTCAAGTTAGTGTCTCATTCACCTTTCCTTCAATATTACTAACATATTGACCGCACAATGGTTTCTTTTTTCAAGTGTCCATTCTATTCTGGATTATTTCTTTCTTGTATTCTATTTGTGTTTTAGTTGTTTTAAGGATCTCTCTTATCAAATTTACACAAGCAGTGCATTACTCCTGCAGTATATTTAATGACAGATACAGCCCAGGTATTTATCACCTTAATAGCATTTCTGCCATTGAATTTTGATTTTAGAATTTTCTGAACTTTTTTGTATGTAGTTAGAGCTAGTGTTCCTCTTGACTTGGTTGTACAGCAAATCTGAAGCTTCCATCAGTCCTAAGTACTTGTACCCTTCCTCTGGAATAAGTTGTTTAATGGTATTTCTGTTTATCAACTTTATTCCATTTTCTTCTATGATTTTTCCATCTTTGATTGCCAGTCCTATATTTTCATTGAAGGTGTGGACAGCATTCAATAATGAATCAATTTCAGCTTTTGTTTTTCAAAATAATTGTAAGTCATCCATATATAGTAGATGACTAATTTTTGAATGATTGTTAGTGGAATTGTTGCCAAAATGAATAATAAAGGTGATAATGAATCACCTTGAAAAATTCCTTGCTTGATTTTAACATCTCCCAGTTCTTCACACAATTTACAGCAAGGTTTGTCCTCCAGCTAGTCACTGCTACTTCTAAACATCATCTAATATTTTTACTTAGGCCAAATATTTCAAAGCATTTAGTAATCCAAACATTTGGAAGCAAGTCAAATGCTTTATATTGCAGTCAATTTGAGCCATAAATAAATATTTTTAAGAACCATTATGTCAATCAGTAACTGGTGCACCTGGATATTGGGCAGCTTCTCTAACCACTAGGCTACTCCTTGATGCCCACTGGTACCCCTGTGACCTTGGGCAAGTCACATTACCCTCTATTGCCTCAGAAGTAAAGCCCTGGTAATCTACTTCTGGTGATACCTTAACAAGAAAACCCAGAGGCATCTGGATTGCCAAGAGACAGCACTGACTTGACTGCACTTAAACAAACAAACAAACAAGCTGGTGCTTTGTACCACATGATATTTTACAAGTTCCCTTCTAGTCTGTTGGAAATAGAACATTTTCTTTCAAATAGAAGTAAATTTCATTTATTTATTATTATTAAGTAGTGGATTCTCCATTGGAAGATATGGGTATGTTTACTAAGGAATTTTAAGGGAGCACCAGATAACGGGCATAAATATCTGGGGTTAAATATCTGTATGTGCAAAGCTGTTCCCCTGGTCTTTGCAGATTTTGTTATTTGTAAACCTCACTGATATCGAAGAGTGTGGTATAGAAAAACTGTTAAATAAATAAAATAAATAAATAAATGGTAGAGTTAAGGGTGCATCTAATAAAGGTCAGGGCGGGGAGTAGGTGTGCCGGCGTTAAGGGAACAAGGCACACTTATTGGGTGCTAAGAGGATACTGGACGTTAAGGTGGCAGTCATGCATCTCACTGCCCTAAAAAGGCAGTCATCTTAATGCAGGATAAGGGAGCCTGTCTGAAAGTGACATATCAGGGGTTGCATGCAGGGCTGGCCCAACCAGTAGACATACTAGGCAGTCACCTATGGCAGCTACTTTCAGAGGGCAGCCAAAATAGGGTAATCCAAGCTAAATAATGGAGTTTGAAAGTGAGAGGGGATATAAAGCTTCAGTTTGCCTAGAGCACCAACAGTCTGAACCAACAGTATGGCTGTCCCGGCTGCATGGAAGGAAAGGCAAGAGGAGATGGACCTCAATGACCCAAATGCTTCTTATGTGTCACACAGTACATGGGAGGATAATGATGTAGCCTTCAAAGTGACGGATAGTCTATGAATATGCCCTGATGTCAGTGTGTGGTCTCTGATGATTTGTAAGTGTACCACAAAGAGGATCCAAAGGCCTGATGAATCCATGAAAGGCATGACAGTGCAGGAGTGCTGCTGTGCACAGTATGCACATGATAGATGTGAGTGATGTTTATAGTTAGGTAAGACGTTAACAGGGTTGAGCATTGTGTAGCATCTGACAGAGGTAGACATGACTGAAACAGATGGTCATATGTAGATAGATATGAGCAACGATGTATGTAACAACATGACAGAGCTCTATGTATGTTATGTGACAATGTACATGAGCCCTAAATTAAATCCCTCAAGACTGGGGGAACTGTTGTTTTCCCTGTCATAATGAAACATGTATATGTATGTGAGTGTAAACATCATACAGAATATGTTTTGTAAATGTCAAGAAAGAATCATTTCTTGTCCAGAATGAACAAATGGATGATGAAATGCTCAAAGAAATCAAGGAAGCTAACAAAAGTTACAGCACAGTGATTTCAATTAACCCGGTATCGACTGGGTCAGTGTCACAGCAGGACATGCTAGGGAGATAAAGTTCCTAGATGAAATAAATGACTGCTTCTTGGAGCAGCTGGTTCATGAACTGACCAGAGGGGAAGCCATATTAGACCTAGTCCTTAGTGGAACACCAGATCTAGTGCAAGAGATAAGGGTGTTGGGGCCACTTAGAAAGAGTGATCATAGCATGATCACATTTGATTTAATTAGTGGAGGAGGGATAGTAAGGAAATCCACAGTACTACCTTTTAACTTTCGAAAGGGAGACTATGATAAAATGAGGAAAATAGTTAAGAAAAAACTAAAAAGAGCAGTTGCAAAGTTAAAGACTTACATCAAGCTTGGGTGTTGTTGAAAAATACTATCTTGGAAGTCCAGACCAGCTGTATTCCACGCTTTAAGAAAAGTGGAAGAAGGTCCAAAAAAACTGCCAGCATGGTTTAAAGGTGAGGTCAGAGAGGCTGTTGTTGCCAAAAAGGCATATTTCAGAAAATGGAAAAAAGAGCCAAACGACAAAACCTGGAACCAGCACAAGCACTGACAAGTCAAATGCAAGGCATTGATAAGGCAGGCAAAGGGAGAATTTGAGAAGAAGCTAGCTGCAAAAGCAAAAACGCGAAATAAAGACTTTTTCAAGTACATTCGTAGCAAAAAAACTGTGAGTCAGTTGGTCCATTAGATGATAGAGGGGTTAAGGGGCACTAAGAAGCGACAAGGCGATAGCGAAGAGACTGAATGAATTCTTTGCTCCGGTCTTTACTGAGGAAGATGTAGGGATGTTACCCATGACTGAAGTGGTATTTAAAGGTACGGAAGAATTGAAGGAAATATGGATGCATTGGGAAGATGTATTACAACTATTAGATAAACTGAAGAGTAGCAAATCACCTGAGCTGGAAGGTATACATCCAAGGGTGTTGAAAGAACTGAATTATGAGATTGCAGACCTGTTATTAGTAATCTGTGAACTATCATTAAAATCATCTCTAATACCTGAAGATTGGAGGATCGCCAATGTAACACCAATTTTAAAAAGGGTTCCGGGAAACTACAGACCGGTGAGCCTGACGTCAGTACCAGGAAAAATGGTAGAAACCATCATAAAGAATAAAATTACTCAGCATGTAGATAGTCATGGCTTAATGGGAGACAGCCAACGTGGCTTTAGACAAGGATGATCTTGTCTTACTAATCTGTTATGTTTTTTTGAAGGTGTGAATAAACAGGTGGAGAAAGGTGAGTCGGTTGATATAGTGTATCTAGACTTTCAGAAAGCCTTTGATAAGGTTCCTCATCAGAGACTTTTGGAAAAACTAAAGAGTCATGGGATAGGAGGCAGTGTACTATTGTGGATCAGGAACTGGTTAAAAGATAGAAAGCAGAGGGTAGGGCTAAATGGCCAATTTTTCCAATGGAGAAAGGTGAATAGTGATGTACCCCAGGGATCTGTGCTGGGTCCACTGCTTTTTGACATATTCATAAATGACCTGGAAAGTGGAATAACGAGTGAGGTTATCAAATTTGCAGATGACACAAAACTATTTAAAGTTGTTAAAACCCAAGAGGATTGTGGAAAATTGCAAGAGGATCTTGATAAATTGGAAGACTGGGCATCAAAATGGCAGATGAAATTTAATGTGGACAAGTGCAAAGTTATGCACCTAGGGAAGAACAACCCAAACTATGGTTACACAATGCAAGGTTCCGCATTAGGAACCACCACCCAGGAAAAAGGTTTAGGCATCACTGTGGATAATATGTTAAAACCCTCAGCCCAGTGTGCAGCAGCGGCCAAGAGAGCAAATAGAATGCTAGGTATCATAAGGAAAGGAAAGGAAAATAAAACAAAAGATATTATAATGCCTCTATATCATTCCATGGTGAGACCGCACCTTGAATATTGTGTGCAATTCTGGTCACCGTATCTTAAAAATGATATAGTGTTATTAGAAAAGGTTCAGAGAAGAGCCACCAAAATGGTAAAGGGGATAGAAGGATATTCCTATGAAGAAAGGCTAAAAAGGTTAGGGCTTTTTAACCTGGAAAAGAGACGGCTGAGGGGAGATATGATAGAAGTCTATAAATTAATGAACGGAGTGGAACGGGTAAACATAGATCGATTGTTTATGTTATCAGAATATAGAAAGACTAGGGGATATGCAATGAAGCTACAGGATAAACTATTTAAGACTTATAAAAGAAAATATTTTTTTTCACTCAACGTGTAATCAAACTCTGGAATTTGTTACCGGAGGATGTAGTAAAGGCTGTTAGTGTAGCTGGGTTTAAAAAAGGTTTGGACAAGTTCCTGGAGGAAAGGTCCATAAACCATTATTAAGAAGGGACCCAGGATATCAATGCTTGACCCAGTACAAGCATTGTGGAACCTGTGTCTTTTGGGGAAACTGCTAAGTACGTATGGCCTAGATTGGTCACTGTTGGAAACAGGATACTGGGCTTGATGGACCTTGGTCTGACCCAGTATGGCATATCTTATGTTCTTATGTGCATCCCTCTCATTTGGAGCCTCTACTTTTGGTCTATGAATTACAGTGGTACAAGGAAAGGATGAATGTCATGTCAAGGTGATGCAGTGCCTATGTGCCAATGAAGGATATATGTTGATGGGTGTGTCACAGATGCAGTATGCTGTCATAGAGTCTCCCTTGCAAGCCAGGTGCACTATGTACACTATATATGTTTATCAATGGTGCACAGGGTTCATTACAATACAAACATACAAACATGATGATAGAAAATCACCACTTGGCCTATCTAGTCTACACATTCATATCAGCTACATTAGTTGCCTTCTTTCTGTTACAGATTCTCTGGGCTTGTCCCATGCTTTTTGGAATCCAGATACTGTCCTTATCTCTACCACCCCCACTGGGAGACTATTCCACACATGCACCATTCAGTAAAGAAATATGTCTGCATATTACCTCTGAGTCTATCCTCCTTCACCCTCATCCAATGTGGCAGTCAGAATGTGCTCAACACCCAAATCCTGGCAAAAAAATATATCTGGGCGGGGCGAGCAGGAGCATCTGCAGTTCTGACATCTGTACTAAACTTAGGATTACACATGCATAATGTTGATCCAAGCTACGAGAGCATGAATGTCACTAAATTGTTCTGTTGTGTGACAGAAGTTAACCCAGCCTCTGTCCCTGATATAGCTGTGGTGTGATATAGCACTGCAATCCCTGCAAATGACATGACAGCAGCTGCAAATTTTGCACACCTCTATCAAATGTAGGAGCTTGGCCTGCTGTGGTGTGCTGTGGTCTGCCTGGGTTAGAGTTTGTGGGGAGAGAAGCTGGGCTACATGTCTGAACCCCTGTAGTATGGCAACATGGCTAAATGCCATCAGTATGGGATGAGCCAACTCAAATGCTTGTTTGGAATGTCTGAGAGGATCAGCCAGATGCATAGAAAATCAAGAATGTGATCAATGACATGCATATCGACTGCCAAGGGTTGTAAACAGCCACTCACTGGTCACTGCACAGAGCATATTTACAATCAGGACCTGTGTGTTCTGTCAAACTGTCAACGATCCAAACTGAGACAACTTGTGGAGGAGTGGCCTAGTGGTTGGGGCAAGGTACTTCGGGCCGGAAGGTCGGGGGTTCAAATCCCACTGGAGGACAGCAACCTTGGGCCGGAAGGACTGGGGTTTCTAGTCCCACAGGTGCTCCTTGTGGTCTTGGGCAAGCCACTTAACCCTCCATAGCCCATGTTCCCTGTAAAATAGTTCTCTGTGTGCTGTGCTTTCCTGTCTAATCAATGTGTTTATACCTCAAAACGTTCCTGTCATGATTTGACAATTTCCAATCTGTAATCAAACCGCTGCTGATCGCTGGAAGTAGCGGTATACAAATGTATACTAAATAAATAAATAAAATAAAACTTTATACTACAACCCCTGATGAGCCAACACAGTCTGTGCTCATGGAATGAAGACTGTTGCCCTGGCTCAAAAGGATGATTTCATAGCTTTGTCAAGTGTCATGCTGTAACACCCATGTACCAGCTTCATCTGTTATCACAGTTGCAATGCAGCTGCCTCATGTTCCAAAGGTTGGGCATTCAAGACTCAACAATGCCAAGCAGGGCTGGCCAACCCATTAGTGAAACCACACATCTGGATAGGACTGTAGGGCGAGTCATGACTCCAAGAAAAAGCCTTTTCAAACCCAGCATTTCCCATATTGTGACTAGATCAATACTGTTACATGCAGGTGCCCTCATGGCCCTCCAAAGGAATAACTTGTCAGAGGGGGCTGGAAGGTGTATTTATTTATTTATTTATTATTTATTTATTACAGGCTCTTATATACCGCTCTATTCAGAATCAGCGCGGTTCACAATATAACAACATACCATAACAACAAACTGTTAGGTTTTACAGAGAACAAGGTCAGAGAACTTGGATAAAACATGGGACGTCATTACTGCAACTATTTACAAGAGTATTTACAAGAGTATTTACAAGTATACATAACAGGATTTGTTCTTAGTTTGGGTAGTGATTAAGATTGGTTAGTTGGTCAAGTAATATTGGGGGAAGAGGTGGGATTTGAGTGCCTTTCTGAAAAGGGATAGATCAGTGATAGCACGAATCTCTGGGGGTAGAGCGTTCCAGTACTTAGGGGCATAGAATCTGAAGGCCCTGTTAGATGTCACTGATAGGCATTTTGTCGCTGCTTTAGGGATGATTAGAGTATTTGTTGATATCGTTCTCCTGGATCTGTTGGGTGGGACGGCCTGAATGAGGTCTATTAGAGAGGAGGAGGTGATGCTTTTAGTGGCCTTGAAAGTTAGTAGTAATGTTTTGAACAATATTCTGCCATGTATGGGGAGCCAGTGGAGTTGCTCTAGGATGGGTGTTACATGGTCCCTTCTTGATGCTCCTTAGAGGACTCTAGCAGCGGTATTCATGGCGAGTTGCAAAGGGTTTAATGTGGAGTGTGGGAGGCCTTGGAGAATGGCATTGGCATAGTCAAGGTGTGGTAAGGTTAAGGCTTGAAATATAGTTCTGAAGTCATCAGGATCAAGCAGGGGGCGAAGATGTCGAAGAGTCCGGATCTTGAGGTAGATTGCTCTGACTACGTTGGTTATGTGTAGTTTCAGATCCATGCGTTGGTCAAAAGTGACTCCAAGGTAGCGAATGGAAGGTTTTGATTGGAGCTCAGCTTCTTTCACCTTTATATGGGATGGGGGGGTGAAAAGTGGGTCCCTGGTGATGAAGGGGTTGGGAGAGACCTGCTATGAGGGGAAATGCTTGTAATATATCGAAACAATTGGCCTGAATAAAGCTGATGGTGATTGACATACTTTGACTTGGGGAGGAGTCTGTGTGGATCAAAGATCATGGTGCTGTGTGCTGGAACATGGAAGCCCTGGATCCCCACAATGCATTTAGTGGTGCCTCTGCTCCATTGAACAATTGCTATTGTGCCCCTTCTCTGAGGTGAGATGATATGCTGAAGTCTGTACTAAAGGCCTAAAGGGGTGGCAAATTTAATTAGGACATCCCTGATGCTGATATTACATGTGTGCATGTGTTATACATATGTCTGGCCCACAGTAGCTAATGCTATCTAATATAGGTGTGATGTATAATGACCAAGGAAGGGAAGAAGGGAAAGGATTGTACAAATCTAGATGTAAACATGTTACAGTGGATGCTGAATGCCATTGATAGTGTGATAGGAATTCATTGAAATGCAAGGGACACTGCCAAATTGCTGACCGCAGTATATATAGAATATATGATGGTTAGGGATCCTCAGATGTAAGACTGTTCTGCCAAATAGTCTGACAAGCATGGACCGTGCCCCTGTGCCTCTGCATCCCTGTCCTGGCTCTTTGTAGCTCATGTGAACTCCATGATGTTGCTGTCATTTGATTCATTGTGTGCCACAAATCCTGGAAACCCTATGGGTCACGTTGCCCTACAGCAGCTTCCCCACATATGTGCATTAGGTGCTCTAATAAGCAGTCAGTGGGACATGCATATATATATACTGCTTTCCCTCCAAAATCCATTTTCCCACCTCAATCTCAACAATCCAGTTTGAGGACCACTATATAAAAAGAACAGACATTCACTTTCTTAACCACTTCACCCTGAAGAAAGCCACAGTATGATGGCTGAAATGTTGGTTCCAGTTATGAAGATGCAGCATGACCCAGTTAACTGCAAAGACCCACCCCATACTAGCATTTTCTCTGTCCAGGCATCCTGCACCTCCAAAGTTCAAATCCTGTAGTGCAAAGGGAAAAGTGAATGTCCTGTGTGAAATGGACCATTCTTCCTTTCTTTCTTCATCATGATTGCCTCCCAGCCTACTAGCTCCTTGCCACATGGTCAGTGTGACCATGTGGTAATTTCCAAGTCAGGTTTCAGCATGCCATATGGCATGTGAGATATCACCATGCAGCCAGACATGTGCAGGAAAGACGCAAGGGTGCTTAAAAGGGGAAGGAAATTAATCTGTCAGTTCCCCATGTAAACCTGTTGTTTGGTATAGGTGTGTCCCTTCCATTTAATCCAGGAGCCTGCGAGCCTTAGAGACTTGCAAAGGATGTCTTTAGAGCTGAGATAGGGCTGAAGTGCAGTTTTCAGAGGTAGTAAGGAGAGTGACTATGTCAGTGAAATAAGTGATGCATGAGGTGGACAAAATGGTGACTTGGCCAAGCATTGTGGATCCATGGTCACTATTTTCTGTGTAGCTGAAGGTAGATAGCACAAATTAGCGAGGCAGGAAGCAGGGAGACCAAACCCAGGAAGGATCCATCCATGTGGACTTTGAACATGCTTCCATAAAACCTTGATCCCTAAACCCAGATAATCCAATTCATCTCTTTAGGGATGGAGTAGGCAGCAGTGACCCAACATCTCTTCTCCTCCTTGTGGTAGACAAATGGTTTTGAAGGGGGATTGTTGTCTTGCTTTTCTTTTTAGCCATTTTTTCTTCCTCTCCCCATCACTTGTCCCTCCCCTCCCCCCTCCCGATTTCTTTTCTCATCTCTTTTTAGCTTTTTCTGAATTTTTTTCTCTGTGCTCTTCTTTTTGAGACTCTTTGTACTATTTGAATGATAAACATTTCATTTTTATCGTCTTCCACCACTTTACTTTTCTGGCATAAAGATTTACTAATCTTTCCCATTGATGATTGTGTTCTCTCTAGCTATAATTACAAAGGAAGAACCAGGTAAATACACTACTGCTTCACAATCTGTCTTATGACATAGGTTGATTGGTGAATGATTTCATTCCCCTAATGACTGTTCAGCTCAGCATGTCTGAGAAAGAAAGTCTCATGGCTAAGGGTAACTGAATCGGATTTATACATATTTCTGGTTTACTCAGACAGTGTTCATCTTTGAGGTTTCTGCTTTGAGGGAGCTCACTGTTATGATAGATGGGCTGCTTTATCTCATGTACATGCTTTGAGGGGTTCAACAGATTTGTCCATTGGATGATTGTAATGCACTTGGGAAGACTACTATCTAACAATTTTCTGTTGCCAGGCTCAGGTGAGGCACTTTCATGCACACGACTCTCCCAGAAATTTCATGAGCTGATATGTAATTTTGGGATTCTTCTCCAGTAGCTATAAACAAGTCCTAGTCTCCTTCCATTTTGTTTCTTATGGTTTCCAGGTTATCCACAGAATAACTTAGACAACTATCTACACTGATTCAGGAGAATCATCATCACTTGGCGTCATCTTTTGAACAAGTATTTAGCAAGCTCAGTAAGTAAAACAATAAACAAACAAATGAATAAATACATACTATGGGTCTGATATTCAGCGCTGCTGGCCAGTGCGATTGCAGCGGCTAGCCGCCGGCGTTGAACGTTAAATGTGGATATTCAATACCAGGGTCATATGCGGCCCTAGCATTGAATATCTGGGGTTGCCACTCAGTCACAGATGCCACAGAAGCTAACCAGACAACTGCAATATTGAGCCGCTGCCCAGTTAGCTCCCACAGGTAAAGATAGGCCAGCTTTTGCTGTGCCTATCTTTACCCGCAGGTTGCTAACAGGGCAGCAGTGCAATTTCACCACTGCCCACTTAGTGATGAGTGCCACCTCTGCTCCACTCCGGAATGCCATGACATGCCTCAATACTACACTTTTAGCAATGGGGCATATGGAGGTGTTACTCTAGGATATTCAATGGCACGACCATGTTAGTACCGCTGAATATCCCTCTAAGCACCATTTACACGGTTTACAGTTCTGTAAACTGTGTAGATACTTTTGATTTAATGTGAAGAAGTGCACTTGGGATGCAGAAATCCAAGGGAATTGCATGTGATAGGGGACGAGAGGTTGGTGTGCATGGACCAGGAGAAGGACCTTGGAGTGATTGTTTCTGAGGATCCCAAGGTAGCAAAACAATGTGACAAGGTGGTGGCCAAAGCCAGAAGAATGTTGGGTTGCATACAGAGAGGAATTACCAGCAGAAAGGAGGAGGTACTAATGCCATTGTACAAGTCACTAGTGAGGCCTCACTTAGAATATTATGTTAAGTTTTGGAGACCATATTTTGCAAAGGTTGTCAAAAGAATAGAAACAGTTCAGAGGAAGGTGACTAAAATTATTTGGAGCCTGTGCCAGAAGTCATATGAGGAGAGACTTGAAGACCTAAAATATGTATACTCTACAGGAGAGGAGGGACAGGGGAGATATGATACAGACCTTTAAATACTTACAGAGTATTATTCAACAAACAAACCTTTTTCAAAGACTGGGAAGCTGTAAAACTAGAGAGCATAACATGAAGCTGCAAGGGGGTAAACTGAAAGGCAATGTCAGGAAATACTTTTTCACAGAAAGGGTGGTAGATACTTGGAATGCCCTCCCGATGGAAGTGGTGGGGGCAAATACTGTTACAGAATTCAAAATGGCATGAGACAACAACAAGACAAAATCAATATAACCTTAACTGTCTCTGCTATCTCAACAAATAGGGGTGACCTACACAAAGCGGTGGGTACATCCCTAAACAAAGGCATGAGGAAGTGGGACCAGCATGGTTCGGCAAGTGCATCTACTCTTGCCACCTTGCTGGGAAGACTAGATGGACCATGATGGTCTTTATCTGCCGTCATATACTATGTTAATATGAAGATTGGGCCCAATGTTTTTAACTGAGATCTTATGTTTTGTGTTTAGGGTGATGACTCATGGGCTATCTATTCCTATGATGTCTGACTCCATAAAAGGCATACATCACTGCAACCACTGCATATGGGATGAGAGATCAAAGATTTGGTGGCTTGAGAGTTATTCCTTGTAGAATTTGAGGGGATCTCCATGTGGCTTGCACATTCTAGTGTCCAGTACTGATCCAGAACTTTTCTCTGATGTAGTCAGTGGCTTTGGCTTTAGAATAAATTTCCAGAAATCTAGTGTGGAGAAGTGAACTCAGTCGGAGCTTCTTCTTCCTGAAGTTGTTCCCTCTTATAGTGTCTCTACATATTTGGGATGCCTGCTTTGACACTAGAAGATTGTGTTCTGGTTTGACCACTTAGTGGTGGTTGAGATGATCAACCATTAGTCCATTGAGTGTCCATTAGTAGCTAAGCTTATGAATGAATTCATACTAATCTTTGTGGTACATTATTGCAGCAAGAATTCATTATGGGCCCAATTTTGAGAGGTGACTTGCGGCGTCCCGCAAGCTGTCCTGCCCGTATTTCACCTATTTATTTATTTTATTTATTTAACTGTATTTATATCCCGCTTTTCACCGGGTCAAAGCGGTTTAAAATTTAAAGGGAAGGGGGGACAATAATCATCTCAGTGGTTGGGGCTGTCACTGGAGGGCCAACATTAATGATCTGAACAGATATTAAAGACATAGACAAAGTACATCAGTCTCTTAGCCGGGGGAGTGAATTAGGGGGTCTGGGTGCTTGTTTCTTGGCTGAGGTATTCCTGGAATAGGACAGTTTTTAGTTGTTTCCTGAATGTCATGGGATCTCCGTTGGTTCTGATATGGCTTGGTAGAGAGTTCCAGAGGGATGGCGCATATAGTTCGAAGGCTCTGTTGCAGGTCCACTGATTATATTTGGTCCGTATGTGGGGGATGGTGAGGAAGTTGCTGGTGGTTTGTCTGGTTGTTCTTCTGTTGTGGGTGGGTTGGTGCAGGAGGGTGCGGAGCTGGGAGGTCTGAGTTTGGTAGAGGCTTTTGTGAATGAGCAAGGCAGATTTGTATTTGATTCTTGCTTCAAGTATGTGCTCCCTCAAGACTGGGGGACTGGGGTGATGTGATCTTGTTTTTTTGCTTTCTCTGACTCTACCCACACGACCAGAGCAGTAGTACAGGAAGAGCCAGTGGGAGGGGGCGGAGTGGGGGCGGGCTGAGGTGGCAGGACATACAGGGCCTATTCAGGTCACGGCCCTGTATGTACTGCAGGGTTAGGGGGAACGTGCTGCTTATTCCTCCTTGAAGGTGGAATAAGCAGCTTCAACCAGGCTATTCAGAAAGCTGGTTCTAGACATGGATGTGGAGGGATACCCAGTTTCAGTATGTTTGTCATTGCTTGGCTATCAACAGCACAGGGACTGCTGTATTGACCTGTTGCTTCATTTGCCAGGAAGGTTTATATCAGGAACTTTCATGACTGACAAAACATGGAGGATAGGCCTGATTCCAAAATCAATGGTGGTCATTTATATGAAGAATACTAGGAGATAAAGATGTTTAGAGATACTGTATGCATGAACCTGGTAAGACTGACCTTCTTCATGAAAGTGTAAATGTGACTTAATCCATGACCAACTTCAAGGTGAGGCAGGATATGTTCTAATGGACATGCAAGACTGTAGTTCATTCACTCAGGCTCATCATCTCATCATACACAAGTAATTATCCCTTTTCTAGTGAGCCCCACCAAAGGTTGTTTCCTCTAATTCTGAAGTAGTGCTATTTTGGGGTGGCATTTACAATGATCTTCTTCACTTCCCTATGCATGAAAAAGCCGGTAACAGCTTTAAGCAAGGTATCAGGTATTTAAGGCCTGATGCTTTTATCATAATGCTTATTTGAGATTGGCTAACCTGATCAGTTGGTGGTCTAAAGTAAACTTTAAAGCAGGGGACAGAGTGTTTTCATGTTGGCTGGTTCAGAAAATTATGGTGTACCTGTAAATAATATCAAAAGGGTTACCCATTTATTTACCACCCATCTGAAGTAATGCATTCTGGGTACTGTACATATTCTCTTGCCCCTGAAGGGCTCAAGATCTATAGGTATATATGAGGCAACAGAGGGTTAAGTGGCTTTCCTAACATCTATAGGACTAGAGACTAAAGTCCCTCTGGCCTGAGGTAACTTGTCCCAAGTGCTAGGCCACTCCTCCCTCCTTTATGCATCAGAATGACTCCCGCCTGAGCAAATTTCAATTTTCTACTGTATTCAGTGATACCATGGAGGCAATGAACCTTGAAAGTGGGCTATATGATGCTCATTGTTCCTGAACTGGTATGGACTCTGAGGTATTAGACATACAACAGTTGATAAAGTGGTTCTAATTAGCTTAAACATCGTGTATCTGACTGAAGATAGAAGATCTTACAAAGAATACTACTAACCATTTATTCTTATCCTCCCCTCCAGGAAGTGATAGCCTGCCATGTCCAGTGTGGCTTGTGAGCCATTCCTTCATATCTTTGGCAAAGCAGGCCAGTCTTCCCAGATGGAGTTAATGTACAGTAACTATGACCTCAATGAGTGGGAATGGCATAATGCTGTTTATGTCTCTCTTGCTAGAGCTCCTAGTCATTTCTACTCCCCACAAAATACTTCCCCCAGTGTTCTCATTACAGTGGTTTACATAATAATATTATTTTCTTCATAAAAAGTGAAATAAGATTTTCCTAAAGCAGTTTTCCACACCAATTCTAAATCTGTAATTCATTTTTCTCTACCATATAGGGTTTTAGAGATATCATCCATAGGAGTTTCTGTAAAATGTTACATATCATAAACATTGAAAAAGTCAGATGTCACGAATGCTAATAACTATATTTGGCATGTTTGCATATAAGAAATGCACTAAAAGTGTTTTACAGAAGACTGTCTGCTTTAAAGTTTGTCAGGATTGTCATGATACAACATCCGACAATAATCTGCCATCATGCTTTCATCCCAGAATCCTTGGTAATGCTTTTCTATGGCCTGAATGTCTTGGTGAAACCTCTCACCCTGTTCGTCACTCACTTCACCCAAGTTTGGTGGAAAAAAGTGAAGATGTGAATGCATGAAATGCATTTTCAATGACATGTGGCGATCAAGTTTGTGATATGCATCAAGTAACCTCTGTACTCCATCAACATAATCTAGCGTCCTGTGGAGGAACTGGAACAGGAAGTGTTTCATCATGTGGGACTGGTCGCATTGCAGACATAAGATTTGGATACACAAAGTTGTGCTTGTTCTTCGCAGAGAAACCTGTGATATTAACCAGACAACAATAGTCATCATGATGGTTTATCGGCTCCCTCCATATCATCAGTACAGTAAAAGGCATCACAGTTTTCTTTCCATTTAACCAATCATGTAGGCCATTTGCACAGGCAGTGCAAATGATGTGAGGCGCCCATGACTTATCCTGGTCACCTAGTGGGCATCCAAAATATAACTTGTACATTTTGAGAAGATCTGATGTTATGGTACGATGCTAAGATATAGTAGCAAGTGAACCACAAACGTAACAAAAAACATTGGAATGATTTCTTTACTGTCTTGGCATGATTATTTTATTTTTGATGATTTCTTCAGTGCCATTATTACCAAATACATAGTCAAAATAATTAACCTGAAAAGCAACATAAATGCCAATCAATATTGGCAGAGTAATCACTGACACAGTTTATGTCAGTTTGGCTAGTACAGCAAAACTTCGGACACTATCATCTTTCAAACCTGACATGATAAAACAAAAACAAAACTGGTTTTGAACATTGTTCATCATAGGTTATCTAATACAAATGAAATTATTTGTGATGATTTTTTCATGGTGACCAGCCTTATATACATTGGAGACAATAATGTGGGCTGCATACTTTGTTGCCTATTGTTGGACATCGAGAAGTGGTTTGGGTTTATTATTCATGAAGCTCCTTAGGACACATCTGCTATTCAGAAATTATCCCACATCATGGATTAGTTTACCTGGATCTCTGGAGGTGGGGAGCTATAAAAAAAAAAAGCAAGTTAAGTAAGACAATTACTCAACTAAGTGATATCCATATAGGTCATAAATGAGTATTGGTTTCTTATCTGAACTTCTTCTGACTGAATGATGTATACCTGCTAATCCAAAAAATGAGACCATTCATAAACGTACCATGAAGGCAGTGTTTTAGGTCCTGGAAGATGATGATTCATGACCATAACACTAGGGGGGGCATAACTGTGACTGTGTGGGGTAAGGGGATTAAAAAAAAGCCCTCTATGCCAAATTCAGAACCTGGGGAGGGGGGGATAAAATAGGAAGAGTTTGGAGAAGCCAGCATGTGATGGGCTACTGCTCGAGCCATAGTAATGAGCCCATGTTTCTAGGGCTTGCATATTAATACTATATAATGGACACGATCTTGTTAGTGTAAGCAAGCCTTAAGAAGACTTAATATTTGAGTCATGCCTAGATGTCTGTTTAGACAGTTGGACTAGAGCTTTGCTGTATTCAGCAGTCCTAGAATAGCATTTGCTTATTAGCTATGTTTTCCTAGATGCCATCACCTTCTTTAGTTAAGGGGAATGGAGGGGAAGGAAAAAGGGGTAGAGAATGGAAAACATGGATTAGGTTTAGCTGTTATGAATCCTGGCAGTTTAGTCAAATTGGGTCTTAGATTATGTTTGAGCTATTTAGCAGTCAAATATTGTCTTTTACCAACTCGATTATATAAAAAAAAAATTCTCATACTGCTGCTTGCAACCTCACGGGGATCTGTTATGCCTAAGTGTGAATTTTAATTTTAGGGGTTTTTTGCTTTGTTTTAGACTTTTTAAATTGATTGTTAATGCTTGCATACAAAGTTTGTATTTTGAGTTATTGTTTTATTAAGTAATCACATTTGAATTTTATGCAATTTTATTGTTTAATTAGATTTTGTTGTGTGGATATAATTTTCTTTGAACATATTTTGGCTAAGGAGAATATAAATGTCTAATTAAAACAAATATTTTAAAGTTGCAGCTATAATATTGTAAAATCTCCCAAGAAGCAGCAAAACTATACAGTCAAAGTGACTATGGGGTATGTTTACTAAAGGACGGTAAGGGAGCAAGTGTGCCATTAATGCTTGTTATCGGTGCCTGTGAGCGGTTAATGTCACGGAAAGCTCTGGTAATGCTGGATTAACGTTCAGAAGCAGAGTCCTTAGCATTATTGTGAAAGGAGGTGAAGAATGGGCATTAATGTGGTGGAGACTGGGTGGGGATAGGGTAGGCTCCTATAACGCTGGGTTGTGTTACCGTGTGTTAGAGCTCTCAGCACTGGGAACCCTAACACCATCTGAAAGCTCACAGTAAGGGCTATTTCAGAAAGGAGAGAGCCTATTTGAATGTAAGTAATGTGCTCCACCCACCAGAGTTCCCAAATATGTGATAGTAGTGCTCCATTGGCAGCAACAGCATGGTGCCCTATTAAGAAAGGCACATGGTGTCAAATTGGCAAAGGAAGTGTCACATGGTTGATGCAGTGGGGCTGGCAGGTCCACAAGGCTGACAAGGCCACTGCCTAGGGTGTACATCTGTGATGTCTGGTATGACTTCACGTGACAGTGGCAGCACGCATACATGCTGCCACAGTCAAAAAGAAGTTTTGCCACCCTCACTGCCACCATGCTGCTATGTCAGCATTGTGTGAGGGTGGGAGTGGCAGTTGCACTGTCTGTAGTCTGCTGCAGATGAAACATTGCCCCGACCCTGTGTGTTCGATGCAATGCTGCAGTTGCCACTATCAGTGGGATGGCAAGCATGTCAGCAGCAGGTATAGTAGAGTACATGGTGAGCTCTCTCTATTGAGGTCTAAAACAGCAGCATGCGTACCCACATTCCCCTGTGGAGGGGGACAGGAGTGGCAAGATGTGCCTAGCTACATACGTGCAATGCCAATAAGGCCACCGGCAGCACTGAAGTGGCAGCTCTGCCACAATGGCAGGGAGGGAGGGAACAGTTAGCATGCTGTCCATCAGGATCATTGGACTCTTTTGTACCTGGCTGGTTCCCTGAGTGGATAGGCAGGCCTTGGGATCAGGATGTCCTCCACCTGCACATATTGAGTGGATATGTGCATGTGGGGCAAAAAATATGCCGCAGAGGCAGGAATAGTATGCAACATTATAACAGCCCTTGTCAGAAGAAAAATGCCTACCCTGCACCCTCACCTGCCAAATGACAACCATAATCTGCATGAACCTGTGACCCCTCCAGAAATAAGTACCCAGGCAGAAACAACCATCTGTGCCACATGTGAATCCAAATAAGATATGTTGGTCTGCAAGATATGATATTATTCCATTACTGCCCCTCAAACACACACTAGGAAATGGGTATATTGGCATTCTTCAATGTGTGTTCATGTATCTTTCCTGCCCCTTTGACTGGAAAGATTTCATATGGAAGACATGAATGTCAGTTGAACCATCAGCATAGCATGGCAGTGCAACATAAAGATATAACATGATGTCCCTTTCCCACACCTGTCGAACATACCTTGTCAGACAAGTATGGCACAGAGCCTACAGAGATCAAAGCAGACATAGGCATACCCCAACTCATGCCTGCATGCAACCTGAAAATGATCACATATACACCCATGGAATTATGATACCACATGTTTGCTCTGTAGCTCCAAACACATGGGTGGTGTGTGCATGAGAGAATCAGCCTGTGGATCAGGAAATGTATGTCCTGGTATGTTAACTTTATCCTACATTTCCAGAACTGTATCAACATGTGCAACCTTCAACATTTTGTCCAGCAAGAGGCCACTTGATGGACACATTGAGAAGCTGTACCAACCATAGCTGGACGGCAGAGTACACTAATACCGGCACACTGAGCGGGCATTGACAGTTCCTGAGCAGTGCAAAGCACACTAATAGCACTGGCACACTGATCTGGCATAGACAACTACCAAGCAATTCAAAGTGTGCTAATAGTACTTGCACACTGGGCAGGTGTTGACAATGGTGGAGCATCAAAGGAGCCCTAAGGAGCAGGTAAGAATACCAACCTTCTTTTGGCACAGCGGGGTCATGTGTGTCTGTGTATGTCTCCAGAGTAGTATGAGTGTCAGCGATGCACTGTACATGCATGTGGTGCAGGCTTTATGGCCGTGCATGCAATATGCCGCAGGTCAGCTATACAGAAACCCCACATACTGTGTGAGACATCATTTATGAGTGAAAGGTTAGTTTGCCGTAAGTAGTTGCAACCTGTGGCTGTGATGTCGTAATGCATTCCCAGTTACATCATCAACAAGGTCCATCCCCACATCATTCCCCTATACTTACCTCCCAACATGACTCTGTTGTGCATCTCCCAAATTGTCTACTGACTTTGTAGTGAGCAGGGGGAAATACATGTGTGTGTGTTGCGGCCCTTACTTCTGACTCAGCCTCCAGGCCTCAGGATGCACCAATTTTTATAGGTGAGAGGCCAGATTAATGCCAACTGCCATAATAGCTGTATCCATGGCAACAGTGTCAGCCCATCTGGCGCAGCAGCAGCTTACAGAGAACAAGACTCAGGGGGAGGGCTGGCATCTGTGGATGTGCAATCCATTCACTTAGTTGGTGACACTGGCAAGGATCCATAATTTACTGCATGCACATTGCTCTTAACCTATGCTGCATTCACAGAGTGCATATGAGGGGACTCTTTGCTCCATACAATGTATGCACATATAGGGAGGTACGTATCATGAATTCACACACAAGAAACACCACCTCAACACTGTCTACTTATCTTTGGCCAAAGCATCCAGCAGTACATCACTTATTACCCCAAATGAGAGTCCAAATGGACCTGTGTGCCTGATTGGGACAGTGGAACACTGACCTCTGAATGGTTTGTACACACTTCCAGCTGCCAAAATGTGGCACAGGATGTCATGCTGCTCTCTGCATCATCCACCACTATATGGAACGGTTGTGCTAGGAGGTGAATGTTGGGGTGAAGGTGGGTGTGGGTGTGTGGGGAACAGTGCCATATACATATGTTTAGTACGTGCCCTTTATAGGTAGAATCATTATCCAAGGCCTGTGTTCACATGGCCAGAACTTATGTGGCCCTAGTCAGTGTCTACATATGTTACATCAGAGGGCCTGCATGGCAGCCTCACTGGCTTCTCATGGGCACCAAGTATGACACTCACAAGGATGTTATTAAAGTACAAGGGGGGAGGGTAAGGTTGCATATGTGTCACCAGTAACTGTACTTACATCCAAACCCATATCCAACCTGTCACATTTCCACGTGGGGAGGGCAATGCCTCTGCAGCATGGGAAAGTGCATGTGCTGCACTGGCCAGTTTTGCAATGTCCATGGCTAGGGGCATGACATTATGGAAGTTGATGCAATGCTCACTCCCCAGAACTGTGTGGAGGACATTATTTGTGTATGAGACAGACATATACCACTTCGGGCCAGCATGCACTCTCAGCCTGTCTTTAGCCCACCTTTCACTGCCCCTCACATTGCATGAGCTATCCTCAGGTCCGGGATAAAAGGGTACATAATGAGGAGCAGAGGATTCTGGGTACTGACTAAAACAGAGCGGTTTTCACAGGATTTATATGTGTCAGAGAGTAGCTCAATGGCTCAGCCAGCTTAGCATGGGTCTGCCACAGGCATGGCCTGGGTGCAAACATCTATTCATGCTGAGTGGTCACTCTTACTCTGACCAAGCTGTGACCATTGTAACCCACTAGAACCCCACAGCCTGGGCATGCAGAGTTTAAGTGGCCTGATATCCTTTCTTCAGATAGTATAGCAGAGTTTGAGGAGGCAATGCCTCATGGGAGTTGTAGTACTTTTACTGTCCAAATAAAGAGTAGTTGAGCACGAATGGTTTCAGGCAAAAATAACAGGATTTTAATTCCCCTCCGGGTGGATTCAAACAAAGAAAACAAAAGACATATTGCCATACATCTCTGGCAGGAAAAACAATATAAGAACTCAACAAAAATAGCTTCTTATATCAGCATGAACATTTGCTTCACAGCAATCAAACTTTAAACAAACACTTCTCAGCTCAAACGTTTGTGCTTTCTTCCTGCTGACTCATGCAGCTCTCTGCACAGCCTGACATTAGCACAAAGTTATTATTATCTGAAATAGACAATGTACAGTCCATTTGTTCTTCTGGCATATACTCTACAACCGGTTCTGTCTCCATTGCTTCATAATGGCTATCAGCTGGGAATGTTTGAAACTGGCTACATGGCGTTTCTAGAGCCACACCCAGTTTCTCTGCTCGAGGCTTCTCTTTGCAGCACTCTATCATACACGGTTGAGAATTACCATATATATTGTATTTACTATGAGGAGAGTCCAACCCTTCTGGGTTAGCACAAGACCAATTCTTAAAAACAGTTTTGTCTTTGAGCCAATCACTCAGCCTACCTTTTGGCTTTCTTACAGGAGGATTCCTTTGTGCTTCAGGGTCAGCTAAAGATCCAAACCTCGGAGTTTGTGAGTGCTCCCAAGTTAGCCTTCCTGGTAATCTTTCCCTTTGGCTGCCTTTCAGACACGGCACAAAACCTGGGCTGTTTCTACCTGGCTTCTTGGCACTGGTTCTCCAATTGTTTCTCTTGCTGGTTTCCCTCTCAGAATTAAACCTCAGAGAATCCTCTCTCAATGTCAGTTCCTCTGAGTTCTCACTTCCAATCAGTTCTTCCTCTGCTTCTGAACTTGACTCCTGTTCTCCTCCTTCTCCTTTTTCCTCTCCTTCTAACTTCCTCTCTAATGAGCATTTTTTATACCCCTGCCTTCTAGAGTTTAACTTAACCCCTCCTCCCAGCAGGTGTTCTGCCTCAACTCCTGACTGTGGAGATAAACTGCAGCAGGGGCATGTTTTCCTCTGCCGTGACTCATTCTGCTTGTGGTTTCCCTGGAAACCATGAGCCATGTGCTTTTGTTGTCTGTCAGCTACTGAAGCCAACTCTTCCATTTCAGCTATCTCTAAGGGATCAGAGAGACTTTCTACACCACACCATGCAATGGCTATGTATGCACATAGTGCTATATAAGGTCAAGTTGTAGTGATATATGGTCTGTTTCTTTTATGGAAGTCCAGTCACTGCATAGGTTGCTGGTTGTTCATACAAAATGAATGTGTTTGTGGTGAGTATGTAACCATGCAGGGTGTGTTGATTAGCAGACTGGGCACAGATGGTATGTGAGTGGCTGACACAGGATGGTGTTGTCTCACATATGCAGGCTGCCTGGGATTGACCTGGGTGATAGGTATTCCCAGAGAGGGAGGCTAGCATCTGTTCTTGGGCTCTTGGTAATCTGCTGGTAACTCTGATCTTGGCACCCCCAGCATTTAGATTCCTTGACAACTGCTGCCACAGTCTTAGCAAGCAATTTGAAATGTTATAGAAGAGTCCCTGGACAACTGAGCATAGATGAGACTGGCTACTCCAGCATGCCACAATTGAACAGCATACAAACTGACTAGCATCACATACTGCTGAGAATACCTGTAGCATACTGACAGTGATAGCAATCTGCTCCAGAGTCGGAGAGTTCACCTGTTGTAAGGCTTGCTCTGAGAACCAGATGATGTATGTCCTCCCTAACAATCAGGGTGACAGGTGAAGAAGGTCATTTGCACATCTGACAGCTGTGATGTATATGAGGCACAAATTGTTCCTGCATAGTACAGTGCTGATGTGATGGGCTGTGAAGTTCTGATGGCAGAAAATTTCCATACAGAAAGACATAATAAAGTAGCATGCCTCATCCACTGGAAACTCTTTAAGCACTACAACATCACTGTGCCCAAAAAGCACTGGGATCATGACTCTAAAAGAATTACAGGGAACGAGGAGGTTATGATCACCTGTGATACTCCTATTCTGACAGATAAAAAGCTGGATGCGAGGAAGCCGAATATAGTGGTTAAGGAGAAAAGCATCAGAACAGCATTGATAATAGAGGTATAATTTCCAAGTGACTACTCAGTGGATCACATGGAGAGGCAGAAGATCCTGAAATACCAGAAAATGCAGTCAGAGACCAAGAAAATGTGACAGAAAGATACAGAAATATTTCCACAGGCTTCATCGCTTCATAAAAAAAGAATTTCCAAGCACATCTTGACAAATTAGCCATACATGTTACATCTTATGAACTCCAGCAGGAGACTCTCTTTGGCATGATGCAAGTACTACATCGAGCCTTAGCAGTATATTTGAGAGAACCTCACATGCCCTGGCTTAGAAGTGAGGTTCACGATTGTCATGGTATGTGCAAAACTAATTCATTTGGAGAAACTGCCCTCAGCAAAAGGTGCCTATATGTGCTCTTACTGTGCAGTGCATCATGGGTAATGGAGGATCTAGCCGATATCGTCTCACAGGGCAGCCCATAGCAATGACGGTAATCACTAGCATTTCCCAGTACCTGCTTGTCTTCTATGATGGTGGTAGGCGTGTGCATGGCCCCCTGAGGAGGGCAGGTTGGTCAACGATGGACCACAGGGATCATGATTGTGGTCTGCGTTAGGTGTCTGTGCAGGTGTACCTATCTTGCAGTGTACTGCCGGTGACAAGAGACTGCATGCCCTGAGTGATAAGTGCCACACTGCGGCACAGCGGACTTCTGCATGCAACTGTTGTCTGGTGTTGGAGGTACAGTGGGGGAAGGGCACCTTAACCTCACATGTGGCTTGGCCTTTGGACAAGGGATGTATTCTGCAACTGTGTGTCTGTTATGCAGCTTGTGTAATGAGTGTGCAGTTCAGTGCATACTGCATGTGTGCCACTGATAGCATGATTTTATAGGCTCTGCTGTAGCCCATTGCAAAGGATCAGATATGTTCACCCTGCAGATGTATGACACATGAGTTGTACATGATTGGAATATTGCCTCATAACTGTGACTAAACATCTTTGGCTGCATCATGTGTCTGGGATGGCCACCTGCATGGATCATTGCACATCCCTATTTGATCCATACGGCCAATATGAGAGACACTTGTCTAGTTGTTATATGCACATGTGTTAGGAGGAATGTATGGTGGTTAGAAAAGGCTGACACAGCTGTTAACGCCAAATTGCTGGTATTTGGACTTCCCACTGGCCCAGCTACACATTTTCACACACACTACAACTGCATTTTTGCAGTCACTTCACGTACATCAGGGCAGCAAGGCCAGAAACGCCATGGTGTTTCACGATCAAACGTTTCTTCAGGGGGTGCTCATCTTCTTGTTCTATTAAGCAACTCTCCTCATTTGTTATCCTCATTTATTACTCAATCCCATGCCGGCTATTGTCAACCGCTAAAAGACGCCACGCAACTTTTAGCGGTTGACAATAGCCGGCATAGGATTGAGTAATAAATGAGGATAACAAATGAGGAGAATTGCTTAATAGAACAAGAAGATGAGCACCCCCTAAAGAAACGTTTGATCGTGAAACGCCACGGCACTAACATTTGGCGTTGGGAGAGAAACTCATTAATTCTAGATAAGCATCCTCTTTATATTTCTCAATAAGTTTAAGCTTTATTGCTTGGTAAAAATATCCACTTTAGCTTATATAAAAAATAAGCAACATGTTGGTTCATTGATGTAAGTTTGGGCGCTGTTTCCATACATCCATACAAGGGCGCTGAAGAGAAGCGTCAGGAATATAGAATATAAGGGTCATTAATTATGCTAATAATGCTACAACTTAACGGACCATAGCAAGGAACGGGTATCATATTGACTGTTGTTTTGAAGAATACTACTTTTGTGGAACCCTTGGAAAATCTTGCTAGTTTCCATTATATCCGTTAACTGTATCATATATCCTTGAGGAGATCGTTGATGTGATTTAGCTTGCATGTTCCCCTACAGACGAGTTAAAAGTCCGGGGAACAGTAGCTTATCTGAGACCTCTGGATGATAATTTTTAATGTATTGTGAGTGAATAAGAAGAAAGGAAGAAATTAATTTATTTATCACTATAATCCCTCTATATGTTATACTGAACGTGTGTCTATTGTTTTATCTGTGAAGTAAGACGTTCATAAGAAGACCAAATATTTGATACGCTGTTTCCATACAAGCATATGAGTACGATAAGTCGCCCAAGTCTGGTCTGAGACCCAGTTGCTTATTTACATAAAGCTGTGGATGAGTTGTGACATAGTGAGTTCACGTTTCATATCATCTCGAAGGTGAAGAGTGGAGCTAGTTATATAGGAAGTACTGAGAAGTTATATAGAGCTCTGAAAAGTGACACTACTACATATTTGTTTGTTCATGATAAGTAGAAACAAGTGCCTTTACCGCTGGAATACCTACTCCCCTCTCCAGCCTTCACTGCACAATATCACTCTTATCGCTGCTGTTACTGCTTGCTAACAGATGTGCCCTTAACATTCTTTAATAAATATACCCCTAGGAGTTTCATTGTGTTTTAAGTATATTATTTAGCTTTTGCTTTCAAAAGGGGGTCTGCATAAAAGGGGAAAGTCCTGCCCACCTCCCAGAATCTCAGACCATACAATCATTTCTAAAAGAAAGGGGATTTAATACCTACATAGTAAAAGTTTCCTCAGAAGTAGCAGGGAGGAGATGAGATGTACTCAACTGGTATTTCAATTTTGCTTAATGTTATAATTTAGTGAACAAAAATACTTCCTTTGAAAATTAACAAATTTTGGGGACCTTTTACTAACATACACATTCTCACCCACTACCTGTGGAGGGGGGGGGGGCTGGTTCCTTCTATCACTTCCTCAGAGAAGATGTACAGCACAGTCACAGCAATATGCAATGCCATACTGTTGCAAAAAAGGGGCAACACCCAGCCATCATTTATGGCTGGAGTGAGCAGAGCATACTGTTCACATTTGGCTGGACTTCTTTTTCAGTCTTGAATGTGCGAAAATGGTATTCTTCCTTCCAGGGAGCCCTTAATGCCTGCTTTTGAGCAGGCGTTAAGATTCCCACGTGCATCCCATCTAACACGTGCTACTTTCCTCAAGTGTTAAAGGAACATCCGTTGTCTCCATCCACATACCGCCCACATTTTGCCCTCTTCCCACCCATCAACTACCTTTTCCTGAGTTAACAGCCTAATGACTGGTTAGATGGCATTATCGGTGCTCTCCTTAATGGTAGCCATTACTGCATGCCGATAATGCAGGATAATGGCCACATTCTGACATCAACGCACCTTAGTAGACATTACTCTAAGTGTGTATTTAAAAAACATATATAGAAATGATATTGCAATGCAATGTGTGCCTTTCAGTCAGTGCTGACTCCTGGTGACCCAGCAGATCTTTGGGTTTTCCAGGTCTCAAGGAGTTCTAGTGGGAATCAAAAGCTAATCGCTTGGTTACGAAGCCAGTGCTATCAGCTTTAGGATACTGGGCTGTTTAAATTGCTAAATGCCAAAGGAAGGAGTGGAGAGAGACCATGGCCACACAAAAAGGTCTTCTGTTAACAAACTTTATTGAAGACCCGACTTGGTCAAGTTTCAGCAATTATGCCTGCACCAGTAGCAACATATAGTTCAGTTGATGGAATATAAAGCAATAGAAGATCAAAATGAAAAACCGGGAACGAACAAGTATGTAAAAACCTCCAGTCCTGGTCCTGGCTCCACCCCCACAAGGTACTTCTGACCCTGCCTCAGCCCACAGTTTCACTTCTTTTCTGTCTACAAATTAAACCCTGCACAAAATTCTGCCTTGACCCCATTTCAGTTTAGAAAAGGAAATAAATATTGTGAAGTACTGCAAAAAGCTGGCCAAAATGAGAACTTTGAAATGCTTATTTATGTCTAGGAACAACTGTAAATCTGGAAGTATCAAATTTCAGGCTTGCAAATATATTCCCTATATTAAATCATGCATACACAGGTAGATTTTAATTCCACCCAGGCCATGCTCCCAACATGATTCTATACACTATCAATGTGGTAGGGTCGTCCAGGTATAAAATGCAGTCTTCTCTAAAATGGCCATTTTAATATGGCTACGATTTACACGTGTATATGGTAAATCATGAACAGGGCTTCTAAAATAATTCCCCAAGAATTTACAGTTTTGCAGAGGATCTTGAACAAGACTTGACGATATGACTGTAAATGTGTTTAATAAGGAGACCCAGCAAGTTTGAAGTGCTATAGTCATGGCAGTTTGCCTAAGCAACTAATGACTTGATCATGGCTTCATTGGGTTTTTCCAAAGGATGGCGATATTGACTGAGTATACAAGAGAAAAAGGAGGAAATGGTAAGTACAGGAACTTGGTCTGTTGTGATAGAAAATTATTATAACATATAAAAAAGGACCTGTAAGTTCAAGAAAATTATTATAAATTTATCTCAATAAGAACATAATTATATAATTATCTCAAAAGGACAGTAGTGAGATACACAGGTGGCTTAAACCTTTGTTAGAATGAATTCAGTACATTAGCACATCTTACATAACTTAGTGCATGCAAACTAGAATCAGTGCATGATAACCTACGAATTAACACATGCAAAGTTGACTTGAACACCTTAAAAAGAATGTGTAAAATTAATTTTGAAAATTCAAGAAACCAGGAAAAAAGGTCAAGCAAATAAAATATGAACACTGAGGATCTCTTCCAGATAATTGGGAGAAAGTTGAGGTTAAATTCATGTCTTTCTTTTAATTACTGTGTATTACAGAAATAGCTAATAACTTTTTAAAGGATGAAAGGTTTATGGTAGCCTAGCAACAAAGATTGGGCCATAAATACCAGAGGTAAATACAGCAGTTTATTATGGACTAATATGAAGCTAGTTTTCTTTGGAAGCTGATGTTATCCACAGGAACATAGTATGTAGATACCTTATGAAGTAGAACTATAGCCCAGTGGTTTTCAACCCTGTCCTTGTGGAACACCTGAGAACAGCAAAGAGCACACCAACCTGCAGTGTCCAATGACGAGAAAGGAGCAAGACTCTCAACACAAGTCCTGCTCCTTTCTTGTCCCTTGGGGACCACCTGGTCAGTTGATTTTTGTGATAACCACAATGAATATGCATGGGCTAGATTTGTTGGGGTTGGAGGTTGGTGTGTGTTGTGTTTTGACTAGTCCAAATCTCAGCGATGGAATTTACACTACTACCAACCCTTGCTTTTTACCAGCTCTGCCTGCAGCTTGCAACAGAACTAATTATACAGGCTGGCAATCACCTACCTACTAAAGGTTGACCTGCAGGGCACTGGATAATTGGGCTCTAAGAGACGCAGCAACACAGAAAAAGGACAAAACCCTGCAGAAGATCCAAGGCATTGGTGGTGTTTTATCAGTTTAGACTGGTTATAATCTAAAATCAGAATCCCCCCTTATGTGTGTCCCTTCTGGTTGTCTGTGTGGTATGTGGCACTTAGGAATCCATTCTTTGGATAGGATTTTATTTTGCTTGCTCTATAAAAGAAAGACACATGCTGTTTCTGTGTATGATTGTGCTTTCTGAAATCATTACCATCTGTCATGGTTTGTAACTTTGTGTATCTTTTCCTTTCTGTTCTTAATAGTTTTTTTGTTCCAGGGCCTATTGTTTTTAATTCTCTTTATAGAACACATTATCCAATGCAAATACAACAGGAAGGGAAATATAAATTGGAGATTAGGAAAAGGCCTGGATGGTGGTTTCCTAGAATATATACTGTACAGACCTCGTGAACTCACTGGAGAAAGAAGCCATGGAGAAAATGGTAGATACTAGGCATGTGCAGTGCATTTGTTTTCATACAAATGGAAAGATCAATGAAATCACAATTTTTGCATCATTCCAGCTTAAACTGAGCAAACATTCTCAAGAAATTTACATGAATCACCATTTGTATGCTCATTTTCATCCACTTTACAGGTGCTTCAGGGCACAAAGGAGCTTAACTGGAAGAGGGAAGATATCAAGGAGGGGCTGCCAGCAGCTAGCACAAGGCATTTGAGATAATAATGCTGCAAATCCTTGACAGGCAGCCAGAGAAATGTACCCCTGCCCGAGTTTTGCAAATCCCATGGGCCATGATGTCACAGCAGGGCTGGAATGCACAGACCAGCCCAAGCCTCAGAGAACCATTTTGTTTCTTTCAGAGAGTGAGGTAAGGGTGATGACTGGGGCTCAGGATCAGAAAGGAGAAAACAATAGCAGCTTCAAGTCTGTCTTTGAGGGAGTGAGGAAGAATTATCTGGGACTTAGGACTTAAAGCACAAAACATAGACAGCTTCAAGTCTGACTGTGAGCCACTGAGGAAGAGGTGTGACTGGTAGAGCTTGCTCGCACTTCCAAGCACAAAACATAGGTAGTTTCATATTTAACTTTGAGCTATTGATGAAGGGGTAGTGCTGGTGGGGCTTGCTTGCTACTTGAAAGCACAAAAAAAAAAAGGATTAAAAAAACAGTTTGAAAGGAGTAGAATGTTCTTGCTTGCCTTAGTACTATGGTGTCTGCTTTTACAGCTAAATGTTTTGGTCAGTAGGCAGTATCTCTCTGGGGTGAAGGAGATCAGGAAAGTCAGAGGGAGGTGAGGCAAATTCTGATTTTACAGTTTCCCAGTTCAATTGCTTTTACTGTCCTAAGCAGTACAGTACACATTGCTGGAAGAAGGTTTGATGGACACTTTATCTGTGTGTACAACATAGCCAGTAGCAGTGGTGGAAATCTATCTATTCCACTGCACAACCGGAAGATAAGATATAGTGAAATGGGTTTTTTTTGTAATAGTCCTTAGAAAAGTGTCAGCAGGCATCCATCATAATTGACACTCAGAGTCTACCCCAGGCAGGGCAGGTGACCCTGAGCACAGTATCTTGAGCATTGTTCCCTCTAAGCTGTGTGCATGTGCGCGTACACACACTTCGCCGAGCGAGCGCACATACTTTACAACAGAGCGCACAAAAATTATGGTTCTGATTCTGATAGAAAACACCACAGACGTCTTAAAATTTAAAAGTTGTGATTGTAATTACTAGAAAATTTCCGCTTCATTTAGTAATCCTCTATTTTCATTTAATTTTATTAAAATCAATGTGGTGTACATACTGTATTCTGACGTGTAGTCAAATTTTAAAGTATATAACTCCGAGTGTCATTATGTGGTGCACAAAAATTTAACCTTCCTTCAAAAGCTGCACACAGCTGATATTTTATGCGCACACAGCCTACAGAAAATTAGAGGGAACATTGATCTTGAGGCAGTAAACTTGGGGTGACCATACTTTAGGGTAGCACAGACCTGTGGGGTAGAGAAAGATGCTTAAAGAAAAAAACATCACTGTCCCAAGAGCTTGGAATTCAGTCACATAAGAGCATTAGCATGGTTAATACATACCCCTTCTCCCTAGTCTTTCAAGAGTGTAAACAGTCAGCAGCATAAATGGGCACTGTAAGGCCTACCACAATGCTTGGGAAGGGCACCTCTGGAAAATTAAATGGTCATAGAAGGACAGAAGGGGGGAAGGGAAAAGGCAAGAGCTGTACTGGCACAAATTTACAGAAAGAAACAGGCTATTCCAACATTATGATTATGGGATCCTCTAGTCTACCACCCAAGTTAAAGATAGATGTCTTTATAAGGAAAGTAGAAAGGACTGCAGCTTCCATTACAACTGTAAAAAAGCAGGTGTCCATTATCATCTCCACAGAGGAACACAATGAGGTTGACATGATGCAGAGTAAGGGGAAACAAGAGAAGCCTGAGTTCAAAGCAACTCAAGTTAGAAGTAGGTGCACTCTATTCCCTGCTGAAAAGGTGTGTAGAGATGGTCTTTGCAGATACAGAATCTGAAAGATCCACATGGGTGAAATTTATAACTGAAACATATATATTGAAAACATACTGGTTAAACAGGGTGTTAAAGAGGTTGTCCTTAGCATGATAATGGGCGAGGAGGTAGAAGATGATCCTGGCAGTGCCAAGGCCAAGAACAACACCATGAACCCCTCTTCCACCACACAACAGCAAACATTGCCATAGTCATCAATCTAACCAAGCCCTCCCACATCCCTTATGGCTCACTATGTCCTACTTTACCAATGACAAGACAATATACAGTATAGGGAAACAAAGTCCATATGGCTAAGTTGCACATCTTTCTCTCCCACTCCCCTTGCACTTGGCTGGATTGGAGGGACTGCGAAAGGGCAGTAGAGGGTGCAATACTGCTGTCACTCGAACTTGATGTTTCCTTTGCTCTTGCTTGACACTGTGGAAGTCCAGGAAGCATGGGTAGGACGGGAGCCATAGGTAGAACTCCTAGTATGTTGCATGGTGGAGGGTTGTACTGCATGGTATGGGTGGCTGCTATCCATCTGCCACCTTTGTTGCTTGATGGAGGTGCAGCAGGTAGATGGTGAGTTGCCTGTGATGAAGTACTGCCTTCTGTACTGGGTGGAGGCTGCACATAGGTGGAAGAACACTTATGCAGGCTCAAAGTTTCCCTCAGGTCTTGGTGGAGTCTTTGCATTTCTACTAGGAGGGATTATGTATAAACCTTCTGTTTCCTTTGCACCTCCAGGGACTGCCTCATGATGTCCAGATGCCTCTGCCTTATCTGCATTCTACTGCAGTAGCCTTTCCTCACTGTACAGTAGATGGTGGCTTCTCTGGCTGGCAGCATGGCTACCCTCCTCATGCACTGACTGTGCATCTTCAGCAGATGAGTCCCTGTTGTGAAAAGGGAATGTGGTGGTTGTTCCATGGAATCACTCATGTTTCTTCCAATTAGGAGGCAAAATATCTGTGAAGTTATCTTAGATAGGTGTTAAAGCCAAGTGACAGATCAAAGGGGCAATTTGAAATGCCCCCTCTATCAAACCAAGGGCTGTGTGTAATTGGTAAGACTTTACTTTACAAACACAAGTCAGCCAGGTCAGCCAGAGTTCTGTGATTCTCAGTCTTGAAGGACTACCAAAAGGAACTGCTACAGCTGGAAAAAAGATCTGCGCTTATAAGTATTTATCTTTGGGAATATACTATAAGGGGTATGTTTACTAAAGGGTGTTAAGGTAGCAGGCATTAATGGCAGTGATAAGGGGTTTTACATGTGTAAAGGGCGCTGGGTGGGTAGGAGGCATTCTGGCATAGGTCACAATGGGATATTTAACATGCATTAACAGAACATCAGGCATTAAGGTGTCAAGAATGTAACTTAACATCCAAAAATGGCTGTCACCCTAACACTGGTTAAGGGAGCACCAAACAAAGTCAATGTAAAGGTGATGGATGGAAGGACAGGCGGGAGCCGATGGATCTGCCAGATCCGTGGGCACCCAACGTGGCAGCTAGTAATTTGGACAAGGATGTGTGAGGCAGTTATTCCGATGCACCGGAGAGTGCCAATGTGAAATGGCGCAATGTCAGTGTGTGGAATAGAATGGGGAAGACATGTCTCCTAGCAGAGTCAGAAGTGGCAGGACATGTGCAGCAAAAGGAGGACAGAGCAGGAGTGGTGACGTTTAGATCAGGCACAGGAGAGGCAAGCATGAAGAGCTGAAATGAGGGAAAGAATACTTGTGTAGGCCATGGTGTAGCAGCTTGCATGCAAATACATGACTGCACACAGCCGACAGAAGCAGATGGATGGGCTGAAGGAAGGATAGTAGCAGAGGAGAGGGTGGTATGGGCTGGCAGCACCGATTTGCTGTAGGTACCATCCCCAACGTATTTGTACTGTGTGGGAAAATGACTGTCAGTGCCATATGGAAGGCCTGATACCAGACATGTGGGTTCCACACCTGTCCCAGCCACACAACCACCATACAACACCCCAGACAAATGTGCAGATAACAACTGGACAGGTGTCATCCAAACTGTGCAAATGGGGCACGTACGGACATAAGGTGATACCTGCAAGTGGCTATCAGAGAGGTAGGATTGGTCTGCATGTACTGCAGAGAAGTAAGTTGTAAGTCACAGTCATGATGTCATGCGTGACTCATGTCTCACATGTAGGTTAGAGCTGTATGCATGTAATTACCTGTTAGTATACCACTGTATCAGTGCAGTCACGTCCGGGTACATCTTATTGATGAATTGGTAATGTCAGATGATAAATAGGGACTGTACGGACCTGCAGTCAGCTGAGTGACTGGTGGGTTAAGTGACCTGCTCAAAGTCACAAGGAGGTGTTGCCAGTCCATGAAGATTGTATCAGACATAAAATGAGACAATAACCCATTCCAAAGTGAACCTAAGAACATAAGATATGCCATACTGGGTCAGACCAAGGTCCATCAAGCCCAGTATCCTGTTTCGAACAGTGGCCAATCTAGGTCATACGTACCTAGCAGTTTCCCTAAAAGACACAGGTTCCGCAATGCTTGTACTGGGTCAAGAATTGATATCCTGGGCCCCTTCTTAATAATGGTTTATGGACCTTTTTTCCAGGAACTTGTCCAAACCTTTTTTAAACCCAGCTACACTAACAGCCTTTACTACATTCTCTGGTAACAAATTCCAGAGATTGATTACACGTTGAGTGAAAAAAATATTTTCTTTTATTAGTCTTAAATAGTTTACCCTGTAGCTTCATTGCATGTGCCCTAGTCTTTCTATATTCTGATAACGTAAACAATCGACCTACGTTTACCCGTTCCACTCCGTTCATTAATTTATAGACTTCTATCATATCTCCCCTCAGCCGTCTCTTTTCCAGGTTAAAGAGCCCTAACCTTTTTAGCCTTTCTTCATAGGAGTATCCTTCCATCCCCTTTACCATTTTGGTGGCTCTTCTCTGAACCTTTTCTAATAATGCTATATCCTTTTTAAGATATGGCGACCAGAATTGCACACAATATTCAAGGTGCGGTCTCACCATGGAACAATATAGAGGCATTATAATATCTTTTGTTTTATTTTCCATTCCTTTCCTTATGAAACCTAGCATTCTATTTGCTCTCTTGGCTGCCACTGCACACTGGGCCGAGGTTTTAACATGTTATCCACAATGACGCCTAAATCTTTTTCCTGGGTGGTGGTTCCAAATGTGGAACCTTGCATCGTGTAACCATAGTTTGGATTGTTCTTCCCTAGGTGCATAACTTTGCACTTGTCCACATTAAATTTCATCTGCCAAGTGTCACATAAGGAGTATTAGTGGGCCTCAAACGCTGGTATTTTTGTCCCCTGGCCATTGCCATGACCATTACTCCATGCCTCCAAGCAGGTGCCTGACATCTGCAGGGTGAACATGTCAGACACCCTGCAATGGACTGCAGAACACTCAATAAAGCCATGCTCTCAGAATTGTGTGATAGGGAATAGTATGTTTGCTGACCCAACGTGTGGCCAGAACACATAACAAAGTAGAAGGATGTGTATCTGCAAGTCACAGCAGAGCCTGGACGTTTACAGGTAGGGAAATGACCTGAATAGCACACAGGCCCAAAATGAACAAGTGGAAATCAACCTCTTGACTCCTGCTTACGGAGATATTGCACTAACCAGTAGGCTGCACCTCTACACCTTTTTGCTCAGCAATGTCTGGATTCAAAGAGACTGCAGGTCACTGCCTAAAATCTCTGCTTTGTGTGCCAGTATAGGATAGCTCCTCCTGTACCCAGGAGGCACATGCAGGACAGCAGTCTGCAGCTGATCACCACATGGAGAATGCAATGATCCATCACATCAGCTCAGTAAGATGTACTGACAGTGTGTGCAACAAGCATAGAACAGCTATAAACTGCACTACTGAGCAGTTTCAGTGGTCACCCTGAGGGTGAGGATGTGAGCCCCGCACCTGGTCCTCAGAGCTTGCACTGCTAGAGATGGTCTCTGCTGCAAAATGCATTACTGTCAGCATGTGGCAGGTATTGTCTGTTGTGTGTTATATAGTCACTTTGTTTTCTGCATAATTGCAGCATGCCATAGGCACCTGTCACATCTGGGTCCTGGGTCTTGCCCTTGTTGAACATGGACTCTCCTAGAACGGTACATGTCAGTGCCCAGTGTTGTAGTAGCTGATGCTAAATGCAGTGAGGGCTTCTAGGATTGTATGGGGGCCTGCTGCTATGATCCTGTTGGTCCTTGCCATAACCACTACGAGCACACCAGGAAGAACTGCTGTTCCAACCATCCAGAAATATCAATCCATCACAACAAGCACAGTCAAACTGCACCTGCTGCCCACCACAGGGCATATGCCACCTGTGGCCAAACAGCACACAATGCATGTGCACCCACATCACTGGAAATGGACATTATATAGCACTACAGTATATGGATACATAGTCATACTATGGTCACAGTTTGGTCATAGTGAGAGTGCCCTCGCAGCGTGAACATAATTCACAGTATGTTTTATCATGTATATTATTACTGTGTCTCACGATTGCTACAGTACAGTCAGCTTCAGGACACATGCACGGGTTTGACCAACATTTAAAGTGCAGCCTGTTTTAGCATCATGCATACAGTCACACCCTTTATAGATTGCAGCTCTTAGCATAGCTAATTGACACTACATAAAGGATCCTGTACCTTTGCTGTTTTGACTCTTCTGACACTTTTATCATAAAGGCACTCAAGTTTTAGTAACTTAACCTCCTCCTATTGGAACTAAGCATCATTTTTTTAAAAACTGCCGGTTTTAGTACAGTGCAGACAATGCACACATTACGGATAAAGGCTTATTCACAGTACATATAAAGTTGCTGGGTCACATGAGGTGACTGTGTCACAATTTTGACTGTTTTGACATTTTGTCCTAAAAGGATTCAATTTGAACCTTGACCTCCCTTAAGTGCGAAACTGAGCATCGGTATTTAAAGACTGCCAGTTTCTCAGGCTCCCTCTTCAGCATTCAGCAGCACTCACATTTTACTGGATTTGCAGGCAAGTTAATGTTAGGTTTGCCCTCTCTTGATATAGCAACACATTATGGTATCCATTTAAACATTTATGTTTCTCATGTGTTTCCCTATGTGTTCTATAATATATTACTACAGTTCTAAGCCCATTGCACTTGAACGTTGGTGTCTTCAAAAGACAAGCTACACGATTAGCCTCTAGAGCCTCCCTTCATGGTGGCTTTGGATTGCAGGTATTTTTTAACATTGATCCTTCCTCTTTGGTGATAGTTTTGCAAGAATTAGGAAACTACCTCCCCCCCCCCTTTAAAAAAAATCCTGTGTTTAGCCACCCATGTCTTCCTCATTCCTCATAGACAAAGATAATTGCTTATTTGGTCTACCGGGCATTGTCCTGAGTGACGCTGCATTTATTTATACTTGTGCAGCCCACAATGGGCTATTTTATTGTTTTCTAATGAGTTGTTTGTGCTCTAGTCTTTAAGTTAATTTTTACTTCTGGTATTATATTTTCTTATGTGCTTCTTCATAAGTTTATTACTTTTATTGGTCCATTTTACATTGGATATTTTTATCTCTTTTTCCTAAATTGACTCTTTTTATATGTGGTAAATATTGCAATTTTAAATTAAATATTTGTTATTTATTTGTTTTTTGTTTTAAATATGTTTTGTGTTTTAAGGTTTGCACCCACTGAAGAAGGCTAGTATGGCTGAAACGCATTGGGGTTTTACAATAAAGTTGTTTTGACCGCCACTTGGTTTGTTTGGACAGAGGTCATGTGACAGGAGAGCATCACCCTGGTGTGGCAGGAAGTGATCCTGCAGCTAGGACCAGTCTTCCAGATAATGTAAAATCCTCTCACACCAAGGAGGTTTCTCCAGGGCCATATGCCCATGATGGAAGGGTTAGGATAGACATTATAGTTGGTGAGTCGATCATTAGGCATGTAGATAGCTGGATGGCTGGTGAACACAAGGATCACCTGGTAACATACCTGCCTGGTGTGAAGGTAGCAGACCTCACGCACAACCTATACAGGTTTTAGATAGTGCTGGGGAGGATTCTGCTGTGTTGGTACATGTTGGTACCAATGACATAGGAAAGTGTGTGAGGGAGGTTCTGGAGGCCAAATTTAGACTTTTAGATGGGAAGTTGAAATCCACAACTTCCAGGATAGCATTCTTAGAAATGCTTCCCGTTCCACATGCAGGATCCAAAAGGCAGGCAGAGCTCCGGAGTCTCAATGCGTGGATGAGACGATGGTACAAGGAAGAGTGTTTTGGATTTGTTAGGAAATGGGTAACATTCTCAGGAAAGGAGGGGCTTTAACGAAGAGAAGGGCTCCACCTTATCAGCAATGGAACCCGGCTGCTGGCATTAACTTTTAAAAAAGAGATAGAAAATTTTTAAAACTAGATAATAAGGAAAAACTGACAAAAGTCCAAGAGCCCAAGAGTGCATAGTTCAGAAGGATGTATCCTTGAAGGATACTACTAAAAGACTGAAGTTAGGGCATATCGACAGAGAGGTTCCAGTATAGACAAAAGTAACCTAAATGCCCTTAAGAACAGAGCAGACAGAGCTGAAATATTCCAAATTACCCCTGTCTACCAATAACCACATTAATATGAACAAAATGCAACCTTTAAAATGTTTGTATCCAAATGATAGAAGTCTAAAAAATACGATGGGAGAGTTAGAATATATAACAAGAGGTTAGATAATATTGGTATCTCAGAAACCTGGTGGAAGGAGGACAACCAATGGGACACTATGATACCTGGATACAAATTATATTGCAATGATAAGAGTAGATAAAATTGGTGGAGGGGTTGCACTCTATGTTAGAGAAGGCATTGAGTCACATAGGATTAAAGTTTTGCAGGAAACAAAATACACTGTAGATTCTCTATGGATCGAACTTCCATCTAAAAAGAGGAAGGCAATGGCAGTGGGGTTGTACTATCGACCTCCTGGTCAGAATGAACAAATGGATGATGAAATGCTCAAAGAAATCAGAGAAGCTAACAAAAGCTACAACTCATTAATAATAATGGGTGATTTCAATTACCCCAGTATCGACTTGGTCAGTGTTACAACTATCTATGATCTTTCTCTGAGCGATTACTTGTAAGTACTTGGTCAAAAGCTGCCGACATTTGCGAAGTTTTAACTGAGTCTTGAAAATCATCATGACTCAGTTTCATCTGGACAACAGATAAGTAATTTTTTTAGAATCTGGTTCTATTCATGGTGTATGTGTGAAGTTGGAAGCAATATAATTTTCAACACATTTGGTGAAGGGTACACTATTTTTTGGTGTTTTTACCTACTTTTTAAGCTCCGATTGGGGCTTATTAATATTGAGTAAAATGGAAGTATAGCTACGAGAGGTAGTTGGTTTCCTCATGGCTTATCTTCCAACATTAATACGTTCACATACACACACTTTAGCTCATGATTTTAGGATTTTTGCTCTATCTTTCATGTGGATGGCATGTGCTACTGGAATAGATGGAAGACGGTTTCCATTGTTCAAAAGCACAGCCTTCAGACTCAGTTTCGAAGAGTCTATAAATAGACTCCAGTCTTGTGGGTCATGAGTGATTTTTAAGGCATTCATGAGGCGTTCAATATCGGAACAGAATACCAGATTGCTTTCCTTTTTGAAGAAAGGCTCCAACAACTGGTGGTGCTTTCGATATGAAGTAATATTGACATCTTCTTCTAGAAGATTCCATTGTTGGAGTCTTGATCCTAGCAATTCTGCCTTGTTCTTGGATAACTCCAAATCACGAACCAGGTCATTTCGTTCTTCCTGTGTTATTCTGTGTGGAGTTGATAATGCATCCCAGTGAAAATCTGGGTCACTGCATGCTGACGGACCAGGAGAAGAACAGGTCGGCTCACCCTTGTCCTCATCAGATGAATCAAGAGAATATTGTGATGGAGGTTCTGGAATAGGAAGTCCATCACCATGTGGAACTGGTCTCAATGCAAACGGAATGTTTGGGTAGACTATGCTGGACTTCTTTTGCTTCGTTATTCCGCTGGAAAGAGGAGGAACCAAGCAGAAGTAGCAGTCATTTATGTGGTTGCTTGGCTCTCTCCACACCATGGGGACTGCAACTGGCATTGATGGTCTTTGCAATTCAACCACTGTGAAAGCTGTGTTGTACATGTAGCGCAGCATATATGCAGGGCCCAAGGCTTGTCTTGGTCACCAATCTTGCATCCGAAGTAAAGATGATATGCCTTCTTCAGTTGAGAAGTGATACTTTTCTTCTGGTTGGCAAATGTCACTTCCCCACAAATGTAGCAGAAATTATCAATGGTATTAACACACTTTCATGGCATTACTGTTCTGTATTGCATCTAAATGGCTAAAATTATATGATTAATAAAAGTTACAGTAGCTTAAACTGTCTCGCACACAGTCTGAAATATTTTAAATGCTCAACCTTTCCGACTGCGTATAGTACACTGCTGACGTCAGATGGCTTCAGCAGCCGTCTGGCAGTAGTATTGCATTGCATCAGAAAATGATGCAATCAACTCTGGATGATGTGTGCATGCTGGTATTATGCAATGTGATGCAATATTACATCATTCAAGGCTTATTTGGGATGTTGTTGATGTCCTACTGGATAAATTTACACGGTGAAATGTCAAAAATGAACTACATGCAATATCTTCAAAACGAGAGCCAATAACGTTTTTTAATGTTATATTCATGTTCAGCTCACCAAGATACTACAGATTAGGGCCTTGTAAAGTCAGTAATGATTTCAATGTTGACCAGTGTTATTAATTTTCACTGTAAAATAAAATTCATTTCAGTAACTTGTAAACTTCCCAAGTTCCTTAAAAACTATTCTCACTGACCATATCACCTTAATGGTAGTTAGTACACCTACCTGAATCACAGATGATACTGCACACGTTTCCCAACACAAATTTTCGGAACTGATCCAACATATTCCAACTCCTTACAAATCGTTCCCAGAAAAAACGCTGCGCATGCGAACTAGGGAACACATTCACTTATTTAAAGAACTCACTCCGTCTTCCTGTTCGACAGTTTCTACTGCCGCCCCCAATGACGTCATTATCGTCACAAACTTCGGAGTAAGACTTCAATATGATAGCCCTATCCAATTCTAACTGATCTCTATGTTTAAAGAACTCACTCCATCTTGCTATCCTTTAATTTCCTTTTATTAATGAAAATTCACAAGATTTAGTTCCAATTAATGAACAAGAAATGCGTCATATAAAATGACCACTGAAATCTACCTGGTCTCCTCCAGGTCCATTACTTCCCTCATTAGTAGTCTTTAAGGAATTGGTTTTGAGAGATGTGCAGACTTTGGAAAGGTCTAGTAAGAAGACACGAACAATGTTAACAAAAGTGGAACAAGCAGCATTAAGAGAACTGCGACAACTAACCGATATAGTGATTAGATGGGCCAATAAGGGAGGAACAGTTGTTGTGTTGAGTAGGGAATATTATGTATTTGAAGCATTACAACAATTGCAAGATCAATTGACCTATAGAGTTTTGATAGAAGATCCAAAGCCCACGCTTCAGCTTGAGATAAAAGAAATTACACACGAGGCTTTACGAAATAACTCAATTACCTGGAAAGAATATCAGTATCTCAATGTCATAACACCAGCGGTAGGGGCTATCCTAGGCCTGTGATTTCTCGGGCCTATCGCAGAGCTTTATATTCCCATCGTGAATGGTTTTTGGAATGTGAACCAGTCAGGTCGGTGACAATGGCTGAGGATATTGTTACGGGGGTTTTACCATATATGTGCAATTCGTCTACTGTCATGTGCATTTTGAAAAAATACTGGCCATTATTGTCTTTACATGCCAGCCTCAATAAACCACTGCAGATAGCTTACTCTAGGGGAACTAATTTACGGGACAAGTTGATTTCTTCTACTGTGCTATTGGATCGACCTGACAGCCCTTTGTCACGGATCGGGATACATGTGCCATGTACTAAGTGCAATTTTTGTGATACCACGCTATCGGGGTCATCGTGAACTGATTTACATACTGGTCATATTTTTCATCGCTGATGGCAAACTGCGTGAAATTCCACTTATGTGGTGTATTTTATTGAATGTTGTTGTCCACTGAGATATGTGGGCAGCACTACGAGAATGATTAAGGTTCGTCTAGCTGAGCATTCTTCTCGCCTTCAACAATCGATATTGACGACCCCGATGGTTCAACATTGCTTACAATTTCAGCATGATTTTCAACATTTGAAGTGGACTATAATTGATCACGTCCCGGAAGATCCTTGAGGGGGGGATTGTGTTTTTAAATTACGTTATAAATGCACAATGATATTCTGATTCAATGGCAGATTTTTTTTTTTTTTGCAAAAGTTTAACTATCCAATTTCTGAAATTAAGTGGACAATCCTTTGAGGTTTTTTTTTTTTTAATTCTTTATTTTCGTTTTGCAACAACAAAGGAAAGGAAGACATACAACTAAGAGACAAATACATACATGTAATGTGATACATACACCAAAGCAAACCCCCACCACCCCCCTCCCCCCTGCTTCTTCTCTAGAAACTAAAACATTCTCGAAGCGGACGTGTACTGACATTATTGTATTACAAAACCGTCCAGCGGTCTGAAACAGTATTATGTTACAAAACTTAACAGCGATCTGAGACATGATGGGTGTACATTAAACAGACATGTCGAAGCAATAAGCAGATGGTACATGATCATTGAGCATCTGCCATTTAGACAAGCAAGAATGAAATTGGGTATGGAAAATAGCCCTCCAAGATATCTGCTCACAGTTACTATATAAGTAGACAAGGTTCCACTATTCATTGACAGCAAGTCGAGAGCTATCCCTCCAAGTCCCCGTGATCAAACACATAGCTATACCCAGCATAAAATCAGGAGAAAACGACCCTTCTTAGGAAGAGAGGGGACCCCCGCCACTGAGCGGAGTCCAACAGTCGTCCGAGAAAGAGGCTCGTGAAGGTGCAAGATAAAGGAAGAACGACCCCAGACCCGCCCCTAGTAAATCTGTAGTGAAGGACATTTACAAGAATATGAACGAAGGTTCCCACATCAGTATAGCGAGACCTGCACGGGCCCCTGGCAATTGTGTTCCATTTGATTATTTTCTGGAATATGAGAACATCTTTGTGCAAAAGGACAAGAGTTGAGTTTGGATAGCTGAAGCAGATCGGGAAACCCGCATTATGTTGCTCCAGAAACGCTCCACTGCACAGGGGTTAAAGTGGTTTGCGGTTAGCAAGCCCGGGCTGGTTGGATTCTACAAGTGACAGTATCTGTACCCTGACATAATAGGTTATAAAAGGTAAAGGCTGCTCCATGTGTACTACTAATAGAGTGAATTAGTTCTAAGAGCCCATCCTTAGTAGGGACAGAGGGCGGCATGATTGGAGCACTCTTGAGGCAGCATGCAAGCTGCATCAATTGAAAATAATGTTTCGCTAGGAACGCAAATCCCCTGTATAGATCAGAAAAGGTTTTCCAACGAGCTGCAGAAAGAGCTGTTGGGGTGTCCTGATCCCCCTGGAGGACCAGGGTCTGGAAATAGTCATACATGGCTGCTCAAATTTCAAACCGAAACTCTGGCTGAGTTAATAGGGCTCTATCAAAGAGCCAGGCCCCCGGATTCCCTTGAAGTGCAGTAAGTAGTAAGGTAGTGAAAAGGAATAGCAGCATGATCTGAAATATACGAGGAGTGAATCTTTACAGCGTCCACCTGGGGAGCTAACAATGTTGATATTAGAAAGAAATCTATGCGAAACTGGAATTTGTGAAGGGAAGAGAAGAAGGTAAAGTCTAGCTCATTGGGGTGTATCCAAGCAAATCGCTACAATAGTAGCATGCAGAGATTTCCTATCCAATATAGCAACCCCACATTTCTTAGAAGCAGCTGGGGAGTAGGCGGCCACCATGTAAGGTTTAGTATTGAAGTGGAAAGTTTCCTTCGAATTGAAATGTGTTTATTGGAGGAAAATCAGGTCCGCAGCCTCATGATTTAGATAGCATAGGAGTTTCCTCCGTTTTATCGGATTATTGATTCCTTGTACGTTCAATGAAAAATCTTACATGGTGCCATCAGTCGATACTCGACATTTCTAGGTAAAAAGCGCTTGAAAACTTACAACATAATCAGAATCTGTACACTAATGACATAAGCACCAAATATGCTGGCCAATACACCATATTGAAAAGTATGTACCAAAGTAACTTAGAGAAGAAGCAAACCCCCAATGAATATGGCGACCAGATGTCTGCGGGAGGAGGCCCCAGAGAGGAGATAAGACATAATAAAAGAAAAGAAACACCAGAGTCCATAAGAAACACTGTCTCTGATATTCGTCGAGGCTACAATGGGTAGATGGAGTCGGGTCCCAGATATCTTCAAAATAAGGCGACAGACCTCCTTCGATAAACTCTTCGCTGAGCCGCGGTAAATCCAATATGGCAGGCACAGCGGATATGAGAGTACTGGCAGGAATATTCTGGAAATCAGCGCATCAAGTCGGCTTCTTTAGAGTCCAAAAACTCCGCTAGTAGCTCAGGGTCCTCAAATGTTCTTGTCTGATCGTGAAGCGTGACTCGGAGCTTGGCCAGGTACAGCAGACCAGCGCGCTTGTAATTGTTGAAGCCTCGGCCGAAATTCCAGAAAGCGCTTTCGGCGGTCGACCGTGGGTTTAGCCAAGTCAGGATAGAAGGAGACCTTGTGGCTCTCAAACTCCATATGGCCCTTTGCCCGGGAGGCACTGAGAATTTGTTCCACATGTTGATATCTCAAAAGTCGAAAGATGATAGGCCGCGGGGTCTTCCTGTTGAGCGTCATGTTTGTGGGTACACGATGAGCACGATCGATCTCCAATTCTTTGGTGAAGGTGATTTGGAGCAAGGAAGGGAGGATTTTACTTAAAAACTCCTTCATGTCACCCAATTCCGCTCCCTCCGGTAGGCCCACGAGGCGCAGGTTGTTGCGGCGCGCTCTATTATTGCCATCTTCCACTTCTTTCTGCAAAGCCCGCACCTGACGTTCAAATTTGTCGAGTTTGGACAGCCGGACCGCATGGGAGTCTAATATATTCTCCATTTTGTCCTGACGCGAAGAGAGCCCCTCTAGCCTGCCTTGCAGTACACCAAGATCTTCCCTCAGCGCTCGAAGTGCTTCACCGTTTGACTGCATGAGGTCCTTAACCCCTCTAATTTCTGCGAGGATTTCCTGCTGCATTTCGGGGCCCTCGCGCAAAGCCAGCCCCTTCTGCAGGGACGGGGGTTCAGTTTTGGAACGTTTACCATGAGAAGCCGCTGAAGAGCCAAATTCCAGGCGCGTGGGTTTGGTCCCCGCCATCTCACCAATGTGCCCCGGCAAGATCAGAGCAGAAATTCAAGTTTGTCCGGTGTTAATTCAGGATTCTGAGTAGGCCTCTCGGGAGCCTCAGCATTATGCGACCATCCCGCTGGACATCGGGCTCCGCCCCCACAATCCTTTGAGTTTAAAAATTTTCCCCTGCTAGCTAACTTTTTCCATCAAATTTTTGGTGTCAGAAAAAGAGCATTTCTGGAGATATTCTTGTGGCGGATTTTACGTATTGCTGCTCAGGTCATACACTATTGGGGTCATTCTGACCCGCATTTAGCGGGAATATACATCAGGGACGGAAATATATGCCCCGCTAAGTGTCTGGGCCCTACTCCAGTGAATGAGCTCCCTGTGTGTACTGCCAAGATGTGTGAGGAGCTCTGTACCTAGGCAGGGAGGGGAGGCGGGCTGAGAGACATGCAAGAGCAGGCCAGAGACATGCCCTGATCCCAGACATACAGGACCTATTCCAGTGATAGCCCTGTACATCTGGGCCTAGGCAGATAGATGGGGGACCTATTCCACCTAGATGTGGGAGGACAGTGTGGCAGGACAGGCACCGACAGGGTGAGTGGGGCAGAGAGTCCCTGCAGCCTGATTCCAAGCCATGACAGGTCCGATTGGGGGTTGAGCTGTGGGGAAAGGGGCACCCAGGTGATGTGTGGCCAATCAAGACTCAGACACGGAGCTGCGGTGCCATGGCAATGGGATGCCACAGCACCATGGCTCCATGCAGGAGCCAGGCTGAGCTAGCCGGGCAGAGCTCTGGATGTCCAGGCTCTGTGCCACAATTCTGCTCCTGCAAGCCCCCATGGGAGCAGATTTGGATACATCTCTGGGCCATCTAGATTACTGGATGTCCAGACGGCCCGGACGTGCACCTACGGAATTGGCCTCCATGGGGGTCATTCTGACATGTGTTTAGCACGGATATATGTCTGGTTCGGATATATATGCCCCGCTAATGCCCGACTCTGACTCGACGGCACTTAACAACAACAATGCCCGGTCGCTATTCCAGGCCATGCACGTACAGTCGAGATGTGCGGGGAGCTCTGGATAGGGGTGGGCCAGAGGAGGGGCAGAGGTAGGGTGCTCAACCCAGATGTGCAGGACCGATTCCAGTGATGGCCCTGTACATCCAGGCTGTGAGACTTAGACGGGGGACTTATTCCACCTCAGAGGTGCAATATGTTCTCCCTGACAGCGGAGGACAGTCATGCTGGGACCCTGGAAGGTAGTGAGATGGGCCAGAGGGTTCCCCCGCAGCCTGATCCCAGCCCCTGAAGGCCCAATTTCAGGTTGGGCTGCAGAAAAGAAGGTTGTTTTTGCTGGTGCAGGTGATTGGGGCTCCTGCATGCAGTCATCCAGGCCTTATGCCGCGATTCTGCTCCTGCGGGTCTGTCTAGCTCCTAGTTGTCCAGATGGTCCAGACATGCCCCTTTGGAAATGGCCTCCACATATTCAGTGCTTACTAGCTAAATTTAGTTCAACAAATAGGGTTGCAGAAACGGTTGTCATAATTCTAGTATGGGAAGTTTTGCCAAGCAAGGTAAAAGACATTTTCAGCCCGCAAACCTCGCCACATTAAGGAAATGCAGAAAATCAGGATAAAGATAACTAGGTTAATCCATTATCTTTAATATTCAGTAGCTTACTGAAAATTGACCTCTAAGCCTTTTCCTCATAGAGATAATTTTTCACACTCTCTAAGAGACTTGCAGTCCCACATATACAATTCCCATGGTACAGCAAGATCAATTTCAAATCCCGAGTTAACAAAACCTTCACTAAATTAACCATAAAATAACTATCTGATAAGTATTTTTCCATATCTTACCCTAGGAATTAAGCAACATATTTATGAAACTGCACTAAGAATCAGCATCTTGGTGTGCATTTAGTGCCAAAAATGAGGATAGAAGGTGTAGCCAACCCACACTAACTGGTGGGGGCATTCTCAGCAAGTCCACATACAGTTATTGTGGTGGGGACTATCTCATTGTGCTAAACCTGTGATGACAGCAAGGGTTGCAGAGCAGAGATGGCATCCATCTGTCCAAGAAAGGTCAACGCATCTTCGGTAGTAGACTGGCTAATCTACTGAAGAGGGCTTTAAACTAGATTCGTTGGGGATAGGTGAAGAAAGCCCCCAGGTAAGTGAAAGCCCCCAGGTAGGTGATACATTAAATACCTTTATGGAAATGGGTAACAGGGGTAACATATGGAAAGCAGTGTGTATAAATGCCCATAGCATGGGAAATAAGATCCCTGATGTTGAAGTTTTGGTGGGAGTGGCTGACTTGGATTTAGTGGCAGTTACAGAAACATGGTTCACAGAAAACCATGACTGGGATGTAACTATACCTGGCTATACTTTATTCAGAAAGGACAGGGTAGGAAGAAGGGGAGGAGGAGTGGCACTATATGTAAAAACTACTATTAAAGCTTTGGAATTACAGAGCTTAAAAGGGAGAGAGGAGGCATTGTGGGTTAAACTAGAAAGAGGGAAAGAGAAATCTATTTGCATTGGTGTGATATACAGACCTCCCTCACAAGAGGAAGAGGTGGACAGAGAGTTAATTGAAGACATACGCAGCATTGTTAGGAAAGGGGAAGTGCTACTGATAGGAGATTTCAATATGCCAGATGTTGATTGGCACATTCCTGCTGCAGTATCATCTAGAAGTAAGGAGATCCTGGATTCTCTACAGGGAGAACTATTCAGGCAATTGGTAACAGACCCCACACGTGAAGGGACCATATTGGACTTGGTGCTTACCAATGGTGAAAGTGTTTCTGATGTTGTAGTGGGAGATCATTTTGCATCCAGTGATCACCAGATGGTGTGGTTCAGTATTAGGACTAGGGCTGTTAGAATCCATTCCAAGGTGAGGATCTTAGACTTTAGGAAGACTAACTTTGCAAAGATGGGCCAATACCACAGGGAGTCGTTAGTGGGATGGGGACAGCTGGGGGATGTAGAAAAACAGTGGGTAAAACTGAAAGGGGGTATTTTAAGGGCAACCAACCTTTTTGTTAAAATGGTAAATAAAGGCAAAAGGAACAGGAGACCGCTATGGTTTTCGAAGGAAGTAGCTGAAAAAGTGAAGAAAAAGAGGGAGGCCTTCATGAAATACAAGAGATCACAGAGAGAGGAAGACAGGCATCTGTATTTGGAAAAACTTAGAGAAGCTAGCAAATTAGTCAAGAAGGCAAAGATTCAAAAGGAGGAGGAAATAGCCAATGCAATAAAATGGGGTGATAAGACATTTTTCAGATATATTAGTGAGAAGAGGAAGGGCAAAAGTGGTATTGTCAAACTCAAGGGTGTAGGGGGGAATATGTAGAAGCTGATAAGGATAAAGCGGAATTGCTTAACAAATATTTTTGTTCTGTGTTCACAGATGAAGAACCAGGAGCAGGACCTCAGAAAACACCCACAAATAAGAACAGAAGCGAGGGACATCTTGAACGATTTTCAGAAGACTGTGTTCGTGAGAAACTAGCTCAACTTAAAGTAGACAAAGCGATAGGACCGGATGGGATACACCCTAGAATACTGAGGGAACTTGGGGACGTTCTAGCAACTCCACTGACTGACCTTTTCAATGCCTCATTGGAGTCAGGAGTGGTGGCAAAGGACTGGAGAGAGGCTCATGTGGTGCCTTTACACAAAAGCGGAAGTAAGGATGTGGTTGAAAATACAGGCTGGTTAGTTTAACTTCGGTGGTGAGTAAATTATTGGAAACGCTGCTGAAAGAGAAAATAGTGAGGTTTCTGCAGTCCAGCGGATTACAGGATCCGAGGCAGCATGGATTCACCAGAGGCAGGTCTTGTCAGACAAATCTGATTGATTTCTTTGACTGGATGACCAGGGAGTTGGACCGAGGGAGAGCTCTAGATGTGGTGTATTTAGATTTCAGTAAAGCCTTTAACACTGTTCCTCAGAGGCGACTTATAAAGAAACTGAGCACCCTAGGGATGGACCCTAAAGTTACTGCTTGTGTTAGAAATTGGTTGGGTGGGAGGCGACAAAGAGTACAAGTAAATGGAGCTCACTCTGAGGAGAAGGATGTTACCAGTGGTGTGCCCCAGGGATCTGTCCTTGGTCCGATTCTTTTTAACATCTTTGTTAGTGATATAGCGGAAGGGCTGTCGGGTAAGGTTTGCCTCTTTGCAGATGATACCAAAATTTGCAATAGAGTAGACACCCAGGAAGGTGTAGATAACATGAGGAGGGATCTAGCTAAGCTTGAAGAATGGTCTAGAATTTGGAAGCTGGGATTTAATGTTAAAAAATGTAAGGTCATGCATTTGGGCTGCAGCAATCCAAGGGAGCAATATAGTATAGGAGGTGAAGTACTTTTGCCCACTAAAGAAGAGCAGGACCTAGGCATGGTTGTGTCTGATGATCTTAAAGTAGCTAAACATGTAGAAAAGGCGACGGCAAAAGCTAGAAGGATGCTTGGGTGCATACGGAGAGGAATGGCTAGCAGAAAAAAGGAGGTGATAATGCCTCTGTATAAGTCTTTGGTGCAACCTCATTTGGAGTATGGTGTGCAATTCTGGAGACCGCACCTTCAAAAGGATGTGAACAGGATGGAGTCGGTGCAGAGGGTGGCTACTAAAATGATTAGTGGGCTTCATTATAAAGCATATGAGGACAGACTTAAGTGTAGTAGCTGATAAGAATGCAATAAATAATACCCGGAGTCAGGCAAAGATTCAAGCCGGTTTAATGTGCACAGACTCAGATTGCAGTAGCATTCAAAATGGTCTGAGCACAGAGCTCAGAAAAATGACAGTTTATATACTTTTCTTCTCCAGTCTAATACAGGCAAAACTCCTCATTGGCCACAGTGGCCCACTTACTCTCATCCAATAGACATCTCTGACCGGGCCCAGGACTCGCTCCCCCTGCTTGGGTCTTACTAGCCACGGGTCAGCAACTAGACATAACACTAAACATAGTACTTCTGTTAAAGTATACAGTATATTTCGCTATTCTTGCAAGGTCAGTTAGCCACAAAGATAGTGGAAGGCATATCAGAAGCATTCTTAACAAAAGCAAAACAAAGCGAGGCCAAACATAGCAAGGTTAAGACGTATCGCTAGCCTTGGCTCAAAACACTAAACAATCTTCATAATGCTAGACAAAATATTCTTACACTGTTCAGTTTCTCTGCTATATTTTCATCCTAATTACGAGGTCAGTGCACATCTAGCAAAGATACAGTGGAGGACATTCCTACTAAAGCAGACATCTGGCTTACCTAAACAATAAACAGTAAAAGTTTTAATTCTCTTATCTCCAGGAGAGCAGAACATGTTATCAGTTGTCAACCTCCACCAGAATAGAACGGTATTTCTTTCTAACAGCTAACTAACAGCATTCTGTTATTTTCCAAAATCAGCACTAACATTTTAAAGCAGGAAAAAGGGCTTCAGACCTAGCTCTGCTACATACTAGGCCATCGCCTATCACATTCCCTCCTTTTGATTATTCTCACCTGCAAGTGAGAAAGGGTGAGAATCAAATCACACATATAGTATGCCATACTAGGGTGGACGGATCATTTTGTGGTATAGGGTAGAAGCCCTACGTTGCTAGGATTCAAACAGCCACAATCAATAATACATTTGAGCTTTGTCAAATCATATAGCATGCCTAGTGTATAAGCAGAGGGGCAGGAGACATAGGAGGAACAAATGACATATATACTGTTCATCATAGCAATAGGCCCATTCTCATGACCCACAAAAATAAGAACCATTCCTATTAATAGCAGCACCTGTATCAGAGGTCGGTAGCGGTACATGTCAAAAAGCTAAGTAGCACATGTCTGAAAATTAGCAACACATGTACTAAAGTCCAAAAAATCTGGGTTCTGACAGCTGGCGAGTAGCAATCAAAAGGGCTCCATTCTCATTGTTCCATCGCAGTTCCCATAACAGGAGAGGAAAGATTCTGGCGGGGGGTTGAGACAAGTCCGGGTATTCCCTGTTGTGTAAATACTAGGTTTGCAGGCTGCACAGGGAAGTAGGGCAAGAGTCAATTCAAAGCACCCCAAGGCTGCCGCCAGAACGAAGCAATAATAAGAATTCATAATGGGCATAGTCTCTGGAAAATTGGTGGAACTGTCGGCATCCACAACAGGTAGCAGACGTAGCGTTGATTGTAGGTCCTCAAGCTTCTGCCGTACGTAGACCTACCAGCTTTGTGGCAGGAGCAGGGCTGTAGATTCCAAAGTATCACAGTCCTCTGGGATGTCTCAGGTTCTTAAAATATCATAGTACAGTCTCTCAGGCTATTATTGCCTCCTTAGAGCAGTTCACTTTTTAGGAGATCAAAACAGTTTTTTCTTCTTTCTTTTTTTTTTTTCGGAGCATTTGAACACAGTCTCGTAGAAGACTCAATTTCTTAACACAACACAGTCTATTTCTGATGATTTCAGCTTTCTCCAGATGCGAGGCTTACCTTCGGATAAACAAACAGTCTTGAAATAGTGCAGTTTCCGAGGGACCAATAAGTCTTAGGTCCGTTGCTGTTGTCGTAGGGTGAGGCGCAATGGAATCTCAGGATCATTTATGGAAGTCCACGACCAAGTTCAGAAGCGGCTGCTGGAATGCAAAACTGGAGGACGTCTGTTCCCTTGACGTCCAGGAGCAGGTTGGTAAAGTTCTTACGATGACGGATCTTTTCTTCGCAGCGTGAGTCGCAATGGTGCTGCAGGATTGGCGATCGAAGTCCAGGGACGACTCTCAGGTACTGTGGCTGGTTTCACTCGACTTTGGTGGATCCAGGAGTCGATCTCGGCCACTTTAACTGCTGTTGGGGTTGATAATAAAACGATATATGGCCCTTTCCAATACGGCGCCAGCGGTGTCTTCTTCTACTCTGTCACCCACACCGAGGCTCCAGGCTTGAAAGGATGCAGGGGTTTGGATGGGCTGATCTCGTACTCACGCATGAAGACCCTGCAAAACAGAACTTAAAACAAATAGTGTGTATCTAGTAATTTCAGATCCTATCTGTCACACATCTCCTTTTACTCTCTATACAATAGGCTACAGAATCTCAGAATCTCAGAATCTCAAAAGGGGAAACTCCTAAAGACTTAGAGGCAGGGGCTAAGTATATCCTATGAAGGGCTATAGGAAGAACCTGGGGCCACTTCAGGTAAACCTCTGGACAGTTTGGACAACTTGAGTACACAATGTCCATTACTTCCAAGCAATCATGGTCAGGAGGGCCTGGACCGACGGGCAATAGGGTGGCTGGGTTTAGAGTTTGGCTGACACTTAATTGCAAGTTAGGATTCTCACATAGCATATTTTGATACTTCAGCATTCAGGCATTAGTGAGCTAATGGCTTCCTTTATGTTCCATCAGGGTTAAAACAGAGTGTGGTACAGTAACTTGAAGGTTTTGTCCTAAGGTGAGCTTGTCAGCTTCGCTCACTAAGACGGCTGTGGCTGCTACAGCTCTCAGGCAAGGTGGCCAGCCTTTGGCAACAGGATCCAATTGTTTCGACAGGTAGGCCACAGGTCGCTGCCAAGACCCAAGAGGCTGGGTCAAGACTCCCAATGCGTTTCCACTTGATTCATGGACATACAGACGAAATGGTTTTGCACATCTGGTAGGCCCAAGGCTGGGGATGACATCAATGCTGTTTCCAGTGATTTGAATGCTTTATCTTGTTCTGAGCCCCATTCCAGGGGAGATCGTTCCATTCCTTGTGTGACTTGGTACAAAGGTTTTCGCCATGAGCGCAAAATTTGGTATCCATATTCAGCAGTAGCCTGCAGCTCCCAAGAAAGCTCGCACCTGTTTCCTAGTAGTGGGGGTTGGGATGCGGCATACTGCTTCTTTTCGCTCAAGTCCTAATTTCCCGGTTCCTGTGGACAGGTGGAACCCTAAATATTTCACTTCTGTCTGGCACAGCTGCGCCTTGGCTCTGGAAACCTTGTAGCCAGCTTCATTCAAATGGTGCAAGAGGTCACTTGTAACTTGTATACAATCAGATTTGTTATTGGTGGCTATGAGCAAATCATCTACATATTGAAGCAAAATTCTTTTTCCCGGAATCACAGAGTAGCTTGACAAATCTTGACTGAGGGCTGCACTGAAGATAGTGGGTGAGTTCTTGAATCCTTGTGGTAATCGAGTCCAAGTAAGTTGCCCTCGCCGTCCTGTGGTAGGGTTTTCCCATTCAAATGTAAACAAAAACTGACTGGCCTCTGTCAAGCGTATACAGAAAAAAAGGCATCTTTTAAGTTCAAAACAGTAAAGTGAGTGGCTTCTGCTGGAATCAGTCCCAGGAGGGTGTAAGGATTTGGTACTACTGGGTGTATGGTTTCAACTGCACTGTTCACTCGACGTAAATCCTGCACTGGGCGGTAGTCACCTGTCCCAGGCTTCTTGATTGGGAGAAGGGAGGTGTTCCAGGGTGACTGGCATTCTCTGAGAAGTCCATGCTGCAATAATTTCTTCAAATGGTGATGAATGCCTTCAATTGCTGGTCTCGGGAGGGGATACTGACGCACATGCACTGGTTCTGCTCCTGGCTTAAGGGTAACAAGTACAGGAGCTATATTCTTTGCTAGGCCAGATGGATTATTCTCTGCCCATACTCCAGGTGGGGCTGCAATGCTGGTAAGTATACAGGAACTTGCTGGCCTGATTGGAGATGCACTATAGAACCGCTACTCTTCTTCTCGGGGAACAGTCAGCACTATCAATCCAGCTCCTTCGATTAGGAAAACTTCCTCCACATCATTCAACTATAGTATCAGCAAGATGAACTGCTCTCTTCTCCATCTTACATTCACTTTCTCTGTCACATTATCTCCACAATTCACAGACATTCTAAACAACTTAATCGTGCTGTATTCATGCCCGCAAATCCATCCCGTTTCTGCAAGTTCTGTTTTATATCTCCCTGGGACTGACTTGACAAAAACTGCATTTACCAGGCGCAAATTCTCCTGGGCTGCTGGATTTCATGGGGCATATAGTGAGGGCTGCCTGCACTATTTGAATTCCACTTCATGTTCTCGGGCGCTGACTGTGGGTGACTTTGAACTGGTAAAATGAATCCCTGCCTGCAGTGTCAGCGGTGGACTGTAGCCCCCACATGTGCTTGTCAACAGACAGAGGAACAATCTAGATAGAGTCCTTACAATAGAAAACTACACTTCTGCAACATGTTATAATAACAAATCCTAACAGAAAGAACTATAGTTCATAACATGACGACTACATAGCTGTTACGTATAACTGGAATAAAATTACTTGGCAAAAAACTAACTGCCAGCCGTAATCAGCTTGGCTTTACAAAATAAATTACTTTCAATTTTACAGTTTCTAGGAAGCAGAGATTCAAAAAGACATTCATTCTGGATGCTTTTTCCATAAAGTGGGTGGACATCTAAAATACACATTTTCCTTCCTAGTTTATTTTATTAACAATAAGATTAACCCCTCATTCACTCAGGATTCAAAGCACTTTCAAGTTGCAATCTAGTACCGCTGGCTTAAATGCTGCAGAGTCCTGTCAGTGTTCGTAACCTCGGCTTCGTAGGGCGAAGGGAAAATACAAGCATCCTTTCCTATTGAAACCAAGATTTCTGCTCACTTAATCTGCACAGGAATTCGAGTAGGAAAGTAACCCTTTCCAGGCTAAGTACAATACTATCGAGATCCACAATTCTGACTAAACATTCTTATTAAATGATATATAATACATGACCATAGCAGAAGGCACATCACTATTACAAAATATTGAATAAAAACAGGTATAATTCCCTAAAATAAGCACCCATTAGCCCAGCAGCAGAACGTTGAAAACATGCCCTCATAGGGTTAAAACATTCCTCTGCACAAACACGCCTCTTGTGCTGCAGCTGAATGAGAGAGACAGCTTCTTGCTTTTACAGTGACTCTTCTTAACTATACTTTTACTATTTCATATGTGGTAAAGTGTCACAAATTACCCAACGGAATATAATCCTACCCTTATACTAGAAGGGAAACTCGTGGTTTCAACAGATAACAAAGACAAACTCCCAACGCTTCCTCCTTTTCACAAACACTCTTCACACAGACAAACATGCTAGCATTTTCCAAATTCCGAATTCCCGGGCTGACTGACAAACCAGAATTACTGAAACCGAAAGGGCTGATGGTTTCGCCCCACGCACTACTTGCAGGGGTACTAGGATCGCCCGTGGAAGTTGATCAGACTTCCTTTACCTGTTACTGTACCAGAAGTGTCTCGAGACTTTCCCAAAGCTATCTGACTAAGAACCAGAAAAATCAATACTCACCGGATCCGGTAGCTAATGCGCTGCGCAACCAATCCCTCCTTGGGTTGAATCCTGGACCTCCCTCGGGTTCGAGGTGTTGGCCGGCCAGAGGCAGCAACCTGCGGAGGCAAGGAGGAGTCTCCTCCGATACAAAAGGACCAGGGGCGCCAGAGACCCTCCTGCGGTCAGTCAGGCTCAGCTCTAGCCGGACCAAACCTGTGAGGCAAGATGTCGGGGCATATTCACTTGCATACCATCCCCCACTCGCACATTCCCGGCCCAACGCACCAGAAATATGTAGTAGCTGATAAGAATGCAATAAATAATACCCGGAGTCAGGCAAAGATTCAAGCCGGTTTAATGTGCACAGACTCAGATTGCAGTAGCATTCAAAATGGTCTGAGCACAGAGCTCAGAAAAATGACAGTTTATATACTTTTCTTCTCCAGTCTAATACAGGCAAAACTCCTCATTGGCCACAGTGGCCCACTTACTCTCATCCAATAGACATCTCTGACCGGGCCCAGGACTCGCTCCCCCTGCTTGGGTCTTACTAGCCACGGGTCAGCAACTAGACATAACACTAAACATAATACTTCTGTTAAAGTATACAGTATATTTCGCTATTCTTGCAAGGTCAGTTAGCCACAAAGATAGTGGAAGGCATATCAGAAGCATTCTTAACAAAAGCAAAACAAAGCGAGGCCAAACATAGCAAGGTTAAGACGTATCACTAGCCTTGGCTCAAAACACTAAACAATCTTCATAATGCTAGACAAAATATTCCTACACTGTTCAGTTTCTCTGCTATATTTTCATCCTAATTACGAGGTCAGTGCACATCTAGCAAAGATACAGTGGAGGACATTCCTACTAAAGCAGACATCTGGCTTACCTAAACAATAAACAGTAAAAGTTTTAATTCTCTTATCTCCAGGAGAGCAGAACATGTTATCAGTTGTCAACCTCCACCAGAATAGAACGGTATTTCTTTCTAACAGCTAACTAACAGCATTCTGTTATTTTCAAAAATCAGCAATAACATTTTAAAGCAGGAAAAAGGGCTTCAGACCTAGCTCTGCTACATACTAGGCCATCGCCTATCACATAAGGATCTTAATATGTATATCTTAGAGGAAAGGCGGGATAGAAGTGATATGATTGAGATGTTTAAATACCTCCGTGGCATAAATGTTCAGGGAGAGAGCCTCTTTCAATTGAAAGCAAGTTCTGCTACGAGGGGACATGGGATGAGTGTGAAGGGAGATAGATTCAGGAGTGATATGCGGAAATATTTCTTTATGGAAAGAGTAGTGGATCCGTGGAATAGTCTCCCAGTGTAGGTGGTAGAGATGAGGACAGTAACTGAATTTAAAAAAGCATGGGACCAACACAGAGGATCTCTAAAGGTAAAAAGTGGACTGTTGTAGTTGTTGATATGGAAGGACAGACTAGATAGGCCATGTGGTCTTTTTCTGTCATCATGTTTCTATGTTTCTATGATTAGTATATGCTAATGTTGCCCACACTAATTGTAGTGTGCAGGGAATGCCTACTCTCCACTTCTAACATGCCCAGTCCCTGTCTAATCAGGCACTAAGCGATTAGCGTGAGATTTTAAGTGCACTGGGATTTTTAGCATGTAGTAATGGTTAACGCAATCTCACACTGAGGGGGATGTTTTCTAAACTGCACTAAAGGAGCACGTGTGCCGTTAGCAGGTGCTAACGATGCAATTGCACCCTTAATGCCACCTTAGAGCACACTAATGGGACCGGCAGTGTAAAGCGCCATATGGGAACAAGGCCGTGCTCCCTTAATGACGGCGCCTTAACACCAGGAACCTTACTTTATATCAAAACCTGTCAGTAAGGGTGCATTTTGAGGAGAGAGAGCCTATCTAAATATCTGCAAAGTGCTGCACAGACAGGTGAGCCCAAGAGAGTGATAGTAGTGCTCGATTAGCAGCAACAGCATAGTGCCCAAGTATGAAGGGACACTATGTTGATGGTGCAAATGGGGAAAAGGAGGATGCATGTGGATCATGCAGTGGGGATGCTGGTGCACAGGGCAGACCAGGCAGTTGCCTAGGTGGCACATAAGCACATAGGACCTGAAAGTATACTAGACTGGGTCAGACTAAGGTCCATCGTGCCCAGTATCCTGTTTCCAACAGTGGCCAATCTAGGTCACAGGCATCTAGCAGTTTGTTCTAGTGCTTGACTCTGCGTTAAATGTTAAACATGTTCTACATCTGTTATCTGTTATATTGTAAATTTAATGGTTTTCTATTATTAAGTTTCTAATGTTCATTGTAAAATAATAGTTTACTATTATTAAGTTTTAATATTTCAATGTAAACCGCCACTGATCTCTGGAAGAGGCGGTATAGAAAAATGTTTAAATAAATAAATAAGGATTCACAGTGCTTGTAATGGGACAAGCAGGCAGGCATATTCAGGTTCCTCTTTAACAATGGTTTATAAACCCTCCCCAGGAACCCGTCCAAACATTTTTTATCTTCACTTCGTAATCCTAAATTGGTTACACTGTAGCCACATTTCTACATTCTGATGGCATAAACAATCAACCTACATTTACCCTAGACCTCTAACATAACACCCCTCAACCGTCTCTTTCCCAGATTAAAGAGACATAACATTGGCAGGCGGTGATGGGGTCCCTGGAGAAGCAGATGGTTGTGGGAGGGATGAGTGGCTGTCCATGTATGCCTCCCCCTCCCCCCCCCCACTGGACCCTGCACCCTAGGTGCCCACCAACCTGCATGTTGGCTGGCCTGGGACTGCGCACCACATAAGAATATATAAGAACATAAGATATGCCATACTGGGTCAGACCAAGGTCCATCAAGCCCAGTATCCTGTTTCCAACAGTGGCCAATCTAGGTCATAAGTACCCAGCAGTCTCTCCAAAAGACACAATGCTTTTATTGGGTCAAGCAGTGATATCCTGGGTCCCTTTTAATAATGGTTTATGGACCTTTCCTCCAGGAACTTGTCCAAACCTTTTTTAAACCCAGCTACACTAATATATTTTACTACATCCTCCGGTAACCACCAACACTGACAGCACATGGGCATGTCAGCATGGTCTGGGGGGTGTTGATGGAGGGAGCAGTGGCACCCGCCTGCAGTAAACCAAGGCCATACCCTGCTCCAGTGCGCCATGAGCAGTACATGTGCCAAGGTCTGTCTGATGGAAAGCATGTCAGCCCAAGGGACTGATGTTACTATGTGGCAGCACTGCGACATACTACACACAGTTGGTGTGTATAAGAGCAGAGGGTCAAAGGTTTGGTTGCTGGCTGCGGATCATGCAGTGCATGTCCCTGAGGCTAGATTTTTATCCCACAGTGCAGGTACAACACCAATATGTGCAAACCACAATGAATAGGCCAACAAGGGTTTCAGCTGGATGGAGAGTCAGGCTGACAGCACCAGCACACTGAGCATGCATTAACATCAGAGTGCACTACTAGCTTCTGCTCAATGTGCACACCTTAACAATGTCTGAGCTGAGATTGGGATCATCCCCATTTTTGCAAAGTGTGTCGATATGAGTGTATGTATATGTGTGTCTGTCCATTGTTTTGTGGTACTCCTCACTGAGCCTTGCAGTGCCTAAGCAGTTTCTGGCATTAGCCTGCAAATGTGCATGATGAGGAGCAAAGTATTGTAAGTATGGGCTGAAACAGTACAGATTGGCCAGGATGTGTCTGCATTGGGAATGGATCAATGGCTGGGACGTCGTAGTGCCCAACTTCCACCTGCAAGGATCAGGTGGCCATAGCACATCATGCTGGGAGGGCACTCTCGTTCTGACTGAGCAGTGACTATGGCATGACTATGTATCCACATAGTGCTATATAGCGTCTGGTTCTAGTGATGTGGGTGTACTTCCTGTCTTGGGGGCTTATGCAGTATATCCCAAGATTGGGTGCACATGGTCGCTCTATGCATAGGCAATGTGTACTGACCAGCGAACTGTCTGCAGTTGGTATGTGCATGGCTGGTAAACCCAGTGGTGGGCAGCAGGTGCAGTCTGACTGTGTTTGCTGTGGGTGAATGTTAGGCTTAGGTGGTTGGGATGTAAGGCATTGCAGGCCTATTCCAAGTGGCACTGGTAGGGCCAGCAGGACCTTAGCAACAACCCCATGCAAGTTCAGCCACCCCAGTAGTTGGCAGGCATGGCATCAGCATTGTAACACTGGGTATTGACATGCACTGCTCTAGGTAGGTCCCTGCCAGACAAGGGAAGAGCACATGCTGCAGGACACAAGATGATTAGCATATCATACTATAGACAATGTCTACCACATACTGACAGTGATGGGGATCTGCAGCAGAGACCATTTCTAGCACTGCAGGTACTGGGTGTCCATCCTCACCATCAGGGTGACCACATAAACTGTTCAGTAGCAAAGTTTGTAGCTGCTCTGTGCTTGTATCACACAATGTCAGTGCATCTTACTGAGCTGAGGTGATGGATATGTGCATTCTCCATTTGGGGATCAGCTGTAGATGGCTGTTTGGCATGTGCACTGCATCATGGCTACTGGTGGGGCTACCCTAAGCTGGCACACACAGAAGATATTTTAGGCAGTGACCTGCAGTCTCTTTGTATGCAGTCATTGCTGTATAGAAAGGTATGAAGGTGTAGCCTACTGGTTAGTGCAATGTCTCCATAAACAGGGTTCAAATTCCTACCTGTTCTTTTCGTGATTGTGCTACTCAGATAATTTTGATGCCTGTTACAGTCAGGGCTCTGCACATTGATGCTGCCAGCCCATAACACCCTCTCCTCAGCTGCCATCTGTTCTTCAGCCCATCTGGCTTTCTTGGCTGTGTACAGTTATGTCTTCTTGTGAAAGCTGCTACTCCATGAACTACACTGGTACTCTTTTCTGCATTTCAGCTCTTTGTGCTTGCCTCTCCTGTGCCTGATCTGCACGTCACCACTGCTACTCTGTCCACCTGTCGCTGCAAACATCCTGCCACTTTTGCCTCCGCCGTGGGACACATCTTCCCCATCCTGTGCCTCACACTGACATTGCAGTCCTTTACATTGGCACCACCCTGTGCATCGGTACAGGTGCCTCCCACATGCTCGTCCACTTTACTGGCTGCAACATAGGGTGCCCACCAATATGACAGGTGTATCTACTCTTGCCTGTCCTTCCTTCCATCACCTTTATATTGACATTCCTTGGTGCTCCATCCAGAATTTAGGTTACAACCATTTTTGTGTCTCAATGTGCATGCTTGTCACCTTAAACCACCTTAACGCCCTTGGGCACCTTGAGTTAGGGCACCTTAACTTAGGGTGCCTTAAGTTAGTACCCTAAGTTAAGACATCTTAAGGTGCCCTAACTTACTGCACCTTAACTTAAGGCACCTTGTCACCTTAATGCACTTGGTCCTGTTAGCTCATGTTAAATGGCCACAGGCACCCTAACACCGGCATGCCCCCTACCCGCCCACTGCCTTATATGGCTTCAGGCACCTTAATGCTGCCCTTATCTCTGGTGACTTTACTGTGGTTTAGTAAACATACCCCTAACTGTCATGGCCCTGCACTACCTAGCAACGAGTGTCCCATTGTACCTTAAGTGTGCACGAGAACACGCACTGCCAGAACGCACCCATTAGTAAAAGATCTTCTGTCTACTGCATGTTAAACCCCATGCTAATCATATTTCTAAATGACATAAAAAATAAATTAATTTCCATAGATGTAAATTATATTTCTTTAGCATACTTCAGTGAATTATGACAACATTTTGGGTACAATATTTGATATTCTGGAATACACTGTGGGTTTGCTTTATGAAAAGTGATTGTATGGAACTTAGGTCACACATTTAAAGTTCTGTTTCTTATTCAGCACTCATTCCTTGAAAAATGTTCTTTGTGGTCTCTGCCCATATCAAATGGACAGTGCTCTACATCAATCTTAGTTCTCCAAAAACCTGCAGTCCAAAATTAAATGAGGTTTCTTTTTTTTTTAATCTCAGCTTAGTCCCTAGTGAACAGTAGCTCTTATCAGAAAAATACTACACATAAAACATCATAATTCATGGCTAAAAAAAACCATTCTCTGCTCTGTAAAAGATTGAAATAAAACTGAATCAGAAACTCAATTTAGTTTTGCCATTAAAATGATGGGCTATCAACTTGGTACTGCCAAAATCTTGCAGCAAAAGTAAATTAAAATGTTAAAAAGGAATCACTAAAAATATAAATATTTATATCCAAGCTTCTCCTATTTTTTTTTTTGTATTAGAAAGCACAGTATATGAGTTGCCTGAACCTTGTCATGCATACCATTTTGTAGAACTAGTGTGGTCAAGGATGCACAGCCCTTACTGAAAGGGCTGCACATTTGTTAGTGTGCACTCAGTTTGTCAGTTTGCTTTAATAAATTAGTGCAGACAAAATATACTTAATCCATGTTATACTGTGAAATAATGTATATATATTTGATTTGCACAAATTTAAAACTTTTAACTTGGGTTAAAATGTGCAAAATGAACCAAGAAAATCAAGCAAAAAAGAAAAAAAGCCACATTTTCTGAAAGTGAACAAAAATGTTCTGCCTATGCACATTCTACTAACCAAGCCTCCAAATTATACTATTGTTATTTATAAAATATTTTCTACATGCACAACATTATGAGGTATCTGCATTGAAACATGCTCAAAGAAAGTTTAGTACATGAATGAGTAACTTTTAATATACATGTTAAAATGCATTCAGTGAGGTATGCAATATGATTTCTTAAGTGCATGATAAAAATAAATACCCACAATAATATACACATGTTAACATTAGGCACATGAACTAGAAATGCAATGGATAAATTCTGTGATCAGACAATTTAACTTTGGAAAATATAGATAGTAGTGCATAGTTCATTAATCATTCTCAGTCTCTTTCCTTCAAAGTTCTCCATTTCTGCAAAATTATATAAATGTAAGCTTGACACAGTGGTTAATTGATATTGCTGAAAACAGATCTAAAAAAGAGAAGTTACTGCTAAAAGAGGAAAAAACATACTAAAAAAAAATGGGTAGCATGGAGATGGGTGAAGGCAAACTTTTCTATGGTATGTTTTTGATTTTTCTGAATTTTTTATGATTTTGACTGGCAGATAGGCAGAGAGCAACATCACTCACACAAACACCAATAAACCAGAAAGCTGTTGGCCTATGCGGATGCCAGCCTAGTGGCGTTGCAGGCGCATTATGGCTGGGCCTGGCTCAGTTATGACGAGGAGTTTTGCGATATGATGGAGGAGAATCAGCAGCTTTCGTGGGGGATGATGGATATTAACCTGTGGCTAACCCAAATGTCAGCTAAAAAAGGGGGCACGGGGGGTGGTGGGGGTCAAGTCAGGGCAGCGAGCAATCCTTCGGTGGTGAGTTTTCAGTCCTTTCGGGCAACGGGCCCTGGGCCAGAACCGCCCAAAGGTGGACCGGGGAGCGACTTGTGCTGGCGCTTTAATAAATCTTCCTGTCCCTTCCCGGACTGCAAGTTCCGGCATGCCTGCTTGCTCTGTGGTGCAGGTCACTCGGCCGCGAAGTGTAGCCGGAAAGGAGTGGCTGGGGAGCCAGTTGGGGTAAGTGAAGAAGTGAGCGGGGGGTTGGCGCCTACCCCCATCAAATTTCAGGCATTACGACCGTGGTTAGGATGCTATGCAAGGGGTAGGCACGACAAGGCGGGGAGAATGTTGTGGTTGGGGTTTTCAAATGGATTTTGTATCCCGTGTCAGGGTGAGATGGTTGAGGTAGCAGCCAGCAATTCTAGATCAGTGCGTCTCCTGGTGGAGGTGGCTCGTGAAAAAATTGCGGCGGAATGTGCATTGGGTAGAGTAGCTGGTCCATTCGACCATCCCCCCTTTTCACCATTTATTGTTTCACCATTGGGGGTCATCCCAAAGAAAGAGCAGGGGCGATATCGGTTGCTACACAATCTGTCCTGCCCTCCGAGGGTCTCAGTGAATGACCATATCCCGCGGGAGTTATGCGCAGTGCGGTATGCGTTGTTTGACGAGGCATTGGAGCTGGTGCGCCAGTGTGGAAAAGGGGCTTTGATGGCAAAGGTGGACATCGAATCAGCATTTCGGCTGCTCCCAGTTCACCCGTCCGCCTTTCCATTGCTGGGTTTTCGGTTTGACGCTCAGTTTTATTATGACAAGTGTTTGCCTATGGGTTGTGCGATCTCTTGTGCTTACTTCGAGGCATTTAGTTCATTCTTACACTGGGTTTTAGTTCAGCAGTCGGGGCGGCAATCTATTGTGCATTACCTGGACGATTTTTTTGTTTGTGGGTCCAGTGCAGACCAGGGTCTGCGTGTCCTTGCTGGGGTTGTTCCATGAGATGGCCACGGAATTCGGTATCCCATTAGCGGAGGGAAAGACGCTAGGACCGGTGACATGTCTTTCCTTTTTGGGGATTGAAATAGATGCTGGGGATTTAGTGGTCCGTTTACCGTTGGATAAAGTTGAGCGTTTGCGGCTATTGGTGGCGGCGGTGGGATCTGCTTCGAAAGTGATGCTTCAGGAACTGCAGGTGCTTGTTGGTCACTTAAACTTTGCTTGTCAGGTCATTGCGATGGGGAGGCCTTTTTTGCGCTGGCTGTCCCTGGCTATGGCAGGGGTGCGCTGCATGCATCATCACATCCTGGTGACGTCAGGGATGATTGTGGATTTGCGGGTCTGGGATGCTTTTCTATCCAAATTCAACGTCTACTCTGTGTTGCAATCGGGGGAAATTTCAAATGTTGACTTGCAGTTGTTTTCTGACGTGGCGGGCAGTTCGGGGATGGGATTGTATTGACAAAGTTCGTGGTGCACTGCGCCATGGCTGGCATCTTGGACAGCGAGTGGGCTGACGCTTAATGTGACATTCCTGGAATTGTTCCCAATAGTGGTTACATTTTGCTTGTGGCCGGAGAGGTTGCGGAATAAGAAGGTCGTATTCTGGTGCGACAATGCAGCGGTAGTGCAGATTATCAACAGACACTCACCAAAGTGTCCGAGAGTTGTGGCGCTGATGCATGTGTTTGTGCTCGCATGTCTGCATCTTAATCTCACGGCTCGAACGCGTCATGTGCCGGGTTCACAGAATGCCATTGCTGATGCTTTGTCCCGTTTTCAGTGGGCGCAGTTCCAGGCATTGGCCCCGGGTGCAGACGAGACAGCAGCAGTGGTGCTGGAGCACCTTTTGAGGATTGGGACGCTGGAATGATGGATTTGTTGCGGTCCTCTGTGGCTCCAGGTACGTGGGCGTCGTACAGGCGCGGTTATGCCAGAGTACGGGAATTTTTATGGGGTAGTGGATGGAGAGGTGGTAGAGTTGAGGACCGAAGGGTGGGTCTGTTTATAGTGTGGGCGAAAGGGCGCAGTTGGTCCAGGTCGTCTGTGCAGGCAGCACTGGCGGGTTTCTCCTTTTTCAGCAGGGTGGCGGGCTGGGGCAGTCCCAATGCGTCTTTTCTGATGAAGCGGCTCTTGGATGGGTGGGCAAGGGAACGGCCTCAGGTTCAGGATTGGCACCACCCCATATCACATGAGTTGCTATCGCGCATATGGGGTGTATTGCCGGAGGTGGCGGTGTCTGAGTTTGAGACGGTGCTGTTTCACGCCTTGTTTGTTACTGCCTTTTTCGGGCCGTTTCGGGCCTGTGAGTTGGTTCCACAGTCAAGCAGGCAGGGGCTTGGGGCGGTTTGGAGGTTCAGCATGTGGACCTGAAGGAGACACTAGTGCGGATTTATTTATCGCGCTTGAAGACGGACCAGCTAGGGGTTGGACGATGGGTGTTGTTGAAAGCGATTCCGGGGTTGTGTTCCTGTCCGGTGCAGAATTTGTTGTCCTATGTTTGTCGACGGTCGGATAGGGCAGGCTATTTTTTCTACCACTGAGAGGGGATCCCGGCCACCCATTTTCAATTCACGGCGTTTTGCGCCTGGCTTTGCGGCAGTTGGGTTTGGAAGAGCGGCAGTATGCTTCTCATTCTTTTAGGACTGGGGCGGTGACAAGTGCCGTGGCAGCTGGGCTGGGGGGGAGGTGATTCAACAGATCGGGAGATGGCGATCTGGGGCTTATGAAGGTTATGTTCGTCTGGACCAATTGTGAAGGCGGTGGGGTGGTTGGGGGGGTGGGTGTGTGTGGGGGGGGTATTAATGATGTGTTTCCTCTTTCAGGGCTGCTTCAGGGTTTACACCCTCAGAGCGATTATGCGGGTGCGGGCCCAGCAGTATTGTGGTGGATTCTTGGGCATTCCTTTGTGTATTGGGCGGAGCGCAGAGTCTTGATGTGCCCGCTCGGTCTGCATCTGGGTCTGGTGTCCTGCAACGTTCGGTTGTTTTGGATGGGGGAATGCAGCATGCGCTGGTGGCAACTACTTCCTTGGATTCAATGACAGGAGGACTGGCGGCAGCGACCAGTTGGGGTGTTGATACATCTTGGTGGCAAAGACCTATCCAATTGGACTTGCAGACAGATCATTCAAGCGATGCAGCAGGACCTTCGGGCGCTGCAAGAGGAGTGGCCAGGTGTCATGATTATCTGGTCCGACATTATCCCACGGCCGGCCTGCCAGTCCCAGCGGCGTTGGTCGCGAGGACTAGTGAAAGTCAATCGACAGATTGGGCGTTGGTTGCAGCAGGCTGGGGGTTGGCAGGTGCAGCACCTGTGGGCGGATCCGAAGTGTGCGGGGCTGTACCGTACGGATGGGGTGCATTTGTCTCCTGTCGGTCAAGACCTGTTATTGAATGATTGGCAGGAGGCACTGGAGATGTGGGCTGGTCGCAGCTTTATTGGGGGTGGTCGGTGCGAGGATAAGTAAACTACCTCGCACCGGTGGCGGAGTAGACAGCCAGCGCTCACCAAGGCGGCGGGGGCTTTAACTGACTTAGGAGCAGTGGGGGGCGAAGGGCTCCCCGGGGTGGGGCAAGACATCCCGGTTGGGGGTCTCGGCCCAGTAGTTGGGGTGGGGGCCGGCCTTTGCTACTAGCATGGCGAGGCAGGCGGCGGGGTTCGGGGGAGGAGGATGCTCCGCCTTGCTACTAATATGGCGGGTAGGGGCATCGTCCGGCGATGGGGGTGGAGGCGGGGTTATGTTGGAATGTTGTATATGTTGGCCGTGTTGGGCCCGGTTGTTACAGGTTTAAATAAAGCTGCGACCAAAATATTGGTACCAAGATCCAGTTTTCATGGTGTTTTGTGTGTGGATAAGATAATGTATGTGGTGGAAAGGTTTGCTGAAGGAGGCGAGGAGGGTCTCCGGGTTTACCAGGGTTACTACAGTTTTGAATATGATGTTGATACATGCTAAACCGCTACTCCAACGTATGTTCTTTCCAAGTGAATTTGAGTCTTATTCAATGGTTCACACCACTACTATAGATCCTCCTTTGCATAGATAAAATTAGCATTTCTGGTGGTTCTGCAGTCTGCTTTTCACATTTTGAGTTGTACTCCCTCTGTCTATTCGGGTTTGTGTGTTTATGAAGATAGACCGAAATACACACAATACTAGTTTTCTTTTTTTAAATAAAATAAATAATAGATATACTTTTGCTGCACATCTTTGACCTCATTTTTTTGGCACCATTTTAAGAGATTTAAATGCTGCTTGTGTAAGTGCCGTCTGTAATGCTGATATTGTGCCTGCATGAAGGACGTTGTGCTTTGTGAACAAGGTACGTTGTTTGTTTCACTTTTCATTTTATAAATAATACAGGATCACGTTTGATAATTACAATATATAATTAGGTGCTTTTACCTCCTATTAGATCAGGGGTCTCAAACTCAAATTGCTTTGAGGGCCAAATGAGGACTTGTAAAATAACCCGGGGGCCGCATGAGACGTGGGACCTCATTTGCATAAGGGACCTCATTTGCATAAATATTTGCATAATGTTACCATACCCTAACTTTTAGTAAACATGCCTCTTAATGAGTGCATGAATAAAGAAAGACTAAAAGATTTCTACATTACTATAATCCAGTGCCAACCGCCAGGCACATTAGGAACTACTACAAACAAACACTGCCCATTTAGAACCCATAGCAAACCCGCCAAATCCTAACAGCACTACCAGGACTCACAAAGCACCATACCCTACCTATCAAAAGGCAACACTGCAAATATTAAATCAATACATTTCAGAGAATAACAATACATGACCTACTGGGGACAGAGAACAAGTAGCAATGTCAAATAGGAATTACATAAACAGAATACCTCAGCTCAGTTACACATGCAGAACATACACCATCACCAAACAAGGAATCAAAATTTAGAAACAAGACAATTAAACTGGGACCCCCAAAAGCCAAACTTGGAATGTACAACAACACTGTAGAAATAAAACTATAAATTAATTTCCTCTTGTACTAAACAAAGCACAGACGTTATTGATGCACATTTCCCAGAACTGACATATTCCAGTTAATAAATTCAAAATAAAGAGATTTTTCTACCTTTTGTGCATTTTTTTTCAGTTGCAATTGTTCCAGACACTTTCTTCTGGTTTCTTCGTGCCTTCTGCTAACTCTCCATCGTCTGCTGTCCATTTGTCCTTTCTTCTCTCTTCTAGCTTTTTCCATTCTCCCTCTACATCTGCTTTAACATATTAATCTTTCTCCTTTTGCTCTTTCCTCATTCCTATTTCATCCACTCAAATTTTACCCCTCCATTCTCAATCCCCACTTACTATCCCAATAACTGGCCAATTGTAGATTTGTCTTCCCTCCCACACAAAATATTTTTCCCCTCTCCATTTCACTCTCCCAGCTCTATCCCATTCTAATCCTCCCCCAACATCAGCTCCCTTCTAGTTCCGGTCCCACACAGCACCCGCTCCCTTCTAGTCACTGCATCAGCCCATTTTCAGTCCTAGCCCCCCATCAGCCCATTTCCAATCGTAGCTCCCCCCATCAGTCCATTTCCAGTGCTAGCTCCCTCCCCTCACAGCCCATTTCCATTCCAAGCCCCCCTCCCCATCAGCCATTTGCAGTTCAAGCCCCCCTTCCACTCAGCCCATTTCCAGTCCTAGCAGACCCCCCAGCCCATTATCAGTCCTAGTCCCCCCATAGCCCATTACCAGTCCTAACCCCCCCATCACCCCATTTTCAGTGTTACCCCCATCACCCCATTTTCAGTTACCCCCTCATAGGCCATTATCAGTCCTAGCCCCCCCCATAGTCCATTACCAGTCCTAACCCCCCTCCCACCATCAGCCAAGGTAGATTTTTAAAAAATGTATATTTGCTGTTGCTGCCGCCGCCGCTGCAGTATTAAGCGTCCCGCGGGCCCCTCTGCCTGGCAGAGTCCTCGCCTCCCTGCAGCATCAGTTCCAAAAGCGGCGGCTTTCAGAGCCGCTAAGAGAGAGAGTTTCTCTCTCGCGGTTGTGAAGAGCAGCGAGAGAGTCTTCAGAACCGCGAGAGAGAAACTCTCTCTCTTCGGGGCTCTGAAAGCCGCCGCTTTTGGAGCTGATGCTGCAGGGAGGAGAGGACTCTGCCAGGCAGAGGGGCCCGCGGGATGCTTAATACTGCGGCGGCGGCAAGTTTGGATTTTTTTTTTTTTACACGGCCGGTAAGTGCTTCGCGGGCCGCACAAGATGCTCTCGCGGGCCGCGTGTTTGAGACCCCTGTATTAGATTTTACCATTGGTGGTCAGCGTTTAGCATCTGTGGTCATTAAAATTTACGCTGTTTCCAGTTTTTTTCCACTCTTCTTGACATTCAACACCCAGAACTAGTTAGCTTTAATATTCTGATTTTCCAATGAACCATAGTGATTCACACAATATTGTTTGGCATGTCCTATTTTCACCTTTTAAATATTTTTAGTAAATATTGCTTTAATAACATAGTATATACAATACACAGTTTCACTTTTGGGGGTTTACATGTGGTCCTCCTCATCCCTTATGCTTGTACCCGCTGGTGAGCTATCTTGTGCATGTTTTGTTTTACTCATGCTTGGATGTCTGTATTTATTTTATTATATGTGCTCTTAACTTGATTTTTATTGCTCAATTGTATGATTTTTATTATTTTTAAAGCTCATTTATTGTACTAATCCATTATTTATAGCTTTTTAATTGTTATTAAATGTTTTTAATTATTTTTATTCATGCTTTATTGTTTGGTATGTGATTTGTTGTATATGTTTTTAACTTTATTTGAGGTATCAGCCAAAATGCGTTGGGGTTTTAATAAATACTGCTTAAACTACCCCTATGCAGACACACCTGTTTCGTTTGTTCCAGCATTAAGGATTCCAACGATGGGGCGGGGAGTAGGCGTTCCAGCGGTGAGGGTGCTAGCGACTGGTTATTGGGCAGTAACAGAACATCAGATGGTAAGGGTGCCAAGCGTGCACCTCAATGCCCAATAAGACCGGTTGCCCTAATGCAGGATAAGGGAGCCTATCTGCCAGTCACATTTGAGCTGCTGGATGGGAGCAAAGGTAATAGCTGATGGAAATGTTACATCCATATGTCTCTTACAGTACGTGTTGGACAGTGAGTTGGAGGATAATGTGGGAGGCAGTTTGACTGTATCACTGAGGGGTGCTCATGTAACCTGCTGTGATGTCAGTGGTTGGCATAGGATTGGGTAGATTTATTTATTTATTTATTTAGTGTCTCGTCTATACCATGCGGTTTACATACAACAGTAACTTATGCAGTGTGTTTGAGGCTGCACTGTAATTACAATGAAACAGGTGCCGTAACTTGGACATAACTAGGGTAACTATATAGATGTGTGTTTTGGAAGTGCCAGCATGGCCACGATGTGGGCAGCAAAAGAATGACTAGCAGGATTAGTGACGTGCAGATTTCTAAAATATTACAGTGTGGGCCATTGTGTAGCAGCTGGCAGGAAAATATGTGAGTGAACATAATTGATATATGCTGATGGATGGGCTGAAGGATCAGTGGGGGTAGATGAGAGTGCTGTATGGCATTGCTGCCAAAATGTACCCACTGTGACCTCACAAATGCAGCTAAACTCAGTTGTGGTGTGTGTGAAAAATAGTTGCTGTGCCATAGGGAATATCTATTACCATCTATTTGCGTGTCACATCTGTCTTAACTGCTCTAACTACCATAAACCCTCCTGAGACATATACACAGGGCCGGATTTACCTATACGCCATGTACGCCATGGCGTAGGGCCCACAGCCGGCAGGGGCCCACAAAAAAAGAACAAGTTCATTTTTTTTTAATACAATTTAAAAAAAAAACTGGTGGCTGCCGCCGCGGGGCCCCCTCTGCTGCCGCGGCAGCACCGACTGACCCGCGGGGGCCCCATCTACAAGCTGAAGCCGTCGGGTCGGGTCGGTTCGGTTCGTTCCTCCCTCCCTCCCTCCGTGCAGGCTGCAGGCTGTGAGAGACGCAAAAGGAGAGTGTCTCCTTGCGTCTCTGTTAAGCCCGCAGGGGCTGATGGGAAATTTCCCATCAGCCCCTGCGGGCTTAACAGAGACGCGAGGAGACGCTCTCCCTTCGCGTCTCTCACAGCCTACAGCCTACAGCCTGCAGCCTGCAGCCTGCACGGAGGGAGGGAGGGAGGGAACTTGTAGACGGGGGCCCCGCGGGTCAGTTCGTGCTGCCGCGGCAGCAGAGGGGGCCCCGCGGCAGCAGCCACCAGGTTTTTTTTTTAAATTAAATTTTACTTTAGGCCGGGGGGGGAGTAGGACTGGTAATGGGCTATGGGGGGGTAGGACTGGTAATGGGCTATTGGGGGGGCTGGGTCTGGAAATGGGCTGGGGGGTAGGGCTGGTAATGGGCTATGGGGGGGGTAGGACTGGTAATGGGCTATTGGGGGGGCTGGGGCTGGAAATGGGCTGGGGGGGTTAAGTCTAGAGGTGGGCTGATGGGGTTAGGACTGGTAATGGACTGTGGGCTGTTGGGGGGGCTTAGAACTGGCAATGGGCTTTGGGGGGGTTAAGACTGGTAATGGGCTGTGGGCTGATGGGGGCTGTCTGGTAATGGGCTATGGGGGGGCTAGGACTGGAAATGGGCTGGGGGGTTAAGACTGGAGGTGGGCTGATGGGGTTAGGACTGGTAATGGGCTGTTGGGGGGGGTTAGAACTGGTAATGGGCTTTGGGGGGGGTTAAGACTGGTAATGGGCTGTGGGCTGATGGGGGTTGTCTGGTAATGGGCTATGGGGGGCTAGGACTGGAAATGGGCTGGGGGGTTAAAACTGGAGGTGGGATGATGGGGTTAGGACTGGTAATGGGCTGTGGGCTGATGGGGGGGGGGTAGGACTGGCAATGGGCTATGGGGGGCTGACTGGAAATGGGTTGATGGGGTTAGGACTGGAAGTGGGCTGATGGGGGGTTAGGACTGGTAATGGGTTATAGGGGGGGCTTAAACTGAAAATGGGGTGATGGGGGGTTAAGGACTGTAAGTGGGTTGATGGGGGGCTAGGACTGGTATTGGGTTGGGGGGTTGCTAGGACTGGAAATGGGCTGATGGATGGCTAGGACTGGAAATGGGCTGATGCAGGGACTAGAAGGGAATGGATGCTGGGTGAGGCTGGAACTAGAAGGGAGCTGATGTTGGGGGAGGATTAGAATGGGATGGGGCTGGAAGAGTAAAATGGAGAAGGGAAAAATATTTTGTGTGGGAGGGATAAAAAATCTACAATTGGCCGGGTATTGGGAGAGTAAGTGGGGATTGAGGATGGAGGGGTAAAATTTGAGTGGATGAAATAGGAATGAGGAAAGAGCAAAAGGAGAAAGATTAGTATGTTAAAGCAGATGTAGAGAGAGAATGGAAAAAAATCTAGAAGAGAGAAGAAAGGACAAATGGACAGCAGACGATGGAGAGTTAGCAGAAGACACAAAGAAACCAGAAGAAAGTGGCTGGAGCAATTGCAGCTGGAAAAAAATGCACAAAAGGTAGAAAAATATCTCTTTATTTTGAATTTATTAATTGGAATATGTCAGCTCTGGTAAATGTGCATCATTAACGTCTGCGCTTTGTTTAGTACAAGAGCAAATTAATGTATAGTTTTTATTTCTACAGTGTTGTACATTCCAAGTTTGGCTTTTGGGATTCCCAGTTTAATTATTGTCTTCCTGTTTCTAAATTGTGATTACTTGTTTGGTGATGGTCTATGTTCTGCATGTGTAACTGAGCTGAGGTGTTCTGTTTATATAATTCCTATTTGACATTGCCACTTGTTCTCTTTCCCCAGTAGGTCATGTATTGTTGTTCTCTGAAATGTATTGGTTTAATATTTGCAGTGTTGCCTTTTGATTGGTAGAGTATGGTGCTTTGTGAATCCTGGTAGTGCTGTTAGGATACGGCGGGTTTACTATGGGTTCTAAATGGGCAGTGTTTGTAGTAGTTCCTAATGTGCCTGGCAGTTGGCACTGGATTATAGTAATGTAGAAATCTTTTAGTCTTTCTTTATCCATACACTCATTAAGAGGCACGTTTACTAAAAGTTAGTATATGGTAACTTTATGCAAATATTTATGCAAATGAGGCCCCTTATGCAAATGAGGCTCCGCACCCCCTTTGGGTCGCCCCTGCTGGGGGCCCACAATTTTTGTTGGCGTAGGGCCTCACTCAAGGTAAATCCGGCCCTGCATATACATATGACAACCGGCCAAGTAAGTATGCTATGATCCAAGAACAGAAGTGCCACATGTGTAGAAGCTGCATGCAAATGCAAAGCGCTATTGTACAGATAAGGTCTACACTCATAAGGATTCATTCCATTATGGTCTTAGAGCCCTTCTGTACGTCCAGTCTGAGCCGGATGTAGAGAGGGGATTGCAATTCTGATCCCGTGGGGCACGTCTAGCCCCGTGGGATCAGAATCGTGTCCTGTACGTGCAGGCTGGAACTGTGATTCAGTCTGGCCTGCATGTACAGGACTTTCCTGGCTAACTCAGTGAAGGCTCTTCAATGTTACCAATGGCTAGATGGCTGAGAATGCCCATAGCTCCGGCACAAGGAACGGGCATTAACAGCGTCCAAGCTTTGCAGAATGCACTAATAGTACCTGCACACTGAGCAGGTGTTGACAATGGTGGAGCATTTAAGAGGCCTAAGGGACAGGTAAGAATGTGAACTTGCACAATGTTTGGACAGTAGGGTCACTTGTGTGTGTGTGTGTGTGTGTGTGTGTGTGTGTGTGTATAAGAGTGTGTGTCTCTCTAGAGGACTGTAAGCTGCAGCATAGCACTGTGCATGCATCTGATGACCAGGCTTTAAGGCTGTGCATACAACATGCTGCAGGTCAGCTATTCAGTAACTCTGCATAATGTATGATACACCATTTACAAACAGAAGGTTAGTTTTCAGTAAGTAATTGCAACCTGTGGCTGTGACACTGTAATGCATTTCCTGTTACACCATTGTCAAGGCCCAACCACACAGCATTCCCCTATACTTACCTCCGAAATTGGCACTGCTGTGCAGCTCCCATATCACCTGCTGGTTTTACTAGAGTGAACAGGGGGCACACATGCGTGTTGCAATTCTCACCTCTGATTGAGACTCCAGGCCTCAGGACACACTAGTTTGTACAGGTGAGAGGCCTGATTAATGTCAACTGCCATAACAGCTGTATCTAGGGTTGCCAACTTTTTCACCGAGAAAAACCCGACACCTGTGGCTTGCCATGCTCCACCCATTCTCCGCCCCTAGTCCCACCCCTGCCCCGCCCCCAGCCCCACCCACAAAAATTACCGAGGATACGTGTAGGCTAACTTCCTTGGTCAGATAATAATTAAACTGGGAACCCCAAAATCCAAACATGAAATGTACAACATTGGAGAAATAAAACTATAAAGTAATTTCCTCTTGCACTAAACAAAAACGCAAAGATGTTAGCAATACACACGTCCCAGACCAGACATATTCCAGTTAATAAATTCAAAATAAAAAGTATTTTTCTACCTTCTGTTTGGGCGTTTTATTTTTCAGTTGCAATTGCTCTAGTCACTTTCTTCTGGTTTCTTCGTGTCTTCTGCGAGCTATCCATTTGTCCTTTCTTCTCTTTTAGATGTTTTCCATTCTCTCTCTATTTCTGCTTTAACATACTGTTTGTTTCCCTTTTGCTCTTTAACCCAATTCTTTCCTTATTCCTTTATCATCCGTTTAAATTTCACCCTTCCATTCTCAAGCCCCTCTTACTCTCCCAATACCGGCCCATCATAGACTTTTCTTCCACACAAAATATTTTTTCCCCTCTCCATTCTCATTCCCCATCCATTCTAGTCCTCCCCCAAATCAATTCCCTTATAGTTCTAGGCCCACCCAGCATCCACTCCCTTCTAGTCCCATTCTCCCATGCCCCACATCAGCCCATTTCCAGTCCTATTCCAGCTCTTCATCAGCCCATTTCCAGTGCTAGCCCTCACATCACAGGCCATTTCCAGTCCTAGCTCCCCCCCCCAATCACAGCCCATTTCCAGTCCAAGTCCCCCATCACAGCCTATTTCCAGTCCTAGGCCCACCCCCCCCACCATCACAGCCCATTTGCAGTCCGAGTCCCCCCGCACCATCACAGCCCATTTGCAGTCCGAGTACCCCCGCACCATCACAGCCCATTTGCAGTCCTAGCCCCCCTAATCACAGCCTATTTTCAGTCCAAGATCCCCCTTCCTCCACCATAGCCCATTTCCAGTCCAGGTCCCCTCCACCCCCATCACAACCCATTTCCCCTCCATGTCCCCCCCACCCCATAACCCTTTTACAGTCCAGGTCCCCCCCCATCACAGCCTATTTCCAGTCCAAGTTTCCCCCCCCCCCCCCCCTAGCCCTTTTCTGGTCCAGGTCCCCTCCACCCCCATCACAACCCATTTCCAGTCCATGTCCCCTCCCCCCATAACCCTTTTCCAGTCCAGGTCCCCCCCCCATCACAGCCTATTTCCTGTCCAAGTCCCCCCCTTAGCCCTTTTCCAGTCCAAGTCCCCACCCCTTTAGCCCTTTTCCAGTCCAAGTCCCACCCCCTTTAGCCCTTTTCCAGTCCAAGTCCCACCCCCCTTAGCCCTTTTCCAGTCCAAGTCCCCCCCTTTAGCCGTTTTCCTGTACAAGTCCCCCCCCCTTAGCCCTTTTCCAGTCCAAGTCCCCCCCCCCCCTTAGCCCTTTTCCAGTCCAAGTCCCCCCACCCCCTTAGCCCTTTTCCAGTCCAAGGTCCCCCCCCTTAGCCCTTTTCCAGTCCAGGTCCCCACCCTTAGCCCTTATCCAGTCCAAGTCCCCTCCTCCCCTTAGCCCTTTTTCAGTCCAGGTCCCCCCCATCACAGCCAATGCAGTCCTTGCCCCCCCCCCCCGACCAGCATCGCGGCTGTCTGAGGCTTCAGAGGGAGCCGGGAAGCCCGCGCGAGGCCCCGGCTCCCTCTGTACAGCCACCAGCGTGAAGAGCCTTTTCCTTCACGCTGGCGGCTGTTCCTGTGAAGCCGCGAATGCTGGGAAAGGTTAAAGGGCAACCTTTAACCTTTCCCAGCATTCGCGGCTTCACAGGAACAGCCGCCAGCGTGAAGGTAAAGGCTCTTCACGCTGGTGGCTGTTCAGAGGGAGCTGGGGCCTCGCGCGGGCTTCCCCGGCTCCCTCTGAAGCGGAGAAAAGCCGGTTTTTTTGCTCTGGCTGCTCCCGATCTTGCGGCCAGAGCAAAAAAACCGGCTTTTAAAGGGCCGGTTTTACCTCTGCGCCGGCAGCCGGCCTGGCCGTGGAAAAACCGGCCAGGCCGGCTGAAAACCGGCCAGTTGGCAACCCTAGCTGTATCTGTGGCAACACTGTCAGCCTACTTGGTGCAGCTGCAGCCTATAGGGAACTAGGCTAAAGTGGAGGGCTTGCCTCTGTGAATGTTCAATTCAGTCACCTAGTTTATGACATTGGAAAGATATTGTGATTTATCTGCCTGCATATTGCTCTTCTCCTATGCTGCAGTCACAGAGTGCATCCAGGGACTCTGTTCCATGTAGGGTTGCTAACCAGCCGGTTTTCAGCCGGCCTGGCTGGTTTTCCTGTGGTCGGACCGGCTGCCAGCAGAGAACCGAAACCGGCCATTGAAAAGCCGTTTTTTTGCTCTGGCTGCGAGATCGGAGCGGCCAGAGCAGAAAACCGGCTTTGCGCTTGCGATCGCGATTGCGATCACAGTCCTGGCCCCCCCCCCCTTGCAGCCGCTGCTGCTGCTTCTTACAGAGCAGAGGCTGCAATAAAGTTAATTTAAAAGTAAGGAATCCTGTGAGGGGCCTTCCGGCCCTATGAAACTCCTTCTGCAGTGCCCGCCCCTCTGATGTCACTTCCTTTTCAGCCAGGGACCCTGCAGAAGGAGTTTCATAGGAGCGGAGGGTTTCTCACAGGTTTCCTTACTTTTAAATTAACTTTATTGCAGCTGCTGCTCAGTAAGAAGCAGGAGCAGCAGCTGCACGGGGGGGGGGGGGACTACAAATGGGCTGTGATGGGGGGGACCTGTACTGGAAAAGGGCTATGGGGGGGGGACTTGGACTGGAAATGGGCTGTGATGGGGGGGGGGGACCTGGACTGGAAAAGGGCTATGGGGGGGGACATGGACTGGAAATGGGTTGTGATGGGGGGGACCTGGACTGGAAAAGGGCTATGGGGGGGGGGGAACGTGGACTGGAAATGGGCTATGGTGGAGGGAGGGGGAACATGGACTGGAAATAGGCTGTGATTAGGGGAGCTAGGACTGCAAATGGGCTGTGATGGTGGGGGGCCTAGGACTGGAAATAGGCTGTGATGGGGGACTTGGACTGTAAATGGGCTGTGATTGGGGGCAGGGGCTAGGACTGGAAATGGCCTGTGATGTGAAGACTAGCACTGGAAATGGGCTTATGAAGAGCTGGAATAGTACTGGAAATGGGCTGATGTGGGGCATGGGAGAATGGGACTAGAAGGGAGTGGATGCTGGGTGGGTCTAGAACTATAAGGGAACTGATTTTGGGGGAGGACTAGAATGGATGGGGAATGAGAATGGAGAGGGGAAAAAATATTTTGTGTGGAAGAAAAGTCTATGATGGGTCGGGTATTGGGAGAGTAAAAGGGGATAGAGAATGGGAGGGTGAAATTTAAATGGATGATAAAGGAATAAGGAAAGAATTGGGGGAAAGAGCAAAAGGGAAACAATCAGTATGTTAAAGCAGAAATAAAGAGAGAATGGAAAACATCTAAAAGAGAAGAAAGGACAAATGGATAGCTCGCAGAAGACACAAAGAAACCAGAAGAAAGTGACTGGAGCAATTGCAACTGAAAAATGAAATGCCCAAACAGAAGGTAGAAAAATACTTTTTATTTTGAATTTATTAGCTGGAATATGTCTGGTCTGGGAAGTGTGTATTGCTAACATCTTTGCGTTTTTGTTTAGTGCAAGAGGAAATTACTTTATAGTTTTATTTCTGCAGTGTTGTACATTTCATGTTTGGATTTTGGGGTTCCCAGTTTAATTATTATCTGACCAAGGAAGTTAGCCTACACGTATCCTCGGTAAGTTTTGTGGGTGGGGCTGGGGGAGGGGCAGGGGTGGGACTAGGGGAGGAGAATGGGTGGAGCATGGCGAGCCACAGGTGTCGGGTTTTTCTCGGTGAAAAAGTTGGCAACCCTAGTTCCATGCACAGTATGCACATGCAGACAGGTCCATATCAGACAAACTTGCACACAATATATGCCATCTTTACACTGTCTAATGATCATTGACCAAAACATTCAGCAGTACGTTACCTATTACTCCAAAAGAGAGTCAAAATGCACTTCTTTGACTTTGGGACACTGACCTCTGACTGTTGAGTGCATAAATCCAGCTGTCAAAATGTGCCACAGGATGGCATGTTGGTCTCTGCATCGCCTGCCACCATATGGGAAGGCAGTGCCTGGAAGTGCATGTTGGGGTGGGGGAACAGTACCATACATGTTGAAAAAGTGCCCATCATAGGTGGCATTGCTAGCCAAAGCCTATCTTCAAATGCCCAGAAGCTATGTGGGCCTACTCAGTGTCTGCATGTGTTACAGCAGAAGGCCTGTATGATAGCCTCACCTGCTTCCCATGGGCACTGAGTATGACAGTCCCACAGATGTTGTTAGAGTACAAAGAGACAGGGAATGGTGGTGTATGTGAGGCCAGAAACTGTACCAACATCTAATCCCATATCCAACCTGCCATGCTTCCATGTGATGTTTGGCAAGGCACAACATCTGCAGCGTGGGAGAGCGCATGTGCTGCACTGGCCAGCTTTGCAGTGTCCATTGCTAAGGACATGACATTATATGGGAGTATAAGAGCTGTGTATTTGGATATCATATTTGGGCATGTGACAGATGTACTGTAGGCCACTGTGGGCTTGCAAGCACTCTTAGCTTGTCTCTGGCCCACTTTCCACGGTGCTTTGAAGTATATAGGCTGTCCCCAAGTTCAAAATAAAAGGGTACAAAATGAAGAGCAGAGGATTCTGGGTATTGCCTAAAACGGAGCAGTTTGCACAAGATGTATATGCTTCAGAGGTTAGGTAAATGGCTGAGCCATCTTAACCACAGGCATGGTCTGGGTGCATACATCTGTTCATGATGACAGGCCACTCTCCCTCTGACCAACTGTGACCATGTCATGGCTATGTATCCACATGGTGCTATATAGGGTCAAGTTGAAGTGTTATGGGTGCTGTTTCTTTTTTGGCAGTTCAGTTACTAGGCAGGCTGGTAGATGTTCATGCTGTTTGCACAAAGTCAATGTTTTCACGGTGGCTATGTGTACATGCAATGGATTTTGATTAGCAGACTGGGCACAGATGGTATGTGTGTTGCCCAACATATGCAAGCTGCTTGTGATTCATTTAGCTGATTGAAATTCTCAGAAAAAGAGGCTAGCAGGTGTTTGTGGGCTGTTGGTAACCTGCTGATAACTATGGTCTTGGCTGGCTCTTCTGCTTGGTGTCACCCCTCCCCCTCCTCTTCCCTTCCTCCTCCCCTCCCCTCCCCTCCCCTCCCATCCCCTTCACCACCCCCTTCCCCCCTCCCCCCTCAAACTGCTGGTTTGGATATGTTTTGCAACTTCATGTTCAGCTTCCTATTGAGCTAAATGTAAGAGAGTGCTTTTGAGCACGGCTCTTTGGGTTTAATTACTTTGCTCAATTATAGCATCTATAACATAAGAAAATGTGGGTAACTTTGTTCTTTTTCCAGTTTTTTAGGCTGGGTATTCGTCCTACTCCCTGATGAAACCTAGTCGGGGAAACACCCAGTGTTGGTGTTGAGACGCCTAAATTTGGAAGCTAAGTACATTCTACATGTTCTTTTGCTGTTCCAGTATATGCCTTTTGCAATATTTGCCTGATTATAGATTTACCCAGCATATTCTTGTTAATATTTAATGAGAGTTTTTTTCAGACCACTGATGTATGGGTAAACCCACATACTGTTGAACTGGAAACCCTTCCCCTTTAATCTGAATCATGTTTTGCCGACTCAGGGGCATACTGAGGTCTTTTCCTCTCAGCCCATGATCAGCAGATGTTATTTTAAAAATATGGAGGCCAATTCCAATCTGCCCGTCTTCTGCCTGTATGGCCTGTCAGAATCAGGGCATGCAGCGGTAGCACCCGATTCCGATCCTGTAGGAGCTAGATGTGCCTGCAGTATCAGAATTGGGTCTACTAGCCTAGACGTGCAGGCTGGGCCCCAATTCTGAAAGGCTGGACATCCTGCACTTACCTGGCTAGCCCAGTCTGGCTCGTGAATGGAGCAATGATGGCATGGCATCCTGTTGCCATGCCACTGCGACTCCATTCACAAGTTGTGATTCCCAGCAGTGGTGGCAAACTCCACATTCCCTGCACCCTGACCCCTGTTTGGGCCTTCCAAGGCCAGGGTCGAGCTATTCCTCCGAGGTGGAATAAGTCCCCCGTCTACATTGCAGACCACGGATAAACAGGGATGACCTCTGAATCGGCCCTGTACATCCAGGGTCAGTCGCTGCCCACTGCCTGCCCTCACTCCTCCCCCCGGCCCACCCCCTTCCACCCACCAACAGAGCTCCAAGCACAAGTCAGCTATTCGTGCGGGGAGCTCTGTTTCCGCCAGTGCAATCTGGGCATTTAGCACGTCTGGATGTCCGCTAAATGAGGATCGGAATGACTCTCATAGGGAATTATCGATTTTTAGCTGTGCCTAAGTAAGGAGTTTTTTGCTGTATATACATTTTGGTTTTTGCTCCTTGTGAGATTTTGTTTAACTTATACCTGTACAACAGATGTGCATAGACAATATATTTATTTATTGAACCATTTTAATATTCCACTTTATCTTTGCATCAAAGCAGTTTACTAGTAACTTAAACTTATAGAATTTGTACACAGAACACATTTGATGGGTCAGCTTGGAATGCAGTCATGGGTGAAGAAATTAAGGTCTATTAGTTCACACCAGGCAAAGCTCCTTGGACCGACTGGTCAACTGTATAGCTATCATGTGAACTGTGTGGAAAGCTGCAGCAGGAACATGCCAGAGGCACAAATATAGCCACAATGCTGCACATGATACTGAGAATGGTAGAAACAAATAATGCATAAGTGTCCAGAGCTGCCTAAGTAGGCACATTGAAGCACATCACACTGAATCACACAGGCCCGGGTGATGTGTATAGAAGCCTGTAGCATGCCAAAGGTATGCAGAATGGCTAGGCTCTGGTACCCTCACAAAGCTGCTGCTATGAAACATCTATCAGGATGATATGTTTTGGCACAAATTGCCATGAAGCACAAGCCCCACAGCTTTGTGTACTGCAATACTTCCATGTGTGATGGCCCTGTAGTAGAGTGGGATATTATGTTGACTGACATATTTAGCACAAGCTGTCCAACAATGAAGTTAGGCTTTGTAGCAAGTGCAGGCATGCCACCATGTACACATGGCAGTTAACAGTGCATGGGAGTTGCCTTTGTGGAAAAGGTATCGTGCAGAGTGCAGCATGATAGCGGACTTTACCTGCACAGATGTTCCCCAATGTCTGAGGCATGTACTGTGTGTGAAAGAGTGTGAAAACCAACCAAATGTAGGGGGTTTCTCAGTGGCACCACTTTACTGTGAAATCTTGGATGAGAGCCAGGTGCTGTCAGGTTTATCATTCCTACAGCTACTACTACTACTACTACTACTAGTATTACTTATCATGTGCACAGAGCTTACAATAAGTGAAGACAGACAAACAGAATACCAGGAGACCAGGAAATCATTTTCCTTATGAATTCCCAAGTCTCCTGATAAGTACTAGCAGCAGTTGTGAGCATGACAATCCTGACCGCACCTGGCTCTCACCAGTGATTCCACAGCAAGAGAGTGCCGCTGTCCAACCTACTAGAGCTGATTGGTTCTTCTGTTCTTCTGCACACAATAAATGCCTCATACATTGAGGAATGTCTGTGCAGAAAGAGAAACATGTCACCGTGCAGGGCATTCCAACAGTCCTGAGGAAATCCCTTCTACATCTGCTGCCATGGCACACTGAGCTACTGTATTTGTCTGAGGTGTAGAGTCCAGTAGGGGCTCTGAACTGTCTCTGTATGTGAGGCCCAGCAACGTTGCCATAATAGTACCCAGTGCAAAGACATACATAATTGGCAGTCAGGAGGGCCCTCTAGAGTGTGTGAGTATGCATATGTGGGGATTGGGCTGATATTTGACTACATAGGTGGAGGGGAAAGCAGCCAAACAATTGGTGCTTAAAAGGGAGACTTGCAATGCTCTCCAATAAGAGTGGCATAAATAAGGAAATGTAGGGGCATATGTTGCAATGTTGAAGCATGGCTTGAGTTGGAGTAGGGGGCTTTTTGTTTCATATCATGGCAGTATGTCAGGCTGGGATTTTTCCTAGCACTTGCATGTCATACCATGTGAACTACTATTACTACTACTGCTTATCATTTGTATTGTACTGGCAAGGTGTACACAATGCTATACATATAGATAGAATGCACAGTCCTTGCCCATCAGAACGTACAACCTAATCAAGACAAAGAACAGACTGGGGAGTACTGTAACAAAAACTGTTGCATTAAAAAGTCTGCTTCCCCCTGCCACCCACCTCTGTCTTCTGATGTGCAGGCTATCATCTCAGACTGAAAGGTTCACTGCCCATTTCCCCTCTCCCCTACACACACACCAACAAGATGTCATGTGTGCTAGGTTTTTCTATATGCTGCACTATGTGGGTCAACACCTGCTACAGGTCTACTATCTGGCAAATTTGAAAGATGGAACGTGCATTGTTTACTGTTTATGCTAGACTTGATTGACCACTTTTAGCTATACGCACCAAAATGGTTTATAACAAAAAAAAATGTATGCATTTTTTTTGTTATAAACCATTAGACAGAAAGAAAGACCAACAAACAAAAACAAGACAAAGACAAGAACAGTAGAGGTCTCATCAACAGCTATGGGGCTTGCATCCTTACAGGCCACCAAATGCTTGTTCATAAAAGTATGTCTTAAGATGTCTCTTAAAGGACTTAAGAGAATCAGCTTGACATATGTAAAAGGGAATAGAATTCCATAAAGTAGGACTCAAAAAATAGAAAGTTGACTGTCGTGTAGACTCAAGTTGAGCAAAATGATTTGATGGAATCCCCAGATGTCACTGATGTCACTGAGATTGAGAACGCAGAGTTCTGGATGTGTATAGAAACATAGAAACATGATGGCAGAAAAAGAACACATGGCCTATCTAGTCTACACTTCCATATTGACGACTACAATAGCCCCCTCTTTTCCCTTAGAGATCATCTGTGTTTGTCCCATGCTTTTTTGAAATCAGATACTGACCTTATCTCTACCACCTCTACTAGGAGACTATTCCATGCATCTACCACTCTTTCTGTCAAGGAATATTTCCACATATTACTCCTGAGTCTATTCCCTTTCACCTCATCCTATGTCCCCTCATAGCAGAGCTCGCTTTCAATCGAAAGAGACTCTCCTCCTGTGCATTTATGCCATGGAGATTTTTAAATATTTCTATTATATCTCCTCTGTCCCGCCTTTCCTCTAAGGTACACATAGTAAGATCCTTAAGTCTGTCCTCATATGCTTTATAACGAAGACCACTAACCATTTTAGTACCTACCCTCTGCACCAACTCCAACCTGTTTATATCTTTTTGAAGGTGTGGGTTCCAGAACTGCACACAATACTCCAAATGAGGTTGCACCAAAGACCTATACAGAGGCACTATCACCTCCATTTTTCTGCTGGCCATTCCTCTCCCGATGTACCAAAGCATCCTTCTAGCTTTTGCCATTGCCTTTTCTACCTGTTTAGCCCCTTTAAAATTATCAGACACAATCATGCCTAGCTACCGCTCTTCTTTTGTGGACAGAAATAATTCCCCCGACTACACTGTACCACTCCTTTGAATTTTTGCAGCCAAAATGCATGACCCTGCATTTTTTAGCATTAAATCTCAGCTTCCAAATTCTTGACCATTCTTCAAGCTCCTAACGCGAATCAAACTAACACAGTTTAGTAAACATACCCCTAAGAGGATATTTGGACCTATTTGAATTAAAGAAAAAAGTAAAAATATACCTCTTCCAGAATGAACACAGCATAAACCTAGACCCGTAGACTCAACCACTCTAGTCTCACATCTGCAAGGAACCACCAGCCCCAGTATACCGTATCAATGTAAATATGTTGAATATCTACCCACCATGCAGACTAACACTATAAAACGTTCATTGTTATAAAACATACTTTTGCCTGTTATTACCTTGTTCTAGTTCCATGTAAAACTGTGCACCTTCCAAGGCTCTGTTACATTTTGGTTAACTGTAAAACACTTTGAATTGTAGAAAGGCGGTATAAAAATAAATTTCAATAAAATTAAAATAAATAAATATGTCTTGTTAAAAGTATTATGGTCTGCTGACATCCACTGCAGCACATCATCTATCCTGCAGTGCATACACATTGTTGATTAAGAATATCATGAGTTCAAAATGAGCAGAATTGTAGCAAATGTATTAGAACATGAAGGGGGTGTGTCTTTATTGGTTAAAACATGTGAATGGCATCTACAGTACCAAGGAAGGTTTCAATGGTTTTGAAATGGAAAAGTAAACTGTAAATTGGTCGTTTTCTATGAATGACTACTTGAATGTAACAAAACCAAACCTCATTCAATGGATTAACCAAACTTGTTATTCAGTATTTCTCTATTGTCAGAAACTGAGCCTCAGAATCAACCAATAGCACTTAAAATACAGGGACCATCAAGATGTCCTTATTATGTGCTGGTGTTACATCAATGGCTCTGATGAAAAGGACCGAATGGCATATCAAATATAATGCATCATTAATTCAAATAAAGAAAAATACTCATCTTATTGTGTAGTAGCATATGCCAAAAGGATTCCTTTAGATACTTGCTATATTTGTTTCTGCTTTTAACTTTCATTAGTTACTCTCAGTCTCATTGGTACTGTGTTGCTGAAAAAAGTATGTCCCAATGCCAACAGTAAAAGGCGCCCATGCATTTCTCCACAAATGGGTTTCTCAAGGGACTCCAACAACAAAATATCCTGTAAGAAATTACATCAATAGTGACTGAATAATAATACTCGAAAAAATCTTTAATGATGTTAAAACCACATTAAAATACGAAGGAAAATACCCGCCCAACCTTATCTCAGCACAGCTTCTTGTTTGAAAGCTCTCACTCCCGCTCGTTCTCTGGGAAAGCCGAAAAACGCCGCGCATGCGGACTAGAAAAGAAAGCTGCCATTTTTAAATGTCTCAGTAAGCCTGAATAGAATCAAGCTGTATTGCTATTGGTGGAACATTAAACGCAAACAGCCCAATCAATACTAAAATTGAGGCCCCCCGGTTGTACCGTGTCTAAAGTGTAGATCCACCACTGTTCACGATAAAGTAATTGTTGGTCCCGTGATCGCCCTTGTGCACCTCCTGTCACTTGTTCAATAACCCAACAACAAAGTTGGGCAAAAACGTGTTGGTATAACATATAATGATCTACTAGAGGAGCTTCTTTTCTGATACAGCGAAGCCTACTTTAGTGTTCTTTCATCCGAACTTTAAAGGGACGGATCGTTTTGCCAATATACAGCAAATTACAGGGACATTTTACTGCATATACTACGTGGGTAGACTCACAAGTGGTGGTGTGCCTCAATTTATAAGTGGTGCCCTTGTAATCAAAATAAGAACATTCAACGGTGATATTACATATCGTGCAGTGACCGCACCTGCTATGTCCAATCGAAAAAGCTGTATGGCTGGTTACCATTGTGTCACGCAATTTTGTAGGAATTAAAAATTCTTTTAAATTTCGGCTGCGTTTCCATACGCAGCGTATCGATGTGTCTTGCATGCCAGGGGCCAGCTGAAGTATCACTCGATGTTTCCTCAAGATCTTTTGCAAACCTGAGCTAATTGGAGAATAAGAAGTAATAAAATTGATGTTACGGTTCATACGGTTTATAAAGGGACACTATTAGAGCCGTTGTCTACTTATTTGGACTCTTTCTTGCGTCCGTTATTGACGGACATTCCATCTTATGTCCGCGATACAATGCATTTTTTGTCTTTATTACAAGCATTGTCCTCTTGGGCTGCGGATGATCAGGTTTTTCTAGTAACCTTGGATGTCCAGTCACTCTACACGAGTATTCCGCAAGAAGCTGCCAGCGCAATAGTACAACAAGCATTAATCGCTCGCGGTGACCTGTCCCAGCTACAGTTGCAATTCTTGCAGGCTCTTACAACTTTAGCCCTTTTCAACAATTTTTTTGAATTTCAAGGAGTTCTTTATCATCAAATTTCAGGGGTAGCCATGGGCGCCACCTGCGCCCCGTCAGTTGCCAATTTGTATATGGCAACGTTTGAAAAGATCTTTTTTCCTAATTCCATTTATTTGGATAACATCAAGGCTTGGTACCTTTATATTGATGATGTTTTCATGCTGTGGAGTGGTACTAAGTTCCAATTTGATTCTTTTCTTCAGTGGTTAATTTCCAGAGATATTAATATTAATTTTACCAGCGAGATACAACCGAATAGTATTACTTATTTGGATTTATTAATCACCAGAGAGAGTGATGGCTGGGGCACTTCGGTGTACCGCAAGCCTATTGATCGTAATACTTTTTTACAGCACGATAGTGCACATCCTCCTCAATTGAAGAACAGTCTGCCTTTATCCCAATTTTTGCGGTACCGGCGTAACTGTTCGGATGTGAAGACCTACAAGGAACAGGCAGTGGGTCTAAGAGAGAATTTTCTTGACCGTGGTTATCCATCTTCCTTGGTACAAAAGGCCTATCAAAGAGCTCTACATAATAATCGCGACCTATTATTGGTTCCTAAGAGAAATTCAGTAGAACCGGGTATGAACCGTAACATCAATTTTATTACTTCTTATTCTCCAATTAGCTCAGGTTTGCAAAAGATCTTGAGGAAACATTGAGCGATACTTCAGCTGGCCCCTGGCATGCAAGACACATTGATACGCTGCATATGGAAACGCAGCCGAAATTTAAAAGAATTTTTAAGTCCTACAAAATTGCGTGACACAACGGTAACCAGCCATACAGCTTTTTCGATTGGACATAGCAGGTGCGGTCACTACACGATATGTAATATCACCGTTGAATGTTCTTATTTTGATTACAAGGGCACCACTTATAAATTGAGGCACACCACCACTTGTGAGTCTAGCCACGTAGTATATGCAGTAAAATGTCCCTGTAATTTGCTGTATATTGGCAAAACGATCCGTCCCTTTAAAGTTCGGATGAAAGAACACTAAAGTAGGCTTCGCTGTATCAGAAAAAAAGCTCCTCTAGTAGACCATTGTATGTTATACCAACACGTTTTTGCCCAACTTTGTTGTTGGGTTATTGAACAAGTGACAGGAGGTGCACAAGGGCGATCACGGGACCAACAATTACTTTATCGTGAACAGTGGTGGATCTACACTTTAGACACGGTACAACCGGGGGGCCTCAATTTTAGTATTGATTGGGCTGTTTACGTTTAATGTTCCACCAATAGCAATACAGCTTGATTCTATTCAGGCTTACTGAGACATTTAAAAATGGCAGCTTTCTTTTCTAGTCCGCATGCGCGGCCTTTTTCGGCTTTCCCAGAGAATGAGTGGGGGTGAGAGCCTTCAAACAAGAAGCTGTGCTGAGATAAGGTTGGGCGGGTATTTTCCTTCATATTTTAATGTGGTTTTAACATCATGAAAGATTTTTTCGAGTATTATTATTCAGTCACTATTGATGTCATTTCTTACAGGATATTTTGTTGTTGGAGTCCCTTGAGAAACCCATTTGTGGAGAAATGCATGGGCGCCTTTTACTGTTGGCATTGGGACATACTTTTTTCAGCAACACAGTACCAATGAGACTGAGAGTAACTAATGAAAGTTAAAAGCAGAAACGAATATAGCAAATATCTAAAGGAATCCTTTTGGCATATGCTACTACACAATAAGATGAGTATTTTTCTTTATTTGAATTAATGATGCATTATATTTGATATGCCATTCGGTCCTTTTCATCAGAGCCATTGATGTAACACCAGCACATAATAAGGACATCTTGATGGTCCCTGTATTTTAAGTGCTATTGGTTGATTCTGAGGCTCAGTTTCTGACAATAGAGAAATACTGAATAACAAGTTTGGTTAATCCATTGAATGAGGTTTTGTTTTGTTACATTGAAATGGAAAAGGACAAGATATATTCCCACAATAATGCCTCCCCCCCACCCCCACCCATGCTGGCATATACATCTATTCTGCCCTCAGACAGGTAAGCATTGAGAACTGAGGCAAGCATCTGGCAGTATGAGAGCTAGGGTGTGCAGATTAGACCTTGCTGTTCTTTACAGTATCCTGCCTTACATGTCAGCAATGCTTTTTTATCCAGCTTTTACACAGTTTTTCTAGTCTGTAGCTCAGTGAACTATTTATGTTTGCTTGATCTTGTTAATGTATGGCCATCAGCCCTTATTTAGGCAGGCTGGTCAAAGTTGTGAGTTGGCGTGTGCATGTGCTAGTAATTCTGTGAAACCATTCCCCAGTATCATATCCAAGACATGTGTCAAGACTAATGCAGATTCAAGTTGTCCAATGAGTTGCCATCACAAATGACATACTTTGGATGGTGAATTGTTAGTGTGGGCTTCTCTTTGCCCCCCCCCCCCCTCACCAGCAACCTGCAGGGCTCTTGGAGTCACAGAAAACCACACTCAAGGTAATGAGAAGGGAATCTAAAAGACAGCAATAAAATACCACACACTTCTATATAGATACACCAAAGCTTTGCGGAGAGAAACAAATAGAAACGAGTTCTCTTTGTTTACTCTAACTATTAGCTATGGTTTACTTTATTTATAAGGCTCTTTTGGAGGATACAGCATAATTTCACTTTATTGTTCTACGTCAGGTATTACGTATTCATCACATCATAGGTCAATTTCTAATCATCATAGGTCAGTATGAGGAGACATACATGTATTCCAAGACATAACTGTTTACTGCTGACTGCTTGATATCTAGTATCCCTGAGACTGATATCTAGTATCCCTGAGACTGAAAGGCTAGAGGACAACCTGCCCCTTTTCTTATTTACAGGACTTGAACCTCTTCACCTACTTAGTAAGCAAATATATGAAGTTTATTTCTAAGCAAAGTTCTGAACAAAATTAACTCTTTCTCAGGTTTTCTTAGACAGTCTAGGTATGTACACCACCCTGTACAGACAAGCTTACTTTCAGTCCCTCCTCTGATTCTGTAAAGAATCATTCCCAAAGTGAGGAAACTCAGACATTGCCATTAAAGTGGAATTACAACTAGATTCTGGGTCAATCTGTAACATCATTGTAGGGGTCAGTGATTCCACTGATTTCTTACAGCAAGCTGATAGTACACAGAAAATTAATGCTCCTAAAATGAGAATCCCCAAAATGCCAAGCAATGATACTAATAAGCCTTGCAAAGGCCTGGATAATGAATTCCAAAATGAAGAAACAGAATCAAATAGAGCTGAAAAAGAACTTACATAACTATCACTTGAAACAAAAGTACGGTTTCTAACTTTATCCGATAGGCCTTTTACTATTTTTCCATTATTATCAAGCATACTACAACAAAAACCAACTATTACTCCAAACACACCATTTTCCTTTGCTAAGAGATAGTCTAAAGCCATTCGGTTCTGGGCTGCATAAGCTGACACTTTGTTTACAGCACCTTGCAAGACACTAATCACCTCAGTGAGATCTAGGGCTGTAAGTTCAACAACTGCCTGTAGTTGCATAATCTGGGTGGCAAAATTACCTTGTTAACAGCTCGCAGATCTTGCACAAATCGATAAGTCTCTCCGTCAGCTTTCAGTACAGGAAGAATTGGAGTATTACACGGCGACGTAGTAGGATAGATGACACCTTGCATCTGTAAATCTTCAATTACCGGTCGAATTCCATCTATAGCAGCTGCTGATAGTGGATACTGTTTGAGTCTAGGAAGTTGTACACCAGGTTTTACGGTAATCTTCACAGGAGGAATTGAGAGACAACCGACATTTGAACCAGGGACTGCCCACAGAGTAGATGGAAGTTTTTCGAGATCAGGGTGAATAGCTGTGAAATCTGCAGGAGACTGCACTCACAATATCAATATATAGTTTCAAGAATGACCATCGCATGAATCAGAATAAAGAGTGGTCTTAGGAAGTTGCCCATTGATAACAGAATTAATCAGGTGCACAAGTCCAGATATCCTGGAAGGTTGTAGCATTTAGATCTGGGGCAGAAATACCTTGGGCAAGCAGGAAACATAGCAGTGGACCTCTTTCATTGCAGGATGCAGATAACAAAACAAAGGTGTGAGACTAATCTCATGAAGATGTGTTACTGCATCTTGTAAGAGGTCTGTCTGAGCATTCAAGGGTCATAAGTTCAAGAACAGGCTACGGTATCAAAAAACAGCCTTCGCTTGGCTTATTTGGCTTTCTGATGCCTAAGCTAAGTTTATTATCATATTCTTAAAGTCATGAGCAGCCACAACTGGCATCTGGTAAGACACACTATACCATTAATCAATAGCACAGAAACATGTGGCAACAACAAAATCTTTGTATGAATACATTTAAAAGACATGTACATGCACATCCGGCTATGTAGGTCAGCATTGGCACACCCCAATTAAGTACCTGTGTACATTCCCACCACCCTATGGGAAAGGTATCATGTTCAAATTAACAACTATGCTGTGAATTAGGAATGACTGGGCCTCTACAAATATTGCTAATGCATAGTAACATAGTATATGAAGGCAGATAAAGACCAGCATGGTCTATCTAGTCTGCCCAGCAAGGCGGAAAGAGTAGGTGGACCTGCCACTCTGTGCAGATTGCTCCTCCCCATGCCTTTGTTTAGGGGTGTACCCACCACTCCATGTAGGTCACCCCTATTTGTTGAGATATAAAAGATAGTTATAGTTATGTTCAGGGGCGGCTCTACCATGAGGCGAAGTGAGGCAGCTGCCTCAGGCGGCGAAGTTTTAAAGGTGGCAAAAAATGCCCCCAAAATAGCTGCCTCACTTCAAATTAAAACATAAGAACATAAGATATGCCATACTGGGTCAGACCAAGGTCCATCAAGCCCAGTATTCTGTTTCCAACAGTGACCAATCTAGGTCATATGTACCTAGCAGTTTCCCCAAGGGACACAGGTTCCACAATGCTTGTATTGGTTCAAGCATTGATAGCCTGGGTCCCTTCTTAATAATGGTTTATGGATCTTTCCTCCAGGAACTTGTCCAAACCTTTTTTAAACCCAGCTACACTAACAGCCTTTACTACATCCTCCGGTAACAAATTCCAGAGTTTGATTACACATTGAGTGAAAAAATATTTTCTTTTATTAGTCTTAAATAGTTTACCCTGTAGCTTCATTGCATGTACACTAGTCTTTCTATATTCTGATAAGGTAAACAATCGATCTACGTTTACCCGTTCCACTCCATTCATTAATTTATAGACTTCTATCATATCTCCAATCAGCCGTCTCTTTTCCAGGTTAAAGAGCCCTAACCTTTTTAGCCTGTCTTCATAGGAGTATCCTTCCATCCCCTTTACCATTTTAGTGGCTCTTCTCTGAACCTTTTCTAAAATTGCTATATCCTTTTTAAGATACGGCGACCAGAATTGCACACAATATTCAAGGTGCGGTCTCACCATGGAACGATATAGAGGCATTATAATATCTTTGGTTATTTTCCATTCCTTTCCTTATCATACCTAGCATTCTATTTGCTCTCTTGGCCGCTGCTGCACATTGGGCCGAGGGTTTTAACATGGTATCCACAATGACGCCTAAATCTTTTTCCTGGGTGGCGGTTCCTAATGTGGAACCTTGCATCGTGTAACCATAGTTTGGGTTGTTCTTCCCTAGGTGTATAACCTTGCACTTGTCCACATTAAATTTCATTTGCCATTTTGATGTGAAGTCTTCCAATTTATCAAGATCCTCTTGCAATTTTCCACAATCCTCTTGGGTTTTAACAACTTTAAATAGTTTTGTGTCATCTGCAAATTTGATAACTTCACTCGTTATTCCACTTTCCAGGTCATTTATGAATATGTCAAAAAGCAGCGGACCCAGCACAGATCTTTGGGGTACACCACTATTCACCTTTCTCCATTGGGAAAATTGGCCATTTAGCCCTACCCTCTGCTTTCTATCTTTTAACCAGTTCCTGATCCACAATATTGCACTGCCTCCTATCCCATGACTCTTTAGTTTTGCCAAAAGTCTCTGATGAGGGACCTTGTCAAAGGCTTTCTAAAAGTCCAGATACACAATATCAACTGACTCACCTTTGTCCACCTGATTATTCACGCCTTCAAAAAAACCATAACAGAATAGTAAGACAAGATCTTCCTTGTCTAAAGCCATGTTGGCTGTCTCCCATTAGGTCATGACTATCTACATGCTGAGTAATTTTATTCTTTATGATGGTTTCTACCATTTTTCCCGGTACTGATGTCAGGTTCACCAGTCTGTAGTTTCCTGGATCACCCCTGGAACCCTTTTTAAAAATTGGTGTTACATTGGTGATCCTCCAATCTTCAGGTATTAGAGATGATTTTAATGATAGTTCACAGATTACTAATAGCAGATCTGCAATCTCGTATTTCAGTTCTTTCAACACCCTTGGATGTATACCATCCGGCCCAGGTGATTTGCTACTCTTCAGTTTATCTAATAGTTGTAATACATCTTCCCGATGTATCGATATTTCCTTCAATTCTTCCGCACCTTTAAATACCACTTCAGTCATGGGTAACATCCCTACATCTTCCTCAGTAAAGACTGAAGCAAAGAATTCATTCAGTCTCTCCGCTATTGCCTTGTCGCCTCTTAGTGCTCCTTTAACCCCTTTATCATCTAATGGACCAACTGACTCTCTCACAGGTTTTTTGCTACGAATGTACTTGAAAAGGTCTTTACTTCGCGTTTTTGCTTCCGCAGCAAGCTTCTTCTCAAATTCTCCCTTTGCCTGCCTTATCAACGTCTTGCATTTGACTTGCCAGTGCTTGTGCTGTTTCCAGGTTTCGTCATTTGGCTCTTTTTTCCATTTCCTAAAAGATGCTTTTTTGGCAACAACAGCCTCTCTGACCACACCTTTAAACCATGCTGGCAGTTTTTTGGACTTCCTTCCACTTTTCTTAAAGCATGGAATACAGCTGGTCTGGGCTGCCAAGATAGTATTTTTCAATAACAGCCAAGCCTGATGTACGTCTTTAACCTTTGCAACTGCTCCTTTTAGTTTTTTCTTAACTGTTTTCCTCATTTTATCATAGTCTCCCTTTCGAAAGTTAAAAGGTAGTACTGTGGAGTTCCTTACTATCCCTCCTCCACTAAATAAATCAAAGGCGATCATGCTATGATCACTATTACCAAGTGGCCCCAACAACCTTATCTCTTGCACTAGATCTGGTGTTCCACTAAGGATTAGGTCTAATATGGCTTCCCCTCTGGTCAGTTCATGAACCAGCTGCTCCAAGAAGCAGTCATTTATTTCATCTAGGAACTTTATCTCCCTAGCATGTCCTGAAGTGACACTGACCCAGTCGATACCGGGGTAGTTGAAATCACCCGTTATTATAACTGTGCTGTAACATTTGTTAGCTTCCATGATTTCTTTGAACATTTCATCATCCCTTTGGTCATTCTGGCCAGGCGCTCGATAGTACACCCCACTGCCATTGCCTTCCCCCTTTTACATGGAATTTTAATCCATATAGATTCTACAGCAGATTTTGTTTCCTGCAAAACTTTAATCCTTTCTGACTCAATGCCCTCTCTAACATAGAGAGCAACCCCTCCACCAATTTGATCAGCTCTATCATTACGATATAGTTTGTACCCAGGTATCACAGTGTCCCACTGGTTGTCCTCCTTCCACCATGTCTCTGATATTCCAATCATATCTAACCTTTCATTTAGTGCTATATATTCTAACTCTCCCATCTTATTTTTTAGACTTCTAGCATTTGCATACAAGCATTTTAGAGAATGTATTTTATTCATATTAATTTGGCTATTGTTAGACATGGGTAATTTGGGATCTTTAAGCTCTGTCTGCTCCATACTTGAGGGCATTTGGGCTACTTTACTTTTTTGTGGAACCTCTCTGCTTTTGGTAGTATCCTTCAAAGATACATTCTTCCGAACCATCCGCTCTTGGGCGACTGTCGGCTTTCCCCTAATATCTAGTTTAAAAGCTGCTCTATCTCCTTTTTAAAGGTTAATGCCAGCAGCCTGGTTCCATCCCGGTTAAGGTGAAGCCCATCCCTTCGGAAGAGCCCCTCCTTTCCCCAGAATGTTCCCCAGTTCCTAACAAATCCAAAACCCTCATCTCTGCACCATTATCTCATCCACGCATTGAGACTCCGGAGCTCTGCCTGCCTTTTGGGTCCTGCGCGTGGAACAGGAAGCATTTCGGAGAATGCTACCCTGGAAGTTCTGGATTTCAACTTCCTACCTAAAAGCCTAAATTTAGCCTCCGGAACCAAGACAGCAGACTCCTCCCCAGCACTATCTAAAACCTTATCTAGGTGGCGCGTGAGGTCCGCTACCTTCGCACCAGGCAGGCATGTTACCAGGCGATCCTCACATCCAGCAGCCACCCAGCTATCTACATGCCTAATGATCGAATCACCAACTATAACGGCTGTCCTAACCCTTCTCTCATGGGCACATGGCCCTGGAGAAACTTCCTCGGTGCGAGAGGGTTTTACATCACCTGTAGGACAGGTCCTAGTTACAGGATCACTTCCTGCCACACCAGGGTGATGCTCTCCTGTCACGTGACCTCTCTCCTCCATGGCAACAGGGATGCTGCCAGACTGGAGGTGGGACTTCAGGACTATATCCCTGTAGGTCTCGTCTATGTACCTCTCTGTCTGTCTTATGCTTTCCAAGTCTGCTACTTTAGCCTCTAGAGAATGGACTCATTCCCTGAGAGCAAAGAGCTCCTTGCACCTAGTGCACATGTAAGACCTCTCACCAAATGGGAGAAAATCATACATGTGACACTCAATGCAAAAGACTGGAAAGCCCCCATCCCGCTGCTGGACTGCTGTCTGCATATTTGTTTTAAATTTGTGTTTAGATCTAAGTTCTTTACTTACTAAGGGTTGCTATGGATATTTATACTAATAAAACTGTACCTAATATGTGTAATATACCTTGTTCACCTGAAGCTTAACTAATCTCCGGTCCTTAGTGTATGACTGATTTGGGTAATGAGATTCACCTGAGAGCACCTCCTGTCTTTTAAGATGTGTAAGTACCTATAAAGCTACGATTATCCCAGGGGTGGGTGGGTGTGGGGAGGGAGGGAGGGAAATAACACTTATTTAAAGAGGGCTGCTTCACAGTACCCTGTCTTGTGCTGCTGAGGTAAGCTATATTCTGATTTGATTTAAATTATAGCTCTTAGCTGCTGCTAGGCTCTAACTTCTTATGAAATTTAAACTACAAGCTCTCTGCTGGGTTCTAAATTTCCTTATCATACCTAAAGTTAAAAAAAAAAAAATCCAACCGCTCAAGTTGCTGCCGCTGCCGAGTCCACTTCTCAGCAGTGGCAGTCTCCGGCAGACTCACCTGCCTCTCCTTCCTATAGCAGCCGCAGCTCCTGCTACTTGGAACCGCAGCTGTGCTAGTGACATCAACTTAAACACAAAACAAAACCGGTGCAGAGTAGACTCTGTGGAGCTTTCCCGTGCAGTGGCATCCTGCCCCCAAAGGAAGTTGTATGCAAAGGAAGTTACTTCCTTTGGGGGCGGGATGCCGCTTCATGGGAAAGCTCCGCAGTCTGCACCGGTTTTGCTTTATGTTTAAGATGATGTCGCTAGCACAGCCGCGGTTCCAAGAAGCTGGAGCGGTTGGTTTTTTCCCTCTGGGGGCCAGGACTGGAAATGGTGGTATCTAGGACTGGAATTGGACTGTGGGTGGGGGGGGGGGTAGGACTGGAAGTGGGCTGATGGGGGGTGTTTAGGACTGGTAATGGGCTATGGGGGATTAGGAATGGAAATTGGCTGATGGGGGGGTTAGGACTGGAAGTGGGCTGATGGGGGTGTTTCGGACTGGTAATGGGCTATGGGGGGTTAGGACTGGAAATGGGCTAATAGAGGGATTAGGACTGGAAGTGTGCTGATGGGGGTGTTTAGGACTGGTAATGGGCTATGGGGGGTAGGACTGAAAATGGGCTGATGGGGGGTTAGGACTGGAAGTGGGCTGATGGAGGGGTTAGGACTGGAAATGGGCAGATGGGAGGCTTGCACTGGAAATGAGCTAGGATTGGTAATAGGTTGATTGGGGGGCTAGGAATAGAGTGAGCTGAAGGGAGATAGGACTGGAAATGGGCTAATGGGGGAGGGGAGGAGAGTGCTGCTGGCCCTGGAAGAAAACTAGGTGCTAGGGCTACAAATGGGCTGATGCGGGAGGATGGTAGAATAGGACTGGAAGGGAGCGGATAATGAGAGGATCTGCCAGGGGAAGGAGGGGGCACGAAGGGAGCTGACACGGGGAAGGAGGGGGCTGGAAAGGAGCTGACACCTGGGATGTACTGAAGGGGGACTGGAAGGGAGATGACACTTGGGGATGGGAGTGGTAAGTGGTTGGGTAATGGGGATGAGGCTGGAAGGGAATCTGACATGCAAATGGCACTGGAAGGGGGGTTGGACAGAGGGTAGGGCAACTGGAAGGGAGCTGACTGGGGGGTGGCACTGAGAGTGGAAGTTAGCTGATATCTGAGATGGTATTTGTACTAGAAGGTGCTGGACAGTGGGGAAGGTGGGGGACTGGAAGGGAATGGACACCAGTTGCAGTCATGGGAATGCAAGGTGGTTGACATTGGAAGGTACTGGGAGGGAAGGGGGCTGATACTGGGGAGGGTTACTGGAACTGGAAATGGGCTGATGGAAGGAAGTGAAGAAAACAAAAGAGATAAGAAATGGCAGATGGACCATAAACCACAGAAAGAGAGCTAAGAGAAGACAGGAAAGCTGAAACCTCAGTTCAGAACCAGCATGATCAGAGAATAAAATGGTCAGACAACAAAGGTAGAAAAAATAATTTTATTTCATTTTAGTTATTGGACTTTGTGCTATTTTTATATTTTACACAGTATTGGGGAACTGCATCTCTTATTTATCTGATATTGCAATGCATGTGAACTCTGGCTTCTTGGGGTTTCAATTTAAATTTAGTCTACATATTTTTATTTTTACTTTAGAATGTGGTTACTTATTCTGTACTTGGTGAGGGTCGATGTTGCGAGTGTTTGACCGAGGTCAGGTGTTTTGTTAACATGGAGTTTGTACATAAAGATCTATACTGTACTGTAGTAATTTGGCTTGTTCAGCTTTTCAAATAGGTGTATGGATGTTCCAGGGCCCACTGTAATATTTACAGTGATGCTTTTTTTGGATGGGCTCCTTATGTGAGTTTTGGAAGTTTGTGCTGATACAGTATGATATGATAGGTTTGCTCTTTGTTGTAGGGTTTTGTATTAGTCACAATATGCCTGGTACTGGAGAATAGTGGTTGTTGTTTTTGTTAGTGTGATGATCAGAATCAGATTTTTTTTTTAAATGTTGAGTTCTGTGGGTGAATGTCCTGGTTCTGCTCTGCACCTACTGTGGATGCAAAATATATATTGAAAAAGAAAAAGCAAGAACCATAACGTAGTTTATAACAACAAAATAAAAATGAGTTATAATTTAGTTTTATAAACTGTGCTGTTGGTTCTTGCTGTCTTTTAGTTCCTTGGTGTGCAAACGGGTCTGTAACTAGCCCTGTGCAAGCGGTGCAGCCGCACAGGGCGTAAAGGTTTGGGGGGCGCATTTCGGCCGTCTGCTGTTTCCCTGCCGCAGCTTGCAGGACAATAGCAGGCAGATGAAATGTGCTCCCCAAGCCTTTTTGCAGCACTTTAAGCAGGTCTGGTCCCTCTCTTCTACAATGCGATGTCAGAGTAGGGAGAGACAGATCTTCTTAAAGTCCCGGTGCCTTTCAGATTGGGCACATGCCCCCCTCCTCCTCCCCATACCTCTGTCCAGCAGCGCGTCTGTGAAAAATATAGAGGGCGGCAGCAGCAGGGAAAGAGCAAGCAGCGCTGGACAGAGGTATGGGGGAGGGGGGGAGCATGCGTCTGAGCTGCAAGTCGCACAGGGTGCGATTACAGCTTGATATGGCCCTGTGTGCAAACATCTTGTATTTCTTCCATATAATCTAATCGGCTTTTGGTTTGGTTCAGTCTCTGATTGGATTTCTGAAAAAGCCCCGCCCCCTCTAAGGGTGGGAGAGGGGCTTTTTATAATTCGCCTCAGGCAGCAGATTGCCTTGAGCTGCCCCTGGTTATGTTTATTTTGATTTTATCCTGTTGCTATAAAGGGATCCACTGTGTTTGTCCCATTCCATTTTGAATTCCGTCTCTGTATTTGCCCCCCACCACTTCCATCAGGAGGGCATTCCAAGCATCTACCACCCTTGCAGTGAAAAAGTAATTCCTGATATTGCCTTTCAATTTACCCCCTTGCAGCTTTATGTTATGCACTCTAGTTTTACAGCTTCCTCGTCTTTGGAAGAAGTTTGTTTGTTCATTAATACTCTTTAAGTATTTAAAGGTCTGAATCATATCTCCCCTGTCCCTCCTCTTCTCCAGAGTGTACATAGTTAGGTCTTCAAGTCTCTTCTCATAAGTCTTCTGACCAGGGCCGGATTTACCTTGAGTGAGGCCCTACGCCAACAAAAATTGTGGGCCCCCAGCAGGGGCGGCCCAAGGGGGGTGCAGGGCCTCATTTGCATAAGGGGCCTCATTTGCATAAATATTTGCATAATGTTACCATATACTAACTTTTAGTAAACGTGCCTCTTAATGAGTGTATGGATAAAGAAAGACTAAAAGATTTCTACATTACTATAATCCAGTGCCAACTGCCAGACACATTAGGAACTACTACAAACACTGCCCATTAAGAACCCATAGTAAACCCGCCGTATCCTAACAGCACTACCAGGACTCACAAAGCACCATACTCTACCAATCAAAAGGCAACACTGCAAATATTAAACCAGTACATTTCAGAGAACAACAATACATGACCTACTGGGGAAAGAGAACAAGTGGCAATGTCAAATAGGAATTATATAAGCAGAACACCTCAGCTCAGTTACACATGCAGAACATAGACCATCACCAAACAAGTAATCACAATTTAGAAACAGGAAGACAATAATTAAACTGGGAATCCCAAAAGCCAAACTTGGAATGTACAACACTGTAGAAATAAAACTATACATTAATTTGCTCTTGTACTAAACAAAGCGCAGACGTTAATGATGCACATTTACCAGAGAAAGCGCAGACGTTAATGATGCACATTTACCAGAGCTGACATATTCCAATTAATAAATTCAAAATAAAGAGATATTTTTCTACCTTTTGTGCATTTTTTTCAGCTGCAATTGCTCCAGCCACTTTCTTCTGGTTTCTTCGTGTCTTCTGCTAACTCTCCATCGTCTGCTGTCCATTTGTCCTTTCTTCTCTCTTCTAGATTTTTTTCCATTCTCTCTCTACATCTGCTTTAACATACTAATCTTTCTCCTTTTGCTCTTTCCTCATTCCTATTTCATCCACTCAAATTTTACCCCTCCATCCTCAATCCCCACTTACTCTCCCAATACCAGGCCAATTGTAGATTTTTTATCCCTCCCACACAAAATATTTTTCCCTTCTCCATTTTACTCTTCCAGCCCCATCCCATTCTAATCCTCCCCCAACATCAGCTCCCTTCTAGTTCCAGCCTCACCCAGCATCCATTCCCTTCTAGTCCCTGCATCAGCCCATTTCCAGTCCTAGCCATCCATCAGCCCATTTCCAGTCCTAGCAACCCCCCAACCCAATACCAGTCCTAGCCCCCCATCAACCCACTTACAGTCCTTAACCCATCACCCCATTTTCAGTTTAAGCCCCCCCTATAACCCATTACCAGTCCTAACCCCCCATCAGCCCACTTCCAGTCCTAACCCCATCAACCCATTTCCAGTCAGCCCCCCATAGCCCATTGCCAGTCCTACCCCCCCCCATCAGCCCACAGCCCATTACCAGTCCTAACCCCATCATCCCACCTCCAGTTTTAACCCCCAGCCCATTTCCAGTCCTAGCCCCCCCATAGCCCATTACCAGACAGCCCCCATCAGCCCACAGCCCATTACCAGTCTTAACCCCCCCCAAAGCCCATTACCAGTTCTAAACCCCCCCCAACAGCCCATTACCAGTCCTAACCCCATCAGCCCACCTCCAGTCTTAACCCCCCAGCCCATTTCCAGTCCTAGCCCCCCCATAGCCCATTACCAGACAGCCCCCATCAGCCCACAGCCCATTACCAGTCTTAAACCCCCCCAAAGCCCATTGCCAGTTCTAAGCCCCCCCAACAGCCCACAGTCCATTACCAGTCCTAACCCCATCAGCCCACCTCTAGCCTTAACCCCCCCAGCCCATTTCCAGCCCCAGCCCCCCCAATAGCCCATTACCAGTCCTACCCCCCCCATAGCCCATTACCAGCCCTACCCCCCCAGCCCATTTCCAGCCCCTGCCCCCCCAATAGCCCATTACAAGTCCTACCCCCCCTCCATAGCCCATTACCAGCCCTACCCCCCCCAGCCCATTTCCAGCCCCAGCCCCCCCAATAGCCCATTACCAGTCCTACCCCCCCCCCATAGCCCATTACCAGTCCTACCCCCCCCCGTCGGCCTAAAGTAAAATTTAATTTTAAAAAAAACACCTGGTGGCTGCTGCTGCGGGTCCCCCTCTGCTGCCGCGGCAGCACCGATTGACCCGCGGGGGCCCCGTCTACAAGCTGAAGCCGTCGGGTCGGGTCGGGTCGGGTCGTTCCTCCCTCCCTCCGTCCGTGCAGGCTGCAGGCTGTGAGAGACGCGAGGAGAGTGTCTCCTCGCGTCTCTGTTAAGCCCGCAGGGGCTGATGGGAAATTTCCCATCAGCCCCTGCGGGCTTTACAGAGACGCGAGGAGACGCTCTCTCTTCGCGTCTCTCACAGCCTGCAGCCTGCACGGAGGGAGGGAGGGAGGAACGACCCGACCCGACCCGACCCGACGGCTTCAGCTTGTAGACTGGGCCCCCGCTGGTCAATCGGTGCTGCCGCGGCAGCAGAGGGGGCCCCGCGGCGGCAGCCACCAGGGTTTTTTTTTAAATTGTATTTAAAAAAAATTTACTTCTTCTTTTTTTGTGGGCCCCTGCCGGCTGTGGGCCCTACGCCATGGCGTACATGGCGTATAGGTAAATCCGGCCCTGCTTCTGACACAGGCTCCAAATTCAAGTCCGCTATTCGCTCTTTCAGGAGCATCTCCATTACTTTTCCCGCTACTGAGATAAGGCTTACTGGCCTGTAGTTTGTTACTTCTTCCCTATTATCACTTTTGTGAAGAGGTACCACATTAGCCCTTCTCCAGTCCTTTGGAACTTCTCCTGTCTCCAAGGATCTATTAAAATCATCCTTTAACGGTCCTGCAAAGCTCAGCACTCCTTAGTGGGCATATAGAAATTGTTGTTTCAGAAACAGCAGTCATATACCATACTGATGAGGTTCAGAGGTGCTCCACCCTAGGCAAAGGATATGCCACAGAGCCCGGTTCCTAAACAGATAGATTTGCCAAGATGTATGTACATTTGCATCTCCTGTCAGAGGCAAAGGAAGTGGTGTATGCTATGGATGTGTTTTCATTTTCACCTACATGGGAAATATCAAAGGCATTGGTTATTTCATTTAATATAGTACCTAATCATCACAATACCAAAAACACACAACATATATTGTCCTCCCATATTTGCCATAGATTGCATCCCAAACCAGGAACCTTTGAGTTGGAAGACAGGTATCATGCAGCTTAAACACCACTCCTCTATGGGTGAGGGGGTGAGGAGGGAGGCTGCAGCCAGCTAGCTAAGGACTCTTTTATTACGAAAGTGCAATTGTGATCTGCACGAGAACTTGGAGAGGAGGAGCAAGGAAGAATTGTCCTTGGAGTCTGTACCTGCCTGTTTCGACTAGCAGAATGACCCTGGTGCAGAGGTAATGTCAGTGATCTGTGTTGGCTTGTAAAACCAGCATTGTGTCACAATAGGAGGGAGAATGTACCTCTTCAGGGCTATTGGAGTGAGGAGGATTATATTTGGAAATCATTTTTCCACAGGTAGATGCATCTTATATCAGGTGACCCTGCAGGATAGCAGATAGGTGCAGAAATAACTATGAATCTGTGAGCACCTGTCAGTATTGTCATTAACCTGCTCTGTTGGTGTGGACCACATGATGTGCAAGTAAATGCCATTGCCAAGCATATTGCTGTGCATCTCTAAGCCACACTGTACAACATAATCCCACACATACACACATCTCAGATGTCACAAGTGTACCCATGCTGGAGATGGTGAGTTGAAAGGGATGGAGGGTCTCTTGCAATCAGCTCAAGATCATACCGCATCTAAACAATCACTCCAGTACAAAACATACCTCTGTTAGCAAGACCTGTCTGGCACAATTACATTTCACTATGATGTTTGTTTTTCCCTCTCCTCCCCTTCTTTGGTAAGGATCTGCAGCCAAGGGAGCATTCTTGTAAATCACACATCTGCAATATGTCATACAGCTAGGGCTTATATTCTGCTACATTCTCCAACAGTTTCTACATCAAATGCCTCACGCTAGTCACAGGTATAGTATCTATCACTTTATGATATGTCAAAATCATACCAAAACCAAGGCTAGACATGCAGGTGTAGTACAAGGTTACTTAGTTTGGAGACTCACTAAATACAGGCAAGCACTAGATGACTCCACCGTTTTGATGTCTCACTGCTTTCCCATTTCCTTGTCTTTTTTTTTTTTTAACTTATGTAGACATTTCAGTGCTTGGACAATGTAGAAACTTCCATGCATCAAAGCGATCTCATCAAAGTATCTTTGTGAGGATATTTACCTTTTCAGCATGGATGGGGAAGATTGCCCGGATGGTCTCTATGAGCCCCAGACATACACCTGCCTGTGCTTATCAGATCACATAATCTCACCAGGAAATTTTTAATGTTTTTTACATTTACAGTTGCCATTTCATTTATTTATTTAACAGGTTTTTATATACCGCCTTTGGTGCAAGGCAGTTTACATTTAACAACAATATACAATCTCAAGAGATTTGTTTACATAGAACAAGGGGAGGTAAATATGGCATTAAATATGGGGGGCTATACATGAATCAATGTTGAATGGGTGATTATGGCATATACATTTAGGTAATGTCATTAGGACATAAAAAGATGTGTTTCTAGTAGCTTCTTCATATCTTTTGGAGATTGAGCAGATCGAATGGCTTCAGGTAGTGAGTTCCAAATTGTTAGGGCAAATAGTGAGAAGACTCTATTACTTGTCTGCTGAGTATATTTATAAATTAAACAAGTATTACTGGGCAGATTAGATGGGCCATACTGGTCTTTAGCCGCCACCATCTTCTATGTTATTATGTTAGTGGTTTGAATGGTCTTTTTTTATACTGTATCCTGTTAGGCGATTGTATTCTCAGTTGGAATATGAAGATTATAATATGGTTATTCAGTTAGGGCCCGATATTCTTCAGGGATAGCTATGCGCTGTTGCCACTGACCTTTAGCCCCGTTTATTCAATGCCAGGGTCATATGTGGCTCTGGCATTGAATATCTGGGGTCACCACACAGCCAATAAGCCCACAGAAGCTAAGTGGGCAGTGGCAATACTGAGCCACTGCCCAGTTAGCAATTAGCATCGGGACATCTAGCAGAGATAATCAGGACTATTCAGCGGCACTAACCATGTTAGTGCTTCTGAATATCCCTCTAAGCAGCATTTACATGGGTTTACAGGTCTGTAAACCATGTAAATGCCTTTGAATATTAGGCCATTACTGTCCATGCCTCACTTTGATTATAATGTAATTTATCTTGGACAAAATGCTGCCACCTGCTTAATTTGTGGGATTAAACACAACAAACATATTGTCCCAGTTTTACAAAGTCTTCACTGGTAGCCCACTGTTTCAACTTGTCTTTAAATGTGTTTGTCTTGTTTTTAAGGTTTTGCACAAGCTTGTTGAAACAGAGTTGAATTCTACAATTGTTGACTATCATCCTAGAAGAGTATTACGTTCTTTGCAATAGTTCTAACTGATAGATCCTACAATGGCAGTTGTGCAAAAAGAGCTTATCCAGAAGCAGACTGTTTTCATACTTTTGGAATAAGCTACAATGTGAAATCCAAACAGCACAGGATTCTTTGAGATTTATGAAGTTATTATAAGAATATTCATTTACTCTGGCTTTTAAATGAGGCACAGGTTTATTTTACTTTCTTTGATCAATTTTTATGTGTTTGTGAATGACTTTATGTGATGTTTTATTTATGATTGGTTAATGATATGTATGTACTTGTGTAAATTGCCCAGAAACATTGGAATGGGCAGGTGCAAATCCAATAAATGAAATGCAAAGTGACAAATGAGGTACTGGTCCTACTAAATCTGCATCATCTCCAAAAGAGTTACTAGTAAGAACTAAAGATGCAGTGAAATAAAAAGGTCTTAAGTGCAGATTTGAACTTCATGGAACTGCTTTCACTTTGTATTTCTGGTGGAAAATTATTCCACAGTAGAGAGGCTAGAATAGATAATGCTAACTTAGGGATCATCTCCTAACCAATCTCCATTGGAGAAGGGAGACAGAGTAGACCTACTGGACATGTGGAGATATGAGATGTTAATAGAGAAGTTAAATAGTATAGAAAGCACGATGAATAAAGATAAGGAAGGGAGGGAATATTCAAAGGGAGTAACGGAGTTAGCAGACCTGCTAAGCACATTATTCCTGCTAAGCGGGATATTCAACAGCAATATCCCGTTTGTGCCACTGAATATCCCCTCTCATTGCCGCTGAATGCCCCGACACTAACTGCTTAGCATTGAAGCATTCTAGGGCAGAGCAAGGGCGGCACTAAAGATTAGCCGGTCAGCAGCAATATTGAGCCACTGGCCCGTTAACCCTAATCTCAAGTTAGTGAAAAACAAGATGGCCTAACATTAGCTGGTTTCAGCTATATTGCCAGTGGCTCAATATTACCACTGACTAAATAGCTAATTCACTATCTGGGCAACATGGATATCCAATGCCGCTGACTGGATATGGCCCTGGCATTGAATATCTAGTTTTAATTTAAAACGGCAACAGCCGGCCTCTTTACTTGCACTCGCTGCCACTGCTGATCAATCACCAGTGTTGTTCAATAAGGTTTATAAGTGAAAAATGAAATTAAATTAGAGGCTTTGAGGTGTTTCTGTAGGGGTTGAAGCTTAGAGGCCAATTCTTTACTGGCCATTCAGCCCCTGTATGGCCAATCAGAATTGGGGCGTACAGACATAGGCCCGATTCTGATCCTGCAGGGATAGACGTGCCCATCGGATCAGAATTGGGTCTACAGCCTAGACTTGCAGGCCGGGCCCTGATTCTGACTGGCCACATGCCCAGCTACATACCCAGATAACTCAGCCTGGCTCTGTAATGGAGCTACAGTGCCATGGCGTTTTGTTGCAATGGCACCCTGGCTCCATTATAGAGCCACGATCCCCAGCAGCAAACCCAAAATGCCCTTTCCCCACAGCCCGACCCTGATCTGGTCTCTCATGGCCAGGGTCGGGCTACGGGGAGCCCCCTTCACCCCTCACTAGTCTGTTCCTACCATCTGCCATGTCCTCCAATGTCCAGGGGAACTTATTCCACCTCAGAGGTAGAATAAATCCTCCATCTATCCGGCCGACCCCAGACATACAGGGCTGACTTCTGAATCAGCCCTGTACATCTGGGGTCTTGTACCACCCATGCCCCGCCCTTGTCCTGACTCCTGCCCACCCCTTTCCACCCCCTCTTATGGCTCCCCGTGCAACACACTGTATGTACAGGAAGCCTGTGCACTAGAGTTGCAGGGGAATGAGTAGTGGGGATGTACGTCCCGACAGGGCATGCATCCCCGCTATTCATGACTCAGAATGACCTCCTTAGTGAATAATGGTTCTGAGTAGTAACGTTTTGGGATGCAGTGCTTCTGGGTGGTGTAGCTGAATGAGAAGTTGCTTTGGATGTTGGAGGTCCTGAACAGTGTGGTTGAGTTGATAGGCTAGGAACTCACTGGTCAGGATCATTTAGTAGGTGGGGTGACTTATTTGATAGGGAGATGGCTAAAGGAAGGCTGCTATGTTGTGAGCAAAAAAACCACATGTATTTCTTACTCCATTTCATGGGAATTTGATGGGAATTAACATTTGTGGTGATTTGCTTATTTTTTGTCTCTATTTGGATGGGAAGTGCCAGGAACTAGGAGCATAAGAGTATATGAAAAGCCATGCTGATTCACCCCTGCCAGAACAACAAGGCTCTGTCTCTGTCCTCGTGACACACAGACATACACATGAACATGTAGTCCCCAAGAGTCCCCTTTACACACAGACACAAATGCATGCACTCTCTGGCACATACATTGCGCATACCCCCTGACAGTTACTATGACACACACACAGATGAACTGCCCGAATGCCTGATTCTGAAAATGGAAGAAACCATTGTGTCACACTGCAAATGTACACTTTTCAACTTGTTATGTTACTAAGGGGTATGTTTATTAAAACCCTGCTAATGTGCGGGCCGCGGTAGTGTGCGGGTGCCATATAAGGAGTGGGCGTTCCAGGCTGAAAAAGAAAATCCGGAATTTGCATATGCGCTAAGATGCGCGGTGCCCATGTGCGCCCCGCACATTAGCGCATTAGATAGCTGCGCGTGAGGCATAAGTGGCGCGCTGATGTGCAAGCAGGAGAGCAGAGCCACAGCACAATGGTTAAGATACTGACCAATGGTGCAGAGATCAGGGGTTCAGTGCCCAATGAAGACAGCTGGCTGAGGCACTATTTTAGGAGCAAATAAATAATGGGAAGCATAAGGCGGCACGCTGATGTTTTTGGAGGCATTTTAATACTGGGCGGCATAAGTGGCGCGCTGATGTTCAAGTGTGTGGAAAATTGTATTATGGGGAAGATTGCTTTTGGAGTCATTTTATGTTTATTTTAATTATCACTACTAGCAAACACACTCTCAAAGCGTGTTAACATAAGGCGCCCTATAAGGCACATTTTAAAGTGCACTGTCTGCCAAGGCACCCTAGAATGTTGCTTATAGGGCGCTTTAGAGGGTGCCGTATGAGGTATCGCAAGGTAAGAGTACTGTTTTTATGGCAGCACTGTGCAGTTTAAGGAATGAAAAGCATAAGTAGGTGCGCTGACAGGCAAAGAGGAGCAGCAGTGCAGCACAATGGTTACGGCACTGACTACTGATACAGGGGTCATGAGTTTGCTCCCCAGGGTGCCTAATATGTAAGGCTGGCTGTGGCATCAGCTTTGCCATGTACATATGTTTTCCTGCAGCACTTTACTTTTATTTTATTAATTGCTGCCAGCAAACACGCCCTCACGTGCCGTAAGTGAAGGTGCCGTATAAGGCACCCTATAAGGCACTCCATAGGGCACATTATAAAGTGCACTGTCCGCCACGGTACCCTAAAATGTCCCCTATAGGGCACCCTATAAGTTGCGTCACAGGAGAATGTATAGTGCACCTTATATGGATGGGAACCATAAGGTGCCCTATAGGGCGCCCTATAAAGCACCCTCAGAGGCACCTTATGGGTACAGTACGCTGAGGGTGTTTTTGCTGGCAGCAAAAATGTACATTAAAAAGAGATAATGCTTTGGGCAGCCCTATCAAATAACCCCACTGTGAGCTTGAACCCATGACATCTGGTTTTACAGGCAGTGAAGTAACCATTGGGCTACAGCTACCAGCAAGCCCCAGGCTGGCTGCAGAGAGCCTGCACGTCACCACACAGACAGTCTGTTGTGGTCACCAGGATAGGGTTAGCACACCAGTACCCATGATGCACTCCACATGCAAATCAGCTGTCCACAGATGAACACAAGATGGGGTATGCACCCCCACAACACCTCGGCCTGGTAGGGGGAACTGACCATGTGCACCCCCACAGCACCTCGGCCTAGTAGGGGGTACTGACCGTGTGTTTTACTGGCACAGAGTAGCTACACACCGTCACATTGTGCGGGTACTGTGCTCACCCTGAGGGTGCAATGAGGCGCCCAGGACCAGGTCCACACCACCTTCCATGGCTGAAAGAGGCCATGCCAGAGGTCCAAAGCAGTGTTAATGTGTGAGATAGGCAGTTTCTGCACAAACGCCTTGGATATCTCTGTCTGTTTCAGTCAGGTGTAGCCCCCAGGTGGGCCATGTACCACCCCCCCCCCCTCCTCCAGGGTGGCAAACAGAGTCTCCCATCAATAGGTCCACATTCTACCTCCCTGCAAAGGTGGCAGTAGAGGGGACCATCAACCCTGGTCCTGCTGAGGGACATACACCCCACAGAGCAGTCAATGCAGCTCTAGACACATCCATAACACAATAGCAGACAGACATTAGGCCTGGATATGGTAAGCTGCACCCCAACACTATCTGATATTCTCCTGCAGCAAGTCATCAGCCGCTGCACCCTGCAAGCCACTCCATCAAGACACATACCAGCTGCAAACAGCCTGCTAGTTAGGCCATATTGCATGCTCCCAGTGGAGACACATGCACCCAGAACTGGGATGTCAGCATACACAGCAAGCAGATAAATCAGTGACTGGGCCCCAAAAGGGAACCCATATCTATCACATGAGAGAAATACTATATAGCACTATGGGGGTGCCTAGCCATGCTGTGGTCACTGCACAGTCAGGGTGAGAGTGATCTCTCAGCAGGACATACTGAGGTCACCCTGTCTGTATAGGTGGTTGCCAGGCAGTAAAATGTCCCAGTCAGTGCCCTATGCCCTGTGCAGAGGCACCCTGGCCAGGCCACCCTGTCCGGCCTATACCCATGGTACCTTGCTCCTCATTATGCAAATTGGCAGCCCAATACTGGCAACATTGCTGGCAGTGTGGGCTGTGGAAGGTGTTTGCAGCCACCACACACTGGATAGACAGACAGCCACCCGCACACCTATGCCAGCATTGTGCTACTATAGAGGAGTTCAGCAGCCATACCCACCACGCCAGTCCTGGGCACAGTACAGGCATGGATATGGTACGCAATACTGTTGGGGGTCACTCCTCAGGGGGGTAAACACTGTCAGAGACCAGACCTGCAGCACACACTGCAGACATCAGATTGATTGTTATGGTGGAGCTCAATGAGCAAAATGTGCTTAACGTAGGTCTTGCTATCTGCCAGTTATCATAGGAAACGTTTGATAGCTGTGTACCATATACCCAGGTGTAGGGTGGCATTGCTGAGGTATGCAAGTGCTAGTATTGGGAGATACAGGCAGGGCCCAATGTCCTGCCTCTCCAGGAGGCATTGGCCAATGGGGCCTGTGGGTGTGTGTGTGTGTGTGTCTGGCCCTGTTGGCTGCTGCTTTACGGCAGAGTTTCCCGACTCCAGTCCTGGTGTTCCAGACACTGTTCGGGTTTTCATGCTGTCCCTCATAAATATGCATGAGCTACATCTGCATACCATGGGGGTGGTGCATAGATATGCAGCACAGGCATCTTTAGTAGACAGCATTGGACCTGAATGGTGTGGGGCCCTCCAGGAATGCATTTGGGAGACTCTGCTCTAGGCAATGCGCCTGTTTATGGTGTCTGTGTTTGGTGTGGTAAAATATAGGCGTATTAACCATGCATATGTTCTCAACAATAAAGGTTTGTCCTTACTATCAGGGTTTAGTTGTGGGAAAAAATTATATGGACAGGATTGGCAGTAGCCCCAGCTGGCCTTTGAACCTGTGATTTTCTGTTCTTGCACACACTGTCTGTGTGCCCTGCACCACCGTGTTGCCACAGATGTGCTGCATTCCCTGGGGAGTCCATGACTGTACATCCAACAGAGCCTGTCTGTTGTGGTGGACGGTGCCAGCCTGCACAGGCCTAGGCCACTGTCTGCTGTGGCTTGCAGCCACTGCCCCCTCCACCACCTGTACCCATCTGCCAACATGCAGACATGTCCTTATCTGGGAAAAAGCATATGACCTGATTGAGTTGTGGCACTCCAGGACTGAATTTGGGGTACTCGGCTGTAGATAATGCCCATTGTTATAGTTTGTGTGTGGTGTAGGGTAAAATATGGTTGCTTGAACCATGCTTATGTTCTCTGCAATTAAGGAGTGTCTTTACTATCACTGTTTAGTGGTGGGTAAAACTATGGGGACTGGGTTGGCAGGAGCCCCAGCTGGGATTTGAACCTGTGAACTTCTGGTTGTACAGGCACTGGCTGTGTCCGCTGCATCACACAGAGACAGTAGCCACAGAGACAGTGCAGACAGTAGCCACAGAGACAGTGCAGTCCCTGGAAATAGGAAACCTGGCCGGACGAGTCAGAAACCCTGTTCTGCACAATTTTACTGTGGGCTCATTTACCTTGTATGGAGACAAAAGGGCAAATAAACCTCATAAAAAACCTCAAAAAAAGGGGCAAACACCCATAACCAAGCTGGGCAACAGTGATATCACTGGGCAACATTAAAAAACACTCCCAGGAAAGCTCCACTAAAATGAAATGATTTTTGAAAGGGTCTACGAAGCGTAGACCCTTCCAAAAATCATTTCTTTTTTTTGGAGCTTTTCTGGGAGTGTTTTTTATTGTTGCCCATTGCTATCACTGTTGCCCAGCTGAATTATAATTTTTACAATTTTTATTGTGGTCATTTTAATGTTTTATTTGAGATTTTGTTCTGTGCACATGTATCACACTGCTCACGTTTTGTTGGTTTCCCCGGTTTTGCTGTACATTGCTGACGGAAATGGTTTCTCTTCCCTTTAAATGGGCTCTAACGCGAGGTTTTCACTCGCGGTATTTTTTTGACCGAAATTCAGCCCCGCTCCTGTGCGGGGAGCCTCTCCCCTCCTACTCTCCACCCATTGACCCCGTCCCTCCGCCCCTCGGGAGCCTTCCTCCGCCCTCCGTAAGCCTTTCCATGCCTCTCTCGCACAGTAGCGGGCCGCGCACATGAGCGGGCCCGTTAGTGTGACGCGCACATGTGCGGGGCACAAAAATGCACTATTAGCGTGCACTAAGGTACCTTAGCGCACGCACAAGTGCGCCCCGCACAATTGCGCAATTTAGTAAAGATACCCCTAAATTTGTTAGCCTTTCACATTTCTGTTAGAATTTCACTGTCAGTCTTGGCAGGCAAAAAGAAAGCAGGACAGAAGACCAACGATGAAAAGAAGTCTTTATTAGGCGGTGAGATCAACCCGACGTGTTTCGGCCAGGAGACCTTCTTCAGGGGTTATTGACCTCTACAAATAAATAATGTAGAAAATAATAAATAATTAAAAATCAATAATAATAATAATAATAAATACTGAAATCATATAAAATAAATACATTAAAACATAACCAAACCATACAAACCTAATAAAAATGGATAGCGACTATAATACAAAATGCAGTACTCATCATAAAAATATAAAATCAAGACTCAACACAAGTATAATTGTTACATCCCATTCATAGATTAATTACATAAAGAGACAATAAAATGAGAGAGAAGATACTAATTCACCATACCAAATATGTGTTATATAAACAAGAGACCAGTCATGAAGGAAGGAAGCTCTGTTGAAACAATTCTAAACAAATTACACTTTAGAATATATGAGGAGAGGAAGATACCTAGGGGTATGTTTACTAAACCGTCTTAATGTTCCCGGCGCTAGCTCCAGAGATAATGTGAAGAATGCCATATAAGGAGTGGGCGTTCCGGTCCTAAGGTAGCAAGAATCGGTATCGCGCGATAGTGAGCACCGTGGCGTGTTAACACGTGTTAACCCTAAGCTAATGCCAGCAAAGTTCTAGAAGGAATAACAATGTAGCCCACTGGTTATGGCAATGACTGTGGAAGCAGAGGTCATGGGTTCAATTCTGCAGTGGGGTTGTGTAAGAAGGCTGTCTGAGGCATTACTCTAATTTAAACCAGTGCCATCTGAGGCATTTCCTTTTTTAATTTAAATTAGTGCTGCCAGCAAAAACACTCTCACAGTGCTGTAACCTAAGGTGCCACATAAGGCGCCCTATAAGGCACTCCAGAGGGCACATTATAAAGTGCACTGTCCCCCAAGGCACCTTATAATGTTCCCTACAGGGTGCCTTATACAGCGCTTTATGAGGCACCTTAAGGTTACAGCACTGTGAGGGTGTTTTTGCTGGCAGCACTAATTTAAATTTAAAAAAGAAATGCTTCAGACAGCCTTCTTACATAACCCCACTGCAGAATCAAACCCATGACCTCTGCCTCTACAGTCAGTGAAGTAACCAATAGGCTACATCTCTAAAGCTACTAACAAACCCCTGGGTGGCTACAGAAAGACTACAGGCCACCACACAAACTGTCTGCTGTGGTTACCAGGATAAGGTAAATACACCCGTACCCATGATGCACTGCACATGCAGATCAGCAGTCTACAGATGATCACAAGATGGGGTATGCACCCCCACAGCACCTCGGCCTGGTAGGGGGAACTGACCGTGTGTGTTACTGGCACAGAGTAGCTAGAGACAATCACATTATGCGGGTACTGTGCTCACCCTGAGGGCGAGGTGGAGCACCCAGCACTAGGTCTGCAGCACCTGGCTTAGCTGAGATAGGCTATACTGCAGATTGCCATCAGTGCCAGTGTGTGATACGTAGTCCTTGCAGACACACCTAGGATACACCTGTGTCCATCTGTATTTCACAGTCATATCCAGCCCTTCTGGACTATGATGCACCCAAAATAGTGCATATTCTGTGTGGGTGCCATGATCACATGATTTAAGTGAAGGGGGGTGTTTGGACCCATAGGTGGATTATGTAGTACCACCCAACCCACTCTCTGGGGCTCAGGGTGGGGGACAGGATCTCCCACCAACAGATCCATATTCTACATCACTGCAATGGTGGTAGTAGAGGGAACCATCAACCCCAGTCCTGCTGGGGAACAGGCACCCTACAGGACAGTCAATGCAGATCTGTACGCATCCATAAGGTAATGGCAGACAGACAGTAGGCCTGGAAATGCTCAACTGCCCCCCACCACTATCTGTCATTATTCCACAGCGAGCCTCCAGCCACTTCACCCTGCAAGGTGTCCCAGCCATACACATACCAACTGCAGACAGTCTGCTAGCTAGGCCATAGTGCATGATCGTGGAGGAGATGTGTGCACCCAAAACTGGGATGTGAGCACACACACCAAGCAGGTAAGTCAGTGATTGGGCCACAGAAAAGAGAACCCATAAATATTACTTGAGAAAAATACTTTATAGCACTATGGGGGGAACCTAGCCATGCCGTGGTCCCTGCTCAGTCAGGGTGAGAGTGACCTCCCAGCAGGACATGCTGTGGCCACCCTGTCTGTGCAGGTGGTGGCCGGGCACTACAATGTCCCAGCCATTGCCCTATGCCCTGTGCAGATGCATCCTGCCCAGGCCACCCTGATGGGCCATACCCATAGTACCTTGCTCCTCATTGGAGTGGAGGAGTGGCCTAGTGGTTGGGGCAAGGTACTTCAGGCCGGAAGGTTGGGGGTTCAAATCCCACTAGAGGACAGCAATCTTGGGCCGGAAGGACTGGGGTTTCTAGTCCCACAGGTACTCCTTGTGGTCTTGGGCAAGCCACTTAACCCTCCATAGCCCATGTTCCCTGTAAAATAGTTATCTCCAAGTTATAATGCCCTGTTCAATGTAATTTCAGTTTGTTCAATGTAAACTGCACTGATGCAGAATAGCACAGTATATAAAAGAATGCAAATAAATAAATTATGCACATTGGCAGGCAAACAGTGCAAGCAGTGTGGGCTGAGTAAGGTGTAGACAGCCACAACACACTGGATAGACAGATACACACTCCCACACCTATGTCAGCATTGTGCAAATATAGAGGCTTTTGGCAGCCCTGGCCACCACACCAGTCCTGGGCACAGTGCAGGAATGGCTATGGTATGCAATACTGTTGGGGGTCACTCCCCGGGGTGGTAAACACTGTCAGAAACCAAAACTGAAACACACTCCACAGATATCAGAAAGGTTGCTATGATGCAGCTCTATCAGCAAATTGTGATTAACTTAGGAATTGTTATCTGCTATTAATCATAGCAACCTTTTGATATATGTGTAACGTATTCCCAAGTTTAGGGCGGCATTGCTAAGGTATACAAGTGCTAGTATTGGGAGATGCTGCTGCGCGCAGGGCCCAACAACCTGACTCTCCATGAGGTTTTGGATAGTGGAGTATGTGGGTGTGGGTGTTTATGCCCCTGTTGGCCGCTGCTCTAGGGCAGAGTTTCCCAACTCCGGTCCTGGTGGGCCAAACACTGTTCAGGTTTTCATGCTGTCCCTAATGAATATGCATGAGATACATTTGCATACAATGGGGGTGGCGCATACAAATACAGCACAGGCATATTTATTAGGGACAGCATGAAACCTGAATGGTGTTTGGCCCTCCAGGACTGCAGTTGGGAAACTCTGCTCTAGGGATTGCACATGTTTATGGTGTCTGTAGGGTAAAATATAGGCATTTCAGGCATGTTTATTTTATCTGCAATAAAGGTTCTGTCTTTATTACCATGGTTTAGTACTGGGTAAGATACAGGATTGGCAGGAGCCACAGCTGGGACTTGAATTTGTGACCTTCTGCTCCTAAACACATTGGCTGTGTGTACTGCACCACACTGTTGCCACAGGGAGAGTTCATTCCCTGGGGATACCATGACTGTTTATCAGACAGACCCTATCTGTTGCAGTGCACGGCACCCACCTAAACGGGGCTAGGCCATTGTCTGCTGTGGACAGATGCCACTGCCCCCTCCGCCACCAGCACCCCTCTGCCACCATGCTGCCATGCCATTATGCCGGTGGTGCTGGTGGGGCGCAGTCCCAGGCCATCCAGTATGCTGGTAGGCAGTTGCCTATAGTGTGGGTTCTTGGGTAGGGGTGCCTACATGGACATGCGCGCTCCCCCCCCCCCCCCACACTGCCTGCCAATGTTATGTGCTCTTGGGGGTATCAACTGGGTAATATCCTCTGTGACACTGTGAGACACACACTCGTGCCCATATTGGACCCTCGTCAGTTGCTGTCTTGCTGCTTTACAGTTTTGGCATTCCTATGTGCCACCTAGGCACCTGCCTAGTCTACACTGTGCCCCAGCTGGACCACAGCATGTGCCGCCTGCAGCCCCCTGTATCCCATTTACAGCATCAGTTCCTTTGCCCTTTCCTACGTGCCCACTCTGCTGTTGCTGCACATGTGCATGCCATAACAAACCTGCCCAATCTAAATGACATAAACCCTGATCAGCGCTATTTCAATGTGGGATCATTCACTTTGTAGGGGGACAGATCATAGACCCTTCCAAACATGATATCTTAATTTATACGCTTTGTCGGTAGTGTTGCTTTATGTTTATCATTAATATCACTATTGGCCAGCTTGGTTATTGGAATTTTAGATGTGGTTCTGGTCCTTTTAAATGTTTATTTGCCTTTTTGGTCCCTGCGCATGTATCACAGCTATCACTTTTATAGGTTTCCCTGCCTTTGCTGCACATTGCTGACTGAAATGGTTTCTCTCTCCTGCAAATGTGCCTCTAGCGCGAGGTTTTCACTGGCGCTAATTTTCAGACCCTGATTTCATGACGTTAGTGTGCATGGAGCCTCTCCCTGCCCACTCTCTGCCCATTGACCCCTTCTCTTCGCCCTCTGGGAAGCCTTACTCCACCCTTCAGGCCCGGTTTTCACAGCGTTAGTGTGCCTTAATGCCGCCGCTGCGTTATTGCACGATAAGTGATGTTATCGTGCAATATCACGCGATAATACCACCACTGCGACGTTAAGACGGTTTAGTAAACATACCACCAAGTATCAATACTCACCAATATATTGTGATGATACACAAAAAGAAAATGAATTGCCAAATTACATCAACTGTGCAGCTTGGCAGGATTAAACCTAAAAAACACATATTATAAATTTACAGAGATGGTAAGTTCCACTCAAAGAAAGTAATGTACAGAAATCGGAGACCAGTGAATGCACAATGTCATGTTACAGTCCAATGCATTATAAAAACCATCCAAAAGCGAGACACTCTGAGGAACGCAGTTATATTAGGATGCCCTGCATCCAAACATCTTGGGAATTGTTAAAATAAAAGTGGAAGCCGGTAGCCCGCAATGTGTGAAATAAAGGATTTCAAACAAGCCACCCCAGCAGCATCGTACAATTGTGCAAGACAAGATTTCTTTAAGCAGTGATGTCCCTGATATACATAGACACACATTGTGTGTTCACTGGTCTCCGATTCCCATACATTACAGTTGTGAGGATATTAGGGGATGAATAAGCAAAATGAGTGGATCTCTAATTGTATGCATCCTCATTCTTCTCCTATAGATTCTTTTGTCTAATGCAATGCCATCAAAACACGGTTTGAGGCCACGTAGAGGAGCTTGCCCTGACTGCGGCAGTGAATCCAAGAGGAACTGCATCAGCAAGAAGTTAAGTTTTAGCACATGAAGTATATGTAACATAAACAGTGTAGGTCCTATGGATGGCCATCTGTACCTCACCACAGCATTAGATGCATGCTGGCACTATGTACTCCCAGCATGGAGCACCAAATTTCATCATCAGCCACACTCATGCTCTAAACAAGAAGATAGTCTGGACTAGCTGCAACTGGCAGAGTACCATGATCAGCTGTCAGCCAAGATGTAAGAAAACCTCAAACATTTCAAAAATATGACTAAGCAGCCCAGTATTCAGGTCATAGCAGCAAAGGGAGTCAAGAAGAAAGGAAGAGGTAACCCCAGGATGGCCCAGAGGGAAATGGAGATGAAGCTTGGAGGGAAATATACAGGGCAGGGTATACACATGAGTTGGACAGTGAGGGCGCTAGATGCAGAAATATAGGAGAACAACACCTATGCCATTGTCTGCCACTATCCACATGTGTAGGCCTCCTCGCAGTTAAGGCCTCTGAAGGCAGCTGCCCACACCGACACTGTGTTCATCATGTACCATCTTCTAAGACACTCATGTACCAAATAACTAAAGGTATAAAGAGCAGTGGCCGCTCTCCCCAGGCACATGTTGTTCAAGATTGTGATGGGGTATGCCACCTACATTTTGGCCAGTGGTTCAGCATAAGGTTTAAATAGTTACAGGAAGTTGATGTCACATGCACTTGTGAGGATTATTGTAACACAAATGAATTTATTTATGTAGCTGTATTTATATACCACCTTTCACTGGGTCAAGGCGGTTTGCAAATTAATATATATATATAAATATTTGATAGCTCCTGAGGTAATTGCTACATCCCTCTTTTCCCAAGATTCTATAGGTCTATATGGCAGATGAACCATGTGAGATAAAGAAACCAACTCCATGTTTATATGTAAATTAGACTTTATTGCTGATAGAAAAATAGTGCAGATATGGAATAAATTAATTTTCTGAGGTAGCAAGTTATGTAGTCCTATGATTACAATTACCAAGATAATAAGTTACTATTTTAGCAATAAACATCATTGATTCGCTCTGCACTCAGATGCACAGAAAATTAGCTGTCTGTCTAGGCTAGCCCTACATTCCTGGGAGAATTCAGACCAGTACCTTAGCTTTTGCCAGAACAATTGTGACTGGGTCCAAGAAGTCGTCTCAGGAATGGCATATAGTCCAAAGGATGGCAGTGGTCCCACGCAGAATGCAGATAGTCCGGATGAACTGGGTGATAATACAGAGCTTCAGGTCTGTGGACAGATTCACTCCTTCCCTAGGTTAGTCCTCATCCTTGCACACTGTCTGACTTTCCAGCTGGAGACAGGCAGATAGCAGGGCCTGACAGACTGCAGAGAGAAAACTGCCAGAGTCAGGGAGCTAATTTAAAGTTCCCAAAAATATTCAAAAATGCCTTTCAAGTGCACAAGTCAACCTAGCCTCCACTGGACATGACACAGTATTTGCCACGACACCACTTTACTGCACACCAGCATCTTGGCTTGCTGTTTGCAATCACCAAGGGTGTTACAGTGCATGTGTGGCATCACTGTATCATGTTTCAACTTACACGGTGCACGTGCAGGCTAGGTGGACATGGACAAGAGGACCTCTCCATTGCTCCCCCTGTGCCACACGCATGACTGTATGCTCGTGTTGAAACAAACAGATAAGTGTATCCTGCATTCCATGTCACACACATGGGCAAAACATAACAATACAATGTCAGAAGGATGTCATACAGCGACAATGTCAGCCCCTGCTGCACACGTGGGGACCAGTACATAGTGTCCAAAGTACAAAGGGTGTCTACAATCCAACAAGTCATGTTACGACTGTCCTTGAAACCCTGGGCATGCATAGTCAAGTGTGACATCCCAATATGCCACAGTACTGGAAAGGTCATGTGTGTCCCCTACGCTGAACACGACACCCAGCCAGAGCACAGCAGCAACGGTGTGTTGGACAGGCCTGTCGTGGCCAAAGTAGCAGTCCAACAATAATACTGTTCATCCTAGGCATGTGTCCCACTCGCAGAGGTCAAACATCCTATGGCACCATTTCCCAGGGATAGTTTCATGGTGTTGTTGTGTCCTCCAACAGGTGGTTGATAGTGTCGCCGGATGCACTGTAGTAGATATGCTTTGTGTGTTCACTGCCCTGTGTCAGAAGAGGATAAATAATGTATTGATATGTTGCTTGCAACATCAGCCCAAATTGCAGAGAGTCAAACATCAATATGTACGTAAGGAAACATCACACAGGCAAACATAACATGATCACAACACAGAACACACTGCATGTTGGGGACATTTTGAATTGGAACCGCAGATGAGGGTGTCACATGGATATGGTCATGTCCATGCCCATGTTACACAGGCGTTTCACAACTCCACCCCATGTGCATCAGCGTTCGTGTACAGAGACCCAACAGGAAATGTCTATGACACCGACACTAAATCATTAACATGTAAAGGCTGATGTCATTCACAAAAGACCAAAGGTGCAACCTACCGTGTGTTTGCAGCAAGTGTATGTTTGGGATCCCCTGAGGTGCTCAAAAGCCACAACACATCACAGTGAAGGGAGAAGATGTCATCAAAATGTGTAGAGTCACCATGTCCCCATGTCCAGCTACTGTTGATGCATGTCCACATTATGGCGATATCTGTGATACAAAAATGCTGTTGCACAGTGGTCTGTCAGCACACAAGAGATGGGTCAGCTCACAACACACAACACATATCCACAATGTAAACAACGTAAACAACAGTAAGGTAGAGATAGCACAGTCACCACCACTCCCCAGGTGTACAGACCCCTCACACCACATGATAGTGCAAACTGCATGCACACTGTATCATAACAGAGCCACCCACCCGCCCACCCACAAAGTATGAGAAGGTGAGCGTGGCACCAGTAACATATAGCCTGTATGTGCACAATGGGCGAATAGTGGAGATAAAGGCCTGGCAAATGCTATGATACATTGCTTTTGTCCGATGCTACAATGTCATGGAAGAGTGTAAGTGGGGCCCACCACCAGAACACCTAGGACTTGTAGACACACACAGCCCTGTTGGAAGTGTCCCAGAGACAGTGCCGTAGAAGACAAACTGCGTATGAACACATGTGGATATGTGTGGCCAACATCAACATATGGGGTATCGGGGAGCCCGATAAATAGGTCACCCACAACATATGTGCAGTAGACAGATAACCTGTGACATGTGTTGCTCCTGACTGTCCACACACACAAATCACCTGTCTGTTTGTCCACCTACCCCAGTGTCCTGCACGTTGAATGAGGTACACACAACTGACACTGCACTACAGCACCTGGAACGTCACCAAGCATGTCCTGTGGATCGAGAAACACAAGGGAAACATTCATATGTCATGTTGGAGCTATGCAACAAACACACCAGCATCATGTCAACATCTCTCATAACCCCCTAGACCCATCACAGTCTGGCAGTTCGTCATGATATGGTACCTAATTGTCCCCACCCAAACACACCACTGACATGTTCCTGGCCAGGTCCAAGGGCCTGTAGCCTGTCCGTCCCCTCTGGGACCTGTTTGCTACCCTCGAGACCATTGACCACAACCATCACTGCGCTATCCTGTATGTACTTGTCCCAAAGGACTTGGTACAAACTTTCCACCCCCATGTGTCTCCCATAGCACCCTCAGTGTGTGTTACTGTGGGTCCACCTCCCCTGCTAACCTGCTCCCAGGTGCTGTATGAAAGGGAACTATGCAGGGGCTGCTACATTCCCATGGCCCCATACCCAGTTCCCTGGTGCAGCAGGCACATCCACTGGCTATCCCTAGCAGCTGTACGTTGATGTGACCCATAGATATCTCACCACGCATGAGCTATGTTTGGCAGACCACAATCTGACCGCAGTTTGCCCCCTGACATTGCTGGCTGCAGGTACCCCCACTGCATGAATTGAGCATGGCCACAACCAGACATCTGGGCATCACCCCTAAACCCTCTCAACCCTTACAGTGTCTGTGTATAGGTTAGATACACCTTATGTCGACGTGGTCGTCAAGGTAGCAGGTCTCTATGACTCCTCACTCCCTATCCCCACACATACCCATCATGTAGCTAAGGCCTGCAGTGTCCCCCATAGATAACATCAGCAAGGTCCCTTCCATCCACCCAGAACACACACATAAAGCACTAATGACCCCCTCCATCACCCGCCAACCTGGTCACTGTAGCCTACACCTTGCTGGTCTGCCTCGAAATCATCTATGTCCATCGCAATGTATGCAACACTGCACTGCATGGCTAAGCTACCGACATGCACAGTATGACAATAACACCCCACTTGCCACGACACCTCACAGGCCCCAGACGAGGTCAAGACATACCTGCTGATCTATACATGGAGTCACATTGTGGTTGCCCTGTACCCTGACCTGCATAACCCAAGTACTACAAATACTACTACTACTACTACTACTGAGCATGTAAACAGTGCTAACACCTGTATGCATCGCCATATCGAAACCTGTAACACACAGTCCCTGCTCATCAGAGCATACGATCCATTCAATCCCCTCATATTCCCCAAATGTCATCCCCACACATCAAGCCAGCTGGCCCTATCTATGGGCCACTCACCCACTGTTAATGTGGGACCACACACCTGTCACCTTGCAGCACCCAACACCTGGAACTAACTACCTGTGGCTGCAGGGCAGCCACCCTTAACAACCATCCAAAATCCTGTGTGTCAGCCTACCACATCACCTAAGCCTAACAAACCTGCACACATTAATCACCTCCTCCCGCTGTTGTCCCCTGCCCACACCGTCTGTGTTAGCAGTTGGACCACATACTAAGCTCAGATGGCCAGGCATTGTGTCAGCAATGTCAGTGCAGTGCTGTGTATGATGGGTAGTGCGATACCAATGCTCAATAGTAGGAGTAGTACAGATATCTATACAAAAGTGTCATTCGGAAACATCCATTACTCACATGCAAATAGCTCCTCAATCAGCTGGCGCCTGAGTGCTGCGCACTCACATGTGTCACCACGGCCACGGACAGGAGGGCACATTGGATCGTCTTCCAGATCCTCATTAATTTCAACATCGATATCATGCCTGAGAGCAATGTTGTGCAGGATGCAACAGGCAATAATGATCTCTGCCATTGTCACGGGTTGGTATTGTAAGGCCCCGCCGGTCCTATCCAGACACCTGAAGTGAATTTTCAAAATGCCAAAGGTGCGCTCGATGACAGAGCATCTAGAGGCATGGGCCTCATTGTACCTCATCACTGCATGTGTCCGTGGTAGACGCACAGGGGTTAGCAACCATGGCTGACACCCATATCCTGAGTCACCTGCAGAAAGAAATGTTGAACGTTGAAACAGTAGCTGATGTCCGCACACATGCACACATGAATGTATGTTCAGACCCACAGCACCTACAGATCAGACAGAAACATAAGGGAACACATTATGGGACACAGCCACTATGCGTCAGTGTCTGGAGGTGTAAGATACAGAGCACAGGTGAGGTAGACGGAGTGCAAACAACAGTAACCTGAACCACAGCAGACACATGGGCAGAAACCAGAGGCCGAAAGGTATTTGCGGCAGGTCTGAACACATCAGAGACACACATGCAATGCACCTTGGACAAGGGCAGAGATGCACACATGTGCAAGCATGTGACAGTCATGCTATTCCCCACAAACAAATGATGCGACAGGAACAGTCACCACACTGTGGCAGGCAGGATGGCATAGACAAAACCACACTGTTGATAAATGGGAAGCATACATGTGTGTCATACTGAGCCAACCGAAACACACAATGCCAAATGGCGTTATACGTCAAATATCAGTGTGCCACCAGCACACAGCACCGCAGCACAGAGGACCTGGTGCCAACTTCCCTCTCCCCCCCCCCCCCCGGCAGCTTGCACACACACAGATGACACACACACACAACTCGGGACACACGTCAAGGACAGACATGTGTGTGGATGGATAGCAGGGGTATACAATGTGCATGTCAGAGATGACAAATACCCACCCAGCAGGACACAGTCCTCAAATTGTCCTGCCTCAAATTGTATGAACAGTGCCGAGTGACACAGGATATAGGGGTCATGGGTGGACCCTGCAAACCGTGGGACCACATTCAGAATACACATACCTGTATCACATACAACCTGAACATTCAGGGAGTGGTAGTGTTTGCGGTTGCAGAACACTGCCTTCCTGTCTCTGGGCGGGACCAGGGCAACATGTGTGCAATCAATAGCTCCCATCACGTGTGGTAACCTGGCAAATGCCTCAAAGGCCTGGTGCAGGGTCCCCCACTGTTGCCTAGTGTTGGGAAATGCAATGTAATTCCCAACCCATCTGATCATGGCACTCAGTACTTGGTGGAGACAGCGTGAGAAGGTGGGGCGGCTCATGCCACCCACTGTGGCCACAGATGACTGGAAACAGCCAGAGGCAAAGAAATGTAGGGCACCAAGGAGCTTGACAAAACCCGGTATGGCATGTGACCGACCAGTCAGGGGCTCAAGGTCAGGTCTCATATCCTTATAGAGCTCCCTAATAGCCCCTGTGCTCAGGCGGTAGAGGGAGATGACCTGGTCCTCACGCATGCCCTGGAGCTGGGCCCTTGGCATGTAGAGGCGAGGCTGGTGGGCCTGCAACTCGGCACACCTTCTGTGCCTTGCCAGCACAGCCCCTGCCTGGCCTGCCCCACAGCTGCAGGTCGGTGTTGGAGCGGGCCTGCACCCCTACCCCATGCTCCAGCCCCATGGACAACATTTCCCTCATCAGGCAACCGCAAGCCATCTACATCCCCCAGTGTAACTGAAGCAACTACAAAAGCCGCCATAGCGGACACTGTTAACCCAAACCCCCTCACCATCCCACCTGACTCTAGCCCTGCCACTCACCTCCACCCCCAAACACTGAACCAGCCACACAGCAAACCCACCACCCACCAACCATACCACCCACCAACCGTGTCACCCACCACCCACCAACCGTGTCACCTACCTCTCCCAGCACATACCAACCCAGCCACACACCTCCCCCAGCATTCACAAGGGCTGCCGCTTGCCTCTCCCACCACTCACCACCCTTGCCATTCACCTCCCCCACCACACACCAACCCAGCTACCTACCTCCCTCACCGCTCACCAACCCTGCCACACTCCATACCTAACCAGCCTCTGACCCTCCTTTCGCTACAACACCAATAATGCACACCTCCAACCTCACTTGCCAGCACTAACCCCTCAACGTATACCATGTGTGCGCATTGAATTATGGACCTTCGGATGTCTGCACGTGTGTGCATGTGTTGCGCATGCACACAGGTGGTGCGTAGGGTGCGTATGTGAAGCCATGTGCCGCACATGCGCAAGACATGTACATGTCTGCACATGTGCGGTGCATAGCTCCACGGCCATTCCATAGGCAACAGGGGTTAGCAGAGCCATGCGCTGCACATGCGCAAGATGTGTGCATGTCTACGCATGTGTGGCGCATGGCTCTGTGGCTGTCCCATAGGCCCCAGGGATTAATGGAGCCATGTGCAGATCTGTTTGTATCACCCAGGGCAATGGCAGACAGGCCTGTATATGCTCAGATGCCCCCCCCACCCCCACCCCCACCCCTACCCCCACCCCCACCCCTACCCCCACCCCTACCCCTATCTGACTGATCAGCAGTGGGCACTGTCAGTCTTCACCCTGCAAGGTGCTCCAGCCATACACATGCTAACAGCAGACAGTCAGCTTGCTAGTACATAGTGCATGTACCTGGAAGAACAGTGTACACCCAAAATCGGATGTGAGCACACACAACAAGCAGGTATGTCAGTGATGGGACCCCAGAACAGGGAACCCATAGATATCACCTGAAAAACATACTGTATGGCACTATGGGGTAACCTAGCCATGCCATGGTCACTGCTCAGTCAGGGTGAGAGTGACCCCCCAGCATGACATGCTGTGGCCACCCTGTCCTTGCAGGTGATGGTCAGGCACTACAATGTCCCAGCCATTGCCCTATACCCTATGCAGATGCATCCCGCCCAGGCCGCCCTGTCCGGGCCATACCCACGGTACCTTGTCCTCATTATGCACATTGGCAGGCTAACACTGGAAACAGTGCAAGCATTGTGGGCTCAGTAAGGTGTAGGCAGCCACAACACACTGGGTAGACATTGCCACCCACCCGCTCCCTAACCTTGAGGGTTTAAGGAAGGGCTGGTCTTGAATGCCCTTGAGGGTTGAGTTTGTAGTTGTATAAGGTCAAGTAGTAAGGCAGGCAAAGAATATTTATTTACATGAGGTTTTATTTCTCCTGCTCCACGGTGGAAGTGCAACAGACGCAAAAGAATATATAATAGCCAAAACAAGAATGAGGCAAAACAGGCTTTTCAGTGCTATGCTAAAATGTCCATTAACAGCTAGGGTTCACATTCAGTGGCATGTGAGCTCTGCTTTAACTAAATCAGCTCTGGCAAAACAATAGTGCTCCTGAGATACAAAGAAATTATGCTGTAACTTATTTACTTTTCATAAGCTCTTCAGCATTGCAAACATTCAGGTTACTTTGGTATATCTCTGTATTTAACCTTTCAAGCTTTGCTTTAATTATCTTTCTCAATGAGACATGTTGAGCAATCCATAGGCTGTTCTTGTTCTATCATTGGCATAGAACAAACTAGTGGCATTTCTACTTCAGAACTGCTTTCAAGCTGTGCTGGCTTATGGTTAGAAATTTCCCGTCTCTCTAGAAATTCTCTGAAGTCCTTAAGAAGTAATTCAGCCTGCTTCCTTCCTGGGCTAAGCTGAGAAACTGCTTCTTCTTCAGGTAAGCATTTGTTTGAATTCCTTATCTCAGGATAATTAGTAATGCTGTATCTGTTTGGATAAGCATTCAGTGTGCTGGAAGTATCCCTCCCCCACTTGTCTGTGAATGCAAGTGCCGGGTTAACAACTTCAGCTGTGTTTGGAGAGCTTCTAAAGAGTGCTTCAAACGTAGGACCATCAGACTTCTCCTGGCTTACTTCTCTGCAATACAAGTCAGCTGTTTTCTTCCTATTAGCTTTCCTGCTAAAGGTTTCAGCTGGTTTGTGAGAATAGCTGGGACTGCTTAAACAATTTCCATGCTGCACCCAACTGCCACCGTATTGACTGAGTCTGTCCTGGGTTTTAAAATCAGCTTTCACTCTTTCTGGCTTCACACTATAAGACTTGCTAGCTGTATCAATCACACCGTGTACCTTGTTCTGAGGCTTCTTCCCTGAGAATTCCTTGCCCCTCTGCCTTCTCTTCCACGGCTCTGCTCTATCCTCCAGAAGCCTGGGCTTTACCCTTGGATCTCTCAGAGCTCTGGAACTCTCCTGGTCACAGAAGATTCTTTTAGCCCCTGAGTCTCCCAGGTACCTGCTCCTTGAGTTTGAATCCTTCCTCAATGGATTACAGCCGGTCAGTGTTTCTCTCTCCAACTCATGGACTTCTGAATCCAAAACTCCTTCTTCCTCTGAGCCTGAATCCGAATCTGAAACTGAAACTGAATCTAACTGTTTCTGTTCCTGGCTGCTTAACAAGCTGCCTGTGCTTTGCACAGCCCGCCTCCTGCTTGGGCGTGCCCAATCAGTAACTCTGCTTCTCCCCTCCCCCGAGGTGAGCTGTGTTAGCTGATTAGTCATGTGTTTCTTTCTCTGAGAAGAGAAAATCCTGCATTCTCCTGCAGTACCGGTTCTCTCCACCGGATCACCATCTGTTTCCATAGCTTCTGGGGAAGCTACCATGTCACAGATTCCACCCCCCCCCCCTTTAGATATCACTGGCTGGCTTAGGCTCATCCGCACAGCACGTGATACGACTTAACGCGTCTGCATTTTGGTGGAGTTTTCCAGCTCGGTGCTCTACCTGGAACTCGAAAGCTTGTAGGGCCATAAACCATCGCATAAGCCGGGAGTTATGGTTATCAGGGCCGGATTTACCTATACGCCATGTACGCCATGGCGTAGGGCCCACAGCCGGCAGGGGCCCACAAAAAAAGAACCAGGTAATTTTTTTTAAACACAGTTAAAAAAAAAAACCTGGTGGCTGCCGCCGCGGGGCCCCCTCTGCTGCTGCGGGGGCCCCGTCTACAAGCTGAAGCCGTCCCGTCGGGTCGGGTCGGGTCGGGTCGGGTCTCTCCCTCCCTCCCTCCCTCCCTCGCTGCAGGCTGCGAGAGACGCGAAGATAGAGCGTCTCCTCGCGTCTGTGTTAAGCCCGCAGGGGCTGATGGGATTTCCCATCAGCCCCTGCGGGCTTAACACAGACGCGAGGAGACGCTCTCCCTTCGCGTCTCTCACAGCCTGCAGCCTGCAGCGAGGGAGGGAGGGAGAGAGAGACCCGACCCGACCCGACCCGACGGCTTCAGCTTGTAGACGGGGCCCCCGCGGCAGCAGAGGGGGCCCCGCGGCGGCAGCCACCAGGTTTTTTTTTTAAATTAAATTTTACTTTAGGCCGGGGGGGGGTAGGACTGGTAATGGGCTATGGGGGGGTAGGACTGGTAATGGGCTATTGGGGGGGCTGGGGCTGGAAATGTACTGGGAGGGGGGTAGGGCTGGTAATGGGCTATGGGGGGGGGTTGGACTGGTAATGTGATTTGGCGGGGTTGGTCTGGTAATGGGCTATTGGGGGGGCTGGGGCTGGAAATGGACTGGGGGGGTAGAGCTGGTAATGGGCTATGGGGGGGGGTAGGACTGGTAATGGGCTATTGGGGGGCTGGGGCTGGAAATGGGCTGGGCTGGGCTGGGGGGGTTAAGGCTAGAGGTGGGCTGATGGGGTTAGGACTGGTAATGGACTGTGGGCTGTTGGGGGGGCTTAGAACTGGCAATGGGCTTTGGGGGGGGTTAAGACTGGTAATGGGCTGTGGGCTGATGGGGGCTGTCTGGTAATGGGCTATGGGGGGGGGCTAGGACTGGAAATGGGCTGGGGGGTTAAGACTGGAGGTGGGCTGATGGGGTTAGGACTGGTAATGGGCTGTTGGGGGGGGTTAGAACTGTTAATGGGCTTTGGGGGGGTTAAGACTGGTAATGGGCTGTGGGCTGATGGGGGTTGTCTGGTAATGGGCTATGGGGGGCTAGGACTGGAAATGGGCTGGGGGGTTAAAACTGGAGGTGGGATGATGGGGTTAGGACTGGTAATGGGCTGTGGGCTGATGGGGGGGGTAGGACTGGCAATGGGCTGATGGGGGCTGACTGGAAATGGGTTGATGGGGTTAGGACTGGAAGTGGGCTGATGGGGGTTAGGACTGGTAATGGGTTATAGGGGGGGGCTTAAACTGAAAATGGGGTGATGGGGGGTTAAGGACTGAAAATGGGGTGATGGGGGGTTAAGGACTGTAAGTGGGGTGATGGGGGGGCTAGGACTGGTATTGGGTTGGGGGGTTGCTAGGACTGGAAATGGGCTGATGCATGGCTAGGACTGGAAATGGGCTGATGCAGGGACTAGAAGGGAATGGATGCTGGTGAGGCTGGAACTAGAAGGGAGCTGATGTTGGGGGAGGATTAGAATGGGATGGGGCTGGAAGAGTAAAATGGAGAAGGGAAAAATATTTTGTGTGGGAGGGATAAAAAATCTACAATTGGCCGGGTATTGGGAGAGTAAGTGGGGATTGAGGATGGAGGGGTAAAATTTGAGTGGATGAAATAGGAATGAGGAAAGAGCAAAAGGAGAAAGATTAGTATGTTAAAGCAGATGTAGAGAGAGAATGGAAAAAAATCTAGAAGAGAGAAGAAAGGACAAATGGACAGCAGACGATGGAGAGTTAGCAGAAGACACGAAGAAACCAGAAGAAAGTGGCTGGAGCAATTGCAGCTGAAAAAAATGCACAAAAGGTAGAAAAATATCTCTTTATTTTGAATTTATTAATTGGAATATGTCAGCTCTGGTAAATGTGCATCATTAACATCTGCGCTTTGTTTAGTACAAGAGCAAATTAATGTATAGTTTTATTTCTACAGTGTTGTACATTCCAAGTTTGGCTTTTGGGATTCCCAGTTTAATTATTGTCTTCCTATTTCTAAATTGTGATTACTTGTTTGGTGATGGTCTATGTTCTGCATGTGTAACTGAGCTGAGGTGTTCTGTTTATATAATTCCTATTTGACATTGCCACTTGTTCTCTTTCCCCAGTAGGTCATGTATTGTTGTTCTCTGAAATGTATTGGTTTAATATTTGCAGTGTTGCCTTTTGATTGGTAGAGTATGGTGCTTTGTGAGTCCTGGTAGTGCTGTTAGGATACGGCGGGTTTACTATGGGCAGTGTTTGTAGTAGTTCCTAATGTGTCTGGCAGTTGGCACTGGATTATAGTAATGTAGAAATCTTTTAGTCTTTCTTTATCCATACACTCATTAAGAGGCACGTTTACTAAAAGTTAGTATATGGTAATATTATGCAAATATTTATGCAAATGAGGCCCCTTATGCAAATGAGGTCCGCACCCCCCTTGGGCCACCCCTGCTGGGGGCCCACAATTTTTGTTGGCGTAGGGCCTCACTCAAGGTAAATCCGGCCCTGATGGTTATGCATTTGATTTAACCATTTTAAGGGTGCGTGGTCCGTGACCAGGATGAACTTCCTTCCCACTAAGTAGAAGCGCAGCGCATCAATAGCCCACTTGATGGCTAAACATTCGCGCTCAATTGTGGAGTAATTTCGCTTCGCCGGTGCCAGTTTCCTACTCAGGAATAAGACTGGGTGTTCTATACCCTCATGTCACTGAGATAAGACAGCGCCAAGGCCCGTATCAGAGGCGTCTGTCTGTACTATGATGGTTTTGGAGAAATCTACTCCCTTCAAAACCGGTGCTTCGCAAAGCTGCCTCTTTAAAAGGTCAAACACCCGTTCAGCTTCTGCACTCCATTTGAGCTTATTGGGCATATTCTTCCTAAGCATGTCCATTAGCACGGCGGTCTTCTCTGAAAAATGTGGGATAAATCGTCGATAATAACCCACCAGACCCAAAAAGCTGCGTAACTGTTTTTTATTGGCAGGTTTTGGGAAGGCCTGTACGCTTGCAATTTTACTAAGTAATGGCTTTACCACTCCATGGCCCACCACATGACCCAAATATTTTACTTCTTGTCCCCCAAAGAGACACTTGGCAGGGTTCAAGGTGAGGCCCTCATTCCGGATCGCTAGTAGCACCGCTTCGACTCTTTGTAAATGCTGAGTCCATGTCTCGCTGTGAATGACGACGTCATCCATGTAGGCGACTGCATAGGCGTGATGTGGACGTAGGACCATATCCATGAGTCGTTGGCAAGTGGCCGCGGCCCCATGTAGGCCAAAGGGCATCCTCCTGAATTGATAGAGGCCTATAGGTGTACTGAAAGCGGTTTTCGGCCTAGCCTCTCTGGTAAGGGGAACTTGCCAATACCCTTTTGACATGTCGAGCGTCGTGAGATACTTGGCTTGCCCCAGGCGATCGAGGAGTTCCTCAATCCTAGGCATTGGATACGAGTCGAATCGGGATATCAAATTTACTTTCCGAAAGTCAATACAAAATCGGATTGACCCATCCGGTTTCGGTACCATGACGATGGGACTGTTCCATGGACTCCGGGATTCCTCGATGATTCCCATGGCTAGCATCTCTCCCACCTGTCGGATTACTTCAGTCTTTTTCGCCTCCGGTAGTTGGTAAGGACGCTGCCTTACCACTTTGCCCGGGGGTGTTATTATTTCGTGGGCTATCAATTTTGTTTCTCCAGGTACTGATGTGAGAACATCTTTGTACCTTGATAGCACTTGTCTCAGTTCCTGTCTTTGGGCCCATGAAAGTCCCTCATCCAATCGGGGTTCAGGATTCTGCTTGCAGTCGGTCAGCTGGGGTCCGAGGTCCTCTTCTTCAGCCTCCTCCCTCTCCACTGAAGCTGATAACCCTTGCAGGCTGTTGGTCCCTGTAGATCCAAAGCCTTGCGTATCCCGCATCGTCGTGGATAAGACAGGCACCTCTTCCAAAGGGGGAAGTCCGACGCGCTCACAAATCAGTTGTGCTATGCGGTCTCCCGTCTTCACTCTGAAATCATTTTTCCCAAAGTTGAAAATGAGTACTTTTATAGAACCGCGGTAGTCTGGGTCTATTACGCCCGCATCGATGTATATAAAATGTTTTAGCGCCAGGCCTGACCGTGGAGCTAGTCGGCCGTAACACCCAGTAGGTAGTTCTATTTGTAGAGCAGTATCTACCAGTGCCTTTCCGCCAGCGGGGACTACAATATCTTCAGCACTGGTGAGGTCCAAACCGGCTGCATTAGGCGTGGCTCTCTTGGGTGCCTGAGCACTAGGGGTCATTTTGCAGAACCTTAGGACAAATTTGGGTTTTCCTGCATTATCGTCCCTTGGAGTTTCTTTCCTCTGGCTACCTTTGCTGGCCTGGGCCAATAAGGGTCGAGGAACTGACTTCACTCTCTGTGTGGCCAGAGCTTGTGCTTCTTCAGGGACCTTTCCTGTGTGGGAACCCTCTCTCTCCTGTAAGTCTTGTACTAGCCCTTGGTGAAACTGCGGCCAATCTTTGCCTAGAATCACTGCATGTGGGAGGCCTGGGACAATTGCTAGTGGAATAGTTCTTTGGGCACCTAACCCTGCTATGTGTAGCTTATACACTTTGTAGGTGGACGTTCCTCCGTGAACACATCTTATCTTTACTGAATTCACAGGCTGAATTACTTCTGTGCCCTGCATGGCTCCTATTCTTTGCCATAACTCTTCAGAGAGCATACTCAACTCCGCTCCTGAGTCTAGCAAAGCTTGAGTGGTAATTCCCTGTACTGAAACAGAAAGAAGAAACTCTGGTCTATCTTCCATATAACTATCCGCAATTAAAGCAGTTTTTACAAAACAGTGTTTTTGCACATGTCCCTCTTGCCCACATTTGTAACATTGTTGCTTACACATGGAACTTTTCCACAAAGGCATGCACATTTTTACCGGATCTTCCTGCACCCTCCGTCTCCTTTCTGATCCGCTAGTGCTTGACTCCTGGGAAGTAGTGCCACCTCTCTGGGCAGTTAGCTCTGCCTCTATGTACCTCTCAGAGAGAGCAACAGCTTCCTGGGGAGTTTTGCAATTCTGCAGGATCAGGAAGGTGCGGATTCCCTGGGGTAGAGCGTTCATGTATTGCTCCAATACCAATTCATCAAGTATGGATTCCACAGACCTCCCTTCTGGAGTTAACCATTTGTTAATCAGACTATGAATTCTGTGACACAAGGACTTAGGGGTCTCACTCGGCCTCAGTCTCACACTCCTCAAGCGAGTGTGGTAGACTAGAGGAGTGAGTCCTAGTCTCTCCCTTATTGCCTTTTTCAAATCCTCATAGCTTCCGGCCATTTCAGCAGGCATGGCGCGGTAAGCGGCCATCGCTTCCCCAGTAAGGGACGCTGCTAACCTTAATGCCCAGTGTTCCTTAGGCCATAAGCTAAGGCGAGCTACTCTTTCAAAGCTCTCAAGATAATCATCTATGTCATCTTTACTGGTAAGCTGTCCAAAATTAAACAGAGTTCCTGTTTGTAAATTAGCAGGTTGTACAGTGTCAGTCAGAATGGAACCTGTATTAGACGCTGGTACAGTCGCTTGCTTCCTCTCTTTCAACCACTGTTCCATCATGGTCAGTAGAGGTTGCTGCTGTTCCCTTAAACTCGCACTGGCTCTCTCCTGCGCCTGCAACGCAAGATCAGACTGGCGCTCCATCTGCGTCGCCATCCAATGGAATATCTCCTTGGCGTCCATCGCCATCTTGGAATTCCTGCAATCAAAACAGAATACAGACCCAAGTGCGGTATCACAACACACTGGACTATCTGAGCTTTCCTTTTTTTTCTCTTCCCCTAGTAACCACTAGGCTGCACCCTCGCCCTGGTATCCTCACAACCCGGGGTGGATACCCTTTACCTGGCTAAGGTGTTTTTCCAGCACGTCAGCAATGGATCCTGTAGCCTTCTGCAGTCCCCCTTCCTCTGCTGGGCTCATCAGCTCCTCAGCTGGGCTCCGTTGGAAGATGGTCTCCGCAGCTCCTACTGTGGCTACTTCTTGCGCCTGCGCAGTATCCTCAATACTACGCCACTTTGCCCCCCACCCGCTCCCTAACCTTGAGGGTTTAAGGAGGGGCTGGCCTTGAATGCCCTTGAGGGTTGAGTTTGTAGTTGTATAAGGTCAAGTAGTAAGGCAGGCAAAGAATATTTATTTACATGAGGTTTTATTTCTCCCGCTCCACGGTGGAAGTGCAACAGACGCAGAAGAATATATAATAGCCAAAACAAGAATGAGGCAAAACAGGCTTTTCAGTGCTGTGCTAAAATGTCCATTAACAGCTAGGGTTCACATTCAGTGGCATGTGAGCTCTGCTTTAACTAAATCAGCTCTGGCAAAACAATAGTGCTCCTGAGATACAAACAAATTATGCTGTAACTTATTTACTTTTCATAAGCTCTTCAGCATTGCAAACATTCAGGTTACTTCTGGTATATCTCTGTATTTAACCTTTCAAGCTTTGCTTTAATTATCTTTCTCAATGAGACATGTTGAGCAATCCATAGGCTGTTCTTGTTCTATCATTGGCATAGAACAAACTAGTGGCATTTCTACTTCAGAACTGCTTTCAGCTGTGCTGGCTTATGGTTAGAAATTGCCCGTCTCTCTAGAAATTCTCTGAAGTCCTTAAGAAGTAATTCAGCCTGCTTCCTTCCTGGGCTAAGCTGAGAAACTGCTTCTTCTTCAGGTAAGCATTTGTTTGAATTCCTTATCTCAGGATAATTAGTAATGCTGTATCTGTTTGGATAAGCATTCAGTGTGCTGGAAGTATCCCTCCCCCACTTGTCTGTGAATGCAAGTGCCGGGTTAACAACTTCAGCTGTGTTTGGAGAGCTTCTAAAGAGTGCTTCAAACGTAGGACCGTCAGACTTCTCCTGGCTTACTTCTCTGCAATACAAGTCATCTGTTTTCTTCCTATTAGCTTTCCTGCTAAAGGTTTCAGCTGGTTTGTGAGAATAGCTGGGACTGCTTAAACAATTTCCATGCTGCACCCAACTGCCACCGTATTGACTGAGTCTGTCCTGAGTTTTAAAATCAGCTTTCACTCTTTCTGGCTTCACACTATAAAACTTGCTAGCTGTATCAATCACACCGTGTACCTTGTTCTGAGGCTTCTTCCCTGAGAATTCCTTGCCCCTCTGCCTTCTCTTCCACGGCTCTGCTCTATCCTCCAGAAGCCTGGGCTTTACCCTTGGATCTCTCAGTGCTCTGGAACTCTCCTGGTCACAGAAGATTCTTTTAGCCCCTGAGTCTCCCAGGTACCTGCTCCTTGAGTTTGAATCCTTCCTCAATGGATTACAGCCGGTCAGTGTTTCTCTCTCCAACTCATGGACTTCTGAATCCAAAACTCCTTCTTCCTCTGAGCCTGAATCCGAATCTGAAACTGAAACTGAATCTAACTGTTTCTGTTCCTGGCTGCTTAACAAGCTGCCTGTGCTTTGCACAGCCTGCCTCCTGCTTGGGCGTGCCCAATCAGTAACTCTGCTTCTCCCCTCCCCCGAGGTGAGCTGTGTTAGCTGATTAGTCATGTGTTTCTTTCTCTGAGAAGAGAAAATCCTGCATTCTCCTGCAGTACCGGTTCTCTCCACCGGATCACCTTCTGTTTCCATAGCTTCTGGGGAAGCTACCACATCACAACATACACACACTCCCACACCTATTTCAGCATTGTGCAAGGATAGAGGTGGTTTGCAGCCTTAGCCGCCACACCAGTCCTAGGCACAGTGCAGGCATTGCTATGGTACTCAATACTGTTGGGGGTCACTCCCCGGGGTGGTAAACACTGCCTGGAACATACACTGAACCACACTCCACAGATATCAGAAAGGTTGCTATGATGAATCTCTGTCAACAAATTGTGTTTAACATAGGATGTGCTATCTGACATTGATCACAGCGTCCTTTTGATATATGTGGAACGTGTTCCCAAGTTTAGAACGGCATTGCTAAGGTATGCAGGTGCTAGCATTGGGAGATGCTAGTCTGCGTAGGGCCCAACGGCCTGACTCTCCATGAGGCATTGGATAGTGGAGCCTGTGGGTGTGGGTGTTTGTGCTGCTGCTCTACGGCAGAGGTTCCCTACTCCGGGCTGGGTGGGCCAAACACGGTTCAGGTCTTCATGCTGTCCCTACTGAATATGCATGGCTACATGTGCATACATTGGGGGTGGTACATGTAAATACATCTCATGTGCATATTTATTAGGGACATCATGACAACCTGAATGGTGTTTGGCCCTCCAGGACTGCAGGTGGGACACTCTGCTCTAGGGATTGCACATGTTTATGGTTTCTGTTCTCTGTAGGGTGACATATAGGCGTTTATGGCATGTTTCATTTCTCTACAAGAAAGGTTCTGTCTTTATTACCACGGTTTACTACTGCATAAAATATAGGGACATGGTTTGCAGGGGCCACAGCTGGGATTTGAACCTGTGACTCTCTGTCTCTGAACACACTGGCTGTGTGTACTGCATCACACTGTTGCCACAAAGGCAGATCATTCCCTGGGGCTACCATGACTGTACATCAGACAGATCTTGTCTGTTGCAATGCACGGCACACACCTAAATGGGGCTTGGCCATGGTCTGCTGTGGGCAGCTGCCACTGCCCCTTCCACCACCAGCATCCCTCCGCCACCATGCTGACATGCCCTTATGCTAGTGGTGCTGGTGGTGCGCAGTCCCAGGCCAGCCAGTGTGCCGGTAGACAGCTGCCTATGGTGTGGGTTCTCAGATGGGGGTGCTTACATGGACATGCACACTTCCCCCCGGCACCACCTGCCAATGTTCTGTGCCCTTGGGGGTACCTGCTGGGTGATATCCCCTGGGACACTATGGGGAACACACTCATGCCCATGTTGGACCCTCGTAAGTTGCTGTCTTGCTGCTTTACAGTTTCAACATTCCTATGTGCCACCTACGCATCTGCCTAGTTTGCAATGTGCCCCAGCGGGACCACAGCATGTGCCACCTGCAGCCCTCTGTATCCCATTTACAGCATCAGTACAGTTTCCCTGTCCTACGTGCCCACTCTGCTGTTGCTGAACATTTGTACGCCATAACAAACCTGCCCAATATAAACGATAAACACGCTGATCAGAGGTATTTCAATGTGGGATCTTTCACTTTGTAGGGGGACTGAGAATAGACCCTTCCAAACATGATATCTTCTTTTTTATGCTTTGTCAGTAGTGTTGCTTTATGTTTCTCATTAATATCACTATTGGCCAGCTTGGTTATTGGGATTTCAAATGTGATTCTGGTCATTTTATCTGTTTCTTTGCTTTTTTGGCTCCTGCACATGTATCACTTCAATCACGTTTTTGGGTTTCCCTACCTTTGCTGTACATTGCTGACTGAAATGGTTTCTCTGACCTGCAAATGTGCCTAGCACCAGGTTTTCACTGGCGCTAATTTTCTGAGCTTCATTTCACGGCGTTAGTGTGCAAGGAGCCACTCCACACCCACTCTCCGCCCATTGACCCCTTCTTTCTGCCCCTGGGGAGCCTTCCTCTGCCCTCTGGGGGGCCTTGCTCCACCCTCGGTGCACCTTACCACCGCAGCAGACGTTATCACGTGATACGTGACGTTCTCGCACGGTAATGCACCATTATCACACGATAACGTCACATATCACGCGATAACGTCGCAGCTGTGATGTTAGCGCTGTTTAGTAAACATACTCCAAAGTCATAAGAATGTCAAACCAAGAAATCAATCACCTGGCTGAAAATGAAGGCAATATCTCATGTACAACTGAACCCAACATAAACATTTACAATTCATAATGCAAGGTAACAGTGGCAGAAATTCAAATTATGGGCACTCAAGCTGCAATTTTTAAAGGTCCCCCAGAGCAGGGTAAGTCTACTTCAAAGGACATGAGAGCAGCTGGAAGACCAGATAGTTTCAGATAGTCCTCATGGCAGAAGATAGGGTTTCATAGCAAAAGGGCAACTGCTGAGAAAATAATAGGGCACATGGACTCCTTACGTAGGTCTGTCATAGAAGGTACAGTAAGTAAATCCTAAGCAATCAATCTAAGAGCTCAGGAAGGGGTGGGTATCTGTGGGTTAATAAAGAATTCAAATCATGCAAAGTAAACATGTACAGCAATTTGAATGTTAAACAGATACATTTATACTGAGAACAGAAATGCACAGGCAGCCAATATAACTCATGTGTATGGAATATTTCCATAGATGTGATTCTCACATCCCAATTTGTGTTGTGCTGCTGGGAGTGGCTAGTGAATTTTGTCCCATGTCTGGGATGAGATAGGAATAGCGGTTTTGTGTCTCTTTCAGGGAATAATTATACATTCACTATGCTTCATTCTCCTTTTTACCTTTTTTACTCTTTTTTATTCTTTTTTATTGTTATGTCGTTTACTGTTTTATTACATTAGTAGCTGCTTTTATGGTTTTGATTACTTTAATGTGGCATCTGCTATCAATGCTGTTTTATGTAAGCACACAATATATTGTTTTTGACCACTACTCCTTGTCAGTTGGTTTCATTCCTGTTGCAATTCCAACCTCTTCTTGAATTTTCACTTTTATATTATTTCCTTATGGTTATGGTCTCTGTTGATAGCTCTGTTCTCCAACCTGTTTCATCTGCTCGCAATTTGGGTGTTATTTTTGACTCTTCGCTCTCTTACTCCTCTCATATCCAAGTCCTCGCTAAGACCTGTTGCTTTTTTCTCTTCAACATTGGCAAAACCCGCCCCTTTCTCTCTGAGCTCACTACTAAAACTCTCATCCATTCCCTAGTCACCTCCTGCCTTGATTATTGTAACCTCTTTTCTGGTCTCCCTCAGTCTCATCTCTTCCCTCTTCAGTCTATTTAGCACTCCGCTGCCTGTTTGATTTTCCGTCAGCCACGTTTTGCCCACATCACTCCTCTCCTCAGATCCCTTCACTGGCTCCCTATCCGTTTCCGTATTCAATTTAAGCTTCTTCTTCTGACCTATAAGTGCATTCACTCTGTGGCTCCTCAGTACCTTTCTTCTCTCATTTCTCCCTATTTCCCCCCTCGTGTACTCCATTCCTCTTCCCAGCTGCTTCTTGCTATGCCCTTCTCCCTTATTGCCAACTCCAGTTTCCACTCTTTTCACCTTGCTGCTCCTTACGCTTGGAATAAACTTCCTTTGTCTATATGTCAGGCATCTTCTTTGCCCTCTTCAAACTCAAGTTAAAAGCTCAGAATGGAGGAGTGGCCTAGTGGTTGGGGCAAGGTACTTCAGGCCAGAAGGTTGGGGGTTCAAATCCCACTAGAGGACAACAACCTTGGGCCAGAAGGACTGGGATATCTAGTCCCACAGGTGGTCTTTGGCAAGCCACTTCACCCTCCATAGCCCATGTTCCCTGTAAAATAGTTATCTCCAAGTTATAATGCCCTGTTCAATGTAAACTGCACTGATGCAGAATAGCATGATATATACAAGAATTGAAATAAAGTCTTTCTGCCTTTGGCTCTTGATTTTGCTGTTCTCCTTCCTTCCCCTCTTTTATTTCATCTTTCTTTCTTCCTCTTACACTTGTTCTTACCTCTTTCCTTCATCCTGTCTCTCCTGCTCTTGTCTCTTTGCCCTTGTTCTTATCTTTTTCTACTCCTTTTTTGCTTTGTCTTTTTAGAATGTAAGCTCTTTCAAGCAGGGACTGTCTTTATGTGTTTTCATTATACAGCGTTGCGTGCGCCTGGTAGCGCTTTATAAATGCTTAGTAGTAGTAGTAGTAGTAGTAGTAGTAGTAGTTTAACTGAGATTCCCTTGGTATGTGATTAATACACTTGAGGTCACCAGACTAGATAGGCCATATGGTCTTTTTCTGCCATCATATTTCTGTGTTTCTATATGCCTCTTGGTCGTCTTCTAAAGAGCAACTCAAAAGGTGAAAACCCCATGGAACTCTGAGGTACCTCACAGATGGCAAACATCTATGTTTCTATGTCATTGTGTCTCGTTATAAGTGCAGTTAGGAATGGCGACAGCTTTTTCTTTTCATCAGCAGTGTCTGCCCTCTCTCTTTACATTGTCGGCATTTTTCCAATGCACTTGGCGTTTCCTTTGGTGTTTGATCAATTAAGCCCTCAGCTTAGTTTTCTCAACCTACTGTTAAATTGTTATCCGATCGATACCATGTGTGATTTACCTGATTTCTAGGGGCTGCTCATATATCACGATATCATTATGCCTTATAGTCTCAGTTTCATGCCGGAAAGCCTGAGACCATTCCTCAAGTTTTGAGTGAGAGGTAGTGCTACATTTTTGTATATTTTGGATCAAGGGGTATGATACACGTGGAGTGATTTTGCAACTAGAGACAGTATACTACACTCTGAAAAATAGCCCATATTTTTGGTCCCGTGGCTACTGGCACGATATGCCAAATGCAATTTAACTCAAAGATTTAGTAGACATGGAGATATATGCCAGGCATTTGATTTATTTTCTATGCCTTTACAAGTCCTGGGGTTGGTTTGAAATTGCTTCCTTTCTACTATAGTTCGGGCATTGTGTGATCCTTTTGATAGTCTACACATGTATTATCTTAGAATTTCATGGATTGTCCTCCCTAATATAACTTCCTTTGCATATATTTAATTAGGTTTCCTTATTTTTTATTCCACCAATTTAGGTGATTACCATAACAAATCATCCCTTATTTTCTTGTGCAGAGTGGTGAGTAGTTTGGGGCATGTGGTCCCTATATACAGTATTTATTGAATTTGTTCAATTGGAGAATTATATATTTATTTTTTAACCATGGCTCTATTGTATTTGTTATTCTTATCGTTTACTATTATTACTGCAATTATAACAGATGATTTTGGTACATATAGTACTAACACATATACACATGAATTTATAATATGTCTATTTATGACTTTTTATATACTTTTTGGTGAAGTTTATTCCTTGCCTTTTTATTTAGTTTTTACCAGAACCTCTATGGTCAGTTTTTGACTCATATGTATTTAATTGTTTCTATTGCAGTTTTTGAGGTCATTGTCCCTTGAGGAAGGCCATTGACCAAAACATGTGTTGGACTCACCTACTGTTTCTCAATAAAGGGTCATTAAATATCCAAGGTGTGCTTCTGTCCTGTCCCCTTTGCACCTCATTCATGTCTGAGAGAATTATCTGCCCTTTGTTCCTGCACTGTGTGCCAAGGTCATCACCACCTTCTTGTCCAAAAACAGTTTTCCCACTTGATTGTCCTGCTGCAAAGTGCATCACCAGCCCTGTGTGGCACCATGCAGATCTAATCTGACAATCCTTTGCTGCATGTGTCCAGGTCCATGTGGATTAATGAGATATGTGAGTAGGTCACCTTCCAATCCTTTATCCTGGCAATACCCACTCAAAATGAGGAATGGGAACATGTTGCTTGCGATGGACCTGCACAACTTTCTGCTCTTTCCCATGGTGATCCTTTATATAACCTTGGGCTTACCACTTGTATAATGTGAATAGGCATGAGCAGTGATGCTTCATAGGTGCTATGGCCAGCATTGAGAATGTTATCCTTAGTGCATATCTGGACATGAAGGGATAACTTAGGTGGAATGAGCATATGAGATTGATCTCAGAATGGGTAAATATATGATTTGCACAAAGTGAATGAGTGTGTCTGATTTCCCATCTACAGGAAAGGCCACAAGCTATGATCCACTGGAAGCAACTCTGATGCCTAGAGATGAAGCTCCTTCACAGTCTGTGGCAGACAAGGCAGAGGGTATTGCATACACTGAGGTGAGGATCAGGTGGCTAGCCAAGAGGAACATATGGATGAGGAGGCAGAGCTGCATATGGGTATCCAGGAGGAGGGTAAAGAGGAAAACTTAATCCAACTTCAACTGCTATTTCCCTTCCATGATGGCCAGGAGTCTGTGAGGAAGCAGCAGTAGAATTTAATGGACTTCATGCCAGGCAGAGATGCTATTAGTTGCTGTGGTGTGGGAAGTGCCTGCTGCAGTAGACTCAGCAATTCCTGGCTCAGTTGGCAGAGAAGATCAAGGAGCAAAGGAAATTGATCAGCATCAGTGAGTGCCAAATGCACATACAGGAGAAAGAGCTAGCAGTATGCAAGGCCCTGATAGCTAAAGTTCAGGGCCTGCAGAGGACGCTGTATCACTACAGCCAAAAACACACCATGTTATTTACAGCTGTTCAACCACCTACCCCAGCACTATCTGCATCCCCAGCCTTTCAGCCTACACAGTCATGCTGAAGAGGAGGACACCTCCACTGCCTCGATGACATCTGAGCAATGAGCTATCATAGAACACCACCACCCAACAAATATTGAGACCTGAGCCCCGTGAAAGGGGGAAGCCCCTTAAATTTCCATCATTCTATAGGGCTACCCATCTCTCAGGTGGATGAATGATGTCTCAAAAAGCTCTTATGAGAGCAGTAAGACATTATCCAGTTTACTATCACAGCTGCCTAGGCAGAGTCAGGAGCAGGGGGCAGGTGGAAAAAGGAAGAGGGACAGGGATGAAGAAATAAATAAATATGCCTTTCTACTCTATGTACCTTAAAGGAAGGGGGCAGAGGTCTGATGGGAGTGAGGGTGGGGCATCTGGGTTGGGTGGGGCAAGGGGCTGTGTCAGGGTGGAGGAAGGGCAGGAGGTAGTGATGGGAGTGGATGGAGAGTGGAGGAGGGGTGGACATGGGGGGATAGCCAAAGGTCCTCTGAATGATGGAGTAGGTGTGTCTGTAGGCCCTGTTGTACTGTTCTTCATCTGTGTGGGGTACAATGACAGGGGTCAGGAATCACCTCTTTAGAGAGTAGCCTCTGTCTCCTTAGTAGGTAGAGAAACCTGTGAGAACCAGGTTATTGGTTGTGGTGGGAAGGCACTGAAAGAAAGTGCTTTGCTGATTGTTGCTGCTAGAGACCACTGAGAACTCCTTGCATCTGCATGTCTAGGTGGAAGAATAGGCTGGTGCAGGGCTTATCAAGCAGTCATCCATCAGTGATTTGTCTGCATCACATCTCCATTATCACCACTAAATCCAATCCAGACTCGTCCTTACTACCTCTAGATCCAGAACTTTATTTCCCATATTGTGGGTACTAGTATATATAGTTTTGCTGAAGCTGTCCATTTTCCCTTTTCTATGCAAGTGTTTAATAATGTTTTCTTTACTTAGCAATTTTACTTACCTATGGGCTTTGTTCTCCCATTCCCAGTGATTCTATTAATTTCATTTCATTTATTACATTTTTATACCAGAAAATAAACACACAAAAAAAAATCAATGTGGTTTACATAAAGATTTTCATAATAGATAAAAGCATAATAAAACATCTCCATTATAATCATAAATAATTGTGCTCCTTTAAAGTATATGGGTCTGATATTCGAAGGGCATTTACCTGGTTTACAGCCTAGTAAACCATATAAATGCCTTAGATGGGGATATCCAACGGCACATACATGGGTAGTCCTGTTGAATATCCCCCTCCGGCTAGCATTGAGATGTGTTGGGGGTGTTCTGGGGCAGAGCGGGGGCAGAGGCACAAGATAACTGGACAGCAGCAATATTGTATGCTGCCCAGTTAGTGCTTTGTGACGAAAAGATAGGCGAGGAAAACCCTTGCCTATCTTTATGGCACAGAGCACTAACCAGGCAGCATGCAATATCGCTGCTGCCCAGTTAGCTTTGGCGGCTTCCGTGTTGTGCAGCAATGCCCAGATATTCAATGGAGTGAGCTCCATTTATCTGTACACATTGTAACCTCCCATTCAACCAATTTTTAACCCAGTCATTCACTTTAGGGACCATCCCTAGAGTGCTCAATTTATTTATAAGTTACCTGTGCAGAAAGGTGTCAAAGGCTTTACTGAAATCTACGTATACCACATCTAGGGCTCTCCCTTGGTCCAACTCTCTGTTCACAGAGAAAAAGAAATCAATCAGATTTGTCTGACAAGACCTGCCTCTTGTAAATTCAAATGGACTTGGATCCTGCAATCCATTGGACTCCAGAAACCTCACTTTCCTCTGTTTTAGCAGTGTTTCCATTAATTTACTCACCTCAAAGATCACACTAACTGCCCTGTAGTTCTCAAACTCATCCTTACTACTGCTTTTGTGTAAGGGTTTCTCCAGTCCACTGGGACCATTCCTGACTAAAGAAGCATTGAAAAGGTCAGTTAGCAGAGCCGCTAGAATGTCTCCAAGATCCTGAAATGTTGTTGTTAAGTGCCATCAAGTCAGTGTCGACTCATGGCGACCCTCTGGATAGTTGTCCTAAATTGTATTTGGTCTTCAGTCAGGTGGCTCATTGTTCACAGACTGATACCCATAGCTGCTGATATTGTATTGATCCATCTCATTGCTGGTCTTCCTCTTTTGCATTGACCTTCTATCTTGCCAAGCATGATGTCTTTCTCTAATGATCTCTCTCTTCACATGATGTGTCCAAAGTATGAAAGTTCAGATCATTAATGTTGGCCCCCCGGTGGTAGCCCCAACCCCAGAGTTGATTAGTGTCCCCCTCCCTTTAATGTTAAACCGCTTTGACCCGGTGAAAAGCGGGATATAAATACAGTTAAATAAAATAAAATAAATAAAATAAAACTTATTGATATTGCCAGTTGTCATGATCTTTGTCTTCTTTTCATTAAGATGCAGGCCCATTTTAAGACTATGTTCCTTGTCGTGAGAAGCAAATGTTTCAGATCATCTTCACATTCAGCCAGTAATGTGGTATCATCAGCATAGCGAAGGCTGTTTATGAGTCTTCCACCAATCTTCACACCTCTGTTGTCTTCATAAAAATCCTGCTTCTCTGATGATTTGTTCTGCATATAAATTAAACTGGTAGGGGGAAAGTATGCGGCCTTGTCATACACCTTTGCTTATTTTAGACCATTCTGTTTCTCCTTGTTCCGTTCAAACTGTTGCTTTTGGTATACACATGCTTCTTAATGTGGCCCAGAGTTTCTCATAGTTTACACAGGCAAAAGCTTTGCTGTAGTCAGTAAAGCACAAATAGATACCCTTTTGGTATTCTTTAGTCTTTTCAAGGATCCATCTCACATTCGCGATGATGTCTCCCATTCCTTGCCCTTTCCTACTTGCACTTCAGGTACTTCTTGTTCCAGGTATGGTTGTAGTCTCTGTTGAATAATCTTCAGTAGAATCTTGTAGGCATGTGAGATCAGAGCGATTGTGTGATAATTTCCACAGGCAGTTGGATCACCTTTCTTTAGTATTGGTATAAATGCAGATCTTTTCCAGTCAGTAGGTCATGATGTTGTCTTCCAAATTTCTTGACAGAGCCTTGTAAGTATGGTAACTGCTGCATCAGATTGCTGTAATATCTCGATGGAAATGCAATCAATGCCTGGTGTTTTGTTTTTTGATAAGGTTTTCAATGCTGCTTCAACTTCTTCTTTCATCACCAATGGTTCCCGATCATAAGGTACAGGTTGAAACTGCAGTTGGTCCATTTGATCTTTATCATATAAAAACTCTGTATATGCTTTCCACCTTTTCTTTATCTTCTCTGCATCATTCAACATAGAACCTTGAGCATCTTGTAACATTCCATTTGAAGGCTGGAATTTTTTTCTTTAACTCTCATAGTTTTAGGAAAGCCAATCTTGTTCTTCCTCTAATAATTTCTGCTTCTATTTCCTTGCATGTGCCATTGCAGTACTTTTCATTATCCTGTCTTGCTGCACATTGGAAATCTCTGTTGAGTTCTGTGATTGTCTTTCTTTCTCCTCTGGCTTTAGCTTCTCTGCATTTCTAGGCAATTTTTAGAGTTTCTTCCATCATCCATTTTGGCCGTTTTTGCTTTTTTACCTTTTGTAGAGAATTTTTGCTTTCTTCCAACACAACCTTCTTGATATCATTCCATAACTCTTCTGGAGCTCTGTCATTTGTATCCAAAGCAGCAAATAAACTTTGCAGGCAGTCTTTAAATTCCAGTGGTATATTCTCAAGATCATATTTTTCTGCATTCATGAGTGGCTTGCTCTTTTTCAACTTTAGCATGAGTTTGCATACTAGTATTTGGTGATCTGTACCACAGTCAGCTCCAGGTTTTGTCTTTGTTGATGTTATAGAACTTTTTGATTGTTGACTTCCACAGATGTAGTCAATCTGATTTTTGTACAATCCATTGGGTAAAGTCCATGTATACAGTTGCCACTTGTGTTGCTGGAAGAAGGTGTTTGAGATGAATAGATTGTTGGTCTTGCAGAATTCTATCAGTCTTTCTCCAGCTTCATTTCTGTTGCTGTCCATATTTTCCAACTACTTTGCCTTCTTCTTTGTTGCCAACGTTTGCTTTCCAGTCACCCATGACTATTAGGATATCCTGTTTGCATGTTCTGTCAATTTCAGCTTGTACTTGCTCATAGACCTCATCAATTTCATCCTCTTCTGCAGCTGTTGTTGGGGCATATACTTGAATTATAGTTGTGTTGATAGGCATTCCTCGTATATGAATAGAGAATAAGCGTTCCAATGACTGCATTGCATTTCATTACAGTTCTTGCAAGTTTCTTCTTTATTATAAATACACCATTTCTTCTTTGTCTTTCATTTCCAGCATAGCAGACCATGTGATCATCTGATGCAAAGTGCCCGATGCCAGTCCATTTCAGTTCACTGAAACCCAACAGATCAAGTTGTACACATTCCATTTCATTCTTGATCACCTCTAAGTTCCCTTGGTTCATACTTCGTACCTTCCATGTCCCAATATGTAAGACATCTTTGCAGCTTCTGACTCTCATTTCATGCACAGAAACATCAGCAGTCAGACATCCAGAGGGCTTTGATCCAACCTCATCATTAATGCTGGCTTTACACTGGAAAAGTCTTTAGCTCCTCCCAAGTAGCTAGTTGAGTGCCTTCCGACCGGGGGGTCTCATCTTCCAGCACTATAGTGCAATTTGTTTTTGAAGAGCTTACTTAACTCTCCCCTCACCAGCAACCTCACTGGGTTCTTGGAGCTACAGACCGCTACATTCAAAAGCAATGGGAAGATTATCAAGACAGCAATAAATACAACACAGTTCTATAGAAAATACACCAAAGCTTCAGTGGAGAGAAACTGAGAGAAGCACGTTCTCCCTGTTTACTCTAACTTACTAGCCATGGTTCTCTTTATTTATAAGGCTTTTTTAGATGATACAGCATAATTTCACTTTATCATTATACGTCATGTATGTTTATCATATTGTAGGTCAACTTATTCACCGTGGGTCAATGTGGAGCCATAAATGAAGTCCAAGACATAATTGTTTACTGTTACATGGCCATTATGAGGAGACATACAGGATTCCAAGATATAGAATGACCTAATTGACATAATTGTTTACTGCTGATAACTTGATATCTTCTAACCCTGAAAGTATTTTAGCTAATAACCCTGAGACAGAGAGGCTAGAAGTACAACCTGCCCTTTTCTTTATTTATGTAAACCTTCACTTAGTAAGCAAATATATGAAGTTTTATTTCTAAGCAAGGTTCTGAACAGAATTAACTCTTTCTCAGGTTTAGTCAGTGTAATAGTGTATGGTACCCTGTACTAATATACATGCTTTCAGTTTTGTTGTGACTATCCATTGGGTTTTCATGGCAAGATACAGAAGTAGATTGCCAGGCCTTTGCCCCACGCATTTTAAGTTTAGTGTCGTTTTCGTTGTCACAGAAATGTGTTCCTCCTCCTTCAATATTGTCCCATTCTGCTGCTGCCCAGATGGGTTTTCATGGCAAGATGCAGAAGTAAATTGTCAGGCCTTTCCTCTGTTCAGTTTAAGTTTAGTATTGTTGCTGTTGTCACAGAAATGTGATCCTCTGCTGCCAACACTGTCCCATTCTGCTGCTGCCCAGATGGGTGGTTTGTCTTGGTCTGGCACCTCAGCTGAGACCTGTCCATCTTGGGAGACCCTGCCTGTAGTTAAACTACCAATAGTTTAGCCCTCAGCATCACTGATGCACACAAGATCTCACAGCATGACAAGCTGCAAACCAAGGGAGGGAATCCTGCAATTTTCTTGGATTTATACTATTCAGCCCCATCACTTTATCTATTTTTATTTTAGCTAGTTCCTCATGAACAGTCTTCTGAAAATTATTTAAGATCCCCTTTACTTCTGATCCTATTTGTGGGTGTTTTCTGAGGTCCTGCTCCTGGCCCTTCATCTGTGAACATAGAGCAAACATATTTGTTAAGCAATTCTGCTTTATCCTCAGCTTCTACATATTCCTCGCCTTCACCCTTGAGTTTAACAATACCACGTCCCCCTCTCACTCACATATCTGAAAAATGTCTTGCCCCCCATTTTATTGCATTGGCTATTTCTTCTTTTTTTTTGTATCTTTGCTTTCCTGACTACTTTCCTAGCTTCTCTAAGTTTTTCCAAATATTGATGTTTGTCTTCCTCGCTCTGTGATCTCTTGTGTTTTATGAAGGCCACCCTACTTTTCTTCACCTTTTCAGATACTTCTTTTGAGAACCACAGTGGCCTCCTCTTCCTTTTACATTTATTTACCTTTCTAACAAAATGGTTTCTTGTCCTTAAAATATCCCCTTTCAGTTTGGCTCATTGCTTTTCCACATCCCCCAAGTGTTCCCATCCTGCTGACAACTCCTTGAGGTATTGTCCCATCTTGCCAAAGCTAATTTTCCTAAAGTCTAAGAATTCCCACTTTTGAATGGACTTTATCAGCCCTAGTCCTAATACTGAGCGACACCATCTGGTTATCACTGGATGCAAGATGATCTCCCACTATATCATCAGAATCACTTTCCCCATTCATAAGCACCAAGTCCACATGTGGGTTCTGTTACCATTTGCCAGAATAGTTCTCCTTGTAGATAATCTAGGATCTCCTTACTTCTAGATGACACTGCAGCAGGATTTGCCAATCAACATTCGGTATATTGAAATCACCAATCAGTAGCACATCTCCTTTCATGGCAATACTGCATATGTCTTCTATTAAACCTCTGTCTACTTCTTCTCCCTGTGAAGGAGATCTGTATATCATAGCAATACAAATGGATTTCCCATCCCCTCTTTCTAGTTTAACCCACAGTGCCTTCTCACTCTCTTTTAAGCTCTTCAATTCTATAGCTTTAATATTATTTTTTACATATAGTGCTACTCCTCCTCCCCTTCTTTCTACCCTGTCCTTCCTGAATAAAGTATAGCCCAGTATAATTACATCCCAGTCATGGTTATCTGTTAACCATAAACACCAAAATCCAAGTCAGCCTCTTCCATTAAAGCCTCTACATCTGGAATCTTATTTCCCTACTATGGGCATTTATGCACACCACTTTCCAGATGTTGCCCCTTTGACCCACAGAGGTATCTAATGATTTCTACAGAGGTATCTAATGATTTAATTACCTGAGGGCTTTCACTTACCTGGGGGCTTTCGCCCATCCCCAATGAATCTAGTTTAAAATTGTATTCATTAGGTTAGCCAATCTGCTGTGGAAGACACTTTGACTGTTCTTGGATACATGGATGCCATGTCTGCTCTGCAGCCCTTCAAAAATTATTCCATAGTCCTGGAAACCAAAACACTCTCAATGACACCATCCACACAGCCATATTTTCATCTCAAGGATGTAAGCTTCTCTGCTTGGTCCTTTACTCTCAACAGGGAGGATTGAGGAGAACACCATCTGCACACCTTTCTGCTTCACCCTCTGTCCCAGAGTCATGAAGCCATTTTTGATATGATCAGAGGGATATCTAACAACATCATTTGTGCCGACATGGATGAGCAACATTAGATAATAGTCAGTAGGCTTGGAGAGTCTCGGAAAACTCTTTGTAACATCTCAGATTTGGGCATCTGGCAGACAGCATATCTCTCTGGACATCAAGTCTGGCTGGCAGATGGATGCCTTAGCACCCCTCAGAAGAGAGTCACCAACCACCACTGTCCTTCACTTTCCTGTGGTCACTGATTCCACAACTTTGGTGTTCTTGAGCTCTGGTTCTTCCCTTTCCTGGGATACTTTCACCTCGTCCACTTCCAGGGCTTCATACAGGTTCTTCAATTCAAGGGCTTGAAGAGTTGGATTGCCAATTCTGCTGGCTCTGGTGACTTGTGTCCAACTTTCTACATTCTGTGCCATCCCTTCTTCTCCTCTGTCAGAGAGCTTGGATGCTTCAAGAAGCATCTCATCAATGTACTTCTCGCTGTCTCGAATGCTTCTCAGACTCATCACCTCTTCTCTGAGCTTCTCCACTTGGTTCATGAGCATTTCAGCTTACAAGCATCTTGTACATGGGACTGGTCCTTTAACTGGCATAGGGCTGTCTGTCTGGACAGAGGCAGAAGATGTAATGGGGGCAACAGTTTTGGCAATATGATTTTTCCCAGCCATTGTTCAGTTGCTGAAGCTTTGATACCTGTTGAAATAAACAAGAGAGACCTACCAAAGTCCCTTTTCCTCAGCTGCCCTTTAAAAGAAATAGCAGCTGACCTCTTTTATGTGTGTTCTAATAGCACAATATATGACCCTGTGTGTAGCCCTGCTTTCTTGCTAAACAACTATTATTTTATACTAGTAAATTTTGAGATGATGTGTCTGAAGTATATAGATTAATATGTTTGCTTTGTAAAATTACCTTATTAAAGCTCCTTGAAGAATGGCAAAATAATAAATAGAAATCAGAGCATGAACATTTTTTTGTTATTTTAAATGCCAGTTAAGTTATTTAAAATATTGCTTTCTAAAGACTACTGCTTTTGGTAATGATACTGTTACTTTCTATTGTAGCAACCGGAGAAAATTAATTTTGCATGCAAATGTAAAACAAAGAAAAATTAGAACATTTCTATTATATCTGCGGTATATTTATAGTTATTTATTTTATATTGTTTTCTCCTTGCTGCTTTTCTATAAAGCTCAATGCAGTGTACAAATAAGAACAAAACAATGGGTACAAAAATAATGGTATATGGGCAAACACATTATATAGGCCCCTTCCCTTTTCTTACATCTACCTCCTTTTCTTCAAGAGAATGATTACAGATCAGTTTTCCAGGCCATCATCACACCCCATCTCAATTACAGCAACATACCGTATCAGGGACTGCTGAAACAGGCATCATATCCACTTCAATAAGGGCAGAACACTGCCACTAGAATCCTAACAGGTACATCAGGTTGCTAACACATAACCCCCAGCTCTCAGGAGATTACCCTGGCTACCAATTGCTCAAAGGATTAAACATAAGACCGTAACCACCATCTATAAAATCCTTCACAAGCTATCTGCTCCCTGTCTTGATGATCTTATCTCAAGAATATCGACAACAAGGCCCATAAAATCAGCAAATCCTAATCTTCTTACCATCCCCCACTTCATGACCAAATGTACCCAGCATACAAGCAATAGAGCTTTCTCACTATTTGCTCCAACTATTTGGAACTCACTACCAGAAACCATCAGATCTGCACAATCTCCTCAAGATCTTAAGAAACTATTAAAAACACATTTCTTCATTGAACATTTTGCTCCTAATAACATTACCTAACTGCTTATACCATAACTATCTACACACCTTTGAATTATGTATAACCCCATATTTAATGCCAAGTTTACTTGACGATGTTCTATGTAAAACAACTCTCATGAGATAGTATACTGTTGTTCTATGTAAACCGCCTTGGACTAAAAGCGGCATATAAAAACCTGTTGAACAAATAAATAATACCTAAATTAACATAGGACAAACTCTTTAACAAAACAATCCTTTAAACATTTCTAAAGATTTTCATTCTCCATTCTCCACAATCGAGCAAACCACTATTGAATATATTCCAGTTGTTCTCGAAAAGACTAATATATTACAGGTCTAGCCATCAATGTTTGTTTCAATAAGTGTATCCGAGAAACATCAGGAGTTAACCGAAGAACATCTCATTCAAATGGCATGAAACAGATAAGATCCAGTGGCTACTCCTCTTCGAACAAAACTCCTAGAAGCAAAATTAGGAAAGAACAAATCAAAGGTGAAGTAGTTTAGAGACTGCCAATAAGAACAAAATAAGGGATATATTTAATAAGCCATGCTTATAGTTAACACATACTGGGGCATATTTAGTAAAGTGAATGAGCCGGTTGTGTGGGGTTTGGCATGTGGTTGGCGTGTATTTGGGCTGCACAACAGCAAGGGCCACCTGCGCCAATTGCCACCACACTAAAAATCCCATACTACCAGAGCAACGCACAAGTAGGTGGGGTGAGGGTGGAGACTGGGCAGTGACACAGTGTGCGCTAGGGGCATGCTTGCTACTCACGTGCTAGATGTGACCTGATCCTCTTGGGGGGGGAGGCAGCTAATGCCTGCCTCTGACCAGGTGCTATCTTCACATGCCATGCTCCTACATGTCAACTGCATGGTTTGGATGCACAGTTCATACTCAAAAGTTAAGATATAGGAAGGGCAGGAGCAGAGCTAACACATTGGAACAATAGGGGCCAATAGAAGATGGGAGCAGAATACCGAGGTTCAGGACCGTACCTAATCCTGTGTGAGTGGTGCAGCTGCACAGAGTGCAAAGGCTTGGAGACGCATTTCTGCTGCCTGCTGTTGCCCTGCCACTGCAACATTTTCTTCTCTGAGTAGCAGCACGGCAACAGCAGACAGCCAAAATGCATCCCCTAAGCCTCTTCACGCACATTAAGCAGGTTGCTCCCTCCCTCCTCTGTCGCGACATCAGAGCAGGGAGGGACAGATCTGCTTAAAGTGCCGGCGACTTGCACATTGGGTGTGAGCCCTCTCTTCCATCTCCATCCAGCTGCTTTCTGCTCTTTCCCTGCTGCCAGCACCACCGTGGAGCAAACAGAGGTTGGCAGCAACAAGGCAAGAGCAGGCAGCGGCTGGATGGAGGTATGAGGATGAGGGTGGGGTGTGCGTCAAATGTGCAAGTCGCACAGGCCGCGATTCTAGCTCGGCATGGCCCTGCCAAGGCGCACACCTAGGCCATCATTTCGTAGGTGCTGCATGGTACAGCAGACATAGTAGTGGAACACAATAGCCTGACAACCTCAACACCAGGGCCTGCAGATCTGCAATCACCCTGCTGGGTCAGTGGGAAAACATACATGAACACAGCAAATGTTGTCCTGACAAATGCTGTTGACATCTGCATATGCATTGGATAGGTTTCAGAGGGTTTCAGGTGTTGTGTGCTGTGGAGGTGTCAGGAGATAGGGTCTGTGCTCTGTGCTGTAGTCAGTACTAGCCTTACAGGTAGAGATGGATCAGAAGAGTACAGTGGGGGAGGGGCATGCAAATTAGGTGATGCACTTCATGACTAAATGATAGTGTGGTGGCACAGCAGCCATCTGACCCCTGGCTCCAGGGCCGGCCCATCCACTAGGTGAGCTAGGTGGCTGCATAGGGCATCTGGCACAGGTGAGCAGCGGAGATGGCAGTGGCATACATGGGTGGCCGTGCTGCCGCCCCCCCCCCCCCCAGCTGCTGCTGCAATTCCGTCTCAGGAGGGGGAGATGAGCAGCAGTAGTATTTTCAAAAGGGCATTTGGATATGCTGTCACGGTCACTGCCCACCTCCCCTCCCTAGATGGAATCGTGGTGGTGGCAGCTGGAGGGGTGGCAGTGGCGGCAGCTGGGTGGCGGCAGAAGTGGCATCAGTGGGGAAGGTGGGGGGGGGTGGCGGAAGCAGCATCAGTAGAAAGAGTGGAGGCATCAGCAGGAAATGGCAAGCAAGGGTTTCTCTCTAGGGCAGCAGAAATCCTTGGGCCGTTCCTGCCTGGCCCCTGTGGATGAAGGTGCATGTGGCAGTGAACACGTGTAGCTGGGGGTGCCATGGCACTGTCATAGGTCATGTTTCTGTGGGCTGATGGCCCCTTACCCTGACCGAGGAGGTGATTTAGGCCTACCAGCTCTGAACAGCAGCTTAATACCTCAGTCACTGAATATGGGCCTCCAGTGTTGGACCTCACTGATCAGCATTCTTGGTTTAACTCCTTTTCACTGGGGTTGCAGCAATCCATAGACTTGGGGGATCTTTTGATCCTTCTAAATATGGTAAGCCATGATTACTGGGGTGCTCATTCTGTGGGATGTGTGGGATTCACCACATCCATGTGGTATACTCCCAGAAAAAGAGGGATTGGGGTGCCGTCTACCTTTCTTTAGGCGTGTCGGGGCACAAATCTTGCTGTCCACAGTAAATCCTAGGCCTAATATCACACTTGCAGCATTCTATTTTCAGATGCACATGGAGACTGCGCGTAGTGTGCGCATGCGCTGGTGATGCAGCTAGTAGTGTACTGTAGCCATGCCCCTTGTGTTTACCATGATCACTGGGCTGTGGCACAGTAGTAACATGTGAACTCTGTGTTAACCTCGAGCTTCCTACCGCACTTTAGTAAACATGCCCTGCCATTTGTAACTAGGCCCCATGTTATTCAATGGAACCTCATTAGCCCGGCTTAGTAAACATACACCTAAGATACACATATTTTGAAGATTTATGCTTAGTAAATGCAACATTTACAACATAAAAAACATGTAAAAAAAGATCAAAGGATAAAGGAAGAAATTGGCTAATATTTAGATCTACAATCTCTTTCTTCAATAAGCTGTATCCTATAAGTACAATTGAAATAATATTTCCTTAAGAATAAAAATTCTATGTATATAGTTTTACCCCCATATTATTCAAGTTTATCGAATCCAAGTTTATCGTCCTGTTTTATGTAAAACCGAGCAGCCTGTTGTTCTGGTCTTTGGTTATCTGTGAACCGCGCTGATTGTAAATAGCGCGGTATATAAAAAACTGTAATAAATAAATAATAAATAAATAAATAAATTAGTGAACAAATACACCCCCAAACCAGAAGTTGTAATTGCAAACATGTATACGGCAAGAAACTTTCTGGATTTGTATCCTGCATTCACAAGGCCCTAAAGAGTTTCATAACAAATTTTATTTTAAAGCTTTAATTTCATCTAAATAAGTCAGAAGGATACTTAAGGGTTTCTTACTAAGCCACACACTGGTAAAGCAGAAGGGGAGTAGCACAGTAGCTCTTCTCTCCTGCCTTTCTCATAGGCCCATTAAACACAGGTACACTAAAAAAAAAATTTTTTAAACTGCCTCTAATGTTTCGATTGATTTTTACGTTTTTTGGTGCGCTGAATCCAAATCTGGTAACCAATTTGCTCCATCACGTACAGATTTTTTGCTACATTGGGTTAGCAGTTGGAGGTGAACGTTTCAGATTGAGTGCGATCGAGATAAAAGTTTCTTGGATGAATTCTTTATACTAATTGTTTAGTAGTTATTCAATTAAGAATAAAGAAAATTGTAACAAAGCAGCACATAAGAATAGAGTAATGTCAACAAAACACACTGTGATGGTAGCAAAATTGTCTGCACTTAAAACAGCCACATACATGTGCACAAACATTGAGCATATAAGAGCGAGGTTAGACACAAAGCAAAGCAAAGAAATGCGCAAAAAATGTTGTACAGTTATGTATGTAAGAATAGAAAACGCAAACCGCACCATTGCAATTCATGAAGACAAACACCCGATGGTGTGAAAATAAAATTCTAATAAATGAGATCTGACACTGTGGTAATAACTAGCAAATTTTTATTTCAAAGTTTAGTAAAAACATGATATTTGTCAACACAGTTTAGATTTTAAAGTCATTCTTGGGTCAATCAATCTCCTGGTGGGCCCGTTTCTTCTTCCCCCGAATGCTTCTCTTGGTGCGCTGCTTGGCGTATTTTTCATCTGGGGTTTCCCGCAGCAGCAACCAGCAGAAATCAGCCATCATAGTGGTGTTCCATCTTCCTTGGTACCTTCTCTCTGCGTCCTTGATGTCCTGGTGAAACCTTTCACCTTGTTCTTCACTGTACACCCCCAAGTTTTCGGGAAAGTAGTTCACATGGGAGTGCAAGAAATGGACTTTCAGGCTCATGTTACAGCCTTGTTCTTTGAAGGCATTGAGCATCCTGGCAACAATATCCTTATAGTTCTCATCCCGCCTGTTCCCCAAGAATTTGAGAACAACATCCTTGAAGGAATCCCAGGCTTCTTTTTCCTTCTCAGACATCGTTTCAGCGAATGCTCCATCTGAAATGAGTTTCCTTATATCAGGGCCAACAAACACTCCTTCCTTTAGCTTTGCTTCAGAAAGTCGGGGGAACTTTGAGCAAAGGTACCGAAAGCACTCACCATCTTTTGGAAGGGACTTGATGAATTGCTTAATGAGACCCAACTTAATGTGGAGAGGTGGTAATAGAATTTTATCACGAGGTACCAAGCTCTCATGAAGAACATTTTTCTCACCGGGTCTCAAATACTCCCGAATTGGCCAGTCTTTTTTCCCCCAGTGTAGGTCGCGTGCCCGGTTATCCCACAAGCAAAGGAAGCAGGGATATTTGGTGAAACCGGATTGCTGCCCTAATAGCATGGATAGAATTTTAAAGTCTCCACAAATCATCCACTTATGCTCATCATAACGAATCTTCTGAAGAATCAGGGCCAAATTCTCGTATTTTTCTTGGAGAATAACAGAGTGAGCACTAGGAACTGAAGCGAATGTGTTGCCATTATGAAGAAGAACACCTTTTATGCTGTCTTTTGACGAATCAATGAACAGCCGCCATTCAGCAGGATCATACTTGAGTTTAAACTTTTCCATCACTCTGTATATATCGTTGCAAAATACCAAATCTTCCTCTTTGCTGAAATACTTCAAAAATTGTGTCTCGCGGTTGCGGTACCAATAAAAAGTTGTTCCTGGTGACAATAGATTTTTCTGTTTAAGCCGAGAACCTAGCAGTTGGGCAGCATCTTTTGGGAGTCCTAAATCCCGGACTAAATCATTCAATTCAGCTTGAGAGAAAAGTTCAGGTTTCGGATCTGGTTCAGTTTCAAACTCGGAAGTACTGGACTCATCGGGAAAAGCCATCTGATGAGTCTCATCATGATCAGAACCGTCCACACAAATATGATCCAAAGATTTTGGTGGTTCAGGCACAGGTACTTCGTTGCTATGAGGCATAGGCCTAATTGCTGAGGGAAGGTTGGGGTAACTTATTATGTTCTTATTTTTTAAGTTGTATCCCTTCACAATGCAAGAGCAAAAATAGCAGTCACTGCTGTGGTCTCTTTGTTCACGCCACATCATAGGTATTCCGAAACGAAATGCTTGTTTTTTACCTTTCATCCATAAGCGTAGATCTTCCTCACATGTCTTGCAACCTTTGTGAGGAGCCCACGGTTTGTCTTGATCGCCTAACTTCAAACCGAAATAGGTGAAATATACTTTTTTAATAAATGCAGAAATGTTCCTCTGCCGCTTTTTCACGGTATATTCCCCACAAATAAAACAAAAACTGTCCGGAGAGTTGACGCAACCTCTGGCTCTGTGAGCCATCACAAATACACAGCACTGCAAACTACAACTGTAGTGAACCACTTCGGAATAAAGCTGGATTACAACTGAGCAAACAAAAGATAATAATGAACTTGCAAGAAACTGAAATTTGACAGGAACGTTCATGTCGCAACCACCGTGTTTGAGCAAGCGAACGAGGCGAGGCGAACAGGAAAGAACATGCGCCAGCGCGAGTACTGGATTTAGCCCCCCGCCTCCCAATTGTCCTGTTAATGTATAAAATGAATACAAAACACTCTAAAATATCATGAGGGAGTGTTTCTAGTTAGTTAACCATTACAACCTCTATTTTGGGCCAAGAAAATAAACTGCAGTCGGCTAAAAAGAAATTATGTGAACATTCCTTATATGGGTAAGAAATCTAATTTTGCAAGAAAACGTGACATGATGGAACATTTTGGCTATTTTTCCTGGATTCAGCACCCCAAAATCTATAGGAATCAGTTGCAAAACTGGAGGCAGTTTTTTGGTAGTGTACCTGTGAGATGGTTGCAATCTCACAGTGCTGCCCCCTAGTGTGAGGCTAGAGGGGTAGCACCTCATGATGGTGGTCATTTTGTTGTGCCCACAAGATGGGGCAACAGAACATCAGGAACATTTATGGTATGTGTTGAGGGAAGGTTCCAGGAAAGGAGGGGAGGGGAGGCGCGGGGCCTCCCTTCTGCTGCTGGCTAGCCAGGATAGTTTTATATTTTGGAGTGGTGAGTGGGGGAAGAAGAGGGCTGTGCCCCCCCTCCCCACCCTTCCTATGCACAATCAGTGGGGCCGAAGGAGGGGAGCTTAGCCTGACCAGCTAGCTGGGGTATGTTACACTTGGGGGGTGCACCAATTCCCCCTGAACAACTCCTGATGAGGATAGGTGCTGGGGGGGGGGGCAGAATTTTTAATTTTTGGTATTGTGGCACTGGAAATATTGGAGGTCACCTAATCATGGTTGCTGGGGGGTGGGGGGGGGGGCGACTGATCCTGGCTGCTGTGGGTGCATGTTAGCAACTGGGCACAGAACTGCTGACAGCTCTGTGCACCTGATTGCTACCATCTCTCCCCATGGATTTATCACAGGGACACGCTGTACCTTCTTCAGCAGGCACTGTGGGACTTTCCCGCAGAATCTGCCAAGGCAAATAGCGTGTGGTCTTTGCAAGAAATCCAGACCTTACTGGGATCTCCAGGACTTCCCCCTGGAACATTCCCTGCAGATTCTGCAGAGGTCTTTTGCTTACCATACGGCTTTGGCTGCTAATGTAGTGTGTTACCTGCCAAAACTAATGTAGTTTAGTAAAAACACCCCCTAATTTCCTCTGATTATCAAGCAAACAGACAACTGCTGCAGTTCATGTTCACGTTCTCAGTCTCTGTCCAAAGCCCCATCCATGCTGATATCCTAAGCCTCTCTCCTCTTTCCATCTCTCCGTGTACTCTTTATGAGCACACACTGCCTGAAATATAAATTCACTTCTTGTTAACTCAGAACCCTCAAAGACCATCTTTTATAAATCTTCAGACACGATGTCCATGACATACTGACATACCTATTGTATGAAACAGACATAGAAAAAATAATGACAGATAAAAACCATATGATCTGTCCAGTCTGCCCATCCATAAGTATTAAGTTCTACAATCCCTTCCTCTCCCTCAGAGATCCTCTGTATTTGACCCAGTTTTCTTGAATTTCAGATATACTCCGTGACTCTACCACCTCCACTGGGAGGCTGCTCCACACATTCACCACCCTTTCTGTAAAGCAATATTTCCTCAGATTATTCCTGAGTCTATCCCCTTTCACCTTTGTCCTATACTCCCTTGTTCCAGAATTCCTTTTAAATGGGAAGAGGGCCATTCCTTTGTATTTATACCATGGAAGTATTTAAATGTCTTAATTATATCTCTCCTCCCCTGCCTTTACTTGAAAATATACATCTTGAGATCTTTAGGTCTATCCCCATATGCTTTATGATGAAGACCACTGACCATTTTAGTAGCTGCTCTCTGGACTGACTCCATCTTGTTTATATTCTTTTGAAGGTATGTTCGCCAGAATTGTACATAGTAATCCAAATGAGGTCTCACTAGGGACTTATTCAAAAGCACCATCACCTCCTTTTTCATGTGGACTATTCCTCTCCCAGTGTACCCATGTATTCTTTCAGATTTTACTGTTGCCTTTTTTATCTGTTTGGCTACTTTAAGAACATCCAATATGATCACCCTCAAGCCCCACTCTTATTTTGTGCATTGAAGTACTTCACTCCCTATACAGTACTGCTCTCTTGGGTTCTTACAGCCCCACTACATGACCTTGCATTTGTTAGCATTAAATTTTTGTTATGATGGGAGTCATTCTGAACCATGTTTAGTGGGTCTGGACCTCCGATCTGAATGTTCAGACCCGCTAAACGCCCGGATCGCCCTGCCTGCCTGCCTGCTCCTCGCACATATTGCCGGTTTGTACGGGGAGCTCTATTCTTGGGCGGGAAGGGGAGGGCCGTGGGAGGAGAGAGGGTGAGTGGTGTGTGACAACTGATCCCGGACATACAGGGTCAATGCTGAGGTCGGCCCTGTATGTCTGGGGTCAGCTGCTTAGACGGGGAATGCAGGATCCGGGGGTGGCAAAGAGGTGAGGGGGCGCAGAGGGATCCCCGCAGCCTGACCTGGTCATGGGAGGCTGGATCAGGGGTTGGGTTGCGAAGAAAGAGGCATGTCAATTGCGGCCGGGGACCGCAGCCCCTGAACGGATCTGTGGTGCTATGGTGATGGGATGCAGCTCCATTCAGGGGCCTGGCTGAGTTAGCTGGGTATGTGGCTGTACACACGGCCAATCAGAATCGGGGCCCAGCCTGCACATCTAGGCAATAGACCTGATTCTGATCCTATGGGCACCTCTAGCCCCCACGGGATCAGAATCAGGGCTACCTCTGTACGACCTGTTTCTGAACGGCCTCAGATTCTCCACAATTCTTCCAGCTTCACTAGATCCCTTCTTATGTTATGCACACTTGTTGCAGATTTTGGTATCCACAAAGAGGCATACCTTTCCCAACAGATCTTCCTCAGTACAGCTCACAAAAATGTTAAAAAGAATAGTACCAAGGACTGATCCCTGTAGGATGTCACTGGTAATGTCCCTATTTTCAAAGTAAACTCCATTTACTACTACCCTCTGTTGCCGCACACTTAATCAGTTACTTACCCGGTCACTTACTTTAGGGTCTTTCAAAAAGACTCTCAGTTATATATAAGTCACTGATGCAAAATGGTGTCAAAGGCCTTTCTGAAATCTAAGTATACTATATTTAGTTCTCTCCAGTGATCCAATTCTTTGATCACTCAGGCAAAGAAATTAATCAGATTAGTCTGACAAGACTTATCAAGAAAAAACATGCTGCCTTGGATCCTGTAATTTCTTAGATTCCAGAACCTGTTCCATCCTCTGCTTTAGCAGAGTTTCCATCAATTTACTTACCACAGAGGTCAGACTAACTGGTTTGTAGCTGCCTACCTCTCTTACTTCTATTTTATGGACAGGAGCCACATTTGCCCATCTCCAGTACTCAAAGAAACATTAAATGGAGCCTCCAGTAGTAACCGGGTAAGGCGGACAGGGTGCTCCTGTCCCCGCCCCCGCCCACCCCCCACTGCACTCCCACCCCCATCCCGCCTTACAAATAACCACAACACACTCATTGGGAATCAAACTGGTTGCAGCTTTATTAACCGTACAACATTTTCCTTAAACAACAACCAACAGCAAACCTTCATTAACTGAATTCCTGCCACGGAACGAATCCTCACCAGCCGTGAGAGTAGCAAAGTGAGTTCCACCCGCTTCCACCCGCTTCCGCCGTGAACCGGCCACAGGCCATTCCATCACCCCTCTTCTGGCTTTGCCATATTATTAGCAAAAGCCCCGAGGGTTTCACTGGGCTGGGGATACCCCACCCCCACCCTGCATCTTGCCACCGGCTCTGGACCCCGGACACCTCCGGGATCCCACCTCTCCCCTCCAGCTGCAACACCCCTCCTCCATTCCAGTCCAACCTTAGGGATGGGAGGGTGGGACGCCAGCCACCTTCGAGCGCTCCTCCGGTGACTGATGCTCCTGCTGGCTCGCTCAGCCTTGGCCCCACCTCCCCCCCCCCCCGGCTTACATGATCCCCCATTGGCTCCCGCGCCCCCACTCACTTGCGGGAGCCAATGGGGTCCAGCGAAAGCCACGCCGATGTGGACCTCCTCCCGAAGCCTCGTGGGGGTCGGGGCCACGCACCCGCCGCCCTCCCAGTTAACGGCGGCTAGCGGGCACGAGGCCCGCGGCCTTTCAGTTCCCTAAGTTCCTTCAATACTCTTACTGTAGATTAATTCCATCCAGCCCCATCGCTTTCTTCACTTTTAGTTTAGCCAGCTTCTCACAAGCACAGTCTTCTGAAAATAGTCTGAGTTCTCCCTCACTTCCATTCTTATTGCTGTTTGTTTTCTGAGGTCCCATTTCCAACCCTTTATTTGTGAATACAGACCAGAAATATTTATTAAGCAGGTCCACTTTATTCTCATCTTCCTATCGTTCATCCTTGAGTCTCACAATGCCACCTTTGAGTTCCTCCTGTCACTAACATATCCAAAAAAAAGAAAAAACATATTTATCCCCTTGTTTTACTGTATCGGCTATTTTTCGTTCCATTAGCATCTTTGCTTGCAGACCACTTTACCAGCTTCCCTTAGCTTTGAGATATTGTTTGTCTTCCCGTCTCTGTGATCTCTTACAGCTTTTGAAGGCTAACCTCTTTCCATTCCCTTTTCAGCTACTTATTTTGAAAACCATAGGAGCCTGCTTTTCTTCTTACTTTTATTTACTGTCCTAACAAAAAGATTTGCTAAGATACCACCCTTTGGTTTTGCCCACTGTTGTTCTTCTTCCCTCAGATGAGTTTCCTTTAGTGCTATTACTCTATCAATACATGTCATACATAAAGGAATATACCTGCACTATGTAAGAAATTAGGTGCAGTTTTTGGAGCATAGTTATGTAACCTTTTAACCTCTGAAAGCAAGCTTGTTCAGAGCTATAGGAACCTGAATGATATTTTAGTGAAATGAAATTGACATGTTTTGCTGAAACATGTTTTAATGGACGTTTGTCATTTAATCCTCAGAAGTGTCTTTTTGGCACTCTTTTACCTCATGAGCTTTTTCAAAAACATGTATTTACAGAATCATTGCAGACCATTTTAGCTGAGTGTGAGTTAATGTAGGTTGGATTACACTAACTTATTTGAAAAAAACGTAGTGTGTGTTAAAATGAAACCCTACACATTTGAAGAGTAATCTTATCAAGTCATCCCTTGCTCATAGGGACATGAATGCACATGAATGACTTCTTATGGACCATAGTAAAAGTATGCAAGGTGGCATGATGCCACATACTGTGCTGGTACGTATAGCTGGAGGCACAGTCTGGGCAGAGTTAGCAAATAAGTATGTTGATTATAAAATTCCTTATCTTACACATCTACTGTACTTGCAAACTGTATGCACTTTCATTTGCATGTCTTCATAAAAGATCACCTTCATGGACGTCTCTTTAGACATCTACCCATGGTACCTTCAAATTTCAATGGGGCCGCGCCTCCGATATCGCACGGGGTCCACTACCGCCGTTTAGTAAACATATCCCTAAGTATTTCATAAAACATTTAGGTCTAAATTTTAGAAACCTTACGTGCTAGCTGTACATATAGAAAGTGAATTTATACATGTAAGTCAGCACATATATAAGTAGTGATTTTAGTGAAGGTGCTACTTATGTATATGCAAGGATTCAATGGAGACATGCTCTGACAGTCAGTTGCAGTATGCCTGTATAGCCTTATTTTATAATGCCAATACATGCATACAGAGGCACTTTTACTTTTCAACATTTACCACATGCTTAGAGTCATGCATATCCCCAGTCATCTTCACTTTTGGAACTGAGACTTAGAGGAGCGCTTAAGGGAGAAAATGTGCATCTCTCTGATGTTCAAAACCACTTCCCTTGAGACAAAGTTTGACTATCGGAGAATGACTCCCTAATTTGCTGTTCTTGCACATGCAAGTTTACAGAATCCACTGCATATATGTATAGGAGGCATATACACATACATTTTGCAAATCATCACATATATCTATATACTGTCACTTATGGGGGTTATCTTAGAAGCCCTATTCCTTCTTTGGACATCTGAAAACAGGCATAGAGCTGTCCAAAGCATGGAGACATCGCAAGAGTCCTTTTAGAAGCTGGGTTGCTGGACATCCCTAGCATTGAATGTGAATAGGAGCTCTTCCTAAAGGGGATGTTTATGTGGCTGCCGGTGTGGAATCAAGGACGTAGGGATGTTTATGTTAATGAATCAGCTGGAGACATAGACGTCCCTATATGTAACCTAAACAGTTCTAAAATAGCCCTTTCCATTGTGTATGGTAATGTTTCTATGTCTAGCTTCAGCAGCGTCATAAATATTTTATGAAAGGCTCAGTGCTTGCCAAACCTTTTATGAAATACTTGCCTAAATGTCCATTTTACTGCCTATATGAGTTATGCAAAACTAGCCACCCTCTGTACATGTATTTTAAAAAAGTAATAATTGTATGACTGTGGAAATAACACAACAAATCCGACTCCAAGGTGTAAGAGTTTGAAATTGAATGTGATAATTTGTAAGCAACTGCTTTTGAATACCCCAAACTGATTAAGAAGCATATCAATAGCTCTTTTCTTTCTTTTTTTTTTTTTGCATCTACTGAAATATTTAGAGGGATGCATACGAGCATATTAGATATATTAGTAATGATACAAATTTGGAGGAATATCAAACACCAGTTAAGCTTGATAAACTATATTATGTTGTAATTTGAAGGGAAGAGAGAGAAACAGCACAGCAAAACTAATTTCATGCATACCCTATGGCAGTGAGAAAACCTCACCGCATTAAACAAATTGAATTATAGCAGACTCCAGAATTCATCACATTAAAATTGGATTGCTTACTAGAACATTTTGGCAATGTGTAGTGTTATAGTGTTCACTCTTTGTGTTCTTCTAAAAGATCTTTCGTGTGTTTCCTGTTAAAAGAATAAACAAGAAAAACATTATTTTTTTAACTAGCTGATAACTGGTAAAATTCACTTACAGTAGGAAGCCTGTTCACTCCCCATGCCCCTGCAAAGGCATCTGAATGTGACCCCATCATCTCTGCCCCAAATATTTGGCCTCCCTTGGCTAGCCTGAGCCCCATCCCCAGCCTCAGCCCTAGACTGAACATGAATAATGGAGCTAGCACATTCCTCTCTTCCAAACCAACCCAAACAAAATTCTCAGTTTCTGGAAATTACCCTTCCCAATTTGATTATGGCCCAGCATTTTTGAGCAAGACACTTAATCCTCCATTGCCTCAGGTATAAACTTACTGTGACTACTACTATTAAACATTTATAAAGCACTACAAGGCATACACAATGCTGTACAGACATATATAAAGACAGTCCCTGCTCGTTAGAGCTTACAATCTAATTAAGACAGACAAGACAAAAATAAGAATAAAGGGAAAAGCGAAGGTTGAGGAGACATAAGGAATAAGGGGTCAGGATCCAAAAACAGCTTCAAAGAGGTTATCCTTCAGCATTGAATTGAAAAGGGGCAGAGATGAAGTCTGATGCACAGATTCAGGGACCCTGTTTGAGGCATAAGGAGCTGCAAGATGAGAGGGCCAAAGTTTGGAGTTGGCAGTGGAAGAAAAGGGCAAAGAGAGAAGTAATCCAATAGAAGAGCGGAGTTCATGAGGAGGGGTGTAGGGAGAGAGGAGGGAGGAAAGGTAGTGAGGAACAGAAGAGTAAATGCACTTATAGGTCAGAAGAAGAAGTTTGAATTGGATATGGAAATGGAAAGGAAGCCAGTGAAGTGATTTGAGAAGATGGGATATATGAGTATATCGAGGCTGAGGAAAGATTAATCACGCAGCAGAGTTCTGAACAGACTGAAGGGGAGAGAGGTGGCTAAGAGGGAAACCAGCAAGAAGGAGGTTGCAATAGTCGAGATGGGAAGTAATTAGAGAGTAAATAAATGTTTTAGTAGTGTATTCAGAAAGGAAGGGGTAAATTTTGTTAATGTTCTAGAGAAAGAAATGGCAGTTTTTAGCTATCTGTTGGATATGGCAGGAGAAGGAAAGGGAGGCATCAACGATGACACCAAGGTTGCAGACTGAGGAAACAGGAAGTAGAAGAGTGTTATCCACAGAGATAGAGAAAGGAGGAAGGGGGATGAAGGCTTAGGGGAAAAACTAAGAAATTCAGTTTGGGCCATGTTTAATTTCAAACAGTGGTGAGAAATCTAGATTGTGATGTCAGACAGGCAGGCAGAGATGCGGGTCTGGAGTGTCAAAGAGATATCAGTTATAGAAAGATAGAATTGAGAAGCATCAGCATAAAAATGATACTGAAGTCCATGAGAGGAGATGAGAGCTCCAAGGAACTGGGTGTAAAAAAAGAAAAGGAGAGGGCTGAGAACAGATCTCTGGGGTACACCAACTGAGAGAGGAATAACAGAAGAGGAGGAACCACTAGAAGAAACACTAAAAGAGTGATGGGAGAGACAAAAAGAAAACCAGGACAGTACAGAGTCCCTAAAACCAAGTGAGGGCAATGTGTCAAGGAGAAGGTGGTAGTCAACAGTGTCAAAAACAGCAGAAAGGTCAGAAAGGATGAGGATAGAGTAAAGGCCCTTGGAGTTAGCCAGAAACAAGTCACTGGAGACTTTGGTAAGTGCTGTCTCGGTAGAATGTAAGGAATGAAAGCCAGATTTAAGTGGATCCATCAGGACTTGAGAGAAAAGAAATTCAAGACAATGGTGGAGGACTGCAAGCTCAAGAAGTTTAGAAATGAAGGGAAGAAGGGAGATGGTCAAAATAATTAGAAGGACAACTAGGGTCAAGAGAAGGCTTCTTAAGGAGAGGTGTGACCACAGCATGCTTGAAGGCTGCGGGAACCGTGGCAGTGGAGTGTGAGAGGTTGAGAATATGTGAGATGGAAGGGATGATAGAGGAGGAAATGGAGCTAAGGAGACTGGTGGGGATAAGATCAGAAGAGCAAGTAGTAATTTTAGTGGAGGAAAGGAGATGAGAGGTTTCCTCACCAGAGATCACTGAACAGGAAAAAAGGATAACAGAGATTGAGGGGAAAAATTGGTATTGTGGTGGGAGAAGATAGCTTAGTTTATATGCCCTCAGTGGATAGGAAAATACCCACTGTACTTGAATGTAAACTTACCTTGAACTACTACTGGAAAGGTGTGAACTAAATATACATTTCAAAAAAATACAAATCTCATCCTGAAATGACCCAGTCTTACCTTTTATAAACAGCTTCTCACCCCAAACATGATCCTAGAATATCTGCACAGATCAAACCTCCCTTTTGTAAGTTGCACCTTTGTGGCTATAATCCAGGGGTCTGTAACCTTTCAGAATAGAAGAGGCATCTCATGGGTGTTTTCTTGGCTCAAAACATTTTGAGAGTATGAATTTCATAAACTGGGACACCCATCTAAATTGCCTCCTCACCTCTTCAGCAATCTCTTAGAGGCTAATGGTTAACGCACACTATTTGTAACGTAGTCCCATTGAATAACATGGGACCTAGTTAAAATAGCATTCACTACCATTAACCCAGCTAGTAAACATTCCCTTAGTTCTTCCATTCCCCCTTCATCCTCAGTTGCCCCTCCCATATCCAATTTCTCTTACACCATTCTTCATTTGGGGATAGGTACTTCACCTTCATGAGATGATGACTGCATCTTCTTCTCCCCGTGGCCTGCATAGTTGAAAACAGGGTGTCCTCCCCTCCACTGTCTGAAGACATTCTCTCCTACCCTTCAACCAGGAGAGCTGAAGACAGAACTGGCTTTCTCTGAAACCAAATACATTGCTGTATGCTTCTTCCTTCATTGCAAGGTTGAAGATATGGCTGAAGATAGGGGTTTCTTCCTGCATGGCCCAAGACAGTTTTTCTTTCCACATGATACATGCAATCCACAGCCTCCATTCCCTGTAGCTCATGAGGCTAAAGACACTGCCTCGTCTCATATGGTCCATGGATGCTTAAGATTCCAGCACCTGCCTTCTTCCCTTATCGTCAAAGACTTGGGGGCATGTTTACTAAACTGCGGTAACATAGCAGCGGCTATGTTAAGGTGCGTTATGTAATGTTAACACGCATTAATGTAACGTTACGTAATGTTAACATGCCTTAAAGTTACATAATGCGCGTTAGTGTTCCCGGCCACGGTAAGTCCTACAGAGGGTGAAGAGATGGAGGAGAGAAGGGGTCAATGGGCAAGGAGTGGGTGGGGAGAGGCCCCTTCCACACTAACACAGGGAAATGAAGGGCTGAATCTTAATGCAACAGAAAACCTGGTGTTAGATGCAAATTTGCAAGAGAGAGAAACCATTTAAGTGTCAGCAATGTACAGCATAGGCAGGAAGCCCAAGAAAGGTGATAGTAGTGCTCCATTTGCAGCAACAGCATAGTGCCCAGGTATGAAAGGCCACTATGGTGATGGCGCAAGTGGGGCATGGGGGCTGCAGGTGGGACATGAAGTGGGGGCTACTGGGGCACAGGGTGGACTAGGCGGTTGCCAAGGTGGCACATAGGAACGCAGAAAATGGAAACCAGCAAGACAGCAACTGACCAGGGTCAAACATGCCCATGAGTCTGTGTCCCACAGTGTCCCATCCAGGGGACATTACACAGCAGGTATCACAAGGGGCACATAACAGTGACGGGCGGTACCGGGGGAAGCGTGGACATCTATGTAGGCACCCATTCCCCAGAACCCACACCTTAGGCAGCCGCCTACCTCTCCCCTGGATGGCCTGGGATGGTGCACCATCGGAACTGACAGCATATGGTCATGGCGGCATGGCAGAGAGGGTGGGTGATTGTGCTGGAGGGAGCAGTGGCACCCACCTGCAGTAGACCTAGGCCATGCCCTGTACCAGTACGTGGTGTGCAGTGCAACAGAAGAGATCTGGCCGAGGAACGTAAGGGTAACCCCAGGGACCACTATGCTGCTGTGGCAACAGTGTGTTGCAGTACACTCAGCCAGCATGTCCAAGAGCAGAGGTTATGTCCCATCTGTGGATCCTGCAGAGCATCTCCCCATAGTTTTAGCCCACAATGCAGCAACAAAAACAACATGGGCAAACCCCAACGCAGCGGTGCACAGGGGTATGGACACCCACTCACAAGGGCTACACTATCCACAGCTTCATGGAGTGTCAGGCTGTTAGCCCCAGCACAGAGCTGCAGTTATCACCAGAGCACTACTACTACCCCCTGCACAGATTAGCAATGTCGGCACTGTGATCAGGACCAGTGCGGCGGGTAGGGTTGTCAACCACCTCCATATCTGCACAATGCTGAGATAGGTGTGGGAGTGTGCATATGTCTCTCCATTGTTTTGTGTCTGCCAACACCTCACTGAGCCCACATTGCTCACACTGCTTCCAGCGTTAGCCTGCAAATGTGCATAATTATTATTATCATTACTAAGCATTTATAAAGCGCTGCAACATACAAAGCGCTGTACAAACATAAAAAGAGACAGTCCCTACCCGTTAGAGCTCACAATCTAGTCAAGACAAAATATGAAATAAATTAGATAATACAAATAACAATTAACAAGACAAGAATAAATGTTTATGGAGAGAACAAGAAAGGACGAGTTAGGAACAAAAAGCAATAGTGAAGAAATGGGATTTCAATTTGGATTTGAAGATGGCCAGGGAGGAGGAACAAGGTATTGTGGGAATGGCCCAGACAGGGTGGATTGGCCAGGATGCATCTGCACAGGGTGTAGGGCAATGGCTGGGACACTGTAGTGCTTGACCACCACCTGCATGGACAGGGTGGCCACAGCATGTAACACGGGGGGGGGGGGGGGTCACTCTCACTCTGACCGAGCAGTGACCATGGCATGTCTATATTCCCACATAGTGCCCCCCCCTTTATTTGTTTCTAGTGATACCTGTGTGTTCCTGGTTCTGGGGCCCAATCACGGAGATACCTGCTTGGTGTTTGTGCTGTAAATACCACCTCTGGGTGCACAGGGTCCTCCTGTGAGCATGCACTATGGACTGGTTAGTGGGCTATCTGCAGTTCACTTGTGCATGGTGGGAACACCATGTAGGATGCTGCAGGTGCAGTCTGACTGTGCTGTCTGTTGATGAATGGCAGACCGTGGCGTGGGGCAGTTGAGCCTTCCCCTGCCTACCCCAAGCATCACTGCTGGTCTGCAATGGTCACAGGTATGGCACTGGCCCAGCAGCCCTGGAGGGCTGTCATCCACCAGCAGGACTGTGGCTGCTGGTACTACAATCATTCTACAGGGTGCAGGTAACTGTCCCACCACACCCTCATCTACAAAAGGGGTGATTGAGGCCCCTTGGCGTATATAATGTATACCACTTAGACCCATAGTGGCAGTATTACATCACACTCATGCGAGTCTAGACACCCCACTGCCACGATAACAAGTATCCATTGCAGCCAGACCTTAATACCGGGTATGCACTAATCTGGGTGATGTACGGTCCCACAGGGTCATATGTGACTGTAGAACACAGCTGGAACAGATACACCTTCAGTTACACTGCTGGGAACATCTATCTCACACACTGGCAGTACTGGGGATATGTAGTAGGACCTATCTTTAGCACCACATGTACTGTGGACCTAGTGCTGGGTGCCCATCCTATCCCTCAGGGTGAACATGGAACCTGCACAATGGCATGGTCTGTAGCTACTCTGTGCCAGTATCATGCACTGTCAGTCCGTCTTACCACGTTGCAGTACCGGTGAGGTGCAGACCCCATTTGGTGGTCAGCTGTAGGCTACTGTTCTGCATGTGCAATGCATCATGGGTGCTGGTGCGGTTACCCTTTCTTGGCACACAGAGCAGACGGTTTGTGCGGTGACCTGCAGTCCTTATGTATCCAGCCATTGCTATGCAACAGGTCATAGAGGTATAGCCTACTGGTTAGTACACTGACATTCTAGGTGGAGGGTATGGGTTTGATTCCTCATTGTTCTCTCTTGTCCAACACAATTATTTTGCTTGCCTGTGACAGTCATATCTTTGCAGATCCGTGCTGTCAGCCCATAGTACCCTCACCACAATCCTTATAAGGTGTTATAAGGCTCCTAATTAGGCACAGTACAAGGCACATTACAAGGCACCTTATTAGGCACAGTACAAGGCACGTTATAGGGCACGTTACAAGGTATCTTATTAGGCACAGCACAAGGCACGTTATGGGGCCTCCCACAATAGCCAGCCTAAATATGCTCATATAACTCCTCTTCTTAAGTCACTTCATTGGTTCCCTATCCGTTTCCATATCCAGTTCAAATTTCTCCTTCTGATCTATCAATGCACTCATTCTGCTGCTCCTCACTACCTTTCTTCTCTTATCTCTCCTTACACCCTTCCTCATCAATGATGCTCTTATGGCGTATTCCTTCTCTCTGTCCCCTTTTCTTCCACTGCCAACTCCAGACTTCTATCCTTTCACCTTGCTGCTCCTTATGCCTGGAACAAATTACCTGTCTGTAAGTCAGGCTTCATCTCGGCCCCTTTTCAAATCCATGCTAAAAGTTCACCTCTTGAAGGCTGCTTTTGGATCCTGATTTGCTGATGCTGCTTTTGGTTGTTCATCCACTTAGTCTCCTATGTGTCTCCTTACCTTTCCCTAGTTGTATCCTTGTCCTGTTGTATTGTCTGTCTTGACTAGATTGTAAGCTCCAATGAGCAGGGACTGTCTTTTACATGTATCTGTGCAGCACTGCATATGCCTTGTAGATCCTGACAACCACACAACTCAAAGAGCCATTACCACATTCTTTTGCCCTTGGGGAGAGTGGGCACATACATACATATGAAGCAAAGTTTAATATTTGAAAGAATAGAGGGGAATTTTAGAAGAGCCATCCAAGTGCAATCTCAGATCTCTAAGCCAGAATATTTGACAAAAAAAAAAAAGAAGGCACGTCCAGGTATAGACATGATTTCACAACCGTGCCTGATACAGATGTCTGCACGGTGTCTACATAGATGTCCCCAGAATTATATTCCAGAACCTAGATCTCTAAGATAGACTAATGGTTATAGTAGTAATTCAAATCCCATTGCTGCTGTTGTTGACGTTGTGCTGAGTAATGGGGATGGTGGAGATAACACTGTAAATTTCTGTGATCAGGTGAGGGCATCCAGAATCTTGAGAACCCCCTCGCCATGCCTTCTCCATACCCCCATTAAGATTTGGAAGTCTTCAGAGCCAGCTTCTAAAATGGCCCTGGAGACATCTCTGTGCTTTTGAGGTCTCTAAACCTCTTTTCCTGATGTTCAAACCACAAATACAGTAGGGCTTCTAAAATGACTACCATGATGTTTAGTTGTACATTTTTACAAAATTGTTGTGGAAGGGGTGGTGTTTTGACGATTATAACAATTTTGAATATCCAGATTCAATGATGACTGTCAGCACTATCCAGTTAGGGTCCGATTCTGAGAGGCAACTTGTGGGGCTGCACTTCCCAGCAGGACGTGGAGCCCCACAAGCTGTCCTGCCCGTATTCCCCCTCTGACTCTCCCCGCATGGCCAGAGGAGGGGGCAGAGTGAGGGATGAGCGCGGGCAGGTCGAGGCAGCAGGATTATAACAATTATAATCATCAAAACACATAAAGGCCATGACCTGAATTGACCCTGTACATCCTGCCACCTCGACCCGCCCCTGCTCCGCCCTCACTCTGCCCCGCCTGCCCCCCACTGGCTCTCCCCATACTGCTGATCTGGCCGTGCAGGAAGAGTTAGAGGGGGAATATCGGCGGGATGGCTTATGAGGCTCCATGTCTCGCTGGGAAGCGCAGCCCTGCAAGTTGCCTCTCAGAATCGGACCCTAATTGGTTAGTGCTAACAGTTATAATTGAATCTGGATTTTCAAAACCAGGCACAATCTGGATACTAGCAATGAAATCCTAGCCACATTACCATTGTTTAAAAAACAGAACCAAACACTGATGGCTTTGGCTGAATATTGACCCCAAAGATTTTATGTTTTAATACAATTTGGGGTTTTTTTTTCATTTTTTAACTGATTATCTCCTACCTAGTGCAAGAATTTGTTATTGGCCTTTTCAACTTTCTTCTGCTTTATCCACTTGTGGGGGATTGCCTCATTTTCTGTTTGCTAAATTGCTATTGAGGTAGTTTTATAAAGTTTTTTTTACATGTGCATGGTCTGCTTTACATGCAATGAAGGACTGCATACAGGTATGAAAAGTGTGTAGCCTACTTGCACAGTTCATGTATATGTGCTCCCCGACATGGTTTGGGTGGAGTGGGAGTTGAAGTTGCCATATACATGCACATTTGATAAAATAGGCATGTATATGCATAGAACACATGTGCATTGGTATTTGTGCGCTATCGAGGCTGGATCTGAAAGCCTGATTTATAAAGGTACATACATGTCGATGTTACTTGTTGTTGTTAAGTGCAGTCGAGTCGGTGTCGACTCATGGTGACCCTCTGGATAGTTGTCCTAAATTGTGTTCGGTTTTCAGTCAGGTGGCTCATTGTTGACAGACTGGTACCCCTAGCTGCTGTTATTGTATCGATCCATCTCATTGCTGACCTTCCTCTTTTGCGTTGACCTTCTACTTTGCCAAGCATGATGTCTTTCTCTAATGATCTCTCTCTTTGCATGATGTGTCCAAAGTATGAAAGTCAAAGTCTTGTCATCTGAGCTTCTAAAGAAAGCTTAGGTTTGATCTCCTCTAGTACTGACTGGTTTGTTCTTCGGGCAGTCCATGGTATACGCAGTATTCTCCGCCAGTACCATAATTCAAAGGCATCAATTTTCTTCCTGTCTATCTTTTTCACTGTCCAGCTTTCACATCCATATGATGTTGTTGAAAATACCATGGCTTGAACAAGTCGAATCTTTGTATGGAGAGAGACATCGCTTGGGTTGGAAGGACTGGGGTTTCTAGTCCCACAGGTGCTCCTTGTGGTCTTGGGCAAGCCACTTAACCCTCCATAGCCCATGTTCCCTGTAAAATAGTTATCTCCAAGTTATAATTCCCTGTTCAATGTAATTTCAGTTTGTTCAATGTAAACCGCACTGATGCAGAATAGCGTGGTATATAAGAGAATGCAAATAAATAAATAAAATAAATAAAAATCGCTGCTCTTGAGAATCTTGTCTAGGTCTTTCATAGCCATTCTGCCAAGAGCAATGCGTTGTCGGATTTCTTGACTGCTTATTGCTTCTTTATTGATAGTTGATCCAAGTAGGTTAAAATTGTCCACAATTTCAATTTCTTCTCCTTTTTAGACATTTTGCATAGTCATCCTATTATAAAATTCAACATAGGGTGAGATTAAGGGAATTCCCAGGAAGTGTGGGGGGGGGGGAGGGGGGTAGCACCATACTGTAAGTTATGTAAGTGAGTGGTGAAATTCAGCCCTGAATCTAGAAATAGTAGGGATATCTTTATATGGATAAATTATTCATACAGTGTCATGTATGAGGAGGAATAGCCTAGTCGTTAACACACTGACTTGTTAACTAAGAGACTAGGGTTTAATTCCTACTAGCATTCACCGTGTCCTTGGGCAAGTCACTTAACTCTCTATTGCCTTGGAAGATAGGCTTGGCAACCTATTTCTGGTCATCCTGCCACAAAAACCCATGAGTCAGCACTGACTCAAAGGCTTGCATTATATTTTTGAAGTGGAGTAGCCTATTGGTTAAAGCACTGGCTTGGTAACCAAGAGACCAACATTTAATTCCCACTGGCACTCCTTGTGACCTTGGACAAATCACTTAACCCTCCATTGCCTTGGAAGAAAGGCCTAGCAATCTACTTCGGGTCACACTACCAAGAACATTCAGGAGCTGCTGGGTTGCCAGATGTTAGCATTTACTCAAAGACATGACTTGCATTGCATGGTGTTATACTTACATTTTCAGAGTTCAACTATGAATACTTAATTAAGGCTTAAAATGCATATATGATTATACAGATACATTATCTATGCATCTGTATGCATTCTCTTGGCCCCTGAATATTTAAATCTCTGAGATTAAACAAAGTGCACGTTTCAGGGAATGATGGCAATTCATCTGGACATATTTTTTGTTTTATTGAGAACGTCTTGAATTATAGTATCATCACAGAAAAACATGCTGTTCCATACTTTATTCTAGTTTCAGAATAGTATGGTGTAAGAAAATTCTGGGAAAGGAAATGTTTAATTTTTTCTTTAAAAATGTATTTGTGCAGTTTTAGAAAATATAGACTATGCTTGGATAACTCATTATTCAGGTCCTGAATTTGCAGAGAAAAGGCAAGCATAAGCTGTTAACCTCTGTCTAGTTTTGCTATGAAATTAGTACCTGAAAAATAAAGCATTCAGCCAGAAATTATATTTTCTAAAAATAGAAAAATAATTAGATTGTTGGACTGGATGACCATTTATTCTTCTGCGGTGTTATGCCATCCTTAATCTCTCTTGAACTGGAGCATTATTGCTGAGAAACATTTTAGCTCCACATAGACAATTTACTGGTACATTTATCCAAATATAATTTTTCATCAAAATAAAGTTGTTTTCCTGAAAAAAAAAATGGTTTGGGGCTTATTAGAATTGGTTAAAGCATTCTCATTGTAAAACAAAAGTAGTTTGTTCTTTTTGTCATTCTTTTCCATCTGCAATGGTTGCAAACACATTGGTAGTCAAAAGGGCCTGGACCGCTGTCAAAATCTCATCTATATTTAAAAACACTTGTAGGATAATCAGTGTACCCTGCAAAAGGATATCTGCAACCAAACAACTGCAAGCAATAGAATAAAACAACAGGGAAGTAAAAACCAGTATAAGGGTGTTGTCACTTCAAATTACAGGAATCCAGGAAGTGAGACACATCTCAAATGTACAAGTGAAGATGAAAGCAAAAAGTATGCTATTGGGGAACCTTAATCCAACTGGTTCCCTCAAGAGATACGCAAAGGAGTGCTTAAAGGAGCAAAACATGTTCCTCTGGTCTGCACTGCAGTTAAAAACTCAAATTCAGAATAAATTCAGTACTAGTGATATCATCTCCTGGGAAGAGCAGCCACATTTGGGACAAGGCAATAGCAGTGGATCAGAATTGACAAGGAAAACCTCTAGGGGTGAGCAAGTGGGTAGGGCTTGACCTCTGCATTCAGGGTAGGCTAGGAGCAGAGACCTAAAATTGACAGTGGAAACCTGGGGACAGACAAAGCAAAAGCAAATAACATTACAATTAAATACTGTAGCTACCCAGTATTCAGAAGCCTCTATTCTTTGGCTCTAAACCTGTGGTAGCACCCAATGCTATATACATAAATTCTTTAAAATATCTACCACTTACAATTTTTGATTGGTCTCCCATCTCATCTGTTCAGCACAAATACTATTGGAAACAACTCAAAGAAGATGATATGCCTGATTGTATTGTATTAGTCTCTCACTTGGTTTGCAGCTTGTCGTGCTGTGAGAGCTTGTGTGCATCAGTGATGCTGAGAGCTAAACTTTCGGGAGTTTAACTACCTGCAGGGTCTCCCAAGATGGACAGGTCTCAGCTGAGGTGCCAGACCAAGACCAACCACCCGTCTGGACAGCAGCAGAATGGGATAGTGTTGACGGCGGAGGATCACATTTCTGTGACAACGGCAACAACACCAAACTTAAATTGCGTGGAAGAAAGGCCCGGCAATCTACTTCTGTATCTTGCCATGAAAACCCAACGGATAGTTACAACAAAACAAATTGTGCTGTAGTGCTGGAAGATGAGACCCCCCAGGTCGGAAAGCACTCAACTAGCTACTGGGGAAGAGCTGAAGACTTTTCAGAGTAAAGCCAGCATTTATGATGTGGTTTGATCAAAGCCCTTGGGATGTCTGACTGCTGATGAAGCTGTGCATGAAATGAGAATCAGAAGCTGTAAAGATGTCTTACACATTGGAACATGGAATCTATGAAGCATGAACCAAGGGAAGTTGGAGGTGGTAAAGAATGAAATGGAACGTGTACAACGTGATCTGTTGGGTGTCAGCGAACTGAAATGGACTGGCATCGGGTACTTTGCATCAGAAGATCACATGGTCTACTATGCTGGAAATTAAAAACAAAGAAGAAATGGTGTTGCATTTATAATAATGAAGAAACTTGCAAGAACTGTAATAAAAGACAATGCATTCAGCGAACGCTTAGGGGTCTGTTTACTAAACTCCGAAATTGTGCGGGTCCCCGTTAGTGTGCGTGTGCCATATAAGGAGTGGGCGGTTCTGCCAGTAAATAGAAAAAAAAACGGGAGAAAGCGATCGTACTTGTGCGCGTCGCGCAACTGTGCGGGGTCCGTAGTAGCGCGTGGGAAGGCTAAGCGTCGCGCTGCTGGGCACACAAATGAACAGAGCCGTAGTACAACAGTGAAAACACTGAATAATGGTGCAGGGGCCACGGGTTCGAACCCCCACTGGGTGCAATGAACAAGGCTGGCTCAAGCAGTACCTATTATGGGGAGGATTGTTTTAGGAGGGAGCCTAATTTTGTGTGGCAGAAGGCGGCGCGCCGATGTACAAGCACAGGAACAGAGCCACAGCACAATGGTGAAGACACTGACCAATAGTGCAGGGGCCAGGGGTTCAATCCCCCAAGGTGCCCAATGAAAAAGGCTCACAGAGGCATTATGTATTATGGGGATGAGTGCTGTAGGGGGAAGGTTAGTTTTTTTATCTCAGTTAACACTACTAGCAAACGCACTCACAAAGCGTGCTAACATAAGGCAGCCCATAAGGCACATGTTAACGTTCACTGTCCGCCAAGGCACCCTAGAATGTCCCCTATAGGGCCCCATATATGTTGCGGTACAGGGTAATGTATAGTGCACCTTATATGGACGGCAACCATAAGGTGCCCTATAGGGCGCCCTATAAAGCACCCTCAGAGGCACCTTATGGGTACAGAACGCTGAGGGTGTTTTTGCTGGCAACAACATATGTACATGACAGTTAGAAAAAACATTGGACAACCCTCTAAAAGAACCCCACTGTGGGTTTGAGCCCATGACCTCTGGTTTCACAGGCAGTGACGTAACCATTGGGCTACAGCTCTATAGCTGCCAACAAGCCCCTGGCTGGCTGCAGAGAGCCGTCACGTCACCACACAGACAGTCTTCTGTGGGAACCAGGATAGGGTTAGGCCACCCGTACCCATGATGCACTGCACATGCAAATCAGCTGTCCACAGATGAACACAAGATGGGGAATGCACCCCAACAGCTCCCCGACCTGGTAGGGGGAAGTGTCCGTGTGCACCCACACAGCACCTCGGCCTGGTAGGGGGTACTGACCGGGTGTTTTACTGGCACATTGTGCGGGTACTGTGCTCACCCTGAGGGTGCGATGAGGCGCCCAGGACCAGATCCACAACACCTGCCATGGCTGAAAGAGGCCATGCCGGAGCTCCAAAACAGTAGTAATCTGAGAGATAGGTAGTTCCTGCAGAAGCACCCTGGATTACTCTGTCTGTGTCAGTCAGTGGAACCCCTTATGGACCCCTAGGTGGGCTATGTACCACCATTCCCCCCTAGGCTGTGGGTGAAAAACAGGGTCCCCTATCAACAGATCCACATTCTACCACCCTGCAATGGTGGCAGTAGAGTGGACCATCAACCCCTGTCCTGCTGGGGAACAGACACCCTACAGGGCATCCAAAGCAGCCCTATACACATCCATAAACACAATATCAGACAGACATTAGGCCAGGATATGCTAAGCTGCACCCCACCACTATCTGATATTCTCCTACAGCAGGCCTTCAGCCGCTGCACCCTGCAAGGCACTCCATCAAGACACATACCAGCTGAGAACAGTCTGCTAGTTAGTCCTGGTGGAAATGCATGCACCCAGAACTGGGATGACAGTGCACACAAGCAGATAGGTCAGTGACAGGGCCCCACAAGGAAACCCATACATATCACATGAGAGAGAAATACTATATAGCACTATGGGGGTGCCTAGCCATGCTGGCATCACTGCACAGTCAGGGTGGAGTGCACCCCCAGCAGCACATACAGAGGTCACCCTGTCTGTGTAGGTGGTGTCCGGCCACTACAATGTCCCTGCCAGTGCCCTATGCCCTGTGCAGATGCATCCTGGCCAGCACACCCTGTCTGAGCTATACCCATGGTACCTTGCTGCTCATTATGCACATTGTCAGGCCAATACTGGCAACAGTGCTGGCAGTGTAGGCTGTGGAAGGTGTTTGCAGCCAACACACACTGTATAGACAGACACACACTCCCACACGTATGCCAGCATTGTGCCACTATAGAAGGGTTTATCAGCCTTGCCCACCACACCAGTCCTGGGCACGGTACAGGCATGGATATGCTATGCAGTACTGTTGGTGGTCACTCCCCAGGGTGGTAAACACTGTCAGAGACCAGACCTGAAGTACGCACCGCAGACATCAGACAGATTTTTATGTTGGAGATCAGAGAGCCAAATGTGCTTTAAGTAGGACAGTCTACCTGCCAGTACACATAGCAAACGTTTGAGAGCTGTCCACTGCATACCCAGGTGTAGGGTGGCATTGCTAAGGTATGCAGGTGCTAGTATTGGGAGATGCACGCAGGGCCCAATGTCCTGCCTCTCCAGGAGGCATTGGCCAATGGGGTCTGTGGGTGTGGGTATGTTCGCCTCTGTTGGATGTTGCTTTACGGCAGAGTTTCCCAACTCCAGTCCTGGTGTGCCTACCACTGTTCGGGTTTCCCTGCTGTCCCTCATGAGTATGCATGAGCTACATCTACATGCCATAGGGGTGGTGCATAGATATGCAGCACAGGCATTTGTATTAGCGGCAGCAAGGAGCCTGAATGGTGTGTGGTCCTCCAGGACTGCATTTGGGAGACTCTGCTCTAAGTAATGCCCCTGTTCATGGTGTCTGTGATCGGTGTGCGAAAAGATAGGCGTAATACCAATGCGTATGTCCCCAGCAATCCTGGTTTGTCCGTACTATCATGGTTTATTTGTGTTAAAAATATGTGGACAGGATTGGCAGTAGTCCCAGCTGGGCTTTGAACCTTTGACCTTCTGTTGTTGCATACACTGTCTGGGTGCACTGCACAACTGTGTTGCCACAGATTGACTGGCTTCCCTGGGAAGTCCATGACTTTACATCCGACAGGGCCTGTCTGTTGCAGTGGACAGTGCCAGCCTGCACATGGATAGGCCACTGTCTTCGGTGGCTAGCAGCCACTGCCCCCCCACCACCTGTCCCCTTACGCCAACATGCTGGCATGTCCTTATCTTGGTAAAAGCATATGGCCTGATTGAGTTGTGGCACTCCCGGACTGCATTTGGGGGACTTGGCTGTAGGTAATGCCCGTTGTCATGGTGTGTGAGCGGTGTAGGGTAAAATATGGGTGTTTGCACCATGCTTCTGTACTCTGCAATAAAGGGATGTCTTTACTATCTCTGTTTAGTGGTGGGTAAAATGTGGGGACTGGGCTGGTAGGTGCCACAGCTGGGATTTGAACCTGTGCCTCTCTGGTCCTATGGGTACTGGCTGTGTCCGCTGCACCACACTGTGGCCACAGAGATAGTGCAGTCCCTGGAGATAGGAAACCTGACCAAAAGAGTAGGGAGCCCTGCTCTGCACATTTTTACTGTGGGCTCATTCACCGTGTCTGGCGACAAAAATGCAAATAAAACCTGCAACTGAATGCGAAAAACGGGGGTAAAATATAACCATGCTGGCCAACAGTGATATTAATGGGCACACATAAAAAACACACCCAGGAAAGCTCCACACAAAGGAAATGATTTTTGGAAGGGTCTCCGCTCCGTAGACCCTTCCAAAATTCATTTCTTTTTTTTTGTAGCTTTCCTGGGTGTGTTTTTTAGTTTTGCCCATTGCTAGAACTATTGCCCAGCTGGATTATAATTTTTAAATATTTTTGTTGTGGTCATTTTGGGTTTTATATGCACTTTTGTTCTGTGCACATGTATCACACTGCTCACATTTATAGGTTTCCCCGGTTTTGCTGTACATTGCTGACGGAAATGGTTTCTCTTCCCTTTAAATGCCCTCTACCGCGAGTGTTTCACTTGCGCTATTTTTAACTTGTAAATTCGGCCCCGATACTGTGCGGGGAGCCTCTCCCCTCCCCTTCCCCGCCCATTAACCCCATCTCTCCGCCCCTCGGGTGCCTTCCTCCGCCCTCCGTTAGCCTTTCCACGCCTCTATCGGACATTTGCGGGCCCGTACTTGTGCGGGGCCCGTTAGTGTGTCGCGCACATGCGCGGGGGTTCATCGCACGTGTGCGGGGCGCTTAAGAGCACTTAAGTGCTGCTTTCAGTGCGCTATTGTGCGGCGCGCAATTGTGCGGTTTTTAGTAAACATGCCCCTTAATCTCTATTTGTCTCCGAGGAATGCCTATCAACATAACTATAAGTCAAGTATATGCCCCAACAACAGCTGCAGAAGAGAATGAAATTGAAGAGTTCTATGAACAAGTACAAGCTGAAATTGACAGAAAATGGAAACAGGATATCCTGATAGTCATGGGTGACTGGAAAGCAAAAGTTGGGAACAAAGAAGAAGACAAAGTAGTTGGAAAATATGGACTTGGTAACAGAAATGAAGCTGGAGAAAGACTGATAGAATTCTGCAAGACCAATGATCTATTCATCTCAAACACCTTCTTCCAGCAACATAGGCAGTGACTGTACACATGCACTTTACCCAATGGATTGGATAAAAATCAAATTGACTACATCTGTGGAAGTCAACGATGGAAAAGCTCTATAACATCAACAAAGACAAAACCTGGAGCTGACTGTGGTACAGATCATCAACTACTAGTATGCAAACTCAAGTTGAAAAAGAGCAAACCACTCATGAATGCAGCAAAATATGACCTTGAGAATATACCACCGGAATTTAAAGACTGCCTGCAAAGTTGATTTGATTTGCTGCTTTAGATACAAATGACAGAGCTCCAGAAGAGTTATGGAATGACATCAAGAAGGTTGTGTTGGAAGAAAGTGAGAAGTCTCTACAAAAGGTGGAAAAGAAAAAACGGCCAAAATGGATGCCAGAAGAAACTCTGAAAATTGCCCAGAAATGCAGAGAAGCTAAAGCCAGAGCAGAAAGAAAGACAATCACAGAACTCAACAGAGATTTCCAATGTGCAGCAAGACAGGACAAGGAAAAGTACTACAATGATGCATGCAAAGAAATAGAAGCGGAAACTATTAGAAGAAGAACAAGATTGGCTTTCCTAAAGCTAAGAGAGTTAAAGAAAAAGTTCCATCCTCAAATTGGAATGTTACAAGATGCTCAAGGTTCTATGTTGTATGATGCTGAGAAGATCAAGAAAAGATGGAAGGAATATACAGAGTTTTTATATGATAAAGATCAAGTGGACCAACAGCTGTTTCAAACTGTACCTTATGATCGGGAACCATTGGTGATGAAAGAAACGTTGAAGCAGCATTGAAAGCCTTATCAAAGAACAAAGCACCAGGCATTGAAAGCATTACCATAGAAGTATTACAGCAATCTGATGCAGCTGTTACCGTACTTACAAGGCTCTGCCAAGAAATATGGAAGACAACATCATTGCCAACTGACTGTGGAAATTATCACACAATGGGGTATGTTTACTAAACTGCGTTAGTGCGATTCGCGTTAGGAGCCGCGGTAGAGACAGAAACCCCAAATAAGGACATGGGTGGTACATCGTTTCCGAGAATGCGCCGAGAACACGCGTTACAAGGCGCCATAAATGAACGAGCGCTACAGGGCACGTTACTGCTCGTTAATCTTAAGAAGGCGCGCAGGCATATTAGCACAGCAACAGAGCTGTAGCACAATGGTTACAACACTGACTGATGGTACAGGGGTCATAGGTTCAATTCCCCAGTGGGCCTAATGTATAAGGCTGGCTGAGGCAGCACCCTTTACATTTAAGTAGTGATTGTTGAGGCATTTGATGTGTATTTTAATTAGTGCTGCCAGCAAACACACTGTCACGGTGGCATAACCTAAGGTGCCGCATAAGGCACCCCATAACGCACTCCATAGGGCACATTATTATTAATTTTTTTTAAGTTTTTTTTTATTTTTTATTTTTATATCTTTATTCAGTTTCAACAATTTCAACCACATTACAGACAGTTTTTTATCACAACAGTTTTCCACAATAACCACAATAACCATATAGTCTAAACAAACAACAACCTCAACAAACCAGTATCAGTCCAATCCAGCACTCTGTCCCCCCACACCATATCCTTTGTACCAGTTGCCATTACCCAAAGTATGTTCCACTGCTCTTCTTCATATGACATAGCAATTTAGGGCAACCCATTTCTGGCCCAATTTCCCAGCCCATGGATTTTTAGCAGTGTAGGTCTTGTGCATAATTAACAGATTCCACCAATATTCAAAACAGGCTTTATCAAGATTCTTCCAGTGTACCAAGATTGTTTTAATCGCCATCCCCAGCATTAGGTCCAATAGCTGGCTATCCCGCTTCGTCAAACTTGGCACCATGGCTATGGATTTGTACACTATTATCCGATACGAGATGGGAGTTTGTATGTTCAAGACATTCAATATACGCTCCCATACTTTGTTCCAGTATACTTTCAAGCATTTACAGTAAAACAGCATATGAGCCAATGTCCCAACATCTGCGTTGCAAGACCAGCACCGATTCCCCTCTTGCCACGTCCATTTCATTTTCTTTATCTGTGCTATATGTGCTCGATGAGCTATAAAATACATTGATTGTGTGAAGGATGAAGCTCTTGTGATTCGTACTTGAGCTCCCCAAAAAATATTCCACATCTCTGGAGCTATATCATCTCCTGCCTCAGCGATCCACAACGACTGCACCTTAGTGCAGACCTTCTCACCTTTGGACCGAAGAATCGCTAAGCACCTTGATATGGCTCGGCTACCTGTTTGTATGTCTTGAAGCTTTTGTCTCAATGGCCAACCGGTGCGCAACAAAACTGGAGACACTCCTGCTTTGCCCAGACAGTGCCGAAGTTGGCACCACTGGAACTAACCTGAGCTTGGCAGTCCAAATTCTATTTTCAATCTTTCAAAAGTTTTAAATTCACTCCCATTTATCAGCTGTCCGACTGTCACAATACCATGCTCAACCCATGTTTTCCACAGAACTGGCTTCCCCCCGATGACAAATCGCGGATTCAGTCACAAAGGCATATCCTCTGAGAAGTCTTCGCCTCCATCAATGTACGTTGCAAATAGTCGGCATACTTGCTGCGTTGCCATCACAATGTCACTGCGTGGTTTCTTCGGGTCCACCACTGTACCAATCATCATCTGCATCGGCAGCGGGGAATACATAGCTTGCTCTATTCCCAACCATCTGGGCCCTTTGTCTACCTCATCTTCAGCAGTCCATTGAGCACCTTGCTTTACCATGGAGGTGGTGTGCAACCAGCTGAGATCCGGAAAATGAACTCCCCCTTGCTCTTTAGGCAATTTTAATTTCCAAGCAGCTATTCTGGGGATTCGGTTACCCCATAAAAAAGCTACCAGCTGACTATTCATTTTCCTGTAGAAAGTTTGTGGAAACCTCAGGGGGATCATGCCCAATATATAACTAAGCTTGGGCACCAGCATCATTTTTATAGTCTCTAATCTGCCCCACCAGCTTAAGTGCAATGGTGTCCATTTACAAGCATTCTCATGCACTATCGCTTGACACGCTTTTATATTGAGAGCTATGGTTTCTTCCATAGTGGTACCATATGTCACTCCCAAATATCTGAAGGATGATTGTGCATATTGAAATGGGTACCCCCGCACCGCATCCTCACTAACCCGAGTATTCAGGGGGATTATCGTTGTTTTAGCTAAATTCACTTTATATCCGGATATGGCGGAGTATTTGTCTATAAGCTGCATAGCCACGGGGAGAGTTTCAGGTTGCAAGAACAATAGCAGATCATCAGCATATGCTGATAATTTACATTGACCATCTGCTAATTCAATTCCTTTGATGCTATTCTTCTGCCGAACAGCAATCAGTAGCGGTTCCATGGCCAAATTAAAAAGCATCGGAGACAAGGGGCATCCTTGTCTGGTTCCTCTTTGCAGCTGGAAGGGAGCCGAGAGGACCGAGTTGACTGCTATTCGAGCTATGGGTTTAGTATACAGCAGCGCGATTCTTTTAAGGAATTTCTCGCCCATCCCAAACCACCTTAAGGATTTAAAAAGGAATGACCATTCCAGCCGGTCAAAAGCCTTTTCAGCATCTAGTGACAGCCCTATCAAAGGCTCAGACATCTCCTGGGCGGTAGTCAACACATGCGCTAGTAATCTCCCGTTATCTGTAGTGGATCTACCTTGCACGAATCCACACTGGTCTACATGTACTAAATCTTTCAGAACCCACCCTAATCGATTAGCAAGCACTTTAGCATATATTTTATAGTCAGCATTCAACAAGGATATAGGTCTATAATTCTCTATCTTTTGCGGATCTCTGTCCGGCTTCGGATGAATTACCACCACTGCTTCTGCCAGAGCACCAACTTCCGGTTCTTCATCATGCAATCCACTGTAATAAATCTGCAACATGGGTGCTATCTGCATTTGATATTTATAATAAAACTCCAATGGGATACCATCTGATCTAGATGCTTTGCCACGGGCCATCTGTCTAATCGCATCCTGTATCTCAGTCACCGAGACCTCCTGCTCCAACTCCCGGACTTGGCTACTGGACAACTTGGGTCCTATTATAGTAGAGACAAATTCTTCAAAGGCCCTGTCACTACACTTTACGTCCGAATGATACAATTCTTCATAAAATTCCTTGCAGCGGTCCAGTATTTGTTCAGCCTGCACCAGGAAACCCCCGCTCTTATCTTGTAGCACTGCTATATGGACCATATTCCTCCTGGCTTTAAGTAGCTTGGCCAACAGGGATCCAGCTCGGTTGCTCTCATAATAGTAAACACTCCGCTGCATCTGAACCCCACATTGCGCTTCCTTATGGAGTATGGTATTGTATTGATACCTTAGTCTTTGAAGCCTGATCAGTATCATTGAATTGGTCTTCTTGGTCAGCAACCATTCCCCGGCCTTTATTTGGATCTCCAGCTCCTCCTTCTCTTTTTTCCTAGCTTTACGTCATTTAATTGTATAGGTTGTAATATGAGCCCGCAATGTTGCCTTAAATCCTTCCCACCAGCTCCATATAGAGGTATCAGAAGGTGTGTTGTACTTGAAGTAGGTCTCAATTTCTTCAGTCAGATAATGCACAAAAGATTCATCCACTAACAACGATTTATCAAACGTCCATCTAGGGGACACTTTCTGCATATTCCTTACATCTAGCACCAGGGAGACTGCGGCATGATCCGACACCGTTTCTGCATGTATCTCCGCCGCCATGACTTGCCTCATCAGCCCCACCGTCAACAGAAAGAAATCAATTCTGGTCTGAGTGTTGTGTGGGGCGGAATAAAAAGTATACTCTCTTCCTTGGGGATGGAGAAGCCGCTATGGGTCCACTAAGTTCAGTTCTTCAATCATACCTTTCAGAACTGCATGAGATTTAGTTTTGTCCACTGCTCTATATGGTGTGCGATCCAATAATGGGTCCAATATAATGTTAAAATCACCTCCTAGTATGATATTGGTATTAACCACTGCAGTCATTTCTTTGGTGACAAGTTTGAAAAAATTGGGCTCATCGATATTGGGTGCATAGACATTCATAAACGTGAAAAGTTTTTGGTTTATTTGCAATGTTACTCTAGCCCATCTTCCATAGGGGTCTGCTTGTGCTTCTTTAACTGTTGGGAGCAGGAATTTACGCACCAATATTATCACCCCCCCCCCCTTTTTGTTGCATGGCGGAGGCTGCCACGGCAACCTGAAAATACTTAGAGGTTACTTTTATCGACTCTTTATCAGACAAATGCGTCTCCTGCAAGAGGACGACGTCCGCTTTTTTCTGTTGACAATACAATAGGATTTTCTTTCGTTTAATTGGGCCTGTGATTCCTTTCACATTCAACGATAACAAAATCAGGTAATTTGACATTATCTCTTGTGTGCCCTATCTTATGGATAATATCCTCTTTGTTACTGGTCACCATCATTTGTGCGGAGGGCATTTCACTGGATTGGACTGACACACAAAATTGTTCAACTTGTAAACATATGTCTTTCAAGGTGAATACCATCCACTTAAACAGAATCGATCCCCAACCCCCCGTCGCTACCCTATCTAGCAGTATATATATCTATCTATAAAATCTATTCATTAATCAATGAGAATTCCAGCTGACAAACTTGTCTGTAAAACTAGCATGCCCTTCAACCCAGCACATATCAAGATCCCCACCTCCCCCATATCATCTCAATTCTCCACTCCTTTCACAGCTGCAAGACAATACTCATTTAGTCTTTCATGTTTCCATGCTACACTTCTCCTGCAGGAAGGCTTTCAATTTATCTGCATCCACAAAGTTCTTTGTCTCGTTATGTAGCGTGACCCTCATGGTCCCCGGGTAATACAATCCGTACCTCGCTTGTGCACTTTGCAGCATGGGTCTGCAGGCCAGCAGCGCTTTCCTCCGATCCACCATCTGCTTGCTTAAATCTGGATAGAAAGCCACTTTATGTCCCTGGATTTGAAGCAACACAGTTTTTCTTGCAGCTTGAAAGATCTGCAGGACCTGCGGATACCTAAGTACTTTCATTATGAGAGGCCGCGGGTACCGGACATTATCAGCTTTGTGTGTGGGGACACGATGAGCACACTCCAGCTCAAAAGGCATCGTGAAGGCAAGCTGCAGTATTTCCAGGGGGGGGGGGGTATATGTACCCATAGGCAGATTATGTATCACCACACAACCCACCCTCTGGGGCTCATGGTGGGAAACAGGATCACCCACCAATAGATCCACAGTCTACCTCCCTGCAATGGCAGCAGTAGAGGGGACCAGCAACCCCAGTCCTGCTGGGGAACAGACAGAGCAGAACACATCCATAATGCAATAGCAGACAGATGGCAGGCCTGGAAATGCTCAGCTGCCCCGCACCATTATCTGACTTTCTCCAACAGCAAGCCTACAGGGCAGTCAGTGCAGCTCTGTACACATCCATAACGCAATAGCAGACAGACATTAGGCCTGGAAATTCTCAGCTGCGCCCCACCACTATCTGATATTCTCCTGCAGCAAGCCTCCAGCCACGGCACCCTGCAAGGTGTTCCAGCAAGACACATACTAGCTGCAGACAGTCCACCAGCTAGTCTATAGTGCATGGTCCTGGAGAAGATGCATGTACCCAGAATGGGGATGTCAACATACACACCAAGAAGATAAGTCAGTGATGGGGCCCCAAAAGGAAACCCATAAATATCACATGAGAAAAATGCTATATAGCACTATGGGGGAACCTAGCCATGCCATGGTCACTGCTCAGTCAGGGTGAGAGTGACCTCCCAGCAGGACATGCTATGCCCACCCTGTCCGTGCAGGTGGTGGCCAGGCACTACAATGTCCGAGCCATTGCCCTATGCCATGTGCAGATGCATCCAGGCCAGGCCACCCTATCCAGGCTATTCCCAGGGTACCCTGCTCCTCATTATGCACATTGGCAGGCCAATACTGGCAACAGTACTAGCAGTGTGGGCTGTGGAGGGTGTTGGCAGCCACCACACACTGGATAGACAGACAAACACTCCCCACACCTATGCCAGCATTGTGCAACTATAGAGGTGTTGGGCAGCCCGGGCCACCACACCATTCCTGGGCACAGTGCAGGCATCGCTATGGTACGCAATACTGTAGGAGTCACTTCCCAGGTTGGTAAACACTGTCAGACACAAGACCTGTAGCACACTCCACAGACATCAGAAAGGTTGCTATCATGCAGCTCACTCAGAAAAGTGTACTTAACCTAGGAATTGCTATCTGCCAGTACTCATAGCAACCTTTTGATAGATGTGTACCATATTCCCCGGTTTAGGGTGGCATTACTAAGGTATGCAAGTGCTAGTACTGGGAGATGCACGCAGAGCCCAAAGTCCTGCCTCTCCAGGAGGATTTGGATAATGGGGCCTGTGGGTGCGGGTGTGTCTGCCCCTGTTGGCTGCTGCTTTACGGCAGAGGTTCCCAACTCCAGTCCTGCATTGCCAAACACTGTTTGGGTTTTCATGCTGTCCCTCATGAATATGCATGAGATACATCTGCATACCATGGGGGTGGCACCTAGAAATGCAGCACAGGCATCTTTATCAGAGGCAGCATGGTACCGGAATGGTGATTGGCCCTCCAGGACTGCATTTGGGAGGCTCTGCTCTAGGTAATGTGCATGTTTATGGTGCCTGTGCTCTGTAGGGTAAAATGTAGGTGTCTTGGGCATGTTTACGTCATCTGCAATAAAGGTGCTGTCTGTATTAGCACATTGTAGTAGTGGGGAAAATATGGGGACTGGGTTGGCAGGAACCACAGCTGGGACTTGAACCTTTGACTCTCTGCTTCTGAATACACTGGTTGTGTGCACTGCACCACCTTGTTGTCACAGAGTCAGTACATTCCTTCGTGATACCATGACTGTTCGTCAGACAGGGCTTGTCTGTTGCAGTTCACGGCACCCACCTACACAGGGTTAGGCCACGGTCTGCTCTGGGCTGCTGCCACTGCCCCCTCCACCAGCAGTATCCCTCAGCCACCATGCTGACATGCCCTTCTGCTGGTGGTGCTGGTGGTGCGCAGTCTCAGGCCATCCAGTGTGCAGGTAGGCGGCTGCCTATGGTGCGGGTTCTGGGGTAGGGGTGCCTGCATAGGTGTCCACGCTTCCCCCCAGCACCGCCTACCAATGTTCCGTGCCCTTGGGGGTAGCTGCTGGGTACTATCCCCTGTGACACTGTGGGAAACACAGTCGTGCCCATGTTTGGCCTTCAGCAGTTGCTGTCTGGCTGCTCTGCTGTGTCAGCATTCGTATGGGCCACCTAGGCATCACCCTAGTCTGCACTGTGGCCCAGCTGCACCACAGCATATGCCGCCTGCGGCCCTCTGTATCCCCTTCTCCAGCATCTGTCCAGTTGCCGTTCCGACATGCCCGCCTTGATGTTGCGGGACATGTGCACGCCATAGGAACGCTGTCCGATGGTGGGGAAGACCCTGGGCAGCGCTATTTCACTGTGGGCTCATTCACCTTGTATGGGGACGGAGTATAGACCCTTCCACGATTTATATCTGTTCTATGGAGCTTACTCGGGGGGAGGAGGGGTTGATGTTTCTGATTGATACCATTATTGGCCAGCTTGGTTATGTTTTTTTTCCAGTTTGTTAGGTTCATTTCCAGTGTTTATGTGCCCTTTTGTTCTGTGCACATGTATCACACTTATCACTTTTTTTAGGTTTCCCTGCCTGGGCTGTACATTGCTGACACTGAAATGGTTTCTCTCCCCTGTAAATTGCATTTAACGGCAGGTTTTCATTCGCGTTGGAATTGAGCTCTTCAGATCAGCACGTTAGTGTGAAGGCAGCCTCTCCCCGCCCACTCTCCGCCCATTGACCCCTTCTCTCCGCCCTCTCTCCACCTTCTGCAGTGTTTTACCGCGCTGCGGGAGTTTACGATCGTTAACTACGGTTAACGCGCGTTATGTAACGTTAACGATCGTAAGCGCGTCATAATGCGCGTTATGACATGCTTACGATCGTTAACGTTACATAACGCGCGTTATGTACGATTACCGCAGTTTAGTAAACATACCCCAATGGCTCTGATCCCACATGCCAGCAAGATTCTACTGAAGATTATATTCAAAAGAGACTATAACAATACCTGGAACAAGAACTACCTGAAATGCAAGCAGGGTTCAGGAAAGGGCGAGGAACGAGGGACATCATTGCGGATGTGAGATGGATCCTTGAAAAGACTAAAGAATACCAAAAGGATATCTATTTGTGCTTTATCAACTATAGCAAAGCTTTTGACTGTGTAAACCATGAGAAACTCTGGGCCACTTTAAGAAGCATGGGTATACCAGAACACCTGATCGTAATCTTGCACAATCTGTACATTGATCAAGAAGCAACAGTTTGAACGGAACAAGGAGAAACAGAATGGTTTAAAATAAGCAAAGGTGTAAGACAAGGCTGCATACTTTCCCCCTAACTGTTTAATTTATATGCAGAACAAATCATCAGAGAAGCAGGATTGTATGACGACAACAGAGGTGTGAAGATTGGTGGAAGACTCATCAACAACCTTCGCTATGCTGATGATACCACATTACTGGCTGAAAGTGAAGATGATCTGAAACATTTGCTTCTCACAGTCAAAGAACATAGTTTCAAAATTGGCCTGCACCTTAATGTAAAGAAGACAAAGATCATGACAACTGGCATAATCAACAGGCTCATCGTTGAAGGAGAAGAAATTGAAATTGTGAACAACTTTAACCTACTTGGATCAACTATCAATAAAGAAGCAACAAGCAGTCAAGAAATCAGACTACGCATTGCTCATGGCAGAATGGCTATGAAAGACCTAGATAAGATTCTCAAGAGCAGAGATGTCTCTCGCCATACAAAGATTCAACTTGTTCAAGCCATGGTATTTTCAATAACATCATATGGATGTGAAAGCTGGACAGTGAAAAAGATAGACAGGAAGAAAATTAATGCCTTTGAAATATGGTGCTGGCTGCGAATACTGTGTATACCATGTACTGCCTGAAGAACAAACCAGTCGGTACTAGAGGAGATCAAACCTAAGTTTTCTTTAGAAGCTCAGGTGACAGGACTTTGACTTTCATACTTTGGACACATCATGCGAAGAGAGAGATCATTAGAGAAAGACATCATGCTTGGCAAGATAGAAGGTCAATGAAAAAGAGGAAGGCCAGCAAAGAGATGGATCGATACAATAACAGCAGCTACGGGTACCAGACTGTCAACAATGAGCCGCCTGACTGAAGACCGAACACAATTTAGGATAGCTATCCAGAGGGTCGCCATGAGTCGATTCCGACTCAATGGCACTTAACAACAACAACAACATTGTATTAGTACTGAAATTAAATGACAAAAGCAATTTCACCAGAAGCACTGGTGAAAAATTTGACTTTGCTATTGCACACCCCCTCACTTAGTTTGCAGCTTGTCATGCTGTGAAGACTTGTGCGCATCAGTGATGCTGAGGGCTAAGCTATTGGTGGCTTAACTACTGGCTGGGTCTCCCAAGATGGGCAGTTCTCAGCTGAGGTTCTAGACCAAGATAAACCATTCATCTAGGCAGCAGGAGAATGGTACAGTGTTGGTGGCAGAGGATCACATTTCTGTGACTGCAGCAACAGCACTAAAATTAAACTGCGTGGAAGAAAGGTCTGGCAATCTACTTCCTTATCTTGCCAGGAAAACCCAGTGGATAGTTACAACAAAACAAATTGCACTATAGTGCTGGAAGATGAGACCTCCAGGTTGAAAGGCACTTAACTGGATACTGGGGAGGAGCTGAAGACTATTCAGAATAAAGCCAGCATTTATGATGTGGTTGGATCAAAGCCCTTGCGATGTCTGACAGCTGATATAGATGCACATGAAATGAGAGCCAGAAGCTGCAAAGATGACTTACATATTGGGACATGGAACGTATGAAGCATGAACCAAAGTAAGTTGGAGGTGGTCAAGAATGAAATGGAATGTGTACAATTGTTGGGTGTCAGCGAACTGAAATGGACTGGCATCGGGTACTTTGCATCTGATGATCATTGGTCTACTATGCTGGAAATGAAAGACAAAGAAGAAATGGTGTTGCATTTATAAATAAGAAGAAACTTGCATAGAACTGTAATGAAATACAATGCAATCAGTGAACGTCTATTCATTTATGAGGAATGTTCATCAATACAACTATGGGTATGTTTACTAAACTGCTGTAACTTTACATACCACGCGTTATGTAACGTTAACGATTGTTAGGTAACGTTAACGCGTGGTATGTAACGTTAACGTGCGATAACATTACTTAACGACCGTTAATGTCCCCGGTAGCGGTAAACACCACAGAAGGTGGAGAGAGGGCAGAGAGAAGGGGTCAATGGGCGCAGAGTGAGCGGGGAGAGGCCCCTTTCACACTAACATGCTGAACTGAAGGGCTGAATCCTACCACAAATGAAAACCTGCCATTAGATGCACATTTGCAGGAGAGAGAAACCATTTAAGTGTCAGCAATGTACAGCCTAGGCAGGGAGCCCTAGGATTGTGATAGTAGTGCTCCATTTTCAGCAACACCATAGTGCCAAAGTATGAATGGCCACTATGGCGATGGTGCAAATGAGGCATAGGGAGCCGCAGGTGGGACATGTAGCATGGGCAGCTGGGGCACAGGGTGGACTAGGCGGGTACCTAGGTGGCACATAGGAACATAGAAACCGGAAATCAGCAAGACAGCAGCTGACCAAGGCCAAACACAATCCACCTATATCTACCTGGTTCACCCTAGCCATTAGTTGCTAGGGCACTGACCTGACATCCCCCCAGCCATCCCGCCCCTATGTGGAAGAGACATAATATTGGTAGGCAGTGATAGGGGGGATGTGAGGATGTCCATGTATGCCTCCCCACCCTGGGATCCGCTCCCTAGGCGGGCGCCTACCTACACAGTGGATGGCCTGGGACTGTGCACTACCAGCTCCGACAGCAAATGGCCATGTCAGCTTGGCAGGGGGAGGGGGGTGCCCGTGCTGGAGGGGACAGTGCCACCTCCCTACAGTGGACCTAGGCCATGCCCTGCATCAATATGTGGTGTGCAGTGCAACATACAAAGTCTGGCTGAGGAAACGTACAGGTAGCCCCAGGGACTATTGTGCATCTGTGGCAACAGTGTGGTGCAGTACACCCAGCCAGTGTGTCCAGAAGCAGAGTGTCACAGGTTCAAGCCCCAGCTGTGGTTCCTGCAGAGCATGTCCCTATGTTTTACCCTACAATGCAGATACAACAGCAACATGTGCAAAGCCCAAAGCAGCAGCGAACAGGGGTACAAACACCCACCCACACAGGCTCCATAATCCAAAGATGTATGGAGAGTCAGGCTGTTGGCCCCAGCATTGAGCTGAAGTTATCACCAGAGCACTACTACTACCCCCTGCACAGTTTAGCAATGTCAGCACTGTGATCAGGACCAGTGTGGCGGGCAGGGTTGGCAACCACCCCTATCTTTGTCCAATGCTGCAATAGGAGTGAGCATGTATGTATGTCTATCCATTGTTCTGTGGCTGCCCACCCTTCACTGGGCCCAAAATGTCCCACTGTTACCAGCGTTAGCCTGAATAGGTGCATAATGAGGAGCGAGGTATTTTGGGTATGGCCCGGACAGGGCAGATTGGCCAGGATGCATCTTCACAGGGTGTGGGGAAATGGCTGGGACACTGTAGTGCCTGACCACTACCTGCATGGACAGGGTTGCCACAGCATGGCATGCTGGGAGGGCACTCACTCTGACCGAGCAGTGACCATGGCAGGTCTAGGTTCTCACATAGGTTCTATACTATCTGTTTCCAATAATATATTTGTGTTCCCCAATGTTGGGGTCCCAATCACTGAGTTCCCTGCTTGCTGCACATAGTTTCTCTTTGAGCATGCACTATGGACTGGCTGTTGGACTGTATGCAGTTAGACTGTGCATGATCAGAACACCTATATGTACAGTCTGACTGTGCTGTCTTCTGGTGACTGGCAGACAGTGGTGGGAGGCAGTTGGGGTTTTACAGACCTAACCCCAGCATTGCTGCTGGTCTGCCACTGCCCCAGTCATAGGTATGGCTCTGGCCCACCAACCCTGGAGGGCTGCCTCATATAAACAGGATGGAGGTTGCTTCCCCGGGGCAGGAGGCATCTGTTCTTTACCTACAAAAAGGGTGATGTGGGCCCTTTGGGGTATGTAGTGTGACCTATTAAGGCACTGCTACACACACATCATGCAATTCTAGGAATCCCACTGCCCTGATAACAGCTGCCCATGTCAGCCAGACCCTAACACAGGGTACACATCAATATGGCTGGTGTCTGGTCCCACAGGGCCATATGTCACTGCAAGATACAGATGGACACCAAATTACCTTTGGCTACACTGCAAGGAACACCTGTCACACATTGGCAGTGATGGGGATGTACAGCAGGACCACATCTCTAGTACCACATGGCTATGGTATGCAATACTGTTGGGGTCACTCCCCAGGGTGGTAAACACTGTCAGACACAAGACCCGTAGCACACTCCACAGACATCAGAAAGGTTGCCATGATGCAGCTCAATCAGAAAATTGTACTTAAATTCAGAATTGCTATCTGCCAGTAATCATAGCAACCTTTTAATAGCTGTGTACCATATTCCCAGGTTTAGGGTGGCATTGCTAAGGTATGCAAGTGCTAGTATTGGGAGATGCACGCAGGGCCCAATGTCCTGCCTCTCCAGGAGGCATTGGATAATAAGAACATAAGAACATAAGATATGCCATACTGGGTCAGACCAAGGTCCATCAAGCCCAGTATTCTGTTTCCAACAGTGGCCAATCTAGGTCAAATGTACCTAGCAGTTTCCCCAAGGGACACAGGTTCCACAATGCTTGTATTGGCTCAAGCATTGATATCCTGGGTCCCTTCTTAATAATGGTTTATGGACCTTTCCTCCAGGAACTTGTCCAAACCTTTTTTAAACCCAGCTACACAAACAGCATTTACTACATTCTCCGGTAACAAATTCCAGAGTTTGATTACACGTTGAGTGAAAAAATATTTTCTTTTATTAGTCTTAAATAGTTCACCCTGTAGCTTCATTGCATGTCCCCTAGTCTTTCTATATTCTGATAAGGTAAAAAATCGATCTACGTTTAACCGTTCCACTCCGTTCATTAATTTATAGACTTCTATCATATCTCCCCTCAGCCGTCTCTTTTCCAGGTTAAAGAGCCCCAACCTTTTTAGCTTTTCTTCATAGGAGTATCCTTCCATCCCCTTTACCATTTTGGTGGCTCTTCTCTGAACCTTTTCTAAAATCGCTATATCCTTTTTAAGATACGGCGACCAGAATTGCACACAATATTCAAGGTGTGGTCTCACCATGGAACAATATAGAGGCATTATAATATATTTTGTTTTATTTTCCATTCCTTTCCTTATCATACCTAGCATTCTATTTGCTCTCTTGGCTGCTGCTGCACACTGGGCCGAGGGTTTTAACATGGTATCCACAATGATGCCTAAATCTTTTTCCTGGGTGGTGGTCCATAATGTGGAACCTTGCATCGTGGAACCATAGTTTGGGATGTTCTTCCCTAGGTGCATAACCTTGCACTTGTCCACATTAAATTTCATCTGCCATTTTGATGCCCAGTCTTCTAATTTATCAAGATCCTCTTGCAATTTTACACAATCCTCTTGGGTTTTAACAACTTTAAATAGTTTTGTGTCATCTGCAAATTTGATAACTTCACTCGTTATTCCACTTTCCAGGTCATTTATGAATATGTCAAAAAGCAGCAGATCCAGCACAGATCCCTGGGGTACACCACAATTCACCTTTCTCCATTGGGAAAATTGGCCATTTAGCCCTACCCTCTGCTTTCTATCTTTTAACCAGTTCCTGATCCACAATAGTACACTGCCTCCTCTCCCATGACTCTTTAGTTTTGCCAAAAGTCTCTCATGAGGGACCTTGTCAAAGGCTTTCTGAAAGTCCAGATACACAATATCAACCGACTCACCTTTGTCCACCTGATTATTCACTCCTTCAAAAAAACATAACAGATTAGTAAGACAAGATCTTCCTTGTCTAAAGCCATGTTGGCTGTCTCCCATTAGGTCATGACTATCTACATGCTGAGTAATTTTATTCTTTATGATGGTTTCTACCATTTTTCCCGGTACTGATGTCAGGCTCACTGGTCTGTAGTTTCCCGGATCACCCCTGGAACCCTTTTTAAAAATTGGTGTTACATTGGCGATCCTCCAATCTTCAAGTATTAGAGATGATTTTAATGATAGTTCACAAATTACTAATAGCAGGTCTGCTATCTCATATTTCAGTTCTTTCAACACCCTTGGATGTATACCATCCAGCCCAGGTGATTTGCTACTCTTCAGTTTATCTAATAGTTGTAATACATCTTCCCGATGTATCAATATTTCCTTCAATTCTTCCGCACCTTTAAATACCACTTCAGTCATGGGTAACATCCCTACATCTTCCTCAGTAAAGACTGAAGCAAAGAATTCATTCAGTTTCTCCGCTATCGCCTTGTCGCCTCTTAGTGCTCCTTTAACCCCTTTATCATCTAATGGACCAACTGACTCTCTCACAGGTTTTTTGCTATGAATGTACTTGAAAAGGTCTTTACTTCGCGTTTTTGCTTCCGCAGCAAGCTTCTTCTAAAATTCTCCCTTTGCCTGCCTTATTAATGCCTTGCATTTGACTTACCAGTGCTTGTGTTGTTTCCAGGTTTCGTCGTTTGGCTCTTTTTTCCATTTCCTGAAAGATGCTTTTTTGGCAACAACAGCCTCTCTGACCTCACCTTTAAACCATGCTGGCAGTTTTTTGGACTTCCTTCCACTTTTCTTAAAGCGTGGAATACAGCTGGTCTGGGCTGCCAAGATAGTATTTTTCAATAACAGCCAAGCCTGATGTACGTCTTTAACCTTTGCAACTGCTCCTTTTAGTCTTTTCTTAACTGTTTTCCTCATTTTATCATAGTCTCCCTTTCGAAAGTTAAAAGGTAGTACTGTGGATTTCCTTACTATCCCTCCTCCACTAATTAAATCAAAGGCAATCATGCTATGATCACTATTGCCAAGTGGCCCCCAACAACCTTATCTCTTGCACTAGATCTGGTGTTCCACTAAGGACTAGGTTTAATATGGCTTCCCCTCTGGTCGGTTCATGAACCAGCTGCTCCAAGAAGCAGTCATTTATGTCATCTAGGAACTTTATCTCCCTAGCATGTCCTGACGTGACACCGACCCAGTCGATACCAGGGTAGTTGAAATCACCCATTATTATTACTGCGCTGTAACTTTTGTTAGCTTCCTTGATTTCTTTGAGCATTTCATCATCCATTTGGTCATTCTGGCCAGGCGCTCGATAGTACACCCCCACTGCCATTGCCTTCCCCCTTTTACATGGAATTTCAATCCATATAGATTCTACAGAAGATTTTGTTTCCTGCAAAACTTTAATCCTTTCTGACTCAATGCCCTCTCTAACATAGAGAGCAACCCCTCCACCAATTTGATCAGCTCTGTCATTACAATATAGTTTGTACCCAGGTATCACGGTGTTCTACTGGTTGTCCTCCTTCCACCATGTCTCTGATATTCCAGTCATATCTAACCTTTCATCTAGTGCTATATATTCTAACTTTCCCATCTTATTTTTTAGACGTCTAGCATTTGCATACAAGCATTTTAGAGAATGTATTTTATTCATATTAATTTGGCTATTGTTAGACATGGGTAATTTGGGATCTTTAAGCTCTGTCTGCTCCATACTTGAGGGCATTTGGGCTACTTTACTCTTTTGTGGAACCTCTCTGCTTTTGTTAGTATCCTTCAAAGATACATTCTTCCGAACCATCCGCTCTTGGGCGACTGTCGGCTTTCCCCTAATATCTAGTTTAAAAGCTGCTCTATCTCCTTTTTAAAGGTTAATGCCAGCAGCCTGGTTCCATCCTGGTTAAGGTGAAGCCCATCCCTTCGGAAGAGCTCCTCCTTTCCCCAGAATGTTCCCCAGTTCCTAACAAATCCAAAACCTTCATCTCTGCACCATTGTCTCATCCACGCATTGAGACTCCGGAGCTCTGCCTGCCTTTTGGGTCCTGCACGTGGAACAGGAAGTATTTCGGAGAATGCTACCCTGGAAGTTCTGGATTTCAACTTCCTACCTAAAAGCCTAAATTTAGCCTCCCTACCACATTTTCCTATGTCATTGGTACCGACATGTACCAAGACAGTAGACTCCTCCCCAGCACTATCTAAGACCTTGTGGAGCCTGTGGGTGCGGGTGTGTCTGCCCCTGTTGGCTGCTGCTTTATGGCAGAGGTTCACAACTCCAGACCTGGTGTTCCAAACACTGTTCGGGTTTTCATGCTGTCCCTCATGAATATGCATGAGATACATCTGCATACCATGGGGATGGCGCATAGAAATGCAGCACAGGCATCTTTATTAGAAGCAGCATGGAACCTGAATGGTGTTTGGCCCTCCAGGACTGCATTTGGGAGACTCTGCTCTAGGTAATGCGCCTGTTTATGGTGTCTGTTCTCTGTAGGGTAAAATGTAGGTGTTTTGGGCATGTTTACGTCATCTGCATTAAAGGTTCTGTCTGTTTTAGCACGTTTTAGTAGTGGGTAAAATATGGGGACTGGGTTGGCAGGAACCACAGCTGGGACTTGAATCTGTGACCTTGGCAATGTACATTAAACAGGGACATTGATAACTTGGATTCTTATTAGGCAATGAAAGGTTAAGTGACTTGCACAAGGCCACAAGGAGTGATGGTGGGAATTGAATACTGGTCTCTTGGTTACCAAGCTACTCCTCCACTTCACATATATATGAAGTCTTCAGGCCTGTAGGTGCTATGATCTTATAATCCCCTCAATTGTTTGTCATATACAGTCATGCAAGGTCCTTAACTAGTGGCAAAAATTTCTAATGAGAGTCCTCCAAGCAATATTTTGTTGAGGGCTCTCATTGTCGCCCCTCCTGCAGCAACCCCCTATTGTTGTGTCCCCCCTATGGCAATCCCTATTGTCATGCCTCCCCCCATAGTGATGCCTCATTGTAGCATCCTCTCCAACCATGCAACAAACTTATTTTAATTTGTTTGCTCATTGCCTCTGCTCCAGGCTCAGCAGGTGTTCCTCCTGAGCCGAAGTCTCACAGTATGGCTGTTATTGCAAGACTCAGTCTGGGAGATAACAATATGTGGGCCTGGAGTGAAAGCAGCGCAGCAAACAAATTAAAGTAAGTTGCCATGCCACCATGTGGGCCCCCTTTCTGCCCAGGCCCCACCCCTCGCATTGTGGGGAGTGCTTCGATGGAATTTGCACCACCGTTCCTCGTCCATAGCAGCACGATCCCCAGTTAAGACATAAAAGACATGTGGACTCTCTTCTTCCTCAGTCTTTACAATTACTCTATTCATCGTGGCCCTATGATGGCCAGAGCAAGAATACAATAATGTATGTATGCATTACATGCTTCTCTACTCTTTTTATATTTCAGAGTCTTTCCTAAGGACTTAGCCTATGGGAAATGGGATGTGACTTGGAGCCTACATGTGATGGCTCATATTCTAAGGCAACTCAGGGTCACTGGCTGGTCCTTAGATACAGTAGTAGGAAAAGCGCAAGAAGAGAACATAAAGGCTGTTTGTGTCAGTGAGGGTCCTTCCCATGTACCTGAAAATACAGTGTGCAGGGCCACACAGTGCACACTAGAGTCCAGACAGGTGGGTGAGGCAGAGACAAAAATGGCCTTTTTGCCTGCCTGGTGCTGCTTCTGTGAGAGTCATCCCTAATTGCTGCTGGTTTTCTATGTGAAAGAGAACACCCAGGAATGCAGGTAAAGGAGAGAAGATGTGTGTGTGTGGGGGGGGGGGGGAGGAAACAGGTAGATCATACCTTGAATAGCTCTTTCCACTCCTGCCCCCACAAGCCAAATTGCTTTAATACAAACAGTGATGGGGAAATCCCTCTACAACATTGTATGATACACTTGGCCTCTGTCAGCAACTAACACCATTCACTCCAACTCATGCACAGTTATCAAGGATGTAAAATTGGACATACCATCAGTACTATGGATGGCTCTCTCAAGCACAGTTGGATGAGTACCTATGTGTACCAACTTCCACTGGCCTGCCAGGCAAATGGGAGGACTGAAAATAGCACTTCCCAAGGCGAGTTTTCAGTAGTGCTCCAAAGTGAGCCCATGGCAGGTATCTACAATCATGTCTAAGTTGACTCAGATTTTCTGTCCATCTCTACCCCCTAAAGTATGTATGTTGTTATCAAGTCAGTGTACAAACTTCTTATGGAGAGTTTTTCTCACAGGTACTTTATGCAAATGATATTTCCAGTTGTCCAGGTAGAGCACAGGCTATTCATATCCTTTCATGTAAAGGGCATATGCAAAGGATGTAAGAATGGCAGAATAAAGATTGTATTAATGGGAAGATTGTTTCTCTCATATGTAATCATGCAGATATTGCCTGCCAGAAGTTCTTCCTGTCCTGTAACTTAGGGCATTGGCATTTTGTTATCTGACTGAATGTGAGTGCTCATGTTCTGCCCAGCGATTCTCATGTAGAAAAATAAATACATATTTCTAAGAATGTATTTATTTTTTATTTATTGAATCATCACATAATTCGTAAATGCAAAAATAACTTGTTCAGTCCAAATAACAGAACATAAAACATTATATAAGACAGAAAATGAACTGTACGTGACAACTCAATCAAAAATAATTCAAATCAAACAAGTTATAGAATTACAAAAGAATAATAAATAACCATACTAAACATTTTGATACAAGACAAACTGGAATAGAAGGCTTGAGAAATTAAAAATCCTTAAGTCATAGTAACATAGTAACATAGTATATGATGGCAGATAAAGACCAGTATGATCCATCTAGTTTGCCCAGCAAGGTGGCGAGAGTATGTGCACCTGCCACTCCGTGCAAGTCACCTCTCCCCATGCCTTTGTTTAGGGGTGTACCCACTGCTCCATGTAGGTCACCCTTATTTGTTGAGATATAAAGGATAGTTATGTTTATTTTGATTTTATCCTGTTGCTATAAAGGAATCCACTGTGTCTGTCCCATGACATTTTGAATTTCTTCACTGTGTTTGCCCCCACCACTTCCTTCAAGAGGGCATTCCAAGCATCTACCACCCTTTCAGTGAAAAAGTATTTCTTGACATTGCCTTTCAGTTTACCCCCTTGCAGCTTCATGTTATGCCCTCTAGTTTTACAGCTTCCCCATCTTTGGAAGAGGTTTGTTTGTTCATTAATACTCTTTAAGTATTTAAAAGTCTGAATCATATCTCCCCTGTCCCTCCTCTCCTCCAGATTGTACTAATTTAGGTATTCAAGTCTCTTCTCATAAGTCTTCTGATGCAGGCTCCAAATCATTTTGGTTGCCTTTCTATGAACTTTTTCCAGGCTTTGTATGTCCTTTGTGAGATATGGCCTCCAAAACTGAACACAATATTCCAAGTGAGGCCTCGCCAGTGACTTGTGCAGTGGCATTAGTACCTCTTCCTTTCTGCTGGTAATTCCTCTCTGTATGCAACCCAGCATCCTTCTGGCTTTTGCCTTGTCACACTGTTCACCACCTTGAGATCCTCAGAAACAATCACTCTGAGGTTCCTCTCCTGATCTGTGCACACCAACCTCTCGCCCCCTACCACATATAATTCCCTTGGATTTCTGCTCCCCAAGTGCATGACACTGCACTTCTTCACATTAAATGTTAACTGCCAAGCATTAGACCATTCTTCCAGTCTCTTCCTGAATAGTAAACAATCCTTTTTAGTTCTAAGAGAAACAGATAAGTCCAAAATCTAAGCTCAGCTATAGATAATGCACAAGTACTACTACTACTATTACTATTCAGTACTTGTAAAGCGCCACACATGCAGCGTTGCACAGCTAACCTACAAGAGGTAGCCAACATACAAGAGACAGTCCCTGCCCGTCAGAGTCATGCTCATCGGAGCTTACAATCTAGTTAGAACAGTACATTAGTTAAAACAGTATAGAGCATTAGTCAGTTCTGCGCAGGGTACGGTGTGGTATAGTTTGGTCAGTAGATTGGTCATAGACGATGATGGGGGTTAGGTTAGGATGAGGAAGGAGTCAGGATCTGAATGCAGTGGTGAAGAGTTGGGTCTTTAACCTAGATTTGAAGTAGGAGTTACTGCTAGATTAGCCACCTTAACTGAAGAATATGCAGATTAGGCAGTGTGCCAATAGGAATGATTGCATCAGGACAGGCCCAACCATTTGGCACAACTTAGTGGTTATCTAGGACATCAGGCTTCTTAGGGATGTCAAAGAACAGCAACAGCCAAAGCAAAATACTAGATCCTGCTAGTCACACAACCCAAAGAGCCATCTGCAAATTTTTTACCTGTAAGGTATGAGCACACGCATACATACAAGTTTAATATTTAAAAGTATAATGCCCGATTATGCATTTACACAGTATTGCTTTGGCAGGGGTAGTGATGGGATGGTCATGACTGTTGATTTTGTTTATCACAATCTCAGGGGGATGAGGAAACGTAAGACTGAAGGTTTGCCTAGGGTACCCTTGCACCAGCTTTAGTTTGCATGCATTTATGATTTCTTGCCCTTTGTTGTATTGACTTCATGCCTCACACATGCTCATTTCATAAACCTGTTTAGCTGAACCTCTATATCTAGTGCTCCCTTCGTATGCTTCCCCCAACTCTCTCTCTCCATTTCTCTTCTTCCCATTCACCTTGTGTGCACAAAACAGAGATGACTAAATATTTGGATACTACTGTAGTAAGGGAGCAGTTTTATTTGCGTATATCAGTTCACCCGTCTTGTTCTACTGGGGATTCAAAGAATTTCCTTAACATTTGAGTCAGATTATGAAATTTTGCATCAGTATGATCATCATCTTATTGCTGGAAAGTACCCTCCATATCCACTAAGGGTCAAGGAGTGTGGCCGAACTTGCAGAATCTTTTTTAAATTGGGCAATGTTGACTCCATCCAGCAATGTAAGCTTTTATTGACTTCACCTCTCTGCACCTGAGCTTGTTGTCAAATTCCAAAGTTATGCATCTTATGTTACGTTATGCCATGTTTATTGTTTTCCTGATTGCCTTTCACAATTGTCAAGGTGGTGTACAAAGAAAAATTTTATAAAATTACAAAAAGGTATTACAATAAAAAAAAACAATAAAAGCATTATTAAAAACATTAAGTAATGTGAATTATTAAAAGAAAGAAAAAACAACAACAAAGCATATCAGGTAAGTGAAAGAAGGAGTAGAAGAACTAGTTACACAGAGGGCCCATCCTTGCAGTACAGGCACTTGAGTATGCTGTCCCAGCTCTCGTAGCATCATAAATGTACTTTGACAGCTTACAGTATATTGGAACTGCAATAAGATATACAGTACAATCATACTGGGTATTTGATCACATGGATGACCTGGACAAGCCTCCCAGTTTACATCTTTACCTATTTACAAAACTACAACAAAAGGAGTCCCCCCTCCAACTCTCCTTTCAACCACCCCCTGCCCATTTCCCATCCTGACTTATGTATCCTGGTGTAGTGCTGCTTCCCTGTACCATGGGGAAAGTAGGCTGGAAAAATCAGCAGTGGGCTAATTGAAAAGAGACTAGCCTTGGATCCTGCCTGCTCATTTAAATCACTCAACTGATCCTACCCTACCATTATTTACTCCCACAGGAACTATCAGTTGCTTCTAGCCTGATTGGTCCTTCTGCGAGTGTGGATGATTGCTCATACCAGAGCCAAAGGTTAAACCACCCTCATGACCTACTGCTTAAGATGTCCTCCAACCTTGTGGCCAGCAGTCATATTGTTCTGTCAATGATATGGTAGGGTAACCTCATGGTCCAATTTCCCCCTTTCCCAAATGTCATACCAATGTTTTGTGTATCAGAAAAGGGACAATTCAGATCTTGCCTAGGGAAATAAGGCAGCTAATGTGCTCCAAGAAACAGAGTAGGGTTTGTCCAAACAACTTAATTATTTGCTTGCTATTGCCTAATTTACTGCTATTCAAAATATTATGCAATCCTTTGGATTTCAATAGCAAATATTTTATTGCTGGCCTTACTGAATAGCTATTTACTTCAGCCTTCTTTTTGCCTCAAAATGGGTGTGTCAACTCTCTTTTGAATCTAATTTTTATTATGTTTGATATTCAGCAAGACTTAAAATATCTTCAGTATTTCATGCACTGGATATGAAAAAAATATTTTGGGTGAACTGAGCTTTTAAATTTCAATGTACTAGTTTTCCTTTGATGCACAGTTTGAGAAAATTGAAACAAGCAACAGCACAAAATGTTGAATAGTTACAGTACAACAGCCTGAGAAATGATGGGACTGACTGGTCAGTCATAATCCATGGAAACATTGTTACTATCCACTGCTGATGGCTTTCTCGGAGCTTCATAAAAGCATAGCTTTAAACATTCATAGAACCGTCGTGCTGTAAGGTGTTGGATCCTGATTTTTTGGTACTGTGCCCTTTGTTGTGTCATTTAACAAAGTCTCATTCAGCTCCAGTTTTTTATCTCTGTTTACTTGACCAAGCACTCCCATTACAGCATTTTAAACTGAAAATGAGACACACGGTATTACTCTATAGAAGGTCATAATAATTGTGTTCAGAAACCTAGAAAGCATTAAAGGTAAGCAGTGTCATTTTGAAAATAAATATAACCCAGAAAGAGACGCCAACCATGACTATCATTCAGCAGGCATAAAAATGGCTTAACGAGAAAATGAAACATATATATTACCTCTAGCTTATTCCCATGACTGAGCATGTGGAACAATTCATGGCTGAACTCAATTTCAGAAGGATTTTCACCTTGATTTGAATGCAATGAAAATTTTGAGTTTCACCAAGATCTTTTGAGTATGTCCATCAAATTTTCCCTGGTGAATATGAAAAAATGCCATGAGGAGACATTATGTGCACCTGCGTTAACAGCGAAATTGATACTTACCATGTGATAAGTATCCTATGGTAATGATAATGTGCAGTCCACAATCACTCTCCACACATAATATGCACATTCTCCTCCCACTCATCCCCATCCCATCCTACTTTAGCTTTTATTGTGGAAATTAGCACAGAGCCCATTAAGTCATAGCATGGCACCCATGTTAACTGTTAGCATGCATTAAGTGCTGCATTAACAACTAATACTGCTTAGGTAATAGGTTCCTCTGGATGTTATTTTTCATGAAAAAAAAGTTCCTACACCAAAAGCAGGAACAAATATACAGGAGCTCCTGTACCCTCAACAAGCTTCAGGGTGAAAGTACACACATGCCTTCACTTTGGAAATGGATACAAGCACTGCAGGCAAATCTAAGAACTTTGTACCAAAGTACGAGGGTTGCTCAGAAAGTAATACCCCACATGCTTTTTCTCAGTCCAGAATGAAGATAGAGGTGTGAAAATTGAAAGGGTGGTAACTTGGAACCTCAAAGGACACATGTGTGTAATTTTACAGTTGTCCGACAAATAGCGAGGCGGTATTGATCCTTCAAATGGCGTCTGCGAGTGATACACGAAACAAACAACGAGCTGTAATTGAATTCATTGTATCCATTTCAAAAGTGAAGGCATGTGTGTACTTTCACCCTGAAGCTTGTTGAGGGTACAGGAACTCCTGTATATTTGTTCCTGCTTTTGGTGTAGGAACTTTTTTTTCATGAAAAATAACATCCAGAGGAACCTATTACCTAAGCAGTATGGGAGAAACATTCACAAACGGTTGTGTGCTATATATGGAAGTTCTGCAATAGATAAGAGCACTGTTGGATGATGGGTGAAGAGAGTAAAGGCTTCAGGAAGTGGTAAAACGGAACTGGAAGATTGGCCGCGGTCTGGGCGTCCTGCCTCAGCCATCCGTCCAGACAAGTTGCAGCATGCTGATGACATTAGTCGTGTGGATCGGCGCATCATGAGTCGGGAATTGTCCATACAGCTTTCTGTCAGTAGAGGTAGTGCAATGGCAATTATTGACTCTGGGATATTCAAAGGTGTGTGCAAAGCACACCGCAATAGCTTACAGTATTTTAATGCCCATTGGCAGCTATCGCAGAGTGCTGCAACTTGTCTGGACTGGTGGCTGAGGCAGGACACCCAGACCATGGCCGATCTTCCAGTTCCGTTTTACCACTTCCTGAAGCCTTTACTCTCTTCACCCATCATCCAATGCTCCAATCTACCGCTCCAATCTACCGCAGAACTTCCATACACAGCACGCAACCGTTTGTGAATGTTTCTCATACTTTCTTTCTCCTCCACCAGGAATTTATTTACAGCTCGTTGTTTGTACCGTTTGTCATTCACAGATGCCATTTGAAGAATCACTACTGCCTCGCTATTTGTCGGATGACTGTAAAATTACACACATGTGTCCTTTGAAGTTCCAAGTTATTACCCTTTCAATTTCACACCTCTATCTTCATTCTGGACTGATAAGAAAATGTGGGGCATTACTTTCTGAGCAACCCTCATATATAGGAGCCAATGCAAAAAACCCAATGTGTCCTTTGCGCAAAGATAACACCAAATGTATAAAAGAGACTGACGTGTGTAAAGAGCAAAAGAAAAGCAAATGCACACAGTAACGTCAAGCGTATTTAAATTTTAGGCTAATGAGCTGTGTGTATTAAAATGGCATGTTAATATTTTCTGTGCCCGCTGCAGAGAAACGCATTGAGGTTTTCATAACCAGCCGAAGCGTCATTTCTCTATGCCTGGGTTTGAGATGGCTTAAATGTGTTGCGTTTGCCCCCGACAATATTTTGATGGCATTGGGGGCTTTCCCCGATGCCTGGATTATCTGAGGTGAAGATTGACACTTCCCTTCAGATGATCCAGACATTGGGGAAAGCCCCCGATGCCTTCAAAATACTGTTGGGGGGCTACTGCCCCCAACAGAGAGCAATTCCCTAGAGGCCAAGTGGCCCCAATCTACCTTCTCACCCAACTAAAAATAACCCTAGTGACTCAGCAGCCCCGATCCCCCACCCATGCAACCAAAAAAATCCCTGGTGGCCCAGCGGCTCCGATCCCCTCACCCCCCATTTTAAAAAAAGCCCTGATTGCCCAGCAGCCTTTCCCCCTCCTAGTATCTTTACTAGTGAACGGGAGCGTTACCCATGTGCTCCTACTCCTGTGTCACTATCTTGAAAAATGGCAGTACCTGGCTCCACGTGGTGCATTCTGGAATGCACCAGGCAGGGTCAGACTGCCATATAAGGCAGAAAATGCCTGATATGTCTATCTGACCTTGCCCAGTGCATCCCAGGATGAACTGCGTGGGGCCAGGAGCCACCATTTTTCAAGAAGGCAGTGCAGGAGCGGGAGTGCAGGGGTAAAATACTTCTGTCCAAAAGAAGAACTTGATCTAGGCATGATTGTGTCTGATGATCTTAAAGTAGCTAAACAGGTAGAAAAGGCGACAGAAAAAGCTAGAAGGATTCTTGGGAGCCAGCAGAAGAAAGGAGGTGATAGTGCCTCTGTATAAGTCTTTGGTGCAACCTCATTTGGAGTATTGTGTGCAATTCTGGAGACCGCACCTTCAAAAGGATATAAACTGGTTAGAGTCAGTGCAAATGTTGACTAACTAAAATGGTTAGTGGTCTTCGTTATAAAGCATATGAGGACAGACTTAAGGATCTTAATATACAGGGTGGCCCAAAAAAAGTGAGAACATCTCATAGCATATAAGTTATTTAAAAACTCAAAGAGACAGATGTAAACGTTGACAAATTAAAAAAACAAAGATGGCGACCGGATATTGTCGAAATAAAGATGTTATATAGCTAAAAAAGGTAAATACGTAAACTATATAAGCTTTTAAATTACGAGATGTTCTCACTTTTTTTTGGGCCACCCTGTATATACTTTAGAGGAAAGGCAGCATAGAGGTGATATGGTTGAGACATTTAAATACCTCAGTGGCATAAATGCACAGGAGGAGAGCCTCTTTTGATTGAAAGCAAGTTCTGCTATGAGGGGACATAAGATGAAGGTGAAAGGGGATCGACTCAGGAGTAATATGCAAAAATATTTTTTTATGGAAAGAGTGGTAAGTACATGGAATAGTCTCCTAGTTGAGGTGATACAGATAAGGACAGTATCTGAATTAAAAAAAGCATGGGACAAACACAGAGGATCTGTAAAGGTGACTCTTGTAGTGGTTGATATTGAAGGGCAGACTAGATAGGCCATGTGTTCTTTTTCTGCCATTATGTTTCTATTTATTTACATTCTCTTATATACCGTGCTATTCTGCATCAGTGTGATTTACATTGAACAAACTGAAATTACATTGAACAGGGCATTATAACTTGGAGATAACTATTTTACAGGGAACATGGGCTATGGAGGGTTATGTGGCTTGCCCAAGACCACAAGGAGCACCTGTGGGACTAGAAACCCCAGTCCTTCTGGCCCAAGGTTGCTGTCCTCTAGTGGGATTTGAACACCTGACCTTCCGGCCTGAAGTACCTTGCCCCAACCACTAGGCCACTCCTCCACTCCTATCTATCAAAATAGTGTCAAGGTGCATATGCAAATTAGTCATACCATGCCCCTGTTTCTCTGGGAGGGCATACTAAACTTGTGCTGACTTCAGTGTGCATGTGTCTGACTTGATCTCCTAGTTTAACGCTGCCAGTTGTGCCACAGTTTAACGCATGGATAATTTGCATATGCGCCCCTTTCTGCATGCTGGAACTGAAGTCACACGCTATAGGTGTGCTGCATAGAGTGGTTCAGAGTTGATAGCGTGTGGCTTCAGTGCAGGCTTTCTGCATTGGGCTGATAGCTTAAAAAGTACCCCTCTCAATTCATGATGCGTAGTGCAGTCCATGCATCATTTTACGGGCCCTGCTTCAAACTGTCTCCACCTTATTTATGTTTTGCAGTCTCCTGATCCTCAGATTTTGAAAGTGTATTCAAGATTGTGTCCCATTTGAATCTACATAGAGATACGTAATATTACTTCTTTCTTTTTATTAATGCTGTTTTTCTTAATACAACTGTGTGCACTATTAGACTTATCAATTGTTGTCACACTAACTCTTTTTTCTTCTTTAAAATTCTGTGTGTTAATTTTGCATTTATCAAATATACCAGTTTGACATCACTAAGTATCCCTGCTAAGACATCTCAACCGTGCTTACAGAGATAACCTCTTGAAATGAAAATTCACTCCCAAAGGTAGGTTCCTAAAAAAATAGCATCTGGTGTCTGGGACCACTGCAGAGCACAGAAGTGAGGAGCCATTGTGCGTTGCCGCTCCAAACTAGAAGAGAGAAGCTGATTGTAAGAGATGTGCTGCTACCTGAAAGAAAGCCACACTTTGAGAGAGTAACCACTGCATGCGGTGCACCGGGTGGAAGAGAACAGCTGTTTCCATTACTTGTGGTGGTCCTGTTTAGGAGGAGTCATTGCATCCTGGGAGTCATTCCAAGAGAGGTAAAATTGGGATAGGTAAAAGAAAAAGAGAAGCTGGAGGAAAATAAAATTCATTTAGACAGTTTTGTATACTGCCTTATCCTTCAATCAAAGTGGTCACAACACAATTGGGGGATACATTTAACACACAGGGATATGAGACACATACACTAATACTTATAGGGAACATGGGCAATGGAGGGTTAAGTGGCTTGCCCAAGACCACAAGGAGCATCTGTGGGACTAGAAACCCCAGTCCTTCTGGCCCAAGATTGCTGTCCTCTAGTGGGATTTGAACCCATGACCTGCTGGCCTGAAGTACCTTGCCCCAACCACTAGGCTACTCCTCCCTCCAAAATCCCAAGAAAGCAACTATGAAAAGTGGCCAAAGACTACAAAATAATGAAGAGAAAACAAAAGCAGTCCAAAGTAAAGAAGATCATGTACTAAGCTATAGAATATCTTGTGGCAGAGTGGCACTTTCACATGAAATGTGAGGGATCTTTACTAAAGGGCGACAGCTGGCAGGGTCTGACTGGCACACATTAAAAGCATGCCTTAGACTCATGTTACCAGCTAGCATGGGGCCATGACAGCACGGGCAGATTCCCATGCTAAATGTACATCCCACATTATGAACACAAGTGGGTGGATAAGGAGGCAGAGAGCAGGTGTGGTAAGCTCTGTGCAGTTATCGCAGGGTGCACACTGCACGCAAAATGCCTCCCATGTGATTAGCATAGGTTCACCTGATGCTACTTCAATAGGTGGAGTTAATGCACCCATGCTAATGTGGCACATGTTAGGGGACAGGGTTTTGCGTTAACTTCCAGGAAAATGCTGTTCACACCCCTGACAGTTAACATGGTGGTATTGCACCTAACACACCATGGTTTTGGTGTTGTTGGCACATTATGTGTAACACCTTAACATCCTTTAGTAAAAGACCCCTTTAGAGGCATATTTACTAAACCCCACTAATGGATAGTTTGGGGTTTACTGTATGCTAAGCCCAACACAGTAAACATTACCGACAACAAAATTGCAGCTGCATTAAGAATCATGTGCTATCAGCTTAGTGCAGGTTGGGGTGAAGACTGGGCGGATTAGGAGCAGAGTGCGAGAGATGACTGCACATTGCAATTAGCACAGATGTCATTAACATGTGGTCATCATCAATATCGCAGTTAGCAAAGGTGCACTTACTGCCACCTCAATAGATGATGCTAACTGCACCCATGGTAATCACAACAAATGACTTGGCACCGGGGTTGCACTGGATGTGTTTGATGATCATGCATGGTTACTACCCACTAGCATAGGGTTCAGTGTGCAGAAAGTGCACCTCACTAAAAGTCAGTGAGGAGTCCTGAATTGAAAATCTCATGCTAGGTTAAAACATGGTTAGGCAGAGACAAGAAGGGTTAGGGGGTAGAACACGGGCGTTAACAGTGCATCACAGTTAGCATTGCCAGTGGCGTTCCTGGCCCCCTTGCCATCTAGAGCGAGTTCCCCCCCTGTGTGGCCACACTGTTGAACCGCCGGCGTGTGTGCGCTCGGCTCATGGTAGGTACACAGGAAACCACACTGTTGAACTGTATAGAGGCGGTTGCGCCACACTCAAAGTTGAAAGTTTTCTTGACTTTCAACTTTGAGTGCGGCGGAACCGCCTCTATACAGTTCAACAGTGTGGTTTCCTGTGTACCTACCACGAGCCGAGCGTACACACGCCGGCGGTTTTTGACCTTTTACTTCGTGTGCGGCGGTGCCGCTACTATGCAGTTCAACAGTGTGGCTTCCTGTGCAATTACCACGCTCTCCTATGATTCTAAAGGAAGAGCAATTCACAGTAGTAGAAACACACAATATACAGCCATCATTTGCCCCTGAGAAAGGCTTTTACGAAACACGGCCAGTGTCGGGCCGGTGGCTGGAGTGGAATAAAGAGATAAAAAGTTTTTTACTTCACGTCTTTTCGTTGCATTCCACGTTCCTAACTGAATGGGGACATGCCATGCATGCCCCCATTCATTAGCATGGGTCTGGATCTACCCCCACACTAAGGTGGTCTTTTACTAAAGGACTCAGGCTGGCAGCGTGTGTTCTAGTGTGTGCTGAAGGTGCTCTGAGACACGCATTGCCAGCTAGCATGGGCCTTGACAGCTAGCAAAAGACAATTCCCACACTAATTGTGCAACCCACATTAGGGTCATGAGTGGGAGGGTTAGGGATAGATAGAGGGCATGGTAAGCTGAGAGCAATTAGCACTGGGGTCACAGTGTGTGCTAATTGCATTAGTATGTGTTCACCTAATGCCATCTCAATACAGTAGATGGTGTTGCGTGTACCTGTGCTAATGTGGACCACCTTAAGGGAAAGTGTTCTGTATTAAGTGCCAGGGCAAATGCTTTCTAAACCCCAAGAGGTGACACAGTGATGCTGCACTTAACGCACCATAGTTTTGGAGTGTTTGGTGCATTAGATGCAACATTCTAGTGCCCTTTAGTAAAAATCTCCCTTGGTTTTGGGGATGAATACATGGCAGACTACTGCATAAATATACTCCTAAATATACTCCTTAATGATACATGCACATCAATGCCATAGTAAAACTGTATGTGAAATTTTCTCTAAACAACAGTTGCAAAAAAATATATGTTCACCTCACTGGAGTGTAGATCCTTTTCCTTTTTTTATTTTTATTATTTTTTTTTTAGCAAAATCCAGCCCACAAACATTTTTTGCATGCCACTTTTTTGGCAAAATCCTGAATTAACGATAATGCATTGTAGTAACTCATTCATTTTGGATTTGATTAAAATTTATTTCATAGCATACTGCATAAGAATAATAAGAATAAAGTGTACAGAGGTACTTCCACCTCTTTTTCTGCTGGCCATTCCTCTGCCTATGCACTGTAGCATCCTTCTGACTTTCCTATCTCTTTGGTCACCTTAAGCTCATCAGATACAATCACTCCCAGATTTCTTTCATGCACAGAAGTGTTCCACCTCCTATACTGTAACTGCTCCCTTGTTTTTTTGCACCTCAAATACATAAGCCTGCATGTTTTGCGTACTATAGTTGCCAAATTCTAGGCCATTCTTCAAGTCGAAGGAGGAGTGGCCTAGTGGTTGGGGCAAGGCACTACAGGCCAGAAGGTCAGTGGTTCAAATCCCACTAGAGGACAGCAACCTTGGGCCGGAAGGACTGGGGTTTCTAGTCCCACAGGTGCTCCTTGTGGTCTTGGGCAAGCCACTTAACCCTCCATTGCCCATGTTCCCTGTAAGTATTAGTGTATGTGTCTCATATCCCCTCGTGTTAAATGTATCCCCCAACCGCTTTGACCCGGTGAAAAGAGGGATATAAATGCAGATAAATAAGTCTGCTAGATTTCTCCTTTTGTTGTTCATACCTTCTAGGGTGTCTGCTCAGTGGAAGATTTTGGTATCATTGCCAAAGAGAAAGCCCTTCTGCAATATTGCTTACAAAAAATATTAAAAAGAATAAGACCAAGGACTGATCCCTGCAGCTCACCACTGTTAAATCCTCTATCCATGGATTGTGTTTCATATGTAGCAAGTTTTTGTAAATAGTTTACCCCTGTTATCTAAGTTACTTGCCCTGTTATCTGTAAACTCATACATGTTAACTGTACTGAGCGTTTCTGTTCCATGTAAACCGCGCTGATGCTGAATAGTGCGGTATATAAGAGAATGTAAATAAATAAATAAATAAATATTAGAGAAACAATAGGCACGTGTATACCGATGATTTTGGGGCTCTTTTGTTCATCAGTTAATATTCACAAACTGAAGTTTTCTTGCCTTTGTCTCAGTCGTCCCATTAAAGACTATGGGCGAAGCCATTTTGGAATGGAACAAGGAGGCTTGCCATCTATTTTCAATCAAACCTGCTTTAAAATTGATAGCAGGCATCTTTAATTCCACTACAGTTTTCAAGAGCATCCGAAATTCCCAAGAGCAGCAGCAACAGCATAAGTATATGCACAGAGGCCGATTCTGATTCCTGCATGTCCAGTCGCATTTCCCCTGCCAAAACCTGGACATGCTGGAAAAGTACCCGATTCTGCCACTGTGGGGCCAGGATGTACCCGCGATGCCAGAATCGGGGACTTAGACACCTGGGAACTTCCCGTATGCTGAGCAGAACAACATATGGGGAGCTGTCCACCCAAATGCCCGAAGGCTACTGCTGGTGTGAGTGAGAAGTGGCATCCTGGCACCATGGCACTGAGCCATCCACAGGACAACTTGGAATGCCATGGCATGCATTTGCCTTTGCAGCCCACTTTCTGGCCTTCACCAGCAGCTGCTATGGGCCGGATCCAGGCTGCAGGGGCACAGCATGGCAATGGGACTGTGTTGCGGGGGTATGCAGCATGCAATGTGAGGACACCTAAGACGTATTCCATCTTTGGGGTGGAATAAGCTGGGCATGCAGCTGTGTGCCAGTGGAAGTACAGAGGACTATCCTGAATAGGCTCTGTACGTCCCGGCAGCTGGCCACTCTCCTGCTCTGCCTCTGCTACACCCCCGTCCAGCACTCCCAGCACAATCCCTATGTACATGCAGGGAGCGCTGGTGTTGGAATCATGTCTCGGGACTGAGCGTGGGTTGGACATACATCCTGTACGTCCAACCCCACTATTCACATTTCAGAATGCCAGTCGTAGTGTCAGGATTAGTACTAGAAACCACTATCAAAAGGGCAAAGCAGTACAAAGAACACAATCTACACCTCAAGATAGCATAAGAGGGCAATATCAGCACCACAATTGGTGGAAATACACCAAGGCACTTTGATAGGAGTAAAATAGCAAGGAAACCAGCACAGCATCCAGATCAGCTGCAAGTTCCTAAAACACCCAAGGAGAGCTAACATAATAGCAGAAGAGATGGCAGAAGCCCAGGCTGCAGGAGCGGAATGAGTTCAGCCAAACTGTGTGCCTACAAATTAGAATCCTAGCATTGAGGACTCTGATTCCAGCATAGGAACCTTAAGGACAGGGGAAGATTCTCCCAGGGGCAGAAGCATTCATGGACTGCTGAGATGTCATGCCAAGGGATTTAAATGAGAATCAGAGCCTATGCCAAGATTAGGGCCCCAAAAGCAGATGTTGAAGAATTTTATTGAAAACTGACAATACATTTCCACTAAAGAGGTAATTCCTCTAACAGACTGGATTACAATATGAAACAAAAGAATATAGGGCGGTGTAAGGAGGTGAGACACCTTAGATGAACATCATTCTTTGCATCCCCCCTCCCCCCCCCCCCCCGCTGCCCCCTTCTCCCATTGCCATCATTGTCACCCCTACATTGTCACTCCGGGACCTACAACAGCAGCAATGGCCCGAAACAACCCTGCATGTCATTCTATCTGTTGCTTCTTCTTTCTCATGCAACTCATACCCACTCTTCACACTCCAGTGAAAATACCCTGTTTTTTGTGGCACTTCTCAATCAGTAGCTTGAAGACAGGATTGTCACTTTCCTTACTGTACAGACTTAGGGAGTCTCTGACAACCAGTTGCAGCAAGTATGCAAAGCAGCTCATCCCATGAATCATCTCCTCCTTCGCTGCTTTGCCATGTTCATCCTGCCATCTGTTGCAAAGAAACCTGGAAGCATGGTGCTCTGTTTGTGCCCTGTGTGCCAGCCCTGCAGCATGGTCCTTATTTCTGATAAGATATGGGTCCAAGTATGGCAATTGTTCATTAGCTAGCTATGCAGCACAACCCACTGGTATCCTCTTCCTATTGTTCTGTTATACCTGCTACTGTCTCATCTGAATATCAACAGTGTGCTCTAAGGGAGAGGTGTAGCATTCGAACTAGTCCAGATGTCAGCGATGAAAATCACACTAATACCAGCCTCTGATTTTGCAAGTTCTGCTTGAAGCTGCCGACTAAACTGATTACACAGGCTGGGGATCTCCTGCCTACTAAAATTTATCCTGAAGATCACTCAGTGAGCAGAAGCTAAGAGATGCAGCAGCTTCTTAAACCCCACCTTTCCAATCATCTTCAAGGGATTATCGTCCAGGGCTATTATTTCTCTGATGCACTGTGTCACCACACTCAATGCTACTTGATGCCTGTTCAACAATGTTGTTGAACAACATTCCATAGCGGCTTGCTTTGATGCATCTCAGACCTGCTGCTATGATATCTGACTGGCAGAAGAGGATAGGGGTTCTGCTTGGGAAGAGGATTTACATTTTTCTGTACCTTTCCAACCACTGCTATTTCCACTCCCTTGCCTAGGATCATCACCCTCCTGTATTGTTAGCGATATAGCGGAAGGGCTGTCGGGCAAGGTTTGCCTCTTTACGGATGATACCAAAATCTGCAATAGAGTAGACACCCAGGAAGATGTAGATAACATGAGGAGGGATCTAGCTAAGCTTGAAGAATGGTCTAGAATTTGGCAGCTAGGATTTAATGTTAAAAAATGTAGTCATGCAGCAATCCAAGGGAGCAATATAGTATAGGGGGTGAAGTACTTTTGTCCACTAAAGAAGAGCAGGACCTAGGCGTGGCTGTGTCTGATGATCTTAAAGTAGCTAAACAGGTAGAAAAGGTGACAGCAAAAGCTAGAAGGATGCTTGGGTGCATGCGGAGAGGAATGGCTAGCAGAAAAAAGGAGGTGATAGTGCCTCTGTATAAGTCTTTGGTGCCACCTCATTTGGAGTATAGTGTGCAATTCTGGAGACCGCACCTTCAAAAGGATATAAACAGGATGGTTCAATACAGAGGGTGGCTACTAAAAGGGTTAGTGGTCTTCACTATAAAGCATATGAGGACAGACTTAAGGATCTTAATATGTACACCTTAGAGGAAAGACGGGATAGAGGTGATATGATTGAGATGTTTAAATACCTCCAAGTCCTCCATGGTATAAATGTACAGAGGGAGAGCCTCTTTCAATTGAAAGCAAGTTCTTCTACGAGGGGACATGAGATGAGGGTGAAGGGGGATAGATTCAGGAGTGATTTGCGGAAATATTATTTAAGGAAAGAGTGGTGGATCCGTGGAATAGTCTCCCAGTGGAGGTGGTAGAGATGAGGACAGTAACTGAATTCAAAAAATCATGGGACAAACACAGAGGATCTCTAAAGGAAAAAAAGGGGACTGTTGTAGTTGTTGATAGGAAGGACAGACTAGATAGGCCATGTGGTCTTTTTCTGTCATCATATTTCTATGTTTCTATGTATTGAGCTGGCAAGGGTGCTGTTTTGACAAATGATGCAGCATGCCACTGTTCATAAGATGACCCATCAGCTTCCCTCTACTAATGCATACCATGGGTCCTGAAGCACTTGAAAATTCTTCTGCTTGTGAGGTTTTATGAGACTTCCCCTTTTCTTCCTTGGATGGGGGGAGGGGATTGTTCTTGGTGCTGCTAGACCTGTGGCTGGTGATGAAGAAATGGATGAAAGACCGGCGTCATCATTCCCACTCTCTATTGTCCTCTCTATCTCTATGGTGCTCTTGGTCTTGGCACTGCCTGTATCTCCTTCTACCCCTCATCTGTTAGCATGCTAAGAACTACCTCTTCAACACTCTCATCAGCCAGTGCACTTTCAATATGTGATGATTCAGATTTAATCCTTCCCATGTGACGTCCTCAGATCAAACATCATCTTTATACAAACATTTCAGCAGGGAATACAGTGTGCCTACTGCTATGCTGAGTTGTTTCTACTTGCTGCTTCTCTCATGTCCCTCATCCTGCAAAGTGTCAACCTCCCTTTGCCCCTCTCTGGAGATGACACCATACACCTGCTCTTTCACAGTTGCACTGGAAGCTGCAACCCTTTCTACTCTCCTTGTAAAGACATCGGTCTTTAGCTTGTATGATGGACTATAGGAGCCCATAAGCATGCCCTGTGAATGACCTCTTTCTGCACACTTATTCCAGTACTGCTGTTGCCGTCCCTCCCCTCTTTGCTTCTATAACCATCTAATTTTCCAGACATACCGCTTCCAAGCATTATGATATCTGTGGGGTAGGCCCTACACTGCCTAGGTCCACTGCCTGGCTGCTCACACTCTTCAATGGACTGGGAAAAGGGGGACTATATTCCCAGTTCTTGGGACCAGGAACTGCTTGTCCTTTTTTTCATGTCCCACCCATTTTTTGCCTCTGTCTTCTCAGCTTGCATTCCCTTTTACTGTCTAGTCTTCAGTCTCCTTCTTTTACTATATCTACAGTACTTACTGTATAGCTTTCCATTTTTTCCCTTACATTGGCCCTCCTGCTTCCTTTCCTCTTATTTTCCTCTCTCTCCCTCTTTTATCCATCATCTCCTTTCTCTCTTCCGTCATTGCCATCCAGCTTCTCTTTTCTCTCTCCTTATCCCATTTTATTCAGCATATCCTACCTATCTCCTTACTCTCCCTATGTTCAGTATCTCCCCTCTATTTCCCTATTTCCCCATATCCAGCAAATTATCTTTGTCTCCCTACTCCCCCTCCATGTCCTGCACCTCCCCCGTCTCCTATTTTCCCTGTGACTAGACCTTCTTTTTCTTATTTCACCCATTAATCAGCATCTCCCTCAGTCTCCCTACTCCCCCTCCCCATATTCAGCATATTCCCTGTCTCCCTTCAATATCATAGTACATTTCTAATAAAAATATCTACACATAAATTTGCAGACCCTACGATTTTAGATATAAAGAAAACTGAAAAAAGGGCAAAATTGTATATTCTAAAATAATGGCAAGCTTATACAGCACAGTTTGTAAAACTCTAAAGCAAATTACAGTGATTTAATTGAAACATCTGACATTTAAATGATGTAGATAATATAAAGCTAGGTTACAGCTTTTGGTTTCCTACAGATAATAGAATGAGAGACATTAATGGATATTAAAATAAATTCAGAACAGATGTCTGAAAGTGCAGTTTAATTAACAGAATAGACTACCAACCAAGGTCATTGGTGGAAAGGTACTTTGAGGTCATAAGCAATAAAATGGAACCAAGGAGGATGGAATTTTAGAAAGTAATGAACTTTAATGGGCCTTGTGAACTTTATTATGCTCCAAAAATCTCTTTGTACAACGAAACTTCCAAGAGGGATAGTTTAGTTTTATCATTTCAAGGCAGCTAGGCTTCTATTTAAATCTCAAAGATTTATTAGTCTTGACAGAAATTAAAGCAATTTGTACCACATGACAGGCAGCAGAATTTCTGAGAAATTTCCATGTAAAGCAGCAGCCAAGGAATTTGTTACCAAATCTTGTTGTATAATGCTTATATTTTAATTATACAGAAGTTACACGTAGAGGTAAGCTTTCTCTAAAATGTGATGCATGTCTTTGAGTCAGTGCTGACTTCTGGCAACAAAGCAGCTCCTGGGTTCTTTTAGCAGTGTGACCAGCAATAGATTGCTAGTCCTTTCTTGAATTGAACCAGGGTCTTTTGGTTACTAGCACAGTGCCCTAGCCACTAGGCAACTTCTCCACTCTGCATGCTTATTGCTTCATTTTAAATTGGATTCATCCAGATAAGGTGGCATCAGATAGCATACTTTGGAAGAATGCAGTTCCACCTTTGGGATATAAAGGCACATTTTACAAAGGAAGTCCAAATGCAATCTGGGTTAGTCAAGCCAGAATATGTGGAAAAAAAATAGGCACATGCATGTTCAGCACAATTTCACAAACATGGATATGCCCAATATGAACATCTATTGGAATGTCTGCATAGATGTCCCCGGAATAGTATTCTAGAACAGGGATGACTACTAGCTTAATAGCTTACTGCTGCTCCTTGTGATCTTGGCAAAGTCACTTAACCCTCTATCTTCTCTACACTCTCTAGATGTTTAAGGCCAAAAACAAGCACTTTCCCAATGCCTATCCCTGTAGGCATTCCTGATGTTTCTGAGATCTAGCAATGGCATTTAAGCCCACTGCACTGCACCAGACATACTTCTACTATGCCCCCTGCCTATTTGGACATCTTTTTCAGATGTCCAAATCATGATTAAGGCTTTTAAAATTACCATAATAGATTATGCCTGAAGAAACTCCTGCCTTACACAATGCATTGCACAATGCAGCAATGCAAGAAATTTGAGAAACTTGGTTATATTCCCCAAGGCCCTCATTCTTGAATATGAATAAAGGCTGTCCACGTGCGGCATGGCTGTATAAGTGACAAATACGTCCCCCACCGTATTCCACAACACCACTGACATACATGTCCTGGGCGTTAGCATGGGGAGTTAAGAACATGGGTGGGAGAGGGTGAAACAGGGGCGTGGTCAGCTGCCAAGATATAGAAAGCTTATTCCCGAACTGGCCATATACGTATGAGGTGTAATCCAGAAACATCTATGTTAGACCTGCTGAAACAGGTATAAAGGTCTGACTCAGAAAAAATCCAGCTCTGCCCTACAATGCATCCCATAGAGGTGAATGGATGTGACAAGTCTGGTCTGAAGTAGTGCCACTGCAGACAGGACAAATACAAGATGCATGCTGAAGGTACAGGAAGCAGAACTGAGTGACCATTATCAGGCAAAGAAACATAGTAAACAGATGTGCAGCGATACAACTAAGAATGCCAGTGTCCAGTCATGCCATGCACCTATATGCTATATGTTCCAAAGGAGACAATCAACGGGATGCCAACAAAACTAGGCACATAGATGGGACTGCAGAGTCAGGGACAGTATGGATGTGAACAGGGAAAGGATACATTTTGGGTTGAGAATAGGAGAGCAGATATATAGCCCTGGTACCCCATGTATGTATATTATGCCATAGCTGATATGTACAGGTACCGGGTAGCCCCCCTGTGGAATCATGTTGCTTGTGCAGAAAGTAAGAGAGGGTGTGGGTGTGGTCTGAGGGGTGCATGGGGGGGGGGGAGGAGATGGTTTGGGCAGCAGCAGGACAGGTGGGACATGAAATCTTGGCCAGCACCTGGACTGTATGGATGAGCACAGTGTTACCAGGTGTCAGTGTGATGAGGCAGGCAAAGTTAGAGAGGGACCGCCACAGCCAAATGTCCAAAGATAAAGATGGCAAAGATAATGATCCCCCCATAATAGAGGCACCCAACATTGCAAACAGCACTAATGTATGCCCATGATGACCCCAAAATCACCGAGACTGCCCCGGAATGCGATATACGATGTGATGGTAGTTATGTCCTGACATATATGTTGATATTTGCAATTTGGAACCCCATACAGGTATGTACTGGGCCTAGGCATTGCCCCACAGGGCATGAGGTGAATTGGGACATGGGTAGGATGATGCAGCAGCAGTAGCATAGTGTTAGTAACATCTACTGTGCATCAACACACTGCTGTCTGTGATGGCCAGCCTAGGAGATACATGTTCTTCCCAAGGGGATGGCATCAGCAGGTACAGAAACCATTCTCTATGTCCGAGGGCCAGGGCAGATGAACAGTGCCTGCACAAGCCCTGCAGAATGTGTCTCCATACACATGCTCACCCGTGGATGCGGTGTTGGATACAAATGGTCACCATGTCTGCTACAGACATATCCCTGGGCTGGGCATGTACGTAATGCAACTATAGCAGGATATGTGACCAGGGGAACCAATGTCCACACCATGGGCCTGTTCAAGACTTCCCCTCAGACTGCCCATACCCCCCCTGGGGAATATTAACATGTTACACTACCTGACAGCAATATGACAGTGAAGAGGGAAAACCCATGTGAATGACAGTCCATGCATGTCACTGCTGCTGTTGTGATGTGGGCACACCTCTGAAACAACCCCCTGAAACATGTCTGAGAAGATGTATGCTACCAGGTATTCATGACATATGTAACAAAGAAGTGGACAAAAAGGATGCACAGAGATTGAGCTGTGCACCACAATTGTGAATCGTGCCACAATGATTATGTTACCAAGTACGTTATTTCCCAAGGGCAGGCCTGAAATACACAGATGAGAACTGCCAACAGTGGATGGATGTCCAATGTCTAAATTCCCAGCCATGGTCTGAGAGAACGATGCATACCAGAGCTGTGACATGGATATGTGATACAGCTGGAGAGATGTCCATGGTGTGACTGCAGTGAACTAAATGAAGAGTGGCAGTATGTCACTGCCATATGTGGACACATGCAATATAGGGTAGTAGGATGGAACTCCGCCCATGGACCATCCACACTGTGTCATAGTGGACTGACAGATTTGCAAGTATAAGATATGTAGTGTTTGTGTCCTGAACACACCAATGGCCCCATGTGTGTAACTCATGCATGATCAGGGTGAATGAGAGCTGAAGATGCCAAGAGCTAGTATAGAGGCTGGCTTGACACAGCACATGGATGACCAGACCCAAAACTGTAGGCCCATGGAAACACCAGTGGCCAGAGGAAAGGGACTGGATTCTGGATAAGCCACCACAACACCTACTTACCTGATTCCAGGGGTGGTGGGTTCCCGCCCTGCCACTATTTTGCTGACATGTGCCAGCTGTGCAGTGACTGCCCAACCACATAACCTGCCCCCCTGATCATGCATATTGCATGATGTGTTTTGGAGCATTCACCAATGTTGCCCTGCATGGGTGGCCCTATTTCTGGGCATGGGCATCCATGGCATGGCACTCATGGCTGATACACCAGGGATGCACACATCTCATGGTCTACCTGTCCTTTGGACATCTTATACCTACCTATTGCCCGCTGTAGGTGGCTCACACCTGTAGACTAGCATGGGGGGGGTACAGGACAGGTGCATGATGTGCCACATACACATGGTACCCTTAGCATGGCACAATCCATCTTCCCTGGCCTGCAACACATCCATGGACCACTGGTTGTACTGCTGCCACATGTTCATGACACCCCCACCCCTGTGGCCCCTCTGCAAACCTCCTGGGTGTTAGCACCATCTCCTGTTACTGCGGTGGTCCGTCTACCTGGCTGTATGCCTCAAACATGCATTTGCAACCATTTGCATGTGGCATGCAGCACAGCGACCTCCCCCTATGGTGCAATACATATGTCCAGAGCCATTGGTGGCCAGGGCTTCTTTGGCCAACAGACACATAGGCACACAAGACACACACGGTGAACTACATTAACACTTCATTTTCCCAGCCAACATGCATGGGGCAGACAGAGAATATGGGCACACAGTTTCCACACACACACTGTCCTACAGGTGTGCCCCCCCCCCCAGCACCCAGCCCCACACTTGCCACACTTAAAGGGCCATTAACCTTGGTGGCCAGTCTGCCCTGGTGGCTGCCACTGTACCAGCAGCCACTGGTGCTGACCATGCCACTTATTTATTTATTTAACAGTATTTCTATACCGCCTTCTCCTTCAATCAAGGCTTAGTGCTACTGCTGTCCCTGGGAGCCTCCCAGATGGCATGGCCCCCTCAGAGCTGCCTGCTGTGCGACTGGGAGGTGGTGTATATGGTTGCATATGGGTCTCCAGCAGCATGCACAGACACCTGAGCTCATATCTCAGGCCCCACACCTCACCCATGAGACCCTCCACATGGTGCAAGAGATATGAGAGGGGCCTGCACAGCTCTGCAAGGCTGCATGCTAGCATGCGCTCCAGACAGGCCAGGGCTGGCATGTCCTTGGGGCCTCTGACTGCCTCTTGAGCCCCCTCATCAAGTCCCACTTCAGATAGAGGTAGGCTACATGGCCCACCAACATGGCATGCCACTTCTATGTGGACATGGACAATGGCACCTCCACAGCATCGCAACCCTCATCACTGACATCACCCGGCACTGTCACTACCTCTTGGCAACCCAAGCTTCCATAACCTGGGCCACCTACGGCCTCCTCGCCATCTGCATCCCCCTTCAGCTGCACTGTCACATCCCTCCCCACATTTCTGCTCAGATCCCACAATCCACTCTGCCCACTCGCCCTCGCCTGCACTCACATCCTGCCTCCCCTCCATCAATACACACTCATTCCCCCTTCCGCCACTCACACACCTCACATGCTCCACCTGCATGCACTCTGAGCCCTTTCCTTCACTATCCCCCTCCTGCCATTCACACATCCCCATATGATCCCCCTGCATGCACTCTGAGCCCTCTCCTTCACTACCCCACTCCTGGCACTCACACTCCTCTACATGCTCCCCCTGCTGGCACACTGACACCTCACACTCACCCAACCACTCACCCTCCTGCATGCACTCAGCCATAACACCCTCCACATCCCTTCCTGGCCACTCAGTCACCATAGCCTCATCCAACACACTCCATGGGGCCTCCCCAGCTGCCCGCCCTTCCATGCCACATGCACCCTCCACCAGGGGTTAGAGAATGAGAGTCCAGAGGTTTCCCCCTGTCTCCCTGGCTTCTGCACATGGCACCTGTGTGACCTGACCACTGCCTTGCTGCGCACTATCCCCCAGGTGTGATATGGGACACACTTCCATTGGCTCTGCTTCCTTCAAGGGGGTGGAGGAGGAGAATTCTGCATCCCCTGCCTGCCCTTCATTGTCCTCCTTCATCTGCAGATGGTGTTGGGCTGGACAGCAAAATGGGGCTTTGCTGTGCTCTGCTGCTGCTCCCACTGGGGCTGAGGGGTTTATCTGTGCTGGCATCCTCCACAGTATCAGGAGTGAAGTCATCTGGGGATGTGGGCATGGGGGAAGGAGGTCATAGTTAGTTTCATGACTGTAGTTGCTGGGGGGCCAACCACACATACAGGGTGTTCCACCATATCCCATCTCTGCACTGGGTAGGGCAGTGTGGACCAGGACTATGTGTTGTGGGACTCTGGGAGGGGCATGCTGTTTCTGTGGAGTCCATGTCACAGCAGTGTCTTCTCTTACATGTGTTGGCCCACCTCAGTGTTGGGGGACCTGTCGACCTGCTGATCATTCAGGATATCTGCATGGCTATTCACCCTGCTCCTCCTGAAGCTGCTGCCAGATATGCTATATCAGACACGGGATTATGCGGTACCTCGCAAGGTAGGCATGTGTGTCATGCAGGATCTGGAAGCATCTGTGGGGGTAGAGACACATCTCATCATTCACCCATGCCAGAGCACAGACCTGTCTACTTTATGGGGTGGCTCTATTGGCACTTTATTTATTTATTTTATTTATTTACATTCTCTTATATACCGCGCTATTCTGCATCAGTGCGGTTTACATTGAACAAACTGAAATTACATTGAACAGGGCATTATAACTTGGAGATAACTATTTTACAGGGAACATGGGCTATGGAGGGTTAAGTGGCTTGCCCAAGACCACAAGGAGCACCTGCAGGACTAGAAACCCCAGTCCTTCCAGCCCAAGGTTGCTGTCCTCTAGTGGGATTTGAACCCCCCGACCTTCCGGCCTGAAGTACCTTGCCCCAACCACTAGGCCACTCCTCCACTCCACACTTTGAGCATGACTATCACTCCACTCCACACTTTGAGCATGACTATCATGTGCCACATCCCCATCTGCTCCCAGTGGCACATCACCCTTCCATGTTATGCTGGGGAGGGGGAGGAACAGCAACTGATCATTGCATTTGGTGTACATGCACAGGGAGATGCTCCCTCACCTCCATGGGCTTGGTGCACTGACAGCTGTAGCCTGATGGTTCTTAGTCTGAATCATGATGCTTGCGGTCCTGGATTTTCCTCCTGCCTGGACTGCTTCATTTTGCACTTCTACCATTCATACTGGGCCTCTCCTTTAACTTGCCATGCTCTCTCTTTTCCTTATGCCTGGGACTATTTACAGCTGTAACCTGATGGTTCTGGCCCTGAACCACAGTGCTCAGGTTCCTGGGTTTGCCTCCCACCTTGGGGCATGTACGGAGCCTTTTTATTTTGCCTCCTCAGGGGACATCTGTGTGATATGGGATGTAGCTGACATTCTGTAACCGTCTCTGCTATCCATGTGCCTTCCATCTGTCTCTGTGTTCCCCTGTGACTTCACTGTGGGCCTGCATGCATCCTGTTCTCCCTTGTTTCCTAGGCCTCTGATGTTAGGCTGCTCTGTCCAGCTTTATTACCAGTATACCTCTTTCCCAAAATAACAAACCTAAGTTCTACTATTTTCTTGTCGGATAGGGTCAAGGGAGGCTAGGACAACACCTTAGCCACTCCAGATGACCATATCCATTTTTATGAAGAATATTTTCAAACCAATCTATTGTAACATAACTTAGCTTTTGATTCGATGTAGTGACTTTCACAAACCAGCCAAACAATGATACAGGACTTGGTTCCGAAACGTGCGTGTCATGCATTATCCATTGGGAGTGTGTTTGGCTGGTTTATGAAAGTCACTACATCAAATCAAAAGCTAAGTTATGTTAAAATAGATTGGTTTGAAAATAATCTTTATAAAAATGGATATGGTCATCTGGAGTGGCTAAGGTGTTGTCCTAGCCTCCCTTGACCCTATCCGACAAGAAAATAGTAAAACTTAGGTTTGTTATTTTGGGGAAGAGGTATACTGGTAATCTTTTGATGCTTGGGGTTTATTGTTATTATTGGTGGTTTGGATTTTATTTGTAGACTTTATTATTTTCCTTATATGTACATATGGCCACCGATACTTTTGCTTATTCTGAAGAACAACTTGAGACTTTACGGAAGAGACCAGCCTTATTCGATAGTTTGGATAAATCTGATGAAGGGGGCCAGTCCATTATTGACTTAAAAGCTTTACGGAAAAGACTTATTAGGATCCAGCTCCATAGTGCCTCAATGGCTCAGTACTTGAAGACACGTATTGTCCCTAGAGGCCTCCATATGACACGAGCCCCTAAACGTACAACACTATTTCGGAAGGATGTTCAACAAAATAGTTTGTTACACTACAAGAGTTTTCATCTGGGGCTATTGTGCAAGGGTTTACCTTTTGGACAATTTTTACGCCTTCGGCGTTTATGTTCCTCGGTGGAGGATTTCCGAGTTCATGCCAATGATTTAAATACCCGATTGTTGCAGCATGGTTACCCGCACAAAGTGGTATGGACAGCCTATCTTCGAGCCCGACATGTTCACCGTTCTTGGCTATTAGATCAAGGTCCAGGGGGGGATAGTAATGAAACTTCTGAGGCTGTTGTGGGTGTTCTGCCCTTCACTATCCTAAGCTCTGAAGTAGTTAAACTAATGCGAAAACATTGGCATATGTTGTGACTGCATTCTTGTTTTAATAAGCCCCTACGTATAGCTTTCACCCGGGGGGCAAATCTTCATGATCTGGTCATTCTCTCTACCTCACCTATTGATCGACCTGATCCCCCTCCAGAACAATTAAGTGGTCATACTTGCTGTGGTGGATGTACATATTGTAGCTCTACTCTTCAAGGCACATAGTGGCAACACCTGGGAACGGGAAAAACGTTCCATCGTAGATGGAATACTGACTGTATTTTGGCGTATGTGGTATACTTTTTGCAGTGTCCCTGCCCCTTGCTATATGTAGGTCGGACGTCTCATAGTATGCGAATCCGGCTGGGTGAGCATGCTTCTCGATTTCGAAATCAAGTCCTCTCTGCACCGATCGTTGAGCACTGTCTTCAACATGAACATGAATTTTCACAATTACATTGGACTGTTATTGATCAGGTTCCATCCCGCCCTCGGGGTGGAGATCGTTTAGCATTACTACAACGTAAGGAACATTGGTGATGAAAGAAGAAGTTGAAGCAGCATTGAAAGCCTTATCAAAGAACAAAGCACCAGGCATTGATAGCATTCCCATAGAGGTATTGCAGCAATCTGATGCAGCTGTTACCGTACTCACAAGACTCTGCCAAGAAATATGGAAGACAACATCATGGCCAACTGACTGGAAAAGATCTGTGTTTATACCAATACTAAAGAAAGGTGATCCAACTGACTGTGGAAATTATCGCACAATCGCTCTGATCCCACATGCCAGCAAGATTCTTCTGAAGATTATTCAAAAGAGATTACAACCATACCTGGAACAAGAACTACCTGAAGTGCAAGCAGGGTTCAGGAAAGGGCGAGGAACGAGAGACATCATTGCGGATGTGAGATGGATCCTTGAAAAGACTAAAGAATACCAAAAGGATATCTATTTGTGCTTTATCGACTATAGCAAGGCTTTTGACTGTGTAAACCATGAGAAACTCTGGGCCACATTAAGAAGCATGGGTATACCAGAACACCTGATTGTTCTCTTGCGCAATCTGTACATTGATCAAGAAGCAACAGTTCGAACGGAACAAGGAGAAACAGAATGGTTTAGAATAAGCAAAGGTGTAAGACAAGGCTGCATACTTTCCCCCTACCTGTTTAATTTGTATGCAGAACAAATCATCAGAGAAGCAGGACTGTATGAAGACAACAGAGGTGTGAAGATTGGTGGAAGAGTCATCAACAACCTTCGCTATGCTGATGATACCACATTACTGGCTGAAAGTGAAGATGATCTGAAACATTTGCTTCTCACAATCAAAGAACATAGTCTCAAAATGGGCCTGCACCTTAATGTAAAGAAGACAAAGATCATGACAACTGGCATAATCAACAGGTTCGTCGTTGAAGGAGAAGAAATTGAAATTGTGAACAACTTTAACCTACTTGGATCAACTATCAATAAAGAAGCAACAAGCAGTCAAGAAATCAGACGACGCATTGCTCTTGGCAGAATGGCTATGAAAGACCTAGATAAGATTCTCAAGAGCAGAGATGTCTCTCTCCATACAAAGATTCGGCTTGTTCAAGCCATGGTTTTTTCAATAACATCATATGGATGTGAAAGCTGGACAGTGAAAAAGACAGACAGGAAGAAAATTGATGCCTTTGAATTATGGTGCTGGCGGCGAATAGTGTGTATACCATGGACTGCTCGAAGAACAAACCAGTCGGTACTAGAGGAGATCAAACCTAAGCTTTCTTTAGAAGCTCAGATGACAAGACTTCGACTTTCATACTTTGGACACATCATGCGAAGAGAGAGATCATTAGAGAAAGACATTATGCTTGGCAAGATAGAAGGTCAACGCAAAAGAGGAAGGCCAGCAATGAGATGGATCGATACAATAACAGCAGCTACGGGTACCAGTCTGTCAACAATGAGCCGCCTGACTGGAGACCGAACACAATTTAGGATAGCTATCCAGAGGGTCGCCATGAGTCGACTCCGACTCGACGGCACTTAACAACAACAACAAGGAACATTCATGGATATTTCGACTTGGGACTGTGGCCCCTAGTGGTCTTAATAAAGAAATCGAATGGGCGAGTCTTTATTGATGTTATCTTCCATGACGTGGTTGGGGTTCCCCAGATTCAGTGGGGTTTCCCCTACAAGCTGATTGGTTTGTTGTTCAGAGTGACAGCTGTTTGTGGCCAATAGGAAGATCTCTTCCGATGACAAAATCCGGGTTAAAAACTCGGCGTTTTTTTGTAGTGAACACAGATGAATGAGCTTTGCACTTGATACAGGACTTGGTTCCGAAATGTGTGCAGCGTGCATTATCCATTGGGACTGTGTTTGGCTGGTTTATGAAAGTCACTACATCGAATCAAAAGCTAAGTTATGTTACAATAGATTGGTATGAAAATAATCTTTATAAAAATGGATATGGTCATCTGGAGTGACTAAGGTGTTGTCCTAGCCTCCCTTGACCCTATCCGACAAGAAAATAGTAGAACTTAAGTTTGTTATTTTGGGGAAGAGGTATACTGGTAATCTTTTGATGCTTGGGGTTTATCGTTATTACTGGTGGTTTGGATTTTATTTGTAGACTGTCCAGCTTTATGCCTGTGCCAGATCCTGACTTTCCCTACCATTCCTCTCCACCTGTCTCTGTGCCAACATGAGTGCTGCTGCAGCCTGCCCACTTTTCTCTGTTTCCAGGTTTGTCTGCCTCTGTTGTGCTGTACTTATTTGGTGAGGGTGGTCCTGATATGTTCCCAGCCTCTGTGTGCTGCTGTGTGGGCTGCCCCCTTCTGCTCGGTAGGGAGGAGAATCTCCTGCTCAATGACCATGGTCACCAGCAACCTCATCTCTGCCTCGCAGAAGTTGGGCTGCCTGGTAGCCATGTTGATATATGCGTTATGTTGGGGGGGGGTCTTCTTCCTGGATCTGGTCGCAAGTAGGCTGCAGGACATGGGGTTGGGAACGTTTTCGGGATTACAGATGCATGGAGCAGCTGGGCACAGGCAGGCTGATAGGCCACCAGTTGGACATTCTTTCCCAGCAATGGCCACATGCCGATTCTAAAATACCTTGTACATATCTGTGCAGGATTGTAGAATCAGGCCTCTGCATGCACACCTTATCTAGAGACGTGCATGGGGCTCGGACCTGCCCTTTCAGAATTGGGCTCCATGGGCCTGTTAATACTTTTGTGTGCTCTTATGCTAGCTATACAGTACTTCAGTAATGACAGAATCTGATGCACAGCCTGACTAACATTACACAATTCAAAACCTTTTCCCAACAGGTGCATATATGGGATTCATTAAAAAAATGCTTAGCACTCTATATAGGCTTCTACGTTTTTGGCAACTATAGGGTTATTTTACTAAATTGCATCATACAGTTAGTGTGGGTTTTGGCATGTGCTAACCACGTGCTGTGACCCCTGCTAAATGTTAGCTCATGGCCGTGGCAGTTAGTATACAGTGATTCCTGCACTAACTGAGCTCTATGCATTAGAGTGGGAAATGAGTGGCTTAAGGAAGGAGAGTGAGCGTGGTGAGCCCTGCACCTTCAGCACACTGGTATATACCACGTGCTAATGGCACATCTTGCAAATAGTGCGGATGCATTTACCACCATCTCAAGAGGTGAAGTTGTGTACCCATGGTATTGGTGACCTGGTTATTGAACGGCACCACACATTACCTTTTGGGGAAATGTTGTCCATGCCCATAACAGTTAATGCAGTAGTGTTGCACCTAATGTGTTATGGTTTTGCACTATTGGCACATTGGGTGCAAAACCACAATGCACTTTAGTAAAATGCCCCCTATGTTGGAAAGAATTGTAAATCAAACCTATAGTATGTACCATATTTTTTATCTGAAAATTCAATTAAATTTAGTTTCACAAACCTGTTTGCAAAACATAGCCTGCCATTTTTTTGACTAGATGTAGGAACCTAAGAGGCCTATTTACTAAAGAGTAGTAATGTATTTCCAGTAAAACATACTATCATTAGGTAAATGTAAATAGCATACACATTTTTTGATGATCACAAACTCCCATAGTTTCTGCCACCTAAATTAGGTGCAGCACTGCTATAATAGGGAGCATGTCACATGCCAATGTATGCAAAATATACCATTGTCACAGCAACCAGTAGCCAAAGTTTGTCAAAAAACTTTGCAAGCTGCACTACTACAGGTAAATGAGCTATCCTTCTCCCCAGGAGTATTTTCAGGGTAATGAGCCTGGGAATACTCCCAATGTGATATTATAAAGTGTAGTAAAGTGGTGCCTGAGGTTATGGTATCAGTGTAGCAGGAGTAAATAGAAATTGTCGTTACCCCATCAAAGCCCCAAGATTCACGGGTAACATTGGAAAAGGATGAGGGCAAGAACTGTGCTTTTCTACAGCTGCACTTTTTTGAAAGAGGGTGAGACTTGAAGTCCAGAGGTGTATTAGTATGGGCATCTTTTTCATTTTACTTTATGGGCCTGATGGGAGTGTGGGGGATGTAGGGTATTTCACTGCAAAGTACTAGGGGATTTTTACAGGAGACACTCTTACAGGACCTTGCCTATAATAGGCCTGAGATGAGAGATGCCATCATGCAATATATGGATTTCCAAGCTGCCACAATGGAAGGAAAATTCTTGTAGAATTTACTACTGTGTAGTACTCAGTTTCTGAAATTTTGTAAATCATGCAGAACATTCAAGGGCTATTTACTAGGGTGTGCTAATGTTAACCCATGTTAATTTACCATAACACCTGTTATTTTAGCTCAAGCCTGATGTTATTTGATGGAACCTAGTTACTAATAATGTGCATTAATGTTAGCACTTCTTAGTTACTAGCCCCCTTATTATGATAAAACAGAACAGAAACTTAGCAAACTATCCCCTAGTGCTGAAAACCAGTGCTGCTAAGTAGCTAACTTTTTCTCCTGCCCTCTTTCCATTGTCAACCCAATTTAATCTACCTACATATAGGTACTTAATCCTAGATGATTTTCAAAGGCATCAATATAGGTGTCAAACTCCAAAGATAGGCTCTTATACCAATGGGATCTTTTTCTAAAGGGTACCAGCTGGCAGGAGATGTTCTGGTGTGCGCGGAATACATGCTGGGACACCTATCGCCAGGTAACACAGGGCTATGACAGATAGCACAGGATGATTCCCACACTAACTGTGCAGCCTGCATTAGGGTTACAAATGTGCAGGCTAGGGGCAGAGAGTGGGTGCAGTGAGCTCAACTCAGTTAGCACTATGTTCAAACTGCATACTACCTGCATTAGCGCGGCTTCACCTAACATCACCTCAATAGGTTCAGTTAGTGCACTTATTGTGGTGTGTGTTAAGAGACAGGACTCTGTGTTAACAGCCAAGGGAATGTTTTCCATGCCCTCCGGCAGTTCACACAGTAGTGTTGTATCTAACACACTATCATTTCAGCATTTTTGCTGCATTAGGTGCAACACCTTAATGACCTTTAGCAAAAGGGCCCCCAAGATTTGACCTGTGGGGCCTGTGGAGGAATGTGTGCTCATGTGCAGATAGTAATGGTTAAGAATCATTTCACTAAGTCAGTAGGGACCAAAAAGCAGGAACATGTATGAAATAGTCACTCTTTGTTGAGCCTGACCCTGCTTAAAACCTTTGAAAATCAACCCCAATGTTATATGGGTTCTCCATATGCAAGTGATTTGTTATAATTTATTCTTGATTGTATTGAGTGGATTTTTGTGTTAGGGTACTTATGTTTCTTTCAGATCCCCATTTCCTTCAGAGGTGAATAAGTGAAGAGATGAAAGTGAAAACTGGGGGAAGTTACCTCCCTTCTCTTCTACTTTGCAATTTTTCTTCCCATTTCCCTCCTATATCTATATCTGAAGGGAGCCAATGCATTCAACAGAAGGGCCATATACATCCTCAGGTGTGAGGAGCTCACTATTATAACAACTGATCAACCACAACATTTTCTAACTCCGAAGTCAGTCAGGAATAGTATTCCCGAACAATTGGATTACATATGCACTCCAACTGTTAACAACCTATAGTGAAATAGCCCCAATAGGGATGCACATGAAAAACATTTTGGGTCATTTTGGATTTTTCCCAATTTCTGGGCATGGAGGGAGGAGTGGCCTAGTGGTTAGGACAAGGTACCTCAGGCCAGAGGGCCAGGGGTTCAAGTCCCACCTGGGGACAGCAATCTTAGGCCAGAGGGACTGGGATTTCTAGTCCCATAGGTACTCCTTGTGGTCTTGGGCAAGCCACTTAACCCTCCATTGCCCATGTTCCCTGTAAGTATTAGCATATACATGTCATATCCCCTCATGTTAAATGTATCTCCCAATTGACCACTTTGACCTAGTGAAAAGCAGGATATAAATACAGCTAAAATAAATAAAATTTTTCCAGTTCATTTCACACATCAATGTTAATAAATTTTTTTAGCATGTTAAATTGACAACATACACTAAACTTTTTAAAGCTGGCTGACAAAGTGCATGCTATCAAACACATATCTCTCTAGCCCATAAACATGCAGTGAACAATAAAACAGATCATTTTTCTAATTTCTGGACACTCTGCAGACATAGATCTTCGAGACATGTGTAACTCTCAGTGAGCCTGATATTCTAATGATCTTTTCCCATTGTGTCCATAAGGCAAATGTTCATAAAGCCTAATATTGTCAAATAGGACTTAAGAGCTTGTTTACTATGCTGCACTAATATTTTGCAAGTTTCATGCTTTGAAAGTAGAATTCAATATGTGGAACGTGCAACAGTCATGTGCTGTATGTTGGAGGAGTGTATAGCATGTCCCAACAGCAGATACCGCTTTGGCTTGAATCTCAGAATTGACAAGTTATCCAGTTCCAGGAGTGAGATTTTTTGCCAGTTGCTGGTTTTAAATTTTGTTGCAATGCAGTATGGTATATGTAGTCCCTGATTTTACTCATTGGAATCAGTGCTGCAGGTCCCATAATACATTAGGATGGGATTGTCAGAAATCCAAGACTGGATAAAAGTCTCTCTCCTGGAAATGGGTAACTTGGCAACTCTGGAATCTTAACTTGTGTGAGCAGCATTCACACTTAATGCCACCCATGGAGGTAGCATTAAATGCACCGACGCTACCTGCAGCATTGCTGATGAATGCATGTTAGTAACCCTCACGCTAGCCACAATGTGCGGTCAACGCTCATGCTCCACTCCGCCCCACCACACCTTTCACCTCTCCATAGCATGCTAGGCAGATAATGTGGAATTAACCATACATGATCTGTTTTGCGTTTGCGCTGTTAGTATGACTCCACAGAGGCTGGTAGAGCAGCTTAGTCAAAATTCCTCTTTGTAGATGAGAAATTCCTTATAAGTTATGTTATTCTTTTATTTGCATTTCAAACATCATTACAGTAAGTACATCTTTAAATATACAAATTAATATTAATAGCAGCAAAAAATCACAAAGAATAAAATGAAAAAAACAAAACAACAACCCTCTAGAAATATATTTTTTAGTACTTGTAAAAGTCCACAAAGACAGATTGAGAGCTATCTAAATACATAGACAAAGGAGGGAAAGGAAAATTAATAATGAAGGACATATAACCGTAATTATTTCAGACTGAAATCACAATGCCATGTGAAGGGCAATACGACAGTTTTGAAAAAAAAAACCAAAAAAGCTAATGAAGAATGTCATCTCTATTGCAGAGGGAATAAAAAATGTCACCCGAAGAGTAATTATTCTCTCTGATCTCAGAGGGTTCCAATAGCCTGAGAGAACCAAGCTAGCATCCTCGGAGGAGACGCCTCCCGGAGGGAAAATTCAGCCACTTTATAAACCAGATCCGAAGGCAGAACCCTGTCTTTGGTATGCAGACTGCCTTGCATCATGAGACTGGAAGGCAGTCTGCCCCTAGATGGCAAGTGTTCGGCACATCAAAGTCCCTCACAGCTTCAAGAGGGATTCCTCTAGTTAGATATTGCAGTAAAAGGGAGCTTTGCATCAAGAATCTTTTATCATTGAAAAACCTGATAGCCCATTCAAAAGCTCACAAGGAGAGAGCAGAATGGGAGAAGACAAGGAGGACAGCATCAGAACCTTTATGAGCCTTAGACAGGAAGGAGGGAGAAGATTCAAGAATGAGTGATACTGAGTGATATCAGAGTCAAGAGCCTCTGCAGTGCAATACTGGGGACCTGCTTCTGCAGGAGCTACTGGCTCAAAGATGCACTAAGAGGTTACTGCATGAGGTGCATGTTCTACTTTCAGGGTAATCACAGAGAGTGAGGAGAGTGATAACAGAGTGGAATAACATGGAATACATTTCCAGAGCAAGGAAAGGAGGAGAAGGAGCTAAACTGCTTGTAATACACTTGCATGAGAAGAAAAATATACATAGTAGCATAGTAACATAGTATATGACAACAGATAAAGACCAGCCTGGTCCATCTAGTCTGCCCAGCAAGGTGGCAAGAGTAGGATCACCCACAACTCGATGCAGGTCACCTCTCCCCATGCCTCTGTTTAGGGGTGTACCCACCGCTCCATGTAGGGCATCCCTGGTTGTTGAGAGAAGAGATCATTATGCTTATTTTATCCTGTTGCTATAAAGGGATCCACTGTGTCTGTCCCATGCCATTTTGAATTCTGTCACTGTATTTTCCCCCACCACTTCCATCGGGAGGGCATTCCAAGCATCCACCACCCTTTCAGTGAAAAAGTATTTCCTGACGTTGCCTTTCAATTTACCACCTTGCAGCTTCATGTTATGCCCTCTAGTTTTACAGCTTCCCCGTCTTTGGAAGAGGTTTGTTTGTTCATTAATACTCTTTAAGTATTTAAAGGTCTGAATCATACCTCCCCTGTCCCTCCTGTCCTCCAGAGTGTACATATTTAGGCCTTCAAGTCTCTTCTCATAAGTCTTCTGACACAGGCTCCAAATCATTTTGGTCGCCTTCCTCTGAACTGTTTCTAGTATTTTTATTTTCTTTGTGAGATATGTTCTCCAAAACTGAACACAGTATTCCAAGTGAGGCCTCACCATTGACTTGTACAGTGGCATTTACTAGTGGTAATGTTATTCCAGTTATCTACAATTTTTTAAAGGTCAAGTGTGGTTACATCAAGCCATGGGAAGATATTGTTTAATAGGACGAGGCATTTGTGGCTGTCTTGGGGCTGTGGTTTTGTTATATGTATGGGTGTGTTAAATGATATTACATGGTGGTCAGACCAAGGGATGGCAATGACTTGGGAAGAGATTTGGGTGCAAATAGATCAAGGATATTCCCTCCCTTGTGTGGGGGTACTGTTATGATCTGGATGAGGTCCAAGGCATCCATAGCTTCCAGAAGTGAGGAGACATGGTTTGCAGGAGCCGAGTTTAGATTTAGGTCACAAAGGCGGATGAATGATTTGTCTTACAATTATTGGGAAGTTGGGCCAGAACTCTTCATTTACAACTGAAGTGACAAAAACTAAAGTTCTTTGCCTTAATAATAATAGATTGTGCCCTATTTTACTGATAGAAGCACTACAGCGACTGAACCTCTGTGTTGAGCAGGTTCTTCAGGCATTGGAGATTCTGATAGATGAAAATCTAGCTTTTGAAACCTATGTGATTTCAGTGGTTTCTATGTCATTTTCCACATGCGTCAATTGCGCAGACTTAAATCCTGCTTTTTTCTTAATCATTTTTGTCTGTTAGTGCAAAGCTCTGTTCTTGCATACTAGATTATGGTAATATAATATTCATAAATTGTTTGAAACAACAGATGCAGTGGTTACAATTATGTCAGAACACCACTGCCCTACTCATTTTTGGAGTCTCTATGTATGCTGTGGCGACACCTTTACTTCATGAGCTGCACTGGCTCAAGATTCCCAAATGAGTTTGTTTTAAGTTCTATACAGTCCTGTATGCATTTTTTTATGATTCATTTCCTACATGGTTTTCTTTGTTATCACTCAAACTTTTATCAATCAAATACAAATGTTTACAGTTGCCCTGTGCTTTTCTATTTCTGTCAAGCAGAGGTGTTAGTTCAAAGACAAGATTTGCATATACCATTCCATGTAAGGCAGCTGAACTTTGGGCCATTGAAAATCAAGGGGTCCTGCTCTGTTGATATTTTTCAGAGGACTTTAAAATCCTAGTTATTTAATTCTTAATTTTTTTTTCTTTTATACCTTTTGGTAATTTTCTCTTTGTAATTCTCAATTTTGTTGTAAACCACACCGAACCACATAGTTTTTGGGACCATAACTTATAAAAGAACACATTAGAATGAGAATTAGAATTTGGGAGTACTCAAGTTCCCAAATTGTAAAGAGTAATGCCTTTTCATACTGAGTATTTCTTTTCAACCTCTGCTAAGGTTTTACTAGTGTAAGCTCTTACTTTATCTGCCTGTATCAAAAGCAAGACAAAATATTTGCCTCCTTCAAGGTAGGCAAGAGAAGGAGCCCAGCTTTGAATGTTTTGAACTCATTCATAGCTGCCTTTTGTTCAGATCCCAATATCCATGGCTTATCATTCCTTATAAGTTTGAAAAAGGGAAGAATGAACTGTCAAGAATAATTACTTATTTCCAAAAAAGAACGTTTGTCAAATTGTTAGGTATCTTGAGCTTTTGTAGAGCTGCCATCCTTTATTTGTGGATATAACACTTCAGCAGATATCTCAGGTTGCAATTAATAGAGGGATTGTCAGCAACCTTGTCCTTTGGAAAGTGTTAAATTTACTTCCAGATGTTTTTTAGCTGTTGAAAGACATGCTTACTCTCTACCCGATGGTCAGGTAAGGTGATACTCTTTATTGGTATATCATCTATATACACCTAGGTACCCGGGCCTCTGGATCAGGTAAAACTTTATGCAGGAAAATGTTAAAATCAGCTGGGGTTCTTCTCCGTGGAATTGCTTTCTTTAAAAAGGCAAAAGCTAGCTTAGATATATTTTTGGGATCAAGTGGAACTACCCAAATGTCTGAGACGAACTCAAGATAGGTGGCCATATTTGATCTAGAGAGAGGTACTCACTTATTTACTGTAATTGTCAATAGTCAAAATTAGGTCACCAGATACAGTATTACTGTTTTTAAGAATTGGTCACAGGGATTATTATAGGTAATAATCAGCTGCTCTCTGGTTAACCCTAACTGGCTAAAACTGGGACAACTGCATGTTTGTCCTTACGTTAGCCAGTTTTGTAATCCAGCCAGTGCCTAAATATCTCTGTGGACCAGATTGCAAGATTGTCATCCAGACAACCCAGTTATTCAATCCCGGAACTCAAATATGGTACTGAATACCCGGGACAATGTTAAAGTTGGAATGGTCAACCGCTTTAACTGTGCAGGCCACTGCTGCTGAAAATCCTCCCCAATGTTTTTTCAGAGCTAGTTCAGAAGTCTCCAGATTTTTCTTAGCACTTTCAGTCAATGCTCTGATACATTGTTGGAAGCTGTCTGCAATGCTCCAAGGTGGGATATTAATTATATCTACTTCCTTGAGTTTCCCTAGAATCTGGAACCCGGCATATATCCAGTTCAAATGCTCAGTAATCGGCATGCCTTTCCTCTTTTCCCAGGGAGTATTCTAAGCCTTATTTGATTTAATTATCTTGGCATAATCAGTCTCTGCCTTAGAACCCTTGGCTCCATGTCCTTAACCTTCAAAGGTTTAGGAATTTCTTTGGTTTCAGCTCCCTCTTGTGTAGTGAATGATATACACATTCAAACTAAGGGAGAGTCTTCACCCCCTTGAGGTTTGAGCTGATGGAAGCAGAAATTTCTTTTGCACAGGAGATCTGTTTAACTTTTAATTCAGGGTAGCAAGCCAGTTCCCTGCCTCCATGATTCTGATTCACTAGTGTCCAACTCACTGTCACACTAATAATGCTGTAACTCAGCCAGTTGTCTGTGATGCTGGTTGGGACATGAGCAGCCACTGGGAAGGAACTCCTTTGAAAGAAAAAATAAAACAAGAGTGCAGATCCACAGAACTTATAAGGCGAGTTTATTTGTCATTGACCTTAAATGCTGAGAACAAGTTTAACACATCACTTAACCTAGCAAGTGTCCAAAGAATGCCCAAAACAGAATTTGAAAAGAAACAAGTGAAACAAGAAACCAAACAACAACTGGGATAGGAATTCAGCACAGGAACAGAAACAAACTGGCACAAGCGAAGAGATTAGGCAAGATGCAAGGTAGGAATGTAAACTGAAGCAAGCACATCGAACCCCCAGGTCTCTGGGATGGCCCCAGTCAAGGAAATCAGTACAAGGCAAATGAAGAGAGACAAGTCACAGGAGCAACCAGATTGAAGATTGAGACTCCAGAATACACCTAAGGACACATGAGGGAAGGGTGGGTCTGCTCTTGCAAACTAAGAAGTAAGGATTTAAATCCATCCCTTTCTTCCTGCACTAACTCCAATAACTCTTGTCAATATCTCGGCCTGCTAAGACATGTTTTAACACTCAGATTTCTATGTGGCATTTTAAAGAACTTCTGGCTGATTTTAATTGTACTGTTAAAACTCAATCGTCAGCTTCACACCGTCTAAACTAGAAACTAGTTGTTTCATGTCTGATTTTTCTAGCTTTGATTCTTATCAGTGAGATCTCAACCCTGTCCCTTCAGACTCTGGCATTTTGCTCTATACTGGAGGTTGCCAACCTGCTTGGTTGTGTGGATCCCTTATTAACCCCCAAAAGTTCAAGGAGCCCCATAAGAACATAAGAAATGCCATACTGGGTCAGACCGAGGTCCATCAAGACCAGTATTCTGTTTCCAACAGCAACCAATCCAAGTTAAAAGTATCAGGTAGGTTCTAAAAAAGGTACACAGGTTCCACAATACTTGTCCCAGGGTAAGCAGTGGATTTCCTGGGTCCTCTTTAATAATGGTTTATGGACCTTTCCTCCAGGAACTTGTCCAAACCTTTTTTAAACCCACCTACACTAATAGCTTTTACTGCATCCTCCGGCAACAATTTCCAAAGTTTGATTACTCGTTGAATGAAAAAATATTTTCTCTTATTCGTCTTAAATGGGTTACATTGTAGCTTCATTGTGTGTCCCCTAGTCTTTCTACTTTGATGGCATAAACAACCGATCTAAGTTTACTCGTTCCACTCCATTCATTAATTTCTAGACCTCTATCATATCTCCCCTCAGCCGTCTCTTTTCCAAGTTGAAGAGCCCTAACCTTTTAAGCCTCTCCTCATAGAGGTATCCTTCCATCCCCTTAACCATTTTGGTGGCTCTTCTCTGTACCTTTTTTAATTTTACTATATCCAGAAAAGGTACAGAGAAGAGCCACCAACATGGTTAAGAGGATAGAAGGATACTCCAGTTCATCCCCATTACTTTCCCTGACCCCCCCTCCTCAACACCAAATTTGCCTCTACTAGTTCTCTTTATCTCTTTTCCCCTCCATGTTTCCACCAGTCTTTTTTCTCTCCCCCATCAATTCCCCACCAATTTCAGCTACTTTCCATCTCGTTTTCCACAGCCTGTTCCTTTCAATCTCTCCCTCTTTCCATAGCTAATCTCTTTCTTCCCACATCCAGTCCTCACCAGTCTCTCTCTTTTTTGTTGTCTTTTCTATCTCCTGGGGACTCTCTCTAGTGGTCTCAAGGACCCCTTGGGTCCCACAGATCACAGATTGGAAAACACTACTCTAGATATTCATTACCATTTACAATAACTGTGTTTCTAATTTAGCAGTCCTCTCTTTATGGCATGTGGTAAAATTAGAAATGCTGTCTCTGGATTTCTGTAATTTCGCCAATAAATCAGTCACATTTCCCTGATTTTCACCATCTGCCAAATGAACTAATGCATCAGTAAATCCCTGAACCTTATCACACAATTTCTCTAGTAGCTCAGCACGTCTTTCTATCATTTCTGCTCAATACATGTCCAAATATCTCTGTTTTCCAGATGATTTTTCTCATAATGCATTTGCATGTGAAAGGTCATAATGTGACATCTGCAACACTAATATTAATACAGTAGCCCATTCAGAAACAAGCTGTGATTTTTTTTTTGTTCTATTGAAAGTACTTAATTTTGCACAGCAAAGTAAGCACAGCCAGGCTCTGCTACCTCTAAACCCCACAATGTATTCTCTGTCTATTTGGTTTTCTACTATTTTTTTTATTTTAAAGTGAAACTATTATCTCCAAAGCTGCCTATCCAGGGCTAGATTTTCACTGTCAATCCTAATTGTTTCTATTATACTTGTTTAACCATGTGAAATGAAAGTTCAGTCCATCACTGCTCTTTACATGCTAGCCATGGACAAAACATTTACACGTAAATCAAACTCTGACATCCCAGGAAAGCCCCTGCACTAAATGTACATTAGCTCACTTGCATCTTATATGGTTCAATTTATCAGAAATGGACCTTCTTGAGTTTAATGTTACTCCCGCTGGAATTCTGCACACAATAATTGAAGACTTTGCATTTTTGTGTGTGTGTGTGTGTGTGGGGGGTGTTCTGTACTGTATTTTAAATTATCACTCAAAAGCAATATGCTTTGTTATTTTGACAAACAAATCATGCAGAGTTTTGCATAATTCAGACCTTTTGACACCGAACTTTGAATTTTGTGTGCAGAATCCCAGTAGGAGTATGACTTGAATTAGTAATAGGAGCTTTTTAGGTGGAAAACAAAAATGATTCCCAGTGGGCACTGTTGCAAATCTTAAACACTGTTAGACTGGCTAGAACGTGCATCTTCAAACTTCCTGAGCTAATTAAAGCAGCATAAAAAGAATGTCAGCGTGTCTCTCTCTTGGGATGGCAGTCTCTGCATGGATATGCAACCAGTCCCACCACTGCAAGGCCATAGTCCTTCGAAGGAACGCTGCCAAGCTGCTTTCAGTGAATTGACTACTGGGCAGCTCATGGTGTCCGCAGATCAGTAGTTGAGGGCAAGACATCAGAAGGTGTACACTCTTCTCAGTACCGGCATGCAAACAGGGTTTCCACTAGCAAATGACCCAGGGAGAAATAAATACTCTCTACTGGTGTCTAACACCCTAATCGAGTCATAGGTGAGGTCTCATATAGGTTCCATAAAAATATATTCTTCATCAAGCAAAATTTAACAGCTCATGTCATGCATTTTTTTCAGTGACTTAGGTAAACAAGTTAACCACCATTACTCTATTAGGTAATTGTTTACCCATGTGCATTTAGCCAGTAAAATGCCAGAGAACTCAAGTAAGATTGCAGAGCTTGTTGTCAAAGGATGCCCCACGAATAAGTCTCGCTCAATAAGTCTTATAAAAGTCCTTGTCAGAAACAGCTAGCAAACGTTTTAGACTTTAAGGGCCCAAAATTAGAAGGCTCTTACATGGGTAACTTCCTTAGTTATCCATGTAAGGGCCTTATCTGGGATATTCAAAGGGCACCTACACTGGCAGTGCCCTTTAAATATCTTGGCTAAGTCCCTAATGTGTCCGGATGCTATCCGCATAGCATCGGGGCGTGTTAAGGGCGTTCTGAGGTGGAGCAGGGGTGGAGGAAGGGACTACATGGGTATCAGCGATTTTCATTGCTACCCATGTTGCCATCTGTGCCTTAAAGACAGGCGAGAAAAAAATGGTATGGAAGTGAATATCTGGGTTAGGAGGATCGGTGGGCAGGTTATACGCCACCGCGGCGCATAGCCTGCCCAACTCAATTTTAGGTCCTAATTTTTAAAAGATTTTTCTTCTTATCAGTTCTTACGTGTATCCAAAGGCAAATGTCAAGATCGACTATATAGCACCATACTAAGCTATAACCACACCCTGTGTGAGCCTCCTCCCCAATTACCGGCACTATTAGGCACGAATCAGACATGTCCAAAGGGTTTTTCTAACTGTGTGTCTGAGCATGCACAGGAATTGCCCTCATTCTTATCAGACTTCCTGGGCACTCAATGATGATGTTGGTACCTATCCATATTTGCAACTCATGCATCCACACTACTCACACTGTCCCTATATATGACACTAGCTATACCACAATACCTAGATACGAGTAATGAATTAAAAGTTATTACTTAGCCTACTTTCATCATTATTTTTTTAAAAAAGATGCAAAACTACAACAAATTTTTGACTTAGCTGGTGAAACAAATAGCGTTCTTCAAATTTAAAAAATACAGATTGGGAGGTGCTGGCGAGCCCGAAGAATATGACCTCCTGATTTTTATCCCTTCCTTGCCTGATAAAAGTGCTTATCAGGGCTTCCCAATGCAGTGAGACACCACAAAAACAAGAGATTCAAGCAAGTAAAAGGCTTAAGAGTAGAGTTACAGCTAAGAGTGTATGCAGGGGAGGCAAGACATGAAGCAGCAAGAGACGGGGATCTGCAGCCTAGGCTGTCATGCGCAGGAGTGAACACCATGCTAGCAGTGCAGCAAGCATAGCCGCTGAGGTGTCACACAGGTGCAAGGAAAGGCAGATCATAAAGAGTGTTCCCATGATCCTCAGCACAATGCCATAGTGGTGAGCATTGGACAGTCAGTGAAGTAGAGGATGAGTCTCCAAACATAGCTGTGAGTAAGAGTGTGCAAGATGGAGGTGAATTTTTCTATTCAAAGCACGGCACCAGAATACAGTATGGTATGAGTGAATGAGCAGGGCCAGCTCAAGGGCTTTGGCCAGCTTAGCCAACCGCACTGCGCTGCTTTTCCCCCCCCCCCCATCTCACTTGGGAAAGGGGGTGATGCAACATGGCAATCCCTGCATGCTGCTTTTTATTTTTTTTTAAAGCGGCAGCTTTCTGGCGCTGTGGTGGACTTTAAAGCGCGCGCACGTGTCCTTACCACCTGCTGTCCTTTCGACAAACTTCCTGCCCCTTCCAACAGGAAGTTACATTGGAAGGAGGCAGGATTGACAGGCCACGAGGGTACATGCGACACTTTAAAGCCCACTGCGGCAATTTTAAAGTTTGGAGGGGCAAGGGATTGCCACCCACTGAGGGCTGCAAACCCTGGATGGCCACCTAGTCTGGCTAGTGGGCAGGCTGGCCCTGTGAGTGTGCAAAGGAAGACTAAGAAATTCCTTGCTGAAAAGGAAAGAAAGAGATATTGAAACTAAAAATACAAAGGGATCATTACCAAGGAGCTGCTCTAGAAGCTAAATATTTGGAAGTGTAATGTTAGACACCCTATAGTCCTTGGTTTGCCGAAGGAGGGTTGGATTGAGAGTGGCCACTTAGGAGGCTGTTTTTCTTTCTATCAGGAGTCCTAAAGACATCTGCAAGAGGGACTGGCATACTGAGAGGCTGATAATTACATGATCAGCGTTTCAGCATGAGAAGACTGAGGAGCATTCCACATAGATCAGTTGTTTACTCCTTCAAAAAAGTAGAAAGACTAGGGGACATGCAATGAAGCTATATGTAGCTCATTTAGGATGGATGAGTATTTTTTTTTTCACTCAATGCATAATCAAACTCTGGAATTCATTACCAGATGATGTAGTAAAAGCTGTTAGTGCAGCTGGTTTTAAAAAAGGTTTGGACAAGTTCCTGGAGGAAAGGTCCTTACACCATATTTAGAGGACCATGAAAATCCACTGCTTATCCTTGGGACAAGCAACATAGAATCTGTGTACCTTTTGGGAACCTGCCAGGTACTTGTAACCTGGATTGGCCACTGTTGGGAACAGGATACTGGGCTTGATAGACCTTTGATCTGACCCAGTATGGCATATCTTTATGTTTTTAAAGGACTGGAGGACGAGCTGAGTACTTATGATATTGGTCCTAACTGCATCAGTTTTAGCACTCCCTGAACTGAAACCATCTCAGAGAGCACACAAGGGGGAACCACATGATTGCATATGTGCTGAGTCCAGTTCAGCAGCGTGATTGTAGCCTTCTGTAGGGTGCTTAATTGCTGTCCTGAGTGGTGTGAAACAGCAGAAAAGTATTTCTGAAGCTCCCTGCCAAAACTTAATTTTCTTTTTAGGTAACTCCCAGTCATGATTCCTACGTGTGTTTTTTTTTTTTTTTTTTTCAGGGAGATACACTGGTCCTTCGCCAAATACATTTAGCAAGGCAACACACTTAGAATAGCACTTGATAAGTTATCTGTGCCCAAGAAAATGGAGGATGGATGTCTCCCTGATGTCACTGCCTTTCATTGGGTGATTCAATATTGAAATTGCTTCAGAGAATCTCCTGCTGGGTCAACTTAGAAGCAAATTGGGTTAAACCTGTTTAGTTACTTACCTCTATTTGCTTACCTCAGAGACTACTCCAAAACAGGGAAGTCAGAGGCAGCGGGTCTTGAGCACATCCATGTATTCAGAGGCCTTGTATTATCTTTAGTACTGTGGAGGGCAGAAACAACATTGGCGAAAGCAGTGTTCAGCAGCAAAGACGGGCAGAACTAACTTTTTTTTCTACTGCTTATTCTGCCACATGATTGTGCATTGCCATTAGTGCCACCCCTGTAATTGTGCCTAGTCCGCCTAGTGGAAGTGCTGGTCCTGATCACCACAGACCACCTCAGCACCATCTGGATAGTAGGTGGAAGGGGACATTATCCAGCCCCATAATTTAGGACAGCAAAAAAGCTATTTTAAACTATTTGGATAGAAGGATGAAAATCACCACTATCAAGACAGATTTAGGAGACTGCAGTGAATCTAGATATTCAGCCTCTGGATCCTGAAACTGAATATCCAGATTTTATTTAAGTGCTGCAAACAGCCTTTTAAAGAAACCCAACTGCTGAGCTTAAATATTGCTGTACAGACCTTTTTTGCTGCCAGTATTGCTCTACTATAATTAAGCTGGTAAGATTTGTAATTTTTCTTAGCTGAAGCAACAGTTTCTCAGCAGTCTATTATGCAACCCTGCTACTTGAGTGCATTCAGACTGCCTGAGTACCATGGGGTAGGTCGACAAGATCTGGCTGATAGCATTTTGGTTTAAGCAATATCAATTCTGAACTTAATTTGGGGTCAGGTGCAGCCGTTGACCAATGTTTAAAAGGAATCATTGCAAGGGTGGAACTAGTGATTATCCAGGACTTCCAAAAACTTGATTTAATTTAGATTTGTCCTTGGTTGAATAAATTTGAATTAATGCTTAGTTTTTTTTTAAAAAGTAGCTAAAATCACAGCATTAAATGTAATCAGAAACTGGCTAGTGGAAGAGACTGGAGAGGCCTGTATTTCACTGCTGTCTAAAATGGTTGAAATTTCACAGAGTACTAAACTATAGCATACAGAGGCCTTGATTAACTGTGTGAAACACATAAACTCTTTGGTACTGAAAGGTTAAAGACCTGGTTGAGGGTTTTATCTTTGTTGTGTGTATTTGAAGACTCTTAGGAATACACTCTATACATAACGGCAGCTGTAACAGTGAGTACATTTAAAGAAGATTCATTGTCCTCCTGTGAGGGCCAATAAACTAGGAAAATCCAATATTTGTACATTCAGACAAGTGAATAGACATTCTGAGCCCTATGATGTGAGAAATAATTCCGCCCCACCACCTTTTCATACTCTGGCTAGGTGGAAACCGGAAAACTCATCTGGAAAAATATCAGTCCAACAAATTTATTGCCCATGTCCATCCACCATGAAAGGACATTTCTTAAATAGAGATCAGACATAAATTAGTAAGATTTCAAATGTAGCCAAACTAACAGCCAGTTGATTATAAGCAAAAGACTGATATAGCAGAATGGTCAATAGTGCATGGTCCAGATTTAAAACAGTTTTGGCATAAAATATTCAATTATTTTCCCTGTTAGAATTATTGGGATTTGATGGGCCATGAATAATAGAGGCCTCAAGATTTTCCATGTAAATTATACAGCAAGAACCTTTCAAAACACCTAGAATAAAGGTTTATGGAAAAACTCTTTCATTAACTCATTTTAGAGGGGCACTAGAAGAGCATATTCCTTTTGTTTGCCTTTCAGTGGAGTCGTGCCAGTGGAGATTCATCTCTGAATCTGCTAGTCCTTCCTCCTTGATGCAGGCGAATTGAATGCTCTTGGTTCCATCTACTTATACTCCAGCTGAGATTTCTTGACCATTCTCTGTTGGTGTTTTGGATAATAGTGCCACAGGAGATTCCCATTGGAACCTTACTGATGCTGCATGAAAGAAACAGCTTTTAATTTTTATCTGATGCTGGGCTTTTGTAAAACTTTGCAATTCTTCTCCCTTTGATGATGCAGGAGACAGTTTGGTTTTGACTTTGCATCATCCAGCACAGGTCTGATGTGCTTGGCTCTCTTAACCCTTCCTCAGAGTTCATACTTGCAAAAGGAAGGAAAACAAAGTGCTTAATCTGCATGTGTATGCAAGCACACTGTAGTTGTCTTGGAGACCCCCATCCTTGACATTGATGATGTCTCTAACTCCATTGCCTCAATGTTCCTTACCTTAACTTCCTCGTTTGACCTGAAATTAAGCTCTACTGTTCCCATTCTCCAACATAGTCACCAACTAGACCTAGTTCTTTCTTCCAGCAGCTCAGTTTCAGGCTTCTTCACCTGAGCTCTTTCACTCTCTGATAACTTTCATCCCTAAAACTCCTCCCTTGCAGTTTCATTCATTTACCTACTACTACTACTACTTATAAAGTGCTACAAGGCATACACAGCACTATACAAGCACAGATAGAGACAGTCCCTACTCTTCGAAGCTTACCATCTAATCAAGACAGACAAGACAAAAAATAAGAAGGATAACATAGAGAAGGGTAAGAAGACACAAGGAAACAAGGGATCAGCATCCAAAGGCAGCCTCAAAGAGGTGAGCCTTTAGCGTAGATTTGAAAAACAGCAGAGATGAAGCCTGACATACAGACTTAGGAAGTTTGTTCCAGGCATAAGGAGTAGCAACATGAAAGGGATGAAGTCTGGACTTAGCAGTAGAAGAAAAGAGCAAAGAGAGGAGCAAACCAGTAGAAGAGTGAAGTTCATGAGAAGGGGTTTAGAGGAGAGGAGAGAGGAAAGGTAGTGAGGAGTGGAAGAATGAATGAATTCATTTAAAGTCAAAAGGAAGAGTTAGAATTGGATGCAGAAATAGAAAGGAAGCCAATGAAGCCACATGAGCAAAGGGATTATATGAGAATATCAAGGCTGGCAAAAGATTAAGAACATAAGAACATAAGATATGCCATATTGGGTTTCCAACAGTGGCCAATCTAGGTCATATGTACCTAGCAGTTTCCCCAAGAGACACAAGTTCCACAATGCTTGTACTGGGTCAAGCATTGATATCTTCGGTCACTTCTTAATAATGGTTTATGGACCTTTCCTCCAGGAACTTGTCCAAACCTTTTTTAAACCCAGCTACACTAACAGCCTTTACTACATCCTCCGGTATCAAATTCCAGAGTTTGATTACACGTTTAGTGAAAAAATATTTTCTTTTATTAGTCTTAAATAGTTTACCCTGTAGCTTCATTGCATGTCCCCTAGTCTTTCTATATTCTGATAAGGTAAACAATCGATCTACGTTTACCCGTTCCACTCCGTTCATTAATTTATAGACTTCTATCATATCTCCCCTCAGCCATCTCTTTTCCAGGTTAAAGAGCCCTAACCTTTTTAGCCTTTCTTCATAGGAGTATCCTTCCATCCCCTTTACCATTTTGGTGGCTCTTCTCTGTACCTTTTCTAAAATCGCTATATCCTTTTTAAGATACGGCGACCAGAATTGCACACGGTATTCAAGGTGCGGTCTCACCATGGAACGATATAGAGGCATTATAATATCTTTTGTTTTATTTTCCATTCCTTTCCTTATCATACCTAGCATTCTATTTGCTCTCTTAGCCGCCGCTGCACACTGGGCCGAGGGTTTTAACATGGTATCCACAATGACGCCTAAATCTTTTTCCTGGGTGGTGGTTCCTAATGTGGAACCTTGCATCGTGTAACCATAGTTTGGGTTGTTCTTCCCTAGGTGCATAACCTTGCACTTGTCCACATTAAATTTCATCTGCCATTTTGATGCCCAGTCTTCCAACTTATCAAGATCCTCTTGCAATTTTCCACAATCCTCTTGGGTTTTAACAACTTTAAATAGTTTTGTGTCATCTGCAAATTTGATAACCTCACTCGTTATTCCACTTTCCAGGTCATTTATGAATATGTCAAAAAGCAGCGGACCCAGCACAGATCCCTGGGGAACACCACTATTCACCTTTCTCCATTGGGAAAATTGGCCATTTAGCCCTACCCTCTGCTTTCTATCTTTTAACCAGTTCCTGACCCACAATAGTACACTGCCTCCTATCCCATGACACTTTAGTTTTTCCAAAAGTCTCTGATGAGGGACCTTGTCAAGGCTTTCTGAAAGTCCAGATACACATTATCAACCGACTCACCTTTGTCCACCTGTTTATTCACTCCTTCAAAAAAACATAACAGATTAGTAAGACAAGATCTTCCTTGTCTAAAGCCATGATGGCTGTCTCCCATTAGGTTGTGACTATCTACATGCTGAGTAATTTTATTCTTTATGATGGTTTCTACCATTTTTCCCGGTACTGACGTCGGGCTCACCGGTCTGTAGTTTCCCGGATCACCCCTGGAACCCTTTTTAAAAATTGGTGTTACATTGGCGATCCTCCAATCTTCAGGTATTAGAGATGATTTTAATGGTAGTTCACAGATTATGATAGCAGGTCTGCAATTTCATATTTCAGTTCTTTCAATACCCTTGGATGTATACCATCCGGCCCAGGTGATTTGATACTCTTCAGTTTATCTAATAGTTGTAAGACATCTTCCTGATGTATCGATATTTCCTTCAATTCTTCCGCACCTTTAAATACCACTTCAGTCATGGGTAACATCCCTACATCTTCCTCAGTAAAGACCGAAGCAAAGAATTCATTCAGTCTCTCCGCTATCGCCTTGTCGCCTCTTAGTGCTCCTTTAACCCCTTTATCATCTAATGGACCAACTGACTCTCTCACAGGTTTTTTGCTACGAATGTACTTGAAAAGGTCTTTATTTCGTGTTTTTGCTTCCGCAGCAAGCTTCTTCTCAAATTCTCTCTTTGCCTGCCTTATCAATGCCTTGCATTTGACTTGCCAGTGCTTGTGCTGTTTCCAGGTTTCGTCGTTTGGCTCTTTTTTCAATTTCCTGAAAGATGCTTTTTTGGCAACAACAGCCTCTCTGACCTCACCTTTAAACCATGCTGGCAGTTTTTTGGACTTCCTTCCACTTTTCTTAAAGCGTGGAATACAGCTGGTCTGGGCTTCCAAGATAGTATTTTTCAACAACAGCCAAGCTTGATGTACGTCTTTAACCTTCGCAACTGCTCCTTTTAGTTTTTTCTTAACTGTTTACCTCATTTTATCATAGTCTCCCTTTCAAAAGTTAAAAGGTAGTACTGTGGATTTCCTTACTATCCCTCCTCCACTAATGAAATCAAAGGCGATCATGCTATGATCACTATTGCCAAGTGGCCCCAACATCCTTATCTCTTGCACTAGATCTGGTGTTCCACTAAGGACTAAGTCTAATATGGCTTCCCCTCTGGTCGGTTCATGAACCAGCTGCTCCAAGAAGCAGTCATTTATTTCATCTAGGAACTTTATCTCCCTAGCATGTCCTGACGTGACACTGACCCAGTCGATACCGGGGTAATTGAAATCACCCATTATTATTACTGCGCTGTAACTTTTGTTAGCTTCCTTGATTTCTTTGAGCATTTCATCATCCATTTGGTCATTCTGGCCAGGTGCTCGATAGTACACCCCCACTGCCATTGACTTCCCCCTTTTATATGGAATTTCAATCCATATAGATTCTACAGCAGATGTTGTTTCCTGCAAAACTTTAATCCTTTCTGAGTCAATGCCCTCTCTAACACAGAGCGCAACCCCTCCACCAATTTGATCAGCTCTATCATTACGATATAGTTTGTACCCAGGTATCACAGTGTCCCACTGGTTGTCCTCCTTCCACCATGTCTCTGATATTCCAATCATATCTAACCTTTCATTTAGTGCTATATATTCTAACTCTCCCATCTTATTCTTTAGACTTCTAGCATTTGCATACAAGCATTTTAGAGAATGTATTTTATTCATGTTAATTTGGCTATTGTTAGACATGGGTAAATTGGGATCTTTAAGCTCTGTCTGCTCCATACTTGAGGGAATTTGGGCTACTTTACTCTTTTGTGGAACCTCTCTGCTTTTGGTAGTATCCTTCAAGGATACATTCTTCCGAACCATCCGCTCTTGGGTGACTGTCGGCTTTCCCCTAATATCTAGTTTAAAAGCTGCTCTATCTCCTTTTTAAAGGTTAATGCCAGCAGCCTGGTTCCATCCCGGTTAAGGTGAAGCCCATCCCTTCGGAAGAGCCCCTCCTTTCCCCAGAATGTTCCCCAGTTCCTAACAAATCCAAAACCCTCATTTCTGCACCATTGTCTCATCCACACATTGAGATTCCGGAGCTCTGCCTGCCTTTTGGGTCCTGCGCGTGGAACAGGAAGCATTTCGGAGAATGCTACCCTGGAAGTTCTGGATTTCAACTTCCTACCTAAAAGCCTAAATTTTGCCTCCAGAACCTCCCTACCACATTTTCCTATGTCATTGGTACCGACATGTATCAAGACAGCAGACTCCTCCCCAGCACTATCTAAGACCTTATCTAGGTGGTGCATGAGGTCCGCTACCTTCGCACCAGGCAGGCATGTTACCAGGAGATCCTCATGTCCACCAGCCACCCAGTTATCTACATGCCTAATGATCGAATCACCAACTATAACGGCTGTCCTAACCCTTCCCTCATGGGCACATGGCCCTGGAGAAACTTCCTCGGTGCGAGAGGGTTTTACATCACCTGGAGGACAGGTCCTAGTTACAGGATCACTTCCTGCCACACCAGGGTGATGCTCTCCTGTCACATGACCTCTCTCCTCCATGGCAACAGGGGTGCTGCCAGACTGGAGGTGGGACTTCAGGACTATATCCCTGTAGGTCTCGTCTATATACCTCTCTGTCTTTCTTATGTTTTCCAAGTCTGCTACTTTAGCCTCTAGAGAACGGACTTGTTCCCTGAGAGAAAATAGCTCCTTGCACCTAGTGCACACGTAAGACCTCTCACCAACTGGGAGAAGATCATACATGTGACACTCAATGCAAAAGACTGGAAAGCCCCCATCCCGCTGCTGGACTGCTGTCTGCATCTTAGTTTTAAGTTTGTGTCTAGATCTTTAAGTTCTTACTTACTAGGGGTTGCTATGGGTATTTATACCAATAAAACTGTACCTAATATGTTTAATATACCTTGTTCACCTGAATCTTAATTAATCTCAGGTCCTTAGTGTATGACTGATTTGGGTAATGAGCTTCACCTGAAAGCACCTCCTGTCTTTTAAGATGTGTAAGTACCTATAAAGCTATGAGTATCCCAGGGGAGGGAGGGAAATAACACTTATTAAAAGAGGGCTGCTACACAGTACCCTGTCTTGTGCTGCTGAGGTAAGCTAAATTCTGATTTGATTTAAATTATAGCTCTTAGCTGCTGCTAGGCTCTAACTTCTTATGAAATTTAAACTACAAGCTCTCTGCTGGGTACTAAATTTAACCAGAAAGCTCTCCTCTGTGTTTTAAATTCAAACTTTAATTGCTGCTACTAGGCCCTAACTGATCCAACAAAAAAACAATGGGTTCACAGATTAAGTAGCTTTAATACAAAGAATTCTTTTTAGAAAATTACCAGAAGTATATACTCACAGTTGCAGATTTCTCTCCAGAAGTAACAGTCTCCCTTTCTAGCAGAGTTCTGAACAGATTGAAGGGGAGAGAGATGACTTAGAGGAGACCAGCAAGAAGGAGGTTGCAATAGTCAAGATGAGAAGTAATTAGAGAGTGGACAAGGGGGTTATTCTGAGACACGAATAGCAGGGATGGACATCCCAGTGGGACGTCCATCCCCGCTATTCATGGCGGCAGCATGCCCCGACTATCTTCTCCACCAGTTGTGAGGGGAATTTAGTCATGGGCTGGGAAGAGGCAGCCTGAGGGCAGAGAGTGGGTGGGCAGTGGGCAGTCACCAGCCCTGGGTGTTCAGGGCTAATTCTAATTTCGGCCCTATACGTCCAAGGCCGGCAAAATGGCTGGGGAAGTTATTCTACCTCTGAGGTGGAATAACTCCCTTGGTCATGTTTTTTTAAGCGGCCCGGGGTGTGGAAGGGGCTTGGGGGGGGTTAGAGTTAATTCCCCGCAACACCATCCTGGCCTTAGGAGGCCGGACCAGAGGTGGGGCTGTTGGGAATTTACTTTTTTAGCAGCAGCTGGCATCACGGCTTTTAAATGGAGTCTCGGTGTCATGGCAACAGGATGCCATGGCGCCACGGCCCCATTTAAAAGTTAGCCAGGCTATGGCTGTATGTGCAGGCCGGGACTGAATCACAGTCCCGACCTGCATGTACATGCCTGTTTGCAATTCTGATCCCATGGGGCTAGACGTGCCCCACGGGATCAGAATCGCAGTCTCCTTTGAACGTCTGGATCAGCCTGGGCGTACAAAGGAGATGTATGTCTGGGACAGAATCAGGCCCCAAGTGTTTTAGTAGTGTGTTCAGAGAGGAAGGAGCAAGTTGTGTTAATGTTATAGAGAAAGAAATGACAGGTTTTACTTATCTGTTGGATATGTGAGGAGAAGGAGAGGAAGGTGTCAAAGATGACACAAAGGTTACCAGCTGAGGAAGCAGGGAGTAGAAGAGTGTAAACAAATAGAGATAGAGAAAGGAGGAAGGTTTAGGCAGAAAAAAAAAGTTTGGTTTTGTTTATGTTTAGTTTCAAACAGCGGTGAGACATCCAGGTAGCATTGTGTCAGAGAGACAGGCTGAGATACAGGCCTGGAATGTCAGAGAAATATTAGTTGCAGAAAGATAGAACTGAGAATTGTCACCATAAAAATGATACTGAAATCAATGGGAGGAGTTGAGAGCACCAAAGGACTGGGTGTAGAGAGAGAAAAGGAGAGGGCCCAGAACAGACACTTTGGGTACACCAATTGAGAGTGGGATAGCAGTAGAGGAGGAACCACCAAAACAAACACTGAAAGAGCCTGTGGGGAGGACATCTCCGCAGGCATGTAAGGGTATGCCGGGCCATCCTTTGGCCAGATTCTGTATGCCGTGGGAACATTTTGCTTCCATGGTACAGAATAGGGTCCTAACAGGCTACCCTGCCCAGGGCTGTCCGGAGGGCCTGGACGTGCCCCTTTCAGAATCGGGCTGAATGTGTTTGTGCATGCCCAAGAGTGTCTGGGTAAGATAAGAGACTCTGTGTGTGTGGTAAGACTGTGTATGTGTGTGATAAGACTGTGTATGTGTGTGCGTGTGTGTGGTGAGAGATTGTATGTGGGCATGTGGGCATGGAAGTTTAGGCCTTGGCTGAAGAGTTACTCCTAGGTACTTTACTTGATTCTTGACTTTGAGTACTGCATCCAATAAAGTTAGGGTGACTAGTGGACAGAAATGGGACAAAATGGGTGTGTACTGAACATTGCAGTTAGCACATGGGACTTAACATACACTAACAATTAATTTTGTAGTTAACATGGGTACAATTAAGGCCTCCTCAGGAGGAGGCTTTAGGTGCACCCCCATTAATTGAGAAAGAACCTAACATGTGGGAAGGGGCTTTTCAGTGTGATAACTGTAGGGGGCATGCTGGCCACACCCCTGACAGTGCAATTACAATGTATTAATGTTTTCTTCTAATTTGTGTTAAGTGCAAAACCTTACTCCACTTTAGTAAATCTGCACCTAACTTTGTATCTGAGGCAATGGAGGGGCAAGTGGCATGTCTAAAGCCACAAGGAGTTGAATCCTAGTGTCTCTGGTTCCTAGGCTACACCTCAAAAGGTATTAAACCATCATAATTATGATCAGTTTTACTGGGACTTGATTTCTTAATCATTGGTCTGAACAACCTCTTTAAACATAATTTTAATTTATATTTTGATATTTATACACAAATATCTAAATCATGTGTCTTAATAAGAAAAACTAAACTTTAATATAAACTTTATATCAATCGTTTCATCTTGTGTTTATGTCAAAAGTCTTTCTGCTGTGTACCTCTTTATGAAAATGATCTTTAAAAGGAAATCCTGTAATTGTTTCTTAATCTTGTTAATATTTAAATCCTTAGATCAGTGCTATCAAAAAGTTGCTTCAGGGGTGATGTTCCCATCACTTATTTATTGTGAAAGAAATCCTTAATAAGCACAATTTACTTAAACGCTCAAATAAAAATAAAGAAATATATTTCTTACAGAGTCTATTTTAGGAAGGAGTAGCCTAGTGGTTACAGCATTAGCCAGGACTGTACTAAGCTAGAAATGTGCCCTGTGCGACTAATGAATATGGTGCCCCCCTCTACCTTGCCACGTTCAGTAACTCACTCTTTTTGAGCTTCCCAGTGATGACATCAGTGCCCCCTTCTCTGCCTGCAATCTGTGTAGACGCACCGCTTCCACAGTCTTGGTATGGCTCTAACGAAAGCATATTATTCAAAAGACCAAGGTTTGATCCTACTAGGGTTGCCAACTGGCTCCAGATGCGCCCGACAGGCTTGATCCAGTCCTGGGTTTACTTCATTGCATATAGGGATATGTAGTTCTGATTTCTCCATTGCACTCCATAAGAAAAGCAAGACTACAAGCCCCTGCATGCAATGGGGTAAACACAGGACTGGAATTAGCCTGTCGGGTGCATCTGGAGCCAGTTGGCAACCCTAATTCCTACTAGCTCCCCTTGGGTGAATCATTTTACCCTCTATTGCCTAGGAAGAAAAGGCCTGGCAATTTACTTCCTATCATACCTTGCCAAGAAAACCCCGGCACTGCTGGGTTGCCAGAAGTCAGCATTGACTTGATGGCACTTAAAAAAAAAAGAAAACAAAACATTGCTGATGCTTCTGTTGATTTGTTGAACTTGTATTCAAAGTTTCTCTGATTCCATTTGTATTTGGCATTCTTTAAAATGTTAGCAAAATATTTTATGCCAAAGATTAGCAACGTATTAGTGCATAAAATGAACCATATAAGAAAGATCTTTATTTTTGAGTATTTCAGGGGCTCCAGCTAAGGTCTGTGTGCCCGATACAGCCCTTTTAGCATGTTTTTCTGGCCCTTCGTGTTTTCCTTGTCTCCAGGTGAGATGTTGTTTGGTAAAAGTTACCAAAGCAAGTGAATTTACTTTTATGGAGAAATTGGCTGTTCAAATCCTCCGATGCACCTCTGAAGCTCCAGTCTTTGTAGTTCCTCTATATTCTAATTGGTATGCTAAGCAAATTGCCAGATACTAAATACACATACTGTAACTTCAAGGAAGTGCCAAGGACGAATGTGTATTTTGAGTGTTTTTCTATTGCTGGCATATGTGAAAGCTTCTCTTGTTTCTTATTGAATAGGATGTTCAGAGTCACTTGGTAAAATTCCAAAATCATCTAAAAAGAAAGAGGGATGAAAAACAGATGGTCTACTTCAAATGTCTGTAAAACTGTTCGCAGTATTCTTATAGTTATGATGCCTAGTTTATAATCACTTACCGATTTTCATTATATTTGAATTTATGGAGGAGAATTTTAGAAGGGACATCCAAGTGTAATCTGGGTTGTCTAAGCCTGAACATCTGAAATAAAAGCAGGCACATCCAGGTGCCCGATATGGATGTCTGCAGGGGAGGGAGGGGGTGTTTAAATGGAATCCCCAGAACCATATACAGTATCAGAGCCTGAACACCTAGGATAGCTCAATTGTTATAGAACTAGACTAGGAAAAGTGCAACCAGGATTCAAATCCCATTGCTACTATTGTTCTGAGTACTGTGGATGATGGAGTGCTTTCTCCTATAGATGTTTTTGAGCCAAAAAAGAGCACTTTTCAGATGCCTGGAGCAGATCTAAATTTAGATGCAATGCCTGGCATTTCTGAGATCAGGCAGAGATGTCCAGGTTCCTGGGAGCACCCCAGCCATGCGTCCTCTGTTCAAACCTGAATATCCTCAGAGCCAGTTTCCGTGCTTCAGACATTTCTATGCCTGTTTTTGGATATCCAAAGAACAAATGGGGTTTCCAAAATGATCCCCATAATGTTTAAGCCTTTGTGAAAGTGATAGGCTTGAGCAACTAATTTTGCATGGATTCAACTTTCCTTCCTGAAGGGAGATATGATACAGGTCTATACAATTATGAATGGAGTAGGATGGGTAAATGTAGATTGGTTGTTTACTCCATCAAGGGGTAGAAAGACTAGGGACATGCAATAAAGCTATAATGTAGCACATTTAAGACTAATCAGAGAAAATAGTTTTTCACTCACCGTGTAATCAAACTCTGAAATTCATTACCAGAAGATGTAGTAAAAACTGTTAGTGTAGCTGAATTTAAAAGAAGTTTGGATGTGTTCCTGGAGAAAAAGTCCATAAACCGTTATTAAACAGAACCTGGGATATCCACTGCTTACCCATTGGACAAGCAGCGTGGAACCTGTGTACCTTTTGGGAAGCTGACAGGTACTTGTGACCTGGATTGGCCACTGTTGGAAACAGAATACTGGGCTTGATGGACCCTTGATCTGACGCAGTATGGAATATCTTATGTATTGTAATTCTTCTTGAACCATTCTTAAACCATAGTTAACCATATTAACATTTATGTAGACATATTAACAGCAAAATGAAGTACATTTTTAAATAGAGGTCACCTAAGACTTGGCAACAATTCACACCACTGAAAACTGTCACTGTGTTGAAAGACTGCATGTACTGTAACACTATATTCTGCAATGTCAAATATGGTAGATTCCTATTGATCTCCAGAGAAGGAAACCATCATTTAGGACTGATTCCTTCTTTTGCTTTTGATAGAATCAGGATGAATATTTTTTTCTGTACTCTAAATGCAAAATCCATTGAATATTTGTCTGAATACTTAAGAGAAATACCAGTCTTTCCACAATGGTTCTGTGGACAATAAAAATAAAAGGAAGAACTTTAATTGTATTATCAGAATTTGATAGTCTCTTGCATATGCCAGTTTTTAAATTTCTTTCCATTTTGTTCATAACAAATAATTGTCTTTTATGTAGTGAAAATTATTGCATGTAGAATACCTTCTGAGGTAAAATCCCTGAGATAACTTTGCATTGGCATTGGCATTAAGAACATAAGATGTGCCATACTGGGTCAGACCAAGGTCCATCAAGCCCAGTATCCTGTTTCTATGAATGGCAAATCCAGGTGACAAGTACCTGGCCAAAAAGGCACTCAGGTTCCCCAGTACTTGTTATGGGGTAAGCAGTGGATTTTCCGGATCCTCTTTAATAATGGTTTATGGACCTTTCCTCCAAGAACTTGTCCAAACCTTTTTTTAAACACACCTACACTAACAGTTTTGACAACATCCTCCAGAAACAAATTCCAGAGTTTGATTACACATTGAGTGAAAAAAACATTTTCTTATTAATCTTAAATGGGTCACATTGTAGCTTCATTGCGTGTTCCCTAGTATTTCTACTTTTTGATGACTACTACAACTACTACTACTACTACTACTATTTAGCACTTATAGAGCGCCACACACGCAGTGCTGCGCAGTTAACCTACAAGAGGTGGCTAACAAACAAGAGACAGTCCCTGCCCGTCAGTCATGCTCATTGGAGCTTACAATCTAATTAGAACAGTACAAAGCATTAGTCAGTTCTGCGGAAGATATGGTTTCTATGGTTAGGTCAAAATGTAGACAGGGATTAGGATAGGATGAGGATGGAAGTCAGGATCTGAATGCAATGGTGAAGAGGTGGGTCTTCAACCTGGACGTGAAGAGGGCCAGGGAGGGTGCCTGGTGCACAGACATAGATAGGCTGTTCCAGGCGTGTGGCGCAGCAAGGTGAAAGGAGCGCAGTCAGGAGTTTGCGGTGCGGGTGAAAGGTATTGAAAGAAGCAATTTGCTGGTGGAACGCAAATTTTGAGAGGGGACATAAGGAGAGATAAGGGATATGAGGTATTGAGGGGCCATAGAGTGAATGCATTTATAGGTCAGCAGGAGAAGCTTGAACTGGATGCGGAATTGGACAGGGAGCCAGTGAAGTGACTTGAGGAGGGGAGTAATGTGGGCATGGTGAGGCTGGCAGAAGATTAGTCAAGCAGCATGATTTTGTATAGATTGAAGGGGAAGGAGGTGGCTCACGGGGAGAGCAGCGAGGAGTAGATTGCAGTAATCGAAGCGAGAGGAGATTAAGGAGTGGATAAGCATTTTGGTAGTGTGTTCAGAGAAGAAGGGGCGGATCTTGCTGATGTTGTAGAGGAAAAATCGGCAGGTCTTGGTTAAAAGCTGGATATGGGTGAAGGAGAGAGATGTGTCAAAGATAACCCCTAGATTGCAGGCCGAGGGAACAGGAAGGCTAGTAGATCCATCCACATGGACAGAGAGAGGGGGAAGTGGGGGGAAGGAATTTGGTAGAAAGTCAAGGAGTTCAGTTTCAATCGGCGATGAGACATCGAGGCAGCGATGTCCGAAAGAAAAGCAGAGATCTTGGCCTGGGTTGCCAGAGAGATATTAGGTGTAGAGAGGTAGATTTGGGAGTCATCGGCATAGAGATGGTACTGAAAGCCATGGGAAGAGATAAGCACGCCAACACCTTGAGTATAGAGAGAGAAAAAGAGGGGGCCCAAGACAGATCCCTGGGGTACACCTACCTGGAGTGGGGTAGGGGAGGAGGAGAAGCCTCCAGAGCATACACTGAATGAGCGATGGGAGAGTTAGGAGGAGAACCAGGATAGTACGGAGTCCTTAAAGCCAAGTGAGGAGAGGGTGATGAGGAGAAGGTTGTGGTCAACGGTGTTGAAGGCAGCAGAGAGGTCAAGAAGGATGAGGATAGAATAGAGGCCCTTAGATTTGGCCAGGAACAGGTCGTTGGTGACTTTTGTGAGTGCCGTTTCGGTGGAATGTAGGGGGCGGAAGCCTGATTGTAGTGGATCCAGGAGGGCCTGGGAGGTGAGGAAGCCAAGGCAGTGACAGTGGACTGCTCGTTCTAGCAGTTTGGATATGAAGGGAAGGAGGGAAATGGGTCGATAGTTAGAAGGGCATGTGGGATCAAGTGAGGGTTTCTTGAGGAGGGGTGTGACAACAGCATGTTTGAAGTCAACGGGGACAGTTGCAGTAGAGAGTGGAAGGTTGAGGATATGAGTAATGGAGGGGGCAATGGTGAGGGAAATGGAACGTAGGAGATAGGTGGGGATAGGATCTGATGAACAGGTGGTGGGTTTGGAGGAGGAAAGAAGAAGTGTGGTTTCTTCTTCAGAGATCGGGGAGAAGGAGGAGAGGGTGGCAGGGGGAGTATGGATGGGGGAGGAGAAATGGGGGGAGGGGAGATGGGTGAGGGGGTAGGGAATTGGAGAGTAATTTTGAGGATTTTGTCATAGAAGTAATTGGCTAGGGTTTGGGCAGAGAGGGAGGGAGGGGTCGGGGGTGGGGGACCTTGAGGAGAGAATTGAGGGTGTTAAAGAGACGGCGAGGATCAGAGGCAAGGGAATTAGTCAGGTGGATGTAGTAATCTTGTTTGGCAAGTGCTAAGGCTGACTGGAAGGAGCCAAGCATGAATTTGAAGTGTAGAAGGTCTTTCTGGGAGCGGGATTTGGACCAGGCTCATTTGTCAGAACGGGCGCAGATGAGTAGGTAACGGATTGTGGGTGAAAGCCAGGGTTGGGGAGTAGATCGTTTTACAGGACATGAGGTGGGAGGGGCAAGAGTGTCAAGGGCTGAGGATAGTGTAGTATTGTATGAGGATAGTGCCTTGTCGATGGACTCAGATGACAAAATGGAGGAAAGAGATGGAGAAATGGTGGAGGAGAGAGTCAGGGAATCAATATTATGAAGATTTCTAAATAGGATGGAGGAGACAGGATGAGGTTGGGATGGCGGGAGCTGAAAAGTAAAAGTTAAGAGGTGATGGTCAGATAAGGGAAGGATTGATTACAGAAGTTTGAGGGAGAGGAATTGGAGAAGAGTATTAGGTCAAGGCAGTGGCCGTGTAGGTGTGTGGGGGCAGTGGAGCAAAGTTGGAGGCCAAACGAGGGGGTAAGAGTGAGGAACTTAGAGGCATAGGGGTCAGAGGGGTTGTCAACATGAATTTTGAAATCACCAAGAATAAGAGTGGGGGAGGAGGGATCCATAAAGGCAGAGAGCCAGGAGTCAAATTCTGTGAGGAAGGTTGATTTGGAGTAGTCGGGTGGGCGATAAATAACCGCTACTCTGAGGGGAAGTAGTGTGAGGAGGCAAATGGAGTGGACTTCGAAGGAGAGGGGGGAGTGTGATTGGGGTGGCAGGAGGGGTTGGAATTGGCAAGAAGGAGAGAGTAGGAGGCCAACGCCACCACCGTGACCAGTAGATTGAGGTGTATGGGAGAATTGGTAGCCCCCATAGCAGAGAGATGCAATGGATGCGGTGTCATCTGGGGGAAGCCAGGTCTCGGTTATGGCAAGGAGGTGTAGGGCATTAGAGATGAAAAGATCGTGAATAAAATAGGGGTTTTTTTATGATTGAGCATGCATTCCAAAGGGCACAAGTAAACGGGAGAGCGGAGAAGGAGAGAAGAGGGATATGGATAAGGTTGGATAAGTTATGTGCGGATTTCTTATTAGAATAGCGTGGGGGTCTATTTTTAGGGTAGTAGCGAGCTTTAGATAGAGAAGGGTGAGGGTGGGTATGTTTGGGTGTATGTGCTCCCGGAGAGGGATATGAGGGGGGGGGATGAGGGATAATTTGATGGTGCCAGGTAGGTTATGTGAGGGATTATTTTTGGGGATAGGGTTGGAGTTGATATTTATGGGTGAGTGATTGTGGGATGACTGGGAGAGGGTGGGAGGGGGAGGAGCAGGATGTGGATGAGATTAGATAGGGTACGTGAGGAACTATCTTTAGAGTGGGAGAGAAATTGGGGGGGACCAGGGTTAGGGTTTATATTACCTGATGAGAGAAGGAGAATGAGTATTAGAGAGCGAGGTAAAGTCGAGATAGTACAGCGGAAGCGAGGGTGGGGTTGCCTTAAAAAGAGACGGGGCAGGTTGAATGCGGGGGATGGTGTGGAGAAGCTCAAGAGCGGGTGCTAGGGTAGGGGACAGAATGGAGGGAGAAGTGAGGAAGGTGGAGAGGGGGGCTGGGTAAGTGCGGGGGATAGTGTGGAGAGGATCAAAAGCAGATGCTAGGCTAGGGGGGAGAGTGGAGGGAGAAGTAAGGAAGGTAGATGCTAGGTTAGGGGAAAGAGTGGAGGAATGAGTGAGAAGAGTAGGGGGAGAGGAGGGAAGGCAGTTGGGGAAGATGAGGGAAAGGAGGACAATGAGATATGGGGCCATGGGGGTAGGCAGCAAGGTCTGAGCAAACAACGGGTAGCAGTTCTAAGCAACAATAGGTAGCAGTCCAAGGCAACACTGGGTAGCAATTCTAGGCAACACTGGGTAGCAGATCTAAGCAATAATGGGCAGCAGTTCTAAGCAACAATAGGTAGTACTCCTAAGCCACACTGGGTAGCAATTCTAGGTAATAATGGGTAGCAGTCCAAAGCAATACTGGGTAGCAGTTCTAAGCACTAATGGGTAGCAGTTCTAAGCAACAATAGATAGCAGTCCTAAGCAGCACTGGGTAGCAATTCTAGGCAATAATGGGTAGTAGATCTAAGCAATAATGGGTAGCAGTTTTAAGCAACAATAGACAGCAGCTCTAAGCAATAATGGGTAGTAGTTCTAAGCAACAGTGGGAAGCAGTTCTACGCAACACTGGGAAGCAGGTCTAGGCAACACTAGGAAGCAGATCTAAGCAATAATGGGTAACAGTTCGAGCAACAATAGGTAGTAGCTCTAAGCAACGATAGGTAGCAGTTCAGGCAATAATGGGTAGCAGCTCTACACAACACTGGGTAGTAGTTCTGTGCAGTAATGGGTAGCAGTTCAGATTAGTACTGGGTAGAAGTTCTGCTGGGGTGCTGGCAATGAGTAGCAGTTCACCGGCACCCCCGATGGAGCATGCCGCTTTAAAGGGCCACTGCCCTTTGATCTCCCTCGGCGGCATGACATAAACAATCAATCTATGCTTACCTATTCCACTCCATTCATTCATTAATTTATATAATGTACCTCTATCATATCTCCCCTCAGCTATCTCTTTTCCAAGTTGAAAACCCTAACCTTTTAAGCCTTACCTCATAGGAGTATCCTTCCATCCTCTTTACCATTTTGGTGTCTCTCCTCTGTACCTTTTCTAATTCTGCTATATCCTTTTTAAGATACGACGACCAGAATTGCACACAATATTCAAGATGCAGTCGTGCCATCGAATGATACAGAGGCATTATAATATCCTTGGTTTTATTCTCCATTCCGTTCCTTATGATTTCTAGTATTCTATTTGCTTTCTTGGCTGCCGCTGCACACTGGGCGGAGAGTTTAAACGTGTTATCTACAATGATCCCTAAATCTTTTTCCTGGGTGGCGGTTCCTAATGTGGAATCTTGCATAGTTTGGGTTGTTCTTTCCAAGGTGCATAGCTTTGCACTTGTCCACATTAAATTTCATCTGCCATTTGGACATCCAGTCTTCCAATTTATTAACGTCTTCTTGCAATTTTTCATAATCCTCGTGTCTTAACAACTTTCAATAATTTTGTGTCATCTGCAGATTTGATCACTTCACTCGTTATTCCTATTTCCGGGTCATTTATCAACGTGTTAAAAGGCAGCAGACCCTGCATAGATCCCTGAGGTACTCCACTATTCATCTTTCTCCTTTGAGAAAACTGGCCATTTAGCCCTATCCTCTGCTTTCTATCTTTTAACCAGTTCCTGATCCACAATAGTACACTGCCACCTATTCCATGACTTTTTAATTAAAAGAGTCTCTCATGAGGGACTTTGTCAAAAGCTTTCTAAAAATCCAGATACACTATGGGGGTCATTCCAATCCTTATTTAGGGGGTCTGGACGTCCATACCCCCTAAATGCTTGGATCATGCTGCCAGGGACAGAGCTCCTCGCACCTATAGCGTATTCATGTGGGGAGCTCTGTTCGTGGACAGGAGGGGCTGGACCGGGGGAGCGAGGGGAGGAGCGAGGTGGAGGAGCAAGGGGTGGCAGTGGGCAGCACTTGTGTTTTTATGTTTTAAAGCTGCATCACCCTCCCCCTGAGGAAGGCAGAACGCCAAAATGCGTAGGGGTATTTTTTAATCAATAAAGGCACCTGTGACCTCCATACGCCACTCACTTGCTGTGTTTTGTTACACACACCCATATGCCACCCCTGCATCACAGTCTACCACTATACAGACATACAAACACTCTCAGTTCAGACACAAATGTATACATGAGATGCCTTATACAGACCCAGATTCACTGCAGCTGAAATGAGACAAATATAACATGTGTCTTTGTCCCCGGACTCCCCTCAGACATGTATGAGTTTGCAAATGGAGGAAAGGGAAGCATGCCATTTTGTCACACTACAAGGGGCTGATTTTATATAAGGTGTGCAGGGTGGTATGTCCACAAAATGTATGTAAGTCCCTACTTTAAAGGATTTATGCATGCAAATCGGCACCTACCTTTGCACTTTAGTTAGTTGCAGTTCTGTAAGGGCATGTGTAATTCCTATTATGTATACCATTGGGGCAGGGGCAGGGCCTCTATCTACATGTATAAGTTATGTGCTTTGCTGAACCAATCTAGGTGTGGGCTGTTACGCCTTGTCCAGAGCAGGTATAAACCTGGCACCTGGGTTAAGGCACGTCCATTTGCCTCTGAGCGACATTGATTGCGCCTAAATTTGCCAAGCACATCCCACCACTCATGCTCCTATTTTATAAAGTAGGCACAATAGACACATTGAAAAATGCATTAACTGGGCACGATTTTATAAAATTACCCTCCGCATGTACAATACTATAAAGCAAATGTTACTGACAACACATTAACATTTTTCTACAATACATCAAGCTTCATATTAATATGTATATTAGCAAAAAATGCAGGAGCCTATATTTCAAAAGCAGTTATCCAGTTAGCAACACCTGCTAACCTGATTAGTGCTAGCCAGTAAGATAATCAGTGGCAATTACATTTTTTTTTTAAGTATTTATTTGGTATCTTATTCTTTTAGTTCCCTAGTGATGGTCATTTAATTATTTGTCTTATGTTTTTAAATGCACACCATCTTTTTATCATGTGTTTTAACAGAGCACGATCGGTGTTTATATTGATTTTTATTTTTTTATGTTCTACCTTAATGACACCCTCCCTCTGTCCCCCATTTCACCAGTAGGTATAGATTGCTACTTTGAATTTAAGAAGAAATACATTGCAACTCATGTTATTGTTTTCCTATGATCCTTTATTTTATTTTTGTGAAATGACATAGACCTTTACCTTTTTTGTTGGTGCCCTCTCCTCTTGGTGGTGCCTTTGTGCTCAATAGACATTAAAATTGGATCTTTGGAGGTATTGGTGTGGTTCAGCGCTTTTTCGTCCCTTCATTTTTTATTTAAGTGGCATCAGTTTGATGCAATATTTAATGGGTTTTATTTTTTTTTTATGAAGGGCATAAGCTTTTTATGACATTTTCTATCAGCCACGATTTCATGAAAAGGTCACTGTGAATCCCAGTAACGATCCTGTTATTTTTTTGGGTATTGACCATATATGCAGAGTAAGTGTCCCCAACTCATCCATTCATACTTTGGCTGTTCTTTCCCTCCCTTCATTATTTATTTAAATGGCATCAGTTTGATGCAATATTTAATGGCTTTCATCTTGTTTTCTTGAAAGGCACAAGCCCTTATTGCCTTTCATGACATTTCCTTTCAGCTACTATTTCACAAATAGATTACTGTGTGTCCCAACAATCCTTTTATTATGTTTAATTTATTTATTTAACATTTTTATGCCGCATTTTCTGAAGTTCAAATGTGTTTTACATTAAACAGAAAATTGAAATGTACAGGGAGGTACATATTCTTTACATGGAACGTTTAACTATGTACAGTAAAACAGGGTAACATAGCAACATTGTGTGTGATAGTGCAATCAAACAAGATAACATTAACATAATGAACAGTCATTATCAGGAGAGGAGTAATGGTCTAGTGGTTGGGGCAAGGTACTTTAGGCCAGAAGGTTGGGGGTTCAAATCCCACTAGAGGACAGCAACCTTGGGCTGGAAGGACTGGGGTTTCTAGTCCCACAAGTGCTCCTTGTGGTCTTGGGCAAGCCATTTAACCCTCCATGTTCCCTGTAAAATAGTTATCTCCAAGTTATAATGCCCTGTTCAATGTAAACTGCACTGATGCAAAATAGCACAGTATAGAAGAGAATGTAAATAAGTTAGTTACAATGCAGCAATTAGTATCTATTTACAATACATTGGAATGCTTTGAGTGCTGGGTTTCCTAAAGGGTTTTGGGCATTGATCATGGATATAGTGTAAATTTTAGAAGTGTCTCCAATTCAACCATGTCCACGTTGGATATCTAATTTACTTTTTGAAGTTTTTTACACTAGAGGATGCAAAGTCTGCTATGAGTGGCACTGATCCGTGGTTTATTTTAATACAGCCAATGGAGTTTTAGATATTCCACATGCAAATAACTCATTTTTTATTTAAAAAAAAAAAACAACTTCAAATTTGAGTAGGCTCATTGGATAAATAAGATCACAGACACAATTTTTTTTAGATGCCTGTTTATTGTTTAATGTAGTTATAAAAATTAGAAACATCCCTGTGACAACCTTTGTTTGTCGCAAAACTGTCCCTTTAAAAGAGTGGGGAAACATGACTTCAGCTGATGTGCTCTCTTCTGAGGAATTGCTGCAATGCTATGGCGTACTTAAAGTTCATTGACTGGGGTAAGCTTCTACAAAGTTTTTATGTGGTTAACTATCTGGATAGCAGGCTTAATATCACAGATATTTGAATGGTACTAGCATCAGCACTAAATCCAAATATCAAATGCTGGACTAATATCTGGATACCAGCTCTGAATATCAGTAATTTTTCCAGATGTGGCAACCAGCTTTAAAAAAATAAATAAATAAATAAATCACACACACACGGACACAAACAGCTGAGGCCAAATATCACTCTGGTAAGGTCCACGCTAGGTAACATAAAATCTCTTCTGAAAACTTGACTGGCATGAAAGGGATTTATTCTCATTGTCTCATCCCAAAGGTTGAATTGGTTTACTGACCCCTAATTCACCCTTCTGTATCAGAGTTGTCAAGTTACCTGCTCAGCAGCACCCACCCTGAGCCCAGCTATACTACCCTGTCAAATCAGAAGCCCCTGATAGCACTCCCTTCCCCCTGCTACCCCAGCAAATGGGATCTACTGGCATCCCACCGCATTTCCTATACATCAGAAGCCCTCACTAATTTAATGGACTTCCTTCCCTTTCAGACATTTCCCTCTTCTTTTTCCCTTTCCTGATATGGGTCATATCTGATGGCGATAGAAGAACTGTATCAGGCAACTATAGTACTTGCTTAACAACTAACAAATAGTCCTTTGCTTCCGGTGACATTTTCAGTCTGAGCCCCTATGTAAAGTTTAAAATTCCTCATGACAGGTAGTTGGCCTTCCTTTACAGTTATGCTCGTCATAGGAGTGACGCAATAAGGATGCATTTTGAAGCAGCATCACCAGTTTAAAGCTCTGGAAAAGAAAGTTTACTGTCAATTTGAGTTAAATAAAAAAAGAAAATAAGGTGGGAGACTCTTCATCATGTCATGCTTGAGAAAATCAATTGGTGCTGCTGTCTAGAGAAAGACCCAGGAGTATAGAAGTATAAGATGTCATACAGATGTAAATGTTTGTGTACTTACTGTACTTAGCCCTGTGCGTAAAGGCTTAGCGGGTGCATTGCGGCTGCCCGAGTTTGCCCTGCTGCCTCCAGTTTTTGTTCTCTCAGTGGCGGCAGGCAATGCACCCATGATGTCAGAGCAGGGAGGGATCAGATGTGCTGCTGCAGCCGGCGACTTGAACATCGGACGTGCCCCCCCATACCTCCGTCCAGCCACTGCCTGCTCTTGCCCTGCTGCCAGCCCCATCATGGAAACATCAGAAGGTGGCAGCAGCAGGGCAGTGGCTGGACGGAGGTATGGGGAGGATAGGGGTCAGTGCCCGATGGGCAAGTTGCCCAGGGTGCAATTCTGGTTTAGTGTGTGTGTGTGTGTGTGTGTGTGTATTTATTTATTTATTTAACTGTATTTATATCCCGCTTTTCACCGGGTCAAAGCGGTGTAACAAAAAAGGGGGGGGGGGGGGTTAATCGGTTATAGGGATGGGGCCATCACCAGGAGGGCAACATTGATGATTTTGACAGAGGATAGACATAGACATGGACAAGGTAACAAAGTTTTTGATCATAGGTTCTGGAGGGTGGTTTAGTGGGGTTGGTGTAGTTATTTGTAAGAGGGTGTTTTTGGTTTGAGATATTCTTGGAATGGGATGTTTTTTAGCTGCTTTTTGAATGACAAGAGATCGTTATTGTTCCTGAGGTGGTTCGGTAGAGAATTCCAGAGGGATGGAGCATAAAGTTCGAAGGCTCTCTTGCAGGTCCGTTGTGTGCATTTGGTTCTTCTGTGAGGGATGGTGAGAGAGTTGCTGGAGGTCTGTCTGGTTGTTTTGCTGTGGGCTGGGCGGGGTAGTAGGGTGTGGAGCTGGGTGCTCTGTGTTTGGTGGATGGTTTTGTGGGTGAGTAGAATAGCTTTGTATTTAATTCTTGCTTCGAGGGGAAGTATGTGTAGGTCCCTCAGAATTGGGGTGTGTGTGTGTGTGTGTGTGTGTATTTTATTTAGCTCATGCCTTTGTCAGGGGTAGTTCAAGATGAGTTATATTTGGGAATAGTAGGTATTTCTCTGATCCCTTCCTACCTCCTTAGCACCTAGCATGCTAGTAACAAGGTCCTTCAGAACCTCATCAGTCATTAAACATTTAACACCTTATGATTTTGCTGCAAATCCCATCCATGAAGATTCATCAGACTCTGTATCTGCCCAAACCAGCTACATAGGCATCTCAGAATAGAATAGGACATGTCTGATGTTGTGTTCCCATGGTTTTATCTGCTACTTGTCTCCTGCTCCCATCCTGCACTGTATCTAGTTTTGTTTGATCCTTTATGGAGATGGAAGACAGACACCTGCTTTTTCACAGTTACACTTTGAAGTTGTTGGTAATCTCCTTTAAAGAAGTATTTCTTTAGCTTGGTTGTCAGTCTACAAGAGGCATATACCTAGAACACCATCTTTCTTCAAAATTGCAAGAAGACTTTGATAGATTGGGAAACTGGATGTCCAAATAGCAGATGCCATGTAATGTGGACAAGTGCAAAGTTATGTACTCAGGGAAGAACAAACCAAGCTATGGTTACACGATGTAAGGTTCCACATTAGGAACTACCACCCAGGAAAAGGATTTAGGCATCATCATGGATAACACATTGAAACCCTCTGCCCAGTGTGCAGCAGCGGCCAAGAAATCAAATTGAATGCTGGGAATCAAAGGAAGGAATGGAGAATAAAATGAAGGATATTACTATACCTCTGTATTATTCCATGGTGCGACCACATTTTGAATATTGTGTGCAGTTCTGGTCACCATATCTTAAAAAAGTTACAGGAGAATTAGAAAAATTACAGAGAAGAGTGACAAAAGTGCTAAAGGGGATGGAAGGATACCTCTATGAGGGGGCTTAAAAGGTTAGGGCTCGTCAGCTTGGAAAAGAGACAGCTGAGGAGAGATATGATAGAGGTCTATAAATTAATGAATAGAGTAGAACGGGTAAATGTAGATCAGTTTAGACCTTCAAAAAGTAGAAAGACTAGAGGACACACAATGAAGCTAAAATGTGGCACATTTAAGACTAATCAGAGAAAATATTTTTTCACTCAATGTGTAATCAAACTCTGGAATTTGTTATCAGAGGATCTAGTAAAATCTGTTAGTGTCGCTGGATTTAAAAGCGATTTGGACAAGTTCCTGGAGGAACACTCCATAAACCACTCTTAACTGTGGAAATCCACTGCTTACTCATTGGACAAGTAGCATGGAATCTGTCTACCTTTTGGGAGCCTGACAGGTACTTGTGACCTGGACTAGCCACTGTTGGAAACAGAGTACTGGGCTTGATGGATCTTTGGTCTGACCTAGTATGGCACTTCTTATGTTTTTCCTCTGCAGTGGTGCTGCTGCTGGCCCCATTTGTCCCACCTGCCTTTCCTCCTTTCCTCCAATGATCATTTCCACACTTATCCTTGCCAAGCATTATGATGTGATCACACTCTATGTACCACAGATGCCTCTTTCATGCATTTTACAGCATTCTGTAACTGTTAGTGCTTTGGGAAATATTGGTGGTAATTATGCTAATACTAGATGTTAAGAATGTGCAGGGAAAAAAGAAGTGTCTTGTTTCATTTCATTTGGGGGGGGGGGGTAATTTTGTTCATCTTTGCACTGTTTTTTTTTTAAATAGTGTGCCCTATTATCCAATAGGATGTACTACTGTGCAAGAATGCACCCTGTTGAACAATAGGGCACACCGTCACCGCCCTAATCTCAAAACCAAAGCATGCCCACTAGATGTTCCTTTCCTGTGTACTCAGCAGGTGAGAGATTTCTAGAAATCATTTTTCTGCTTGTAGACACCCTCTATATCCTATATACTATATGCCCCCTCTGACTACTAGTCGATCTTCCAGCAGGCAGACATGTAGTATTGCCCTGAAAAAGCTGTAAAGCACACTTTTCTCTGTTTATACCTTGTATCTGAGACACTCATTAACCTTGATACCTTTGTCCCAGTGCACCTTTCACATCTGATCCCACCAGCTGGCAGACACATACAGACTGTTGCCCTACATCAGCCAACAACCCTGAAAACATGTAAAGAACATTTCTCTGGCTTCAGCTACAGATCGGTGTCACTCAGTAATGCCAACCTTCTGTCCCAGTGTCTCTGTCAGTGCTGACCACACCAGCTCGCAGGCACACACACTCTCTTGCCCTTCACCAGCCAGCAATCCTGAAACTCTTTTAAATATCTTGACAGTCCAGCTTGAAACTATCCAGGAGGAGTTGGAGACGGGACATATTCATGAGTTATAGATGTATTTATAAGGTTTTTATGCCATGTTAGTGCTATTTTCATTCTAAATGATTTATAAAGCAAATTAAACAATAACGGGTAGAAATGAAGATATTAAAAGCTGGAATGCAATAGTATAATAAGAGTGTCAATTTAAAAGGTTTAGTCATTACTTGGACATCTGAAGACATGCACGTGGACGTCGAAATCACAGACACATCTCCACAGCCATTCCACCAATAACATTCACAGATGTCTCCAGTGCAGGGACGTGCAAGTAGGCACCGGGGTGTGGGAGAGGCATGTCCCAGGAAGAGCAATGGACTTAGACTTCCCAGTTAATCTCAGAAATGTTAAAGGTGCCTGCAGGCATGTTTATACCAGCCCCAGGCACAGATAGTGTCACCACTCACCCTGCCAGAGGCATATAGCATGAGCAAGGCGAGTGGGCAGTTGTGCTTCTTGTGCTTAAAACTACTTAATGGAGGTTTTGGAAGGGCCTCCTGGGTAACGTAGTTCCACAGCACTGAAATGATTCCAAGTTGTACACGAGTGGTTCAGGTTAAATAAGGATTTATTTCCCCTCCCGGGGTTGGATATTGTTGACCATGAACAGAAGGTTATATTAACAAAGAAACCATGCTTCTGGTGTAAACAAAAATATGTAACTCAAATAAATGCTTATCCTCAGCTTTTAAGGCACAAAAGAATAAAACAGTGTTTTTCTCCCAAAATGCTCCTTTTGGCTGTTTTCTTCTTTAGCAAAATTCAGCAATATTAACAAAGGGATTGCACATTGTCTGCTATCATATACGAGCAGTCCATATACACTTCAGACACTGGGGGTTGATAAGAATCCCACTGCATAGGATCACCTTCTCCTTCAATGTCTCTTAGAGAGGGTTCTTCTGTCTGCTGTGCAAACCTCTCTGCTTCAATCAAAGGGTTCCCTTCCCCCAACCTGCTAGAGGAGTCTGGGTGTTTGGATTCTTGTGCACACAGCTCCCGGTAACTGAAAGGATACACGCTTCCCTCTTCTGCTTGGCTATGGGAAGTTCTGTGTCTGCCTTTTAAACTGCTTTCCCCCAGGAATCTCCCTTGGCTACAAAATGGTAGGTAAAACTTTTCTCTCCTTTCTGATAAAAGCTTTGTATCAGGGAAATAAGCTTTACCTTCAGGATGACTGTACTGAGCACAGCATAGCTGTCTTCTCCGGTTCCCAGAATAAACGTCTTTGCTTTTAGAGTGGTAAAAATCCCCAGTGCTTTTGGTAGTTGAGCACTGCTCTCTGTGAGCTGGAATTGTATGTCTTTCACAGCACTCTTCCTCTGAGAAGTTTCTCCGAGTGAGATTGGGATTCTCTTCCCTCCTCTCTTCTCCCAGCCACAAACCTTGGCTGCCCTCGGGATATCTATCCTTCTCTGCTCTCCTCGTTCCTTCAGTTTTCTCTACTCCTCCTGTGCCCCCTCCTGTGCTCTCTCTTGTGCTCTCTCTATCCTTAACTAAAGAGTTTTTATCTGTGTTTCTTTTTCCGTTGGGCCTGGCCACACCTCCCACCAGCTGTTCCCTCTTCCCTGATGAAACAGGAGCTAGCTCAGGGGATGGGCGTTCCCTAGCACACTGTGACGTCCTTTGTTTGGGGTTTCCATGCCAACCCTCCATGCTTGCTTCAGATCTGTTAATTCTGGTTTCACTTTGCAGTGAATCCTCTGTTTCCATCGGCTCTGAACCTTGTACTTCACGACAATAGGCATTGGAAAAGTACTTGTTTTTACCTTAAAACATCCAGAGAGTGTAGAATGAAGTGACTAGCCCTGTATCACAAGGGCCCACACTGGGATTTGAATCCCAGTTATGCTGTTTTCTAACCATTATGCTATTTGTTTTGCAATGCTGTCCTAGGGACATCTATATAGATGTTTGATATAAGTGCATATCAGGCATTTCCACATTTCAGAAATCAGGCCTGAACTTGCAAGTGTCTGCTTTTCTTTCAGACTTTCTGTCTTTGACATCCCAGATTACACTTGGATGTCCCATTGTGAAATGTGCATCTAAATTATCAATATTCCCTTATTTCCATCCTTACTACATCATAGTAGGCCTTCCACTCCAACTGAAATCACAAAGCTTACTCCTAGTATAATTCATTCTTTCACTGGGAAAAAGATTTAACCTCTTTTCCAAATATTAACAAATTAATCTCCTCTCATAAATATAACAGTAGGCTAGTCCCTAGTTCAGGGCCAACTACACAATGGAGGTTATTTTAGAATCCTTATTCGTGGTTTACACATACAAAATATGACCACTTGCAAGCATAAATTGGTCCATGGTGGGGGTGGAGATTTGCCAGTTTTACATGGGACTTACAGTACATGTGCCTACTCTCTCCTCTAAAACTGACATAGATTTGCAGACATTTTCACTGGGACCTCACTACAAGCACCTAAATAGCCTTTCTAAAATATCCTTTTAAGTGCTTTTGCTTGCCAAACTGTCTTATTGATGATTGCAACCCCAGGAACTCTGGGGAGAACGTAAATGTCTCTTAGGGATATAACTTTGCAATCTATTTTTTAAATACAAAACCTTCAATTTCCTGTCACCTTAAAAATCAAAACCAGCAATTTAAAAGTATACCTGTCTTAGAAAAGGCCAGATGCTCTCATATCTCTTTCTTCCTAATAAAATCTTAGCTATTGCATTTTGTGCTTTCTGCATTTTGTCAGTCATTTTCCTCATTAGCTCACATATTGTGAGACTATACGCCCCTTAGGCGCCTGCCTAGATATGGGGTATAGCTCTGTTTGTTAAAGGAATACTCTGTAGTCGTGTCCAAGTATAATTAAAGCTGGGCTTTATTCCACTTCCCTTGAGGATTGCCTTCTGGATACATCAAATAATGGTAACACAAATAAACTGTTGCTTCACAGATAAATAAAAGCTTTCCAAATGATAATAATGCTTCTTCTTGCTTCTTAACAAAGAGATTCTATCTCATCAGAAATACATAGAGCACAATCCATGGGTTCTAGAATGACCTCTGGGTTTGAACTTTCCCACTGCATCACATCAGGACCTGGGCCTGTAAACGGGCACCAGGTTTCTGTATTACTGGTTTCAGAACCTTGCACTGGGGAGACCTCAGTTTCTATGAGAGGAGACTGTTCTGTGCAGCCAGGGACATAAGGAGCTGTGCTTGGGGTTTCTTTCCAACACCCATTCCAATAAGGGTTTTCTAACACTCTGTAAGCTTGGCTCTTTACAAAAGGACCCACTTCTTTCCCTCTGTAGAAAACAGGGTACTTATCTTTCTTTCTGGTAAAGATAGTTTCCAGCCCTTCCTCCGGTAGCCAAGGCTTCTTCTCTGGGGTGTAAACTGCCTTTCTCCGGGAGTCCCAAGCACTAGGCTTAGCTGAGCTGTAATCACTTCCTGGCTTCAGTGAGCTTTCCTGGGTGTGACGTTTGCTCTCTACCTGCTTGGTTGCCTTCCCCGGCACGAGGACCCCTCTGGCTTGGAAGTCTCTTGCACTGCTTCTCCCAGCACTCTCTGGTTCAACAGCCTGCTTCCACTCAGCCCTCTTTCTCCAGGACAGTGTGTCTCTCTGTGTCTGCTCCGGAGTCTTTGTCTCCTTCTCTCTCCTCTCCCTGATCTCCCTCTGTGGGATTTCCCACCTGGTTTTATCTTCCTGCTTGTTGTACGTAGTACGTGATTCTTTCCTCAGGTGAGCATGATTAGGACTCTGAATTTCTACTGCATCACTAATGCTATGAGGAAAGTTTGTTTCTCCATTCCTTGCTTCCCTGCAATCTGAATGTCTCAACTGCACATGTGGCTGTGAGGTAAGCTCTTCTTTTTCATTTCCCTTTATTATCCCAGGCTCAGTGCTGCCTACCTCATGACAATATAGTACATTACAATAGTCTAAAATACTGCCCTGCCCCCCCTCACCAAGGCCAATTGGGTCACCCCACAGCAAACAACTGGACATTTAAAAAGGAAGCGCTATCTGGCGCATGAAACCCACAGCAGGCACCCGATCAGCATCGCAAGTGAAAGTGGGAGAAGCAGGAGCCTCCCGCTCCCCCCACCAAGGTCAATTGGGCCTCCCCACAGCAACCAGCCAGATATTTAAAAAGGAAGCACCACCAGAGGGTCCTTGGGTGTGGCCCTTAGGTGGGGACCAAAGGCGACAGCAGCAGCAAAAAACAAGCCACCCTAAACACAAGCACAACAAAATCCTCAAACCGGACTGTCAGCATACATCAACATGACATTATGCTTAGCATAGGTGTCAGGGCTGTTCCCAGACCTTGTATTTCAAGCAGCTTTGCTACTCTGGTGATATCAGTCTCCAAACTTAATGAGGGTAGTTTACAAAATGAGATTAACTCTGACCCCCTGGTGATGTCAGTCTCCGGGCCTGATGAGATTGGTCTGCAGCCCCTCCTTGCTAAATCAAGAATAGCGGACCTCAAAGGGAGGTGACTGGAAACAATAGCAGACCTCAAAGGGAGGTGCTAGAGAAAATTCACTATAAAGGACAGAAATACTTCCTCTTTCTCTCTCTCTTCCTATTTTCATCGGACACACCTTGCCATGAGGCTCTGACACCCACTTCTCTCCCCTCCCCCTTGTTCTCTCTTTCTCTCCCTATGAGGCTCTGACCCACATTTTCTTACCTCTCTCTCTCTCTCTCACACACACACACACACACACACACACACACACACACAGATTCATTGAAGTAAACTGAAGCAGCTTTCTAACAACCACTATATAACTCTGTTCTGTACCTATGTAATAAGCCTATTTCTATATAAAGCCCTTTTTCCAAGCCACACCTGTTTGGTTATCTTATTTGTGCTGCTTACCCTACTGTCTCTGTGAAATGAACCCAGGACCAAACGGAGAGTAGACCAGAAGAATACATATTCAGAAGATTACATTTTATGGGGGCCGTCTCAGACTTCACAGCAGATCTCCAGTTGGGTAAGTAATAATTTTGTTTGATACATTAAAGTGGCTTTCAGACAGGGTACGATTGACAATTTTGGTTACAGGCTGGATTTAGTGAAAGGTTCCAGTGATACCTTTGTTTTGTGGGTTAGACAAGGTGAGATTTTTATTGTCAAAAGGCTCTGTAATAATCCAGAATTTTAATATTACCTACACCTAGGGACATTACATAGAGTGGCTTGCAATTTTCTTATTTGTAGGAAGAGGCTTGTTACGGTTTGTTACAAAGCACAGATTTTTCTCTAGTATTTGAGCTGCTAAGAAAAGACAGAGAGATAGTCCAGCTTTAGATTGGAAGTGGTACTCAGGTAAACATTCCCTCATTGAATACAATATACATCTTTCCTGGTAACACTATTACCTCCTGTCTTGCCTTTTATTTCTCAGTCTCCTGTCAGGTATAACTGACAATTCTGACAATTCTGTTAATCTCCCAACACCCTTCTTACTATAATTTCATCCTGAACTTCCACCCTGTTAAAAGGTGGTAACCACTTTTTATTCAGGTATAATTTTAAGGTGTGGTCTTTATGCCAGTACTCTTTACTGAACACCCATAAAATTTATGCCATTCCAACTATAATTCTAAGTCTCACTTCTTCATAAAAGTGAGCATTCCTCCTTCCAAGGTTGCACATTTGAGATAGTCCAACTACAGCCTTTCTGCAGTCTCAAATATGGAAGCCTTTGATTTTAAAGAACTGAAACAAATAGTACTGACATACTATAAGAGGAAAGGTGGTCCCTTTGAAGGTGAATTCCCTGAGTCATCATGGTATAATATTCAAGGACAAATGTTAAAACATTATCAAGAATTCAAAAAGAAAACAAATAAAAGAAAATGCCTTTTTATCCAAGACATGTGCAGGGGGCTCATTAGCATGAAACAGGACAATACTGAACTGACTTCTCATTGTACCCAATTGACCAAAGACCTTGAGGAGGCAAAAAGTTGCATTGCCATACAAAGAACTCAGGTGATACAAGCCACAAATTCTTTTATAACTGTTAGTGAGCAATTAGAAGCACTTATACTTGAATTGAGGCACATTAAGGATCAATTGGCCTCTGAAAGACAAAAGAAATATACGCCCTAGCCAACACCCATTTCTCCCTCAGCCCCCTATGCCTATGACACACCCTATAAGCCATGCATCCAAGCTATTGAGAAACAAAAGAATACAAAAGTATGCATAGCTGGACTTAAGAATGGAAAAAATAAAGATGAATCACAGGAAGAAAATCCTAATAGTTTATCTCAGCCAGAACAGAGCAATAATCAGGATCTGTGTCAGGAGGATAATTCAGATGACTCAGCCCCGGCACCCAGTACTGAACTCAGAGCACCAGTTAAAGTGATGCTGCAGGACAATTTAAAAGATAGAGACATGGAAAGAATAGTTGAGAAAATTGGCCCTATGCCTTTTAATGTAAATGATTGGTGCAAATGGGCCACTGATATTCTGATTCACTGGGGTCTAGGGAAATATAGAAGAAAACAATCAGACTTTGATAGACTTATGCATCTGGCTCTGGGGCCACACTATTATAAAGTTGGCTCTCTCACTCACCCATACCAGTTGGATAAAAGGGGCATTGAGAAACTATTTCACTGTTCCCCAATGCAAGTATTTAAAATTATTTCACCTCTACCAAATGATACACTGGAAGAGTTTGCATATAGAGCCTGGATTTTAAAAGCAGTTCTTGGTGAGCAGGAGTCCTAGCCCAATACAGAAGATTGTGGGGCGAGTACACATAAGGCATTTTTATTAGAATTGCTATCCCCTGAGATTAAAAAACACCTTCTGTTATTTTCTGAAGACCCTAAAGCAACCCCTTTTGATACTTTAATGCTCAGAATTGGGTCTGTTTGGAAGACCCAGCCCTCACAGGTCATAACAGTATCAGAAGCACGGAAGTGGCAAGCTGAGGGATCCTCCCAATACACAAAAAACACAGACAAAGGATACAGGGGACACACACCTTGGAGAGGACAAAGCAGAGGTACTTTTAGAAACTCCTCAGGTTACATTCCCTTTCAGGAGCTCAAAGCACAGAGAGATGGATTAGAAAAAGAGAAAATTAAATGGGAACAGGACAAACACATACTGCAGGTAGAAATAGGTAAATTAAAACAGGACTTACAAGCAGCTCAGAACCAGCAGTATTGGAAACACATCACCCAGTTGAAACCATAGGGTAATACGTGTTTATCAATCTTTGTTTTCAGATACCACCTGAAGATAGCACGGACAGCTGATTTCTGAACAAAAGTTGCTTGAGGATGGGAACTATTTACTTCTGCTGTATAGTTGAGGTGTCCTAGATACTGGACATGTAAATAAGTAGTAAACATTATTTTTGTTGTTGCATATAAGTGGGGAGCACTATATAAGTATAAGTGGGGAGCACTAGTTTTCTCCCTAGCAGGGTGAAACAAGTTAGCTTTTATTATGTCTCGGTTTCCTGTTGTTCTTGAATCTACTCTCTTTTACCCAAGTCTCATTACAGGAACTATCATCCAAATATGCACGATTGGCTGGGCTAAGTCCACAGATGGGGTATATCGTTATTTTTATTTATTTATTTATTTTATTTATTTAGTAAACATTTGTATACTGCTGCTTCCTATGATCAGCAGCGGTTTACTTATCAGAATCATAATGTATCGTACAATACATTGATTTTTAGGATACAGATTTCGATTGGGCGATGATTTGCATAAAACAGGAAATAGCAATTATGTACACTATACATTGGATTGAGGCTCTCAAATCTAAATATACATTTGATTATAGTTGCGTGGGTGGGGCCTAGAATATACATATATACAAGATTATACATATATACATATATTCAAGATGACAAGATTACAAACTGGTATTCTAAATGCTGTTGTGGCCGGCAAAGCCATCTAGTTGCGGCAGGGCGTCGCACTTAGGTCAGGTTGTAGTGAGTCTGAAATAAATGGGTTTTGAGTTTCTTTCTGAATTCATTCAAATTATTGGTCAAGAAATACCCCCACCTTTCCCGGAAGGAAAGGATCTGGTCATCCTGAGTTTCTGTTCCATACAGGACAAGCCAGTATTCTACTCATTAAACATCACTCAAGTACAGTGGGCGCCACCAGTTTCCACTTCTCTAGAAAGGACACAAGAATTGAGGGCACCTCCAGAACATTACTTTCTAGGTCCTCCTGCCTTGATTTTGTACAATATTTCCTGTCAGGACAGAGGTACCTGGAAAATAACTTATACATGGGTTGTGAGTGATCAACAGCACATCACTCAGACTTCATTCCTTTTTTATGTATCTTGTTTACCTACCACCCCTCATCCCACCCATCCCACCACTTCTGCTCCTCCTGTACTCTACCTTTCTGATATCCACCCATTTCAGGAAGGACATCCCTTTCAGATTAAATATGATGCACCACACAATGTTTTATATGATGTAGAATACCATTTTCTTACTTGGCATCTATTTCCCAAATTGTTTCTAGTTACTCACAAATATCCAAATTGCTCTCAGTTTGTTGCCAACCACATACAAATGCTCAATACTTGGTTTGATATGCAGTCAGTAACACCCCGAGCCAAGCAATTTTGACACAAGCGTGAATTAATTGATACAATTTTAGGTGGCACAGGGACTGCACTGAGTGCCCTTAATATAATTGATATAGAGGTGCTCCGTAATAAAATGGGATCCACTGCTCAGCATGCTGCTGATGGTTTTACCTCACAACATATTATTAATGAAGCTTCCTCTAAACTGTCCAATGTAGTTGTAGATACCTTTGCTCTTATATCTCCCATTATAGAACAGAAAATTGTTACCTTAGCACATGCAGAATATAGATTGGGAAAGAATATTTCCTGGGCTCTTGCCTGTGATCAAGTACAGATCGAGCTTATTACTATACTAAAGGAAATTCTGATCACTGCTAAGTTAGGACACTGGCCACCATCTCTCATCCATATGGCTAGTACCAAAATACCTGAATTTGCTATAGCTCACCTTGATTGGTGGACAGTTAGTGTTCCCATTTGTTCACCACAAGGCTGCTCTATCTGTGCTTTGATCCCATGGTCAGGACAACACACAGTTATTTATCCTATTGTTAATATTGGGGTGCAGTTTGATAATATGCTTATGTATCCTGTGGACCATCTCACATGGGTGCAGCCACTGGACGGCACCTGGACTTCACTGGACACTTTTGTTTTCATCTGTTCTTTCCCCAGAATGTTTCATTTTCGATTGCTCCCAGAATGCATGACATTCGCCTTCCCAAGAACACTTTGTTGTACAGTTCAAACTATTTACCAAACAATACCAGGTGCAGTCATACACCACTGGTCTCCATCACCATTAACGGGACAACTTATTCCACACCGCTGGTTAACAATGACTCTATGGACATTCCAGACTTTATCTCATATGCTGTGCATCCATTACCACTTGGCATGGGAGAAGAGACACTACATAAACTGCTCAACTTTACAGAACTCCATGCCTATATTGATCACCTTAAAACAACATCCACTGAAGTGAATCACACCATCGCTTATGACAATGGACACATTCAACAAATTGTTGGACACTTGCTACAAGATGCTCATGTGTCTGTGTGGGAATTGTTATTTGGTTACTCACCTACTGCTGATCATGTCTTTAATGTTTTTTATTCACCCTATTATTATTTTAACTGCTGTACAAATATTGCTATGCATTATCATAATTTTTCTGTTCTGTAAAATGAAACAAATGTACATGTCCTTGCAACGCATGTCCTACAGAACAACAACATTTTAAGGTAGTTACACTGAATTTCTCCAGCATCTACCCCTACATCCAGGCTCATTTGGCCTGCTAATTTGGCATTTCCTATTACACTGAATACCAGAGTCAGCTGCAGTCTAGTATTGCTTCCTATCCTCACGCATAGTATCCTGGTACCTTTCGGCTTTAACCTCCTCAAAAATTCCTGCAGCCCTTATGCACTGTTCACTCTCTCTAAGACGGGCACAGAGGTAGCATATTGGGTCCCCCCCCCCCCAGTAGTGGCTGCCCTACCTAAGACACGAGGTTTGGACTCATAAGGGGACTTGTTTATCTCTAGAACACTATTTATTTATTTATTTTATTTATTTAACAGTTGCTTATATACCGCTACCTTCCACAGATCAGGTGCGGTTTACAGTGAACAAGGAATGAACAGATTAACAGGTCTGTTTTACATGAAACATTAATTAACTAGGTACAATTTTGCTAAATACATGAAACATTAATTAACTAGGTACAATTTTGCTAAATACATTAAACATGATTGGACTAAATATGGTAAATTTGTTAAATAACAATTTAACTATTTACATATTTTGAACTATTTACATATATGTATTTACAGGATTTACAAATAGTTATTTAATCGACTTTAATTGTAGTTAGATAGAGTAATTGGAGTTGGTGTACCCTGAGGTCGCTATTAACCATTTCCTGTTAGTGGTAAGGTATTTTCTAGTTTGCCGAAATGGGAGATGAATAAATATGTTTTTAATTTCTTGCGGAGTTCCTTTGCATCATTTAGTGCTCTTATTTCTTCAGGGAGGGAGTTCCATAGGGTGGGAGCTGCATGAGAAAACGCTTTTTTATTAGTTGTTTTTTTAGTAGTTGTGAAATCTTTCGGGATCCTAATTTTATTCGTGTGGCCTTTCCGTAGCGCAGTTTGGGATGTGTCTTTAATGATAAGTTTTGTTAAAGAGACTGGGGCCATTGTATTTAATGTCTTAAATGTAGTGATAATCAATTTATGATTTATTCTGGATTGAATTGGGAGCCAGTGAAGGTTTGCTAGTATAGGGGTAATGTGTTCAAATGGTGGAACCTTCATTACAATTCTTGCTGCTGCATTTTGTGCAAGTTGGAGTCTTTTAATGTTTTGTTTTGTTGTTCCTAGTAGGGTGAGATTTGCGAAATCAAAGTGTGGTGTGATGATAGCCTGGATAATGCTCAGAAAATCAGTAGAGACAGTACTGTGCAGGACAGGGGACCTGCTAGACATAGCAAGGTATTTAATACAGGAGGTATTAGACAAGCTGCCTACTATCATGTAATGGCAGCTGGGACAGGTACCACAGGTTTGCTTCCACCATTTACAGGCACAAATAATAAATAAAAATAAAAAAGGTGTGGGAGATGTCAGCATACATCAACATGACATTATGCTTAGCATAGGTGTCAGGGCTGTTCCCAGACCTTGGATTTCAAGCAGCTTTGTTACTCTGGTGATATCAGTCTCCAAACTTAATGAGGGTAGTTTACAAAATGAGATTAACTCTGACCCCCTGGTGATGTCAGTCTCTGGGCCTGATGAGATTGGTCTGCAGCCCCTCCTTCCTAAATCAAGAATAGCAGACCTCATAGGGAGGTGACTGGAAACAATAGCAAACCTCAAAGGGAAGTGCTAGAGAAAAGTCACTATAAAGGACAGAAATACTTCCTCTTTCTCTCTCTCTCTTCCTCTTTTCATCAGACACACCTTGCCATGAGGCTCTGACACCCACTTCTCTCCCCTCCCCCTTGTTCTCTCTTTCTCTCCCTATTCTTCTTGCTATGAGGCTCTGACCCACATTTTCTTATCTCTCTCTCTCTCTCACACACACACACACATGCACACACACGCACACACACACACACACAGATTCATTGAAGTAAACTGAAGCAGCTTTCTAACAACCACTATATAACTCTGTTCTGTACCTATGTAATGGAGTGGCCTAGTGGTTGGGGCAAGGTACTTCGGGCCGGAAGGTCAGGGGTTCAAATCCCACTAGAGGACAGCAACCTTGGGCCGGAAGGACTGGGGTTTCTAGTCCCACAGGTGCTCCTTGTGGTCTTGGGCAAGCCACTTAACCCTCCATAGCCCATGTTCCCTGTAAAATAGTTCTCTGTGTGCTGTGCTTTCCTGTCTAATCAATGTGTTTATACCTCAAAAATTTCCTGTCATGATTTGACAATTTCCAATCTGTAATCAAACCGCTGCTGATCGCTGGAAGTAGCGGTATACAAATGTATACTAAATAAATAAAATAAGCCTATTTCTATATAAAACCCTTTTTCCAAGCCACACCTGTTTGGTTATCTTATTTGTGCTGCTTACCCTACTGTCTCTGTGAAATGAACCCAGGACCAAACGAAGAGTAGACCAGAAGATTTCATATTCAGAAGATTACAAGGACACTTTCAGCAAACTGAAACAATGAACTGTACCAAACAGGGAACCACAACTGACACAAGAACCTGCAACATCACATAGACCTACATGCACAATACAATTTCCAGACAAAGATCACCAGTGACAACAACAACAGAAGGTAAACTACCCAACATACTCACCATTTACTCTTTGCTCTGCCTACTGCTAGCACTCCTGCTGCTTACCACATCACACAACTCACAAACCAACTATCTAATAAAGTGAACATACAAACCAACTATCTAATAAAGTGAACTCACATCTCCCACACAACACTCACCGAACCACAATAGGACTAATACACATAAAAAATTCTGCACCCCAATCCACCCCAATGCCACTAACTGCATGTTCACTCACTTCCTACAAGGTGCCCTAATAAACTCCTGATCCATCTGAAACAAAACTCAAATCAAATCATTAATGACCTCTTGGAATCAAAGAATCTGGATATACTCTGCATTACCGAAACATGAATTACAGAAACAGACAATATACTCCTGAACAAGTTCACACCAAATGGATATGACATATACCAATGTCCTAGAACCCAACGAAGAGGGAGCAGAGTGATAGTCATAGCAAGGAAAAACATCAACCTCTGGTTCCAAGCAAGCAGCAGCATCAACGAATCTGACTCCATCATTTTCTTCAACAAAATGTACACAATCTCTCTCATATACATCCATCCTCCAACAGCAGCAACAATACTGGATACAATTATAACAGCAGCCAGAACAGGAAATGAACTACTAGCTCTAGGAGACTTCAACTTACCCTCGCTACACCAAAACCATGCACAGTTCATCCTTCAAGCCACGACAGGGATGGAGCTAACAGAACTAGTAATCGTTCCTACACACACAAAAGGAAACACATTGGACTTAATCTTCTTCAGTAGCCTTAACGCACAAACAAGTGCCCCCCACTCTATAGAAGTCCACCCAGTCCCCTGGTCAGACCACAAACTCATTGAGTTCTTACTCCCAGCAGACCCCATCAACACAAGCCCCAACCAACAGCCATCATCCAGAAGAAGATTTAAACCATTCAACAAAGACAACTTTATCAAAGAAACCCTCGAACAACTATCTATGGATTCCACTGACCCAGAGCTTATCATTGGGAATTGAAACAATACCATCAGAAAAGCAGAAATCATCCTCAACAACTCAAAGACCAAAACAATAGCAAATACAAATACACACACAAAAGCAACCAAAGACTGACTGGTTTACCCCAGCTCTCTGACTCCTAAAGAGACAACTCCTCAAATATGAAAGAAAATGGCAAAAAAACAAAACAAGAAAGAGACAAAGCACATTATCTACAGCTGATGAAGGAATATCATGTCAAGAATCTAAGTAAAAAGAGAACACCATACCAAACTACTAAACACTGCAATCAACTGGCCAAGAAAGCTTTGCTACATTGTGAAACAGCTGACAAAAACACCACCCACCGACAACCAAGAAATCAAGATAACTCACCAACAACTTGCCCAACACTATAAACAGCTACAGCCACAACCAAGTATCAACACCCCACCCAATACCATAGACAACCACATAGACACATGGAGCTCCTTCAATCAAGTCAATGAAAGACAAATAGAGAACACCACAACAGCCCTGAACACAACTTACTTCCCCCCTGGATCCCTGCCCCACATCATAGATTAAGGCAACCAAGAAAGAATTCAGCTGAATAATCACCAAATTCACACAACAATACTTCAACAAGGAATCATGCCCACAAGACAAAAAACCTCCTCCATTCGTCCTATGCTAAAAACAAACAAACCTGGACACGTCAGAATTAGCATCATACAGACCCATTGCAAGCCTGCACTTTGCAGCAAAGGTCATAGAGAGAATAGTGCAATATCAGCTACAAGAACATATTGACAGATGATCTCCTGGATCCCCAGCAACATGGTTTACGACTGCAGCACAGAGTGGAAACATTATTAGCCACCTTAATAAACACTCTTAATACAAGGAATGCAAAGGACCAATCAAGGCTTCCTGCTAATTTTCCTAGACATTTCATTGGCCTTCAGCACAGTGAACCACAAAATACCTTTACAACGTCTTCACAGAATTGGAATACAGGGAACTGTCAACAAATGATCCATCTCATACCTTACTGACAGGTCCCATAGATAAGGATTGGAAACAACTCCTCCACCCCATACAAGCAAACCCAAGGAGTCCCATAGGGATTCACCCTATCCGCTCTGCTCTTCAGCATATACCTGCAGCCATTCTGCACACTCATAAGAGCACACAACCTAAACCTCTACATGTACGCCAATGACATTATGATCTATGTACCCATCGACACACACGAACCCAAAATAACAGTTCACCAAGAAAGTTTCACCAAAGTATCGAAATGGCTAACAAACAACAACCTACAAATAAACTATAAGAAGACAGAGGCCCTCTACATAACAAGAGACACTATATTCAACCCCCCTCCCCCACGATAACACTGAACAGCATCACAATCAAACCCAAAACTGAGGTGGAATACCTAGGAATCACCGTTGATCAATATCTAACCTTTAAAACACACATAGACACAATCACCTGAACAATTTACTTCAAGGCAAAAACACTCCAGCACCTCCGGCCACTTCTAGAACCAGATGAATTCCGGACTGTGCCCCAAGCATCAATAATACCCCATCTGGACTACTGCAATGCCATCTTCCAAGGACTGCCACAATCCACACTCCTACCTCTCCAGACAGCTTTCCACTCAACAGCAAGACTCCTACAATCATCAAAGAGAACATCACCCCAATACTCAGACAGCTTCACCTGCAGAGCCCCATAACATACAAAATCATCATGCTAACTCACAAAGCAATTCACTCAGACCCCCCTCTCCCCCCACACACACCTACAATCACTCATACAGCCTTCACAACCACACAAAGCTAGATGGACCTCAACAATGAATATCCTCAACATACTTCACACTAGAACTAAATTGAACCAACAGACATGCAAAAGAGCCTTTCAACTCTATGCACCTTCCATATGGAACAGACTGCCAGACCAGCTCAAGAACATTACAGACCTCAAGACATTCCATAAACAATTAAAGACACATCTGTTTATCAAACATTTCAACGCCAGTAACTAACCCCCCCCCCCAGAAGAACAAAGTACATCCACCTAACACTACTGTTGTATATAGTCAAACCACTATATAGATAAGAGCCAAAGCTCTTTGATTGAATGCTGTACATAGTTAGATACCAATACCAATGTTTCAATGTAAGTTAAATCGCAGTTCCATGTAAACCGCCTTGACTTGGAGAAAGGTGGTATATAAATGCAGTTAAATAAATAAATAAAATGAATAAAAATAATGATTGAGCTGCTGAATATAGTTCCTTTTCACCCAAATATGATTTGTTAGTGAACTTATCTTAATTTTTGTAAAGCTGTCTTTGTCACATTAGCAGTCTGTCCATACCCTATCGCATACTTCTCAATCATAACCCCTAGAAACTAAATTGCTTTTACCTAGAGGATTTGAACATTATCAATCTGCAAATCTACTTTCTTTATTCCCTCCATACCCAAACAAACTGCTTTTGTTATATTTAACACATAGGCACTTTGTTCTGAGCAATACGTGATCTCTTTCAAATGCTAAAGAGTTTCCAAGCCTCACTTTCTATTTTCTTCAAGCAGAAGAAACAGCTGACTATCATCAGCCCAGGCATACATCTTAACTCCATATTTACTTATTACATTTCCTGACCGCTAGAGATAGATGTTAAATAACACAGGTGAAAGTGGGCAATATATTTCCCATATCTAACTCTAAAACTCCTTTCTTCAAGGAAAGAGTTTTATCCAAATCAAACAACAGTCCCTCTATACCTAGAAGTTGGCAGTGTTCCACTAAAATCTCTGCCTTCAAAAGGTCAAACACTGCTGGCAAGTCAAGCTGTATGAGCAATACTGAGGTTTCCTTCTCTAAGTAATAAGATACTTAATCTAACAAAGCTATCAATAAGGTCTCTGTCCCACTTCCTACTCAAAAGTCTCCCTGACCTTCATCTAAAAAATTGTAGTCTTCCAAATAATGGTCAAACATTCACACATATTTCTTTCTCCTCCTTCCTTTTTTCTTTTAGCCATGTGGGCATCACACCTTCCTTAAAGAACATACTTATCAATTCCCTCATCCATTCCATCATATCCTCAGAGCACTGCTTAAAAATCTTAATAAGCGTGGAATCATATTAAGAGCTATGTGGATAACTATCCAGATAACTTACAACAAAAAATATCAGTGCTGTCCAGATAAGCTCTCTAGTTAGTTGTTGAAAATCGCTGTAATCGCTATAATGCCGGTCACTCACTGCAGAATCTGGATATCCAGAACCAGTCCCTATCTGCATACCGGTGCTGAATATCTGGATATTGTTATCTGCAGCTGTAGGTGTTTAAAAGAAAATGCTGGCTGCATGGGCTTAATATTGGCCCGTTAGTTTATAAAACCCTGATTTCACCACCTGCATGAATGAAGTTTAAAAGACAGCTGCAAATCAAGTAATACATCAAGGCAGTGCACTTGATGATCAAAAGATATTATAATATTGTCATCACAGTTAACCTGTACAACTAGATAAGGGGGACTTACTGATGATCAAGGCATCAATTTTTTTGAAGATTGAACCCAAGTTTATTATCAAAAAGCCATATGGTCATTGCTTCCATGCAGCTATTTGAGAAGGGCATAGGAAACCTACTTCAATGAGAAAAAAAAATATTATCAACTGTCAATGAGGTCAGAGACCAAGAAAATGTGGAGGAAAGATGTATAAATATTTCCCATCGCAATGGGTTTCAGAGGCTTGATTAAAAACTTGAAAACTTGATTAGGTAGGTTGCTTATACATATTGCACTCTAAGAACTCCTCAAGACAGCTATTTTTGTCACAGTAAAAGTACTACAGTGAGCATTAGCAGTAAATTTGAGAGACTGTGATCATACTCCACATACTCTGTCTTAGGAGTAACTGTCATTATATTCATGGTATGTGCAAAACAAACCCATTTGGAGACATTATCCCAGGTGATAAAGGAAAAAAATATATAATAATATCAATAGAGTGGCAAAAATAGGTTCTATAATTAAGCAAAATCTCCCACAAGGGCTGCTGATAGATATTAGAAAATGCTGCCAACAACCACAGAATATATTTGAAGATGTAAATCATATATTGCAAATAAGAATAGTTTGTTCTGCAGCTAGTCAGTAGAATGAGGAATGGTTAGTAAAGGAGAATGGTAAATAAACTAATCAGAGATCAAGCAAGGTTTTAGGATAGGATAACTCTTCTGATATTCTTGAAGATATAGTGGAGGAGTAGCCTAGTGGTTGGAGCAGCTGCCTTATACCCCAAAAATCAACCGTTCAATTCCCACTGGTGCTCCCCATGACCTTGGTCAAGTCACTTTATCCTCCATTGCCTTGGAAGAAAAGACTGGCAACCTACTTCTGGTGGTACATTGCCAAGAAAACCCAGAGGCAGCTGGTTTGCTATGAGTCAACACTGACTTGATGGCACTTAAAAAAAATCCTTGAACAATATGGCAACTTTAGCTGAAGTTGTGCACTTGCGATGATGATGTTTATGCATGATTTTACAAGTATACCACCCTTCAAACAAATCAAAGTGGCTTCCAACATATTAAAAGAAAAATCAGTAGAAACCAAAGTTCCTGGAAGAAAAGTCCAGAAACCATTATTAAAGTGGACTGGAGAAAAAAATAGTTAAAGTGTATCAGTACTCCAAGAACACCCCCCTCCCCCGCATGACTGATCTTTCACCATTCTCGCTATGCTCACATAACCACTCTTCCCAAGTCATTTCACTGGCTCCTATCTATTTCTGCATTCGATTCAAACTTCTCCTACACTTATAAGTATATTCATTCTGCAGCTCCTCACTACCTATCCTCTGATCACTTCCTACACCCTTCCTCTGGAACTCCGCTTCTCTGGCAGATCCCTTTTTTTCGGTGCCCTTCTCTGCCACTGCCCACTCCAGACCGCTCATTCCATCTTGCTGCTCCATATGTTTGAATCAAAGAACCTGACCTAGTGCATCAGGCTCCTTCTCTGGCCCTATTCAAATCCAGGCTAAAAACACACCTCTTCGAGGCTGCATTTGGATCTTGATCAACTTATTCTCTTGCTTATCACCTACCTCTGTCTTGCCATTCCCCTTGAATTTCCCCAGTTCCCAGTTGTTGTGTGGTCTGTCTCGATTAGATTATAAGCTCTGATAAATAGGGATGATCTCCTACATCTATATATATATAGTGCTGCATATGCCTTGTAGCACTATAGAAATGATAAGTAGCAATAGTAGTAGCAGTAGTAGTAGTAGTACCTCTGAAACACCCCTATCAGTCCAAAAAAGCTAAAGAAAAGAAATAGGTTTTCAGTTCATTCTTAAACTTAGTAAAAGAAGATATAGACCGCGGACAGCAATGTAAGGAATTCTAGATTCACTGGGAGCTAATTTTATAGTATACCTTCAAACTAAACTGAAAATAGTTGCCCTCTTTTTGCATTAGTTTAGGTTCACACACACAGTACGTTGTATTATGAGAACCAAATGCAAGATGTCACCACTGTGAAATGGAGCTTTCCATCCTGCTGCCGCCTTGCTATCAGATATCTATACTTGTCCCTGCAATAGTTATGCTGGGCTATGCTGCGGACTGATGATTTCACTCCTTCCTACTGATGTCAATACAAGCTGACCTTAGAACATAAGATATGTCATACTGATCAAAGGTTCATGAAACCAGGTATCCTGTTTCCAACAGTGGCCAATCTAGCTCACATGCACCTAAACAGTTCCCAAAAGATAGACAGATTCCATGCTGCTTATCCTAGGGGTAAACAGTGGATTTCCCCAGACCTCTTTAATAATGGTTTATGGACTGTTCTTCCAGGAACTTGTCCAAACCTCTTTTAAACCCAGCTATACTTATAGCTTTTACTACATCCTCTGGCAAAGAATTCCAGAGTTTGATTATGTGTTGAGTGAAAAACTATTTTCTCTGATTAGTCTTAAATATGCTACACTCATTGCATGTCCCCTAGTCTTTCTAGTTCTTGAAGAAGTAAACAGCTGATCTACATTTACCCGTTCCACTCCATTCATTTTATAGACCTCTATCATATCTCTCCTCAGCCATCTCTTTTCCAAGCTGAAGAGCTGTAGACTTCTAAGCTTTTCCTCATAGGGGTATTCTTCCATCCCTCTTATCATTTTGGTTGCTTTTCTCTGTACCTTTTCTAATTATGCAATATCCTTTTTTATATATGGTGACCAGAACTGCACACAGTATTCAAGGTGTTGTCACTCCATGAAACGATACAGAGACATTATAATATCCTTACTTTTATTTGCTTCACCTTTCCAGCATTCTGTTTCCTTTTTTGCCTGCTGCTGCACACTGAGCAGAGGGTTTCAAGGTAATGTCCATGATAATGCCCAGAACCTTTTCCTGGGCAAGGATTCCTACTATGTAACTATAATTTGGGCTTTTCTTTCCCAAGGGATATGTTTACTAAACAGCGGTAGCGGCTTCCATGCGATATCGGAGCCACGGTCCCATTGAATTCAATTAAATTCTGTCCGATATCACACGAAAGCCATTAGTAAACATACCCCTAAGTGCATAACTTTACACTTGTCCACATTAAATTTCATCTGCCACTTGCACATCAATTATCCCAATTGCTCAAGTTCCTCTTGCAATTTTTCACAATACTCATGTGATTTTACAGTTTTGGATAATTTTGTGTCATCTGCAAATCTGATCATCTTGCTCATTGTTCCCATTTCCAGGTCATTTATGAATATGTTAAAAAGCAGCAGGCCTAATACAGATCCCTGGGGTACTCCACTATTCACTTTCATCTGTTGACAAAATTAGCCATTTAGAATTACTCAGTTTTCTATCTTGTATTCAGTTTCCAATCCACAATAGTCCACTGCCTCCTATCCAGGGCCGGTGCTTCCTGTTAGACAAACTAGGCATTTGCCTAGAGCACCAATTTTATGAAGATGGCCCACTGCTACTGCCGCTGCCCCTCTGGGACCTGCAGTGATAGCACTGATATGAAAATAGCAATGCAGCACTTACTCAAAGCCTCCAGCCTAAGTGTTGTTGATGTCACACTTTGATTGCCACTTCTACTTCCATAGAAATAGAAAGTCTGTGTCAGAGGGAGCAGAAATAGCTGGTCAGAGTGTAGCACCAACAGCACACAGAGGAAGCAGCTTTGGGTAAGCACTGCTTTGACGTTCTAATGTCATTGCTGCTGTAGGGTTAGGGATGGTAGTGGGGGTGGGGGTGAGAGCAGGGAGCAACAGGAATGAGTGTTTGCCTAGTGCGCTTCATATCCTTGCACCAGCCCTGCTCCTATCCCATAACTTTTTAATTATCTCAAGAATCTCTCATGCAGGACCTTGTCAAAGGCTTTCTGAAAATCCAGATACAAAACATCAACCGTCTCACCATTATTTATTTATTTATAGAGATTTATACCACTTTTCAATAAAGAAATTTAAAAAAATCAATCAAAATGGTGTACAGTCATAATTTTTTCTAAAAAAAAATTACAAATATAAAACCCATCCTCCCCATTCCCTCCCTTCCCTCCCTATCCTCCCCCATCACACTTCCAGAAATAAAAACATCTTTAAAGCCTTCTGAAAACTAAAAGAAAACCCTTGTTTTGTCACATAACTCATCTGGTAACGCATTACATCTCTCAGATGTCCCTACTCTAAATGCACGTAACCATCAGTTCACTTTCCATACCTTCTCTAAACTAGGAACATTCAACAAGCACCCCTGTAATGAACGCAATGGCCAAGGAGGAACATGTCATGTCTGTCTCAGCATTGGCTGCCACCATGTGGGAATGCAGTCCCCTGGAGGTGATTGTTGAAGTGAAAGTGGGGGGAACATTCCCATAGATGTAGGATATGTGCCCCTGGTAAGTGGGGTGGCCAGCCAGAGGCTATGTTAAGAATGCACAGAAGCTATGAGAACCTAGTTGGTCTCTGCATGTTTCACATCACCAGTCCTGCATGAGAGCTACTCCCACTCTCCATGGGCATCGTGTGTGACAGCCACATGGACAGTATTAGTGTACAAAGATGCTGGGGATGGTGGCATACAAAATCTGTGTAGGGGGACACAGCATTCTTGTATGTGACAAATGTATGGCGTGGCCAGAATGAACAAATGGATGATGAAATGCTCAAAGAAATCAAGAAAGCTAACAAAAGTTACAGTGCAGTGATAATAATGGGTGATTTCAACTACCCCGGTATCGACTGAGTCTGTGTCACGGCAGGACATGCTAGGGAGATAAAGTTCCTAGATGAAATAAATGACTGCTTCTTGGAGCAGCTGATTCATGAACTGACAAGAGGGGAAGCCATATTAGACCTAGTACTTAGTGGAACACCAGATCTAGCGCAAGAGATAAGGGTGTTGGGGCCACTTGGCAATAGTGATCATAGAATGATCACATTTGATTTAATTAGTGGAGGAGGGATAGTAAGGAAATCCAGAGTATTACCTTTTAACTTTCGAAAGGGAGACTATGATAAAATGAGGAAAATAGTTAAGAAAAAACTAAAAGGAACAGTTGCAAAGATTGAAGACTTACATCAAGCTTGGGTGTTGTTGAAAAATATTATCTTGGAAGCCCAGAACAGCTGTATTCCATGCTTTAAAAAAAGTGGAAGAAATTCCAAAAAACTGCCAGCATGGTTTAAAGATGAGGTCAGAGAGGCTGTTGTTGCCAAAAATCATCTTTCAGGAAGTGGAAAAAAAGAGACAAACGACGAAACCTGGAAACAGCACAAGCACTGACAAGTCAAATGCAAGGCATTGATAAGGCAGGCAGAGGGAGAATTTGAGAAGAAGCTTGCTGCAGAAACAAAAACGTGAAATAAAGACTTTTTCAAGTACATTCGTAGCAAAAAACCTGTGAGAGAGTCAGTAGGTCCATTAGATGATAGAGGGGTTAAAGGGGCACTAAGAGGCGACAAGGCGATAGCGGAGAGACTAAATGAATTCTTTGCTTCGGTCTTTACTGAGGAAGATGTAGGGATGTTATCCATGACTGAAGTGGTATTTAAAGTTGCGGAACAATTTAAGGAAATATCGAGACATCGGGAAGATGTATTACAACTATAAACGGAAGAGTAGCAAATCACCTGCGCCGGATGCTATACATCCAAGGGTGCTGAAAGAACTGAAATATGAGATTGCAGACCTGCTATTAGTAATCTGTGAATTTTCATTAAAATCATCTGTAATACCTGAAGATTGGAGGATCGCCAATGTAATGCCAATTTTTAAAAAGGGTTCCAAGGGTGATCCGGGAAACTACAGACCGGTGAGCCTGACGTCAGTACCAGGAAAAATGGTAGAAACCATCATAAAGAATGAAATTACAAAGCATGTAGATAGTCATGACCTAATGGGCGACAGCCAACATGGCTTTAGACAAGGAAGATCTTGTCTTAATCATCTGTTATGTTTTTTTGAAGGTGTGAATAATCAGGTGGACAAAGGTGAGTCAGTTGATATAGTGTATTTGTACTTTCAGAAAGCCTTTGACAAGGTCCCTCATCAGAGACTTTTGGCAAAACTAAAGAGTCATGAGATAGGAGGCAGTGTACTATTGTGGATCAGGAACTGGTTAAAAGATAGAAAGCAGAGGGTAGGGCTAAATGGCCAATTTTCCCAATGGAGAAAGGTGAATAGTGGTATACCCCAGGGATCTGTGCTGGGTCCGCTGCTTTTTGACATATTCATAAATGACCTGGAAAGGGGAATAACGTGTGAGGTTATCAAATCTGCAGATGACACAAAACTATTTAAAGTTGTTAAAACCCAAGAGGATTGTGGAAAATTGAAAGAGGATCTTGATAAATTGGAAGACTGGGCATCAAAATGGCAGATGAAATTAAATGTGGACAAGTGCAAAGTTATGCACCTAGGGAAGAACAACCCAAACTATGGTTACACGATGCAAGGTTCCACATTAGGAACCACCACTTAGGAAAAAAGATTTAGGCGTCATTGTGGATAACATGTTAAAACCCTCGGCCCAGTGTGCAGCGGCGGCCAAGAGAGCAGATAGAATGCTAGGTATCATAAGGAAAGGAAAGGAAAATAAAACAAAATATATTATAATGCCTCTATATCGTTCCATGGTGAGACCGCACCTTGAATATTGTGTGCAATTCTGGTCGCCGTATCTTAAAAAAGATATAGCGTTATTAGAAAAGGTTCAGAGAAGAGCCACCAAAATGGTAAAGGGGATGGAAGGATACTCCTATGAAGAAAGGCTAAAAAGGTTAGGGCTCTTTAACCTGGAAAAGAGACGGCTGAGGGGAGATATGATAGAAGTCTATAAATTAATGAACGGAGTGGAACGTGTAAACGTAGATCGATTGTTTATGTTATCAGAATATAGAAAGACTAGGGGACATGCAATGAAGCTACAGGGTAAACTATTTAAGACTAATAAAAGAAAATATTTTTTCACTCAACGTGTAATCAAACTCTGGAATTTGTTACCGGAAGATGTAGTAAAGGCTGATAGTAGAGCTGGGTTTAAAAAAGGTTTGGACAAGTTCCTGGAGGAAAGGTCCATAAACCATTAAGAAGGGACCAAGGATATCAATGCTTGACCCAGTACAAGCATTGTGGAACCTGTGTCTTTTGGGTAAACTGCTAGGTACATATGACCTAGATTGGCCACTCTTGGAAACAGGATACTGGACTTGATGGACCTTGGTCTAACCCAATATGGCATATCTTAAGTTCTTATGTTCTTATGGTCGTAGAGGCACTCAACAAGCTTGATCCTGTCTTGAGTTTACCAAAACTGCATGCAGGATATGTAGTTCTGATTTCTCTTTTTGCACTCCACAAAAAAAACAAGACAAGTTCCTGCATGCAATAGGATAACCCAAGACTGGATCAAGCTTATTGGGCGCATCTGAAGCCTGTTGGCAACCCTTCACCCATCAGGTGCATCTGCAGCCACTTGGCAACCCTAGCAGACCAAAATTTTGGGAAAGAGCAAATTAGTAGGACATGTAGCTATGAATATGCTCAATTATAATAATATCATCACTAATTTGCAAACAACACATATCCAAAATACACAATGCGAAAGAAACTTAAATAAATATAATAGATATACTCATACACTTACTGTATGTAAATACATATTATGGAAAGAGTTCACTCAGTAGTGTGTATTGGTTCAAATTTTTTATTAATTATTATATGAAAATTCTTAATTATTGTTCTAAAATCTCCTCATATCAAAATCATACATAACAAAATTACATGTAATCACTTAATGCACTATATACTATTAACAGAAGCCCCCATATATATATCCAAATTTATATTATCAATATCATATGACAAATATACAAATGTATCACAAAAACACCTTCAAATACTATAATAAACACATGAGAACAAACATTTCATGCTTCATTTCATATTACATCTTATATTCCACATTTCATGCATCTCATGTTCCAACTGTTGTCATGGCAGATTATAAAATAAAGACCTGCTCTTATCACCATCGCTTAATCATCCTATCCACCGAAAGCATTAATACTTAGCGTTCTGCTATGTAAATATTCCATGTTTGTTGATCACAGGAGACCACCCCTTATAAACGACTTCAAAAACACTCCCACAGTGTTGGCTCACATATCATATACTGAAATCAACTATGGAATCTCCTGAAATTACATCCAAGGCTCTGAATCCGTGAACTGAGGCTAAACAAGCTTTGGCAGGAAAAGCACCAATGGTAACACATAGACCGCAAACTCCGGTCGGCTTTAAATGACTATGCATCAAGTCTTTCAAGGAACACCATAGATCACAGTTTCGCCAATACCCAGCTTCTTCAGGGACACTTCCTCACTTCAAAGAGCCACCCCACACCTATAACGTCAAGAAGGATTGAACGAGAAATCAGCCTCACAAGACTCGCTCACCTGATCCACAACCCAGGAGCATTGGCCCAAGCTGCTTCAGTCTCAGAGCTCAAAGGGGCTACATTCTCTTTTCCTCAGTGGGTTGCCTTTCCATAAGCAGTGCTCACTGCAGAGAGGCTTTACGATCACATGGTATAATGGTGGCCTTAACCCATCCCTCAAGAACATATGGCCCTGGAGACAAACCCTCAGTGCTAGAGGATATTACAACACCTCGAGTACAGGTTCTAGTTATAAGATCACTTCCTGCCACATTAAGGTGATATTCTCCTTTCAGGTGACCTCTCTTCTTCAGGGCAACAGAGAGGCTGCCAGACTGGAGGTGGGATTTCTCTACTATATCCCTAAAGGTCTCCTCTTTATCTCTCTCTGTCTGCCTCAGCTCCTCCAAGTCTACTACTCTAGCCTCCAGAAATCAAACTTGTTCACTGAGAGCAAGGAGCTCTTTGCATTTAGTGCACATATAAGATCTCTCTAGCTGGTAGATAATCATACATATGACACTCTGTCCACAAGATTGAATAGCCCCCATCTTGCTGCTGGACTGCTGTCTTCATCTTAGTTATACTATTTTCTTTAGCTATTTAAAGTTGTCTAGTTACTTAAAGTTGCTAGAGGAATAAGGATATTTGAACTTATGCAAATGCACTTAATAACTTGGAGGGACTTTGTTTAATGTTCACTTCAAGATGAACTGCAAGGACCTACAATTCATCTATTCCTAGGACCTGAGAACCTGCTGATGAATATAACCAGCTAAACCAGAAAGTACAAATTGGCCTTTTTTCCTCTTAACTGGCTTAAGAGCCTATAAATCAAAGATTATGTCTGGGGTAAGTGGGAGCTTGGGGGGGGGGGGAGGGGAAGGGCCTTTGATACTGTTCCACACAGGTGAATTATAAATAAATTGAACATCCTAGGGATGGACCCTAAAGTGATTAAATGGGCCAGAAATTGGTTGAGTGGGAGGCAACAAAGGTACAGGTAAATAGAGCTCACTCTGTGGAGAAGGATGCTATCAGTGGTGTTCCTCAGGGATCTATCCTTGGTCTGACTCTTTTTAACATTTTTGTCAGTGATATTGCAGAAGGGTAAGGTTTGCCTCTTTGCAGATGATACCAAAATCTGCAATAGAAAGAGTAGATAACATGAGGAGGAATCTCATCAAACTTAAAGAATGATTGAGAATTTGGCAGCTGAGATTTAATGCAAAAAAATGCAGGGTCATGCATTTGGGCTGCAAAAGTCCAAAGGAGAAGTACAGTCCACAAAAGAAGAGCGGGACCTGAGCATGATTGTTTCTGATGATCTTAAGATGGTTAAACAGGTAGAAAAGGTGATGGCAAAAGCCAGAAGAATGCATGGGTGCATGGGGAGAGGAATGGCCAGCAGGAAAAAGGATGTGATGGTGCCTCTGCATAAATCTTTGGTAAGACCTCATTTGGAGTGCTATGTGTAATTCAAAAGGATATAAACAGAATGGAATTGGTGCAGAGGGTGCTTCCCAAAATGGTCAGTGGGCTTCATTTTAAGGCATATGGGGATAGACTTAAATATCTCAATATGTATACTTTGTAGGAAAGGTGGGAGAGAAAAGATATGATAGAAATCTTTAAATGCCTCCATTGCATAAATGCACAGAGGAAGAGTGTCTTTCAATTGAAAGAGAGCTCTGCAACAAAGGGGCATAGGATGAAGGTGAAAGGGGATAGATTCAAGAGTAATATGCGGAAATATTTCTTTATGGAAAGAATGGCAGATGTGTGCAATAGCCTCCCAGTGAAGGTAATAAAAGACAGTATCTGAATTCAAGAAAGCACGTGACAAGCACAGAAAATCTCTAAAGGCAAAAAAGGGACTACAGTACATAGTTGGTATGGAAAGGCAGACTGGAAAGGACATATGGTCTTTATCTACCATCATGTTTACATGTTTCTGTGGTGAAGATTAGTATCAGATTCTCTGCACCCTCATAATAGCACCCTAGATCCTGTTTCTCCTTCTCATCCACACCACTTCTGCAGATACATTATTTTAAGTTGTTTGCCCTCTTTCCTAATTGTCTATGCCTGAGTGAACAACCTTAGTTTTCTTAAAACTATTCCTCTCCGATTAATTTGGTTCAGAGTGATATCACCTCCTCTCTGGTTTCCGGAGCCCTCTTCTAGTAAGAGACTGTGATTACAGGGACAGGCTATTCAATCCATTGCAAATGGGGACCCCCAGTGCTATAGTAATTTTGCTTTTAAAATCATTTTTCAAAAACGTGATTTAAATTTTTCTAACACTGGTTTCTTGTACTTTTTTCTACAAAATTTGCTGTTACAGGGTGAAGATGTATGTGAGTGGAAGACTCTAGGCATGGCAGATAGAGGAAATATATGTATGTGGAAGCTACCGTGGGCCTGGAAAATGACTCATGGGGAGGGATATCCTGGGACACTATGCTAAGGCGCTTTTTCAAGAGGTAGAGTATCAAAAAGCTAATTTTCAAAAGATAGATGCCAGCTTGTTCTGTCTCCTCACTCCTGGACTTTTTCAGAACTCATCCCTTTGTATTTTAGATCAGGAGTAAATCTCTTTAATGTAAAAGCCTTGGGGGGGGGGGGAACCATATTAAAGATATAGATGACATTAAGGGGCATGTTTATTAAGCTGGACTAACAGCACAGGCTATTTACAACTAGGGGCCAGGTTTACTAAGCATTTTTCATATAGACACAAAGGGGCTTGTTTACAAAGCCGCGGCTCCGATAACGACCGCGAACCGCTACCGCGGCTTTGTAAACAAGCCCCAGAATGAGAGACCTTTAGTAAACAGGGTCCTAGGTCCCAAGTTATTCAATGGGACCTAGTTACAAATTGTGTTTGCTAACCTTTAGCCCAGCTTAGTAAACATGCCCTTAATAGACTATCTATGTTGTCTCCAGTGCACTTTACTAATTATGCTTCTTTCTGTGCTAAATAGATATCTGGCTGGGAAAAAGTAAAAAAAATCCTCTCATGGCTATAGATATTTGGGAGAATGTAATATTCAGCCATTACAGGTCTAGAAGAGGCTGAAACTGTTAGGGTGAATAAACAACAGGCAATAGATAAAAGTGCATTTTAGAAACAACATTGAAGTCAGAATTGAGACGTAGATATCATTACATCTGAAATTCTGACGGTATTTTAGAAACGGTTTTGCTAAAGATGGAGACCCTTCTAAAATATAGACCCATTTTCAGAAGGAGGAGCGATCTTGCAAATCTGTAAGGGGTAAATATGAATGGAGGAACCCTGGTTACTTACATCTGTATATTCTGATAATTTGTAAATATCGGAATGCGCATGTATAATTATTTAACAGTTATTTTATACCACTTCATCTAGAAGCTGAGGCTGTTTACAAGGAACTAGAATAGAACCTTACATAGAATATGAGGTTAAAATATAACTAGTTATATTACAACATTCTTAAAGTTAAGGAACTATATACAGTGAGGTGTTGAAGGGAGAGTGGGTACTAGGGGTGGGTAAAAGAGGTAGAATAGAGGTGATGTCTTCAAATGGGTGAGAGGAGAATAATGAGTTGGTTAGGTGTTGGAGGTCTACTTGAGGTTAGGTGTCTGTGCTGAAATGGTCTTTGAACAAATGAGTTTTAAGGTTTATTTTGAAATTTTTGAGGGAATAGATGAGACACAAATCCAAGGAGAGGGAGTTCCATAGTTTGGATACAAAGAGTGAGAAGACGCGCAAAGCAGTGGATTGATTACATTTAGTGATGATTTTAGACACTCTTAGTAGGCTTTGAGAGGTGATTCTACTTGTTCTTGAACTGTGGTCGGTTTTAAATGAGTGTTTGATTGCTGGGTGCAGAAAGGTCATGTAGGATCTTGAAGGTGGTTAGCAATGCTTTATATTTTACTCTCATATAGATTGGAAGCAAGTATAGATGTTTCAATGTTGGAGTGATGTGATTTCTTCTAGATGAGTTTGTTATGATTCTGGTCACTGTGTTCTGTGCCATCTGAAGTGGGTGGAGGGTTGCTTTTGGGATCCCGTGGTATATGATGTTGCAATAGTTGATTGGAGTAAAGAGAGTTTGACATACATCTCTGAAATCTGAAGGATTGAGCAGAGGTCGGAATTTGTATAGGGTTTTTGTCTTGTAATAGACTGTTTTAAACACATTTTTAATGTGAGGAATGAAATTGAGGTTCTGGTCAACTGTAATTCCTAAGTATCTTACTTGGTTTTTAACTTGAAGGGTGGCTCCCACTAGATGAAAGGTGATTGTGGGGAAAAGGATTAGTTTCTTGTGATGTGGAGAACCTCTGTTTTATTGTAGTTGATATGGAGGTTATTATCGGTCAGCCACTGTGAGATATCTTGGAGGCATGGACCGATAATTGTGTAATCAGGATTATCAGTAGAAAGGTGGTGTATATTAGAATATTGTTGGCATAGAGATGGTATTGGATCTTGTGTTTCTTTATAATATTACATAGTGGTTGGATGAAGATGTTGAAAAGTAGGGAAGATAGGGCTGATCCTGTGGGAGACCTTGCTGTAGTTGGAATGGAGAGGAGGTTAGTATGCAATCTTTACTTGCTGGGTGTAGTCCTGTAGGCATGATTTGAATCATTGCAGAGTTCTGTGCTGTAGCCTGATTGGCTGAAGTTGTTTAAGGAGTTTGTTGTGATCTATTGAGTCAAAGGCAGCCGTGATATCTAGGAAGATGAGTATAAAATCTTGGCTTAGTTTCCTGTTCCTTTGATTAAGGTATCCATGAGGGGTGTATTTAGGGTTTCCACTGCATGTAGACGTCTGAAACCATGTTGTTGAGGATCAAGAGATGCATGGGCATCGATGTGACTTTGGAACTGTAGTACAATTATTTCTATTATTTTGGCTGTGAAAGACATGCTTGATATGGTTCTGCATGGAAGAAGGCTGCTTGGATCAGCAGAGGAGCTTTTTAGAAGAGGACTGATGGATGGATGGATGTTTAAGGCCCATAGACATGTACCCAGAATCAAGAGACAATTGTATGATTTTGAGTAGGAAGGGGTTGAGCTCTTGTATGGTTACCTTTATCCAAGAGATAACTATTTTGGTAACCTGGATATATAGATGCCACTAAGGGATTGCAGAGTATTCTAAGTTCACAGCGTTTTCCTTTCAAGGGTGAAATATACATTGGAGGGCGGGATTAGGACTCATGAATGGATAGTCAAAAGAAGCACTTTTATAAAAGCTGTCCATGTTGGTGGGCAGGCGTAACTTCAAGTGTAGGCAGTTTTAATCATAGATGTGTAGATTTCCACCGTACCCCATCCATGCCCCAAAATTTCCATGAAATGACTAAATAGCCAGGTGTTTTACTATAAATATTCCTAGGGCAGAAACAGTTCAACTGCAGCCTTTCTAAAATTGTATTTTAAACACGGATGCAATTTGTATGTTGTTGTTTTTTTCTGTCACATCCACATTTAAAACCTGGATAAAGCTTCTAAAATAACCCCCATTGTCTCTGGATTGATATATATATATATATATATATATATATATGTAAAAATAATGCCTCCTATGAGCCTGTTGAACAAAAGTTAGAAGCAAAGAAAAAGCCAGGGAAAAATATGCAAGTAAATTGAGTATTGCTTTAATGGACATAAGCAGGAAATTATTATAAATGGACTTCTATCCCAGTGGACAGTTCTAATGAGCAGAATGCCATCAGGTCACCATTAAATCCCCTTTTGTTTATTAGTTTTAGAAATGATTTTAGGAAGTCATCTCAAAAATATTCTTGAATTTGCTGCTGCTATAAAAATAAATGAAAGTCCAGTAATAATGAGGATAAGGTTACAAGCTGACTTGAATAGAGCGGCAGTAAGGGCACGGAGATTGTAAATGAGCTTCAATATAGACAAATGTAAAGGGATTCACCTGTGCAATGGTAACAAATGTGCTGTATAAACTGGCTGGCAAGGAAATTAGTCATTGGTGAACTGAGATGGAACTACGTATCACCGTGGGCAACCTGTTATGAATATCAATGTAAGCCAAGTCATGGCAAGGCATCGAGTATACTTGTTTGCAGGAGAAAAAAAAGGAATTATATGCAGAAAACATGTTATTATTCTTCAACATTGAGAGGTCCTAGTAAAATCACATCTTGGGGCTCATTTACAAAATAAGGGCTGCTGCAGTGCAAATGCACTACACTGAGCCTCAGTGTGAAAATGTGCACCCTGAAGATTTAAAGGAGTGGTTCAAATGCATTTTATATGGCCTCACCTCTGCAGGGTTTCTTTCCCCTCCCTTTTTGTCTCTTTTGCTCTCTTAACGTACATACCACTAGCACTGGGGGGAGGAAGGGAGGGAGGGACATCTTAGTTCCAGGTTTGAGCAACAAGCCCTGGAGGAGGGAAAAGGAGTCATTAGCCTGCCCACTCCCCATCCATCCCATGACAGCAACAACATCACTTCCAAGCAGACAAATAGACAGGACAGAAACAATGATGCACGTCTCCCCATACTGTACCAAATATAAAGATAATGGGTGTGAACTCTAAAAGCTGACATATGCAAATCACTAAACAGATATTACTGTACACAGATTCCATGCTGCTTATCCCAGGGGTAAGCAGTGAATTTCTCCACTTCACTTTAATAATGAGTAAAGCACAGTTACTTACCTGTAACAGGTGATCTCTGGGAACAGCAGGAATAAGTCTTCACATATGGGTACGTTGGTACCGACGGAGCCTGCGCAGGAACGCTCCCCAGCGTCCAATCAGAAAGCTTTTGGGAGCATCCCAAATGAGAAGGATCAAAAGCAACAAAGAGTTGAGAGGACTTTCTATGTTGCTGTGTCCTTTGTAAGTAAAAAGTCAGAGCTCTTTTACAGTCCAGGGTATGACACGGGGGTTAAGACCCTTTCCAGAACACCAGATGGTAAACGTTTTCCACTTGAAGGCGTAAGAACATCTAGTGGAAGGTTTTCTGGAAGCATAAAGAACATCTTTCACCTGTTGAGAAAGAGGAAGATCCTGGAGATCTAGGCCTTCAGCAACCAAGCCCTGAGATGCGGAGACTGGAGAGTGGGATGCCACAACTTTCCGTCCTCCTGAGAGAGGAGGTCTGGAGCAGACCCTAACTCTAGGGAGGGAGCTTGAGAGAGATGTAGAAGCAGAGGGTACCACACTTGCGGTGGCCAATGTGGAGCTATGAGAATCATGTGTCCTCTGTCTCTCTGAAGCTTGAACAGGGTTTTGGGAATTAGGGGAATGGGTGGAAAGGCATACAGGAAGTCTTGACCCCAATGAAGGAGGAAAGCATCCCATTTCTGAGCCCCCTGAGCCGGAGTTCTGGAACAGAACCGGGGAAGTTTGGCATTCCACGGACTTGCAAAGAGGTCTATGTCAGGGGTTCCCCAAAGTTGAAAAATCTTGGATACCTGGTCCATATGTAGGAACCATTCGTGTAGAAGCAGAACTCGACTGAGTCTGTCTGCCCAAGAGTTTTGAACCCCTGGAAGATAGACTGCCAGAAGATGAATGTGATGCTCTCTGGCGAGGGCCCACAGTTGCAGAGCTTCGTTGCAAAGCGACAGAGAGTCAGTTCCTCCCTGCTTGTTTATATAGAACATGGCTACCTGATTGTCCGTGTGGATAATGACTGTCTTGTGGCTGAGCAGGGTGTGGAAAACTCGTAGAGCAAGGAAGATTGCTCTGAGTTCCAAGAGATTGATATGTAGAGAAGTCTCCTGTGGGGACCAGATGCCCTGGGTGGAGAGGTCCTGAAGATGAGCTCCCCAGCCCATTGGAGAAGCATCTGTTGAAAGAGTTGCCTGGGGTAGAGGTTGTTGAAAGGGAGACCCCAGCAACAGGTTTTGAGGGGACTTCCACCACTGGAGGGACAAAATGAGGCAGCTTGTGTTTGCTATTTTGTCTGACAGGCAGCCTAATGCCTGGGTCCATTGGGTGGATAAAGTCCACTGAGCTGCTCTCATGTGAAGGCGAGCGTATGGTACCACATGGACGGTGGATGCCATGTGGCCTAGCAACTGTAACATTTCTCGAGCAGTTAGTAGGGGTTTTGACTCTGCTTGAGAAGCTAACTGTATCAAGCAAAGGCAACGGGCCTGGGGAAGATAGGCCCTTGCCTTTGTGGTATCCAGCAACGCCCCTATAAATTCCAGGGACTGAGTAGGGATCAAATTGGATTTTGGGATGTTTATTACCAGCCCTAAATATTGAAGGATACGCATTTTGCAGGTTAGAGCAGTCTTGACCTCTGATTGAGTGGGAGCTCGAATGAGTCAGTCATCCAGATAAGGGAAGACAAATATTCCCAGGGTGCGCAGAAATGCAGCAACCACTGCCATGCATTTCGTGAACACCCTTGGTGCAGAGGCCAGGCCAAAGGGGAGCACTCTGTATTGATAGTGCTTCTCCTGGAAAAGGAACCGAAGGAACCTTCTGTGAGTTGGGTGGATGAGAACATGGGTGTACGCATCCTAGAGATCTAGAGAACAAAGCCAATCCTGACTCTGAAGGTATGGCAGCAGAGTTCCTAGAGAAACCATTTTGAATTTCTCTTTGACTAGGAATCTGTTCAACTCTCTGAGATCTAAAATGGGTCTGAAGCACCCTGTTTTCTTTGGGATAAGAAAATAGGGGGAGTAGAACCCTGTGCCCTGTTGTTGAAGAGGCACTTCCTCTATTGCCCCTTGGGCGAAAAGAGTGGCAACCTCCTGCTCCAACAGGCTGAGGAGGGAGGTTGGAGAATTGAACTGGTGCACTCTTGTGAGAGGGGGCAAGCTTGAAAAATGAAGTTTGTACCCCTCTCTTATGATGGAGACTGTCCAATGCTCTGCTGTGATTTGCTCCCATCTGGGAGCGAAGTGAGATAACCTTCCTGGAATGGTGGAGGGCTCTGATCCTTCTAGAGCCAGGAAGGCTAAGTTCTCTAGCAGAGAGTCAAAGGCCCTGAGGGGGCTGAGATTGATGGGCTGGAGCAGGCCTCACAGCCTTTGCCTTGGTCTGTTTGGAGGATTGCTGATGTTTGGAAGGGAACTGAGCTGCAGAAGATGCTCTCTGACTATAAGCAGGATAGGATCTTCCCTTTTTAGAAAAAGGTATTTTCTTGAACAACCTTTTCTTAGCAGGAGCAGCAGTAGATTTGGATAGTCTATCCAAAGCAGAATTTTCAGCATCCATTTGATTGGCTTTTGCTTGCCAATCTTTACCAAACAGATTCTCACCTGTACAAGGGATATTTCCCAATTCATCTTGGACCCAGGTCTCCAAATCAGATGCTTGAAGCCAAGCAATCCTACATGCACCTATAGCTATAGCTGAGGCTCTGCATACACATTCAAAGGAGTCAAAAGCTGCACGGTTGGAGAATTTGGAGATATCCTGGGCATGTTTGAGCCCAGTGAGAAATTCTTGCCTTTTACTGTCAGACAAAAAAGGTCTTAAAGTCTGCAAATGGTCAGTGACTTCTTTTAAGAACATTCCCATGTAGAGACTATAAGAATTAATTCTCGCAGCAAGCATGGAAGCTTGGAAGACTCTTCTACCAAAAGCATCCAGGGTTCTACATTCACGTCCTGGAGGATTAGAGGCATGTCTCTTGGCACTTCTAATCTTTCTCATTGCAGACTCAACCACAATAGAGTGGTGAGGAAGCTGAGTTTTATGGAAACAAGGACAAGGAGGGACACGATACATGGTGTCCAACCTGCGAGAATGAGGAGAGGTGGTTAGAGGTGCTTCCCACATCATTAACATGAGATCATACAGAATCTCATGAATAGGCAAGGTAGCTGCCTCCTTAGGAATTTTAGGATATTGTAGAATATCTAACTCCTTAGCTCTAGGCTCTGACTCTGGGGCTACTGTAATAGAGAGGCCCCGAGCCACCTCTCTGATAAAGTCTTGAAAAGACAAGTCCTCTGGAGGAGACATCCTTCGTTTAGGAGAGGACTCCTCCTGTGGAAGAAGCATCGCTGCATCAACAGACTTTTCAGAATCCTCAGAGTCATCAGAGGAATCGAAGTATCGTCTGTCGGGATGCTCTTCCAAAGCCCGATACCTGTACCGACTGGGTTCTGTATCGGGAATCACCGGTACCAGGGTATCAGTACCGGAGGGCTGCAGAGGGCAGAGTACCGGCATAGCGGACACCGATGCCGATGTCGATGCCACCGGTACCGGAATCGGTGCCGATGGCGATACCGAAGCCAGTACCGGCGGAGTAGTCTGTTGCGGTACCACGGGCATCGATGCCACAAGGAAAGCCGCCAGAATGCGTTCAATGGACAGAATCCTCTGATCCATCGACGCCGCCAATGCCTGGAAGTCGGTACCGGTGGAAGTCGGTACCGGTGGTACCCCAGAGCATGGCACCAGGAGATCTGTTGAGGCCACGCCATCTAGATCATCCTGGAACCCCGATGACGATGCTTTAGAGGCCAAAGCCTACCGCCGGGGTAATTTTGCCAGTGCAGAATCCTCGAGGGCAAGGCTAGGGGCATCTCGATGCTTAGAAGGAGATTTGCCCTTCAAGGACCAGCTGGATTTATGTTTAGTTACCTGAGATCCATGAGAGGAAGAAGAAGCCCTGGAAGACGTCAATGCCACCGAAGCTGCATCATAAGGAAACAGGGTACAGAGCTTGGCAGCTCGGTTCTGTCGACCTCTCTTAGACATCATGGAACAGGACACACAATCTTTAATGGAATGGTCAGGGCCTAAACACTTTAGACACCAGTCATGGGTGTCGGTGATGGAGATAGTACCGCCACATTTTGTGCACTTCTTAAATCCTGAGGCAGGCTTTTCCATATTTAAGGAAAAGGGTTTTGGTCCTAAGGCCCAAAACTGAAGTATACCTTAAGAAAAATAAATGGAAAAAAGGTCTTTTTTTTTTTTTTTTAAAGAAAAGAATAAGAACCGGCGGTACCGGTATAGCGTCGAGGAAGGCAGACGCGACAGAAAAGAAATAAAGAAAAAATAAGGAAATTCTTCTGCGGTGACAGGAACACGACCTGCTGGCTCTGCGGAAAAAGAACAACTGAGGAGAGACAGTTGGAAAGGCGGGAAGGCAGCACGCAGGCGCTGTGGGATGCCCCCAAAAGCTTTCTGATTGGACGCTGGGGAGCGTTCCTGCGCAGGCTCCGTTGGTACCGACATACCCATATGTGAAGACTCATTCCTGCTTGTTCCTTGAGATTGGACTTTTCTTCCAGGAACTTGCCCAATCTTCTTTTAAACCACACTACATTAACAGTTTTTACTACATCCTCTGGTAATGAATTCCAGAGTGTGATTACGCATTGAGTGAAAATGTATTTTCACTAGTTTTAAAAGTGCTGCGTTGTACATTCATTGCATGTCCCCTAGTCTTTCTACTTTTTAAAAGATTAAACAACTGACCTATGTTTACATGTTCCACTCCATTCAATATTTTATAGACCTCTATTATATCTCCCCTTAGCCCTCTTTTTCCAAGTTGAAGAGCTCTAACCTTTTTAGCCTTTCTTTATAGGGGTATCTTTCCATCTGCTTTATCAATTTGGTGGCTCTTTTCTATACCTTTTCTAAGTCTGCACTATCTTTTTTAAGATATCGCGACCAGCATTGCGCTAATATTCAAGGTGCCTTTGCACCATGGACTGATACAGAGGCATTATAATATCCTTGGTTTTATTCTCCATTCCTTTCCTTATGATTCTTAGCATTCTATTTGCTTTCTTGGCCACTGTTGCACAATGGACAGAAGGGTTCAACATATTATCTATGATGACGCCTACATCCTTTTTCTGGGTGCTGGTTCCTAATGTGGAACCTTGCATCGTGTAACCAAGTGCATAACTTTTCATTTCTCCACATTAAATTTCATCTGCCATTTGGACATCTAGTTTTACAGTTTATCAAGGTCCTTTTGCAATTTTTCACAATCCTCTTGTGTCTTAACAACTTTGAATAATTTTGTGTCACTGCAAATTTGATCATCTCACTGGTTATCTCCATTTCTAGGTCATTTATAAATATGTTAAAAAGCAGCAGGCCCAGCACAGATCCCTGGGGTACAGCAGCTTCCTGGCATCAATCAGACAGAAGAGGAGAAACCAAGTACCAGATGTAGATGAAGCATAAGGATGGAAAGCAAAAGTAAACATTGCTTTGATTATCACACTACTTCAGTGTTATAGGTTTGTAATACTAATTATTCACTTACTAGGCTTATTTGTGGCCCTTTAAGCTATTTGGTTGTGCCTCTATAGAAATGACAGGGGATTACACTTCCGTGTCTTCACTAAAGGGCCAGTTGAAGGGGTAAGCCAGTGAGGCAGTGGCTTGGAATGCCAAATCTTGAAGGTGCCAAAATGATGTTCACTGACTCACCCTCACAGTGTCAGGAGCTAGTTTCCTCACCCACCACCAGGGCCAGCCCATCCATTGAGTGAGAATGTTGTTCATACAGGGCCCCGTGCTTCAGGGGGCCCCACGTGAACCAAATTCTCGCTCAATGAATGGCTGCAGAGGGAGCCGGGGAAGCCCACGCGAGGCACCGGCTCCCTCTGCACAGCCCACCAGCGTGAAGAGCCTTTTCCTTCACGCCGGCAGCTGTTTCAATGAAGCCGCGAATGCTGGGAAAGGTTAAAGGGTATTGCCCCTGCCCACTACTGTAGCATTATGCCAGCGTTCTGCTGCCAGTGTTGCCATCACCACCACAACATTTTTGAAAGACAAGAAAGAGGGTTGAGTCCACAGGAAAAAAGAATGGCTGTGCAAAGCTCCTTCTATAGGTACAAATTAATTCTTAGGAACAGGGGTTATCCGAGAAGCAGGAGAAAGTGATAAAGATGACAAAAATAGTTAGTTGCTGTGTGACCTGGTAAAACAGAGTTGTGGATAAGGAGGTGAAAGTACAGGTGTGTGTAGCAGACAGGCATGCTTATATGAATGGGCATTTTTTAAAGGTAGCACGGATGTATTTGTGGCTATAGCAAGTGTTAAATGCTGTAGACAGGTGCTCTCTGAAGCATGGCATGTGTGTGTTAGAAACTGTGGGGTAGGGAGAGAGAAGGAAGCCCTGGAAGTGGGTGCAAGTTGTTGGATACATGTGAAGTCAGCTGCCATCACTGTGAGATCTCTGTATTTGGTTTGCTGCAGTCAGTTTTCAAGGAAACGTGATTCCTATAAATTGACACGGAACTTGGACTACAGATTATGGAGTCTGCAGAGCTGTTGCTTTGCAAAGGCTATTTTAGGAAATGATGAGTGGGTTGTTCATGTTGGTGATCTGTGGTTGATATGCTCAACTCTCTCACTTTCCATCCCTCTGTAAACTCTAGCAGCCGCAGATACCTAGCCCACTTCTTCAGACCCTCAATATGCAGAGTCTGAAACAGAGATCATTTTGACTGAAATAAGATCTTTAGGGCGACATTTTATCTGGTATGAGCTGCCTAGATGCTTGTGAATATATGACAAGGCTTCCCTTGTTAAGATGTGGCTTTTGTGCACCCCACCTTTAAGTGCGCCACTTGACCATATTAAACAACAGGATGTACCTGAGGAACTCGGTCTAGTCCCTTATCACCCTTCCCCTGCAATTCATAACATGGGAAATAAAAACATGTGATCATATTTCCTCTTTACTGACAGAATTGCACTAGCTTCCTTTTGTATTCAGAATTCCATTAAAAATACACATTTTACAAACTACTTCCAAGTAGTGGGATAGGGCGGGGAAGCCAGGGTTCAAATCCCACTGTTGCTCTTTGTGATCTTGGGCATGTTACTTAACTTTCCATCTTCTCTATACTGTCTGGATGTTTTAAGGCCAAGCACTTATTCATGCCTGGAGCGGTCTAAATCTGAGATCAAGCGGGAACATCTAAGTCCATTGCACTTCCCCAGACAAGCCTCTACCATGCTCCCTGCCTACTTGGAGGACCCACACTGGAGATGTCTTTAAAAAACATTTGAAAAATGTCTCTGGGGATGTCTCCATGATTTAGACATCCACGTGAATGTTTTCAGACATCCAAATTTTTTTTTAAGGTAGCACAGATACTAAGGCTTTTAAAATGACCTCATAGTATATAAATGTTTTCATATAGGTGAGCCCTGTGAAGGCATTATACAAATCTACTACTTCTTGCTTATAGTGGTCATCTAAGCAGGCACCTTCATTTATGTCAGGCCATCCTGATATAATGCTAGCAACTATAAAGCAAACAGCATTTCAATGTTTTGCACTGGTACAACAGAATATTTTGTCAATAGATTAGTGATTAGAACCATATTTTTAAAATTCAGAAAACTTTTAAAGGCATGTTCTTTGAAAGTGTTTTAATTAGCTGTTTATTTATCTTGATAAGACATTTGTGACATCATTGTATTGATCTATATTATACTTAATTGGAAACCACATAAGGACATCATGAACAGGAATGGTATGACAAGCAGGACAAATAAATAAGCAAATACATAAAATAATACATTTTCTGTTATCTTCCAAGCACTTCTACCTTCTAGCCCTTCTGGGCTGCTGCGTCAGCAAAGGATGAATGCACAACATAAGTTCCAGCGAAGTCTTTATTAGTGTTGCACCCCAGCCCTTATTACAGAGCCAGTTAATTCTGGTTAAACTCCATGTCCTCCCAGCTGTTAGGTTATGCTTTGGCTCCAAAGTACAACCCCTCACCAGACATTACATCTCTTAGAAGAATGCTTTTCTATTAGGTATCTTCTGGAGGTGGGCTGAAGCATGCCCATTGCCTCCTGGTCCTGCTCTGGGATGAACTGTTCTTGCTGGCCCACCCTCAGTCTGGCTAACAGAACAGTGTCCTTCTCCCATAAACTGGGCTTGCAAGCTTTGGGAGATATCTTGGCAATGCCCCTGCACCTGCACCATCAGTATACCTGTTGCGTTAAAGTAGGCTTATATATCTATACTTGTATATTGTACACATGCACTTTTCAGCAGACGTTGCATATCTAGGGACATGCAAATGTGCACTTTATAAACTATGTGACCCCCCTCTGTGGACTTTAAAAATACAGGTGCATATGAATATATTTACTTTTCAGATGCATCAATCCTCTGATCCAACCTGTATTAAATGATTATCACAATGCATACATTTATAGGCCGATATTCAAAAGCACTTACACATTTACTGGTGGCTGCTAAATGCCTTATCCAATAATTTTCTGCGGCATCTAGTCAAACCATGTTTTAATGACTTAATTTTACTAACGTTAGGACATAGCATTTCTGTTTTACATATACCTCCGTTACCTCTATTCAGAAAAAAGTATAATTCTTTTTGTCATAGCAAATATTGATTAAAACAAAGCATAGTATATTTTCCTATTGTAGGAGGTGATCAGAGGGCGATTGACTTTGTGAGCAGAGCAGTAGTATTTGGCTTCAATTCCTGCAGAGATTACTCTTGTTTGAGAAGTGCCTTTCGTGGAGACAAATAGACTTTACCTTTCTGCGGAAAACAGATGCACTAGCATATGAGAGCAAGATGTTCTTGATCGATACAGAGGATTTGTATGAAATCGAAGTGATGGCATTATACAAATCTGCTTAAATGCACGGATTCTCCTGGAGGCAGGAGAGGAGGACAAGGAATTAAGGAATTGCACTGAGTCTCAGGTCCTTGCTTCTAACTCCCCTGCTACCCCTCCCTCCCCTCCGTTTGTTTAGGGGATGCCGTGTTCTGTTGGCACACGTTGGGCCCTCTGTTAAATATATGCCAGCAGCTATGCAGGGATCTCTGCTGCATGCCACTAGTCCAGCCTGTGCTTTGGATGCTGTGGCAGTGATTTGGTGTCCCAGGGTAGCACTTCATGTCGTAGATGCATGGTATTGGCATGCATCTCATGGCCTTGCAAATTGCAGATGACAATCTGGGGACCATTCTCTACATGTAGAATCTATACAAATGTGCCATGACTTACTTGGCTGCTGCTGGATCCAGGGCCAGCTTAACAGATAAGCCAGTAATGCACTGGCTCATAGTGCACAGTATTTAAGGGTACCCGAAGCCTGCCTTACTGACTTGATTTAAATAGGCTAAGGGAGCACCTTTTTTTTTGCTCACACAGCTGTGCTGCTTTGCCAGCCACCAGACAACAGCATTTCTAAAGGCAATAACAAACACTTTCTGTTTCATGCAAGAGTGCTCCTGCAGCTGTTTAAATTTGCTGCAAGAAGAGATGAAGAACTATGCTGGGAATGTAGCTGATGTGATGGGGGAGGAGGAGACTGGAAGGAAGCTGATACCTGGGTATAGAACTTGGACTGGGACTGGGGGCTGGACGGTGGGGGGGGGGGGTACTGGAGAGGAGCTGACACTGGGGAGTACTGGGGCTGGAAGGGAGATGACACCTGGGAATGGTTCTTGAAGGGAGCTGGGTACTGAAGGAGGGGGACTTTAAGGGAGCTGACACCTGGGGATGGTACTGGGACTGGAAGGAGGCTGGGCAGTGGGGGAGGGGGACTGGAAGGGAGATGACACTGGGGGACTGGGAATGCAAGGAGCTGATACTGGAAGATGCTGTGGGGGGGGAGCTGGAAGGGAACTGAAACTTGGGAACTAGGGACTCAAAGGGAGCTGACAGTAGGGAATGGTACTGCAAGGGGATGGATAGTGGGGGAGGGGTACTGGAAGGGAGATGACAATGCAGGGTGGTACTAGGACCAGAAGGGAGCTGACAGCTGGGGATGGTAGTATAATGTCTAGATAGTGGGGGAACGATACAGGAAGAGAGCTGACATAAAAGGCGGTGATACCGAGACTAGAAGACAGCTGATGCCTGGGGATAGAAGTGGGACTGGGAGGGAGCTGGACATTGCAGGAGGAGAATTGGAAGGGTGCTGACACGGAGAGGGTAGAAATGCAAGGGGCTGACACTGGAAGGTACTGAGAGGGGGAATGGAAGGGGGTTTGCAGTGGAATGGGGGGGGGGTTACTGTGACTGGAAGGGGACTGATGCTGGGGATGGAACAGAAAATGGACTAATGCTGGGAGGAACTGGAAGGGTACTGATGCTGGTAGATGCTGGGGTCAGGATGGGGAAAAGAGGCAGAAACTGGGGGACTGAAAAGGAAGAGGTGCAGATATTGTGAGTTTGGAGGGAGAAACAAAGTAATATATATTGGAAGATTGAGAGGAAGGGAGGGATACAAGAATGGATGCTGGGCTATGGAAGCGGAATGAGTTAATTTATTTTGAAGAAGGAAGCAGATGAATGAGTGCTGGAAAGAGTATTTTGAGGCAGAGGGCAGGTCTGGGGACATGGGGATGCAGCAAAGCAGGGACTCAGATTAGGTGGAGACTCTAAAACTGGATGAGAGAACAGAAGAAAGACTCTAGCTGGATATTGGGAGTGGAAGTGGGGATTTAGGGACGTGGGTTTAGCTGGGGAGTGGGGGTGGACATGGGACTAAGAAACTAACCAGAGATTAGGAGGAGGATGGGATTAGATGGTGTTGGGTATGAGTAAGACTGAGAAATATGGGGAGAGGAAAGGGTTTGAAGGATCCGGAGGATTTGAGAAGGTTTGAGAGCCAGTTGAAAAGAGGTGAGGGACAAAGGATAGGGGCATGTTTTTGAAGGTGAGAAAGGGTAGAAATTGGGGAGGTGAAAGGGGAAATAGAAACCTTGATAGGGGATAAAATGTAAGAAAGGGATTGGAGGTAAAGCTGGGATGAGTGATAAGAAAGGAGCTAGGGCATTAGGGGATGGGATCTAGGAGATAAGAAACAGAAAAAAATAGATGAGGCAGGAGAGGGGATGAATACAGAGCAAGGAAATAGGGGACTAGAAAGTGGGTGAAAGATGGGAGAATAGGATGCTGTGGAAGGAATGAGACAGAAGTGGGTAATGGTAAGATTGGAGAGGCAAGAAATATCAGGAAAATGTGCCCCTTCTTTTCTGAACATACTACTCTAGACACTTATTCACTCTTTAGTCACTTCCTGTCTAGACTTTTGCAATCTCTTCCTTGCTGGTCTCCCTCTGAATCATCTCTCTCCCCTTCAATCTGTTCAAAACTGAGCTGCGTGGCTAATCTTCCTTCAGCCTCAATATGCTCATATAACCCCTCTTCTCAAGTCACTTCAATGGCTCCCTATCCATTTCCATATCCAGTTCAAACTTCTCCTACTGAGCTATAAGTGCACTAATTCTGCTGTTTCTCACTACCTTTCCTCTCTTATCTCTTCTTACACCCTCCTCAGGATCTCTGCTCTTCTGGCAAACACTTCTATCTCTGCCCTTCTCTTCTACTGCCAACTCCAGACTTTGATCCTTCCACCTTGCTGCTCCTTATGCCTGGAACAAACTCCCTGAGTCTGTATGGCAGGCTTCACCTCTGGCTCTTTTCAAATCCAGGCTGGAAACTTACCTCTTTGAGGCCGCTTTTGGATCCTGATCTGATTAGTCTCCTATGTGTTTTCTGACCATTCCTCTTGATGTATCCCTGTTCTCAACTGCCATGTTGTCTGTCTAGACTAGATGGCAAGCTCTGAAGACCGGGAACTGTCTCTTGCATGTCTCTGTACAGTGTTGCATATGCCTTCCAGTGCTATACAAATCAGTAGTAGTAGTAAGTGGTAAAAGGCGAAAAGAGGGAGACTAAAGGGCAGAGATGAGGAGGAATGAAAATCTAGCTTTAGATTAGGTAAAAAGACAGATGAGAGAAAAACAATAAGTCAGAAGGATCAATGTCGGAGAGAGATGTAGGAAAAGAAGGGAAGAAGACAGGGAGAGTGAAAAACAAACAAACAAAACAATGGAAATGAGATTCTGGGAAACGTTGGAGACAGCCATGAAGAGGAAGTGTTAAAGAGAGGCCAGAGCCAACCCAGCTAGAAAAATAAAAAGATCAGACAACAAAGGTATAAAACAATGTCAGTCTTTAGAGAATGAAATACGGCAGCTTTGAAAAAGTGCATTTCTTATAACTCACTATAGGTGGAAATGCATCTCTGTTTTTCTTTCTTCAGTGTTACACTGATCAAAGTCTATTCTTTTGAGTTTACATTTCAATTTTTGTTTGCATATTTGTTTCTAACTTGTAGTTTGTTATTCTTTACAAGATGATGGTCTGCTTTCCATGTTCAGTTGAAGTGGTGCATTCTGTTAACATGTTGATTCTAGCTAGGAATTCTGTAGCAGTTCGACTCATTCTCCTTTCACCATTGGAGGTGTGCTAATGTGCTAGAATATTTGGACTACTGAATTTTCATAGTTAGGGTTAGTGCAATTTAAATTTTTGGGCTTGGTGCTGGTGTGGTTTTGTAAGTTTTGAGCGTCCATTTACAGGGTTTGTGTTACTCTATACAATGTCTTGGAGTGGATGGAGTTTGTGCTCTTATCAATGATGTGATACCATAATTTGAACAGAATCTACAGTATATTGAGTTATAAAGTAAAACACTCTACTTCTGCTCTGCATGTGTTGTTGGGAGGTTTATTAGTTAATCTGGAAACAATCCACATGAATGAATTATACTCAGGGCTAGCCCTCGAGTTGGTTCAAGGTTTTGGCACCTTAGGCAAAACTTAAGCTTTACACCTCCATTGGCTGTCAAAATCTATTGTTTAGCTTTGAATGACCTATTCTTTGATGCCCCTCAGAAATTGCCACCATAGTTAGTTTGCTTGGTGGTTGGGCCTACCCTGATTATACTCTATTGGACTGATATTCAAAGGTAATTATGCATTTGCCTATCCATGCACTTTCAAAAAATATATAAATAATATCAGGACATTTAAAATAGCTAAACAGTTAGATATTATCTGTATATTTATGGATCATGGTAGGAGAAGAGTGAGAGCAGGCCAGAAAGTTATCTAGATAGCAGTTAAGTTATATGTTTAGTTTATTCCTACACTAAATATATAACTTAACAGAGAGTGCCAACGGTCACCGTACTGCCCATATATTTTGCATTACTACCTATATGGATAGTGGCACTGAATATTTACTCTTATTTGTCCAAATCATTCCACAAGATTGTCCCTGGAGGGAGGAGTGCAAAAGTAAAAAGTTGGCTCAGGATGCCACAACCCCTTGAGCCTGCCTTGGCTAAATCCGCCACATGGCCCATAATCACACCTTCATTGAATCCATATCTGAAAGAATGGGGTAGCATTGGTTAGGTAAAATTGAGAACTCATGCTTAGGCATGCATTCCCTTAACCAGTTCTTCCCCATTGTCCACATGCCATCTTCCCATCTGTTGCCTCTGAATTGAGAGTCTGCTCTGTGGAGGAGTGCAGGAGGTGTGGCCTGTGGTCATTTAGGGTCCCTGGTACCAGGTGTAGGGCATATCTTTCAGCCCTCTCTTCTGACATCCTGGTTCCCAGCACAACCCATGTGCTTTGCTGATGGCTGCCATCTGTTGTTGTGTACTATCTGGCCATAGTGTTTCTGCTTTAATTCTGTTTTGACTCTGTCTTCCAGAACTGCCTGCTGAGACGGAATGGGCAGGAGACCATTCCGCTACTGGCTTTGACATCACGTTGACCCCTGCATGACAGGCCTTTTGCCTTCCTGCAGCACACATCAAACAGATAGCTGCCCAAAGTGGTGTTGAGCCTGGTCTGGGTAATGGAGAGATACTTGGGGCAAGTGGTGCTTGATCTAGAAGTTCTGCACGGGCTGAGCTGGAGAAGGGTCTGGAGAATAAGATAGCAAGTGGCATGAAAGGTCCTTTGACTGAGGTGGAAGTGAGTGGTAGTGAGCCATCGGAGTGTAGGCATGTTCAGGCTGTGTGGGGAAACATCAGAAACTAAATGCCATTAGAATGGCCCCACAATTAGACTCTGGAGAGTGTCTGGCAGGTGGTGGCCTCAGTGGATGCAATGATTTTGGCTATGGCTACATTAACATGGGATATGTACTCTAAATTGCTAAGCAAAGACACAGAGCACTCTCAATTGGATCTGCATGGGAAAAAAATGGAAGAAAAGCTAGTGAAGTTGGATGAGACTGAAATTATCCTAAAAAAATGGAAAATATAGAAAATGCTCTGCAAGCTCTTAATTTGAGAGTTATCAATTTTCCCAATCAATGCTTCAGATGCATTTCAAAGAAATTCTTCAGATCCCTGAAAATGCAGTTCTGCATGTATCCAGGGCCAGTCCATTCACTGGGCACACTAGGCAGTGGCCTAGGATGACCAGCCCCAGTAGGTGGCATTGCTACCATTCCTCCTTGAAGCAACAGCTTAGCATCATGGCAGGTTTTAAACAGGGACTAAGGCGCTGCCTCGCCTGCCTTGCTGCCCCCCCGGGCATCCATCTTCTTGCCTGGGGGTGGGGTGGCACAGCAATCTCTCTGCTTCATCAGGGCTTAAAGTGCTCAAGCTGGTGCACTCATAGTTTGCCACCCTTGCACCCCTTCAACAGCATCAGAGGGGTCAGAAGTGGCAGGCCATGAGCATGCCAGCATGGGAAATTAAAGGCCTGATGCTGTGGAGGGATCGCCATGCCACCCCTCCCCTGGTGAGAAGATGAATGCTGGGGAGCAGCATGGTGGGTTGGGCAGTACCACAATCCTCGGGGAGGGGAGTATGGAGGGTCTGCCTAGGGTAGCAGAAACTCTCGGGCCGGCTTTGCATCTATGTAAGATATACAGTATTTTCTGCTAGAAAAGAAAGAGCTTCCAGGTTTGGATAATGTTTCTCTGGGCCTCGCTGCACTGAAAATATCTGACCCTTTAAATCTGACTGCCTTTCTTCAGAGCTCCAAATTGGAGGTTTTTCAGTGTGGAACTTTGTTGGTAACATTTGTGTTTCCTCAAGACTAGGATCATGTTTTGAGACTGTTTTTTAAGTATATATCCACCTGTTCATGGGGGATAAGATTTGGATTTTTACTGATGTATCAAGATCTATCCAGGAGAGGAGGAAGAATTGTATTATTATGCGTAAAGAGGCCCAGGATCTGGGTTCCTCTTTTATGTTGCCTTTTCCTTGTCAAGGGAGTTCCTCCCCACCCTGATCCACCCACAGGACATTTAAATTGAAACACGCTCAAGGAATGAGAAGACCAGCACCCGGTGGGAGTGAGAGGTGTTGAATTTAAATTGAAACATGCTCAAGGTGTTGCTGTGCTTAAGGGCCTCGCGGAGCAGCAGCAGTCTTCTTCAATCAACCAGACACACCACTGCAACCGAAAGCACTGCCTCAACAGGTCCTTAAGAGAGGCCGCTGTTTGACATTCATAGAGGCATCAGCAATCCAGAAGAAACCCCATCTTCAGATCAAGTACATGATTACCTCAAATGCCATATCTGCCACTGCACAACTATTCCCTACTATCATCAACAGTGTAGCAGAAGACCAAACGTAGACACAAGACAAACAAAAAGAACCACCCGAACTGTCCTCACCAACACTCAAGATGAACCCCCTAACCCTAACACTGGGGTGGATCTGTACCATCATACTGATTGCAAAAGCTTCCTCACTCACTTCAAGGAGGGAACACATAACCCCAATCCTAAAAAACCTGCACTGGCTCCCAGTTCAATCTAGGATCACCTTCAAAGTCCTGACACTGACTCACAAAGCCATTAATAAAAACTCTTCCATGTCACTCACAGATCTCATCCAAACTACACCCTAAACAGAGTCAGGAGATCAGCCTCAGTCAATACATTGAACATCCCAAAGGAAATCATAAAATGCTCGCAATCAACCAAAAACAGAGCATTCGCCTTTTATGCACCGACTTGCTGGAACGCCCTACCCCCTACTATCCGGGCCATAAGTGATCTTATCCAATTTAGGAAGACACTTAAAAATCACCTGTTCCTACAATACTACACACACCCAGGTCACCACACACCCCCTGCCACACCTACGAGCCCATGTAGCCCGCCAAATTCCAACCCTCCTGCTAGTAGCACTTCACTCATCATGATCACTACAGATCCAATTTATATATAGCTGAATGATACAGGTACATTTGTTGATAGTTTATTATTGATCCATGTACATATGTTGATAGTTTATTCTGCACATAGTTACCTTGTTCGTATGTCTCCTGTACATAACTCCCTGTTATAATGTAAATGCAGTTCATTCCCCTGCTCTGCATAGTTTCGTTTCATGTGAACCGCACTGGTGTAAAGAGCGCGGTATATAAGAAAGTTAAATAAATAAAATAAAATAAATAAATAAATATCTACATCCCTACTATTCCAACTAGCAACTGCACCACAATCACAGAGGCATATTACAAAACAAAGAACAGAGGGCCCTGCAAATTCATCAGAATTAATCCATCTAACCCCTGTAATCTTCCCTTCAGACACTCACAGACAACTCACACACGTCTCAAATGTGCCCTCCTGAATGCACGCTCCACATGAAACAAAACCGCAATGCTCTCAGAGTACCCGAAGGAAAATGACCTTGACCTAATGTTTGTAACTGAAACCTGGCTAACAATCACTGACAATGTCCTATTGAACCAACTACTACCAACAAATTACAACCTTTTTAATTGCCCAAGATCCTCCAGAAGAGGAGGGAAGTACTTATCCTGACTAAAGAACACCTACAATTATGCACACTAGGCACAATATCAGAAGAAGGCCTGGACATGATCATGAGCATAAACAAATACCTGACACTAGGTTTAGCCTACAGAGCTCCAACTGCATCTATAAGGAACTCTCCCAAATCCTCCAAGTGATCTGGGACCTCCCAAAAAATGACAAACAAATAATACTACTTTGGGACCTCAACCTACTATCAGCCCCAAGTAAAACAGCAAGAGCCTTCAAACAAGCATTGGAGGAACTAGAATACACTCAGATTGTAAAAGAACCCACACATGATAAAGGGTCCTTGACCTAATCTTCATTGCAAACTACCCTGAACCTAACACCCTGACCACAACGTTACTAACAGAAGTCCTATGGTCTGACCATAAAACTATTACCTTCCTCCTACCCCAAAGTTTACCCGCAAGCCCAAACACCCAGCAACTGAATCAATAGAAAGGTTCATAAGATAGGACAAGGAAACCTTTCTTCAAAGAATAACCCCACAACTAATCCACAACTCAAAAAACCTAGATAACTTGGTGGACAACTGGAATACAACAATACAAAGAACAGTGACTGTTCCTCAATCTAGGATACTTCCAAGCAGGGCCGGCCCGTCCATTGAGCAAGAATGTTTTTTGCACAGGGCCCCGCGTTTCAGGGGGCCCCGCGCAAAAAACATCTTGCATCCCAGCAAAGTTTAAAAAAATCAGAAACCGGCTGCGGCTGCCGCCGTGGCAGCAGCAGAATCGAGAATCAGCCCATTTACAGTCCTTACCACCCCCCCCCCATCAGCCCAGCTAAGTTTAAAAAAAACCCCAGAAACCGGCTGCTGCTGCCGCTGCCGCCGTGGCAGCGGCAGAATCGAGAATCCCGCGGGGCCCCCCTGTCCTGCAGTCTTCTATGCGGCCTCAGCGTCGGCTGTCAGAGCTGCGCGAAGAGAGAGAGCTTCTCCTCTCGCAGCTCTGTTAATCACGCCGTGGGGCTGATGGGAAATCCCAAAAGCCCCGCGGCGGGATTAACACAGCCGCGAGAAAGGGAAAATCACCCATCGCGTGGCTCTGAAAAGCCCGCGCTGAGGCCGCATAGAAGACTTCAGGACAGGGGGCCCCGCAGGATTCTCGATTCTGCCGCTGCCACGGCGGCAGCAGCAGCCGGTTTCTGGGGTTTTTTTTTAAACTTAGCTGGGCTGATATGGGGGGGGGGTAAGGACTGTAAATGGGCTGATATGGGGGGGAGGGGGGTTAGGACTGGTAATTGGCTATAGGGGGTTCGGACTGGAAGTGGGCTGATGGGGGGGGGTTAAGACTGGGAATGGGCTACGGGGGGTTAGGACAGGTAATAGACTATGGAGGGGCTAAGACTGGAAATGGGCCGATGGGGGAAGTTATGACAGGTAATGGGCTATGGGGGGCTACGACTACAAGTGGGCTGATGGGGGGATTAGGACTGGAAACGGGCTATGGGGGGGTTTAGGACAGGTAATGGGCTGATGGGGGGTTACAACAGGTAATGGCGGGGCTAAGACTACAAGAGGGCTGATGGGGGGGTAGGACTGGTAATGGGCTGATGGGGGGTTAGGACTGGTAATGGGTTGATGGGGGGGTAAGACTGAAAATGGGCTGATGGGAGGGTAAGGACTAGAAGTGGGCTGATGGGGGGGGGAGGACTGGTAATGGGCTATAGGGGGTTCGGACTGGAAGTGTGCTCATGGGGGAGCGAGGACTGGTAATGGGATGGGGGGTTGCTAGGACTGGAAATGGGCTGAGTGAAAGGGGGGCTTGAACGGCAAATAGCTGATGGGGACAGGGGCTTGGAATGGAAATGGGCTGAGTGGAAAGGGGGCTTGAACTGCAAATAGCTGATGGGGAGGGGTGCTTGGAATGTAAAAGGTCTGTGATGAGATGAAGCAAGGACTGGAAATGGGTTGAGTGGGGGGGGGCTAGGACAGGAAATGGGCTGATGGAGGGGCCAGGATAGGACTGGAAATGGGCTGTTGGGGGTGCTAAGGTTGGAAATGGGCTGTGGTGGGGGCTTGAATTGAAATGGACTCATGGAGGGGCTAGAACTGGAAGTAGGCTCATGGGGGGCTTGGATTGGAAATGGGCTGAGTGGAGGGGAGCTAGGATTTGACATGGGCTGATGGTGGGGCTAGGAAAGGAATAGAAATGAGCTGATGGGGGGCTGGGATTGGAAATGAGCTGATGGAGGAACTGATAGGACTGGAAATGGATGGGGGAGCTAGGACTGGAAATGGACTGATGGTGGGGCTAGGATAGGATTGGAAATGGGCTGATGGGGGACTAGGACTGGAAATGGGCTGATGCAGGGACAAGAAGGGAGCAGATGCTGGGTGGGGCTGGAACTAGAAAGGAGCTGATGTTGGGGGAGGATTAGAATGGGATGGAGCTGGGAGAGTGAAATGGAGAGGGAAAAATTTTGCGTGGGAGGGAAGACAAATCTATAATTGGCCGGATATTGGGAGAGTAAGTGGGGATTGAGGATGGAGGGGTAAAATTTGAGTGGATGAAATAGGAATGAGGAAAGAGCAAAAGGAGAAAGATTAGTATGTTAAAGCAGATGTAGAGAGAAAATGGAAAAAAAAAAACAAGACAGAAGAAAGGACAAATGGACAGCAGATGGAGAGTTAGCAGAAGACACGAAGAAACCAGAAGAAAGTGGCTGGAACCATTGCAACTGAAAAAAAATGCACAAAAGGTAGAAAAATCTCTCTTTATTTTGAATTTATTAATTGGAATATGTCAGCTCTGGGAAATGTGCATCATTAATTTTTGCGCTTTGTTTAGTACAAGAGGAAATTAATTTATAGTTTTATTTCTACAGTGTTGTTGTATATTCCAAGTTTGGCTTTTGGGGTTCCCAGTTTAATTATTGTCCTCCTGTTTCTAAATTGTGATTCCTTGTTTGGTGATGGTCTATGTTCTGCATGTGTAACTGAGCTGAGGTATTCTGTTTATATAATTCCTATTTCACATTGCCACTTGTTCTTTCCCCAGTAGATCATGTATTGTTGTTCTCTGAAATGTATTGGTTTAATATTTGCAGTGTTGCCTTTTGATAGTTAGGGTATGGTGCTTTGTGAGTCCTGGTAGTGCTGTTAGGATACGGCGGGTTTGCTATGGGTTCTAAATGGGCAGTGTTTGTAGTAGTTCCTAATGTGCCTGGCGGTTGGTACTGGATTATAGTAATGTAGTAACCTTTTAGTCTTTCTTTATCCATATACTCATTAAGAGGCATGTTTACTAAAAGTTAGTGTATGGTAACATTATGCAAATATTTATGCAAATGAGGCACCTTATGCAAATGAGGCCCCGCACCGAGTCTCCGCACATGGCCCCGCACCCCCCTTGGGCCGCCCCTGCTTCCAAGGCGACAAACTACAGCAGCATGGTAAACGGCTGAACTAAGAAATAAAAAAAGGCTACTCCGGAAATAGGAGAGAAGGTGGAGACAGTCACTCTTGCAATAGGACCAAACTGAATTAATGAACAATCTGAAAGACTATCAGAATACAACCAATACTGTGAGATGTCAATGCCACTCAAAACTCACACTATCAGCTATAAACTGCCCCAGAGAGCTATTCGATTTGGCTAATTCCCTACTCAGAAACCCCAACCAGGCAAACCAAGCACAACACATATCACCCCAGAAAATGGTTGAACATCTCCAAACTGAAAGAAGCAATGTTCACATCTCAACAACGATGCTCAACGACAACACAAATACACTTCCCACCATGCCCCAGTAGTCTGACTTCCTGATCCCATCAACAGAACAGCTTGAGAACATCATTGTCTCCCTCAACACTACCACCTCCTACAATGATCCATACCCAGTAAACTGGATCAAACTGACCCGATCAGACCTCATAGTCCACATACATAGAATCACTCAGCTCTCACTAATGCAATGATACATGCCAACAAGTCTGAAGCACACCTCTATATGCCCAATTCTAAAAAACCCGAAACTAGATTCTAGTGTTCCCTGCTCATATCCCCCCAAACCATTATTCACAAATATTATTGAAAAAGTTGTACAGATCCAACTCCAAGACCAAATCAGCCAACATGCACCCCTAGACCTTCAGCAACATGGCTTCAGATCCCACCATGGCGTTGAGACACTCCTAACAGCCTACTGGACAGATTGATGCAAGGCATCCAGAACTCTAAACAAGGATTTATGCTTATGTTTCTGGATATACAGGCTGCATTTGATTCCGAGCCCCATGATGCTCTACTTCACCACCTACAAGACATAGGAGTACATGGAACAACACTAAAATTGTTTGCATCTTACTTATCAAACCACATCCAACAAGTGAGATTCACAGGAGCTACCTCAACCCCCTTCCTGCTCAAACAAGGCATACCACAAGGCTCCTCTCTATTGGCACTCCTTTTAAACACATTCATTCAATCCATATGTACAATTATACAATCCCACAAGGTATAGAATCATATATATGCAATGATATTATCCTCTACCTACCTTTCTCCATAGTAAAAACCTCATTTACTGTGCTAATAAACAGTTTTACAGCAATCTCCAAATGTTTCTTGGATCATAACCTAAACATCAACCTGGACAAAACAGATATCCTTTTCATCACCAAAGACACAGAATTTACAGTCCTGACTGACATTAAAATAGGCAACAAACAAAAACAGGTCAAAACAGAAGTACATTACCTGTGGATAATTCTAGATCAAAAATTAACCTTTCAAATCTACATCAAGAACATCATCAGACTCACTTATCAAAAGATAAAGACAGCCAAACTCCTACGGCCCCTACTAAGTCTACACAACTTTCGGACAGTCTTCCAGGCAATGATATTTCCCCACATTGACTGTTCCAATATTATTCCTCAAGGCCTCCCGGAATACGTCATCCACCCCTATAACTAATGCAGAATACTGCTGCACTAATCATTTATGGTGCTTTCAGGCACGAACGAGACACACCACTCCTGAAAGCATTGCACTGGTTATCAATCGCGGCCCACATAACATTTAAAATGATCTTCACAACCTTCAAAATATACAGTCAACTCTCAGCTGTCTACCTACAGTCACTCATCCAAGTCCCAAGCAACTGACCAAGATGAAAAACGAACATGCCATGCTCTCCATACTAACAATGCACACATCTAGCACTCAAGCAACCTCAAAGAGAGCCTTCTCAATCTATGCACCAATCATCTGGAACAAGCTGCCCTATATCTTATGGACCACTCAAGACCTCACTGAATTCAGACAGAAGATAAAAACCCACCTGTTTAAAGTATGCTTTGGGACCTAGCACTTCACTATGGACTAAGATAAAGCGGGATATAAAACAGTTAAATAAAAAATATAAATAAATATTTGTTTAGGATCAACAATGTTAGATGTCTTTTTCTTGAACCCTCACAATTTAGATTTTTTTTGCTTCCAGACTTCTCCTTGCTCAGACTTCTACTCCAGTTAATTAAGGCTTGCAATTGTATGTAAATATGCCTATTCCCTTTTTTCTTAAGTTTTTTTTTTTTTGCTTTTCCTTTTTGTTATTCCTCCTGGAAGCAATGTTGTCCCTATATTGTGCCTGTTTTAGTGCTTATGATTTTTCCTTTGTATTTTTGATGCCTTAAGTTATTTGTTTGCCTCAGAGTGCTTTGCCATTCTGATAATATACTTGTAAATTGTTGATATTCATATTAAAAAAACAAAACAAAAACAAGATTTACATCGGGCCTGGGCATTGTTAACAAATACTATCTTGGAACCCCCGATTAGATGTATTCCACACTTTAAGAAAGGTGGAAGGAAGGCCATACAACTGCTGGCATGATTTAAAGGTGAGGTCAGAGAGGCTGTTACAGCCAAAACAGTATCTTTTGGGAAATGGAAAAAGGAAGGCAGGAGAAGAGAATCTTCCGCAGGAGTATCAAGGGATCAGAGCGGAAGCTAATGACCACGGCCAACACAATGAAGATGGTATTATTATTAAAGGCTATTTTATACCATCTTCATTGTGTTGGCCGTGGTCATTAGCTTCCGCTCTGATCCCCCAAATGGAAAAAGGAGCCAAATGATGAAACCAGGAAACAACATAATAGCAAGTTAGATGCAAGGCATTGATAAGGCAGGCAAAGAGAAAATTTGAAAAGAAGCTTGTCACAAAAGCAAAAATGCATAATAAAAACTTTTCCAAATATATTTGTAGCAAAAAACTATGAGAGAGTCTATTGGACCATTAGATGATAGAGGAGTAAAAGGGGCGCTAAGGGAGGGCAAGGCCATAGCGGAGAGACTGAATGAATTCTTTGTGTTGGTTTTTACTGAAGGAACTGTAGGGAAGTAACCCATACCAGAAATGGTATTTAAGGTGAGTTATCGGAGGAATTGAAACAAATCTTGATAAACAGGGTGGATGTAATGCAGCTATTTGATAAAATAAAGAGTAGAAAATAACCTGGACTAGATTAAATAAATCTCAGCATGCTGAAAGAAATGAAATCTGAGATTGCATACCTACTATTAGTAATCTATAAACTATCATTAAAATCATTTGTAGTATTCGAACAGTGAAGAGTGGCCAATGTAATGCCAATTTTTTAAAAGGCTTCCAGCAGTAATCGGGAAAACAAGAGACTGGTGAGCCTGTCATCAGCACCGGGCAAAATGGTAGCAACCATTACAAAGAACAAAATTACCGAACATGCAGATAGTCATGGTTTAATGGGAGAAAGCCAAAATGGATTTAGTGAAGGGAAGTCTGTCTCACCAATCTCTTATATTTTTTGAAGGTGTGAATAAACAAATAGATAAAAGTGAGCCAGTTGTATCTGGATTCTCAGAAGGCCTTTGACATAGTCCGGCATGAGAGACTCTTGGCAAAATTAAAAAGTCTTGGGATAGGAGGCAGTGTACTGTTGTGGATTAGAAACTGGTTAAAAGATAAAAAACAGAGGGTAGGGCTAAATGGTCAATTTTCCCAATGGAGAAAGGTGAATAGGAGAGTCCCCCAGGGATTTGTGTTGGGCCCACTGCTTTCTAACATATTCATAAATGACCTGGAAATGGGAATAAGTGAGGTGCTCAAATTTACAGATGGTACAAATTTATTCAAAGTTGTTAAAACACAAGCAGATTGTGAAAAATTGCAAGAGGACCTTGACAAAATGGGAGATTTGCTGTCAAAATGGCAGATAAATTTAATGTGGACAAGTGCAAAGTTATGCACTTAGGGAAAAACAATCCAAACTATGGTTACGTGATGCAATGTTCCACATTAGGAATCACCACTTAGGAAAAGGATCTAAGCAATATGTTGAAAACCTCTGCCCAGTGTATGAGTTATAGCGGCGGCCAAGAAAGCAAATAGGATATTAGGAATCATAAGGAAAGGAAAATAAAACCAAGGATTTCATAATGCCTCTGTATCGTTCCATGGCATGACCGCACCTTGAATATTTTGTATGATTCTCATCACCATATCTTTAAAAGGGTATAGCAGTATTAGATAAGGTATATGGAAAAAAGGGGACTGTTGTAGTTGTTGATATGGAATGACAGACTAGATAGGCCAAGTAGTCTTTTCTGTCATCATATTTCTATGTTTCTACAGAGAAGAGTGACCAATATTATATTTGTAAACTGTTTTATACACCCAGCAAAAGACAGTATAGTAAACAGAATAAATCATAAACCATAAAATGATGAAAGGGATTGAAGGATACCCCTATGAGGAAAGGCTTAAAAGGTTAGGGCTCTTCAACTTGGAAAAGAGACAGCTGAGGGGAAATATGATAGAGGTCTATAAATTAATGAATGGAGTGGAATGGGTAAACGTAGGTTAGTTGTTTACTCCTTCAAAGAGTAGAAAGACCGGGGGACATGCAATGAAGCTACAATGTAGCACTTTAAAGACCGATTGGAAAAATATGTTTTCACTCAACATATAATCAAGCTCTGAAATTCATTACCAGATGATGTAGTAAAAAAGCTGTTAGAGTAGCTGGGTTTAAAAATGGTTTGGACAAGTTCCTGGAGAAAAAGTTAATAAACCATTATTAATGAGGCCCATGGAAATCTACGTCTTATCTCTAGGTTAAGCAACATGGAATCTGTGTACCCTTTTTAAGAACCTGACAAGTACTTGTGACCTGGATTGGCCGCTGTTGGAAACAGGATACTGTGTATGATGAACCTTTGGTCTGACACACTACAGCATATTTTATGTTCTTATTCTCTATGGGGATTATGCAAGTGTAAAGCAGCCCATCTTCTGTTACTGCGCATGCAAATCCCATGCAGGCCAGGCATGTGTATCTTCACAGGCAGTAAATTCAAATTTTAGAAGTGCCATGTATGTGCCTGACGCCCTTTGTAGAATCAACATAGCCACGTGGTTGCCTTTGCTCTTCCCCACCATTGCCTCCACAGCCTTTCTAAAATGTGTCTTTATATAACTAAAATGTCTTGTTATTCAAACAACCTTGTAGCTTAACAGTTATTAGACAGTCCCTGGAAATAATCATAATTGAAAATGTTGTTGATATTCAAAGATAATGTATAATATAGACAGGATAATTGAATCACAGAGAACATTTTGAGTGTTCTTATATGCAGGGCCAGTCAAGATGAGATGCCCTAGTTGATCTTCATCCCTTGCATCCCCGACCCCCCATGGCATCCATTGCTACCACCACTGCCGCCTGTCTCTGGGACCTGCAGCGCCCTGCGGCGCTTATCTTACAACTTCTGCACCATGGGGCTGTTGGCTTCTGCCCCTTCAGACCATTGGAGAGGGGGGAAACAAACAGCCCCATGGCAACGAAGTTGTAAGGTAAGCCATGGGATTCTTTGTGGCCATTGACTCCCCTGCAGGTCCCGAAAGGGGCAACAGCGGTGGCAATAGGTGACCCCCTCATATGGTGTGTATGTTTTTGAAAAATTTACTGAGAATAATTTAGAATGATTGTTGAGAGTAATTGTAATAACAAGGGACCACCACATTTTACAGTTTTTTGATAAAAAGGTTGTGCTATGTCATTTAAGAGCCAAGAGTTATATTTACTATGGATAGGAGTATAGTAGAATTTTCAGTTTTCATATTGTGATAACTAAGTGCTCAGCTACTTGAAGCAGATATCGTAAATGAAATTGGATAATCAGTTCAACAGCTATTGAGGGTTGTGATGTAGCAGACTCTTATGAGGCAATGGAAACTGATAGTGATCCGGTGGAGAGAGCCGGTACTGCAGGGGAATGCAGGAATTTTCTCTGATGAAAGGAAAAAATGCAGAGCTAATCAGGAACCACTCCTCACTTCAAGGCAGGTGAGAAGCCAAGTCCCTGATTGGGCACGCCCAAGCAGGAGGCGGGCAGTGCAGCACTCAGCCATCTTGTTAAAAACCCAGAAACAGTTAGACAAGAGAGAGGACCACCAGGAGAGGGAAGAAGGACACAAGCACCTGGACGAGGACAGGTCAGATGATCAGGAACAGGAACCGAGAGAGAGAGAACCACTAAGCAACTGTGATCCAAGAAGGAGCAGACAGGAGTTGGGAGACTCAGGGGCAGAGAAAGATTTCTGGAAGCAGAAGAATTCTAAGGCACCGAGAGACCCAAGGCTGCAGCTCAGGAATTTAAAGGATCCAGAAGAACCTTGGAATAGGAGGCAAAGGGATAAGGAATTACCCTGGAAGAAGCCCAAGCACAAGGTATCTGGTGGGTGTGGCACGGCTAGCAAGCTTAACAGTGGAAAGCCAGAAAGAGTGGATTTTAATTGTGAAAGACAGGATAAAGGCAGAAAGTTTGATAATAACTGGTTAAGCCAAGAAAAGCCTGTTTGTTTTCCTTTTAACACTCTGAGAGACTCTCTAAACACAGCTGGAGCGTTTTACCCTGCATTGCCATGTGGAGATAGGTGGGGGAAGGGAAATGCTTGCACGCTGAAATGTTGTCCAAGTAAAAGCACTGATAATTGCCTAGAGATAAGAAATATAAACAAGCATTTACCTGAAGGAGGATTTGCTCAGCCTAGCTCAGAAAACACACAGGCTGAATTACTTCTCACTGAATTCAGAGAGTTCCTTAAAAACAGAGCAGTTTCTACTCAGAACGTAGCAAAGCCCTTGATCAGCTGGCAAGAAGAAATGCCTTTAGTTTCTTTGCCATCTACAGAACAGGAAGTCCTGATGGATTGCTCTACTTGTATGATTCCAAAGGACATTTAACTGATTTGCTTGCCAGTGTTGTATGTAAGAAAATAGCAAAGTTAGCTCACTGTTTGCTGTGATAAAAGGGCTTATCTGAAGAGAATAAGTGGAAGCATATTCTGTGCCATTCAGGAGCCGTGCTGATATCAGAGTTTCTGTTACCTAATGAAAAGGAGATCACATGACAGGTGAATGTGATCAGTAATGGACATTCAGTTAAGCAGTGAAAAAAGCCTTGTTTAAGTTCAGATTCTCCATCTTGTTTTGTGCCATATTATTTCATTAACGTCTGCTGCATTTGAACTGCGAAAGTGGGAAATAAACCTCAGAAAAAGAAATATTCTTTGCCTTGCCTTATCACTTGAGCACCAACACAACTACAACATTAACCCTCAAGGGCATTCAAGGCCAGCCCCTCCCTTAACCCTCAAGGTCCAGGGAGTGGGTGGGTGGCAAAGTGGCGTAGTATTGAGGATACTGCGCAGGCGCAAGAAATAACTACAGCAAGATCTGCAGAAGCTGACTTCCAGGAGGTGCCCAGCCGAAGAGCTGACCAGCCCGGACAAGGAAGGAGACTGCAGGACTACAGGATATTCTGTTCCTGACGTGCTTGTATACCACCTGAGCCAGGTAAAGGGTATCCACCCCGGGTAACCAGGATACCAGGGCAAGGGTGAAGCCTAGTGGTGACTAGGGAGAAAGGAAAAAAAAAAAAAAGAGCAGATAGCCAAAGTGTACTGTGTTTTCCGCACTTGGGTCTCTTTTTTTTTATTTGTTTCAGGTATCCCAAGATGGCGATGGACGCCAAAGAAATTTTTCAGTGGATGGCGATGCAGCTGGAGCGCCAGCGAGACCTTGCGTTAGAGGCCCAGGCAAAAGCCAACGCAAGTATGCGTGAACAGCAGCAACCTCTACTCACTCTCATGGAGGAATGGATGAAAGAGAGGAAGCAAGCCGCTGGACAATCATCCACTACAGGTTCCATTGTAACAGGCCCTGTACAACCTGTGGGTTTACAGGCGGGAACTGTGTTTAATTTTGGACAGCTTACCAATCAAGATGACGTTGATGACTATCTTGAGAGCTTTGAAAGAGTAGCTCGCCTTAGCTCATGGCATAAGGAGCACTGGGCTCTAAGACTGGCAGCATCCCTGCTGCCATGGCTGGTAATTATGATGAAGTAAAAAAGGTGATCAGGGAGAGATTAGGGCTCACTCCTTTAGTCTACCACACACGTTTGAGGAGTGTGAGACTGAGGCCGAGTGAGACGCCTAAGTCATTATATCATAGGATTCAAAGCTTGCTTGATAAATGGTTAACTCCAGAAGGGAGGTCTGTGGAGTCAATACTGAATGCTTTGACATTAGAGCAGTACATGAGCGCTGTACCACAGGGAATCCGCACCTTCCTAATCTTGCAGAATTGCAAAACTCCCCAAGAAGCTGTTGCACTCTCTGAGAGATATATAGAGGCAGAGCTAACTGCCCAGAGAGCTGGCACTACTTCCCAGGAGTCACGCAGCCGCAGATTAGAAAGGGACGGGAGGGTGCAGGACGACCCTGTAAAGATGTGCATGCCTTTATGGAAAAGCTCTAAGAATAGGCTAAAATGTTACAGATGTGGGCAAGAGGGACATTTGCAAAAACACTGTATTGAAAAAACTGCATTGATAGCGGGTTGTCCCAGGGATGATAGACCTGGATTTCTTTTTGCTATTGAAGTACAGGGATTTACCACTCAGCTCTGTTGGATTCAGGGGCAGAGTTAAGTATGCTTTCTGAAGAGGTTTGGCAGTTAATAGAGGCCATGCTGGGCAAGGAAGTAATTCAGCCTGTGAGTTCAGTCAAAATAAGGTGCGTCCATGGAGGAACTTTTACCTACCCAGTATACAAGTTACGCATAGCAGGGTTAGGTGCACCAAAGACTGTCCCATTAGCAGTTGTCCCAGGACTTCCCCAGGCAGTGATTCTAGGCAGGGATTGGCCGTAGTTCTTCAGGGAGATGGAAAGAGAGTTGCAGGTGAAAGGTGCACAAGAGCCCAGTCCTCAGCCTTAGAAAAGAAAGAAGATACCTCAGAGGATCTCGGAGAAGTTCTCCCCTCTGATGATGCGTTGATAGATACTCCAGACACTAAAGTCAGGAAGCCTAAATCTGCGAAACGTAAGGAGAAACAGTCTCGCTCTAAGAACAAGTCTGAAGTAAGGGCAGGGCAAGAGCTACCATGGGTACCAGAGGAGCTAATGAATAAGTTTCCTACGTTCCCAAATGAGCAGCAAGCGGACCCCGCTCTCACACAGGCATTCAAATGGGCTCAGACTACTAGAGATACCTTACCTAGATTTATACTGACTGCAGGAATACTCTACAGGGAGAGTAAAGATCCTTTCACAGGAGATAGTAGGAAGCAGTTGGTGGTGCCAACGACCTTTAAAAATATAGTACTACGGTTGGCACACGAACATCCCGTTGGGGGACACAAAGGCATTCAGGGAACCCTTGATCAAATCTTATCCAGGTTCTACTGGCCCGGTGTCTTCAAAGAGACGGCCAAGTTCTGTGAGGTTTGCCCCACGTGCCAAAGGGTTTCAGCAGCCCATCCCAAGGATGTCCCCATGATACCTTCACCAGTGATTAAGGATCCCATCCAGAGGATAGGTGTTGACATTGTCGGACCTCTGATTAAAACACCCCGAGGTTTCCGCTATATCTTAGTGGTGGTAGACCATGCTACAAGGTTCCCGTGGGCCATGCCACTACGCACCATATCTGTCAGAGTGATTGCAAACAAACTTATTAAGTTGTTTTGTGAAGTGGGTTTCCCTAAGGAAGTTCTCACCGACAGGGGGAGCAACGTCATGTCAAAATACTTAGGACAAGTGTGGGATGCCTTTGGTATTCACCACATTAAGACGGCAGCATACCACCCTCAAACGAACGGTTTAGTCGAGAGACAAAACCAGACTCTTAAAAGGATGTTACGTAGGAGTTTGGAGGGGGAAATGGACAATTGGGATACAATGCTACCCTTTGTTCTTTATGCATGCCGAGAGAGAAAACAGGCCTCATTAGGAACAGCACCCTATGAGCTACTATACGGGAGGTCTCCCCGAGGCATTCTCAATATTTTGAGAGAACAGTGGGTAGAACCCGATCCCAGGGAAGTAGAAGTGCCCGAGTTCCTGAGAAACTTAAAGAAGCGGCTACGCCGGACTTCACAAGTTGCAGTGGATAACCTAAAGCGTAGTCAGGCCAAACAAAAAGCCTACTATGATAGGAACACAAAGCAACGTCAGCTAAATGTTGGAGAGAAAGTTATTGTAATGGTGGCTGGGACAGAACCAAAATTTGAGAGCCATTGGAAAGGACCGTGTTGGGTAGTACAAGCTGTAGGACCTGTGTCTTACTTGGTAGAGAATAGGAAAGGTCGCAGGCAAGTTTACCATGTCAACGTGTTAAAACCATGGCATGAGAGAGTAGCTTTAGCCCAAATAGCCACAATAGCCTCTCCCAGACAACAGCCCCAACAGAAGCTCATCACCACGGAACCCATAGATAGAATCACGTGCTATGCGGGCGTGCCTACGCCAGCCCATGATATCTTAAGGGGGGGGGGGGGGATCTGTGATGTAACAGACTCTTATGAGGCAATGGAAACTGATAGTGATCCGGTGGAGAGAGCCGGTACTGCAGGGGAATGCAGGATTTTCTCTGATGAAAGGAAAAAATGCAGAGCTAATCAGGAACCACTCCTCACTTCAAGGCAGGTGAGAAGCCAAGTTCCTGATTGGGCACGCCCAAGCAGGAGGCGAGCAGTGCAGCACTCAGCCAGCTTGTTAAAAACCCAGAAACAGTTAGACAAGAGAGAGGACCACCAGGAGAGGGAAGAAGGACACAAGCACCTGGACGAGGACAGGTCAGATGATCAGGAACAGGAACCAAGAGAGAGAGAACCACTAAGCAGCTGTGATCCAAGAAGGAGCAGACAGGAGCTGGGAGACTCAGGGGCAGAGAAAGATTTCTGGAAGCAGAAGAATTCTAAGGCACTGAGAGACCCAAGGCTGCAGATCAGGAATTTAAAGGACCCAGAAGAACCTTGGAATAGGAGGCAAAGGGATAAGGAATTACCCTGGAAGAAGCCCAAGCACAAGGTATCTGGTGGGTGTGGCACGGCTAGCAAGCTTAACAGTGGAAAGCCAGAAAGAGTGGATTTTAATTGTGAAAGACAGGATAAAGGCAGAAAGTTTGATAATAACTGGTTAAGCCAAGAAAAGCCTGATTGTTTTCCTTTTAACACTCTGAGAGACTCTCTAAACACAGCTGGAGCGTTTTACCCTGCATTGCCATGTGGAGATAGGTGGGGAAGGGAAATGCTTGCACGCTGAAATGTTGTCCAAGTAAAAGCACTGATAATTGCCTAGAGATAAGAAATATAAACAAGTATTTACCTGAAGGAGGATTTGCTCAGCCTAGCTCAGAAAACACACAGGCTGAATTACTTCTCACTGAATTCAGAGAGTTCCTTAAAAACAGAGCAGTTTCTACTCAGAACGTTGCAAAGCCATTGATCAGCTGGCAAGAAGAAATGCCTTTAATTTCTTTGCCATCTACAGAACAGGAAGTCCCGATGGATTGCTCTACTTGTATGATTCCAAAGGACATTTAACTGATTTGCTTGCCAGTGTTGTATGTAAGAAAATAGCAAAGTTAGCTCACTGTTTGCTGTGATAAAAGGGCTTATCTGAAGAGAATAAGTGGAAGCATATTCTGTGCCATTCAGGAGCAGTGCTGGTATCAGAGTTTCTGTTACCTAATGAAAAGGAGATCACATGACAGGTGAATGTGATCAGTAATGGACATTCAGTTAAGCAGTGAAAAAAGCTTTGTTTAAGTTCAGTTTCTCCATCTTGTTTTGTGTCATATTATTTCATTAACGTCTGCTGCATTTGAACTGCGAAAGCGGGAAATAAACCTCAGAAAAAGAAATATTCTTTGCCTTGCCTTATCACTTGAGCACCAACACAACTACAACATTAACCCTCAAGGGCATTCAAGGCCAGCCCCTCCCCTAACCTTCAAGGTCCAGGGAGTGGGTGGGTGGCAGGGTGTACACAATTACAGGAGAGGGCATGTACACGCAGGTGATAAAACAAGGTCACTTATTCTGCAAACTAATAACAGTCCTGTCAGATGCATTAGAGTTTTGATTCTCCTACCTTAAAAGTGATGTGTTAGAGTAGAAGATGAAGGACAATTAAATAGATTAGGGAACTAATACAGTACATTTAGCATAGAAAAGAAAGCAAGAGCATCTAGAAGTGTTTACTTTTGGGAAAAAGGCAGACCGGGAAATGATATGCTTGTCTATAAATTTTTGAAAGGTCAATGCATGGACTATTTAGACAGTATGAGGCCAATTTTCAGTCAAGTTTGAAATGGATAATTGCTCATAAACAATCTTTGGAACATTTCCAGCCATAATAGTTTATGGCTGAAATTCATCCTAAATATTGATGACTAAACTTAGCTGACAAGATGTGGGTTTTCCATTTGAATGGCTAGAGCTTGGCAGCTAAATTTAACTGCATGGCTCTAAAAATTAGGCATGTATATTTGGGGCCCATTCATTTGGGCACCTAAGAAATTACATGCATGCTAATTGCTTGTGTTCATGTTCATATATGAATTAATGTGCTCACAGTTGCTTGCATGTGCATTAAAGCTTGCGTATACATAGTAGGCATGCAATTAGTATGAATGCAAAAAAACGAGTTTTTGTTTAAAACATTTTTTTTTAGTCCAATATTCAGCTGGGCAGGCTATGTGCTGCTACGGTGCATAGACCTGCCTGCCGACCCTCAACCCCGGATATTCAATGCTGGGTTCATATGCGGCACTGAATATCCAGGGATTGCCGCACATGCCGGAAGCTGCAGTAGCTAACCAGGCAATGACAATATTGCATGCTGCTTGGTTAGCTCCTGTGCCTTAAAGATAGGCAAGGGTTTTTCTCACCTATCTTTTAGGCATAGATCACTAACCGGGCAGAATGCAATATCGCTGCTGCTCGGTTAGCGACAGTCTCCGCCTCCGCTCCACCCTGGAATGCCCCCTACAAGCCCCAATGCTAACTGCATAGGACGGGGGCATGTAGTGGGGCTAGAAGGCGATATTCAATGGCACTAACAGTGTAAGTGCTGTTGAATACCCTGATTAAAGGCATTTACACAGTTTACTGCGCAGTGAACCGTGTAAATGCCTTTCAAATATCGGGCCCTTTATGTTTATGTTTATTTAAAACGTTCTATAACAGTTTATGCCATGCAGTGCCAAAGCAGTTTACAAATCTAAAATAAGACACACAGTGAAAGAAATGAAAACTGCAATAAAAACAGGAAAGATAAGAGCAAAGTGACGCAGACCTCCAAATTACAGAGACATCTCTGGAGGCATTTTAGAAGCTGGTCTGGAGATATTCCCAGTGCAAGGACATCTAAGCCATGAAGGGGGCATGGCGAAAGCATGTCCGGGGCATTCCCAAAAATGTGGCTGTCCTAGCCTGTTTTCAGAAATGCCCTGCACGTCCTGAGCCGCGTCAAAGCTTATACCTGCTCCAGTCACAAATAGGCATTGGAAAAGTGCTTGCCAGTCAAACATCTGGAGTGTGTAAAGAAGGAGGTATACTCCTATGCCTTATATTTTCTGTGTTGACAAGGAACACTGACAGGGAATGAGGGCTCTTGTTTTCATTTTGCCATGTCTTAGGACATCTCTGTATGCAAGGTTGCAGTCCTCGCACCAAAGTGAGCATCAGGAACATCTATGTGGATACCAGAAAGAGCATCCACATCAGGGCTGTCTATGTTTCTCTAATCAGGCCAAAACATAGATGTCTTCAGCAGGGTTCTGCATGTCTTTCCCGGGATGCCCTAGATTGCAATTGGACATCCTTTCTAAAATGTCACTTTTATGTGTATCTTGAGTAGTGATAGCTGTTTAGAATGGGATTCTGAATAAATGTGTAAACAGCACCATGTTGCTGCTCATATGTATAAGTTAAGCCTTTTATTTCTGTGACTAATTTTATGCAATAACATTAGGTGGTGAGTGGCTGAATTTGACCACTGTACACATTTTTTAAAGATACCTGGTTTATCCTTAATCCCATCACCCTGTATGGGGGTTATTCTGAGGCATGAATCCCTGCTATTTGTGCCAGCTTTCCCCTCCTGTCTAACTTCTCCGCTGGTTGTGCGAGGAAGTTAGATGGGGGCGGGGAAGTGGTGGCATGGGGCAGAGAGTTGGCAGGCAGTGTGTGGTTGCCAGTCCTAGACATACAGGGCCGATTCTAATGTCAGCCCTGTATGTCCAGGGCCAGTGAAATGGCCAGGGAAGTAATTAACCTCCAAGGTGGAATAAATCCCCTAGCCATGTTATTTTAAGTGGCCCAGGGCGTGGACGGGACTGGGGGGGGGGGGGGGCAAAGTTAAGTCCCCGCAGCCCAATTCTGGCTTTAGGAGGCCGGATCGGGGGTCAGGCTGTGGGAATTTGACTCTTTTAGCAGCGCCAGCATTGTGGCTTTTAAATTATAGCAGCGGTGCCATGGAAACAGGATGCCATGGTGCTGCGGCTCCATTTAAAAGCCCTGGCTGAGTTAGCTGGGCTATGGCTGTACGTGCAGGCTGGGATTGAATCGCAGTCCTGGCCTGCACGTTCAGGCCTGTTCACAATTCTGATCCCGTGGGGCTAGGCTGGGTCAGCCCAGACATACAAAGGAGATGTACGTCGGGATTAGAATCGGGCCCAATATGAATAGCGTGTATACATACACAGTAGCTTATGGAATTTATTTTTAAATATAGTACTTATGTGGTTCGTGCTGCTGTTGATAGCATAAGTGGCTTTGAACATTGTGACAACTCTTTTTATTTTTGAAATAAAATAGCTCATTTTTCTTATTACATTATACTAACTTTTTCTATGTATCAGCAAGAAATCAAAAAGTGCTCTTATGAAACATATCTATACATCAAGACTTTAGCAGGTGTCTCTTATTATGGGACATGTTATACTAAACATTAGTCCATGTTTTCTGCTTTTGTACCTGTTATTCCTATGGACACAGTGGCAGATCGACCATGCTAATGTTTAGTAAACATTGGCCTATGAGTCTGGTTTTTGAAAGGCATCTCCATGGTTTATAGCCCAGTAAACTATGTAAATGCCTTAAATGGGGATATTCAACAGTACTTACATGGTTAGTGCCATTGAGTATTTGCTCCAATGCTATCCAGTTAGCATCAGAGAGTGTTGGGGATGTTCTGGGGTGGAGCAGAGGTGGAGACTGTTGCTAACCATGCAGAAGCGATACTGCATGCTTCCCCGTGTGCGACCTGAACCTAAAAGAAAGGCAAGGAAAACCCTCACCTATCTTTAAGACACAGGACCTAACTGGACAGCACCCACTATCGCCATGGCACTGAATATTCGGGTTAGAGGTCGGCGGGGAGGGCTATGCACCAATGAGGTGCATAGCCCTTCCAAAATGCACACAACTCTGTATCAAGCCCTATATGTTTATTATTAAAGTGACTTCATAGCTTTTATTTTAAAATTGACAAATTCATACACAGACTTTGACCACATGTTCCATAATTCACTGTACTAAATTGCTTTTCTGTACTGTACCTATAATCAAATTGTATTTGTCAATAAATTATGCTGCTGTTGCTGTAATATAACCACAAGGCTTCCATCCTCAGACTGTGTAATCAGTTTGCATATCTTTAGATGGCAGGCTTCTGTTTTTTGTTTATGCAACTAGCCACTGCATAAGGACTAATTGACCGATGCATCAGTCTACTGGCGACAAATGGACAGGAGTTTTCTAAAAGATATTGAATTAGCTGGCAAATCAATTTCATTTTAGTTTCTGAAGTCCTGTTTTCCTTATTTCAGTGTTTTCAAAAGTTGTATTACTGCCATCTTTCTTGAAAGCTACTTTTAGGAGATTGCTTAAATAGCTTTAAGGAGGTAACTGATAGTTAATGTTTTTATTGATTACTTTAAAAAGATTCTTGGACATTTAGGGCCTGATTCTGTCCCATACGTAGATCCCTTTTGTGCATCTGGTCTGAACCGGATGCAAAGAGGGGATCACGATTCTGATCCCATGGGGCACGTCTAGCCCTGCAGGATCAGAATCGCAAATAGTCCTGCAAGTGCAGGACTGCCTCTGGCTAACTCAGTCAAGGCTCCTCAATGGAGCCGCGGTGCCATGGTGTCAAGCCAAAAGTCACCCCCAGTACTGGCACTTCACTGGCTCCCTATCCATTTCTGCATTCAGTTCAGACTTCTCCTAATGACTTATACAGCTGTGGTCAACAATATTGACACCCTTGCATTTTAGATATGTTGAAAATATTCCAAATGTATGGCATCATAATATGATTCTGATCCCGCGGGGCATGTCTAGCCCTGCAGGATCAGAATTGTATATATTTTTTAATTTTATTTTTATTTGCATTTACAAATGAACACTCAGGCATTCCATGAATGTACAAATAAAGACATGGCTTGAATCAACAAACAGAAATATCTCAAAAAGGAAAAATAACACACCATATAAATTAGATCGCAATATTTAACAAGGAGGCTCCAGGAAAAATTGTGAAAACAAAGCAAAAAAACCTCTAAACAAACGGCAGGTAGAAACTTATATGTCAGCATACAGGAGATCACAGGAACTTCAATATCTTCCTTAGTAATAAGGAGTTCCAGGAGCTGTCTGGGCTCAAAGAAAACAAAATTTTTACCTTGATAGGAAACATAACAATGAGAAGGAAATTTTAAGAAAAAAATGGCACCCAAGGACAAGGTCCTGACCCTATAGGACAGGAACTTCTTCCTCCTAGCCTGAGTAACCCTAGACAAATCAGGAAAAATATGAACCTGAGAGCTCAAGAATTGCTCCTTTAAATTCCTAAAATAAGAACAAAGAATCAAAGCCTTATCAGATTCAAGTGCCAGAGTAACAAGCAGGGTAGTTCTCTCTGTAATCACTTCTAGGGAACTTTCCAGGAACCCAGTTAATACTCCAGTCCCAAAGGACAAATTTGACTGGCCTGATCCCCCAGCAAGATCCCCAACACCCAAGGACAGATATTGAACCCTGGTCAGAGGGGACAAATACTCCTGTGGGATCATGAGCACCTCACAGAAGTATTTCCTCACAATTTCCAATGAGGGCAAAATAGGAGACTTATGAAAATTCAATAACTGAAGGTTGTTCCTCTGGGCTTGGTTTTCCAGATATTCCATCTTCCTGGCCAACAAAGCCCTGTCCTTGATTAAGGGCCTCTGAGCCTCGCGAAGGTGTCTGAGTTCTGCTGTAAATTCAAAAATAAGACCAAGCCTGGGAAAACTCAGAAATAGTAGTTTTCACACACAAAATTTCAGTATTCACAGTGCCCATAGCAGTTGATAAGGAAGTAGTTAAAGTGTCTATGGCTCCCCATAGTGTGTCCAAAGTAATGACAGCAGGTTTTACCAAACCCTGAATAACCAATATATGCCCTCCTCCCATTACCCACCAGCTGCTGTTCAGCTGCAGGAATAGTCTCACCAACTGCTGCCATGAAAGACAGAGGTCGTATGGACGGAGAGCATCACCTTGGTGTGACAGGAAGTGATCCTGCAGCTAGGACCTGTTCCCCAAGTGATATAATACCTTCAATTGGTCATAAGGATTGCCTGGTTACCTGCCTGCCTGGTGCAAAAGTAGTGGAACTCACGCACCTCCTAGATAAGGTTTTAGATAGTGTTAGGGAGGAGCCTGAAGTCGTGGTACATGTTGGTACCAATGATATAGAAAAGAGTAGTAAGGAGGTGCTGGAAGCAAAATTTAGGTTTTACGTGGAAAGTTGAAATCCAAAATTTCCAGGGTAGTATTCTCAGAGATGCTTCCCATGCCACGCACAGTGAACAAGAGCTCCGGAGTCTCAATGAATGACTGAGACAATGCTGCAAGGAAGAGGGTTTTGGATTTGTTAGGAACTGGGCAACATTCTGGGGAAGCGGGGCTTTTCCAAAAGGACAGACTCCACCTTAACCAGTGTGGGACCAGGCTGCTGGCATTAAAAAGGAGATAGAACAGTTTTTGAACTAGATAATGGGAGAAAGCCGACATTCGCCAAAGATCACATGGTTCGGAATGATGTATCTTTGAAGAATATTAGCAAAACAGGGAAGTTAGGGCATCATAATAGAGAGGTTCCAATAAAGATTTTTAAAAAAACCAGATGCCTTTAAGCAAAAACAAGTTAGAGTTAAAAGATTCCAAATTACCCATCATACGATAGCCAGACTGTTATTATGAACAAAAAAAACCCTTTGAAATGTTTCTATGCAATTCTAGAAATCTAAGAAATAAGATGGGAGAGTTACAACATTTCATACTGAATGAAAAGTTAGATAAAATTGACATCTCAGAAACCTGGTGGAAGGAGGATGACTAATGGGACAGGCTACAAACTATATAGCAAAGATAGGATAGATCACATAGGTGGAAGTGTGGCATTATATGTTAAAGAGGGGATTGAGACCAACAGGATAAAGGTTTTGAAGGAAACAAAATACACTGTAGAAGCTCTATGGATTGAAATTCCATGTAAAAAGGGGAAGGGAATGGCAGTGGGGGGTGCATTGCTGTCCTCCTAGCCAGAAGTATCAGACAGATGATGAAATGTTAACAGAAATTAGGGAGGCTAGCAAAGTTTACAGCACAGTAATAATGGGAGACTTCAATTATCTGGGTATAGACTGGGTCAATGTTACATCAGGCCATGCTAGGGAGATAAAGTTTCTAGATGAAATAAATGAAACTAATGCAACAACTCAAACCTCTACTCAACTACGATGACTTCAGGACTGTCTGTCAAGCAACAATAATGTCAATCCTGGACTACTGCAATTTAATATATCCAGGTCTATCAAAGCGTACCTTACACTCCCTCCAGATGTACCAGAACATGGCAGCCCTCATTATAACAGGAACCTCAAGACAAGAACACATAACCCCCATCCTGGAACAACTCCACTGGCTCCTAATACATGCTCAGCTCAAATATAAGATCATTACTCATTACATTCAAAATCATACACTATACATCTACAGACACACTCCAATCACTTATAGTAATAGACCCGGAAATCAGATGACAGAGAGCCAATAGCAAAAACCACCTAATAGTCCCCAAAAATAAAAAAAAGAAGCAAATAGACAACATGCACCGGGACATTTTGAATAGCAGCACCAACAATATGGAACACTCTACCGGAGGACCTCAAGATGACTGCAGACATAAGACACGTCCTTAAGAACCTCAAAACCTACACATTCTCCGAGCACTATGGAAATCACTTAACCCAATAATCATCTCATGGACCATAATCACTGTTTCTCCAGATTTTGTTGAACTCCTAACTTGACCCCCTTGTTAAAAATTCTCCAAGTTTGATACCCATGTTATAATGTAACCCAAGAGTTGAGTTCTAATGTAAACCATTTTGACTTAATGATAAAGTGGTATAAAACCTATTAAATAAATAAATAAATGACTGCTTGATGGAGGAGCTGGTTCAGGAACCAACAAAAGGGGAAGCTATTTTAGACCTCATCCTTAGTGGAATGCAGGATCTAGTATGAGAGGTAACGGTGCTGGAGCCGTTTGGGAGTAGCAATTATAACATGATAACATTTGATGAAGTAAATGGAGGGAGGATAATAAGGAAATCCACTGTGCTAGCATTTAACTTTCAAAAAGGAGTCTATGATAAAATGAGAAAAATGGTTAAGAAAAAACTAAAAGGAGCAACTGAAAAGGTGAAGAGCTTACTTGAGGTCCGGCCATTATTTAAATATACTATCTTGAAAAGCCCAGACCAGATGTATCCCACGCTTTAAGAAAGTTGGAAGGAAGGCCAAACAGCCAGCATGGCTGAAAGGTGAAGTCAGAGAGGCTACTATAGAATAAGTCCTTCAGAAAATGGAAAAAAGAACTACATGATGAAACAAGAAACATAAGCACTGGCAAGTTAAATGCAAGATATTGATAAGGCAGGCAAAGAAAGAATTTGAAAAGAAGCATGCTGTGGAAGCAAAATGGCATAATAATTTTTTTTCAAGTACATTCATAGCAAAACACCGGAGAAAAAACCAGTTGGACCATTAGATGATAGAGAGGTAAAAGGGGCACTAAGAGAGGACTAGGCTATAGCTGAAAGACTGAATGAATTCTTTGCTTCAGTTTTTAATAAAGAAGATATAGGAAACTTAATTATGTCAGAAATTATATTTAAAAGGGATCTATCTGAGTAATTGAAACAAATCTTGACAAATTGGGAAGATGTAAAAACAGTTATTTAATAAATTAAAGATCAGCAAATTACCTGGACCGAATGGCATAAATTCCATGGTGTTGAAAGAACTGACATATCAGATTGCAGACGGATTTAGTAATCTGTGAGCTATCATTAAAATAATCTGTAGTACCTGAGGATTGGAGAGTGCCCAGTGTAACACCAATTTTTAAAACGGGTTCCAGCGGTAAACCAGGAAACTACAGACTGGTAAGCTTGATGTCTGTAATGGGCAAAATTGTAGAATCCATTATAAAAAAAATTACTAAACATGTAGTCATTGATTAATGACAGAAAGCAAACATGGATTTAGAGAAAGTCTTGTCTTACTAATCTGTTACATTTTTAAAGGGTGTGAATAAACAAATAAAGCGGAGCCAATTGATGTGGAGAGCAATTCCAGACTGTGCATGTCTGGCTCATCCGGATGTACAAAAGATGAATGGGGCAGAGTTTTACCAGATTCTGCAACTGCGGGAACATGGATGGGTCAGCATGCACAGTAGTCTGAGTGGGGGGACGTACAGCATGCTCCACTGCTCAGTGTTCCTGCTGGTGTGCCAGTGCTGTGGTGTCCTGTCTCCATGGCACTGAGATGCCAAGCAAGAGCAAGCAAGGCCCGACAGTGGACTGGATCTATTTTTGCCACTGCCCAACCCTCGGCAGGGTCTGCCAGGGCCGGGATCGGGCGGGACTCACCTGCACCCACTCTGTGTGGTGTTGGGGGCTGCCTGGCCCAATTGCTGCTGCTCCCAGGACTTATTCCACCTCCAAGTTGGAATAAGTCCGATGTCTATCCTCCACCTGGTGGATGTACAGGGTCCTGATCAGAATAAGCCTTGTACGTCTGGGTGCTACGGCCCGCCCCTTTTCTGCCCACTCTTGTCCTCCATCCCACCTCCTCCCGCCCCCATGCAGTGCTCCCTGCACAGTGTCACAGCACACCGGAATATGATCCCTGTGAATAGCAGGTATTGCACATCCAAATCTGACATGCATTTTCGCTATTTGGGGATCAGAATGACTCCATAGTTTATCTGGATTTTCAGAAAGCCTTTGACAAGTTCCCCCATGAGGAAATTAAAAAGTCGTGACTGAGCCCTGGAGTGCAGGCTTAGACGGAGCTCGTTGGTGTGCTGTGTTTGCGGGTCCTGGCAGCTAGAGTGTGCATTTGCTCCCCCAGCACTGCGCTGAACAACTATCCAGCACAGGACTATCTGCGGGGTTCTTGAGGGCTTTAAAACTCTGCCCTACAGCCCTTGGGCTATGGCCCAAAGGAGTGTGACCAAAGGGACAGGCCATGCCCCTTTGGCACCCCTTCGGCATCCATTGGCGTCCTTGGCGTTCTGGTATAATATTTGTTTGTTTGCTGTGTTAACTGTTAGCTTTACTATGGGAAAATGTAAGGTTAAAAAGTCAATGGAAGATAAGGGTCCAGTGCACATGGGAGAGGGTAAGGTGTTTGGGCCTTTAGACAAACATTTTTTAACCCTTCCTGAAATGTGTTCTCCTACTGAAGGGGCGTCTCTGAGCTCCATTGAGCGGACTCCTCCTCTCCCTCCTCTCCCTCCTATCCCTCAGCTCTCTTCTACTCTGGTAAGCGATACTAATAAGGTTCTTTTACCTGTTTATTCTCCAACTCCCTTACCTAATCCTGTGGTGGGTCTGCCTGTTGTGCAAACCTCGATTATCCCTCAAGATGAGATTACTTTGAAGGATTTATGGACTGCAATTACTGCTATAGATGTAAAGGTTTCTACATCCTTTCATTCCCTATGTGTTTATACACAAGAGTCTAACCAGATGTTTGCTGAGGTGGATGCTCAGTTGACTGAGGTGGTAAATTCCTTTTCAGAGGTAAATAAGCAACTTTTACAATTACAACGTGTTAGCTCTGCTTCTATTAAAGATTCCTTTATTATCCAGAACAAATTGGAATCATTGGAGAACGGTGCTAAAGCGCTGAATCTCAGTTTTTTGTATTTTCCTATGTCATCGTTGCTTTCCCCTCAGATTCTACTTGATAAGTACTTTCAGGAAGTTTTTCTTTTTACTGAGAAAATTATTGTGCACTCTTGCTATTATATCCCTGCAGGGAAACGTCAGGTTAACAATGATGAAGGTGAGTTGGATGCTATCTCTATTGTAGGGTTTCAGTACTTGTAGAGGTAGAGGTTAAGTATGATACATTTGGGATTTAGTATGATAGATTTGCTTTTAATTTTTAAGTGCTAAGGATTAATAATGTTCCTGATTCATAATCACTTACTGGCTGCCCTGAATCTCACAAAATAGTTAAAGCACAGTCATTCTGCTATAACATGTGAGCCAAGAATACAGGCCTTAGCAAGAAGAGATCCAGCACCGGAAAGAACCATATAAGGAGATATCATGAGCCTTGTGAGGTGCCAGTTTGGGCTGGAGAGTCTAGACTAGGACCTGCAAGGGGATATCAGATATAGGCCTGTAAGGTCTATGTGTCAAGAAATGCATACACAGGAAACCACAAAGCTACCAACATATATGCTGGGCCCGGCTCTGAAGAAAGCAGATTAGCTGGATCATGGTGAGTATGGGAAGAGGGGGGCCAGGGGGATTTTGCAACAGGAACTAAGGGGAGTAAAGGGTAATAATAGGAAATAAGGTAGGGGAGGGGGAGAGAACACAAAGGAATAGCTCTGGGGACTGGACTGTATGTAAAAATGCGGAAGAGAAAAAGGTATAAATTGTAATATGCTTTCTATATTCGAATGGGGAGAGTTGCATTCTTGAGGTGCCTAGTGCCCGATAGAACTCTCTTCCCCACTTTGCTACCTGTATTTGGTCATCAGTTATCTAATAAACAGAGACTCTGATTGCACCTGTACTGACCTTTTGGATCTGATCATTTCAGGTACATAGTAATAATAATTAGGTTGTGGTTCATTTTTGTACGAAACAGGGCCGTACACTATAGATATTGATAAGGATTTAACCAATTTCTTGGAAGATTCATCTGATAAGATTGAGAAAAGAGCCACTTTGCTGGCTACTTTTCTCTCTTCTGCAGATACGATTTGGGTTTTGAAAGCTTACTTTAAGAACAAAGAGAAGCTGTTCCGTGGCTACAAATTATATATATTTCCTGATGTTTCTAGATCTACCCAGGTGCGGAGGAAGGGCTTTTTGACTTTAAAGCCCCAAGTAATCGGACTGGGTGCTTCATATTTCTTAAAATTTCCCTGTAAGTGTATTATTGCTTTTCAAAATTGTACTTATGTATTTTCTGATGTTGCTCAGTTAGAAAGTTTTTTGCTTGATAGGAAGGGATGAAGTTGATTTTGCTCTATTATTGTAATGCCTGTTAAATATGGGGGTGTGTTACTTCTTGATTTCTTTGTTTTTTGTTTTTTTTATTGATCAGGGCGTCAGTTCAACTTTATGTGAGCTAGTGCTGTTATTAATGTGTTTCGGAAATTGTATCTTTGACATTGAGATATTTCCTTATGGATAGCATTTCTTGTTTTGTTTATGTATGGATTTTTATTGTTAAATCTCTAATAAGCATATTGATATGAAGAATACAAAAAAAAAAAAAGAAAAAAAAAACATGGGATAGGCGTTCCTGTTGTGGATTAGGAACCGGTTAAAAGATAGAAAACAGAGATTATGGCTAAATGACCAATTTTCTATATTAAGAAAGATAAATAGTGGAGTACCTCAGGGATTTGTGCTGGGCATGCTGTCTTTTTAGCATATTCATAAATGACCTGGAAATAGGAATAACGAGTGAGGTGATCAAATTTACAGATGACATAGAACTTTTCAAAGATGTTAAAACACAAGAGGATTGTGAAAAATTCTAAGAGGACCTTGATAAATTGGAAGACTGGGCATCCAAATGACAGAGGAAATTTAATGGAGACAAGTGCAAAGTTGTGCACTTAGAGGCACATTTCACTATTCATGTCTGGAGCAGGTATAAATTGCCTGCAAAATGTCTGATGTTTTTGAGATTAAACAGGACGTGTAAATACATTGCCACTCCCCGGACATACCTGTACCTACTTGGACCTCCCTGCACTGGAAACATCTGCTGTCATTTGTGGAAAGACTACGGAGATATCCAAATCATGATTAACCTTTTAAAATTGCCGTTTTAGGGAAGAACAACCCAAACTACAGTAAACACAATGCAAGGTTCCACGTTAGGAACCACCACCCAGGAAAAGGATTTAGGCGTTATTGTGGATAATATGTTGAAAATCTCTTATCAGTGTGTAGCAGTGACCAATAAAGCAAATAGAATGCTAGGAATCATAAGAAAAGGAATGGAGAATAAAACCATGGATATTATAATGCCTGTGTATTGTACCATGGTACGACCGCAACTTATTATGTACAGTTCTGGTCTCCATATCTTAAAAAGGATATACCTGAACTAGAAAAGGTACAAAGAGGAGCCACCAAAATGGTAAAGGGGTAAAAGGTTAGGGCTCTTCAACTTAGCAAAAAGATAGCTGAGGGGAGATACTCCATCAAAAAGTAGAAAGGCTAGGGGACATGCAATGAAGCTACAATATAGCCCATTTAAGACTAATAGGCAAAAATATTTTTTTCAGTCAATGTGTAATCAAATTCTGGAACTTATTACCGGAAGAGGTAGTAAAAGCTGATAGGGTCTGCCAGGTTTAAAAGAGGTCAGTAATGTCTAGGAAATCAATCTACTAATCATATGTTAGAGAAGCAACAGTAATAAATAGCTTCCAGAACCTCAAATGTTCTAAGCAATAGTCATGAGAACTCTAATCTTGCAAAAGCAAAACATATGGAGAATATTTTAAAATACTTAGTTAGCACTTGTATATAGCAGACTGCAGCCACAATGGAAAGTTTGATGCATCCCGATGTTGGTCAATGTTTTATGGCACGCTGCCTCAGGAGTACCTTAAAATACATAAACAAGCAATTAAATTCAATATTCAACTGCAGTCACTTACATTTCTATAGGCTTTCAAGTTTGCTAATACATGCCTGAAAGAGCATCCTCAGTTAAGTCAGTTGCATCCATGTCATGCAGTTCACCATTAGAGCGCACTTTCTCAATTTCAGCAGACTTTTGCAGGAGGATGTCAGGTGCAATAGCTGAAAGTTTTGCACCATCACAATGGATCTCAAACATCCTGCAGTGTTCTCTGAGCTGCAAGAATTGTTCAAAGTGAGTTTATGGAAAGACTTTTCAGGACAATGGCACTAGCACATCTTCACAAAGTGAGATGTTAGTTTCTGGGCTGTAAGAATCCATATTTGTTTCTTAAGACAGGCTGGTTCATTCTTGATTGGATAGTATCAAGGACAACATTCCAGGGTCAGGGAGGAGCAGAAATGTTTTTCATTTGATTTAGTTTAGAGAGGCTATTTTCTCCACTTGCAAGCATTACTGAAAGTATCAGAAATGTGCAGGACAGCAGACACATTTGGAAATATTTTCTGTAGCATGCAGTCCACAACATATTTTGGCATGGAGTGATACATAGGTGGGATGGATAAGCAGACTAGTTAGGCCATACGGTCTTTGTAACTGTTCTGGTCAGTAAAAAAGATGACCCGGCAAGAGAGAGCAGACTAAGATTTTGGGGGAAAATGCATACTGGATGAAGTACCCCCACACCTGGAAAAGCCTATAGCAGTTAACTTCCCTTTGGGTTGAGCCCTCCGGTTCTGACAGCCGCCAGGTCTTAGCTGCACACCTGCAGGGCCTGACATGAGGAGTTCAATGAGTACTTCCATGTCTTCTGGATAGAAAGCATCCAAATTGATTCTTTCAAAGGTCTAGGTTTGGGCTAGCTCATGCTCAGTCAATATTGTTACAAGTCCAACTAGCTATTCTTGGGTAATTGTGGAACACAGAAATGTATTTATCAACTTTAGTTTTGAGACGCTGCATTCTCTACTTGCAACTGTTACTGGGATGCACAAGTATGGTCAGGGCTGTGGAAGCATTTGGAAATATAGTAGATTTTTTTTTTTTTTGTATATGTACTCCAAAACATCCTTTGGGGAAGAGTCTGCAACAACATGTCTAGAAAGAGTCCTCAGTTCATCATATAAATTAGCTGCATCAATGTCATGTAGTCCACCTTTAGAGAGCACTTTCTCAAATTTAACACACTTTTGTTGGAGGACATCAGATGGAATATCTTGAAGTTTTGGAAAGCTGTATAGGATCTCAAACATCCTTCAGTGTTCTCTCAGCTGCGAAAACTGTTCCTCAAGGACTCCGAAGAAGAAATTACGTTGCATTGTTGTTTGGGGTCTACAAAAGGGGCATTTGGTCCCTTATAAATCAAAGGAAGCCTTTTAATGGAAAATCTTTTCTGGCAATGTCACAACCTTACAAAGTCAGATGAGTGCTTTCCCTAGCTTTTGGGCTCCAAGGTTCTGAATTTATTCCTTAAGATTGAGAGTTTGGGCTGGCACATGCTTGACTGATACTGTTCAAAGACCAAATAGTCATTCCAGAGTCAGAGCACAGCAGAAATGTTTTCATTTGACTTAGAGAAGCTACTTTCTCCAATTACAAGCATTACTGAAATATGTATAGAGCAGCAAACATTTGGAAATATAGAAAATACTTTTCTTTAGCATATATTCCACAACATTCTTTGCCACAGAATGATGCAGTTGACAGGATAAGCAGACTAAATAGGCCTATGGTCTTTGCAACTGTTCTCTCTTGCTGGATCACCTTTTACTGACTAGAGCAGATCAAGATCTTTGGTCAGAATGCATACTGGATGAAGTACTCCTAGACTTGGGACAGCCTATAGCAGTTACCTTCCCTTTGAGTTGAGTCCTCTGGGGCTGGCAGCCGCCGGGTCTTAGCTGCACACCTGCAGGGCCTGGCATGAGGAGCGCAATCATAATCTGCCTTTTGTGCTGAGAATTTACTGACAACACCAAAGTCAGATGAATACTTTCTGTGACTTCTGGACTGCAAACATCTGAATCAATTCCTTAAGGTGGTTTTTCCATGTCTTCTAGGCTGCAAACATACTGGCAACACCATCTGCCTAAACACAATCTGCCTTTACTGCTTCCACACAACTTTCCCATCTTGTCGTGCTCAGGGGTTTCATTGTAAGATGTGATGTTCCCAGATGGTGCTTATCATAGCCATCCTCTCACATTGGCTATGTTAATGTCCATGTCCTTTAACTTTTGAAGCAACACATCTGTCGTCCCAGCTCCTGTGCTGTCATGTATGTCAGTGAATTCCAGGTTATGTTCTCTCACAGCTACGGCAGACATTTATTCTTTTTAAAAGGTTCTTCTGCTGTAAGAAAACACACTATTAAAGTCATTTGTTCAGTATGACTGATGTCAGGGGTGCAGTCTTAAATAATAGAGTAATATTTCACAGACTTCAGGTGTTCCAAAATCTTCTTTATGTGTGAGGAGAGTAACTGGATGATCTCATTTTGAACTATTTTTCCAAGGTAGGTAGTGAGCATTTTTACAGAGGTTACTCTCCTTAGATGCTCCTTAAATACAAAATCAAACTCTGCTATGAACTCCACAATTTTCAGAATGTCACCGTTATTTGACATGAACAACTTGTCTGATTTCCCACACAGAGCAAGGTTCTGAGTAGCAAATATTCTCACAGCTGCTATTAGCCTTTTTAGAACATTTCTCCAGTGCTGAGTCTGGGAATCGATCTTCTGTTGTTTGCTTTCATCTATGGTTAACTTCAACCACAGTCTGGTTTCCAACTCTTCAGAGTTCAAGAACACTCTATAGTGATGTTGTGCCCTATCATGATTTGCCAGTGTTCTAGCCAGATTCTTCCAGTCTCTTGTTCCAGTGGAACTTAATACAGATGCAGTGGTGTCAGCTTGGAAACGTTTGCAGCCAAAGCCGTAGACATCATCCTGGCTTTTCGTGTACATGAGCCACTGTCTCTCCACTTTCTTCCCATTGGGCTTTTCACTCCAGTAATGAACACGATGAAAGCTTCTTCTGTACAGCAGATCTTTTGGAAACTTAAGCACCTTAACTTGCTTTGGACCATTCAGTGCAAAGAAGTCTGTTAACTCACTGGAAATTTCTGGCCATAGCCCTGGATCTTCTAATAAGGGTGGATTAAATTCTGAGGAAACTGCAACCTCTGGTTCCATTGTTCTTGCACATGCTGCAGCCTCTTCTTTTCCGGCATAGGAACCTCTTCTTCCATCTGAGATGCTGACGTGGAGGTAGTGGCATGGAGCTGTACAGGAGCATCTGGAATATCTTCAAGAGCTGTGCCACTTCCATCCTCATAGTTAAGGCTTCCCGTCTCACACAATTCATTTTGCTGTATATCAGTAACTTCTGCAGTCAAAAACTTTAGCATTGCTCCTTTTTGTTTTGACAGAGCGGCTTCTTTCGCTTTCCTCTTCTCTCTATATTGTGCTCCAGACGGATGCTTCCTGACATCAGACATCTTTGCAGCAGACTGTATCAGCAATTGTTTTGAAATGCAGATAAATGTAGCTGTTGTGAAAGCATAAAAAAAACTAAACACTTAAAATGGCTGCTTCATATTACCAAAGTTGTTTCAACAATGTCTTTATACCATATTTCATGCCCTGTACAAATACACACCCAGATCAAACCAGATGTCACCACCACATATGCATAAAAGGGGTTCGGCGATCCCAGCAAAACAGAATTCATCCCCTTCCCTCCCTCCAGCAGAAACGTATATAATTTGTCCAAAAGGGTCGATCCAGTGTTGAAATTTACCTTATTGCAGGCATGGACTTGTAGTTTGCATTTCCCAATTCCATTTCTTCAGAAAAGCAAAAACTACCTGTCCCTGCCTGGAAGGTGGTCAATCCCAGGCCTGCATGGATCCATCCCACTTTATGGATCTGGTGCCAGGATGGCAACCCTAATGAAAAGCAGGCTTGCCAACCCTGCACAAAACCAGATGTCACCATCACATATGCATAAAAGGGGTTCAGCGGCCCCAGCAAAGCACAATTCACCTCCTCCCCTCCAGCAGAAACATACACAATTTAGGCTTGCCAACTGGCTCCAGATTTGCCCAACAGGGTAGATCCAGGCTTGGAATTGACCTTATTAAGGCATGGGCTTATAGTTTGCATTTCCTAAATCCATTTCTTCAGAAAAGCAAAAACTACTTGTCCCTGCCTGGAAGGTGATCAATCCCAGGCCCCCATGGATCTGTACCGCTTTGCGGATCTGGTGCCACTCCAACATAAAGGAGGGCTTGGCAACCCCAACCTAACTCCTGAAACTGTTAATATAAAAACAAAGGAAGTGCAAGATGCTCACACACCAAGAAACTAAAAGAAAAAATGAGAACTACAGTTTATAACAGAATATTATAAAATTATAACTGAATTTATTGTGTTTTAAACTGTGTTATGGTTCTCACTTTTTCTTTTTGCATATATATACTGCATCCACAGAAAACTCTCTCTTAACAATGGTTGCACAACAGATGTAGGGAATTGACCAACAGAACTCAATACATGTTAGAAAAAATCTGGTCATCTCCCTAACAAACATTCTCCAGTACCGGGCATATTTGTGAACTGATATAACACCATACAAAAGTCACAAAAGATCTACAAGCACAAAACTACACCCCTCCTTCCAACATAGTCATCGATGAACACAATTTTGAAGTTAAAGAAGAGGTGAAGTATCTTGGCGTCACACTTGACAAACACCTATCATTCAAAAACCCATATTAAAAACACAACAAAGGCTATATTTAATAAAATCAGACTCCTACAACACTTAAAGCCCCTACTACATAGCAACAACTTCAGAACCATTATGCAAGCTATGATAATCCCACATATTGACTTTTGTAATAGTCTACTGCACGGACTGCCAAAACAATCTACTGTATACATCCCCTTCTAATGGCACAGCAGATGGCGGCACACGTTATCTATAATAGCCGCAGCATGGACCGTATAACACCTGTATTTTATTCCCTGCACTGGTTACCTGTACAGAGCAGGATAAAGTACAAGTTGATTATGACCACATTCAAAATCATCAGAAATATAGCACCTACGGGGGGCGGAGCCTGATGTCCAGCGGGATGGTCGCATAACGCTGAGGCTCCCGAGAGGCCTACTCAGAATCCTGAATTAACACCGGTCATACTTGGAACTTCTACTCTGATCTTGCCGGGGCACATTGGTGAGATGGCGGGGACCAAACCCACACGCCTGGAATTTGGATCTCCAGCGGCTTCTCACGGCAAACGTTCCAAAACTGAACCCCCGTCCCCGCAGAAGGGGCTAGCCTTGCGCGAGGGCCCCGAAATGCAGCAGGAAATCCTCGCAGAGATTAGAGGGGTCAAAAATCTCGTGCAATCAAACGGTGAAGCACTCCGAGCGCTGCGGGAAGATCTTGGTGTGCTGCAAAGCAAGCTAGAAGGGCTTTCTTCGCGTCAGGACAAAATGGAGAGCATATTGGACTCCCATGTGGCCCGGATGTCCAAACTCGACAAAGTTGAACGTCAGGTGCGGGCCTTGCAGAAAGAAGTGGAAGATGGCAATAATAGAGCGCGCTGCAACAACATACGACTCGTGGGCATACCGGAGGGAGCGGAATCTGGAGACATGAAAGAGTTTTTATGCAAAATCCTCCCTTCCCTGCTCCAAATCACGTTTACCAAAGATCTGGAGATCGATCGCGCTCATCGTGTACCTACAAGCATAACGCTCAACAGGACGACCCCGCGGCCTATCATTTTTCGACTTTTGAGATATCAACACGTGGAACAAATTCTAAGTGCCTCTCGGGCAAAGGGCCATATGGAGTTTGAGAGCCACAAGATCTCCTTCTATCCTGACTTGGCTAAACCCACGGTCGACCGCCGAAAGCACTTTCTGGAATTCCGGCCGAGGCTTCAACAACTACAAGCACGCTATGGCCTGATGTACCCGGCCAAGCTTCGAGTCACGCTTCACAATCAGACAAGAACATTTGAGGACCCTGATCTACTAGCGGAGTTTTTGGACTCCAAAGAAGCCGACTTGATGCGCTGACTTCCAGAATATTCCTGCAAGTATTCTCATATCCGCTGTACCTGCCATATTGGATCGGCCGCAGCCCAGCAAAGAGTCTGGCGAGGGCAGTTTGTTCGCCTCACTTTTGATGATATCTGTGACCCGACTCCATCTACCCACAGTAGCCTCGATGAGTATCAGAGACAGTGTTAATTATGGACTCTGGTGTTTCTTTTCTTTTTTTATGTCTTTCTCCTCCTCTCTAGGGCCTCCTCCCGCAGACATCTGGTCGCCATATTCTTTGGGGGTTTTGCTTCTTCTCTAAGATACTTTGGTACATACTTTTCAATATGGGGTGTATTAGCCAGCATACTCGGTGATTATGTCATTGTTGCACAGATTCTGATTATGTTGTATGTTTTCAAGCGCCCTTACCTAAAATGTCTATTACCGATTGATGGCACCATGTAAGATTTTCTCATTGAACGTAAAACGAATCAATAATCCGATAAAACGGAGGAAAATCCTAAGCTATCTAAGTCAGGAAACTGCGGATCTGATTTTCTCCAAGAAACGTATTTAAATCCGAAGGAAACTCTCAAACTCAATATTAAACCTTACATGGTGGCCGCCTCTCCCTCAGCCGTTTCTAAGAAATGTGGGGTTGTCGTACTGGTTAGGAAATCTTTGCATGCTACTATTATAGTGACTAGCTCAGACGCAGAAGGTAGATGGTCCCGAGTTCACCTCAAGATAGGTAGCCTTGAAGTTACATGTATATGTCTTTACGCTCCTAATGTGGATGACCCTGCCTTTTGCTACCATTGCTCAGGTTGCGCAGGCCTCTGCTACTACTCCATTGATAATTGGGGGGGATTTCAATCTAGTCCTTGATCCCCTGATCGACAAGCAGCCGCCTAGGACAAGTGGCCCCCCCAAGAGTTTACACCACGCTTACCTCCCTGATCAAAGATCTTGCTTTAGTTGATCTATGGAGGTTACTACATCCCAATGCGCTTGATTTCACCTTCTTCTCTTCCTCTCACAAATCCCAGTCTTGCATAGACTTCTTTCTAATCTCAAAACTGTTAGTTCCTCAGGTGGACACTGCAAGATTCACTCCCAACATATTTCAGATCATGCTGCTATTTCCTTTCAATTATATACTACTGCACCCCAAGGGAATTCGGGGGCCTGGTTCTTTGATAGAGCCCTGTTAACTCAGCTAGAGTTATACTCTTGCGGCCTTTAACACTCTTATTCTAGCACTGGGCCCGAACGTCTGTCCTCTGGACGGACTCCCGCTATGGAATAACTCCAGAATTCAAGTCCTAAATAGAACGATAGCATGGAAACCCTGGTACTCAAGGGGGATTTGGACACCCCAACAGCTTTTCTCTGTAGCTTGTTGGAAAACCTTTTCTGATTTACAAAAGGAACTTGTGCTACCAGCGAAACACTACTTTCAATTGATGCCACTTCAACAGTACCTCCACAGTGCTCGAATCATGCCGCCCTCTGTCCCTACTGAGGACGGGCTATCAGAGATAGGCCACTCTATTAATCGTACACATGGGGTAGCCTCTAACTTTTATAAAATATTATGTCAGGGTATAGACACGGCCACTTTTAGAGCCCAACAAGCTTGGGAGCGAGAACTGCAAACCACTTTAACCCCTGTGTAATGGAGCGTTTTCTGGAGCAAAGTAATGCGGGTCTCCCGGTCTGCCTCTGCTACCCAAACTCTCTTCCTTTTTGCACACAGATGCTTTATACCCCAGGAAAAATAGCTAAATGGAACATCACTGATAGGGACCAGTGTTGGTCTTGCCATACTGCTGTGGGAACCTTCGCTCATGTTATTTATGAATGTCCTCAACTACAGGTGTATTGGGGGCGGGTTTGGGGTTGTATTCAATTTATCTTATACCTTTACGAGCCTCTCTCTTGGAAGATTGTGGGACTCCGCTCTGTGGCGGAGGTCCCCTCTCTCCCTAAGAAGGGTCGCTTTCTCCTTGATTTCCTGCTGGGTCTAGTCATATGCTTAATCACGAGGAATTGGAAGGATAGCTTTCGATTTACTGTCAATGAATGGTGAACCTTGTCTGCTTATATAGTCAATATGAGCAGATACCTCGGAGAGCTATTCCCCATGCCCAAACTCACTCTCGCTTGTCTAAATGGCAGATGCTTAATGATCATGTACAATCTGCTCATTGTTTCCAATATGCCTGTATAATGTGCACTCATCATGTTTCAGATCACCGTTAGGTTTTGTAACACAATAATGTACGTACACGCCCGCTTCGGGAATGATTAGTTTTCTAGAGAAGAAGCAGGGGGGAGGGGGGTGGCAGGGGTTTACTTTGGTGTATGTATTACATTTTCTGTATCTGTCTTTTGCTGTATGTCTTCCTTTTCCTTTGTTGTCATAAAACGAAAATAAAGAATTAAAAAAAAAGAAATATAGCACCTACAGTCTTATCCCACCTACGTAATTAAGGTCACACCCAATGACCAACAAAGAAGAAGCCAAATGAATAATACCCTATCAATCCCTTCCGACAACAGAGCATTTGAGTCCCTATTCCCAATACTCTGGAACTCCCTGCCAGAAAGAATTAGAAACATCACAGGCCTCTCTATGTTCCGCACTCAAATAAAAACTTTCCTATTCATTGAACATTTTGGAGATAATGATCTAACACCAAACGTCGGTCATCAACATAGCACACACTTCAAGTCGCGCCCTACTGGAAGCACCTTCACTTCCTTCTCAACAATCTTGGAACTTTCTCATCCAAATTGTAAATGAGTTGTACTAGTATGAATCATGTAAATATACTTGATTGTTTGTTCACATGCACTTGTTATATTGTTAAATGTTCAATGTATCACAGTTTCTCTGTATGTAAACCACTATGATTACCCAAAAAGGCAGTACAGATAATCACTCAAATAAATACATAAAATAAACAAATCAACTACCATACCAGCATAAACTTCCAAAACTCAATACAAGGCACCTACTCAGAAAAAAGCAGCAGTATAAATACTGCAGCAGGACCGAGAACATCCATACACCTATTGGAAAAGCTGAACAAGTCCAATTACTACAATACATATGGATCCCTAATACAAAGTCCATGTTAACAGAACTCCTGTCCTAGGTCACACACTCGGAACACAGACTCTCACCAAGTACAGAATAAGTGACCAAAACCTAAAGTAAAAATAAAAATATGTAGACAAATTACTGAAAATCCAAGAAGCCAGACACTGCATGCAGAGCAGCCCTTTGGAACTCCCTCCCGCTTTCCCTCTGCACCGAACTGTCCTTTCCTCGGTTCAAGTCTCTCCTCAAGACCCACCTTTACTGTCAGGCTTATGATTTACCTACTCCGCCCGACTCCTCCACACTCCCCCAAGTAGATCCCCCACTTACGGAAATGTCATGCCCCATCGTAGTTCACAATCACCACAGCTCCCCTCCCCTCTCCCACTATTGGTTCCTTGTTGTGTCTAATATTCATGGTGTTTTTTATCCATTGCTATCCTTTGCTATCCTTCTCTCTGCCTTTTCTATTTGCTTTTCTATCGATTTATTGGCGTTCCTTTTCATCTTTTATTTCTAGCAGTTTTAATTTAATTTTAATTTAAGTGATACCTTGGTAAAGGTGGTATATTAAATAATGCAAATAAAGATAAAGACCAGAGAAATAAAAACATGCATTTCCCAATACTGTGTCAAATATAAAGACCGCACAAAGTTCAATCACCAAAATGAAAATGAAATTATTTTTTCTACCTTCTTTGACTTTTTTATTCTCTGATCATGCTGGTCCCAATCTGAAGCTTCTGCTTACCTTTCTTCTCTTTGTTTTCTCTCTACAATCTTTAGTCCATCTGCCATTTGTCTCTCCCTTTAGTTTTCTTCTCTTCCTTCCATCTTGGATATGGATTTCCTTTCCTGTTTTAGCTTTCTTCCATTTATCACTCTGTCCACCCAGATTTCACTTCTTACTAACCAGCTCTCAATCCCCCTCCTTTTTTATGCAATCTACCTACTACTTTTCAAACTTCACCCCAATCCTTCCATTCCCCAGCTCTTCTTCCCTAGTCCATTATTCCCCAGTCTTTAGCCCACTCTCTCCATGTCTAACATCTCTCAGCACCCATCTGGTCTCTCTCTCTCTCTGGCTCTCTCTTTGCCTCCATCCAGTACCTCTGCTGCTCTCTCTTCTTTCCATGTCTGCCCTCCCCCTTCCTATCCTCTTTATTTATTTATTTATTTCAATTTCTTATATACCGCACTATTTGGCATCAGCGCGGTTTACAGAGAACACAAAAAAAACAGAACAATGGCTGTTTGGTGTTACATAGAACAGGAGTATCAACTTGGAAAACATGGGTGAACTATTTACATAGAATAGATAATCTAACAACTAGGTAACATGTTTGAACTATTTACATAGGTTAGCAAGAGTGCTAGGATAATGGAGAAGACTGTGGTTGAATTTGTGGTGGGACTATTATGTTTCACTTCATATGGGGTAGTATTTGATAAATAGGTTAAACTTAAGGGCCTTTCTGAACTGGGCTAAGTCGGTTATGGCACGGATGTCAGGAGGTAGAGAGTTACAGGATTTTGGGGCGTAAAAAATGAAAGCTCTGTTCGCTGTTGATAAGCTGCATGTTGTTATGGCCTTAGGCGTTATTATGGAGTTTAATGCTACCTGTCTTCTATGTCTGTTTGGTGGTACAGTTTGGATGAGCTCAGTAAGTGAGTTGGCTGATAGACCATTGATGGCCTTAAATGTGAGAATCAAGGTCTTGAATAGAAGCCTTCCTTGTATAGGGAGCGAATGAAGCTGCTTGAGGATAGGTGTGATATGTTCACTTCTGGACGCTCCTTGTAGAACCCTTGCAGCAGTATTCATAGCAAGCTGTAATGGGCTCACGGTGGATTGTGGGAGTCCTTGCAGAATGGAGTTGGCGAAGTCGAAATGCGGTAAGATTAGTGCTTGGTAGATGGTTCTGAAGTCCTCTAGGTCTAGTAATGAACGCAAGTGTCTGAGTGTGCGTATCTTGAAGTACACGGCTTTTACAACATTACTTATGTGAGATTTCATATCGAGACGATGGTCCAGTGTGACTCCGAGGTATCTTATTGTTTCCTTAGTACATAGATCAGCTCCCTTAACACTTATATGTGATGGTGGGATGAAGTTGGGGTCTCTTGTGATAAAGAGAACCTCAGTTTTCTTGTGCTGAATGCGGAGGTTCTGTGATAGGAGCCATTCAGAGACTGCGTCGAAGCAATTTATTATGGGCAATAAATCCATTTGCCTTGTGGAAAATGGCATGTAAAGTATATGCGTATATCATACATTTTACATTGAATGATCTGATGATATTGCAGATAGGCTGCATATATATGTTAAACATGAGAGAAGAAAGAGAGGATCCTTGCGGAATGCCTTGTTGATGGTCCATCACTACCCCATCTCCATACCATGCCCTCCCCCTTCATATCCCCCTGCAACTACAGCAGTCCAGTGCTACCCCATCTCCATACTATACCCTCCCCTTCCCCTCCCTATTACTTTTTACACCTATGCCAATCATCTATCCTGTTATCCATATCTTTCTCAACTTTATTAATTTACCCCATGTCCATTTTTTCTCCACTCTCTCTCCCTTATTGCCCTGTATTCAGCATCCCCCTCTTTCTCTCCCTCCCCAAATCCAGCATATTTCCAGTCTCCCTATAACTCCTTCACCAACATGGCCACCCCATCTCCTCTCTTTGCTTCTCCCTATGCTATTATATTCCTATCCCCCCATCTCATTGTCACCTCCTTAATATCCCCCCTCAATCTCATTGCCACCACCTTTCTGGTCCCCCTGATCTCATTGCCACCACCACATTCCTATCCCCACCCTGATCTCATTGCCACCACCTTCCTATCCCTCCATCTCATTGCCACCACCTTCCTATCCTCCCATCTCATTGCTACCACCGCATTCCTATCCCCACCCTGATCTCATTGCCACCGCCTTCCTATCCCTCCATCTCATTGCCACCACCTTCCTATCCTCCCATCTCATTGCCACCACCGCATTCCTATCCCCACCCTGATCTCGTTGCCACCGCCTTCCTATCCCTCCATCTCATTGCCACCACCACATTCCTATCCCCACCCTGATCTCGTTGCCACCGCCTTCCTATCCCTCCATCTCATTGCCACCACCACATTCCTATCCCCACCCTGATCTTGTTGCCACCACCTTCCTATCCCCCCACCTCATTGCCACCACCTTTCTAGCCCCCCTCTTCATCATGATAGGGGGGGATAGGAAGGTGGTGGCAATGAGATTGGGGCCCAATGTGAATCACTTGCAGTGAATTACTACACAGCCTTCTGCCAGCGGGAGCAACCTGCCCCACACACAGGCAGGCTCTCTACTCGAAGGCTTTTTCCCTTCTCCTGCCTGTGACTGCTGCACACTGCTTCCCTTCCTGCCCCCTCACCACACACAAAGCTGAGCCTGCCCACAGAAACATAGGTCCCATGGGAAGGCTCATCTCTCTCTTGACGGGGGGAGGGGGAAGGAGAAGGAAGGCGGCAGATCCGGAAGACTTTTTAAAAAAAAATTTATGACAGTGACTGCTGCAGAGTGTCTCCTCCCCTACCGCCGACACAAAGCTGAGCTGCAGACAGAAATGGAAGTCCCGCGGACAGGCTCAGCTCTCTCTAAATGGGTGGGATGGGGTGGGGGGAGAGAAGGAAGATAGGCGCTGGGAGACTTTTTTGTTGTATTTTTTTCTAGGGAATGCTGCAGAACTCTCCCTCTCACCCTACACACTTACCAGTTGGCAACGGTAACAAGACACACAGGATACAGCAGCTACTCAATGACCATGGTTGGGGAGGATCACTTGATGAACCGAGCAATGAGGCAGTCCCATTCAACAGCACAGGGGCAATCAAAGAGGAGAGCCAGGCAGGTGGCAGCGAATGAAAAGCAGGAGCCTGACTCCTCCTCTTTGATTCCACTGCACTGATTTGTCAGCCAGAGCAAGACTAGTGGGAAAGCCCTCAAAACGCTGGACCCTGCAAACTGCCGCTTGAGGCCATTGCCTCAGTACACCTCATGGTAGAGCTGCCCTTGATTAAAGAGGACCAAGGAAATCCACTGCTTACCCCAGGATAAGCAACATGGAATCTGTGTACCTTTTTGAGAACCTGAGAGGTACTTGTGACCTGTATTGGCCACTTTTGGAAAGAGGATATTGGGTTTGATGGACCGTTGGTCTGCTCCAGTATGGCATCTCTTATGTTCTTATGTAACCTAGAATATTTCTGAGCTAGAGCTGTTCTGCAAGGAAGAATAGGAAAAATTCCAAAAGCAAGAGTAGACTCCTAGCAGATAGTTACTAATGTGCATTAAGGAAATAAATGTACAATTTTGGCCTCTTAACACACATTAAAGGGCAAAACCATCTGTCATTTTACCGTAATGTATATTATTTTACCCATAATAATGAGATGCAAGGTTTGTGAATGCATTCCAAACACTTCAATATTATGGAAATTGAATGAACTGGCTTGCTTTGAACTTCATTCCAGGGAATATTAATATCAGCTCAAAGCTGGCATTATTTTTTCTGGCCCAGAGCTTTGACCCTCTAACACATGGGCCAATATTTCTGACTGCCAACTTAAAGGGGCTGGTACCAGGTTAAGGGGTATGTTTAATAAACAGCGGTAAAGGAGCAAGTGTGCCATTAACGCATGCTAACTGTGCACATAGTAACATAGCAAATGATGGCAGATAAAGACCAGTATGGTCCATCTAGTCTGCCCAGTAAGATGGCAAGAATAGGTGCACCTGCCACTCTATGCAGGCCACCCCTCCCCATGTCTTTGTTTTACGGGTTAACCCATCGCTCCATGTAGGACACCCCTGTATGTTGAGAAATTAGATAGTTTAGTTTATTTTTATTTTATCCTGTTGCTGTAAAGGGATCCACAGTGTCTGTCCCATGCACACTTAGCACATGCAAAAAGCCACTTTAGCATGCTCTAACAGTACCTGTGGGTGGAGAGAAGGCGTGCACGGAGCAGAGAGTGGGGGTCAATGGGCAGGGAGTGGATGGGAACAAGGCGTGTTCCCTTAACACAGGCACCTTAATACAGGAACCCTAATGCAATTCAAAACCTAGTGGAAAGGATATTTTTTCTCAGTCTCATCTCTTCCCTCTTCAGTCTATTCAGCACTCCGCTGCCCGTTTGATTTTCCGTCAGCCTCGTTTTGCCCACACCACTCTTCTCCTCAGATCTCTTCACTAGCTCCTTATCCATTTCCGTATTCACTTTAAGCTTCTCCTTCTGACCTATAAGTGCATTCACTCTGTGGCTCCTCAGTACCTTTTTTCTCTCCTTTCTCCCTATTTCCCCCCTCGTGTACTCCGTTCTTCTTCCCAGTTGCTACTTGCTATGCCCTTCTCCTCTATTGCCAACTCCAGATTCCGCTCTTTTCACCTTGCTGCTCCTTACGCTTGGAATAATCTTCCTTTGTCTATACATCAGGCATCTTCTTTGCCCTCTTCAAACTCAAGTTTAAAGCTCATATTTTCACCTCTGCCTTTGTCTCTTGATTTTGCTGTTCTCCTTCCTTCCCCTCTTTTATTTCATCTTTCTTTCTTCCTCTTACACTTGTTCTTACCTCTTTCCTTTGTCCTGTCTCTCCTGCTCTTGTCTCTTTGCCCTTGTTCTTATCTTTTTCTACTCCTTTTCTTGCTTTTTCTTTATAGATTGTAAGCTCTTTTGAGCAGGGACTGTCTTTTTGTGTTTTCATTGTACAGCGCTGCGTGTGCCTGGTAGCGCTTTATAAATGCTTAGTAGTAGTAGTAGCAGTAGTAGGAGAGAGAGCCTATTTTACGTCTGCAATGTGATGCTCAGACAGGTTAACTCAAGTGAGTGATAGTAGTGCTCCATTAGCAGCAACAGCATAGTGTCCAAGTATGAAAGGGCACTATGTTGATGGTGCATAATGGGGCAAAAGAGGTGGCACATGGGTCATGCAGTGGTGCTGCTGGTGCACAAGGGGGACCAGGCAACTGCCTAGATGGCACATGGGAACATACGACTACAAAATATGCCAAAATATGTTAAACCAAGGTCACTGTCCTGTGTCCAATAGTGCACAATCTAGATCACAAGTACCTAGCAATTTCCCCAAAAGACACACAAGATCCCCAGTAACTGTAATGGGGCAAACAGTGCATAGCTCGGGTCCTCCGTAGCAATGGTTTATGGACCGTTACTCAGGAACCTGTCCAAACTTTTTCAAGCCCAGCTACACTGACAGCTTTTACCACATCCTCCAGTAATGGATTGCAGAGTCTGATTATGTGTTGACTGAAAAAATATTTTCACCTAGAAGACCCAAATGAGTTACACTGTAGTCGTATTGCAGGTCCCCTAGTCTGTCCACAGTCTGATGGCATAAAAAAGCGACCTACGTTTACCTGTTCCACTCTGGTCAATAATCTATAGACCTCTATCATATCCCCCCTCAGCCGTCTCTTCCCCAGGTTGATGAGCCCCAACCTTTTTGCAGAACCATCTGTGATATTCATCATGATCCCAAAGTGACAGTGGCAGCACGCAGTCCTGCTAGAGAAAGAACCAACAAGTGAGCGTGACCTCCGCATGAAACCTCAGAGAACACAAAGGGCGAAGATCAGATACACTGGTGCAAATCGGTTTTTATTTCAGGAACCCCAACGCGTTGTGGCGTGAATGCCTTCTTCAGGGGGAATACATCTACATCACACAATAGAGTAGAATAAATTTATATAATATAAAATAATAAGAACATAATATCAAAAGACATAAAAAACATATTGTCAATATAAAATCTTGAGACCAGAATTCTAAAACTAGTAAAAAGATCAAAACTACAAAGTTAAAACCAATATATACTCATAATACCAATAAAAAGAAATAAAACAATAAAAATAATAGTAAATAGTGACTCCAATAAAACCAGAATCAAAAGAAACATATAAATAAATAAATGACAATAGACATAAAGCCATTACATAAGTGGTAAAAAATGATTATGTAAATACATCTATTGCCCAATGAGAGATGGACGATATACTTATGAAGGCACCTAGCAACGTCTTTTAGTCTTTAAAAAGACTCCAACAAACCATTTATCTATACTAAAAATTTAAAACATACAAAATATATTGCATTAGAATGATCACCCCAGAGCCAGAGGAGTGTCTATAAAGGAGGCAACACATGATCTTAAAAATGTAAAAAAAATGCAATGTGTGCCTTTGAGTCAGTCCTGACTCCTGGTGACCCAGAAGCTCCTGGGTTTTCTTGGCAGTGTCACCGGAAGTAGATTACCAGGCCTTTCTTCCGAGGCAATGGAGGGTTAAGTGACTTGCCCAAGGCCACAAGGAGTACTAGTGGGAATCGAACCCTGGTTGCTTGGTTACCAAGCCAGGGTTCTAACCATTAAAGGGAGTGGATAATGTAAGGGGTAAATATTTAATATTTAAAAAATGGAGTTTAATCCGAAATGGGGAAAAGGGTGGACCATAATGAATTACACTATTAACAAAGTCATATTGAACCATATAGCGAACTCACAACTGATTATAAATTTAAAGGGAGTGGATAATGTAAGGGGTAAATATTTAATATTTAAGAAATGGCGTTTAATCCGAAATGGGGAAAAGGGTGGACCATAATGAATTACACTATTAACAAAGTCATATTGAACCATACAGTGAACTCACAACAGATTATAAATTTTACCAGGAAACTAATAGAAGGCTTAAATTTACAACATGAAAGAGGAAGAAATGCATCAAAAAAAGGGAACAAATCATTCTTCCTGTCACAGTATGATTAGCGTGAGTAATGTCAAACATTAAAAACAGTCAGGAAACATAAGTAAAAAAATGTGTGCATGCATGACGAGAGGGGGAGCGGATTCAGCTGCAGAACCATCTTTGATATTTGTCATGATCCCAAAGTGACAGTGCACACAGTCCTGCTACTGCTGCAGGAAAGCAATGTGCCACGTAGGGTAGTCCAAGGGTCATGGCACCCGAGGCAGAGATCTAGGCTGCCTCCCCCCCCCCCCCCACTGTGGCAAAACCCAGCTGTGGGGGAAGAGGCCAATAGTTCCAGATGCTGTAGCCCTCCAGGTAGCTGGAAAATGCAGGTGCCCAGGGGAACACCACAGCTGTGGCTGCCATCCTGTCTCTGAGATGTATCAGTGGCAGGTGGTGATGGGGACCTTGAATGGGCAGCTAGTGGGGGGCTGCATAGCCATCCATGTGTGCCCCTGCCCCCCCCCACCCCATCCAGCTCTTGCTCCCAAGGCACCTGCCAAACCCGCATGTTTAACATGCTGGGACTACAACTACCACCACTGACAATGCATGGGCATGTCTGCACTGACAATGCATGGGATGTTGGTAGTGGCATGGGAAGTGGCACTGGTCTGTAGCAGACAGAAGCCTTGTCCTGGATGTGTGCGCCATGCACATTGCAACATGTGCCAAAGGCCAGCTGAAGTGAAGCATGTCAGCAACAGGAACTATTATTCCCATAAGGCAGCACTGTGAATCAACACATAGTTAGTGTGCATAGGTGTGGAGGATCACAGGTTCAGGTCCCTGCTGAGGATTCTGTATTGCATCTCCCTGTGGACAAGGTTTAGCTGACATTTATTTATTTATTTTTTTACATTCTCTTATATACCGCGCTATTCTGCATCAGTGCGGTTTACATTGAACAAACTGAAATTACATTGAACAGGGCATTATAACTTGGAGATAACTATTTTTCAGGGAACATGGGCTATGGAGGGTTAAGTGGCTTGCCCAAAACCACAAGGAGCACCTGTGGGACTAGAAACCCCAGTCCTTCTGGCCCAAGGTTGCTGTCCTCTAGTGGGATTTGAACCCCCAACCTTCCGGCCTGAAGTACCTTGCCCCAACCACTAGGCCCCTCCTCCACTCCAGCATGTGCAACCCCCAAGGAGTTTCCCAGCCAAGGTGGAAACACCCACCACCAGCAGTGACAGGCTACACTATCCACAGTTGATTAGAGGCTAGTAGCACATGTAAGAACGTGTGGTGAGGCCAAAGCACAGTAATAGTGTGTGCAAACAGAGCACACGTTATCAGTCCTTAAGCTGACATTGAGACTGGAGTGTCAAGCAGGAATGCCAACCATCTTCACTTTTGCACGGTGTGCCAGTGAGAGTGTATATGTGTGTGTGTGTGTGTGGCTCCCCTTTGTCCTGTGGCTTTTTGCTCTGCATTTTGGCTCACATTGAGTTTTTCCCAGCCTGTTTGGAAAATGTGAATAAGGCGATGCAGAGCATTGTGGGTATCACCTGAAACAGTGCAGAGTGTCTGCCACAATGGTAGGGTCACTGGCTGAGATACCATTGTGCTTGTCTGCCATGTGCATTGCCTGAGTGGCCACTTTATGTCATGCTGAGATGGAACTCTCACTATGACCAAAAGTGACCATGGCGTGGCTATATATCCATATAGAGCTGTTATAATGTCTGGTTCCAGTGATGTGGATGCATTCTTTGTTTGGAGATGCTAATCACTGAGCAAACAGCTGGGTATCAATGTTGACTATTCCAAGGGAATGCTCATGATCACACTACACCCATGCTGACCAGCAGAGTAACCACAGTTTGTTTATGATTGGCTGACACAGTCCACTGAAGGGCAGCAGTGGCAGTTTTACTTCTATCAACTCTCAGTCCACAATGTCTGGGGCAGCAGTGGTTCATGGCCTACTCCCTGGGGTCCTGGCAGGACAGTGGCCCCACGCCAGCCTATATACCCCCACTACAGTGGCTGTCCATGGCAGCAGCATACTGACACTAACCACTTACCTACACTGTTATCAGAGAGTTAATATCCAACATGGGCAGAACTCATGACCAAGTTGCTGCTACCTACAGCATACAGAAAACAAGCAGAAAAACATACTACACTATCAGTAATACAAATCTGCAGCAGAGGCCATCTTTAACAGTGCAGGCTGTAGGGAAATCTGACTTAAATCTGCCTTGGGTCTGCTTATATATATATTGGCTTCATATTAGCTTTATATGACTGCACCCTTGCCTGATGATATTATGGATGGCACAGAAGACAAGCATGTGGGTATAAAGGAGTAGATGTGGCCTGCTATGGAGGATTTGCTATGGAGAATTCTGGGTAACCATATTCTGCATAGGAGTATGCAAAAATATTGGGCCTAGCAGTATTTGAGCCTAAGCAAGAAACAGGCTAAGCCAGGAATGCAATGAATTCAAACTTATGAGCATAAACACACTCTCCTACCCTGAAGGTTTCAATTAGTGCCAGAAGAAGAAAATACACAGGAAGGGGCAGAGGTCACAGGCCATGCATAGATAAATAGACCTAAAAGCATAGAGGTCATAGGCCATGTATAGATAAGCAAGTCTAAGTGCAGGTCTAGATGTACAAATGTAAGGAGATTATCCCCTGGGAAAAGTGTTGCAGGGCACTGCTGACACTTAAGAATGTATGATGGATTACTGAACAGACATTTGAGACGGAGAGAAATGTATATAAGGTGGTTATTTTAGGGGAAGGGCGGGCGGTATTTTCTTCCTCTTCACAGAGAAAGAAAGTACTGTCTGCCATCTCTAGATAGGCATTTGCTGTTTGCTATTTTATAATCACTTTTGTTATTCTAAATAAAAGTCTTTTGAGCTAAAGCAACTGCCGTCTAAGTAATTCTCTGATTGGTGATATTTTGGGCAACCGTTGTGGGAACCAGAAGCCACAATTATTGGTGCCGAAACCCCTCTAAATTTTCTAAATTGCCCAAGGACTCCTCTGACTGCAGTTTTACTTGTCAGAGGGACTACCTCCTGTTTTTCACAGTAAAAAAAAAAAACCAGGGGATGTGAATACCTTCTCACTTGAGAAGAGGATTCCTTCTGCTGGTACAGAAGATGGGAATACCGCTCTGAGTGACGTCGAGAGAGATTTTGATACCCTAGGATGACTTTATTGGTGAGTGTTCAGTTTCCCTGTCTGTATGAAAGGACAGAAGACTTGCCCGGGTTCGAGTGGTGGGTAAGTATGTAATTAATATTTTGTTATGTAAGAAAACTGTTAGAGTGTCTCTGTATTTAGTTGTAAACATTAGGGAATGGTTAGGGAAAGAAAGTTTTGCCCAGACATTATGTCTCTTTTCCAGGATTGATTGATGTATGCTTGAGACTGTACGTATTATTATTAATACGAAGCGAGTGTGTGTCTTTATCCACGTTTTCATACCTCCGCGAGGAGATTGGCTGGGTTTAGATGAAGCACAAGATTTGTTTGTTTTGTATGAGTCCTGGATAAGTAACTTCTAACCTTTGTAAATAAAAAGGTCTGAATTTTCCATCTGTAAAAGCGAAGTTACCCCCCTTGTGAATAAAGAGGGGTTTGCCCCTGTCCCCGAACAGTGAAAACACCAGGTTTACGGATTTTAGAAAGAGGGACAGCTAAGGAGAATATTTATAGAAAAACAGGGATGATCACTTTATCTGGGGTGTTCACAGACCAGAGAGGGTGACAATTAGATCTATTGAAGAATAGCTTTCTAAGTATCTTTTTGAAATGAATTACTTTGCAAGTTCTAGATCAAGGTGAATGACGGAGCTGACTGCAGCTGCATTAAATAACCAAGGAGGAGTGGGTCTAGTAGGCTGATTAGGTATAATGCATTTAACTCTGTCCTGTGTTTTTAGTTTTAATCTTTAGTAAACACTGTCCTGTCATTACTGGCTACTCCAGTAGATTTTATGTTCCCTGGAACTGAACTGATTAGAATTATTTTCTTAAGTTGAACTAAGTGTGGAATTTCTGGAGAGCTTATCTGTTTGCTTTTATTTTCTTTCACAATATTCATGTGCTTGTAAGATGCCCCAGTCTCTGGAGAGGGTGAAACCGTTGGCCCGGAGTCCCTTGAACGCAAGTGCTAAGCGGTGTTTGTTTATCTGTCTCTATTCTTCCATGTCCTTCCTGTCTTCTTTAGAACATTGAAAACAACGAAAAATCTTCCAGGATCTGCTTTTGTAATTGATGTGCTGAGACAGCTAGCTTTTTTTTCCTGTCTGTCTGAGTTTGTATTGTAACATGGAATGGATTTTCTGAGTTAATGGATTAGGATCTGAATGTATTGTACACTGAAGTGAGAATCTTAAAAGCAGACCGCACAGATAATTGACAGTGTTTTATTCTGAACTGCCAGCTATTGTGTGCAGTGATATGACTGGTAGACAAGTACAGCCTGAAAATTCCCCTGTGCATGTTTGTGTGCAGTAAATAAATCTGATCCATATGTGTAAGTTTTATTTTTTTAAAATTTGGGATCTGAGTTAAGAAAAAAATTGTCTGCTGTTCTCTGTGTGTCAGAAGATTAAATAGCTCTGCCTAGGTCTGTGATAGGTCATAGGGCAGTTGTACACAATGCAGAACGAATTTCTATGAATGTGTTAACAAATTTAAGATCAAATTAATAATAAAGGAAAAAGATTACAGCTGGATTTTGCAACTAGGAAAAATAGCTCTAAAAGAAAATCCGTGTAAGAAAATATGTAACCATGTGATGCAAAGATGTTTACTTAGTATTACATTGTTGGAGAAAATCTTTATATAAGATTATGAAGAAAATATTTTTTAATTGTTCTTTTAAGGTTCCTGTGTTTCTCAAGCTTAAAGGTATATTGCTTTTTGGGATTTCCCAAAGGGGAATGCTTTACTGAAGTTTCTTAGGAAAGCCTCTCTACTCTGATCAGATGGTCTGCCGTGCTTAAGTGCTTCCAGATGTTAGATCAAACAATCAAGGCATTGGAGAATCTGTTTCTGTTGTCCTTTGCCCTTTAGAGTGGGGGTTTGACGGCCCTGACAGGACAATGCTACTTAGAAGTGATTTGATTACCGAGTGAATGAGAAGTTATATGTTTGGTTTTGATCAAGCAAAATTAAAAGTAAAATTGAATTTTATATATTGAGGACATACTTATTGTTCATACATCCAAAAGAGCTGTAACTAAGTTTTATTTTAAATTTCGTTTAAAGGACAGAAAGAGAGATCTACTGTTTGCTGTCAGTTCAGTTTGACACCAGTTTCATTCAATTTAAATGTGAAAAGGAGTGTTTGTATTCTTAAGCTCAGTGCTAATGACTAATGACTAAGGACAGTAACACGGGAGTTGCTGAATTTTAGGATAAATTAATCTATTTTTCTCTATTTAAATTTTATATGTTGGGGTCCAGAGAACACAGTGTACTTTGTTTTGAAAGATTTTTTTTAAGTTTCAATTTTAGGAATACACTATATTGTAGCACTATGACATACAAATTTACTTTAGCTTACACACTTGCAGAACAAATTTGGTGGAAAAAATGGAGCTTAGTTCCCAGAAAAATATGAGAATATTTGTAAAGTTATTTACACATAAAACAATAACATTAAGTTGAATTGATTAGACAAAGTCTCCTACAGCACTTTCTCTGATACAGAGGTTTGTTTTTTTTAACATGTCTGTCTAGTTCTGTTATTTATTTGCATTTCTTGAGATAGCATGCCGATAAGGTGAAGCTAGCCCAAGCACTGCTTTGAAGTCTCCACCTGACAGGCAACAGTATCAGTGTAATGAAAGACTCAGGATAATTAATTACTTTGCCTTGTTCAGCACTCTCACTGAGAACAGTATATACAATAGATTCTATGCCATACGTGAGAGAGAGAGACATGTGGCTGTCATGTTAAAAGTCATGATTTGTCCTGCCGTTATAAAATGTTACAAAAATAATCTTTTTATACTGTAGGGACTTTATTCAGATTGTTTAAGACAATTGCTATTTTGAATGAGCACATATGTCCATTTTTGAACCATACCAATTAAGTTGGTGGAAAAAAAAAAGACACTGTTTACTCATGTTGTTATATTCATTAAGAAGAATCCAAGTTTATATTTTCTCTATACTATTTGTTTACCATAATACTAAGTTTTTCTAACAATTGTTTGATGTTCTTAGCATGCCAATTAAGAGGTGGTACTCTAATGGACATTAAACTGATGAAGGTTATTTAGAGTGACATGTCTGTCTAATGAACATGTAAACAAATTTTATTCAACTATGCTGTCTCCAGAATCTTTAATTCAGGAAGTCATTTAAGCCCCAACACATATTCAATAATTGGAAATAGACACCTGGAGACAGGCTAGGTGCATTTTGCACCCTGATATGCTTTGGAACATCCATACTGGCCATGTGGTACTTCCAAATGCTTTTTGCCTCATTTTGCCTTTGTATGTCCTGGCCAGACATGCAGGAGTAAAAAGAGGGATGATTTGATGACAAATTTTCACAAATAAAAATTGGGGTAATTCTGAAACTTGCCAAACTTGCAGAATATGTGCTTGCAACTTGTCTAATCTATTAATATGTAAAGATCAGTTATGAGCATAGTAGAGTATTTCCTACCAGCAAATGAATCTTCAGTGATGGAGAGACAAGAAGTTTATCAAACTGAGAGACACAGTTGAAACAATATGAAATAGTTATGATCTTAAGTAAATATGGATGAAATGATGTTTATCACATTGCATTGTCTCATTGTAAAATCTAATCTAGAATATTTTAGCCTTTTCATTTAATATTGGATTTTGCTCTTCTGAATGGGACCTGGAACCATGTCACCGATTGAAATCCATAGATTCCAGCGGAGGGAGTTGGCCATAGTCCAGATAGAACAGTCCACCCCAAGACCTCTGAACTCAACCACACTTAAACTTCAGAGACAGGTGAAGCGCACGACGCAGTCCTGAAAAACTGCTGGGAAGCAGGCCCAAATTATCTGAAAATAAAGACTATTAAGACTGATTGGGACTTTTGGGAAAATCTACAAGTCATTTGGGCTACAGCAATTGCAATACCCACACCAGCTCAAGTTTTGCTGTAACATTTTCAAAGCTTTCTTCATCACTTTGTTGAATATTTGATGTGTTCAGTATTATTGCAAGCTGTATGTCTTCCATTCTCTTAGAATGTTGCCTGCTGGTATTCCGAACTCAGAGGAGGCCTAAAAGCTTTCATTCTTATTCTTTTAAGTATGGCTTGTTTTGCAATTATTGCCTGTTGTGTATTATCCATTCTGTTTGCTTGTTGTCAAAGAATGATAAGTCAAGCACCAATGCCATGTATGTTGTATCTCGAGAACTGTACCAGAAGCTGCCCCTTTGGATCATCCCTCTCTGTCTCAAATGGTTATTATTATCAATGCCCTTTAGTGGGATTACTTTTGCCCCTCCACATAAAAGAAAAAGGAATAGAAAAAGTGGAGAATGTAGGGAAATCTGACTTAAATCTGCCTTGGGTCTGCTTATATATATATTGGCTTCATATTAGCTTTATATGACTGCACCCTTGCCTGATGATATTATGGATGGCACAGAAGACAAGCATGTGGGTATAAAGGAGTAGATGTGGCCTGCTATGGAGGATTTGCTATGGAGAATTCTGGGTAACCATATTCTGCATAGGAGTATGCAAAAATATTGGGCCTAGCAGTATTTGAGCCTAAGCAAGAAACAGGCTAAGCCAGGAATGCAATGAATTCAAACTTATGAGCATAAACACACTCTCCTACCCTGAAGGTTTCAATTAGTGCCAGAAGAAGAAAATACACAGGAAGGGGCAGAGGTCACAGGCCATGCATAGTTAAATAGACCTAAAAGCATAGAGGTCATAGGCCATGTATAGATAAGCAAGTCTAAGTGCAGGTCTAGATGTACAAATGTAAGGAGATTATCCCCTGGGAAAAGTGTTGCAGGGCACTGCTGACACTTAAGAATGTATGATGGATTACTGAACAGACATTTGAGACGGAGAGAAATGTATATAAGGTGGTTATTTTAGGGGAAGGGCGGGCGGTATTTTCTTCCTCTTCACAGAGAAAGAAAGTACTGTCTGCCATCTCTAGATAGGCATTTGCTGTTTGCTATTTTATAATCACTTTTGTTATTCTAAATAAAAGTCTTTTGAGCTAAAGCAACTGCCGTCTAAGTAATTCTCTGATTGGTGATATTTTGGGCAACCGTTGTGGGAACCAGAAGCCACAAGGCTCAGTGGACCAGGTGCTGGGCACCACTCCTTACCCTCGGGGTGACATCTGAAACCGCACTGCATCACGACTTGCTATTGTTATGTGAATGTAGCACACACAGCCAGTGCATCTTACTGAGCTGATATGGTGAATCAGTACATTCTCCATTGGTTCTTCAACTGCAGACCACTGTTTTGCATGTACAGTGCCTCATGGGTAGTGGAGAGCCCAACCTATACTGGCACAGACAGAAAACAGTTTGATCAGAGATCTGCAAGCTCTACCCATCTATACAGAGTTGTGTGGAGGTGTAGCCTACTGGTTGGTGCTATGGTCAATGGTCTAGGGTTTGATTCCCAATTATTCATTTTGGGCCTGGGTGTGCTTCCACAGTCCTGGCTCCGCTGTGACCTGCAGACAATCATTCTTCTACATTTCTATGCATTATGGCTACATGTTGGGTAGCCCAACATGGCATTCCCCATCATGGACATCTGTGAGCATGGCTTTAGTTGCTCTGCCGTGACACATTGCAGCTGGTCAGTGATGTATATGCAGCAGATGTCTGGATCAACTGGCATGAATGTGTTTTCTGTTTTGCTGTCATTGTGACCACCCAGCTTTACGTAATTCAGGTACCTAACACTCATTGCATAGCCATCCCCTGCACTGTTCTGCCATCATTACTTGCCCCACATGGGGCAAATGGGCTCGATTTGTTCCTTTCTATCATGCCACTCTGTTGGGTGTATTGTCTTGTAGTTGCACAGTCTGAGGCACCAGTCCCACCCGCAGAAAAGGTGTTTCATGTAGACCACGGCACTGCTACTTTTGGTTCACATGCACCAAAGGCTTTTGGCCTGTATGATCCCATACATCCACCCACCACACACAATGCAAATTCTCTGTTTGGTTGATCCATGGCACAGCCATGCACCCACCATTTTACCATCAGAGAGATTCATGGTGGGGCAGCTTACTGGCAGTAAGCTGCACCACCATGACCCGCAGGGTCATTTGCCGCAATTAGCCATATCATCCACATCTTTCTTGTGACTGCTCCACATATGCACTCATACAGGGGCGGCCCAAGGGGGGTGCGGGGCCATGTGCGGAGACTCGGTGCGGGGCCTCATTTGCATAAATATTTGCATAATGTTACCATACACGAACCTTTAGTAAACATGCCTCTTAATGAGTGTATGAATAAAGAAAGACTAAAAGACTTCTACATTACTATAATCCAGTGCCAACCGCCAGACACATTAGGAACTACTACAAACACTGCCCATTTAGAACCCATAGCAAACCCGCCGTATCCTAACAGCACTACCAGGACTCATAAAGCACCATACCCTAACTATCAAAAGGAAATGCTGCAAATATTAAACCAATACATTTCAGAGAACAACAATACATGACCTACTAGGGAAAGAGAACAAGTGGCAATATCAAATAGGAATTACATAAACAGAATACCTCAGCTCAATTACACATGCAGAACATAGACCATCACCAAACAAGGAATCACAATTTAGAAACAGGAAGACAATAATTAAACTGGGAATCCCAAAAGCCAATCTTGGAATGTACAACACTGTAGAAATAAAACTATACATTAATTTGCTCTTGTACTAAACAAAGCGCAGACGTTAATGATGCACATTTCCCAGAGCTGACATATTCCAATTAATAAATTCAAAATAAAGAGATATTTTTCTACCTTTTGTGCATTTTTTTTCAGCTGCAATTGCTCCAGCCACTTTCTTCTTGTTTCTTCGTGTCTTCCGCTAACTCTTCATCGTCTGCTGTCCATTTGTCTTTTCTTCTCTCTTCTAGTTTTTTTCCATTCTCTCTCTACATCTGCTTTAACATACTAATCTTTCTCCTTTTGCTCTTTCCTCATTCCTATTTCATCCACTCAAATTTTACCCCTCCATCCTCAATCCCCACTTACTCTCCCAATATCCGGACAATTGTAGATTTGTCTTCCCTCCCACACAAAATATTTTTTCCCTCTCCATTTCACTCTCCCAGCTCCATCCCATTCTAATCCTCCCCCAACATCAGCTCCATTCTAGTTCCAGTCCCACCCAGCATCCGCTCCCGTCTAGTCCCCGCATCAGCCCATTTCCAGTCCTAGCCCCCCATAAGCCCATTTCCAGTCCTAGCTCCCCCATCTATTTGCAGTCCCATCCGAGTCCCTCCATCAGCTCATTTCCAATCCCAGCCACCCATGAGCCCATTTCTAGTCCTTTCCTAGCCCCACCATCAGCCCATGTCAAATCCTAGCTCCCCTCCACTCAGCCTATTTCCAATCCAAGCCCCCCATGAGCCTACTTCCAGTTCTAGCCCCTTCATGAGTCCATTTCAATCCAAACCCCCACCACAGCCCATTTCCAATCTTAGCACCCCCCCAACAGCCAATTTCCAGTCCTATTCTAGCCCCTCCATCAGCCCATTTCCTGTCCTAGCCCCCCCCCACTCACCCATTTCCAGTCCTAGCTCCCTCCCCCTCACAACCCATTTCCATTCCAAGCCCCCGTCCCCATCAGCTATTTGCAGTTCAAGCCCTCCTTCCACTCAGCCCATTTCCAGTCCTAGCCTCCTCATAGCCCATTACTAGTCCTAACCCCCCATCAGCCCATTACGTCCTAACCCCCATCACCCTATTTACAGTCCTAGCCCCCCCCATCAGCCTATTTCCAGTCTTAGCCCCCCCCCATAGCCAATTACCAGTCCTACCCCCCCATCAGCCCATTTCCAGTCTTAGCCCCCCCATAGCCCATTACCAGTCCTAACCCCCCCCATCACCCTATTTCCAGTCCTAGCACCCCCATCAGCCCACTTCCAGTCTTAGCCCCCCCAACATCCCATTTCCAGTCCTTACCCCCCATCAGCCCATTTCCAGTCTTAGCCCCCCCATAGCCCATTACCAGTCGTAACCCCCCCATCACCCTATTTCCAGTCCTCGCCCCCCATCAGCCTATTTCCAGTCTTAGCCCCCCCATAGCCAATTACCAGTCCTACCCCCCCATCAGCCCATTTCCAGTCTTAGCCCCCCCATAGCCCATTACCAGTCCTAACCTCCCCCACCAGCCCATTTCCAGTCCTAACCCCCCCCCACCACCACCACCACCACCACCACCAGCCCACTTCCAGCCTTAGCCCCCTCCCCATAGCCCATTACCAGTCCTAATCATCCCCCCATCAGCCCACTTAGCCCCCCCATCGCCCATTAACATTCCTTACCCCACCTCAGCCCATTTCCCTTCTTATCCTCCCCCCCCATGGCCAATTAACAGTCATACCCCCCCCCCCATGGCCCATTACCAGTCCTAACCACCCCCCCATCAGCCCACTTCCAGTCTTAGCCTCCCCCCCCATTGCCCATTACCAGTCCTACCCCCCCCCCCCATGGCCCATTACCAGTCCTAACCACCCCCCCATCGCCCACTTCCAGTCTTAGCCTCCCCCCCATGGCCCATTACCAGTCCTAACCCCCCCCCCATCAGCCCACTTCCAGTTTAGCCTCCCCCCTCCCATAGCCCATTACCAGTCCTAAACCCCCTTCCCCCCTATCATCCCAAATTAAAACAAACAAAAAAACCAAACCGGCTGCTTCTGCCGTGGCAGCATCAAGAGCTCTGCCGCGGCAGCATCAAGAGCTCTGCCGCGGGCCCCCCCCCCTGCCCGGCAGAGCCTCCCTGCCCGGCAGAGCCTCCCTGCATCATCAGCTTTCTTCAAGTCCCAAAACGCGGGCTTCTTTCAGAGCCACGAGAGTTTCCTTTCTCGCGGCTCTGTTAAGCCCACCGAGGGTGATGGGAAATCCCATCAGCCCCGGCGGGATTAACAGAGCCGCGAGAAAAGAAACTCTCGCGGCTCTGAAAGAAGCCCGCGTTTTGGGACTTGAAGAAAGCTGATGATGCAGGGAGGCTCTGCCGGGCAGGGGGTGGGCCCCGCGGCAGAGCTCTTGATGCTGCCGCGGCAGAGCTCTTGATGCTGCCGCGGCAGAGCTCTTGATGCTGCCGCGGCAGAAGCAGCCGGTTTGTTGTTGTTTTTTAAACTTGGGATGCTGAAGAATGTTTTTTGCGCGGGGCCCCCTGAAACGCGGGGCCCTGTGCAAAAAACATTCTTGCTCAATGGACGGGCCGGCCCTGCACTCATAGACAAAACTCCCTTTGTTGCCGATATCAGGCACATGCTGCCTCCACCCAGACACTGTCCTGGCTTATGGCATGCCACACACTGAAAGTACATCTAGATACATGTCCACACCTCACAGACACTATAATGTACAGTAGCTTACGGCACGGTGTATGCTTTCAGGTGCATCTAGGACTGCATGCCTTTCATAGCGCCCCCCCGCTGATGCATCCCCTCCACTGTCTCTGCTGCTGCCACCACCCACCCACGACACAGCCAACACCCACACTGACTATCATCACTAGGCAGCCACCTATCTCACCTAGTCCACAGCATAGGCCTGCTGTATGGTCAAACATGCTCATCACACATACTGCCACATTGCCAGGCATCAGGTGCGTCAACTCCATCAGCTACTAATTGTGCTTGCATCCAAACCTTCTCCAATGGCTCCCCTGCCCCCCTTTCAGCATTTCAATGGCTTTTCTGCATTAAGGTGCATGTCAGACACATTCCTACAGCATGTGACATTACCACATGGTAAGTGTCCACTACCACCTCTTAACACTGGAATGCCTCTAACACTTACCGCACGGTAACCCCTTATCGCTGCCATTAACGCACGGAGAAGACCTTTCCTTTACCGTGGTTTAGTAAACATACCCCTAAGTGTCATAAAACCCACCTCCACCAAATCAGTACCCCTTGCCCACAATATAAAGGATTTTTCCCTAATATGGCAGCTTGAACCTTTATGGTAGTACTGTGAGACCACCACTATAGTTCAACTGGCACCAGTTTGAACCCAGTGCCGGAGGGGACAGAAGCGACTAGGGAAATGAATGCAATGAAATATTGAGTATTTTGAGTTTCCACTGACGATATCAGTGATAATAAAAAAGTAGATAATTCAACAAAAAAGTAGTCTCACATTGAGGCTGCTCTCCAGCACGTTTTGCTTATGATAAACCTGCACTGTAACTGTAATTAACCCATATTGCAAAGTGTATAACACTTTACCTACAACTGTGTGTGTACCCGAGTTATAAATTGTGAAATAGCCAAAATAAAGCAATAACCATTCTTTTTAATTCTAAGAACGAACACTTTGGAATATTTGCTGCAAATAGCCCCTTTACTAAAGGTCAAATTTTCCCAATCATAACAATTATACAGTATGTAGTTATTTTCAAAAGGAAAAGAACTGTTTCACCACCTCTTTCTCAGCCTTTGTGACAGACAGATAGGCAGTAGTGGTACTTGTCAATTATAATACCCATTAAATTTATAGCAGAATCCAACTCTTTATTTACTCAGCTGACATTGGATGCAGTGCTTAACCTTATAGCAAATGAAGTGGTTAAGGGTAGGCCTTCACTGTCATGCTCAGTCTCAGTTATCAAAATTTAATTTTGTACCTTGTCAATTCTGCGGAATCTGGCAGCCACTATTTTTCATTCACATAGGACTCGATGACAGCTGCCAGACTTCTCGGTCGCTCTGCTGGCTTAAATGGGTTCTCTTCTTACTAAGGACAAGCTTTAACTGAACAAAGCGTTTTCAAACTGTCAGTTTTCACAAGGACCTACTTTCAAAGTGAATTGTTATTATGAGCAAAAGCAATGTGAACATTAAATAGTCAGATGAGGTAAATAATTGTGATCAGTAGGATTCAGAAGCCTTTCGTTAGCTTAACGACTCACAAAGGGCTGGGCCAACCAGTAGGCAAACTAGGTGGTTGCCTGGGGCGGCAGCTTCTGGATGAGGCAAACAATAGATTCTCACAGCTTGGCGGGGGGTAAGGGGGGGGGTAAGGCTTAAGGTTGCCTAAAGTGCTAACACCTTGAACCAACTCTTTGGCTGGCCCTGTTCTCACACATCCTCTTTAAAAATATATATATTCTACAGTCTCAAGCCTCTCAGTGGTTGCACAGTTTTTTGTTTATTTGTTTAAACTAGCAACCATGTTAATGACAAAAACAATGGTTCCTGGAATTCCTGGAATCAAAATACATTTGCCTTATGTAAAGAAAAATGGAATTTTTAAGCAAAATTTCAAAGGGGCGTGTTTACTAAGCCAAGCTAATGGTTAATCTGTGCTATTCAATGGATCCTTTTGTAGATAGCATGGGTTAACCGTTATCCCCCAAATGTACATCAGTGAGTCTCCTATGTCGCCTCTCTCCTGTTCCTCAGTGGGTCCCAGGTCTTCTTAGTGCCTTGTGAAATATTTTTTTGTACATTTTGTGGGAGAGGAAAGATTTGGGAATCCATTGGCTATGCTATTCTCTTGCCTTTATGAGGATCCCTATATTAGATGCCAATTTATTTTGTGATAAGAGATGAGAAAAAGGAGCATGAAAAGTTCAGACAGATAACAGCTTCAAGATCTGTTGCATCTAATGTTCAGCAAAAAGGAACCTCTATTTATCCCAAGGGGAAAGAAATTATCTAGTAGAAAAATAGTCTAGTGGTTAGAGCAGCAGCCTGGTGACCAAAGAAATCAGCATTTGCATCCCACTGGCACTTCTTGTGGCCTTGGGCAAGTTACTTAATCCTCCATTACCTCATATACAAACTTAGTTTCCATGAGTAAGGGCCACTTGACAAGAACCAAAACATTAGAGTAGGAATTCTGTACGGCCAACCCATATGGTCAGAAGCAAGGTGTCCTAGGTGGTGCTCACATACATACAACTGGCATGTCCCTTTAAGGAGGCTAGGCAAGCAGGCATCTCCCTCCCTCCTTTAGTGCATGACACAATTATCAGTATGGCATAAGTAATGCACATACACTGCACTCTGCAATTGATTTATTTTTTTACATATGGGGCAATACAGGAGCATCCATGCAGTGGTAACTGTCCTCTAAAAATGTTCATGTCTCGCTTTTCTCTAGGCTCTTTAAAATGCTACAAGACATTGAGGTAATCAAAATAAGTTTCAGGTCATCCAGAGGGTCCAGTCTGAAGTGTTGCAGCATATGTAACAACAGCTAAGAGAGGAGGATGATATGGGGGAATATTAGTGCTAAAACTGGGTGATGTCATGTCAGTGAAGGCAGCAAGATATAAACACATGTAGAGGGCCAGGCCATTAAATGCATGAACATACCATGCACCTAGGGCACTGATCCCTGAAAAGGTTTTCACACAGGCGCACCCTTCATCTATGTTCACTTGTGGGAAAGAGAGATGTCAATGTAGCTCCACTCATGCATCTAACCAGATCTTACCACATGTGCTGACCAGAATCTCCCCACTCCACAGGTTACTGACAGTACATCTTCAGGAATATCCAAAACCCTCCTAATGGTGTGAAGTGCCAGCATTCACAGGCTCTCACACACCAGTATCCATGAAGCTTCCCCTATAGAATGCCTGCCCATGTTAGCTGTGAAACAAGCCCTTGACCCTAAAATTTCCTCCTAGTAGAAATCCCTTAGAGCTATTGAAAGTGACTGTCAAAATAAGGAAACAAGACAATTCCCCTTGATTGGTGCATCTGTCATTGCACTAGTTCCAGCATGCAATTTGATCTGCTACATTATTCCAAGCTATAACATGTCCCCATGCACCAAAAATGAGCTGCTGCATCTCCGCACACTCCCAAGGCACTCAGTCTGCCCCTCCCCCTTGAGAATGGGGTCCTCAGTGTTTTATCAGAATTACACCTTCTCTTCTATACTGTATCCTTAATATCACTAAGCAGAACCATAGTCATGACTGCTGCTTCCCTACTGATTAAAAGCAATAGATGACTAAATAAACAGAGATGTAGTCTGCTAACTACCCTCAGCTGACACCAACTATGTCTCATTGGCACAAAAACCTCTTGTTGTACTATATCTGAACACCTATGCTTTTATTCCAACAGCTGTCACCTCTGCCACTGCAGGGGAGCCAGAGGAAAGGGATGATAGAGAGGAGGAGGAGGAGGGATAGGAAGAAGAAGGAGATGAGGAGGAAGATAAGGAAAGTGAAGAGCAGAAGGACAATGAAGATAAAGACAAGAACACAGAAAATGGAGAGGAGGGGGAAGATAAGGGCAGAGAGGAAGATGGGATAGAAGATGAAGAAGATAAAAGAAAAGAAAAAAATAGAAGAAGAAGCAAACAGGAGGAGAAGGAACAAAGAGAGATTTAGAAAGGCCTGCAGAACAACAGGGCAAGGAGGAAGAGAGGAGATGGAAGGGGGAGAGAGACAGACTAGGGATCTGCAACAGGATGAAGTCATGCAACCTGTCCACTCCGCCTCTCTACTAGACCAGATGTGTTCCTATTCAGTGACCCTGAAGTTCTGCTATAAATCATGGCTATGCATCAAGAGATGCAGTAGGACTTTTACGACCTACTGAACTCCATGGTCTTCATGGTTACCCATTTGGAGGGAATGAGGGCAGTGATATGTGCTCTTCTAGATGCCATACAGCATCTGTGGGACACATAGCTCTGCCCCTCCTGGGCCAGAGGGAGAGGACACCATGTTTATTTTATGTTTATTGCTTTTTGTTTTTATTTTCTTTGCATATTTAATTGTAATTATCTTTGTAAATATTTCTGGAAAGCATAGAAATTAGCTGCTATTTCTTCAGTACAATATTGTTACATGTACTGTATATCTTGGTCTCATGTGGATTTTTTTTTGGCTGCAGGGCCAACATCTGCTACAACCATATTAGTCATGGCTCTCACTACTTATGAAACATATTCCTCATGTCCATGAAAATATTTCAACCAATAGATCAACAAAGGACTCGCAAGCATTTTGTAACCTCCTAAAAACCCTACTTTTTAAGTTCCCTTGCCGCTGTATTGTCACTCTAGGGGGACAAACATATGTTTATACTGATGTGAAAGCTTTACAACTTTTTCTTGATGGGAGGGAGGTTGGTGAAGATTTAGAGGGGGAATTGACATAACTTTTTTTTTTGGCTCCCTATTATGGGGTTTTGATACTCTTAATTTCCTTAGTATTTCTTTGTATTATATAGTTTTTCTCTTCCTTAATGTGCCATTTTGGAATTCCTATTCATCTTGGATTTCAAATATGTTAGTATTGTTACTATTTCTCTGTATGGTTAATGTATTTGAAAAATGCTTAAATAAACAATTTAAAAAAAACCCCAACTTTTCTCAGATTATTATAACCCACCCATCTCATGTGCATAGACAGTTGTGGGTTTGATTTGACACAGTGCTAGAATGGCTTTGGCAACTCCCTAACCACCTTAACCACAGGATCAAGATATAGAGGCTACAGTACATGCATCACTGTATTCTACACTCTCTGACTACAAATTGCTTTGGTAGTACAATGGAATGCTAAAGTGGACAAGCAGTTTATGGGGCTACATGTCTTCATGCTCTGGAAACACTGTTGCCATCTGTAGCAGTTCTGACATTGTGCCCTCTGAGTCGCATTGTTGTACACAAATCTTGCCACTCTGAACAGGTCTCTTGCCTTTGCATGCCTACATCAGCTGAACCAAGCTAGGTTTCTCCAAAGGTGTTCCTGTAACATAAGCTCAACAGTGAAAGAGAAAGCTATTTTTCATTGCATTGTACAGGTACTGAGGTATTGGAAGTTCCCTGGTATATTCCATATGGAAAAAAAACAGTCCGGGAGGCATACACCAAACAAGGGGGCGGGGCAAGGTCAACACATGAAATGACAGGGATGGAAGTGACTAGAAGATGAATGGCCTGGGTAGAGGACTCCATACAAGGGCAACCAACCAATATAGTAACCAAATGCAACACTCAACTCATCCCTAAACATACCTGCATGAATCCTTTCCAAAATGTTCTCCCATATTTGTCAGCAAATAACATAGTACACCAACCTAACCTTTGCCTTCATTTTCCTGAGGATGCTTTCAAACACCACATATACAAATCTGAAAAATGTGTTAGAGAGGTTCAGCTAGCACATGCAACATTTTTAGAACTAAAAATTACCAGCTACAATATGGAAGAGGTAAAGGGTATATGTACATTTATTCTTGTGCTGTGTCACTCGCACAACAGCAGCAATGAAACAGGTTGATCACACATTTTTGTGGCACAAGAGAAATCAGCTCAAAGGTGGACGTGCAAATAGCAAGCCAATGTTCATCCCACAGTTACATGAAACTACAATGCAGTGTTGACACCCCATCCTTCAGAAGTCTTTGAATTCATAAACTAAGGTTACTGGTTGTCCCCGATTTTCAAGGATTGTTCCCGATTTTAGAGCTGTGTCCATGACTCCCATCTGTTTGTCAGCCTCATGTCCGCAATTCCAGCAAAGGAGATTTTTGATTTAGTGATTTAAATATGTCAGTTTTTAGAATTTACATACATCTTTATGTTTTGCAAAATACTATTCTGTTGATTTGTCTGCTCGGAAGTTATATTGTGGCTATCATGGGATGGATGGAGGGAGCAAAATAATGACTCCTCTTCCCTCGACTATGTCTTGTTGCTCAAACCTGGAATAAGGTGAGCCTTCCTCCCCCCTTAACCGCCCCCCCGCCATCTGGGATAATTGTTCCAGATTTGCCTGCAAAAAATCTGAAGAGCTGTCACAACCACAGGGCCACATCTACATGTCAGCAGCTCATCTACTACCCCTCCCCTCATATACATACACACCACATGGAACGAAGTACATGCTTCGCTAGTATCTCTCTCTCGCTCTCTCTCTGTGTAGATATGTATGACTGATTAAATTAGCTGCAACCATTCCCCACCACCACCACCCATTAGAAAATCAGCCCTGTAGGTCCCCTATAAATCATATTCATACATTTCCGTACAATCATTAAAATATCTTAGGCCTTCCCTCTATATCAGTTGTTCTCAACCCAGGCCTTGGGTCACACCCAGCCAGTCAGGTTTTCAGGATAACCACAATGAATGTGCATGAGAGAGATTTGCATGCACTGCCTCCATTATATGTAAATCACTATCATGAATATTCATTGTGGTTATCCTGAAAACCTGCCTGGCTAGGTGCATCCTGAGGAGTGGATTGAGAATCCCTGCTCTATATGCATAATAAAACTAGCCCTAGGCACATTAAGGGGAGAATTGATTGTTTGAAGACGGTCTTATCTTTGGGCCTTGGATCTGTCTACAGTCACATAAACGGAGAGTATATCCCATTCACAGCATGGCCATATATCCATGACACTTTTATTCCACATATAAGCCAGGGCCACTATTCTTACCAAGATTGAGGTACTCATACAGAAGACACACATATATGGAATTGTTAAGCTATTCGCAAGCAGACATACCCTTCCAGAGTGGCTTAATATGTCTGGGGCGGAGCCTAACAAATGAGCTGCCAGAGGATCCTTTACCCATTCTGAGAAGAGTTAGTACACTCTCTATAGGCAGTGGTAAAGCTCCAACTATTCAAGCCCTTTTGAAACTTGCCATTGACCACTCTAAATGGGATAGTCATGTGCAACCCTTTCTAAAATTGCCCTCAATCACATGTATCATGGATATACGAGGTGTGATATAAAAGAAACGAGACTAGCAGCCATGCCCATGACTCATTGCCAATTGGCTAACTGCTTATGTCACTGTGTTATGCAACATCTCGCCACTATTCTGCTATATTATTTTTTTATGTCTCTCACTCCTTTTTTCTTTTTCAGTTTTTTTTGTAGCACACTGCTCTATCTCTTTGTCATGCAACTAGAGGTGGCAGAAATATGGAGCAAAGAATCAACTTGAAATTTCTGGTTAAGTTGGAGAAGGGCCCTACTGAGTGTCTCCAGCTTCTCAAAAAGGCTTATGGAGAAGATGCAATGTCAAGGCCGTGAGTCTTTGAGTGGCACAAATGCTTCAAGACTGGCTGCAAGGAGGTGGAGGTTGACCCCAAGTCAGGATGGCCTTCCATGACAAAGACGGATGAGAACATTAACAGAGTGAACCAGCTGGTGCGGAGTGATCGCAGCTTGATGGTGCGGATGATAACTGAGGAGCTCAGCCTGAACAGGGAGCCAGTGCAGACCATCTTGGTGCAGGAGCTGGGAATGTGGAAGGTGTGTGCCAAGATGATGCCCAAGCTTTTATCGGACAACCAGAAGGAGCACCGGGCCAATGTTTGTTGAGACTTACTAGAGAAGATTGGAGAAGATCCGAGTCATTACAGGAGACGAGACTTGGGTCTTTCAGTACAACCCTGAAAGCAAGAGAGAGAGCCTGCAGTGGAAGACTCGACTGTCACACCTCACATATGTAAAGCTGACAAAAATTTAAGAAAGAACCATATTTATAGCACTGACATGCCTGTCCATTTTTTACATGGACAAGAGCACCATTTACATGTGGCAAGACTTCTGTTCTGCTATATTGCTTAGTATGCAATGTGTGCCTTTGAGTCAGTCCTGACTCCTGGTGACCCAGAAGCTCCTGGGTTTTCTTGGCAGTGTCACTGGAGGTAGATTGCCAGGCCTTTCTTCTGAGGCAATGGAGGGTTAATTGACTTGCCCAAGGCCACAAGAAGTGCTAGTAGGAATTGAACCCTGGTTGCTTGGTTACCAAGCCAGTGTTCAAACCACTAGGCTACTCCTCCACTATAAACTGAACTCAAATAGATAACTTTGATGCCAGCTGTAATTTTTATTTGTAGGCAAAAATTTGATCACTACATGTAATAATTAGAGTCACAGCCAACTAGATCAAAACTGCTGAGTACTGAAATTAATTACTGCCTGTTAAAATTAATATTTCAGTATTTCTGTGTTTTAATAAATATTTGTTGATTTGTAATATATTATTTGATTTTTCATATATTTTCCCAATAGACAAAACACTTGCAGTACATTGACTCCATAGCAAATCCAATCTGACTCAGCGCTAGGTTTCGCACAAAGCCTTCAGCTAGCATTCTGCTTCAGGGATTTTGCTTTCAATATATTCCATATGCAATATTTGATCCATTCCCCACAAAAACATTGAGCTGGCCCATTTCACTTCATCCTGGCATCATCCCAAGGTTGCTCTCTTACGGTTTTAAACTAATCACATGAGCCACAAAGGGCCAATTATCTTACAAAGTTTCAATAACATCATTCATTTAACTTTAGAGCTCAAACCATCCTGTGTAGCTGCATCAAGTTTAAAGATCCACCATTGTTCAATGACTTTCTACTTCAAGTCTGAGAATACATGTTGCTGCCCAAGGCAATGTTGGATAGAAAGGGATGATAGGCTACAAATTGTCATCCATGATCTGTGCTCGCCAAGCCTCACTTTGATAGCTCTTTTAGTGCACCCCATATATTTTAGCTTGTAAGGGCACACTATCAGCTATGCTACAAAAGATGCATTACAATCTGTGTAGTATCTGTGTCCTTGTGAAGAAGCTTGAGAGGTTTTTCTCCATGATAGAAGTACTCAGTACCTTGCCTTCAGATATTCCTGACTGAGTGGTAAACTCTTTCAGTCTCTTTTGCTGCTGTGTCAACACTGTTTAAGTGTTTTAGGGCATTCCAGGCAATTTTTTTTTTTTTGTGTTAGTTCTCTTCAGATGTTTCTGGGGCTTGTAGGCTGTCTTGATGCTGTGTTGGTCCTTCCTATAGTGTTCCTGCAACCAAAACTGTCACCCTTTCCATCCACTGTCACTGCTTTTATGACTTTCCATTGCCACACCTCATCCTGTCATCTTTATTTACATCCTTCAAGATCTCATTCCATGTACTCCATCAAGTTTTCCCTCATCCCAGGAGATATTTACTAATGTTTTTTATACAGGAACTGAAGTCCTCGGTGCCAAGGCACTGACTTTCAGGCACACAACTTAGCTGTCCTTGCCTGGGTTCATATTGCTTATCTTACCACTGTGTTGGCACTCTTGAAGTGTTTGAAAGCCTTCTAGCAGATCTAATTGCTGTGCTATTCCTCTGGGTATTCAACAACCCACTTAGGTCTGCAATTTTAAACAACCAAAACCAGGTGCAGTGGGGGAGGGGGCAGAGGAGGGGGCACTATCAACCTAATATTTAAAGTTATTTTCAAATACCCATTACTAGACATGTTGACATTGTCCCACTATGAGAATATATGTTTTCCTGGTCCTTTGAATGTGCCTTAGGAAGAGATACTTAGGGGCATATTTACTAAAGGGTGTAAGGGAGCAAGTATGCCATTAGCACCTGTTATCGGCACCCCTGCATCCTTAACTCTGCAAAAAAGCTGCATTAAGGAGCATTAAAGGCTCCTGTAGTGTTAAGGGAACAGTACATAGAGAGTGGCGTTTACAGGGTAGAGAGTGAACATTGACAGTGGATGCTCCCTTAACACCTGTTGTGTTAGTGCCTTTTAATGCTAGGAACCATAATGCCAAGTAAAACCTCATGGAAAGGGGGTATTTTGAGTGGAGAGAGCCTATTACAACATCTGAGAGGACTAATGTGGACATACAAAAAGAACATGGCATGGGAAACACAGGCAGTTCAAGTAACCACCTCAGAACCATTGATGGAACCAAACCTGTGATCTTTGGGTCTGAAATTACTTAGTTCAATGGCATAGTTGGGAGAGTCATCAGTCCTGGAGGGTATGTCAGTGTTTGAGGAGTGGATTTGATGCTACATAGTGTGGATTACAATGGTTATTGGGTTGCAGAGTGGACCAAGCATAGTAGTTAAAGAGGGCTGCCACATCCCCGTGTGCTCAGTTCCCACAGCAATCATGTTCTGGGGCAGGTGCTGATTTCCCAGGTCAGTCAGTTGCAGCTGTCAGAATGTGACTCATTCCAGCCTCTGACAACATCTTCTTGATGCATTCTGGGACCTGATGTCAGGTTCACACTGGCCACGTTCAGGGACTGATATTAGCACAATGCACTGCCCTTAAATTTGAGGGACACATACATGGCAGATGAATATATACCTTGTTTGGCTACATTAACCAGGGACAGGAGTGATGATTCAGGCCATCCTGGAGCATCACTGATAGCTGATGGTTCCATGAGGGACTACAAATGCCATGCTGCACTATTACATAGTAAAATATATATAGTAACATAGTATATGATGACAGATAAAGAACAGTATGGTCCATCTAGTCAGACGAAAGCTTAAAACATATCTGTTTCAAACCCACTACAACCTGATCTAACCGCAATACCCTACCTCAACCAGATGAACTTTACCGCCCACGACAGCATAAAATCTAATAGCATATAGTCATGTATTAGCCTGTACTCTTTGGAAGTCAACATTGTATATAATGTATATTTGGCCCCCCAACCTACTGAAATCAAATGTATACCCTGATCTGTGTGCTATAATAATTCAACTGTATATTGTATCCAACTGCTTATCCCGCGTTACGTAAATCATTGTCTAATCAAAATGTAAAACTAAAAATTTCAATGTATTATACAATGCATTATGATTTCTGTAAAGTAAACCGCTGTTGATCGTAGGAAACAGCGGTATACAAGTATTTACTAAATAAATAAAATAAAATAAATTAATACTCTTTAAGTATTTAAAGGTCTGAATTGTATCTCCCATGTCCTTCCTGTCCTCCAGAGTGTACATATTTAGGTCTTCAAGTCCCTTCTCATGTCTTCTGATGCAGGTTCCAAATCATTTTGTTTGCCTTTGAACTACTCCCAGCCTTTTTATATCCTTTGTGAGATATAATCTCCAAAACTGAACACAATATTCCAAGTGAGGCCTCACCAGTGACTTGTACAGTGGCATTTGTACCTCTTACTTTCTGTTGGTCATTCTTCTCTGTATGCAACCCAGCATCATTCTGGCTTTTGCCACAGCCTTATCACACTGTTTCGCAACCTTGAGATCCTCAGGAACAATCACTCCATGGTCCTTCTCTTGGTCTTTGCATACCAACTTCTCACTCCCTATCACATACAATTCCCTTGGATTTATGTAACCCAAGTGTATGACACTGCACTTCTTCACATTAAATCTTAACTGCTAAGCATTAGATATTCTTCCAGCTTCTGTAGACATGGGGTCATCCCCTAGCAGCAGAACTCCAAAACTATTGCTAGGCATGACTGGTGCCAGAGATAAGCAGTGGATTTCCCAGTCCACTTTAAAAATGGTTTGTGGACTTTTCTTCCAGGAACTTGTCCAAACCTTTTTTAAACTCAGCTACATTAACAGCTTTTACTACATCCTCTGCAACAAATTCCAGAGTTTGATTATGTGTTGAGTGAAAAAAATATTTTCTCCAATTAGTCTTAAATGTGCTACATTGTAGCTTCATTCCATGTCTCCTAGTCTTTCTACTTTTTGAACGAGGAAACAACTGTTCTACGTTTACCTGTTCCACTCCCCTCTTTATTTTATTGAGCTCTATCATTTCTCCCCTCAGCTGTCTATTTTCCAGTCTGAAAATCCCTAAACGTAAGTCTTTCTTCATGCACTGGTGTAGTCTGCCGACCTTAAACTCAAATCGAAGAAATAGATAATGAATTGATTATAGATACTGCAAAGATAGCCACAAAGAGGGAAGTGATCATATTGGGTGACTTTAATCTACCTGATGTGGATTGGAGTACTCCTTCTGCAAATCTGGAAAGAAGAAAAAAATTGTGAATGCTTTCCAAAATGTGTTACTTAAACAAATGATGATGGAACCAACCAGGGAATGCTCAATGCTGGATTTAGTGCTCACCAACGGAGATAGTACGTCAAATGTCTGGGTGGGTGCCCCTGTGAGCAGCAGCGATCATCACACGGCGTGGTTTGAGATAAAAGCCAAGGTGCAATCCAAACATAGCAAGCTCAGAGTCCTAGACTTCAAAAACCCTGACTTCAGTAAAATGGCCAAGTACCTGAAGGAGGAGTTGGCAGGGTTGGAGGGGATAAAGGAAGTTTAACTGCAATGGGCTAAACTAAAGGTGGCAATAAAAGGGGCAACAGATAAATATGTAAGGAAAGTAAATAAAAACAAGAGGAGAAGGAAACATATTTAGTTCTCCAAAGAAGTGGCTGCTCAAATAAAGGCAAAAAACACAGCTTTCACAATATTCAAAAGCTTGCAGAGGAACACAGGAAGGAATACAGGATCAAACTAAATGAGACAAAAAGAGAAATAAGGATAGGAAAATCAAAGGCAGAAGAAAAGATGGCTAAAGATGTGAAGTGTGGCAACAAGACTTTTTCAGGTATATTCGGGAAAGGAGGAAAATTTGAGGTGGAATTGCAGGACTCAGAAGTGCTGGGAATGGACTCGTGGAGAATGACATTGAAAAAGCGAAATTGTTAAACTAATACTTCTGCTCTGTTTTACTAAAGAAAATCCTGGAGAAGGACCATCTGTGACTCCCAAATATAAAAATGGGAATGAAGTAGATACTACACCATTCACATAAGATGATGTGTCAGAACAACTTGCAAAACTGAAAGTGGACAAGGCCATGGGACCAGATCGGATACATCCCAGGATACTGAAAGAGCTCAGAGAGGTTCTTGCAGGGCTGTTAAAGGATGTTTTTAACAGTTCCTTGGAAAAGAAGTTCCTCAGGACTGGAGGGAGGGCTGATGTGGTACCTCTTCACAAAAATGGTGATAGGGAAGAAGTGATAAACTACAGGCTGGTAAGCCTTACCTCGGTGGCAGAAAAAGTAATGAATGCACTCCTGAAAGAGCGAATAGTGGACTTTCTCAAAACCAACAGGTTGCATGATCCAAGGCAACATGGTTTTATGAATGGATGATCTTGCCAAACAAATCTGATTGAGTTCTTTGACTGGGTGACAAGAGAACTAGATCAGGGGCATGCGATGGATGTCATCTACCTGGATTTCAGCAAAGCCTCTGATGCTGTTCCTCATAGGAGGCTTATCAATAAACTCAATAGTTTGGGGATGGGTCCTAAGGTGGTAAACTGGATCAGAAATTGGTTGACTGACAGATATCAGAAGGTGATGGTAAATGGAGTTCACTCGGATGAAAGGAGGGTTATTAGTGGGGTGCCCCAGAGCCCGGCACTGTTCAATATATTTGTGTGTGATACTGCTGATGGACTGAATGGAAATGTCTGTCTTTTTGCAGATGATATGAAAATTTGCAACAGAGTGGACTCCCCTGAGTGAGAGGATAACATGAGGAAAGATCTACAAAAGCTGGAAGAATGGTCTAATGCTTGGCAGTTAAGATTTAATGCGAAGAAGTGCAGTGTTATGGAAGGACAGACTAGATAGGCCATGTGGTCTTTTTCTGTCATCATGTTTCTATGTTTCTATGTTTGGGAAGCAGAAATCAAAGGGAAATGTATGCGATAGGGGGGTAAGAGGCTGTTGTGCACGGACCAGGAGAAGGACCTTGGTGTGGTTATTTCTGAGGATTTCAAGGTGGCAAAACAGTGCGATAAGGCAGTGGCAAAAGCCAGGAGGATGTTGGGTTGCATACAGAGAGGAATTACCAGCAGAAAGGAAGAGGTACTAATTCCACTGTATAAGTCACTGGTGAGGCCTCATTTGGATTACTGTGTTCAATTTTGGAGACCATAACTCGCAAAGAATGTAAAAAGACTGGAAACAGTTCAGAGGAAGGTGACAAAAATGATTTGGAGCCTGCGTCAGAAGCCTTATGAGAAGAGACTTGAAGACCTAAATATGTACACTGTGGAGGAGAGGAGGGACGGGGAGATATGATTCAGACCTTTAAATACTTAAAGAGAAATAATGAACAAACAAACCTCTTCCAAAGACGTGGAAGCTGTAAAGCTAGAGGGCATAACATGAAGCTGTAAGGGGGTAAATTGAAAGGCAATGTCAGGAAATACTTTTTCACTGAAAGGGTGGTGGATGCTTGGAATGCCCTCCCGATGGAAGTGGTGGGGGATAATACAGTGACAGAATTGAAAATGGCATGGGACAGACACAGTGGATCCCTTTACAGCAACAGGATAAGATCAAAATAAACGTAACTATCTAATTTCTCAACAAACAGGGGTGCCCGGGGCGGAGCTAGCCACTGAACAGAATGGACGCCTGAATTTTTGCTCCCGTTGCTGCCCAAGAATCCTGAACATATCCCGGTATTACATTAAAGTTTGTACCCCCTACCTACATCAATAACACCGCAATACAGCTGGATGGCATCCCTGAAGCCTGCCCGGCTGGAATTTCCACAGGGATCCGGCTCAGCAGCGAAACGATCCAAACCCGAAGTGGGTTCCCCGCAGAAAATGGCCGCGGGAGAGAAGGAGGGAGTGACTGCCGGTGGCCTACGTGAAGTGCTACAGGAATTGAAATGCGTTAAAGAAATGATTGCAGCCAATTCTAGTTCACTGAACATGATTCAAGAAGACTTGCTGGAGGTAAAAGAGAAACTCCTCACCATCACCACTCGACTTAATGCAGTTGAATTACAAACCCAGAAGCATGGCGTTGCATTAGAACAGCTGGGCCCTTTGGTCAAACAAGTCCGGCACATAGAAAATCTGATTGAAGATCAAAATAACCATACCCGTAGAAATAATATCCGCCTTGTTGGAGTCCCTGAAGGCGCTGAAGGTACCGATCCGATTGGATTTCTGGAAAAAACCATACCGGAGATGCTGCAGCTTGTCTTTGCAAGGCCTTTTGAACTAGAACGGGCCCATCGAATCCCAACACACAAAGCTGAAAACACACGATACCCGCGCCCACTCATAATGAAGGTACTGAGATACCCACAGGTCCTACAGATCTTTCAAGCTGCACGGAAGGCCGGATCACTGCAAATCCAGGGACACAAAGTGGCACTCTATCCGGATTTGAGCAAGCAAACGGTAGATCGGAGAAAAGCGTTGCTGGCCTGTAGACCCATGCTACAAAGTGCACAGGCAAGATACGGGCTATACTACCCAGGAACCATGCGGGTCACGCTGCATAGTGAAACGAGGAATTTTGTTGAAGCTGAAAAACTGAAAACCTTCCTACAAGAAAAATGCGGTATGGAAACCTGAGGTCAATATTCTGATCTCTCACGCAGTGTAGAGAACTCAGCATATACTCAGGGGGTGCGGCCGTGCGTTCTCACAAATTTTAGAACGCCTTAAGCCTTGTTAAACACCTCATTGATTGTATTTCTGTTGTTCTAAATAGTTTTAATTAAACAGATATTTCTGCTTGAAATGTAGGGGTGGCAACGGGAGGTCGGGGTTGGTTACTGTTTCAGTGGATTGTGTTCACCTTAGCGATACAATGTTTGCCAGTTATGCAGTTGTTTGTGTCAGTCCAGTCCAGTACAAAACCCTCCACATACACGCAAAATGCAAGTACGCGGCAGGCCTATCCATAGGATAGCTTTCACCTATAAGACAGCTTATTCCAACGTTGATGTCTAGTGATCTTTTAATGCTTTCGTTAAATGTAAAAGGTATTACTGGCCCTGTCAAGCGAAAGAAGATTTTAGCGTACTGCCAGCAAAAAAAAGCAGATATTGCCCTCTTACAAGAGACACATTTAACAGATACTGAATCGCAGAAAGTAACCTCTAAATATTTCCTGGTGGCGGCCTCGGCCTCTGCCACTCAACGCAAAGGGGGGGTAATAATATTAGTGCGCAAATTCCTGCAATCCGCCATTACCGACACACAGATTGATCCGCTGGGTCGATGGGCCAGAGTGACGATGAAAATAAATCAGCAGCTTTACACATTCTTCAATATTTACGCGCCCAACCTCGATGACCCTAACTTTTTCAAACTGATAGCTAAAGAAGTTACAGCCGCAGCTCACACCAATATCATATTAGGGGGCGATTTCAATGTCATCTTGGATCCACTGTTAGATCACACGCCCTATCGGGCTGTAGACAAAGTCAAATCGCAGGCGATTCTTAAAGGCATCATAACAGAGCTACACTTGGTAGACCCATGGCGCCTACTTCATCCCCAAGAAAGAGACTACACATTTTATTCCATCCCACATAATACCCAAACAAGGATCGATTTCTTCCTACTGTCCACAGAGCTGATGCCCCAAGTGTTGTCCGCAGAGATATATGCTACAACGGTATCGGATCACGCCGCTGTCTCCCTAGTGTTGAATACCAACGTTACACAGCATGTTCCGCCAAGATGGACATTTGATAAATCCCTACTAGCAGATGACTCCTTTGTACAGCTACTGTCAGGGGAAATTGAGACCTATTTTAAATATAATACACCCACTGATACCTCCATCTGGAGCTGGTGGGAAGGTTTTAAAGCGACCATACGAGCTCATATTACCACCTACACCATTAGACGGCGTAAAGCCAGGAAAAAAGAAAAAGATGAATTGGAACTCCAAATAAAAGCTGGGGAAAGGTTACTAGCCAAAAGAGCTGACTCAATGATATTGATTAGACTCCAAAAATTGCGATACCAATATAATACTCTCCTCAACAAAGAAGCACTGAGTAGTATCCAGCTACAACGTAGTATATACTACTATGAAAGCAACCGCTCTGGATCCCTTTTAGCTCGGCAGCTCAGGCCAAAAACCAGCAAGACCGCTATAGCGGCGTTGCAGGACAATTCCGGGGGCCTTCTCCTGAGATCTGACAAAATACTAGACCGCTGCAAAGAATTCTATGAGGAACTATATCGCTCAGATACCCAATGTAGTGACAGAGCCTTTGAAGATTTTGTCTCCAAGATAGTAGGACCCACATTAACCAGTCATCAAAGTCGAACGCTGGAACAAGAGATCTCAGTAACTGAAATACAAGATGCGATCAAACAGATGGCTCGTGGCAAAGCCGCCGGTCCAGATGGTATCCCACTGGAATTCTATAATAAATATTGCATTCAATTGGCTCCCATGCTACAGATCTACTACAGTGGCCTGCAAGATGAATCTCCAGAGATTGGAGCCCTGGCAGAGGCTGTGGTGGTAATTCACCCGAAACCGGGCAGGGATACACAAAAGATAGAGAATTACAGACCCATCTCTCTCCTAAACTCTGATTATAAAATCTATGCTAAAGTGCTTGCTAACCGATTAGGACGAATCTTAAAAGATTTGATACATGAGGATCAATGTGGATTTATACAAAACAGATCCACTACAGATAATGGAAGGTTATTGGCACATGTACTGGCATCTGCCAAGACCAAGGCCGAGCCCCTGATAGGGCTAGCATTGGATGCCGAAAAAGCCTTCGATCGACTGGAATGGTCCTTTCTATTTCGATCCCTACGGTGGTTTGGGATAGGAGAAAAGTTCCTAAAACGCGTTGAATTGTTATATACCAAACCCACAGCTCGAATAGCGGTCAACTCACACCTCTCAGCCCCTTTTCAGCTGCAAAGAGGGACCAGACAGGGTTGCCCCCTGTCACCGATGCTTTTTAATTTAGCCCTGGAACCCTTATTAATAGCGCTCCGACAGAAGGAAAACATAAAAGGAATTGAGTTAGCTGATGGTCCCTGTAAATTGTCAGCATATGCCGATGACCTGCTCATTTTTCTACAACCATCAGACCTTCCTGAAACACTGCAACTCATAGATGCATACTCAGCGATATCCGGATATAAAGTAAATCTGAATAAAACAACAATTATTCCTCTGAATGAACAGGTCAGCGAAGAAATGATGCGTGGATACCCCTTTCAATATGAGAAGTCATCCTTTAGATACCTGGGCGTGACCTATGGCACCACCTTGGAAGAGACTGTCGCAATCAACATTAAGATGTGTCAAGAAATTGTACATGATAACATCTGCAAGTGGACCCCCCTTCATTTGAGCTGGTGGGGCAGGCTAGAAACGATAAAAATGATGTTGGTACCAAAACTCAGCTATATATTAAGCATGATACCCTTACGTTTCCCGTCAGCCTTCTATAAGAAAATGAATAGTCAACTGATAGCCTTTCTATGGAACAACCGAGTACCTCGAATAGCTGCCTGGAAACTGAAGTTACCTAATACACAAGGAGGTGTCCATTTCCCAGATCTCGGCTGGCTGCACACTGCCTCTCTTTTAAAGCAGGGTGCTCAATGGGTCGACTCTGACGACACGGATAAAGGACCTAGATGGCTGAGTGTGGAGCGGGCCCTACATTCCCCCCTACCTACATGGCTACTGGTAGGCACAGTAGTAGACCAGACTGCACCACATAATGCTATTATCCGAGAAACACAGCATGCCTGTCGATTATTGGCATCATGTATCGATGGAGGGGATGACTTCGCCGCAGATATGCCCATATGGCTGAACCCGTGCCTTATCATCGGAGGGAAGCCTGTCTTATGGAAAAAATGGGTGGAACATGATCTTATCACCATTGGACAACTGATCAATGGAAGTGCATTTAAAACCTTTGACAGATTAAGAACGGAATTCCGATTGCCTAATACATGCTATTTCCAATGGTGTCAGCTCCGATACTGCATGAGCAAAGCGGGTGTGTCACCTGTCTTGATACGTACAGGATGGCCACTGCGACAGAAACTTCAAGAATTACAAACAGATGCCAAAGCTGTTTCGAGATGTGTTGCGATTCTCCGATCCAAAAGTGACAAGACATGTTCTAAGATACAGTCGGTGTGGGCTACTGAAACCGGTCAAGATCTACCTCCGGAAAATTGGGACACTTTTTGGGGAACTCAAATACGTGCCACGAGAGCAGCGTCTCTCACACAATCTATGTACTTTATAGCACATCGAGCGCATATTACACCGGCTAAGAAAATGAAATGGACACTACAGGAGGGAAATCGATGTTGGTCCTGTAACATGGAAATTGGGACACTGGCACATATGTTGTTCCATTGTAAATCCCTGGAAATATATTGGAACAGAGTTTGGGAACGCATATCACAGATCCTCAACTTACAAGCTCCTATCACTTATCGGATAGTGATATATAAATCCATAGCTCTGGAACCTACTCTGATGAAATGGGATAGTAAACTGCTGGACTTAATGCTCGGGATAGCGCTTAAAATAGTTCTAATACACTGGAAGAATCTCGACAAAGCTTGTTTCGAGCATTGGTGGAGTCTCTTAATCCTACATAAAACCTACGAAGAGATCTATATAGCCAAGAACCCATGGTCTGGTAAACTAAGTAAGAAATGGTCAGCTTTACAAAATTATGTTTGATGAAAGTGATTGCTGGAGGCTGCCTTGTGGAATGGTCTCTGCTGTAACCACATTGAACAGAGAGAGGGAGGGTGGCGTGCTGGCATGGACTGATACTAGTTCTTGTTAACGTTATTGTACTGTCTTGTTCAAGTTATTATATTCTTTTGCTATTTTGATCAATAGCATCTGCTTGTATCCTGCTATATCACGATCGTTTGTATTGTTATTTTATATGTTAAAACTGAATAAAAACTACTATTTAAAAAAAAAAAAAAAAAAAACAGGGGTGCCCTACATGGAGCGGTGGGTTCACCCCTAAACAAAGACATGGGGAGGGGTGTCCTGCACGGAGTGGCAGGTGCGCCTACTCTTGCCACCTTGCTGGGAAGGCTAGATGGATCTGCCATCATTTACTGTGTTACTATGTTATTAAGTGTATCCTTTCATCCCCTTCATCATTTAAGTCACTCTTCTCTGAATCTCTTCTAATTCTGTTATATCCTTTTTGAGATATAGTGACCATGATCGAACCATGGAGCAATACAGAGGCATTATATCCTTTGTTTTATTTTCCATTCTTTTCCTTATGATTCCTAGCATTCTATTTGCTTTCTTGACAGACATTGCACACTGGGCAGAGGGTTTCAACATATTATCCACAATGTTACCTAAATCCTTTTCCTGGACAGTGATTCCTAACGTGGAACCTTGCATCTTGTAACCATAGTTTGGGTAGTTCTTCCCTAAGTGCATTTCTATGTTTTGCTTAAGGGCAGCAGCCGCATTAAGTGCAGCCCCATTATTGCCTGTTGTGACAGCTATCACGTGGTTCTGTCCTATGTGTCGGCTGACACATCCACTCTCCACCTTTACCCTTCCTGGTGCCTGCCCTGCTGCATGCTAACCAGTTAGTGCAGGATTATTACTGTGCTGGCTAATTTTAGTGCATGGTGTCATTTACTACAGGCTTGCTAAACAGCACGCAGTAACAATAATTGTTATTTACACATGCCTGGATAGTGAGCACTATCACTCAATAGAGTGCACTATTGCTCAATAGCTTACACTATTGAGAGACAGTGTGCACTATTAATGGATGGGAAGTGCTGAAATTTCAGGGGGGTTCCTTCCATTTTCATTTGAAAATGACAGTCAGTATCTGCATAGCCCTATAATCTAGACCAGCGTTTTTCAACCACTGTGCCGCGGCACACTAGTGTGCCGTGAGATATTGTCTGGTGTGCCGTGGGAAAAATTCCAATTTCATCCGTAACATGTGGCCTCGGCTCACAAATTAGGGTTGCCAACCGGCCGGTTTTCAGCCGGCCTGGCCGGTTTTTCCATGGCCAGGCCGGCTGCCGGCACAGTTGTAAAACCGGCCATTGAAAAGCCGGTTTTTTGCTCTGGCCGTAAGATCGGGAGCGGCCAGAGCAAAAAACCGGCTTTTGTGCCGAAGTCCGCGGCGCGAACGCGATCGCGATTCCCTATAGCAGTGCAGCCGCTGGTTCTGCTTTGTACAGAGCAGCGACTGCACTACACTTACACTGAAAAGTAAAGAGAAACTGTGTCAGGAGCCCTCCGATCATGCAGAGCCCGAGGAAGTGATGTCATGGGGGCGGGCTCCTCACAGGCTGTCTTTCCTTTTCAAATTAACTTTAGCTGCAATAAAGTTAATTTGAAAAGGAAAGACAGCCTGTGAGGAGCCTGCCCCCATGACATCACTTCCTCGGGCTCTGCGATGACCGGAGGGCTCCTGACACAGTTTCTCTTTACTTTTCAATGTAAGTGCAGTGCAGCCACTGCTCTGTACAAAGCAGAAGCAGCGGCTTGGGCAGAGGGGTGTGTGTGTGTGTGTGTGTGAGTGAACCAGCAAGGGGGGGGGGGAGTGTGAGTGAACCAGCAAGGGGGGGGGGAGTGTGAGTGAACCAGCAGTGGAGGGGGGGTGGTGTGAGTGAACCAGCAAGGGGGGGGGGCGATGGTGTGAGTGAACCAGCAGGGGAGGGGGGATAAATGAGTGAGTGACCCAGCAGGAGGGGTGAGTAAGTGACAGGGGGGTGGGTGAGTGAACCAGCAGTGGAGGGGGGGGGGGGTGTGAGTGAACCAGCAGGGGAGGGGGGTTGGTGTGAGTGTTTGATTCCTATTCAAGAGAATTACTTTATATATAGTCAATATAGGCACAGAGGTAAAATTTTTTAACATTTTCTAATGGTGGTGTGCCTCGTGATTTTTTTCATGAAAAAAGTGTGCCTTTGCACAAAAAAGGTTGAAAAACACTGATCTAGACACTTTCCTGCCCTATTAATCTAGGCAACCTGTTAATAAATTACCCCCATATAGTATATGCACAAATGTAAATGTTCATAGCAGGTATAAATGTATGTATCAGCATTTCCACACTGTTGGAGTAGTACCAGGGAGCCTATTTCATTTTATAAAATAGCTTTAAAATAGTCACCTTTTTTTTTACTTCTAACATAGGCATCTTGTTAGAACATGAGAGCTTCATTAACACTGTAATCTAACATTTCCAAAAACACCTGCAATATGAGTTATTATAATGGAAACAGACAGTTGAAAGTGTTTTGCAAATTTCTCATGATTTCTTATGTCAAAGTTATTTTGGCATATATCTAACACAATAAGTTGGACTCTTAGCAATAAAATTAGTTATATTTGTCTTGCAAATGTTAGACCTTTGAATGTGAGTGGGTGATTAGATGATGGGATTGCTGTTTGCTCATGTAATTGCATTTCAGAAAATAAACAATCCTTTTCAGAAGCACAAGATTTTAAGGACTGAGGCTAAATGTACCATCTTTTCATCCTGATTAAAAAAGGCAATGAACATGCTTAGATAAAAGCAAGTATAGTCTCAGAAGCAAATGAATTGAGTACCCAATGAACAGGAATGACAGAACATTTACTTGTTATTTATACTTCAGGATTTATCACACATTCCCTAGTATGTTAATACGCCATTTGAAATTATATAGCTAGATAGATATGTATATCTACAAATTCAGTTTCATCTGTACATGGCTTAAGTTAAATCTTTTACTTTCTTTGAAACTGCAAGAGCTGCCACAGGGAGTACCACTCAAAAGGATCAAGAGACGACTAGGGTCACCTTGGTCAACCAAATACCTGTGTTTCTGAAGTCCATAGTATGCTGTTGTTGTTGTTAAGTGCCATCAAGTTGATGTCAACTCATGGCAACCCTCTGGACAGTTGTCCTAAATTGTGTTCAGTCTTCAATCAGGTGGCTCATTGTTGGCAGACTGGTACCCATAGCTGCTGTTATTGTATCGATACATCTCATTGCTGGCCTTCCTCTTTTGCATTGACCTTCTATCTTGAACTCTTGCAAATCTGCTCATCATATTTCAACCATTCCCAATCACCATATGTCCTATGAGATCTCAGAAACAAATCAGAATACCTCAGCAACCTTGCATATAAGGGCAGCCTAGCCCACCCCTACCCTCCAAGGATACTAGAAACACTTGACATACCAAAATATAATTGTAAATTTATGCTTCTTGTTGCTCTGATCATCCTTAATCTCATCAGACTTTTTCTAAACTCTGCTAACAATGCAATAATATCAATAGTATTTTTCGCCATAGAATTTAGGGCACCAGACTATCTAAAGAAGCTATCACATTAAAAGCATTGCCTGACAAGACATCACTTCTCCTATGTCTTTCCCACCCTCCCTAACAATCCCTCTGCCCCTGCCCCCTACCTCACACTGAAGGTAGTGATCTTCAAAGGGGTTGAACCATGTCAAAAAAAGCAGCCTCCTCACAGTCTTAGGGAGGGGCCAATAGTTTGTCATTTACTGTACACAAACCTTGAAAATCAATTTGAAAAATAGTTAGGCAAGTATTCCCATTGTAGCTGATTGATTTACTTCATCTCCAAGGATTAAAATACAATAAATGAACTTTGTATGATCTGTTGATAACAATTCAGTCCAATATTTGTAATTAGTTTCATAAATTATGCATTTTTCTTTCAGGAAATTAAGTAAAATATGAACAAGGTCAGAAATAATGAAAGGTTATGTTTATTAGCATAATTCATCATTTATATTGAAGCAGAAAAGATTGTCATTGAATACACTCTATAATCCAGTTAATCTCATTTATCTCAGACTTGTGGAGAAAAAGTTGTTCATTTGTGTTGCCAGTTTTATTATCATTTTTTGTGTCTGCTCAAATCAGCCTTCCAAAAAGTGAAGAAGCCGCTGAAAGGCCAAAAAGATCAGTGGTTATCTAATGTTTTGATTCACTCTCCATTTTACTGCAAAAAAATACTGTATAATAAGACATAGGGGTATGTTTACTAAACGGTGCACAAGTGCGCGGCGCACAATAGCATGCGCTAAGGTACCTTAACACACGCTAATGATGTGTTTTTGTGCCCCGCAGACGTGCGCGCCGCACTAAGGGGCCCGCTCATGTGCGCGGCGCGCTACCGTGCGATAGAGGTGTGGAAAGGCTCCGGGAGGGTGGAGGAAGGCTCCCCAGGGGACAGAGGGAAGGGGTCAATGGGTGGAGAGTGGGAGGGGAGAGGTTCACCCCACAGGAGCGGGGCTGAAATTCAGGTAAAAAAATACCGCGAGTGAAAACCTCGCGGTAGAGCCGATTTAAAGGGAAGAGAAACCATTTCTGTCAGCAATGTACAGCAAAACCAGGGAAACCCAAAAAAAGTGAGTAGTGTGATACATGTGCATGGAACAAAAGGGCAAATAAACAGTAAAAATGACCCCAACAAAATATAAAAAAAATATAATCAAGCTGGGCAATAGTGATAGTAATGGGGAACATCATAAAACACTCCCAAAAAAGCCCCCAAAAAATAAATATGAATTTTAGAAGGGTCTACGCTCCGTCCCCATACAAGGTGAATGATCCCACAGTGAAATAGCACTGATCAGGGATTCCCTCTCCATTGGACAGGTTACCTATGGCATGCACATTTCCACAACAGCAGGGCGGGCAGGTTGGAATGGGCAATTGGACAGATGCTGGGAAAGGGGATACAGAGGGCTGCAGGCGGCACATGCTGTGGTGCAGCTGGGGCACAATGCGGACTAGGCAGATGCCTAGATGGCACCTAGGAATGCTGAAACTGAACAGCAGCCAGACAGCAACTGATGAGTGCCCAACATGGGCACGAGAGTGTTCAGCACAGTGTCACAGGGGATAGTACCCAGCAGGTACCCCCAAGGGCACGGAACATTGGCAGGCGGTGTTTGGGGGACGTGCGGACAGATATGCAGGCACCCCTACCCCAGAACCTGCACCATAGGCAGCCGCCTACCCACACACAGGATGGCCTGAGACTGCATACCACCAGCACCACTAGCAGAAGGGCATGTCAGCATGGTGGCACAGGGGTACTGGAGGTGGAGGGGGGCAGTGGCAGCTTCCCAGAGCAGACCATGGCCTAGCCCTGTGTAGGTGGGTTCAATGCACTGCAACAGACAGACCCTGCCGGACAAACAGTCATGGTATCATCCGGGAATGCACTGTCTCTGTGGCAACACGGTGGTGCAGTGCACACAAGCAGTGTGTTTGGAGACAGAAGGTCACAGGTTCAAGCCTCAGCTGGGGCTCCTGCCAATCCAGTCCCCATATTTTACCCACAACTAACTAGTGATAGTAAAGACGAACCTTTATTGCAGAGAACATAAGCATGGCTCAAACACCTCTATTTTACCCTACAGAGCACAGACACCAGAAACATGCACATTACCTAGAGAAGATTACCCCAAATGCAGTCCTGGAGGGCCACAAATCCTTCAGGGTTTATGCTGTCTCCAATCTAAGGATGGAGCCGGTACTGGTGGTGGAGGTGGCAGCAGCTGGTGGCCACAGCAGACCATGGCCTAGCCCTGTCCAGGTGGGTGCCGTGCACTGCAACAAACAGTCCCTGTCGGATGTACAGTCATGGACTCCCCAGGGAATGCAGCATATCTGTGGCAACATGGTGGTGCAGTGCACACAGACAGTGTGTGCAAGAACAAAAGGTCACAGGTTCAAAGCCCAGCTGGGGCTCCTGCCAATCCAGTCCACATATCTTTCCCACAACTAAACCGTGATAGTAAGGAGAAACGTTTATTGCTGAGAACATACGCATGGTTAATACGCCTATATTTTACCCCACCGAGCACAGACATCATAAACAGGCACATTACCTAGAGCAGAGTCTCCCAAATGCAGTCCTGGAGGGCCCCACACCATTCAGGTTCCATGCTGCCTCTAATAAAGATGCCTGTGCTGCATATCTATGCACCACCCCCATGGTATGCAGATGTATCTCATGCATATTCATGAGGGACAGCATGAAAACCCGAACAGTGTTTGGCACACCAGGACTGGAGTTGGGAACCTCTGCCGTAAAGCAGCAGCCAACAGGGGCAGACACACCCATACCCACAGGCCCCATTGGCCAGTGCCTCCTGGAGAGGCAGGACATTGGACCTTGCGTGCATCTCCCAATACTAGCACTTGCATACCTTAGCAATGCCACCCTACACCTGGGTATACGGTGCACAGCTATCAAACGTTTCCTATGATTACTGGCAGATAGCAAGTCCTACGTTAAACACAGTTTGCTCATTGAGCTCCATCATAACAATCTTTATGATGTCTGCGGTGTGTGCTTCAGGTCTGGTCTCTGACAGTGTTTACCACCCTGGGGAGTGACCCCCAACAGTATTGCGTACCATATCCATGCCTGTACTGTGCCCAGGACTGGTGTGGTGGGCAGGGCTGCTAAACTCCTCTATAGTAGCACAATGCTGGCATAGGTGTGGGAGTGTGTGTCTGTCTATACAGTGTGTGGTGGCTGCAAACATCTTCCACAGCCCACACTGCCAGCACTGTTGCCAGTATTGGCCTGCCAATGTGCATAATGAGGAGCAAGGTACCATGGGTATAGCCCAGACAGGGTGGCCTGGCCAGGATGCATCTGCACAGGGCATAGGGCATTGGCTGGGACATTTTAGTGCCTGGCCACCATCTACACAGACAGGGTGACCTCAGTATTTCCTGCTGGGAGATCACTCTCACCCTGACTGTGCAGTGACGACAGCATGGCTAGGCACCCCCATAGTGCTATATAGTATTTCTGTCATGTAATATGTATGGGTTTCCTTTTGGGGCCCAGTCAATTTTATCTGCTTGTTGTATATGCTGCAATCCCAGGTATGGGTGCACACATTTCCACCAGGAACATGTACTATGGACTAGCTAGCAGACTGTTTGCAGCTGGTATGTGTCTTGATGGAGCGCCTTGCAGGGTGCAGTGGCTGAAGGCTTGCTGCAGGAGAATATCAGATAGAGGTGGGGTGCAACTTAGCATAGCCAGGCCTAATGTCTGTCTGCTATTGTGTTATGGATGTGTACAGAGCTGCATTGACTGCCCTGTAGGGTGTCTGTTCCCCAGCAGGACCGGGGTTGATGGTCCCCTCTACTGCCACCATTGCAGGGAGGTAGAATGTGGATCTGTTGATAGGAGACCCTGTTTACCACCCTCATCCCTGGAGGAGGAGGGTTGTGGTACACAACCTTCCTAGGGGTCCATAGGAGCTACACCTGACTGAGACAGACAGATATATCCAAGGTGTTTGTACAGAAACCACCTATCTCACACATTAACACTGCTTTGGACCACCAGCTTGGCCCATTTCTGACATGGAAGGTGCTGTGGACCTGGTGCTGGGCGCCTCACTGCACCTTCAGGGTGAGCACAGTACCCGCACAATGTGACGGTGTGTAGCTACTCTGTGCCAGTAAAACACATGGTCAGCACCCCCTACCAGGCCGAGGTGCTGTGGGGGTGCACATGGTCAGTTCCCCCTACCAGGCCAAGGTGTTGTGGGGGTGCATACCACATCTTGTGTTTATCTGTGGACAGCTGATTTGCATGTGCAGTGCATCATGGGTACGGGTGTGCTAACCCTATCTTGGTGACCACAGCAGACTGTGTGGTGACGTGCACTCCCTCTGCAACCAGCTAGGTGCTTGCTAGCAGCTATAGAGCTATAGCACAATGGTTACTTCACTGCCTGTGGAGCCAGAAGTCATGGGTTCAAACCCACAGTGGGTCTCTTTCATAGGACTGCCCAAAGCATTATCTATTTTTAATGTACATTATTGCTGCCAGCAAAAACACACTCATCGTACTGTACCCATAAGGTGCCTCAGAGGGCGCTTTATAGGGCGCCCTATAGGTCACCTTATGGTTACCATCCATATAAGGTGCACTATACGTTATCCTGTGGAGCAACTTATAGGGTGCCCTATAGGGGACATTTTAGAGTGCCGTGGCGGACAGTGCACTTTATAATGTGCCCTATGGAGTGCCTTATAGGGTGCCTTATGTGGCACCTTCAATTACGGCACGTGAGGGCGTGTTTGCTGGCAGCAATTAATAAAATACAAATAAAGTGCTGCAGGAAACAATACGTACATTGCAAAGCTGATGCCTCAGCCAGCCTTACGTATTAGGCACACTGGGGAGTAAAGTCATGACCCCTGTATCAGCAGTCAGTGCCTTAACCATTGTGCTACACTGCTGTTCCTCCTTGCATGTCAGCGCACCTACTTAGGATTTCCATGCATTTAAATGCACAGTGCTGCCATCAAACACAGTGCTCTGACCTTGCTGTGCCTCATAGGGCACCTTATATGGCGCACTATAGACCACCCTTTCAGCAACATTGTAGGGTGCCGTGGCGGACAGTGCACTTTAAAATGTGCCCTCTGGGGTACCCTATGAGGCACCTTATGCAGCACCTTATGTTACAATACTTTGAGGGTGTGGTTGCTGGCAGCACTAATTAAAATAAAAATAAAATGCCCCCTACAGCAATATTACCTATAACAAGTAATGCCTCAGCCAGCCTTCTTCATTAGGCACAGTGGGGGATTGAACCCATGACTCCTGCATCATTGATCAGTGTCTTAACCATTGTGCTCCACTGCTGTGCTGCCTTGCATGTCAGAACACCTACTTATGCTTTTCATTCCTTAAACTGCACAGTGCTGCCATCAAAAATAGTGCTGTGACCTTGCTGTACCTCATACGGCACCCTATAAAGCGCCCTATAAGCAACATTCTAGGGTGTCTTGGCGGACAGTGCACTTTAAAATGTGCCTTATGGGGCGCCTTATGTTAACACGCTTTGAGAGTGCGTTTGCTAGCAGTAGTAATTAAAATAAAAATAAAATGCCTCCTAAAGCAATCTTCCCCATAATAGATAATGCCTCAACCAGCCTTCTTTATTGGCCACAGTGGGGGATTGAACCCATGATCCCTGCACCAATGGTCAGTGTCTTAACCATTGTACTGTGGCTCTGTTCCTGTGCTGGTCCATCAGCGCGCCACTTCTTCTTCCTGCGCAACTCTCACATGCGCTAATGTGCGGGGCGCACTTGAGCGCCGCGCACATTAGCGCATGATTAATCCCGGTTTTGCTTTTTTCAGCCTGAAACGCCCACTCCTTATATGGCATCCGCACACTAGCGAGCCGCGCACATTACCGGGGTTTTAGTAAACATACCCCATAGTTAAGTATAACCATATTTCCACGTTTGACGGGATTGCTTCTACAATATATTGTTATCAGAAAGTCAGTTCTATTATGAAGTACAGTCTTCATTTAAAATCCTTGTGAATGGATTTTACATGTGCTTTAGCATCAAAGCATCTTTGTGGAATTAAAGTCAAATCTCTGTAAGAAACATTGAAATATGATACTATATTATGAAACTATAAGCTAATATATATTACATTATATGCAGACAACTCCAGATGTGTGACAAATATATGTTTGCTAACATTTTGCATTGTGCATTATGATTTCTTTCACATCCAGAAAGGCACATATGTCGAGGAAATGATCCTCGCATGGCAACTTAAGGACACGTTTACTAAATCATGCTGCCAGAGTAGCGCAGGATTGATGTACAGTTTTGGTGCCATGCTAAAATAGTAGCACAGGGCCTCCATGCTAAAAACCCCATGCTACCCTGCTAGCATGCATCGGGGCAGAGACTGGGTGAGATGGGGCATTCCCAGTACTGCATGGCTAGCATGGGCGTAAGTCACTCATGCTAATCACACTTCACAATGGTATCGTGGGTACAGCTAATGCCACCCATTCACCACATTAAAGTGTGGCTTGTCTGCATTAACTGCAAGAAGTAAATGTACTTGTCCCCTGAAGATAGTTGGAATCCCCGCACTGGTAATGCAGCCTCCATGTGTTTCTGGCACGGGACTTAATACACATGCCCCTTAGAGATTAATAGAACTGGGTCAAATCTATATATTGAAAATGAAGTGTTTGTATTCATGTATGTTCATTTATGAATTCAAAGAGGCTTTTCCTATCTACTCTAAACTTAAAAAACTTAAATTGCTGACTAGTACACAAAGGAGTCAATTGTTTATGACTTCACCCTTTTCAAGCTACTATTGACTCAGACTGTTTTCTTTCAGATAATAAATAGGTGCTACTATATTGAACATAAACATTCTATTTTCCTCTAATTATGCTGTAGAATATTTTTGAAAATACACATCACTCTAATTACAAAAACAACATCCAAATGAAGAGTGGGTACTTCAGCTTGTATATGCTTAAGGTTAATGAAATGTATATGAATATGAAAAATAAATGCCTCTGTCCACTGCTCTTGGTCCTCCTAAAATATCAAGAAAATTTGGTGTACCAGATACTGAATTGAAAAATTATTATGTGGCATGATTGCATCCGTTCATTTATGAATTCTGTAGATCCTCACATTGCAATTAGTATGGGGGTACATACCGCACATTAAGGGATATGTTTACTAAACTGTGGAAAAGTCACCATCAGTAAGCTCAGCACTAATGTTACCAATGCCATATAAGGCTATGGGTGGGTGTGGGCGGGCCGGCATAAAGGGAGCCATGGGCTGTGTACCACATGGAACAGGGCGCCCTGGCTATGTTCCACTCAGAACAGGACATCCTGATCATGTACCACATGGACCAGGGTGCCCTGACCATGTACTGAGTGGAACAGGGCCCCCTGACTATGAACTACACAGTAACAACACGACACTCATCAAGGTGACACACGTGAAGGTGCCTGAAGCGTATAAGGTGCTGCAACCAAGGGTCAAGGTGCCTGTAGGCAAGGTGCCCTGAGGGGGAAAGTGCTGAATAATGGAGCATCAATGGAAGTCAATCAGAAGGTGAGGAATAAACAGAGAGATGATCCTGGTCCATCTGATATTGTAATCAGTAAGTGGGATGTGGGCCACAGCTCAGGCTGCACACTCTGCCTGTCTGACAGGATGAATTGAAAAAGGCATGCATAAAGTAGCTCATACAGAATAGATGCAAAGGTGCCTGCATTCACCAGCATTCATTATATGACATTCCTGCCTGTCATGTTAACCATGACAATCCAACACATGCATAGCCTGCAACAACAGTGGGGGTGTATGTAGAGTCCCAGATGTGTTAGGGATGGTGTGTGTACCAGAAGGTGCAAGTGGGGGATGTTTGTTGCTCATCAATCTGGATAGCCAGTGCTAAATATGTCATAGGCCAACTATGCCCTAATGGGCCAGTCAGATGGGGATGTTAACTTACCAAGCTGGCCCTAATCAAACTGCCTGGTGGGTAAATACATGTGGACAAATTGAAAACAAGGCAGGAAGAGATGCAGGAGCCGATGTGCAGCTGAATGCTATCTATGGGATGACATATTGTGGCTCTGGAAGCATGGCACTAACAATGTTGTTACTTGGTCTGGATAAAAGCACCATAATGGTGCTGCACAGACATGGAGACAGAACTAGATGCAGTTTCCCTGGACATTATGGGTACCTGCTGCATCAGCTGTGAATCAGCTTGCTATGGACCTCATGAAAATTGTGCCATGGAATGCCTGTTGAGTTGTAAGGCAATGTATTGTACATGTGCACCCAAAGTACACCTGTTGTACCACTATTGCATCTCTTGCAGTGTTGCCGAATGAAGAGTGGCTGTATAGGGTCTGGATGTGTAGCATGCACTGAGTAGCTATGTGCAAACACAATATGAGGGCAGCTGGAATAACTAATTTGTGCAGTCATGTTGTTAAGCAATCATGTAGATCAGCGTTTTTCAACCACTGTGCCGCGGCACACTAGTGTGCCGTGAGATATTGTCTGGTGTGCCGTGGGAAAAATTCTAATTTCATCCGTAACATGTGGCCTCGGCTCACAAATTAGGGTTGCCAACCGGCCGGTTTTCAGCCGGCCTGGCCAGTTTTTCCATGGCCAGGCCGGCTGCCAGCACAGTTGTAAAACCGGCCATTGAAAAGCCGGTTTTTTGCTCTGGCCGCAAGATCGGGAGCGGCCAGAGCAAAAAACCGGCTTTTGTGCCGAAGTCCGCGGCGCGCGAACGCGATCGCGATTCCCTATAGCAGTGCAGCCGCTGGTTCTGCTTTGTACAGAGCAGCGGCTGCACTACACTTACATTGAAAAGTAAAGAGAAACTGTGTCAGGAGCCCTCCGATCATGCAGAGCCCGAGGAAGTGATGTCATGGGGGCGGGCTCCTCACAGGCTGTCTTTCCTTTTCAAATTAACTTTAGCTGCAATAAAGTTAATTTGAAAAGGAAAGACAGCCTGTGAGGAGCCCGCCCCCATGACATCACTTCCTCGGGCTCTGCGATGACGGGAGGGCTCCTGACACAGTTTCTCTTTACTTTTCAATGTAAGTGTAGTGCAGCCGCTGCTCTGTACAAAGCAGAAGCAGAGGCTTGGGCAGAGGGGTGTGTGTGTGTGTGTGTGAGTGAACCAGCAAGGGGGGGGGAGTGTGAGTGAACCAGCAGTGGAGGGGGGGGTGGTGTGAGTGAACCAGCAAGGGGGGGGGGGCGATGGTGTGAGTGAACCAGCAGGGGAGGGGGGGTAAGTGAGTGAGTGACCCATCAGGAGGGGTGAGTAAGTGACAGGGGGGTGGGTGAGTGAACCAGCAGTGGAGGGGGGTTGGTGTGAACCAGCAGGGGAGGGGGGTTGGTGTGAGTGTTTGATTCCTATTCAAGAGAATTACTTTATATATAGTCAATATAGGCACAGAGGTAAATTTTTTAAACATTTTCTAATGGTGGTGTGCCTCGTGATTTTTTTCATGAAAAAAGTGTGCCTTTGCACAAAAAAGGTTGAAAAACACTGATGTAGATGATGCCTCACATGCTCCTCCATGATATCTGGGAAATTACATAAAGGTCTATTGTATGGGCACAGTTAATGTATGTACATATGCAGTGGCCATCTGCAAAAGGGCTGCTGATGACAATCGCACATGTGTCACAGGGGCTATGGACCATGTGAAAGAAATGGTAGGCTCAGCCAAATATGAACATTCTGTACAGATGTCACCCATGCCTTGGACGTTGTTACTTAACTGACAACATTTGCTATTAAGCATGTGATGTCTCAGTGAACCACAGGTCTGATAGCAGTAATCAGAGCCATGTTGGGGTATGATGTGTCAAGATATATATGAACCTCAAAGCTATCTCTGAGAGATGACCAGCTGAAAGAGAAATGGTGTACCTCCGCAATGGCTGTGACTGTGTGAACTGACACATTGTTCATACATCTGAACATTAGAGGTGTGCACCTTTATACATATGTGCTGTCTCACAGAGATCTGAGCCATGCATAGCACATTTGGAAAACTGTGCCTCCACATATATGTGTGTTATGTATCTCCACAGTGGCCAGTGAGGACATTATTGTACTAGGGATGTCAGTGTGGTGAGTGAGTTGGAGGGCATGCAACGGTGTGTCCTGCTCCATCCCCAGCACTTTCATGGGACATATGGGACATGGCTGATGTTTCAACATAGTTGTTGTGATTGTGTGTGCCTTTATGAATGCCATGTGCTAAAATACATGGTTCACAGAGTCTCATCTGGATGGTGCACAGTGATGTGTCCATGCATTGCATGACTGCCATCTGTCTAACCTCAATGTGAATGATGTGGTCATATGTGGCCTGCCTATTGAAAACGAGGGTCCATACACACAAATGAGAGGGAACAGGATCTAGCCAGGTATGACACGATTATCTGACACACCACAGAAACCCTATTCTGGAATGTTAGCTCCGGAGAATCAATGACAAGGGATCATGCACAGATGGATATGTGTGTTGCCTAGAATAGTGTAGCCACCTTTCAACCATGTTTATCTACTCATGTGGTGCCACAAAATCACCCTAACACACCCTTATGCCACTCACACAGCATATGGGTGTGTTCAGGAGCCACATAGCATTTCAGAGGGCCAGCACCTGAGTAGGTGATATTCTGTCACATGACAAATGTGAATGATGAAACTGTCAGCATACATCAGCATGACTCAGGTGTCATGGCTGCTCCCCAGACCTTGGATTTCAAGCAGCTTTGTTACTCTGGTGATTTCAGTCTCCCAAGGTAATAGGGCAGTTTACAAGATGAGATTAACTCTGACCCCCTGTTGATGTAAGTCTCAGGGCCTGTTGAGATGGGTCTGCAGCCCCTCCTTGCTAAATCAAGAATAGCAGACCTCAAAAGGAGGTGCTAGAGAAGATTGGTCTGCAGCCCCTCCTTGCTAGAAACAATAGCAGACCTCAAAGGGAGGTGCTAGAGAATTCACTATAAAGGACAGAAACACTTCCTCTTGCTCTCTCTCTTCCACTATTCATCGGACATGAAGGACAGGAGACTCTGATAATCAATTCTCTTCACCCCTCCCCCCCCCTCTTTCTCTCTCTTCCACTATTCATCGGACATGAAAGACAGGAGGCTCTGATAATCAATTCTCTTCACCCCTCCCCCCTCTCTTTCTCTTCCACTATTCATTGGACATGAAGGACAGGAGGCTCTGATAATCAATTTTCTTCACCCCTCCCCCCTCTCTCTCTCTCTTCCTATTGTCATCGGACACACCTTGCCATGAGGCTCTGACCCACATGTTCTTACCTCTCTCTCACACACACATGCACACACAGAGTCTTTCATATAGACTATTCTCTCTTACGTCACTATGTAATAAGCCTATTTCTACATAAAGACCTGTTTCCAAGCCACACCTGTTTGGTTATCTTATTTGTGATGCTTACTTTACTGTCTCTGTGAAATGAACCCAGGACCAAGCGGAGACTAGACTAGAAGATTGCAAGACTAGAAGATTACAAGACCAGAAGATTACAAGATCAGATGATTACATTTGGGGCCTCGTCTCAGACTTCACAGCAGATCTCCAGATGGGTAAGTAATAATTTTGTATAATACATTAAGTAGATTTCAGACAGGGTGAGACAAAATCAAAAGTCCTTGTGACCATTTACAATTGACAGGCTGGATGACACTTAGACACTATTTAGTGAAAAGTTCCAGTGATAAATTTGTTTTGTGGGTTAGACAAGATGAGATTTTTATTGTCAAAAGGCTCTGTAATAATCTAGAATTTTAAGGACATTACACAGAGTGGCTTGCAATTGTCTTATTTTTATGTATAGGCTTGCTACAGATTTTTCTATAGTATTTGAGCTGCTAAGAAAAGACAGAGTTACACAGTTAAATATTCCCTCATACAATACAATATACATCTTTCCTGGTAACACTAATTTACCTCCTGTCTGTTTGCCTTTTTATTTCTCACTTTCCTGTCAGTATATATCTTGGTGAGAGCAGGAATATCTGACAATTCTGTTAATCTCCTAACAAACCTTCTTACTATAATTTCACCCTAAACTTCCACCCTGTTAAAAAGGTGATAAGCACTTTTTATTCAGGTATAATTTTAAGGCGTGGTCTTTATGCCAGTACTCTTTACTGAAAAACAAACTAACTGTTACTCTACACTATAAACCCCAAACAAAAATAGAGAAGTATACATGAAATGAATAGCTGACGTGTATGCAATAATGTCGGAAGCACAGCCTTGATGTTTAAATCGCCTCTTGAAGATAAACTTCCGAAACGCAGTACTGTGTACCTGTTTATAACTGCAAATTCGTTCTGAACTTGTTTATATTTCCAAACTGTTCTGAAGGAGCGTCTTGGAGAAGTCCGGTAGATCTCTGAAGTGGATGGTGAAGAAAAGGGTCACGGGACGTTACAGATAAGTCAAACCCCGATTTTTCTTTTTTCTTGTGCCTTCAGATTGGACTTCTCATAATACACTAATGGATTTTTAAATCACTACACGATTAGTAGATTTTATATTAGTGGCACTTATTGTGGTGTTTCACCTTACTTTATGTAGCTCCGTGGTGGGCTCAATAATAAAACTTGAGCAAAATGGTAGTACTCTTTACTGAACACCCATAAAATTTATACCATTCCAACTATAATTCTAAGTCTCACTTCTTCATAAAAGTGAGCATTCCTCCTTCCAAGGTTGCACATTATTATAGTCTCATAAAACAAATAAAAACATAAGCGTAGGCCCCTGTACCAACTCTTTTCTGCAGTATCAAATATGGAAGCCTTTGATTTTAAAGAACTTAAAGAAATTGTAGTTTCATACTGTAAGAGGAAAGGTGGTCCCTTTGAAGGTGAATTCCCTGAGTCATCATAGTATAATATTCAAAGACAAATGTTAAACCATGATCAAGAATTCAAAAAGAAAACAAATAAAAGAAAATGCCTTTTTATCCAAGGCATGTGCAGGGGGCTCATTAGCATGAAACAGGACAATACTGAACTGACTTCTCAGTGTACCCAATTGACCAAAGACCTTGAGGAGGCACAAATTTGCATCTCTATGAAAAGGATTCAAGTGATCCAAGCCACAAATTCTTTTATAACTGTTAGTGAGCAATTAGAAGCACTTAAACTTGAATTGAGGCACGTTAAGGATCAATTGGCCACTGAAAGACAAAAGGAATATACGCCCTGGCCAACACCCACTCCTCCCTCAGCCCCCTATGCCTATGACACACCCTATCAGCTATGCATACAAGCTATTGAGAAGCAAAAGAATAAATATACGCCCATTTCTCCCTCAGCCCCTTATACCTATGACACACCGTATCAGGCATGCATACAAGCTATTGAGAAACAAAAGAATACTAAAGTATGCATAGATGGACTTAGGACTGACAGTTTATCTCAATCAGAACAGAGCAATAATCAGGATCTGTGTCAGGAGGATAATTCAGATGACTTAGATATGGCATCCAGTACTGAACTCAGAGCACCAGTTAAAGTGATGCTGCAGGACAATTTAAAAGACAGAGACATGGAAAAAATAGTTGAGAAAATTGGCCCTATGCCTTTTAATGTTAATGACTGGTGTAAATGGGCGACTGATATTCTGATTCACTGGGGTCTAGGGAAATACAGAAGAAAACAATCAGACTTTGACAGACTTATGCATCTGGCTCTGGGGCCATACTATTATAAAGTTGGCTCTCTCACTCACTCATACCAGTTGGTTAAAAGGGGCATTGAGAAACTATTTCACTGTTCCCCAATGCAAGTATTTAAAATTATTTCACCTCTACCAAATGATACACTGGAAGAGTTTGCATATAGAGCCTGGATTTTAAAAGCAGTTCTTAATGAGCAGGATTCCTGGCCCAATGCAGAAGATTATGGGGAGAGCACGCATAAGGCATTTTTATTAGAATTGCTATCCCCTGAGATTATAAAACACCTTCTGTTAATTTCTGAAGACCCTAAAGCAACCCCTTTTGATACTTTAATGCTCAGAATTGGGTCTGTTTGGAAGACCCAGCCCTCACAGGTCATTACAGTATCAGAAGCACGGAAGTGGCAAGCTGAGGGATCCTCTCAATGCACAAAAAACACAGACAAAGGATACAGGGGACACACATCTTGGAGAGGACAAAGCAGAGGTACTTTTAGAAACTCCTCAGGTTACATCCCCTTTCAAGAACTCAAAGCACAGAGAGATGGATTAGAAAAGGAGAAAATTAAATGGGAACAAGACAAACACATACTGCAGATAGAAATAGATAAATTAAAACAGGACATACAAGCAGCTCAGGACAAACACAAGGCTAGTGCATAGGGATGTCCTGACCTCTTGAGTTCAGATGTCAAAATGTCTCAAGCCTTCATAGCCCAGCCTCCCTCCATTCTCTCAGCAGAGGACTCAATTCCAGAGCCTCTGGATGATGAAACAGACACAGGCCCAGAATACAGTTTAAGGCTTGTAACATCCTTGATACTGGACTCTTGTGGACGCCCCAATGTTATCAGTAGAATAGGGGGTCAGGATAAACTAGCTTTGATTGACACAGGGGCTGGAATTAGTTTTACAAACAGAGCTTCTCCCACTGCAGATCATAAAAATATGGAAATTTATGAAATTCAAGAAATTAATAACACAGCTTCCAAATGTGTGGCTATCCCAGTTAAATGGGGTATCCCTGTGCACAGTGAACAAAATAAGGAAATGTTGGAAACCACTGCCTCCACTATAGTGAACACACCAAAAGAAATAATTGGAATTGATGTTCTCAACCAGTTAAATTTGGTGGTGGATATGGCTAATCTTAAATTGTGGCAGTATTCAGGAACTTCAAGTGCTTCTAACACTTTAGTGCATGAAGTCATTCCCATGCAGTTAGCAACTCAGTGCACCAAGGCAGCTCAGCAGTATGATCTGTGTGTAATTCTCTCAGAGGTGGCTGATATTCCAGTCTGGGCTCAAGACAAGTTAGATTGTGGGAAAATGCACACAGAAATACTGTTGGAAGGCGAGGATCCTCCACCACAGAAACAATACCCGGTACCTCATCAGGCTATAGAACCAGTGACTAAAATTGTGAAGATACTGGAGGAGATGGGTATGATTAGACCTATTTCTTCCACATGCAATTCACCAGCCTGGCCGATAGTTAAACCGGGGGGTTCCTTCAGGCTCACTATGGACTTCCGTGCCCTGAATCAAGTTTCAAAATCTGTAGTGCCTGTGGTAGCCTCATACCCTGAAATGATCTCTAAACTGAACCCCAAATGTAACTTTTTCTCTGTTTTAGACATATCCAATGGGTTTTGGAGTCTGCCTCTGGCCCTTGAGTGCCAGTACAAAACAGCCTTTCAGTGGCTGAATAAACAATATGCATGGACTGTGCTCCCACAGGGATATAAGGATTCCCCCTCAATATTCCATAAATACATGCAGGAAGCCCTATCACTATTGTCTTGCAGAGATAATATAATTCAGTATGTAGATGACATTCTGATTCAGTCTGAGAAGGAAGCCATACACTGGAATCATGTAAGAGAAGTTTTAAAAGCCCTCTTACAAGCTGGTCTTAAAGTTAATCCTGCCAAGGCTCAACTGTGCAAATCACAGGTTTCCTTTTTAGGGGTTACTATTGGCCAGGATGGTAAATCTGTAGATTCTCAGAGGATAGAGCTGATACAGAAACTTCCACTTCCTACAGATCAGAAATCACTCCAGAATGGATGCATTGGGTTCATGGTGCAGGTCCTATGGGACACCCTAAAGCAGAAGAAATTCAGACTATCCTCAATAGGTTGGTATGGTGGCCAGAAATGAAACATGATATACAGGATCATGTTTCCTCCTGTGTAATCTGTGCTTCATTTGGGAGGCAACCTAAAAAGAGAAGGGGACAGTTAATGAGAGCATCTCCTCGTGGCCCATTTGAGAGATTGCAAATAGATCATGTGGGCCCTCTCCCATTAACAGCTAGGAAAAATAGATTTTTACTCACTGTTGTTGATTCCTTTTCTCATTGGGTAGAAGCATTCCCTGTCCCAGATCAAACTGCTCGAACCACTGCAGAAATCCTAACTATGCAATTTTTTACACGCTGGGGCATTCCCAAGACTATTGATTCTGATAATGGTCCTGCATTTGTTTCTCAGCTCATCAAGGAATTGTTTGATTTTCTAGGCATAGAACAACAACTCCACATTTCGTACCATCCACAGGCAGCAGGGCAGGTAGAAAGAATGAATCAAACAATTAAGGCCCACCTCAGCCCTATGCTTAATCTGACCGGGAACAATTGGGATCTGGTGCTCCCTTTAGTCCTTATGCGTATCAGAGCTAATGTCTGTAAATCCACAGGTTTTGCACCCTATGAAGCCTTAATGGGAAGGCCAATGCAACGGTGGGAAAATATGCTGAGTCCTTTCCTTCCAGAGGACCAGACCGTAATTCTCACCAATGAGTGGATGAAATCCCTGCAAGAACATCTAAAAGAAATTCAGACCACTGTGCTAGCTAACACAGAAAAAGCTAGAGATTATTTGCAGGAGGTACATGCAAAAGGTTCTGATTTAAGGCCCCTCAAGGTTGGGAGTAAAGTGATGATTCTGAGACCTAGACCAAACCTCCCCTTTGGAACTGCAAAGTGGGAAGGACCATACTTAGGGGCATGTTTACTAAAAACCGCTATTTTGCGCGGCGCAAAATAGCGCACTAAAAGCAGCACTTAAGTGCTCTTAAGCGCCCCGCAAACGTGCGTCGAACCCCCGCACACGTGCACGTCACACTAACGAGCCCCGCACAAGTACGGGCCTGTAAATGTCCGATAGAGGCGTGGAAAGGCCTACGGAGGGCGGAGGAAGGCCCCGGAGGGGTGGAGAGACGGGGTTAATTGGCGGGGAAGGGGAGGGGAGAGGCCCCTCACACAGTTGCGGGGCCTAATTTCCATTGCAAAAATAGCGCGAGTGAACCACACGCGGTAGAGGGGATTTAAAGGGAAGAGAAACCATTTCCGTCAGCAATGTACAGCACAACCGGGGAAACCTGAAAAACGTGAGCAGTGTGATACATGTGCACAGTACAAAAGTGCAATTAAAAATAGAAAATGACCACCACAACAATATTAAAAATAGTAATTCAGTTGGGGAACAGTTATAGTGATGGGCAAAACTAGAAAACACACCCAGGAAAGCTCCAAAACAAAATGATTTATGGAAAGGTGTACGGAGCGGAGACTCATCCAAAAAACATTTCCCTTTTTCTGGAGCTGTCCTGGGAGTGTTTTCCATGTTTGCCCATTAATATCACTGTAGCCCAGCTTGGTTATATTTTATCCCCCTTTTCCCGTGGTCATCTGTGGGCTTTACTTGCACGTTTGTCACCAGACAGGGTGAAGGAGCCCACAGTAGAAATGCACACAGCAGGCTTTGCGACTCCATCCTGCCATGTTACTATCTCCAGGGACTGCACTGTCCCTGTGGCCACAGTGTGGTGCAGCGGACAGAGCCAGTACCTCTAGGACCAGAGGGTCAGAGGCTCAAATCCCAGCTGGGGCACCTTCCAGCCCTGGCCACATATTTTACCCACCACTGAACAACAATAGCACACACACCCCTGTCTTGCAGGGAACATAGGCATGGGGAGATCACCCATATTTTACCCAACACCACACATACACCACAACAATGGGCAATACCTACAGCCAAGTCGCCCAAATACAGTCCCGTACTGACACATTGCAATCAGGTCATCTGCTTTCTCTGAGAGAAGCTCATGCCAGCATGTTGGCGGACGAGTACATGTGGTGCAGGGGGCAGTGGCCGCTAGCCACGGAAGACAGAGGCCTAGCCATGTGCAGACTGGCACAGTCCACAGCAACAGACAGGCCCTGCCGGATCCACAGTCATGGACTATCCAGGGAATTCAGCCAATCTGTGGCTACACGGTGGTGCAGTGCACACAGACAGTGCATGCAAGAACAGAAGGTCACAGGTTCAAAGACCAGCTGGGGCTACCACCAATCCTACCCACATATTTTCCCCACAAATAAACAGTGACAGTAAGGACACACCCTTTGTGACGAGAACATATGCAATGTTAATACATCTATCTTTTACCCCACTGAGCACAGACACCATGAACAGGGGCAGAACCTACAGCAGAATCCCCCAAATGCAGTCCTGGTGGGCCACACACCAGTCAGGTTCCATGCTGCCACTCATACAAATGCCTGTGCTGTATATCTATGCACCACCCCCACGGCATGTAGATGTAGCTCATGCATATTCATGAGGGACAGCAGGAAGACCCGAACAGTGTGATGCAAAACTGGACCGGATTTGGGAAGCGCTGCCGTAAAGCAGCAGCCAACAGGGGCAGACACACCCACACCCACACCCACAGGCCCCATTGGCCAATGTCTCCTGTAGAGGCAAAACATTGGACCCTGCGTGCATCTCCCAATACTAGCACCTGCATACCTTAGCAATGTCACCCTACACCTGAGGTTCACAGCTCTGAAACGTTTGCTAAGAGTACAGGCTGATAGATATCCCTACGTTACGCACATACTGCTAGTTGACCCCATCCGAACAATCTGTTTGGTGTCTGCGTTGCGTGCTCCAGGCCTGGCCTCTGACGGTGTTCACCACCCTGGGAAGTGACCCCCAGCAGTACTGCGTACCATATCCATGCCTGTGCCGTGCCCAGGACCGGTGTGGTGGGCAAGGCTAATCACCCCCTCAATAGTAGCACAATGCTGGCATAGGTGTGGGAGTGTGTGTCTGTCTATACCAGGGGTGGGCACCTCCGGTCCTGGAGGGCCGCAGACCAGTCAGGTTTTTGGGATATCCCTAATGAACATGCATGAGATATATATGCATTAGAGATATCCTGCCAACCTGACTGGTTTGTGGCCCTCCAGGGCTGGATTTGGAGACCCCTGCCTTACACCTCTGTCATTTAAGATTGTGAGTGGGCAAGGTACAGATGTCCTAGACATCGAAAGGGTATATAGAATGTGTCACATTCCTCCTCGATTCTCACCACCACCAAAAAGTTGTCTAATAGACAATTTTTTGGTGGTGGTGAGAAGTGAGGAGGACTGTGACAAATTCTATCTAACCTTTTTGATGTCTTGGACATCTGCACCTTGTCCACTCACAATCTTAAATGACAGAGGTGTAAGGCAGGGGTCTCCAGATCCAGCCCTGGAGGGCCACAAACCAGTCAGGTTAGCAGGATATCTCTAATAAATATATATCTCATACATATTCATTAGAGATATCCCAAAAACCTGACTGGTCTGCGGCCCTCCAGGACCAAGTTTGCCCACCCCTGGTCTATACAGTGTGTGTTGGCTGCAAACACCTTCCCCAACCCACACTGCCAACACTACTGCCAGTATTGGCCTGCCAATGTGCATAATGAGCAGCAAGGTACCATGGGTATAGGTCAGACATGGTGGGCTGGCCAGGATGCATCTGCACAGGGCATAGGGCACTGGCTGTGACATTGTAGTGCCCAGCCACCACCTACACAGACAGGGTGACCTCCGTATGTGCTGCTGGGGGAGCACTCTCACCCTGAGTGTGCAGTGATGACAGCATGGCTAGGCATCCCCATAGTGCTGTATTGTGTTTCTCTCTTGTGATATATATGGGTTTCCTGTTGGTGCCTCCTCACAGAACTCTGCTTGTGTGTGCTGCCACCCCAGTTTTGGGTGCATGCATTTCCATCAGGGCTAACCAGCAGACTGTTCACAGCTGGTATGTGTCTTGATGGAGTGCCTTGCAGGGTGCAGTGGCTGATGGCTTGCTGCAGGAGAATATCAGATAGTGCTGGGGTGCATCTTTGGATATCCAGGCCTAAAGTCTGTCTGATATTGTGTTATGGATGTGTGTGGAGCTGCTTGGACTGCCCTGTAGGGTGTCTGTTCCCCAGCAGGACTGGGGTTTGATGGGCCACTCTACTGCCATTGGTGCAGGGGGGTAGGATGGGGATCTGTTGGTGGGAGGCCCTGTTTGCCACCCGGGGGGGGGGGGGGGGGGGGGTTTACCATTACCACCTAGGGGTCCATGGGGGTTTCCACTAACTGAGACATCCAAGATGTTTCTGTAGCACCTTCCTATCTCACAGGTTAGTACTGTTTTGGAGCTCTGTCATGGCCTCATTCAGCCATGGCTGGTGTTGTGGACCTGGTCCTGGGCGCCACATCACACCCTCAGGGTGAGCACAGTACCCGCACAATGTGACGGTGTGTAGCTACTCTTTGTTGGTAGTCCACCCGCTCAGGACCCCCTACCAGGCCGAGGTGCTGTGTGGGTGCACACGGACAATTCCCCCTACCAGGCCGGGTAGCTGTTGGGGTGCATTCCCCATCTTGTGTGCATCTGTGGACAGCTGATGTGCATGTGCAGTGCATCATGGGTACGGGTGGCCTAACCCTATCTTGTTTACAACAGCAGACTGTCTGTGAGGTGACGTGCAGGCTCTCTGCAGCCAGCCAGGGGCTTGCTGACAGCTATAGGGCTGTAGCCCAATGGTTACGTCACTACCTTTGCAGCCAGAGGTCATGGGTTCAAGCCCACTGTGGAGTTCTGTGATAGGTTTGTCCAGAGCATTATCTTTGTTTACTGTACATATTTTTATGACAGCAAACACACCCTTGGCATACTGTACCCATAAGGTGCCTCTGAGGGTGCTCTTTAGGGTGCCCTATAGGCCACCTTATGGGTGCCATCCATATAGGGTGCACTATACATTATCCTGTGTCCCAACATACATGCTGCCCTATAGGGGACATTCTAGGGTGCCTTGGCGGATGGTGCACTGTAACATGTGCCTTATGGTCCGCCTTATGTTAACATGCTGTGAGAGTGCGTTTGCTAGTAGTTATCACAAAATAGAATTAAAAAGCCTCCTAAAGCACTCCACAACATAAAATATACTGCCTCAGCTAGCCTTTTTCAATGGGCATTGTGAGGGATTGAACTGCTGGTCCCTGCACCATTGGTCAGTGTCTTAACCATTGTGCTGTGGCTGTGTTCCTTTGCTTTAGCATCAGTGCGCCGCCTTGTGGCCATCAGCGCGCCGCATCCTGCTGCCCACAATTAACAGTGCGCCGCATCCTGCTGCCCACAATGAACAGTGCGCCGCCTTATGCCGCCCCAATATGAACAGTGCGCCACCTTATGCCGCCCCACAATGAACAGTGCGCCGCCTTATGCCGCCCCAAAAATATTTTGCCTCCTGACACATATTTCCACATTCAAGGTGGTGCCTCAGCCAGCCTTTTTGGGCTGCACACACTGGGGGATTGAACCTGTGGCCCCTGCACCATTAGTTATTGTCTTCACCGTTGTGCTACAGCTCTATTCCTATATGTGCACAGCTGCGCCCCACTTAGCCTTCCCACGCGCTAATGTGGGCCCCGCACATTAACGCGACGCGCACACATACGGTCTTTTTTTTTCCTTTTTCGGCCTGAACCGCCCACTCCTTATATGGCACAGGCACACTACCGCGGCCCCGCACGTTAGGAATGTTTAGTAAACATGCCCCTTAGTTACTGATACCTTAGGCCCAAGCCTATACCAAATCCTAATGCCCGACAACCAGCAGTATTGGAAACACATCACCCAGTTGAAACCATATGGGTAATACGTGTTTTATCAGTCTTTGTTTTCAGATACCACCGGAAGACAGCACGGACAGCTGCTTTCTGAAGACAGCACGGACAGCTGCTTTCTGAACAAAAGTCGCTTGAGGACGGTAACTATTTACTTTTGCTGTATAGTTGACATGTGTTTAATAGTTATGTAAATAAGTAGTAAAAATTATTATTATTTTTTTTTGTTTTGATGTTACATAGTATAAGTGGGGAGCATTAGTTTACTCCCTAGTAGAGTGAAACAAGTTAGCTTTTATTATGTCTCGGTTTCGTGTTGTTCTGGTATCTGCTCTCGTCTACCGCAGTCTCATTACAGGAACTATCATCCGAATATGCACGATTGGCTGGGCTAACTCCACAGGTGGGGCATATCGCTATCAAGAAATACCCCCACCGTTCCCGGAAGGAAAGGATCTGGTCATCCTGAGTTTCTGTTCCGTACAGGACAAGCCAGTGTTCTATTCATTAAACATCACACAAGTACAGTGGGAGCCACCAGTTTCTACTTCTCTAGAAAGCACACAAGAATTGAGGGCACCTCCAGAACATTACTTTCTAGGTCCTCCTGCTTTGATTTTGTACAATATCTCCTGTCAGGACAGAGGTACCTGGAAAATAACTTATACATGGGTTGTGAGTGATCAACAGCACATCACTGAGACTCATTCCTTTTGGATGTATCTTGTTTACCTACCACCCCTCATCCCACCCCTCCCACCACTTCTGCTCCTCCTGTACTCTACCTTTCTGATATCCACCCATTTCAGGAAGGACATCCCTTTCAGATTAAATATGATGCACCACACAATGTTTTATATGATGTGGAATACCATTTTCTTACTTGGCATCTATTTCCCAAATTGTTTCAAGTTACTCACAAATATCCAAATTGCTCTCAGTTTGTTGCCAACCACATACAAATGCTCAATACTTGGTTTGATATGCAGTCAGTAACACCCCGAGCCAAGCAATTTCGACACAAGCGTGAATTAATTGATACAATTTTAGGTGGCACAGGGACTGCACTGGGTGCCCTTAATATAATTGATATAGAGGTGCTCCGTAATAAAATGGGATCCACTGCTCAGCATGCTGCTGATGGTTTTACCTCACAACATATTATTAATGAAGCTTCCTCTAAACTGTCCAATGTAGTTGTAGATACCTTTGCTCTTATATCTCCCATTATAGAACAGAAAATTGTTACCTTAGCACATGCAGAATATAGATTGGGAAAGAATATTTCCTGGGCTCTTGCCTGTGATCAAGTACAGATCGAGCTTATTACTATACTAAAGGAAATTCTGATCACTGCTAAGTTAGGACACTGGCCACCATCTCTCATCCATATGGCTAGTACCAAAATACCTGAATTTGCTATAGCTCACCTTGATTGGTGGACAGTTAGTGTTCCCATTTGTTCACCACAAGGCTGCTCTATCTGTACTTTGATCCCATGGTCAGGACAACACACAGTTATTTATCCTATTGTTAATATTGGGGTGCAGTTTGATAATATGCTTATGTATCCTGTGGACCATCTCACATGGGTGCAGCCACTGGACGACACCTGGACTTCATTCAAGCCGATGGACCCCAGTTTGTGTGAGCAGACTACATTTCAGTTCAAGTGCCAACCTCACCAGTTCAAAGAGGCTGACACCTCCTGCTGGAACAATTCCTCCTCTTGCTCCCTGACTGTTAAGCTCTCATATTCCCTGACTACCTCACACAGTTTATATTACCTTCGAGCTGGACACTTTTGTTTTCATCTGTTCTTTCCCCAGAATGTTTCTTTTTCGATTGCTCCCAGAATGCATGACATTCGCCTTCCCAAGAACACTTTTTTGTACAGTTCAAACTATTTACCAAACAATACCTGGTGCAGTCATACCCCACTGGTCTCCATCACCATTAATGGGACAACTTATTCCACACCGCTGGTTACCAATGACTCTATGGACATTCCAGACTTTATCTCATATGCTGTGCATCCATTACCACTTGGCATGGGAGAAGAGACACTACATAAACTGCTCAACTTTACAGAACTCCATGCCTATATTGATCACCTTAAAACAACATCCACTGAAGTGAATCACACCATCGCTTATGAGAATGGACACATTCAACAAATTCCCTGTAAAATAGTTATCTCCAAGTTATAATACCCTGTTCAATGTAATTTCAGTTTGTTCAATGTAAATCGCACTGATGCAGAATAGCGCGGTATATAAGAGAATGTAAATAAATAAATAAATAAATAAATTGTTGGAAACTTGCTACAAGATGCTCATGTGTCTGTGTGGGAATTGTTATTTTGTTAATCACCTACTGTTGATCATGTCTTTAATGTTTTTATTCACCCTATTATTATTTTAACTGCTGTACAAATATTGCTATGCATTATCATAATTTTCCTGTGTTGTAAAATGAAACAAATGTACATATCCTTGCAGTGCATGTCCTACAGAACAACATCATTTTAAGGTAGTTACACTGAATTTCTCTAGCATCTACCCCTACATCCAGGCTCATTTGGCCTGCTAATTTGGCATTTCCTATTACACTGAATACCAGAGTCAGCTGCAGTCTAGTATTGCTTCCTATCCTCACTCACAGCATCCTGGTACCTTTTGGCTTTAACCTCCTCAAAATTTCCTGCAGCCCTTATGCACTGTTCACTCTCTCTAAGACGGGCACGGAGATAGCACATTGGGTCCCCCCCCCCCCAGTAGTGGCTGACCTAGCTAAGACACGAGGTTTGGACTCATAAGGGGACTTGTTTATCTCTAGAACACTAGAGACAGTACTGTGCAGGACATGGGACCTGCTAGACATAGCAAGGTATTTAATACAGGAGGTATTAGACATGCTGCCTACTATCATGTAATGGCAGCTGGGACAGGTACCACAGGTTTGCTTCCACCATTTCCAGGCACAAATAATAAATAAAAAAAAAAAAGGTGTGGGAGATGTCAGCATACATCAGCATGACTCAGGTGTCATGGCTGCTCCCCAGACCTTGGATTTCAAGCAGCTTTGTTACTCTGGTGATTTCAGTCTCCAAAAGTAATAGGGCAGTTTACAAGATGAGATTAACTCTGACCCCCTGTTGATGTAAGTCTCAGGGCCTGTTGAGATGGGTCTGAAGCCCCTCCTTGCTAAATCAAGAATAGCAGACCTCAAAAGGAGGTGCTAGAGAAGATTGGTCTGCAGCCCCTCCTTGCTAGAAACAGAGATGGATACAGTCCACCCACATGCTGATAGGTGTTGAAGTGTGTGCACGTAAGGTCCTACCATGTGCAGGTTTCATAAGGTTTGTGTGTCCATGCCCACGCAATATTGGGTTGTACTAGTCAGGCCAAGGTCCATCACAATGGTGTACAATCACTGCAAGCAGGTACTGGACACATTGGTCATGTGTGGTGGGGGCGATACCCACTAGCCACATATTGCAAACATCTCATGTCCCACACCCCAACTGCCTCCACTCACATCCAACCCCAGCTACCTACCATTGTCTGCATATGGGTCTGCACTTAGTCACCGAGGTCAAATGTAGACATAGAGTGGTGACACACCCATCCTTACCTGCAGGGCACAGCTCAGCCTATGTGTGCACTCCCCTGGGTCTATCACATGTGCACAATGCCTGCAGGCCTGGCACCAGACACATGTGACAACTCAGGCCAAACAAACCTTGTCCATTCCACACATACCCTATCCTGTGTACACAGATGGCACATCCTGTTGATCTGGCTACCCATGTGTACACACACATATCATGCATGAATGCACGTATGAATGTGTGTGCCCCAATGGCCTGTGCCACTGTTGTATGCATGCTACCTGGGAGGGTGGTGGGGTTGGCTACCAAATCTGGACTGGATGAGATAGCCTAACATTAATAGCAGGGATACATCGTTGGGTAAACTGTCAAATCACAAAACATTTGGCTATTTGGTCCATTCTGCCTGTGCTGCATTGCCACAACCATGTACATGAAGCTGTGCAGTGTCCCACACTGTGTGGTATTCTGATGAACATGGGGTATATAACAGTGTGTGACTGACAACATATGTAGTGCACATATGTGCTGTGGGGTGCTGTGGCTGCATGCTGTTTCTTCAGGAAACATGTTGGGGTATGGCATCAGGCATGCACATTGGTTGTGAAAAGACCCAGTAAAGTAAAGTAAAGGCATGATCAGCATGGACACTGTGGTTATGCAACACATGTCACTGTGTGCAACTGGTACAGTATAACATGTCCCTTAGCGCGAGAGGTTACATTTAATATTCACATATAATTGCCCCAACCTCCCCAGTACTCTGGTGGATGTTAGGGTTCCCTGTGAGCCACTGACCTCCCTGTGCCAGTATCTGGTACAAAACTGTGTGCTATGTTGCATATCTGTGACTGTGTCTCAGATGCCCCCTGGTGTCCTGTAGCTGAGGCATTGTGTGACTGTTATCAGGCATGTGAGCTATAGTATGGTTGTTATATGTCTTGTCCTGACTTGCCACATGATGGTGTATGCAGCAGTGATGAGGCATGCATAATATAGTTCAAGAGACCATGGAGGATGGTTATGGCCAAGCTGGGTGTGCAGCAAACATACCAATGTTAGCTAGGCCCTCAGCATTGTACCTGTCATAGCAGCATTGAGTCTGTGATGTGTCACATTTGTTGGTGGTCACTGTTGTAATGGTGAGTACAACACACGTTTGAACCTATGCTCCAACAGCTGCACTGCTATGTAGTGAAATGTACCTATTGGGGTGTGTTGTGAATACACCAATAGCCATGGGGGCTTGGACAAAATGTACATTGGCACAGGGTCCTGTGCGGGTCAGTCCATGATGCCCTGGTGCAATGCCACTGGTGCTGGGGGTGTCCTGGTCATATGGTCACACTGTGAGGACAGGTGTACTGCATAGCATGTTGGTCCTGTGCACAACTTATGCTATGTAGAGTGGCCTATCACTGGCACAGATGCAATGGCCGTATGTGTTTTGGGGTCATGTCGAAGGAGTTGTGCTACTGGATCAGGCCTTGCCCTGGTATGTGTTCCGTGGTAGGAGGACCTGTGCTGCAATTTTGACTGTGTCATGATAGGTCACAAGATGACAATGTGGCCCCCATAGTCTGCTGTCAAAGGCCATGTTGTAGGAGCACACATCAGAAAGGGTATCATGTTGATGGCAGAGCTGGGGATATCAGTATACACATCTGCTTGCTGAAATGCATGGCATGGATGTGGTTGGCGAAAATATGTATAGGTAGTCTGAACATGCAACTGTGTGTCTGCATGGGATAGTGACAGGCTAATTGTTTCTATAGCACAGGCTAATTGTTTCTATAGCACAGTGTTTCTATAGCACTGTGAACGTATGGATGATTCTGCATAGTAACACCACTTAACAGCCCAGACATGGCTCTGGGTCCCATTGACACACCATACAGGTGCACTAACTTTGACCATATGGTCATGGCAATGCTGTGCCCATGCCTTTTCATCCCACACCCCAGTCCCAGAAAACCAAGGAACCTGCCCCACCCAGTGTCAGCACTACCAACAACCCCCCATCTGCACATGGCTAATGGCAGACATGACTGGCATGACAGTCACATGGTCATGGTCACCACAGTGAACAACATGGCACACATGTTATAGACTCTCTGCAGCACTCTAGTAGCTTCCGATATCTCTGCACCAATCTGGTTGATGTTGTAATGGGATTGGTGGACAACAGGGATGGTAACAGTTGCACACACACACATTCATTGGTGATGTGTGTCTTGCATATCAACAAGGGGCAGCATTGTCTACACACTCCCACAACATGACAGACATTGTTAGGACCAAGGCCAGGCATCATAATGACCCTGCATATTCAGGCCATCATGTGCACACTGTGACATGACAGCCCATATACTGGGGACAAGACCACATAAGCATAGCACTGAACATCGTCCACCTTTCTGGGGGTAGGCATCTACCAGGATGTGAATGGTTATGTCTTCTTGTTGTTCCTCCACAGGTGACACACAACAGACACAGGAGGAGGTGGGAGATACCAATGATGGGGCCATTTGGAGCAGGGGCCAGGTGAGAGCACCGAAGGGGGCCCAGCCCATGGTGAGTTGTCAATAAACTCTTATGACATGCAGGTGAGTGGCCCAGATGGGGCCCTGGTTTGTGTCAGTGTGGTACAGTCGGAGTCTGAGCTGGATGATGCTGGGGAGGAGCAGGAGGATGACATAAGCCTCCACCTGAAGGTCAGTAGCAGTGGGAATGATGTTACATGTCCCTGTACCAGACCGGTGTCACTTGAGCTGCAGAGTGAGCCAGGCCCTGCACCAACCATGTCTGCACATGGAACATCTGCCACACTGTCCTATGAGTTACTGCAGGATATGATACATGGGCTGGCAGACCACACAACATCAGCCCATGAAGACCTGTCGAGTAGGTGACAGACCACCATGTGGCATGTTGTGGCACATGGTGTGACAGGGTGCAGATGCCAACATGTGAGGGGGGATGGAATGAAAACCATGAGCAGACATGTCACCCTTGACAGCTACAGAAAGCTTATGTTGCCAGGATGTCAGGTCTCTATCATTCCTGAGCCCCCATTTGCATGTGTTTGCAGGACAGCTGTATGCACATTGCCTCACTATTCACAAACCTCATTCTGCAGGTATCCACCAGGAGTTGCAGGGCATCTACCAGGATCTGTAACAAATCCATGAGGTGCACCTACTGCATGTGCAGGCAATGTTAGCAATGGCAGAGGGCCTGCAGGCACTTACAACAGTGATAAATAGACAGACGGACCTCCAGGCTGGTATGGCAGGCAGGCAGCAGCCACCAGCACCAACACCAATTGCCACCAACAGCAAGGGGTGGTTAGGGGCGAGGATGCATGGGCATGGGTAGCAACAAAGGCAGTGAACATGGCCAGAGGGGTGACAGGCACTAGCCAAAGCAGTAGCCTGTTGATATACCCACAATTAAAAACATGTACACCTGTCTGTCTGTGTTTTTCATGACCATAGCAAGGAACCGGTAGAGACTCCAACCTGATATGGGTCTGAGTATGCACCTACCTAGGTGGACATGCCATGGGTACCCCTCCCCTCAGGTGTCCAACATCACACCCCCACTTTCACTCCCATATATGTCCCATACCCCCTAGACCCACCCATGCAAAAATGGTATGAGCACGCAGTCCATTGCTGTTGTGTGGCCACACAGTCATCATTTCCATGCCCTCTGGGATCCTCCTCATAATGGCATATGTCCCACATCATCAATGTGTACATCCACTCACCTGTTCCTGGCACACCCCACATACCTTATGCACCCCCCTTTCCTGACCTGTGCACTGTGTTAGGCAATATGTCTCTCACCCTTCCCTTGGGACCATGTAGGTGTCTGGTGTTGTAGGCTATGTGCTGAACACCTTTAACTGCCAGGTCACCCCTCACCATAGCAGTGGATGTGCTCATTGAACCACAGCTACCCAGGCACACACTCAGTTCTGTTGCTCTGTTGCTCTGTGACTCTGTCACATGTCCACTACCATTTCACCCACGATGCCATGTGTGTACATATGGACATGCCCTGGTCCCCAGGCATGTGGGTCTAGTGGGCAGAACATGGCCACCAACATATCCCCTGCTGTGCGTGGAAGGGTGGTGCCATCTGGAAGGTCCCAGGGGGTTGCAAACAGCACCACACATACCATCCCTACTGTCTGCTGTTTGCACTGGACCATGTGTATGACACATGTGTGCCTGTCACAAACCCAGGGAACCAGTGCTATGTGTGCACCGATATGCACATTGGTGACAAAAAGAACATATGACCAGGCCAAAGTTATATCAAACTACATACATCTTTATCAAAACAACATGGGCCACACATCAACAATATGTACAGTGAATGGCGCAAAGTATCTATATTGGTGGCAGTGGTTAGTCCCACAACAGACCCCTCCTCACCATTAGGTAATGGCAACACCTGAGACCCAGGAGTGGGGGTCTCCATAGCATGATGGATCATACCCTTCAGAGACTCGGTCCCCATCCCTCAGCCTCCACAGCTCATGAGCCATCATGCACTCCACATCCACCAGCTGCATCATGGTCTCAGTTTGGGCATGCTGGGCCTGTGCCTGGTCCAGCAGTGCCACAGCCAGAGAGAGATCCCTGGATCCTGTCCCCAGGCCCCATGTGTATGGGGTCTTGGTTGTGGTATTGGTGCACACCCTGGCTCTGGCATTGGTTGGCACCAAGGGGAATGTCCCCACCTGTGCCCAACACAAATTAATAATTTTTGAGATTGACACATACTTTGTGATTTTTTTTTTCATTTTTGAGTTATTTACATATCACCATTTGGAATTTTGGTATTCACTGACATCATGTGTGCCTATTTGCACTAGCTGCCTGCTGACTCTGTGATTTAGTGGACAACTGTACGTACAGTTTCATTTTGGAGCCATGGTTTCTGTCTATTGGGTTTGGCATAGACAACAGTGTGGGTGATGGCTCACATGCAGGGTCTGTGACAAGGGTGAAAGGCACAGGTGGCAACCTGGATGGGGTACATACAGTGTGTGCTTCCTTCCTCACAGATTATGCAGAGAACGGTGGCTCACTGGGGTGCAGGGTGGGTTTGCTTAAGGGGGATGGGGTTGGATGTGTCTGTGCTTGCAATGATTGAGGTGGGCCTTGTACATGCAGTGGACTATGCATGTCGTTGAGAAGGGGAGGAATTGAAACCCACTGATCTTGTCCCAGAATGGTATGTTGATATAAAAGAAAATGAGTCTAGCTGTGGGAATTCACAATCTGAACTTGAACCTGCCACCCTACAGACATGCATAAAGTGACCATAGGTTTTGTGCCACAGGGCTGCTGGGTACAAAGGCTGTACAGGTATACCTAGGTGTTCCAGACAAGGTGCTTGTGGCCATGTGGCACACACACAAATGCGCGCGCACACACAGTTGTATCAACATAATGTGCACGTATGGGCCTAGTATTCTTGATCTGCCATCATAAACTATGTGACTATGTTACTATTCCTGTCTGCCACTCTGGTCCGTAGTTCTGCTCAGGCATTGTAAAGGTGTGCACATTGTGCAGGAGCTAGAGATGCATTATCATGTTAGGGGTCACTCAGTGTGCTGATGCTGCCAGCCTGATTCCACATTCAGCTGAGGACTGTGGAGCCTGTCTGTGTGGGTGTTTGTACAGTTGTTGGGGGATTCACTGGGGGCTGCACATGTTGGTATTGTACCTGCTCTGTGAGAAATGATTTTGCAAAAGGCACATGCAAAACATGATCCACAGGCAGGACCTGAGCCTATGACCATATACTTCTCTATACAGCAACTGTGTGTGGTGCGCCAAAGTGCTACCAGATTGCCTCCACCAGCCATAGGGATTGGATGGTTCCCATCAGACAGACCTTGGCAGATGTTGCAATGTGCATGGCCCATTGTATATGGCCATGACTTTTGTCTGCTGCAGGCAGGTGCCGCTCCCTCCATCCTTACCCACCACGTGATACTGACATGCCCATGTGCCATCAGTGTTGGTGGTGGTACACTGTTCCAAGCCAGCCACCTTGTGGATAGATGGGTGCCTGTGGTGCAGAATCCTTGAGGTAGGGCACATACATGGACAGACACACATCCTTCCCCCTCCCCCCCCCCCATCAACCTGCCTCTCTGGAATCCCTATCACCACATGGCACTGTTCTGTTTCTTTGTTCTGGGACTGGGACGGCTGTGTGGTGTAAGATTGCAGTCTGGGGTATTTTGCCTGCAGTAAGAGAGTGAGATGTTGGTCAGTTGTCTATAACATCTGAGTGTTGTGGGACTGGAGGACATGCACTGCAGCTGACGTGTAGGCCATTCTGGACCACTTTGTGTACATATGTTGTCTTTCCACACATCATCACGTCCTCATTCCATTATCATAGGATGAAGTGAAGGGTGCTAGTTGAGCTGTGTTTGATAGATGTTTGGAAAGGTTCCTAGCAAAGGTCCATTGATCATTGTATGGGGAAACTAGGAAATAGACGTCTTGCAGTGATTGTGGATCCTGTGTGTCTTTTGGTGACACTGCTGGAAAATTGTGCCCATGATTGGACACTGCTGCACATAGGATACTGTACATGCTGCACCTTGGTCAGACACGGTCTTGCCTATTGTCGGTGTCTATGTTCCCCTGTGCTACTTGGGCAGCTGCCTGGTCTGCACTGAGCCCCAACAGCCCTCATTGTGTGATTGACAGACACCCTCCTTCTCCCCATTTGCCCCATGACCATTGTGCCCTTTCATACTTGGGCATTGTGCTGTTGCTGCTATTTGGGCTATACTATTACTTTCTTGGCCTCATCTGTCAGTGCAGCACTCTCCATCCAGCTAAGGGTAGTGGGGGCCTGTTTGTGTGGGTGTTTGTACCCTTGCTTGCCAACTTATTGGGGGTTGCACATGTTTGTTTTGTACCTCCATTGTGGGATAAAATGTAGCCATAGGGACATGCACTGTATGATCCACAGCTGAGACCCAAAACTGTGACCTTCTGCTCGCATACACACCAACTTTGTGTGGTACACCACAGCACTGCTACATAGTCGGCTTGGTCAGTCAGGATGAAATGCTTCTCATCACACTGATCCAGGCACATGTCGCACACCACATGGCATACTGCATCAGGGCATGGCTTCCATCTGCTGTAGCCAGGTGCTTATCACTCCCCTCCCCCCCACACACACCATGCTGACATGCACATGTGCTGTCAGTGTTGGTGGTGCACAGTCCCAGGCCAGCCAATGCACAGGTAGGCAGGTGCCTAGGTGAATGATCCAGGAGGGGTGGGGGAATACATGGACAGACACACATCCCCTCCCCCCACCATCTGTCCCTCTAGGGTTCCCATTGACCTGGGGAGGAGATGGCTGAGTGGTGTGGGTTTCAAGGTCTAGGGCAGATTTCCTGCAGTGGGGGTGATCAATATTGTTCCATTGTCTCTACCATCAGAATGTTGAGTGACTTGGGACACATGCAATGCATCTACTGTGTCTCCCATTCCGGACTACTAGATGAATGTATTTTATCCTCCCAAACATCCTCACACCCTGCAATCTATTACCAGAGGATGTTCTAAAGGCTGTTAATTGAGCTGCGTTTCATAAATGCTTTGAAAGGTTAATGAAAGAGGCCGATAAATCATTATTTGAGAGATCTAGGATTTGGTCGGCTTGCCCTATTTCAGACATTGTGGATCCTGTGCATCTTTGGGAGACACTACTGCATACTGTTGGCCAGCACCCATACCAGGCGGTTGCCTAGTAGGGGAGGCGGGCCATATTAACTTGTGTCTTGTTTCAGCCTGGTAGCTGAAGGCCCTTAATTGTGTAGTTGTGGGGCAATAAAGCAGTCCAAGTGGAAACAGGCCAACACAGGAAAATTTATATTTAAATTTTGTTTTAATCATCAAGTTTCAATTGGACCTTGGCAGAAGGCTCCAAACCATGAACAGAAAGTGAGGATATTTTCTTCAACAAAAAGCTTTTTATAAAGGTATTTCGGCAGTGCTATGACAAAGCAGTTTCTTTCAGTCTTAGCAACCAAAATAAGTTTCCTTTTCAGTCAAACAAAACACAGTTGAAAGTCACTGTTATAAGCAAAGTCCAGCTAACCTTGTTAGCTTCTCCCAGCTATTTCATGTAAGCTTAAAACATTCTCTGCTTCTCAGCATAGGAACCAAAATGACGTTAAACACTTTCATAGCACAAGTACTCTTGTAGCTTTAAAAATGAGACTTCTGTCTTTTCAGCACTTCTCAGTAGCAATTACTCAGAATAACTACTTCTTGGGCTTTCTTCACAATATCTAATAAGTGCTTTCCTAATCACTTCTCAGGCATAATGAACATTCCATTGGAACCTCTGTGGAATCCGAATCCCCTTTATATGATTCCACTTCCATCTCTTCCTCTGTACTGCAAGACTCAGGGACCTGGATACGTTCAGGGATTTCAAGCTTCACTTTCCTTAAAAGCTTAAAAGGTTTCTCCCAGTGAACGTTCCCTCTTCCCTTTGGAATAATGTCAGTGCTCCTAGACTTCCTTCCCTTTAGTGAGGCACCCAAAGGTACTGTCTGTTTTACCTTGTTTGTAGAAACCTTCCTCCTGTCAGGCTTTCTAAAAGGCTCCGTTTCTTGCTCAGAGTCTGAGCTGCTTGTTTCTGAGTTAGAACTATAATCCTTTAACTCTCTCAAGCTTCTTCCTGCTCTTCTCTGGCCCTGCCACTCGTTCTGGCAGTTTTGTCTGCTTCTCCCGGTTTCCCCGGTTTTCTCAGCTCTCTCCTTACTTGCTGACTGACTGTGTTTAAATGTTTGCCAGCATGCTTCCCTTTCTGGCCCCACCCTATCTCTCCCTGCTGTTGCCATGGAGTCGGGGTGTGGCTTCAGGCTAGCCTTGCAAGTGTGTGTTTCCCTGTTACTTTCATTTTGGGACCTGTGCTTGGGTGAGCCCATCCCCCACTTAGGAGAAAAAGTTTTTTTTTCTCTTTCCCAGGTCTGTGCTGCACCTGCTTTACCACAATACTTGTGCCCTTGTTTGGACACTGCTGGACACAGGATACTGAGCATGCTACAACTTGGTCAGACATGGTCTTGCATATTTTCAATTTCCATGTTCCTCTGTACCACCTAGGCAACTGCCTGGTCTGTCCTGTGCACCAGCCACCCCCACTGCGTGCTCCACATGCACTGTCCTTTGCCCCTTTTGCACCATCAGTCTAGTGCCTTTTCATACTTGGGCAGCATACTGTTGCTGCTAAAAGAGCACTACTATCACTTTCTTGGGCTCACTTATCTGTGAAGCACTTTGCAAAGTTTAAAAAAGCTCTCTGTCCTCAAAATGCACCCTTACTGACAGGTTTTGATAGGCAGAAAGGTTCCTGGTGTTAAGGTGCCGGCGATAATGGAGAAGGGCCTTGTTTCCACCCACCCCCTGCCTATTGACCCTTACTCTCCATCCTCTCTCTTCCCATAGTGCACTTAATGCTGTGGGTAACATTAGTGCACGCTGTTACACTTGCTACCTTACCACAGTTTAGTAAACATCCCCTAATTGTCAATATTGCAATTAGCACAGGGGCACTTAATGTCACCTCGCTGGGTGGCATTAAGTACATCTGTGTTAATTGTGAATGCTGCTGCCATGTGTTAGGGTACATTTCAGATTGGTAACTGCTGGAAACATACTGGCCACCCCCCAACAGCGTACAATGTTTGCACTTACCACACAGTAAAGTTTACTCAGAAAGCACAGTAAGTGCAAAAACTTATCATACCTTAGCAAAATGGTCCCTTAGACTCCTATGTTTTGCTGAAAACAGGGCACAAATTTACAACCCTATCTTAGACGCCTAAGGGGTATGTTTATTAAATGGTAGTAAGGGAGCATGGCTTTCTGAATGGTAACAGCAGCAATAAGGGGTTACCATGCAGGTGGTGTGCTGGGCATATTAGAGGCATTCCAGCATTAAGGGGTGGTAGTGGACACTTAACGTGTGGTAACATGACATGCTGTATTAAGGTGGCTTGCATGTACCTTAACGCAGGAAAGCCACTGAAATACTGAAAGAGGGGCAGGGAAGCCACTGGAGGAGGTATAGATGCAAGCACAATTGGTAGCTGATGGAATTGATTCACCTGATGCCTGGGTTTGTGGTAGTATGCGTGATGAGCATGTTTGACCATACAGCAGGCCTGTGCTGTCGACTAGGCAGATAAGTGGCTGCCTAATGATGCTGGTCAGTGTGGGTGTTGGCAGTGTCATGGGTGGGTGGTGACAGCAGGAGAGTCAGCAGGGGGGATGCAGCAGCAGGGGGAAGCTGTGACAGGCATGCAGTCCAAGATATTCCTGAAAGCATACACCATGTTGTAAGCTATATTATAGTTTCTGTGAGGTGTGGACATGTATCCAGATATACTGTCAGTGTGTGGCATACCATAAGCCAAGACAGTGTCTGGGTGGAGACAGAATGTTCCTGATGTGTGCAGCAAAGTGAGGATTGTCCATGAGTGCTTATGTAGAGCAGTAACAGATGAGGTGTGCATGATATGCCTAACTGCTGCAAATGACACTTGATGGCCATGATGGGGCAGTTTACTGGCTGTGTCAGTAAGCTGCCCCACCATGAATCTCCCTGATGGCCAAATGGTGGGTGCAGGGCTGTGCCATGGATTTTCCAAGCAGAGAGTTTGCAATGTGTGTGGGGGGTGGATGTATGGGATCATACTGGCCAAAAGCATTTGGTGTGTGTGATCCAAAAGTAGCAGTCCCGTGGGGTACATGAAACACCATTTGTGTGGATGGAACTGGTGCCTCAGACTGTGCAACTGCAAGACAATACACCCAACAGAGTGGCATGATAGAAAAGGACAAGTTGAACTCATTTGCCCCATGTAGAGCAAGTAATGATGTCAGAACAGTGCAGGGGATGGCTATGCAAGGAGTGTTATGTGCCTGAATGTATGAGATATATCCTCTTTACATAAAGCTGGGAGGTCACAATAATGGCACAACAGAAAACACATCCATACCAGTTGTCCCAGACATCTGCTGCATATACATCACTGACCTGCTGCAATGGGCCGTGGAAGAGCCACTAAAGTCATGCTCTCAGATGTCCATGATGGGAAATGCCATGTTGGGCTACACAACGTGTGGCCATAATGCATAGAAACATAGAATGATTGTCTGCAGATCACAGCAGAGCCACAACTGTGTGAGGTGGGCAAGTGACCTGAGTAGCACCCAGGCACAAAATGAACAAGTGGGACTCAAACTCTGGACTTTTGACTATGGAGATGTTGCACCATCCAGTAGTCTATACCTCCACACAGTGCTACCTAGATGTGTAGAGCTCTGATCAAACTGCTTGCTGTGTGTGTCGGTATAGATTATATCATCCACTGCCCATGAGGTACTGCACGTGTAAAACAGCAGTCTGCAGCTGAAGAACCAATGGAGAATGCACTGATCTAACATATCAGCTCAGTAAGACATACTAACTATGTGTGCTACATGCACATAACAACTTCAAGCCATGCTGCAGAGCAGTTTCAGCCATCACCCTGAGGATGAAGAGGAGTGCCCAGCACCTGGTCGACTGAACCTGCACTGTTAGAGATGGTTTCTGTTGGTCATGCTGCAGGTTCATATCACTGTTAGTATGTGGCAGGTATTGTTTACCATGTGCTATGTTTTTCTCCTTGTTTTCTGCATGTGTTCTGCTCATGTTAGACACTAACCCTCTGATGTCAGTGCCCAATGTTGATATACTGCAGCCTTGGACAGCCACTGCAGTGGGGTGGGGTGGGGCTACTACTACTACTGTCATGCCATGAACCACTTCTGCCCTGATCATTAAGACCTAACAATTGACTACAATACACGCAGTAAGACTTCCCCTGCTGCCTTGCACTAGGCTGTGTCAGCCAAGCACAAACAGCTGCAGTTAGTCTGCTGGTCAGTATGCACAGCACGTGCTTAGTGCAATCATGAGTACCCTGTCTTGGGGTACTCAGCATTGACACCCAGAATTTTGCTCTGTGATTAGCATCCCCAGACAAAGATTGTATCCACATCACTGGAACCGAATGTTAGAATAGCTCTATCTGGATACAAAGCCGTGCCATGGTCACATTTTGGTCATAGTGAGAGTGCTATCTCAGCATGATATACAGTGGCCACCCAGGCAATGTACATGGCAGACAGACATAATGGTGTCTCAGCCATTGACCCTACCATTGTGACTGATACATCCAGGCCAGTCTGCACTGTTTCAGGCGATACCCACAATCCTCTGCCTCACCTTATTCACATTTAAAAAAAAAAAAGGCTGGGAATAACTCAGACAATTTGAGACAATACAGAAAGCTACATGACAAAGGAGAGCCATACACACACACACACACATATATATACTCTCATTGGTGCACTGTGAACAAGTGGGGATGGTTGGCATTCCTGCTTGACTTTCCTGTCTCAATGTCAGCTTAAAGATTGTTAACATGTGCTCTGTGTGCAGGCACTAGTAGCATGCCATGGCCTCACTGCACATTGTTACCATGTATTAGTCTCCAACCAGCTATGGACAGTGGAGCCTGTCAGTGCTGCTGGTTAGTGTTTCCACCCTTGCTGGACACCTCCTTGGGGGTTGCACATGCTGGAGATGTACTTGCACTGACAGCCAAACCTTGTTCACAGGAAGATGCATTACAGAAGCCCCAGCAGGGACCTGAACCTGTTACCCTCTGCCTATATACACATTGACCATGTGTGTTGCACCACAGTACTGCCATATGGGGAGGGGGGGACAGCTCCTGTTGCTGACATGCTTCCCTTCGACTGGCCTTCGACACATATGGCAATGTGCATGGTGCAAACAACCAGGACAAGGCTTCTGTCTGCTGCAGGCTGGTGCCACTTCCCATGCCAACAACCACCACCCCACCATGCAGACATGCCCATGCACTGTCAGTGGTGGTGCACTCCCAGCATGTTAAACATGCAGATTCAGTGGGCGCCTTGGGCACAAGGGCCGGATAGGGGGGTAGAGACACACATGGATGACTATGTAGCACCTCTCCACCAGCTGCCTATGCAGGGTCCCCATCACTCCCTGCCACTGATACATCTCAGGGGGAGGATGGCAGCCATTGCTGTGGTATTTCCCCAGGCATCTGAATTTTTCAGCTACCTGGAAGGCTACAGATGAAGGCACTATCGGCCTCTTCCTCCACAGCTGTGTTCATTGCACCAGTGGGGGACCCACCAGCATCTCTGCCAAGGGTTCCATGTCCCTTGGACTGCCCCATGTGGCATATCATCATTCCACAACAGCAGTATGTCTGTGTTCTACCACTGTCACTGTGTGATCATGGCGGACATCACAGATGGTTCTGTGGATAGAATGGTTTCCCTTTGTGAGGAGGTTACAAAGGTTAGCCCTCCTCAACCTGTTGGTGAGATAGCTGGAGGGAGATATGATAGGGGTCTATACAGGACTGAATGGCGTGGAAAGGTTAACATTTGTTAACACCATCACAATATGGGGAAACTAGGGGACAGGCACTGTTGCTACAGTGTAATGCATTTCAGACACATTGGGGCATATAGTTTGTCATTCAATGCAATATATGCAGTGGCAATATATGTCGTGACAGTTCCTCATATAGCTGGGCTTCGGGAGGGTTTGGTCCTGGTCCTGGAGGAAAGGTCATTATATGTTTATTTGTGGGACATTGCGTATCAGTTGATTGGCCAAATGCAGGCCTCTTTGACCATGGGTGTCCTTTAGGGGCCCACTAGGTACCTGTGCCCCTGATTGGCCACTATTAGACAGAGAATAATGGGCTTGAAGGACTTTAGTGTGCAGCAGCAGCATCTGGGGATACTCAGTTGCACTATGTTAATGCCGCTAAATATCCTGACCAACGGGATTAACATGGTTACTCTGTGCCACCCGGGCAGCTGCCTAGTCCACCATGCCCACCAGCACCCCTCCACTGCATGACCACCATCTCCAATGCCCCATTTGCACCATCTAATATTATACAGGTCAAATTTCAGAGTGGTAAAACGTCATAAAGAAACAGTAAACACACTCTACAAAAAACAAAGCACTATGTTGCTGTAAAGTAGCAGAAAAATCTTTCATTCACCAACGTTTCTTTGTATAATCCAATAAACATATATGCGAGGTCTCAGAACTAGCGGGCATTCAACAGGCTTATAGAAAATCTATAGACCATCGCCCTATTGCAACAATGGCCATCCCTCAGGAATAGCAAAGCAATATGTGAAAATCAACTAAACAAAACGCATCAATGCAATTTAACTTCTATGAAAATAATCTTGAACTTGATGCGATCTGTATAATGCCCCAATGCCTCAATCTGGCACTCTCCAAGCATTTCGCAAAATTTGCACCATCAGCATGGTGCCCTTTCCTACTTGAGCACCATGTTGTTTTTGCTAATGGAGCACTACTATCACTCTCTTGGGCTCTCTTGTCAGTGAATCACATTGCAGGTGCTAAATAGTCTCTCCCCCCTCCACAAACACCCTTTCTGCAAGGTTTTAATTGGCAATCGGGTTCCCAGCTTTTCAGGTCTGGAAACATTAAAAGCATTGGGCCCGATATTTAATGGGATTTCCACGGTCAGCAGGTTGAGTAACCGTGTTAATTCCTTCAGTCAGGATATTTAGCGGCATTAACATAGTGCAACTGAATATCCGCAGATGCTGCCGCTGCACACCCTGATGTAAACTAGCTAGCATCGGGACATTCCAGGGGCAGCCCCATGATAACTGGGCAGTGGCGATATTGAGTTGCGTGCCGGTTATCACTATGCAGTGAAAGTCAGGCACAGTAAAGTCTGACCTAACCTTTGCCGCTGAACTTAACCAGGCTAACCGTGGAAATCCCATTAAATATTGGGCCCAATGCTTTTAATGTTTCCAGACCCAGATGCAAAAATACTAAAACAAACACAGTTCTACATATTTTAAATGAATGCACTAGTATCTTTGAACAATATGCAAAAAGGCAACCTAAACACTGGGATAAAATGAATTCATTTTCAAATAAAGTCTCCTATAGTATCTGTTGCCAATAGTGTAATATCAGGTTTTTCTTATCACTCATGAATGAATGCATAAAGAATTTGTTAATAAAAATTCTTATGCATAGATCTGGTGTCTTTCCTAGATGAGGATGCTGTGGTGTGCTTTAGTTCTCTCCACAACTAGAAATGACTCTGAGGGAATGTGACTCAGTTAAGAAATGCTTAGACACACTCTATATGTATGGGACCTTTGAAGTGGGTCATAAATGTTTATATTTCTTGTGAAATAATGAGCTTGCACCTGTTAGAAAAGCAGATTCTTTGGAATGATGGAAGCTTTTTGCTACACTGTATAAAAAACATCTGAAGAATACTTTATAAACAGGTGTAGGAACAGTTGCAGAGCTCCCACATACTTTAATACAGATAGTGGCAAAAGACCATCTGGACGTGCTGTGTGATGGCACATTTAAATTAACTGAAAGCACTCCTGCTGACCTAAAGTTCTGTCGGCACAGCTGAAAAGTCCACAAGGTCCAGCAGGCTTGCTAGGCAAGTTCTGCAATACTCGCTAAGAGAACTTCAACAAAATATTCTTTCTTACCTTACCAGACACAAAATAAATAAATAGCCATATGGTAAATAGTTTGGCTCCAGCTACATTTTACAGCAAAGATGTCTCTTTATTACACCATATTAAAACCATGTATTAATGGGCCCATCTCCACCATATTCACTAAAATGTAATAAAGAGCAATGCAGTGTTGAATTACAATTTTTTCATGGCCCTAACCAGTAAAAGTCCTCCTCTTTTAGTGCATTTCTGAAAACAATTGTATCCCTCAAATATACAACATGAAGCCCCAGGCACATTAATTCAAAAGATCAAAAGTGCAACACATTCTTGTACTTCCAGACACCTTCCCTGGATTCAGAAATCCTGGATAAGGTGATTAAAACAAAAACAAAAAAAAAGAAGAAATAAATAAATACATACATCTTATCTGGAAGAGACTCCAAGTGAAAAAGAGACAGGAACTATTCCCAGTCACAACTTTGCTTCTGGTTTCCTCATCCAAAATGAGAACAGCTGACTTGAAATTCCCCTTTGAACCTCACATATGAAACAAAGGGGAGTTGGTTTCATTTTGGAGGGACATCAGAAGGGGTGGAAGGGCCTAAAACACCCAAAGAGCACCAAGACAGCAGGAAGATGGTGTGAAAGACCCTACCTTCCAAAAAGAAATACCTGAAAGCACTGAGGATTGCATGCCAGTCATTGAAAAAACTCTAAGGGGTATGTTTACTAAAGGGCATTAAGGTAGCAGGCAATAACGACAGTGATAAGGGGTTTTACATGCGTAAAGGGTGCTGGGCGGTTAGGAGGCATTCTGGTGTTAAGGGTGCAATGGGCCATTTAACATGCATTAACAGGACATCATCTCATGCAAAGTGCCCAATGCCAGTCCATTTCAGTTCACTGACACCCAACAGATCAAGTTGTACACATTCTATTTCATTTTTGACCACCTCCAACTTCCTTTGGTTCATGCTTCGTACGTTACGTGTCCCAATATGTAAGACATCTTTACAGCTTCTGACTCTCATTTCGTGCACAGCTACATCAGCAGTCAGGCGTCCCAAGAGCTTTGATCCAACTACACCATAAATGCTGGCTTTACTCTAAAAAGTCTTCAGCTCATCCCCAGTAGCTAGCTGAGTGCCTTCCAACCTGGGGTTTCATCTTCTAGCACTTTAGTGCAATTTGTTTTGTTGTGACTATCCACTGGGTTTTCATGGCAAGATACAGAAGTAGATTGTCAGGCCTTTCCTCCATGCAGTACACCGACTCAACGTCACTTAACAACAACAACAGGGCATGCAAATTAATGTCCGAAAATGGCTATCACTCTAACGCTGAATAAGGGAGCACCATGGAAATTCAATGTACAGTAAAGGTGATGCATGGAAGGACAGGTGGGAGCTGATGGACCTGCCAGGTCTGTTGGCACCCTACGTGGCAGCCAGTAATTTGGATGAGCATGAAGGAGGCAGCTGTACCGATGCACTGGGGGGGGGGGGGGGGTACCAATGTAAAATGGCACAATGTCAGTGTGTGGCTAGGATAGAGAAGACATGTCCCCCAGCGGAGTCAGAAGTGGCAGGATGTGTGCAGCGAAAGGAGGACGGAGCAGGAGTGGTGTTGTGCAGATCAGGCACAGGAGAGGTGCGCATGAAGAGCTGAAATGCAGGAAAGAGTACCTCTGTTAGCCATGGTGTAGCAACTTGCACGAGAAGACATGACTGCATACAGCCGACAGAGGCAGATGGATGGACTAAAGAAGAATGTCAGCAGAGGAGAGGATGGTATGGGCTGGTGGCACTGATATGCTGTGGCTGTACTGTGTGGGAAAATGTGTGTCAGTGCCACGTGGAAGGCCTGATACCAGACATGTGGTTCTCACACCTGTCCAGGCACACAACCACCATACAACATCCCAGAAAAATGTGCTACTAAAGGTGGCTACTAAAATGGTTAGTAGTCTTTATTATAAAGCATAGGAGGAAAGACTTAAGGATCTTAACATGTACACCTTAGAGGAAAGGTGGGATAGAGGTGATATGATTGAGACATTTAAATACCTCTGTGGCATAAATGTTCAGGGAGAGATCCTCTTTCGATTGAAAGCAAGTTCTGCTACAAGGGGACATGGGATGAGGGTGAAAGAGGATAGATTCAGGAGTGATATGTGGAAATATTTCTTTATGGAAAGAGTGGTGGATCGGTGGAATAGGCTCCCAGTGGAGGTGATAGAGATAAGGATAGTATCTGATTCCAAAAAAGCATGGGACAAACACAGAGGATCTCTAAAGGAAAAAAGGGGACTGTTGTAGTTGTTGATATGGAAGGACAGACTAGATAGGCCATGTGGTCTTTTTCTGTCATCATTTTTCTATGTTTCTATATAGGTTACAGCTGTATGCATGTAACTGCCTGTTAGTATACTGCTGCATCAGTGCAGTCACATTGGGGTACATCTTACTGACAAATTGGTAATTTGATAGCTTTTTGCCCCATTAGCACCATCAACATAGTGCCCTTCCATACTTGGGCACTATGCTGCTGTGCTAATATAGTACTACCATCACTATCTTGGGCTCCCCTGCATTCAGTGCAAAAGATTCCACACTCCATCTGAAGGAGAATGTCTGAAAGGCAGCACTGCCGGCATATCATATTCTATGAACTCAGTGAATAGCCAACCATTGTAATAATATCTTGCTGTAGCCCAGGTGAAGCATTATCTTAGAGCATCCCAGTGAAGTGTGCAGTCTCCATTAGCTGAACGTGCACATTGCCATCCAGACCACAGGTCCCTGCATGTAGCAGGATTCTCTGGCCTAAGAGGCTGGACTGAGTTACATACGCCCAGCTGGAACTCGCCAACTTAGAAACCCTGCACCTGCTTCCACGACCTGCTGACAGTGGCAATTCAGTACAAGGGGTTTGGTCAGCAGGTAATCTGCCAATATCTGGGTAAACTCAGCAGCCCTAATGCTGTCCAAAGGCAAATTCAGGTAAATCAAATGCATGCTTCAGTCTATGTATGCAGCAGGCAGGGTTACATGCAACAGTCAAGCCTACCAGCAGATGTCTTGCACAAAATGAAATGCTCACATGTTATAAGGTCACAGGTTCAATTCTAATTTCAGCTCTGATAATAACCTGCACTGTGTTGGTTTGCTATGCCATGCTCTTTTATTAGTGCCTCTCTCTTCCACCATTTCTCCATCTCTCTCTTCTACTTTGTCATCCAGGTCTGTTGATGAGGCTGTATTGTCCTATAATGCTGCTCTCTCCTCGGCTCTGGATGTTCTCACTCCACCCACCCCTCGTCCTATGAGACATTCTCTACCACAGCTTTGGCTCTCACTTTCCATTTGCTATCTTCGCTCCTGTGCCCGCTCTGCTGAACGTGCCTGGCTCAAATCCCGCTCAAGATTTCCTTCATTTAAAATTTATGCTTTTCTCCTTCCAGTTTTCCTTAGCTCTTGCCAAGCAGGACTTTTATGTCCACCTTACTAATTATCTTGCCTCTTCACTGCTCTCAACTCTCTCCTTAAAGTGCCTCCACCTCTAGTCCCTCCCTCCCTTCCTGCCCAAACCCTGGCTGATTATTTCCATGATAAAATCCACAAGATCATCCTCCAATTCCCCACTAAGTCTACTAATTCACCGCTTGAAATTGAACATGGCCAAGACCAAACTTCTCATCTTTTCCCCTAAAATTTCCCTTCCTCTTCCTCCTTTTTCAGTCTCTGTGAATGGCTCTGTTCTCTATCCTGTTCCCTCAGCTTGCAATTTAGGGGTTATTTTTGACTCTTCGCTCTCATTCTCCACACATATTCACCTTGTTGCCAAGATGTGCTGTTTCTTTCTCTTTAATATTGGCAAAATCCACCCTTTTCTTTCAGAACATACTACTAAAACACTCATCCATTCACTTATCACCTCTCACCTTGATTACTGTAACCTGCTCCTTGCTGGTCTTCCACTGAGTTATCTTTCAGCCCTTCAGTCTATTCAGCATTCTGCTGCTTGTTTGATTTTCAGCCAACCTCGTTTTGCCCATATCACTCCTCTTCTCGGGTCTCTTCACTGGCTCCCTATCAGTTTCCGCATCCAGTTCAAGCTTCTCCTACTGACCTATAAATGCATTCATTCTGCAGTTCCTCTTTACCTTTCTTCTCTCATTTCTCCTTATATCCCCCCTCGTGAACTCCACTCTTCTAGCCAACTGCTTCTTGCTATGCCTTTCTCCTCTTCACTCTTTTCACCTTTCAGCACCTCACACCTGGAATAGACTTCCTCTGTCTATATGTCAGGCATCTTCTTAGACCCTCTTCAAATCCAGGTTGAAAGCTCACCTCTTTGCTTCTGCCTTTGGTTCATGACTTACCTGTTCTCCTCCTCTTCCCTTGTCTTGTTTTCACCTGTTCCTTTTCTTTTCCCTTGTTCTCACCTTGTTCCCTTGTCTGGTTTCTCCTGTTATCCTTCCTTTGCCTTTGTTCTTTCCTCGTCCTTCGCCTTCTTTGTTTTGTCTTTTTTAGATTGTAAGCTCTTTTGGGCAGGGACTGTCTATTTTTGTCTTTTTTCTGTACAGCGCTGCGTGCGTCTGGTAGCACTTTATAAATGCTCAGTAGTAGTAGTAGTAACAACATACTGCTCCCCAGGTATCTTCTAAGCCTCATGTGACCTCATGTGACCTCCTGCCAATCAGGGCTGCACATTCCCGATTGCATCAGAGTGAGAATGTGTGGAAGGCATGGACAATTGATACAGTAAAACGGGTCCTCCATAAATGGATCTGTTTGATGTACTGTATCTGTCCTATGGGAACAATCAGTCCTGGAAACTCAGACATATGCTACAATGATGGTAACTTTACCCTCAATTACACAGAAGACTGGTGCACTAAGGATGTATGGACAGAAATGTGATTGAGTTTTTGCTCAGGTTCCACTTTTGCTTTTCACAGACATATGCACATAGTTGCAGAAAGCATAGCCATTACTTGCTAATGTCTGTACTAAAACAACAGGGCTCACTGCTGTGTTGAACATTTCCATGTAGGTATGCAATGCAGTATGTATCTATTAGAGAGGTCTCTTTTCTTAATCTTTACATTCATCTACTTATATTGTGTGATGGCAATGCTTTTACATCTCTGCCCCCTATACTGTGGTACTGCAGACCCTCTGCAGACAGGAGAAAATGCTTTAAGCTTAGAAAAAAGAGGCAGACACCGGCTGCAGCATTACAAGGAGCCATATAGGGGGAGCAAGTGGGACCTCCGGAGGACTGAGGAGCCACGCCCCAGAGCCAGTGATGCAATATCGGCCTGCACCCAATCAGAGGAGGGAAGAGTTCCTCTTAAAAAAAGCCCAGATGTCTGGAGAAGGCAGGCTTTCCAAGAGGGAGAGAAGGACCAGGAAATAGGAGTCCTGGGGAAAGGAACAGGCCAAGCAGACTCAGCAGAGCCAGGTGAAGGAGTTCGCCCCGAGTATCCCAGGAGTGGAGAGGACACGCTTTCCAAGAGGGAGAGATACAGAAAGGGAGCTACCCCTGGAAGCAGAAGGACTGTGCTAGAAAGTCCTAGACCTGAGTTTGGCAGAGGCGAGCAACCTTTGAAGGACATAACATGGAGTAACCAAGAAGAAGATGAAAGAACTTCTTTAAAAGGTAACATTCTGGGCTCAGACAGAAGGAAGCTTTGGTGTGAATGTGGTTTAACACCAGCAGAAGGCCTCCGGGAGAACCGAAAGCCTACCATTGTGCAAGTAAGGCCAAACCCCAGCAGGAACTTGCCTCAATCCTTACCTTGCCGGGATAAGCCAAGAAAGAAAGGTAATCACTGTTTTTCTGATTATAATTTCCTGAACGCTGTGACGCAGGAGGAACAGGGAATAGAGGAATGTTGTCCTACTAGAACTGTTTATACTTCAGGATACAAACCTATATCAAGTAAGAGACTCTCCAGTAAAAGAGCCGTGTGCAAGAGAAACTGTTCTCAGTCTAGAGGTACACAAAACCAGGGCTTACCTTTGAACACAGAACATTGGGACATCGTGCAAATGTTGTATAAAAAGCCTGAATGCAAGCTACCAGATATCGCTAACCTTGAACCAATGCAGGTGGATGTCGCTGACGACCTTTCGGACCCTGAAATGGATTGCAGCTACTGTCAGGCGGAAGGCTTTGAGCCTTTAGACAAGAAATAGAGCTGTAGCCGGGGGAAAGTGTGAATCTTTGTTTTCTCATGTTATTACTGTGAAGTTAACAGGTTAAATACAGTTCTTGTTTGTTTTCTTTCAACCTGAAATAAGGACAATTTCTGTTGCTGTAAAGATCTGAGCTTTTGAACCTTTTGTGCAATAGGGGAAATAAAAGCCTTTATTCTCCCTTCACTCGGTCTATTATGTTCCTTTGAGCTTTTGGTTACCAGAAGGCTACTAGGACTACAAAGAAAACCTGGGCCCTGTCTTTAAGCCAAACTCAATTACAAATATTTTTGTGTCCACCCTCTCTACCGTGACGCTTCTTCGCCACTAGGGCGGCGTTGGGACAATACCCACTAATGTTCTGTCATTGAGTAGGGTAGAAGACAAGTGTGAAGACTGCTGCTATTTCATTCGTTACTCTGTTCATGTACTTTGCAACTTCTACTGGAACATATATAGTGTACTTGCTTTGACTGTGGGAAGGTGAAGGGGAGATCACTTTATTGATTGTTATGTTCCTTGATATTTGTGATACCAGCTGAACTGTTCTGTACAAGTGATGCCTTTTATTGTTTCATTGCTAATTGTGGATAAATAAATTATGTTAACCTATGGGCCGGTTACTGTTTTATCCTTGTAATAAGACACCGAAAAAGACACAAACCCCCGAGTTCACCCACAATGAACCTCTAACTCAAAGCCTTTGTCTATGTCCAATGTCTGTACTATGTCCAAAGTCCGTCCTATGTCAGAATCATCAATGTTGCCCCCCCGGTAATGGCCCCCCCTTGTACTTAATTCCCCTCCCCCCCCCCTATGTAGCACCGCTTTGACCCGGTGAAAAGCGGTATATAAATACAGCTAAATAAATAAATATAGGCATGAACAATTTTAAATATTTAGCTGGGTGGCAGCCACTAAATCCTTCATTAAAATCCTTCAGAGCTAAAATTGATCAGGACTATCCAGATAGTGCCAATCAATAGGTCCACAACCACCATGACACTATGAGGCTGATTCTATAATGTGCATGCCTGGTCGGCAGGAATATCTAAAGCAAAAACGGGCATGCAATATACCCGATTCCAAAACCATGGAGATAGACATGCACGTGGTTCCAGAATCAGGGAGATATACGTTTCTGGTGTGGCATGCACAACACATCTGGGGAAACAGAGGCCCACGCTGCTATAATGGGACACGGATAAATGCAGCAAGAGCCCTGTATGTCTCCGTGCTCACTATATTCTGAAAAGATAGATTTTTGTGATGCTTCCCTTTTCCATGCGGCCATGCTTCTGCTAGCAAATCATACATCTCCTGAATAGATGCTCACACTGACAGTGTTGTGCTCATGCAAAAAACACATTAATTCTGATGAAAGAGATAAGGTCATGCAACCCAGGTTTTATATACTAGACTGATGCATAACCATAACAATACAAGGTTACCTAAGTGCACCACAGCTATAGTAAAAGGAAATGGAAAATAAGAAGTCTACCCTGACAGACCCTGCAGCAACACATGCACAGCATGTGATGAACACCTTAGTTATTCTTTCAGTGGTCATCGCTGGAAACAGTACTAGCTATGCTTACTTTAATTCTTTTTATTGAAATTTTCAAAAACTATACAATATTCACAAAGTACAGAGAAACACAATAAGTTAACAATAGAAATAATTCAAAAGAGAAATAATACAAACAAGTACATTAGCCCACATCTCGGGGAGAAAACCATGAGAAATCAATAACAAGAAAAAACAAGGCAAGGAACACCGAACCAAAGAAAGGTGTCCCAGCCACACAGAGCAGTCATTTAATTATACCCTCCCACCTCCTGACAATTTCTAAACTACAACATAATGACATAAAGGAAAAGCAAAAGTCACTGCACCTTTTCCTTATCAAGAATCCACCTTTCCAAATCTGAAAATGACAAAAGGACAAACCTGTCATATCCAAGAGATACTAAGCATTTACAAGGGTAGCGCAAAAAAAACGTAGCGCCTAAGGCAAGAGTTCTAGACTTGCGAGCAAGAAAGGACTTCCTACGTGCTTGTATTGAGCGAGATACATCAGGAAAAATAGAGACCTTATAACCGCAATAGATTGTCCCTTTTCCAAAAATAAGCTTTAAGAATAGAGACTTTATCTTCTTCAGAAACCAAAGTTACTAATAATGTGGCTCTAGTGGAAATAATATCTTGAGTGTCTTCCAAGAAGGCAGTCAAGTTAAACCCATTTTTATCTTCAAGAACAGCTACTTCCCCTTCCCCAACACCTGGAGAAACAATTTTTGAGGAAATATAATAACATTTAGCAAACACTATAGCATCGGCAGTGGGGAGGAGAAGAACATCTTTTAAATATTTCCTAACAGTATTGATGGAGATAATAAACTACTAGAAGGAAAATTTAAAACTCTCAAATTCTTAGACCTAGCCATATTCTCTAAATTCTCAAGTTTTTGACACATAATTGAACTTTCTTTCATGGTAGCAGACTGAAATAAAGAAAAAGATTTAACCTGCGTATCTATACTCAAAATAGATGAATGCAAAGTTCCAATCTATCAAGATTCTGAAATTTAATAACAGTGTCCCTAGTAAATTGACATAAAGAGGAAACAGTCTCAGCAAGAATCCGTTCAGTACGATTGACTACTTGCCAAATATCCAGAAGAGAGATGGAGGAGACTTGTGAGTCACAAGGAGGAATGGAGGGCTCCGACCAAGAAACCTTTTTGGGGAGCATAACTTCCTTCTGTGAACTCAAAACACCGGACTGAGGCACAGCAGACAGTTCCAAAAAACCAGGAGGAAGAGGAGGGGTACGCTCAGGAGAGCTAAGACTCGGCCCCTCCAGCGAGGTGTCAAAAGGAACAGTACCTGGTGTTGTTAAGACCGGTGTAGATATTACATGCTTGTCCATAGGGCCATCAGCAGACACAGCCACGAGAGTTTTCTTTTTCCTTTTACCGCCAGGCATTGCCACTTCACAGATCTATAAATGCTCCCAATCTACTCCTAAGGGACTCACAAGGGGCATATATCCCCCTTGGAAAACACCCCATAGAAAATGCCCCAACAAGCGCCATAAAGCACGCTAGATATATTAAGGAGCTTCAAAATGATATCAGCAGTGACTGCCCCGCACGGGCCGGCTCTCTCCAGCACCAGGTGTTCTCACGCTCCACAGCATGTGAAACTGCAGGCAACACTCCCAAGAAACAGCTCCGTACACAGATCCTTTATGGAGCCTCAAAATGACGTCAGCAGTGACTGCCCCGCACGGGCTGGCTCTCTCCAGCACCAGCTGTTCTCACTCTCCACTCTCCATAGCATGTGAAACTGCAGGCAACACTTCCCACAGTATTAGCAATGTTAAGAATGGGCCAGAAAAAAACTGAAATGGGTCTGTAGAGCTCCATGTCAAAACTTATCCCTGTCATTCATAGGACACTATCAGGAAGGGCCAAAGCAACAGTGCAAACATCAGAAACACATGCCCAACAGCATCATAATCCATCCTGACAAATGTGCCCAATGTGAGAAACCTCTGATGGTGCATTTGGATATGTATTAGCACTATTTGTACTGCAGTATGTCCCCACTCTGAGGGTCCCCCGCTGTTAACAAGGACATGCCCTGCTATGTTGCTGCAGAGCAGCTGTACAGAAGTTACTGTCCATTCACACTGGCACCTGGTGATGTTGCGGTCAGCCCTATGCTCCCCCCAGAGTTGAGGATCAGCACACCAGCACCTCCACTGCAGTCCTCATTCAACACACACACACACACACACACACACACACGCACACTCTTGCCTGCAGTGACAAACAGCATATCCCTGCCAAATCTATGCCCCTGCACCTATCAACAACTGCTGGTAAAACATCATAGCAGGGCATTTCAGGACCACACTTCTCAGCCAAACATACTTCTGTTCTATATTAACTCAATTACAATTCCTACATCTACAGTCCCATTTCTACAAACACAGGAATTGTTAGGGAACCCTGGAATAGCCCCTTTGGCACTAACAGCAAATGTAAGCAAAGCAAGAATAAGGACTATTACAGTGCTTTATATTTCTGTGGGGATGTTTTTTAGTGGTACATCACCTTACAAAATGTCCCTCACCTATGCATTCTATCCTTTACAACTGCATCTTGTGCTCTCCCAGACAACAGATACACCAGATCACTACAAACTTGCCACTGACATTCATCTCTATGGGTGGCACTGAGGATAAAAGGAAAAATTCTCCTAAGTGCTGGCCTTATTCCACATTGCCATTGGTCTAATGTAGGTGTCTGCATGATACACTCAGGATATACACGGGCCTTTCTGGAATACATTTTGTACGTCTCCACTACTTGCTACGCCCCCATTTTTCCCCTTCTCAACCATATTCTAAGATCACTGTTTTAGAGCCATGCAGGGCCATATGATTGCAGAATACAGATCTAGATGTTTTTGCAAGCAAAATATCTATCCCACACATCTAGGTGGCCTATTTGTGCTTCAGAATGATCTCCTATCTGGATAGTGCCGGAGTGATCAGTGTATGGAATTGTGAAATACTGGCAAGATTAGCTATATGGCTGCAGAGCAGGATAGCCAGAGGAGATCCCAGATATGGCTGCAATAGTCATTCAGTCATTGCTGTAACTAGCCCTGTGCAAGTGTAGAAGATGCACAGAGCACAAAACATGAAGGATCACCTTAGTGCCAACTGATGGTCCTGCCTCACCTACATGGCTGCTGAATTCCTGCTTCCCTTGATGCTGGTGGCAGTGGATTAGAGCTTGAATAATCTGTAAACAATTTGGTGTTCCGGCCCCCTTTTGCAGGGCAGTTCTGATCCCTTCCTCCTCTGATGTCAGTGGATGGTGATGTGTGAGAATGGCTGCAAATGCAGACTAGCAAAGACCCATATGGCTCATTCCATAATGGGAAATCCATTCTGCTGATGGCAATGCTGCTGCTGCAAGGGAACAGGAAAAACAGTGGTGTGGCAAGGATCACATGGCCAGGAAATGTGGGATTGAACAGACTATATAATATAAGATGTGGTGTAAGATGGGTCCATGCTGGTGTGCTGGCATGAAGCCGTGCTTTCAGTAGAACTATGTAAATGGTGAAGTCACTTCACTCTGTGGGGACACCACCATGTAAGAGCTCTGTGAAGTGAGATATACCAATCCCCAACTGGGAAATGTTGGCTGGGTGCACATCATAGATCAACATGGAATATCCACATGCCATGCACCCACATTCTGTGGTGCCCATGTCACATCCCTGATGAAAGAGGCCATTGCTGACAGACAAGACTCTAAGAGAAAGTGGCACAACATGTTTGGATATGCATCATTTATTCCAGGTTCAAAAACCCTGCCTGCTGTTTCAGCTATACATTTGTAGCAAACATGATGTCTACCAGAAAATGAGGTATCCTGTGTACAATACAATTGTGGTCAACATTATTGGCACCCTGGCAGCGCAACCCCTTAATGTCCAATAACTCCTAAAAATGTGGCCAGTGAAATGGCTTTAGACTATATATGCACACATATTTGACACATAAAATAATCAAATAAAACAAGCCTAATTGTAAAAGAAAATAGTAGGAAATGATATAAAAACTGTGACATTGCCAGGACATGATTATTGGCACCCTTATATAGTAAACAATTCAAATCAGTTTGAACTGAAAATCATATTCCCTTGCAATAAAATTAGACACACCTGTGATCAAATGTCAGTACTCACATGACTTGAATCAATGAATGAATGATAGCTCTGTTTAAAATGGCCATATTCAGTCCCTGTTCCATTTTTACTATGGTGAAAACAAGAGAGCTGTCTGAAACTGTCAGAAAAGTCATTATTACCAAACAACAACCTTCAAAGGAGTACAAGGTCATCTCAAAAGACCTTGAGATTCCTGTATCTACAGTTCACAATGTTATTAAGAAGATTTCTGCTCCTGGAACTGTCAAGAACCTCCCAGGATGAGGTGGTAAGAGGAAAATTAATCCAAGAAGTCTTCCAATATTAGTGCAAACTGTTGGAAAAAGACCACATACAAAATTCAGAGAGCTTATGGCTGACCTGGAGAAATCTTGTGTGGTGGTTTCAACCCACACCATATGCCATGCACTAAACAAAGAAGAACTTCATGGGCATCAATCAAAGGAGAAACGCATCTGCAAATTAGAAAACACACTTCCTAGAGTTCATCATGGTGCTGGTTCCAGGAGGTTCTCGACCTGTTTTGCTGCCTCCAGCACTTCAGACCTGGGACTTCTTGAAGGAATCATGCTTTCAGGGGTGCCAATAATGTCCTGGCAATATCCTAGTTTTTATACTATTTTCTACTATTTCCATTTTAATTGGCCTTGCTTTATTTTATTATTTTATGTGTCAAATATGTGTGCATATATAGTTCAAAGCCATTTCACTACCATTTGTTTTTATGAGATATTGGACATTAAGGGATTGAACTGCAAGGGTGCCAATAATGTTAACCACAACTGTATGTTGCTTTGGAAGCTGTACTGTGAGTCTCATAAGGCATCTGACTGAGATACTCAGGTTACCAGGACTGACCTAGGATCTCATTCCAGGAACTGACTAACTTCACAACTATGCAGCATTGATGGCATGCTCCATATTCCAGGAGTACAGAAACAGGGACAACTTGAGCTAGGAGTGAACTCCCTCTTTCTTTTCCTTACAACTGTTCTGTGCTTCTCACATGCTTTCTTGGATATCAGTAGTATCCAGGACTCTACTGATTCCATTGAGGAAGTGTTGACATGTTTCAGGTACTCTTCTCATATTTAAACAAATAGTGATGGAACCGGCCAGGGAGAGCGACCAGAGAGAGTTCCATGCTGGATTTAGAGCTCACCAACGGATATAGCGTGTCAAATATTCAGGTGGGTGCCCATGTGAGCAACAGTTATCATCACACGGTGTGGTTTGAAAAAAAAGCCAAGGTGGAATCCAATCACAACAAGCTCAAAGTCCTAGACTTCAGTAAAATAGCCAAGTACCTGAAGGAAGAGTTGGTAGGGTAGGAGGGGACAAGGGAAGTGGAATTGCAATGGGCTAAACTAAAGGAGGCAATAAAAGGTGCAACGGATGCATATGTAAGGAAAGTAAATTTAAAAAAAGAGGAAAAGGAAACCTATTTGGTTCTCCAAAGAGGTGGCTGCAGAAATAAAGGCAAAAAGCACAGCTTTCACAAATTCAGAAGCTCACAATTAGAGGAACACAAAAAAAATACAAGATCAAATTAAAAGAGACAAAAAGAAAAAAAAAGGATAGCAAACTCAAAGGAAGAAGAAAAGATGACTAAAGATGTGAAGTGTGGTGACAAAACATTTTCAGGTATATTCAGGAGAGGAGAAAAATCTGAGGTGGAATTGCAGGACTCAAAAGTGCTGGGAAAGGATTTGTGAAAAATGACATTGAAAAAGCGAAAATGCTAAACAAATATTTCTGCTCTGTTTTTACTAGAGAAAATCCTGGAGAAGGACCATCTGTGATTGACAAATATACAAATGGGAATGGATTAAATATCACACCATTCACAAAAGATGATGTGCTAAAACAGCCTGCAAAACTGAAAGTGGACAAGTCTATGGGACCAAATAGAATACATCCCAGAATACTGAAAGAGCTCAGAGAAGTTCTTGCAGGGCATTTAAAGAATGTTTTTAATAGACCCTTGGAGACAGGAGGAGTCCACAGGACTGGAAAAGGGCTGATGTGATACCTCTCCACAAAAGTGTTAATAGGGAAGAAGTACCAAACAATAGGCCAATAAGCCTTACCTCAGTCGCGGGAAAAGTAATGGAGGTGCTCCTGAAAGAGCGAATAGTGGACTTCCTAAAAAAACAACAGGGTGCATGATCTGAGACAACATGGTTTTACCAAAGGACGATATTGCCAAACAAATCTGATTGAGTTCTTTGACTGAATGACCAGAGAACTAGATCAAGGGCATGTGATGGATGTGATCTATCTAGATTTCAGCAAAGCCTTTGATATTGTTCCTCATAGGAGTCTTATCAATAAACTCAACAGCTTGGGGATGGGTCCCAAGATGCTGAACTGGATCAGAAACTGGTTGACTGACAGACAACAGAAGGTGATGGTAAACAGAACTCACTCAGATGAAAGGAAGGTGATTAGCGGTGTGCCCAAGGGTTCGGTCCTGGGACCGGTACTGTTCAAATATTCATGAGTGATGTTAATGAAGGGCTAAATTGAAAAGTCTGTCTTTTTGCAGATGACACCAAAATTTGCAACAGAGTGGACTTCCCTCAGGGAGTAGGGAACATGAGGAAAGATCTACAAAAGCTGGAAGAATGGTCTAATGCTTGGCAGTGAAGATTTAATGTGAAAAAGTATGGTGTCATGCACTTGGGAAGCAGAAATCCAAGGGAATTGTATGTGATAGGGGGCGAGAGATTGGTACACATGGACCAGAAGAAGAACCTCAGAGTCATTGTTTCTGAGGAACACAAGGTGGCAGAACAGTGTGACAAGGCAGTGGCCAAAGCCAGAAGGATGGTGGGTTGCATACAGGGAGGAATTACCAGCAGAAAGGCAGAGGTACTAATGCCACTGTACAAGTTGCTGGTGAGGCCTCACTTGGAATATTGTGTTCAGTATTGGAGACCATATCTTCAAAGGATATAAAAAGGTTGGAAGCAGTTCACAGGAAGGCAACCAAAATGATTTGGAGCCTGCATCAGAAGAATTATGAGAAGAGAGTTGAAAACCTAAATATGTACCCTCTGGAGGATAGGAGGAACAGGGGAGATATGATTCAGATCTTTAAATTCTTAAAGAGCGTTAATGGACAAACAAACCTCTTCCAAAGACGGGAAAACTGTAAAACTAGAGGGCATAACATGAAGCTAAAGGGGGTAAACTGAAAGGCAATGTCAGGAAATACTTTTTCACTGAAAGGGTTGTGGATGCATGCATTGCCCTACTGATGGAAGTGGTGGGGGCAAACACAGTGTTAGAATTCAAAATAGCATGGGACAGACACAGTGGATCCCTATATATCAACAGGATAAAATCAAAATAAGCATAGCTATCTCTTATATCTGAACAAATAGGGGTGACCTCCACGGAGCGGTGGGTAAATCCCTAATCAAAGGCATGGGGAGGAGTGACTGCACAGAGCGGCATGCATCTACTCTTGCCACCTTTCTGGGCACACTAGATGGACCATACTGGTCTTTATCTGCCGTCATATACTATGTTACTATGTTACATTACTGCAGATGTTTGCATATGACTCCAGTGTCCATCACCTTGCAGCCACAGCCTATGTCACCTTATCGACAAGGTATGGGTCCTGAAAAGGCTGCTCCGCTGAAGTGACTTGCAGCCACTGATGTCCTTGAATTGCTCAGTCCCACATCACCTTACCCTCATTTACTCCCACATCCACATGTGTTAGCATTGGCCTGAGGGTATGGACTGTATATTGCCCAGACCTAACAATTTCTGTATGGCACTTCTTTGCAAGGAGAGGAGTAGCCCAGTGGTTGTGACACCATCTCTCAAAGTAGAGGGTGTGAGTTCAGTTCCTACTGCTTCCAAATGTGCATTTTGGGAAGTCATGGTCACCCCTCAGGGCTGGTAAGATACATCTACAAATCATCTTCAGATCCCACTTGACAAAGCAGTCAAGAGCAGCAGCATCACTGGGAGTCAGCATGTAGTGTCAGGGGCATGCAAATGCACACTACGCTTTCAATATATGTTTCTGCCACCCCTCCCCATGCCTGGAATACATACCTCTTCTGTGTGAGGAACACAGGCTCTGAAAGGCCTCACTATAGTGCCTTGCATACAATGCTGTTCCACCATGATGGAGCACATCACAACAATTCACAGAACATATGGAACTTGTTTGAGAACATTCCCCTTATAAAGGCAATGGTTATGTCACATATCTTTAGGTATATCAGTTCTTACACATGTACAGATCCTATGCCTTCACATACATTTTCATCCTCGTAGTTCAGAGTTGCCTGCTTTGCCTGGTACATGACTGATCTCTGCACTCTTTCCTTGACAGCTGGATGATTTGTGGAAGAAGAAGCCAGGAGCTCCAATAGAGGCAGCCTGAGCTTCTACGAGGAGTGCAGGCAGCTGCGTGAAGGTGAGTCAATATAACTGTCATCTGGACACACACGCCTAATGCAGCAGTCCTCCAGTGCATACCTATTGTCTTGTATGGTACCATTGCCCATGTCTTCCACCAGCTGCTATGTATGTTTAGCTTACAAAGAGGGATGTGTAGAAGGGACCGCATGCAGCCATGCTGTGCTATGCATAGCACATGCTAGCAGATGCTACTGTACCAGTCTGGCTTAGCACAGTTCCTAAGAGGTGCACTGTCATTTCCTGATACAGTACACATCATGCATATGTGATCACTCAGCATCATCTGTCTCTAGGCCTGCCCACCTGCCTGTCAGATGCACATCGCCTAAACTACATCTCTGAGCGGACACTATTGAGACAACCAACAAGCAGCAGGGTACAATTGTTTGGTAATATCGACATCTGCATCCTCTTCCACTGTCACCCTTATCACTAGGTACCAGTCAACGGTCCTCTACTAACATAATCACTTCTCTTCAGCATACGTGCAAGCAGTCAACATTCCCACATGAGTTTCCACATACACATGTCTGAATAGTCACATCTTTAGCTATAGAAGGTATGGAACTGTCATTATAACAGTGGGAAAGACAGGATCATGCCATCATGATACTTACATGTACCTGTCACTATACTGTGTTTCAGAAATAATATATATATATAACACATACACTCAAATTGTACTGGAGGAAAACTTTTTAAAATAGAAGAAAAAGATCTCAGATATTTTCACATGCCTCAAATAATTGACAGAAACAGACTGCTGTCAAGCAGGGCTTACCACATCACAGATCTAAAAACCTCAGTTATATTAACGAGTTTATATTCATCCAGCATGTATTTATATTCTTCATGCACTTAAAGGAGTCCCAGTATATTTATCTTATGAATGTGCAACAATACACTTATCTTATGAATGTGCAAAACAGACTTCAGGCATGAAGTCTAAGATAGACTCCTCATGCCTGAAGTCCATTTTGCACATTTGTGGTCAGCTGATTGTTATTAACTTAGCCTGACATTTCTGTGTAGCCAGAAGGTATTCATGTCCAGAGCATATATGGAGTTACAATTCAGCATCAGTGTACCTAGTTAGAGTTTTGAGGCATGTTCATCATCATACTGAGAAGTCTTCCTTTCTTGCATAGGTGCTGGATCTTCATCGGTGCCAACAGGAACAGCACCACCAGCAGCACCAGAGTTGTCTGTGAAGGGCCAAGTTGAGGAGGCCCAAGTGGAGGATTTGGAGATGGAGGCCTCACAGTTGCCGGAGGGGGGATTTGATCTTGACCTTGGGCCTGACTTGCCATGGACAGCCACTGACAGTGCGGGCGAGGATGCTGCTGAGGCACCCAGGGCCAAGGTCCACCTACTGCCCACTCTTCCCCTTCCCTGGTACCCCTGACTGCCAAGGAGCATGTGGTAGGCATTCAGCTAGCCCATAGTCCCCTCCAGGGCCCAGATGCCTGCCTCCCCTAACAGCTACAAGATGGCTAAGCCACATTCCGTTACTTCCAGCCAGCATGCCGGCAGGAGGGCAGCCAGCAGGAGGGAGGAGCAGTTAGGTAGCTCTGAATCTGCCTTGGCTGCTACTGTAGCTGCCTTGGACCAGTCAGTCCAGAACCTGGAGGAGACTGTGGAGTAGCTGAATACTAGTGTGGTGATGCAGTCCCATATCCTGGAGGAGCTGACAAGATGGATCTTTGCTCCTCCAGATCATGGGCCTGCCTGTCATTGGGCAGATAAAAACTAGTATGGTTCATCAAATCTGCCCAGTAAAGTGGCAAGAGTAGGTATACCTGCTGCTACATGCAGGTTACTCCCTTCTATGCCTTTGTTTAGGGGTATACCCCCGCTGCGAACAGGTCACCCCTATAGTTACGTTTATTTTTATTTTATGCTGTTGCTGTGCCTATATACAGAGTGGCTCAAAAAAAGTGAGAACATCTCATAAATTAAAAGCTTAAATAGTTTACTTATTTACCTTTTTTTAGCAATATAATGTCTTTATTTCGACAATTTCCGGTCGCCATCTTTTTTTTTTTTAAACTTGTCAATCGTTTACATCTGCCATTTTGAATTTTTAAATAACTTATATGCTACGAGATGTTCTCACTTTTTTTGGGCCACCCTGTATATATATTTTTTATTTGATTTTACAAATACAATTATAACACACCAAACATATCATGAAATGACTAGATACAGGAAATAAGTAAAAATAATTCAAAAACAACCCACAAACATTCTGGCTTAACAGCCCACATATTGGAGCGTAGTCAAACATTTGAGAGGAGATGTAACAAAACATTATTTAAAAACCCCAATCACCAATCATCAAAAATAAGAAAAAAACATCAAATAAGAAAATTACACTGTTTGCAACAGAGCATCTGGTCTATTAGTCAGAAAACGTTCTAACTGCAAGTGATCAGTAAAGAGATACCTAACTTCATTGACCATAACTAAACACTTACAAGGAAAACAGAGGAAGAAAGTCCCTCCTGCAGCCAAAACCTTAGGTTTCAGCTGAAAGAAGCACTTTCTCCTCAGTAGAGTAGCCTGAGAAACATCAGGAAACAAAGATACCTTCTGACCATGGAAAGTAAAATCTTTTTTTAAGAAATAACCCTTCAAAATTCACAATTTTTCATCCTTGGATAGTAGGGTAATGATCAAGATGATACAGGAGGGAATAAAAGCATTAGAAGATTCTAAAAAAAATCTGTCAAATCAAGTTAATTCCTACCTCCACCCATGCCTCATCATCACTCCGTGACAAGCTGCATGCAGGTAAATAGAATATGTTCAGTACCGCAATACTATCAACATCTGTTAAACATAATACATCTTTGGAATAATTTTTAAACAGAGCTAAGGGAGTAAGTAATCTTGCCTTAGGGAAATCCAAACAATGCAAATTCTTGACCCTGATTACGTTTTCCAGAGATTTCATTTGTTTAAAGAATATATATTTGTCCTTAATATCTTGAGCTCTGGCTGAATGGGTCAGAGCCATCTGCCCCTCTAATTTATCAACACATTGAGTAGTACCAGCCAACCTAACCTCAATCTCCCTAGCATTTTGTACAATTTGTTCTGAAAATAAAACCGTCTGATCAATGAAACCATGCAAACGTTTCTTTGTTTTTGAAACAAGTTTCCAAATATTCAATAAGGTAACATCAGTAGGAAGTACCATCAATCCTGAAACTTGCCCAGGTACCTTTCCAATTAAGCAAATAGGCTTTAAAAAAGTAACAGTCTGGGTCTGCGAGGACTCTTCAATTGGAGCTTGACCTTCAGCCCCGGAGATAATCCCTGGAGAGGGAGAACCCCCCTCGCCATCAGTCAACAGTGCAACACCCGGATTAGGAGGTGGAGTCCTAATGATGGGGCTAAGAGATGCCGCTACGGATTCATGTGAGGATGACTCCACCTGCTGTGAGCTGAACCCAGCCCTTACACCTGCTAATGAAATTAAATGGAAATCCATAGGTCCTACCACATCTTTTGGAGTAGATGCATACATTGTAGCCTTGGCTCCTGTTTGCTTAGCCTTCCTCTTCCCCTTACCCTTGGGCATCTCCTGTGACAATATTCAGGCCCAAAGGCCCGAAAGAGCACAAAAGGGGTGTGTATCCCTTTGGTCATGTGCCTCTTCAGGTATGTGACCGCAAGCCATGTCCGTCGCCATGGAACTGCTGCAGTGATGTAAATAGGACACCTGGTTACCCCATGATGATGTCAGCACAAGCATTCCTCCAGAATTTCTCCAACATGTGCCAGAAAACCAGGGGATATTAGTATGCTCCACAGCAGTACGCTCCTCTCAAACTCCTGCTCTCAATGAGCAGAACAGCTGCAGGGATGTAAATAGGGTACCTGGTTACTCCTTGATGATGTCAACACAAGTGCTCCTCCAATGTGCACTGGGGGATATCAGCATGCTGCACAGCAGTACGCTCCTCTCCAACTCCTGCCCTCATCTCCAACTCCTGCCCTCACCCACTCTTTATGAATGACAGCCCTGGCCATGCAGCTCAGAGCATCACAGCCTTGATGGAAGTTGACATGATATGCCCTTTGCCTACCCACAATGTGGAGCTATTTCCGCTGTTGTCAAAAGGGAGGGGTTCTGTTTAATGATGTATGTGCAGCTGAGGCCCATGTGCAGGTATCCCTTGTAGGTGATACATACACATGGGCACATTGATTCTATTCCTCAACCTGGGAGGTTTGAGTTACAAGTGTACTTTTGTGGATACAGCATTTGATGCATTCGCTACAATCACAGGGGTCTATGTTTCATTCCACGCACATGAGAGGTGGGGGTGTATTACATGATATCTGGCCTCTCCCCCCCCCCCCCACCCCACCAGGGAACATGTGTTTATTATATCAAAATGATATTTCCACTGGCAGGTCACAAACTCTCAGCCTTTGATATTTATGATGCTGACCTTATCACTGTGCTGGCACATGTAACTGTGTGTACTGTGTTATTTCATTGGACATGATTGACATATTGATAGACAAAGTACCAGCAGTGCAGAGATGCCAACATTACACCTAGCATGGGGAGGGCCTGGTGTACCTCAGTGCAGGTGTTGTAGGAGGTTGTCTGTGGTGTGTTCCTTTTGACATTGCAGACACACATGTGCCATGATTCTGAGGACATTCTGTGCATTTACCATTCATTGCAGACTTCTGGCTCTGTAGTATGCAGTTTCTTGTCCATATCAGAGCCATCCCATTTACCTTTCACTGTACTTCCTCCCTCTACCATGTCAGCCTCTTTGTGAAGATCAGTGCTTGAAATAAGATGTGGAGCTTCTGTGCTCCCCTTTGGACTACATAATGTCCTATAGAGATGTCTGGCTACTTGTACGTCGCTATGAAGCTTTCAAAAGTTTGCAATACCACTATTTACTGCCACTGCACAATCATTGACAGCTGCAATGTCTGCTGTTGCCATCTGTGTGAGTCTGCACATATGTTCTGAGGAATTTAAACTGTCATCCCTTTGATAACTCTACTGTTTCTCAGACCATGAGGCTACTAGGGCTATCCATACCATGGTTATCAGGGAGTTGTGGAGGTCCATAATTGCTGCCATGAACCTTGGTGCCATGGTGGTCATCCTGTCATTCCAAGGGCAGCCTGATATATACACATGGTTCTGCACTTTGTATCATAGCATGCCACATTTGTCAGGCCAGGATTACTGACCATCATTTCTGTGATTATGACAATGGCATTACCATGACATTCTCCATTTCTTATTCATGTAGGGAGTCCGAGCACATACTTCAGACTTGAGCATCACAGACTTGACTGATGCATGTTTGTTTAGTCACAGTGACAATGACTTTTTCTTGGGGGGGGGGGGGGGTCTCCTGCTTATTGAACCATACAGGAGTGACATTTTTTTGGCCCCACATATTTGATTCTGCAGAATATGCATTGCAAACTTGCAACAGGAGTTCATTGGGTCAGCAAGCCCATACAGCACTCTCTTCCATTGCCAAGCATTATTCTCCACATCCATACCCACATAGGTTTTCTAATCACTGATATCTTCTCCTGACATCTGGTATACATAGTGGTACTTTGCTCCTTAGCATATATCACACACAGATTAGATGAAGAGGATATGGAGGTCATTACTTGTGCTCAGTCATTCCAGCTCCTCACTGGCACAAACATCTACACTCCTGTGCCACCCACTGATATGATGACATGGGTACCCCTCACTGATACCATCTAACGGCCTCCCACCTACTGATATGGTACTACATGACATGGGTACCCCTCACTGATACCATCTAATGACCTCCCACATTCTCCTTCCACTCGGTATCTGACAACATAAGGGGCACATGCATGTGACATTCCATTAGCTATTACCCTTGCTTCTATCCAGCACCTGTTATGTGACATTTCAGAATGTGTTTGAAGGTGTCATCTCCAGAAATGCACACAGTACTCCAAATGAGGTCGCACCAAAGACTTATACAGAGGCACCATCACCTCCTTTCTTCTGCTGGACATTCCTCTCCCTATGCACCCAAGCATTCTTCTAGCTTTCACCGTCTTCTTTTCTACCTGTTTAGCTACTTTAAGATCATCAGATACAATCATGCCTAGGTCTGTTCTTCTTTTGTGGACATAAGTACTTCACCCCCTATACTATATGACTCCCTTGGATTGCTGCAGCCCAAATACATGACCTTGCATTTTTTTTTTTTAACATTAAATCTCAGATGCCAAATTCTAGACCATTCTTCAAGCTTAGCTAGATCCCTCCTCATGTTATCTACTCCTTCCTGGGTGTCTACTCTATTTCAGATTTTGGTATCATCCGCAAAGAGGCAAACCTTATCTGACAGCCCTTCCGCTATATCACTAACAAAGAAGTTAAAAGAATTGGACCAAGGACAGATCCCTGTGGCACACCACTGGTAACTTCCTTCTCCTCAGAGTAAGCTCCTTTTACCTGTACCCTTTGTTACCTCCCACTCAACCAATTTCTAACCCAATCAGTAACTTTAGAGTCCACCCCTAGGGTGTTCAGTTTGTTTATAAGTCACCTGTGAGGAATGGTATCAAAGGCTTTACTGAAATCTAAATCCACCACATCTAGGGCTCACCTTCGGTCCAAATCTCTGGTCACCCAGTCAAAGAACACAGTCAAAGAAATCAATCATATTTGGCTGAGAAGACCTGCCTCTAGTGAATCCATGCTGCATAAGATATGGTAATCCATTGGACTCCAGGAACCTCACTATTTTCTTTCAGCAATGCTTCCAATAATTTACTCTCCACTGAGGTTAAACTAACCAGCTTGTAGTTTTCAAGCACATCCTTACTTTTGTGTAAAGGGACCACATGTTCCTCTCTCCGGTATTCTGGCACCACTACCAACTCCAACAAGGCGTTGAAAAGTCAGTCAGTGGAACTGCAATGTTCTCTCAGTATTCTCACGTGTATCCCATCATGTCCCATTACTTTGCCTACTGTAATTTAGCTAGTTTCTCATAAACAGTCTTATGAAAATTGTTCAAGATACCCCTCACTTCTGTTCCTGTTTGTGGATGTTTTATGAGGTCCTGTTCCTGGTTCTTCTTCTGTGAACACAGAACAGAAATATTTGTTAAGCAATTCTGCTTTAATCTCATCAGCTACTACATATTCCTCCCTTTCAAGTCTGACAATACCACTTTTGCCCTTCCTCTTCTCACTAACATCTGAAAAATGTCGTATCCCCCATTTTATTACATTAGCTATTTCCTCCTGTTTTTGACTCTTTGCTTTCCTGACTACTTTGCAAGCTTCTCTAAGTTTTTCCAAATATCGGTGCCTGCCTTACTCTCTCAGTGATCTCTTGTATTTCATGAAGCCCTCCCTCTTTTTCTTCACCTTTTCTGCTATTTCTTTCAAAAACCATAGCAGTTTCCTTTTCCTTTTACCTTTATTTACCATTTTAACAAAAAGGTTGGTTGCCCATTAAACAACTCTACCTTCAACAGAGCATTCTATTACTATGCTTCCATCATCTGGAACACTCTTCCTCCTGATGTTCGCTCCCTATCAGACATTGGAGACTTCCGCCAAAGACTAAATTCACTTCTGTTTCTAGAACACTTCAGCTCAGACACATGGAGCCTGATTCTGAAAGGGGCATGTCTGGGCTGTCCAGACAGCCCCATGCAGGACAGACCCATTAGGACTTGATTTTGTACCACGGCACACAGAATCAGGCCCGAGAACAGCTCGGCATGCCCCTACATGCCTGCAGGGACATCCTCCCTGCAGGTGCCCCTAGCTTCTGAGGCTCAGACCCTCCTCTTTCTCATCACCCAATCCACGGCTGGCCAGCCAGGGCCTGGATCGGAATGACAGGGACCCCTCTGCACCCGGCACCAGCCCCAGGGGGAACCTTGGCCCCGAACAGCCCGCTGCTGCTGATTATTCCACCTTTGAGGTGGAATTATCAGCATGTCCCCATGTCCCTGCAAGATGTACAGGGACATGACATGAATCGGCCCTGTACGTCCTGCAATCTCAGCCCACCCCGTTCCATCCCTCTTGCCTCTGCTAGCCCTTCCCCTCTTGCCTCTGCCAACTCTCCCCATCCTGCAGCTCTAGTCATTGGGGGAGAGCAGGAGGAGGAATAGAGGCAGGACAGGCTGCAGAGCTGCACGTCCTGCCGGGACATGCAGCACCACGGGACCCATCTCAGGATCAGGCCCATAGCCACCTTCACGTCCTATGGACCCACATACTCAGCTAGAAACTACTACCTACCATGTTTATAAGTTCTGTGTTCACTATGTTCAGAGTTATCAATTTTAGTTCTTTGCCTGTTTTATGTTCAGAGTTGTCATTTTAGTTCTTAGCCTGTTCAACATTTGTTCCATGTAAAATTAACGTTCTTTGTTCCATGTAAACCACTGTAACTTGCAGATACAGCAGTATAAAAGTGTCATTAAATAAATAAATAAAATAAATAAATATTAAATCTCCTTCGGAGAAGGTGTGCAGATATTTCCGGGAGGTGTTGGAAATCTCTAGAGCTGACATGCCTCTCCCCCCAGCCAGGCTCAGTATCTGTTCCTGGGCTCTAGCACTCCATTAACTGCCCCTGAGAATTCTATTGTAGCCAGGGACCTTATAGGAATCCCTTGAGAGCTCATAGGAGGTGGTTACTGGCTGCTCTACCCTCCTAATTACACTAACTTTGGAATCTGATAAATCCTTAATTCTGAGATCTTATTTTAAAAATTTTGGAGTGTAATTTTTTTTAAATTCATTTTTTTTTTTTTAAATTTTACAAAAACACAATAACAATAATTAGACAACCAATCAACCCAAAACCCTCCCTCCCCTCCCGTCTCTTCGTTGGTTCATAAAATAAACTTGTTCTCATAGGGTATCTGGTATTACGCAAGCATATGTATAATGCAAGCAAGGATATACTTATCTTATAGCTGCCAGAGGCATACTCATCCAGAAAGTGCCATTTATTTACAGTCAGGCCCTCTCAGAACGTGGCTTTTTCGTGAACTTTTTCATATCTACAATATAAACACCGCAAGCTCCACCACAAATGCCTTTTTAGTTAAGAGGATCTTTCCAACATAAGACTACTAATTTTAAGGCAGCAGCCATCATGAAGTTGAAAAGAAAAAAAATCTCCTTGTCTAAGGTTGAAATTTCCACTCTGGAGTGGAGAATAATTATCCACCATGTTAGTGGGGCCTGAAAATGGAGTACTCTTCGTATCTTATCCCATACTTGTACCCAGAAGCTCTAAACGTTTGGTCAAGAGAACATTACATGTGCCAATGTGCCAGTTGTTTTGTGACACGACCAACATTTGTTATCTATGCTTGGATCCCATTTAGTCATTTCAACTGAGGTGATGTATGCTTTATGGACGATGAAATACAACATTTGAGGAAGCGTGGCTGATCTCTATACTCTTTTCAAGTGTCCCCAGAGTAGTGACCAGATCTGCGGCGAGGGAGGAGGATCCCAATTCATCTTCCCAGGTTTCTTTTAATCCCCAGAGGTGGAAAAATTACTTATCTCTGAGAAGAGTGCAAAATGCAGAGACTGCTCCTTTTACGCTTGTGCCAGAATTGGCTACCCTGCGGAGGACCCACTCTGCCGACATTTTCTTAACGTCAAGTTTAGATTTTACTATACAGTGTTTCATTTGTAGCCACTGATGTTGACAGGTAGAAGGCAGCCCATATTCTGCCTGGAGTTTGACAAATTAATTCCATGACAGTGAATTTAGTAATTGTCCTACCGACTAAATACCACATGCCTGCCATTGCTTCCATGAGATTGTCTTGTGTCACATTTTAATTATGGGGTTATTCCATGTTGGGAGCAAGGTTGAAGGGGGGTTATCTTCTCCTAAAACTGGTATCATGGATTGGAAAGCTTCCTGTGTTGAGATTACTATCCTACTCACTCCTGAGAAGTCTGCATGTTGCATGCCTATAAGTAGTTCCAACAGGACTCGAGCTACTAACCATTCCTCCAGCTCCAACCAGATCGGTTTTTGACTCTTTCCTCTATAGATGTCCACATAGCTCCCTGTTTGAGGAGAAATGCAAGATGGTACCATAAAAAGTCTGGGAATTGTATGCCCCCTCTTAATTTATTTGCCTTTAGTTTCCTTGTGATTCTAAGTGTTTTTCCTTTCCAAAAAAAAGTGACCAGGAGACACTCCAGGGCTTTATATGCTGTGAGTGGCATGGAGAGAGGAAGCATCTACAGGACATAAGTTATTTTGGGTATAAGGACCATTTTTATTGACTCCAGTCAACCCCACCAAGATAGATGAAGGGGCAGCCATTTCAAGATAAAGGATTGGATTAATTCGGTAAGGGTTTTAACATTTAGTTGCAGTGTTTCCTCCAGAGTGGGACAGTATCTTACCCCCAAGTATTTAACTGCTCGCGATTCCCATTGAAAGGAAAGGAAGATACTGTCGAAGCAGGGTTCAACTTGTTGACTGGAAATGCTACTGACTTTGACCAATTTATTTTGAATCCCGAGAGTTTGGAATAATTTTCAATTATCTTTAGTACTGCCGCGATTGCCTGCATATGCTGATAGTTTGATTTGGAAATCTGTGACTGCAATGCCTTGGATCTCAGCAGATTGGTGCAGAAGTAGAGCTAGGGGTCCTAATGCAATTTTGAAAAGAAGGGGCAAAAGTGGCCAACATTGCCGGGTTCCATGATGGAGGGGAATAGATTCTGATAATATCCCATTAGCAAGGATGCGGGCAGATGGATTGGTATAGAGGACTTGATTCATATGTATGAGGCTATCCCCAAACTCAAACCAGCGGAGAACTTGAAACAAAAAAGACCACTCCAGCTGGTCGAAGGCTTTTTCAGCATCCAGTGAAAGCCTACCTGCTGGAGAATTCAGATGATCGGATATCGAGAGGGCATTCAAGAATAAGCGGGCATTGTCTGCTGTTGACTGGCCTGCCATGAAGCCACATTTATCAGGATGGATTATAGAGGGGATCACTTTTGCCAGTCTATGTGCCAATGTGAATAAGAAAAGTTTGTAGTCTGACTTTAATAAGGAGATTGGGTGGTATTTTTCAAACTTTTTGAGATCCCTGCCTGCTTTTTCCAGTACTATGATAGTTGCCCCTGCAAACAATCCAGCACTGGATTGCTGCAAATATAGAAGTTGGAAGTATTCCAGCAGACAGGAAGAGAGGTCTGCAGCAAAGGTTTGATAAAATTCAGTGGGCAGTCCAGCTTTTCCCAAGGGCATGGTGTTCAAGGCATCTCAAAGGTTGCTTGCTTGGACCTTTTGGTCGAGGTTTGTGACCTATTCTATTGAGAGGATTGAGTGGGACAAATGTTCCATCAGTTTCTGGAAGGCCTCGGAATCGAGAGATACTTCTGAGGAGTATAGGTGAGAGTAGTAGGACTTAAATGAATCTGCAATCTCATCATTCTTAGTAAGGAACTGTTGCTGTTCATTTAGGATAGCTTCTATTCTAGATTTTGCCGATCGAGCCTTGAGAGTGTTGACGAGAAGTCTGCCTGCTTTGTTTTGCTCTACATAGTACCATGATTGCTGCGAATGCATGATTTGCTCAGCTTCAGAGCTAAGGATGCTGTTATATTGATATCTCAGTTGCTGCAACCGGAGCAAGACACAGAGATCAGTCCTAGTCAGCAAGAGCCTCTTGCCCACCCAAATTTGCTCCTCTAGAGAGTGTAGTTGAAGTTTCTGTTGATGAGAGAAGTTAATAGCAAAACTAGTGATCGTTGCGTGAATGGAGGCCTTGAAAGCTTCCCACCATGCCCATCTTGTGGTGTCCTCTGGTAAATTGACTGAATAATCTCTTATTGCCTGATGAATATACTGCAAAACAACTCGTCTGCTAGGAAAGCCCTCTGAAAGACCAAGATGTTAAGGAGAGGAATCCTTTGTGGGATTGAGGGACAGCATTATCATTGCATGGTGGGATATATGAGTACAAAGTATCTCAGCTGCCATAACTCCTGAAACTAGAGATTATGAAATAAGAAAGAAATCTATGTGCAAATGGGAGCTATCAGACAACGAAAAGAAGGTGTAGTCTTGGACAGGAAGGTGCCGTAAGTGCCAAATATTGGTTAAACCAATAGTTTGGATAATGGAGTTCACTACCACCGGGCCCTTTGCCTGCCTGATATGCCTGCAGGGCTGGCAGTCTACCAAAGGGTCGAGGACTAACTTAAAATCACCCCCATGACAATTTCATGTGAAGCAATGTCATGCATCTTCTCTACAATTGCCTGAAAAAAAAATTGGATTATCACAATAAAGAGTATAGATTTTGGCTAGTGCCAAAATGTGGCTACCCATCCCACATGCCCTCTAAGTCTGCCCACATTTTTTTCTATTACTGGCACGAGAGACTTGCAAACCAATATTGCCACCCCATTTTTTTGGCATGCTGTAGAGTGTCCTGCCAAAATGAATTGACCCCCACCAAGTTTCTTTGCTTCTTCTGTGAAAAAATGTGGTTCTTGTAACAGAATCACATCTCTTGTTCTTTTTGACAGTATATCAGAATTATGTTCCTGTTTATAGGATTTTTAATGCCTTTAATGTTCAGAGACAAAATCTTAATGACAAATGAGGTTCACAGCCCATCAGGAGAACAAAGTGTCTAGAGAGTTGTCGTTGATAGCATCTTGACCCGACCCATGTACATATAAAAAGGAACCAACGAAGAAACAAACCCACCTTGGATAAGGAGAACATAATTGGGTAAACCAGAACTGTGCCAAGACTACCACATGAGAATCCACCCACCTATGCCACCTATTTCCCCCTTTCCCCACTATTCCCATCTTTTTTAAATCCTAACCCTTTAACCCCCCCCCCCCTCCCCGTTCTGTGCCTGGGTTTACTTTTATTGGCACTCTCCCTCATTCTCTTTGGCCAGTCCTCACCTAAGTATGTCCCAATGTTATATAACCTTACTGATGGACATACTGATTCAGCAGTCCTTTTAATTTTCTTGCTCGTATGCTATCCACCGAAAATCCAATGTCCTACCCCTCAACTAAGTCCCAATTCACTTTACATCCCCTCAGTCAGGCCCTTCCTCTTTGACTTATTACCAAGCAACCAAGGAGGAGATAATGACAATTAACAAAACTTTCCCCACATCAACAAGTATAGGAAGTACCCTTAGGGCTGAGTCACTGTCCTTGGCAAAGTTGTATGTCCCGAACTGCGTCGGGCTGCTTGGCCCCAAGGAGTCCGCAGACACAGTCTCTGATTGTCTGGGTATCACCTCATCACTGCCACCTCTTGTTCCTAGAGAAAGGACTGCAACACATTGGGATCCTCAAAGGTCCTTGTTTGATTATGGAGTGTTACTCAAAACCTTGCGGGAAAGAATAGCCCATATCAGGCCTACAGTCACTGGAGACGTGGTTTGAGTGCCAAGAATTGCTTGCACCTCTCCACCGTAGCCTTGTTAAAATGTGGGAAGAAGGCAATATTATGCCCTTGAATTTCACTGGGGCCTGGGTTCTGGCAGAAGTCATTATCTGGGCTACATGTTGATATCGAAGGACATACAGAATCATAGGCCATGGCTGGCGGGTATGTGGGCCAGTATTTGCTGGAATGTGATGGGCTCTCTCGATTTCAAACGAGTGCATAAAATCCAAATGCAATAGTTTAGGCTGTAGATTCTCCAAAAATGGCACCACATTAGTGCACTCAGCACCCTCCGGGATTCCTAAAATACAAATATTGTTTCTGTGTGTCCTGTTATTGAGCTCTTCCAAGTTGTGTTCCAAAAGAGCAATTCACTTAAGGGGTCATTCTATCCCACGAATAGTGGGGATGGATGTCCTGTTGGGTCGTCCCATTGGGACATCCATTCCCGCTATTTGGCCCCCCTGCCATTCCCATATAACTTCCCCATATGAACAGGGAGTTTGTACGAGGAAGCTAGATGGGGGTGGGAAAGGGGCAGCGTGGAGGCGAAGACAGGGTGGGCTGTGGGTGGTCTGTGGCCCTGGATGTACAGGGCTGATTCAGCTGAGGTGGAATAAGTTCCCCTAGATGGGGAGAAGACAGCTGGCACAGGGCACATCAAAGGGTGGAGGCAGTGCAGGAGATTCCCCACAGCCCGACCCTGGCCATGGCAAGCCGGATCGGGAGTTGAACTGTAGGGGAAGCACCAGGTCTTCAGCGGCTGGGGATCATGGCTGCTGAAAGGAGCCATGGTGCTATGGCAACCAGACGCCATGGCACTGCGGCTTCATTCAGGAGCCCTGATTGAGTTAGCTGGTGGAGGCCTGTGTGCGCAGGCTGACCAGGATCGGGTTCCAGGTCTGCATGTATAGGCCTAGTCACAATTCTGATCCCAGGGAGCTAGGCTTGCTCCATGGGATCAGATTCATGTCTGCCCCTGTGCGTCTGCTTCTGATCGGACGTACAGGGGCATGGATGTCCCAGATGGAATGCCTCCCCTTGTCAGTAAGTATACTCATCTGTTCTTTTAATTCAGAGATATCAGCCTGAACTCCACTGCAGGACTCACCGTTCACTGCTACCATTGCCTGGACTGCCCGGATTTCTGCCAGTATCTTTTGCAATCCCTCTGCCATTTCCTGGCTATTCACCATTTTGGAGGAGATGGCGAGTCAGGCTTTGCTCCTCTCTCCCCTATATTTTGCCCTGTGGAGTAGTCTAGGCAGGTAGGCTTGCTCCCAGACATGCTCTAGAACTAGATACTAGCCACCCACGAGGCAGATTAGTTTGTTGTAGAACGGGGGGATGGAAGGCAGGATTTACCCTAGATTCTCGGGAGATGAAAGCTATGCAGCCATCTTGCTCCGCTGCTGGCTGCTCCCCAGAGTGCAATTTTTAGGCTCTTATGTACGTATTTTCCCAGATTAGGTCATGCAACCGAGACAAGAAGAACATTTTTGTGGTATAGACCCAAGGCTCTCTACCTCGGTGGGTCTTTTTTGCTTAAGTTTCCATCTAGATGTCATGTTTCTCTTAAAGGGAATAATTATTTGTTTTTTTGAGCCAAAACAGCTTCTCAAATTTTTAGTGGCTAAGGAAGAAGATGTTGTGACAGTGGCTTCTCTTACGGCCGATGCATAAGTCTCAACTTAGCTTATAGTATATGTTTTTTAAGTGAGAAAAATTGTTTTCACTTGCTTTATTGTTTTAGTTTGCTTTTCTCTGATCAGAGAAAGGCTGAACTTTTACAGAGCTCTGCTAGTGAGTGGATTTTTGCCTCCTGGGACATCTTACTGTGAGTTCTAGCTGTTTATTTAATTATTTACTGTTTGTCTAACTGTTGTTTGTTTAATTATTTAGTGTTTGTCTTAGTGGTGTGCAAGTTTCAGCCTTCTCAGCTGTACTTACCTTGCCTCTCTCAATTAACTGGGCCTTGTGTGGTAGCCATTTTGAATTAATCTCTCTCCCCAGAGCCTGCTGTTTGTTAAGCTTTCCTGTCCTTGCCTGCCTGAGTGACTCCTCCCCCTGTGTGTGTGGTAGCCATTTTGAATTAATCTCTCTCCCCAGAGCCTGCTGTTTGTTAAGCTTTTTCCTGTCCTTGCCTGCCTGAGTGACTCCTCCCCCTGACCCCCTCCCCCTGAGGTATCCTGTAACCTTGTTCCTGTTTTCTCCACGTGTGCATAGGCTGTTTTAGTTTGCTTTTCTCTGATCAGAGAAAGGCTGAACTTTTACAGAGCTCTGCTAGTGAGTGGATTTTTGCCTCCTGGGACATCTTACTGTGAGTTCTAGCTGTTTATTTAATTATTTACTGTTTGTCTAACTGTTGTTTGTTTAATTATTTAGTGTTTGTCTTAGTGGTGTGCAAGTTCAGCCTTCTCAGCTGTACTTACCTTGCCTCTCTCAATTAACTGGGCCTTGTGTGGTAGCCATTTTGAATTAATCTCTCTCCCCAGAGCCTGCTGTTTGTTAAGCTTTTCCTGTCCTTGCCTGCCTGAGTGACTCCTCCCCCTGTTTGTGTGGTAGCCATTTTGAATTAATCTCTCTCCCCAGAGCCTGCTGTTTGTTAAGCTTTTTCCTGTCCTTGCCTGCCTGAGTGACTCCTCCCCCTGACCCCCTCCCCCTGAGGTATCCTGTAACCTTGTTCCTGTTTTCTCCACGTGTGCATAGGCTGTTTTAGTTTGCTTTTCTCTGATCAGAGAAAGGCTGAACTTTTACAGAGCTCTGCTAGTGAGTGGATTTTTGCCTCCTGGGACATCTTACTGTGAGTTCTAGCTGTTTATTTAATTATTTACTGTTTGTCTAACTGTTGTTTGTTTAATTATTTAGTGTTTGTCTTAGTGGTGTGCAAGTTTCAGCCTTCTCAGCTGTACTTACCTTGCCTCTCTCAATTAACTGGGCCTTGTGTGGTAGCCATTTTGAATTAATCTCTCTCCCCAGAGCCTGCTGTTTGTTAAGCTTTCCTGTCCTTGCCTGCCTGAGTGACTCCTCCCCCTGTGTGTGTGGTAGCCATTTTGAATTAATCTCTCTCCCCAGAGCCTGCTGTTTGTTAAGCTTTTTCCTGTCCTTGCCTGCCTGAGTGACTCCTCCCCCTGACCCCCTCCCCCTGAGGTATCCTGTAACCTTGTTCCTGTTTTCTCCACGTGTGCATAGGCTGTTTTAGTTTGCTTTTCTCTGATCAGAGAAAGGCTGAACTTTTACAGAGCTCTGCTAGTGAGTGGATTTTTGCCTCCTGGGACATCTTACTGTGAGTTCTAGCTGTTTATTTAATTATTTACTGTTTGTCTAACTGTTGTTTGTTTAATTATTTAGTGTTTGTCTTAGTGGTGTGCAAGTTCAGCCTTCTCAGCTGTACTTACCTTGCCTCTCTCAATTAACTGGGCCTTGTGTGGTAGCCATTTTGAATTAATCTCTCTCCCCAGAGCCTGCTGTTTGTTAAGCTTTTCCTGTCCTTGCCTGCCTGAGTGACTCCTCCCCCTGTTTGTGTGGTAGCCATTTTGAATTAATCTCTCTCCCCAGAGCCTGCTGTTTGTTAAGCTTTTTCCTGTCCTTGCCTGCCTGAGTGACCCCTCCCCCTGAGGTATCCTGTAACCTTGTTCCTGTTTTCTCCACGTGTGCATAGGCTGTTTTAGTTTGCTTTTCTCTGATCAGAGAAAGGCTGAACTTTTACAGAGCTCTGCTAGTGAGTGGATTTTTGCCTCCTGGGACATCTTACTGTGAGTTCTAGCTGTTTATTTAATTATTTACTGTTTGTCTAACTGTTGTTTGTTTAATTATTTAGTGTTTGTCTTAGTGGTGTGCAAGTTTCAGCCTTCTCAGCTGTACTTACCTTGCCTCTCTCAATTAACTGGGCCTTGTGTGGTAGCCATTTTGAATTAATCTCTCCCCAGAGCCTGCTGTTTGTTAAGCTTTCCTGTCCTTGCCTGCCTGAGTGACTCCTCCCCCTGTGTGTGTGGTAGCCATTTTGAATTAATCTCTCTCCCCAGAGCCTGCTGTTTGTTAAGCTTTTTCCTGTCCTTGCCTGCCTGAGTGACTCCTCCCCCTGACCCCCTCCCCCTGAGGTATCCTGTAACCTTGTTCCTGTTTTCTCCACGTGTGCATAGGCTGTTTTAGTTTGCTTTTCTCTGATCAGAGAAAGGCTGAACTTTTACAGAGCTCTGCTAGTGAGTGGATTTTTGCCTCCTGGGACATCTTACTGTGAGTTCTAGCTGTTTATTTAATTATTTACTGTTTGTCTAACTGTTGTTTGTTTAATTATTTAGTGTTTGTCTTAGTGGTGTGCAAGTTCAGCCTTCTCAGCTGTACTTACCTTGCCTCTCTCAACTAACTGGGCTTTGTGTGGTACCCCCATCCCCCTGCTGAGGGTTCAGGACAGGGTACCTTGTAACTGCCCTCTTTAATAGGACTTATCTCCCCCCCTCCCTCCCCAGCACCCACCCACCCCTGGGGAAATTGTAGTTTTATAGGTACTTGGACATCTTAGAGGAAAGGGGCTGCTCTCAGGTGCAGCTCCTAATCCAAATCAGTCATACACAGAGGACCTGTGATTAATTAGCTTCAGGTACACAGGGTGTATTAGGGGTATTAGATACACTTTTATTAGTATAAGCATCTACACCAATCCTTATTATATACCGATTTAAAAGACCTAAACACAAGCTTTAAACTAAGATGCAGTCAGAGGTCCAGCAACGAGATGGGGGTTCTCCAGTCTTTTGCATCGAGTGTCACATGTATGATTATCTCCCAGTTGGTGAGAGGTCCTACATATGCACTAAGTGCAGGGAGCTCTTTGCTCTCAGGGAACGAGTCCGTTCTCTAGAGGCTAGAGTAGCAGACCTGGAAGACATAAGAAAGACAGAGAAGTACATGGACGAGACCTACAGGGATATAGTCCTGAAGTCCCACCTCCAGTCTGGCAGCATCCCTGTTGCCATGGAGGAGAGAGGTCACGTGACAGGAGAGCATCACCCTGGTGTGGCAGGAAGTGATCCTGTAACTAGGACCTGTCCTCCAGGTGATGTAAAACCCTCTCGCACCGAGGACGTTTCTCCAGGGCCATGTCCCCATGAGGGGAGGGTCAGGACAGCTGTTATAGTTGGTGATTCAATCATTAGGAATGTAGATAGCTGGGTGGCTGGTGGACGTGAGGATCGCCTGGTAACATGCCTGCCTGGTGCGAAGGTAGCAGATCTCACGCACCGCCTAGATAGGATCATAGATAGTGCTGGGGGGGAGTCTGCTGTCTTGGTACATGTTGGTACCAATGACATAGGAAAATGTGGTAGGGAAGTTCTGGAGGCTAAATTTAAGCTTTTAGGTAGGAAGTTGAAATCCAGAACTTCCAGGATAGCGTTCTCCGAAATGCTTCCTGTTCCACGTACAGGACCCAAAAGACAGGCAGAGCTCCGGAGTCTCAATGCGTGGATGAGACAATGGTGCAAGGATGAGGGTTTTGGATTTGTTAAGAACTGGGGAACATTCTGGGGAAAGGGGGGGCTCTTCCGAAGGGATGGGCTTCACCTTAATCAGGATGGGACCAGACTGCTGGCATTAACCTTTAAAAAAGAGATAGAGAAGCTTTTAAACTAGAAAATAGGGGAAAGCCGACAGTCACCCAGGAGCGCACGGTTCGGACAAAGGTATCCTTGAAGGATACTACCAAAAGCAGTGAGGTTCCAAAAGGGAGTATAGTAGCCCAAATGCCCTTGAGTAAGGAGCAGACAGAGCATAAAGATTCCCAATTACCCATGCCTACCAATAGCCAGATTAATATTAATAAAATACAGTCTCTAAAATGCTTGTATGCCAATGCTAGAAGTCTAAACAATAAGATGGGAGAATTAGAATATATAGCATTAAATGAGAGGTTAGATATAATTGCACTCTCAGAGACATGGTGGAAGGAGGATAACCAGTGGGACACTGTGATACCTGGATACAAACTATATCGTAATGATAGAGCTGAACAAATTGGTGGAGGGGTTGCGCTCTATGTTAGAGAGGGCATTGAGTCAGAAAGGATTAAAGTTTTGCAGGGAACAAAATATGCTGTAGAATCTCTATGGATTGAAATTCCATTTATGAAGGGGAAGGTGATGGCAGTGGGAGTATACTATCGACCACCTGGCCAGAATGAACAAATGGATGATGAAATGCTCAAAGAAATCAAGGAAGCTAACAAAAGCCACAACAGAGTAGTAATAATGGGTGATTTCAATTACCCCGGTATCGACTGGGACAGTGTCACAGCAGGACAAGCTAAAGAGATAAAGTTTCTAGATGAAATAAATGACTGCTTCTTGGAGCAGCTGGTTCATGAACCGACCAGAGGGGAAGCCATACTGGACCTAGTCCTTAGTGGAACGCCAGATCTGGTGCAAGAAATAAGGGTGTTGGGACCACTTGGCAATAGTGATCATAGTATGATCATGTTTGATTTAATCAGTGGAGGACAGATAGTAAAGGAATCCACAGTACTACCTTTTAAATTTCAAAAGGGTGACTATGATAGAATGAGGAATATAGTTCGGAAAAAACTAAAAGGAGCGGTTCCAAAGGTTAAAGACTTACAGCAAGCTTGGGTGTTATTTAAAAATACTATCCTCGAAGCCCAGACCAGCTGTATTCCACGCATTAAGAAAAGTGGAAGAAAGTCCAAAAAACTGCCAGCATGGTTTAAAGGTGAGGTCAGAGAGGCTGTTGCTGCCAAAAGAGCAACCTTCAGAAAATGGAAAAAAGAGCCAAATGATGAAAACTGGAAACAGCACAAGCACTGGCAAGTTAAATGCAAAGCATTGATAAGGCAGGCAAAGCGGGAATTTGAGAAGAAACTTGCTACGGAAGCAAAAACACGAAATAAAGACTTTTTCAAGTACATTCGTAGCAAAAGGCCTGTGAGAGAGTCAATTGGACCATTAGATGATAGAGGGGTAAAAGGGGCAGTAAGAGGAGACAAGGCTATAGCAGAGAGACTGAATGAATTCTTTGCTTCGGTCTTTACTGAGGAAGATGTAGGGGTGTTACCCAAGACTGAAGTGGTATTTAAAGGTGATACTGCAGAGGAATTGAGAGAAATATCGCTACACCGGGAAGATATATTACAACTATTTGATAAACTGAATAGTAGCAAATCACCTGGACCGGATGGTATACATCCCAGAGTGTTGAAAGAACTGAAATATGAGATTGCAGACCTGTTATTGGTAATCTGTGAACTTTCATTAAAATCATCTGTAATACCTGAAGATTGGAGGGTCGCCAACGTAACACCAATTTTTAAAAAGGGTTCCAGGGGTGACCCGGGAAATTACAGACCGGTGAGCCTGATGTCAGTACCAGGGAAAATGGTAGAAGCCATCATAAAGAACAAAATTACACAGCATGTAGATAGTCATGGCCTAATGGGAGACAGCCAACATGGCTTTAGACAAGGAAGATCTTGTCTTACTAATCTGATCTGTTTTTTTGAAGGTGTGCATAAACAGGTAGACAAAGGTGAGTCGGTTGATATAGTGTATCTGGACTTTCAGAAAGCTTTTGACAAGGTCCCCCATCAGAGACTTTTGGCGAAGCTAAAAAGTCATGGGATAGGAGGCAGTGTACTATTGTGGATCGGGAACTGGTTAAAAGATAGAAAGCAGAGGGTAGGGCTAAATGGCCAATATTCCCAATGGAAAAAGGTGAATAGTGGAGTACCCCAGGGATCTGTACTGGGTCCGCTACTTTTTGACATATTCATAAATGACCTGGAAAAGGGAATAACTAGTGAGGTAATCAAATTTGCAGATGACACAAAACTGTTTAAAGTTGTTAAAACCCAAGAGGATTGTGGAAAACTGCAGGAGGATCTGGATAAATTGGAAGACTGGGCATCCAAATGGCAGATGAAATTTAATGTGGACAAGTGCAAAGTTATGCACCTAGGAAAGAACAACCCACACTATAGTTACAAGATGCAAGGCTCCACATTAGAAACCACCACCCAGGAAAAAGATTTAGGAGTCATCGTGGATAACATGTTAAAACCCTCCGCCCAGTGTGCAGCGGCGGCCAAGAAAGCAAATAGAATGCTAGGTATCATAAGGAAAGGGATGGAGAATAAAACAAAGGATATTATAATGCCTCTGTATCGCTCCATGGTACGACCGCACCTTGAATATTGTGTGCAATTCTGGTCACCGTATCTTAAAAAGGACATAGAGTTATTAGAAAAAGTACAGAGAAGAGCCACCAAATTGGTGAAGGGGATGGAAGGCTACTCCTATGAAGAGAGGCTAAAAAGGTTAGGGCTCTTTAACCTAGAAAAGAGGCGGCTGAGGGGAGATATGATAGAGGTGTATAAATTAATGAATGGAGTGGAACGGATAAACGTGGATAAATTGTTTACGCTATCAGAATATAGAAGGACTAGGGGGCATGTAATGAAGCTACAGGGTAAACTATTTAAGACAAATAGGAGAAAATATTTCTTCTCTCAACGTGTAATCAAACTCTGGAATCTGTTACCGGAGGATGTAGTAAGGGCTCTTAGTATAGCTGGGTTTAAAAAAGGTTTGGACAAGTTCCTGGAGGAAAGGTCCATAAACCACTATTAAAAAGGGACCCAGGATATCAATGCTTGGCCTAGTACAAGCACTGCAGAACCTGTGTCTTTTGGGGAAACTGCTAGGTACGTATGACCTAGATTGGCCACTGTTGGAAACAGGATACTGGGCTTGATGGACCTCGGTCTGACCCAGTATGGCATTTCTTATGTTCTTATGTTCTTATGTTCTTACCTGATACTCCTATGGGTTTCTTCTTTTGTGGACTAATTGTAAAATGGTGTTAGTTTTAGATTTTTTTGTATTTCTTGATGGGTGATTGGATACCATGCATTTCTTTCATTCATGTATACAGTATGCCTGAATGTTTTGTTTAAAATGCAAATAAAATATCCCTATGGAATGTGTAATGCTGAGGAGAAAATACCACCACGAGGTAGAGAATGGGAGAAACCACAAGTAAAGAACACCATGAAGCAGACCAACCAACCCACACAGATGTGACAGTGCAGCAACACCCCCAGATCATGTCATGCAAATGGAAGATGGAACAGCACAGGCAGGAATGGCAACAGGAATGTACCGCAGGCAATGGAGTACAAGGTGAAGGGACAGCACAAAACAAGAAGAGCAGGTGGAGACAGAGGCCATTGACCAAAGCACCACATCAGAGCCCCAACAAACAGGTCTCAGTGTCCAGTCATAACCACAGGGCAAAAGGCAGCAATAGCACAGAGCACAGACCACAAAGCAGCTGCAAACTCCCAATTGCCCAGACACCCTGCTGTGACCAAAGACAGATGTGTGCAGACCTGTGGAAGAGGGCAGAGCAGCAGCAGTAAATCAGAGAAGGGAGGATCAGACACAACACACTCTTGAGCAGAAGTGATGGTCACAACTGTCATGAGTGCAGCACACCTAAACCATGTGGAGACAGTGCCCTGAGAAAGCCACAGGGACCCCTGAAAACCCAGAACAAAGAAAGTATGGGTGGAACACTAGCCGCACACCCAAACAAGCCAATCAGTTTGGGACCACACGCCAGCACCCAGGACAGTGGCCAGCTCAGTAGGCCAGTCGCACCTCAGCAGGAGGTGGGAAGTGGAAATGCACACTGGCAGTGGAGATGGGCCCAGCACAGGCAGGCAGAGACAGACATGTATAGGAAAGGTGTATTTCAATGCAACAATGTTTCCCATGCCCCAGAAACTATGGCACCATGCAAAGGTGACAGGTAGCAACAACAGGCCTGAGAACAGCATCCAATCACCACAATGGGCATCACTGACTGGTCTGCAGAAAGTGCATGTCCCACAGGGAACAGGTCAGGCAGAAATTCAGGGCAGTATACCACCATCCCCATGGCCCCCAGTCCATGGCCTTGCCAGTATGCACTTCAGACACACATGAAATAGAAGGCTAGTGGGTGCAGTGCCAGCTGCAGTCCAGGGAGCGGTAACACATGGAAGGTAGCAGCACAATGGATCCAGCCTCAGCATTTGCAGGTGGAAGGAGAGCACGCAGGCAGGGTCAGGGACACACCTGTGAGGGAGGAAACAGACACTCAAGTAGTGCACCACTGATTGTGTCCACAGACACTTCCTCTTCATGGGGGACACAGAAGTGTATGGTGTGCGCTACAGGGTGATCCGGTGCACCCAACCACATCTGTTCAACCATATCCGCTGGCAGCTGCAGCGGGAGCAGGGTGAGTATGCAGGCACCATGAAAGCACAGGTGCCATGACATCCTACCTGCTCCAGCATAACCCAGAGCACCCACTGCAGAGGAGACTGCAGACAGACAGAGACACATTCTGTTGTGTCTGTCATGGCCTCTGTGCATCTGGTGGGAACTGGATACACAGAGGTAGATGTGAATCTGATCACGCAGGGCATGCCTAGGCCCCACAGGAACAGAAGTGCATCTAGGCCTGTACTTGCAGGCTGGGACCAGATTCCCATTGGCCTGCATGTACCGTCCCCTGCCCAGTCAGCTCAGTCAGACTCCTGAGTGGAGACACAGTGCCATGACAGCCGGGTGTCATGGCACCACAACTCCATTCAGGAGACATGATGTCTGGCCACTGACCAGAGGTTCCTTTCCCTGTAGCCTGACCCACAAACCGGTCTCCCATGGCCAGGGTCTGGCTGTGGGGAATCTCCTGCACCTCCTACCTATCTGGTGCTGGCCAACCCTCCCATCCCCTGATGTCTAGGGGGACATAGTCTGCCTCTGGGGCCAGATAAGCCCCCTGTCTATTCTGCTGGCCCAACATATACAGGGCTGAACTCAGAATCAGTCCTTTATGTCTGGGTCCACAGACTGCCCACTGGCCGCCCCGACTCTTCCTCCACACCTCCCCTTCCTACCCCTGTCTAAGCCTTCTGGTACAAACCCCCTATTTGTATGGGGTGAACAGCAGGGATGGGTGTTCCAACGGGATGGCCATCCCTGCTATCCATCTGTTGGAATAGACCTCATAAAGTAGCTGTGACTTGTCCACCATGCACCCCAAGTACTGCCACTGATGCAGGCCTCTTATATCCCCCACAGCTATCCCAGTGGAGGACTCTCTGTCCCCTGCACCAGAGGAGGCAAAGGAAGAGGAGGTGGAGGACAATAGTGAGGAGGCAGCAGAGGAGATCGCCAGAGAGGTGTGGTGGCAGCCATGGACATGGGTGGAAAAGCACCATGGCTCCACCCCAAGCAGTCCAGGCACAGAATCCACTGGGGCCTGCACAATCACAATCACAATCACAGGCAGCCCAATTGTGCTATCCAGATCCCCTCCTCAGGGGAGAGTGGGGAGTAAGAGGGGGTCACCCTGACCCTCATGGTGGTACCCAGCTCCCCTGAGGTGGAAGGGCAGGATAGCACACACACAGGCACAAAGTGCAGCCCCACCATGTGTGGCAGACCTGTGTGTGTGTGTGTGTGTGTGTGTATGTGCGATCCCTGCCGACCCTGGCATCCAGTGCCCATGTGCCCCCTCTTGCAGATAAGAGAATAAAATCACAATATTGAACACAGACTTCATATAATAAGGGAGTAATAAATAAACCTTCCAATAGTGTTGAAGAACACTTCAAATGCATGATCACATGTTTTGCAGGTGATAAATAATAATGATAATAAATATATAATAAATCAATAAAAAGACATAAAACATCTAAAAGACATATAAAATCATACATGTAAACATTCAAAAGTCTATAAGAGCAAACTCCATGGATTAATGGCATACATTAAAACATATGTTATTATTATTATTATTATTATTATTATTAATGGAGTAGTACAAAAACTACCTTACAATCTCATAATGAAAAAGGTTTGGGTTGAAGATATAGATGTAACATATCTGATTGTGAATAGAATTGTGCTGGAGATACACATTTAGCATGTCAAACATCAATTAGAGAGACGAGGATGGCCGCCAAGCTGGGCATGCCATGGAAATGTACCAAAGCGTAAGGAGCTAGTCGTATGCTCTCTTGATTGGATACAACTTATATACCTATAATGTATAATGGAAGTGGGATAATTTAGTTGTCAATTCTGATCCTATTCATGTTATACTAACTATCAGTTTCCAATACTTGTGAAAACTAACCATATTCTGTTAGATCTTATGTTATTGAGAGAATATACAGTTCTCAAGTCTCCTTATAAAATAATATACCCTATTAATGGCAAAACCTCAATGTAGGTAGATAGTATATATCATCTCAAAATGGTATATTAACATTATCTATGAGGATTCTACTACCCTTCCCCTTTGAATCATCCTTTGCTAAACTGGTCTGATCTGGAGGAATGCTGAACCCGAATCAAGTGATCAGCAGTTTTTGCAGAAGGAACAAACCACCACACATATAGTGTAGCTTCTTCAATGCTGAACAGCATGATCTTAAGAACATGTTCACTAAAATGAGATACTCAGCATTGTATTCCTGAACCACAAGGATATATCAGTTTAAAAGATCAGACATTATATACTTGTGTGATTTCTGTGCTGATCTGACATTAGCAGGAGAAGTGTACATTTATTTATTTATTTATTTAGTATACATTTTGTATACTGCTACTTCTAGCGATCAGCAGTGGTTTTTTTTGATTACAGATTGGAAATTGTCAAATCATGACAGGAAATTTTTGAGGTATAAACACATTGATTAGACAGGAAAGCACAGCACACAGAGAACTATTTTACAGGGAACATGGGCTATGGAGGGTTAAGTGGCTTGCCCAAGACCACAAGGAGCACCTGTGGGACTAGAAACCCCAGTCCTTCCAGCCCAAGGTTGCTGTCCTCTAGTGGGATTTGAACCCCTGACCTTCCGGCCCGAAGTACCTTGCCCCAACCACTAGGCCACTCCTCCACTCCCCTGGTGATTGTCATTGCTGCTGGATGCTGTCAATGCCAAACAAATTCCCACATACAAGGCACCTCTACCAAACTTGATTACTCATATTAGTGAAAATATATCCATTTAAAAAAATCTGTACATACAACATTACCCAGATGTGCCTTGTAGAACTAATACATCAAACGCCAAACATAAGCCTTGAGAGAAATGCTTTAATTCAAATTCTTTCAAAATAAATATTTTCATTACCCACATAAATTCCCTTTTCAGTTTTATCCATTGCTTTTCTACATCCTCCAGTTGTTCCCATCCCGTTAATGACTGCTTGAGGTATTGACCCATCTCTGCAAAGTTAGTTTTCCTAAAGTCTCAGACCCTTGCTTTTGAATGGATTTTATCAGCCCTATTGAACCACACCATCTGGTGATCACTGGGTGTGAGATGATCTCCCATTATGACATCAGAAACACTTTCCCCCATTGGTAAGCACCAAGTCCAGTATTGCCCCTTCGCTATAGGTTCTATTACCAGTTGCTGGAATAGTTCTTCCTGTAGAGAATCCAGGATATCCTTACTTCTAAATGACACCACAGCAAGGATGTGCCAATCAACATCCAGCATATTGAAATCACATAGCAGTAGCACTTCTCCTTTCATGACAACACTGCCTTTTTAACCATGGGCAATGATGCACCAGAAAATTTAGGATCCCCTTTACTAAAGTACACCAGGTGTTTAACGTGCATTTTAGTATGGTTTGTTGCCTGTGGTGACACCTAACATGCAGGTATGATAGTGAGAGGTCTCTAAAATGTGCATTAATTGACCATCAAATGATTTACCGGGGACTGGGTGGGTTGGGGAAAAGTGTGGGTGTTAACTATACATTGCAGTAAGCATGGGCATCATTAATGCACACTCACCATCAATGTGGCAATTAGTAATGGTCCACCTAATAATACCTCAATGGATAAAATCTAAGTAAACTTAACTATCTCTTATATCTCAAAAAATAGGGGTGACCTACATGGAGCAGTGGGTACGCCCATAATCAAAGACACTCTTGCTTCCTTGCTGGGCAGACTAGATAGATCAAACTGGTCTTTATCTGCAGTCATATATTATGTTTCTATATTACTATATCGTAGGTGCACTCACATTAATTGCTCTGCTCATTAGCATAGACATCTCCGAGTTAACTGCCGGGAATGTGCTGGTCATATTGCTGCCAGTTACCCATGGAAGCTTTGCACGCATCATTCATTTAAAATTCACATTAAGCACACAACCTTAATGGGATTTAGTAAAAGGCACCCTTAGCCAGTGTGTGGAGAGAAGAGAGAAGGTTTCTAAAACTCAAAATTTGTCCAGCTATCTGTGAAAGTTCACACACAAATCTTTTAAAGAAGAAATTCATTTGGTTTGCTCGCTCTCTGGATAATGCTTCCTCATCATTTTCCCTCCTAAAATACTAGGAATGTATATCTGTTGGCAAGCACTTGGTTTGTTAGCATGCTTAAATATTTCATGACATTATGAGTTCTGGTAATTAGCTCCATGAGTCTTCCTTATGCTTCTAGGCACAATACCAACTGTTGCTACAGTAAGTTAAAAAGTGCATCAGTTGCAGTCCCATTGCTATTAATAAAAAGTTAATATAAAGTTTTGCTCAGATTCCCAGAAACCAAAGTATTTGAGATACCATGAAGAGTTTTATGCTTTTTTCTGTTGCTCCAATTTTCAAATCAGTGAGCACTTTTCTGTATTCATAGTTCATTCAATAAATCATTACAACATTATTAAACTGTCAACAGGGTGTTTCTTTTCATTCCTGCCTTTGATATATTGCTTTTTCTTCATGCAGCAATGGCCTTCGTTTTCATATCTTTGGACTAATTCCAAGGAAATGCACATTTCAAGATTTTCCTGGGCCATGAAGATAACCCTTCCCACTGATTCATATCCTGAGTTCTATAAGTCACATATACAAATCTAAGATATAATTTTTTTAAGTCTTTCTTCATATCATCTGCTAGTATTGAACATATAATTCAGGTTAGTCAAATGTTTTGAATAAAAATCAATTATGGCAAACTGCAAGCATTTTTTGAATAGAGAATATTCATAAAAATTCATTAGTTCCATGAAAATAAATACAAATTCAATAAATCTTGCAAACATTTATAGTCTATATTAATTAAAATGAATAATGTAAATGAACATTGTAGTCTAAATTTTTGAGAGAGCAAAATGATAATCTGATTTACTAAGTATATGGCACCCTGGACAGATCTTAAGCTTTATACTCCTCCTGGATGTCAAAATATATTGTTTAGCTTTGAATGCTCTGCTCTTTGCTGCCCCTAGGAGACCACCTAATTTGCCTAATGGTTGGGGTGGCCCTGTCTACTGCCCAGAAATACAACTTGTGTTCCTTAAGAGATGGGGAGTTCCTTTGCAAATTGCTGCTGAGACTAGTTATATAGTACTGAATCAAGCTCTTCAGAAGGATATAGATGGACCATAAGCAGACCTGAAATCTTGGTCGGCTAATGTATGATCCTTAGATGAGGGAATGCAGAGATAAGCATTCCCAGACAGGACTGCAATAACCATCAGGCAGCTGCCTAGCAGAGCAGCTTCTTCAGGCCAGCAAAGGGCAGTTGTAATCACAGCAAAACAATAGGTCATGGCCCCCATAGTAAATCAAAGAACCATCGCTGCATACTTTTACCTGCATGGGGATTGGACATTTTTCAAATAGGCAATTTTACCTGGGAAAATGCCTTTTGGGCATTGTTTTATTTACACAGTATATATTTTACGAGGGCCTAGTTTAAAAGCTGATACTCTATTATGCATTTTTGCAAGTTTATTCTGGAAGTAGCAGTAAAGGATGGGGTTGAGCTGACCATGAGTGATTGTTATTTTATTTATATTCTCTTATATACCGTGCTATTCTGCACCAGTGTGGTTTATATTGAACAAACTGAAATTACATTGAACAGGGCGTTATAACTTGGAGATAACTATTTTACAGGGAACATGGGCTATGGAGGGTTAAGTGGCTTGCCCAAGACCACAAGGAGCACCTGTGGGAATAGAAACCCCAGTCCTTCCAGCCCAAGGTTGCTGTCCTCTAGGGGGATTTGAACCCCTGACCTTCCGGCCTGAAGTACCTTGCCCCAACCACTAGGCCGTTCCTCCACTTGTTCAGTTTAATTACAGTATAGGGACCTCAAAGTCAGTCAAAGGGGACAGAAAGCTAAAGGTCTGCCTAGGACACCTAACGCCCTTGCATCAGCCCTATTCTGAGATATAAGAGAATAAGCAGGAATCTTTTATTTCACTTTAATTGGTATTTTTTATTTATTTATTTTATTTATTTAACTATTTCTTTTATACCGCCCCTTCCAGAGATCAAGGGCGGTTTACATATAACAGGTTAACAGTCTTGTACACATTTGTATACATTTTTTTACATAGAACAATAGAAACTAACTATTTACATTGAACAATAAAATTTAACTTAGTGGGTATTAAAGCAGAACAAAACATCAAACTTTTTTACAAATGTATATTTACAGTGTGTGGTGTGTAGTGCGGGTATTTGTGTAGGTGCTGGAATTTAGTTCCTTTTATGTCTTCTTTGGGGCGTGTGTGAGGGTGGGCAGGCATGCGGTTATGGTGTTGGGATTAAGGGAGTTTGTGTAATTGTTTCCACGTTTGTAATGGGGCTGGCTTTGGGGGAGTAGGGGATTTCAAAATGTTCAGTGAACAGGTAAGTCTTTAATTCTTTTCTGAATTGGATGAGGTCTTTTATGGTGCGAAGTTCAATAGGGAGGTCGTTCCAGAGTGTAGGAGCAGTGAATGAGAATGCTCTGGAGCTAGTGGTTTTCTTAGTCTTCCGGATGGCTTTTGGTATGATAAGGGAGTGGGCTGTGTTTTGTCTGTGGGCCCTTGTCGATGTTGGAGAGTGCAGTAATGTGGATAGGTGTGAGGGGGTTATGTCATTTATGAGTTTATAGGTTGTTAGGATAATTTTATATTTAATTCGACTGTTTATAGGGAGCCAGTGGAGTTCTAGCAGTATTGGGGTTACGTGATCTGTTAAGCGAGCTTTAGCAATTACTTTTGCACAGATGTTTTGAGCTCTTTGTAGGAGGTAAGTGCTTTTTTGAGGGAGGCCTATAAGGAGACTATTGCAATAGTCGAAATGAGGGGTGATCAGGGTACTTACTACAGATCTAAAGTCTTGTGTTTCGAGGAGTGGTCTTAGGTGTTGAATAGTTTTGAGTTTGTAGAAAATAGTTTTTACTGTTTGTTTTATGTGTGGTATCATGGTGAGAGTGTGGTCTATTATTACTCCTAAGTATTTTACCTGTTTTTTAACAGGTATGGAGGTTTTGTTGATTGTGATTGTTTCTGGGTAAGTGTTTTCAGTCATAGATGACCTCGTTACAAACATTGCCTCAGTTTTTTTGAGGTTGATGCTGAGGTGGTTAGATTCCATCCAGGAGGAGGTCTCTGCCATGCATTTGGATAGTGAGTCATATGTAGGGTTTTTAATGGTTATGGGGATAGCTAGCATGATGTCATTGGCATAAATAAAATGGTTAATCTTGTGTTTTTTAAATATGTTTGTTATCGGTTGGAGGTACAGGTTAAATAGGAGGGCTGAAAGGGCCGATCCTTGGGGTATTCCCTGTCCTTGTGGGAATGTTTCTGATGCTTGTTGGTCAATTTGGACTCGTATTAATCTATGTGAGATGTAGGATTTGAACCAGTTAAGGACCGTCCCGCCTATTCCTAGGTTCTCTAATCTGTTGATCAGTGTCGGGTGATTGATGTTATCGAAGGCGGCTGAGATATCTATAAATAGGAGTAAGAAGCCATGGTGTTTGTCATCTGTGCCCCTGATGAGAAAGTCCATTAGTGTGATTAGGAGGGTTTTCTACTCCATGGGATGGGCGGAAGCCAAATTGGTGTGAGTCAAGTGGTTTGTGCTCATCAATGTGTTCTTGTAACTGAATTTGGATTGTTTTCTCTATTATTTTGGCAATGAATGGAATGCTGGCTATGGGTCTGTATGAGTTTGGGTCTTTTGAGTCAAGCTTATTATTCTTTATTATTGGTCGGAGTGTTGTGAGTTTTAGGGCATCGGGCATGATGCCTTGTGAAAGGGATTGGTTAACTATATCTTGTATGTTTACCGCCAGTTCATTTTTTGCACACTTAATCCATGATACAGGGCATGGGTCGAGTGGGGAGGTGGTGGTGTTTATCATTGTTATAATTTTGAGGAGTTGCTTTTGTTCTACCAACTGGAAATTTGTCCATATGTGAGTGGTTGTTGTGTTTGATAATAATGGAGTCGGGGTAGTGGTCTTGTTTTTTAGTTTTTCTGCAAAATGTTCTGCTAGTGATTGTATATTCATTGCTTGTTGTTTAGGTTCGGTGTTATTAGTTTTGGTTAGTGTTCTTACTATCACGAATAACTCCCTAGGGCGGTTGATGGATGAGTTTATTACTTTGGAGTGGTAGTCTCTTTTTGATTTGTTGATTGCGTTTTTGTATTCTATAAGTAGGAGCATGTATTGGGATTTGTTTTCCTCAGATTTAAGTTTTCTCCATCTCTTTTCTAGTCTCCTCAGTTGTTTTTTTAGTTGTGTCAGCTCTTTGGTGAACCATTTTTCTGTCTTTTTTGTTTGTTTATGTAAGACTCGTGTGGGGAGCGCTGCTTTTTGAATCGTTAGATTCCAATGAGCTATGATTGAGTTGATGTCTGGTGAGACTGTGTTTAGTTTGGGTAATACTTTGTCAAGGAATGTGTCTTTGTCAAAGCGTATGAAACATGATGTATGTGGAGTTGTGCTTGTATTGTTTTTTGGGATTTGTGCTGGTAGCTGGATTGTGATAAGATGGTGGTCTGACCAGGGTACTTCTGTTATATTCGGAGTGTAATGTGGTAAGTGACTGCAGAGTGTGGATGAGAGGAAGATTACGTCAAGTATGTTGCCTTTCTTGTGTGTGGGAGCATGTATTATCTGAGTGAACCCCATTTGTGTCATAGCATCTATGAAGTTATCTGATTGTATGTGGTTCAATGATGGGAGGTTCAAATCACCAAGGAGTATAAGTGGTTTGCTTTGCGACGCTGTGCATGCGAGTTCTAGAATAGGGGTGAGGTTTTTGTAATCGGATGCTGGGGGTCTGTATATGAGGGTGAGAGCCAAGGTTTTATTTTCTATGTTAATGATGTCCATTCCATCTATATTATTTAGGTTTTTTAGGGTGAATTGTAGGTCTTTTTTGGTGAGAATTAATACACCCCCTCCTCTTTTTATATTCCGTTGGCAATTGAATATGTCATATTGATATGTGGTTAGTTGGTTTAGTAGTATAGAGTCAGTAGGTGAGAGCCATGTTTCAGTAATACAGATAATGTCAGGGGATGTGTCGTTTATTATGTCGTTAATTATTGGTATTTTGTTTCTTATAGACCGTATGTTTATTAGGGTGAGTTGTAATTTGGTCTTTGTATTGTCAGCTTGGTCAATTATATTGTTTATGGGTTGGTGTTTTATTTGGATGAGACGGTGATGGCGTTTATGGGAGGTGTGACGCGAATAGTGATTTTGAGAGTTTGGGTTTGTAGGGCTATGTATTGGATTCTGGTACTGATTGTAGGTGATTGGGACGTTATTATAAGGGTTCCGGTAATGATTGTGGATGATTGGGATGTTTTTGTATGGGCTTTGATTGATTTTGTAAGTGTATATGTGTTGAGTTAGGAGGGTTATTAAACAGAGGGTAAGCGGGAGATTTATAATCTTAGTAGGAGACATTGTGTTCATTTTTCTTTTGAGGTAGAGGGTTGAATGGTGAGGGAGTTAGTTAGAGGGAGGGAGATTATTGCTGGTAACAGTATTTCTAAACAACAGTGCAGGATGGGTATTCACTACTGGCAACAGTATTTCTAAACAACAGTGCAGGATGGGTATTCACTACTGGCAACAGTATTTTTATGAATGAATTTGTTGGGAGATAACAGTTGCATGCAATGATTACTAGCAACGGTGTATCTTTCTATTACTGACAACAGTGTATCTTTCTATTAGGAGACAATTGTATGCAATGCTTTCTGACTACAGTACATTTAGTTGTTAGGAGATCGCAGTTGTATGCAATGATTACTGACAACAGTAAATCTAGCTTGGGAGGTAACACTTGCTTTTAACAATTACTGATTACTGACAACAGTATGTATTTTGTTATATACTAATGTACATGAATGCTAGGTATATATAGTTCATTTTGGTGTGGAATACTTGCTGTGATCAGTGAGCCTTCATTGAGGGTATGAGCGAGCTCAACTTTAAAAGGAGCTCAAGCTGCTTATAGTCATGTGAGATTTGAAACCAGCGAAGATCCAGCGTTATTGTTTGTGGCAGCAAAGTTTCTGTTTGGAGCTGTTTGCTTGTGCCGCTGATTTCTGATGCCCCTTCTTTCGGTCCCCGCCTAAGGGCCACGCCAAAGGGCCCTCTGGCGAGGCCCTCAGGCGCTGGCCCACCAGGCGCGGGCGCGCCCGATGGCGCGAAGCTTTTGAGTGCCTTGCTGTGCCCCGATTGGGCCTTCCCACGCTGCAGGCTCCTCCCGGTTTCGTCGGCTCGATCCCCAGGGAAGGGGAGAGCTATAGCTGAGAGTCGGGAGCTTAGAGACTCTGCGCCCGATGGCGCGAAGCTTTTGAGTGCCTTGCTGTGCCCCGATTGGGCCTTCCCACGCTGCAGGCTCCTCCCGGTTTCGTCGGCTCGATCCCCAGGGAAGGGGAGAGCTATAGCTGAGAGTCGGGAGCTTAGAGACTCTGCGCCCGATGGCGCGAAGCTTTTGAGTGCCTTGCTGTGCCCCGATTGGGTCTTCTCACGCTGCAGGCTCCTCCCGGTTTCGTCGGCTCGATCCCCAGGGAAGGGGAGAGCTATAGCTGAGAGTCGGGAGCTTAGAGACTCTGCGCCCGATGGCGCGAAGCTTTTGAGTGCCTTGCTGTGCCCCGATTGGGCCTTCCCACGCTGCAGGCTCCTCCCGGTTTCGTCGGCTCGATCCCCAGGGAAGGGGAGAGCTATAGCTGAGAGTCGGGAGCTTAGAGACTCTGCGCCCGATGGCGCGAAGCTTTTGAGTGCCTTGCTGTGCCCCGATTGGGCCTTCCCACGCTGCAGGCTCCTCCCGGTTTCGTAGGCTCGATCCCCAGGGAAGGGGAGAGCTATAGCTGAGAGTCGGTAGCTTAGAGACTCTGCGCCCGATGGCGCGAAGCTTTTGAGTGCCTTGCTGTGCCCCGATTGGGCCTTCCCACGCTGCAGGCTCCTCCCGGTTTCGTCGGCTCGATCCCCAGGGAAGGGGAGAGCTATAGCTGAGAGTCGGGAGCTTAGAGACTCTGCGCCCGATGGCGCGAAGCTTTTGAGTGCCTTGCTGTGCCCCGATTGGGTCTTCTCACGCTGCAGGCTCCTCACAGTTTCGTCGGCTCAATCCCCAGGGAAGGGGAGAGCTATAGCTGAGAGTCGGGAGCTTAGAGACTCTGCGCCCGATGGCACGAAGCTTTTGAGTGCCTTGCTGTGCCCAGATTGGGCCTTCCCACGCTGCAGGCTCCTCCCGGTTTCGTCGGATCGATCCCCAGGGAAGGGGAGAGCTATAGCTGAGAGTCGGGAGCTTAGAGACTCTGCGCCCGATGGCGCGAAGCTTTTGAGTGCCTTGCTGTGCCCCGATTGGGTCTTCTCACGCTGCAGGCTCCTCCCGGTTTCGTCGGCTCAATCCCCAGGGAAGGGGAGAGCTATAGCTGAGAGTCGGGAGCTTAGAGACTCTGCGCCCGATGGCGCGAAGCTTTTGAGTGCCTTGCTGTGCCCAGATTGGGCCTTCCCACGCTGCAGGCTCCTCCCGGTTTCGTCGGCTCGATCCCCAGGGAAGGGGAGAGCTATAGCTGAGAGTCGGGAGCTTAGTATATAATCTGCACAGCTTTAATCAACAGCCATGATGGACATTAAGGGCCCTATTCTGTGCCATGAATAGTGGGGATGGATGGGATGTCCATGCCCGCTATTCGTGCCTTCCCCCACTGCATCTGACTTCCCCACCGGTTGTGTTGGGAAGTTAGAGAGGGCAGGCAAGGGGCAGCTCCGGGGCAGAGTTTGAGCGGTCACTGGCCCTGGACATACAGGGCCGATTCTAATGTCAGTCCTGTACATCCAGGGCCGGCGACTTGTGGCCGGAAGTTAATCTAGCTCCGAGGTGGAATAACTTCCCTGCATGCTTTTTTACTGCAAATCTGGGGCGTGGATGGGGCAGGTGGACCCGAAGACATTCCTCGCAGCCTGACCCTGGCATTAGGAAGTCAGATCAGGGGTCAGGCTTTGGGGAATAAAGCTGGGAAGCCAGCAGCTGGCATTGCGGCTCTTCAATGGAGCCGCGGTGCCATGACAACTTCACGCCATGGTGCCGCGGATCCATTGAAAAGCCTTGGCTGAATTAGCCAAGAAGATTCTGTACATGCAGGCCAGACTGAATTGCAGTCCTGGCCTGCATGTACAAGACTATTCATGATTCTGATCCCATGGGGCTAGACATACAGAGGAGCTCTACTTCCAGAATGGAATAAGCCCTTAAGTAAATACCTTAGGTGTGCTGTGATTTCTCAATGACGGCATATTCTCTGATGTTTTGTTCTCGTCCAGATTTTCCAGGAATGATGGGGTACTTAGGAGTCAACAAACTGGGGGCTCCTAAGTATTTGAGGGAGTAAGAGGGCATTCTCCTCTGTATTGTTGTTAGGTTGCCAAAACGAGCATTTTTCAGACGGCTAGTTATAGCTAGGAGCAAGTATAGACATGAACCATCCGCCAGCAGGTTGAGGTGTGTGGTGCCATTCAGTAATCTTATATACACATGTATATTTTTTGGAACATCCTTAACACATCTCTGCCATGCCCCCGTGTGGCACTGATGTGATCACGTTGGACCTATGTAAATTTAGGTCTATCTAAAGTTACTCTTGGAACGTGGCTGTGATTGGTATATCTGAATGGGCATTTTCAGATGTGCAAATCACAAACAGAGCTTCTGAAATGACCCCTTTAATACCCAGCCAAAGGTTTTACAGTTAGTTGGAAGTAGGCCCCGAGGTGTTACAGGGATAGGGCTAAAGGTTAACCAGGTAAAAGTTAATTTTATATGGGCCACCAAAACGGGGTGGCTAAATCTGTGCTGGCATTTTATAAAGTATGTGGAGTGGGATACTTTATTAAATGTGTGTATGCGACTACAGAAGTACATACCAGCTACGGAAGAGTACATGCATATACTTTCACGTGCTCATTGTGCATGAGTGCTTTTATATGATGTGTGAAATACAGGGATATTGCCCAATGGCACCCTGGCCCAGGAAGTCAAATATAGACATGGCAGACACCTCAACAGGATGATAGTAAGACACTTGAGGGATACCTCTTTCCTGTCCCTGGTGAGAGGCGTGTTTACATACCTTTAAAGGTGTTTTAACAAAGAAGCCTAGTACCCCAGAGAGATAAGTGCCCACATTGAAGTGCATTCTATAACTCCAGGGAAGTGTTTGTGAAGAGTGGGAGGAACAGGATAACTGGAAGAGACAGTAAATGTGCTATGGACTAAGATGCAGCTGCACTAAAGGGTCATTGGTGAATCTCTATCCTGCACAGGCCCACATCTGCTAGATTACCACACTCTGCTCTTATTTCTAGTTCGAGCCCATAGTCATGTATGACACAATGTTGTATCATACTGACTAAAGAAGCAAGTTCCAGTGCTTTGCATATAGGGATGCATGGAGCTATACTATACAGAGAAAGAGTTCTAATGTAATGCTTATCAGGAATCAAACCAGCAAACTTGTAGGCCAAGGACTGGAGAATTGTGACTGAGCTACAGAAGTCACTTAGCTGCTACCCCAATTCCAGAAACATAAGCTAGAAGCACAAGCAGGCTAACCTCCCACCCCTGGCTAGTCCACTGGACCAACACGAGGTGTGTCTTAGGAGACTTTGTATATAAGGAAGTCCAGCCAGACCTATCATTGCTGGTTTGACAGTTTTTGGTGGACTTGACCTGTGTCTACTGATGTCCAGTGGAGTGTTCTTTACAACAATATCTCTGCTTCCTGCTCCATGTCTGCTGTCTGTTTCGTGCTCACACTGCTTCACCCTGCTGTGGATCTAGCCTCTCCACCACAGTCCTTCACAGAGTAGGCCCTAACACCTAAGGGCATAGTGTTACATGATTTGAGCATAGGATTCCAAGAAAGCAGAAGCAGGATACACCAAATCCACACATGGTCAAAGGGAAGGCCTGACATATAATCAGATAGGTCTGCAATGTTTTCAAGGCCAAAGGTGATGCATTACACTCACAGCTTTTCTCTTTCTTTCTCTCTCTCTCTCTCTCTGTGCATATTGAGGATTTAAAAAATAAATTAGGTTCCCTTGCCTGTATCTCTAAGATTGGTTGGAAAAGGTCTGAGCCAAAATTGAGCAAGAAGCTGATCAGTACTAAGTACTCATGGATACTTTCTCATTTCTTCCTTATCCATATGTATGGATATAGCCACTATAGACCTGACCACTGCATCAGTAACTAACAATATACCTTGCTGCATGCAGACAAGATGAAGCACTTTTACTGCCTAGCTTATCTTAAATGACAACACTCAGACTTGTCACGACTAGGAAGAGATGTCTGATCTCTGTAGAAACAATTCTGTCCACTTTCAGGGTACTTCGCAACAACTATAATGAATTCTCCAAAATTTGATCATATAACTCCCTTGCTTCAAGAATTGCACTGGCTTCCAATCATTATGAGATCGAAATACAAGAACCTCATGAATATTTTCAAAATTTTACATGAGTCATCGGCAAACGTTCTAACAACTATTATTTCTAAGGACATAGGCTCAAGGCCCAGATGCTCACAGTCTACTAACAGACTTAATTCCCACTTGAGGTTTAATAGATCCAAACAAATGACATCTAATACGGCTTTCTCCTTTATGGCACCACAACTATGGAATTCTATTCCTAGTGATTTAAGAAATGAGTATGATATCAAAGTTTTTCGAAAGTCCCTTAAAACGTACCTATTTATTGAAGCATATGGCAAGTAATCTAATTCCAATAGTACAAAATGTTTTAACCCTTTGAATTTCAAATTTTCTATAATGTTTAAATTATTTTAACATTTTGTAAGATTGCAGTTATTTGTTTAATGTAATTGTAATGAATTATGAAATGTAATTTTGCTGTATTTTATGTATAATTTAATGTAATGTACTGTAGTTTACTGTAATGTACTATCTTGTTGTCTCCCACCCCCCTCGATGTAGTCCCTCTGTTGTCTTGTTGACCACTTTGATTGAAGGATAAGGTGGTATATAAAACTGATTAAATAAATAAAATAAATAAAATTTCCTGTCTCCCTTTTCTCTCCAGCACTTTCGCTTACAGCATATATGCCGTTCATGACAGCTGCCATAAACATCAAACATCACTGCTGACTCAAATGCTTAAAGTGGAGCTGGTAGCTTTAGTAAACTATGCCCTTGCCACTCACAAGTCCACTTAACCTTTATCATGGATGGCCATAAAACCCCTATCCATTTATCTACACCTTCTTCCAATCTGGGTTCTCTCTCCATGTACAACTAGCCATATTCTAACTCACGTCCTTTCTTTCCATTACTTGTATACTATCCTCCTGATATGGAAAGGCAACTCATAGTGCCACTACATTTGGGAAAGGCAATGGGATGGTGCCTTATGCAGTAATGTGCTGATCATAGCCATGCAATCCACATGCTTCTTCCTTTCCTAGCAACCCATCAGGAAGCTCCATCACCCTATTCAAATGATGCATTGACAGGACAGGTTGACATGCATCTTTAGGCAAAGACAGCTGAAGTACCATATCACCTATTCTTCTAGAGGCCAAGGAAGCATCATCATCATCACTCCCACGTTCCTCAAGGCCAAGATAGCTGCACCCTCACCACCATTCGTGTTTCTGAGACAGCTGCAGCACCCCAACTACCAGAGGCAGATGCAGCAGCAGCACCTTCACCATGCTCCCAGAGGTCAAGGCCCCTGCAACATTACAACCACCCTTGCTGCCCTCTGTGTCACCTTGCAACCATCCCTCTGAACTCTGTTCTGGGTCTAACACGGATAAATCATCTAATTGCCGGAAAGTTAATTTTTCCTCTGGGGGCATAGTTAAGAACATAAACATTGTCATACCGAGTCAGACAAAAAGGTTCACCAAGTCCAGTATCCTTTTTCCAACAATGGCCAATCCAGGTCGCAAGAACTTGCATATCCTCTAAGTATTCAGTAATAATTATCGCCCACATGAAAATCACAATTCTTATATTCAATGGTGCTGAAGAACATAACTCCATTCTATAATTTGTTAAATATAGGAGGAAAACCAAAGACCAGCCATTTAGAAAAAAATCTTAAGGTTCAAGGAGTTAACATTGGTTAAAAAATATCTCTTGCTCAACATATTATTCAAAACTAATACAGTTCAGAAACAAACACATCAAAATTCCAGTGATTCACAAACAGCACAGCGGCATCATCAAACCAACATAAAAGGCTGATGCTAGTAGTATTTTGCTAGTAGTATTTGCTGGTGCTGCTTCTGGGACTATATAAATCTATGAACACAAAAACATGAAACCACTTAAATTAAATGCTATTTACATAAAATTATCCAGCTGCTGTAAACACTTGTATTGCAAAAATGCCAACCCGCAGCCATTTTTTAATGCTGTAAAGGATTCACTCCCAATTCTGATAAAATAACATTAAGGAAAAAGACACCATAAACTACTGATATCAGAATAAAGATAATGGAAAATATATCAATATCACAAACAAAAGATTTTAAAAAATCTCTCAGTCAATGGATGTATTCAAGCCATTTTGTACAAGGTTCCCTAGACAAAAAATCCACTTTTGTTCATGCTTCAACATCTGAAACTTTGTCATCACCCCAGGGATTTAAAGTAACATATTTGATACAAAAAAACATCATAATGTTGAAAAATCATGGCTCTTTTCAAAACAGTGAGACTGCAAAGGTGTCAGTAGATGTTTCCTTTTCAAATTGCTTTTATGTTCAACCATGCATGCTTTAAAAGGATGAGGTATCTAACAGACACAGAAAAGTCCACAAACACAGTAACACATATCATGAGGGAGAAAGCACATATGGTACACAGCGTTGTAGTGTGAACAAATGCCCATCCATAGGGTTTTGAATACACTGACCTGTGACGTGTCATCACTCACTCTGCATTTACCACACTTGAAGTGGCCACTTGCACAGTGTTCAGCCCAAAGCAGGATTCTCAGAAAGAAGCTAATTATTTCCTTTAAATTAATATCATGGGGATCATTTTAGAAGCTCTATTCATGCTTTGGACATCCAAACACGGGCATAGAGACCTCCAAAGCACAGAGACTGTCTCCAGAGCCATTTAGAAGCCGGCAATGGGGATGTCCCCATCTGAACGGGGACATGGAGGAGGCATGGCCTGGGTGTTCCTGGGAACCTGGAGGTATAGTTAGTACATTCCCAGGACCAGGTGATCCTGGTCACAGAGAGATCATGGATGTCTGGCATCACATCTAACTTTAGACCTGCTCCGAGTGACGCATAGCAACAAACAAGCATCTGAAAAGTGCTCAGTTTTGCTGAAAAACATCCAGAAGATGTAGAGAAGGGAGCAATCTATCATCCCCAGTACTCAGCGCAATTTCAAATACAGCAGTAGTGGAATTTAAACCCTGGCTGCCTTGTTCTGAACCCACTACTCTAACCATTATGCTATCCTAGATGCCCAGATCCATAATACTGTTCTGGGGATGTCTAAGTAGATGCCCCTTCAGACGTCCTTATCGAGTTCATCCAGGTTTGTGAAATCATGTCTGCACCTGGACATGCCTGAATTTTATTAATCTACACCTAAAAACCTGAACAAAAATCAAATGATTTTTTTTTTGTCGGAGCAGCCATGACATTCAATTCACAGTTCATATTCATATTCAATTCACAGCTCATATTGAACAAACGAACAACAATTCAGTTTTTGGACATTACTGTTCATTATACTTCAGAGAGATTTATCACTTCTCTTTTTCGGAAGCCAGTACAGAGAAACATTCTTTTGAAATATTCAAGTTACCATCCCACAGCATTGAAACGTGGCTTACCATACGGACAATTCCTGAGGTTGCGACAAAACTGCTCAACTCTCCCTGAATTTTACCATCATGCAGATGATCTTAAGAAACGTTTATTCTCTAGGGGATACTCTTGGAAGATTGCAAATTTGGCCTTTAAACGGGCCAGGTTTACACAGCATGAATGGCTATTTCCATCAGCAACCAGGCATCTCAATTGTCACAAAAGGTAGAAACAAATATTACTGGTGTTTTCCCTTATGTCGGAGGAATTACAAAAGTGGTCAAGATTCTCCATCAGCTTTCGCCTGTTTTATCCCTCAAGAAATGTTTTGGTGACAAGGGTTTGAGGGTGGCCTATTTCAGAGGGGCCAATTTGAGGGATCTTATAGTTAGATCCAACTCACCTGTTGATCGCCCATTCTTATCTCATGAGAACCCGGGTCATTTTTGCTGTGGTGCTTGTTCTTTCTGTGATAGTTCCCTTGTAGGATCATCGCGGCAGGACATACATACCTCTCAAATTTATTTCTCTTAATGGCACATCACATGTCAGTCGGATCATGTGGTTTATATGATCATCTGCCCTTGTCGTCTTTATTATGTGGGACGTACAATTCATGTCAAAAAAGATAGATTTGGCTGAACATCGCTCCCATTTAAATATGAAAGCACTCACTGCTCACTGTCTTCAGCATAATCATGATTTTGATCATTTGCGTTGGCGCATATTAGATTTTGCAACCTTTGGACCCGAGAGGAGGTAATCGGGCATTGTGCCTGCAAAAATTAGAACAACGCTGGATTTATAAATTGGACACAGTCTCTCCGTCTGGTCTTAATGCAATGCTGGAATGGCATAGCATTCTATGACCATGATTGTCCTATTACATGTTTTGGGACATGATTGACAGCATTTGTTCCAATCACATTAGGTGGTTCCCTTTTCTGTAGGGTCTCCCCTCTCTGATTGGTGAGTGAGTGACTGTGAACATCTGATAGGTTGCTGAGAATCTTTGTCATCAGCATTTACGTCAGACGCCATCTCTTAAAAAATGTTAAATGATTTCTTTGTTTAACTGAAGCTGGATGATAACGGGAGTTCCTTAACCTGAAGCAAGGTCGTCAAGGCAGGGACCCGAAACGTGACACGTTGTTACGAGTAAATTCCTTCTACTTCACGAGTTTGGAAAGCAAAACCTAAGTGTTAAGTTTGCTGTCACTTTAAAAGTATTAAAAGGAGCAGCCGCAGCAAGGAGACAGTTTCCTCTTCTGTCTACTTTTGTCACGGCTGCTCCAACAAAAAAAGAAACTCTTTCATTTTATTTTTGTTCAGGTTTTTAGGTGTAGATTGATTGTTTATTCCTGACAAGGGTTTGTGGTTTTGAATTTTATTAAGACATTCTGGCTTAGACATCTCAGATTGCACTTGGATGGATCTTCTAAAATTCCCCTCCACTGGTATAGGCAAACCTTATATGGGTATTAGAGAAACATGACTGAACAGTCAAAATAGCTCAGAATCTGACCTACTTTATGTGTATGTTGATAGTATCGCTAAGCACAAGCTAAATATATTGATACTATGGACTTGATGTTATCATGTAGTGTCAGTAGAAATTCCCTGTCATTGCCGAGAACCCTCTACATATGCTCTGTGAACTAATTTGTGAGAAAAAACTTTTCATGAAAATCTACAAACAGGCTCCTTGAGGTTTCATGGAAAATCAGCCAATGCAGAGAGGAGTCTCCTATAACACAGAAACTGTGTTTCAACAGGATCAAATGTGAACTGTCAAAATGAAGATAGGTATTGCTATCAGCCATTTCTTTATATAATTTCATGATGATGTCACTATCAGTCTTGGTTTAACAAACATATAAAAAAAGAAATAGATGGCATATCATGATGACACGTTAACTGGATGCTGTCATTAAAATGTTGAGGCAATGGATGAAATACATAAATAAAGACTACTCACCCTTCCATAAAATGAATGCATCGGTGATGTATCTAGGCCAAAACGAAATATTCTGCAAAAATGGAGAATATATTTCTTTCTCTTCCAATCTTCCCATGAACATATTAGCAATAGAGGGAACCATAGTGACCTCCAGGCTATAGCAGAGATTTGCTGATAGATATTGTCGTAAAAAAAAAAAATCAAACCTCCTTTTCAATGTCATAGTACTGTAGGTACGTCATGAGGTCTCAGTCGATTATGAAACACCTGACGTAATACTGGTAAGTCACAAAACAAATTGCCCTCTTCTCCGAAAATGGAATAGCGATTCTACAGAATTCAAAATTATGAATAAAAAGGATCTCAGTAATGGGAAAAAGAATGAAAACTGCCAACACATATTAAGTGCATTCATTGGCAAAGCACTATCTTACAGAATCATAGGGAGGGCATATCCAGTCTGGAAGATAACAATGAATGCTTGGCACAGATCACTGCACTAAGAGAAATTGCCAGTGACTGGATATCAATGAGATAAGTAAATGAAATTATCCTGAGGCAGAACTGAAAGTAAAGTATTCCAGTTTGAAACACAGAGTTGTGTCTGGACTTTGGGATGTTTGATTGTATGATGCTTATCAAAGGTAATGTTGCAGTCAACATAGCAGTGAAGTAAAAAGAATGAAGTATAAATGGGTTATTAAAAGACTTTGGTAGGTCAGATATATACTGTACATTTGGGAAGTCTTGTAGAGCTTATATAAAAAAGTAAAATGGACTACTACTGAACTGGCTATAGGTGAGCTAGCATCAACTGACTGAAAAAAGATCAAACAAAAGGTTTTCTATTTTGGCCTGTACCTCTGGGAATTTAGTGTTTTACTGAGTATATTAGAATATTTATGTCAAGGGATTTGGTACTAACATTCTATAAAATGCACACATATATGCTGATTTCTATCAGCACATATATTAAGCGGGTACGGTGGACAAGTCACTTCCATGCTCCCCCCATCCTACCCCATCCTTTACCCCCTTTCCCCATACAATGATACACCACAACACATTTTGGGAATTAAACTGGTCGCAGCCTTATTAACCTTTCAACAATAACCAAAAAACATTTCAAACCACATCCTAATTACCCTCCCCCCTGCAGTTCGAGCCCTCACCCGCCATGTGAGTAGTAAGGTGACGCCGTTTCCGCCAGGTCCAGACCACAGCTATTTGCATACCCCCCTCTTCTGGCTTCACCATATTATTAGCAAAAACCCAAGGGATTGTCCGGGTCGGGGGTACCCCAGCCCTGCCCTAAAGATTGCCTCCGGCTCCGGACCCTGGAAACCTCCGGGATCCCGCCGCCCCCTCCAGCTGCAACGCCCCTTCACCCCCCAGGCCTTCACCAACCCCAAAACAGGGAGGGAGGGCGGGACAACCGCCGCCTCCAGCTCCGTCCCCTGAAGTCCCGAGCCTCACCGGACCCTCGTCCCGCCCACCCCTTGCCGGGACTCCCCCCCACATCTCATTGGCTCCCGCACCTCTACTCAGCCCACGGGAGCCAATGAGATTAAAAGACGTGTTGCGTTGAGACACACGGTCCCGCGCCACCGCCACACTGAGGGCATGCAACTAGCTGCCCCCCTGGTTAATGGCGGCCACGCGGACATGGGCCCCACGGCCTTCCCGAAACAAAATTATCCCTGCCTCTTAGCAGGTGTAACATTGTGTGGTGGCTTTCGGGGAAGCAATTTTATAGATTCATATAGCCACATATTGGAGGGGGGGGGGAGATTGTTTTATAAGGAGTCATGCAAAGCTATGCACCATCTACATACATAAATCATGGTATTTTAATTTACACATATTAATGGCTATTTATGCACATATTTTAGCCAATTGCTGTTCTATAAGTACATGCATAAGTATGAAAATGTATACTTTCTCTGTGGGTGTGTTTATCAATGGCGTTCAGGCACAGCATGGACGGAATACACATGTGCGCATGTAAGTTATAAAATATTATACTTTATGTTAATTCTTGACAAGTTAGAAACACAGAAATATGTCAGCAGAAAAAAAACATATGGTCTATCTAGTCTGCCCTTCCATATCGAATACTATAGTCCCTTTTTTTTTTACTTTACAGCTCTTCTGTGTTTGTCCCCATGCTTTCTTGAATTCAGATAGGGTCTGATTCTGTCCTGGACGTAGATCCCCTCTGTGCGTCCGGTCTGAACCGGACACACAGAGGGGATCATGATTCTGATCTTGTGGAGTATGTCTGGCTCTCAGGATCAGAATCACAAACAGCTCTGCACTTGCAGGCCGGGACTGCGATTCAGTCCAACCTGCACATTCAGGACTGTCCCTGGTTAACTCAGTAATGGCTATTAAATGGAGTCACAGCGCCATGGCACTGTGACTCCATTTAAAAGTCGTGATGCTGGCTGCCAGCAAAAATGGTTTATTCCCCGCAGCCCAATCCCTGATCTGGCCTCCCAAGGCCAGCGTTGGGCTGCGGGGAATAAACCCTGACTCCCCCTGCTCCATCCATGCCCTCAAAAAGCTATCAAAAAAAAAAAAGGCCAGGGAAGTTATTCCAAAACTTCCCCAGATATTTCACTGGCCCTGGACGTATAGGGCCGACATTAGAATTGGCCCTGTATGTCCAGGGCTGGTGACCGCCCACTGCCTGCCCAGACTCTGCCCCCGGACTGCCCTTTCCCCGCTCCCATCTAACTTCCCCACACAACCAGCAGGGACGTTAGTTGGGGGCAGGCAAGGGCATGAATAGTGGGGATGAACATCCTACGGGCCATCCATCCCTGCTATTAGTAGCATAGAATAACCCCCATACTGTCCTCATTTCTACTACCTCCACTGGGAGACTATTCCACACATCTACCACTCTTTCCAAAAAGAAATATTTCTGCATATTATTCATGAGCCTATCCCCTTTCACCCTCATCCTATGCCCCTTCATTGCAGAGCTTACTTTCAATTGAAAAAGGCTCTCTTCTTGTGCATTTATGCCACAGAGGAATTTAAACATCTCTATCATATCTCCTTTATCCAAGTTTTCCTCTAAAGTATGCATATTAAGATATTTAATTCTGTCTTCATATGGTTTAAAACGAAGACCACAGACCATTTTAGAAGACATCATCTGCACCAATGCCATCATGTTTATATCCTTTTGAAGGTGTGGTCTCCAGAACTGTACACAATACTCCAAATTAGGTTGCATCAGAGACTGATACAAAGGCACTATGTCCTCCTTTTTTCTGCTGGTCATTCCTCTCCCTATGCACTCAAGCATCCTTCAGCTTTTGCCCTCTACTTTTTTTCCTCTTTAGATACTTTAAAATCATCAGAAACAATCACACCCAGGTCCCGCTCTTCTCTCATGGACAGAAGTACTTTGTCCCCTACACTGTACCACTCCCTTGAATTTTTGCATCCCAAAAGCATGACCTTGCATTTTTTAACATTAAATCTCAGCTGTCAATTCTTGATCATTCTTCAAGCTTAGTTAAATCCCTCCTCATGTTATCTACTCCTTCCTGGGTGTCTACGCTATTGCAGATTTTGGTATCATCTGCAAAGAGGCAAACCTTAACTACAGCCCTTCTGCAATATCACTAACAAAGATGTTAAAAAGAATCGGACCAAAGACAGATCCCTGGGGTACACCACTAGCAACATCCTTCTCCATAAAGTGAGCTCTATTTACCTGAACACTTTGTCGCCTCCCACTCAACCAATGTTTAACCCAAACACATTGAGTCCATCCCTAGGGTGCTCCATTTATTTATAAGTCCCCTGGGCGTAAAGGGGTCAAAGGCTTTACTGAAATCCAAACACAGCCCCCTCTAGTGCTCTCCCTTGGTCTAACTCTCTGGTCACCCAGTCAAAGAAATCAATCAGATTTGTCTGACAAGACCGACTTCTGGTAAATCCATGCTGGCTTGGATCCTGCAATTTATTGGACTCCAGAAACCTCACTATCCTCCCTTTTAGCAGCATTTCCATTAATTTACTCACCACAGAGGTCAGACTAACTGGCCTATAGTTCTCAACCTTATCCTTCCTTCCATTTTTGTGTAAAGGAACCACATGTATCTTTCTTTAGTCCTCTGGGACCACTCCCAACCCTAAGGAAGCATTGAAAAGGTCAGTCAGTAGAGCGCTAGAATGTCCCCAAGTTCCTTCAATATTCATGGATGTGTCCCATACAGCCTGATCGCTTTGTTTACTTTTAGTTTAGCAAGTTCCTCATGCACACAGTCTTCTGAAAATCTTTCTAGATCCCCTTCACTTCTGTTCCTACTGTATTTATGGGCTCTGCATCTGGTCCTTCATCTGTGAACATAGAACAAAAACATTTGTTAAGCAATGTTCTTTATCCTCATCAGCATCTATATATTCCTCCCCTTCCCCTTGAGTGGTGATCGCTTGTACTTTATGAAGACTGCCTTCTTTTTTTTCACCTTTTCAGCTTCTTTTTTGGAAAACCATGGTGGCTTCCCTTTCCTTTTATATTTCTTTAAATTTCTAACAAAAAGGTTTGTTGTTCTTAAAATACCCTCTTTCAGTTTTGCCCATTGCTTTTCTGCATACTCCATTTGTTCCCATCCCAATAATGACTCCTTGAGGTATTGTCTCATCTTAAGAACATAATAACATAAGAAATGCCATACTGAATCAAGCCAATGTCCATCAAGCCCAGTATCCTGTTTCCAACAGTGGCCAATCCAGGTAACAATACCTAGCAGTTTCCCAAAAAGAAACACAAGTTCCATAATGCTTGTATTGGGGCAAGCACTAGATTACCTGGGTCCTCTTTAATAGTGGTTTATGGACCTTTCCTCCTGGAACTTATCCAAACCTTTTTTAAACCCACCTACACCAGCAGCATTTACTACATCCTCCGGTAACAAATTCCAGAGTTTGATTACGTGTTGAGTAAAACAATATTTTCTCTTATTAGTCTTAAATGGGTTACACTGTAGTTTCATTGCATGTCCCCTAGTCTTTCTACTTTTGGATGCCATAAAGAATCGATCTACATTTACCCGTTTCACTCCATTCATTAATTTATACACCTCAATTATATCTCCCCTCAGCCTTCTTTTTTTCCAGGTTGAAGAGCCCTAACCTTTTAAGCCTCTCCTAATAGGGGAATCCTTCCATCCCTTTTACCATTTTGGTGGCTCTTCTCTGTACCTTTTCTAATTCAGCGATATCTTTTTTAAGATATGGTGACCAGAGCACAGTATTCAAGCTGAAGCTGCACCATGGAACGATACAGAAGCATTATAATATCCTTTGTTTTATTCTCCATTCCTTTCCTTATGTTTTCCTGGTATATTATTTGCCTTCTTAGTCACCACTGCACACTGGGTGGAGGGTTTCAATGTGCTGGGTCTGCTGCTTTTTAACATATTCATAAATGACCTGGAAATGGGAATAACAAGTGAGGTAATCAAATTTGCAGATGACACAAAATTATTCAAAGTTGTTAAAATCCATGATGATTGTGAAAAATTGAAAGAGGATCTTGATAAATTGGAAGACTGGGCATCCAAATGGCAGATTAAATTTAATATGGACAAGTGCAAAGTTATGCACCTAGGAACGAACAACCCAAACTATGGCTACATGATACAAGGTTCCACATTAAGAACCACTACCCAGGAAAAAGATTTAGGTGTCATCATGAATAACATGTTGAAACCTTCCGCTCAGTGTGCAGCGGTGGACAAGAGAGCAAATAGAATGCTAGGCATCATAAGGAAAGGAATGGAGAATAAAACAAAGGATATTATAATGCCTCTGTATCGTTTCTTGGTGCAGCCGCACCTTGAATATTGTGTGCAAATCCAGTCGCCGTATCTTAAAAAGGATATAGCGTTATTAGAAAAGGTACAGAGAAGAGCCACCAAAATTCCCCTATAAGGAGAGGCTTAAAAGCTTAGGGCTCTTCAACATGGAAAAGAGACAGCTGAGCAGAGATATGATATAGGTCTATAAATTAATGAATGGAGTGGAACGGGTAAACGTAGATCGATTGTTTACACCTTCAAAATATAGGAAGACTAGGGGACATGCAATGAAGCTACAGGGTAACCTATTTAAGACTAATACGAGAAAATATTTTTTCACTTAACATGTAATCAAATTCTGGAATTTGTTACCAGAGAATGTAGTAAATGCTGTTAGTGTAGGTGGGTTTAAAAAAGGTTTGGAGAAGTTCCAGGAGGAAAGGTCCATAAACCATTATTAAAGGGGACCCAGAACATCTACTGCTTGACCCAATACAAGCATTGTGGAACCTGTGTCTTTTGGGGAAACTGCTAGGTACTTGTGACCTACATTGGCTACTGTTGGAAACCGGATACTGGGCTTGATGGACCTTGGTCTGACCCAGTATGGCATATCTTATGTTCTTATGTAATTGAAATCACTTATTGTTGTATTATAACTTTTGTTTGTTTCCCTGATTTAATTCAGCATTTCTTCATCCATTTGTTCTATCTGGCCAGGCGGTCAGTAGTACACCCCCACTGCCATCGCCTTCCCATTTTTAAATAGAATTTCAATCCATAGAGATTCTACCGTGTATTTTATTTCCTCCTCCTCATACTACTACTACTACTATTTAGCACTTATATAGTGCCGAGCATGCAGCGCTGTACAGGTAAGACATGCATATAAAGATATACATGTAATAGATAGTCCCTGCTCATCAGAGTCGTGCTCATCTGAGCTTACAATCTAATACTCATCCGAGTTTACAATCTAATACAACAATACAAAGCGATAGTCAGCTCGGTGCAAAGCATAATATGGTCTGTGAAATTCGGTCATGGGAGATTGATTGGAATCGGGTTAGGATAAGGGTGGAGGTCAGGATCTGAAGGCAACAGTGAAAAGGTGGGTTTTCAACTTGGATTTGAAGAGGGCCAGTGAGGGTGCTTGGCGTATAGACATAGGTAGGTTGTTCCAGGGATAGGGTGCAGCGAGGTGAAAGGAGTGAAGGCGTGAGTTAGTTTTGCGAGTGAAAGCCCTAAATAGAAGTAGTTTGTTAGCGGAGCGAAGTTCCCGAGAGGGGATGTAGGGAGAGATAAGGGATGAGAGGTATTGAGGGGCCACAGAGTGGATGCATTTATAGGTCAGCATGAGAAGTTTGAACTGTATGCGGAATTGGATGGGGAGCCAATGAAGTGACTTGAGAAGAGGAGTAATGTGGGCATAGCGAGGCTGGCGGAATATTAGTTGAGCAGCATATTTTTGTATAGATTGAAGGGGAAAGAGATGATTCTCGGGGAGACCAGCAATGAGCAGGTTGCAGTAATCTAGGCGAGAGTAAATTAAGGAGTGAATAAGCATTTTGGTAGTGTGTTCAGAAAGGAAGGCGCGGATTTTGCTAATGTTGAAGAGGAAGAAGCGGCAGGTCTTAGCTACGAGCTGGATGTGTGTGAAGAAGGAGAGAGAGGTGTCAAAGATAACCCCCAGATTGCAGGCTGAGGGAACAGGAAGGATGGTAGATCCATCCACTGAGATGGAGAAAGGGGAAAGAAGAGGGGCAGAGTTGGGGGGAAAGACGAGGAGTGTTCCTGCAACACTTTAATCCTTTGTTGTAGGAAACAGAGAGTGCATAACATACAGCGCAACCCCTCCAACAATTTGATCTACTCTATCATTACAATATAATTTGTACCCAGGTATCACATTTTCCCCTAGTTGTCTTCCATCCATCAGGTCTCTGAGATACCAACCATATCTATCCTCTCATTTAGTGCTATATATTCTAACTCTCCCATCTTATTTTTTAGATTTCTAGCATTTTCATACAAGCATTTTAGAGGTAGTATTTTATTCATACAATCTGGTTATCGGTAGGCAGGGTAATTTGGAATCTTTAATCTCTGTTTGCCCTTTACTTAAGGGCATATGGGTTATTTTTGTCTTTATTGGAACCTTTCTTTCAATATGCCCTTACATAAATCTTCTGCTAATATCCTTCACAGATACATCATTCCAATCCATGCACTCTTGGGTGACTGTCGGATTTCCCCTGTTATCTAGTTTAAAAGCTGCTCTCTCTCCTTTTTTAAAGGTTAATGCCCGCAGCCTGGTTTCATCCCAGTTAAGGTGGAGCCCATCCCTTTGGAAAAGCTCCTCCTTTCCCCAGAATGTTGCCCAGTTCCTAACAAATACAAAACCCTCTTCTTTGCACCATCATTTCATCCACATTTCCCTGTTTTGTTCAGATATTAAAGTTGTTTACTTACTTATTTAGATTTGCAGGGGATACTTATAGTAATACAACTATACCTTATATGTTAAATGGACTTTGAGTACCTCAAGAATAATTAACCGCAGGTCCTTAATAAATGTCTTCCTGATAAAGATAAGCAGCTACACCTGAAAGTGATTATGAGAACCTCACCCCTTTAATAGGTTTAAGAGCCTACAAAAGCTAAGTTTATGCAGGAGTAAGGGGGGGAGTTGGGTTGGGAGGGAAGGAAAGAAGACTTAAAAGCTGGCTTGCTACATGGTGTCCTGACCTGTGCTTCTTGGCAAAGTTAATTTTCCTAAATTCTAAGATCATCACTTTTGAATGGACTTTATCAGCCCTAGTCCAAATACTGAACCACACCATTTGGTGATCACTGGATGTGAGATGATCTCTCCTTATTACATAATAAACACTTCCCCCATTGGTAAGCACCATGTCCAGTATGACCCCCTTCACATGTGGGTTCTGTTATCAGTTGCCAGAATAGTTTTCCCTGTAGAGAATCCAGGATCTTCTTATTTCTAGTTGACACTGCAGCATGGATATGCCAATCAACTTCTGGCATATTGAAATCACCTATCAGTAGCATGTCTCCTTTCATGGCAATACTGCATTTGTCTTCTATTAAATCTCCATCCACTTCTTCTCCCTGTAAAGGAAATCTGCATATCATACCAATGCAAATGGATTTCCCATTCCCTCTTTTTAGTTTAACCCACAGTGCCTCCTCACTCCTTTTTAAGCCCTGTAATTATATAGCTTAAATATTATTTTTTAACATATAGTGATGTTCCTCCTCTCCCTCTTCCTACCCTGTCCTTCCTGCATACAAGTATAGCCTGGTATAATTATATCACATCCATGGTGGTCCATGAACCATGTCTCCATAACCGCCACTAAATCCAAGTCAGCCTTCTCCATTAAAGCCTCAAGATCTAGAAATATTATTTCCCATACTAATGGGCATTTATGTACACTGTTTTCCAGATGTTGCCCCTATTATCCACTGCAACAGAGATATTTAATATTTTACTTAACTAAGGGCTTTCACTTACCTCGGGACTTTCTTCACCCATCCCCAAAGAACCTATTTTAAAGCCCTCTTCATTAAGTTAACCAGTCTGCTGCAGAAGACAATTTGACTCTTCTTGGATAGGTTGATGTCATTTCTGCTCTGCAACCTTTGGAAAATCAACCCATGTCCAGTAAACCAAAACACTCTCGATGACACCATCCACACAGCCATGCATTCAAGTTCCAGGATGCAAGGTTCTCTGCCTCAGCTTTTACCCTCAGCAGGGAGGATTGAAGAGAACACCACCTGCAAACCTATCTGTTTCACCCTCTGTCCCAGAGGCATGAAATCACTTTTGATATGCTTGGAGGGATACCAAGCAGTATCATTTGTGCCAATATGGATGAGCAGCATAGGATAATAGACAATAGGCTTGATGAGACTCTGCAAACTCATCATAACATCTCAGATTTTGGCAGCTGGGAAACAGCACACCTCCCTGAACATCAAATCTGGTTGGCAGATGGACACCTCAGTACCCCTCAGAAGACAGTCACCAACCACCACTACTCTTTGCTTCCTTGTGGTCACCAATTCCACAACTTTGGGGTGCTTGAGCTCTGGTCTAAGTGATTATACCTAGATTAAACATGCATTTCCAATCACTTATTCTCCTATTTTATAAATTAAAGTATGCACATAATAAAATAAGTGTGAAATACGTGCAGAAAATGTGCATTAACTATACAGGACTTCATGAACTTAGCTTCATATTGCCTTGCCAGGGTAGATGCCTATGTGTTCCTTATGCCTACGCACTCTGAAATACAATAACCTTCCAAGAAGTACCTAGGATACCCCAGGGTATCTAGGGAAAAAGTGAAACACTCCCCCCCCCCCAATATATGTCTATTGTATGACAATTTTATAAAGGCAACTATACACTTGTTTGCGCCTATATAAATATATTCCTAGATTCATTCCCAGTATTGCAGACATGATCTTGCACAATTTGGAGTCATAAGAAATAGGGCATATGCATGTATTTTCTTAAATGTATAAATAATGCCAATCCTACCCCAACTTTGCCTCCTGCCATCCCCAAATGCTGATACTTGTATTGCACAAAAGCATGCACTAATCTTTGGTTCTGTATACTTTAGCATGTGTCTGTCCCCAAGAGCTTACGTGTGTGTGCAGAAAGCTGTTGAACACATCCACAGCCTTTATAAAAATAGCCCTATGTATCTAATATCAGAAGGTTTGACTGGCTGCAAAGCTTAACACTTTCAATGTAAACCTCGTTCTTGCAGGGAAATGCAGAGCCAATTTACTGCAACAGTTATGTCATTACTGTTTCAGAATAAGTTATATGATTTGATTTATTATGTTTGATAGATCGCCTCTTGCCATAAGCATCATAGTGGTTTATGACATCTCAACTAATTTAAAACATTTTCCTGTCATAAAAATTGGCATATAATATAAATTCAATTAAACATCATATCATATCCTGTTGGAAACCTTTCTCTGGGCTACATTCACTCTGCGCCACACTCCCTCACTTCATGTGTTTATTAAGGATGCTCATTTTTGTGTCATTTCCTATAGTTTCATAATAGTGTGCATTAAATAATATGCTCTGTTAGAACATGCACTGTTATGAACAGAAATGACAGAAATAAAAACCAGACTGAAATTAAATGAAAAAAAAAAAGTTTAAAAAATATATATATATAAATGTGGAGCCATTTTCAATCGGGGCACTTCCAGCCCATCTGGACATACAAAATATGGACGGGCTGGATTTGCACCCAATTCTGCACCCATGGGAGCTAGATGTTCACGTGGGAATAGAATCAGGGGCACTTGGATGGCCCATGATTCTGATGGCCAAGACATGCAGTACTCACCCCGGCTAACCCTCCTTCTTCTTCTGCATGTAACTCCGCTGCCATGGCACCAGGATGCCATGAAGGAGCACCAAATGGTCCAACACCCCCTCTCTCCTTTCCCCACCGCTTAGCCCTTGGTGGGAGCAGCCAGGGCTGGGACTGGGCAGAGAGGACTTAGCTTTATCAGCCCTGTGTCTTCAGCGGTCCTGCATGCCCCAATCCCCACCACGCATGGGACTTATTCCACCTCCGAGGTGGAATAAGCCCATGTCCATCCTGACAATGCAGGGCATACAGGGCATGCATAATGTGTGCCACACCCCTGCTCCACCCACTACCTGCCCTGATGCTGCCCCTTCCATCTCCTTCCTGAGCTCCCCACACTAAGACAGTCCCCAGCCCATGTACACCAGCACTCATGAAGCTGAGAGCCCTCAAACCCTCAACATCCACATTTGAAACCCTCAAACCTGCTGCAATATGCCAGGTGGGAAGACACTGACCAGGGAGCTCCAATGGAGTGGCCATTCTTCAGTGGTTTACTGTAAATGTAAGCCTGTGCTCTGAGCCAGTAGACTTTAGACATGTCTTTCAATGATCAGGTTGAATGACCATGTGCCCCCAGAAACAGCCCACGGCACAAACATGCCCCCCGGGTGCCTGTGTACATCTATATTTGGCCCCCCATGCAGGAGAGGTAGAATAAAGATTGCTAAAGATGTGAAGCATTGAGACAAAACTTTTTTCAGGTATATTTTGAAGAAGAGGAAGATCAGAGGTAGAACTGCAAGACTCAAAATTGCCGAGGACAGATTTGTGACATAAAAAAAGCAAAAATGCTAAACAAATATTTCTGTTCTGTATTTTGAAAGAAAATCCTGGAGAAGAACAACATGTGTCTGGCAAATATACAAATGGAAATGGAGTACATACCACACCATTCACAGAAGATGATGTTTTTGAACAACTTGCAAAAATGAATGTAGACAAGGCCATGAGACCGGATGGGATCAAGACCAGCCTGTCTACTAGGTGGGTCAGGTGGCTGCCTGGCATAGCAGACCTCTGTGGGCCACACCATGTCACCCTTTCCCCCCATGTGTTGAGCCATGCTACCCTTCCCCTATGCATGCCAAATCACCCTTTTCTTCATGCTGAGCCGTGCCATGCTGCTGCCCCCACTGCTGCTGATTCCAGTGGCAGGGGTGGGGGGGGGGGGCAAAGGTTAGGCTCAGTGGCAGGCCATGTGCTTTGGCACATATAGCCTGTCACTTCTGAACCCCTGAAGTTATTCCAGAGGGGAGTCAGAAGCGGCAGTCCATGTGTGCTGAAGCAGATGGCCTGCCGCTGAGCTGAGCCATGCCCCCCCCCCCCAACCCAGCTGCCAGAATCAGCAGTAACAAGGCTCAGTATGGGTGGGGTGCAGCTCAGTGCATGGGGGGGGGGCAGCATGGCTCAGGGGAGGGGTGTAGCACGACCAGGGCTTCTGTCTAGGGAGGCAGAAACCCTTGGGCCGGCCCTGGATGGGCTACATCCCATGATACTGAAAGAGCTCAGAAAGATTCTGGCAGAACTTTTAAAGGAAAGGATGTTTTTAAAAGATCCTTGGAGAGAGCAGAGGTACAGCAGGATTGGAGAAGGGTTATTGGGTACTTCTTCGTAAAAGTGGTAATAGAGAAGAGATGACAATCTATAGACCAGTAAGCTTTATCTTGGTGGCGAGAAAAGTAATGGAGGTTTTACTGAAAGAAAGAATAGTGGACTTTCTAGAAACCAGTGGGTTGCATGATACAAGGCAATGTGGTTTTACCAAAGGATGATCATGCCAGACAAATATGATTGAGTTCTTTGACTGGGTGACCAGAGAGCTAGATCAAGGGCATGCAATGGATATGATCTACCTAGATTTTAGCACCCTTTAGTGGTAGGGTACAGGCTAGCCTTTAGTCTCACTTATGGTCTTTGCATAAAATCTTAAAAAGTGGGGGAATAAATGTAAGCACTATAGAAGCAGTTTATTCTCATAATAAGAGGCTTCAACTGAATTATATAAAATGGCGTTTGGATGCCAAGGATTCTGTTATGCTATAGAGACATTTGTAGAGATTACTTGGATGTTACTACTTTGATCAGCAGGAACATCCAGTGTCTTTATTTATTTATTTGGTTTTATATACCACAGTTTTTAAGATCAGCGCAGTTTACATAAGAACAGCTCAATACATTAAACAGGTACAAATAATACATAGAACAGGTATACAATACATTGAACATGTTTAAATAATGGAGGCGGAGCCAGCGGGGAAGCAAGATGGCGGCTTAAGAGCAGAGCTCTGATATCCCCTGGATTGGATCCTGAAAAATAGTGCAACATATCCAGTTGTCTGTAATAATCAAGCCTTGCCTGGGTACCCAAATATGCAAGGGACATGGCAGGGGGAAAACCAACGAAACTGGACTTTGCCGCTGCGCTTAATTCGGGCTCTAAAAGAGTGAAGTCGGATCCCCTCTCACCGCATAAGATGGCCACTGCGCGAGAATCGGAGGAGGGCATAAGAGAGCTGCTGGGGGAAATCCGCACGGTGAAGGATTTGGTGGTGGCAAACGGTGATGTGTTGGTGCGAGTGCAGTCGGAGTTATATGATAGGAAGGCGCGTTTTAAAGATCTCGCAGAGCATGTGGATAAAACAGACGCTGTGATTGTGGCGCACTCCGAGCAGCTAAATCAACTGCACAAGGTCTGTAAGTGGATGGAACGCCTGGAGTTGCAGGTCGAAGACCTCAGTAACAGGAACCGGAGGAATAACATCAAGTTGGTGGGCCTGCCGGAGGGCGCTGAAGGCCCTGATCTTTTTGCGTTTCTGGGGAGAATGTTACCTGCTTTGCTTAAGGTGAAATTTGCTGGACAGTTTGACATTGAAAGAGCGCATAGAGTGCCATCGCAGCTGAATGCAAGTGGGAGGTCCCCAAGACCGATAAACTTTTGTTTGCTTCGTCATCAGCATGCAATTCAAATATTGTCAGTAGCAAAAAGGCAGGCGGCGTGGGAATACGAGGGGAGCAAGCTTTCATTTTTTCCTGATGTGTGCAAAATTACAGCAGATAAAAGGAGGAAGTTTCTGGCTCTGCGGCCGCACCTTCAGCGCCTCCAGGTGAGATACGGGTTATTTTATCCCACCCGACTCAAGATCACGCTTAATAACTGTTCCAAGTCTTTTGATGATCCGGCTGTGGTTCTAAAGTTCCTGGAAGAGCAAGAAGCCTTGCAGATGCAATGATTTCTTCGGACTTTATTGCTGTTTTACTTGGATGGTAGCTCTCTCCTGCTTCTCCCGCTAATGTTGGAGGTTGTAGAAACAGGAGGTAAAGGTTTTATGGTCTGTGGGTAATTGTAATTATCCCTGGTTATTGTTGTAGTGAGATATTATAATTCTGTTATTGCAATTTGTGGCCTTGGGATAGGGGGTGGGTAGGTGGTTTTTTGTCAAGGGAATAAGCGTGTAAAATAGGCAGGGAATTTTCTGGTATCTTTGTCTCTGTTCTCCTTTACTGTTTGGAGGGGCGGCAAAGTGGCTGCGTGGGGGATGTGCGCGGGTGGGGGTTATGTATGTATGCAAGGGAGGGGTGATGTACTAATATTTGTGTGGTTATGCTGTACAGTTTTTATAAGTTGCTTAAGGGGATATCCGGCGGCCTCTTGTGGAGTGCACTGACTCACCCAGTTATTTATTTATTTATTTATTTATTTATTTAGTGTACATTTGTAACCCGCTGCTTCCAGTGATCAGCAGCGGTGTCTATACATAGGAGGTTTGGCTGTACTGGCCAGGATTAAATTATATACAACGTGATTTGCAGAGGGGGAAAGTGCACAGCAAGCATAGTGTTACATGATTTACAGTAGATTGAATATTGCAGTTACATACAGGTACTTAATACATATTTACAGTTGCTGCCTGTTAGGACTTTACAAATGATGACCCTTATATACAAATTTACACATTGCAGAGTATGCTTCAGGAGGTTAACATATTTCATGCGGTTAAGTTGTAATGTGCTTGGAAAAGATGTGTCTTGAGTAGTTTTCTAAAGTCTTTCAAATCACTGACTTCACGTAGTTCGGTTGGCAATCGGTTCCAGAGTGCTGGAGCTGTAAAGGAGAAAGCTCGGTTGCTGGTGCAAGCATTAACCTTTGCGAAGCACTTCGGGATACAGAGGGTGTTGAGGTTCTGTGTTCTTCTACTTCTATTGCTAGGTAGTTTTGCTATTAGGCTGTTGAGGTGTGATGGCGCTATATCATGTATGAGTTTGAACGTAGTGACTAGGACTTTGTATTGAATGCGGGCTGTGATGGGGAGCCAGTGGAGCTCCATTAGTGCGGGTGTGATGTGGTCGGAGAGACCCTTCTGCATAATGATTCGGGCTGACACATTTTGTGCCATTTGCAAAATATTAATAGTTTTTCTTGGCAGGCCTTGCAGTATGGCATTGCAATAGTCCAGGTGTGGAATGATGAGGGCTTGTGCGACTGATCTGAAGTCAGTATGATCGAGGATGTTACGCAGGGGCTGTATGACTCTTAATTTGTGAAAAATAGCCCGATTGGTAATTCGAAGGTGCTTGTCCATATTCAGGTTGCTGTCAAGCATCACTCCCAAATATTTTATCTCTGCTTTGATGTTGTAGATATTATTGTTCATGGTGACTGTTGTCGGGGGCTCGAATCCTGGTTTCCTGGAGATACACATTGCTTCTGTTTTCTTGTGGTTAATGGACATATTATTGCATTGTAGCCAGACTTGAAGCTCGTGTAGGCATTTCTCTAGGTTGCAGAGGTTCGGGTTGTTTACGTCTAGTTGCGTATATAGCATTAGGTCATCTGCGTAGATATGGTAGTTGATGGCATAGTCCTGGAAAATCTTGCATACTGGTTGAAGGTATAAGTTGAATAGGAGGGAGGAGAGGGCAGAGCCCTGTGGAATGCCTTGGGTTTGAGGAAGGGGGTGGCTTTGACATTGTTGAAATTGACCTGCTGCATTCGGTTTGTGATGTACGAGGAGAACCATTTTAGAGGGGTACCTGTGATGCCTATGGACTCGAGTCGCTTTAGCAGTGTGGGGTGATGCACAGAGTGGAAAGCTGCTGAGATGTCTATGAAAATAAGCATATACATTTTACTCTTATCTTCCAGACCCTTAAGTAGGTTGTCCATTAGGACTAACAGGAGGGTTTCCACGCCGTGGTGCTGTCGAAACCCGTATTGATGCACATCCAGGGCGGTTATGTCATCAATGTGGTTTTGTAGCTGCTGCTGCACTGCCTTCTCAATGATCTTGGCGAGGAAGGATATGCTTGAGATGGGTCGGTAAGAGGTGGGGTCGTCCTTGTTGAGCGTTTTGTTTTTCAGGATTGGACGTATAAGCGATCTCTTGAGGGGTGATGGCATGATGCCTTGTTGAAGTGAGAGGTTCACTATGTGGGCGATGTGTTGCGCTACTTCCTCTTTGGTTGCCTTAATCCAGGAGGCTGGACATGGGTCAAAAGGGGAGGTAGTGGATCTCAGGCAGTTGATGATGTCTTTTACCTGCTGGTCATTCACTCCCAGGAATGTTGACCATTTACCACTCTGGTCTGGACTTCTCCGGGTGTAGGTTTCTTGCAGGGGGTTGGTTGTATCCAGTTTTGGATCGAGGTGGTCATGTGTTGTGGGACTAAGTTTGTTGGCATAGTGGTCCGCTAGCCATTGGGCTGTCATGGTGCCTCCGGGATTGCTGTCTTGTGGAGGTTTGGTGAGTGATTTTACGAGGGCGAATAGTTCCCTAGGTCTGTTGAGGGCCTTGTTGAGTGTGGTTGTGTGGTGAGCTTTCTTAGCTTGGTTGACTTCCTTCTTATAAGTTGCCCAAAGGTTGAAGTAGGTCTTTTTACTTTCTGCGGTCTTATGTTTTCTCCATTTTCTTTCTTGCTTTCTCAGATCTTTCTTGAGGTCCCTTAAGGTTGCGGAATACCAAGGTTCTGACTTGGATTTGGTTGAGCGCCTTGGATGGCTCCAGGTGGGTTTAGAGGCGGCCTCAATCCCCATGTTCCATAGGTTTGCCAGCATCTCAAGATCCGAGTGATCTGTGTGTATGTGGTTTGCTATGGATTCTAGGAGAGCCTCTTTGTTGAACTTTTGGAAACATCTTTGCTGCTGCGTTGCTTGGTCAGGTTGTGCTTGGTCAGGGGTTGCGGGGAGCGTTAAGAGTAGCTCTATTTGATAGTGGTCGGACCATGGAACTTGGGTTATTTGCGGTTCGGATTTCAGCAGTTTGGGATGCTTGGTGGGTAGGAATACCATGTCCAGGGTATTACCCTTGATATGGGTTGCGCTTTGGATGATCTGTTCATAGCCCAGCTGTTCCATAGCCTCATGGAACGTGTTGGATTGCACCGTGGAGGTCGAGGCTAGGTTGAGGTCTCCTAGGATGATCTGGTTCTTTTTGGGTGCTGTAGTTGAGATGATTTCTAGAGCTGCTGCCAGGGATTCCTGAGGGGAGGCTGGGGGCCTGTAGATAAGACATATGGACAAGGTTCTGCTTTCTATCTTGAGTATGTCAATGCCATCGCGCACGCTTATTGGTGTGTTGGTTAGGGCTAGGTCCGATTTAGCTATGATTAGCACTCCTCCTCCCCTTTTCTTAGAGCGGGGGCAGTTATAGGTTGTGTAACCAGGCTTGCTTATCTGGTTGACAATTACTGGATCAGCTTCGGTTATCCATGTCTCAGTGATGCATAGTACATCAGGCTTCATATCCGTGATGAGGTCATGTAGTATGTGAGTCTTATTTCTTATTGACCTGGCATTTATTAGCATGATGGAGATGGTGGACTGCTTTTGGGTTCCGATCTGTGAGGTCCTGGCCGCATTTTTGCTTTGCTTGGTGTTTCTTATTTCCTCCAGCCGTCGTTGATTCTTCGATTTGTGGTTGTGGTGGGGACGCTTTCTCCTGGTGGTATCATTAGTGGGCCCCTGAGAGTGTTGTATGCTTATTTGCATGCGTGGATTCAGATATGAGTTGTGGCATACATGGACAGGTAGTGGGCTGCATATGAATATTGGTTTCCAGGCATATGGGGTGTAGAAGCGGGGGATGGGGTTTCCCATGCAGGTGGTTAATATTGTGCATAGGAACCAAAGAATGGATATGGTAAGGGGTTCCATTTTCTTTTCCTTATAGGAACGTAAGAGACACACTTCAGTTACTTGAGGGGTGAGGCGTAAATTTCCTCGGGAATGAGGCTTAGCTTACGTACCTTATATTAACTTAGTTACATTTACCTTCAATGCCCTGGGTACGTTTGCATTAATGGCAGTTAGTTGTTTCTGCTTCGCAGGGTTAATAGTGACACCTTACAAACCTCAGTTAGCGCGACTTAAGGTTCAAGTTAATCTTTATCATACGATTCCAGGGTGGCCCGTTTGGGGGCGGGGGTTTTCCCAGTATACAAAGATAAATGTATTCTCTTAAAATAATGTCCCTGAATGTTAAGGGCATTAATCATCCTGCAAAATGCAAAAAGATTCTTGCATACTGTTTGAAGCAAGGGGCAGATGTTCTGATGTTGCAGAAAATGCATCTTACATCTGCAGAAACGGCGAAACTGGATTTGGGAAAATATTGTTTGGCGTCTCATGCCCCAGCGGTAGGGAAGAAAAATGGGGTGGTTATTTTGGTCAAAAAATCCCAGAGGGCTCAATTCCACATGATAAGAGCTGACCCCGAGGGGAGGTGGGCTAGTGTTCAGGTAACCATAGATCAAAAACAATTTGTGCTAATCAATGTCTATGCACCAAATTGCGACAGTCCCAAATTTTTTCAAGGCCTGGCGGAACTGATCCTGGAGTATTCCTCTTCTTCCATTGTGGTTGGAGGGGACTTCAACATGGTCCTGGACCCGTTGATCGATTGCCAGCCCTGCAGGGAGACCAGAAGGGGCAGAGCACTAGAGGTTCTTGAGTCTATCATGGAGGAAAGGGGTATGGTGGATATATGGAGGGTGCTGCATCCTGTTGAGAAAGACTTCACCTTTTTTTCATATCCACATGAGTCCTATTCGCGGATTGACTTCTTTCTCGTGTCTAGGTCTTTGGTTAAAGATATCCCTAGAGCTGAGATCTTAAGTACCCATATTTCAGATCATGCTGCAATAATAATAGATCTGGACATTTCAATGGCTCAAGTCCCAAATGGAGGCTGTTTTTTTCCCAGACAACTTCTGGCTGATGATGATTTTAAACAATTTGTCCGGCAAGCTATAAAGGATTTTTTTGGTATTAATCAGCCGGAGGACACATCGATCTGGGCGTGGTGGGAAGCATTCAAGGCATCCATCAGAGCGAAGGTCACCAGCTATAGCATTGCTGCCAAGAGGAAGGCAAAGGAGGAACTTAAGTCCCTGGACCAGCAGATTAGGGCTGGCAAGAGATTATTGCACCGACAATTCAGCTCCCCGGTCCTGGCCCAGTTGCAGAAATTAAGATTCCAATATAATTCTGTACTTAGTAGGGAAATTGAGCAGATCATTTTTGCCCAGAAAGCACGGTACAATACGGAAATGAATAAGGCGGGGAAGCTTTTGGCTGCTAGTCTGAAGCCGCAGAGAGAGAAATCACACATTGTCTCCATAGTGGATGAGCGAAATATACGTATGAATGGAAACTTTGAGATACTGGAGTCTTTCAGGACCTTTTATAATTCCCTATATACTTCAGAAGTGGATTGTGATATCCCATCCATGAGAGAATGGCTGAAGCAGATTGAGCATCAGATGCTGGGCCCCGAACAGGCCGCTGGGTTGGAGAGAATTTTGGGGCAGGGGAAACTTGAGGAGGTGCTGTTAGGATTGAAAGGGGGCAAGGCGGCTGGTCCGGATGGAATCCCTACAGAATTTTATCAGCTGTTTGCAAAAGAACTCTCCCCTTATCTGTTGACATACTATCAGCAACTTCAAGTGCAGAGTACCGCCCCTGGTGCTTTCGCTGAGGCTACAGTGATTGTGCTAGAGAAGCCCGGGAAAGACCCGGAACTGGTGGGTAGAGCAGATAATGCACGATTAATGTGTAATATTCTTGGGTTAGCAGAACAAGCTGATTCACCTTTTATTGGATTGTCGTTGGACGCAGAGAAGACTTTTGATAGGCTGGAATGGCCTTTCCTATTTCTTGTTCTGGAATGGTTTGGAATCCCAGAGAGGTTCGTGGATATGATCCGAGTAATGTATGCTCACTCAGTTGCGAGGATCTTCGTCAATCAAGAACTGTCCAGAGCTTTCTCCTTGCACAGGGGCACTTGACAAGGATGTCCGATGTCTCCACTGTTGTTTAACTTGGCACTGGAGCCGCTTGCCTTGCTTGTCCGACAGTCGGTGGATATCAAGGGTGTAGAGATTGCAGATCTGCATATCAAACTATCAGCTTACGCAGATGATCTTCTGTTTTTTCTGAGTCCAACATCTGTCTCTCCTCTGCTTCAAGTGATTGACGAATATACCCGTTTTTCGGGATATAAAGTGAACTGGACAAAATCAGTGGCCTTTCCTCTTAATAGGCTAGCAAACAGCAGCATGGTGCAGCAATATTTGTTTCAATGGGAACAAGCGGCTATAAAATATCTGGGGGTTCAGTTTTCGACCCCGTTGGATGAAACGATGCAACTGAATGCAGAGAAGATAAAAGAGATCACCCGGTCTTTTACCATGACGTGGTCTCCGCTGCATCTCACATAGTGGGGTCGGATAGAGTCGATCAAGATGGTTTTGGTGCCCAAGATAAATTACATCCTTGGGATGATACCTATCTTATTTCCAGCATCTGTGAATAAGAGGGTTGAGCGTACTCTGAGTGCATTTCTCTGGAATGGGAAGACGCCTCAGATCGCGTTGAAGAAATTGAAGGCAAACAAAAGCGACGGAGGGGTGCAATTTCCAGACTTTCAGTGGTACCATCTCACCACGCTCTTGAATCAAGGAGGCAAGTGGGGGGCCGAGGTCGCAATTTCGCAAAAACCAATGTGGCTGACACTTGAAGAACGTTTGATGCACCCGTGTCCTGCTAGGTTATATATGGGTATGAGATGCCCCAAAGCTTCCAAAGTGGGCAGAGTAGTCGGGGCTACGCAACAAGCGTTTCACAGTTTCCTTCCTCTTATTGCAAAGGAGAATCCGCTCTCGCTTCAACTCCCTCTCTGGCATAATCTGGCCCTTAAAATTAATAAAGTATCCTTTGCGTGGACAACCTGGCAGTGCTGTGGCATTTGGACTGTGGTCCAACTGATTGTTGGAGACAAGTGGAAGCTCTTTACTACGCTGCAGGAGGAGTCTAGGCTACCATCAAAATGTTTTTTTCAGTATCTTCAGCTTCAACATTGTTTAGCCCAGCTGAAGATCAAGCCCCGTGAGTTTGCGGAGACCTGGGGGTACAAAGGATTATAGCGGATTTTCATTCACGGAGAGGGGGCATATCCAAAATCTATGCACTCTTTAGAGATTTCAACTTGGGGCAGGCAAGGAGCCTGTGGAAGATTTGGGAAGATGACACAGACTGGAGCCTGCCTCAGAAGGCTTGGAATCACATGTGGGGTCCCATTGTTCGCTCGTCCAGATCAGCTGCACTCACGCAATCCATGGTTTTTTTTGCTCATAGGGCATATGTTACGCCAATTAAGTTGGCCAAATGGAATAAAGAGAAGACACTCCAGTGCTGGTCATGCCAAGGTGCTCCTGGCACAATGAGACATATGTTTTTGGAGTGCCAAGGCTAATACTTGCTGTTTGAAGCGCTGAAGATGTTTAGAAATCAGGTCCCGTTCAGCGATTCCTCTCCGTTGGCTCAACACGTGGTAGGCCGCGACCACGTGGAGCCCTGAACGGAGGATCGCGCTCCAGCCCGCTGCCTTGTGCCTAGACTGTTACCGCTGCGGAGGGAGAGACGTGCTCGCGCCGCCCTCAGCTTGGTATGCCCCGGCGTCCTCCGGAAGCCCGACGGCTTGATTTCGCGGCTCCGGGAATGTCCACCGCACCCCGCTGCTCTGGGGGGGGGGCGGGGGAGCGTCTGGGCTCACTCGCGTTGCTGCCTCCAGCGCTCAGCCACCGCAGGGGCTTCGGCGCGAGGCAGAGCAGCTCCTGAAGAAAAAGGTGCAAAGGGCTCCGGCAGGTAAGGAGAGCTTCTACCACCCTGCAGCAGGCAGCTCAGGCATCCGCTCCGGTCCCCGGCCCGGCCGGGGGAGGGAGGAGAGAGATTGCAATCAAATTTAAAGGAGCAGGCAAGAAATAAAAGAAAACTCAAAAGAAAACCAGCTTTCTTAACTAAATAAAGGAAATAAAGACTAAATAACTTGGTTAAAATATTAAATTAGGAGAAGGAAGGACTCCAGTAAGCCCAAGGCTTACGGAACCCTCCAGCTGCTTGGAGGCTGAGAATACTGGGGATGGGGGTGGTCCCAGTGGTATTTATACCGCTCCATCCCCAAAAAGGTTGGGCTCAGCCTCCAAGCTGCTGGAAGGGTTGCGCAACCCAGAAGTAAAGGGACTGGACTGGAGTGACGATAAGGAAGACACTCCAGTGCTGGTCATGCCAAGGTGCTCCTGGCACAATGAGACATATGTTTTTGGAGTGCCCCTGCATTCAGGATTTTTTGTGTCCTGTATGGGAAAGGATTCAGAAGGTGATGGGTTTTACTTCTCCTCTGTCCTGGTGCATAATCTCGCTACAGTCATTGGCAGAGATTCCTGGGATAGACAAGGAACACTTTTTTGTACTGAACTTTATGTTATCTGTTTCAAGTTTCACCTATTCTGCCAATTCTACCCAGCCAGCAATGGAACCTAAAATACCCACCTAATAACACCCAATCTAAGCCTTTACCACAGTCCCAAGCTCCTTCCTGCAGATCAGACAAATTCCGTCCTAAAGTAAGCATTGTGTTACATATAACTCAGTGCAACTAAAATTTCATGTATATAATCCAACCCTGTTATTTAAGTGACCCCTCATGTATATAGTTTAACCCCATTATCCAAGTTGATATTCCTGTTCTATGTAAAACCAAACAATTTGTGTTTAGGTTGTTTTTGTTATACTGTAAACCGCGCTGATACCGAATAGTGCGGTATATAAGCAACTGTAATAAATAAATAAATAAATAGATCTGTTGCCTTAATAGAAATTTTATTTTTCTGGAAGGATCCTTCGAAGCTACAGTGGGGTAAATGGTGGAACCAAGTATGTCTCTATAGAAGGTACAAAAAAGCTTATGATAAATCTAACCTTCTGATTGGACGGGGGAAAATGAAGGATAGGTGGGCTGCCCTGGATCGTTATTCAAATGTTACGATATGTTAACAGACAGATATAATAGGTTTGTGAGGTGTCGGGGTGGGTGGGGGTTGCAAATGTGTTTTTTGGTTTGTTGTTATAATTGGCTAGAACAAGGCTAAAAGTGGTATTGAGCTGGTGTGTAACTGTTTGTAAGGTGTATACCCTTTAATAAAGATAAATTAAAAAAAAAAAAAGAACATGTTTAAATAACAATAGAATGTTTCCATAAGCTGAATAGCTAACATGTGACCCAAAGTAGGTAACTATTTACAAGCTGAAAAGAGATATGCATTAGTAGGGAGGCCATAAGCAGCTACGGAACATGGTCAAATGAAAGCTGGAAAAGATGAGTCTTAATTGCCTTGCGGAAGGTTGAAAGGTCAGTGATAAGGCGGATAGGAGGAGGGAGAGAGTTCCAGAGCAGTGGGGCAAAATAGGAGAAGGCTTTCCTTCTGGCAAATTCAGAGCTTTTTCACGCCATAGTTGGAATGGTAAGGGTATTGCCCATATTTGTTCTCCTGGATCTGGTTTCAGTTGTCCAATGTAAGAGGTTTTCCAGCAATGAAGCTGAGATCTGGTGAAGGATTTTAAATGAAAGTAAGCGGGCTTTGTATTTGAGTCGATTGTTAACTGGTAGTCAATGTAGCTGTATTAGGAGAGGTGAAACATGATCATATCTGGACGCTCCATAGATGGTTCGGGCAGCAGTATTTATGACATTTGTAAAGGATGGAGTGCATATGCTGGTAGACCATGAAGTATGATATTAGCATAATCAAAGAGTGGAGTGACCAGGGCTTGGACTATAGTGCGGAAGTCAGTAGGTTCTAATAAGGGTTGGAGCTGGCGGAGTGATCTTATTTTGAGGTAGACAGCCTTCGTGATGTTTCTTGTGTGGGTTTCCATATTTAGATGTTGGTCCAGGGTGTCCCTACTAGAATGCTATAATATAGTCTGGGCAGTGTCTAGCATTTTCCAGAACAAGAGGTTGCCTTCTGCCCAGTTACATCATGCTAGAAGAAGACTCTTCTAGGGGGGAAAATTCAAGATCTATTTAAACAACACCCAAAATTGGAACTCTGTATTTGGTACATAGCTACTTTACCATGCTAGAGTAAGGCATCTTCCCCTTGGGGGAGGAACAGCTGAGGATGGCTAAACCCTAGCTCTTCATTCCATTCAGGAGGAGTCACAGGAATAAGAGCAAAGGAATAAATAGCAAGAGAAATAGACTGACTGCCAGAACCCCTGACTCAACTGGATTAATGTCCTGCTAGTCTAAGTGACCCAGAAGCCATCCACTCCCAAAGAAACCCAGCTTGAAGAAAAAGACCTCAATCAAGGAACATCTGAGCCAGAAACACCTGCAGAAAAGTTTCAGGGATCTGCATCTGCAGAGGTCACCAGCTCTAAAGAAGGGAGGAATTCAGGAGCTTTTCAGTGAACAGTGACACCAAAGCCAGGAGTGAACTCAAGACAGTTTCAAGGACATGAACCTTAATCACCACCAGTACCAAGTATACTGGTAAAGAGTAATAAAGTAGAAGAGGGGTTTCTAATCAAGGAAAAAACAAAGTATTAGAAGTAGAGAAGGGGAGAAACTTAAATTTAAGGGGTATGTAAGCCACTTTAGCAGGCACTAACTGCACCAGCCACCTTATTGCATGCTAACGGTACCTGTGGGTGGAGAGAAGGCGTGCACGGGGCAGAGATTGGGGGTCAATGGGCAGGGATTGGGTGCTCCCTTAACGCAGGCACCTTAATGGCAGGAACCCTAACGCTATTCAAAACCTCACAGAAAGAGTGTTTTTTGAGGAGAGAGAGTCAATTTAATGTCTGTAATGTGATGCATAGACAGGGAGGCCTAAGAGAATGATAGTAGTGCTCCATTAGCAGCAACAGCATAGAGACCAAGTATGAAAGGGAACTATGTTGTTGCAAATGGGGGCAAAGGAGGTGGCACATGGGTCATGCAGTGGGGGCTGCTGGTGCACGGAGGGGGTGGGGGGGGCAGGCAGCTACCTAGATGGCAGATAGGAACATAAGACTACAAAATATGCCAAACTGTGTCAGACCAAGGTCCATCATGCCCAGTATCCTGTGTCCAACAGTGCAAAATCTAGGTCACAAGTATCTAGCAGTTTCCCCAAAAGACACACAGGATCCCCAATAAATGTAATGGGGCAAACAGTGTATAGCCTGAGTCCTCTTTAGCAATGGTTTATGGACCATTACGCAGGAACCCGTCCAAATTTTTTAAACCCAGCTACACTGACAGCCTTTACCATATCCTCTAGTAATGGATTGCAGGGTTTGATTACATATTGACTGAAAAAATATTTTCACCTAAAGACCCAAATATGTTACACTATAGCTGCATTGCAGGTCCCCTAGCCTTTCCACAGTCTGATGGCATAAAAAAGCGATCTACGTTTACCTGTTCCACTCCGGTTAATAATCTATAGACCTCTATCATATCTCCCCTCAGCCGTCTCTTCCCCTGGTTGATGAGCCCCAACCTTTTTAGTCTCTCCACAAAGGGGTATTCTGCCATCCACAGAACCATTTGTGATATTCGTCATGATCCCACAGTGACAGTGACAGCACATAGTCCTGCTACTGCAGCAGAAAGGCAATGTGCCACATAAGGTGGTCCAAGGATTCTGGCACCCCAGGCAGAGATCCAGGCTGCCCCCTCTTTCCCTCCCCCCCCCGCTGCCGTAGAACCCAGCTGTGGGGGAAGAGGCTAATAGTGTCAGCAGCTGTAGCCCCCAGACAACTGCAGCATGCAGGTGCCTGTGGAAATACCACAGCAGTGGCTGTCATCCTCCCCCTCGAGACATATCATTGCAGGCAGTGATGGGGTCTCTGCAGATACAGATGGTTGGGGAGGGGGTTGTGTGGCCATCAATATAGGCCTCTGCCCCCCCCCCCATCTGGACTGTATGCCCTAGTCACACACTAACCCACATGTTAGATGGGCTGAGACTGCATACCACCAAAATGGACAGCACACGGGCATGCCCTGGTCCTGTGCACAATGCACATTGCAACATGTACCAAGGTCTGTCTGAAGCAAAGTATGTCTGCCCCAGGGAGTGTTGTGGGAACACAGAGAGGAGCACTTGCTCTTGCAGTAGAATCCAAGAGAATACAAGGAGCAAGAGTCGTAGATTGGTGGAATAGGTTTAATAGGACCCCTACGCGTTTTGGCTGTAACCTTCTTCAGGGGGCACACAGCTAGACAATACAATATTTTAATATAAAAATATGAAAAAAACATATAAATAACATTAACTTATTAAAACCATGAAAACATTAAACCATATAATGTGAACAATAAAATCATGAAGGCACTAACATGTGAATAAACCAATGCTCATAAAGAAAGTATAAAATACATAAATAACATGAATATTATAAAATAGTACGAAAACAGAATGAAAAATTAAAAATCCAAATGCAGAGTGGGATAACACAGGTAAAATATACTTAAGTTATACATTAAAATTGTATATATAATACTCACACGGTCTGTGTGTATCATTAAGTGTATAAATATAACTATTAAATCAACATACTTCAATTGAATATGATGCAATAAGTGTCATATAATTAAACCAATTGAATGAGGAGGGTAGACACGAGGAGAAACAAGGGGAGAGGGGGAAAGGGGGGAGGGGGGAGGGGACTAAGAGGGAGGAGAAAAGCAAGAAAGAAAAGAATGAAAGAAAGGAAAGAGGGAGGGAAAAGGGGAGGGGAAAGAAAGAAGAAGAAGAGGAAAAACCAGAGGGGGCAAATGAGGGAAAGGGGGGGAAGAGGAGGGGGAGGGGAGGAAGGAGAAAGGAGAGGGAGGAAAAGAGGGGGGAAGGGGGGAGGAGGAAGGAAGGAAAGGGAGAGGGGGAAGGGGAGGAGGAAGGGGGGAGGGAGGAGGTGGAGGGAAAGGGGGGGAAAGGAGAAGGAGGAAAGAAGGGGGGGAAGGGGGAAGGAAGGGGAGGGGGAAAGGGGGAGGAAAGGAAAAAGGAGAAGAAAAAAAGAAAAAGAAAGAAATGAGTATGCTAGTGCTTGTATTGAGGAGATAGAACACTAGTGTAGAAATATTCAGATAATATACAAGGAAACAGTAGCCCTCCGCAAAAAGTGAAAAAAGGGGAACTAGCGTATTCTACTCACATATGTGACACTGAAGGGAGTTCTACAGACGCGGATTGTGCGTATGAGAAGGATCACTGAAAAATGCACAAATAAAATGGGCAATCACATAACAATCTCTAAAAACCTATCAACATATCTCTATGAGGAAGCGTTCAGAGATGAGCTTCTATGCTGAAAAAAGGGGGGGAGAGAGAGGCTATAATGTTTAGAAACGCTATGATATGCAAATGAAGTCTACAGCATTCCAAAATAAACAAGATGGAGACAAGGACTGACTGGAACTGGTACAATACGATGATGCATAACTAAACCGTATGAAAGGTAGCAAGGATATGAAAATGCATATTATACTTACATAGTTCCTGGATGAAAGGTCCATAAACCATTATTAAGAAGGGACCCAGGATATCAATGCTTGAACCAATACAAACATTGTGGAACCTGTGTCCCTTGGGGAAACTGGTAGGTACATATGACCTAGATTGGCCACTGTTGGAAACAGAATACTGGGCTTGATGGACCTTGGTCTGACCCAGTATGGCATATCTTATGTTCTTATGTTATGTTCTTATAGGAAATACTGAGGGATTCTACAAACGTGAATTACGCGTATGTAGCGAATCGCTGAAAAAATGATTCGAACAACCAATCACATTATCTGAAAAACAGTTGGAATACTGCCATTTTTTCTGTGAAGAAAATACTACTAACCTTAAAGACCTTCAGAGTAAGCTGCTTATGTTAAGTCAAGAAAATTGTAACCAAGCGGCTCTGGTGTTTAAAAACGCTGAGATTCGCGGCTAAAATCTATGACGTGTCATTGTGGGTGAGGCCAAAGTGACGTGATTCAGCACGAAATATAATTTAAATTAATGATAAAATCGACAACGTTCCAATATGAGTCATGCATGAAAACGCTAAGATACGTAAATAAAATCCATGTCTTGCTATTGGCGATAGAACTAAAAAAACTAATTAGAACTCATGGTACTTCAGGCCGGAAGGTCGGGGGTTCAAATCCCACTAGAGGACAGCAACCTTGGGCCAGAAGGACTGGGGTTTCTAGTCCCACAGGTGCTCCTTATGGTCTTGGGCAAGCCACTTAACCCTCCATAGCCCATGTTCCCTGTAAAATAGCTATCTCCAAGTTATAATGCCCTGTTCAATGTAATTTCAGTTTGTTCAATGTAAACCACACTGATGCAGAATAGCGCGGTATATAAGAGAATGTAAATAAATAAATAAATAAATAAATGAAATGCATTCAAAAAAAGAGAAAGTGAGAGGGGGAAGGATGAAAACATGCATGTTCTAAACTTAGAAGAGTTCTACATGCGTCCATTGCACGATTATAAAGGATATCTAAAAAAGCATTTTTAAAGCTAACTTCTTATGTTAAATAAAGGAGATTGTCACCAAGCGGGTCTAATGCTTGAAAACACTGATATTCGTGAACAGGAACCAAAGCGTGCCATTGCAAAGGGGACTCAATGCCGTGCTAAAACACGAAATGCATGTGATGTGTAATGACAAGTAGTGTATTACTGAAAAATGTATCTATAATCTTAATCTTTATTCGAGGCACACAAAATCATAAATTGAATAGTAATGATAAAAATGCCAATAAACTAAAGAAGTACTTTAAAACTCAAAATACATTTGAAATATAATTTGAAATGATGATAAATGTCCTGTAGCTAAAAAAGTGTACCGTAGTCTAGATCTTAATTAGAAACACTCAGAATCAAAAATAAAACAAAATACAAGGTGGGAAAAGGGGAACGTGGAGGGGGGGGATGAGGGGGAAGGGGGGAAAAAAGGAGGGGTGGGGGGGTGGGAAGGAGAGGGGGAGGAGGGGGAGAGGAAGGGAGAGGAGGGAAGACAAGGGAGGACAAAAAGTGGGGAGGGGGGAAAGGAGGGGGGACGGGAGGAGGGAGAAGGATAGGGGAAGGAAGGCAGATTGGAAAGGAGGATAAAGGGGATATGTGTAATGAATATTATCTGAACCATAAGAAATATGCAACCGAGGGAAAATAAAAAAATTAAACAATGCATATGTAGCAATAAACAAATCACATGACCACTGAAGAGATGGAGCATAATATATCTATAAATGAATGAAAATAGGTAAAAACATAAATAAATATATGCGTAAAAATATGACATCTAAAAAATGTAAAATATAAAAAGAGAAACTGAACTAACATATCATAAAAGAAGTAATGTTAAAGCACTGAGACATATATAAGAAACTAATGCTAATTACATCAATAAATAAATAAATAACTGTACATAATAATAATACAAAAAGATAATATTATAAAAATATTGTTAAATCTATTTATTGATTAAGTCCATGCGGTTCCAAGCTGTTAAATTCATAAATATAATGTTGTTCTAACTTTAATAACATCTTATTAATGTCTCCTCCCCTCCAATGGGGAACAACTGTCCTTAGGACCATAAATTTTAAATCTGTAATCGTGTGCAACCTTTCAAGCCAATGTGAGACTAATGGTTTGTCTGGTATTTTCCTTGATATGTTACTTCTGTGTTCTATGTTCCGCGTCCGTATCTGCCGTTGGGTTTTATCAATGTATACCAAATTGCATGGGCACTGAATCAAATAAACTGCGTTGATGGTTTTGCAGTTGGTATATTGTTGTAAATAAATTTTTGTACCTGTTAGAGAATGTGTGAACGCGCCTTTGGTGACAATGGTATGTATGCAGACAGAGCAATTCCCGCAACTATAATGCCCTTTTATTGTTTATTTTGGCCTAACTCCTGAAAGTGCAGAAGGAACTAAGTGATGCGACAAATTAGTATTGCACTTATAAGCTATCATTGGACGTTTAGTGGACAGTGAAGGGACAGATGATAAGAGATACCATTCCTGTCTTAAAATGTCCGCAATTGCTTTAGAATGTGTTGTAAATGTTAATGCACATACAATATTGTCAGTCTTAACTCGTTCCATTTTTTGTAAAAGTGTGGACCGCTCCACATTGTTCGCTCTGGTGTAAGCTTTAACTATACAGTTCTTAGGGTACTTTCTCTTCTGGAATCTTTCATGCATACCTTTAGCATGATGTTGAAAGTCTGTGTCTCTAGTACACAGTCTCTTTAGTCTTAAGAATTGACTAATGGGTAAGTTGTTCTTTAGAGAGGTATTATGACAGCTGTCATACCTCAAAAGGTTGTTTCTCTCCGTGGGCTTTCTGTATAGATCTGTTATAAATCCACTATTGTCTTTCTTAATCAAAATGTCTAAATAGGGAATGGAGTCCATACTATAAGAGCCTTCGAATTGAAGATTCAAATCTAATGTATTGAGCAAAGTGAAAAAAGCAGTGAGAGTGGCTTCTGTGCCTTCCCATATAATTAAAACATCATCAATGTAACGCTTCCATAATAAAATATTGGATTTATATGGATGAAAAGACAAAAATTTAATTTCAAAATCTGTAACATATAAATTCGCTACATCTGGTGCCATGGGCGAACCCATCGCTACCCCTTTTATCTGCTTATAAAAAATACCATTAAAACTGAAAAAATTCTCCATCATAATTAATGTCATTAATAGAGCCACTGCATATCAGGTCCATGTTATTTAGCTACCGTACTGTTGTCAGCAAACGTTAATAGTTAGTCACCACGGTGCCATTGTTAGTATCCTAAGCACTGTTGTAAGTAATATTCCTTTGCAAATCAACCGCTTTACTGTTGTCAGTAGCCAGTCTCTATACTGTTGTCAGTAGCCAGTAATACTCCATTGTCAGTAACATTCCATTGCAAATCAGCCACTATACTGTTGTCAGTAGCCAGTCTCTATACTGTTGTCAGTAGCCAGTAATACTCCATTGTCAGTAACATTCCATTGCAAATCAGCCTCTATACTGTTGTCAGTAGCCATTCTCCATACTGCTGTCAGTAGCCAGTAATATCCCATTGCAAATCAAACTCTACACTGTTGTCAGTAGCCTTATTAACTCCAGTCACCATCGTAGTGCTAGCAATAACCTACTATTGACAACAATCTACTTTACTGTTGTCAGTAGTCTCACCAGTTCCAGTCATCAAGTTATTGTACTAGTTAGCTAACTTTAACCATTGCCCGTGATCATAGTGTCTGCTGTCACACAGTATACTACACTAAGTACCAAGAGTTTGTCAATAACTTCCTGTTAGTCTAACCAGATTGACCCACTCCCATTCACATAGTGCTCTGACAAGATGGGTTCCCTCATTACCATCATAATAGGATGCTATTTCGTCCTTTCAGGCTGGTTCTCCAACTCTCTAGCCTCAACCACATCATCCAACCAGATTCCAATATTACTGAGCCATGGGAGAAGGTGGACTAGTGCTTCCCATAACAACATAACTTGGGACTCCCGCTCACACCACCCCCATCTGTTACACATTGCTCTTCAACACAATATGAAACCGAAACAAATTCAAAACTCCTACCCTCACAGCCTAAAATGTGCCCTCATCAATGCCCGTTCTATCCGGAAGAAGTGGCCAGCCGTCACTGACTTAATTGCCAGCCACGGCCTTGATATACTCATGGTCACTGAGACGTGGTTATCTGCTGAAGACAATGTAATACTCAACCAGCTTCTCCCTCAGAATTTCACCATACATTCAAGTCATAGGCAAGAAAAAAGAGGAGGTGGCATGCTCATCCTCACCAGGACAGACCTCCATTTTCGAACAGTGCACACCACCAATACAAACTACCTTGAGACCGTCACCATCTCCAACAAACGCTGCATAATCAACCTGCTTTACAGAGCACCCTCAGCTTCCCCAGATGATCTCTCGGCTATCATTGATCTGGCATCCAACACTCATAACCCAGGCCTCCCAAATTGGATCCTAGGCGACTTCAACCTGCCTACATTGCAAGATCATCAAGCAACAGCCTTCTTGGATGCCCTGGAAAATCTTGGCTTCAAGCAACTAGTTAATGATTCTACCCATAATAAGGGAAATATCTTGGACCTTGTATTCGCCCCGCAAACCTCTCTTAACCCAGCCCAGGATCCCATAACCTCCATAACTTCTGTTCCTTGGTCAGATCACAAACTGATCATCATGCAGATTCCCTCTTACAAAGCCTACGCAAAAACCAACAAAATCCAAAGCAACACCGCAAGACCACCCTCTCGATCTTTCAAGCCTTACAACAGAGATCTTATCCTGGCTGAAACGCAGCAACTCATCTCTGAATCCACCCAGAACCTTGACGACCTAATTTCTCAATGGAACAATTGCCTCAGCTCAATTGCCCTACGTACAACATCCAACAGGCCTTCAGGTAAAAGAGTAAGTGCCCCATGGTACTCAGCTGATCTTAAAGCATCACTTAACCACTTACGGAAACTGGAGAAACGCTGGCGCCGATCTCACTCTTTAAATGACCTGTCAGCATACAACTGTCATCTGGCTGCACATCGCAACACAATCACCAACACGATGAAGCAGTACTACTCTGACACCTTAATGAGATCACTTAATAAACCACATGACCTCTTCGACCTTGTCAAGACTTTATCCAAGGAACCATCCTCTGGACCTCCATTTGAGCTACACCCACAAGATTTTGCAACCTATTTACAATCCAAGATATGTCAGACTAACAAAACCTCTACTATAGCCTCTACCACGGAGCAAAACTGCCAAACAAACCCTAACCATGTTTTCCACCCCCTCCAAGAGAGGGATTGAAGAAGAAACTATTGCAGCCCTTAACACTAGTACTGCTCAGACCGATCCATGCCCAGCCTTCTGGATCAAGGAGCTTCGCAGTCACTTCAGCTCAGTACTGGCCAAAATAACGAATCTCTCCTTCTCAACTGGCTCCTTCCCTTCAGCCCTTAAGCACACCTCTATCAGACCTCTGCTAAAAAACTGCAAGCTTGACCCCCAACAGGTGGAATCCTACAGACCCATATCTAGTATTCCACTACTCGCGAAAATCATCGAAAAGGAGGCCCAAAAGCAACTGCAGGACCACATTGACTCCGCTGCACCATTAGACCCCTGCCAACATGGTTTTAGGGAATTCCATGGAGTGGAAACCCTCCTTACCACCCTCTTCTGCAAAATAATCACTGGCATCGACGACATCCGTCAAGGATTTGCACTCATCTTTCTGGACATTGCTGCAGCTTTTGACTCAGTAAATCATGAGCTTCTACTAGGACGTCTGACTGACAAAGGCATTAATGGAAAAGCGCTTGAATGGTGCAGATCCTACCTGTCCGAAAGATGGCAGCATGTTCGTTCTGGAGGGATAAAGTCTGAACCTTTCCACCAAAGCCAAGGAGTTCCTCAAGGATCCTCCCTTTCTGCGCTCCTTTTCAATATTTACATGCAGCCAATTTGTAATATCATCCGGTCTTTCAAGGTTGACTGCATGTTATATGCAGACGATGTCCTGCTTTACATCCCCTTCTCTACCGAGCATCTGGACCTCTCCCCACTGACGAGTTGCTTCAATGCAATATCTGACTGGCTCCTGTCTCAAAACCTCAGAATACAACATAAGAAAACTGAAGTACTCTTCATAACAAGGAATCCCAATTTTACCCCCCCAAAATATCTTAAAGTAAAAGAAGCGGAGTTGCAATCTAAATCCTCAATACGATATTTGGGAGTCACACTAGATCAACGCCTAGACATGAAAGCCCACATAGGTAACATAGTCAGATCAGTTTACTACAAGATCCGCTCACTTAGACACCTACGTTCCATGCTTGATCCAACCGATTTCCGGACAATCTTCCAGGCGTTGGTTATACCCCATTTCGACTATGCCAACGTCATATTACAAGGTCTTCCCCAATCTACATTAAACCCGCTTCAGCTAGCCATGAACGCGGCTGCAAGAGTCATCCATGGAGCCTCCAGGTACGACCACGTTACGCCCCTGCTGATACAGTTGCATTGGCTCCCTATTCAAGCTAGAATAGTTTTCAAGACCTTGATAATTACTTTTAAAGCTGTCAATAATCTCACATCGGCATCCTTATCCTCACTCATCCATAGCACATCTCCTAATAGAACAAGGAGATCCATGGCTATAAACTCCCTCAAAATCCCGAAGGAACTTACCACTTGCACTAAATCGACAGCCAACAGAGCCTTCAGTCTCAGTGCCCCAATATGCTGGAACGCACTACCCCCTGATATCCGGGCTATTAGGAGCCTGACACAGTTTAGGAAAGCCCTCAAATGCCACCTCTTCAACAAATATCTTATAGAACCCAATGGCGTCACCTAGAGCCCAATAACACCCACTGATACCAGTCCCAGATAAATCTAGGGTATATCAACAACTCACGAAGTGTGATATTCATTCCTACAGTGGGCTGGTTTTTCTATGTATCTTCTGTGTATATGATTCCATGTAGTATGTTTTGTAAATAGTTACCCCGGTTATCCAAGTTATTTATACCCTGTTACCTGTAAACTCATACGTGTTATATGTACTGAGCATTTTGTTCCATGTGAACCGCGCTGATGATGAATAGTGCGGTATATAAGAGACTGTAAATAAATAAATAAATAAAAATGTTGCCATTTGTATCAAAAAACAAGTGGGTACACGTACAGGTTTTTCTCTCCTAACAAGAACGTTGGCTAATACTTCTATTGCTGCCTTTTGAGGAATATTGGTGTACAATAATTTAATATCTAATGTAACTAGTATCAAATTCTCATGATATCCCTTAAATTCTTGAAGAATATTAATGATATGCATGGAATCTCGTACGTATGATGCTGCTAAGACAACAAACGGTCTTAAAAATATATCTAAAAATTTTGATAGAGGCTCAAATAGGGACCCTATTGCGGAGACATTGGGTCTACCTGGAGGATTTTGTAAAGATTTATGGATCTTTGGTACCATGTAAATGGTAGGTATAATTGGATGCGTGACTGTTAAAAAAGCTATTTCATTAGTTGTTAAATACCCCGCTTCTTTTCCAATGAATAATAAGGATTCTATTTTGTATTGTAATCTTTGTGTGGGATCGTCAAATATCTTCTCATAAAACTCTTTATCATTTAATTGACGAAGAACCTCCGCTATATATGCCTCCCTATCTTGTATCACTATCGCTCCTCCCTTATCCGCAGGTTTTATTATAATATGCTTATTTTTTAACCACGGAGGAGTCCGTCATGAAAGTAAGCTTGTCTGTACAGGGTGGTGTACACAACCAGACTGTTAAAGAAAACCTGAGAAAGAGTTAATTTTGTTCAGAACTTTGCTTAGAAATAAACTTCATATATTTGCTTACTAAGTAGGTGAAGAGGTACAAGTCCTGTAAATAAGAAAAGGGGCAGGTTGTCCTCTAGCCTTTCAGTCTCAGGGTTATTAGATATCAAGCAGTCAGCAGTAAACAGTTATATCTTGGAATACATGTATATCTCCTCATACGCAGTGTAAGAAGGCTCCCTCACAAGATTGAGAAGATTCCCCACATCCATGATTCAAGAAATACAACGCAGACTTCTCGGACAACAGTGATATTGCAGAAAAGACTTTTTATGATTTAAAGTACTTTCAGTGAAAAGAATGGTGACATCACAGAAAAAGATTATTGTATTAAGTTGATTCTGAATGGACCATTCATGCAAAATGCTCTTGTTCGGCATTTATAGTATTGCTTAGAGGGCTGAGGTCATTTTAGATTAGTATTTTCCTGATATATATGTAATGACCTTTAGGTACTTAACCTCTACTTCATAAATTTATTGAGCCTTAGAGGCTACTCATAGCTGTAGTATATATCCTCATTATATAAAGGAGAGTATTAAGAAGAGTAGGTATATTTTCAGTTTTGATTTAGTATATTTTTAAGTAATTATAGTTTAGATATTTAAAAGTTTTGCTAAGGATGTTTTTATATCTAATCTTAGTTATGCTGAGGCATATTAGTAGTAGTAAAGCGGTGCTGCAGTTAGAACCTTGGGAATGTTATGATGAATATTCAAATATTTTCGAGTCACAGGTACACTCAGTGACAAAACATTTCAATTTATCAGATTGTGCAGTGTGTTTTCCATCTGTGACAGCTACTCAGCACGGATTTCTACCTAGGGTTAGGCCTAAGACCTTTGAGGAGTTTCGTGACATAGCCTTTAATCTAACTTCTGTACAATGGTCTCATACAGGCCCAGAACCTAGAATAGTTAGTCCTATGCCTCTGCAACATCCTCCAATATGTTTTATGGCTCAGGGTAAGGGAAAAAAGGTAGGGGATACTCCATGGAATGTTTGTAGAATAGTAATGCTGCATAATTCTTCTATCTGGTATAAGAAATCCCTTGTAGGAAACTCTTATATTTCAGTGGTACAATTAATGTCAGTTCAAGGGAACCAGGTGCATGATTATGAATTACTACAATATAATAGTTCTGGCTACCCTTGGAATGCCTCTAGTTCAGACCTAGGCATACCTAGCTGGAGTTTCCCTTTACTAGGGTATTATCATCCCTGGAAACGTAATTTGTCTGGAGGGCTTAATGAAATGGCCATGACTCAGTGGGCTTTGAATAATTGTATCCAGAATATATCTTGTCCTCAGAATTTGACAATCTGGGAAGATGGCTTAGTGGCTTTAGAAGGAGATTATTTTGTGTGCGGTACGTTTGCGTATACAGAGCTTCCCAGAGGTTGGTCAGGTACTTGTTATATAGCCCAATTAGATACCCCGTGGTGATTTGTACCTTACCAGAACATTACTTTATTATCAACCCTGAACAATTCTGTTAGAAGAAAAAGGGATGTTTCTTCACAGGATAAGGCCATAGAGGCTGCTCAACAACTGGTAGACACTACAAAACCTTTAACTAAATCTCAAATAGATGCATTCACAGGTACTGTGTGGCTTTCAACACTTGGAGCTATAGCACCCACTTGAGAATATGGTACCCAGATTATGCGACTACAGGCAGTTGTTGAACTTACAGCCTTAGACCTTACTGAGGCAATTAGTGTCTTGCAAGGTGCAGTAAACAAAGTGTCAGCCTATGCAGCCCAGAACCGAATGGCTTTAGACTATCTCCTAGCAAAGGAAAATGGTGTATGTGGAGTAATAGTTGTTTTTTGTTGTAGTATGCTTGATAATAATGGAAAAATAGTAAAAGGCCTATTGGATAAAGTTAGAAACCGTACTTTTGTTTCACGTGATAGTTATGTAAGTTCTTTTACAGCTCTATTTGATTCTGTTTCTTCATTTTGGAATTCATTATCCAGGCCTTTGCAAGGCTTATTAGCATCATTGCTTGGCATTTTGGGGATTCTCATTTTAGGAGCATTAATTCTCTGTGTACTATCAGCTTGCTGTAAGAAATCAGTGGAATCACTGACCCCTACAATGATGTTACAGATTGACCCAGAAACTAGTTTTAATTCCACTTCAATGGCAATGTCTGAGTTTCCTTACTTTGAGAATGATTCTTTACAGAATCAGAGGAGGGACTGAAAGTAAGCTTGTCTGTACAGGGTGGTGTACACAACCAGATTGTTAAAGAAAACCTGAGAAAGAGTTAATTTTGTTCAGAACTTTGCTTAGAAATAAACTTCATATATTTGCTTACTAAGTAGGTGAAGAGGTACAAGTCCTGTAAATAAGAAAAGGGGCAGGTTGTCCTTTAGCCTTTCAGTCTCAGGGTTATTAGATATCAAGCAGTCAGCAGTAAACAGTTATGTCTTGGAATACATGTATGTCTCCTCATACTGACCTATGCTGATTAGAAATTGACCTATGATGTGATGAATACGTAATACTTGATGTAGAATAATAAAGTGAAATTATGCTGTATCCTCCAAAAGAGCCTTATAAATAAAGCAAACCATAGCTAATAGTTAGAGTAAACAAAGAGAACTTGTTTCCATTTGTTTCTCTCCGCAAAGCTTTGGTGTATCTATATAGAAGTGTGTGGTATTTTATTGCTGTCTCTTAGATTCTCTTCTCATTGCCTTGAGTGCGGATTTCTGTGACTCCAAGAGCTCTGCAGGTTGCTGGTGAGGGGGGGCAAACAGAAGCCCACACGTCATATTGGTTGTCTGATTACTGAAGTAATCTATGATTTTCAGTTTGCGAAAGAATTTGTATAATTCCACGAGTAGAAAATTTATCATGTTTTTGAGTGGGTACATACTTAAGCCCTTTATCTAGAACTTGAAGTTCTGTTTCTGTCAGTGAATATGTTGAGAGGTTAATAACTGAACTTACAGGTCCCAGTCCAGATGTCTCTTGGAAATCAGACTTTTCCCCCCCACACTATCCTTCCACCTCTTCCCTCCCCCCTTCCTCCTCCCCTTCCCCCTCTCCCTTTCCTTCCTTACTCCTCCCCCCCTTTTCTCCCCTCTTTTCCTCCCCCTCCTTTCCTCCCTCTCCCCCTCCTCTTCCCCCCCCCCCTTTTCCTCATTTGCCCCCTCTGGTTTTTCCTTTTCTTATTCTTCTTCCTTTCCCCTCCCCTTTTCCCTCCCTCTTTCCTTTCTTTCATTCTTTTCTTTCTTGCTTTATTCCTCCCTCTTAGTCCCCTTCCCCCCCTTCCCCCTCTCCCCTTGTTTCTCCTCGTGTCTCCCCTCCTCATTCACTTGGTTTAAATATATGACATTTATTGCATCATATTCAATTGAAGTATGTTGATTTAATAGTTATATTTATACACTTAATGATACACACAGACCGTGTGAGTATTATATATATAATTTTAATGTATAACTTAAGTATATTTTACCTGTGTTATCCCACTCTGTGTTTGGAATTTTAATTTTTCATTCTGTTTTCGTACTATTTTATAATATTCATGTTATTTATGTATTTTATACTTTCTTTATGAGCATTGGTTCGCTCACATGTTAGTGCCTTCATGATTTTATTGTTCACATTATATGGTTTAATGTTTTCATGGTTTTAATAAGTTAATGTTATTTATATGTTTTTTCATATTTTTATATTAAAATATTGCATTGTCTAGCTGTGTGCCCCCTGAAGAAGGCTACGGCCGAAACGCGTAGGGGTCCTATTAAACCTATTCCACCAATCTATGGCTCTTGCTCCTTGTGTGCTCCAGGGAGTGTTGTGTCCATATGGCACACTGTGGATCAATGCACACACTTGGTGTGCATATGATTGGAGTATCACAGGATCAGATCCTGGCTGTGGATTATGCATTGCATCTCCCTGTGGCTGAACTTTAGTCCACAGTGTAAGTACAGCACCAAAATGTATATAAATGCCCGTAGCATCGGAAATAAAATCCCAGATGTTGAAGCTTTAATAGGAGAGGCTGAATTGGATTTAGTGGCAGTTACAGAAACATGATTCACAGAAAACCATGACTGGGATGTAACTACATTCCTAACAGGGGCTATACAGTTCAAACAAAGGTAAGAATTTGAGGGTTTATTTTTTTTTTTTAATTGATAGCTCTCTGACTGGGAGCTCTTAAAAGAGTTTTGGTATATTTTTTAAAAACAGTTACATTCTTTTTGGTGCTTTAGTAGAAATATTTTTTTTAGTGGGATAAGTTTAAAACTCTGCTTTGGTAACTTTCTCAGTTCTTGGGAGCTGCTGACACCTAATAAGGAGTTAGTGGGCCTAATTAGCCTGTGAATGAACTGAGAGCAGCTGAGGCCTGCATAAAAGGCTTCAGAGCCCTGCACTGTTGAAGCATTCCTAACAGGGGCTATACAGTTCAAACAAATATAAGAATTTGAGGGTTTATTTTTTTTTATTGCTAGCTCTCTGACTGGGAGCTCTTAAAATGGTTTAGGTATATTTTTAAAAACAAAGTTACATTCTTTTTGGTGCTTTAGTAGAAATATTTTCTTTAGTGTGGTAGGTTTAAAATTCTGCTTTGGTAACTTTCTCAGCTCTTGGAAGCTATTGACATCTAATCAGGTGTTAGTTCCCTCCCTACCCCCCCCCCCCTAACTCCCAACCACCCCTAGTGAGCAATCTTGCTTTACAGGGCACCTTCCCATTTTAAAAAATGCAGGGACTTAGAACAGCACATTATGAATGCAATTAAAGAGATTTAACTGCTTTTTCTCTGAAAGGACAGCTGGGAAACCGGCTGGTACTTTGGTAGATCTCTCTCTTTTGTTTTAACAGATACCTAAGCTCCACAAACAGAACAGTGGCTGCCCCAGTTACAGCTTCTGCTTCTGTCCAGACAGAGGTCCCAATGCCAGTTGAAGGACCGTTTCCATGTGCAGGGTGCCTGCATGCTGAAGCTCTAAGGAAACAAGTGGAGGAACTCAGAGAAGAGGTGGTGAGGTTGAGGAGCATTCAAGACAGTGAGAAGTACATTGATGAGATGGTTCTTGCAGCAACCAAGCTCTCCAGCAGAGGAGAAGATGGGTGCTGACAGATGACGAAGGTTGGACACAAGTCACCAGGGCCTGCAGAATCACCAATCTAACTTCTACAGCCCTTGAATTGAAGAACCATTATGCAGCCCTGGAAGTGGAGGAGGTGAAAGCATCCCTGGAGGGTGAAGAACCAGAACTCAAGTACCCCAAAGTTTCAGAATCAGTGAACACAAAGAAGCGAAAGGTAGTGGTGGTTGGTGACTCTCTTCTGAGTGGTACTGAGGCATCCATCTGCCAACCAGACTTGATGTCCAGAGAGGTATTCTATCTGCCTGGTGCCAAAATCCAAGATGTTACAGAGAGTTTGCCAAGACTCATCAAGCTCACTGATTATTACCCAATGTTGCTAATCCATGTCTGAACAAATAATACTGCCAGGTATCCCTCTGAGCATATTAAAAGTGACTTCATCGCTCTGGGACAGAGGGTGAAGCAGTTAGATGCATAGGTGGTGTTCTTTTCAGTCCTCCCTGTTGAGGGTAAAGGCCAAGGCAGAGAGGCTCGCATCCTGGAAATGAATGAACGGCTGCGTGGATGGTGTCATCACGAGCGTTTTGGTTTCCTGGACCATGGGATGCTGTTCAAGGGTTGCAGAGCAGAGATGGCGTCCATCTGTCCAAGAAAGGTTGACACGTCTTCAGTAGTACACTGGCTAATCTACTGAAGAGGGCTTTAAACTAGATTCATTGGGGATGTGTGAAGAAAACCTCCAGGTAAGTGAAAGCCCGCAGATAAGTGATACATTAAATACCTTTATGGAAAAGGGGTAACATATGCAAAGCAGTGTTTATAAATGCTCGTAGCATGAGAAATAAGATCCCTGATGTTGAAGCTTTGGTGGGAGTGGCCAACTTGGATTTAGTGGCAGTTAGAGAAACATGGTTCACAGGAAACCATGACTGAGATGTAACTATACCTGGCTATACTTTATTCAGAAAGGACAGGGTAGGAAGAAGGGGAGAAGGAGTGGCACTATATGTAAAAAATACTATTAAAACTTTGGAATTACAGAGCTTAAAAGGGAGAGAGGAGGCATTGTGGGTTAAACTAGAAAGAGGGAAAGATAAATCTATTTGCATTGGCATGATATACAGACCTCCCTCAGAATAGGAAGAGGTGGATAGAGAGTTAATTGAAGACATACACAGCATTGCTACGAAAGGGGAAGTGCTACTGATAGGGGATTTCAATATGCCAGATGTTGATTGCAGTATCATCTAGAAGTAAAGAGATCCTGGATTCTCTACAGGGAGAACTATTCAGGCAATTGGTAACAGACCCCACACATGAAGGGGCCATACTGGACTCGGTGCTTACCAATGGTGAAAGTGTTTCTGATGTTATAGTGGGAGATCTTTTTGCATCCAGTGATCACCAGATGGTGTGGTTCAGTATTAGGACTAGGGCTGTTAAAATCCATTCAAAGGTGAGGGTGTTTGACTTTAGGAAGACTAACTTTGCCAAGATGGGCCAATACCTCAGGGAGTCGTTAGTGGGATGCGAACAGCTGGGGGATGTAGAAAAACAGTGGGCAAAACTGAAAGGGGATATTTTAAGGGCTACCAACCTTTTTGTTAAAATGGTAAATAAAGGTAAAAAGAAAAGGAGACTGATACGGCTTTCAAAAGAAGCAGCTGAAAAGGTAAAGAAAAAGAGGGAGGCCTTCATGAAATACAAGAGATCACAGAGAGAGGAAGACAGGCATCTATATTTGGAAAAACGTAGAGAATTTAGCAAAGTAGTCAGGAAAGCAAAGATTCAAAAAGAAGAGGAAATAGCCAATGCAATAAAATGGGGGGATAAGACATTTTTCAGATATGTTAGTGAGAAGAGGAAGGGCAAAAGTGGTATTGTCAGACTCAAGGGTGAAAGGGAGGAATATGTAGAAGCTGATGAGGATAAAGCGGAATTGCTTAACAATATTTCTGTTCTGTGTTCACAGATGAAGAACCAGGAGCAGGACCTTAGAAAACACCCATAAACAGGAACTGAAGTGAGGGACATCTTGAACAATTTTAAGAAGACTGTGTTTGTGAGAAACTAGCTAAGCTTAAAGTAGACAAAGTGATGGGACCGTATGGGATACACCCTAGAATACTGAGGGAACTTGGGGATGTTCTAGCAGCTTCACTGACTGACCCTTTCAATGCCTTGTTGGAGTTGGGAGTGGTGTCAAAGGACTGGAGAGAGGCTCATGTGGTGCCTTTACACAAAGCGGAAATAAGGATGTAGTTGAAAACTACAGACCAGTTAGTTTAACTTCGGTGGTGAGTAAATTATTGGAAACCCTGCTGAAAGAGAAAACAGTGAGGTTTCTGGAGTTTAGCAGATTACAGGATCCGAGCCATCATAGATTCAGCAGAGGCAGGTCTTGTCAGACAAATCTGATTGATTTCTTTCACTGGGTGACCAGGGAGTTGGACCAAGGGAGAGCCCTAGATGTGGTGTATTTAGATTTCAGTAAAGTCTTTGACACCATTCCCCACAGGAGACTTATAAACAAACTGAGCACCCTAGGGATGGACCCTAAAGTTACTGCTTGGGTTCGAAATTGGTTGTGTGGGAGGCGACAAAGAGTACAGGTAAATGGAGCTCACTCTGAGGAGAAGGACGTTACCAGTGGTGTGCCCCAGGGATCTGTCCTTGGTCCGATTCTTTTTAACATCTTTGTTAGTGATATAGTGGAAGGGCTGTCAGGTAAGGTTTGCCTCTTTGCGGATGATACCAAAATCTGCAATAGAGTAGACACCCAGGAAGGTGTAGATAACATGAGGAGGGATCTAGCTAAGCTTGAAGAATGGTCTAGAATTTGGCAGCTGGATTTAATGTTAAAAAATGTAAGGTCATGCATTTGGGCTGCAGCAATCCAAGGGAGCAATATAGTATTTTATTTATTTATTTATTTAGTATACATTTGTATACCGCTACTTCCAGCGATCAGCAGCGGTTTGATTACAGATTGGAAGTTGTCAAATCATGACAGGAAATTTTTTTTTTTTTTTTAATAGTAGTTTTTATTCAGTTTTAACATATAAAATAACAATACAAACGATCGTGATATAGCAGGATACAAGCAGATGTTAGTGATCAAAATAGCAAAAGAATATAATAACTTGAACAAGACAGTACAATAACGTTAACAAGAACTAGTATCAGTCCATGCCAGCACGCCACCCTCCCTCTCTCCGTTCAATGTGGTTACAGCAGAGACCATTCCACAAGGCAGCCTCCAGCAATCATTTTCATCAAACATAATTTTGTAAAGCTGACCATTTCTTACTTAGTTTACCAGACCATGGGTTCTTGGCTATATAGATCTCTTCGTAGGTCTTATGTAGGATTAAGAGAGACTCCACCAATGCTCGAAACAAGCTTTGTCGAGATTCTTCCAGTGTATTAGAACTATTTTAAGCGCTATCCCGAGCATTAAGTCCAGCAGTTTACCATCCCATTTCATCAGAGTAGGTTCCAGAGCTATGGATTTATATATCACTATCCGATAAGTGATAGGAGTTTGTAGGTTGAGGATCTGTGATATGCGTTCCCAAACTCTGTTCCAATATATTTCCAGGGATTTACAATGGAACAACATATGTGCCAGTGTCCCAATTTCCATGTTACAGGACCAACATCGATTTCCCTCCTGTAGTGTCCATTTCATTTTCTTAGCCGGTGTAATATGCGCTCGATGTGCTATAAAGTACATAGATTGTGTGAGAGACGCTGCTCTCGTGGCACGTATTTGAGTTCCCCAAAAAGTGTCCCAATTTTCCGGAGGTAGATCTTGACCGGTTTCAGTAGCCCACACCGACTGTATCTTAGAACATGTCTTGTCACTTTTGGATCGGAGAATCGCAACACATCTTGAAACAGCTTTAGCATCTGTTTGTAATTCTTGAAGTTTCTGTCGCAGTGGCCATCCTGTACGTATCAAGACAGGTGACACACCCGCTTTGCTCATGCAGGATCGGAGCTGACACCATTGGAAATATCATGTATTAGGCAATCGGAATTCCGTTCTTAATCTGTCAAAGGTTTTAAATGCACTTCCATTGATCAGTTGTCCAATGGTGATAAGATCATGTTCCACCCATTTTTTCCATAAGACAGGCTTCCCTCCGATGATAAGGCGCGGGTTCAGCCATATGGGCATATCTGCGGCAAAGTCATCCCCTCCATCGATACATGATGCCAATAATCGACAGGCATGCTGTGTTTCTCGGATAATAGCATTATGTGGTGCAGTCTGGTCTACTACTGTGCCTACCAGTAGCCATGTGGGCAGGGGGGAATGTAGGGCCCGCTCCACACTCAGCCATCTAGGTCCTTTATCCGTGTCGTCAGAGTCGACCCATTGAGCACCCTGCTTTAAAAGAGAGGCAGTGTGTAGCCAGCCGAGATCTGGGAAATGGACACCTCCTTGTGTATTAGGTAACTTCAGTTTCCAGGCAGCTATTCGAGGTACTCGGTTGTTCCATAGAAAGGCTATCAGTTGACTATTCATTTTCTTATAGAAGGCTGACGGGAAACGTAAGGGTATCATACTTAATATATAGCTGAGTTTTGGTACCAACATCATTTTTATCGTTTCTAGCCTGCCCCACCAGCTCAAATGAAGGGGGGTCCACTTGCAGATGTTATCATGTACAATTTCTTGACACATCTTAATGTTGATTGCAACAGTCTCTTCCAAGGTGGTGCCATAGGTCACGCCCAGGTATCTAAAGGATGACTTCTCATATTGAAAGGGGTATCCACGCATCATTTCTTCGCTGACCTGTTCATTCAGAGGAATAATTGTTGTTTTATTCAAATTTACTTTATATCCGGATATCGCTGAGTATGCATCTATGAGTTGCAGTGTTTCAGGAAGGTCTGATGGTTGAAGAAAAATGAGCAGGTCATCGGCATATGCTGACAATTTACAGGGACCATCAGCTAACTCAATTCCTTTTATGTTTTCCTTCTGTCGGAGCGCTATTAATAAGGGTTCCAGGGCTAAATTAAAAAGCATCGGTGACAGGGGGCAACCCTGTCTGGTCCCTCTTTGCAACTGAAAAGGGGCTGAGAGGTGTGAGTTGACCGCTATTCGAGCTGTGGGTTTGGTATATAACAATTCAACGCGTTTTAGGAACTTTTCTCCTATCCCAAACCACCGTAGGGATCGAAATAGAAAGGACCATTCCAGTCGATCGAAGGCTTTTTCGGCATCCAATGCTAGCCCTATCAGGGGCTCGGCCTTGGTCTTGGCAGATGCCAGTACATGTGCCAATAATCTTCCATTATCTGTAGTGGATCTGTTTTGTATAAATCCACATTGATCCTCATGTATCAAATCTTTTAAGATCCGTCCTAATCGGTTAGCAAGCACTTTAGCATAGATTTTATAATCAGAGTTTAGGAGAGAGATGGGTCTGTAATTCTCTATCTTTTGTGTATCCCTGCCCGGTTTCGGGTGAATGACCACCACAGCCTCTGCCAGGGCTCCAATCTCTGGAGATTCATCTTGCAGGCCACTGTAGTAGATCTGTAGCATGGGAGCCAATTGAATGCAATATTTATTATAGAATTCCAGCGGGATACCATCTGGACCGGCGGCTTTGCCACGAGCCATCTGTTTGATCGCATCTTGTATTTCAGTTACTGAGATCTCTTGTTCCAGCGTTCGACTTTGATGACTGGTTAATGTGGGTCCTACTATCTTGGAGACAAAATCTTCAAAGGCTCTGTCACTACATTGGGTATCTGAGCGATAGAGTTCCTCATAGAATTCTTTGCAGCAGTCTAGTATTTTGTCAGATCTCAGGAGAAGGCCCCCGGAATTGTCCTGCAACGCCGCTATAGCGGTCTTGCTGGTTTTTGGTCTGAGCTGCCGAGCTAAGAGGGATCCTGAGCGGTTGCTGTCATAGTAGTATATACTACGTTGTAGCTGGATACTACTCAGTGCTTCTTTGTTGAGGAGAGCATTATATTGGTATCGCAATTTTTGGAGTCTAATCAATATCATTGAGTCAGCTCTTTTGGCTAGTAACCTTTCCCCAGCTTTTATTTGGAGTTCCAATTCATCTTTTTCTTTTTTCCTGGCTTTACGCCGTCTAATGGTGTAGGTGGTAATATGAGCTCGTATGGTCGCTTTAAAACCTTCCCACCAGCTCCAGATGGAGGTATCAGTGGGTGTATTATATTTAAAATAGGTCTCAATTTCCCCTGACAGTAGCTGTACAAAGGAGTCATCCGCTAGTAGGGATTTATCAAATGTCCATCTTGGCGGAACATGCTGTGTAACGTTGGTATTCAACACTAGGGAGACAGCGGCGTGATCCGATACCGTTGTAGCATATATCTCTGCGGACAACACTTGGGGCATCAGCTCTGTGGACAATAGGAAGAAATCGATCCTGGTTTGGGTATTATGTGGGATGGAATAAAATGTGTAGTCTCTTTCTTGGGGATGAAGTAGGCGCCAGGGGTCTACCAAGTGTAGCTCTGTTATGATGCCTTTAAGAATCGCCTGCGATTTGACTTTGTCTACAGCCCGATAGGGCGTGCGATCTAACAGTGGATCCAAGATGACATTGAAATCGCCCCCTAATATGATATTGGTGTGAGCCGCGGCTGTAACTTCTTTAGCTATCAGTTTGAAAAAGTTAGGGTCATCGAGGTTGGGCGCGTAAATATTGAAGAATGTGTAAAGCTGTTGATTTATTTTCATCGTCACTCTGGCCCATCGACCTAGCGGATCAATCCGTGTGTCGGTAATGGCAGATTGCAGGAATTTGCGCACTAATATTATTACCCCCCCTTTGCGTTGAGTGGCAGAGGCCGAGGCCGCCACCAGGAAGTATTTAGAGGTTACTTTCTGCGATTCAGTATCTGTTAAATGTGTCTCTTGTAAGAGGGCAATATCTGCTTTTTTTGCTGGCAGTACGCTAAAATCTTCTTTCGCTTGACAGGGCCAGTAATACCTTTTACATTTAACGAAAGCATTAAAAGATCACTAGACATCAACGTTGGAATAAGCTGTCTTATAGGTGAAAGCTATCCTATGGATAGGCCTGCCGCATGCTTGCATTTGCGTGTATGTGGAGGGTTTTGTACTGGACTGGACTGACACAAACAACTGCATAACTGGCAAACATTGTATCGCTAAGGTGAACACAATCCACTGAAACAGTAACCAACCCCGACCTCCCGTTGCCACCCCTACATTTCAAGCAGAAATATCTGTTTAATTAAAACTATTTAGAACATCAGAAATACAATCAATGAGGTGTTTAACAAGGCTTAAGGCGTTCTAAAATTTGTGAGAACGCACGGCCGCACCCCCTGAGTATATGCTGAGTTCTCTACACTGCGTGAGAGATCAGAATATTGACCTCAGGTTTCCATACCGCATTTTTCTTGTAGAAAAGTTTTCAGTTTTTCAGCATCAACAAAATTCCTCGTTTCATTATGCAGCGTGACCCGCATGGTTCCTGGGTAGTATAGCCCGTATCTTGCCTGTGCACTTTGTAGCATGGGTCTACAGGCCAGCAACGCTTTTCTCCGATCTACCGTTTGCTTGCTCAAATCCGGATAAAGTGCTACTTTGTGTCCCTGGATTTGCAGTGATCCGGCCTTCCGTGCAGCTTGAAAGATCTGTAGGACCTGTGGGTATCTCAGTACCTTCATTATGAGTGGGCGCGGGTATCGTGTGTTTTCAGCTTTGTGTGTTGGGATTCGATGGGCCCGTTCTAGTTCAAAAGGCCTTGCAAAGACAAGCTGCAGCATCTCCGGTATGGTTTTTTTTCCAGAAATCCAATCGGATCGGTACCTTCAGCGCCTTCAGGGACTCCAACAAGGCGGATATTATTTCTACGGGAATGGTTATTTTGATCTTCAATCAGATTTTCTATGTGCCGGACTCGTTTGGCCAAAGGGCCCAGCTGTTCTAATGCAACGCCATGCTTCTGGGTTTGTAATTCAACTGCATTAAGTCGAGTGGTGATGGTGAGGAGTTTCTCTTTTACCTCCAGCAAGTCTTCTTGAATCATGTTCAGTGAACTAGAATTGGCTGCAATCATTTCTTTAACGCATTTCAATTCCTGTAGCACTTCACGTAGGCCACCGGCAGTCACTCCCTCCTTCTCTCCCGCGGCCATTTTCTGCGGGGAACCCACTTCGGGTTTGGATCGTTTCGCTGCTGAGCCGGATCCCTGTGGAAATTCCAGCCGGGCAGGCTTCAGGGATGCCATCCAGCTGTATTGAGGTGTTATTGATGTAGGTAGGGGGTACAAACTTCAATGGAATACCGGGATATGTTCAGGATTCTTGGGCAGCAACGGGAGCAAAAATTCAGGCGTCCATTCTGTTCAGTGGCTAGCTCCGCCCCCTATGACAGGAAATTTTTGAGGTATAAACACATTGATTAGACAGGAAAGCACAGCACACAGAGAACTATTTTACAGGGAACATGGGCTATGGAGGGTTAAGTGGCTTGCCCAAGACCACAAGGAGCACCTGTGGGACTAGAAACCCCAGTCCTTCCGGCCCAAGGTTGCTGTCCTCTAGTGGGATTTGAACCCCCGACCTTCCGGCCCGAAGTACCTTGCCCCAACCACTAGGCCACTCCTCCACTCCAGTATAGGGGGTGAAGTACTTTTGCCCACTAAAGAAGAGCGGGACCTAGGTGTGATCGTGTCTGATGATCTTAAAGTAGCTAAACAGGTAGAAAAGACAATGGCAAAAGCTAGAAGGATGCTTGGGTGCATACGGAGAGGAATGGCTAGCAGAAAAAAGGAGGTGATAGTGCCTCTGTATAAATTTTTGGTGCAACCTCATTTGGAGTATGGTGTGCAATTCTGGAGACCGCACCTTCAAAAGGATATAAACAGTATTGGATCAGTACAGAGAGTGGCTACTAAAATGGTTAGTGGTCTTCATTATACGGCATATGAGGACAGACTTAAGGATCTTTTTTTTTTTTAATTTAATCTTTATTAAATTTCCAATACAACTCCAGAATATACTGAATATGAATACAGATATAATACAAAACACAAAGAAAGAAGAAAATCCAAACAACCTGGCATAGACCTCAATATTATATAACCACAATAAGGTCCCAAGCTAAAAAGAAATATTAATAAGAAAATCAATAAGGAAGACCCCAACCCAAAGAGCCTTCCATAGGAGCAATCCTGTTAAATGTGGCAGCCGGTGCGGGAATAAAACCACCAACCCCTCCTTACCCTGAAGAAAAGAACTCAATTGCTTGGGTTCAAAAAAAGAAATTGCTTTGATTTATATAATACCAAATATTTACACGGGTACTTTAACTTAAATTGTGTACCCAAATCGAGAGACCTGTTCTGAGATTGTATTTCTTGAAAATGTCTGTTTCCCAATTTATGGGGTCAAAAATTTTGATATTTCTTGATTTATCAAGGGACACCCTAACAAGGAGGAAAGAATTCCTGGCGTTGCATCAGACTTAAGGATCTTAAGATGTACACCTTAGAGGAAAGGTGGGATAGAGGTGATATGATTGAGATGTTTAAATACCTCCGTGGCATAAATGTGCAGGGGGAGAGCCTCTTTCAACTGAAAGCAAGTTCTGCTATGAGGGGACATGGGATGAGGGTGAAGGGGGATAGATTCAGGAGTGATATGCAGAAATATTTCTTTACGGAAAGAGTGGTGTATCCGTGGAATAGTCTCCCAGTGGAGGTGGTAGAGATGAGGACAGTATCTAAATTCAAAAAAGCATGGGACAAACACAGAGGATATCTAAAGGAAAAAAGGGCACTGTTGTAGTTGTTGATATGGAAGGACAGACTAGACAGGCCATGTGGTCTTTTTCTGTCGCCATATTTCTATGTTTCTATGTTTCTAACTATACCAGGCTATACTTTATTCAGAAAGGACAGGGCAGGATGAAGGGGATGAGGAGTGGCACTATATGTAAAAAAATAATATTGATGCTTTGAAGCTACAGAGCTTAAAAGGGAGAGAGGAGGCACTGTGGGTTAAACTAGAAAGAGGGAAAGAGAAATCTATTTGCATTGGCATGATATACAGACCTCCCTTGCAGGAGGAAGAGGGGGATGGAGAGTTAATTGAAGACATATGCAGCATTGCTAGAAAAGGGGAACTGCTACTGATAGGGGATTTCAATATGCCAGATGTTGATTGGCACATTCCTGCTGCAGTATCATCTAGAAGTAAGGAGATCCTGGATTCTCTACAGGGAGAACTATTCAGGCAACTGGTAACAGAACCCACGTGTGAAGGGGCCATACTGGACTTGGAGCTTACCAATGGTGAAAGTGTTTCTGATGTTATAGTGGGAGATCATTTTGCATCCAGTGATCAACAGATGGTGTGGTTCAGTATTTGGACTAGGGATGTTAAAATCCATTCAAAAATGAGGGTCTTAGACTTTAGGAAAACTAACATTGCCAAGATGGGCCAGTACCTCAGGGAGTCATTCATGGGATGGGAACAGCTGGGGGATGTAGAAAAACAGTGGGCAAAACTGAAAGGGGATATTTTAAGGGCAACCAACCTTTTTGTTAAAATGGTAAATAAAGGTAAAAGGAATAGGAGACCAGTATAGTTTTCAAAAGATGTAGCTGAAAAAGTGAAGAAAAAGAGGGAGGCCTTCTTGAAATACATCTATATTTGGAAAAACTTAGAGAAGCTAGCAAATTAGTCAGGAAAGCAAAGATTCAAAAAGAGGAAAAAATAGCCAATGAAGTAAAATGGGGGAATAAGACATTTTTCAGATATGTTAATGAGAAGAGGAAGGGCAAAAGTTATATTGTCAGACTCAAGGGTGAAGGGAGTAATATGTAGAAGCTGATTAGGATAAAGCGGAATTGCTTAATAGATATTTCTGTTCTGTGTTCACAGATGAAGAATCAGGAGCAGGACCTCAGAAAACAGGACTAGAAGCGAGGGACAACTTGAACAATTTTCAGAAGACTATGTTTGTGAGAAACTAGCTAAACTTAAAGTAGACAGGTCTTGTCAGACAAATCTGATTGATTTCTTTGACTGCGTGATCAGGGAGTTGGACCAAGGGAGAGACCTATATGTGGTGTATTTGGATTTCAGTAAAGCCTTTGATACTGTTTCTCACAGGTGACTTATAAACAAACTGAGCACCCTGGGGATGGATCCTAAAGTTACTGCTTGGGTTAAAAATTGGTTGAGTGGGAGGCAACAAAGGGTACAGGTAAATGGAGCTCACTCTGAAGAGAAGGAGTTTACCAGTGATGTGCCCCAAGGATTTGTCCTTGGTACGATTCTTTTTAACATCTTTGTTAGTGATATAGCGTAAAGACTGTCGGGTAAGGTTTACCTCTGTGTGGATGATACCAAAATCTGCAATAGAGTAGACAACTAGGAAGGTGTAGCATGTGGAGGGATCTAGCTAAGCTTGAAGAATGATCTAGAATTTGGCAGCTAAAGTTTAATGTTAAAAAATGTAAGGTCATGCATTTGGGCTGCAAAAATCCAAGGGAGCAATATAGTATATGTGGAAAAGTACTTTTGTCTACTAAAGTGATCTTAAAGTAGCTAAACAGGTAGAAAAGGGGATGGCAAAAGCTAGAAGGATGTTGGGTGCATAGAGAGAGGAATAGCCAGCAGAAGAAAGGAGGTGATAGTGCCTCTGTATAAGTCTTTGGTGTGACCTCATTTGGAGTATTGTGCAATTCTGGAGACTGAATCTTTAAAAGGATATAAACAGACTGGAATCGGTACATAGGGTGGCTACTAAAATGGTTAGTGGTCTTCATTATAACGCATATGAGGACAGACTTAGAGGAAAGGCGCGATACAAGTGATATTATTGAGATGTTTAAATACCTCCGTGGCATAAATTGAAAGCAAGCTCTGCTACGAGGGGACATGGGATGAAGGTGAAAGGGGATAGATTCAGGAGTGATATGCAGAAATATTTTTTTGTGGAAAGAGTGATGGATCCATGGAATAGTCTCCCAGTAGAAGTGGTAGAGATGAGAACAGTATCTGAATTCAAAGAAGCATGGGACAAACATAGAGGATCTCTAAAGGAAAAAGGGGACTGTTGTAATGGTTGATATGGGAGGACAGACTAGATAGGCCATGTGGTATTTTTATGTCATCATGTGTCTATGTTTCTAGGACCGGGAAAATCTACTTCTGGCCCCGGGACAAGCATTGTGGAACATGTGTGACTTTTGGGAACCTGTTAGAAACTTGTGACCTTTATTGGCAAGTGTTGGAAACAGGATACTGGTCTTGATGGTCTTTGGTCTGACCCAGCATGGCATTTATTAGGTTCTTATGATCTAGTGAGGCTTGAAGAAGAATTTAGCAGTGAGATTTAATGCTAAAAAATGCAGGATCATGCATTTGAGCTGCAAAAATCCAAGGGAGTGGTACAGTATAGGGGGTGAAGTACTTCTGTCTATGAAAGCAGAGCAGGACCTGGGGGTGATTGTTTATGATAAGCTTGAAAAGGCTAAACAGGTAGAAAGGGTGATGGTGAAATTGAGAAGTATGCATGGGTACAACGAAGAGGAATATCTAGCAGAAAGAATGAGGTGATAGTGCCTCCCTATAAGTCTTGGGGGTATGTTTACTTAACCCCGGTAAAGTCACCACCGGTAAGGGCAGAGTTAAGGTGCCTGAAGCCATATAAGGCAGTGGATGGGTAGGTGTCATTCCAGCATTAGGGTGCCTCGGGCCATTTAACGTGAGCTAACAGGACCAAGTGCAGTAAGGTGACAAATGTCCTAACGAGAGACAAAGTGCCCTAACAAGACTTCCTAAGGAGGGATAAGGTGTTCTAAGGAGAGATAAGGCATCCTAAGGAGAGACATTGTGCCCTAAGGTGTTAAGCACGAAAACAGCTCTAACTCAAATGCCGGATAGAGCACCAAGGAATGTCAATGTAAAAAGGTGATGGAAGGAAAGACAGGTGGGAGTTGATGGACCTGCCATATCAGTAAAGTGGACAAGCATGTGGGAGGCAGCTGTACCGATGCACAGGGTGGTGCCAATGTAAAGTTCTGCAAAGTCAGTGTGAGGCCTAGGATGGGAAAGACCTGTCACCCAGTGGAGGCAGAAGCAGCAGGATGTTTGCAGCGACAGGAGGACAGAGTAGGAGTGGCAACATGCTGGAGAGGTGAACGCGAAGAGCTGAAATGCAGAAAAGAGTACCGGTGTAGCTCATGGAGCAATAGCCTGCACAAAAAGACATGACTGTACACAGCCAACAAAGATAGATAGATGGGCCGAAGGACGGATCGTGGCTGAGGAGAGGGTATTATGGGCTGGCAGCACCAAAGTGCAGAGCCCTGACTGTTACAGGCATAAAAATGATCTGAGCAACACAGAAGCAAAAAGAACAAGTAGGAATCAAACCCCCTGTTTCTTGCTTATGGAGACAGTGTACTAACCAGCAGGCTACCCAGCATTATTATGCTGATGCCATGCCTGCCAACTAGCAGGGGGGGGGGGGGGGAGGGAGGATGTCTAGACTTGCATGGAGTTGCTTTTAAGGGTTCTGCTAGCCCTACCAGTACAATTAGGAGTAGGCCTGGAACACCTCCTGTACCAACCGCCTAGGTCTTACAGTCATGCAAAGCAAGCACAGTCAGACTGCACCTGCTACCCACCACTGGGTTTACCAGCCATGCACATACCACTGCAGACAGTCCACTGCTCAATGCACATTGCAGATTGCACATACATTGAGTGACCATCAAACCCCCAGGACAGGAAGTGCACACACAACATTAAAGTTAGACACTATACTAACAATATGTGGATACATAGCCGTGCCATGGTCACTGCTCGGTCAGAGTAAGAGTGTCCTCCCAGCACGACATGCTGTGGTCACCCGGTCCATGCACATGTCAGTCAGGCACTACCATATCCCAGACATTGCCCTACCCCCGATGCAGACACATCCTGGCCAATCCTCCCTGTTTTAGGCCATACCCATAATACATTGCTCCTCATCATGCACATTTTCAGGCTAATGCTGAAAACAGTTCAGGCACTGTGATGCTCAGTAAGGTGTAGAAAACCACAAAGCAATGAATAGACATACACATACACACACACACTCACATCGATGCAATGTGCAAAAATGGGAATGGTTGGCATTCCTGCCTGGTTCCAGTCTCAGCTCAGGCATTGTTAAGGTTGCTCATTGTGCAGGAGCTAGTAGTGCGCTTTGATGTTAACATCCGCTCAGTGTGCTGGTGCTGTCAACCTGATTCTCCATCAAAGCTAAGGACAGTAGAACCTGTCTGTCTGTCTGTGTGTTTGTACCCTTGTTTGCTGATTCATTGGGGGTTACACATGTTGGTGTTGTACCTGCACTGGGGAATAAAATTTAGCTACAAGGACATGCGCTGTCTGATCCATAGCCAGGACCAAAATCTGTGACTTTCTGCTCATATATACTCCAACTGTGTGTAGTGCACCTCAGTACTGCCGCATGGTTACAACCATCCCTGGGAATGACATGCTTCCCGTCTGACAGAACTTGGCACGTGTTGCATTGTGCATGGTGTACTGTATCAGGGCATGGCTTTGGTCTTCTGCAACCGGGTGCCACTGTCCCCTCCGCGAACACCCCCTACATCATGCTGACATGCCCATGTGCTGTCAGTGTTGGTGGTGCGCAGTCCCAGGCCAGCCAACATGCAGTTTGGCGGGAGCCTAGGGTACAGGGTCTGTAGGGGGGGGCAGACGCATACAAGGATGGCCACACATCTCCCCCACAAGCATCTGCTTCTCCAGGGATCCCATCACCTCCTGCCAATGTCATGTCTCTTCATCCTGGGGAAGAGAAGGCTGAGGGGTGTTATATTAGAGGTCTATGAAATATTGCCTGGAGTAGATTGGGTAAACGAAGATCGATTGTTTACACCATCAAAATGTAATAGGAATAGGGGACATGCAATGCAGCTACAGTGTAAGCCATTGAAGGTTACAGGGAGTGAATGATTTCTCAGTTAACGCGTATTCAAACTCTGGAATTCATTTCCGGAGGATGTCATAAAGGCTGTTAGTGTACCTGGGTTTCAGGAATGTTTGGAGAGGTTCCTGGGGAGCGGTCCATAAACCGTTACTTATGAGGGGCCCAGAATATCCCCTGCTTGCCCAGTACATGCACTGTGGATCCTGTGTGTCTTTTGGAGAAACTGCTAGGTTACTTGTGACCTAGATTGGCTACTGTTGGACACAGGATACTGGGCATGATGGACCTTGGTCTGACAAAGTCTGGCATATTTTCAAGTCCTATATTTTTATGTGCCTGGTCTGCACTGTGCATCAGAGGATCCCACTGTATGACCCAGGTACAGCCTCCTTTGCCCCATTTTCACCATCAATATAGTGTCCTTTCATACTTGGGCACTATGTTGTTGCTGCTAATGGAGCACTACTATCACTCGCTTGGGTTCCCCTGCCTGTGTATCACATTGCAGATATTTAAATAGGCTCTCTCTCTCCTCAAAATACACCCTTTCTGTGAGGTTTTGATATGCATTAGGGTTGCTGCCGTTAAGGTGCCATCGTTAAGGGAGCAAGCCTTGTTCCCGCCCCATTCCCTGCCCATTGACCCCCCACTCTCCACCTATTCTCCACCCACAGGGCGCTTTACAATGCTGATACCATTAGCACATGTTCTAACAGCACACGTGCCCTATTAACTCTTGCTAACAGCTTGCGTGCCCTGTTAGCGCACGTAACGGCATGCTTGCTCCTTTAGCGCTGTTTAGTAAACATACCCCTTGGAGTATTGTGATCTACTTGAGCTTTGCAGTATAATGGCTCCGTATATTCTTTTCATCTTTTCTTGATCTTGGTAACATCATTTAACATGGATCCTTGAGCATCTTTTATCATTCCAACTGAAGGCTGGAATTTTTTTCTTTAACTCTTGTAGCTTTAGGAAAGCCAATCTTGTTCTTCCTCTAATAGTTTTGTATAATAGTTTCTATTCCCTTGCATGCATCATTGCAGTACTTCTCTTTGATTGCATCTCTCTTCCTCTTGCATTAGCCTCTCTGCATTTCTAAGCAATTTTCAGTTTCTTTGGTCATGCATTTTGGCTGTTTTTGCTTTATCACCTTTCACAGAGAATTTTCACTTTCTTCGAGCACAACTTTCTTGAAGTCATCCCATAGCTCTTCTGGTGCTCTGTCATTTATATCCTAAGTAGAAAATCGATTTCACAGGCAATCTTTAAATTCCAGTGGTATATTTTAAAAATCATACTTTGCTGCATTCATGAGTGGCTTGTTCTTTTTCAGCGTTAGCTTGGATTTCCATACTAGTAGCTGGTGATCTGTTTCACAGATTTTGCCTTTATTGATGTTATTGAGCTTTTTCATCATTGACTTCGACAGAAGTAGTCAATTTGATTTTTGTACAGTCTATTGGGTGAGGTTCATGTGTACAGTAGTTTCATCTGTTGCTAGAAGAAGGTGTCTGAGATGAATAGATTAATGGTCTTGCAGAATTCTATCAGTCTTTCTCCAGTATCGTTCCTGTTGCCAAGCCCATATTTTTTAAACTACTGTGCCTTCTTCTCTTATTTCCAACTTTTGTGTTTGAGTCACTTACAACTATTGGTATATTTTGTTTGCATGTTCTGTCATTTTCAAAATGTACTTGTTTATATAACTGATCAACTATGTCCTCTGTTGCATTTATTGTTGATACATGTACCTGAATAATACTTGTGCTGATGGGCATCCCTCATTGATGAATAGAAATTAAACATTCTCCGACTACATTTCATTTTATTACAGTTCTTGAAAGTTTTTTCTTAATTAAAAATGCAACATCATTTCTTTGTCTTTAATTTCCATCATAGTATACCATGTGATCATCAGATTCGAAGTTCCCCAATGTCAGTCCATATCAGTTCACTGACACCCAACACATCAAATTGTGCATGTTCTAGTTCATTCTTGACCACTTCTAGCATCCCTTGGTTCATGGTTCACGCATTCCATGTCCTAGTATATAAGACATATTTGCAGTTTCTGACTCTCATTTCATGTGCAGCTACTTCAGTAGTCAGACATCCCAAGGGTTTTGTTCTAACCATATCATAAATGCTGGCTTTACTTTGAAAAGTCTTTAGCTCTTCCCCAGTTGAGTACCCGCCAACCTAGGGCACTCATCATCTAGCACTATATCACAATTTGTTTTGTGGTGAATATCCATTGGGTTTTCGTGGCAAGATATGAATGCTGATTGCAAGGTCTTTCTTCCACACAGGACATGCCAGTGTTGTTACTGTTGGCACAGAAATATGATGCTCCACTACAAACATTGCAGGTGGTTTGTCTATCTGGTACCTCAGATGAGAGCAGTACGTCTTGGGAAACCCTGTCAGTAGTTAAACTACTGATATCATAGCTCTCAGCATCACTGATACACGCGAGCCCTGCAGCATGACAAGCTTCAAACCAAGCAAGGGTGGTCATCTAAATAATAGGGTCAAAACTTCCTCCACTATCAGGTACTATGTGAAGCAACATAAAAACCTGTAAAAATGCTTTGAACATATATATAGAAAGCTTGCCTTCACAAACCAACATTAACATCCAAAACAAAAGAGCAACAACTCTGCCTATGAATAACAGGCAACAAATACAGCAACATGTCCTAGAACACCAATGTATCTATAATGGGAAGGTGCAGATGAGAAAACAGTGCAAGCCGGATTGGATAGAAATTACATACTAACAGAATATCTGACCATGGTCACACATGCAAAACACAGGCCCTTACTAAATACAGAATAAGTGGGCATGACTAGAAATAGAACAATGCAGATAAAACTGAACTAGAAGCCAAACTTTGCTTGCAATGCAGCAATGTAGAAATAGAACCAGAAATGCAAAAGACAAAGACATCAGAGATATTGTACACATTTCCAAAAACTAATGGAGAAAATAAAAGATTGCCGCACAAAAGAATGAGCAAGAAGAACTCTGTAAACTCCTGGGGAAAAGAGGAGAAAGAGCAGCCATGGCAGTAAAATATGTCATATCCTGCTACTGGGCAAGAAATATGACCTAACCAGAGGCAATGTTGCCCAGGACCAGAACCTGGAAATGGTCTTTGTTATTGATCTGTCTGTAAATTTATTTTATTGTTGTTACTTCTAAATTATGTCCTTCTGTCTTTTACCTGTCCTTTAAGGGGTTTACTTTAGAAGGCTTATTCACAATTTCCACATGTAAGCTCTGGCCTTACTTGTGAAAAGAGCATCCACATATAAATGGTGATTTAAGAAAGGGCTCAATTTAGAGGTGGCTATCCTTAATAGATAAGAATTACAAGGGTCATATTGGGGTAATGATTAGGGAGTGGTCTGGGTCAGTCAAGAATTTACACGCATAGTCCCCATTTCATTTAGGGAATAAAAGTGTATGCCCCAAAAGGTCCATAAACCATTATTAAGAAGTGACCGAAGATATCAATGCTTGACCCAGTACAAGCATTGTCGAACTTGTGTCTTTTGGGGAAACTGCTAGGTACATATGGCCTAGATTGGCCACTGTTGGAAACAGAATACTGGGCTTGATGGACCTTGGTCTGACCCAGTATGGCATATCTTATGTTCTTATGTCCATGTCTGTACTTACACATGTTCGCTGGCATGCTAGGTTTAAAAAAAAGTGTATGTTTTGGCTAGTTCTTTATAGTAGGGATTAAGGGAGTTATCATCAAGCCTCCCTTATTTATTTCCCTCTCCAAATTAAACTTAGATAATGATAGGAGCCTCAGTAGTTAACTGGTGTCATTAATACTGGTAGGCTTGCGAAATGGGTAAATTATAGATGTAAGTTTCAGCACTCGCATGTAGAAGTATTTCACAACTTCTATGCATAATGCTGGTGATCGCACATGGAAGGTGTCGTGTTGCCTCTATTGATTTTCCCCACATGTAGGTTTGTAAAATGGCTTTTCTGGCTCCACATATCCATACATACATGTTTACTCCTGCACCTCCTTATTCATATTTTAGAAAATGGTCCATGTTTGGAAAAGTCTTTTCTAAAATACCAGTGGAAATGTGTATATTGCAGCCATGATGTGTCAGCTCCGATCTCCACATAGTATCTATAATATGCCTTTGCATTACTTCAGCAACACATATACAATTGTCTTGTCAATAAAGTTATCTGAATGTGAAGATATTAAGGAAGTAAGTCGAGACCTAGCTGAGGTTGCAACAACAAAGACACAGCCCTGATGTTAGTCTACTATTCTGGATCAAAAAACAGAAAGCTTGTAGTAGCTGCCAAGGTAGGTACGATGGGTCCCCATAGTAAATCCATGGGGAAGGATGCTAATTGGATGCACAGAGCTGTCAGCAGCTCTGTGCCCCAATCGCTGTCATGTCACCTTAACAGCTGTGATCGGGCATGCCCCTCCCCACAGTATTATCAGTGTCACTGTGCTGCGATCCACAGCATCAACAATATAAAAATGTTAAGGTCAGTGACCCCCCTTAAGCACCAATTCCCCGGACATCTCCCGATCTCCAATGAAAGCTGCCCAGGCTGGATCGGTGCAACCCCAATGTATAAAATGCCCCAACTAGCCAGTCAGCTAAGACCCCTCCCTCACCCCTCCAATGCAGATTTAAAAGGGTGGGGGTCCCATGGTCCCCACCATGGTCCCCCTCCCACCTTCCTTACAATAAGATAAATCCTAGCTAGGCAGCTGACAAGGGGTGGCCTGTGGCCCCCTGACCCCCCAGATGCCCCCCCATGCTAACCATTAAATCTATAGTGATCTAGGGTAATAACAGGGCTGGAGTGATCCTATACACTGCCCCGTCCAACAGCCAAATCAAAATGGCCACCATGATGAGGGGCTGCCCTTTAGCCTCTCACTAGGGGGCAGCACTGTGAGATTGTGGCCATCTTCGATTGGGCCTATGAGAAGGGCAGGAGTTGTTCTCTCTTGTCCTTCTCATATCTCTTAGGTCCCTAAAATTGCCTTGCAATGTATTTTTGAGCTTTGCGTTTGTAATGGAGTAACTAGGATTGCTAGAATCTTCTGCAAGAAAGCGTCAGCAAAAATCTTGGATGTCTATGTAGATGCCCCTGCAGATGTCTATGTCGGGCACACCCGTGTTTGTGAAATCGTGTCTGTACTGGACATGCCTGCTTTTTTTCAGACTTCTTGCATATATGTCCCAGATTGCATTTGGATGCCCTTTCTAAAATGCTCCTCCACATGATCAGATTTGACTTAATTACTAGAGTAAGTACACAAAGGAAATCTACTGTCAGAATTACATTTTTAAAAGGGAGACTACAACAAAATTAGGAAATTGATTAGAAAAAAACCCAAACAAAAACAAAATGGAGCTGCTGCATAAGTTGCGTTTACATCAGGCATGGACTGTGTTTAAAAGTACAATTTTGGAAGCCCAAAACAGATGTATCCCACACATTAAGAAAGTTGGAAGGCAGGCCAAACAAATAGAGAACATGATTGAAAATAGAGAACAGAACCAAATTAAGGAAATAGGAAATTGCATAGACACTGGCAAGTTAATGACACCATGGTCAGACCATCAAAATTCAAGTTGCACAGAAAACTTACGCCCAGAACCCCCCCCCCCCCCACAAAACCAAAAGAAGATTCAAATCCTTCAACAGAGAAACCTTTCTGAAAGAAGTACTGCCTAACCTACAACAAAATACAGAAGACTTTAACAAGATCATTGAGAACTGGACTAGCACACTATCTATCGTACAGCTCCCCCTAAGATACACCCACACATACATACCAAACCTTCTGTCCCCTGGTACTCCAACACAATTAGAGACACAAAAAGGGAACTAAGAAAAATAGAAAGAAAATGGAGACGAACCAAAGACCCAGGCGTTCAACAACTATTCTATACTAAACTAAAATACTACAGCACCATCATTGACAACAGCAAACAACAGCACCACACAAACATTATCATGCTGTCAATAAATAAGCCAAAAGAGCTGTTCAGCATTGTACGAGCTCTAACCAAAGACAACACACATCATGAAAACACTGAAGTCCACCCTCAAGACATGGCAAACCACTTGACCAGAAAATATAAAGAACTCAAACATCCAACTACTACAGATGTAAAGCATGTCAACATGGAAATGCAAGCATCCACACAACCATGGAAGGAATTCAGAATACCATCCTATAAAGAAATAGAGCAAACAATCTCTTCAATTAACATCACCACCTCTCCTAACGACCCATGTCCAGTGCAATGGATAAAAACCACCAAAGAGCAGCTCAGCCTATACATACAAAAAATAGTCAAACTATCCTTATCTGAAGGATATATGCCTTCCCTCCTGAAACAAGCCTCCATACAACCAATCCTAAAAAACACCACACTGCAAAACCGATCCTGCAACATACAGACCAATCTCCAGTCTACCTTTTCTTGCTAAAATCATAGAAACAACTGTACAATTACAACTCCAGGAACATATAGACCTCAACGCACCACTTGACTCACAACAACATGGCTTCAAACCACGTAACAATGTAGAAACCCTCCTAACATCACTCTTTGATAATATTCTAAAAGGAATTGATAAAAAATTGGCTTTCTCCTCGTCTTCATGGATATATCCTCTGCATTTGATTCTGTTTCACATCCCATTCTAATCAAACACCTCCAGGAAATTGGCATTTACAATACCACATTAAAATGGTTCACTTCATACCTAAGCAACAGAATACAACAAGTTAAATGTGGAACAAACTGCTCACAACCCGTCACTATACCACAAGGCATCCCACAAGGATCGGCACGCTCATCAATATTCTTCAACTTATACATGTGCCCTATTTGTGACATCATCAAAAAACACAGAATACTATTTGCTGTTGACCTCATGCTATATACCCCGATTGATCTCGGAGCACCAAACCTTACAGCCATAACAAAATGCATAGAGGATGTAGCCCTCTGGCTCAACAAGAACAACTTATCACTGAATTATAAAAAACCCCAGAAACATTAAACATCAGTGGTAACACAATCTTCAACCCTCCTCAGCAAATCCAACTATTAAATCAAACCATTCCCATAAAAGAAGAGGTACAATATCTTGGCATAATAATAGATAAAAACATCAACCTCCAATCACACATAAACCTAGCTGCAACAAAAGCATACCGCAAACTGAACCTTATAAGAAGATTTAAACCACTCCTCCAACAAGACTATTTCCAAACTGTCTGCCAAACCATCATTACACCGATTCTGGACTATGGATACTCTATATACCAGGGTCTACCAAAACAAGTCATACAACCACTGCAGATGGTTCAAAACACAACAGCACACATCATCAGTGGAACCAGCAAAACAGACCACATTACTGCATCAACTACACTGGCTACCAATTCAATCATGTGCCAAATTCAAGACCATACTAAACATCTTTAAAATCATCCATCATTTATCAGCAGACATGCTCAATTCACTAATCATAAAAGAAGTCAGCACCCGCTCTAGAAGAACCAGCAACAAACGCATGATCAACATCCCACCTGACTACAGAAAAAACAAGCAATCAACCTCCAAAATAGCATTTTCCCTAGCCACACCACAACTCTGGAACTCCCTCCCTGAAGACATATGTGCAACTGGAGACATTAAAGACTTCCGAAGAAAACTTAAAACCTTCCTGTTCACAGAACACTATGGTCACATCACCTAATCCTACTGCTGCTCCGGTCCCCAACCAAAGACTACTTGACTGACTCATATGGATACAATTACCTATTCATATCCAAACAAATAGAATCTCATGTTATTGTAAATATGTTGAATAAGTTGTAATTAGTTCTCCCCTGCTAATATCCCAAACCAATTATAATGTATCCTGTTCATGTTCTGAGTTCAATGTAAACCGCTTTGATTTCAGGATAAGGCAGTATAAAAAAAAACAGGTTAAATAAACAAATAAATAAATAAGTAAATATTTGTATATGCACTAATTGTGCTGCTTTGTCCTCTTCCACTATCTTGAGGTGTTCATTGCACTTTCTGTACTGCTTTACCCTTCTGATGGTAGTTTCTGGTACTCATCCTGAAACTATATATACTCTTTGCCCCTCTTGTGGAACGTGCCTTGGGGGTGTGAGTTGTGACTTGCGAACCATGTAAATGCCACTGCGCAAGATATTCAGCAGCACTAACATGATTAGTGCTGCTGAATATCTGTGGGTACCATCACTACACACCCCAATGTTAACCAGTTAGCATTGGGGCTTTCTGGAGGCGTTTTGTGGCAGTACCCAGGGATAATTGGTCAGTGGCGATATTCATGCTCAGTTATCCCTTAGCAGTGAATGTCAGGCGCAGCAAAGTCTGTCCCAATTTTTGCCACCAATGCTAACTGGGCAGTGGCTGGATGGAAGTGAAGACAATCCAAAACATTTGGGGCCCCACATTCACCTGGGCAGACTATGTGCCACTACGGCACATAGCCCTCCCTATTGAGCCCTAACCCCAGATATTCAATACCATGGCAACGGCATTGAATATCCGGGTCTGGTGCACAGAGGAAAGTGCCGCAGAGCCTAACTGGGTAGTGGCGATATTGCACCACTATCCGGTTAGCATCCATGGCTAAAACTAGGCGAGCCAAAAACTGGCCTAGTTTTAGCTGCAGATTGCTAATCGGGTAGCAGTGCAATATCACCGCTACCAATTTGGTGGCAGTCTCTGCCTCCTTTCCACCCTAGAACACCCCCGACATGACCTGATGCTAACCAGATAGCATCGTAGGGCATAGGGGAGTTAGAAGGGTATATTCAATGGCACTAACCATATAAGTGTTATTGAATATCACCATTTAAGGCATTTACACAGTTTACTGGGCTATAAACTGTGTAAATGCCTTTTTGAAAATTGTCCCCTTGCTTATTAAGATCAAGAAAAATAGGATATGTTTACTAAAGGGCATTAAGGGAGCAGCCATCAGCTGGCAATAAGGGCAGTGATAAGGGGTTTTCCGTATGAAAAGGGCTCTGGGCATGTAGGAAACGTTCCAACATTAAGGGTGCTATAGGACACTTAACGTGCGTTAACAGAACATTGGGCATTAAGGTGTCAAGCATGCACCTTAGCATCTGAAAATAGCTGTCATCATAATGCTGTATAAGGAAGCATCAAGGAAAGGCAATGTAAAGGTGATGAATGGAAGGGCAGGTGGGAGCTGATAGACCTGCTGGATTCATGGGCACACTACGTGGCAGCAAGTAATTTGGATGATCATGTGGGAGGCACTGTTGTTGTTGTTAAGTGCCGTCGAGTCAGAGTCGACTCATGGCGACCATCTGGATAGCTATCCTAAATTGTGTTCGGTCTTCAGTCAGGCGGCTTATTGTTGACAGACTGGTACCCATAGCTGCTGTTATTGTATCGATCCATCTCATTGCTGGCCTTCCTCTTTTGCGTTGACCTTCTATCTTGCCAAGCATGATGTCCTTCTCTAATGATCTCTCTCTTCGCATGATGTGTCCAAAGTATGAAAGTCGAAGTCTTGTCATCTGAGCTTCTAAAGAAAGCTTAGGTTTGATCTCCTCTAGTACCGACTGGTTTGTTCTTCGGGCAGTCCATGGTATATTTATTTATTTTATTTATTTATTTATTTAACAATTTTTATATACCGCGCTATTTGTTATCAGCGTGGTTTACATATAACAAAGGTTGCACAGTCAGAAACTGTCCTGTGTTTACATTATAACAGGGGTTTAACTTGGAGCAACAGGGTAACTATTTACATATGTACATCAAACACAGTTAGATTGGTTGGTATTTCTAGAAGAGCTGAAGGTAAGCTCAAGGTATTTGTGACAGATTATTTAAGTAGAGAAAGGAAGGTTTGTGTGCGTTGGAGTGTGGGAGAACAGAGGAGGGGTGGATGCTTGTGCAAAGTGAAGTAGGAAAATGTGGTGTTTGATTGCCTTACGGAACTGAATAAGGTCTTTGATGGCTCTAATTTCTGGTGGTAGGTCATTCCAGGATTTTGGGGCATAGAAGGCGAAGGTTCTTTTCTTGGTCGTCTGGGTGCACTTGATGGACTCTTTAGGGATGATCAAAGTATTGTCAGTTACAGATCTTCTCAATCTGTTTTTCAGGGTGAGAGTGATAAGGTCACCGAGAGCTGCAGGGGCTAGGTTATTGATGATCTTGAAAATGATGAGAAGGATTTTGTATAATAATCTGCCTTGAATTGGTAACCAGTGGAGATCCATAAGTATTGGGGTGATATGGTCTGATCTTGCTGTACCACAGAGCACACGCGCAGTCGCATTCATGGCGAGTTGCAGCGGATTAAGGGTGTTCTTGGGGAGACCATATAGTGCAACATTTGCATAATCAAAATGTGGAAGAGTGAGGGCCTGGAAAATGGTTCGGAAGTCCTTATGAGGCAACATAGGTCTGAGGTGTCTTAACGTTCTAATTTTGTTATAGACGGATCTGGTAATATTTCGTATGTGCTCCTTAAAGTCGAAATGCTGGTCAAGTGTGATCCCTAGGTAGCGAATGGAGGGTTTACTAGGGAGTTCCGCATCTCTTACTCTTAGGGAGGATGGAGGGGAGAAATCTTTGTTCCTTGACATGAACAGAACTTCAGTCTTCTTGAAGTTTATTCTGAGATTTTGGGATAGTAACCAGTCGGTGATGGCGTTAAAACAGTTGATGAGGTCGGTGAAGTCTGGTTGTTTGACTTTGTATGGTGTGAACAGCAAGATGTCGTCAGCATAGATTAGAGTGGAGATATTGAAGGAGCGTATGATGTCACATATCGGCTGCATGTAGACATTGAACAGCAGCGCAGATAAAGAGGAGCCCTGCGGAACACCTTGACGCTGGTGGAAAGGTGCGGATGTGGTGGAACCAACTCTGACGTGCTGCCAATGATCTGATAGATCTGATATACAGTATTTGCCACCAGCACCATAATTCAAAGGCATCAATTTTCTTCCTATCTTTTTCACTGTCCAGCTTTCATATCCATATGATGTTATTGAAAATACCATGGCTTGAACAAGTCAAATCTTTGTATGGAGAGAGACATCTCTGCTCTTGAGAATATTATCTAGGTCTTTCATAGCCATTTTGCCAAGAGCAATGCATCATCTGATTTCTTGACTGCTTGTTGCTTCTTTATTGATAGTTGATCCAAGTAGGTTAAAGTTGTTCATGATTTCAATTTCTTCTCCTTCAACGATGAACCTGTTGATTATGCCAGTTGTCATGATCTTTGTCTTCTTTACATTAAGGTGCTGGCCCAATTTGAGACTATGTTCTTTGATTGTGAGAAGCAAATGTTTCAGATCATCTTCACTTTCAGCCAGTAATGTGGTATCATCAGCATAGCAAAGGTTGTTGATGAGTCTTCCACCAATCTTCACACCTCTGTTGTCTTCATACAATCCTGCTTCTCTGATGATTTGTTCTGCATATAAATTAAACAGGTAGAGGGAAAATATGCAGCCTTGTCTTACACCTTTGCTTATTTTAAACCATTCTGTTTGTCCTTGTTCCGTTTGAACTGTTTCTTCTTGATCAATGTACAGATTGTGCAAGAGTACAATCAGATGTTCTGGTATACCCATGCTTCTTAATGTGGCCCAGAGTTTCTCATGGTTTACACAGTCAAAAGCTTTGCTATAGTTGAAAAAGCACAAATAGATATCCTTTTGGTATTCTTTAGTCTTTTCAAAGATCCATCTCACATTCCCAATGATGTCTCTCGTTTCTCACCCTTTCCTGAACCCTGCTTGCACTTCAGGTAGTTCTTGTTCCAGGTATGGTTTTAGTCTCCTTTGAATAATCTTCAGTAGAATCTTGCTGGCATATGGGGTCAGAGCGATTATGCGATAATTTCCACAGTCAGTTGGATCACCTTTCTTTAGTATTGGTATAAACAAAGATCTTTTCCAGTCAGTTGGCCATGATGTTGTCTTCCATATTTCTTGGCAGAGCCTTGTAATTATGGTAACAGCTGCATCAGATTGCTTTAATACTTCTATGGGAATGCTATCAATGCCTGGTGTTTTGTTCTTTGATAAGGCTTTCAATGCTGCTTCAACTTCTTCTTTCATCACCAATGGTTCCCGATCATAAGGTACAGGTTGAAAAGGCTGTTGGTCCACTTGATCTTTATCATATAAAAACTCTGCATATTCCTTCCATCTTTTCTTGATCTTCTCAGCATCATTCAGTATTTATTTATTTATTTATTTAACATGTTTTGTATCCCGCCTTTTCCTTCAATCAAAGCGGTTAATACAGCACAGAGTTAAACAAAGGTGAGGGAAACATACATTGCATTATCATTACATCACAACAAAACACTAGGAGTACAAACAGGGAACACAGTACATAACTTACATTACATTACCTTACATTAACTACAAACAGCATATCGCTGAACAGAATGAGCATATAGAATAAGCATATAGCAGCAGATAGTGGGTCCCGCACGGTCCACCGCCTAAGGGCCACGCCAAAGGGCCCTCTTGCGAGGCCCTCAGGCGCGGGCCCGCAAGGCACGGGCGCGCCATTGCTGAAGGGATTCTAAATGATTTGAAAAGTGCTCAGATTGGCTGCAGTTTTCTCTCACACACAGTTCCCAACTAAGTAGGCACAGCTGATTCTCACTCACTGCTCACAGGATCGTTGAAGCCTTTGCTGAAGGGATTCTAAATGATTTGAAAAGTGCTCAGATTGGCTGCAGTTTTCTCTCACACACAGTTCCCAACTAAGTAGGCACAGCTGATTCTCACTCACTGCTCACAGGATCGTTGAAGCCTTTGCTGAAGGGATTCTAAATGATTTGAAAAGTGCTCAGATTGGCTGCAGTTTTCTCTCACACACAGTTCCCAACTAAGTAGGCACAGCTGATTCTCACTCACTGCTCACAGGATCGTTGAAGCCTTTGCTGAAGGGATTCTAAATGATTTGAAAAGTGCTCAGATTGGCTGCAGTTTTCTCTCACACACAGTTCCCAACTAAGTAGGCACAGCTGATTCTCACTCACTGCTCACAGGATCGTTGAAGCCTTTGCTGAAGGGATTCTAAATGATTTGAAAAGTGCTCAGATTGGCTGCAGTTTTCTCTCACACACATTCCAATTCGAAGCTGGGACATTTTCTTTAACTCTCGTAGCTTTAGGAAAGCCAATCTTGTTCTTCCCCTAATAGTTTCTGCTTCTATTTCCTTGCATGCGTCATTGTAGTACTTTTCCTTGTCCTATCTTGCTGCATGTTGGAAATCTCTGTTGAGTTCTGTGATTGTCTTTCTTTCTCCGCTGGCTTTAGCTTCTCTGTGTTTCTGTGCAATTTTCTGAGTTTCTTCCGTCATCCATTTTGACCATTTTTTGCTTTTTCACCTTTTGTAGAGACTTCTCGCTTTCTTCCAACACAACCTTCTTGATGTCATTCCATAACTCTTCTGGAGCTCTGTCATTTGTATCTAAAGCAGCATATTAATTTTGCATGCAGTCTTTAAATTCAAGTGGTATATTCTCAAGGTCATATTTTGCTGCATTCATGAGTGGTTTGCTCTTTTTTAACTTTAGCTTGAGTTTGACGATCTGTACCACAGTCAGCTCCAGGTTTTGTCTTTGTTGATGTTATAGAGCTTTTCCATTGTTGACTTCCACAGATGTAGTCAATTTGATTTTTATACAATCCATTGGATGAAGTCCATGTGTACAGTTGCCGCTTGTGTTGCTGGAAGAAGGTGTTTGAGATGAATAGATTGTTGGTCTTGCAGAATTCTATCAGTCTTTCTCCAGCTTCATTTCTGTTGCCAAGTCCATATTTTCCAACTACTTTGTCTTCTTCTTTGTTGCCAATTTTTGCGTTCCAGTCACCCATGACTATCAGGATATCCTGTTTGCATGTTCTGTCAATTTCAGCTTGTACTTGTTCATAGAACTCTTTAATTTCATTCTCTTCTGCAGCTGTTGTTGGGGCATATACTTGAATTATAGTTGTGTTGATAGGCATTCCTCGCAGACGAATAGAGATTAAGCATTCGCTGACTGCATTGTATTTCATTACATTTCTTGCAAGTTTCTTCTTTATTATAAATGCAACACCATTTCTTCTTTGTCTTTCATTTCCAGCATAGTAGACCATGTGATCATCTGATGCAAAGTGCCCTATGCCAGTCCATTTCAGTTCGCTGATACCCAACAGATCAAGTTGTACACGTTCCATTTCATTCTTGACCACCTCCAACTTCCCTTGGTTCATGCTTTGTACGTTCCATGTTCCAATGTGTAAGATATCTTTATAGCTTCTGACTCTCATTTCATGCGCAGTTACATCAGCAGTCAGATGTCCTGAGGGCTTTGATCCAACATCATAAATGCTGGCTTTACTCTGAAAAGTCTTCAGCTCTTCCCCAGTAGCTAGTTGAGTGCCTTCCGACCTGGGGTTCTCATCTTCCAGCACTACAGCACAATTTGTTTTGTTGTAACTATCCATTGGGTTTTCATGGCAAAATACAGAAGTAGATTGCCGGGCCTTTCTTCTGTGCAGTTTAAGTTTGGTGTCGTTGCCGTTGTCACAGAAATGTGATCCTCCACCGTCAATACTATCCCATTCTGCTGCTGCTCAGATGGGTGGTTTGTCTTGGTCTGGCACCTCAGCTGAGACCTGTCCATCTTTGGAGACCCTGCCAGTAGCCCTCACAGCACGACACACTGCAAACCAAGTGAAGGGTGGGAGGCACTAGGGGATGCCAATGTAAAAGGGTGCAATGTGAGTATGTGGCATAGGATGGGGAAGATGTGTCCCCCAGCGGAATCAGAAGTGGCAGGATGTGTGCAGTGAAAGGAGGACAGAACAGGAGTGGTGACATGCAAATCAGGCACAGGAGAGGCATGTGTGAAGAGCCAAAAATGCTGAAAAGAGTACCTTTGTAAGCATGGTGTATCAGCCTGCATGACAAGACATGACTGCACACAGCTGACAAAGGTGGATGGATTGGCTGAAGGAAAAATGGCAGCAGAAGAGAGGGTAGTATGAGCTGGCAGCACCGATGTGCCATAGGTGCCATCCCCAATGTATTTGTACTGTGTGGGAAAATGTGCGTTAGTACCATCTGAAAAGCCTGATACCAGACATGTGGGTCACACAACTGTCCCAGCCACCATACAACACCCCAGGCAAATGTACAACTGGACAGATGTCAGCCAAACTGGGCAAATGGGGCACGTACGGACCTGAGGTGATATCTGCAGGTAGCTATCCGAGGGGTAGGATGTGTTCGTTGATGCTGCAGAGATGTGATGGAGCCCAAGCTGTACAGTCTTGGTCCTGATGTCATACATGACTCATGTCTCACATGTAGGTTACAGCTGAATGCATTTAAGCACAGTTCATTATATGCAACGTGTATGTTTTATGTTTTATGTAAACCGCACTGATGTCGAATAGCGCGGTATAAAAGAAATGTAAATAAATAAATAAATAAATAAATAAGTGTTAGTATACTGCTGTATCAGTGCAGTCACATCATGGTATATCTTACCAACGAATTGTTAATATCTGATGATAAACAGGGACTGTACAGACCTGCAGTCAGCTGAGCCATTAGTGGGTTAAGTGTCCTCCTCAATTTCACAAAGAGGTATTATCAATCCATGAAGGTTGGGGCACACATAAAATGCAACAGTAACACATTCTGAAATGTCACATAAGGAGTGGTAGTGGGCCTCATACTATTTATTTATTATTTATTTTATTCACATTTATATACCGCATCTTCCAAGAGTTCAGTTGCGGTTTACAGTTAACAACAATAAACAAATCAAGTTTGTTTTACATGGAACATTGCAATAAAACAGAACTTATTTACAAGGAACATCATATAAAGTATAGAACAGACAATGTGGTATAATACCGAACAGTGTGGAAACTATATACAAGTTATATATGAATATATATACATGGATTACATAGGGGGAGGTCAGAGGATCATCATTGGAGAGTGCTATCTGTATAGGTTAAAGGTTTATTGCATAGAGCAACCGAATTGTCTATTTAACCTTTGTCTAGTGTAGATATTGAGTTATTTATGTTATAATGTTTGGTGAACAGATGGGTTTTCAGTTTCTTGCGTAGTTCTGTGATCTCTGTTAGTTTTCGTAGCTCCTCTGGAAGGGAATTCCAGATAGTAGGGGCTATGTGCGAAAATGCTCTATTGTTTGTTGATTTGTGGGCTTTTGTGAAATCTTTCGGGATTTTTAATCTGCATAGTTGTCCTTTTCTGTGTGTAGGCTTAGCTGGTTCTTTGTGTATTAAGTTACATAGCATGGATGGGGCCAAATCATATAAGGCTTTGAATGTTGTTATTATTGTTTTGTAGATTATTCTACTTTGAATTGGTAACCAATGAAGGGAGGCTAGTATTGGTGATATGTGTTGAAGGGAATTGATTTTCAATGTGATTCTAGCTGCAGCATTTTGTGCGAATTGCAATCGTTTTATACTTTGTTTTGTTAAGCCTATTAGTATTAGATTGGCAAAGTCAAAGTGTGGGGTTATTGTAGCTTGTATTATGTTGATAAAGTCCTGTGTGAAAACTAGTGGACAAAGTTGTTTAAGAGTTTTAAGTTTGAAATAGATTTTCTTTATGGTATTGCTGATGTGAGTTTCCATCGTAAGGTGTGTATCTAGTATGACACCTAGATATCTTATTTCCTTTTTTATTTTGATTTCTTGGTTTTGGAGTCTTATGTGTGATGGAGGGATATAGGTTCTGTTCTTGGTTACAATTAGAACTTCGGTTTTAGCGTGATTGATGTGGAGGTTTTGTGTTTTTAGCCAAGTTGTGACTTCATTATAGCAGTCCAATAAGAGTTGAAGTGGTAGGTTGGGAATTGTGAATGGAATATAGAGCATAATATCATCTGCATAGAGATGATATTGAACTCCAAAGCTTTTGAATATGTTGCAGACTGGTTTTATGTAAATATTGAAAAGTAGAGCTGACAGCGCTGAGCCTTGAGGTAATCCAATTTCTTGTTTGTAGGTGGTGGAGTTTTGATTTCCAATTCTTACATTTTGTGTTCTATCAGTTAGATAGGATGAGAACCATTTGTGTACTGTAGAGTTTAATCCTATTTGTTTTAAGTTATTGAGCATTATTGTGTGGTGTACGCTATCGAACGCAGCTGATATGTCGATGAACAGTAGGATAAATGCCTGTTTAGGATTGTCAATCTCTCTTAGGAGTGCATCTATTAAAACTGTGAGGAGTGTTTCCACTCCATCGCAGGGCCGAAAGCCATATTGTTGCTCATCAAGAGGATAGGATGAGTCAAGAAAATCTTGTGTTTGTAATTGAACTACTTTTTCAATTATTTTGGCCAAAAAAGGTATGCTTGATATGGGTCTATATGACGTTGGGGATGTTTTATCCAGTTTGCTGTTTTTGAGGACTGGCCGGATTTGTGCGTGTTTAAGAGATGGTGGGAGGTAGCCTTGGGTAAGTGAGAGGTTTACTATTGAGAGAATGTAGGGCAATAAGATTGGTAGTGTGTTTTTTATCCAAGTTACTGGACATGGATCTAGATAAGACGTTGTGGTGTTGAGGCCAGAGATGATGTTTTTTAGTGTCTCTTTAGTTATGGGATGGAACTCTAACCATTCATTTGTATGTTGGTATTTTGGTCCCCCAAGCCATTGCCCTAACCATTACACCATGCCTCCAAGCAGGGGCCTGACATCTGCAGGGTGAACATGTCTGACCCCCTGTAATGTGTTGCAGCAGAGCCAATAAAGCCATGCTTTCAGAAGTGCATGATGGGACATAGCATGTTTGCTGGCCAGAATGGATAACAAATTAGACAGATGAGGGTCTGCAAGTCATAGCAAAGCCTGGACTGTTACAGGCAGGGAAATGGCCTGAGTAGCACAAAGGCCCAAAATGAACAAATGGGAATCAAACTCTTGTCTGCTGCCTATGGAGGCATTGTACTAACCAGTAAGCTACACCTCCATACCTTGCTATGCAGCAATGTCTGGAGTCAAAAGGCCTGCTACTGATATGTCTTGGGGTGTGGAGGACAGCCACAGCTGTGGTATTTCCCCGGGCATCTGCATTTTGCAGTTACCTTTTGAGCTACAGCTTCTGGTGCTATTGGCCTCTTCCTCCAGATCTGGCTTCAGCATGCAGTGGAGGGAGGTGGGATTTGTGCCTAGGGTGCCAGGAATCCTTGGACTGCCCCATGTAGCACATCATCTTTCTGCAGCAGCAGCATATTTGTGTGCTGCCACTGTCATTGTGTGGATCAGGATGGACATCACAGATGTGCTACCTGGGCTGCTTCCTGGTCTGTCTTGTGCATCAGCACCCCCCCACTGCATGATTCACATGCCACCTCCTTTGCTCCATTTGCACCATCAACATAGTGCCCTTTCATACTTTGGCAGATGCTGTTGCTGCTCATGGAGTGCTACTATCACTGTCTGGGGCTCCCCTGTTTGTGGATCACATTGCAGACATTTAAATAGGCTTTCTCCCCTCAAAATACACCCTTTCCAAGAGGTTTTACTTAGTGTTAGGGTTCCCAGCATTAAAGGGCTTTTACACATGTTGCACAACAGGCATTAGGGAGCACCCGTTGTTAACTCCCACTCTCTGCCCTGTTAATGTCCACTCTCCGCCTACTGTGCCCTTAACACTGCAGGAGCCTTTAACTCCCATTAATGCAACTTTTTCACAGCGTTAGAGACACAAGGATGCCGATAACAGGGGTTAATGGCACACTTGCTCTGTTAATTCCCTTTAGTAAACATATTCCATAGTCTTAAAATGAGCTTGCACCTGAGTGATATTGCCGAAAGGCTGAATGGAAAAGTCTGTCTTTTGAAGATGATACCAAAATTTGCAATAGAGTGGACTCTCCTCAGGGAGTGGAGAACATGAGGAAAGATCTAGAAGAATGGTCTAATGCTTGGCAGTTAAGATTTAATGTGAAGAAGTGCAGTGTAATGCACTTGGGAACCAGAAATCCAAGGGAATTGTATGCGATAGGGGGCGAGAGATTGATGTGCATGGACCAGGAGAAAGACTTTGGTGTGATAGTTTCTGATGATATCAAGGTGGTGAAACAGTGTGACAAGGCGGTGGTAAAAGCCAGAAGGATGCTGGGTTGCATACAGAGAGGAATTACCAGCAGAAATGAAGAGGTACTAATGCCACTGTACAAGACTCTGGTGAGGCCTCACTTGGAATATTGTGTTCAGTTTTGGAGACCGTATCTCGCAAAGGATATAAGAAGTCTGGAAGTGGTTCAGAGGAAGACGACCAAAATGATTTGGAGCCTGCATCAGAAGACTTATGAGAAGAGACTTAAAGACCTAAATATTTACACTCTGGAGGAGAGGAGGGACAGGGGAGATATGATTCAGATATTTAAATACTTAAAGAGTATTAGTGGACAAACAAAAATGGGAAAGCTGTAAAACTGGAGGGCATAACATGAAGCTGCAAGGGAGTAAACTGAAAGGCAATGTCAGGAAATACTTTTTCACTGAAAGGGTAGTGGATGCTTGGAATGCCCTCCCGATGGAAGTGGTGGGGGCAAACACAGTGACAGAATTCAAAAGGGCATGGAACAGACATAGTGGATCCAATTATAGCAACAGGATAAAATCAAAATAAGCATAACTATCTCTTATATCTGAACAAATAGGGGTGACCTACATGGAGTGGTGGGTACACCCCTAAACAAAGGCATGGGGAGAGGTGACCTGCACGGAGCGGCAAGTGCATCTACTCTTGCCGTCTTACTGGGCAGACTAGATGGACCATACTTGTCTTTATCTGCCATCATTTACTATGTTACTATCAACAATTTTATCCTTGATGAAAAAGAAAAAGAAATTGTAGATAACTTTAACCTGTTTGGCTCAATAATCAATAAAGAAATGGCAAGCAGTCAGGAAATCTGTCGACACATTGTTCTTGGCAGAATGGCTATGAAAGACCTAGCCAAAATTCTCAAGTGCAGAGATGCGCAAAGATTAGACTTGTCCAAGTCATGGATATGAAAGTTGGACAGTGGAGAAAAAAAAAACAGGCAGAAAATTGATGCCTTGAATTATGGTGCTGGTGAAGATTACTGCATATACCAGTGGTTCTCAACACAGTCCTCTGGGACCCCCAGGCCAGTCAGGTTTTCAGGATATCCACAGTAAATATACATGAGATAGATCTGCATGCACTGCTTCCATTATATACAGATCTATCTCATGCATATTCATTGTAGATATCCTGAAAACCTGACTGGCCTGGGGGTCCCAGAGGGCTGGGTTGAGAACCACTGGTATATACCATGGACTGCCCAAAGAACAAGTCAGACAGTACTAGGTGAGATAAAACCTAAGCTTTCTTTAGAAGCTCAGATGATAAGACTTCAACTTTCTTTGAACACATCATGCGAAGAGAGAGATCACTTGAGAAAGACATCATGCTTGGCAAGGTTGAAGGATAGCTCAAAAAAAGATGGCCACCAATGCAAAAGATGGATACAATAACAGCAGCTATGGACACCACTCTATCAACAATTTGCCATCTGACTGAAGCCAAACACAGTTTAGGACAACTACTCAGAGATTTGCCATGAGTTGGCACTGTCATTATTGTACTTGTGTTTTATGTGAGAAGAATGATGGGCCGTGCCCAAGCCCGTGTGAGTTCATTTATGTTGAAAACCATGGGAGTTAGATATCCGATTGGCAGAACATTGGTCTTATCTTTTGTTAAAGAGTATGAATACAATTTTTATGGGACATTTTATAGAGAAATCACAGCAGTGCTTTGAGTTATAGTGTTTTTCCTTCAGTTTGGCAAGAATTGGGATAAATGTATATGCAGAGCAACAGTAGATTTTCACTTCTAAATCCCCTGTGCCTAATGATCCAAATTAAAATGTTGAAAGTCATATATTTTGGCTATACATAAGCCCTTTTTTGAATAGTTTTTAAAAGATGCAGTGCTTCTGGTGGAGGAATTCACATGACTGCTTGAGGACATAAAGGAGGTTTTTCCATTTTTACTGACTAAAAAGATGAGGTACACTAAAAAAATTTTTTTTTAAACTGCCTCTAATGTTTCGATTGATTTTTACGTTTTTTGGTGCGCTGAATCCAAATCTGGTAACCAATTTGCTCCATCACGTACAGATTTTTTGCTACATTGGGTTAGCAGTTTGAGGTGAAAGTTTCAGATTGAGTGCGATCGAGATAAAAGTTTCTTGGATGAATTCTTTATACTAATTGTTTAGTAGTTATTCAAATAAGAATAAAGAAAATTGTAACAAGGCAGCACATAAGAATAGAGTAATGTCAACAAAACACACTGTGATGGTAGCAAAATTGTCTGCACTTAAAACAGCCACATACATGTGCACAAACATTGAGCATATAAGAACGAGGTTAGACACAAAGCAAAGCAAAGAAATGTGCAAAAAAATGTTGTACAGGTATGTATGTAAGAATAGAAACCGCAAACCGCACCATTGCAATACATGAAGACAAACACCCGATGGTGTGAAAATAAAATTCTAATAAATGAGATCCGACACTGTGGTAATAACTAGCAAATTTTTATTTCAAAGTTTAGTAAAAACACGATATTTGTCAACACAGTTTAGATTTTAAAGTCATTCTTGGGTCAATCAATCTCCTGGTGGGCCCGTTTCTTCTTCCCCCGAATGCTTCTCTTGGTGCGCTGCTTGGCGTATTTTTCATCTGGGGTTTCCCGCAGCAGCAACCAGCAGAAATCAGCCATCATAGTGGTGTTCCATCTTCCTTGGTACCTTCTCTCTGCGTCCTTGATGTCCTGGTGAAACCTTTCACCTTGTTCTTCACTGTACGCCCCCAAGTTTTCGGGAAAGTAGTTCACATGGGAGTGCAAGAAATGGACTTTCAGGCTCATGTTACAGCCTTGTTCTTTGAAGGCATTGAGCATCCTGGCAACAATATCCTTATAGTTCTCATCCCGCCTGTTCCCCAAGAATTTGAGAACAACATCCTTGAAGGAATCCCAGGCTTCTTTTTCCTTCTCAGACATCGTTTCAGCGAATGCTCCATCTGAAATGAGTTTCCTTATATCAGGGCCAACAAACACTCCTTCCTTTAGCTTTGCTTCAGAAAGTCGGGGGAACTTTGAGCAAAGGTACCGAAAGCACTCACCATCTTTTGGAAGGGACTTGATGAATTGCTTAATGAGACCCAACTTAATGTAGAGAGGTGGTAATAGAATTTTATCACGAGGTACCAAGCTCTCATGAAGAACATTTTTCTCACCGGGTCTCAAATACTCCCGAATTGGCCAGTCTTTTTTCCCACAGTGTAGGTCGCGGGCCCGGCTATCCCACAAGCAAAGAAAGCAGGGATATTTGGTGAAACCGGATTGCTGCCCTAATAGCATGGATAGAATTTTAAAGTCTCCACAAATCATCCACTTATGCTCATCATAACGAATCTTCTGAAGAATCAGGGCCAAATTCTCGTATTTTTCTTGGAGAATAACAGAGTGAGCAATAGGAACTGAAGCGAATGTGTTGCCATTATGAAGAAGAACACCTTTCATGCTGTCTTTTGACGAATCAATGAACAGCCGCCATTCAGCAGGATCATACTTGAGTTTAAACTTTTCCATCACTCCGTATATATCGTTGCAAAATACCAAATCTTCCTCTTTGCTGAAATACTTCAAAAATTGTGTCTCGCGGTTGCGGTACCAATAAAAAGTTGTTCCTGGTGACAATCGATTTTTCTGTTTAAGCTGAGAACCTAGCAGTTGGGCAGCATCTTTTGGGAGTCCTAAATCCCGGACTAAATCATTCAATTCAGCTTGAGAGAAAAGTTCAGGTTTCGGATCTGGTTCAGTTTCAAACTCGGAAGTACTGGACTCATCGGGAAAAGCCATCTGATGAGTCTCATCATGATCAGAACCGTCCACACAAATATGATCCAAAGATTTTGGTGGTTCAGGCACAGGTACTTCGTTGCTATGAGGCATAGGCCTAATTGCTGAGGGAAGGTTGGGGTAACTTATTACGTTCTTATTTTTTAAGTTGTATCCCTTCACAATGCAAGAGCAAAAATAGCAGTCACTGCTGTGGTCTCTGTTCACGCCACATCATAGGTATTCCGAAATGAAATGCTTGTTTTTTACCTTTCATCCATAAGCGTAGATCTTCCTCACATGTCTTGCACACTTTGTGAGGAGCCCACAGTTTGTCTTGATCGCCTAACTTCAAACCAAAATAGGCGAAATATACTTTTTTAATAAATGCAGAAATGTTCCTCTGCCGCTTTTTCACGGTATATTCCCCACAAATAAAACAAAAACTGTCCGGAGAGTTGACGCAACCTCTGGCTCTGTGAGCCATCACAAATACACAGCACTGCAAACTACAACTGTAGTGAACCACTTCGGAATAAAGCTGGATTACGACTGAGCAAACAAAAGGTAATAATGAACTTGCAAGAAACTGAAATTTGACAGGAACGTTCATGTCGCAACCACCGTGTTTGAGCGAGCGAACGAGGCGAGGCGAGCAGGAAAGAACATGCGCCAGCGCGAGTACTGGATTTAGCCCCCCGCCTCCCAATTGTCCTGTTAATGTATAAAATGAATACAAAACACTCTAAAATATCATGAGGGAGTGTTTCTAGTTAGTTAACCATTACAACCTCTATTTTGGGCCAAGAAAATAAACTGCAGTCGGCTAAAAAGAAATTATGTGAACATTCCTTATATGGGTAAGAAATCTAATTTTGCAAGAAAACGTGACGTGATGGAACATTTTGGCTATTTTTCCTGGATTCAGCACCCCAAAATCTATAGGAATCAGTTGCAAAACTGGAGGCAGTTTTTTGGTAGTGTACCTGTGTTGCTGAATGGCATGACTGCTCTCATCAACCTAAATGTAAGCTGTGACATTAAGATGCCTTTTTATTGAGTTCAGTGGAGCAAGCAAGAGCAGCGAATGACGACAGGTTGAAATGGAATTGTTTTGAATCATAGGAATAACTTAATTCCCTGATGCAGAGTTCAAGACATATGACAACGATTTTTGCTTTCCCGATTCAAAATTCAATCAACTAAAAATGAAGTAAAAAAAAAAACCTTTGTAAAATGTGCATGAACTAAGTTAGTAAGAAAGGTTTGTAGATACTTGATTTTTACATATTGTTTAAATGGTGTATGTGATTTTCCAGATGTTGTGCATGAACTAAATGGCAGACTTATTTTTAATATTGTAGCTTTCTAAGATGAGTGAAAAGAAGATTCTTCTGGGCATAGCTTAGAGGATAGATACAAGGGATGTTTTAAACCACATTTTCACTACTTCACATTTATTTTTCTCTGAATATTTCAAGTGGGATTTTTGAAGGGTTGTCTAGGAAGAATATGGGACATCCAGAGCACAATGTCCAAAAATCAGAGGGAGTGGCAGTAGCGAAGAGAAGCAAGTGTAAGTCTCTTTTCAAATCGCTCCATCTCCATCCCGAAAGATAAACGTTCCAGTAACTTGTTCTGGTGATGGGTCCCATGCAGATGTCAAGGCAAGGTATGTGCATGGGTGTAGGCTATTTCAAAAATGCGGACGCCCCTGAATTACACAGCCACAGAACTGGGTACTTGGACATGCCGACCAGTGTATTTCAGAAGGGGGTGGGGGGTAGCAGTTGCTGTATGGAGATGTTGGAGAGGAGCAGACTCCAACTTACTCATGGCGGGCTTGCCTGGGAAAATCCTTCTGATGTCAGCCAAGGGCCCCAATAAGACTACACTGCTGCAGTGCATTGGGAGAGCCTGCTTGAGCAGCAGCTGTGTGGAAAGGTCACAGGAAGAGCAGATTCCAACTTACTTATGGCAGGCTTTCCTGGGACAGCCCTTCTGATGTCAGACAAAGGCCCCTTTAAACTGTCATTTCATGTTTCCTTTTTTATTAGTTGATGATGTAACAAATTTGATGATTCAATAAAAAATAAAGATGGGGGAAACTATGTCCTGAGACTAGCATGTTCTTGCTGGCCATTTTAGATACTCAGTCATGTGCAGTGGACTAGTAATATGTTTTGAGTATGTATTTGCATGCAGGTTTCTTCAAACAGAAAACATTAATTGTGGCAATGAAACTGGATTTTTCTCTTCCCCTTGGAAGCATTGCAGCCATGATATGAGCACTGTTTTGCATCTTAATTGTGGTCAGGAGCAGGTATAGACATGAATGCCTCAGCAGCCAGACATGATTGTGCCATTCTGAAATCATACTGTGAAGTTCATTTCTTGTTACTCTGCCCAGGCCAAATCTCCACTGTGCCCCCATGCTATATGGATGTGCATATGGCAGGGACATCTACACACCTGGCTTTCTAAAATGGCTCCAGAGATATCTCTGTGGTTTGCACATCTGAATGCCATTCCAGTTCATGAATAGGGCTTCTAAACTGACTGATCTTGCTTTGTGAAAAGCCATGACCACATATGTTTATCATTTTAAGGTTCTACTATGAAGCCAATGGGGGTGGGGGGAGTCATAATACCTAGTGGTATACTTGGCCTTTGAAGCTTTCACATCCTTAACATTCAATTTTATAAAACTTTTTTTCACATTTTAGATATTTAAACTTACATTTGTTTATAACAAATTCAACAATGTAGAGGCTTAATTTTATGCTTTGTATGTTCTCTGGTATACGCAACTCAGATTTAACTACTTGCAATAAAAAGGATCTTTATTCCATGTATAGCTTTCATTCCCTGCCCTGAAACGTCAAGACCATCCCAGTAAGATATGCTGATAGTCCCTTCCAGGCTAGCCCAATCTTGCATGAGCACATGAATCATACTCTCAAACTGTTCCTTAGTTGATTGAAAATCCCTAAACAAAGCTTGTGGGCATCTGGGTAAAACTAACCTCCAAGTTCCCCATGTCTGCCTATCAGAAGGTAGTACTTTGTCTTTAGGTGATGCACTGATTCCTTGCACCAACTCAAATTACGTAGCTTTAGCTGTATTCTTCAATTAATATCACTACATTCTGTGGTTACTGCATATTTCCTAATTGGTTCCTTACCAACGTTTTCTAAGCTATATTTCCTAGCAGCCTTGTGCTTTTTGTTCCTTCTGCCTTTATAATCCCTAGTCAACTCCCGTTCATGTTTTACTTTCCCCTTAAGTTATTTTTTAAAATGTAGATATACAGTAGATTAAGCATTTTTCAGTATTAGTATAAGGTGCATTGGAGAAAACTTAGAATCTAGGTCAATACCTGAGGCAATGTTTCTCCTTGGAACTCCCTCTAGAGGTCCCTCTATCTTCTGTACAGTCTCTTTGAGCTGCTTCTGCATTCAGCACTTGTTTCATCACAGAGCCCTGCATTGTATTGATTTATATCCCTTCATGAGCATATTGCAAAATGGCACCAGATACTATTAGACATTTTCTCCATTGTCATCGCATATATGCATATGTGTTTAGAGGCTGCTATGATTACCATACCTGTTGGATAAGTATCTGACTCAGTCCATTGTTCGTGCATTTTTTTTGTTTCCCTTCTAAAAATAAAACCCCTGATTTACTGTATATGCCTCTAGTCATTTGCAAGAAGTAATTAATGCTCTTCTTAATGAATGAAAATCCAATAACAAATCACAGTCATACAAAGATACTAGAATTCTTGTACTAGAGAAAGGTGTCAAATAAGATTTTTCAGAGGCAGGTAATCTAATGTGCAATTGAAACTAATAAGCTGTTGTAGAAATGGCACAATAGCAAACATTTCTATAACATCTTAATGCATGTCAATTGTTAAATGCTAGAGCTAGACTTTTTTATTTCTGTACTACAAAATATGTGAAAATGAAAGCAGACATAGTTACTTCTCACTGATAATATGTATTGAATATATAACAATTACAAAAGGGATAATTCTCAAATATCTCGCACTGATAAAAAGTACACAGTGCTTGTGAAGTGGTATTTTACAAATGATGCTCAAGTGCACTCTGGGATGTCCAAGCCACAACTTTGAAAAAAAAAAAGAAGCACAACCTAGTTCTGGGAGGATTTCACAGATGTGGACGTCCCCGACATGGGCATCTGCATGGGTACCTTCCAAGACATCCCCGAAATTGCATAGACATGGATGTTTAGGAATTGCGTAATGGTTAGAGTGGTGGGATAGGACCAGGGCAAGCCAGAGTTCACATCCCATTGTTGTTATTGTGCAGAATACCGTGGATGGTAGAGCGCCATCTTACACTCTCTGAGTAACGCAAGCACTTTCCCAATGCCTATTTGTGCCTGGAGCCAGGTATAACCTTAGGCATGACTCTGGACATCCAAGGCACTTCTGAGATCAGGCTATGTAAATCTAGATTCTTGGGAACGCCCAGACCACACCTCCACTAGGCCCCTGTTCAGACTTGGACGTTCACAGACCTGGCTTCTAAAATGCCTTTGGAGACATCTTCGTGCTTTGAATATCTCTATGCCTGTTTTCAGATGTCCAAAGCATGAATAGAGCTTCTAAAATAACCCCCTTGGTGTTAGTACTTTATGTTAATGTGTAACTGCTCAGATCATGTAGAGATAGACAGCTAACAAATATTTTAAATAAATAAATAAATAAATGCATACATTTGCACTACCTGGATTGGTTCTTTTTGAAAATTAGCTTAATTAGAAATGCATAATGTGCCTGCATACTTTGGAAGTCATTTTTAAAGGCTTAGTTGTGATGCAGGATGTCCAAAGACATGCAATTGGACATCAAAATCACAGAAGTGTCTCAACAATCACACCACAAACAATGTTTATAGATGTCTCCTGTGCAGGGATGTCCAAATAGGTGAAGGGGCATAGTGGAGGCGCTATGGACTTACATGTCTGTGTTTGATTTCAGGAGCAATGGGGACGTTTTCAGGTATGACCACTTTTTTACCTGCTGCAAACACAAATAGGCATCAGGACAGTTCTTGTTTTGGCCTTAAAACATCCAGGGAGTGCGGACAGTTAATTGACTAGTCTAAGATCACAAAGACCCTCATTAAGCTTTGAACCCTATCTACCCCACTCCCAACTCACTGCTTTTACCATTAAACTGCTAGATGCCCACATACTGAAATGCTATTCTGGGGTCGTCCATGGAGATGTCTCTATAGACGTCCATCTTGGGCACGTCGACATTTCTGAAACTGTGCCTGAAATTCCACGTGCCTGCATTTCTTTTTCAGATGTTCTGGCTTTGACGTCCCAGATTGCACCTGTACGTCCCGTTGTAAAATGTGCCTTTTTGCATTCTGCTTGTTTGTGCCAGTTACAGAAAAAGATAAAATGTTACTGAGGTGGTGGAGGTTTATGTCTGCTCAGGGGCAGGTGTAAATGCTTGCACATAAATTATGCATGTACGCTGTAAACTACATCTCTCTCCAAGCTCCACCCAAACTCTTCGCCAGAACATGCTTACAGCTGCATCACATAAAAGTGCAACTATAAATCAAAAATACATTAACAGTTTTCCTCCTCTAATAAAAATGTCCAGAGTAAAGCTTCTTTTTAGGTAGTTTATATGAATGCCGGCACCTTTTTCTCTGCCTGCTAAAATTGATCCATAGTTCTCATGTATTAATTAAAACGCCCTGCCTATGGGTATGTGCGGGGAGTGCATTTAATAGGAAAAATACACTGGTTATATGTACCAAAATTGTATACTTTTAGCTGAACTTGAAGAGGGCGAGATTTAATCAGGTAAGTATTTTCTTACAGTTACCTGAGTTACTTATATCCTTATTTAAATGAAGATTTAAGGTATGGGGGGGGGGTATTTGAGAAGCATCTCTATGTATAAAGAGCAGCATTCACATATGTAGATTGACATATATGTGTAAATGCCATAGATTTCCAGGGGGCATGCAAGGAAGGGAGAGGGAATAGTTTGGGTGGGTCTACAATGTAGACTTGGATTCTCCAAGAGAAATCCATGAAGGTAATTTTAGAAGCCCTTTTGTGCTATGGACATCTGAACACGGGCATGCAGACAACCAAATCACAGAAACGTCACTGGAGCCATTTTAGAAGTTGTTCTATAGACTTACCCAGTGCACAGAGTAGGCTGTCCCACTGCGGCCCCATAACCCCTGTGCCTGCAGTCAGTGGCAGTATGGCCGTGATTGTGCCTGCCGGAGTCACAGCAGGCCATCGGGATGGGTGTCAGGGGGATTCTCATGCTCACACCGCTCTGCCCGATCCCCTATTCCACCAGCGGGCAGGTATACCTTGTGAGTCCATCAGGGTGCTGGGGAATGTACAGGGGCCTTTCCTGAATAGGCTCTGTACATTCTGGCAGCTGGCCACTCCCTCGCTCTACCTCTGCTCTGCCCCCGAAATGCCCCCTCCAGCCCACATACAGCACTCCCCGCACAACCACAATGTACGTGCAGGTCACATAAGTTACGGAATATGCTTGGGGAGCTGATCGCAGCTTACACGTCCGGCCTGCATGTACACTGCTGCTATTTGCATTACAGAATGACCGCCAAAGTTAAGAGATAGGGAGTCTGTTGCCTTTGAAAACCCAAACACTGTGCTTCACTTATTAAGAATCACTACTCTCAAACACTACTGTATATCTCTAGCATGTTATTTAGTTTTTATGTTTATTTTTGTTATAATGGCTTCTGAAGTTTTAGACTGTGGCAGGAAAAGTTTGCTTTGGAGTGAATTGTATGCCACTGTGGGAGTTTGTATCATTTTTGCAAAGGCAACACACAATAATGTAGTGCCACAAACATGAAAGCAGTTGGGTAAACATTCAAAGGCAGTGGTCACCATAGTTTTTAAACATTAGCTAGGGTGTTTAAAAAGTATGCATATTCAGTATCATTAAAAGGGGTAGGTGTCAGCACTAAATACAGGTACAGGTACACCACCGATTTTCCATCACTCTTGATTCCAAAGCCTTGCCGGATTACACTGGTAAACAAAATTCAAAACATTTTCTGTCACAGAAATGAAAATGGCTGATTCTAGTACTGTTTTTGGTTACGAACTCGGATATGTACTTAGACATTCTCCATCATGTAACGTTTTTGAGTGACATGTAGTTTAAATTTAGACTACGTTGCTCATATTTACATTAGATGTATATAGATGTATATTGTAACGTAATGTCTCCTAAAAGGTAGTTGTATATGACTTTCTGCTGTATTGTGCCTCAAGAACATCCCTCTTAAGGGTCCAGCAATAGTCTGCAAGCATACTGGAGCTCCACTTGCCCTGGTACCTATTTTCCATTACCGAAATATCCTGATGAAACCTTTCCCCATGTTCATCACTGACTGCTCCTAGATTAGCAGGAAAGAAATCCAGGTGTGAATGTAAGAAGTGAATTTTCAAAGACATGTTACATCCCAGTTTCTGGTAAGATTTCAGTAGAGTATCCACTGATTCTGCGTAGTTGTCTACCTTGTTATTTCCCAAAAAGTCACGGCAAACAGTCTTAAAGGACTCCCATGCAGCTCTTTCAGTTTCATTCAACTGACAGTCAACGTTTTCATCTTTTATCAGTTTTCTAATATGGGGTCCTACAAAGATCTTTTCTTTGATCTTCACCTCACTGATTCGTGGAACTGTCTTTCTTAGATATGCAAATCCAAGTCCAATTCTATCCATGGCTTTTACAAAGTTCTTCATAAGACCCAACTTTATATGGAGTGGAAGTAGATATACTTTATTCGGCTCCACAAGTGGGTCATGTACAACATTTTTCTGGCCTGGGACTAGTGATGTTCTCTTTGGACACTGTTTCCGGATGTAATGATTTGTCCTGTCTCTGCTGTCCCACTCACACAGAAAGCAACAATACTTTGTCCAACCAAGCTGTTGTCCAAGCAAGAGGGAAATTACTTTTAAATCGCCACAAATATTCCACTTGTGTTCTTCATACTTGATATTTGTTAGCAGGAGATGCATACTGCTGTAAGTTTCTTTCATATTGGCGGCATGAGCTACTGGAACTGATGGTAAAATATTTCCATTGTGGATAAGCACAGCTTTTAGGCTATATTTAGAAGAATCAATAAATAGCCACCAATCCTCTGTTCTATAATCCAGACAAAGTGTTTCCATCAGGAATTTAACTTCACAAAAAAAAAAAAAAACAATTTCATCTTCAAAGGCAAAGTAATTCACAAACTCAGTATGCCTATTTCTAAACGTGCACACTTTAGTTTCTTTCTGAAGAAGATTCCAGCCTTTCAATCATGAACCAATAGTTCTGCTTGTCGCTTTGAACAATTCAAATCTCTGACAAGATCATTCAAATCGCCTTGGTCCAGTAAATGTGGTTCAGAAGAGGAACCAGATGCCTCAAAGCTTGGATCCTGCATTACAGCATCGCCATCATTGTCAACATCATCAGCATTCATTAGTTCTTCTTCTCCATTCTCATTCACTGTAAGATTTTCTGGAGGTTTTGGCAAGATGTGTCTGCATTGGAGGTAGGGTCAATGACTGAGACTTTATAGTGCCTGTTTGCCATGTGCATAGCCTGGGTGGCCACAGCAGTTCATACTGTGAGTGAGGACATTCTCATTCTGACCGAGCTGTGACCATGGCACAGTTATGTGTCCACATAGCGCTTATATAATGTGCTGCTCCAGTGATGAGGGTTCACTACTTGTCCTGGGAGGCCAATCACATCAGACTGGCCCCATTTGGTATGTGCATGGCTGAGACAGCCCTGTGGTAGGCAGCATGTGCAGTCTAACTGTGCTTGCTATGGTGGATTGGTAGTTCCTGATGGTTGGGACAGAAGCTGTTCCTGTCCTGCTCATGTTGGTCATACTACCAAGGCACTTATCTTGACTACTGTAACCTACTCTTTGCTGGTCTCCCTTCGAATCATTTTTCTCCCCTTCAATCTGTTCAACACTCTGTTGTGTGGCTAATTTTCCACCAGTCTTGTCATGCCCATATCACCCCTCTTTTCAAGTCACTTCACTGGCTCCCTCTCCATCCATTTCAAACTTCTCCTGCTGACCTATAAGTACATTCACTCTGCAGCTCCTCACTAGTTTGCTTCTCTTATCTCTCCCTATACCCCTACTCGGGAACTCCGCTCTTCTGGCAAATTGCTTCTATCTGTGTCCTTCTCTTCTATTGCTAATTCCAGACTTTGCTCCTTTCACCTTGCTGCACCTTATGCCTGGAACAAACTACCTGTGTCTGTATACCAGGCACCTTCTCACAATCATCTGCTCTTCAACATGCAGATTTGAAGACTAATGTTGGGATCAGCCTAGGCAATATGAGGCACAGTGCAGGGCAGAAGGCCACAGAACTCTGTAGAGACATACACATACACTCACATTGCCACACTATGCAAAAGCGGGGATGTTTAGCATTCCTGCCTGCCACTTTGGTCTCCATGTCAGCTCAAGCATTGTTAGTGTGTGCTGATTGTGCAGGCACTAGTGATGCCCTCCGACATTAACTCCCGCTCAGTGTGCTAGTGCTATCAGGATGACTTTCCATGCAGCTGTTGATAGTGAAGTTTGTCTGTGTGACTGATGGGTGTCTGTACCCTTTCTGGCCAATTCATTCAGGGTTGCACAGGCTGGTGCTGTACCTCCACTGCAGGCTAAAGTTTATCCACAGGGACATGAAATATATATATATATATTTATTTATTTAGCTGCATTTATATCCCGCTTTTCACCGGGTCAAAGCGGTTGGGGGATACATTTAACACGAGGGGATATGAGACATATAGACTAATACTTACAGGGAACATGGGCAATAGAGGGTTAAGTGGCTTGCCCAAAACCACAAGGAGCACCTGTGGGACCAGAAACCCCAGTCCTTCCAGCCCAAGGTTGCTGTCCTCTAGTGGGATTTGAACCACTGACCTTCCGGCCTGTAGTACCTTGCCCCAACCACTAGGCCACCTCCACAGCAGGTTCTTGAACCTGTGATCCTCCACACACATATAACAATGGCTTTGTTCATTGAGCCAGAATACTGCTATAGAGATGCTTTAGTCCCTAGGGGCTGACATGTTACCCATTAGGCAGACCTGGGCACATGTTGTGATGCAATCGGCACACAGGACCATGACATGGGAATTATCTGCTGCAGGCAGGTGCTGCTGCACCTGCTGCTGACACCCCACACCATGCTGCCAGTGGAGGTGGTGCAAAGTACCGACCAGTCCACCATGTGGCTTTGGCAGATGCCTAAGGTGCCAGGTCCAGATGGGTGGGGCAGAGGCTCACAATGACAGACACACCATCTCCTCAAGCATCTTCTGCTGCCAGAACCCCATCACTGCCTGCTTCTCATACATCTTGCAGGGAGGCAGGCAGCCACAGCTGTGGTATTTCCAAGGGCACCTAGATTCTGCAGCTCCCTGTAATGCTACAGCTGCTGGCACTATTATTCTATTCCTCCAGAGCTAGCTTCAACAGCAGTGGAGTGGGGGGGGGGCTGGCCAGGGTCCCTGCCTAGGTTGCCAGAAAGCTTTGGTCCACCCCATGTGGCATATCACCTTTCCAAAGAAGCAGCATGTCTGTGTGCCACCAATGTTGATATGGGATCATGATGGACATCACAGATGTGCCACTTGGGCAGCTGCCTGGTTTGCCTTGTGCCCCAGAAACCCCCACTGCATGACCGATGTGTGACCTCCTTTGCCACATTTGCACCATCAACATGGTGCTCTTTCATACTTGGGCACTATGCTATTGCTACTAATGAAGAACTACTATCACTATCTTGTACTCTCCTGCCTATGCATCATATTGCAGATGTTTAAATGGGCTCTTTCCCCACAAAATACACGCTTTCCATGAGGTTTTACTTGGCATTATGGTTCCTGGTGTTAAAGAGCTTTAACACACACTAGTGCAACAGGCGCTAGGGTAACACCCATTGTTAATGCCCACTCTCTGTCTACTGCCCACTTAACACTGCAGGAGCCTTTGATGCCCATTAATGCAGCTTTATCACACCGTTAAGGGCACAAGGGTGCTGATAACAGGTGTTTAAGTCTGAGTTCTCATCCTTCAAAGATCATGATCCTGACTCCTCAAAAAAATCGTTAATCCCTCCAGAAAAGAACCCCCACCAACCATGTAGGCCTCCCTGGGCCTATTTATTTATTTAACAGGTTTTCTATACCATCTTATCATTAATTCAAAGTGGTTTACAAAGAAAAATTACAGCAACTAGCTTTTACATATAACAGGGTATTAAAACTTGGAAGATTAGAAGGCGTATGAGTGTTAACAGTTGCTAACTATATACAGGTACATTGTTGCGGTATGACAGGGTACAAATGCTACATTTAATAGATGTTCAATATATGCAGATACATTGTTGTGGTATGTGTGCAACATGGTGATATTTACGTTAAGGGAGAGGTCCATGAGGTTTAGAGGTCCTTGTGTTTTAATCAGAAAATTAAATCAAGATGGTCATGGGGTGGTACTGATGAGTTCAATAGTTTGATGGGTTGTTTTGGGTCACTTATGGCTCTTGCTCTTCTAGGGTGGGACCATAGTATTCAAGGAGGTGGTGGGTTTTTATGGCTTTCCTAAACTCCAATAGGTCTTTGCACATATTGAGGCGGGTAGATCATTCCATAGCTGTGGAGCATACAAGGAGAAGGCTCTACTGCAAGTGGATTGCTTTGCTGTTCAGAAGCTTGATGGAGTTTCCAGATGTTGTTGTCTACTCCTGTTCTTGTTTTGGTTGGACGTGTTTTCCCAATCAATGATTGAAGAGTCATTGGAGATAGGTTGTTTAATATTTTGAAGATTATTATTATGATCTTGTATTTAGTGCATACAGTGACAGGGAGTCAGTGTAGTTGGTGGAGTGTAGGGGTTATATGGCTGTATTTTGCTGTTCCAGTAATGATTCTTGCTGCAGTGTTTTGCATCAGTTGCAAGGGGATTATTGTTTTCTTAGGAAGGCCATGGTAGATTACATTGCAGTAATCTATTATGGGTGTTACCATGGCTTGGCATACTGTTCAAAAGTCACTGTCGTTGAGTAGTAGTTTGAGTTTGTGTATGGTTCTCAGCTTGTGATAGACTGCTCTGGTTGTTCTTTTGATATGAGGTTGGAAGCTGAGTTGCTGGTTGAAGGTAACTCTGAGGTATTTGATTTCCTGCTTGTTGGTTAGGGTATAGTTTGGATCTTTATTGAGTCTGGTGGAGAGAATATAGTATTCCCGGTAATATGCATCAAATCGGATTTTTTTGAAGTTTATGGATAGATTCTATCCTTTTAGCCACTTTTGTCATTGATTTGAGGCATGCTGTGATTTGTGAGTAATCCAGATATTTGATGTTTATGGGGGTGAATATCATGATGTCATCCGTGTATATTCTGTAATGGATAGTGTGTTGTCTTATGATGTTGCATATTAGTTGAATGTATATATTGAATAGCAGTGCTGAGAGGGCTGAGTCTTGTGGAATACCCTGGTGTTGGGTGAATGATTTACTGTAAACTGTTGTTTTTTGGTTCTCACTTGCTGGTTATGGTGGGACAAGTATGAGAGAAACCAGTCTAGCACTGTCCCATTTATTCCTGAATCTCAAAGTCTTTGTAGCAGGCTGTTGTGGTTAATGGAGTCAAATGCAGCAGTGATATCTATAAAGCATAAGACAAAGCCCTGGAGTTTATTGTCTATTTCTGTTACAAGGGTGTCCATGAGTGATTTAATAAGTGTTTCCACACTGTGATTTTGTTTAAAACCATACTGGTGGGGGTCCAATGGGGCATAGGTGTCTATGTGGTCCTATAGTTGATGCTGCACTACTTTTTCAATTATCTTGGTTACAAATGTGAGGCTTGATATTGGACGGAAGGAGCTTGGGTTCTATTTATTAAGGTTATTATTCTTAAGGATTGGTCTAATGGATGCTTGCTTGAATTGCAGGGGGAGGTATCCTTGAGTGAGTGATGATTCAACTATCTTTTGCAAATATGGTATTAGGTATTCTCTTTGCTTAATCCAGTTAACTAGACATGGGTCAGTAGGTGAGGTTGTTGTGCTAATATTGGTTATTCAGTGGTGGTGCTGTGCTCATAGGGGAGGAGTAATTCCCAGTTGCTCCTGCCTCTGTTGGAACTGGATTCAAAATGACACCACTGAACCCTAGCAGTAGTACTGTGAGACTACAACTAAGGTTTGTACACAGTCATTTTGAATCCAGTACAGAAAGGGGCAGGAGTCACTTATAATCCATGACCTTGCTACCATCATTTACCATTTCAGCTAGGGTTGAGATCGTTTTCAGGGGGACTTTGATCTTCTGGGTGGTGGGGGGGGGGCAAATTGTGATCTTGAGGTGAAGGGTCAGTCTTAGATGACTATTGTGTCAGTGTTTGGAGGACTGAAATGAGGGGTGCAAGGCTTAGGTTTTGCCTAAGACGCAATGCCTTGGACCAACTCTGTGGCCAGCCCTGTATATACCATGCTGAATATTGATGTAAAACTCAATAGAAGTCTTTTACTATAGGGCACTAGCTGTCAGCATGTTTTCTGGGACACATTTTGACAGCTAGCATGAGGCCTTGACAGTATAGCTAGATTTTTGCACTAATTTTCCATAGCGTATTGGGAAGCAAGTGGGCAGGTTTGGGGTAGAAAGTGGGTGGGGAGAGAACCTTGAAGTTAATACACCCGCGCAAGCTGCAAGGAGGCCAATTAGCTTGGGTGCAATTACCGCCACCTCAATAGGTGGAGGTAAGTGTGCCCGTGCTCTTGTGACAAGCATTAGGGGACAGTGCTGCATAATAACTGACAGAAACATGCTTTTCACACCCCTGACAGTTAACACAGTGGTGTTATACCTAACATGCCATGGTTTTGCATGCTACTGGTGCGTTAGGTGGCAATCATGATTCCTTTTAATAAAAGGGCTCCATGAGTGTAATTTTATAACAAGAGACCTGGATAATTGTTTTAACAAAATACTAACACCAACTGAAAGAAATTGCACCAACAATCCAGGTGCAGACATTATGCCTGCTAAAGGCATACATTTTAGCACATACTTTATAAAATACATTCATAATAATTTATATATTTAAAAAATATGCATATAAATCTGAATTCTTCCTCAGAAAAAAAATGCATAAATAATGGTTAAAATGAAGGCACAGACTTTTACACTTGTGTGGAAGCTGATTTAAATGTGTGTACATTAAGTGAAGAAACATATTTTATAAAGTACTTGAATGAATCATAGAAACATGACAGCAGAAAAAGACCACATGGCCTATCTAATCTGCCCTTCTATGCTCCACTCAAAACCCACACTTCAAAGTGCCTACTACAAAATCACATGCAAATTGTATCCTATCATTAAATCATCTATGGTACCTGAACATTTGAGAGTAACCAACATAACAGTCAACTCACAGCACTGAGATACAATACTTTTAAGTAGCCATTGCATATGCCCTGTGAGAGGATCATGGGAAATGTGCAGTCTCATCTATGCTGTGAGACATGGCCACAATTTCATGCAGAGTGACCAAAGTGGAATATCTGCTCATAGGAACCTGTTCTGAGTATACAGTGATGTTCATTATGCCTTGCTATGACTGTGGCCAAATTGTATGCGGCCTGGGCAACCACCTAAAGATGTGTCACTCAGGTAGGTGTCAGGCTAGGGTGTAGGGCATTGCATGCAGGAAGCTGTTGTGATGGAGTACAGTACTAGACAGGGCAGAGGTGCAGCATGATGGCTGCACTGGTAGCCTAATGTACAACAGATCCTAGTTTGACTCCCACTGGGACCTCTTGAGGTCCTACCACTCCCCTTTGCTCTTTATGGCTAGCCTGGTGATGTACTATCAGAATAATGTACAGCAGCTGCTTCTATTAAGCGGGACTCAGGGTAATGTTTTGACAGTACACAACTAAGGTCCACATATCTCACATACGATGAGGTGCACACAGGACTGGATCAGGCTTCTAGGGTACATCTTGAACCATTTCTAAACACCATTCTGTGCTCCGATCTGAAGGGTAGCAAGGTGGGTGTGTTTCCAGATCTCACTGCTTGGACTATCGGTTGGTTTGGGCTCAATGTGTCATATATCCTGTATTGGCTGTATATTATCCCTAGCACTGGTGGCATCGCTGCTTGTGAGGTTTTGGGTGTTGTGCACATGCATTCTACAAAACTAGCGTGCACACAAAATCCTCAATGTGACCTGTCCATGGTATATGTAGTTACTGGTTGTAAACTGCTGTCAGTCCCATGGTTCTTACCAATGATACTGTTAGAGATTCAAGACCGGGTTGACACCTTGCTCTTGGAAGTGGCTGACATGAAAGGTTGCCACTGTTTCCATAACCTGATAACCCTAGCAATTCAGGCCAAGGACAGGGGAGTGGGAGTTCTGTTTGTGTGTGTGTGTGTGTGTGGTAAGAAAGCTTTGTGAATGTGAAACTGCACATATCTAGGTAATTATGACAGTGCTGCAGGTCTGTTATGCACAGTCCTTGGGTTCCTGGGCCCACCTTAGTGTTATATTTACTGGTCCAGTGGGAGGAGGTTGTAGTTACCTCCGAGCTGTCCTTATTTGCTGGGTAATTGCTACTGACTGCAGAATAAGAAGACAACAGCATGAAAACCTCCTCTCTATCTCAACCCATAAGGTCAGAAGTCCCCAAACAACCTGCCAAAGAACCTTCGTAATCTACAGCCCAGCACTATGGAACTCACTTCCAGCTAATCTAAGATCAATTGGAGATACTCTGAATTCTGGAAAAAGTTAAAAAACCCACCTATTTAATATTTTTGACCAGAAACTTAGCCTGCATTCTTACCCCAACTCTCTACTGAATGACTCTGAAATTCTAAGCACTGACTGAATTGTACATAAGCTTTGATCCCCACTAAGCCCATCCCTTCGGGGTACTAAACCTTTGCAAACTCCTTAATGTAACATAGTTATATTTAACTGTTCAATCTAATATAGTTAATCGTAACCTGGTTCCATATAAAAGTTGAGTTAAAATGTAAACGGTTTTGGTAATACTGAAAGATGGTAAAGAAGAAAAATTAAACAAACAAACAAACAAGCACAAGTGCAGACGCATACAACTTGGGCAGCTGTGGCAGAGATACGGTTGCCTAGTACTGCGAAGGCCACGAATTTGGGTTCCATCTCAAATCTGATGGGCAAGCCACATTCTTATTGTGGGTATCTCAACTATAACTTGTCATGTTATGATTGTGGCTTTTCTTGCTGTTATTTGTGTTTTAAATATGTTGCTTTGGAAGCAGTACTGTGAGTCCCATAATGCATTTGACTGAGATACTCAGAATACCAGGACTGATCTAGGATCTCACTCCAGGAGCTAACTTCACAGCTATACACCACTGATGACATGGTCCATATCCCAGAAGTACATTGACAGGGCCACCTTGAGCAGGGAGTGTACACCCTCTTTGTTTACCTTACAACTGTTCTGTATTTATCGCATGCCTTCTTGACTCCACTGAGGGATGTTGGCATGATTCTAGTGCTCTTACCATATTTACAGATGATTGCAGATGACTCCAGTGTCCATCACCTTTCAGCCACATCCTAAGTCACCTGGTTGACAAGATATGTGTCATGAAAAGGTGGCTCCACTCGAGCAGCTTGCAGCCACTGATGTATTCAAAAAGCTCCATCCTACATCTACTCACCCTCATTGACTCCCACATCTACATATAGGGAATACAGGATGTGTCCACCTGAGGATCTGGGCAATATAGGACACAAACCTAACAATCTCTGGACAGCACCTGGTGGTAGTGGCAGTGTATTTTCAAGCAGAGAACATGAGTTCAGTTCCCACCACTGCCAAATGTGAGTTCTGGCCAATCACAGTCAGCTCCATAGGCTGGTACAAGTCAACTGACAGAGCAATCAAAAACAGCAGCATCACTGGGAATCAGCATGTGGTGGCAGGGGCAGGCAAAAGCATACACTCACAGAACAATATCAATTCCAATCCAGGTTGACTGCCTCAAGTGGCTCACAGTGCAGGAAATGTATACATTAGCCACCTGTATCTGGGCTCCATAGCAAGCAGTGTGTTCAGACTTGCTCAAGCTTGGATGCAGAGAGTTGTCAATCTACCCAGCTTCAGATGTGATACTTCACACCAGTTCTGATTCCAACCTTGCTTTGCACTGTGTTCCTGCAGTGAAATACAGGGAATGGCCATTATGATATGCACATGCTTGTTTGCAGGGGTGGTAGCCACCCAATATGCTTTACAGCAATACATGATGTCTGAAATCACAACACAGGACCACATGTTACAATGGCTGCCCATTTGTAGAACCCATGTTTTTCAGAAGCTGATCAGCTCCTGTTGGCTGAACTAATAGCCCCCTAGCAACATGTGCTGTTCCTCAGCTTTGGGGTACAGCACGATAGGGAGCAGCTGTTGTGGTGCTGGCAGTGCATGCTGCACCACTACAATTGGAGGTCTGACTACACTAGAGTGGTGAGTACTTGCAAACAACTTCCCTTTAAGTGTAGACAGTTTCCCAGCTGGTTCCGGGTTAGCCCGCCAGGTTTTCATCATTTCAAGTTTTACCCCATTGCTTTCATGGACTTGCAGTTTCACAGTACTTATGGAGTGCAATGGGAAAATCAGAACTATATGTTCCTGCATGCCTTGGAATAAAGCCAGAACTGCACTGAGGATGACGGGTTCATCTCTAGCCATTTGGCAAACCTTCTGACAAACCTGGGTCCCCAAATACACCATGGGATTTCGTTACTATGTTTTTGCTCCTACATACTTTGCAATTCCATATGGCATATGTGTTCCCTGATGTGATCCATTTGTCATCACTGCTGCTTGTACATATAAGAATATATATAAGAACATAAGATATGCCATACTGGGTCAGACCAAGGTCCATCAAGCCCAATATCCTGTTTCCAATAGTGGCCAATCCAGGTCACAAGTATATAGCAGTTTCCCCAAAAGACACAGGTTCCACAATGCTTGTATTGGGTCAAGCAGTGATATCCTGGGTCCCTTTTAATAATGGTTTATGGACCATAAATAATGGTTTATAGACCTTTCCTCCAGGAACTTGTCCAAACTTTTTTAAACCCAGCTACACTAACAGAATTTACTACATCCTCCAGTAACAAATTCCAGAGTTTGATTACACAAGTGAAAAAATATTTTCTCTTATTAGTCTTAAATAGGTTACCCTTTAGCTTCATTGCATGTCCTCTAGTCTTTCTATATTCTGATGATATCAACAATCATCTATGTTTACCCGTTTCATGCCATTCATTAATTTTTACACCTCTATCATATCTCCCCTCAGCAGTCTCTTTTCCAGGTTGAAGAGCCCTAACCTTTTTAGCCTCTCTTCATAGGGATATCCTTCCATCCCCTTTATCATTTTGGCGGCTCTTCTCTGCACCTTTTCTAATAATGCTATATCCTTTTTAAGATACGGTGACCAGAATTGCATACAATATTCAAGGTGTGGTCGCACCATGGAATAATACAGAGGCATTATAATATCCTTTGTTTTATTTTCCATTCCTTTCCTTATGATACCTAGCATTCTATTCGCTCTCTTGGCCGCTGCTGCACACTGGGCCGAGGGTTTTAACATGTTATCCACGGTAATTCCTAAATCTTTTTCCTGGATTGTGGTTCCTAATGTGGAGCCCTACATTGTGTAACCATAGTTTGGGTTGTTCTTTCCTAGGTGCACTTGTCCATATTAAATTTCATCTGCCATTTGGATGCGCAGTCTTCCAATTTATCAAGATCCTCTTGCAATTTTCCACAATCCTCATGGGTTTTAACAACTATAAATAGTTTTGTATCATCTGCAAATTTGATAACTTCACTCGTTATTCCCATTTCCAGGTCATTTATGGATATGTTAAATAGCAGCGGACCCAGCACAGATCCCTGGGGTACATCACTATTCACCTTTCTCCATTGGGAAAATTGGCCATTTAGCCCAACCCTCTGCTTTCTATCTTTTAACCAGTTCCTGATCCACAATAGTACACTGCCTCCTATCCCATGACTTTTTAGTTTTTCCAAAAGTCTCTGATGAGGGACCTTGTCAAAGGCTTTCTGAAAGTTCAGATACACTATATCAACCGACTCATCTTTGTCTACCTGTTTATTCATACCTTCAAAAAAACAATAGATTAGTAAGACAAGATCTTCCTTGTCTAAAGCCATGTTGGCTGTCTCTCATTAGGCCATGACTATCTACATGTTCGCTAATTTTGTTCTTTATGATGGTTTGCACCTGTCTGTAGATGTGTCATACTGCCTTGATCCATTCCAAGGTTTACCACAATACATGCAGTGATTGGTAGTTCCAATTCCTCCATGGCACTCCATAAACAAAGTTAGATTACAAGTCCTTGCATGCAGTGGGGTTAACCATGGACTACGTCAAGCTTGTCAGGCAATCTGCAGACAGTTGTGAACTGCAGCTACATGTCCCCCATTGCATCAGGATAGTCCTGTCACAAATATGGCCGTGGATTGCACATGAGTTCCTGGAAATGGGTGGGTGCACACATCAGGGTAATTGCTGCATGATTTGACAAATACACAAACATCACTGCAAAATGGCTCCTGAAGGCCTATGAGTTTTTATGTTAGGTACCTCCATGATTGTTATGTGTGACCACTCCTTCATTTCCAACAATCTCATCAAGATGCATCATCATATCGACAGCACTGTATCACAATACTATGACCACTGTCATTTGCCACCCACTATAGTCAGGGTCGGGTCAGCACTAGGCAAACTAGATTGTTGCCTAGGGCAACAATCTCTGGTGGCAGCAAAAGCAGGCCATTCAAAGCAAAATTATAGTTTATGAAAGCAGATGGGGTGTAAAAGGCTGAGATTTGCCTAGGACTCCAACACTTTGGACCAAATCTAGAGCCAGCCCTGACTGCTGTCACAATATCTGACTGATGACACTGCATGCCTTAGCGACCTGGCCGAGTGCAGCTGCCAACTGTCTCGCAACACACCCAGTGTACCTGATCCTGTCATGCCTTTCCCCCAGTACAGACTGACAGTACTCCTAATGTATTCCAAACACCTTTGTCTATGTCCCTATTCAAAATGTGGACAGAGAACATGGTTCAATATCTTTCCCAAAGCTCATCCTGTGTTTCTCATTGCTCCATGGTCTTTCATATCATGTTGCTGATATACCTCCAATATCATATATATGGCAAGTCACAAATGTCAACAGTATATAAACTAAGTCCCAAAGAACAATATCCTGGGGCTTTACGATTCGTCTTATAGGCCAAAATATAGGAACTCTGACATAGACATTCCATCATTGTTGCCTAAATTTATGATATTTATATGGATTCCTCAAGTGTTCCAACTTCTCAGAGGATGCATGGAAATAACTTCTCTTACAGTACAAAGTGTCTGTAACAGGCAAGCACTCCCTTGCTAGCAGCCACAATGCCACTTATGATGTGTTGTTTACAAACATCATCAGAAGAGTGGAAGTGCTCAGGGATTCCATATCAATATGAAGATGCGTGACAACTGCCTGTTGGTCCCCTAGATATATTCCTTTGTGACCTTGTTCATGCACTGCAGAAGTTTGTGTCTTGCTATGTGTATGATGTTAGAATGATATTTGAAACATATCATATGGGAGACGATAAAGGAATATATCATACACAATATATTTTGGCCAGATATTGACCTATGTTTTGTCTATGCCAATACATCCTGGGATACTTACTTCTCATGTCTCTGAAATACTGTCTCTGAAAGGGCAGCCTACATTTCTCTGCATAAAATGCAGTTCCGTCAGGATGGCACATGAAACAGCAATTCACAGAATATATAGAACTTTGCAATAGCAGTTTCTTGGGACAACTCCCTTTATGAGGCAATAATGATTTCACACATATATTTGTACATATTAGCTCGCACACATGTACATATTCAGTGCCTCGTAGTTCAGGGTTGTCTGGTTTCCCAGTTCCAGGACTGAGCTCCTCACCCAGTGCTGATGTTAGGAGTAGTTCATCCTGAGGCATGTAAGGATTTGCAGCAGAACAGAACATGAATGCAAGCAGGGTGCACATATACCATACAGCATTGATATGTGACATTTGCACCACAACTGCCAACACTGCTCAGTCCTTGCTTAAGTTGACAACTATGTCATTTCCAATGATGGCTATTGCATCTCATGGGGCTAGATAATGGTGTGTCGGCATTGACTGTGTACATGTTTCTGAGGTGCTTGCTATGAATAGATGTGTATTGCTGTACATCCCTTGCTGGGACATATCTGTCTCCACATTAACACATAGCAGCAGTGAGATAGGTTGTCACTTCCAGTTATATCTGTGCTTTTCCCTGCACTCTGGTATTTGTACCTCCAGGTTTAAGCATTAACAGCAGTGCTGCATGTCTAGATAGGCCATGTGGTCTTTTTCTGTCATCATGTTTCTATGTTTCTATAAAAGCATGAGACAAACACAGAGGATCTCATATGGAAAAAAGGGGACTGTTGTAGTGGTTGATATGGAAGGGCAGACTAGATAGGCCATGAGGTCTTTTTCTGCCATCATGTTTCTATGATGTTTCAGATTAAGGAATTCAGAAATCCTGGACTTAGTTTGAAGTTCACCTCTGAAATTGGGTGACTTGGCAAGGCTGCACATATGGTGACAGTGGCCACCCCCAGCAGCCCCGGATGTAGGAAGGGAGCAAAGGATTGTGCCACATCATGGTAAGGCAGTGTAGATGTCCTGCTATGCCTTACTCACAATGCCTGATCATGTTTTGTACAGCCTAGATGTAGATGAGTTTGCAAGCATTACAGCTCAAAGAGTGCTTTGAGGATACTCTTCTGGGGATGCGGGAATTCCATGACAATGGAATTTGGTTCCTGGCACAGTGATTTGCCGAGATGAGAGATGGGACTGGAAGATCAAAGACTTCCTGACAGTGGGAATGTGAGACCCAAGATGGAGCACATATTCTACCTCAAGGATTTAGGCAGAGATTCACACAAACCGTGTTCCTGGAATGATTTCAGAATATAGCCCAATGTGTCTCATGATCTGCACCTTGTGCATTCTAGAACAAGCAGGGCTCATTCACATGCCAAACATCATCCAAAACACATTCACATCTACATCTGGCCTGAGTTGTCGCCTATGCAAGTATGTGACCACACACAGTCAGACACACAGAGTTGATTTTATGTGGCTTCATCCAAGGCCATGTAGTTATCACATGGTGGTTATGGCACAGGTCTGATGGTACATAGTTCTCTGGACTGTGTTCCAGGTAGGTTCAGCTAGACCACTGTTCCTGCCCTTTGCACTTTGGGGCCACATTAACATTCTGGACATGCTTTACACGTGGGATAATGTAGAACATGGAATAACTGGCCTCTGTTGTAGTACAGACATATGTTTGGCCAACACACAGGATGCATGTGTTGACATGTAGGTCACCAGGGGTACCAGGTGACACAGGGCAGCATTGTTATGTGAAGGCAAGTGTAGAGGGAGCAATGTGCCAATAGTCCAATATGCATAACATGTCAGCAGTAATCCAGCAACCAAGCACACTGTACTAACTGTTTATCTGGCCTGTCATGGGAGTGTAGCCTTTAATATGTATAACCTATTTGAAGAATGTGTAACTCAACTCTGCACTCTTTCCTTAACAGCCAGAGGATTTGCAGAAGAAAAGCCATGAGCTATGCCGGAAGTGGCAAGGCTTCATTGTGTGGAGGAGCTGCAGTCCCAACAGGAAGATTTATTTATTATTTATTTATTTGGCAAGATTTTTATACAACCTTTTACCAGGTCAAAGTAGTTTATAATAAACAATTCAAAATTGGTTTACAGAGAACGATGAACTATATACAGTTGCAGGAATGCATAACAATGTGCATTTGAACAGCTGAACGTGACTTACAAGGCCATTTAACTATTTACAGTGTTTTTAAGCACTTTGCTATGTACGGGTTGATTACAGTCAAATGGTAAGTTGATATAACTCTCATCTCCACACATACATACACATACATACCACACTCAGCATTGCATAAGTTCCCAGCAATTGTCTTTACAAAATTGGCCATTGGGCATGTCTTCATCCAGCTGTAATATATGGCTACTTTGCCCAGGGGGATGTTGCGAGGATCATGCATGCAGCCATGCCATACTGCACATGGCACATCTTGTCACTGTCTCGTCTGTGGTCATTCAATGGATCACACTGTCATCCTAGCAGTGGGGGAGGTGGATGCATGCCATCATGTTCCTTGAATGTGGCTCACAGTGTAGTATGTTCGGCCCATGGGACTTTCTATGCATTATGTCCAGGGGTCTCTATTGTGGATTTTACCACCTTGCTAATGCTGCCATTTATTTTTTCTCTGATTGCTTTGTGGCCCTCTTCCCTTTGTTAAAACAGATACCTTTCTGCAATACCACAGTGCTATACAGCCTCTGGCACAACTAGCTGTGCTGTCAGAGCACAATGTTCAGACAGCCATACCTTCATTATCTGCTAGGATGTTTGGGATCCCCATAGAAGGATAGTTGTTTTGTCTAAGTGATGTTCTATCGGCTGAGCAGTATCTATCAGATTTGGTACAGATCATACTCCTCCTTAGGTATGCTCCCTTATGGGTGTATATATTTGATTTGACTGTGTCCTGGTGTGCCCGGTAGAATGCCCTGGCATCAACAGCAGCAAACATTGAATGTCATTGAGAATACACACCACAGCTGATCAGTTCTATCAGTGGCACAGCCATATTGATAGCAATATACAGTGATGTCTGCAGATATTCTTGATACCTACATTGGCACTCAACCCAACGGGATCTTTCAGGACCTATTGGTCACAAAAATATCCCTGTTAAATGATCATAATGGTTGCCCATTTTCTTTATGTGACTCCAGATCCCACATGACACAGTTGCAGTGCTGAAACAGAATGACTATCTGGAAGCCAGAGAGAGAGTACAGTTTTATGACCAAAAGAACCTGTACTTGCAAAGTCATAGCTTGTATGCAGATATTATGTGTGAGTGTAGACATCTTCTGCTGATGCTTGCCTGGAGTCCTTATGGCAGACCAGCCATCACAGTGCTGGGCATGGGACACAAGTATAACACATGCCACAACACCTTCTCTCCATCTTGCAATGTAATATCCCACCCCTTGGACCATTCCCAAGAGACATGTCGATACTCCTGGAACAGCTCACCATGAGCATTTATTAATGGCATTACATGCGGCCCAAACTCACTTTCATATTGGCGGAGTGATGGCATTTATGCATGCAGTTAATACACATACCAACTTATGATAGCTCTTGCTCCACATGTCAACACATGATGAGCATGTAGGCACTTGACATGTTTTCATGATGTTCATATTATCCCAGGGGATAATCATCAAACACACATGCCACAGGAACACTGAACAGTACATGACTGTGGTTCACATGGTTTGAGCTTTGCCAATCAGGGCATGCACATCCAATTGTTCTACTCTGGACCTACTTTGGTAGTCCATTATAGGACTTGCATTCTATGGTCTGTTCCTCTCTGATCTACCTTGTTGGAACATTTCAGACATTTTTATTGCTAATCAATGGGAGTGCAAGCAAATGACAGCACTTCTAGAATGCAGGTCACCTCAAATACTCTGCTTTGCAGCTCTTGTCCTTGAAGCCGCAGTTGATGTGCAAAGCACATCAGTCCTGCCATAATGACCTTACATCACAAACCATGAGAGTAGACATTTTATTGGTCCACACTGTGCACACAGTATCACTGGCAGGGGACATAGCCCCCTTGCTATCATAGTTCCTAGATGCATGAACAGATCTGAGCAGTCCCAACTGATGTAGGTCACATGTTGATTTTTGATGTAGGTCACATGTACTGTCTTACGCTTTATAGACACTACATTGTTAGTTAATTGTTATTCACACTGTTCCAGTTTAAATGTACTGTTTAGTTTACTAGACTTAGCTTTGTTTAATTTAAGATGTTCTATGTAAAATTTAAGATGTTCTATGTAAAACAAACCTCGCTTTGTTAATTTGTTGTTAATTGTACACCGCAACTGGTCTCTGGAAGATGCGGTATATAAATGAGTGTTAAATAAATAAATAAATAAATAAATGTTGTCATTAACTTGTCAATGTCATGACTTTCAAGTGAGAATATTGTCCACACAGCAGCTGACAGCATCATTTGGAGGGTACAGAGACACATGCTCATATCCAGAAGCCATATCCAGAAACCATTATGAGTTGATTAGAAATGTAGTACACAGACAGTCTGGTATTTGTGGCCATTGTCTATCTTTCAATACCTTCTACCATAGTCATGGTCCATGAAACATGCCAATTGTGTGACATTGTAACAGACATGGTGGTTTGGCTATAGGAAACCACAAAATTGAAAGACCGCTCCAAAGGTACAAAACTAAATAAGAAAAATAAACCCTTGCACCAATAACTTACTAGTCTGGTTACCTAAAGTTGTATAGTTCTTTAAAAAAATTGTTTGTTTGTTTTTTTGGGAGAGTATTTCGGAGCCTGTGTGGAGGTGTGCTGAGCTGCTTTTGGGCTCGGACGGAGCTGTGGCTACGCCTGTGAAGCCGACGTTGCCCTGAGACAATCGGGCAGGCACGCCCGGGACACCCTGCTGCTGGAAGGTCCTGCTGGACTTTTAAAGATCTGTGCCTACTTTCCTTGTCGGAGAGTATTTCGGAGTCTGTGTGGAGGTGTGCTGAGCTGCTTTTGGGCTCGGACGGAGCTGTGGCTACGCCTGTGAAGCCGACGTTGCCCTGAGACAATTGGGCAGGCACGCCCGGGACACCCTGCTGCTGCGAGGTCCTTCCTGTTATAAAATCCTTTGCTTCTCCGCGACCGCGGAACGCGACCGTGGGGCTTTGTCTGAAGGGGCATGTCTAAAGGGGCTGGTTCAGCCCCTTAGACGCCCCTTCGACGCTATTGAGACGCCGCTTCAGTTTGGCTGCTGGGGTGTAGAGACCGCGTATCTGGACTTCTCTCTGCCATTTGACTTTGTGCCTTGCTGCAGGGTTGTATGTAAACTTGTTTCTTATATTATATTGTGTTATTTTGTTTAAGTTCTACGTGTAACAGTATGGGCAAGCGTAAGGCCAGGGCAGTTGTTAAGTCCCAGGTGGCCGGTACCGGGATTGTTAAACCGGTCGGTCCCCTGGACAGACACGTGGTTCCTCTACCTCTGGCGCAGTCCTCTCCCGACGGGGTTTCCTTAAGCCCCGGGGGGAGATCTCCTCCTCCCTGTCCCCGTTCTGCTGTTCCCTCAGTTTCAAGGGTTTCCTTTGATGAGTTTTGTGAAGTGAGATCTCCTATTGTGTTGCCTACTCCAGTTCCTGGTATAGCTCTGAATGCCTCTTCGGAGGCACCGGAGCTATCCCCTGACGCGGAGGTTACCCTTAAGGATGTATTACAGGCTGTTAAAATTGTTGATCAGAAGGTATCCTCTAAGTTAAATGCTTTATCTGCCTTTACCCAGGAGACTGCAATAGCCTTGCAGCAACTGGATCATAAGGTAACTTTATTGGATACTGCTGTTACTAAAATGGAGTCCCAAGTTCCTATCTTGCAATCGGTAAATGTTTCCGCTATTAAAGATTCCTTAGTGTTACATGCTAAGGTAGAAGCTTTGGAGAACTCCCTACGTCGTTGTAATTTAAGATTCTTGAATTTTCCGCAATCTCCTTTGCTTTCCCCTGCTATTTTGTTGGAAAAATATCTAAAGGAAGTCTTGGCAATATCTGAATCTGTAGAAACTTCTCAAATTTATTATGTGCCTTCTACATCTAAAAAGGAGAACATCGCTGAAGGTGGGTTGGATGAGATTGTTCCCACAATTGCAAATCTCACTGCTTTTATTGAGGACTCCTCTGATACAATTACTTTGAGGTCCACTTTGTTAGTCACCTTTTCAACAGTATTAATTAAGCAACGTATTCTCAAAGCATATTTTAAAGCTAAGGCGGGTAAATTCTGTGGACAAGTGATATTTGTTTTTCCAGATGTGGCACGCGTGACTCAGCTGCGTAGGCGGCAATTTCTTGTATTAAAGCCTCGTGTTCTGGCTCTAGGGGCCACTTTCTTTTTAAGGTTCCCATGCAAATGTATTATTGCCTTGATGGTAATTCCTATAGTTTTACTGATGTCTCACATCTGGAAAATTTTTTGCAGGACAGACAGGATTTAGTTGGAGACGGCTCTGGTAATTGAAGTATCACCTTCTATTTTGTGGACCCATGGTAGGGTCTTGTTTTCCTTGTTTTTGTACTTACTGTCTTTCTTTTCAGATTTGATCTACTCTCTCTTGATGTGGACTTTATCGTTTGTTTGATTTCTTATTTTATTAGTGACTGGCTTTAGCCATAGTTTGTTTTGCCTAGATTGACCTGTTTATGTTTTTGATCATGTATTTTGATTAAAATTAATAAAAAAAAAATTGTTTTTTTTTAAATTAAATTATGCCACCAACTGATCTTATTAAATCACCTTACTTCAAATCTTCAAAGTATCCCAAAGAGATGCTAAATAGTAAATCTGTAACCATTAATCTTTCAATATCTAGACTAACTGTAAAAAATTAAAGTAGAGAAGAAAAGACCTCAACACTATATGGTATCCCACGATGTGACAGTATATTACTTGCCCAAAGGGGAAAACACCATCAATGATCCATTACGGGTCTAAAAACTCCTCCAACCTGATTTAATGGAAGAAAGTCAACATGGCCTTAGCCAAGGAAGGTCTTGTCTTACTAATCTGTTATAATTTAATGAACTTGTGAATAAACAGACAAAGGTGAGCCAGGCAATATAGTGTATCTGGATTTTCAGAAAGCTTTTGAGAAGGTCCCTCATGAGAGACTTGTCAAAATTAAAAAGTCATGGGATGGGAGGCAGTGTATTATTGTGGATCAGGACCTGGTTAAAAGAGAAAAAGCAGAGGGCAGGGCTAAATGGCCAATTTTCCCAATGGAGAAAGATAAATAGTGGAATACCCCAGGGATCTTTTCCTGGTCCGCTACCTTTTAACATATTCGTAAATGGTCTAGAAATGGGCATAATGAGTGAGGTAATCAAATTTGCAGATGACACAAATTATTCAAAGTTGTTAAATCCCAAAAGGATTATGAAAAATTGTAAAAGGACCTTGATAAATTAGAAGACTGGACATTCAAATGGTAGATGAAATTTAATGTGGACAAATACAAAGTTATGCATCTAGGAAAGAACAACCCAAACTATGATTACACAATGCAAGCTACCACATTAGGAAACATCACCCAGGAAAAAGATTTAAACATCATCATGGATAACATGTTGAAACCATCCACCTAGTGTACAGTGGCAGCCAAGAAAGCTAATAGAATGCTAGGAATCATAAGGAAAGGAGAATAAAATATAGGATATTATAAGGCCTCTATATCATTCCATGGTGCGACCACACCTTGAATATTGTGTGCAATTCTTGTCATTGTTTCTTAAAAAAGATATAGCAGAATTAAAAAAGATACAGAGAAGAGTCACCAAAATGGTAAAGGGAATGGAAGGATACCCCTATGAGGAGACACTTAAAAGGTTAGGGATCTTCAACCTGGAAAAGAGACCGCTGAGTGGACATATGATAGCGGTCTATAAATAAATGAATGGAGTGGAACGGGTAAAGATAGATTGTTTATGCCATCAAAATGAAGAAAGACCTGGTGGCATGCAATGAAGCAACAGTATAACCCATTTAAGACTAATAAGAGAAAATATTTTTTCACTCAATGTGTAAGCAAACTCTGGAATTCATTGCCGGAGGATGTAATAAAAGCCATTAGTGTAGCCGGGTTTAAAAGAGGTTTGGACAAGTTCCTGGAGGAAAGGTCCATAAACCATTATTAAAGGGGACACGGGGACATCCACTGCTTGCCCTAATACAAGCATTGTGGAACCTGTGTCTTTTGGAGAATCTACCTGGTACTTGTGACATGGATTGGCAACTGCTGGAAACAGGATACTGGGCTTGATAGACCTTGGTATAACCCAGTATGGCATATCTTATGTTAGACCTGTGAAACCAATATAAATGTTCTTTGATGTTTGTTATGGCATTGCAACTATTTATCACAGACACTACAACAGAGGTCACTTGCATTTGGAGGGTCACATTAGGGATACCTGAGCAGGGCAGAGCTGTGATGCAAAGGGGCCAGGGTTCTGCATTGTTTCAGAGGTGTACATGCTTATAGGTCTCCTCATGCACATTGTGAATGGCATGCATCTAGTCAAGAGGTGTGCAACAAATCATTACAAACTTTGCAGTCAGATGTGTAAATACTAGGTTCTATCCTGAAAGTGGATAATATCGATCTGTCCAGGTTTTCCCATATCTTTGGCTACTTGCTTCTCTTCCTCAATCTGTGGGATATTTGTAACATCTGGCTCTTCTTAAATATATAATTTAACATAGGTTAGGGGTCCATTTCCTGATATCTGTGATCCTTCTCCAAGGATATCAGCATTGGTAGGTCTTGAATATCAGCCATTATCACTGTGCTACCACAACTGCCTGGGAGCTCCGTGTTACTTCATTAGATATGACTGACATATTGGCAGACACAGCACCAGCAGTGGAGACATGGCAGTATTACACCTGGCATGAGGAAGCCTGGTGTGCCTAGGCACAAGTATTAGTGCAGGTTGGCTCATTTGTATTCATTGTGACATTGCAGCCATACATGTGCCATGATTCTGAGAACACTCTGTGCATTTACCATTGAGTGCAGCGTTCATAAAGTGGCCCCGTGGCATGTAGTTCCTTGTCCATATTAGAGCTCTTGATGGCAATCAGCAAATAAGTTTTGGTCATCCCATACCACCGTTGGCTGTACTTCCTCCCCTACTGCTAGTATGTGATCCTGTTTGTGTAGGACAGTGCTTAAAATAGGATGTGCGGCTTCTCTGCTCCGCCTTAGACTACTTGCTGCCCTGGACAGATATATGGCTTTTTGACCACCACTATGAGCCCATCAAAAATGGAAGCACTACTATGTACTGCCACTTCTAATGGCACCTGTGTGAGTCTGCACAGAGTTTGTGTGGGATTCAAACAGTCATCTGTTTGATAACCATTTGGCTTCTCAGACCATGAAGCTACTATGGATCTCCATTGTGTGGAGGATCCTGCCAGCCCATATGTTATTGTCAGAGAGTAGCAATGGCACATACTTGCTGGCATAAAACCTTGAGGCCAAAGTGGTCACCCAGTCATTCTAAGAGCAGCCTGCACTTTGTATCATGGCCTGCTGCATTTGTCAGTTCAGGATTAATGACCATCCTTACTGTGATCATGACAATGGGATTAGTGTGACATTCTCCATTTCTTCTTCCTGCTGGGAGTCAGAGCATACACTTCAGACCTGAATGTCATAGATGTGAATGTCAGACCTGAAGGACCTGACTGTTGCATGCTTAGTTAGTCACAATGACACTATGTATGTTTTTGATGTGATGCTTACCGAACCATACATGACTGATATTGCTTTGTCCCCACAAATGTCCCTATGCACAATATTAGGTACAGATTTGCAGCAGGAGTGCATTGGGCCAGCAGGCCTTTGTGACACTCTCTTCCACCTCCATGTACTGTTCTCCACATCCATCTCCAAATAAGCTTCATGATCACTCATGTACAGTATTTGCATGACAGCTGTTATACCCAGGCCCACACAATGGCACTTAGCTGCCTAGGACATACTGTATCACACATACATCACATGCAAAGGATGTGCAGGTCACTACTCATGCCCAGTCACTGCAACTCCTCACTGGCACATACATCCTCACTTCACTGCCACCCACTGACATCACCCCAAATGAGCAGGGTACTCCTCAATGATGACATCCACCTGCCTCCTACATTATTCTGCCATTTATTGCCAAACATGTCAGGGACACATGACTATGACATGTCTATCAGATATTACCTTTGCTTCCATCCAGCACCTGAAATGTGACTTGCAGTAAGGCTCAATTATCCCTCGTTAAGGTAACCAACCTTAGCGGGCATTAAGGTGCGCATTTGGCACCCTTAGGGCCGATGTTGTGTTAATGCCTGGTAACCAGCCCTCAAATAATGAATAACTAGCAAATACTTGTTGCACTTCTGGTAAAAGACCCTAAAGGGACTTTAAATGATTTAATAACAATAGACCCATTACTTCTCCTCCCTTTTTGGCTAAGTTGAGTGAACAATGTGTCCAACATGAGTTGAATGACTGTTGAGCATCAAGAGGTTTTAGATCTCTGGAAGCATGGTTTCAGTGTTGGCCATGGCCCATAAATCTTGCTAGTTTCCCTACAGCATGAATTGCATAGCCTGGAGGATAGAGATTCTATCTTATATGTCATAACCACTCCATAAGACATACCTTCTAGAACTAAGAAATTTTGATGTAATTACTCTGTACTCTAAAATCTCGCTGCTAGTTGATTTTATGTAAATAGTTCAATCGTTATTGTAGATAGTTACCCTTGTTATCCAAGTTTTTGCCCTGTTATCTGTAACTCATACGTGGTTTCAAATGTACTGAGATTGTTTTGTTCCATGTAAACCGCGCTGATGCTGAATAGCGCGGTATATAAGAAACTTTAAATAAATAAATAAAATACTCCCTATCTGTTATTGTTTGTGGATTTAAAGGCCACATTTGACATGATTATGCCTTCAATTTTTTTGCAGTGTTTGGCGGGTCTGAGAGTAGGAGGTGTGTTTTTATCTTGGTTCTGCTCAGGGTCGCCCCAACCATCAAGAAAATTAGGCGGTGACTTCTGGGGGAACACAAAGAGCAGGACATTCAAAGTTAAACAATTGATTCTGACAGCATAAGGCTTAATGTTTGCCTATAGTGCCAACACCTTGAAACAATGTTGCAGCCAGCCCTGGTTCTCCTCCTATTTCAATGATCGAGAATAGCAAATTTGTTTTCAGAATTTCCATTCTCAGTGTTGTTCTTTGGTGTGAGGTGTCCAGCAGCATTCAGTGCCATCCTCTACTTTATTTCATATTCATGCTGCTCCATTGTGTGATCTTTTGCTTTCGTTAGATTTGCATTTTTGTTTTTATGTTAATATTTTCATTTTTGATACATTTTCTATTGACACTGGAGTATCGACCTTTAAACTTTTGTATTATTTTCTGAAAATTTTGCATTGGCTCTTTACTAATGGTTTAATAATAAATTTTGATAAGTCTGAGGCAGTGATAGTTTCTGCCCCTGTGGAAATGACATTTCCTTCTGTCCTTTGTCAGGCTGGATGTTGTATTTCTATAAGAGAGGAGGTTTGTTATTTAGGAGTGCTTTTAGAAAAATAGCTTTCATTTAAGCCCTGTGTGTTATGGACAGTTTGTGCCATTTCTTATAAACTCTGGACAGTACTTCCTTTGAAGTATATTTTAGAGGTTTCAGACTGTAGGACTATTGTACAGTCTTTAGTGTTACATCATAGGGATTACTGTAGTATACATTTTTGGGGTTTGCCTGATTATGTTCTGTGAACCCTACCCTGTGTGATAATAGGATTGTGCAAATATGAGCATATTACTCCTGCCCTTATTGATTTGCATTGGTTGACTGTATCACCTAGAGTTCAATTTAAATGTATTAATTTAGTTTATGAAGTGATGCATTTGCTAATTTGTTCTGAATTACCCTCTTTAATTTATTTATACATACCATTTTGTGTGTTATGGTCTGCTTCAAAGGGTCTATTGTCAGTGATTCCACAAAATCACTTTTTTTCTATAAGAGGAATTTGGAATTTAGTTATCTTTTCGTAAAGGCTTGAAAATGTATCCTTTTAAAAGGCTTATTTTGTTTGACATATGTGCTGTTTTCATTATGAGGGTCATTCTTAAAGGTTTAGTCATGGTTTGAGCATCTGCAGACATGCACATGGGTGTCAAAATCACAGACACATCTAAGTAACCATTCCACAAATGCCATTTGCAGACTTTTCCAGTATGGGGGACGTTCAAGTAAGCACAGGGGTGTGAGGCAGGAGTGTCTGGGCAAGGGAAATGAACTCACATGTCCAGGTTTGATCCGAGAAGCAGCAGAGCCATCTGAAGGCTTGTGCATGTCAATTCCTGCTCCCAGAACAAATAGGTATTAGGTAAGCATTTGCTTTCACCTAAAAAGGTCCAGAGAGCCTGGATAAGATAGAGGATTAAGCAACTAGCTTTAAATTACAAAGTCCCATCCTAAGATATGAACTTTGGCCACACAGTTTTTATGCCACTACTCTAACCATTATGCTATTAGACATTTGGATTCTGATATATTCTCCTGGGGACATTTATATCGACATTTGATACACATGCCTGTCGGGCACATCCATGTTTCTGGAATTGTGCCTGAACTTGCACGTGCCTGCTTTTATCTTCAGACGTTCTGGCTTTGACATCCCAGATTGCAGATGGATGTCCCATTTGGAATGTGCTTCGACATGTTTTATTATGTATGTTTTTGTAACTGCTTAGATGGCATGCTGATAGGTGGAATAAATGATTTTAAATAAGTAAAAATAGCATAAACAAAATAATCCTTTGTCTCCAAGCCATATGATTCCTGAAGGTCCGCAAAGGGACATTTGTCCCCCTCATCTATTAATTTGGCAAAAACATCCAAACCCTAGGCTTCCCATCTCTTAAAAATAAGCCCTTTTCCTGGTTCAAAATCCAAATAAAACCTTATGGGATAAGAAAATGAAAATCTAGCCCCTTGACTCAGTCCTTCCAATCCCTTCCTCTTCATTGTCCATAGATGGTAAACATATGGGTTCCTATTCTGGACCTCTCACAACTGTTGTTTATTTATTCATGCTATATAATCTAAACAATATAGGGGTATAAAGCTTTGCCCCAAATGCACAACACATGTATCACCCCCCTTTACCCTTCAATCCATAATCTGATACAATTGGGCTATCAAAAAATAAAAAATATCACAAGAATCACTAAACCTTCTTTCTTTTTCGCTGTCACCAGAAGCCTACACATCACCTTGGGCACCCTATGCCTCCAAACAAAGCAAAAAAAATTTTATTTTGCAATGCAAGCAATTTAATTTTGGGGACCATCACAGGGAGAACTTGGAACAAGTAATAGGCTCATAAGGAGATTCATTTTTATAGCTGCAATCCTGCCTAGGCATGAGATCTCCCCCTGTTGCCACTTCATGAGGTCTTTCTCTTAAGTTGTCAGTAAGGGGGCATAATTAGCTTCAACGATTTCCTTAGCATCAGTGGTGACCCTGGCCCCTAAATTCTTGATGGACTGAGCTTCCCCCCCCCCCCCCCACAGGGTTCAAAGTAACATTTAAAACTTCAAGTTTATCCCTATTAACCTTTAACTAGGAAACTCTCCCCAAAAGTTCAATTTCCTTATGATAATCGATATAGTGGTGTGAGCCTGTGTAGTGGAGAACAGTACCTCATCCACAAAGAGTGAGATTTTATGAGAAGTACCCCCAATCTCCAATTCCTTAATATCAGAATGGCCACTTATCAGCTTTGCTAAGGGTTCGGTTGTTAATGAAAACTATAAAGTTCATAATGGGACAGCCCATTAATCTTAAAACAAGCAATAGAAGCAACATAGAGTTCCCAAAACCATTTTATAAAGTGATGTCCCAATCCTACTTTATTGAACACTGCATATAAAACACCTCAGTGAACCCAATCGAACACCGTTTTGGCAATGTTCACAAGTAGCATCAATGGAGTCTAACCTTGTTGCATTGCCCACACTAAATGCTGTGTCTTCTTAATGTTATCTGCCAAGTTCCTGCCTTGTCTGGTCTGGGTGAACCAAACCCAGCAAAACTTTAGCAAGTCTATTGGTCAAAATCTTCTCCAATATCTTCACATCAGTGTTGAGTAATGAGATAGGGTGATAGGAGCCACAGTCTTATCTTGCCCAGCTTTATAAAGGACATAAATCCCTTCACATTTTACTAAAGTAGGTAGAGAGACATCTCACAAAAGCTCATTAAACAAATGTTCCATCAGTGGAACCAGTCTTTTGCCAAAAGTTTTATAAAGCTAGAAGAAAACTCTTCAAGCCAGGAGACCTTTCAGCGATAAATCCTGTATCACCTGAGAGATCTCCAAAGCTGTGATCTCCCTATCTAAAAGTTCTCTGTTTTCCTTCCCCAAACAAGGAAGGGTAACTTGCTCCAGATAACTATTAATTTTGCTTTTACTGATGGAGCCATCCTGAGCATATACAGTAAGCACTGTTAATATGCTACACATTGATCTCGAATTGATAACACATCCTGTCCCCATCCCCCTCTATTTTGGGAATTGTCTCTCTCTCGCTCCCTTAGTTGTTGAGCTGAATATTGTCGCTGCCTGGTTAGCTTCCTGCTTGTCTAGGCAATCCAGATATTCATTGCTGGGGCTGGCTATGACCCTGGCACTGAATATCCAGATTTAAGTTTCAGCGACAGCAGCTGACCACATTAGAATGGCTAGCCACTGCTGCTGAATATCCCACCCCCTAAATATTTCCAATTGAAACTCCTACAACCTCATATGAGGAAAGGAATAGCAAATAAAACCAAGGATATTATAATGACTCTGTATCTCTCCATGGTGGAATTGCATCTTGAATAATGTATGCAGCTCGGGTTGCCATATCTAAAAAAGGATATAATGGACTTAGAAAAAGTACAGAGAAGAGCGATCAAAGTGATAAAAGGGATGGAAGGATAACCCTGTAAGGAAAGGCTGAAAAGGTTATGCCCCTTCAGTTTTGAAAAGAGATGGCTCAGGTGAGGGAATGGTTAGATGTGTTGGGTGATATGCTGGAAGAAGTAGCTCCTAAGAAATTAATATGGCTTAGGGCTGATAAGGTTCAGAATAGATTTTGGTTTTCCCAAGAACTGTGTGGTATTAAGCAAGAGGTGCGGAGATCAGAGCATTAGTGGAGTAAAACAGGAAGTGTGGAGCAAAAGACAATGGCGGGCACAGGCTAACATCTTCCATCATCAGTTACAGGAGGCCAGGAGGGCAGCTTGTAATAAATTGTAAGTGCTCTTTCTAGTAGCCTATAGACTTTGAGGCATGGATAAGATGTTAAGAAAGGAGGTACACTAGTGGAGGTGAATCAGATTGCCGATAAAGTGGAAAATTTATGAATTCTATGGGGAGGTGTTCAGAAATGTGATGAAGGGGGTGGGGAAGTGGGAAAGTGGATGGACTTTTCTGTGGTGTCGGTGGAGGAGGTACAGGAACTGTTACTAGCTCTCCAGCCTACTTGAATGCACCTGGATCTCATTCCTGGTCAGCTTTTGCAGAAGGCTTCGGAGTCTGGTGTTCTCTGTATGACTGATTTAGTTAATGCCTCTCTTACGCAAGGATGTTTTCCTAGTGATATTAAGGAAGCTATGGTTACTCCTGTCCCTTTGAAGGACTTGAATATGCATGAAAAAGCTGTCAGTCCAATTAAGTGCCTTCGGTTGGATGGGACCAAGCAAGTTTTCGTAGAAGCAGTGGGGCAGAATCCTTAATGGTGGCTGTTTTAGATGTATTAGGTAATATTAGGGACAAGGGATGTATGGTTCTAGTAGTTACACTAGATTTATCCACAGCATTTGATCTCATTGATTAGGATCTGTTGTTGAAGAGAAGTAGAATATTGGGGAATGGGGGTAGAGTGTTACAATGGCTTTCCTTTTTTCTGATGGAGTATTGTTTTTTTTATATGCTGGGGATCATGTTCCTCGACTGTTCGCCAGTGCGTTTGGGTTTCCGCAAGGTTCTGCTTTGTCCCCTATTCTTTTTAATATCTTTATGAGTTCTATTGGGGACATTTGTAGGCAATATGATTTGCAGGGGGTTCTTTTGTTTGCTGATGATATTCAATTGGTGATTGATGTGAAGGGGGATGAGATTGAAGTTGTCCAATGTATCAACTGTTGTCTGGAAGATATTTCTTCCTGGTTGTGTTTGCACCGATTGGTTCTTAATATTTTGAAGTCAGAGGTATTACAATGTGGGCCTTTAACTGAGGATAGTTTAAAGGCCGGCTTATCTATGGGGGGGGGGGGGGTTATTTGTCCTGAAAGGATAGCATTCGTAGCCTAGGAGCCATATTGGATGCAGAACTGGGACTTCAACAACAAATTTGAAAAGCAGTACAGGTGGCATATGGACATTTACGCCTGGTTTGTCAATTGCATCTTTATTTGGATCAGAATGCACTTTGCCACATTGTTCAAGCATTAGTTCTTTCTTGGCTTGATTATTGTAATACCCTGTATGTGGACCTACTGATGTATTCCATTAGGAAGTTACAGGTAGTCTAGAAGTCAGTGGCATGGGTCATTTTTGACCTTAGCCATAGAGATTTGGCTGCAGAGTTGTTAACTCAATTACATTGGCTTCCAATTAAGCACAGATGTTTCTTCGAGCTTATGGTGTTAGCATTTAAGGCTCTTCAGGGCCTGGGGCCTTGGGTCCTGATTTTCAAAGGCATTTACACGGGTAACTGCCCTAGTTACCAGTGTAAATGCCATTTCCAGGATTTTTGAAGGGCACCTACATGGGTAGTGCCCTTTGAAATCCCAGATATATCCCTAATACACCCAGATGCTATACGATTAGCATTTGGGCATATTAGGAGCATTTCGGAGCGTAATGGAGACGGAGGAAAGGGCTAACTGGGTAGCAATTATTTTCGATGCTACTTGCTTAGCTCTCTGCATCTTAAAAATAGGCAAGGTTTTTCCTCGCCTTCCTTTCAGGCACAGGGACTAAGCAGATAGCATTGAAAATCGGTGCTACCCAGCTAGCTCCTGCAACATCCACAGTGTGTGGTGAGACACAGATTTTCAATGCCAGGGCCACATATGACCCCAGCATTGAAAATCCAGATTAAGTGGAAGGGGACGGCTATGCATAGATGCAGCGCATAGCACCACACAGTTGAAAATCGGGCCCTTGGTATTTAAAGGGTTTACTGTAATGGTATGTGCCTGGTCGGGCTTTGTGTTCTGTAGAAGACTGTATATTGCAAGTTCCTGAGTTTAGTCAGACCCAATTATAACGATGGCGCAAATGTTTATTTTCTGTTGCTGTCCCAGCTTTTTGTAATTCTCTACCTTTGGCATTAGGTTCTGAGTCAAATCTTTTAACATTTCATAAAAGTCTAAAATCTTTTCTCTTTCCTTAGTTTTTTGTCTCCTTAGGGGGAAAGTATGCAGTGGCAGTGAGGCAGATATGAGAGAGCTGGATGGAATATGAGGTTGAATGGGATGTTTTTAATTATTTCAAATTTTAATTTGTACTTGATTGTTATTGTTTTATTGATGTCTGCACTCCGCCTAGAATGCTTGATGGTTGAGATAGGGTTCTTACTTTAGAAGTCATTGCTTAATTTTTTGCCAAACAAAACATTGCAATTGAGTCAGAAATTGAACTTCTTGGCCACATCGTTGCCACAGGTACACATGTAGATTGTGAGACATTCAAGGATGAGGGAAACCCTTCACCAGCAAGCCTCCCTGGACAGCACAGCAAACGAGAAGCAGCTGAAACAAAAACATCCACAGTATGATACTTGAACTTGAACTGCAAATATGCTTCTGATGTTTGAACTACCTGATATTCTTGAACTGCCTGATATGCTGTCTGATGTTTGAACCTCCTGATACCCTGACTGATATTCTGTACTGCCCTGCTTGATGTGCTGTCAAATACACTATCTAACATACTGAGCCGCAACAGGACAGCCCATAACTTGGACATCCTCCTAGTCACTGAGACGTGGCTGTGTAATGCAGACTCAGTCCTCCTCCACCAGCTCATCCCTCCAACTTCTCTGTCCACACCTATCACAGGATGGACCATACAGGCGGAGGAGCACTCATACTGACCAAAATGGAGCTACATTTCCAGCTGGTCTCTGCCACCAGCAGAATGCACCTCAACTCAATCACCATAGCCAACAAGCACTGTTCCATCAACTTGGTCTACAGAGCCCCCCTCCCCTTCCTCGGAGGACTTATCAACAATAATCAACCTCGCCTGCAACCCCAAGACCCTGCGCACACCAAACTGGTTACTAGGAGATTTCAACCTCCCTGCTCTCCAGGACATGCACTCCAAAGCCTTCCTTGAGGCACTTAAGGAGCTGGGCTACCAACAAATAATCGACGCCCCCACTCACATAAAAGGAAACAAGCTGGACCTAATATTCGCCCCTCGGTCAGCCATAGACCCAAGACATGACCTCGTGCTGTCCATTACTGCAGTCCCATGGTCAGACCACAGCTTGATAAGATTCCAGATACCAACACACCCTGACAACAACACCACCCGGACCCCAGCCGAGGCCCCTACAGCACCATCAAGATGCTTCTGGCCCTTCAACAAAGAGGAAATCCTAAACAACTCCCAACCTCTCATCAATCCACTGACACACAGCCTCGATGAAATGATCTCCACATGGAACACTAGCCTGGGTGCCATCGCCCACCTATCACCCTCTAATAAACCACTAGGGAGAAGACAGAATGCACCATGGTACTCCCCAGAGCTACGAACATCACTTCTCCACCTAAGGAAGCTTGAAAGACGATGGCATCGATCGCGCTCCACTGAAGACCAGAGAACATACACCTCTCACCTAAGCAGTCACTGTGCAGCAGTTGTGGCAAGAATGAAGCTATACCATGCAGAAATTCTTCAGCGCTCCCTAAATAAGCCGCATGATATTTTCAGCCTAGTCAAGACTCTGACAAAAGATCCTTCTCCAACCCAGCCAAGTTTGCCTGACCCACAGGAATTCATGAACTACCTCCAGTCCAAAACAAGCCAGACCAGTAAGACCTCAATCTTGGCCCCCGGGCATGGGGGACCCTTGTACAGAGACCCCATCCATGCAAGACACCCATGACATCCTCACTACCTTCTCTGCACCATCTGAGACAGTCATCCAAGACATCATCACAGCCATCAACACTACCACGACCCTTGCCCAGCATTTTGGATAAAATTGCTGCGTGTCGAACTCAGTCCATTCCTGGCCAAGCTAATAGATCTATCATTCTCATCTGGGTCATTCCCACAAAGCTTGAAGCAAACCTCCATCAGACCACTTCTGAAAAACAACAAGTTGGACCCTAGGAAGGTGGACTCCTACAGACCAATCTCAAGCATCCCCCTCCTGGCCAAGATAATTGAGAAGGTCATCCAACGCCAGCTTCAACACCACATTGAGACAAGTGTGCCTCTCGACCTTTGTCAGCATGGATTCATAGAATGGTGTAGAGACCCTACTAACCACTCTCTTCAGCACCTTAACAATCAGAATGGACAACATCCGACAAGGGTTTGCCCTGATCTTCATGGATATCCCCACAGCCTTTGATTCCGTCAGCCACAACGTACTCCTGACATGCCTCAAGGAGAAGGGTATTCACAATACTACACTAAACTGGTGCAAATCATACCCATCAGATAGATGGCAGCATGTCCGAACCAGCTCCACCACCTCCAAGCCCTTCCAACAAGAACAAGGCATACCGCAGGGATCCTCACTCTCAGCCCTCCTGTTCAATGTATACATGCAGCCCATTTGTGCTCTCATCCGCTCCTTCAACATCAACTGACTGGTATACGCTGATGACGTACTGCTTTACATGCCTTTCTCAACTGACCACCCTGACTTCACACCTCTAACAACCTGTTTTGATGCTGTCACTGACTGGCTCCACACACAAAGGCTCAGAATAAGCTTCAACAAAACAGAGGTCCTCTTCAACTCCAGGAATAAAGCATTTACCCCGCCCACCTCACTGAAAGTACGAAACGCCGGACTCCTCAGCAAGCCTACGGTAGGGTACCTTGTGGTCACACTAGACCAGCAGCTGGTTATGAAGGTCCATATAAGCAACACGGTCAAAGCAGTTTACCACAAGATAAGGACAACCTGACACCTGTGACATCTGCATGAGCCAGATGACTTCTGAACAATCTATCAGGCTCTAGTAATCCCTCACTTTGATTATACCAATGCAATTCTGCCAGAGCTCCCGAAGAACCCACTGAACCCACTGCAGCTTGCAATGAATGCAGCGGCAAGAATACTGCATGGAGCCTCCAGGAGGGAACACGTAACCCCAATACTAAAGCACCTGCATCACCGACCTCGCCCAATTTAGGAAGGTCCTAAAGCACCACCTCTTCCTCCAGTACTACTCTCATACAAACAACATATCTCAACCAGACACACTCGACAACCATACCCTCACCCCCAGTGCACCAACGCCACACGATTGCAGCCCCACCCTCTAGTTCAACAATATCCCCAGTCTACTGAATGTGTACATAATGACCTACTGCTGTAAATGTTGATGTAATACTGTAAAGACACCACCAGGTAATAGATGCTAAGTGTATATATCCTGTGCATAGTCACTCCCGTTAATACCAAGTTATCATCCCTTGTTCATTGTAAGTCCAGTGTAGGTCCGCCTGCACTGTTCAAATATTGTTGACTGTAAACCACACTGATTCCAAAGAGCGCGGTATAAAAAAAGACATTAAATAAATAAATAAATAAATACATTAAAGATATACAGTACCTGAGTGTTAACTGCCTAGAACACGTTCACAAACGGGTGGTATATAAATGCCTTAATAGAATAGAATAGAATGGCTGAGGGGAGATACAGTGACTGTCAAAGGTGTAACCAAGAGAAACTGGATTTCAGTAAGGGCGGGGGGGGGGGGGAGAGGGATAAGAGATCAACAAATAAAAAATCACTCCTGGGACTTGTCCTCAGCTACCAGGACAAAACTAGCCTATTGGAAATGCATAGAAGGAAGGTTTTGAAAAATAAAATGTGAGGCAGTTTTGTCACGTTAGTGGCTGATGCTGTGACATACATATGCAAATCAAAGCTAAAGGTTCAAATGGCCTTGACCTAAGAGACAGAAATTTCATCAATAAATGTTTTTCATACATGCATAGCCACAGAAATGATTAAGACTGTAAATATTTAACAGAGAACTGCAAAGGCAATCCTTCAAAAATGCTATGAGGTAATAAGCAAGCAAGTGCCAAGATAGCCCTACTTTTCTTCATTATTTTAAATTGGACTATAGGCACTCAATAATAATTCTGGAACCAATTCCCAGTGCAAAATGGAAAAAGGCATGCTGGTTAGGACAAAATAGGTCAGACTGGATAATCTGCTGCTTCAAATGTCTATCTTTCTTCTATATGGGCAAGATGTGGTAAATGCTGTAGTGTGTTGCGCCTACTGTACTTTTTTATTATACTATATTTTACTGTATAATGTCTGCTTGATATTTGGACATGGTCAGCAAGTAAGCTGTAAGCAATATCTTTTAGAAGTTCATATAGTTGTGACTAGGGCCGGTGCAAAGAGATGAGGCGCCCTAGGTGAACCTCATCCCTAGTGCCGTCTGTCCTCCCTCCCCCATGGCACGCATTGCCACTGCTGCTGCCCCTCTCTAAATGACAGTGGTGGCAATAGTCACAAACAGCCCAGTGGCACTTACCTTCAAACTTCGGTTCCATGAGGCTGTCTGCTTTTGCCGCTCTCCGCCAACCTATGTCGATAGTGGAAAATGTGTACCCCCTGGAGAGCCAGCACTCTAGAAACTGTCTAGTTTGCCTAATTGTAGTGCCAGCCTTGGTTTTGACTAAGTTTGCTTGTAGGTGGTAGAGGTTTGGCATATGATGCTGACTTCTGAGAACTCTGCACCTGGACCTGTACTGAATCACCTTCTACTGAGGAGGTACATGAGAGGTGTGCTGGTAACCTAGGTAAAGCAAAAGAAGGGGGGGCTGAGTACACAGGACAAAAGCTTATCTGTGTAAGGCTCCTTCTTTTGGTATGAATGAGTAATCTGTGCCAAGAGTGAGTTGTCCTAAGAACAGGATAATATGAAAAGGATGGTTGTAGAATGTAAGGCTTTAGATGACTAGGCGAAGGTGCACAGGTGTAAGGAATGCAGAGGTGACTATGAAGGTGATAGAACATAAGATTTTCCATATTGAGTCAGACATAATGACCATAAAGTGCAGTATCCTATTTCCAAAAGGGGTCAGATTACAAGTACCCGGTAGGATTCCACAAGCAGACAGATTCCATGTTGCTTATCCCGGGGATAAGTAATGGATTTTCCAGAGGTGACTTTAATAATGGTTTATGGACTTTTCCTCCGGGAACTTGTTCAAACCTTTTACTGTATAAACCCAGCTGCACTAACAGTATTTATTACATCCTCCAGAAACAAATTCCAGAATTTCATTATACATTGGGTGAAAAAATATTTTCTTTGATTAATCGTAAATGTGATACATTGTAGCTTCATTGGGCATCCCCTAGTCTTTCTACTTTTTAAAGGAGTAAACAACTGATCTATGTTTACCCATTCCACTCCACTCATTATTTTATAGACCTCTATCATTTCCCCCCTCAGACATCTCATTTCCAAACTGAAGAACCCTAACCTTTTAAACGTTTCCTCATAGGGGTCTCCTTCCATCCCCTTTATCATTTTGGTTGCACTTCCCTGTACCTTTTCTAATTCCGGTATATCCTTTTCAAGATATGATAACCAGAACTTCACACAGTATTCAAGGTGCATTTTCACCATGGAGCAATACAGAGGCATTAGAATGTCTTTGGTTTTATTCTCCATTCCTTTCGTTATGATTCCTAGCATTCTTTTTTGCTTTCTTGGCCGCTGCTGCACACTGAGCAGAAGATTTTAACATATTATCCACAATAATGCCTAGATTCATTTCCTGGGTGATGTTTCCTAATGTGGAAACCTGCATCATGTAACTCTAGTTTGGGTTGTTCTTCCCTAAGTGTATAATTTTACACCTGTGCACATTAAATTTAGTTATTTGCATACCTTGTCTCTGGGTTTCTCAAGGTTCTCTTGCAATTTTCACAATTGTGAATAATTTGGTGTCATCTGCAAATCTGATCACCTCATTCATTGTTCTCTTTCCAGGTCATTTACGAATATGTTAAAAAGCAATGGACCCGGCACAGAACCCTGCAGTACTATTGTGGACTGGGAAATGTGGTCATTTAGCCCTAGTCTCTGTTTTCTATCTTTTAACCATTTCCCAGTCCACAATAGTACATTGTTTCCTATCCCATGACTTTTTTGTTATTGCAGTTTCAATCATATTACATTAAGTAATAAAAAAGGCAATAAAGGAACATAAAATAAGAAACAAAAATATTCAAAACCAGCTAATATATACGTTAGCCCACTTCAAGAGAGAGATAATTACAAAGGTATCCTGCCGAACCACCCTTCAACTATAACAGAACTACTAGGATAAGTCCATCCTCATCTAAAGGAAAAAAAACAATAAAATACAATAAAAAGAAAAGAGATTTCATACAACCAGCCCCTCATGCAGTACCCTGAATCAACCACCTATTCTTTAACAGTCACTTTATCCCTAAGGAAGTCTTCTAATGGCAAAGAATCAAAAATAAATAAATGAATAAACTGATTCCCTTGGAATACTACCAGGCATTTGCAAATGGGAAACAAAGGGAAAAACTTGCACTAATAGCCAATACCTTAGCTTTCAAGAGTAAAAGGGATTTCCTTCGCTTTTGAGTTGAAAATCTATTATCATCTGACCACCAAAGATATCCTGTTTTCTCCTGAAAACAACTTCAGTATTAATATTTTATCCATCTCATTAACAAAAGATGCCACGAGAGTGGCCCTAGCCAAAATCACAAGGGTCCAACAGGAGAGCACAAACACCCATGGGAAATACAGGAAACAAGCAAGAACAGGTGTGCCAAACAGTGGTTGAATTCAACAGCTTTATTCAGAAAAATGCCCAACATGTTTCAGTGAAACCACCTTCTTCAGGGGGTACTGTCCTCAAATAAAAACATAAATATACAAACGTAAAACATCACAGCCATAACAATCATGATTAAAATAAACATATCTTAATATAAAGCGCTAAAAATCAAAACAAACAATACAATTCACATAAAAATGTAAGTAAAATTATGGGGTATGTTTACTGAACCGTCTTAACATGCGCTCTGTAATGTTATCGCGCGATATGGTAACTTATCGCGCGATAATGGAACTTTACAAGGCGCACGATAACGCGCGCTGCGGCGCAAACGAGCGCTGAAGGCGGGGAAAGGCTCCCGGAGGGCGGAGGAAGACTCCCCAGGGGCGGAGAGAAGGGGTCAATGGGTGGAGAGTGGGAGGGGAGAGGCTCCCTGCACACTAACGCTGTAAAATCCGAGGCTCAAAACTAACGCCAGTGAAACCCTGGCGTTAGAGCAGATTTAAAGGGAAAAGAAACCAATTCCGTCAGCAATGTACAGCAAAACTAGGGAAACCCATAAAAAAGTGATAAGTGTGATACATGTGCACGGAACAAAAGGGCAAATAAACATTGAAAATGACCCCAACAAAATGTAAAAAAAACATAACCAAGCTGGCCAATAGTGATATTAATGGGAAACAGCAAAAAACACTACTGAGAAAGCACCTAAAAAAGATATGAATTTTGGAAGAGTCTATGCTCCGTCCCCATACAAGGTGAATGAGCCCACAGTGTAATTGCGCTGAGCAGGGTTTCCGACTCCATCGGCCAGGTTTCCTATGGCGTGCACATGTTCCACAACAGCAGGGCGGGCATGTCGGAATGGGCAACTGGACAGATGCTGGAAAAGGGGACACAGAGGGCTGCAGGCGGCACATGCTGCGGTGCAGCTGGCCCACAGTGCGGACTAGGGTGATGCCTAGCTGGCCCATAGGAATGCTGAAACAGTAGAGCAGCCAGACAGCAACTTCTGAGGGCCCAACATGGGCACGAGCGTGCTTCCCATAGTGTCACAGGGGATAGTACCCAGCAGCTACCCCCAAGGGCACGGAACATTGCCATGCGGTGCTGGGGGGAAGCGTGGACAGCTATGCAGGCACCCCTACCCCAGAACCCGCACCATAGGCAGCCACCTACCCGCACACTGGATGGCCTGAGACTGCCCTCCACCAGCACCACCAGCAGAAGGGCATGTCAGCATGGTGGCAGAGGGATATTGGTGGTGTAGGGGGCAGTGGCAGCTGCCCAGAACAGACCGTGGCCTAGCCCTGTGTAGGTGGGTGCCATGCAGTGCAACAGACAGACCCTGTCTGACGAACAGTCATGGCATCACCAGGGAATGCTTTGTCACTGTGGCAACACAGTGGTGCAGTGCACACAGCCAGTGTGTTCAGAAGCAGAAAGTCAAAGGTTCAAGTCCCAGCTGTGGTTCCTGCCAACCCAGTCCCCATATTTTACCCACTACTAAAACGTGCTAATACAGACAGAACCTTTATTGCAGATGACGTAAACATGCCCAAAACACCTACATTTTACCCTACAGAACACAGACACCATAAACATGTGCATACCCTAGAGCAGAGTCTCCCACATGCAGTCCTGGAGGGCCAAACACCATTCAGGTTCCATGCTGCCTCTAATAAAGATGCCTGTGCTGCATTTCTATGCGCCGCCACCATGGTATGCAGATGTATCTCATGCATATTCATGAGGGAAGTATGAAAACCCGAACAGTGCTTGGCACACCAGGACTGGAGTTAGGAACCTCTGCCGTAAAGCAGCAGCCAACAGGGGCAGACACACCCGCACCCACAGGCTCCATTATCCAATGCCTCCTGGAGAGGCAGGACATTGGGCCCTGCGTGCATCTCCGAATACTAGCACTTGCATACCTTAGCAATGCCACCCTAAACCCGGGAATACGGTACACAGCTATTAAAAGGTTGCTATGAGTACTGGCAGATAGCAATTCTGATGTTAAGTTCAATTTTCTGATTGAGCTGCATCATGGCAACCTTTCTGATGTCTGTGGAGTGTGCTACAGGTCTTATGTCTGACAGTGTTTACCACCCTGAGGAGTGACCCCAAAAGTATTGCGTAACATAACCATGCCTGCACTGTGCCCAGGATTGGAGCGGTGGCCAGGGCTGCAAAACACCTCTATAGTTGTACAATGCTGGCATAGGTGTGGGAGTGTGTGGCTGTCTATCCAGTGTGTGTTGGCTGCAAACACCCTCCACAGCCCACACTGCCAGCACTGTTGCCAGTATTGGCCTGCCAATGTGCATAATGAGGAGCAAGGTACCAGGGGTATAGCCCGGACAGGGTGGCCTGGCCAGGATGCATCTGCACAGGGCAAAGGGCAATGGCTGGGACATTGTAGTGCCCAGCCACCACCTGCACAGACAGGGTGGCCACAGCATGTCCTGCTGGGAGATCACACTCACCCTGACTGAGCAGTGACCATGGCATGGCTAGGTTCCCCCATAGTGCTCTATAACATTTTTTTCGTGTGGTATTTATGGGTTCCCTTTTGGGGCCCAATCGCTGACTTATTTGCTTGGTGTGTATGTATTTTCTCCAGGAACATGCACTATGGACTAGCTAGCAGACTGTCTGCAGCTAGTATGTGTCTTGTTGGAACACCGTGCAGTGGCTGGAGGCTTTCTGCAGGAGAATATCAGATAGTGGTGGGGTGCAGCTGAGCATTTCTGAGCCTAATGTCTGTCTGCTATTGCTTTACAGATGTATACAGAGCTGCATTGACTGCCCTGTAGGGTGTTTGTTCCCCAGCAGGACTGTGGTTGATGGTCCCCTCTACTGCTGCCATTGCAGGGAGGTAAAATGTGGATCTGTTGGTGGGAGACCCTGTTTCCCACCTTCAGCCCCAGACGGTGGGGTGATGGTACATAATCTGTCTATGGGTCCATAAGGGGCTAATCCTGACTGAGAAATACAGATGCATCCAAGGTGTGTCTGCAGAAACTACCTATCTCACACACTAGCACTGCTGGGGACCTGCAGCATGGCCGATTTCTGCCATGGAAGGTGCTGTGGACCTGGTGCTGGGCGCCCCACCTCACCCTCAGGGTGAGCACAGCACCCGCACAATGTGACGGTGTGTAGCTACTCTGTGCCAGTAACACACACGGTCAGTTACCTCTACCAGGCCGAGGTGCTGTGGGGGTGCATACCCCATCTTGTGTTCATCTGTGGACTGCTGATTTGCATGTGCAGTACATCATGGATACGGGTGGGTTAACCCTATCCTGGTGATCACAGCAGACTGTTTGTGTGATGACATGCAGTCCTTCTGCAGCCAGCCAGGGGCTTATTAGCAGCTGTAGTCCACTGGTTACTTCACTGCCTGTGGAGCTAGAGGTCATGGGTTCAAACCCACAGTGGGGTTATTTTATAGGGCTGTCCAAAGCATTATCTATTTTTAATGTACATTAGTGCTGCCAGCAAAAACACCCTCAGCGTACTGCAACCATAAGGTGCCTCAGGAGGCGCTTTATAGGGCACCCTATAAAGCGCCTTCTGAGGCACCTCATGGTTACCGTCCATATAAGGTGCCTTATAAGGTATCCTATGGAGTGCCTTATAGGGTGTCTTATGCTGCACCTTAGGTTACGGCACGTGAGGGTGTGTTTGCTGGCAGCAATAATTAAAATACAAATAAACTGCCTCAAGAAACAATACTTACATGTCAAAGCTGATGCCTTAGCCAGCCTCATGCATTAGTTACACTGGGAAATTGAACTCATGACCCTTGTATCATCAGTCAGTGTATTAACCATTGTGCTACACCCCTGTTTCTATGTTTGCATGTCTGGGCGCCTACTTAAGATTACCGCGCGTTAAAGCACTTAGCGGTGCTTCGCCCGATAATGTGCGCAGCAGCGCGCGTTATCGCGCGATACTCCCATTTTGCTGCTTTAAGACTGAAATGCCCACTCCTTTTATGGCAACCTGCACACTATCGCCGGGCGCACGTTAGGACGATTTAGTAAACATACCCCTATATGAAAACAGTAAGGCTGATTAGGAACAGAGAAACCAATCCTATATATATAGGACCAGACCTGCTTAGCGTGCTGGCGACTTACAGATCGGGTGCGTGCCCCCCTCCCGCACCCCCATAAAGTATCTAAATGGATGTGCAGGAGGGGGGGCGCGCACCCAATGTGCAAGTCGCATAGGGCGCATTTCAGTGTCGATACGGCCCTGCTCCAGCTGGAACCAAACTCCTCTCCCCTGTCCTATGACTTTTGAATTCCTTCAAGAGTCTCTCATGCTGTATCTTGTCAAAGTCTTTCTGAAAATCCAGGAACACTATTTCCAATGGCTCATCTTTATTTACCTATTCATTCACACCTTCAAAGTAAATATAGCAGACTAGTGAGAGAAGACTTTCCTTGGTTAAATCTATGTTGGCTTTGCCCCATTAAACTATGAATATCTATATGCACAGTAATTTTGTTTTTTTAAATGGTTTCTACCATTTTACCCTGTACTGAAGTCAGGATCATTGGTCTGTAGTTTCCGGGATCACCCCTGGAACCCTTTTTAAAAATTGTCATTATGTTGGCCATTCTCCAATCTTTAAGTACTGTCATACGCCCCCCAGCCCTCCGCCTAGGGGTCAGAGAATTGGGACTGCCATGATGTCCTTTATGCAGAAAATGACTATAGCTTTTACTCCCGCTATGCCTTATGGGAGTGGTAGTTTTTAGTCCTCTGATAAAAGGATAGCCGTGAGTCGAGTGTTAGGCAAAAATTTACACGAAAATTTATTCCCCTTCCCAAACAGACTAAGTGCAGAACAAACAGTACTCTTTACAGGAGCTTTGCTTGAAGGTTATTTACAGAAACAAAATAGCTGTATTTTCATACTCCTGGCTTCCAAAACGTGCAAGGTATTTTCCTCTACAACAAAGTAGTAAATCAAAACAGCTTCTTCTTTTTCCTCAAAGAAGAAGATTCCTTTCCTCTGCTTTATCTCAGGTCATTCACCCAAATCTTTAGCGAAGGGAATTAATGTCGTCTGCCAGACAAAGCGCACAATCCATTGGAATTTCTTCTGAGTCAGCAGAATTAAATTCCCATTGCATCTCCTCAACCTCAGGGCTTACTGAGCTTTGTTTCAAGCTGTTACTGCTAGGCTGGGAATAACCTCTCTCTAAGAACTGGGGCGTTTCCCCTGGGTACAGTTCTAGATGGCGAGGTCTTATAAGGTTTGTGGCTGTGGGGATTCTTCCCTGGCACTCCCCTGGTTTTCTCCAGCTGCTAGGCAATGCTTTATACCTTTCTGCATTCAATTCCTGACTAGAGCACTGCCCTAGCTCTTTAGTACAAGCTGAGCCTCTTGACTTCACTGGTTTAGTGTTAGGTTCCCACCTGCATAGACCTTGAGACCTTTCCTCCGGCAGTGAGATCTGAAGGGCTCCCAACTCTCTCCGTCTAGGCAGGTTCCTAGTAACTGGCTGTGCCTTCTCTCCTCCTGCTCGGTTGGGCTTACTTCCCGAACTACAACCAGGTTCTTCACAGAGTCTCCAACCTTCTGAAGTCTCTGAGCCTCTCCACTTCTCTGAAGCTCTCTGTGTGCCAGTCTCTCCTTCGTGGCCACTGCTTCCTTCTTTGCCACTCCTTCCACCTCTTTGCTCTCTGCCAGGCCTTCTGCTACCCTCCTTCTCTGCCTCCTTCCCCTCCCCTTCTGGAGCTACTGAGCAGCGTTTATATTTCTGCTCTCTGAAGCTTGGCTCGGCTTTTCTAAGCAGGTGAGAGTAATCAAACTCCAAGCTTGCTGCTACATCAGAGCTTGAGTGTGTCAGCTCAACTGCTCCCTCTCTCTGCTTGCTTCTCTTGTGCAGACCCTGAGCTGTGTGTGTTGGCTGGCTGCCATTTTTAAAGGTAAAATCTACCTTTCTTTCTACTTCCATAGGCTCTGCCTGTGCTTCTGTATTACAGTGCTACAGATGATTTTAGGGGTATGTTTACTAAACAGTGCTAACGTCGCAGCAGCGATGTTATTGTGTGATAAGTAATGTTATCGCACGATAACCGTGCGATAGCCTTACTTATCACGCGATAACATCTCCGGAGGTGCACAGAGGGTGGAGTAAGTTTCTCCAGAGGGCGGACAGAAGGGGTCAATGGGCAGAGAGTGGGTGGAGAGAGGCTCCAGGCACACTAACGCTGTGGAATGAAGGTTTGAAAACTAACACCAGTGAAAACCTTGCGTTAGAGGCACATTTGCAGGAGAGAGAAACCATTTCAGTCAGCAATGTACAGCAAAGGCAGGGAAATCAAAAAAAGTGATAGTAGTGATAAATGTGTAGCAACAGCATAGTGCCCAAGTATGAAAGGGCACGACGGTGAGGCTGCAAATGGGGTACAGGGGACTGAAGGCGGGACATGCAGTGGGGCAGCTGGGGCACAGGGTGGACTAGGCAGATGCCTAGGAGGCACATAGGAATGCAGAAACTGAAAATCAGCAAGACAGCAACTGACCAAGGTCAAACATGCCCACGAGTGTGTGTCCCACAGTGTCCCAGGGGACAGTACCCAGCAGGTAGCCCAAAGGGCACATAACAGTGACAGGCAGTGCCGGGGGGGGGGGGGAGCGTGGATGTCTATGTAGCCTGTATGGCAAGCACTAATGTAAATTAAAAGGAAACCCCTCAGATAGCTTTAATAAAGAACACCACAGTGGGATTGAACCCATGACCTCTGCCTAATGGCCCTGTCTTCAGCATGGATGTCTGGATGGCCAGGATGCCCCCCTCCCAGAATGGGGCTCTTAGTGCTCCTTTTACCCCTCTATCATCTAATGGTTCAACTGACTCATAAGGGTTTTTTTTGCTTGGAATGTACTTAAAAAAGGTTTTGTTAAGAGTTTTACCTTTCACAGCGACCTTCTTTTCTAATTGTCTCTTTGCCTGACTTTGTGAAAAAATATGATTCCCCCATATTAAAGTGACCTAACTGTAGCTAAACAACCTCAGGTGTGAATAGGGGAAGAGATATTTGAAAATATGGAGGAGCAGTCTACTCTTTTGCAGTACACATATTCTGGGAAGAATAAAGGTCAGTAAGAAGACAGAAACAAGAAATTCCTGGAAAACAACTTAAGCTGATTCTGTGAAATCATGTTATTTTCATTATTAAAACATTTTTGTGATTTTATTCCTAAACTTTAGTCATTTCAACTTTTTTCATTGTGTTGTAGGAATAGAATGAATGTGACTAGTAATCTTAGGGGCATATTTACTAAGAAGCGCTCTGGTAGTACGCAGTTGAGCAGTGAACCCAGCTTGGAGGCCCATGCCAAATTCAGGGGGCATGGCGATCCAGGGGTGGCTCAAGGCAATCTGCTGCCTAAGGCGAGGGATGAGGTGGGGCCCCCTTCCCCCCCCCTCCAGAGAGGGGGAAGATCTTTCTCAAAACTCCAGTCAGGGACTGAACCAAACCAAAAAGCTGATTAGATAATATGGAGAAAATGCAAGATGTTCGCACACCAAGGAACTAAAAGAAACAGCAAGAACCACAGCAGTTTATAACTCCAATTTATAATTAATTTGTATTTTATTGTTATAAACTGCGTTATGGTACTTGCTTTTTCTTGTTGAACATATATTTTGCATTCACAGAACCCCCTCCTCAATAATGGGTGCAGAACAGAGGTAAGACATTCACCCAAAGAACTCAATATATTTAAAAAAAAAATCTGATTCTGGTCATCTCACCAACAACAAACATTCTTCAGTACCAGGCATATTGGGAACTAATATAAAGTCACTGAAGATCTGCAAGGCCAAATCTACCATACCATACCAGCATACACTTCCAAAACTCATACATTAAAGGGCCTACCCAGAAAAAACAGCACTATAAACACTGCAACGGGCCCCAAATTATCCATATAACTATTTGAAAAGCTGTACATGTCAAATTACTATGGTGCATATCCCTACATACAAACACCATGTTAACAGAACACCTGACGTTGGTCGCACACTCAGAACACAGACCCTCTCCATGTACAGAATAAGTGACCACAACCTAAAGCAAAAATAAAAGTATGTTGACAAAAATTAAAATGAAACCTCAAAAAGCCAGACTCCATATGTGGCGCCACACCAGATAAGAGATGCATTTCCCCATACTGTGTGAAATATAGATAGTGCAAAGTCCAATCACTAAATTGAAAATAAAATTATTTTTTTCTACCTTTGTTGTCTGACAATTTTTGATCATGCCTGTCCCGATCTGAGGTTTCTGTTTTCCTCTGTCTTCTCTTAGCTCTTTTTCTATGGTCTATAGTCCATCTGCCATGTCTTATCTCTCCTTTTGATTTCTTCATTTTCTTCCATCAGCCTTTTTCGAGTCCAAGTAACTCTCCCCAGTATCAGCATCCTTTACAGCCTCCCCTCCCAGTACCTTCCAGTGCCAACCCCCTTGCATTCCCAGTACCGCCACTGGTGTCTATTCCCTTCCAGTCCTCCTCCTTCCCCAATGTCCAGCCCCTTCTAGTCAAAATACCATCCCAGGTATCAGTGAACTTCCAGTCCCAGTGCCCTCTCCCATGTCAGTTCCTTTCCAGTCACCCTTTCCTCTGTCCATCCGCCTTCCAATACCATCCCCAGGTGTCAGCTCCCTTCCAGCCCCTACCTTCCCTCCAGCCCCCTCCTTCCTCTCTTTTCCGCTCCCTTCTAGCCCCCACTTTCCCCCATCAGTTCTCTTCCAACCCCCCTCCTATTACCCAACCACCTTCCAGCCCCATCCCCAAGTGTCTGCTCCCTTCCAGCTGCCCCCATATCTGCTTCTTTCCAACTCTCCCATATATCTTCTCCCTTCTAGCTCCCCCCATTTCTGCTCTCTTTCAGCCCCCCGTCTGCTCCCTTCCATCTCCCCCTGTCTACTTCCTTCCAGCTCCCCTCCCCCATGTTTGCTTTGCTCCCTTCCAGCTCCCCCCCCCCATGTCTGCTCCCTTCTGGTGCCTTTCCCTCCTCCCCCCTCACTGATTCATCCTTTAAAAAAAAGAAAGCATCTGCGGGAATATTTCTCTGTTCCCACAGCTCTGCTAACTTTTAAACTGCTGGGTTGCAGAGTTTCTAAAGGCAAGAATAAGCATTTCCTGTTTCTCATAGGAAATGCTTATTCTTGCCTTTAGAAACTCCATGACCCAGCAGTTTAAAAGTTAGCAGAGTCACAGGAACAGAGAAATGTTCCCGCAGCTGCCTTCTTTTTTGAAGTGGAAGAGGCGGCGGCGGCTTTGACCTCCCCCCCACCTCCCTGCTGGTGCACTCATGCTGCGCTTACCCGGCTTACTGGGTAACACCGGCCCTGCTGGAAGATTGGCAGTTCTATCATTAGGCAGTTTCTAGGGAGCGGCAAATCAGAAATAAATACAGCTGGAGTGCTGCGCCCTAGAAACTGCCGCCTGAGGCCACCGCCTCAGTTGGCCTAATGATAGAACTACCCCTGTGTGCATCCATTCACCTTCTGTTGGCATGTTGTTAAGATGCAGCACCTGAGTACCCAGCATGTGGTTGCACCTAATGCCACCCACTGAGGTGCCGTTAGTGCATATGTGCAACTGGCAACAATCATGGTGAGTACACGTCCATAACTCCCATGCTAACCATGATGCGCCATCAGCACCTATGCAACATCCTAACCAACCTTGTCTTCACCCAGTCGTGAGCTAACCTGTAAATGTGGGATTTTTAGCACAGGCCCCCATGCTTACGTTTAGCATGGGTGCTTCCTTTTGATAAACTGTGCTAAAGAATAGCACAATTTAATAAACATGCCACTTAATGTTCTTTATAGAACTCTGGGTCCAGCATGAAGGGTCCAATTCTAGGATCTTTAGTTTCTAAAGCTGAATGCAGAACAGTCATAAAATCATGTCTTATGAACATGAAATAACTATTTTACTCGGAAGACAAAACCATTCAAAAAGGACAAAAGGACAACAATATGGAAAGAGAAAAGCCTTACAAAGCAATATGCCAAGCTGACTGAACAAGAAAGAGCTGATCAATGCAGTAATGCAAATTTGGCACTAACCCCTGAATGGAGTTCAGATGACAGGACTGCTGCAGTCACTAATGTTAAATGAGCCGGTGACAGATGTTAAATTATTTGATGACCAAAAATTTCAAACAGAAAATTGAAAATATGAAAGGCTTTAGTCTCAAACAGTAGAGTTGAGGGAGATGAAAGTAAAGGTCAGTTGGTGGTAGCATAGGACCCAGCGGAATAGCTCCACTTTAGAAAGAATTGAACAGCAGCTTCCAAATTACAGTTGAGAGGCATTATCTTCGGCATCAGAGCTGCATTTCAATGAAGCAGCTGGCAAATGAACCTGGAATCAAGAAACAACAGACCACATACTGTGATGTAAATAACAGGATGGAACAGGCTACCAGGAAGTAGAGCTGAATAAAAACTGAACTCTTCATGAGAAGAAAGCTCAGTTACTAGGATCAAAAAGTAACTGAAAGTTATAATAGCTTAAAAATCAAGGCCCGATGGTATCATTCAATAGCCTTTACGAGGGGAAAGACAGAAAGCACAGAAAGAGGTCAGAAGCAAACTAGGAGGTTATTTCAATCATACTGTACAGATGCCAAATCTAAAATATAATAGAATAATCTGGAACAGTAGAAGTGAATAAAACTAGTTTTTAAAAGCATATACAATGCACATAAGAATTAACAGGAAATGAAAAAAAAGTATATCTATCATGACACAATATCTGGGAAAGCAAATATGGATCATTTTTCTAGTTAGTTACATAGGACAGATATTTATAAAATATGCATGCACTTTTAACTTTTCAGGAAAAAAGTATTTTTCTGGTCAATATTTTTATTGAAGTTTTAAATAGTCTGGATACATTAAAAATACTACACTGTACAAAATAGGTAACAGCAACAAACCGACTACTATGGACTAGCAGATATCCAGTGAAATTCTCCAAAAAAGATATGTTTCTTCACTCTCCTCCACTTTTCCGCATCCCTCAGCCCAGCTCCATCATTTCTTTCTTATATGGGCCCAAACCACTCAAACAGCTCTTCGCTCACCTCTACATGCATCACAGAATGCAGCCTAAAGATCCTGCCATGCCACTGTCCCGTTAATTCAGCCACCAGGAATTCCCTTCAGCCTGGGCCACTAGTTCTGCCACCAGATGCTTTCCACCAGCTATGCTACTCACCAGTCAGAGATGTACTGCCACATGGGCTTTACACCAAAGTTGACGCATCCTTCCAACCAGTATGGTCGCTGGAGACCCATGGCGGTCACCTTAGCAAGGTGTGCATGCCGACTCCAGTAGTCCCAAAAGACAAAATTCTTCTCTGTCCTCTAAGCCTGTTTTACATATATACATCAGGGAGATAATTTTATAATCATTTCTGATGTGTAAAACTCTGTTTTATGTGTGCAAGGAAGGTTTTATGCAATTACTCCAGAGGTTATGCACATAAAGTCTATATGGCGACAAGAAGGCATGTGCTTTTACGTGACACATTTATAGGTGTGTTCTAAGATGGAGTTTGAATGGCGCTTGGGCAGAGTCATGAACTACACTTCGGGGTATGTTTACTAAAGAGCAGTAAGGGTGCCCTAGAGATCGAGCGTACATAGCAGCGTTAAGGGTGTTTTCATGCGATAAAGCCTGGGGCAGGGGTAGGCATTCCAGCGGTACGGGCAATTGGCTCCATTTAACAGGGGCTAACAGGACATCAGGTGTTAAGGTGTCAAGCATGCACAGTAATGCCCAAAAATGACAGTCACCTTAATGCAGGATAAGGGACCCCCTGTGAAAGTCACATTTTAGGTGATGGATGGAAGGAAAGGTAAGAGCTGATGGACCTGTCAGATTCATATCTATCCTATGTGTAAGTCAGTAAGTGGGATGAACATGTGGGAGAAAGCTGTAATGTATCAGTGAGGGGTGCCCACGTAATATGCTGCAATGTCAGTTTGTGGCATAGGACTAGGAAGAAATGTCCCCTAGCAGAGCCAGCATTGCCACAATGTGGGCATCAAAAAGATGACTGAGCAGGAGAATACATGACTGTACATAATGGATATATGCTGATGGATGGACTGAAGGATGGATGACGGTAGATGAGAGGGTGGGATGGTCTTGCTGTCCCAATGTATCTGATGTGACTGCACAAATGCAGTTGTAGTGTGTGTTGAAAAATAGTAGCTGTGCCATGAGGAAGTTTCAATACCAGCTATTTGGGTATGACAGCTGTGTCAGCTTTTCTAACCACCATGCAATCTTCCTGACACATGTGTATATAACAACTGTACAAGTGTCTCTCATATTGGCCATATGGAGCAAGTAAGGACGTGTGATGATCTCTGCAGTACAGTATATGTGATGGAGCCAAAGATGTTTGTCACAGTTATGATGAAATATTCCAATCATGTACAACTCATGTGTCATACATCTGCAGGTTGAACATGCAGATTGACATGATTGCAATGTGCATGTGCAGAGACCCAATGTGATATTGTAACACATAAAAATGTATAAGAATGTGTGTCCTCCAGTCAATGCAAACCCTGGACTGTTTCTGGCATTATATTGAAGTGAGTTTCCCACAGCCACCAGGAGAACACATGGGATTCAAACCCTGGTCTGTTACTTACTGATTACAAAACATTCCCCTTACAAGGAACAAAACACAATAGCTATATAGGCAAGTACTCCTTAATTAGGCATGCTAAGAAAACAGTTTGCCCAATCTAAAAATCGATCATGCAGATCCTGAAATAATATTTACTTATGTGAGAAGAAAATACCTTAGTATCCCTTAGAGTTAATATAAGTGAAACTCAAAAATGGGGGAGCAACCACTATCTAACTTGATTAGCCAGTACATCAGTGGTCTGAAAAACCTCTCTGTGGATTAATCCATTGATGTACTGGCCAACTGTGTTAGATAGTGGTTGGCCCCCCATTTTTGAGTTTCATAAGGGGTATTGAGGTATTTTCCTCTCACATAAGTAGATGATATTTCAAGCTTTCTGTGATAGATTTTTAGATTGGGCAAATTATTTTCTTAGCATGCCTTACTGAGGAGTACTTGCCTATATAGCTACTGTTGCTTACTGAGTCAATCCTCTAACCATTAGGATACACCTCCACACTTTTCTCTACAGCAATGTGTAGAATCAAAGAGACTGCAGTCCCTGCCTGCAATGGCCGAAAGCCAGGACATGTAACAACGTGGCTGGCACATTCTGAGACAGTGGTAAACCACACCTGGGGCCTGCCTACAGCGACACACATTCAGTATGCACTGCACTGAACAGTCAGTAATGTAGCTGCATAACAGACAAACAGCTGCAAATGTAGCTGCATAATATATCTTTTGTCCAAAGTCCAAGCCACTTGTAAGGGCAAGATGCCAATCCCTCCACTGCATCCCTAACACCAAACAACAGTTGCACAGAAAGGTTCGCTGGGCTGCAGTGTGGCACGAACACCTGAGGAAGTACATGTCTCTTGTGACCTGCTGTACACTGCAAGATAGGTACATTTGCACATATACCTAACTCAAACCATATTCATGAGGTCCATCACAGAGCATCCTACCCTCTTCTGGGGGCCATGCATACTTCTTCCACCATCATAGAAGACATGAAGGTACTGGGCAATGCTTGAGTGATCACAGTCACCACTATGGCTGCAATTAGGACTCTGGGTGCTGGTATTGGTTAGCCCTTCCATTACCCATGATGCTCCTCACAATCTGAGCAGATATATGTGACTGTTGCCCATATGGAGAATGCAGTGATCCATCACATCAGATCTGTAATATGCAGGGACATTGTGTGCCTCTTGAACACAACAGCTGCCATATGTGCAAATGACCTGTTTCAGCAGTCACCCTAAATGTGAGGAAAGGCACACATCATCTAGTCCCCAGAACAAGCTCTGCAATTGATGGACTTCTTAGTTTGTGGAGTAGAGTTATATCACTGCTAGTCTGTGATGTTCTTTGTTATTCGGTATGATTAGAGAACATAGGAATGGCCTGTTTTATTTATCGCTTATGTTTTTCTTTTTTTTTATTTTTAAATTCTTTATTTTCGTTTTGCAACAACAAAGGAAAGGAAGACATACAACTAAGAGACAAATACATACATGTAATGTGATACATACACCAAAGCAAACCCCCACCACCCCCCTCCCCCCTGCTTCTTCTCTAGAAACTAAAACATTCTCGAAACGGACGTGTACTGACATTATTGTGTTACAAAACCTTCCAGCGGTCTGAAACATTATTATGTTACAAAACTTTACAGCGATCTGAGACATGATGAGTGTACATTAAACAGACATGTCGAAGCAATAAGCAGATGGTACATGATCATTGAGCATCTGCCATTTAGACAAGCAAGAATGAAATTGGGTATGGAAAATAGCCCTCCAAGATATCTGCTCATAGTTACTATATAAGCAGACAAGGTTCCACTATTCATTGACAGCAAGTCGAGAGCTATCCCTCCAAGTCCCCGTGATCAAACACATGGCTATACCCAGCATAAAATCAGGAGAAAACAACCCTTCTTAGGAAGAGAGGGGACCCCCGCCACTGAGCGGAGTCCCACAGTCGTCCGAGAAAGAGGCTCGTGAAGGTGCAAGATAAAGGAAATACGACCCCAGACCCGCCCCTAGTAAATCTGTAGTTAAGGACATTTACAAGAACATGAGCGAAGGTTCCCACATCAGTATAGCGAGACCTGCACGGGCCCCTGGCAATTGTGTTCCATTTGACTATTTTCTGGAATATGAGAACATCTTTGTGCAAAAGGACAAGAGTTGAGTTTGGATAGCTGAAGCAGATCGGGAAACCCGCATTATGTTGCTCCAGAAACGCTCCAATGCACAGGGGTTAAAGTGGTTTGCGGTTAGCAAGCCCAGGCTGGTTGGATTCTACAAGTGACAGTATCTGTACCCTGACATAATAGGTTATAAAAGGTAAAGGCTGCTCCATGTGTACTACTAATAGAGTGAATTAGTTCTAAGAGCCCATCCTTAGTAGGGACAGAGGACGGCATGATTGGAGCACTTTTGAGGCAGCATGTAAGCTGCATCAATTGAAAATAATGTTTCGCTAGGAACGCAAATCCCCTGTATAGATCAGAAAAGGTTTTCCAACGAGCTGCAGAAAGAGCTGTTGGGGTGTCCTGATCCCCCTGGAGGACCAGGGTCTGGAAATAGTCATACATGGCTGCTCAAATTTCAAACCGAAACTCTGGCTGAGTTAATAGGGCTCTATCAAAGAGCCAGGCCCCCGGATTCCCTTGAAGTGCAGTAGTATGGTAGTGAAAAGGAATAGCAGCATGATCTGAAATATACGAGGAGTGAATCTTTACAGCGTCCACCTGGGGAACTAACAATGTTGATATTAGAAAGAAATCTATGCGAAGCTGGAATTTGTGAAGGGAAGAGAAGAAGGTAAAGTCTAGCTAATTGGGGTGTAGTAGCCTCCGTAGGTCGACTAGAACAATATCTTTGATCATAGAGGTAAGCGCGATATGACTCTTGGGGGGACCACTTATCCTGGACGACTATTTGTCAATCAGAGGATCAAGACTGAATGGAAACCCCCCCACTATCAATGAAGAATTAGCAGAGGCCTGCGCAGCCTGAGCAGTAATCGCAACAGGACAGGGTCATCCAAATTAGGAACATGAAGGCATATACATGTAATTTTAAAGTTACCCATCTTGAGGTGAACGCTGGGCTATCTACCCGCTGTGTCTAAGCAAATCGCTACAATAGTAGCATGCAGAGATTTCCTATCCAATATAGCAACCCCACATTTCTTAGAAGCAGCTGGGGAGTAGGCGGCCACCATGTAAGGTTTAGTATTGAAGTGGAAAGTTTCCTTCGAATTGAAATGTGTTTCTTGGAGGAAAATCAGGTCCGCAGCCTCATGATTTAGATAGCTTAGGAGTTTCCTCCGTTTTATCGGATTATTGATTCCTTGTACGTTCAATGAAAAAATCTTACATGGTGCCATCAGTCGATACTAGACATTTTAGGTAAAAGCGCTTGAAAACTTACAACATAATCAGAATCTGTACACAAATGACATAAGCACCAAATATGCTGGCCAATACACCATATTGAAAAGTATGTACCAAAGTAACTTAGAGAAGAAGCAAACCCCCAATGAATATGGCGACCAGATGTCTGCGGGAGGAGGCCCTAGAGAGGAGATAAGACATAATAAAAGAAAAGAAACACCAGAGTCCATAAGAAACACTGTCTCTGATATTCGTCGAGGCTACAATGGGTAGATGGAGTCGGGTCCCAGATATCTTCAAAATAAGGCGACAGACCTCCTTCGATAAACTCTTCGCTGAGCCGCGGTAAATCCAATATGGCAGGCACAGCGGATATGAGAGTACTGGCAGGAATATTCTGGAAATCAGCGCATCAAGTCGGCTTCTTTAGAGTCCAAAAACTCCGCTAGTAGCTCAGGGTCCTCAAATGTTCTTGTCTGATTGTGAAGCGTGACTCGGAGCTTGGCCGGGTACAGCAGACCATAGCGTGCTTGTAATTGTTGAAGCCTCGGCCGAAATTCCAGAAAGCGCTTTCGGCGGTCGACCGTGGGTTTAGCCAAGTCAGGATAGAAGGAGACCTTGTGGATCTCAAACTCCATATGGCCCTTTGCCCGGGAGGCACTGAGAATTTGTTCCACATGTTGATATCTCAAAAGTCGAAAGATGATAGGCCGCGGGGTATTCCTGTTGAGCGTTATGTTTATGGGTACACGATGAGCACGATCGATCTCCAATTCTTTGGTGAAGGTGATTTGGAGCAAGGAAGGGAGGATTTTACTTAAAAACTCCTTCATGTCACCCAATTCCGCTCCCTCCGGTAGGCCCACGAGGCGCAGGTTGTTGCGGCGCGCTCTATTGTTGCCATCTTCCACTTCTTTCTGCAAAGCCCGCACCTGACGTTCAACTTTGTCGAGTTTGGACAGCCGGACCGCATGGGAGTCTAATATATTCTCCATTTTGTCCTGACGCGAAGAGAGCCCCTCTAGCCTGCCTTGCAGTACACCAAGATCTTCCCTCAGCGCTCGAAGTGCTTCACCGTTTGACTGCACGAGGTCCTTAACCCCTCTAATTTCTGCGAGGATTTCCTGCTGCATTTCGGGGCCCTCGCGCAAAGCCAGCCCCTTCTGCGGGGACGGGGGTTCAGTTTTGGAGCGTTTACCGTGAGAAGCCGCTGAAGAGCCAAATTCCAGGCGCGTGGGTTTGGTCCCCGCCATCTCACCAATGTGCCCCGGCAAGATCAGAGCAGAAAGTCAAGTTTGTCCGGTGTTAATTCAGGATTCTGAGTAGGCCTCTCGGGAGCCTCAGCATTATGCGACCATCCCGCTGGACATCGGGCTCCGCCCCCATCGCTTATGTTTTTCACCTGTTGGCCATGGACTCTCCTATAATATCTCATCTTCTTTCTTAAGGTTGCAGTGGCTGTTTCCAAGGAACCTGAATGTAGTGAGTGTTGTTTAGGGAGGAAGAGGGAAAGAGAGGATGATATCAAGCAGATGAATCTGCCAAGACCATAGTTACTAGCCAATTACCAACAGCCCAAGAACACCTGATGGCCTCTCTGAGAATTCAAATCAGCTAGATCAATCACAGTCAACCTGCATATGTTGGGCAACACTGGGATATGTCAGCCATTCACATACCATCTGTGCCTAGTCTGCTACTCACCACCCACTGCATGCACACATAGCCACCACAAAAATATCGGCTTTGTACAAACAGCATGGACATACAGCAACCTGTCTAGTGACTAAACAGAAGGAGAAGTTTGTATTGGATAAGGAAATGGAAGGAAGCCATTGAAGTAATGTGAGGAGTTATATGAGTATATTGCAGCTGGCATAAGATTAGCCATGCAGCATAGTCTTGAACAGATTGAAGGGGAGAAAGATGACTCAGAGGGAGACCAGCAAGGAAGAGGTTGCAATAGTTGAAGTGAGAAGTAAGTGTGCTCAGAAAGGAAAGGACAAATGTTGTTAATGTTGTAGAGAAAGAAACAATAGGTTTTTGCTATATGTTGAATATATTTAGAGAAGGAGAAGGAGGAATCAAAGGAGACTCCAAAGTGTGGGCTAAGGAAAAGAAGCAGAAGAGTATTATCAACAGAGATAGAGAAGGGAGGAAGGGGGGAAGAGGGTTTAGGGGGGAAAAAAAGAAGTTTGTTTTTTGCCATGTTCAATTTCCAATGGCAGTGACACAACCAGACAATGATAACAGATAGAGAGAGAAAAGGAGAGGGCCTAGAATAGACTCTTGGGGTACACCAACTGAAAGAGGGAGAGCGGTAGAGGAGGAACCACCATAATAGACACTGAAGGTGCAATTGGAGAGATAAGAAGTGAAACAGGACAGTACAGAGCCCCTAAAACCAAGTGAGGACAATGTATCAAGGAGAAGTTGGTGGTCAACAGTGTCAAAAGCAGCAGAAATGCAAGAAAAATGAGGAGTGAGTAAAAACCTTTGGATTTAGCCAGGAGTGGAGGACTCTCTAGAATACACCAGACTACAGGTCCCTGCTTGCAATGGTCTAAACCCTGGACTTCAAACAACCTAGCAGGCATATTCTGAGACAGCTGTAAATCACACCAGTAGTACGCATGCAAAAAAAAAAAAAGAAATACAGTATAGACTGCACTGGACACTCAGTACTGCAACTGCATAACAGACACACAGTAGCAGTAGTAAACTCCTGTGCATAGACCAAGCCACATGTTAGGGCAAGATGCCATTTCTACTACTGTATCTACTAAGACAAACAACATTCACACACAAAGGTCTGCTGGGCTGCAGTGTGGTACTAATCCCTGAGGCAGCACATGTGCAGGATGTGCATTCCCTTGTGACCTGCTCTACACAACAAGATAAGTACTTTTGCACATACTCCAAACTCAAACCTCATTCTTGACCTAGGAGGTCCATCCCAGACCATCCTGCCCTCTCCGGGGGCCATGAACACTTGCTCCTTCATCATACAAAACATGCAGGTATTAGGCAATGCTCCAGTGATCAGGGTCACCACTCTGGCTTCAATTTGGGCTATGCATGCCGGTACTTGTTGGCCTCTTTATTTTCTAGTATGTACCTCACAATCTGAGCACCCATACACTACTTTTTATCCAATGTAGAATGCAGTGATCCATCACATCAATTCTGAATTTGCAGGCACACTGTGTTCTTCACAGACATAACAACCGCCACATGTGCAAATGACCTTTTCACCGACCACCCTGAATGGTGTGAAGATCACACATCACCTGGTCCCCAGACCAAGCACTGCAATAGATGGTCTCTCCAGATTATAGAACAGATCTATTCTACTGGCAGAATGCTGCAGGTATAGAGTGAGGTATGTCATGCTAAACCTTTTGTACCTAGTTTAACTGCAGTATGTTGGAGTAACCTGTCTCATCTGGCCCTTGAGGCATGCACCTGTTGGCCAGAGACTCTTGTGTAACATCATTTGTCATGATCAAGGGCTTGGGCAGCTGTTTCCGATAGAAAGGGAAGACTGCTAACACCAACCTGCACAGCCTGCCAAAAATCGTAACCACCAGCAGGTTAGAGGCAACCCAGGAAAGCAAGTCTTCTTTCTTTCAAGGAAATCTAATGTATTAGATCAATCACAGTCAACACGCAGATGCTGTACAACATTAGACACTCACATACCCAATATACCAGGGTGGCTAGTCACTACCCACTGCAAGTACACATACCCATGACAAAGATCTTGGCTCGGTGTAAACAGAATGAACATCCAACACCCTGGCTAGTGGCTGGAGTACTACAACAAAAACAGTACCCATGTTAGTACAACCTAACACTAGATAGCGCTATATGGATATATAGACTTGACATGGTCACATCGCGGTCACAGTGAGAATGACTTGCCAACATGAACAGCTGTGTACAGTCAGACCATGCTCGTGCAGGACCCATGTTTTGATGACTCAGCCATTTGCCTAACCTCTGATTCGTGTACATCCTCTTCAAACTGCTCTTTTGTAGACAATACCTAAATTCTCTGTTCCTCATTTGTATAGACTTTTCAATTGAACTTAGGGACAGCTAATGCAATGCCAAGAGCATAAAAAACTGGCACAGAGACAGGCTGCGAGTGAATGTTGGACCATAGTGGCCAACATGCATATACATACATCTGTCAAATACCAAAAGACTGTGTCTCCCTACACAGCTTTTGGCAGTGAGCACTGAGAATAGTGTCATGCTTGTGCTCCCATATTACATCATCTGGAGGAGATATTTTCCTGTTTCACCAACTCAGTGATACCATTGGAAAATCACAGAGGTTAGGTCTCACTTGAGCCTAGCTCTCAATAGGCTGAACCTGCAACAGGAGATTGATAGTGTTGCTGTGGATACAGCTATTGTGGCAGTTGGCATTAATCTTTATTTTATTTATATTCTCTTATATACCATGCTATTCTGCATCAGTGCAGTTTACATTGAACAAACTGAAATTACATTGAACAGGGCATTATAACTTAGAGATAACTATTTTACAGGGAACATGGGCTATGGAGGGTTAAGTGTCTTGCCCAAGACCACAAGGAGCACCTGTGGGACTAGAAACCCCAGTCCTTCCAGCCCAAGGTTGCTGTCCTCTAGTGGGATTTGAACCCCTGACCTTCTGGCCTGAAGTACCTTGCCCCAATCACTAGGCCACTCCTCCACTCCAATCATCTTCTTGCCTGTGCAGCCATGTAAGCCCTGAGGAGGCTCAGTCAGAGGTAAGGTTTGCTGCATACACACATGTGATTGTGTAGTAGCTGATAAGAATGCAATAAATAATACCCGGAGTCAGGCAAAGATTCAAGCCGGTTTAATGTGCACAGACTCAGATTGCAGTAGCATTCAAAATGGTCTGAGCACAGAGCTCAGAAAAATTACAGTTTATATACTTTTCTTCTCCAATCTAATACAGGCAAAACTCCTCATTGGCCACAGTAGCCCTCTTACTCTCATCCAATAGACATCTCTGATCGGGCCCAGGACTCGCTCCCCCTGCTTGGGTCTTACTAGCCACGGGTCAGCAACTAGACATAACACTAAACATAATACTTCTGTTAAAGTATACAGTATATTTCGCTATTCTTGCAAGGTCAGTTAGCCACAAAGATAGTGGAAGGCATATCAGAAGCATTCTTAACAAAAGCAAAATAAAGCGAGGCCAAACATAGCAAGGCTAAGATGTATCTCTAGCCCTGGCTCAAAACACTAAACAATCTTCATAATGCTAGACAAAATATTCTTACATTGTTCGGCTTCTCTGCTATATTTTCATCCTAATTACGAGGTCAGTGCACATCTAGCAAAGATACAGTGGCGTGGCATTCTACTGAAACAGACATCAGACATCTAAACAATAAACAGTAAGAAGGTATTTAATTCTCTTATCTCCAGGAGAACAGAACATGTTATCAAACCAGAATAGAACAGTATGTCTTTCTAACAGCTAACAGCATTCTCTAATTTTCCAAAATCAGCAATAACATTTTAAAGCAGGAAAAAGGGCTTCAGACCTAGCTCTGCTACATACTAGGCCATCGCCTATCACATTCCCTCCTTTTGATTATTCACACCCGCAAGTGAGAAAGGGTGAGAATCAAATCACACATATAATATGCCATACTAGGGTGGAGGGATCATTGTGTGGTACAGGGTAATAATTCCATGAGACTAATATATGTGCCGCTGCCTTGCGGTCAATAGTACTATCGATAATAGAGTTCAGCATGCGCAAGCATAAGGGCAGGAAACAGGGGATACATATGCAAATAGCCACAATCAAAAATACATTTGATACAAGTGTCTTTGTCAAATCATATAGCATGCCTAGTGTATAAGCGGAGGGGCAGGAGACATAGGCGGAACAAATGACATATAAACTGTTCATCATAGCAATAGGCCCGTTCTCATTGTTCCATCGCAGTTCCCATAACAGGAGAGGAAAGATTCTGGCGGGGGGTTGAGACAAGTCCGGGTATTCCCTGTTGTGCAAATACTAGGTTTGCAGGCTGCACAGGGAAGTAGGGCAAGAGTCAATTCAAAGCACCCCAAGGCTGCCGCCAGAACGAAGCAAGAATAAGAATTCATAATGGGCATAGTCTCTGGAAAATTGGTGGAACTGTTGGCATCCACAACAGGTAGCAGACGTAGCGTTGATTGTAGGTCCTCAAGCTTCTGCCGTAAGTAGACCTACCAGCTTTGTGGCAGGAGTAGGGCTGTAGATTCCAAAGTATCACTGTCCTCTGGGATGTCTCAGGTTCTTAAAATATCATAGTACAGTCTCTCAGGCTATTATTGCCTCCTTAGAGCAGTTCACTTTTTAGGAGATCAAAACAGTTTTTTTTTCTTTTCTTTTTTTTTCGGAGCATTTGAACACAGTCTCATAGAAGACTCAATTTCTTAACACAACACAGTCTATTTCTGATGATTTCAGCTTTCTCCAGATGCGAGGCTTACCTTCGGATAAACAAACAGTCTTGAAATGGTGCAGTTTCCGAGGGACCAATAAGTCTTAGGTCCGTTGCTGTTGTCGTAGGGTGAGGCGCAATGGAGTCTCAGGATCATTTATGGAAGTCCACGACCAAGTTCAGAAGCGGCTGCTGGAATGCAAAACTGGAGGACGTCTGTTCCCTTGACGTCCAGGAGCAGGTTGATAAAGTTCTTACAATGACGGATCTATTCTTCGCAGCGTGAGTCACAATGGTGCTGCAGGATTGGCGATCAAAGTCCAGGGACGACTCTCAGGTACTGTGGCTGGTTTCACTCGACTGTGGTGGATCCAGGAGTCGATCTCGGCCACTTTAACTGCTGTTGGGGTTGATAGCAAAACGATATATGGCCCTTTCCAATGGGGCGCCAGCGGTGTCTTCTTCTACTCGGTCACCCACACCGAGGCTCCAGGCTTGAAAGGATGCAGGGGTTTGGATGGGCTGATCTCATAATCATGCATGAAGACCCTGCAAAACAGAACTTAAAACAAATAGTGCGTATCTAGTAATTTCAGATCCTATCTGTCACACATCTCCTTTTACTCTCTATACAATAGGCTACAGAATCTCAGAATCTCAAAAGAGGAAACTCCTAAAGACTTAGCAGGGGCTAAGTATATCCTATGAAGGGCTATAGGAAGAACTTGGGGCCACTTCAGGTAAACCTCCGGACAGTTTGGACAACTTGAGTACACAATGTCCATTACTTCCAAGCAATCATGGTCAGGAGGGCCTGGACCGACGGGCAATAGGGTGGCTGAGTTTAGAGTTTGGCTGACACTTAATTGCAAGTTAGGATTCTCACATAGCATATTTTGATATTTTAACATTTGGGCATTAGTGAGCCAATGGCTTCCTTTGTGCTCCAGCAGGGTTAAAACAGAGTGTGGTACAGTGACTTGAAGATTTTGTCCTAAGGTAAGCTTGTCTGCTTCGCTCACTAAGAGGGCTGTGGCTGCTACAGCTCTCAGGCAAGGTGGCCAGCCTTTGGCAACAGGATCCAATTGTTTCGTCAGGTAGGCCACAGGTCGCTGCCAAGCAGGGCCGGATTTACCTTGAGTGAGGCCCTACGCCAACAAAAATTGTGGGCCCCCAGCAGGGGCGGCCCATGGGGGGTGTGGGCCTCATTTGCATAAGGGGCCTCATTTGCATAAATATTTGCATAATGTTACCATATACTAACTTTTAGTAAACGTGCCTCTTAATGAGTGTATGGATAAAGAAAGACTAAAAGATTTCTACATTACTATAATCCAGTGCCAACTGCCAGACACATTAGGAACTACTACAAACACTGCCCATTTAGAACCCATAGCAAACCCGCCGTATCCTAACAGCACTACCAGGACTCACAAAGCACCATACTCTACCAATCAAAAGGCAACACTGCAAATATTAAACCAATACATTTCAGAGAACAACAATACATGACCTACTGGGGAAAGAGAACAAGTGGCAATGTCAAATAGGAATTATATAAACAGAACACCTCAGCTCAGTTACACATGCAGAACATAGACCATCACCAAACAAGTAATCACATTTTAGAAACAGGAAGACAATAATTAAACTGGGAATCCCAAAAGCCAAACTTGGAATGTACAACACTGTAGAAATAAAACTATACATTAATTTGCTCTTGTACTAAACAAAGCGCAGACGTTAATGATGCACATTTACCAGAGCTGACATATTCCAATTAATAAATTCAAAATAAAGAGATATTTTTCTACCTTTTGTGCATTTTTTTCAGCTGCAATTGCTCCAGCCACTTTCTTCTGGTTTCTTCGTGTCTTCTGCTAACCCTCCATCGTCTGCTGTCCATTTGTCCTTTCTTCTCTCTTCTAGTTTTTTCCATTCTCTCTCTACATCTGCTTTAACATACTAATCTTTCTCCTTTTGCTCTTTCCTCATTCCTATTTCATCCACTCAAATTTTACCCCTCCATCCTCAATCCCCACTTACTCTCCCAATACCCGGCCAATTGTAGATTTTTTATCCCTCCCACACAAAATATTTTTCCCTTCTCCATTTTACTCTTCCAGCCCCATCCCATTCTAATCCTCCCCCAACATCAGCTCCCTTCTAGTTCCAGCCTCACCCAGCATCCATTCCCTTCTAGTCCCTGCATCAGCCCATTTCCAGTCCTAACCCCCCATCACCCCATTTTCAGTTTAAGCCCCCCCCCTATAACCCATTACCAGTCCTAACCCCCCATCAGCCCACTTCCAGTCCTAACCCCCCATCAGCCCACTTCCAGTCCTAACCCCCATCAACCCATTTCCAGTCAGCCCCCCATAGCCCATTGCCAGTCCTAACCCCCCACCCATCAGCCCACAGTCCATTACCAGTCCTAACCCCATCAGCCCACCTCAAGTCCTAACCCCTCCCCATCAGCCCGATTCCTGTCCTAGCCCCCCCCCATAGTCCATTATCAGTCCTAACCCCCCATAGCCCATTACCAGACAGCCCCCATCAGCCAACAGCCCATTAACAGTCTTAACCCCCCCATAGCCCATTGCCAGTCCTAACCCCCCCATCAGCCCACAGTCCATTACCAGTCCTAACCCCATCAGCCCACCTCAAGTCCTAACCCCTTCCCATCAGCCCATTTCCTGTCCTAGCCCCCCATAGCCCATTACCAGTCCTAACCCCCCCCCAACAGCCCACAGCCCATTACCAGTCCTAACTCCATCAGCCCACCTCCAGTCTTAATCCCCCAGCCCATTTCCAGTCCTAGCAACCCCCCCAACCCATTACCAGTCCTAGCCCCCCATAGCCCACTACCAGTCCTAATCCCACCAGCCCATTTCCAGTCCTAATCCCCATCACCCAATTTTTAGTTTAAGCCCCCCATAGCCCATTACCAGTCCTAAGCCCCCCTCAACCCACTTCCAGTCCTAATCCCATCAGCCCATATAGACTTAGCTCCCCCATAGCCCATAGCCCCCCCATAGCCCATCACCACTCCTAACCCCCCCATATCCCATTACCAGTCCTAACCCCCCAACAGCCCACAGCCATTACCACTCCTAACCCCCCAGCCCATCACCAGTCCTAACCCCCCCACCAGCCCAAAGCCATTACCACTCCTACCCCCCCCCATCCCATCACCAGTCCTAACCCCCCCAGCAGCCCACAGCCATTACCACTCCTAACCCCCCCAGCCCATCACCACTCCTAACCCCCCAGCCCATCACCACTCCTAACCCCCCCAACAGCCCACAGCCATTACCACTCCTACCCCCCCCAGCCCATCACCAGTCCTAACCCCCCCAACAGCCCACAGCCATTACCACACCTAACCCCCCAGCCCATCACCAGTCCTACCCCCCCCCCAGCCCAGCCCAGCCCAGCGAATTTATTTTACAAAAGAAGCTGTCGCTGCCTCTGCCGGGGCCGGGGCCGCCGCGGCAGAATCGAGTGTGCCGCGGGGCCCCCCCTTCCCAGCAGGGCCTGCCCTCCCCGGTATCACCTCTCTCAGCTGCCTCCCTCCAGTCACACGCGCCGGCTTGCAGAGCGCGAGGGAAGTGTTTCTCCCTCGCTGCTCTGTTAAGCCCGCGGGGGCTGATGGGAATCCCATCAGCCCCCGTGGGCTTAAACAGAGCAGCGAGGGAAAAACTCTTCCCTCGCGCTCTGAAAGCCGGCGCGTGTGACTGGAGGGAGGCAGCTGAGAGAGGTGATACCGGGGAGGGCAGGCCCTGCTGGGAAGGGGGGGCCCCGCGGCACACTCGATTCTGCCGCGGCGGCCCCGGCAGAGGCAGCGACAGGTTTTGTTTTGTTTTTTAATTTTAATGATGTATCAGAATGTTTTTTGCGCGGGGCCCCCTGAAACGCGGGGCCCTGTGCAAAAAACATTCCCGGTGGGCCCTTGCCAGCTGTGGGCCCTACGCCACGGCGTACGTGGCGTATAGGCAAATCCGGCCCTGCTGCCAAGACCCAAGAGGCTGGGTCAAGACTCCCAATGCGTTTCCACTTGATTCATGGACATACAGACGAAATGGTTTCTGCACATCTGGTAGGCCCAAGGCTGGGGATGACATCAATGCTGTTTTCAGTGATTTGAATGCTTTATCTTGTTCTGAGCCCCATTCCAGGGGAGATCATTCCATTCCTAGTGTGACTTGGTACAAGGGTTTCACCATGAGCGCAAAATTTGGTATCCATATTCGGCAGTAGCCTGCAGCTCCCAAGAAAGCTCGCACCTGTTTCCTAGTAGTGGTGGTTGGGATGCGGCATACTGCTTCTTTTCGCTCAAGTCCTAATTTCCGGGTTCCTGTGGACAGATGGAACCCTAAGTATTTCACTTCTGTCTGGTACAGCTGCGCCTTGGCTCTGGAAACCTTGTATCCAGCTTCATTCAAAAGGTGCAAGAGATCACTTGTAGCTTGTATACAATCAGATTTGTTATTGGTGGCTATGAGCAAATCATCTACATATTGAAGCAAAATTCTTTTTCCCGGAATCACAGAGTAGCTTGACAAATCTTGACTGAGGGCTGCACTGAAGATAGTGGGTGAGTTCTTGAATCCTTGTGGTAATCGAGTCCAAATAAGTTGCCCTCGCCGTCCTGTGGTAGGGTTTTCCCATTCAAATGCAAACAAAAGCTGACTGGCCTCTGTCAGGGGTATACAGAAAAAAAAAGGCATCTTTTAAGTCCAAAACAGTAAAGTGAGTGGCTTCTGCTGGAATCAGTCCTAGGAGGGTGTAAGGATTTGGTACTACTGGATGTATGGTTTCAACTGAACTGTTTACTCGACGTAAATCCTGCACTGGGCAGTAGTCACCTGTCCCAGGCTTCTTGATTGGGAGAAGGGAGGTGTTCCAGGGTGACTGGCATTCTCTGAGAAGTCCATACTGCAATAATTTCTTCAAATGGAGATGAATGCCTTCAATTGCTGGTCTCGGGAGGGGATACTGACGCACATGCACTGGTTCTGCTCCTGGCTTAAGGGTAACAAGTACAGGAGCAATATTCTTTGCTAGGCCAGATGGATTATTCTCTGCCCATACTCCAGGTGGGGCTACAATGCTGGTAAGTATACAGGAACTTGCTGGCCTGATTGGAGATGCACTATAGAACCGCTACTCTTCTTCTCGGGGAACAGTCAGCACTATCAATCCAGCTCCTTCGATTAGAAAAACTTCCTCCACATCATGCAACTATAGTATCAGCAAGACGAACTGCTCTCTTCGCCATCTTACATTCACTTTCTCTGTCACATTATCTCCACAATTCACAGACATTCTAAACAACTTAATCGTGCTGCTGTATTCATGCCCGCAAATCCATCCCGTTTCTGCAAGTTCTGTTTTATATCTCCCTGGGACTGACTTGACAAAAACTGCATTTACCAGGCGCAAATTCTCCTGGGCTGCTGGATTGCATGGGGCATATAGTGAGGGCTGCCTGCACTATTTGGATTCCACTTCATGTTCTCGGGCGCTGACTGTGGGTGACTCTGAACTGGTAAAATGAATCCCTGCCTGCAGTGTCAGCGGTGGACTGTAGCCCCCACATGTGCTTGTCAACAGACAGAGGAACAATCTAGATAGAGTCCTTACAATAGAAAACTACACTTTTGCAACATGTTATAATAACAAATCCTAACAGAAAGAACTATAGTTCATAACATGACGACTACATAGCTGTTACGTATAACCGGAATAAAATTACTTGGCAAAAAACTAACTGCCAGCCGTAATCAGCTTGGCTTTACAAAAGAAATTACTTTCAATTTTACAGTTTCTAGGAAGCAGAGATTCAAAAAGACATTCATTCTGGATACATTTTCCATAAAGCGGGTGGATATCTAAAATACATATACACATTTTCCTTCCTAGTTCGTAGGCTTCGTAGGGCAAAGGGAAAATACAAACCTCCTTTCCTATTGAAACTTGAGCCCTACATGATTTCTGCTCACTTGATCTGCACAGGAATTCGAGTAGGAATGTAACCCTTTCCAGGCTAAGTACAATACTATCGAGATCCACAATTCTGACTAAACATTCTTATTAAATGATATATAATACATGACCATAGCAGAAGGCACATCACTATTACAAAATATTGAATAAAAACAGGTATAATTCCCTAAAATAAGCACCCATTAGCCCAGCAGCAGAACGTTCAAAACATGCCTTCATAGGGTTAAAACATTCCTCTGCACAAACACGCCTCTTGTGCTGCAGCTGAATGAGAGAGACAGCTTCTTGCTTTTACAGTGACTCTTCTTAACTATACTTTTACTATTTCATATGCGGTAAAGTGTCACAAATTACCCAACGGAATATAATCCTACCCTTATACTAGAAGGGAAACTCGTGGTTTCAACAGATAACAAAGACAAACTCCCAACGCTTCCTCTTTTTCACAAGCATTCTTCACACAGACAAACATGCTAGCATTTTCCAAATTCCGAATTCCCGGGCTGACTGACAAACCAGAATTACTGAAACCGAAAGGGCTGATGGTTTCACCCCGCGCACTACTTGCAGGGGTACTAGGATCGCCCGTGGAAGTTGATCAGACTTCCTTTACCTGTTACTGTACCAGAAGTGTCTCGAGACTTTCCCAGAGCTATCTGACTAAGAACCAGAAAAATCAATACTCACCGGATCCGGTAGCTAATGCGCTGCGCAACCAATCCCTCCTTGGGTTGAATCCTGGACCCCCCTCGGGTTCGAGGTGTTGGCCGGCCAGAAGCAGCAACCTGCGGAGGCAAGGAGGAGTCTCCTCCGATACAAAAGGACCAGGGGCGCCAGAGACCCCCCTGCGGTCAGTCAGGCTCAGCTCCAGCCGGACCAAACCTGTGAGGCGAGATGTCGGGGCATATTCACTTGCATACCATCTCCCACTCGCACATTCCTGGCCCAACGCACCAGAAATATGTAGTAGCTGATAAGAATGCAATAAATAATACCCGGAGTCAGGCAAAGATTCAAGATTAATGTGCACAGACTCAGATTGCAGTAGCATTCAAAATGGTCTGAGCACAGAGCTCAGAAAAATGACAGTTTATATACTTTTCTTCTCCAGTCTAATACAGGCAAAACTCCTCATTGGCCACAGTGGCCCACTTACTCTCATCCAATAGACATCTCTGACCGGGCCCAGGACTCGCTCCCCCTGCTTGGGTTTTACTAGCCAGGGGTCAGCAACTAGACATAACACTAAACATAATACTTCTGTTAAAGTATACAGTATATTTCGCTATTCTTGCAAGGTCAGTTAGACACAAAGATAGTGGAAGGCATATCAGAAGCATTCTTAACAAAAGCAAAACAAAGCGAGGCCAAACATAGCAAGGCTAAGATGTATCTCTAGCCCTGGCTCAAAACACTAAACAATCTTCAAAATGCTAGACAAAATATTCTTACATTGTTCGGCTTCTCTGCTATATTTTCATCCTAATTACAAGGTCAGTGCACATCTAGCAAAGATACAGTGGCACGGCATTCTACTGAAACAGACATCAGACATCTAAACAATAAACAGTAAGAAGGTATTTAATTCTCTTATCTCCAGGAGAACAGAACATGTTATCAAACCAGAATAGAACAGTATGTCTTTCTAACAGCTAACAGCATTCTATAATTTTCCAAAATCAGCAATAACATTTTAAAGCAGGAAAAAGGGCTTCAGACCTAGCTCTGCTACATACTAGGCCATCGCCTATCACATTTGAGCTCTGCCTGGTGAGACCATGTCTCCCCAGTTCACTCCAGTGAAACCAACCAGTGATATGGGAGCTCTACAGCAGTACCATGTTGGGACGTAAGTGTAAATACATGCTGTGAGTATGGGTCTTGTTGATGGTGTAACTGGGAATGCATTTGAGTGTCACAGATTTGTATACAGGAACAGTTAGTCAGCCAGGTTGCAACTACTTACTGGAAACTAACCTTCTGCCCATAAATGGTGTCTCACACAGTTTGTGGAGTTGCAGAAGAACAGACTATGCAGCATGTTGTATGCACAGCTATAAAGTCTGGGCATCACATGCATGCAAGGGGATTACTACTACTCACAGTCCTCTAGACAACACATACCTAGAAACACATGACCCCACTGTCCAAAAGAGGGGTACATTGGCATTCTTACTTGGCTCTTGGGGCTCCTTCAATGCTTGGACTTTGCTAACACCTGCACTGAGTGTGCACACGTTACTAAGACCTGCTCAGTGTGCAGGCACTATTAGCACACTCTGCCATCCAGCAGGTGTTGTTGCAGCTTCTCAGTGTACTGGAGATCACAGGCTAGTTTTGAACACATGATCGTTCTCGCTTACACACAGTGCTGTGTGTTAGGAACCACAGAGCAGCCATGTGGGAGTGTGGGTGCAGCACTCCATGTGTATATATGTGGTCATTGCCAGGCTGCATGAGGGCATAAGTTGGGGTATGCCTCTGTCTGTGTAGTTCTCTGCAGACTCTGTGCATACCTGTCTGATAGGGTATGTTAGGCAGGTGTGGGAGAATAATATCTTGTTAGGTCTGTATGTTGCATTGCATTGATATGCTGCTGGATCAACTGATGTTCATATCTTACATATGGGATCTGTCCTGCTACGGGAGTAGGCCAGGATACATGAACACACACATTCCAGTCCATGGATGACCTAGCAGAGTCACCAATGTAACTATTTCCTGATGTGTGCTTGTGGACCAGTCCTGGAATACTCTCATAATTGGCAGACTGCAGTGAGTAATTTAGATCCCTCCCTCCCTGTAAGCATGGCACAGTCGCCACTTCAGTGCTATGGGTGGCCTTAAAGCAGTAGCACATATGAAGATCATCCCGGCATGCCACTCCTGTCCCCCTCTGATGTCATTAAGGTTCCCAAGAACTGTGCCTCTAATGCCCATTAATAGCACCTGCCATTAAGGGAACACATGCTGTCTCCGCCCACACTCCATCCAGTTAACACGCCTTCTCCACCCCTTTGTATCTCAATGCCTGTTAACAGGCTACTGGCAGTTAAGCCTGCGTTATCCGCTAGTGGGTGTTGATAATGCCTGCTAATGGCACCTTTGCGCCCTTAGCACCGTTTAGTAATCATACCCCTAAATCCAATGCTAACAATTAGGACACGGTATAAATATGTTCCTTAATTTGTTATTTCAAAGGTCATGGTATATTCTGCTGCTAGTTCATAAGATGCCACCATTTTCTTTACGATTCATTTAAGTGACTCTTACTTATTTAAAGAATAATACAAAAATCCCTTTTTGAATTAGGTCGATGGAATTAATTTATTTGCTTCAAACAGATATAATCAATCTTAAAGTCACAAAGTAACAGAAAACTGATAATACTGCAATGTTTCAGTTTTAAAGGAAAAATTCAAAGCATGCTGCCTTAAATACATGGTTCAGATTAATAGTCTGTAAACTTCTAGTGAAGATCCATTAACTTTTAGAAAAATATCTATATAAAGTTTCAAAAGTCCATATGACAAAACATGATATACAACCTTTACTAAAAAGAATTTCCAGTTGTTGCAAATTAACTTTTTTGTCACTGCCATTTCCCAACCCTTCAAGCAACTGTATTGGAAACAATTCCATAAATTAAACCTATAGAAACTCAGTCCATCTTGTTTGCCTCCATTTCTCCTTACATTTTCTTTCTCTAATTTAATATCGTACCTTAAGTTGCTTTTAGATAAAAATGAACTTGTCTTTCCTTGCTCACTGATTTTCCATTCTTCTTTTTGAAGCATGTTCCCTAAGGTACAGTATGGTTTCATACCCACCTTGTGGCATGTGCAAAAATGCCAGCATGGTGGATGCAAATCCTGTGTTGTAAATGCCAGGGGAATGTGGGACCGGGATGAAAGTGAGGAGAAGGGACAAGTGGCTGCAGTTACCATATCCTCCCCTCTACCAATCCAGCTTTCTCTCCCCTGGATCCAGCCCCCCACCGGAAGTTGGAAGGGTAGAGGGAGAGCAGGGGTATATCTTTGGCATTGGTGGGACCAGCTTGGGATGGAGACTGAGGACAGAAGGTAGTGCTTTGGTTGATATCTGGGGAGGGCGGTACAGAGATTGGGGGGGGGGGAGGAATCGGCAAGAGGATGGGCTCTGTTTGTAGAGTCTTCATCAAGAGACTGGACTTTGCTCTGCGGAGAGGAGGTTAAGCTATGGAGGTCTGGATCAGGTGAAGGTGACCATCAGGGAGGTGATCAGTGGAGAGGAGGTCGGGGGAAGGAATGGCTGCCACAGCCTGCTTAGATGACCTTCTATTGGCAGCAACTGTGCTACTGGGTTGCCGGTAGCGTCAGCTGCTGGCAGTTTGGCTGTACTTAATGCCACCTCTTGTGGTAGCGGCAAGTGCAGCCATGCTATCCTCAGCTGTGACAGCTAGCACATGGCAATATCCCACTCATTGGCTTTACTGGCCACCACGACCCCTCCAAGCCCTGATAACATCCCATAGTGTGCTAGGGAGACTGCACAAATTTAATTCCATGCTGTCTAGTGACCATGGGAAATGTCAGTGTGGATCAGTGCATGCTCTACAGTGTACACTTGAACGTGCGCTAATAGTTAATTCACCTAAATAAATATGCCCCATTATCTGCTCAATGGCTAGCTATTCCTTTTCCCTTTTATATATGGTCCTAATGTCAAACTTGAGTCCTCCTTATTGTTTTCCAAAGCATCTTGACTGCTACTAAATCTTATTGGTTATGGTTACTCAGTATCTCACTATATGTACTCCTTACTTGTTTTATGATGCACCCAATTACTATATTCAACAAACAGCGAGTCTCTCAAGATTCAATTATTACATTGTCCTTCATGCAGGCTTTCAAGCATTTCGTGTTTTGTTACTTCAATTAATCTTCAGTTAAGCTGTCTGTTTTTTTTTTTTTTACTGCTTTATGCTTCATTCGTTCCAACTCATTCCCCGTATCACTTCACTGCATTTCAATCCAATACTACATTCAGTACAAAGTCTTCTGTCATGTTTACTTTGCATTTATGATCTACCTCCCCAGGCCATCTACTACAAGCCTTTAAACTTTGGTTGAACCATATAGAAATTTCAGATCATAGTAGTGATGTTCTTTCAAATTTGTAACCTCTTCAAATTTAATTGAAATTGAGTTTTAATTAGGTGGTACTGACAGCAAGGCCACCATCCCTGAGAGGTTCCAGAGCTATGGCCTGCTTTCTTTTTTTTCCTCTCATTCAGTTTTCCTTTGGTTTGAATCTATGCTAAATTGCAAGAGGAGGATAAGGCTTTATCCTACAGAGCCCATCCCAGCAGGAAAGATGTTCATGTGCAATTTTGTGGCCCAGGGAAATAAGGAGAAAAGATTGGTGAGCAATGCAAGAGCTGGCCTTAGGGTTGTTGCATTGGTGGTTCATATGAGTCTGACCCCGATGTGTGATTTCTCTAATCATCCAGATTCAGGAAGAAAGAAGATTGATGAGTGTGTGATTGGCTCCAGAACATCAGATGTCATGTGAGTGAAGGGAGTTGGCATTAGATGCAATAGCAATAGGATTAATCCTATAAGGAATTTAAGAATAAGAGAGAAAAGTGGACCCTGAAGAGAGTTAATGCATTTTCAAGATTAGTTCTTGGTCCCATTAACCTCAAATAAATAGATGCATCTATAGTTTTTGAAATAGTATTGAGTGTTTCTCTGTCCCTAATTAGAAGGACAGTAGACTAATTATATAGCCATGTGTGAAGGGGTATAGGTCCCGTCCCAGGTGTTACCAGAGAAAAGTAGGGTTCGGAGCAGGGAAAGGTGAGGTAGAAAATATTCCCAGCAGGCGCCAACCAAGTGGAGGCCCAGGAATGGATACCCAACCCACGACCCTGTACAGGGGAGGTAGGGAAAGTAGCAGATCCCTCCCAGGATGTGGACAATTGTGCCTCAGAGATGGAGGAAGGGTTTGGTGACTCCCCAGTGGAGATGGATGTGAGGTCTAATGACTCCCCCTCTGAGATGAAGATTGAGAGTACACCTCCTCTTCTAGGCCCACCACAGAGTATATAGATGGAGATCTAGTGGAAGATAGATAAAGGTCCACCAAGCATAACCTGCCTAGCTTGGAAGTAGCTTAGAAGGAACTATGTGGGTGGTGGCAAACAGACCAGAGGGTTAAATAATAGAAACCCTGTGTGGGAGTTTCTTGATGTTTGATGTTGATGTTTGATGTTTCTTGAGTTTCTACATGTGGTGAGATGATAAAGTGAAAAGGCAAGATATTTGGAGCAGGCCTCTACTCAGATGATCCAGACCAGATAAAGAGAGCCTAATTGTTCTGGACAGTGAGAACCTTCTGTATCGGGGAGAGTGACATATAGGGTTATGTTTACTAAACTGTGGTAAAGGAGCAAATGTGCTGTTAGCATGCACTAATGACACACTTGAGCCCTTAGTGCATCCAAAACGCTGCTTTAGCGTGTGCTAACAGTACTGGCATTGTAAAGCGCCCTGTGGGTATACAGTAGGTGTCAATGGGCGGGGAGTGGGTGTGAACAAGACTTGCTCCCTTAACGAAAGGCACCTTAATGGCAGGAACGCTAACACAAATCAAAACCTCACAGAAAGGGTGTATTTTGAGGAGAGAGAGCCTATTTTAACGTCCGCAATGTGATGCACAGACAGGTGAGCCCAAAGAGTGATAGTAGTGCTCCATTAGCAGCAACAGCATAGTGCCCAAATATGAAAGGGCATTATGTTGATGGTGCAAATGGGCAAAGAAGGGTGCATGTAGGTCATGCAGTGGGGGCTGCTGGTGCACAGGGTGTACCAGGCAGTTGTCTAGGTGGCACATAAGACTTGAAAATATGCCAGACTTTGTCAGACCAAGGTCCATCATGCCCAGTATCCTGTGTCCAGCAGAGGCCAATCTAGGTCACAAGTGCCTAGATGTTTCCCCAAAAGATACACAGGATCCACAGTGTGTGTACTGGGCAAGCAGGGGATATTCTGGGCTTCTCTTTAGTAACTTATCTAAACATTTCTAAAACCCATCTACACTAACTGCCTTTACAACACCCTCTGGAAAGTGGTGTGTATATGAGCAGAGGGTCATAGGTTCAGGTCCTGGCTGTGGATCATGCAGTGCATGTTAGGTTTTAGCCCACAGTGCAGTACAACACCAACATGTGCAACCCGCAATGAATCGGCCAACAAGGGCACAAACACACACACAGACAGGCTCCACAATTCTCAGCTGGATGGAGAGTCAGGCTGACAGCACTGGCACACTGAGTGGACATTAACATTAGAGTGCACTACTAGCTCCTGCACAATGAGCACACCTTAACAATGCTTGAGCTGAGATCGGGACCAGAGTGGCAGTCAGGAATGCCAACCATCCTCATTTTTGCACAATGCGCCAATATGAGTATTTGTGTAGGTATGTCTGTCCATTGTTTTGTGACTTTCTACACCTCACTGAGCCTCACTGCCTAATCCGTTTCTAGCTTTAGTCTGCAAATGTGCATAATGAGGAGCAAAGTATTATGGGTATGGGCTGAAACAGGGCAGATTGGCCAGGGTGTGTCTGCATCGGGGGTAGGGTCAATGGCTAGGACATTGTAGCACCTGACTGCCACCTGCATGGACTGGGTGGCCACAGTATGTCATACTGGGAGGGCATTCTCTTTCTGACTGAGCAGTGACCATAGCACAGCAATGTATCCACATAGGGCTTATATAGGGCCTGGTTTTAGTAATGTAGGTGTTACTTCCTGTCCTGGGAGTCCGATCGCTGAACCAACTGCTGGGTGTCCATGCTGTGTATACCAAGCCTGTGTGCACATGGTCAGTCTGTGCACATTCAATGCGTACTGACCAGCAGATTGTCTGCAGGTTGCATGTGCATGGTTGGAAACCCAGTGGCGGGCAGCAGGTACAGTCTGGTTATTCTTGCTGTGGGTGGATGTTACACCTAGATAGTTGGGACATGAGGTAGGGCCAGAAGGACCTTAGTAACAACCCCATGCAAGTATAGATGCTTCTGGCCCCTTATAGTTGGAGGCCATGGCGTCAGCACTGTAACACTGAGTATTTACATTTATTTATTTATTTATTTATTACAGTTGCTTATATACCGCACTATTCGGCATCAGCGCGGTTCACAGTATAACAAAATGACCAAAACACACTTCTGTTTGGTTTTACATCGAACAGGGGTATAAACTTGGATAAAGGGGGGGGTTGAACTATATACATGAACTATATACATGAAATATAAACATGAAATAGGTCAAATGCATGACGTAAAAGACCTATAACATGATTGAATTGAACAGTATAAAATAAGTCCGTTTCAAATACAAAATACATTGTGAGAATGGGCTGTAAGAAAGGCAGTGTTTCTTGGTGGTGTTATCTAGAAACAACGCTGGCTGTGTTTCTTAGTTGGTGTTATCTGGAACCATCGCTGGCTGGGTAGTATTGGAGGAAGAGGTGATATTTGATAGTCTTCCTGAATTGGGTCAGGTCAGCAATGGCTCGAATGTTTGGTGGGAGTGTATTCCAAATTTTGGGGACGTAAAGGCTGAAGGCCCTATTCGCTGTCATGTTATTGCATTTAGTCAATGTTTTATGGGTAGTTAATAGATTTAAGGCGGTTGACCTCCTGGCTCTGTTGGGGGGCACTGTTTGAATGAGATCAGTAAGTGCTGTGGAGGACAGGCGCTTGATGGCCTTGAATGAGAGGATTAATGTTTTGAAGATAATCCTTCCGTGTATAGGTAGCCAATGAAGCTGTTTTAGAATCAGAGTCACATGGTCGCTTCTGGTGGCTCCATGGAGAATCCTAATCCTAATCCATGCCCTGTTCTATGTGAGCCCCAGTCCAACAGGGCCAGATGTGACTAGAACATACAGCATGCTGCAAGACACCAGGTGACTAGCATATCACATTTCAGATAATACTTGCCACATATTGGTGGTGATGGAAATCTGCAGCAGAGACCATCCCTAGCACTGCAGGTACAAGGGACTTGGTGCTGGGTGCCCATCCTCATCCTCAGGGTGTTCTGTGCCTGTAGCTGCTCTGTGCTTGTATCACACACTATCAGTGCATCTTACTGAGCTGAGGTGATGGATGTGCATTCTCCAGTTGGTGATCAGCTGTAGACTGTTGTTCTACATATGCACTGCATCATGGGTACTGGTGGGGCTACCCTTCTGGTTAGTGCAATGTTTCCATAAGTAGGGGACAGGGGTTTGATTCCTACTTGCTCTTTTTTTGTGACTGTGCTACTCAGATCATTTTCATGTCTGTAACAGGCAGGGATCTGCACATCCTTCCTTCAGCCCATCCATCTGCCTCTTTTGGCTATGGGCAGTCATGTCTTCTTGTGCAAGTTGCTACAACATGGCATGCACTGGTACTCTTTTCCTCATTTTGGTTCTTTGTGCTCGCCTCTCCTGTGCCTGATCTGCATGTCACCACTACTAATCTGTCCTCCTGTCTTTTGCAAACAACCTGTATCTTCTGCCTCTGCTGGGAGACACGTCTTCCCCATCCTATGCCGCACACAGTGATAGCAAACCACAACAAAAAAAGCCTCTAGGGGCCACAGAACACCACCGGCCCCAATAGAACCAATACAAAAATGACAGGTTCCAACCAACAAAAGAATTCCTTAAAAAGAAACATATTTTTTTGTCGGACAAACAGCCTCCACGCAAGAAAACCTTAACTGGAGACCTATGTCCCTTTTAATCAATTGCAGTAAAACATTTATAGCTGCTTAACAGAATTTATATCCTTTCATTAGCAATTTGTACTTAGCTGAAATCTCGGTGCAGCAAATCCAAACAGCGATGGTAAAACTGACATTGCAACACTTCACATTGGCACCTTCATGTGCATCTGTACAGCTGCCTCCCACATACTCATCCATTTTACTGCCTGCCACATAGGGTGCCTACCAATATGGCAGGTCCATCAACTTCCACCTGTCCTTCTTTTCATCACCTTTACATTGGCATTCCTTGGTGCTCTATTCAGCATTTGGGTTACAGTCGTCTTCATGCCTGTCTGCAGTTAGTATATGTATGCCTGGAATACCTTGCAAGGTGCAGTGGGTGGAGACCGACTGTGCTCTCTGCTGGTGACTGTCAGGAGGTGGTGGTGGGGGGCAGCTGCGCTTTGCCAGGCCTGTCTGCCAGTGCCCAATGTGATAAGTACAGTTCTGTATCACCTGCCATGGCCAGTGTCCATTCACCAACTGGACTGGAGATGCCGGTCCCACAGCCCTTCATCCTGTCTCTCTACTTCCTCCATTGCAAAGATGTAGAGTGTGGGTGTATTAGGGGAAGATCCAGTCCACCACCTTGAACCGGGAGTATGATACATGGTGCTATATATCCACATGTGAGTCCAGACACACCCCTGCTCTTACAACACATGACCATGACAACCACACTGGATATGCACTGTTCCAGGTACATCATGGTCCACAAGGGCTAAATGTGACTGGGGAATGCAGATAGACACAGGATTATCCCAGGTGTGTCTGCAAGGAACACCTGACACACACTGGCACTGATGGGGACCTACAACAAAGGCTATCTCAGCCAACCCGGGTACTACAGACCTGGTGCTGGGTGACCCACCTCACCCTCAGGGTGTGCACAGGACCCACACAGTGTCACGGTCTGTAGCTACTCTGTGCCAGTAACACACACGGTCAGTTCACACTTCCTGGCTGAGGTGCTGTGGAGACACATACTCCATCCTGTGATCAGATGTAGACTGTTGTTCATGGGTACTGGTGGCTTTACCCTGTCCCAGTAACCACAGCAGACAGTTTGAGTGGTGACCTGCAGTCTTTCTGTAGCCAGCCAGTGCTATGACAAAAGCTATAGAGGTATAGCCCACTGGTTAGTACAATGATTGCTGAGGCAGAGGTCATGAGTTTGATCCTGCAGTGGTGTTATTTAATAAGGCTGTCTGAGGCATTTCCTTTTAATTCCTGTAACAGTCAGACACATCTCTACAATCTGTGTTGCCAGCCAAAAACACCCTCACCTCAGTGCCATAATCTATAGGGCACATTATAAAGTGTCTTGTCAGCCAGGGTGCTGTTTAAGGTGCCCTATAAAGTGCCCTATAGGGCACATTATAAGGTGCCTTGGCGGACAGGGCACTTTATATTGTGCCCTATGGGGCGCCTTAGGTTACGGCACTGAGGTGAGGGTGTTTTTTCTGGCAGCACAGATTGTAGAGATGTGTCTGAGTGTTACAGGCAAGAAAAGGGATTGCCTTGAACAGCCTTATTAGATAGGACTGCTGAGGGATCAAACCCATGATCTCAGGCTTGGTAGGTATCGTATTAACCAGTGAGCTACACCTCTATAGCTTTTAACACAGTGCTGGCATGAAATTAAGGTTACCGCGTGTTAACGAGCCAAGGCACCCTCTATGGTGTGTTAATCGCCCATTGCTACTTCAACGTCGGTACGCCCACTTCCTTATATGGCATTGCTCACGTTAATGCTGCACCTAGCACCGGTAACATTAGCACGGTTTAGCAAAGATACCCCCAAATCTTTTTGAAACCCAGCTACACAAACAAATTTTACTACATCCTCTGGTAATGAATTCCAGAGTATGATTACATTTTGACTGAAAATATATTTTCTCTTATTATTCTTAAATGATTTACACTGTAGCTTCATTGCATGTCCCCTGTCTCTATATTTTGAGGTGTGAACAATCGATCTACGTTTACCCGTTCCACTCCACTCATTAATATATAGACCTCTATCATATTTCCCCTCAGACACCTCTTTTCCAAGTTAAAGAGCACTAACCTCTTTAGCCTCTCCTCATAGGGGTATCTTTCCATCCGCAATACCATCAGTGATGTCCATCATGATCCCACAGTGACAGTGGTGGCACACTAACATGCTGCTGCTGCAGAAAGGTGATGTGCCTCATGGGGCGATCCAAGGGTCCTGGCACCCTAGGCAGAGATCCTGACTGTTCCTCCCCACTGCCGCTGAACCCAAATGTGAAGGAAGAGACTGATACCGCCAGCAGCTGTAGCCCTCCAGGTAGCTGCAAAATGCAGTCACCCAGGAAACTACCACATAAATGGCTGTCATCCTCCCCCTGAGACGTATCGATGGCAGGTTGTGATGGGGTCCCTGCAGAGGCAAATTGTTGTGGGGGCTCTGTGGCAGTCCATGTGTGCCTCTGCCCCCCCCCCCATCTGGACCTTGTGCCCTAGGTGCCCACCAAACCTGCATATTGAACTGGTTGGGACTGCACAACACCACCACTGACAGTACGTAGGCATGTCAGCATGGTGTGGGGGTGTTAGTGACAGGTGCAGCAGCATCCGCCTGCAGCAGACCAAAACCTTGTCCTGGTGCTGTTTACCATGCGCTTCACAACATGTGCCAAGGTCTGATGTGGAACATATCAGCCCCAGGGTCTGTTGCAGCCATATGGCAGCACAGTGGTGCAACACACACAGTCAGTGTGCATATGAGCAGAGGGTCACAGATTCATGCCTGGCTGTGGATCATGTACTGAATGTTCCTGTGACTAAACTTTAGCCTACAGTGCAGGTAGAACACCAGCATATGTAACCCCCAATGAATCGGCCAGCAAGGGTACAAACACACATCAGCCACACAGACAGTCTCCACTATCTACAGGTTGATGGAATGGCAGCCTGATAGCACCAGCACACTGAGCAGCATTAGCAACATATGTAAATGTCAGAGTGCACTACTAGCTCATGCACAATTTAACAAAGGCTTGAGTTGACATGGAGACCAAAGTGGCAGGCATGAATGCCAACCATTCTCTCTTTTGCACAGTGTGGCAATGTGAGTGTGAGTGTGTGTATATGTCTCTTCATTGTTCTGTAGCTTTCTGCAATTCACTGTGCCTTGCATTGCCTAAGATGTTCCCAGTGTTAGTCTGCAAATGTGCATGATGAGGAGTAGTGGATTGTGGGTATAGAGAGTGGATTGGCTAAGATGTGTCTGCGTTGGAGGTAAGGTCAATGGATGAGAATTTGTATTGCCCATCTGCTATGTACATGGACTGGGTGGCCACAGCATGTCATGCTGAGCAGGCACTCTCACTCTAACTGAGCAGTGACCATGGTATGGCTATGTATCCACAAAATGCTTAGGTAGCATTTGGCTTTAGTGATGTGGGTGCAATTCTTTTCTGGGAGCTCAATCACCAACCTAAATGCTCGGTGTCCATGTTCACTCTGTGCACAAGCTGCATTTGGCTGGAAACCTAGCGGTGGGCTGCAGGTGCAGTCTGACTGTGCTTGCTGTGGTGGATTGTTAGTCTTAGTTGTTGGAACAGCAGTAGTCCCTGACCTGCTCCCTTTGATCAGGGTAGGACCAACATGACTGTAGTTGGTATCCATGGCATCAACAGTTTAATACTGGGCACTGCTCAAAGAGGTTCTCTGCCCAACAGGGACAGAACACTGTGCCTAGATATGTCTGGTACCTACAGCCTGTCACAATTGTGCAGGAAAGAAGGTGATTAACATAACATGCTGAAGATAGTACCTGCCCCACATTGGCAGTGATGTGGATCTGCAGCAGAGACCATCTCTAGCAGTGCATTTTCTGGGGACCAGGTGCTGTGCGCCCATCCTCACTCTCAGGATGACCGCTAAAACTGAGCCATAGCATAGTGTGTAGCTGCTAAGTGCTTGGAGCACACAATATCAGTGCATTACATTGAGCTGATGTGATGGATCAGTGCATTCTCCATTTGGTGATCAGCTGCAGATTGCTGTCCCATGTGGGCAGTGCCTCATGGATATTGGAGGGCCTAACCTATGTAGGCACACACAGCAGACAGTTTGGCCAGGGACCTGCATGCTCCTTGAATCCAGACATTGCTATGTTGAGAGGCACAGCCTAATGATTAGTATAATACCTCTATAAGCAGGGAACAAGGGTTCAATTCCCACTTGCTCATTTTGCACCTGTATGTTACTTAGGTCCTTTCCCTGCCTGTAACAGTCCAGGCTCTGCTGTGACTTGCAGAGACTTATCCTTCTACTTTGTTCTGTGTGCTGGCCATACTTTGGGTCAGCAAACATGCTAGTCCCCGTCATGCCCTTCTGAGAGCATGGCTTTATTGGCTCTGCTGCAGCCCTTTGCAGGGGATCAGACATGAGATGTTCACCTTGCAGATGTTAGGCCTCCTGCCTGGAGGCATGGTATAATGGTCTTGACAATGCCTTGAAGGCCAGGATACCAGGGTTAGGGGCCCACAATCATCCTTATGTGACATTTCAGACTGTATTACTGTCACATTTATGTCTGCCACAACCTTCTTTGACTGACAACACCTTCTTGTGGCCTTGAGCAGGTCACTTAACCCACCAATGGCTCAACTGAATGTAGGTCCATACAGTCCCTGGTTGTCATCAGACATTACAAATTGATGGGACAATGTACCCCGATGTGACTGCACTGCTTTTGCGGTATACTAACAGGCAGTTACATGCAAACAACTGTAACCTACATGTGAGACATGAGTCATGTACGACATCATGACTGTGAGTGTAAAGCTTTGGCTCCATCACATTTTTGCAGTACATGCGGACACATCCTAACCCTTGGCATACCGACCCACCTCATCTCCGTACATGCTCCATTTGCCCAGATTGGATGGCACCTGTCCAGTTGTTATCTGCACATTTGTCTGGGGTGTTGTTTGGTGGTTGTGTGGCTAGGACAGTTGTGCGACCACATGTCTGGTATCAGGCTTCCATGTGGCACTGATGTACATTTTCCCACAAAGTACAAATACATTGGGGATGGCACCTATGACACATCTGTGCTGCCAGTCCATACCACCCTCTCCCCTGCCACCATTCTTCTTTCAACCCATCCATCCATCTCTTTCGACTGTTTGCAGTCATGTCTTCTAATGCAGGCTGCTACACACACTGATATTACGGCATTTTATGGGGGCTCCCCCCTGTGCAGAGGTACAGCTTCCTCCTACATGCTCGTCGTACTTACTGGCTGGCCTGTTGGATGCCCACGGATCTGTCAGGCCCTTCTGCTCCCACCTGTTCTTCAATTTATTCCCTTTACATTGGATTTTGCTGGGGCTCCCTTATCCATCAACAACATGAGGGCCATTTTTGGGTGTTAAGGTGCATGCTTGACAGCTTAACGTGCGATGTCATGTTAGCACATGTTATTGACCCATTGCGCCCTTACCAACGGAATGCCCCTTAGCTGCCCAGAGCCTTTTTTGCATAGAAAACACCTTTTCGCTGCCCTTAATGCTTGATAACAGCTGTTCCCTTATCGTCGTTTAGTAAACATACCCCAAAACTTTGTTCCTGTTGCTATCACATTGGCTAATCTGTGAGTCTTTGTTGCTTCATGTCATTATCAGCAATCTTCCACTCCTACACGTCATCATCAAAAGCAGAACAGACTGTCATTTATTTACTTATTTTATTTATTTATTGTAAATTTTTATACCACATTTTTCTGGTGGATCAAAAGCGGTTTACATTGAACAACAAATTGAATATTACAGTACAGGTAGATATTCAATTACATAGAACAGTTTCTTCTTAACTATGTACAATTAACATAATACATTTTCTTCGTAACTATTTACAGTAACATGTGTCTCTTTGTGCATCTTATCTCTAGCTATTTACAATTAGGAGGAGTTCTCTGTGTTCTGTTTGTTCCTTTGGATATGATGTAAGTGGGCTTAGGTTTTGCATTCCTTTATGCTTTAGGGTGTAATGAGGTGGTGGACATACTCCAACCCAATGTAGGGCCTTTCGTTTTGCCTAACGGCTGCTTCAGAGGTTTACTAATTCAAAATAAAATTACATTCTTCAATTAGTCATAACATTCTTCTTAATATAATGAATAAATCCAACCGCTTACTTGTCTGTGATTTTTCATCAAGGGATATGTTTACCAAGCTGCAGTAAAGGTGCACTGTTTTGTGTGCACTAACGGCAGTGTTAAGGCCCCCTTTGTGCATTAAAGGCTGGGGTGGGTAGTAGGCATTCTGGCAGTATGGGCACTATCAGACAGTTATTGGGTGGTAACAGAACATTCGGGGTAAGGGTGCAAAGTGCGCACATTAAGGCCTGATAAGTCCAATTGTCTTAATCGAGCCTATCTGCCAGTGAAATCTGAGCTGCTGGATGGGACAAAAGGTAATAGCTGATGAACATGTCAGATTCATATGTCCCTTAAATAAAAGTTTAATGGACTCATCCTCTTGCTGGGCCCTCCTGAAGCTTCCTAGGTCTTCCCCGGCACCCAATCTGGGAAGGGGACAATTGTATTTAGGACACTACCATTGAGCCCTGAGCTATCCCCAGGGGTCTCTTCCCTAGGCCCTCCCTCTTCCAGATTCTATTGGTAGTGTGGCTTTTCCTGGCAACGCCAACTCCAGGAAATGGCAGGCTTGGGATTCTCAACATATATAGCTAGGTCTTCCAGGGGGAAATTTATGTATTTATTTATTTGTTTAGCTGTATTTATATACCACATTTTACTGAGTCAAGGTGGTGTAAATGAAACAAGAAATGGTACATCGAACAATTAAACTATAAACAGCATGCATTGGAAAGTACAGGAGTAGGGCTATTTACATAAATATACATACTATATACAGTGGCTTCTGCTGGGGGTCACTGCTGGAGGGGGGTTAAGCGGATGTGCTGAAGTGTTCTGAGAAAAAGTGTGTCTTCAGGTGTTTTCTGAAGGTGGGGAGGTCTGTTATGTTCTTGAGCTTGTCTGGTAGGGAGTAGTGCATAAAGCTGGAAGGCACATTTGATGGCTTGTTGGTTGGATTTGGTTCTGGAGTGTGGGATGACTAGGATATTCATCATGGAGGTGCAACTAGCTCTGATTGGTTGAGGGGTCTGTATCAGCATGTGGAGGTGTGTGGAGGGATCGGCGTGGATGGCTTTGTGGGTCAGGAGTATTGTCTTGTACTTTATCTGACTCAGTAGCGGTAGTCAGTGGCGTTTCATAAATGTGGGAGTGATATGTTCTTGGCTAGCTGCTGCTTGGAATATTCACACTGTTGTATGGAGAGCTGTTTGTAGGGGCAGAAGTGTGGATTGTGGGAGGCCTTGGTAAATAACATTGCAATTTCTCAGAAATCTTCCTGATCTGACTTAGCAAAGCTATCAGTTAGCAAGGCCCATATCACTCCAAAGTTTGGGTAGTCAAAGCCGATCACCACTGAATATGAAAGCCAGGGCAGCACCACAACCTCAAACATGGCTTGCTCTGCTGGAATCTTAAGTGAAACCTGTGCCTTTGGATACTGCCTCTAGTCTCCACAGGCCAGTGTTATTGTATTTGCATAGTCAATTTGAAATTGGGATACATTTCCCAGAGAATGAGGGTCCGCACGCTCCCAGAGTCTATCAATGCCTGGAGGTGGGTTCCCTCGAACTCCATTGGAATCATAAAGTTCTGTGCCCCAGGATGGGGAGTGTCTACAAAAGCACAGGTGTGAGGGGTGGTTAGGCTGACATCCATAGGTTCTTCCATACCCAGAGGACATTCCTGAACAAAATGCCCCCAGGCTCTAGACCTAAAACAGGTAAAGAGGTTGTGGCTTGGGCCATGCCCTCAACTAGGAGGTGACTTTGGGGCTTGGAACATGGGAGCCAACATTCATTCTGGCCTCTCCTTCTGTCCTCTTTGGCTGATGGATTACTTCTTCCCCTTCTCACTGTCCGCATCAGTCACTGGCTTGGCTTCATGATACCCCTCGGCTATTTTCCATGCACTCTCCAGTGTAAGTTTAGAGTGCTGACAGACCCACTGTTTCATCAGGGCAGGCAAGCCATCCAAAATCTGCTCCAATAGAACAGTCTTGGCTATTTTGGGCCTAGTCTTTCCCTCCAGTTGCAGCCACTTCCATATGAGATCCTTCAGCCAATAGAGGAACTCTTATTTATCTGGAACACCCCCCCCCCCCCCCATTCTGAATCACTGTCAATAGTCCTCTGGGGTACAGCCAACCCATTCCAGTATGGCAACTTTGACAGCTTCATACATAGCTCTCCCATCTGGGTTGGTGTCCTGGAATGCAGCCTGACTAATGTTCTCCAGAAAATTCCCCAAATAGGTCGTCCATGTCACCTTTGGCCACCTGGCCATTTGGGCGGCTCATTCAAAGTTCACAAAAAATGGTACGATTCATCTTCTGTCATCATTTTAAGAAGCTCTTGCGCTAGAGGGTGAAGTTGCACTCTCTGCAAGGCCTGGGTCAACTGAGCTAGATAACTCTTCTATAGCTCCCCCTGTATTTGAATGAGATCCTATATCTGTTGCTGTTGTTGTTGCTGCTGCCCTTCCAGCATAGCATGTTGAAACTGGTGCTGACATGGTTGCTGTTGCGGCTGATACTGTTACTGTTTCTGCTGATACTGTTGCTGCTGCTGCCGACCATCGTGGCTTGTCACTGTTCTCTTGCAACACCACCACAGCTTCCTATTTGTAGCTGAGTTAACCCTGCACTATTCCAGCTCCAAAAAACATTTAGTGGCTTCTAGTGGCCAGAACAAAGCCTGCATGTCCAGCACTGATTATACCTTCTTCAAGCTCCCTAACTAAGGTAAGGTTAACCCTCTTAACCCATACATACAAACAAAAAAATATCCTGACCTGGTATAGAGGCATTGCCCTGGAGGAACGTAGATTTGCCCTCAGTTGTTTTCTTAGAGAAAATCCCCAAGCTGCCACCATATATGGTATTGTGGCATGCAGTGGAAAGGGGTTTTCTTTAAAACACAGGTCAGACAACAGTTCAGGGAAAACAAAAGCAATTTTTATTCTGTCCCAGTTTGTTAAATCTCCACAAAGCAAAACCCAGAGGAGACAGCAGTTCAGGGAAAATAAATCAGCTGTACTTCTCTCCCAGCTTGTTAAACCTCCACAAGTTGGTTCTCCCAGCCCTTCTTCCAGTCCCACTTAAAGTTCCTACCTCAGAAATCCGCTACATGGCTTGCCTTCTGGCTCCACGGGCCTCTCTCCATGGGAGAAGCTCTGGCTCCATGGGACTTCTGGCTCTCTCTGGTTCCACGGGATTTTAGGTTCCACGGGCCTCTCTCCTTCCTGCAGCCTGCTGGATTCTTAGCTTCTCCCTATGAGCCATGCCTTCCCAAACCCTGAATTCTTTGGAGAGGGACAATTAATATTCTATATAACCCCATCACACCTGTCTTTTTCCATTCCACCCCTAAATCTGTCTCTGGGATACTAATCTATTTTTTTTTTTGTTCTTTGATACATCTCCTTCTTTTTTGCTTCTCTATTCACTGAAATTTCTTTCTTTTATTATGAACTATATCTCTGTGCTTGATTATTCAGTTTTATTGGGGGTCTTTCATCTACATTTAGATGATAAGAGCAACCATTTAGCTGCTGAATTTCTAGCTAATATGAAATTATTTAATTTGTATATATTCAGTTCAACAACTACACATGTCAAGGGCCATTAATTTGATTACTGTAATTATTTCTTCTGTGAATGTAGGTGGGAGTAGTTTTATTATGGATTGTAGTGCTGAGCCGGTTCCTTGATGAGATCATGTCTTGTCATTTATTTTGAAATTAAAAATTGACAGTTTTAGGCATGATTCACAAATGGGGAAAATGAGAATTAGATCAAGAATACGATATTTTCTATTTTGGTCAGATGTTAAAAAAAACAATTGTATACTTAAGAGGATATGGATTTTTTTTAATATGGGAGAAACATGAAATTATTTTCTAGATAAAACTTTAAATAAATTAGCATCTATCAGATTAAGGAATATTATTAGAAAAAAAAACTATCCCTTGGTCCTTCTCCTAGCTGGTTACTGAGAAATGACTCTTCTCTAGTTGTGCTTAAAACGAAACTGCTCATTTTCTAGCCGTTTGCTCCAATTAAAAAACTTTCTTGTAGTTAAACTTACAGCATGGCGTTCGCTTTCTAAACGCATTCTACTATTCTAGTGATGGACTGCTTACGTGTGCCATACACTTAAATTCATGCCGATTCTACAATCATCTTCTGATGACTAAATGTTCCTAATCTCATTATAATCGCACTCTACATCCTCTTGAGGGACTGCTGGTGCTTCTCCAAAGTAACACATCATGCCGATGGCCCGATGTTCGCAAAGATGTTTAAAACCTCTGATGGCGTTTTCAGTCGAGTCGTATGTTTCCTCTGATTATAATATGGGTACCAATGTTTGATAAAAAGCATCCAAAGAGAGATGGCTTTACACTTATTCTGTTATTATAGTGTGTCTGCAAGGGGTAATCTTTGCGAACATCGGGCCATCGGCATGATGTGTTACTTTGGAGCAGTTTCGTTTTAAACACAAGTAGAGAAGAGTCATTATGATGAAATTTGAGCTTCTGACCAACGCACTAGTCATTACAGGGAATTTTTAATGCACAGCAGTAGTCATAACCAATACAGTTGAATTTGATTTCTTTTATGTCATTTTTTATATAGAAAAGGCCTTCAGTCGGCTTTCATAAAGAATCATTTTCAAACAGTGCATGTTGAACACTTACATGGGTATGGTACTTTTATTTATTTATTTATTTATTTTTTACATTCACATTCTAGTAATAAATATAGCTTAAGGATTTTTAAAGAAGAATGTATTTCTTTTTTAAGATTAGAGTATTTATATTTTATTGCATTTACACTTTAGTAATACATATATCTTAAGGGTTTTTAAGCAAATACGTATCTGTGTTTTAGTGTTTTTCTCATATACAGCAAGGCAAGAAAATAGATTTATATCACTTCTGCTTCTATTCATTGATCAGATATGAGAATGGTAATGCATTTTAATGTGTTATTATTTTTAATTTATTGATGTTTTTAATTTTGATTTTAGTAACTTATTATGTCCTTTGTTCAGCTCACTCACTCCTGGCTCCTTATAGAATACACATAGCCTAATGTGTTTAGAGTATTAGTTTTTTCCACACACCCTTTATGATGATATAGGATGATTTAATAATTAGGTGTGTATATATGTTTCTTTTAATTGATTTTTAGTAATGTTTCATACTTTGATGTCTCTAGTTCAGGTTCTTATTGGTCTCTGTATGTTTTTATATTTTTATATTTATATATGCATAAGACATGTTTTTTATAATTTTATATATTTTGTATTTGAATGTATTACAGTATTTATGGTTATCATTTGCAGCATACCTGAATCCCCTGAGGAAGTAGAAAACGAAACACGGCCTGTGTCGGACTCTCAGGTTTTTGCTATTATTGAATAAAGTATCCTTTCAAACAAACCACCACGTGTTATTGACTGGGTGTAAATTGGAAGACTGGGCATCAAAAGGGCAGATGAAATTTAATGTGGACAAGTGCAAAGTTATGCATCTAGGAAAGAACAACCCACACTATGGTTACACAATACAAGGTTCCACACTGGGAACCACCACCCAAGAAAAAGATTTAGGAGTCATCGTGGATAACATGTTAAAACCCTCCGCCCAGTGTACAGCGGCGTCAAAGAAAGCAAATAGAATGCTAGGTATCATAAGGAAGGGAATGGAAAATAAAACAAAATATATTATAATGCCTCTGTATCGTTCCATGGTACAACCGCACCTTGAATATTGTGTGCAATTCTGGTTGCCGTATCTTAAAAAGGATACAGTGTTATTAGAAAAGGTAGAGAAAAGAGCTACCAAAATGGTAAAGGGGATGGAAGGCTACTCCTAGGAAGAGAGGCTACAAAGGTTAGGGCTCTTCAATCTGGAAAAGAGACGGCTGAGGGGAGATATGATAGAGGTCTATAAATTAATGAATGGAGTGGAACGGGTAAATGTAGATCGATTGTTCACACTATCAGAATATAGAAAGACGGGAGCGGGGGTTTTTACAAGATGGCGGCAGCCTGGCGTCCCGTGTGAGCACGATTTTCAGATGGGGAAAAAGTGGAAAGGCAAATCAGGGCCGGTGCCCCCCCAACCCTCTGCTGCCTCGACGTCTGTTTCTTCTGGTCCTTTGGATGCTTACCTAGTGCGTGCTGCTCGGGGTTCAGACGTTGACGGTGGTGAGTGCCGGCTAGCGGTTTTGTCGGAGCAGGATAGCTCGGCAACCGTTTCGGCGTTATCTCTCTCCCAGCTGCTGAGTCCGGTGTCCAAGGTCTCCTGCACCCACGCATTGCCAGAAGGCTTTCTGGAGATTCCTCCCCCTGCTATGTCGGGGGTTGGAGGTGCCTCGGGTGGGCCAGAAAGAGATGTGCCGGAGGAGCTGGAGAGTGGAGCAAAGAACAAGCTCCCGTGTAGTCCAACTACCTTGGCCCCCTAGGGAGATGTGAGCGCGACGCAGGCTGGTGCTTCTGCCTCGCGGGTCGTTCTTCAAACACATTTGGAAGTGGAGAGCCCTGTTTTGAATATGGATGCTGTGTTTTCTTTGCAACGTCCGGCTAACTTTACGTTGGAATCCATTTGGACAGCCATTGCCTCGTTGGGAGAAGCTTTATTTCCACATGTAACTTCATTAACCACAAAGGTAAAGTCTACTGCTGATGCTGTGACTGTCTTGGAGAAAAAAGTTTCGGATCTTTCTTTGGGGGAAGAAGAGCTACGAAATAGACTTATTGGTTTGGAAGAACATTCTGACGTATATAAAAAGAACTCATTGTCTGTTCTTATGAGATTAGAACAGTTAGAAAATGTGTCTCGTATTAATAACTTACGAATTGTAAATTTTCCAAGATCCCCTTCTATTGGGGCAAAAGAGATGTTTAAAGAATATTTACTGGAGGTTTTGGGGGTTTCTTCGGAGTTAATGCCTCCTCTAGTTAAAGTATATTATGTGCCCAAAGTGAAGCGTGTTGCCTCTAGTAGCCCCACAGAAGGGGGGTTGGTACAAGGGGATACTTTAAATGTTACTAACTTGTTGGAAGAGTCACGGGAACCTATAGAGTCTTCTACCCTCTTAGTTACTTTTGCTTTGCTTTCGGACAGGGAGTGGCTATTGAAGCTTTTCTTTCGTAAAAGGAAAATTCCCTTTCGGGGCTATGCTGTTCGTATTTATCCTGATTTATGCAGAGAAACGCAAAAAAGACGTAAAGAATTTCTTTTGTTAAGATCTGGGGTGGTACAGCTGGGGGGGCTCTTTTTTCTAAAACATCCCTGTAAGTGTTTGGTGAAATACCATGATGTATCGTATGTATTCTTTGAGCCCTCTCAACTGCTAGCATTTATTAATGCTAGGTGTTTGGAGCACTCCATCTCCTCTTCATAAGTAGCTCAGATAGTGATTGTTTGAATAGCTGTGCTGCCTGTTTACTTTCATGTTTGGTTTGCTTTGGCATTACAGGGATTCCCCCTCATTATAGTGGACTAGATTGACTGGATAATGTTGGTATTTATTATGCATGTATATTTGGTATTTTCCTCTTGTTAATTTTCTGTTACCAGTCTATTTCTTCAAGAGAGTGCATTGTTAAGCTTTCTTGATTTATTGTAAAATTATCTTAAGAAAAAAAAAAAGAATATAGAAAGACTAGGAGACATGTAATGAAGCTACAGGGTAAATTATTTAAGATAAATAAGAGAAAATATTGTTTCACTCAACGTGTAATCAAACTCTGGAATTTGTTACCAGAGGATGTAATAAGAGCTGTTAGTGTAGCTGGGTTTAAAAAAGGTTTGGACAAGTTCCTGGAGGAAAGGTCCATAAACCATTATTAAAAAGGGACCCAGGATATCACTGCTTCACCTAATACAAGCATTGAGGAACCTGTGTCTTTTGGGGATACTGCTAGGTACTTATGACCTAGATTGGTCACTGTTGGAAACAGGATACTGGGCTTGATGGACCTTGGTCTGACCCAGTATGGCATATCTTATGTTCTTTTGTTCTTATGTTCTTAGGTGGTTTCTGCACCTGCCGCGGCGTAATATAATTCTATGTCCTCTGGATCCATTGAGTTGTCATCCGTTAAGTCAATTTCAGTGCCTGAATCGCAGAATTTTTGAGAGTCAAATAATATTTGCCCATCTGGAAAATCTACAATCTCTGTTATTTCTTGTTCAGGCTCTGCAGGTCTCTCCTGTTTTTCAAATGGATTCTCAATCGGTTGATACTCCTCTGCTGTGGCATCACGATCCTTAAGAAAATAATTAATGTTATTCACCCTGTTGGAAATTCTGCTTGGTGTTCCAAAAAGAGCCATTTTTTCTTTTTGAATTTCTGTGTTAAAATGTTCCCCTACACAGGACACACTGCCTTATACCAGGAGCATGCTCAGAACACCTGGAGCATGCTCAGAACAGGTCTCTTGTTTCAACCAATCACGTTTTACCATATCCTAGAAGCATGCTCTGAACTTGTTTCAACCAATCACGTGTTGCCATATCCTAGTAGCATGCTCAGTACAAATCACATGTGTTACCATATCCTAGAGGCATGTCCAGACTTGTCTCTCTGTATTTTTTTTTCAAAGCCTCTAAAAAATAGCTGTCGTAGTGGGATTTGAACTCAGGTCTCTCTCTGTATTTCAGTCTGAACTACAGGACTGCCAGAATACTTCTCTCTAACCATGAGGTCTTAAAAGCAAAATTCTATCACATGGACAGCACTGGTTTCTCTATCAAAGATATGTTAATTGCATTTTAACATTTGTAAAGAAAAGCTCTGCTGCTGCTACCAAAGGGTTAACAATCAGTTCTAAATAGCCTGCAATAAAAACATTGCACTGCTTTGTGAGAAAAAAGAACTGGGTCAGTGGGGGAGAGAAAAGCATTTTTGTTTTCCAGGGTTCCTGCTTTTACAGACGTCAGCATTAACCAGAAGGAAAACACATTTCCAGAGTCAGTCACTCTGTTTCCGCTGATGTCAGTAAAAAGCGACACTGTCCTTTTCCGATGACACCCTGTTTCCGGTGATGTCATTTTTGATGATGTAGGCAGGGCATTGGTTGAGGGTGGGATGACGTGGGTGTGACACAAATCCGGAAGTGGGTGCTGGTTGGCTAATGGCAACATTGTGGGGCAGGGTGTGAGTGTGGCACAAACCAGGAAGTGGGCTATGATTGGATGATGTCATCCTTGGGGGTGGGGGCATGTCAAAGTGGGGTTTGGGACCACGCCTGGGGTGGGAGTGGGTGGGGCTATATCACCATTCACTTCTGTGGGAGGGGGCATGGCCTAAGGTGGGACATACACTGGAAGTGAACACTGATTGGCTCCTGTCATCCTTATCTCACCTATCAATCAGTTTGACAAGTAGTGTACCCATTATACTACTTGCCTGCATTGAGGGAGCAAGCCTTGTTCCCACTCACTCCCTTCCCATTTGCCTCCACTATCCACCCTGTGCACACCTTCTCTCCGCCCAAAGGATGTTTTACGCTGCTGGTGCCATTAGCACATGCTAAAGTGGCTTTTTGGATGTTCTAAGGGTGCAGGTGTGCCGTTAGCACTCACTAATGGCACACTTGCTCCTTAACCGTGGTTTTGTAAACATACCCCTTATTGTAGTTCATTTGAAATGGAAGTTGTATTACCTAAGCCCTTGTGCTTTGCTAATGTTTCCTGGGCATCTTTAAATTCTTCTCCTCCTCAAGAAGTTTCTCTATCTGACATTTGAACTATGGTGAACTCTACGAGCATTGTAATGAAAGGGTAGTAGCTTGTTAGGACCCCAAAGTACTATACTGACCCTCCCCCTCAGGGGAGTGGGGCACCTCCATGAGGCTGAGGGTGATGACCTCTTCCCACTCTCCCCTGATGGGGAGGTGCTGGATAGCCCTATGTGGCTGGTTGGAATGGGCTATTGTATGCATTGGTGAGGCTGCATGAGCTGGCTACTAGCCATTGCTCCTCCCCTTCCTCCACCTCCATATCCTCCGCCTCCTCCTCCTCTTTGTTGTCATCATTGTCATCCTTGTCCTCCGCAACAGGGGTGGGGTGAGTTCTCGACTGGGATGGCTGTGGAAGGGATGCAGTGAGGTGGCTGTTAGTTTTAGTGGGTGGGAGATTTTAGCTGCCAGGTCCCCATAGTCAGATGCCTCCCCATGCTCTGTCTGCTATTCCCCCTGAGATGCCCAGCCACTCCAGCCCTGTGCCATGTTGCATGTCATGCCCCATTCCTGTACCATTCCCCCACACTCACCTCATTCCTGATGTAGCTGCTGCTGGAGTCTTGACAACAGACATGGGCATGTGTGTCGTATGGCATGGTACCACACCCGGTATGCCTTGGACACAGGACATGGAACCATCTGTGGAGGCAGGAAGGAGGTGTCTTACATATGCATGTGTCTGTCTCCCCCAAGGTCTGTCATTTCAGCTGCCTGCCTGCCTGCCATAATACCACCTGCATACACTGGACCCTGTCACATCATGCTTCCACATCTCCAGTGCTATCTCACCCCAGTCTGGGGCTTGCCTTGGTCCCCTGGGCCTCCTCTGTCCTATGTGCTTGCCTTGCTGACTAGCCAGACCATGGGCTGAGTAGGCTACAGGGACAGTGCTGCCTGTGACATTTCTCTTGGACTCTGCTTCATTTGCTGCCTGCTCTGTGCTGCACATCATGGGCTTTGCATGCTGGTGTCATACCTGTCAGCTGACATGTCATGTTTTATGGTTGCAGTGCAGGCATTTGGGCTGCCACTATCCAGGTGAGCACAATCATATGTGTGGTGTAGTACCTCTGTACACATTTCAGGGGTGGGACCTGACCATGATCATGCCTGCTGCTCTTACCAGGGCTGGTCAGGTGGGCCAGGCAACAGCGGATATTACTGGGATGCCTGGGTGTACTGGGTGAGGTATGGACAATGGTGGACAGGTAGTAAGAGTGCTTCTGTCTACAGCACATTGCAAAGGTATTCATCACCTCTGTGTCTGTCCTGTTTTTTCACATTCCACCTTGTGGACAGATACTCCCATCTCCACTGTGGATCTTTGCAGCTCCTTCTGTGTTCTCCTTGATGTCCTTGAGGCATCTCTGCTTTATGCCCTGCTTGCCTAGTCTACTGGCTTTGATGGGCATCCTTCTCTTGTCATGTTTGTCATGGTGTCATGTTCTTTATATTTTGTTTCAGTGATTGGTGCTTCATGGCATCCTCCGTCTTCAGGATAGTGATCTGTGCTGCAGACCTGATCTCTATGTCTCCACACCTTTGTCTCAGACCTGTTTGGGGTGCTCCTTGGTCATCCTGTTGCTTGCTTGGTGGTGTTGCAGGGTCTGGGCATTTTGTTATAGGTATCTTTGTAGAGGCATCATGTGCCAGATCATGTGCCACTGCTGCATGCAGGTGAGCCCTGCTGCCCTCATTTTGGTTCATTTGTGGTTCTTTGGTTGGGCGTGCTCTTGGTTAGGGGTTTCATGGACAGAGTGTTGGTGACAAATGCGGTCACACCTTTTCTAGTTTTATGTGTTTCTTTCTGTATACAAGGTATGGTATTGTCCTTTCACATCACCAGTTTTGAATATATTATGAGGTCCCTTACCTAATGTCCACATGACCCCCCCCCCCCCCCATCTTCTTTCCACATTGTATATCCTGCTACAGACCTAGACTGACACAGAGGGGATGGATAATTTTGCAGGCCACTGTGGGTCTTCCATGCATCCACAACTGTGGTTTTCTGTGCAATTCTGGTGTCCGCCCCTTCAGACAGATGAACACAGGTTGGGGATGCTACAGAGGGTGGCTACAAATATGGTTGGTGGTCTGGATCTTGGCCATCTGCAGATGGACCTATGGATCTTTTAGGTATACGTTGGCAGGCTGGCAGGTTGGCAGTGCTGTGATGTGAAATTTGTATCACATATTGGGTGCCTCTTTTGATTGTCAGCATGCACTGCTGCTCAGTCATTGGAAGGGAGTGGTAGGGGTTATACTCAGGTGTTTCTTTGCAGGCACAGTGGTGGCTGCATGGGGTAATTTCCCATTGGAGGTGGTACTGTTGTGGACAGTATCAGACTTCATGGGGCACGGGGCAAACACAAGGTTCTCTCAGGGGACTGGTGTGGTGGTTGGTAGTGGGGGCGGCCTTGTTCAGGCATGTGTTGTCTTTACTAGCACCATATCTCTTATGTCTCTACTGTGCTGTGTTTTGTCTAACAGTATTGGGCCATGTTGCTGCACTGTTACACACAGTAGGTTTTTTTCACTGTGTTCATGTTTCCTTTCCATATGTGCTTTCCCTTTTGTCCATTCGGCATTTATTGTCATCATGCTTTCCTCTTGGCCATTTTGTTTCTGTTTACCTGTTTCCTATATGGGCCCTGGAGTGGAGGAGTAGCCTACTGGTTAGAGCAACTACCTGGTACCCAGAAGATCAAGGGTTCAATTTCCACTAGCACTCCTTGTGACCTTGGGCAGGTCATCTAACCCTCCATTGTCTCAGAAAAAAAGGCAGGCAATCTACTTCCTGTGATACATTGCCAAGAAAACCCAGAGGTAGCTGGGTTGTTATGAGTCAACACTGACTTGATGGCACTAAGAAAAAAAAAAAAAGGTGGACCCTGTTTTGTGTGTTTACAGTCATTTGGTGGTGTGGTGGATCCAGCTAACTTCTGCTCCTTTTGCCCTTTTACTTTGCAACTACTTCCTGGCTCTTTGCACTATTCTTGTCCACAACATGCATTTCCCCTGCCTCCTCCCTTTCCTGCTTTGCCCTACTTACTACACTAGGGTGGTCCTGATATGCTTCCAGACCCTGTATGCTGCAGCTAGGGCTGGCCGTCAGTGTCTTATAGGGAGCAGGGCCCTTTCATTTTCCAGTACCAGTCTGCAGAGCAGGCGAGTCTCAGCCTCAGAGACATTCACCTGGCGTGTTTCCATTTTCCAAGGCTCTGGTGGCAGATAGGAGGGTGCTTACTATATCCTGTTTCCTGTCGCACATGGGCAACAGTGCAGGTGGACACGGTTTTGGGATTACACCTTTGCGGACTTACACATGCCATCTTCTCGTTCACAAATCTCCTGCTTGAACCTACATGCCATGTCTAGGACATCAGGTCATGGAATCCCATCTTTGATAGGGATGTACACGTGTTGTGTGTTTAGATCCACCTGGCACGTCTTTCTTGGAATTGGGCCCATGGTGTACAGTTAACACCAACTTTCCATCCCAATCCCACTCAGATCATGTCCCCTTGCATGATACACATTTAATGCGTCTTTGAGTGTGTAGTAATTGTCCCTCCAGTATGATAATAATTACCACCTGCTCATGGAAGCATGCATTAACCACATAATGTACTTTAATATAAGGGCCCCATAATTTACTGTAGTAATTTTCAGAGATAAAGTATGCACATGCTTTTACCTTGAAAGTCCAACAAAGTAAACAAAGTGCAAAGTGAATTTCTTAGGCTCAAATATTAGATAAAAATGGTATAAAAATTATTGGAAGTATGAGTTCATTGGTACACATTTGGTTTGTTAAACTGTCCTAAAATGTTTAGGGGGCACAATATCAATTTAATACACACCGACCTATGAATTAATGTGCATACAATCAATTTCCACTAACTACAAAGTTCTATCAAGCATTGTAACTTTTTTTTAACATAAATATGTGAAACAACCAAAGAAATAATGACAATAAGGGATAAAATCCAACTTTTCCACAAATAAACTAATTTTTTTTTTATCTGTGCACATCCCTAAAAAGTATATCATAAGATTGTCTGTATAAACCTCAGGCCTATACATACAAAATGTCACTGTGATGCTAGGAAAAGTTCCCTTACTCATTTATACGTGCTAGACTACTAGAGCCTGATATTTGAAAGACGTTTACACAGTTTACAGCCCAGTAAACCATATAAATGCCTTAAATCAGGATATTCAACGGCACGTAACACGATTAGTGTCGTTGAATATCCCCTTCTAACCCCGCTACACGCCTTGATGCTATGTGGTTAGAGGTGGAGACTGTCACTAACTGGGTATATCACCGCTACCTAGTTAGCTTTGGCGGCTCCAGGGCATGTGCGGGGACCCTGGATATTCAATGCCGTCACTGCAATACTGAATATCCAGAGTTAAGGGTCAGCGGGCAGGGCTATGTGCCTTAGTGGCAAATAGCCTACCCAATTTAATATCAGGCCCCTAATGTCTACAGATATGTATTCTGAGGAACAATATCACATACTTTTGAAAAAGCAAATCTATTAATGTGCTTCCAAAACTCCCGAAATCCCACCTCTCCCTCAGTGGGTAAAAACACTCTCAAAATGACACTGAATGTGTACTTTTACCAGAAGATAGACAGGCAATTTCTAAAAAGTCCATTTCCTTGCATAATGCACTGTTGTCAGAAATGGCTTTTGCCCTTCCAGTGTTGATGACAAGGCTGCTGTTACACTTCATGATAGAAACCGAAGGCTACTTATTTTTCTATCCATTCATACCTGTTCCTATTTCTTAAAATACACTTTCAATTATTTTATTTCCATGGAATATATGCTTTGGAAATCTATATTTAGAAGACTACCATTGGTGAACACCTAATGGAGGTCATTTTGAAAGGGTTATGTGGCATTTAAGTTACAAATAATGGATACATGTGTAAATTACCATATGCCTCTAAGGAGTGTTGTTAGAAAAGCCACAACATCCCAATGGCTATCCGCGGCACTGACAGTTTTGAAGGTATGATCTGTTTGTGGATAAGCAGGCCTGAAAAGTGTATGTGCATTTCCTATTTCACAGCAGAGGTATACTGTACGTCTACTTTTAAAAAAAATTCTCATCAGCATTTGCACATGAACTAAGTCGCATATAAGTATCAGCTAACTACTTGTATGGGTTTAGAATTGGGTAGCATGATTGAGGGGGCAATTGTAATTGCCTCTCTGGTATTTAAAATCATCACAAATTAGAGTATCAGAGTTATTTTACTGGCTTCTTGTGGATGTGCGATTTTGGAAAATTCAGCACTTATGCAACTAAATGGTGACAAATTAATAGATTGCAAAATCAGCCACTTAAACATGAAAGTGTGTCACTACTTTCAGTTCAAAGTTCCAAGTGACATTGCTCTTTTTTGAACAAGTTTCTTTGTAAAATTATTCTTGCTGTATTTGTTTGTCCTATGGTCTTACAGGTATTTTACAAAAAGTTCCATGTTTGTGAGTCTTTTGTAAAATACCTTAAAAATGTTGAATATCTCAACTTGGATATTGCTTTTGCTACCTAGACAACCTAAGTAAAGTTGAGCTTTAAATGTATCCATGTTAGGAATGTTTTACTTGTTCAGATAAGATCAACTGAACTAACAAGCTATGATTATAGTCAGAATTAATCTAAGAATCAGCTAGCATCACAGTCAAGGAGCATAATTAATAATCTGCAGCAATAGAATTATTTGTAAGGCAAATCCTAAGAGAAAAACATTAAAAATATTCTCCTTTTATGTAAAAAAATCTCTATGAATGTTTAAAGAAATCAAGAAAAACGATGGAAATTCATATGCACTCTGAGACACAGCAGTTCTCACTATTTATCTTTGCAGACATGTTAAACCTCAAGTAATAAGATACATAACATGCAAGGTTCCACAAAGATCTCTCAATATCATTTCTCATGTAGTTATTTTAAATTTATGCCCGAGATATAAATAAATTCTAATATATTATTTTGCCCATAGTTCTGTGCAACCCAAATGCAAGTTATTATGTTGGATGCGGTAATTGGGATCCCCTGGAGGCCACCATGCAAAGTGGTTTGCAAGAAATCCTTAAGTATATCTTAGATTGATCAACCATGCACAAAGAATGAACAATTCATGTACAAACCTAGTCTATGAGCAAGGTCTTGTTAAATATTCACTTTGAACACAGAACATGAATAATGGTCCCATTGTAATGAATTGGGCTACATTAGGGTTTTCCATGGCTGCACTCATAAAAATCCACCACGTCCTATTATCTGTAGCATAAAAACTGCAATAGAGGTGTGGAATGTACTGAAAATACAGGAACAACTGTGAAAATGTATCAGCAGTTCTTTGTAAAGCAGAGTTGTTGATGGATACCTGGAGATTGCCCAACAGAATTATATTTGGATTACCAAAAGCTAGGTGATAAGACCAATGGGACTAGAGAGAATATATGAAAACATGGTAACGTCTTTCTAGATAGTTCTGGCTTAAGATTTGAGGGTGAGGATGGAACCAGCTGCTCAGGGGCAGAGCAACACCTTTGTGATGGGGGGTAGCATCTAACCAAACTTTACCCCTAAAGCTCTTTAATTGGTAATTCCAGATGCATTAGGCATGTGCATTAGTTTTCATATGAATCGTAAAATCGATGAAAATTATATCTTTTGGTATGTTCCGGGTCCAACTAATCAACAGTGCATGCTCGAGAAAAAAATCCCAAATCACCTTTTGTTTACTTTGTTTTGGTCAAGTATGCAGGAGCTTTCAGACACACTGGAGCCAATCTGGGAGGGCAGATGGTCAAGGAACATCCAGCAGCCACTATTAGACACTTAATCCAATCATGCTGCAAATACTTGATAGGCAGATAGATAAATGCATCTCTGAATGTGTTCTGCAAATCCTATAGATGATGAAGTGCCTTATGGGGTGCCTTATGAGGCACCTTAAGGTTACAGTACTCTGAGGGTGTTTTTGCTGGCAGCACTAAAGTACATTAAAAATAGACAATGCCTCGGACAGCCCTATCAAATAACCCCACTGTGGGATAAACCCATGACTTCTGGCTACACAGGCAGTGAAGTAACCAGTGGGCTACAGTTGCTAGCAAACCCCTGGCTGGCTACAGAAGACTGCATGTCACCACACAAACAGTCCGCTGTGGCTACCAGGATAGGGGCAACCCACCCATACCCATGATGCACAGCACATGCATATCAGCAGTCTACAGATGATCACAAGATAGGGTATGCACCCCACAGCACCTCAGCCTGGTAGGGGGTGCCGACAGTGTGTGTTAGTGGCACAGAGTAGCTACAGACCGTCACATTGTGTGGGTATTGTGCTCACCCTGAGCGTGAGGTGGGGCGGCCAGCACCAGGTCCGCAGCACCTTCAATGGCTACAATAGGCCATGTCGCCAGTACCCATCAGTACCAGTGTGTCTGATAGGTAGTTCCTGCAAACACACCTAGGATACATTAGTGTCTATCTAAAGTTGTAAATCAGGTCTGGCCCTTATGGGCTATGATGCACCCAGAATAGTGCATATTCTGTCTTGGTGCTATGGTAACATGTGGATCAGGGTGGGAGACAGGATTCCCCCACCAACAGATCCACATTCTACCTCCCTGCAACAGTGGCAGTAGAGGGGGACCATCAACCCAAGTCACACTGGGGAACAGACTCCCTACAGGGCAGCCAATGCAGAGCTGTACACATCCATAAGGCAATGGCAGAAAGACAGTAGGCAGGAGAATGCTCAGCTGCCCCCAACACCATCTGACATTCTCCAGCAGCAAGCACAGTGAGTCACCAAACACTGCAACCTGCAAGGTGTTCCAACCATACACATATAACTGCAGACAGTCTACTAGCTAGTCCACAGTGCATGATCCTGGAAGAAATGTGTGCACCCAAAAGCTGGGTTGTGAGCACACCCACCAAGCAGATAAGTCAGTGATTAGGCCCCAGAAAAGAAAACCTATATAATTCACTGGGGAAAACACAACATAGCACTATGGGGGAGCCTAGCCATGCCATGGTCACTGCTCAGTCAGGGTGAGAGTGACCTCCCAGCAGGACATGCTGTGGCCACCCTGTCGGTGCAGGTTGTGGCCAGGCACTACAATGTCCGAGCCATTGTCCTATACCCTGGGCTGATGCATCCAGGCCAGGCCACCCTGTCCAGGCTATACCCACAGTACCTTGCTCCTCATTATGCACATTGGCAGGCCAATACTGGCAACAGTGCTAGCAGTGTGGACTGAGGAAGGTGTTAGCAGCCACCACACACTGGATAGACAGAGACACACTCCCCACACCTATGCTAGCATTGTGCAACTATAGAGGTGGTTGGCAGCTCTGGCCATCACACCAGTCCTGGGCACAGTGCAGGCATGGCTATGGTACGCAATACTGTTGGGGTCACTCTGTCAGACACCAGACCTGAGGCACACTCCACAGACATCAGAAAGGTTGCTATGATGCAGCTCAATCAGCCAATTGTGCTTAACGTAGGAATTGCTATCTGCCAGGAATCATAGCAACCTTTTGATAGCTGTGTACAGTTTTCCCAGGTTTAGGGTGGCATTGTTAAGGTATGCAAGTGCTAGTATTGGGAGATGCACGCAGGGCCCAAGATACTGCCTCTCCAGGAGGCTTCGGATAATGGAGCCTGTGGGTGCGGGTGTGTCTGCCCCTGTTGGCCGCTGCTCTAGGGCAGAGGTTCCCAACTCCAGTCCTGGAGGGCCAAACACTGTTCGGGTTTTCATGCTGTCCCTAATGAATATGCATGAGATACATCTGCATACCATGGGGGCGGTGCATAGAAATGCAGCACAGCCATATTTATTAGAGGCAGCATGGAACCTGAATGGTGTTTGGCCCTCCAGGACTGCATTTGGGAGACTCTGCTCTAGGTAATGCACATGTTTATGGTGTCTGTGCTCTGTAGGGTAAAATGTAGTTGTTTTGGGCATGTCTACTTCATCTGCAATAAAGGTTTTGTCTGTATTAGCACGGTTTAGTAGTGGGTAAAATATGGGGACCGGGTTGGCAGGGACCACAGCTGGAACTTGAACCTGTGACCTTCTGTTCCTGAACACACTGGCTGTGTGCACTGCACCACCATGTTTCTACAAAGACAGTTCATTCCCTGGGGATACCATGACTGTTCGTCAGACAGGGCCTGTCTGTTGCAGTGCATAGAAACATAGAAACATAGAAACATGATGACAGAAAAAGACCACAAGGCCCATCTAGTCTGTCCTTCCATAACAACAACTACAACAGTCCACTTTTTACCTTTAGAGATCCTCTGTGTTGGTCCCATGCTTTTTTGAATTCAGTTACTGTCCTCATCTCTACCACCTCCACTGGGAGACTATTCCACGGATCCACTACTCTTTCCGTAAAGAAATATTTCCGCATATCACTCCTGAATCTATCTCCCTTCACCCTCATCCCATGTCCCCTCGTCGCAGAACTTGCTTTCAATTGAAAGAGGCTCTCTCCCTGAACATTTATGCCACGGAGGTATTTAAACATCTCAATCATATCACCTCTATCCCGCCTTTCCTCTAAGGTGTACATATTAAGATCCTTAAGTCTGTCCTCATATGCTTTATAATGAAGACTACTAATCATCTTAGTAGCAACCCTCTGCACCAACTCCATCCTGTTCACATCCTTTTGAAGGTGCGGTCTCCAGAATTGCACACCATACTCCAAATGAGGTCGCACCAAAGACTTATACAGAGGCATTATCACCTCCTTTTTCTGCTAGCCATTCCTCTCCGTATGCACCCAAGCATCCTTCTAGCTTTTGCTGTCGCCTTTTCTACCTGTTTAGCTACTTTAAGATCATCGGACACAACTACGCCTAGGTCCCGCTCTTCTTTAGTGGACAAAAGTACTTCACCTCCTATGCTGTATTGCTCCCTTGGATTGCTGCAGCCCAAATGCATGACCTTACATTTTTTAACATTAAATCCCAGCTGCCAAATTCTAGACCATTCTTCAAGCTTAGCTAGATCCCTCCTCATGTTATCTACACCTTCCTGGGTGTCTACTTTATTGCAGATTCTGGTATCATCCGCAAAGAGGCAAACCTTACCAGACAGCCCTTCCGCTATATCACTAACAAAGATGTTAAAAAGAACATGGCACCCACCTACACAGGGCTAGGCCATGGTCTGCTCTGGGCAGCTGCCACTGCCTCCTCCACCACCAGTACCCCTCTGCCACTCTGCTGACATGCCCTTCTGCTGGTTTTGCTGGTGGTGCGCAGACTCAGTCCATCCAGTGTGTGGGTAGGTGGCTGCCTATGGTGCAAGTTCTGGGATAGGGGTGCCTGCATAGCTGTCAACGCTTCCCCCCAGCACCGCCTGCCAATGTTCTGTGCCCTTGGGGGTACCTGCTGGGTACTATCCCCTGTGACACTGTGGGAAGCACACTCATGCCCATGTTGGGCCCTCATCAGATGCTGTCTGGCTGCACTACTGTTTCAGCATTCCTATGGGCCACCTAGGCATCACCCTAGTCCGCACTGTGGCCCAGCTGCACCACAGCATGTGCCGCCTGCAGCCCTCTGTGTCCCCTTTTCAAGCATCTGTCCAGTTGCCCTTTCCGACATGCCCGCCCTGCTGTTGCAGAACATGTGCATGCCATAGGAAACCTACCCAATGGAGAGGGAAAACCCTGCTCAGCGCAATTTCACTGTGGGCTCTTTCACCTTGTATGATGACGGAGCCTAGACCCTTCCAAAATTCATATCTTTTTTTTGGAGCTTTCTTGGGAGTGTTTTTTGATGTTTCCCATTAATATCACTATTGGCCAGCGTGGTTATGTTTTTATTACATTTTCTTCTGGTCATTTTCACTGTTTATTTGCCCTTTTGTTCAGTGCACATGTATCACACTTATCACTTTTTGTGGGTTTCCCTGGTTTTGCTGTACATTGCTGACGAAAATGGTTTCTTTTCCCTTTAAATCTGCACTAACGCCAGGGTTTCACTGGCGTTAGTTTTCAGCCTCGAATTTCACAGCGTTAGTGTGCAGGGAGCCTCTCCCCTCCCACTCTCCACCCATTTACCCTCTCTCTCCGCCCCTGGGGAGCCTTCCTCCGCCCTCCGGGAGCCTTTCTCCACCCTCAGCGCTCATTTGCACCGCTCCGCACGCTAAGGTACCTCTGCGCCCAAAAAAGCGCCATTATTGCACGATAAGGTACCTTATTGTGCGATAACATGGCAGAGCGCACATTAAGACGGTTTAGTAAACATACCCCTAGGTGTTGGTATATTGGTTTTGGTGCCGTTTCTTTCTGGTCTTTTGCTTGTTTTGGTTCAGATGAGTTCCTGTAGTATTTCTGCTGACATGTTGTTTTTAATTTTGAAGATGGTGAGTGCTGATTTATATTTTGCACGTGATGATATTGGTAGCCAGTGTAGATCATGTAGTATTGGAGTTATATGGTCTTGTATTGAAGCGCTAGCAATGATGTGGGCAGCAGTGTTCTGTATTATTTGTAGTTGATGGGTGGTTTGTTTGGGTAGACCTTGGAATAGTATGTTACAGTAATCCAGCACAGGTGTAATGATGGCCTGGCATACTGTGTGGAAATGTTCTTTGTTGAGGAGAGGTTTTAGTCTCCAGAGCATTGCGAGTTTGAAGAAGGCTGATTTGGATATCTTGTTTATATGCGGTTGGAGGATGAGTTGCTTGCTTAGAATCACTCCAAGGTATCTGACTTCATCTTTTATTGTAATCGGTGTACTGGATATGTTGATAGAAGTAGGATGAATTAATGTGGGGTCTCTCATTATGATGATTGCTTCAGATTTTTTTATATTGATGTTTAAATTGTTGTTAGTTAGCCAGGTTGTCATTTCTTGAATGCAGGTAGATATAGTGGTATAGTCTGGGGAGTCCAGTTGAATAGAGGTATATGCCATGATGTCATCAGCATATATGACATATTGTATCTTGTATTTGTTAAATATTTTGCATATAGGCTGAATATAGATGTTGAAAAGAAGAGCTGATAGTGATGAGCCTTGGGGAACTCCTTGAGTAGTTTTTAAGGGTGCTGAGGTTAGGTTCCCAGATTTTACTCTTTGCTGTCTGTCTTCTAGGTAATCTTCAACCTGGAAAAGAGACGGTTGAGGGAGATATGATAGAGGTCTATAAATTAATGAATGGAGTGGAATGGGTAAAAGTAGATCAAGTGTTGGGGCGGAGCCTGGTATCTGGTCAAGATGGACATGTAAGAGCGCTGCTCTGGAGGGCAAAAGACAAGAATCCTGATTTTCTGCAATATTTGATCAAATAGTTCCTACCTACTTGGTTTCCATTCGATCCCGGATATGTCAGGCTCCAAGCAGACGTGGCTGGATTTCCAGATATCTCAAAATGCTAGTGCAAAGAGAACCAAGACAGAACCTCTCTCACCTCACAAGATGGCGGTCATCCGAGATATACCCAGGAGGCAAGAAGCGTGTGGTGGTCAATGGATACTTTAATTAAATAACCCCAATGCGTTTCGGCAAACACCTTCCTCAGGGGGCATGCAGCTTGCAATAAATATAAGATAAAAGATAAAGAATAATAACAATTAACAAATAAAAATTAATATTAAAAATACACATAAAGTACTTAAAATAAACATCTAAAAAATAAATAAAATGTGACATCCGAGATAGCCCTGAGACCTCGCAGAAGATCTTGGCTGAGATACGGGCAGTCAAAGAAATGGTCAAAGCTAATGGAGAATCGTTAAGTTCAATGCAGGAAGATATTAATGCTTTGAGATCTTTGTTGGAGTCTAATACTGCTCATTTAGAGAAGGTAGAGAAGGTGATGGCATCACATGGGGAGAGGCTTGAGACCGTTGAGAAGCAGGCCAAGTTGATTCACTCACTGCAAAGAGAGGTGGAGGATGGCAATTATCGTTTGAGGTGAAACAACATAAGGATACTAGGAGTGCCTGAGGGAGCAGAGGGGCATGACTTGATATCCTTTCTAAAGGTTATGATTCTAGGTGTGTTAAAGCTGCATTTCACTATGCCGTTCGAGATCGAGCATGCCCATAGAGTGCCTACGCAGTCCGGGGCCATGAACAAGCGTCCACGCCCAATCATCTTGAAAGTTTTGCATTTTCAACAAATGTTGCAAATAATGGGAGCAGCCAGAGCACTTATAGCTTTGGAGTACCAGGGGCATAAACTCCTGTTCTTCCCTGACTTTGCGAAGGCAACGGTGGATCGGAGAAAGAGTCTTTTGGCATTGCGTCCACGCTTGATACAACTGAAGGCCCGTTTTGGACTGCTATATTCTGCCCACATGAAAGTCACGTTGCATAACCAGACCAAGACTTTTGATGATCCTGGAGATCTATGTGCATTTCTGGAGGATAAGGAGTTGGCGGTGATGCAGTGAAAGATATATTGCATCTTCTGCTTGCCACAGTTTTATGGCACATGTTATTATGAGTGTTCAACTGGTCTGAGGTCATGTGAAGGCCAGCTATCCACGCAGAGGAGGCATATAAGTGTATAACACTGCTATTTTCTTGGATATTTATTCAGTCTCATTTTAAATATTATTTTTACTTTTAAGAAGGGAGGTGGGCAAGATGCGATTTGTAATGTATTGCAGAAATGTGGGAGTGTTGGGTCACTGAGCCCTCCATGTCTGTCGTGTCCTAATGGGCTCACCCATTAAGTTTTGTGTGATGTACAGCCCCCATGGTTCTAGGTAGCTTTAGGAAATGTTCTCTGTTTTGTTTTTTTAGGGTGGGGCGTTCTATTTCGTTCGATCATATGACGGGGCCTCTTCTCTTTTCTCTAGGCTATAGATGCAGCCGTAATTTATAGTCACTTAGGAAGTTGTTCTACAGTGTTAAACTAAAGGTTACATATTGATCTGTTTCTGTAACTTATGACTGATAATTCGGACTTATATTCAGTACGTTTTCTTTAAGATTAGATACTTGAATGTTAATGATATTAAATAGTTGCTACCAAGAGGAATGTTCTATTCTGTATGGTAGGATAGGAATGTTGACATCTTATTGCTGTAAGAAGCACACTTGAATGTAATGGAGTTATTGAAATTTGTTACACAGGCCCGATAAAGGAATTTCTACTGCCCATTATAAGAGTAAGGGAATGGCCATTTCAGGATGGAAAGTGGTTCCCCCCCCCCCCCAGGTTTTTAAATTCTTTGTCTTGATTTTCCCTATTTTCCAAGGGTATTGTTCAAGACTCAGTGAGTTTATTATCCATGTGGTTCACAGCTAGGTTCATGCTATAATCTTGTACACCCTCTTTGACTTAACGAGCTCTAATTATACACAGTAGCGTGGTCGTCGGTCTGTTTCTTGGTGGGGTTGTCTTGAAGATATAAGTAAGTTTATCACTCCTAAAGTGAATTGTATAATAGGAATACTATCAATGTTCCTTCAAGCAAAGCATATTGTTAATACTGATAGAACTTTAATTCAGCTTTCATGGAAAAATAACCACCTAGACTTGCTCACTGAAAGCTTGGGGTTTAATAGGAGGAAGGGGGAGGGGTTTCCCTGATTGTCTGGCTTATACTATGGCTTTTGCCAAAGCAAAGTTCACGATGGGTGGAGGGGACCGTAGGCATACGTTCAATATGCAGATGAGAATAAGTGTTAGTCTCATCAAGGAGATGTCAACAACTTGGGATATGTAGTGTAGGACTGACCTAACATTCAGTTGCACTGGGCTTAAACATAGAATTGTATTGGGTGGTGCTGAGACTCAGGACCACTCTCTCCTGATTTGGGGTCATTTTTCAATCAGCAATTTGGCATCTCGTCCTTATAAAGGGACTGTCAGTCTGAATTAGCTCCATGTTGCGAGTGGCCCTTTCCCATTATTCCTAATTGGGAGCATACTACTGAGATTGGTAGATATGCATGGTGGCACATTTGTGCCTATTTTCTTTGCAGTGGATTATTGGCTCTTATATAGCCCTTGCAGGCCTTGTAGGCTTGCAGAGGTTTTATGCTTCCTTCTTTTTTTCATTTGGCTCCTGATGATCATAGGATAATGGGAGGGACAGGGTGGGGTGGGCTGTGTTTAGTCTTTGAGTATCTTGTGTTACAGAGAAGAATTGTATATTTTAATTTGTTGTAATCTGGGTTTTTTTCTTTGTTTTTTGTTTGTATTTGTTGGAAAATATAAATAAAGAAATTTAAAAGTAGATCAATTGTTTACGCTATAAAAATATAGAAAGAATAGGGAACATGCAATGAAGCTACAGTGTAACCTATTTAAAGCTAATAAGAGAGAATATTTTTTCAATCAACGTGTAATCAAACTCTGAAATTTGTTACTAGAGGATGTAATAAAAGCTGTTAGTGTAGCTGGGTTTAAAAAAGGTTTGAACAAGTTTCTGAAGGAAAGGTCCATAAACCATTATTAAAGGGGACCCAGGAAATCCACTGCTTGCATGGACTTTAGTCTGACCCAGTATGGCATATTTTATGTTATTATGGCACTGTCTAGAATCAAAGAAACTGCAGGTTCCTGCCAGCAATGGGTGAAACCCAGGCCATGCAACAACGTGACTGGCACAGTCAGACAGTAGTACACCACATCTAGGGCCTGCCTACAGTGGTGCACATGCAGTACCCACTGCACTGCACACTCAGTATGCTAGCCACATAACAGACACACAACTGCAGAATACATCCCTTGTCCAAAGGCCAAGCTACACATGAAGTCAATATGCCCATCCTTCTACTGTACCTCTAACGCCAAACAACAGTAGCTCACAGCAGTCCACTGCACTGCAGTGTGGCACTAACCCCTGAGGCAGCACATGTGCAGGGTGTGCAGTCCCTTGTCACCTGCTGTACACTTCAGGATAGGTATACCTGCACATACACCTAACTCAAACCACATCAATGACCGCTGCAGTCCATCACTAACCATCCGGCACTTCTCGGAGGGTCATGCACAAGTCTCCCACCATCAAAGAAGACAAGCAGGTACTGAGCAATGCTCCAGTGATCACAGTCACTGCTATGGCTACAATTGGGGCCCTGGGTTCCGGTATTGGTTAGCCAAACCCTTCCCCATGATGCACCACAGAACCTAAGCACAGATATGCAACTGGTGACCATATGGAGAATACAGTGATCCATCACATCAGTACTGTACTATGTGTGCTTCCTACACATGAAAGCTGCAATATGTGCGGATGACCTGTTTCTACAGTCACTCTGACCATGAGAGAGGGCACACATCACCTGGTCCGCAGAGCAAGCCCTGCAGTAGATAGACTCTTTGTTCGGGAGTAGCCAGTATGATACAGGTATTGTCTGCAGTGTGTGATGGTAGGTAGTTTGTGTTCTGTACAATTGCAGCATCTCAGACTAGCTTGTTTTATGTGGGCTTTGTGTCTTGCTTCTGTTGGTTAAAGACTCTTCTATAACATCACATATTGGTTCCTAAAGTTGCAGCAGTTGTTGCTAAGGAACCCAAATGTAGTGAGCATGGTCTAGGTTAGAGGAGAGAGGGGTACTGACACCAAGCAGAAGGGCCTGTCAAGACCATAGTTACTAACAGCCCAAAGACAGATGCTAGCCTCACTTTCTGGGAATTCCAAGTAACCAGATCAAACCCAGGCAGCCTTCATATGTTGGGAAACACTATCCTGTGTCAGTCATTCACATACTATTTGTGCCCAGTCTGCTAGTCACCACATGCTGCCTGTGTACATAGCTACCATAAACATGTTGGCTTAGTACAAACAGCATGGACAACCAGCAACCTGTGTAGTGACTGGAATGCCATTAAAAAAAAACAGCCCACTTATCACTACAGCTTGACTCTAAAAGGATACCATGTGCAGACATAGCTGTGATATGGTCACTGCTCAGTCAGAGTGAGAGTGATATCTCAGCATAAACAGATGTGTGCACCTAGACCATGCCCGTGGCAGACACACACTAAGATGGCTCAGCCATTGACCTACCCTCCGGCAGTCCTTCCGCAATGTCACTAACAAAGATGTTAAACAGATTTGGACCAAGGACAGATCCCTGCGGCACAGGACTGGTAACCTCCTTCTCCTCAGAGTGAGCTCAATTTACCTGCACCTTTTGTTGCCTCCCACGCAACTAATTTCTAACCCAATCAGTAACTTTAGGGTTTATAAGTCACCTGTGTGGAATAGTGTCAAAGGCTTTACTAAAATCTAAATACACAACATCTAGGGCTCTCCCTAGGTCCAACTCCCTGGTCACACAGTCAAAGAAATCTATCAGATTTGTCTGACAAAACCTGCCTCTGGTGAATCCATGCTGCCTCGGATCGTGCAATCCATTGGACTCTAGAAACCTCACTATTCTCTCCTTTAATAGCCTTTCCAATAATTTACTAACCACAGAGGTTAGACTAACCGGCCTGTATTTCTTAATGTCATCCTTACATCTGCTTTTGTGTAAAGGGACCACATGGGCCTCTCTCCAGTCCTCTTGCACCACTCCCGACGCCAAAGAGGAGCTGCAAAAACATCCCCAAGTTCTCTCAGTATTCTTGGATGCATCCCATCTGGTCCCATGGCTTTGTTTACTTTTAGTTTAACTATTTCCTCTCAAACACAGTCTTCTGAAAATCTTTTGAGATTCACGTTGCTTCTGTTGCTATTTGTGGGTGTTTTCTGAGGTCCTGCTCCAGGCCCTTCATCTGTGAACACAGAACAGAAACATGTATGGTACTGTTTTCCACACACCTACCCCCACCCCAACATTCACCTCCAGTCACTGCCTTCCAATATGTTGGCAGATGATGCAGAGACCAACTTGCTATCCTGTGCCACATATCGGTAGCTGGAAGTTTGCACACACCATTCAGAGGTGAGCATCCCACTGTTCCAATCAGGCACACAGGTGTATTTGGACTCTCATTTGGGGTAGTAGTTAATGTACTTTTGGATGCTTTAGCCAGTGATCTGTAGACGATGTTGAGGTGGTGTACCTTGTGTGTGAATTTGCTTGATTCTTACCTCCCTGTATGTGCATAGACTGCATGGAGCAAAGAGTCCTCTTGCTTGCACACTGCAAATGCAGCACTGGAGAAGAGCAATGTTCATGCAAGTAAATCACAGATTCCTGCCAGTATTGCCAGCTAAATGAATGGAGTGGACATTCACAGAGGCCAGCCCTCCTCCTGAGTCTAGTTCCCTATAGGCTGCAACTGAGCCAAGTAGGCTGGCACTGTTGTCATGGATACAGCTATTAAGGCAGTTGGCATTAATCTGGTCTCTCACCTGTGCAAATTGGTGTATCATGAGGCTTGGAGACTGAGTCAGAGGTGAGGGTTGCAACACACACACATGTGTCCCCCCTGTTCATTCCAGTCAAGCCAGCAGGTGATTTGGGAGCTGCACATCAGTGTTATGTTGGGTGGTAAGTGTAGAGGAATGCTGTGAGGATGGGCCTTGTCAATGGTGTAAATGGGAATGCATTACAGTGTCACAAACACAGGTTGCAACTACCGTATTTTCCGGCGTATAAGACGACTGGGCATATAAGACGACCCCCTACTTTTCCTGTTAAAATATAGGGTTTGGCCTATACTCGACGGATAAGACTACCCCTCTTCCAGCGCACACCAAAAAAAAAACCATCAGATTTGATTGAAACTGTGACAAGCAGGCGGTATTTAATATAGATCTGAAGTTCTCCAGAACTATAATTCTTGTGAAAGGAGATAGCATATGATCCTTGGTGAAGCGGCTGGTGGCTGCTATCGATAAGAAGTACCGGTACACACAGGGCCGGATTTACCTTGAGTGAGGCCCTACGCCAACAAAAATTGTGGGCCCCCAGAAAAGATAAAAATGAGCACGCCGGATCAGCTGCGCGCTGTTGGCCCTGATGTCATAATTAAACTGGGAATCCCAAAAGCCAAACTTGGAATGTACAACACTGTAGAAATAAAACTATACATTAATTTGCTCTTGTACTAAACAAAGTGCAGACGTTAATGATGCACATTTACCAGAGCTGACATATTCCAATTAATAAATTCAAAATAAAGAGATATTTTTCTACCTTTTGTGCATTTTTTTTCAGCTGCAATTGCTCCAGCCACTTTCTTCTGGTTTCTTCGTGTCTTCTGCTAACTCTCCATCGTCTGCTGTCCATTTGGCCTTTCTTCTCTCTTCTAGTTTTTTTCAATTCTCTCTCTACATCTGCTTTAACATACTAATCTTTCTCCTTTTGCTCTTTCCTCATTCCTATTTCATCCACTCAAATTTTACCCCTCCATCCTCAATCCCCACTTACTCTCCCAATACACGGCCAATTGTAGATTTTTTATCCCTCCCACACAAAATATTTTTCCCTTCTCCATTTTACTCTTCCAGCCCCATCCCATTCTAATCCTCCCCCAACATCAGCTCCCTTCTAGTTCCAGCCTCACCCAGCATCCATTCCCTTCTAGTCCCTGCATCAGCCCATTTCTAGTCCTAGCCACCCATCAGCCCATTTCCAGTCCTAGCCACCCATCAGCCCATTTCCAGTCCTAGCAACCCCCAACCCAATACCAGTCCTAGCCCCCCCATCAACCCACTTCCAGTCCTAACCCCCCATCACCCCATTTTCAGTTTAAGCCCCCCCATAACCCATTACCAGTCCTAACCCCATCAACCCATTTCCAGTCAGCCTCCCATAGCCCATTGCCAGTCCTAACCCCCCCCATCAGCCCACAGCCTATTACCAGTCCTAACCCCATCAGCCCACCTCAAGTCCTAACCCCTCCCCATCAGCCCATTTCCTGTCCTAGCCCCCCATAGCCCATTATCAGTTCTAACCCCCCCATAGCCCATTACCAGACAGCCCCCATCAGCCCACAGCCCATTACCAGTCCTAACCCCTCCATAGCCCATTACCAGTCCTAACCCCATCAGCCCACCTCCAGTCTTAACCCCCCCAGCCCATTTCCAGTCCCAGCCCCCCCCCCATCGGCTCAAGTAACATTTAATAAAAAAAATAAAACGCTGGCTGCTGCCGCTGCCGCTGCCGCAGCATGGACTGTCCCGCGGGGCCCCCTCTGCTGAATCCCTCCCTCCCTCCACGATGACTGAGCCCCTCCGTGCCGGCTTTGAGAGGCGCAAAGGGAGTGTCTCCCTCGCGTCTCTGTTAAGCCCAGCTTTGGCAGGGCCGGATTTACCTATAGCCAGCTACGCCGTGGGAAACCCATCAGCCCCTGTGGGCTTAACAGAGACGCGAGGGAGGAACTCTCCCTTCGCGCCTCTCAAAGCTGGCACGGAGGGGCTCAGCCGTCGCGGAGGGAGGGAGGGATTCAGCAGAGGGGGCCCCTCGGGACAGTCCATGCTGCCGCGGCGGCAGCTTTTTGTGGGCCCTTGCCAGCTGTGGGCCCTACGCCACGGCGTAGCTGGCTATAGGTAAATCCGGCCCTGCCAAAGCGAGACAGAGCCACGTCGCAGAACGTGTACCGGCGTATAAGACGACCCCCGACTTTTGAGCATATTTTTAGGGCTTAGAAAGTCATCTTATACGCCGGAAAATACGGTACTTATTGCAAAATAACCTTCTGCTTGTAAATGGTGTCTCATACGGTATGCGGGGTTGCTGAATAGCTGACCTGCAGCATGATGTATGCACAGCCATTGCTGAGGCTCACACTACTCTGGAAACACACCCAGGCACAAACACACACACATGACCCCACTGTCCAAAAGTAGTGCAGGCCAGCATTCTTACCTGCCCCTTAGGCCCGTGCAGGTGGTGGTCAGGCACTACAATGTCCCAGCCATTGCCCTATGCCCTGTGCAGATGCATCCTGCCCAGGCCGCCCTGTCCGGGCCATACCCACAGTACCTTGCTCCTCATTGTGCACATTGGCAGCCTAACACTGAAAACAGTGCAAGCATTGTGGGCTCAGTAAGGTATAGGCAGCCACAAAACACTGGATAGACATACAAACACTCCCACACCTATTTCAGCATTGTGCAAATATAGAGGTGGTTGGCAGCCCTGGCCCCCACACCAGTCCTGGGCACAGTGCAGGCATTGCTATGGTACTCAATACTGTTAGAGTCACTCCCCTGGGTGGTAAACACTGTCAGAAACAAGAACTGAAACACACTCCACAGATATCAGAAAGGTTGCTGTGATGAATCTCTGTCAACAAATTGTGTTTAAGTTAGGATTTGTATCTGACATTAATCATAGCAACCTTTTGATATATAAGAACATAAGAACATAAGACATGCCATACTGGGTCAGACCGAGGTCCATCGAGCCCAGTATCCTGTTTCCAACAGTGGCCAATCTAGGTCATACATACCTAGCAATATCCCCAAAAGACACAGGTTCCTCAATGCTTGTACTGGGTCAAGCATTGATGTCCTGGGTCCCTTTTTAATAGTGGTTTATGGACCTTTCCTCCAGGAACTTGTCCAAACCTTTTTTAAACCCAGCTATACTAACAGCCCTTACCACATCCTCCGGTAACAGATTCCAGAGTTTGATTACACGTTGAGTGAAAAAATATTTTCTCTTATTTGTCTTAAATAGTTTACCCTGTAGCTTCATTACATGTCCCCTAGTCTTTCTATATTCTGATAGTGTAAACAATTGATCCACGTTTATCCGTTCCACTCCATTCATTAATTTATAGACCTCTATCATATCTCCCCTCAGCCGTCTCTTTTCCAGGCTAAAGAGCCCTAACCTTTTTAGCCTCTCTTCATAGGAGTAGCCTTCCATCCCCTTCACCAATTTGGTGGCTCTTCTCTGTACTTTTTCTAATAACGCTATGTCCTTTTTAAGATACGGTGACCAGAATTGCACACAATATTCAAGGTGCGGTCGTACCATGGAGCGATACAGAGGCATTATAATATCCTTTGTTTTATTCTCCATCCCTTTCCTTATGATACCTAGCATTCTGTTTGCTTTCTTGGCCGCCGCTGCACACTGGGCCGAGGGTTTTAACATGTTATCCACGATGACTCCTAAATCTTTTTCCTGGGTGGTGGCTTCTAATGTGGAGCCCTGCATCGAGTAACTATAGTGTGGGTTGTTCTTTCCTAGGTGCATAACTTTACACTTGTCCACATTAAATTTCATCTGCCATTTGGATGCCCAGTCTTCCAATTTATCCAGGTCTTCCTATGTGGAACAAATGTATCGCAGGCATATTTATTAGGGACAGCATGAAACCTGAATGGTGTTTGGCTCTCCAGGACTGAAGCTGGGAAACTCTGCTTTAGGGATTGCACATGTTTATGGTGTATGTGCTCTGTAGGGTAAAACTATAGGTGTTTATGGCGTGTTTATTTTATCTGCAATAAAGGTTACATCTTTATTACCACAGTTTAGTACTGGGTGAAATATAGGAACATGGTCTATAGGAGCCACAGCTGGGACTTGAACCTGTGACCTTCTGCCCCCTGAATATACTGGCTGTGTGTACTGCACCAAACTGTTGTCACAGAGGCAGATCATTCCCTGTGGATACCATGACTGTTCGTCAGACAGACCTTGTCTGTTGCAGTGCACGGCACTCACCTAAACAGGGCTTGGCCTTGGTCTACTGTGGGCAGATGCCACTGCCCCCTCCACCACCAGTACGCCTCCGCCACCATGCTGACATGCCCTTGTGCCAGTGGTGCTGGTGGTACGCAGTCTCAGGCCATCCAGTGTGCCGGTAGGAGGCTGCCTATGCTGCATGATATATGGTAGGGGTGCCTGCATAGACATCCATGCTTCCCCCCGGCTCCGCCTTCCAATGTTATGTGCCCTTTGGGGTACTTGCTGGGTACTGTCCCCTGGGACACTGTGGGACACACACTTGTGGACAAGTTTGCCCTTGGTCAGTTGCTCTCTTGCTGGTTTTCCATTTCTACATTCCTATGTGTCACCAAGGCATCTGCCTAGTCCACCCTGTGCCCCAGCTGCCCCACTGCATGTCCCACCTGCAGTCCCCTGTACCCCATTTGCAGCCTCACCGTAGTGTCCTTTCATACTTGGGCACTATGCTGTTGCTGCACATGTATCACTACTATCACTTTTTTTTGTCTCCCTTCCTTTGCTGCACATTGCTGACTGAGTTTCTCTCTCCTGCAAATGTTCCTCTAGCGCGAGGTTTTCACTGGTGTTAATTTTCAGACCCTGATTTCACAGCGTTAGTGTGCTTGGAGCCTCTCCACACCCACTCTCCGCCCATTGATGCCTTATCTCCGCCCTCTGGGGAGCCTTACTGCACCCTCTGTGCGCCTTAACGCCGCCGGAGACATTATCGTGCAAAAACGTCGCTGCTGCGACGTTAGCGCTGTTTAGTAAACATACCCTTAGGTCTCTGCAAATCTAAAAGCAAATGTGTACTGTCACGACTTCGTGGGCCCTAGGCGGTTGCCTAGGTATATGAAGTGGTGAGAGTCTTTTATTTATAAGAGTGCCTATGGGTGTAGTTGTGGTATGGCAAGAATAACTTCAGCCGAGCAGTAATATAGGCACGCAGGATTTTATTTTCCACAAGGCCAAAGGGCACCTTTACATACAGTCCCAAATATTCAACACAAAGGCGGGTAATTTCCAGAAAAACAGGTAACAAAAATAAACAGCTTCTACATGCAGCTTGTTAAGGAACTCAAACAAAGTATTTCTTCATACCATTGAAACAAGGTTGGAAATAAAAACCTCCTTTCAAAAAAAGGGCTTTAAAACATTTGCAGTCTCTTCAGCAAAACAGCAGTGCCAAACTTTCTCTGCAAAAGGTTTTCTTTCCTTTCTCAAACCAGGTTTCTTTATCTGCCCTTCTAGCAGACTCAATATACTTTGTGTGCAGCCTTTCGCATTAAGGTTAAGCTTTCTCAGGCTTTCTAGACAACCTAATTTGCATAAGCCCCTCAGCTCAGCCTTGGAACGCGGCTGCTAGTTTTAATACTTTCAAAAACCTCTTTAGTTACTATAATGAAACAGGAAGACATTCCATTTCTGTCTCAGAACTAAGCTCTTGGTTTATAGCATTTTCAAAATCCATGCTCTCAGGTTCAGACTCTGTTAGAATAGCCTCATGTTTAAAACCAGCTATCTCTGGCTGCAAATGGTCTAACAATCTCAGAACTTTCTTTAAAGCAGAATCTCTCTTCCTGTGGACAATGCATTTTCTCTCATACGGTTCCTTACTCTTAGAATGGTTAAAAGTCTTAGCCACACTCACCTTATTTTGTGGAGATAAGCACCTGGCTGTCCTTGCAGCTGTTGGCTCAATCTCTGTAAAATCTTCTAGGAAACGCTGTGAATTCCTCACGTGGTCTGTGAACTCTCCCTGGCCAGCTTTAAAACCCTTGGCTGGTTTTTCCTCTCTGCTTGGAAACTCAGGTAAGGCTTCTTTCACTGTTGGAGTGCCTTTCTTTGGTAATATTCTTGCGTTCCCAGAAACTCTTCCCTTCCTGGAATTTCCTGACCCAATTACCCTAGGGCTGGATTCAGGACTGGAGCTTCTGTCTGTCCCTTCTCTTCCCGTAGAAGATTCAGCGTCAGTGGAAGCTGGTCTCCTAAAGCACCTTCCCTTAAGGTTGCCTTCCCCTGCAGTGTACCTCCGTTCTGCTCTCTGAGCACCTCCCTCTCGGGCACTTCTAGGCTGGGCAGTTTGAGGACCTTTCTGCTGGGCTCTCCAGATACTTCCACGAGCTCCTTCCCATCTGTTTGGGATTCCTCTCTGAACTCCTGCTTTGGTTTCCTTCCTGGCTTCCTCCTTGCCTTTTTCTCTCTGTTCAAAGTTCCGGTGTTTATACCTGCAGTTTCTCTCACTGCCTGCTGACTCCACCCCTTGCACTCCCTCGTGCATGGGCTTGGTTGCTAGGGAACTAGGGTGTGTCCCTTGCCTACCAGCTTTCTGTGTTGAGTTTTTTTCAGATTCAGAAGTTTTAACTCCTGAACTTCTGGTTTCTCTGTCTTTCACTGGGAAAATCCCTGGATTTCTCTCCTCTTTCTTATGTTCTTTCTGGCCTGCACAGTCACATATCCCCCCCTTTAATTATTCCAGGCTGACAGACAATAGTCAGTCCAGCACGGAACCCTGGAAAGGGCGTCTGCATTGGTATGGAGTCTACCTGCCCTATGTTCTATCTGGAAGTCATAGGCCTGAAGGGTAAGGTACCAACGCGTAAGCCTTGGGTTATGGTCTCGCATTTTATGGAGCCATTTCAAAGGGGCATTGTCCGTGATGAGGAGGAACCTACGGCCCACAAGGTAAAACTGAAGAGCATCTATCGCCCAGCGTATAGCCAAGCATTCCCGCTCAACGGCAGAATATCTCCGTTCGGGTGGTGCCAGCTTCCTACTTAGGAATAGTATAGGATGTTCCACCCCTTCTACCTTTTGGGACAAAACTGCCCCTAACCCAGTTTCAGAGGCGTCGGTTTGTACAATGAATGGGCGCTTAAAATCTACCCCCTCAAAATTGGCTCACAGCAAAGTTTCCCCTTTAACTGCTCGAAAGCGAGCTCTGCCTCCGGTGACCACCGTACCTGGTTCGGAGCATTCTTCCTAAGCATGTCTGTTAAAAGGGTGCTCTCGGTGGCGAAGTTGGGTATAAATCTTCGATAGTACCCAATAAGCCCGAGGAAACTGCGAATCTGTTTCTTCGTTTGGGGTCTAGGGAACGCTCTAACAGCTATTATTTTGTCTACTAGAGATCTTATCACCCCTCTCCCTACGATGTGACCAAGGTATTTTACCTCTTTTCCTCCAAATATACATTTCGCGGGGTTAAGGGTAATACCCGCTTGTCTCATGGCTTCCAATACCTTGCTTATGTGAAACAGATGCTGGTCCCAACTGTCACTGTGGATTACTACGTCATCCATATATGCCGTAGCATATCGCTGGTGCGGTCTCAGTACCCTGTCTACCAGCCGCTGGCATGTAGCCGCTGCGCCATGTAGCCCAAAGGGCATACGGCGGAACTGGTAGAGGCCCAGCGGGGTATTAAAAGTGGTCTTGGGGCGAGATTCCCTGGTGAGGGGAATCTGCCAATATCCTTTTGTCATATCTAACGTCGTTAGATATGACGCCCTACCTAGCCTATCCAAGAGATCGTCGATCCTGGGCATAGGATAGGTATCAAACCTTGAAATTGCATTAACTTTTCTAAAGTCTATGCAGAATCGGGTGCTGCCATCAGGTTTGGGAACTAAAACAATGGGGCTATTCCATGGGCTTACAGATTCCTCAATAACCCCTAAAGCTAGCATTTCCCTTACCTGCTCTTTCACCACCTGTTGTTTTGCCACCGGCAACCTATAGGGTCTTTGGCGAATGATTTCCCCCAGAGGGGTCACCACTGTATGGGTTACCAGGTTTGTCTTCCCCGGGATGGGCGTTAATACATCCGGGAACTTACCCAATAAGGTGGATAAGGCCTGTTGCTGGTGCCAGGATAATTCATCCCTCATCCTAGGAATAGGCTGTGTCCTACAGTCTGCGAGCTGAGGGCCTAGGTCCACATCTACATCATCTTCGCACGTGGCCGCTAGCCCTTTAAATGCCGCTCGGCCTGAGGAACCGAATCCCCGCGATCCCCTTAATGTGGTGCTCACTTCCTCCACTTCCTCTATGGGTGGGAACCCTACTCTTTCGCAGATCAACTGCGCTATCCTATCTCCTACATTCACTACAAAATTAGTATGGGATGAATTGATCAGTAAAACCTTTATGGCCCCTCTAAAATCGGGGTCTATTACGCCTGCCCCTACTTCTATAGAATTTTTTACAGCTAAGCCAGATCGTGAAGCAATCCTCCCATAACAACCCGGGGGTAACTCCACCTGAATACCGGTCTCTACCAATGCCCTACCCTGTTTGGGGATGACCTTGTCCTCCGCGCTGTAGAGATCAAACCCTGCAGCCTGTGTAGTTACCCGTTTCGGTATTTTCGCGTTCGGGGTAGTCCTACAGACCTTCAGCACAAACCTAAGTTTATTTTCTGGGGACTCTTTCTTGGGTACTTTCCCTTCTGGTTCCTTCCCAAACAAAGGAGCTAACAATGGGTTAAGTGTTGTCCGGGTTTTACTAGGCGTACGTGATATCTTACCCTGTCCTTTCCTAGGTGTATGGCTTTCCTCTGGCTCCTGATTCTCTCCTAATAGACCTTTCTCCAGGCCCCGCCTGAATTGCGGCCAGTCTTTCCCTAACACCAGGGGATGGGGAAGCTTAGGGACAATGGCGACTACCACTTCTCTCTCCAGCCCTAAGCCTCTCACCCTGACCTTTGTTAAGGGGTAAACCGATGTGGCGCCATGCACACACTTTATTTTTATGGAATGATCAGATTGGGTTGGGGCCTTATCACTCTGGGCTTGGACATCAGCCCATAGTTTGGCTGACAGCATCAACTGCTCTGCCCCTGAATCTAGAAGTACCTCCGTAGGAATGCCCTCGACCTCTACCTTCAGCAAAAATCCCTCCCTATCTTTTCCCTGGGTGGATATCAATACTGCTCTGGCCTTGCAACTCCTAGAAAAATGTCCTTCTTCCCCACAAGTAAAACATTTACTTCGGTCCTGGGACCATTTTCTCCTGGGCTTTACCTCTAGGCTCTTTTCTACCAGAGTGTTCCCCATCTTTTGTGATCCTCCTCCTTCAGGGCTGGATGTAAGACCCAAATTCATTTGGCCGACCCACATGGCCTCTAAAAAACGCTCTGCCAACGAGGTAGCTTCCTGGGTGGTCCTACAACCCTGGAGGATCAAAAAAGATTTCAAATCATTAGGAACTGCTTCCACAAACTGTTCCATTATTATACAATCTAGAATGGTATCAACAGATTTGTCCTGTGGTTCTAACCACTTCCAGACTAGACTCTTGATTCTTTCACATAAGGCTTGTGGTGTCTCCCCTGATTTTAAGCTGCACGCCCTCAGCTGGCGTCTGTATACCATCAGAGTGAGACCCATCCTATCCCTTATGGTTCTCTTAACATCCTCATATGAGGAGGCTAGATCATTGGGCATTGCGCGGTATGCAGTTAAGGCTTCTCCCGTTAGGGAAGCTGCAAAATGAACTGCCCACTGATCTTTTGGCAAGCCGCTGAGTTGTGCGACTCTCTCGAAGACCTCCATATAATCATCAATATTATCATCCTTCCATAGAGGGCCAAAGGAAAAGATACCCCTCCCTGGTAGTCCTAGTCCTGGTATTGCACCCAAGGACCCAGTCACGCTCTTCAGGGCATCTGACGCTTTCTTTTGTTCTTTCAGTGATTCGGCCATCACCGATAGGAGCGGTTGCTGCTGGTCCATGAACAGGCGGGCTATCCGCTCTTGGGCTCTGGCGGATTCCTCCTGCTGTTCCCTGAAGCGGTCTGCGACCCAGCTCCGCAGATTTGGCTGCTCCATCTCTCTGGCGATGCTGAAATAAAGCACAAACAGGAACACCAAGTGTGGCTCTTTCACACACAGAAAAAAACTATTTCCCACTGGTTATGAAGACTACAGCACCCCCTCCTGGCAGGCTATCCTCAAATAACCCTGTTTATCTACAGGTTACCTGCCGGATGGGTAGACTCAGGCTCAGTAAGGGAAGCACCCTCTGGACGCTCTGCTCTGGTCCCTCCTTCCTCCGGCTGGAGTCTGGTCTCTGGGTGGCTGCGGCTCTTCCCAGCGTTCTCTGGACTTCTGCTCACGCCGTCTTTGTAGTGGAAATAGGCTTTGCGAAAAAATCCAATAACTACGCCAAATCCTGTCACGACTTTGTGGGCCCTAGGCGGTTGCCTAGGTATATGAAGTGGTGAGAGTCTTTTATTTATAAGAGTGCCTATGGGTGTAGTTGTGGTATGGCAAAAATAACTTTAGCCGAGCAGTAATATAGGCACGCAGGATTTTATTCTCCACAAGGCCAAAGGGAACCTTTACATACAGTCCCAAATATTCAACACAAAGGCGGGTAATTTCCAGAAAAACAGGTAACAAAAATAAACAGCTTCTACATGCAGCTTGTTAAGGAACTCAAACAAAGTATTTCTTCATACCATTGAAACAAGGTTGGAAATAAAAACCTCCTTTCAAAAAAAAGGGCTTTAAAACGTTTGCAGTCTCTTCAGCAAAACAGCAGTGCCAAACTTTCTCTGCAAAAGGTTTTCTTTCCTTTCTCAAACCAGGTTTCTTTATCTGCCCTTCTAGCAGACTCAATATACTTTGTGTGCAGCCTTTCGCATTAAGGGTTAAGCTTTCTCAGGCTTTCTAGCCAACCTAATTTGCATAAGCCCCTCAGCTCAGCCTTGGAACGCGTCTGCTAGTTTTAATGCTTTCAAAAACCTCTTTAGTTACTATAATGAAACAGGAAGACATTCCATTTCTGTCTCAGAACTAAGCTCTTGGTTTATAGCATTTTCAAAATCCATGCTCTCAGGTTCAGACTCTGTTAGAATAGCCTCATGTTTAAAACCAGCTATCTCTGGCTGCAAACGGTCTAACAATCTCAGAACTTTCTTTAAAGCAGAATCTCTCTTCCTTTGGACAATGCCTTTTCTCTCATATGGTTCCTTACTCTTAGAATGGTTAAAAGTCTTAGCCACGCTCACCTTATTTTGTGGAGATAAGCACCTGGCTGTCCTTGCAGTTGTTGGCTCAATCTCTGTAAAATCTTCTAGGAAACGCTGTGAATTCTTCATGGGGTCTGTGAACTCTCCCTGGCCAGCTTTAAAACCCTTGGCTGGTTTTTCCTCTCTGCTTGGAAACTCAGGTAAGGCTTCTTTCACTGTTGGAGTGCCTTTCTTTGGTAATATTCTTGCATTCCCAGAAACTCTTCCCTTCCTGAAATTTCCTGACCCAATTACCCTAGGGCTGGATTCAGGACTGGAGCTTCTGTCTGTCCCTTCTCTTCCCGTAGAAGATTCAGCGTCAGTGGAAGCTGGTCTCCTAAAGCACCTTCCCTTAAGGTTGCCTTCCCCTGCAGTGTACCTCTGTTCTGCTCTCTGAGCACCTCCCTTTCGGGCACTTCTAGGCTGGGCAGTTTGAGGACCTTTCTGCTCGGCTCTCCAGATACTTCCACGAGCTCCTTCCCATCTGCTTGGGATTCCTCTCTGAACTCCTGCTTTGATTTCCTTCCTGGCTTCCTCCTTGCCTTTTTCTCTCTGTTCAAAGTTCCGGTGTTTATACCTGCAGTTTCTCTCACTGCCTGCTGACTCCACCCTTTGCACTCCCTCGTGCATGGGCTTGGTTGCTAGGGAACTAGGGCGTGTCCCTTGCCTACCAGCTTTCTGTGTGGAGTTTTTTTCAGATTCAGAAGTTTTAACCCCTGAACTTCTGGTTTCTCTGTCTTTCACTGGGAAAATCCCTGGATTTCTCTCCTCTTTCTTATGTTCTTTCTGGCCTGCGCTGTCACAGTACTTCAATTCCAAGTAGCTATTTATCACAAGTGTCCCTGGCCAGTAGACCTTATATGAACTGAGGGCACTCTCAGATTTCTGATTTAAAGGCTATGCAAGGAATGTAGGCAGTCTGAATATTCCTAAAAATTTATAGCCAAGAGTTAAAATTTATATTTAAAAACAAAACAAAACCAAAAACCCCAGGCAATTGTATAGTCTGAAAGCTTAGCATTGTGTAGTAACTTGGAGGTGTAATGACCAGAATTGGATCACTTATTTTATTTACATTTATTATTTTAGATTTATCCTGTCTTTATACTGTATTTATTGCCTGTGTTTTATGTTCTTATGCTTTTATGGTTAGGTTTTATGATTCCTCTTAGCCTAATCACTGGAGATCTTCCACCTCTCTATTTCTTTAGGGTTCCATCCCTTTTTTTATATATTAAGCATGTTTATTTATGATTTTTACTCATCCTTTACTTTATGTTATCTTAGTTTTATTATTATGTTTATGCCATTTTGACTTATGTTATTATGAGTTATTACATTATTTATGTTTTTATGCATTTTAACTTTTTAGACTCACCCCCTGAGGAAGGCTTTTGCTGAAATGCGTAGGGGTTGGTTTTTAATAAAGCATTGCGACAATTTCATCACATCTTGCCTTAGTCGTTTGTTCTGTTTCTGCGAGTGTGTCTGCTCTATTTGGGAGTTCCATATAATGAGGGGGTACATTGGTTACATAGAACTTTAACTTATATACATATTGTTTTAGTTTATATACACCAGTTGTGTGGAACATTGACTTATGTATGTATACTTTTTAACTCATATATATTTGGAGAGGGTTCATAATTGGTTACTTACAACATTAACTTATTTACCTTCGACAGTTGTGGTGGTGGATAGGGGTGACATAACATTGTATATTTGGGGTAGTGTGGTGGGGGGACAGGTTGAAGGGGGGATTTGTAGTGGGAGGGTTTATGTGCTGGAGGTGAAGTGTTCAATGAATAAGTGGATCTTTATGTATTTATTTTATTTTTATTTATTTACATTCTCTTATATACCGCGCTATTCTGCATCAGTGCGGTTTACATTGAACAAACTGAAATTACAATCTTTAGGTGTTTTCTGAAGGTGTGGAGTTCTGTAGTATTTCAGACTTTGTCAGGGAGTATGTTCCAGATAGTTAGTGCATATAGTTCAAAGGATCTTGTACATGCCTGCTGGTTCCTCTTTGCTTTTTGGTGGGGATGACTAGTGTGTTCTTGGTGGATTGTGTTCTGGCTCTGCTGGACTGAATGTTCTGCAGTAAGGTTTGCAGGTGAGAGGAGGAGTGGCCTTGGATGGTCTTGTGAGTCAGTAGGAGGATCTGTGTTTGATTCAGCTGTTTAATGGGAGCCAGTGTAGCTACCTCAGGATGGGTATGATGTGATCATGTTTTGATGCTCTTTGTAAGATGTGTGCTGTTGTATGTAGAGCTGTGTGTAGAGGTCACAGGGTAGACAGTGGCAGGCCTTGGTAGATTGAGTTGTAGTAGATGAGGTGTGGAAGAAGTATTGACTGAAGTACTGATCGGAGATTGGATGGACCCAGGATTGGGCACAGGCATTGTAGGATTTAGATCTTGTGGTAGATTGCTCTGATAGTGTTCTTCACTTCTGGTTTAAAGGTGAGTTGATGTAAATCTTTAACCTTTGCATCTACTTCTCTAAGGGGTATGTTTACTAAACTGCGGTAGCGGTACATAACGCGCGTTATGTAATGTTAATGATTGTTAGCGCATCATAACGTGCGTTATGATGTGCTAACGATCGTTAACGTTACATAACGGCGTTATGATGCATTAACGATCGTAAAGCTCCACGGCGCGGTAAAACACCGCAGAAGGTGGAGAGAGGACGGAGAGAAGGAGTCAGTGGGCGGAGTGTGGGCGGGGAGAGGCTCCCTTCACACTAACGGGCTGATCTGAAGAGCTGAATCCTAACGCGAATGAAAACCTGCCGTTAAATGCACATTACAGGGGAGAGAAACCATTTCAGTGTCAGCAATGTACAGCCTAGGCAGGGAAACCTAAAAAAAAGTGATAAGTGTGATATATGTGCACAGCACAAAAGGGCACATAAACACTGAAAATGACCTCAACAAACTGGAAAAAAACCATAACCAAGCTAGCCAATAGTGGTATTAATGAGAAACATCAAGCCCCCCCCCCCCCGAGAAAGCTCCATAGAAAAGATAAAAATCGTGGAAGGGTCTACACTCCGTCCCCATACAAGGTGAATGAGCCCACAGTGAAATAGCGCTGCTCAGGGTTTTCCACTCCATCGGACAGGGTTCCTATGGCATGCACATGTCCCGCAACATCAGGGCGGGCATGTCAGAACGGCAACTGGACAGATGCCAGAAAAGGGGATACAGAGGGCCGCAGGCGGCATATGCTGTGGTGCAGCCGGGCAACAGTGCGGACTAGGGTGATGCCTAGGTGGCCCATACGAATGCTGAAATAGCAGAGCAGCCAGACAGCAACTGATGAAGGCCCAACATGGGCACAACTGTGTTTCCCACAGTGTCACAGGGGATAGTACCCAACAGCTACCCCCAAGGGCACAGAACATTGGCAGGCGGGGCTGTGGGGGAGCGTGGACATCTATGCAGGCACCCCTACCCCAGAACCCGCACCATAGGCAGCCGCCTACCTGCACACTGGATGGCCTGAGACTGAGCACCACCAGCAGAAGGGCATGTCAGCATAGTGGCTGAGGGATATTGGTGGTGGAGGGGGCAGTGGCAGCTGCCCAGAGCAGACCGTGGCCTAGCCCTGTGTAGGTGGGTGCCGTGTACTGCAACAGATGGGCCCTGTCTGACAAACAGTCATGGTATCACCAAGGAATATACTGACTCTGTGACAACAAGGTGGTGCAGTGCACAAAACCAGTGTATTCAGAAGCAGAAAATCACAGGTTCAAGTCCCAGCTATGGTGCCTGCCAACCCAGTCCCCGTATTTTACCCACTACTACAACGTGCTAATACAGACAGAACCTTTATTTCAGATGACCTAAACATGCCCAAAACACCTACATTTTACCCTACAGAGCACAGACTCCATAAACAGGCGCATTACCTAGAGCAGAGTCTCCCAAATGCAGTCCTGGAGGGCCAAACACCATTCAGGTTCCATGCTGCCTCTAATAAAGATGCCTGTGCTGCATATCTATGCAACACCCACCATGGTATGCAGATGTATCTCATGCATATTCATGAGGAACAGCATTTAATCCCGAACAGTGTTTGGCACACCAGGACCAGAGTTGGTAACCTCTGCCGTAAAGCAGCAGCCAACAGGGGCAGACACACCCACACCCACAGGCTCCATTAGCCAATGCCCCCTGGAGAGGCAGGACATTGGGCCCTGCGTGCATATCCCAATACTAGCACTTGCATACCTTAGCAATGCCACCCTACACCTGGGAATACGGTACACAGCTATCAAAAGGTTGCTATGATTACTGGCAGATAGCAATTCCTAACGTTAAGCACAGTTTGCTGATTGAGCTCCATCATAGCAACCTTTCTGCTGTCTGTGGAGTGTGCTTCAGGTCTGGTCTCTGACAGTGTTTACCACCCTGGGGAGTGACCCCCAACAGTATTGCGTACCATATCCATGCCTGCACTGTGCCCAGGACTGGTGTGGTGGCCAGGGCTGCTAAACTCTTCTAGAGTAGCACAATGCTGGCATAGGTGTGGGAGTGTGTGTCTGTCTATCCAGTGTGTGGTGGCTGCAAACACCCTCCACAGCCCCCACTGCCAGCACTGTTGCCAGTATTGGCCTGTCAATGTGCATAATGAGGAGCAAGGAACCATGGGTATAGCTCGGACAGGGTTGCCTGGCCAGGATGCATCTGCACAGGGCATAGGGCAATGGCTGGGACATTGTAGTGCCCGGCCACCACCTGCACAGACAGGGTGGCCACAGTATGTCCTGTTGGGAGTTCACTCTCACCCTGACTGAGCAGTGACCATGGCATGGCTAGGTTCCCCCATGGTGCCCTGTAGTATTTTTTTCATGGGATATTTCTGGGTTCCCTTTTGGGGCCCAATCACTGACTTATCTGCTTGTTGTGTATGCTGACATACCAGTTCTGGATGCATGCATCTTCTCCAGGAACATGTCCTATGGACTAGCTATCAGACTGTCTGCAGCTAGTATGTGTCTTGCTGAAACACCTTGCAGGGTGCAGCAGCTGGAGGCTTGCTGCTGGCGAATGTCAGGTAATGGTGGGGGGCAGCTGAGCATTTTCAGGCCTGCTGTCTGTCTGCTATTGCGTTATGGATGTGTACCGCTCTGTCTGTTCCCAAGCAGGACTGGGGTTGATGGTCCTCTCTACTGCTACCATTGCAGGGAGGTAGAATGGGGATCTATTGGTGGGTGATCCTGTTTCCCACCCTGAGCCCCAGAGGGTGGGTTGTGTGGTGGTACATAATCTGCCTATGGGTCCATACTCCCCTCCCCTCCCCCTCCCTCCCTCCCTCCCTCCCTCCCTCCCCCCCTCCCCCCCTCCCTCCCCCTCCCTCCCTCCCCCGCCCCCTCCCCCTCCCCCTCCCCCTCCCTCTCCCTCCCTCCCTCTCCCCCTCTCCCTCCCTCCCCCCCTCCCCCTCCCCCTCCCCCTCCCCCTCCCCTCCCCCTCCCTCTCCCTCTCCCTCTCCCCCCCCCTCCCCTCCCTCCCCCTCCCCCTCCCTCCCTCCCTCCCCCCTCCCTCCCCCCTCCCCCTCCCTCCCTCCCCCTCCCTCCCCCCTCCCCCCCTCCCCCCCTCCCTCCCCCTCCCCCCCCTCCCTCCCCCTCCCCTCCCCCTCCCCCTCCCCCCCTCCCCCTCCCCTCCCCCCTCCCTCCCTCCCTCCCTCCCCCCCCCTCCCCCCCCCCTCCCCCCCCCCCCCCCCCCTCCCCCCCTCCTCCCCTCCCCCCCCCCTCCCTCCTCCCCCCTCCCCCCCCCTCCCCCCCCCCCCCTCCCCCCCCCACCCCCCCCCCTCCCCCTCCCTCCCTCCCCCCCCCCTCCCTCCCCCCCCCCCCCCCCCCTCCCTCCCCCCCCTCCCTCCCCCTCCTCCCCCCCCCCCCTCCCTCCCCCTCCCTCCCCCTCCCCCCTCCCTCCCTCCCCCTCCCCCCTCCCTCCCTTCCCCTCCCCCCCTCCCTCCCTCCCTCCCCCCTACCCCTCCCTCCCTCCCCCCTCCCTCCCCCCTACCCCTCCCTCCCTCCCCCCTACCCCTCCCCCCCCCTCCCCTCCCTCCCTCCCCCTACCCCTCCCTCCCCCCCCCCTACAGCAGGTAACAATGGCACCAACACAGGATATGCACTATTCTGGGTGCATCATCACCCATAAGGACTAGACATGATTGAGAAATACAGCAGGACACAGATGTATCCTAGGTGTGTCTAATGGAACTACCTATCACACACTGAAGGGGATCTACAGCATGGCGTATTCCAGCTATGAAAGGTGCTGTGGACCTGGTGCTGGGCGCCCCACCTCAACCTCAGGGTGGGCACAGTACCCACACAATGTGACTGTCTGTGGCTACTCTGTGGCAGTGCCACACACGGTCTGTTCCCCCTACCAGGCCGAGGTGCTGTGGGAGGGGGGGGGAATACCCAATCTTGTGCCCATCTCTCGACTGCTGATTTGCATGTGCAGTGCATCATGGGTACGGGTTGGTTAACCCTATCCTGGTAACCACAGCAGACAGTTTGTGTGGTGACATCCAGTTCTTCTGCAGCCAGCCAGGGCTTTGTTCACAGCCTTATAAGGTGTCCTATAGGGGACATTATAGGGTGCCTTGGCGGACAGTACACTTTATAATGTGCCCTATGGATTGCGTTATGGGGTGCCTTATGTGGCACCTTAGGTTATGCCACTGTGAGGGTGTGTTTGCTGGCAGCACTAATTAAAATACAGGTCAAATGCCTCAACAATCATTACTTAAATGTAAAGGGTGCTGCCTCAGCCAGCCTTATACATTAGGTCCACTGGGGAATCAAACCCATGACCCCTGTACCATCAGTCATTGTTGTAACCATTGTGCTACAGCTCTGTTGCTATGCTTATATGCCTGCATGCCTTCTTAAGATTAACGCGTGGTAATGTGCCCTGTAGCGCTCGTTCATTTATGGCGCCTTGTAACGCTCGTTATCGGTACCGCCCATGTCCTTTTTTGGCATTTCTTCCACTAACGCAGCTCCTATCGCGAATCACACTAATGCAGTTTAGTAAACATACCCCTTAGTTTTTTCTTAATTATTTTCCTAATTTTATCATAGTCTCCCTTTTGAAAGTTAAAAGTTAGTGCTGTGGATTTCCATTGCCATCTTTCTTTGCTTTATTAAATCAAACATGATCATGCTATAATCACTATTGCCAAGTGGCCTCCAACACCTTTATCTCTTGCACCAGATTCTGTGTTCCACTAAGGACTAGGTCCAGAATAGCTTCCCCTTTTGTCAGTTCATAAACCAGCTGCTCCAAGAAGTAGTCATTTATTTCCTCTAGAAACTTTGGGGTATGTTTACTAAACCACGTTAATGTGCGCTACTGTGCGCTAATGTGCACTGCGTGACGTTAGCGTGCGCTAAGGTACCTTAGCGCACGCTAATGTCGCGTACGGGGCCCAAATATTCACGCTCATGTGCACGGCGCTCATGTGCGCGGCGCGCCAATGTACGATGAAGGCGTGGAAAGGCACCCGGAGGGCAAAGGAAGGCTCCCCAGGGGCGGAGAGAAGGGGTCAATGGGTGGAGAGTGGGAGGGGAGAGGCTCACCGCACATGAGCGAGGCTTAAATCCGAGGCATAAAATACCACGAGAGAAAACCTCGCGTTAGAGCCGATTTAAAGGGAAGAGAAACCATTTATGTCAGCAATGTACAGCAAACCCAGGGAAACCTACAAAAAAGTGATAAGTGTGATACATGTGCATGGTACAAAAGTACAAATAAACATTGAAAAGGACCCCAACAAAATTTAAAAAAATAATAATCAAGCTGGGCAATAGGGATAGTAATGGGAAACATCAAAAAACACTCCCAAGAAATCCCCAAAAAATAAATATGAATTTTGGAAGAGTCTACGCTCCTTCCTCATACAAGGTGAATGATCCCACAGTGAAATAGCACTGATCAGAGTTTCCCTCTCCATTGGACAGGTTTCCTATGGCATGCACATGTTCCACAACAGCAGGGCGGGCATGTCAGAATGGGCAACTGGACAGATGCTGGGAAAGGGGATACAGAGGGCTGCAGGCAGCACATGCTGTGGTGCAGCTGGGGCACAGTGCGGACTAGGCAGATGCCTAGGTGGCACTTAGGAATGCTGAAACTGAACAGCAGCCAGACAGCAACTGATGAGGGCCCAACATTGGCACGAGAGTGTTTATCACAGTATCACAGGGGATAGTACCCAGCAGGTACCCCCAAGGGCACAGAACATTGGCAGGCGGTGTTGGGGGGAAGCGTGGATGCCTATGCAGGCACCCCTACCCCAGAACACGAACCATAGGCAGCCGCCTACCTGCACATTGGATGGCTTGAGACTGCACACCACCAGCACCACCAGCAGAAGGGCATGTCAGGATGATGGCAGAGGGGTACTGGTGGTGGAGGGGGGCAGTGGCAGCTGCCCAGAGCCGACCATGGCCTAGCCCTGTGTAGGTGGGTGCCATGCACTGCAACAGACAGGCTGTGTCTGACAAAAAACCATGGTATCTCCAGGGACTGCACTGTCTCTGTGAGCTCAGTGTGGTGTGGTGAGCACAGCCAGTGTGTTCATGAGCAGAAGGTCACAAGTTCAAGTCTCAGCTGGGGCTACTGCCAATCCAGTCCCCATATTTTATCCGCTACCAAACCATGATAGTAAGGACAAACCTTTATTGCAGAGAACATACGCATGGCTCAAACGCCTATATTTTACCCCACCGAGCACAGACACCAGAAACATGCGCATTACCTGGAGCAGAGTCCCCCAAATTTAGTCCTGGAGGCCCACAAATCATTCAGGTTTTATGCTGTCTCCAATATAAGGCCATGTCAGCATGGTGGCGGAGGGGTACTGTTGGTGGAGGGGGCAGTGGCAGCTGCCCAGAGCAGACCATGGCCTAGCCCTGTGTAGGTGGGTGCCATGCACTGCAACAGACAGGCCCTGCCGGACAAACAGTCATGGTATCACCAAGGAATGCACTGTCTCTGTGGCAACACGGTGGTGCAGTGCACACAACCAGTGTGTTTGGAGACAGAAGGCACAGGTTCAAGTCCCAGCTATGGTGCCTGCCAACCCAGTCCCCATATTTTACCCACTACTACAACGTGCTAATACAGACAGAACCTTTATTGCAGATGACGAAACATGCCCAAAACACATACATTTTACCCTACAGAGCAAAGACACCATAAACAGGCGCATTACCTAGAGCAGAGTCTCGCAAGTGCAGTCCTGGAGGGCCAAACACCATTCAGGTTCCATGCTGCCTCTAATAAAGATGCCTGTGCTGCATATCTATGCACCACCCCCATGGTATGCAGATATATCTCATGCATATTCATGTGTGACAGCATGAAAACCCGAACAGTGTTTGGCACCCCAGGACTGGAGTTGGGAACCTCTGCCGTAAAGCAGCAGCCAACAGGGGCAGACACACCCACACCCACAGGCTCCATTAGCCAATGCCTCCTGGAGAGGCAGGACATTGGGCCCTGCGTACATCTCCCATTACTAGCCCTTGCATACCTTAGCAATGCCACCCTACACCTGGGTATACGGTACACAGCTATCAAACGTTTGCTATGATTACTGGCAGATAGCAATTCCTATGTTAAGCACAGTTTGCTGATTGAGCTCCATCATAGCAACCTTTCTGCTGTCTGTGGAGTGTGCTTCAAGGTCTGGTCTCTGACAGTGCTTACCACCCTGGGGAGTGACCCCCAACAGTATTGCGTACCATATCCATGCCTGCACTGTGCCCAGGACTGGTGTGGTGGCCAGGGCTGCTAAACTCTTCTAGAGTAGCACAATGCTGGCATAGGTGTGGGAGTGTGTGTCTGTCTATCCAGTGTGTGGTGGCTGCAAACACCCTCCACCGCCCACACTGCCAGAACTGTTGCCAGTATTGGCCTGCCAATGTGCATAATGAGGAGCAAAGTACCATGAGTATAGCCCGGACAGAGTGGCCTGGCCAGGATGCATCTGCACAGGGCATAGGGCACTGGCTGGGACATTGTAGTGCCCGGCCACCACCTGAACAGACAGGGTGGCCACAGCATGTCCTGCTGGGAGATCACTCTCACCCTGACTGTGCAGTGACCACAGCATAGCTTGGCACCCCCATAGTGCTATATAATATTTCTCTTATGTGATATTTATGGGTTTCCTTATGGGGCCCAGTCACTGACTTATCTGCTTGGTGTGTATACTGACATCTCAGTTCTGGGTGCATGCATTTCCACCAGGAACATGCACTATGGACTAGCTAGCGGACTGTTTGCAGCTGGTATGTGTGTTGATGGAGTGCCTTGCAGGGTGCAGCAGCTGATGGCTTGCTGCAGGAGAATATCAGATAGTGGTGGGGTGCAGCTTAGCATATCCCGCCCCAATGTCTGTCTGCTATTGTGTTATGGATGTGTACAGAGCTGCATTGATTGCCCTGTAGGTTTCTATTCCCCAGCACGACCGGGGTTGATGGTCCCCTCTACTGCCACCATTGCAGGGAGGAGGTAGAATGTGGATCTGTTGATGGGAGACCCTGTTTGCCACTGTCAGCCCTGGAAGAGGAGAGTGGTGGTACATAATCCTCCTAGGGGTCCATAGGGGCTACACCTGACTGAGACAAACAGATATATCCAAGGTGTGTCTGCAGAAACTACTTATCTCACACATTAGCACTGCTGGGGACCCGCAACATGGCCTATTTTTGCCATGGAAGGTGCTGTGGTCCTGGTGCTGGGCGCCTCACAGTACCCGCACAATGTGACAGTGTGTAGCTACTCTGTGCCAGTAACACACACAGTCAGTACCCCCTACCAGGCCGAGGTGCTGTGGGGGTGCACATGGTCAGTTCCCCCTACCAGGCCGAGGTGCTGTGGGGGTGCATACCCCATCTTGTGATGATCTGTAGACAGCTGATTTGCATGTGCAGTGCATCATGGGTACGGGTGGGCTAACCCTATCCTGGTGACCACAGCCGACTGTCTGTGTGGTGACGTGCAGTCCCTCTGCAGCCAGCCAGGGGCTTGCTAGCAGCTATAGAGATATAGCCCACTGGTTACTTCACTGCCTGTGGAATCAGAGGTCATGGGTTCAAACCCACAGTGGGGTTATTTTATAGGGCTCCCCAAAGCATTATCTCTTTTTAATGTACATTATTGCTGCCAGCAAAAACACCCTCAGCGTACTGTACCCATAAGGTGCCTCAAAGGGTGCTTTATAGGGCGCCCTATAGGGCACCTTATGGTTACCATCCATATAAGGTGCCTTATAAGGTGTCCTATGGAGCACCTTATAGGGTGCCCTATAGGGGACATTATAGGGTGCCGTGGCGGACAGTGCACTTTATAATGTGCCCTATGGAGTGCCTTATAGGGTGCCTTATGCGGCACCTTAGGTTACGGCACGTGAGGGTGTGTTTGCTGGCAGCAATAATTAAAATACCTCAGGAAACAATACTTACATGTCAAAGCTGATGCCTCAGCCAGCCTTACGTATTGGGCACACTGGAGATGGAACTCATGACCCCTGTATCATCAGTCAGTGCCTTAACCAATGTGCTACACTGATGTTCCTCCTTGCATTTCAGCGCACCTACTTATGCTTTCCATGCGTTTAAATGCACAGTGCTGCCATCACAAACAGTGCTATGACCTTGCTGTGCCTCATAGGGCACCCTATATGGCGCCCTATACGCCACCCTTTATGCAACATTGTAGGGTGCCATGGTGGACAGTGCACTTTAAAATGTGCCCTCTGGGTACCTTATGGGGCGCCTTATGTCACAGTGCTTTCAGAGTGCGTTTGCTAGTAGCAGTAATTAAAATAAAATTAATATGCCTCAGACTGCAATGTTACACATAACAGGTAGTGCCTCAGCCAGCCTTATTCATTGGGCACAGTGGGGGATTGAACCCATGATCCCTGCACCATCGGTCAGTGTCTTAACCATTGTGGCTTTGTTCCTGTGCTTGCACATCAGTGCGCCACTTATCCTTCCCGCACACGTTAGTGCGCCGCGCACATTAGCACATGAATAATCCCGGTTTGCTTTTTTCAAACTGACACGCCCACTCCTTTTATGGCATCCCGCACAATAACGCGGCGCACACCTAACGGGGTTTTAGTAAACATACCCCTTTATCTCCCTAGCATGTCCTGCAGTATCATTGACCCAGTCAATACAGGGGTAATTGAAATCACCCATTATTATTGTGTTGTAACTTTTGTTAGCTTTTCCGATTTCTCTTAGCGTTTCATCATCCATCTGTTCATTCTGGCCAGGCACTCAGTAGTACACCGCCACTACTATCGCCTTCCCCTTTTTTCATAGGATTTTTGTCCATAGAGATTCTACAGTGTATTTTGTGGAAGAGATCCAATACAGCAGTTTGTCAACATTTAACACAGGTGGCCCTTTCATAGTATCAAGTTCCATACCATGATGTCATTATAGCAATGACTTTATTCATTATCCCCAACAACCTTGTCTCAGAGATTGGTGAGACTGCCTAGTAGGCTTTATTTCAATGCATGAGAGCTTAGGGGTATGTTTACTAAAAGGCGGTAGCGGCTTCCATGATATCGGAGCCACGGCCCTATTGAAATCAATCGAGTTGCGACTCCGATATCACACGGATGCCACTACCTCCGTTTAGTAAACATACCGCTAAGTTTCACTACTATCCATTTCAGCTAGTCTAACACAGAGGGGCAGGAACACAAACTTATTAGCATTCAGATTGTTGTACTAACTGTCAGGAAAGGGCTTTCTTCCCATGGCTGAGTAGGCTATCTCTCAGCTCCTAAGGGTGAGGAAAGAAGCAGGTCTAGATTTTGCATAGCAAACATTTTTAAACATTTAAACAACAACCATATAAGGAACAACTTTGAAAATAACTGCCAGTTTAAAGGTCTATGGACACTTGCATTCACAGAGCTCAAGCTAACTTGAAAATTCTAACTGATAGGTCCACGGGTACAAAAATGTCACTGGACGTTTCACCTGCTTTTTGTGCAAGGAGTAGGGAGGTGAATGTGGCAAGATACATTTAGGGATTTGAAAAGCAAATTTCAGTTCTTATTTTGTCTTCCCCAACTTTCTGTCATACCTCAGACTACCTGATCTTCCAGCAGCTAAATCTAGCCATGTTGTGAAAATAATGGCCAATAAGGCTGAATCTAGCTGTTAATGTCTATCGACATGGCTAGATTCAGCCTTTACGGCCGTGGACTTCCCTGGGTAAATTGCTTTGAAAACTGACCATGTAATGGGAACTCTTCCTAAAATAGGACCACCTATAAAGAGGATTTTTGTGGGTTTTGATTCCCAGGCAAAGCAGGAGTGTTTCAGCTAGTAAGCATATGTAGTGGTCAAAGGAGGATGCTCCTGAGGCGTGAAAGTGTCCCATGTGTGCAATCCACATTTTTGCTGGCCAAAAATGCAATGTGCTGACCCAGCAACTCCCAAGTTTTCTTAGCAAGGTGTGGCTGGAAGTAGAGTGCCAGACCTTACCTGCCAAGCAGTGGAGGGTAAAGTGACATCTAATGCCACAAGGATTGCTAGCAGGAATCAAAGTCTGGCCTCTTGGTCACAAGGCTATTGCTCTAACCACTAGGATACTCTTCCTCTTGTTTGATGGGCATCCCTAGAATAAAAAGTGTTACAGAGTTCAAACTAAGCATAGATAAATAGTACTATTCAGAGGAAATTGACATCTAGCAGTTCAAGATTTCCAGTTTATATTTTCTTCAAGGCAACTCTGTAATACCTATTGGCTAATGATCTTTTCTAAGTCAGCATGCACCCTAACTTATCCAAAAGCAGCAGCACCCAAGAAAATAAATGATAGAATTATAATGAGGAATATGAATTATCTTTTACAAAGAAAGTGTGTGATACTGAAACGGGATAATTTCCTCCTGTGAAGATAAACAAAATCAAGCATAATCTCTAACTGTAGACAAATTATTGGATCTTAGGTAGCACCTTTCATTTCTGATAAGAATATTTTTTGTAATTTGCATATCACTGCTTTTAATGAGTTCTTAATTTACTTTAGAATTCCCTTTATCTCTTTCAGTTCTCAGTATCTAATTATCTGTATCTGCTAAAGATCACTTACTCATTAATACAAAGTTCTGCAAGCCATTCCTGACAGATAAACATAATTTTTCTATAGAAATAGAACCAGGTCAGGCATCTTTAGAAAAAGTCATTTCATTTTTTACAAATCTCTATTTTTATATCTTAAAATCTGTTTGCAGTTTCAGTATAGAGAGGTGATACTTAAGCTCACAAGATTCACTGTAACCAATGACAAATATTTCATATACCCTTAAGGAAACATGATTTGGAACCCATTTCTCAGTAAACATTCCCTCACAAATGCCATGATAAAATGTAAATATTTATGTAACAATGTTCTACTTGCAAGGCTTAGATGCTTTTTAATAGTCCACGTTGACATTATTTTCTTTACTGATTCTTAACATTTCAATGGTTGTGATGCAATTTAAGACTTGGAAATAAAAAAATGCTATAAAGAGATAGAGTTAATAAATTATTCCAGGTCCCAGCAGAATCCTTTCTGAGGTAATTTTATAAAGCCTTTTCGGTCATTTGTGACCACATAAAAGGCCTATTATCAATGTAAAAGCATAAATATAGGCATGATTGTGCATACTTTGCTGGTAGGTGGAGATGGGGATGTGCCCTGGCAAAACATAGGCAGAGTTTTCAAGTACACGTATAGGCAGGGCTGGTGCAAGGGTATCAGGTGCTCTAGATGAAACTAAAGCCTTGCACCCCTACACAACTTGTAGACCTCTAGGACCCCTCCAAGATTTTGATAATTAAACACAGTCATAATCATTTCAGCACCATCCCTCCCAGAACAATCCTATAAAAACATGTCTATGGACATCATACTTTTAAATATTAAACTTTATTTTATAAACACATGGTGGCCCAAAAAAATGAGAACATCTCATAAATTAAAAGCTTAAATAGTTTACTTATTTACCTTTTTTAGCTATATAACGTCTTTATTTCGACAATTTCCGGTCGCCATTTTTTAAAAAAATTTGTCAATCGTTTACATCTGTCTTTTTGAATTTTTAAAAAACTTATATGCTATGAGATGTTCTCATTTTTTTTGGGCCATCCTGTATATACATAAAAAAGGAAATTTCCAATAACTACTTACAAGGGTAAATGTATTACAGTATTTATAAATTGCCCATTCATTCAGCAGGTAAAAGTATGTACTGTTGATTCTGCATTTGTGTGTCTGTTAGGACCCTTTGTTTTGCTTTAATTGGTCTTTGCTTCCCCCAATAAGCTGTAACCTTAGGTGGACACCTAGGGTTATCTTTACTAAACCGTCTTAATGTTACCGGCGTTAGTTGCAGTCTTAGGGGTATGTTTACTAAACCGTCTTAATGTTCCCGGCATTAGCTCCAGCGATAATGTGAAGAGTGCCATAAAAGGAGTGGGCGTTCCGGTCTTAAGGTAGCAATCGTGGGTTATCGCATGATAAAGTGTGACGCGCATGTTAATGCACATTAGCTTTAATTAGGTGCTCTGACCTACAACCACAGCAACAGAGGTGTAGCACAATGGTTAATACATTGTCTGATAAAACAGGGGTCCTGAGTTCAATTCCTCAGTGGGCTTAATGAGTAAGGCTATCTGAGGCATTACTGTTTGCTTTAAATCAGTGCTGTCTGAGGCATTTTCTTTTTTAATTTAAATTAGTGCTGCCAGCAAACACACCCTCACAGTGCCGTAACCTAACATGCCGCATAAGGCACTCTATAAGGAACTCCAGAGGGCACATTATAAAGTGCACTGTCCGCCAAGGCACCTTATAATGTTCCCTATAGGGTACCTTATAAGGCGCTTTATAGGGCGCCTTATAGAGTGCTTTATAGGGCGCCTTATGAGGCACCTTAAGGTTACAACACTGTGAGGGTGTGTTTGCTGGCAGCACTAATTTAAATTAAAAAAGGAAATGCCTCAGACAGCCCTATCAAATGACACCACTCTGGGATCAAACTCATGACCTCCACCTCCATAGTCAGTGAAGTAACCAGTGGGCTACATCTCTATAGCTGCCCACAAACCCCTGGCTGGCTACAGAAGGACTGCAGGTCACCACACAAACTGCCTGCTGTGGTTATCAGGATAGGGTTAACCCACCCATACCCATGATGCACTGCACATGCAGATCAGCAGTCTACAGATGATCACAAGATGGGGTATGCACCCCCACAGCACCTCGGCCTGGTAGGGGGAACTGACTGTGTGTGTTACTGGCACAGAGTTGCTACACACAGTGACATTGTGCGGGTCCTGTGCTCACTCTGAGGGTGAGGTGGGGTGCTCAGCACCAGGTCCACAGCACCTGACTTGGCTGAGATAGGCTATGCTGTAGGTTGCTATCAGTGCCAGTGTGTGATAGGTAGTCCTTGCAAAAACACCTAGGATACACCCATGTCCATCTGTATTTCCCAGTCAAGTCAAGCCCTTGTGAACTATGATGTACCCAGAATAGTGCATGTCTTATGTGGGTGCCCTGGTCACATGATTTAAGTGAAGGGGGGTGCTTTGACCCATAGGAAGATTATGTAGCACCACCCAACCCGCCCTCTGGGACTCGGGGTGGGGGACAGGATCTCCCACCAACAGATAAACATTCTACATCCCTGCAGTGGTGGCAGTAGAGAGGACCATCAACCCCAGTCCTGCTGGGGAACAGGCACCCTACAGGGCAGTCAATGCAGAATTGTACACATCCATAAGGCAATGGCAGACAGACAGTAGGCCCGGAAATGCTCTGCTGCCTCACAAAACTATCTGACATTCTCCAGCAGCAAGCACAGTGAGTCTCCAGCCATTGCACCCTGCAAGGTGCTCCAGCCATACACACACTAACTGCAGACAGTCTGCTAGCAAGTCTATAGTGCATGTTCCTGGAGCAGATGAGTGCACCCAAAATTGGGATGTGAGCACACACACCAAACAGATAAGTCAGTGATTGGGCCCCAGAACAGAGAACCCATAAATATCACTTAAAATTTTTTTTATATAACACTATGGGGGAACCTAGCCATGCCGTGGCCACTGCTCAGTCAGGGTGAGAGTGACCTCCCTGTCCGTGCAGGTGGTGGCTGGGCACTACAATGTCCCAGCCATTGCACTATGCCCTGTGCAGATGCATCCTGCCCAGGCCGCCCTGTCCGGGCCATACCCACAGTACCTTGCTCCTCATTATGCACATTGGCAGGCTAACACTGGAAACAGTGCAAGCAGTGTGGGCTGAGTAAGGTGTAGGCAGCCACAACACACTGGATAGAGAACACACACTCCCACACCTATGCCAGCATTGTGTAAATATAGAGGCTTTTGGCAGTCCTGGCCACCACACCAGTCCTGGGCACAGTGCAGGCATGCCTATGGTACACAATACTATTGGGGTCATTCCCCGGGGTGGTAAACACTGTCAGAAACCAAAATTGAAACACACTCCACAGATATCAGAAAGGTTGCTATGATGCAACATGTGATAAGGAAGCTTATCATAGCTCAGGTAGGAGCTATAGAAAAGATGATGTGACTCTGAACAAGCAACCTGTCAGTTTTGGTAGAAGCAAGAAAACAGAGTTTTCACATAAAAGACAACCAGTCCCAGAATGCACCAGGTTTCCAGCAGCCATGAGAGGGGCTGAAGTGAGAAAACGTGTGTGCAATCAAGAGAGCTATGAGGTAATCCCTAAGCACTCATCTCAAAGGGCAGGGCATGATTCAACACAGCTGCGCTGTGTTAGGGAGGAGCACACATTAGGACAGAATAAGAATAGAGCTTATTCTACAGATAACAGCTTCAGGGAGAGCTTCAGCAACGGCTACAAGCTCCAGCCCAGCTACAGGTTTAAGCATCACCTGGAGAAACAGAAGCCAAGCCAAGCGGATAGAGAAAGAAGGAAACTCTCTGGAAGGAAGAGAAGAAAGGCCATTGGAAGGTCTGGGAGAACCCAAGGCAGTACCTATACTGGGAGGTATTCCAAATGCCAGCAGAGTCCATTGGACTGGAGTCAGCCAGAGGAATGGAATGGCAGAGATAGGAATCACCAGTGGCTACCTGGAAGAGAGAAGACTGCACGTGGAAAGGACTTTCAGACCTATGCCAAAAGGTATGTGAGGGAAGATCCAGTGTCCAGGGATCAAGATTGGAAGGCTGGACATCAGAACTGGATTACATACTGGCCAGGATATACAGAGAGGAATTATGATAGCAGGAGAGGCTCAGATATGAACACTGATCCAGACCCTATCTATAATAGTGAATGGCAGCAAGGGAATAAGCATTCTCATGATAGTGCCTTATGGAAAGACTCGTCTGTGCCAATGTATGATAGTGACCCTATGCTGATTGATGAAGGGGGAGATACAGCAGATGAAACTATTCATTACATGGACTGTTCTCTATCTAAATGCTATTGCTAGCTTTCTGTGAGCAAACACCTCAGCCATCACAAAGAAACCTAACTTTGTTCTTTATTTCCACTGCAAACAGCTCTTAAAGCAGGATTTGGGTTCACACAGTAGCAGCCAGCCAGCTAAAGGCTTTCAGCTGGTCAATTGATAGTAATTAAAGCTGCACCTGATTGTGTGTGTGAGCAAGGAAGAATCACTGCTGGGATCTGCGTGGAAAATAAGCAGAAGTTAACCTAACAAGCAAAGTATTCATTTCTTTGTGCCTTTTTGGTAATTATTTGCTAAGAAAACATTAGCTAATTGCCTGACAAGCTGAAGGTTGTTTTCTGATTTGCTTTGTGACTTTATGTTATCCATTTAAACACTGCAAGCAAGTAACCTCATTTATATTGCTAACAAGCATACTTGTGCTGGGTGAATTAAACCCCATCAATAAAAGAAGTATTTTATTGGCCTTACCACTGGTATCACAACTCAATTATTGTCTTCAGCTGTGTTTGGGAGTGAATGAACTACATTATCCACAATACCTTGCAAGAATCATATGAATATATGCATCGTCAAGATCGTGTAAGTTCTCACCCTAGGCAGCCATCTGACAAACTCTATCAGCAAATTGTGCTTAACTTAGGAATTGCTATCTGTCATTAATCATAGCAACCTTTTGATATATGTGGAACGTGTTTCCACGTTTAAGACAGCATTGCTAAGGTATGAAGGTGCTAGTATTGGTAGATGCTGCTGCGTGCAGGGCCCAACAGCCTGACTCTCCATGAGGCTTTGGATAGTGGAGCCTGTGGGTGTGGGTATTTATGCCCCTGTTGGCCGCTGCTCTAGGGCAGAGGTTCCCAACTCCGGTCCTGCTGAGCCAAACACTGTTCGGGTTTTCATGCTGTTCCTAATGAATATGCATGAGATACATTTGCATACCATGGGGGCGGCGCATACAAATGCAGCACAGGCATATTTATTGGAGACAGCACGAAACCTGAATGGTGTTTGGCCCTCCAGGAATGCAGTTGGGAAACTCTGCTCTAGGTATTGCACATGTTTATGGTGTCTATGCTCTGTAGGGTAAAATATAGGTGTTTCAGGCATATTTATTTTATCTGCAATTAAGGTTCCATCTTTATTACCATGGTTTAGTACTACGTAAAATATGGGGACTGGGTTGGCAGGAGCCAAATCTGGGACTTGAATTTATTTTTTTTTTTAAATTCTTTATTTTCGTTTTATATCAACAAAGGAAAAGGAAGACATACAGCTAAAAGACAAATACATAACGTGTAATACATACACCAAAGTAAACCCCTACCACCCCCCTCCCCCCTGCTTCTTCTCTAGAAAACTAAGCATTCCCGAAGCGGGCGTGTACTTACATTATTGTGTTACAAAACCTAACGGTGATCTAAAACATGATGAGTGCACATTATACAGGCATGTTGGAGCAATGAGCAGATTGTACATAATCATTAAGCATCTGCCATTTAGACAAGCAAGAGTGAGTTTGGACATGGGGAATAGCTCTCCGAGGTATCTGCTCATATTTACTATATAAGCAGACGAGGTTCCACCATTCATTGACAGTAAGTCGAGAGCTATCCTTCCAATTCCTCGTGATTAAGCATATGGCTATACCCAGCATGAAATCAAGGAGAAAGCGACCCTTCTTAGGAAGAGAGGGGACCTCCACCACAGAGCGGAGTCCCACGACCTTCCAAGAGAGAGGTTCATGAAAGTGTAAGATAAATTGAATACGACCCCAGACCCGCCCCCAATAGACCTGCAGTTGAGGACATTCATAAATAACATGAGCGAAGGTTCCCACAGCAGTATGGCAAGACCAACACAGGTCCCTAGCATTTGGGTTCCATTTGGCTATTTTCTCTGGGGTATAAAAGCATCTGTGTGCAAAGAAGAAGAGAGTTTGGGTAACAGAGGCAGACCGGGAAACCCGCACTACTTTACTCCAGAAAACGCTCCATTGCACAGGGGTTAAAGTGGTTTGCAGTTCGCGCTCCCAGGCTTGTTGGGCTCTAAAAGTGTCCGTGTCTGTACCCTGACAAATTATTTTATAAAATTTAGAGGCTACCCCATGTGTACTACTAATGGAGTGAACTATCTCTAATAGCCCATCCTCAGTAGGGGCAGAGGGCGGCATGATTCGAGCACTTTTGAGGCAGTGTTGAAGCTGCATCAATTGAAAGTAGTGTGTCGCTGGTAACGCAAATTCCTTTTGTAAATCAGAAAAGGTTTTCCAACGAGCTGCGGAGAAAAGCTGTTGGGGTGTCCAGATCCCCCTGGAGTACCAGGGTTTCCAGGCTATTGTTCTATTTAGGACTTGAATTCTGGAGTTATTCCATAGCGGGAGTCCGTCCTGAGGACATACATTCGGGCCCAGTGATAGAATGAGAGTGTTAAAGGCCGCAAGAGTATCGACAATCATTGGTGGATGGCGGGTGTCTACTTGATAGGACATACCGGGGAGATGGGTCAACGGAATTGGGCTACTAAGCTCCTCTTCTATGTCAAGCCAAACTGGTCTGCTGTCTGTTGAGGCATCTAGCCATCGGGCACCTTGCTTAAGTAGAAAGGCTTGATGATATCTAAGAAAATCAGGAAATCTGGTACCCCCTCGTTCCTTTGCAGACTGCAGTTTATGTTTAGCTATCCTCGGTGGCTTGCCCTGCCAGAGATAACGGACGAGAAGGCCCTCAATATCTTTATAAGTATGTAACGGAAGTAAGCATGGCAGCATTTCTAAAATGTAGTTCACTTTGGGGACTATCATCATTTTCACAGTTTCTAAGCGGCCCCACCATGTGAGAGATAAGGGAGACCAACGATTTGTGAGTTCACGGACTTTGGAGACTACCTCTTTGGCATTAAAACTGATAGTGTCTTCTAAAGGAGAACAGTAATGGACCCCGAGATACTTCACCATGCGGGATTGCCAAAGGAAGGGAAAGGCCTGCATGTCAGCCTCATGTACCCAGCGGTTCAGTGGGAATGCTACAGATTTGGTCCAGTTAATTTTATAGCCCGATAATTGTGAGTATCCGTCAATCAGATCCAAGACAGCTGGAACCGAGTCGAGGGATACGAAGAGCATAAGGTCATCTGCATATGCAGAGAGTTTAATCTCCCTATGACTAAAGGGGACACCTCGAATACGTGCAGACTGTCTAATAAGGAGGGCTAGAGGTTCAAGAGCGAGATCAAAAAGCATTGGTGATAGGGGGCAACCTTGACGCGTGCCTCTTTGGAGGTTAAATGGCTGAGATTTGATGGCGTTTACACAAATACTGGCGACGGGTTGAGTATACATGACTTGGAGATATCGGAGGAAGCCCTCTCCAAAGCCATACCATCGGAGAACTGCAAATAAGAAGGGCCATTCTAGACGATCAAAGACTTTTTCGGCATCCAGGGAAAGACCCACCCATGGATGGTCGAGATTGGCAGCACTAGATAGCACATGGCACAAGGTCCGAGCATTGTCAGCAGTTGATCTGCCGGGTATAAAACCGCATTGGTCGGGGTGAATTAGGGTAGCCATCATGTCAGATAGCCGGGTGGCCAAGATCGTTGCGAAGATCTTATAGTCGGCATTAAGTAGGGAGATTGGACGGTAGTTGGCGGTCAGTAGCGGGTCTCTGCCTTCTTTCTCAAATACAACCACATTAGCTGCAGAAAAGGATCCCAAAGAGGATGTATCTACCACAAGGGCAGTAAAATTGAGTTTTAAATAGGGAACTAAATCTGCACTGAACGTTCTGTAGAATTCGGTCGGGAGACCATCGGGCCCAGCGGCACGGCCCGAGGCTGTTCGTTTTAGGGCAGATTGGATCTCTGAAGTAGAGAAGGGTTCATCCATCGCATCCCTATCATCTTCAGAGAGGGTCGGCCGCTGAATGCCAGAAAGCAATCGCTCGAATGTCTCTGACGAGAACTCACATTCAGATTGATATAGGCGGGTATAGAAATCCCGAAAGAGCTCTACAATGTCGGAGTCTGTGGTCACTATGCCCCCTCCCTGTGGAGCTCGAAGGGCCGCAACGCGTTTGGCTTCTTTTTGACCTTTCAAGGCATTGGCTAAGAGTCGACCGGCTCGGTTGTTTTCACGATAATATGTCCCTCGCTGAAGCTCAATACTCTTAGAAGCTGCAGTTGAGAGGATTGAATTATATTGAAAACGGAGACGCTATAATCGAATTAATACACATGGGTCAGTGCGTGAAGTTAGAACTCGTTCGCCTGCTTTTATTTGTTGGTCTAGTATGAGCAGCTGCTGTTTACGTTGTTTCCGCAGGCGGATTTGATAGCTAGTGATCGTTGCCCGAATGGCCGCTTTGAAGCCCTCCCACCAAGCCCAATTCGCAGTATCTTGGGGTAGATTAAAATGGAAGTAATCCTGTATGGCTGCTCGAATTTCTGACTGGAACTCTGGCTGAGTTAACAGGGCTCTATCAAAGAACCAGGCTCCCGAGTTTCCCTGGGGTGCAGTAGTGTGTAATTGAAAGGAAATGGCAGCATGATCTGAAATATGTTGGGAGTGAATCTTTGCAGTGTCCACCTGAGGAACTAACAGTTTTGAGATTAGAAAGAAGTCTATGCGAGACTGAGATTTATGAGGGGAGGAGAAGAAGGTGAAGTTAAGCTCATTGGGGTGTAGTAACCTCCATAGATCAACTAAAGCAAGATCCTTGATCAGGGAGGTAAGCGTGGCGTGACTCTTGGGGGGACCACTCGTCCTAGGCGGCTGTTTGTCAATCAGGGGATCAAGGACTAGATTGAAATCCCCCCCAATGATCAATGAAGTATTAGCAGAAGCCTGCGCAACCTGAGCAATGGTAGCAAAAAAGGCAGGGTCATCAACATTAGGAGCGTAAAGGCATATACATGTAACTTCAAGGCTACCTATCTTGAGGTGAACTCTAGACCATCTACCTTCTGTATCTGAGCTAGTCGCAATAACAGTAGCATGCAAAGATTTCCTAACCAGTATGGCAACCCCACATTTCTTAGAAACGGCTGGGGAATAGGCGGCCACCATGTAAGGTTTAATATTGAGTTTAAGAGTTTCCTTCGAATTTAAATGCGTTTCTTGGAGAAAAATCAGATCCGCTGCTTCCTGACTGAGGTAGCTTAGGATTTTCTTCCATTTTATCGGATTATTGATGCCTTTTACGTTCAATGAGAAAATCTTACATGGTGCCATCAATCGGTAATAGACATTTTAGGTAAGGGCGCTTGATAACATATAACATAAGCAGAATCTGTACAACAATGTCATAATCACCGAGTATTCTGGCTAATACACCCCATATTGAAAAGTATGTACCAACGTATCTTAGAGAAGAAGCAAAACCCCCAAAGAATATGGCGACCATATGTCTGCGGGAGGAGGCCCTAGAGAGGAAATAGAAAGACATGTAAAAAAAAGAAAAGAAACACCAGAGTCCATAATAACACTGTCTCTGATACTCATCGAGGCTACTGTGGGTAGATGGAGTCGGGTCACAGATACCATCAAGAGTAAGGCAACAGACTGCCCACGCCAGACTCTTTGCTAGGCTGCGGCAGATCCAATATGGCAGGTACAGCGGATATGAGGAGACTTGCAGGAATATTCTGGAAGTCAGCGCATCAAGTCGGCTTCTTTGGAATCCAAAAACTCCGCTAGTAGATCAGGGTCCTCAAATGTTCTTGTCTGATTGTGAAGCGTGACTCGGAGCTTGGCCGGGTACATCAGGCCATAGCGTGCTTGTAGTTGTTGAAGCCTCGGCCGGAATTCCAGAAAGCGCTTTCGGCGGTCGACCGTGGGTTTAGCCAAGTCGGGATAGAAGGAGATCTTGTGGCTCTCAAACTCCATATGGCCCTTTGCCCGAGAGGCACTTAGAATTTGCTCCACGTGTTGATATCTCAATAGTCGAAAAATGATAGGCCGCGGGGTCTTCCTGTTGAGCGTTATGCTTGTGGGTACACGATGAGCGCGATCAATCTCCAAATCTTTGGTAAAGGTGATTTGGAGCAGGGAAGGGAGGATTTTGCATAAAAACTCTTTCATGTCTCCCGATTCCGCTCCCTCCGGTATGCCCACGAGTCGTATGTTGTTGCGGCGCGCTCTATTATTGCCATCTTCCACCTCTTTCTGCAAGGCCCGCACCTGTCGTTCAACTTTGTCGAGTTTGGACAACCGGGCCGCATGGGAGTCCAATATGCTCTCCATTTTGTCCTGACGCGAAGAAAGCCCTTCTAGCTTGCTTTGCAGCACACCAAAATCTTCCCGCAGCGCTCGGAGTGCTTCACCGTTTGCCTGCACAAGGTTTTTGACCCCTCTAATCTCTACGAGGATTTCCTGCTGCATTTCGGGGCCCTCGCACAAGGCTGGCCCCTTCTGCGGGGACGGAGGTTCAGTTTTGGAACGTTTGCCGTGAGAAGCCGCTGGAGATCCAAATTCCAGGCGCGTTGGTTTGGTCCCCGCCATCTCACCAATGTGCCCCGGCAAGATCAGAGTAGAAGTTCCAAGTATGTGAGGTGTTAATTCAGGATTCTGAGTAGGCCTCTCGGGAGCCTCAGCGTTATGCGACCATCCCGCTGGACATCAGGCTCCGCCCCCCTAGGACTTGAATTTATGACCTTCTGCTCATGAACACATTGGCTGTGTGTACTGCACAACACATTTGCCACAGAGACAGTTCATTCCCTGGAGATACCATGACATGCCATGGTCACTGCTCAGTCAGGGTGAGAGTGACCTCCCAGCAGGACATGCTGTGGCCACCCTGTCCGTGCAGGTCGTGGCTGGGCACTACAATGTCCCAGCCATTGCACTATGCCCTGTGCAGATGCATCCTGCCCAGGCCACCCTGTCCGGGCCATACCCACAGTACCTTGCTCCTTATCATGCACATTGGCAGGCTAACACTAGAAACAGTGCAAGCAGTGTGGGCTCAGTAAGGTGTAGACAGCCACAACACACTGGATAGACAGACACACACTCCCACAGCTATACCAGCATTGTGTAAATATAGAGGCTTTTGGCAGCTTTGGCCACTACACCAGTCCTGGGCACAGTACAGGCATGGCTATGTTATGCTATACTGTTGGGGTCACTCCCTGGGGTGGTAGACACTGTCAGAAACCAAAACTGAAACACACTCCACAGATATCAGAAAAGTTGCTTTGATGCAGCTCTATCAGCAAATTGTGCTTAACTTAGTAATTGCTATCTGCCATTAATCATAGCAACATTTTGATACATATGTAACGTATTCCCAAGTTTAGGGCGGCATTGCTAAGGTATGCAAGTGCTAGTATTGGGAGATGCTGCTGCGTGCAGGGCCCAACAGCCTGACTCTCCATGAGGCGTTGGATAGTGGAGCCTGTGGGTGTGGGTGTTTATGCCCCTGTTGGCCGCTGCTCTAGGGCAGAGGTTCCCAACTCCGGTCCAGGTGGGGCAAACAATGTTCAGGTTTTCATGTTGTCTCTAATGAATATGCATGAGATACATTTGCATACAATGGGGGCAGCGCATACTAATGCAGCACAGGAATATTTATTAGGGACAGCATGAAACCTGAATGGTGTTTGGCCCTCCAGGACTGCAGTTGGGAAATTCTGCTCTAGGGATTGCACATGTTTATGGTGTCTGTGCTCTGTAGGGTAAAATATAGGAGTTTCGGGCATGTTTATTTTATCTGCAATAAAGATTCTGTCTTTATTACCATGGTTTAGTACTGGGTAAAATATGGGGACAGGGTTGGCAGGAGGCACAGCTTGAACTTGTGACCTTTTGCGCTTGAACACACTGGCTGTGTGTACTGCACCACACTGCTGCCATAGGGACAGTTCATTCCCTGGAGATAACATGACTGTTCATCAGACAGACCCTGTCTGTTGCATTGCACGGCACCCACCTAAATGGGCCTAGGCACTGGTCTGCTCTGGGCAGATGCTACTGCCCCCTCTGCCACCAGCACCCCTCCACCACCACGCTGCCATGCCATTATGCCTGTGGTGCTGGTGGTGCGCAGTCCCAGGCCATCCAGTATGCCGGTAGGCATCTGCCTATGGTGTGGGTTCTCGGGTAGAGGTGCCTACATGGACATGCATGCTTCCCCCCCCCCCCCCCACTGCCTGCCTATGACATGTGCCCTTGGGGGTACCTGCTGGGTAATCTCCTCTGTGACACTGTGGGACACACACTCGTGCCAATGTTGGACCCTCGTCAGTTGCTGTCTTACTGCTTTACAGTTTTGGCATTCCTATGTGCCACCTAGGCATCTGTCTAGTACGCGCTGTGCCCCAGCTGGACCACAGCATGTGCCGCCTGCAGCCCCCTGTATCCCATTTAAAGCATCAGTACAGTTGCTCTTGCCTACGTGCCCACTCTGCTGTTGCTGCATATGTGCACGCCATGACAAACCTGCCCAATCTAAATGGCAGAAACCCTGATCAGCACTATTTCAACGTGGGATCTTTAATTTTGTAGGGGGACAGAGCATAGACCCTTCCAAACATGAAATCTTAATTTATACGCTTTGTCAGTAGTGTTGCTTTATGTTTATCATTAATATCACTATTGTCCAGCTTGGTTATTGGGATTTTAGATGTGGTTCTGGTCCTTTTATATGTTTATTTGCCTCTTTGTTACTTGCACATGTATCACAACTATTACTTTTCTGGTTTCCCTGCCTTTGCTGCACATTGCTGACTGAAATGGTTTCTCTTTCCTGCAAATGTGCCTTAACACGAGGGTTTTACTGGCGTTAGTGTTCAGACCCGGATTTCACAGCATTAGTGTGCTTGGAGCCTCTCCTCTCCCACTCTCCGCCCATTGACCCCTTCTCTCCGCCCTCTGGGAAGCCTTACTCCACCCTTCAGAACTGGATTTCACAGCGTTAGTGTGCCTTAGCACTGCCACTGCATTATAGCGCACTAAGTGACGTTATCGCATGATAATGTTACGTTATCGTGCGATAACGTCACTTATCGCATGATAATTCCACCGCTGCAACGTTAGTAAACATATACCCTAGGCTGCCTAGTATTTGGGCCAACACTGCATATAGATTATAAACACCTTAATTTACACGTGTAGGTTAATAATCTCTGTATGGACATTTATACCTGCTCTAAAGTAGATGTAAGCGCCTGTGCCTGTTTTTAAGGTGTCTTATCTGCCACTTACATTGGTACTATATAAAGACACATAGGGGTATGTTTACTAAACAGCGCTGATGTCGCAGTGGTGACGTTTCACGCGATAACATTTCAGGCGTCGTTAAGGCACACAGAGGGTGGAGTAAGTGTCTCCAGAGTGCGGAGAGAAAGGGTCAATGGGCAGGGAAAGGGAGGGGAGAGGCTCCAGGAACACTAATGGCAGGATTTTAAGACCAGAACATTAGCATGAGTAAAAGCCTGCGTTAGAGGCACAAGTGCAGGAGGAGAAACCATTTATGTCAGCAATGTACAGCCTAGGCATGGAGACCCAGAAATGTGATAGTAGTGCTACATATGCAGAAACACCATAGTGCCCACGTATGAAAGGACACTATCGTGAGGCTACAAATGGGGTACAAGGGGCTGCAGGCGGGACATGCAGTGGGGAAGCTTGGGCACAGGGAGGACTAGGCAGATGTCTAGGTGGCATATAGGAATACAGGAACGGAATATCAGCAGGACAGCAACTGACCAAGGTCAAACATGCCCACGAGTGTGTGTTGCACAGTGTCCCAGGGGTCAGTACCCAGTAAATACCCCAAAGGGCACATAACATTGACAGGTGGTGCTGGAGGAAGCGCGGATGTCTATGTAAGCACCCCTACCCCAGATCCCACACCATAGGCAGCCGCCTACCAGCATACTGGATGGCCTGGGACTGCGCACCACCAGCACCACCGTCATAAGGGCATGTCAGCATGGTGGGGGAGGGGTGATGGTGGTGGAGTGGGCAGTGGCAGCTGCCCACAGCAGACCAAGGCCAAGCCCTGTTTAGGTGGGTGGCATGCAGTGCAACAGACGTGGTCTGTCTGAAGAACAGTCATGGTATCCCCAAGATATAACCTGATTCTGTGGCAACAGTTTAGTTCAGTACACACAGCCAGTGTGTTCAGGAGCAGAAGGTCACAGGTTCAAGCCCCAACTGTGGCTTCTGCAGACCTTGTCCCTATATTCTACCCTACAGAACACATACACCATAAACCTGTGCACTCCCTAGAGCAGAGGTTCCCAACAGCAGTCCTGGAGGCCCAACACCATTTAGGGTTTCATGCTGTCCCTAGTTAAAATGCATGAGATGCATTTGTATGCACTGCCCCCATTATATGCAAATATAACTCATGCATATACATTAGGGATAACCTGAATGGTGGTTGGCCTCCCCAAGGACCAGAGTTGGGAACCTCTTCCCTAGAGCATCAGCCAAAGGGGCACAAACACCCATACCCACAGGCCTCACTATCCTTATCCTCATGGAGAGTCAGGCTTTTGGGCCCTGCGCAGAGCAGCAGCTACCACTACTACCACCTGCATACCTTAGCAATGCCATCATAAACATGGAAACACACTCCATATATATCAAAATGTAGCTATGATGAATGTCAGATAACAGATCCTACATTAAACACAAATTGGTAACAGAGATTCATCATAGCAACCTTTCTGATATATGTGGAGTGTGTTTCCTTTTTGTTTGTTTTCTGACAGTGTTTACCACCCTGGAGATTGACCATAACAAAAATGAGTATGTTAGCAATGCCTGCACTGTGCCCAGGACTGGTGTGGTGGCCAGGGCTGCCAACCACCTCTATCTTTGCATAATGCTGAAATAGGTGAGGAAGTGTGTGTATGTATATCCAGTGTTTTGTGGCTGCTTACACTTTACAGAGCCCACAATTCTTACACTGTTTCCAGCGTTAGCCTGCAAATGTGCATAATGAGGAGTAAGGTATTGTGGGTATGGCCCAGACAGGGTGGTCTGGGAAGGATGCATCTGCACAGGGCATAGGGCAATGGCAGGGATATTGTAGTGGCTGACCACCACCTGCATGGACAGGGTGGCCACAGCATGTCATGCTGGGAGGTCAGTCTCCCCCTGACTGAGCAATGACCATGGCATGTCTAGGTTCCCACATAGTGCTGTACAATTTTTCTCTTAAGTGATATCTGTGTGGTCCTTGTTTTAGAGCCCAATCACTGAGATACCTGTTTGGTGTTTGTGCTTACATCCCACATCTGTGTGTATGTTGTTTCTCTAGGAACATGCATTATGTACTGGTTAGCAAACTGTCTGCAGTTGGAATCTATATGGCTGCAACACCTTGCAGGGTGCAGTGGGTGTGGACTGACTTTGCCCTCCGCTGGTGAATGTCAGATTGTAGTTGTAGATGAGATTTTCCAGGCCTACTGCTTGTCTGCCACTGCCCTATGTTGTAAGTACAGATCTGAATTGACTATCCTGGAGTGTGCCCATTCCCCAGCAGGACCGGTGTTGATGGTCCCCTTTACTACCTCCATTGCAGTAATGTAGAGTATGGTTCTGTTGGTGGGAGATACTGTCCCCCACCCTGACCGAGAGAGAGTGGGTTGGGTGGTGCTACAGAAACCACATGTGGGTCCAAACACCACCCTTCTCTTATTACAAGTGACCATGGTAACCACACAGAATATGCACTATTCTGGGCACATCATAGTCCACAAGGGCTAGACACGATTGAGAAATACAGATTGATGCAAGTGTATCCTAGGTGTGTCTATAAGAACACACTGGTACTGATGGGGACCTGCAGCATAGCCTATCTCAGCTAAGACAGGTGCTGCAGACCTGGTGCTGGGCACCCCATCTCACCCTCAGGGTTAGCACAGGAACCGCACAATGTCACGGTCTGTAGATACTCTGTGCCAGTAGCACACACAGTCAGTTCCCCCTACCGGACTGAGGTGCTGTAGAGGCGCATACCCCATCTTGTGTTCAGATGTAGACTGCTGATCTGCATGTGCAGTGCATCATGGGTATGGGTGGGTTTACCCTATCCTGGTAACCACAGCAGACAGTTTGTATGGTGACCTGCAGTCTTTCTGTAGCCAGCCAGTGCTGTGTTAGAAGCTATAGAGGTGTAGCCCACTGGTTACTACAATGACTGCTGAGGCAGGGGTCATGAGTTTTATCCCACAGTGGTGTTATTTAATAGACCTGCCTGAGTCATTTCCTTTTATTTCGTGTAACAGTCAGACACATCTCTACAATCTGTGCTGCCAGCAGAAACACCCTCACCTCAGTGCCCTAACCTAAGGTGCCTCATAGTGCGCCCTATAGGGAGCCCTATAAGAAGACCTATAAAGCACCCTATAGGGCACCCTATAAAGCACCCTATATGGCACATTATAAGGTGCCTTGGCTGACATGGCACTTTATAATGTGCCCTATGGAGTGCCTTATAGGGCGCCTTATGAGGCACCTTAGGTTACGACACTGTGAGGGTGTTTTTGCTGGCAGCACAGATTTAAATTAAAAGGAAATGCCTCAGACAGCCTTATTAACTAGTAGCACTGCAGGATTGAACTCATGACATCTGTCTCCACAGTCATTGTGGTAACCAATGGGCTACATCTCTATAGCTTTTAACACAGTGCTGGCATACACTTAAGGTTAACGCTCGTTCACGTGACAAGGCACCCTCTATCACGCGATACAGATTCATTGGTACCTTGCCGCTGGAACACCCACTTCCTTATATGGGATTCTTCATGTTAACGCTGCAACTAGCGCCGATAACATTAGGATGGTTTAGTAAACATCCCCCTTAGGGGTATGCTTAAACAGTGCTAACATCGTATTGGCGACATTATCGCACGATAAAGTATCATTATCGCGCGATAACGTTACATTTCGCACAATTACATCTCCAGCAGCGTTAAGGCACATAGAGGGTGGATTAAGTCTTTCGAGAGGGTGGAGAGAAGGGGTCAATGGGTGGAGAGTGGGCGAGGGAGAGGCTCCAGGCACAATAACGCTGTGAAATGAAGCGCCAGTGAAAACCTCGTGATAGAGGCACTTTTGCAGGAGAGAGAAACCAGTTCAGTCAGCAATGTACAGCAAGGGCAGGGAGTCCCAGAAAAGTGATAGCAGTGCTACATGTGCAGCAACAGCATAGTGCCCAAGTACGAAAGGGCACTACGGTGAGTCTGCAAATGGGGTACAGGGGGCTGCAGGCAGGATATGCAGTGGGGCAACTGGAGCACAAGGTGAGCTAGGCAGATGCCTAGGTGCCACATAGGAAGGAAGATATGAAAAATCAGCATGACAGCAACTGACCGAGGGCAAACATGTCCACGAGTGTGAGTCCCCCAGTGCCCCAAAGGACATTAACCAGCAGGTACCCCAAAGGGCACATAACATTGGCAGGCGGTGCCGGGGGAAGCATGGATGTCTATGTAGGCACCTCTACCTCAGATCCCACACCATCGGCAGCTGCCTACTGGCACACTGGATGGCCTGGGACTGCGCACCACCAGCACCACCGGCAGGGCATGTCAGCATGGTGACGGAAGGGTGCTGGTGGTGGAGGGGGCAGTGGCAGCTGCCCATAGCAGACCAAGGCCAAGCCCTGTTTAGGTGGGTGGCGTGCATTGCAACAGACAAAGTCTGTCTGAAGAACAGTCATGGTATCCCCAGGCAATGACCAGCCTCTGTGGTAACAGTTTGGTGCAGTACATGCAGCCAGTGTGTTCAGGGGCAGAAGTTCACAGGTTTAAGTCCCAGCTGTGGTTTCTGTAGACCTTCTCCCTATGTTTTACCCTACAGAATACATACACCATAAACATGTGCACACCCTAGAGCAGCAGCCAACAGGGGCACAAACACCCACACCCACAGGCCCCACTATCCATATCCTCATGGAGAGCCAGGATTTTGGGCCCTGCACGGAGCAGCAGTCACCACCACTACAACCTGCATACCTTAGCAATGCCATCATAAACATGGAAGCACACTCCATATATATAAAAAGGTTGTTATGATGAATGTCAGATAATAGATCCTACATTAAACACCAATTGTTAACAGATTCATCATAGCCACCTTTCTGATATATGTGGAGTGTGTTTCCTTTCTGTTTGTTTTCTGACAGTGTTCACCACCCCAGAGAGTGACCATAACAGTATTGAGTACCTTAGCAATGCCTGCACTGTGCCCATGACTGGTGCCAGGGCTGCCAACCACCTCTATCTTTGGACAATGCTGAAATAGGTGAGGAAGTGTGTGTATGTCTATCCAGTGTTTTGTGGCTGCCTACACCTTACAGAGCCCACAATTCTTACACTGTTTCCAGCGTTAGCCTGCCAATATGCATAATGAGGAGCAAGGTATTGTGGGTATGGCCCAGACAGGGCGGTCTGGGAAGGATGCATCTGCACAGGGCATAGGGCAATGGCAGGGATATTGTAGTGGCCGACCACCACCTGCACGGACAGGGTGGCCACAGCATGCCATGCTGGGAGGTCAGTCTCACCCTGACTAAGCAGTGACCATGGCATGTCTAGGTTCCCACATAGTAACATGCATGGTTTCTCTTAAGTGATATCTATGGGTTATTTTTTTCTGTGGCCCAATCATTGATGTGCTTGATGTTTGTGCTTACATCTCACTTTTGGGTACACAGTTTTTCCAGCAACATATACTAGCTATCAGATTGCCTGCAGTTAGCATGTGCATGGCTGGAAATCTTTGCAGAGTGCAGTGGTTGAAGACTGAATGTGCTCTCTGCTGGTGAATGTCAGATTGTGGTGGGGTGGGGCAGCTTTGCTTTTCTAGGTCTACTGCCTATCTGCCAGTTCCCTATGTGATAAGTACAGATCTGCATGTCTTCCCTGGAGGGTACCTATTCCTCAGCAGGACTGGGGTGGTGGTCCCCTCTACTGCCTACGATGTCGAGTGTGGATTTGTTGGTGGGAGACCCTGACCCAGTGAGGGTGGGTTGGGGGGTGCTGCGTAATCCGCTTTTGGGTCCAAACACCACCCTTCTCCTATAACAAGTGACCATGGCAACCACATAGGATATACACTATTCTGGTTGCATCATAGTCCACAAGGACTAGATGTGACTGGGAAATACAGATGGACACAGGTGCATCTTAGGTGTGCCTGTAGGAACTACCTATCACACAGTGGCACTGATGGGGCTCTACAGCACAGCTTGTCTTATCCAAAACCAGGTTCTGTGAACCTGGTGCTGGGCACCCCACCTCACCCTCAGGGTGAGCACAGGAACTGCACAATGTCACTGTCACTGTTCCCCCTACCAGGCCGAGGTGCTGTGGAGGCGCATACCCCATCCTGTGATCATATAGAGACTGCTGATCTGCATGTGCAGTGCATCGTGGGTAAGGGTGGGTTTACCCTATCCTGGTAGCCACAGCAGACAGTTTGTGCGGTGACCTGCAGTCTTTCTGTAGCTAGCCAGCTCTGTGCCAGAAGCTATAGAGATGTAGCTCACTGGTCACTGTAATAAGTGTGGATGCAGAGGTCATAAGTTCAATCCTGCAGTGGTGTTATTTAATAAAGCCTGTCTGAAGGATTTCCTTTTAATTTAAATCAGTGCTGCCAGCAAAAACACTCTCACAGTGCCATAACCTAAGGTGCCTCATAGGGCGCCCTATAAAGAGCCATATAGGGCACATTATAATGTGCCCTATCGGGCGCCTTATGAGGCACCTTAGGTCATGGCTTATTCCTCAAAGGTGGAATAAGCAGCACTTTTGCCACAATCAGGTCTGGGGTCCTCCCCGGAGCTGGGGCTAGGTGCGGTGGGGGTGTCCTTGCCACCCGATCCAAGCCACGACAGGCTAGCCTTGGGTTGGGAGGTGGGGAAAAGGGGGACTGGGAATGCTGGAGTCGGGGTCATCTGAGGGGAGGACGTACCCAAATGTGGCAGGGACATGCTGGACCATTCTTTGGCCTGATTCTGGCTACCGCAAGAACATTTTGGTCCTGCAGTCCAGAATTAGGTCCTAACGGCCAGTCTTGCTTGGGGCCATCTGGACAGCCTGGACGTGCCCCTACTGGAATCGGGCTCCACATGTCTTTATATATATAGATGCCTGATTATGCTCTTATCCTCAGTGCCCAGTTATAAAATTACTCTCTTTGAGGTTGATTCTATATAGATCATACAGGACAGTACAGTATGCACATGAAGCTCATATAAGTCCCTATTCTAAAGGACCTATGTGCATGAATGGGCACTTAGCAGTGCACTTTAGGCAGTCATATACTGTAAGTGCCTGCGTAAGACCCAGCAGTTGTACATTTAGTTGTATGCATAGGGCGGAATTTAGGAGGAGCATAGGGAAGGCCAAGATTTCTAATCATTGGGGCCAGCACTATCCAAGAGGTGAACGACATGATCACCTAGGGGTATGTTTACTAAACTGCGGTAATCGTGAATAACGCGCATTATGCAACGTTAACGATCATTAGCACATCATAACGCGCGTTATGACACGCTAACGAGCGTAATGCTCCGTGGCGCGGTAAAACAATGCAGAAGGTGGAGAGAGGGCGGAGAGAAGGGGTCAATGGCCGGAGAGTGGGCGGGGAGAGGCTCCCCTCACACTAACGCGTTGAATTTCAGGGCTGAATTCCAATGTGAATGAAAGCCTACCGTTAAAGGCACATTACAGGGGAGAGAAACCATTTCAGTGTCAGCAATGCACAGCCCAGGCAGGGAAACCAAAAAACAGTGATAAGTGTGATACATGTGCACAAAACAAAAGGGCACAGAAAAACTGAAAATGACCCCAACAAACTGGAAAAAAACAATAACCAAGCTGGGCAATAGTGGTATCAATGAGAAACATGAACCCCTCCCCCCCCCCGAGTAAGCCCCATAGAACAGATATAAATCGTGGAAGGGACTATATGCCATCCCCATACAAGGTGAATGAGCCCACAGTGACATAGCGCTGCTCAGGGTTTTCCCCACCATCGGACAGATGCACATGTCCCGCAATATCAGGGCGGGCATGTCGGAACGGCAACTGGACAGATGCCGGAGAAGGGGATACAGAGGGCCGCAGGCGGCACATGCTGTGGTGGAGCTGGGCCACAGTGCGGACTAGGGTGATGCCTAGGTGGCCCATACGAATGCTGAAAAAGCAGAGCAGCCAGACAGCAACTGCTGAAGGTCCAACATGGGCATGAGTGGGTTTCCCAAAGTGTCACAGGGGATAGTACCCAACAGCTACCCCCAAGGACACGGGACATTGGCAGGCGGGGCTGGGGGGGAGCGTGGACGTCTATTCAGGCACCCCTACCCCAGAACCCGCACCATAGGCACTGCCTACCCGCACACTGGATGGCCTGAGACTGCGCACCACCAGCTCCACCAGCAGAAGGGTATGTCAGCATGGTCGCTGAGGGATACTGGTGGTGGAGGGGGAAGTGGTAGCTGCCCAGAGCAGACCGTGGCCTAGCCCTGTGTAGGTGGGTGCCATGCACTGCAACAGACAGGCTCTGTCTGACCAACAGTCATGGTATCACCAGGGAATGCACCATCTCTGTGATAACATGGTGGTGCAGTGCACAAAACCAGTGTATTCAGAAGCAGAAGGTCACAGGTTCAAGTCCCACCTGTGGTTTCTGCCAACCCAGTCCTCATATTTTACCCACTACTATAACATGCTAATACAGACAGAACCTTTCTTGCAGATGACGTAAACATGCCCAAAACACCATCATTTTACCCTACAGAGCACAGACACCATAAACATGCACATTACCTAGAGCAGAGCCTCCCAAATGCAGTCCTAGAGGGCCAAACACCATTCAGGTTCCATGCTGCCTCTGATAAAGATGCCTGTGCTGCATTTCTATGCGCCACCCCCATGGTATGCAGATGTATCTCATGCATATTCATGAGGGACAGCATGAAAACCCAAACAGTGTTTTGCACTGCAGGACTGGAGTTGGGAACCTCTGCCGTAAAGCAGCAGCCAACAGGGGCAGACACACCCGCACCCACAGGCCCCATTATCCAAAGCCTCCTGAAGAGGCAGGACTTTGGGCTCTGCATGCATCTCCCAATACTAGCACTTGCATACCTTAGTAATGCCACCCTAAACCTGGGAATATGGTACTCATCTATCAAAAGGTTGCTATGATTACTGGCAGATAGCAATTCCTAGGTTAAGTACAATTTTCGGAGTGAGCTGCATCATAGCAACCTTTCTGATGTCTGTGGAGTGTGCTACAGGTCTTGTGTCTGACAGTGTTTACCAATCTGGGGAGTGACTCCTATAGTATTGTGTACCATAGCCATGCCTGCATTGTGCCCAGGACGTATGTGGTGGCCTGGGCTGCCCAACACCTCTATAGTTGCACAATGCTGGCATAGGTGTGGGGAGTGTGTGTCTGTCTATCCAGTGTGTGGTGGCTGCCAACACCCTCCACAGCCCACACTGCTAGCACTGTTGCCAGTATTGGCCTGCCAATGTGCATAATGAGAAGCAATGTGCGCTATGGAGTGCCTTATGGGGTGCCTTATGCGGCACCTTCAATTATGGCACGTGAGGGCGTGTTTTCTGGCAGCAATTAATAAAATACAAATAAAGTGCTGCAGAAAAAAATATGCACTTTGCTAAGCTGATGCCTCAGCCAGCCTTACATATTAGGCACACTGAGGCGCAAACTCATGACCCCTGTATCAGTAGTCAGTGCCTTAACCATTGTGCTACGCTGCTGTTCCTCTTTGCATGTCAGCACTCCTACTTCAGATTTCCATGCATTTAAATGCACAGTGCTGCCATCAAACACAGTGCTATGACCTTGCTGTGCCTCATAGGGCATCCTATATGGCGCCCTATAGACCACCCTTTCAGCAACATTGTAGGGTGCCATGGCGGACAGTGCACTTTAAAATGTGCCCTCTGGGGTACCCTATGAGGCGCCTTATGCAGCACCTTATGTTACAATACTTTGAGGGTGTGTTTGCTGGCAGCACTATTTAAAATAAAAATAAAATACCCCCTACAGCAATATTACCTATAACAGGCAATGCCTCAGCCAGTCTTCTTCATTAGGCACAGTGGGGGATTGAACCCATGACACCTGCAGTATTGGTCAGTGTCTTAACCATTGTGCTACACTGCTGCTCCTCTTTGCATGTCAGCGCACCTACTTCAGATTTCCATGCGTTTAAATGCACAGTGCTGCCATCAAAAACAGTGCTGTGACCTTGCGGTAGCTCATACGGCACCCTATAAAGCGCCCTATAAGCAACATTCTAGGGTGCCTTGGCGGACAGTGCACTTTAAAATGTGCCTACCCCGGCACGCTAGAACACATGCTCTATACCTGCCCAATGTTGAGAAGATACTGGCGACAAGTATGGGATAGAATCGCCCACCTACTGGATCTACATGTCCCTCTGACATTCCGAATACTTATTCTCCGCTCGCGAGCGGGAATTCCAGGCTTGTCGAGAGGGGATCGCCCTAGCCTGGATTTGCTGATTGAGCTGGCATTAAAAGCTCTGATGAGTCATTGGAAAAATTTAACTGCTTTAACCTTTGAACAGTGGTGGAATTCGCTGTGTGCGCATCGCCTGTACGAGCGACTTTATGTTCAGCAAAATCCCTATCTCTCCTCTAAGCTGCTAAAGTGGGCTGTCCTGGACTCCAAGATTATTCCTAATTAATTGAGGTTGGTGTCGGGGGTCGGTGTCCATCGCCGGGTGCTATGTTGCAAGTCAAAGTGTATCTTTCTAGTATGTTTGATTGATGTACTTTACCATGATGCCTCTATATGTATATTCATAGATTTATAATAATTCTATGTGATGTACTCCATAGCCAGGGGTTAATTGTTAGGTTGTTTGGGTTGTTTGGATATTTGTTTGTACTTGTATGAAGCAAAATGATAAATAAAGAATTTAAAAAAAAAATAAAATGTGCCTTATGGGGCGTCTTATGTTAACACGCTTTGAGAGTGCGTTTGCTAGTAGAGATAATTAAAATATAAATAAAATGCCTCCTAAAGCAATTTTCCCCATAATAGGCAATGCTGCAGCCAGCCTTCTTCATTGGGGGATTGAACCCATGAGCCCTGCACCATTGGTTAGTGTCTTAACCATTGTACTGTTGCTCTGTTTCTGTACTTGCACATCAGCGCGCCACTTATGCTTCCCGCGCAACTTTCTCATGCGCTAATGTGCGGGGCACACATGAGCGCAGCGCACATTAGCGCATGATTAATCCTGGTTTTGCTTTTTCTGACTGAAACGCCCACTCCTTATATGGCATCCGCACACTAGCGCGGCACGCACCCTAACGGGGTTTTAGTAAACATACCCCAAAGACAGCAGAAGAAAGCATCTGGGGCAATTGTGATTGAAAAATAAAATGGCCAAACAACAAAAGGTAGAAAAAAAATAATTTTGAATTAATTAACTGGAAATATATATATCAGCTCTGGTAATGTGCATCGCTGATGTCTTTGTGTTTTGTTCAATACAAGAGGAAATTAATTTATAGTTTTATTTCTCCAGTGTTGTACATTCCAGGTTTGGCTTTTGGGGTTCCCAGCTTAGTTATTGCCTTCATATTTTTAAACTGTGATCCCTTTTTCTGTATTTGGTGATGATCTGCCTATGTTTTTTGAGTGCGACTAAGCTGCAGTATTCTGTTCTATGTAGCAGCCCCACTTGTTCTCTTTTCCTAGTGGAGATATATTGGTTTAATATTTTGCAGTGTTATCTTTTGATAAGTAGGGTTAGATGTTGTGTAAGTCCTGGTAGTGCTGCTATGATATGGCAGGTTTGCTATGGGTTCTACATGAACATAGTTTTGTAGTACTTCCTAATGTGCCTGGCAGTTGGCATTGGAAGGTACAGTAGTAATGGAGAAATATGGTAGCCTTTCTTTATCCCTACTGTACATTCAAATGGTATTTAAACATTCATTAAGAGGCATGCTAACTAAAAATGAATACTCAGTCACAAATGTTAACATGTGCTAAGTGAAACAGCACTCATTAATTTCTATAGGTGCAGTGGCACTTAACTCACATTAATATTTAGTAAATATTTATTTATTTATTTATTTATTTTTTATACCGCGCTCTTTAGAATCAGTGCGGTTTGCATGTATACTTTACATGTATTTTGTCCCTTAAGCCATTGCTGGGACAAAAAAGAGGCTTGTGAAGGGGTCCTTTGACAGCTGCCTAAAACTTTAGATGGGCAGCATATACATTTTAACACTAGAAGCCCCAAATTTGTCAATTGACGCAAATGCATCTTCGAAGTTGTATACCAGCGCCACTGCTAGAACCATGTAAGTTATGTTCCATGACTTTGTTAACGAGGTCAAGATGTTCAAATATGTGCATTGAAAATTAATGACAGATGCACCTCCTAGCAGGAAAATGAATTTATACTTAGAAGCCCCAAAGTATGTCAATTGACACAACCAAGAAAATTGAGTGGTTTTCACCAGTTTTCTTACAACGACTGACATAAGAACAGTGTTAACTAAATTTAAAAGTAACTGCAAAGTCCATGTCAGTTAACGAACGAACAGTATAAGCATGTATGGTTTACTATTGTATATTTAGAGTCTATGCGTAACTGGCGCAGATTGTCGACAGACACTGTCCGCAAACTGGACGTTTGCATTTAGCACACAGTGTGACAGTGCGATTTCATTTGCAGTTGGCCTTGACTGCACACGTTACTTAATTTGCCAGTTTGTTTGTCACAACAGTGGCTAGCATTGACTTGGAGTATGAATGTCGAGCAGCACAAGTTTGTCGCAGCTGCTCCGACAGTGTGTGAAGAAACTGTCTCCTTTGGCATGGTGACACCGGTTTGCTTGCAGAAAATAATCCAGGCATTGATGGCCGCTAAGTCGGGAATATTGAAGAAAACAGCTAGAGTCCATCTATGACATGCAGGTCTGCTGGAAATTTGATGGCACATTGAGTCCAGCATGTCGACATTGCATTTATTCTTGTTGTAGTACAACACACTTTCAGGCTTCAGCTTGCCGCTGGTTTCACATATCGCACCTTTGTGCAAAGTCAACAAAACGGAAACAGTCGCCTTCTGTTTCATCTGGTACTGTACTACAGTCATTGATCCATTCTAGTCCCACAGGTGCTCCTTGTGGTCTTGGGCAAGCCACTTAACCCTCCATAGCCCATGTTCCCTGTAAAATAGTTAAAATAGTTATCTCCAAGTTATAATGCCCTGTTCAATGTAATATCAGTTTGTTCAATGTAAACCGCACTGATGCAGAATAGCGCGGTATATAAGAGAATGTAATAAATAAATAAAATAAAAAAAATAATAAATAAAATTGGTGTAGAACTTGGATTGCTACAGTTCAAGTTTTGTAAGTGATGGTAGTTCTCTGTGATTCAGACGAATGGTCCTGACCAACAAAGTGCGCTTCTCCAATAGTTTCTCAGCGAGGTCACAGCTCATTATCGACTGTAACGTTGTATCCTCGCTGATAATATGACTGCATTAGAGTCATGACCACATGTGTTCCTAAACTGCCAACTCTTTCATCATCTTTCCCAGTATACGGTTTCACATTCAAACAGTATTTGGACTGCAATTCTGCCAAGATCCAGAACTTTATTCCAAATTTATCTGGCTTATTTGGCATGTAATACGTGAATTTGCATCTGCTTTTCATTGGGACTAGTTGTTCATCTATAGTAAGTGATTATTCTGGTACCTAAGACTTTTGACTGTTATCAACAAATCTGGATAACACCCATGTCATTAGGCCAAATTTGTCATAAGAACATAAGAAATGCCATACTGGGTCAGACCGAGGTCCATCAAGCCCAGTATCCTGTTTCCAACAGTGGCCAATCTAGGTCATACGTACCTAGCAGTTTCCCCAAAAGACACAGGTTCTGCAGTGCTTGTACTAGGCCAAGCATTGATATCCTGGGTCCCTTTTTAATAGTGGTTTATGGACCTTTCCTCCAGGAACTTGTCCAAACCTTTTTTAAACCCAGCTATACTAACAGCCCTTACTACATCCTCCGGTAACAGATTCCAGAGTTTGATTACACGTTGAGAGAAGAAATATTTTCTCCTATTTGTCTTAAATAGTTTACCCTGTAGCTTCATTACATGCCCCCTAGTCCTTCTATATTCTGATAGCGTAAACAATTTATCCACGTTTATCCGTTCCACTCCATTCATTAATTTATACACCTCTATCATATCTCCCCTCAGCCGCCTCTTTTCTAGGTTAAAGAGCCCTAACCTTTTTAGCCTCTCTTCATAGGAGTAGCCTTCCATCCCCTTCACCAATTTGGTGGCTCTTCTCTGTACTTTTTCTAATAACTCTATGTCCTTTTTAAGATACGGTGACCAGAATTGCACACAATATTCAAGGTGCGGTCGTACCATGGAGCGATACAGAGGCATTATAATATCCTTTGTTTTATTCTCCATCCCTTTCCTTATGATACCTAGCATTCTATTTGCTTTCTTGGCCGCCGCTGCACACTGGGCGGAGGGTTTTAACATGTTATCCACGATGACTCCTAAATCTTTTTCCTGGGTGGTGGTTTCTAATGTGGAGCCTTGCATCTTGTAACTATAGTGTGGGTTGTTCTTTCCTAGGTGCATAACTTTGCACTTGTCCACATTAAATTTCATCTGCCATTTGGATGCCCAGTCTTCCAATTTATCCAGATCCTCCTGCAGTTTTCCACAATCCTCTTGGGTTTTAACAACTTTAAACAGTTTTGTGTCATCTGCAAATTTGATTACCTCACTAGTTATTCCCTTTTCCAGGTCATTTATGAATATGTCAAAAAGTAGCGGACCCAGTACAGATCCCTGGGGTACTCCACTATTCACCTTTTTCCATTGGGAATATTGGCCATTTAGCCCTACCCTCTGCTTTCTATCTTTTAACCAGTTCCCGATCCACAATAGTACACTGCCTCCTATCCCATGACTTTTTAGCTTCGCCAAAAGTCTCTGATGGGGGACCTTGTCAAAAGCTTTCTGAAAGTCCAGATACACTATATCAACCGACTCACCTTTGTCTACCTGTTTATGCACACCTTCAAAAAAACAGATCAGATTAGTAAGACAAGATCTTCCTTGTCTAAAGCCATGTTGGCTGTCTCCCATTAGGCCATGACTATCTACATGCTGTGTAATTTTGTTCTTTATGATGGCTTCTACCATTTTCCCTGGTACTGACGTCAGGCTCACCGGTCTGTAATTTCCCGGGTCACCCCTGGAACCCTTTTTAAAAATTGGTGTTACGTTGGCGACCCTCCAATCTTCAGGTATTACAGATGATTTTAATGAAAGTTCACAGATTACCAATAACAGGTCTGCAATCTCATATTTCAGTTCTTTCAACACTCTGGGATGTATACCATCCGGTCCAGGTGATTTGCTACTATTCAGTTTATCAAATAGTTGTAATATATCTTCCCGGTGTAGCGATATTTCTCTCAATTCCTCTGCAGTATCACCTTTAAATACCACTTCAGTCTTGGGTAACACCCCTACATCTTCCTCAGTAAAGACCGAAGCAAAGAATTCATTCAGTCTCTCTGCTATAGCCTTGTCTCCTCTTACTGCCCCTTTTACCCCTCTATCATCTAATGGTCCAATTGACTCTCTCACAGGCCTTTTGCTACGAATGTACTTGAAAAAGTCTTTATTTCGTGTTTTTGCTTCCGTAGCAAGTTTCTTCTCAAATTCCCGCTTTGCCTGCCTTATCAATGCTTTGCATTTAACTTGCCAGTGCTTGTGCTGTTTCCAGTTTTCATCATTTGGCTCTTTTTTCCATTTTCTGAAGGTTGCTCTTTTGGCAGCAACAGCCTCTCTGACCTCACCTTTAAACCATGCTGGCAGTTTTTTGGACTTTCTTCCACTTTTCTTAATGCATGGAATACAGCTGGTCTGGGCTTCGAGGATAGTATTTTTAAATAACACCCAAGCTTGCTGTAAGTCTTTAACCTTTGGAACCGCTCCTTTTAGTTTTTTCCGAACTATATTCCTCATTCTATCATAGTCACCCTTTTGAAAGTTAAAAGGTAGTACTGTGGATTCCTTTACTATCTGTCCTCCACTGATTAAATCAAACATGATCATACTATGATCACTATTGCCAAGTGGTCCCAACACCCTTATTTCTTGCACCAGATCTGGCGTTCCACTAAGGACTAGGTCCAGTATGGCTTCCCCTCTGGTCGGTTCATGAACCAGCTGCTCCAAGAAGCAGTCATTTATTTCATCTAGAAACTTTATCTCTTTAGCTTGTCCTGCTGTGACACTGTCCCAGTCGATACCAGGGTAATTGAAATCACCCATTATTACTACTCTGTTGTGGCTTTTGTTAGCTTCCTTGATTTCTTTGAGCATTTCATCATCCATTTGTTCATTCTGGCCAGGTGGTCGATAGTATACTCCCACTGCCATCACCTTCCCCTTCATAAATGGAATTTCAATCCATAGAGATTCTACAGCATATTTTGTTCCCTGCAAAACTTTAATCCTTTCTGACTCAATGCCCTCTCTAACATAGAGCGCAACCCCTCCACCAATTTGTTCAGCTCTATCATTACGATATAGTTTGTATCCAGGTATCACAGTGTCCCACTGGTTATCCTCCTTCCACCATGTCTCTGAGAGTGCAATCATATCTAACCTCTCATTTAATGCTATATATTCTAATTCTCCCATCTTATTGTTTAGACTTCTAGCATTGGCATACAAGCATTTTAGAGACTGTATTTTATTAATATTAATCTGGCTATTGGTAGGCATGGGTAATTGGGAATCTTTATGCTCTGTCTGCTCCTTACTCAAGGGAATTTGGGCTACTATACTCCCTTTTGGAACCTCACTGCTTTTGGTAGTATCCTTCAAGGATACCTTTGTCCGAACCGTGCGCTCCTGGGTGACTGTCGGCTTTCCCCTATTTTCTAGTTTAAAAGCTTCTCTATCTCTTTTTTAAAGGTTAATGCCAGCAGTCTGGTCCCATCCTGATTAAGGTGAAGCCCATCCCTTCGGAAGAGCCCCCCCTTTCCCCAGAATGTTCCCCAGTTCCTAACAAATCCAAAACCCTCATCCTTGCACCATTGTCTCATCCACGCATTGAGACTCCGGAGCTCTGCCTGTCTTTTGGGTCCTGCACGTGGAACAGGAAGCATTTCGGAGAACGCTATCCTGGAAGTTCTGGATTTCAACTTCCTACCTAAAAGCTTAAATTTAGCCTCCAGAACTTCCCTACCACATTTTCCTATGTCATTGGTACCAACATGTACCAAGACAGCAGACTCCCCCCCAGCACTATCTATGATCCTATCTAGGCGGTGCGTGAGATCTGCTACCTTCGCACCAGGCAGGCATGTTACCAGGCGATCCTCACGTCCACCAGCCACCCAGCTATCTACATTCCTAATGATTGAATCACCAACTATAACAGCTGTCCTGACCCTCCCCTCATGGGGACATGGCCCTGGAGAAACGTCCTCGGTGCGAGAGGGTTTTACATCACCTGGAGGACAGGTCCTAGTTACAGGATCACTTCCTGCCACACCAGGGTGATGCTCTCCTGTCACGTGACCTCTCTCCTCCATGGCAACAGGGATGCTGCCAGACTGGAGGTGGGACTTCAGGACTATATCCCTGTAGGTCTCGTCCATGTACTTCTCTGTCTTTCTTATGTCTTCCAGGTCTGCTACTCTAGCCTCTAGAGAACGGACTCGTTCCCTGAGAGCAAAGAGCTCCCTGCACTTAGTGCATATGTAGGACCTCTCACCAACTGGGAGATAATCATACATGTGACACTCGATGCAAAAGACTGGAGAACCCCCATCTCGTTGCTGGACCTCTGACTGCATCTTAGTTTAAAGCTTGTGTTTAGGTCTTTTAAATCGGTATATAATAAGGATTGGTGTAGATGCTTATACTAATAAAAGTGTATCTAATACCCCTAATAAACCCTGTGTACCTGAAGCTAATTAATCACAGGTCCTCTGTGTATGACTGATTTGGATTAAGAGCTGCACCTGAGAGCAGCCCCTTTCCTCTAAGATGTCCAAGTACCTATAAAACTACAATTTCCCCAGGGGTGGGTGGGTGCTGGGGAGGGAGGGGGGGAGATAAGTCCTATTAAAGAGGGCAGTTACAAGGTACCCTGTCCTGAACCCTCAGCAGGGGGATGGGGGTACCACACAAAGCCCAGTTAGTTGAGAGAGGCAAGGTAAGTACAGCTGAGAAGGCTGAACTTGCACACCACTAAGACAAACACTAAATAATTAAACAAACAACAGTTAGACAAACAGTAAATAATTAAATAAACAGCTAGAACTCACAGTAAGATGTCCCAGGAGGCAAAAATCCACTCACTAGCAGAGCTCTGTAAAAGTTCAGCCTTTCTCTGAAGTGTCACACTTTACTCTTTCCTGCCATGAAGCTCTGACATCAAATCACATGAATTTCTTTACTTCTTCGTATCTGTTTCGTGACATTGTTTGCCTAAATGCTGCACAGCCACACAGCCATAAGTTTCGGACCACATCAACTCAACTGGAAAGTTTTTGGCATTCATGAAACCTCTTAGATATGCCAGTCCCAGAAATGTCTCTATTTCATCTTCGGCTACATCCCATGATGGGTCTGATAAACGGGCATACTCCACAGTGCAGCTCCTGAAGTGACTCACAAAACCAGGGTCAACGATCAATCTAAATGCATCCACTGGTGTTTCAACATTATGACAATATGCAGTAACCCCACTTTTAGCAGTGAATATATTTTGGGCCTGAAATCTGCCATTGCTTTCACCTTGTGACATGATCTTTCATTCAGTCCCATCTTTTGCTACCACTGTTGACCCTGTAATCCTGCTCTTGTTTTCAGCGATTATTGGATAATGAGCATCATCATCACTTTCATCAGTGTTTCCGCTGTAGTCTGAACCTGTCAAATCCTCCACGCCTGCACAACCTGTAACATGTAGGTCAACGTTTGAATCTGATTCAGTCGAATCAGAGCCACTGTCAATTTCCAAAATATCTTGCAGCTTGGCAAGTGCTTGTGCTGCTGTCATGCGCTGCGGATGTGGTTCTCTCGTTTTCTGCATCGAAGCGGTAGCTGCAGATGGCAACAGATCAACTGATCAACTGATCAGCACATCTAGGCACTGCTGTCTTCTTACGAGGTCTCGGCATTCTGTAAATAGAATCAAAGAAAAAAAAAGAATACAATTTCAGGGAGGAAGCAATATGCTAAAAATTCTGGATTGTCGGCCTGTTCTAGGGCGTGTTCAAAAGTCACGACATTGTACATACCTGTGTAACAGAGTAAATTTTGGTTTTAAATCAATAACTCTTTACAGTTTTACTCTGAAATTACAAAACAATAAACACACGATGACATCATGTAATGACGTCACATACTGCACGTATTAAACAAATAGGTAACTTCAAATTAATTCACATCTGCATTTCATGCTAAACGCAGTTGTCATGATAATGCGTCAGTTGACACACTTTGGGGTTTCTAGGTAAAATGCCTTTTGGGACTTCTATTATTAAAATAATATGTTACACAATATGTTGTACCATGTATATGTAGATGACATAATATTTATGCTCCATTCTCAATCACAGACCTACATTTCATTCCCATCGTACATTGCTTTGATTCAATTGCCCTATGTTATCCCAACAAGGCCTGACCATAAACTGTAACAAACAAAGACAAAGTGCTATTTATCTGCAAAGATCACTCATTCAACCCACTAAAGACACTTAAGCTTAATCAAATGGAACTAACAGTCAAATCCGAAGTACGCTACTTTGTTGTAACTATTGACCAGCAACATACCTTAAAAACCCACATCAACAATTTGACAAAGCAAATCTACAATAAAATAAGGACTCTACAATGGTTTCACCCACTACTGGAACCACACAACTACAGGACCATCTTCCAAGCAATGACACTTACACATATTGACTTCTGCAATGCATTTCTCCAAGGATTGCCAAAATCCCATCTATTAATGCTACAACTTGTTCAGCACATTTGACTAGGGTACTCACCTGAACATATAGGGGCTCACACATCACCCTTGTCATGAAAGAACTCCACTGGCTACCGCTAATAGACAGAATCAAATACAAGAACATTGTCACAATATTTAAAATCCTCCACGAACCAGTCCTCTGAATATTTACAGACCATAATAAAAAAAATCTCCAATAACAGGCAAAGGAGAAGCACTGCAGAATATCTTCTGGCTTCGCACCCGAACTTCACAAAATGCAACCAATCCACATCCCTCTCTGTGAAAATCCGCATAGCCACAGACTCCAAGGAATTCAGGAAACTCCTGAAAATGCATCTGTTCCAAATGTGATCTCAGGGAATAACATTAGCAAGCAAACAGCATCAATAAATATGAACAAGCAAACAGCATCACTAACACATAAATAAAGCACAGCTAAGATATAGCCCACCCTTGCCCTTCACTAACAAACACACACACCACTCCAATCTCCACACCTATACACCCGACTGGTACCTGTATATATTGTATATACTGTATATATGTTATTATAATGCTCTTGATCATAACTGTTCCCTTCACGATTATATGGGTTGATTTTATAGTAGTTATTATTAGAATGTTCACACGTTCCATGTAATGTTTTGTTCTGTTCTGTTATTTGTAAACCGTATTGAACATTGGAAATGCGATATATAAACTTTTCAAATAAATAAATTAAATTAATTAAATGTGTGCAAATGAGGCCCAGTGTATATGCAGATATTTATGCAAATGAGACCCCACAGTGAGTCTCCACACATGGCCCCGCATCACCCTTGGGCTGCCCCTGGCTAGAAGATCTATGATCCTACCCTTACTTGAATGCCTCAATGACAGAAAAGAGCTGTTTTGGAGCTTTCTGAATCAGTCAAAGGAAGGAGTGTGTTTTAGCAGAAAACCTTTTTGTGTGGCTGTGGTTTCTCTCCGCTCCTTTCTTTGGCATTCTTGTTTATGGAGGTCACTTTCCTCTTGTTTTCCGCTTTCTGAATCACTGCCAGTTGTGCTTCCTTCATTATCCCTAAAACTGTGCCGATGACAACATTTATTTTATTTATTTAGCTGTATTTATATACCGCTTTTCACCGGGTCAAAGCGGTGTTACATAGGGGTGGGGGAATTAAGTACAAGGGTAGGGCCATCACCGGTGAGGCAACATTGATGAATTTGACATAGGACAGACTTTGGACATAGGACAGACGTTGGACATAGACAGGTTAGAGTAGCTTTGAGTTAGAGGTTCATTGTGGGTGAGATCATGGGTTTGTGGGTTTTTCGGTGGGATTCGAGTTGAAGTATTCCTGGAAAAGGATGGTTTTTAGCTGTTTTCTGAAAGATAGTAGGTCGGCGTTGTTTCTGAGATAGCTTGGTAGAGAGTTCCATAAGGATGGAGCATAAAGTTCAAAGGCTCGATTGCAGGTCCGTTGCGAGCATTTGGTTCTTTTGTGAGGGACGGTGAGGGAAATGCTGGAGGTTTGTCTAGTAGATCTGCTGTGGGCTGGACGACCCAGTAGGGTACGAAGCTGGGTGTCCTGTGTTTGATGGATCGCTTTGTGGGTGAGTAGGATGGCTTTGTATTTTGTCCGTGCTTCGAGGGGGAGAATGTGTAGTTCTTTCAGAATTGGGGTGATATGGTCGGTTTTCTTTGTGCTCTGAATGATTTTCGCAGTGGTGTTTAATGCAGTTCGGAGGGGGTTGGTATGTGTGGCTGGAAGGCCATGGTAGATTATGTTGCAGTAGTCCAGATGTGGGAGCGTCATGGCTTGCATCACTAAAGATGGGACTAGCAATAAGCCACCTTAAAGGGGAAGAACTGACCTGGAACTCACCCACACCCCCTAGAAAATGATAGCCTTTTATTGGCAGACTGAGAAGTATTTTTCTGGCCATTTTTCTGAAATGTTTGACCCTCTTCATCATCCTATTTCAGAACTAGCAAGCCACACTCTGAGACAAGGAGTAGGGTTGGTTTCACATATGCCTCTTGATTTTTTTCAATTGACCTCTGACACTGAGGTGAATGCAGATAGTCAATAAAACCAGTTTTGAAGGGGGAATGAATGGAAAGATTGATGAACTGGCCTTCTAGAGCTCCATGAAGAACTGATGCATTTGCAGGCATATGTATTTGGGATGACGACTGCCTGACCCAGTGCCTGCAAGACTGAAAGGAGCAATGCAGTTAACTACTTACCAGACAATGATGCATAGAGCCACAGGGTAACCATGGCTTACCTTTGAATAAAAATAGCAAAGAAGACACCAGTGATAAGCACTGAGATACAATAATTAATAATTTTATTTTAATTTAATATTTACCTTTATAGTCTGCTTCTTTCAGTATTTCAGTCATACAGGGTGGATTACATTATAAAATCACTCCTTTAAAACCAATCATACTTCATTTCCTCTCAACAACCCCAATACAATACTCTTTTCTTCTTCAATATCCAACCCTGTCCCAAAGACCTTACAGTCTAAATGGGTTGCTGAGGCAATGAAAGACAAGACAACTTGAGCAAAGACACAAGGAATGTCATTGGGAAAAGTAGGGTTTCAACCCTGGCTCTCTTGGTTCTCATTCAATTGCTTCCGGTTCCTTCTTGGAATTTTGCGAGCAGAAAGTCGACACTGGGTGTCGGAGGAGTCGGAAGCATACAGTCCCACAGTGCTGAAGTTGTAAGATAAGTGTCACAGGGCTGTTTGCGGCTATTGCTTCTGCTGCAGGTTCTAGAGGGTGGTGGCAGTGGCGGTGGCACCAATGAGCACTGCAAGGGATGAGGCTCACCTAGGATGTCTCATCTCCTTGTGCCGGCCCTTGTGCTGCCAAGCAAACAAGCAACATGGCAGGGGAAGTGTGCTGGAACAACGTTATCTTCATATGCTGGAATGCTGTGTGGCACATAAACATCAATATTGTTTTGTGAAGAACTTCTGCACAGAATAATATTGCTGTTTATGCACCAGGCAGCAATCCAGCACAAGCACACAAATACCAAAGTGTTGTTTTTTTATACATAGGTACTAGTAACACAGACCCCAGTGTACATGTGCTTGGTTTGTTCACCTTTGTTTAGCGCAGACATTTTGTGCATTGCTTATTTGCATGCTGTTTGCTTACATCATTGCTGATCAAATCGTCTGCACAAGTTAGGTAATCCTAAACTAGAGCTTTAACACTGGACTCTAGCGCAGGGTTTCTACATGAAGGCCTATATGGTTGCTGTAACCATTAACTTTGGGACTCCAGCATAACATATAACTACCCCTGAAAAGAGATGAGTGCTTGTGGTTAATAAGTGGTGACTGATATGGTTAATGTTGTTCTCCCAGGGAGCTTTGGCCTTATCTATACATCCTTAGGTGACTTATTGTAGATGTCATATATAATGCAAAAGTGGACTCCCTGCAGGAAAATTTGCCCACAGAGGACCTTTGAAAATTGGTCTTCTCTAACCATGCAAAAAAGAGTCAGAGCTGAGAGCAGGGCCAAGGTGAGCCAGGAACCATAAGTGTTGGAATTTCATTTTGAATTCATGTTATCTGCACTTTGTCAGTATGCCCCTCGTACTCTGCACTTTCAAAATATGTGAATAAGTGATCCTTGTGGCTTCAGCCAGCCAAGTGATTTTTAATGAATAATTCTGCTTGGAATTTCCCTGCAAAAATCATCTTGCAGGCCCACAGGTATAAATACCTACAGATCTGCAAGCAGTGCTGCTGGGCTGAAAATGACCCTCACAGTGTTTGACATTCCAAAAAATACTATCATTTCCATGATTATAAAGTATAACATACAGTTATGTATGTGATGATAACTTGTTATACAGTGAAGTGTTTAATAGAGAAATAATAGGAGCCTGAGCAAAATGAGTATAGACACCTGATTCCAAACCCTAGAGAGAATCATCTGAATTAATTTTGTCAGTGTGCATTTTCTCTAAAGAAATGTGTTGTCCTGGTATGCATCCTTATCCTAGCTAAACTAAAAATCACGTGTGATCTCTGAGCTCCTCCACCTCATTCTGCAAGCCGTGGAGACGTGGAAAGTATATTCAGGAAAGGCCCATGTACATCCTGAGTGTTTCCAGTGGATGCCTACGTTATGCCAGCAGCAACATGGAATAAGTCCAGCACTTAGAAAAATATCTGCTCTGAAGTTCAACACATCCCATATAGATGAATGGTTGTGACATGTTTGTATTGAATTGGTGTGTTTGCTGTCTGGGAGGGCACAAGATGCAGTTGTAAAGAAGTCTTTTGAAATCTATTCTATCTGCCTTTTTAATCCCTTACCTCTTCGTATAACTGCTATTTATAGATCCTCTGATAAGTCAATTTCTATCTTTCTTACTGACTTTGAATCTTGGCTTTCCCTATTTCTTGATTCTTCCTCCCCCTCGCTCAATCTTGGTGATTTTAATATTCATGTTGATAACCCCTCTGAAATCTTTGCTTCTAAATTCCTTTCCCTTACCTCCTCTTTCATCTCCAACTTTGCTCTTCTGCTCCTATTCATCAGTGTGGTCACTGTCTTGATTTGGTTTTCTTCTCTAATTGTTTATCCTCCAATTCCCATACCTCAGTTCTTCCCTTATCTGATCAACATCACCTTATCTGACACAATCACCATTGCAAATAAACACAATACCTTTAACCTTATCTACAGGGCACCAGGCGCTACCTCTGATGAATTATCCAATATAATTGACTTGTAACCCTGAAAACCCCTCCAAACCAAACTGGCTATTGGGGGATTTTAACCTGGCCTCTGCACAACCCACTCTGTCCAACACATTCCTAGAAGCAATGACCAACCTTAACTATACTCAGATCGTAACCGATCCCACCCACCAACTGGGGAACACTCTTGACCTAGTCTTCGCCCCATCCACAGCCACAGACAGGAAGGACCAATTTAATCTCGCCATAAATCTGGTCCCCTGGTCAGATTACAGCCTGATAACATTTCAGGTCCCATTTCCTTATGACACGCGTGACCAACCAATCACAAAGAACGTAACAAACCCATGTCACTTCAGACCATTTGATAAGGAAGTGCTGGCTAAACATGTCATCCCAAAACTCTCTCAGCCTTCGAACAACCTCAATTACATGGTTTCCACCTGGAATGACACTCTAAAGCTGTATGATCTCCAGCCTCCGTCGAACTATCATGCCACACCCAAGAACAACGCTGCCAAAAGACAAACAGCCCCCTGGTTCTCCTCTGATGTAAAAAAGTCCTTACTTCACCTGAGAAAACCTGAGAGAATCTGGAGGCACACCCATAATACAGATGATCAAACTACCTATTTAGCCTATTTGAAAGTTCATCGAGAAGCAATTTGGGACAAGAGGAAGGAATTCCACCCAGAGCTCCTCAGTCGTTCCCTAAACAAGCCACGAGAGCTCTTCAATTTGGTAAAAACATTAACCAAAGAACCTTCTCTACCACAGAATTAGCAATTACAACCCCAATCATATGCCAACTATATGCAATCCAAAACCATCAAATCAATTATGTCCATCAGCCCAGGAACAACTCAATCTTCCCTGCCTCCAAAGCCACTCATCAAATTCTCTCCTCCTTCAGTGTCCAACATCGAAGACATTATTACCATCATCAACACCACCACGGCACCAAATGACCCCTGCCCTGCACATTGGATCAGAACAATGAGATCAGAACTCAGTCCAATTATAACAGAAATCATAAATCAATCCTTCAAAACAGGAAAGTTCCCAACAATGCTCAAGCATACCTCCATTTGACCCCTGTTAAAAAACAACCAGCTTGACCCAGAGAAAGTAGAGTCCTACTGGCCGATCTCCAGCATCCCGCTGCTAGCTAAAATACTAGAGAAAGCAGCTCTGAGGAAAATACAACATCATATAGACACCTCATCCCCTCTAGACCCCTGCCAACACGGGTTTAGAGAAGCTCACGGTGTGGAAACACTCCTGACCTCACTAATTAACACTCTCGTCTGTGGTTTAGACAACATCAAAGCGGGCTTTGTGCTGATCTTCCTTGACATCGCCGCAGCATTTGACTCCGTCGATCATGATCAACTACTAGTATGTCTCCACGAGAAGGGGATCCAGGGTCTAGCCTGGGATTGGTGTAAATCTTATCTTGAAGACCGATGGCAGCAAGTTAGGATTGGCTCTAGTACATCAGAACTGTTCCAACAAAAGCAGGGAGTACCCCAGGGTTCCTCCCTTTCCATGCTGCTCTTCAACATATACATGCAGCCAATCTGCGAAATCACCCACGCCTTCGGAATATCTTGCCTTATCTATGCAGACGACATGCTGTTGTGTTCACCTTTCAACGTCACACTTCCAGATTACACGACACTAGTTGATTGCTTCAACGCAGTAGCAGACTGGCTCCTCAACCAGAACCTAAGGATAAATTTCAAAAAAACTGAAGTTCTAACCATTACAAGAAACAAAAACTTCTCTCCTCCTACATCCCTGATAGTGAGAGATATAGAACTACCAATCAAGTCAGTCATATGCTACTTGGGTGTGATTCTAGATCAGCAGCTAAACTTCAAAGAGCACATAAGCCGCACAGTAAAGTCTGTCTATTACAAGATCAAGACCCTTCGCCACCTGAGACCCATGCTAGATACTGACAGCTCCCGCACAATATTCCAAGCACTTGTCACACCCCACTTTGATTATGCAAACGTTATACTTCAGGGCCTCCCCAAAAACACACTTAATCCTCTTCAATTGGCAATGAATGCTGCTGCCCGTGTATTGTGTGGGACATCAAGAAGAGATCACATATCCCCCATCCTAAGAGATCTTCACTGGCTCCCGATAAGCTGTAAGATCTCCTTCAAGGCCCTCTTAATCACTTTTAAGGCCGTAAACAACATAGCGCTCTTGATACTCTTGCTCCACCCATCCCACATTCTGTGAGATGCACTACACCCCAATCCTGGTTGTCCTTAACTTGCCACTATCTCTATTCCTGTACCCCCTCAGCTGATCTCATCTGCCTTAAATCTTGCTCCCTTTCTGATTTCCTTCACTTCAAATTCATATTTATCTCCTTCCATCCTGCATTAGTTCTTGCTCAGCAAGACTACTATATCCACCTAACTAATTCTCTTGTCACTAATCCCCACTGACTTTTCTCTACTCTCAACTCTCTCCTCAAGGTACCTCCCCCTCCTATCCCCCTTTCTCTCTCTCTGCCCAAACCCTAGCTGAGTTCTTCCATAACAAAATCCATGAGATTTCTCTCCAGTTCCCCCCTAGAACAACTCCATTCCCTCTACTCCCTCAGTACCTTCCCATCAATTTCTATTACCCTTTCTTCCTTTCCCAAGATCTCTTCTTTCCTCCTCCAAACTTACTACCTGCTCTTCTGATCCCATCCCCACCCATCTCCTTTACTCCATTTTCTCCGCTGTCATCCTTTCCATCTTACATTTTCTCAACCTCTCTCTTTCCATTGCTACTGTCCTGGCAGTATTCAAGCATATTGTGGTCACACCCCTGCTCAAGAAACCTTCTCTTGATCCTAACTCTCCTCCTAATTATAGTACAAACTCCCTTCTTCCCTTCATTTCCAAATTTCTTGAGTGCGCAGTCCTCCAGCATTGTCATTAATTTCTTTCCTCTCAAGCCCTTCTTGGTTTTAGAGGCTCTATCCTGTCCTGTTTCTCTTCTTATCTCTCCCATCACTCTTTCACTGTTTGTTCTAGTGGTTCCTCTTCTTCTCCTATACCACTTTCAGTTGGTGGTCCCCAAGAGTCTGTTCTGGACCCTCTATTTTCTCTCTCTACACGCAGTCCCTTGGTGCTCTCATCTCCTCCCATGGATTTCAGTACCATTTTTACATGAATGATTTTCAGATCTATCTTTCTACACCTAATAATTCTCCTTCACTTCAGGCCCATATCTCTGCTTGTCTCTCTGACATCGCCACCTGGATGTTTCACTGCCAGTTGAAACTTAACATGAACAAAGCTGAATTTCTTAAACCTTCCTCTCCCCTTCCTCCTTTCTCTATTTCTTGATAATACTCTTCTATTTCCTATTTCCTCAACCCGTAACCTTGGCATCATTTTTTATTCCTCCCTTTCCTTCTCCTCACATATCCAACAGATTGCCAAAACATGTCATTTCTTTATGTAAATAGTTTACCCAGTTCTTCCATGTTAAGTTCCCTGTTATCTGTAAACTATCTTATGACTATGTTGTCTAGATAGGCTTGTTTAATGTAAACCGCACTGATGACGAATAGCGCGGTATATAAAAGATGTTAAATAAATAAATAAAATAAAATCTATAACATTTATAAAATTTGCCCTTTTGTCTCTGAACACACTACTAAAACACTAGTCCAATCTTTAATTACTTCCCGTCTCAAACATTGCAACCTCCGTCTTGCTGGTCTCTCTCTGAGTCCTTTCTCTCCCCTTAAGTCGGTTCAAAACTCTGCTGCATGACTAATCTTTTGCCAGCCTCATTTTGCTCATATAACCCCTCTTCTCAAATCACTTTGTTGGCTTCCCTTCCGTTTTCATATCCAATTCAAACTCCTCCTTCTGACCTTTAAGCACATTCATTCTGCTGCTCCTCACTATCTCATCTCTCCCCTCCCCCTCTACACCCCTCCTCATGAACGTCACTCTTCTACTGGCTTGTTTCTCTCTTTGCCCTTTTCTTCCTCTGCTAACTCCAGATTTCAGACCTTTCACCTTGCTGCTATGCCTAGAACTAATTTCCTGAGTCTTTATGTCAGGCTTCATCTCTGTCCCTTTTCAAATCAATGCTAAAGGCTCCCCTCTTTGTGGCTGCCTTTGGTTCCTGATCCTTTGTTTCTTGTGTCTCCTTACCGTTCCTATTCTATCCTCATTTCTAATTTTTGTCTTGTTTGTCTTTATCTGTGTTTGTACAGCACTGCGTATGTCTTGTAGCGCTTTATAAATGTTTAATAGTAATAGTAGTAATAGAATGCACAGGTGAGGGATGTGTATAAGGTTAGGGAACAATGGCAAACATCCCTACAGAAATATAAAGCACTGCAATAGTCTTTAGTCTGGCTATGCTGACATTTGCTGTTTGTGCTAAAGAAGCTATTCTAGGCTTCCCAAATAATTCCAGTGTTTGGAAAAGATGGGAATATAGATGTAGGTATGGCATGTGAGGTAGTATGGAGCAGATTCATGTGTGGCTGAGAAATAGAGAACAGATGTATTGTCCTGAGAAAGACATGTATGCCTGGCTAGTACCTGAACCGTGGGGCTGACTGCAGTATCACCAGGAGCCAGTGTGAATGGGCAGTATATTCTGAAAAGCTGTTCTGCAGCCACATAATGGAGCATGACCCTGTCAACGGTGGAGGACCCTCGGAGTAAAGGCATGCTACAGTGCAAACAGCAATAATACATATCGGACTGCACCGTTTTATTTGTGACTGCAATTACTAAGGTATTCTTCAAATGCCATGTTTGTTTTGCTGCAGGGTCTGTTAGGACAAATATCTCACTTTCCACTTGCTTATACAATAGTTTTGGTACACATACATAACCTTGTAGTGTTATGGGTATGCAACAGACACTAGTATATATAGTCTGATTTGTAGGATCATATCTGTTTCAACCATATTAATGTGTTGTTTGCATCAGCACACCACTATCAGTGTGAGCATCAGCTTAGGGTGTACATTTTGCCAGTGAAGGCATGGCCACATGGAGACAGGAAGCATCCGAGACATCTATCTTGTTAGAATACGGTGGGCATGGAGACGTAGACCATGCCGGGGACATGTATCTCCCTGATTCTGGAACTCTGGGTGCGTCTATACCCGTGATTTTGGAATCAGATTTATTATGTGTCTGTTTTCAGGTTAAACCTTTCTGTTGGCCAGGCGTGGCTATTATAGAATCACGCCCCATGTGTATAGCTAAGCCATTTCAATTAGAACAGATATTTTTCTGTCTTAGCTTAAATCAAATAGCTATACTGATAGTGGTTGACTATCACCACAATCCATATTGCTGAGTGAAATGGTTAGTGTTGGAGTGATCAGAAAGTTTCAGTGCAATATTGACAGCTCTTTCTCTTCTTTCTCAAGAGTTGGTGCACGTTTCAGGAAATTCAAGGCACAGGCCCTGTTTGCCTAACACTAAGGGGCTCCTTTACTAATGTGCAGTATGCAGTTAGCATGACCTTTGGCGCACATTTAGCACGTTCTGAGGATTATGGTAACTGTTAACCCAGGGCCAACACAGCACAGGCCAATTTCCATGCTGTGGATCATATTTTGGGGTGGTAAAGGGGTGGAGAGTGGGGTATGGTGAGCACTACATGGTTAGTTTAGGGGGCAATGCTGCATGCTAACTGTGACCCTTGCAATTAGCGCAGGTCTCTTAATGCCACCTTAATAAGAAGCTTTAAGTACATCTGCAGTAATTGTGCATGCTACTGTGGCACATTAGGGCGCCGTTCAGTACAGTAATTGCTTGGAGCATGCTGGACACATCCTTAGTACTTAGCGTACAGAGGTTGCAATTACCACACTTTAGCTTTTGTGCTAAACGTGTTAATAGCAGAACCTCAGCATACTTTTGTTAAAGGGCCCCTCAAGAGGCCTTTGCGGCACAGTAGAGAGTGTTAGAGGTCATCTTGATTGCCTCTTGAAGTCTCAACCTGTGGTTTTGTTATTAAGCATGTCTATAGGATGTGTTCTGATGAATCCTATACTGTATTTTATGGTTATGGTATATGAATTGTAAGTTTTACTCATACATAAAATTTAATGTTGAAATGAAGTGTGCATTAAACTGATTTTGTCTCCTCAGTTTAATTTACCAAACACAGTGAATTATTTCTCTCATAAATCGCTCCATGCTTTGACTTTGAGTAAATAAATTCCCATGTTTACAAACTTAGGCAGAATCCAGGAACATCTGCTTTCAACTAGCATCAGAAAACACAGTGATTATATTTAATATGTAAACAGAAGTAGAATTAGCTTGAGGCAATGGTATTAATATTTTATTTTATCTGCAGGCTTGCATTAAACACTAAAGAAAGCATTTCTAGAGAAGAAAAAAGGGACAATTTACCTAAAATGTCAGGCCAATTGCTCTCCTTTTACTAATGCAGATAAAAGTGTTCCCAAGGGAGACAAAAATCAGGTAGTTTCTTGTCCAGTATCCTGAAGCATTAAGTATGTTTTTTGTTTCTTCTTGAGGAGGAGGGGTGGGGATCTAGCAGTTTATTCCTACTCCTTTAGGCTTCCAGCTCAGTTGGAATCAGGGCTGTGAAATGGTGCACAAACCTTCCATTCGCAGCTATCTAGAGATTCCTTGCCCCTTATTGTATACCACTCTCCCATGCTTAGCCCAGTTATTGCAAAGAAAAAATGTGGATGGGTCCATACAGCAGGGGTCCTTCTTGAACTCTGCAAACATGGGTCCTAAATCTGATAACTAGGGGGCCATTTTAGAATCCCTAATCATGAGCTGGACATCTGAAAATGGGCACTTAGATGTGTAAATCAATGGAGACACCTCTGGAGCCATTTTAGAAAGCCAAATATATAGATGTTCCCAGTGTGAGAATGTCCGTGTAACATTTGGGCGCAGCAAGGAAGATGTACATTGTGGTGTGATTTCAAAACAGCACCAACACATCTGGGCCTCGTTGCTGAGGTGTCCATGCCTATACCTGCTGATACCCCAAGCAGACCTGGCCATAACAGACCTGGAAGACATTGTCAACATCTGGAATGATACCATGGCTACTGCTGTAATAGCAACATGTAAAGAAACATTACAAAACAGAAAAAAATGTGCACCATGGTACTCCAATGAAATCGATGACCTAAACAGAACATTCAAACAGACTGAACACAAATGGAGACATATAAGAGATCAAGAATAACAACAGAAATTTAAAAACAAACAAGAATACAATTATATAATAAGAAAGTGCAAAAAGGAATTCCATGCCAACCTCATAAAGACCTCTCTCAACAAATCCAGAGAACCTTTTGAAATAGCATGAGCACTCACAAGAGATCCTACTCAGAAGAAACACAACAATGACATAAAGTCACAGGAGGTGGCAAACTTCTTAGAACTAAAATTCAAAAACAGCATACAGGATAAAATCCCATGACAAATACATGAATCCACTGACAACAAAAGCTGGAACACCTTTGTCATTCCAACTGCAGAACAACTTAAGGACACCAGCTTAAACACAACAAAATCTTCCCTAGACCCATGTCCAAGCTCACAAGAAAATAATTAAGTCCACTCCTGCTCAGAATCATACAATTATCCCTCTCACAAGGCTACATGCCTGCCAACTTTAAATAAACATCAATAAGGCCGACATTAAAGAATCTCTCAGTCCAATAGCTCATATAAACCTATATCTAACCTGCCATTTATCACCAAATTAATTGAAAAAACTTTCCAGAAGCAACTACAAGACCCCATAGACCAACATGTACCTCTAGACACTCATCAACATGGCTTTAAACCCAACCACAGCATGGAGACCCTACTCACACCGCTCTTCAAGAGAATAGTGAAACATATAGATGACATAAAACAAAGCTTCATTTTAATATTCCTAGATATCTCAGTGGCATTTGATACAGTAAACCACCTTACTCTAATACAATGGTTGAAAGAAATAGGCCTAGGAAACACCACCCTGAAATGGTTTCACTCAAACTTAAACAACCACCAACAGCAAGTTAGAAATGGAACATAAAAATCAAGACCATTTGGATAAAACCAAGGAATTCCACCAAGCTAATTCCTCTCAGCACTGCTATTCAACATATATATTCAGGCAATATGTAACATAATAAATTATCATAATGTGTTATATCACATCTATGCAGATGACATAATGACTTACACACTTCTTAAAACTGCCAAACCAGATTACACAGCAATAATAAAGTGCTTGGAGGCCACCGTGCAAAGGCTCAATAAACACAACCTAAACATAAATTGCAAAAAATACAGGTCCTCAACATTAGCAGGAATGCAACATTCACCCCACCAGCAACTATAAGGATAGCGAACAATGAGCTGGTAGTCAATCATGAAGTAAAAGACTTGGGAGTCATATTGGACCAACACCTGAACCTACAGTCATACATCAGCAGAACAATGAAAATAACCTACTACATAATGAGGATCATACCAAAACTAAGAACCGTACTCAACCACAACAATTTTGAAACAGTATGCCAAGCCACAATATCCTCTCCTCTGGACTACTGTAACATAATATACAATTTACCGCTACAGATGGCCCAAAATACGGCAGTATGTATAGTAACAGGAACTCCAAGGCACAACCACATAACACCCATCCTAAAACTGTTGCACTGGCTCCCAATAAACACATGCATTAAATTCAAAAGCATACTCACCATATACAAGATTCTATACTGGACATCAGCTGATGCCCTCCAAACCACAGTCCCAAAAAATCCAGACAACAGAGAAAGACTAGCATACAATAAAAAGTCAATATTATCCCCACCAGTAAAGCTAAGAACAAGCAAACAACTTGCAATAGGGCATTCTCCCTATTTGTGCCATCAATATGGAACTCACTCCCAGAAGACGTCAGTGCTGTGAATGATACCCAAGACTTCAGAAAGAGACAAAAAACATTCCTATTCACCAAACACTTTGGAACAGACAGATAACATATATCCGCCAGGTTCCACACTGTGTATAAGGTTATCATAACCCATCACTGTAATCCAGCTAGTTAATTGTATATTCCAAGTTATACTCACCCCTGTTAAATGTAATTAATCTAGTTTCACTCTAAAACACTTTGACTAAATGATAAAGCAATATAGAAAACCTGTTAAATAAATAACTGAATAAAATAAAGTAGAATAAATGCTTATTTCATGGCTGCAGTGCTTACAGGGGGAAGAACAGAATGCTCTTTCATTACCACAGTTAATATTTCCTGGCCAAAAAAACCCACATGTAAATACATACTCCAAACATATTAAAGGCCTGCCACAACATGTCTGAGTATTTGAAATCTCCAGATAGTAAGTCAGTTTACAGAGGGCTATCTGTTTATCATAACAATGTTCCTCCCTCTAATTATTCCTAGGCTATGATTCTTTTCTATTGTATCTCTTAATATTTATGAATCATTAAACTGGATACATATAATCATAGATATAGAATGAACTTGAGGTCTCAGACTCCTAGTGGCACTATTTTCCAGACAACATTCTGATTTGTGCCGGTTGCATCAATGACCTTCGTTCGTTCAAATCTTTGTTTTCTATGATTAATTTTAACCAAAATACTTCGATTTTTCAAATTTTTCAAAATGGTAGTGCTTATCTTATATGATCCCCGACGCCACCATCCGGCTCCGTGTTTGCGTTTCACAACAGTGGGTTTCTTCAGGGGTTTTTTCTAGAATAAAGCACTTTGTTGTTCACCGCACCAGTATTACCCTGTGCTGCTCGGTGTGTATTTTCAGTAATAGAGCACTTTATTATAAAACTTGCTGGTGTAATTCTCTGCTTCTTAGCATAGTGCTTAGAGCCTTCCGGCATTTTTTTAAAGCGCACATACTTTACAACAGAGTGCACAAAAATTATGGTTCTGATTCTGAACACAGACGTCTTAAAATTTAAAAGTTGTGATTGTAATTACTAGAAATTTTGCTTCATTTAGTAATCATCTATTTTCATTTAATTTGATTAAAATCAATGTGGTGTACATACTGTATTCTGACGTGTAGTCAAATTTTAAAGTATATAACTCCGAGCGTCGTTATGTGGCACACAAAAATTTAACCTTCCTTCAAAAGCTGCACAGCTAATATTTTATGCGCGCACAGCCTACAGAAAATTAGAGGGAACATTGATGGGGAACTCAAATGTTCCTGGTAGACAAGGAGGACATTGACCTGTCCTAAACCAGGTAGGAGGGCTGAGAGTTGAAGAAGCAGGGGGAGCCCCAGAGAGATAGGTCATGAAGAATGTATGTTCCCTGTGGTGATCACGAAAAACCAGCTAAAGTAAGCTGGGCCAGATTGTGGACTGGAGTCCCACTATGCTGGACTGGGTAGCCTGAGGGGAATGCCAGGTACCCAGTTGTAATGTAAGCCTCTCTGGGAGAGTAAGAGCCAGATAGTGGACAGGAGACCTGCTATGCTGGGTTGGATAGCTTGTGTAAAAAAGAAGGTATCCGGTAGTGTTGTAATCCTCACTGGTAGCCAGGGTTTGTAGTGCTCACCGGGAGAGAGTAAGATATTGTGATTCTCACTGGGAGAGTGAGAGAAAGCTGGCAACGGACCAGGTCTGGCTGAGGCCACGAGAATAGGTTGGGAACTGTGTAATTGAGTTTTACAGTGAAGTAGAGACTCATTAGCTTATGGTGACAGTGTTGGAAAAAACTGTCAGAGCCACTGAGAGTGATTAGCAGCTGGCAGGGGCCAGGGGACTGAAAGAAGGTCAGTCTGTTTCAGCAGCATAGAAGGTTGTAGTTCAGGTGGGGAAAGACCTGAATACAATTAAGGAAATGTAACCATGAAAATAAGGAGCAGAGTGCTGAGCTCTGAATTTATAAAGCAGGAAGATCAGGTTTTGCTTGCCTGTGTTTGTAAGGCACTAGCTGAGCTGAACCAGAAAAAGAGGTTTCTTTTCCTTTCTCTCATTAAACACTGAGACCATAGTGTGAATCTAGCAGGGCTGGTTATAAACTCTGGTGTGGAGCAGCGTACTGACAGTAATTAGCTGAGATGTAAAACTGGTGCTGTTAAGTGAAACATGTCTCTTTCTTACTTGTATCATTGTTTGTAAAGGGAAAGCTGCAGCCTTTGGAATAAAAAGGCTTTCTGCAGACTTTTATTCAGACCAGTTATAGAGAAGTGCTGGGCTGAAACAGTCTGCTCTGGCCTGGTTCAGAAAGGCAGAACAGAGAGAGTTAAACGTACCTTGTTACTTATATGGTGTTGTAAGGAGGACATTCCTGAGTTAGTTATGGGAAGACATTAATGGGGGAGAATGCTCAACACCTGAGGTTGTTATTGAAATGTATCAGGGAAGTTCTGTAATATTGCTGAGAAGGAACTTGTGGTGATTCTAATGTTGAGAACGGCAGCAGGATATGGCTGTTGATGAATGTGAACACTGATGTTTGAGTTACCCTATAATTAAATGATTTTGTAAACCTTGTAAATAAAATTCTGAGTTTGATGTTTAAAGGCAGCTCCGTGTGTGAGTTGTTGTCAGAAGAAATAAAGGGATATGGGGGAAAGAGGGAAATACCCTGGTAGTAGCCAAAACATTGACCAGTTTGTACGTTATAGTGCCCCAACATAATTTATTTATTTAACACTTTTTATATACCGTCTTTCTACGATTCAAGACGGTTTACATAGAACATAAGGTAACAGTGTTGACACAGCAGTTTTACAGAGAACAATAACTTCTTGATCATAACGGCAAATTCAATAGTTAACGTTTTACATATTTACAGAGAGAAGGTGGGTGGACAAAGGGGACAAGGAAGAGGTTGGGAAGGAAGGGGGGGGAAGCAGAGCATATGGAGAGGGGGAGGGTCAAGGTGGGGTGAGTACAGGATAATTGGTTTAAGTTAGATTAGGATAGGTGTGGTTTATTGGGGCAAGGCAAAGTATTCTTGAAAGAGGAAGGTTTTGAGCCTTTTGCAGAATTCAGGTTGGAACATCCTCGTAAGTCAGGTGTGAGGGGTGGGAGAGGTGGGAGGGAGTTCCATACAAAAGGGGCATAGAGGGAGAAGGCTCGGTTGCATATAGCTTGTTTGCTCTTTTTCTTCTGGGATGGTACGTTTAGGATGTTTGCAGTGTTTGGTCTACATGATCTGATGCTCTTTGGTTTAGAGAGAAGGGAGAGTAGACAGAGGGCAGATTCGTTGTATATTACTTTGTGTATTATTGTGATGGTTTTAAATTTTATTCAGGCCAGCATAGGGAGCCAGTGGAGGTCCTGGAGGACAGGGGTGATGTGTTCTCGTCTGGATGTGTTGGTTATTAGGCGTGCTATTGTATTCTGGGCTATTTGGAGGGGTGGATACTATGTTTTGGGAGACCATGATAAATGAGGTTGCAATAGTTGAGGGTCAGGGTGATTAGGGCTTGGAAAACAGTTCGGAAAGAGACTGGGTTTAGTACGGGGCAGAGGTTTCTCAGGGTTCTTATTTTGGTGTAAATAGCATTTGCTGTTTTTCTTTTCTGTTCCTGAAAGGTAAGGTTCTGGTTGATTGTTAAGCCAAGGTATTTGACTTCATTCTTTACAGAGACAGTGTAATCATCAAGGACAAGGGATATTGGGCGAATAAAGGATGGACTGGAGAAGATATGGGGAGCTTCTGTTTTAGTTTACTTAATTATAAGTTTGAGTTGGTGGAGCCAGTGTCTTATCTTGGTGAAGCAGTTGCTAATGTTGATGAAGTTTGGAATTGTTAAGTTGAAGGAGGTGAAGAACATTATATTGCCAGCATATAACTGGTATTGTATGTTGTGTTCTCGAAAATTTTTGTATATTGGTTGAAGGAAGATATTGAAGAGGAGTGCAGATAAGCTGGAGCCTTGTGGAACTACTTGAATAGGAGTGAATGGTAGGGAGATTTTATCATCAATTCGTACCTGTTGTGTTCTATTATCAAGGTAGGAGAGGAACCAGTTTACTGTGGTATTTCTAAGGCCGATGTCATGCAGTCTGTCCAGGAGCTGTTCATGGAGAGGGAGTCAAATGCGATGATATGTCAAGGAAGATTAGTAGACAACCTTGGGTAGGTGTTTAGGTATATGAAATCACTGAATCTAGAAGGGACACAATGTATTATTCTTTTTCATTGTTCATAAGTCTGAATTTAAAAAGAATGGTGACTTTAAAAAAATTAAATAAGGGGCACTGTTGATTAGAGCATGTGAACAAATGTTGGGTCTACTTTACACACAGGTATCCAGCAAACTTAATATTCACCTAAGATCTTTCTATCTATCAAAACTGGGGCTTCTCAGGCATGGTTTCCAATAAATTGAATTGCATTGAAGACATATTTTCAAACACCCAAGGAATTAAGCAAGCCAAACAGGATCCACCATTTCTTCAAAGACCGAGCCACTCCATCCCCTGTGCTGCTAAGTGAGCTGAAATAAATAAAAGATGCTGGCTTGCAACCATCTAGCAATTAAAAACTTACAATTCAAAATGGTAACTCAGATGAGCCAGTTTCCACTGTTTAACAAAAATTGCCAGTAATTTAGACCATAACACCTATGTTAGAGAAAGTGGTGTAAATGGAGGAAAATGCAAAATTCCATTCCATTCCATTCCATTTTGTAATTACAGAGACACATGGAGAACTTAAGCAACAGGAATCTGAGAATGACCTCTGTTTTTGAATCTAGGGTTGGGCAAAGGAGCCAATGTTGTGGCCATCCTTGAGAAACGTCTTCCAGAGCTTGCTAGGCTATCAGTATACAAACCTCTAGAAATGATCATCTTTTTGGACACAGCAATCAAGTTTTCTGAGACAGATGGTGCTTAAAATTCTGCACTATCTGCAGGTGCAGCAAATTGTTACTAAATCCAAGGCTAAATCTCCACCTTACTGGCAGGGCAACAAGATTATTATTATACTGGATGTGAGGTAAACCACTGCAGCATAGTGGAAACATTTTCTGATCCTCCATGATTCCCTTAGGCGTCTTAATGCAAAATTCAGCCTGTTTATCCAGAGAGAAAGCATAGTTACTCACTTGTAACAGGTGATCTCTGGGAACAGCAGGAATTTAGTCTTCACATATGGGTATCTTCGGTACCAATGGAGCCTGCGCGGGAACGCTCCCCAGCGTCCAATAGGAACGATTTTGGGAGCATCCCTCAGCACATGCGAGCTGCCTTCCCGCCTTTCCAACTGTCCCTCTTCAGTTAAGTTTGTAGCTGACTGAAAGGATAGAGGGAGAGAGGAAAGAGACAGAGAAATAGAGAGACAACTCCTAGAGGAGGTGGGTGGGTTGTGAAGACTAAATTCCTGCTGTTCCCGGAGATCACCTGTTACAGGTGAGTAACTACGCTATCTCCAGGAAAAAGCAGGAATGTAGTCTTCACATATGGGGACTCCCTAGCTGAAGATGCCGGGGAGATGGCGCCAGGAAGCTGCCACCTATAGTGAGGTGGGCCATGCTTCCTCCCATGGATCTCTGGCATCCTACCAGGGTTGGTGGGTAGGAGTTGAATTAAGTCTGAAAGAGATGTTGAAGAACAGCCTGGCCAAAGAAGGCTTCCCGACGGGAGGCTTTATCTAGGCAGTAGTGGGCTTTGAAGGTGTGCACCGAAGCCCAGGTGGCTGCTCGACAGATGTCATCGATAGACACAGAGTGAAGGTTAGCCATAGCGGCTGCCATGGCTCTCACATTATGTGCTGTGACATGGCTTTGAAGAGGAAGACTCTTACTCTCATAAGTAAAGGATATGCATTGTGCAATCCATTTAGATAGAGTTCTTTTGGAGACTGGAAGTCCTAAATGACTAGAATCAAAGCAACAAAAAGTTGAGAAGACTTTCTATGATGCTGTGTTCTTTGTAGGTAAAAAACCAAGGCTCTTTTACAGTCCAAAGTATGAAGGTTCCTTTTTGCATTAGAGGGATGAGGCCTCGGAAAGAATACAGAAAGTAAATTGATTGATTTAAATGAAAAGGTGAAACCACCTTTGACATAAAATGTGGATGAGTTCTGAGAACAACCTTATCATGGTGAAACCTTGTATAAGGGGGATCAGCCACTAAAGCTTGCAATTCACTAATGCAACATGCGGAGGTGATTGCAATTAGGAAGATGACCTTCCAGGATAAAAACTTTAGGGTTGTAGTGGCTAAAGGTTCAAAGGGCGGTTTCATGAGCTGTCCGAGAACTAGATTTAAATCTTATGCCACCGGTGGTGGCCTGATGGGAGGCTTTGTTAATAGAAGACCTCTCATAAATCTTGCTATGAGTGGATGAGAGGAAATTGGCTGTCTATTAAGAGGCTTATAGGAAGCTGCAAATGCAATAAGATGGATTCTTAATGAATTTGTCTTTAGACCAGAATTTGATAAATGAAATAGGTACTCTAGTACCGATTCCAAAGGTATCACAAGGGGGTTTAAACCTTTTTGAGAACACTATATAGTAAAATGTTTCCACTTGAAGGCATAAGAATGTCTTGTGGAAGGTTTTCTGGAAGCCTGAAGGACATCCTTTACCTGTTGGGAAAGGTTAAGATCCTGCAGGTCTAGGCTTTCAGCAACAGGCCCTGAGAGGCAAGGACTGGGGATTCGGGTGCCATAGCATCCTGTTCTCTTGGGAGTGAAGGTCTGGAGCACACCCTAACTCCAGAGGTGCAGCTTGAGAGAGATGTAGAAGCAGGGGATACCACGTTTGTCGTGGCCACCATGGAGCTATGAGGATCATACAAGCTCTGTTTCTCTGAAGCTTGAAGAGTGTTTTGGGGATGAGGGGAATGGGTGGGAAGGTATAGAGGAAGTCCTGACTCCAGTGAAGGAGGAAGGTGTCCCTTGCCTGGCAATTGTGAGCTGGAATTCTGGAAGAGAACTGGGGAAATCTGGCATTCAGTGGACTTGCAAAGAGGTCTATTTCTGGGGTTCCCCAGATGTGAAATATCTTTATCACCTAGTCTAGGTGGAGAGACCATTCGTGAGGCAGCAGTACTTGGCTGAGTTTGTCTGCCCAAAGGTTTTGAATGCCTGGAAGATATACCACAAGAAGGTGAATTTGATGTTCTCTGGCGAGGGCCCATAGTTGTAAAGCTTTGTTGCATAACAACAGAGAGGAGGAGGAAGAAAAAGAAGATATTCTTCCGCAAATGGACAACCAAGAGGAAACAGCGGAAGTATGACCACGGCATAATAACAGAGAGCCTGTTCCGCCCTGCTTGTTCACGTAGAACATGGCTACTTGATTATCCGTTTGGACTAGGACTGTCTTGTAGCTGAGCTGGGCATGGAATACTCGAAGAGCTAGATAGATTGCTCTGAGTTCTAGGAGGTTTATGTGAAGACAAGCCTCCTGTGGAGTCCAGGTACCCTGGGTGGAGAGATGGTGCAGGTGTGCTCCCCATCCCACCTGTGATGCATCTGTTGTTATGGTGGCCTGGAATGGGGGATGTTGGAAAGTAGACCCCCACTAAAAGATTCTCCAGTGATTGCCACCATTGTAGGGACAAGATCAGTCATTGTGAGTTTGATATCTTGTCCGACAGACGTCCTGTGGCCTCTGTCCACTGTGTGGATAGTGTCCACTGGGCTGCTCACATGTGGAGGTGAGCATAGGGAACTACATGAACTGTGGATGCCATATGTCCCAGTAATTGCAGCAGTTCTCGAGCAGTTAGGGAGGACTTTCCCGCTGCTTGAGAAGCTAGTTGCATTATGTGAAGACAGCGAGGCTGTGGGAGGAAAACCCTTGACTGGTATCTAAACAAGCTCCTATGAACTCCAGGGTCTGAGAAGGAACAAGTTAGGATTTTGGGAAGTTTATTTATTTATTTTTTTTTTTAATTTTTTTTTATTCATTTTGAACACATGTAGCAACAGTATAAACGGTCATTAACATAGCAGGATCCAAGCAGATGCTATTAATCAAAATAACAAAACAATACAATAACTTTAACAAGACAATACAATAACTTTAACAAGAACCAGTATCAGTCCATGCCAGCACCCCCCCCCCCCCCGCTCAATGTGGTTGTAGCAGGTACCATTCCACAAAGTAGACTCCACCAATCGCCTTCACTAAACATAGCTTTGCAGAGCTGTCCATTTCTTACTCAGTTTACCAGACCATGGGTTTTTAACTATATAAAGTTCTTCGTAGGTCTTGTGTAGGATTAAGAGACTCCACCAATGCTCAAAACAAGCTTTGTCAAGATTCTTCCAGTGTATTAAAACTATTTTAAGCGCTATCCCGAGCATTAAGTCCAGTAGTTGACTATCCCATTTCATCAAAGTAGGTTCCAGAGCTATGGATTTATATATTACTATCCGATAAGAGATAGGAGTTTGAAGGTTGAGGATTTGTGATATGCGTTCCCATACTCTGTTCCAATATATTTCCAGGGATTTACAATGGAACAACATATGCGCCAGTGTCCCAATATCCATGTTGCAGGACCAACATCGATTTCCCTCCTGCAGTGTCCATTTCATTTTCTTAACCGGTGTAATATGCACCCGATGTGCTATAAAGTACATAGATTGTGTGAGAGACGCAGCTCTTGTGATACGTATTTGAGTCCCCCAAAAAGTGTCCCAACTTTCTGGAGTTATATCATCACCGGTTTCAGTAGCCCACACTGACTGTATCTTAGTGCATATCTTGTCACTTTTGGAACGGAGAATCGCTACACATCTCGAAACAGCTTTAGTATCTGTTTGCAGTTCTTGGAGCTTCTGTCGCAATGGCCATCCGGTACGTATCAAGACCGGTGACACTCCCGCTTTGCTCAAGCAGTGTCGAAGCTGGCATCATTGGAAATAGCATGCGCTAGGCAATCCAAATTCCGTTCTTAAACTGTCAAAGGTTTTAAAAGCATTTCCACTGATTAGTTGTCCGATGGTTATAAGATCCTGTTCCACCCATTTTTTCCATAAGACAGGCTTCCCTCCAATGATAAAGCGCGGATTCAGTCACAAGGGCATATCTGTGGTGAAGTCTTCACCTCCATCGATACATGATGCCAATAGTCGACAGGCAAGCTGTGTTTCCCGCATAATAGCATTATGTGGTGTAGTCAGGTCTACCACTGTGCCAACCATCAGCCGTGCAGGCAGGGGAGAATGTAAAGCACGCTCCACATTCAACCATCTAGGCCCCTTATCCATGTCTTCAGTGTCGACCCATTGAGCACCCTGTTTCAAAATAGAGGCGGTGTGCAGCCATCCGAGATCTGGGAAATGAACACCTCCTTGCGCTCTAGGCAACTTCAATTTCCACGCGGCTATTCTAGGTACTCGGTTGTTCCATAAGAAAGCTATCAGCTGACTATTTATTTTCTTATAGAAAGCTGACGGGAATCGCAGGGGGATCATGCTTAATGTATAGCTGAGTTTAGGTACCAACATCATTTTTATCGTCTCTAGCCTGCCCCACCAACTCAAGTGTAGGGGGGTCCACCTGCAGACGTTATCATGTACGATTTCTTGACACGCCCTAATGTTGAGCGCTATAGTCTCATCCAAAGTAGTACCATAGGTCACTCCCAGATATCTAAAGGACGACTTCTCATATTGAAAGGGATATCCACGCGCCATTTCTTCGCTGACCCGATCATTCAGAGGAATGATTGTTGTCTTATTCAGATTTACTTTATATCCAGATATCGCTGAATAAGTATCTATAAGCTGCAGTGTTTCAGGAAGGTCTGATGGTTGTAGGAAAATGAGCAGGTCATCTGCATATGCTGACAATTTACAGGGACCATCAGCTAACTCAATTCCTTTTATGCTTTCCTTCTGTCGGATCGCTATCAGCAAGGGTTCCAGGGCTAAATTAAAAAGCATCGGGGACAGAGGGCAGCCCTGTCTGGTTCCTCTTTGCAACTGAAAGGGGGCTGAGAGGTGTGAGTTAACCGCTATTCGAGCTGTGGGTTTGGTGTATAACAACTCAATGCGTTTTAGGAATTTCTCTCCTATCCCAAACCAACGCAGGGATCAAAATAAAAAGGACCATTCCAGTCGGTCGAAGGCCTTTTCGGCATCCAATGCTAACCCTATCAGGGGCTCGGCCATAGTTTTGGCAGAAGTCAGTACATGCGCCAATAGTCTCCCATTATCCGTAGTGGATCTATTTTGTATAAATCCGCATTGATCTTCATGTATCAAATCTTTTAAGATCCGTCCTAATCGGTTAGCAAGCACTTTAGCATAGATCTTATAATCAGAGTTTAGGAGGGAGATGGGTCTGTAGTTCTCTATCTTTTGTGGATCCCTGCCCGGCTTCGGGTGAATTACCACCACGGCCTCTGCTAAGGCACCAACCTCTGGGGATTCATCATGCAGGCCACTGTAGTAGATCTGTAGCATGGGAGCCAATTGAGTATGATATTTATTATAGAATTCCAGTGGGATCCCATCTGGACCAGCGGCTTTGCCACGGGCCATCTGCTTGATCGCATCCTGTATTTCGGTCACAGAGATCTCTTGTTCCAGCGTTCGGCTTTGATGACTGGTCAGTGTGGGTCCTACTATATTGGAGACAAAATCTTCAAAGGCTTTGTCACTACATTGGGTATCCGATCGGTACAATTCCTCATAGAATTCCTTACAGCGGTCTAGTATTTTATCAGGTCTCAACAGAAGGCCCCCGGTTTTATCTTGCATCGCTGCTATAGAGGTCTTGCAGCTCTTTGGTTTGAGTTGCCGAGCTAACAGGGATCCAGAGCGGTTGCTTTCATAGTAGTATGTACTACGTTGTAGCTTGTCGCTACTTAGTGCTTCTTTGTTGAGGATAGCATTATATTGGTATCTCAGTTTTTGGAGTCTAATCAATATCATTGAGTCGGCTCTTTTGGTAAGTAGTCTTTCCCCGGCTTTTATTTGGAGTTCCAGTTCATCCTTTTCCTTTTTCCTGGCTTTACGCCGCCTAATGGTATAAGTGGTAATGTGAGCTCGCATTGTCGCTTTAAAACCTTCCCACCAGCTCCAAATGGAGGTATCAGCGGGCGTGTTATACTTAAAATAGGTCTCAATTTCCCCGGTCAGTAGATGTATGAGGGAGTCATCTGCAAGCAGGGATTTATCAAATGTCCATCTGGGTGGAAGGTGTTGTATACATTTGGTATCCAGCACTAGGGAGATAGCGGCATGATCCGATACCGTTGCAGCATATATCTCTGCGGCTAGCACTTGTTGCATCATCTCTGTAGACAGCAGGAAGAAATCTATCCTTGTTTGGGTGTTATGGGGGATAGAGTAAAATGTATAGTCTCTTTCTTGGGGATGAAGTAGTCGCCACGGGTCTACCAAATGGAGCTCTGCTATGATTCCTTTGAGAATTGCCTGTGATTTAACTTTGTCTACAGCTCGATAGGGTGTGCGATCTAACAGTGGATCCAAAATGACATTAAAGTCGCCCCCTATTATGATATTGGTGTGAGCTGCGGCTGTAGCTTCTTTAGCTATCAGTTTAAAGAAGTTAGGATCGTCCAGATTAGGTGCATAAATATTAAAGAATGTATAGAGCTGTTGATTTATTTTTATGGTCACTCTGGCCCATCGACCCAGCGGATCAGTCTGTGTGTCTGTAATGGCAGGTTGCAGGAATTTGCGTACTAATATTAGTATCCCCCCTTTGCGTTGTGTGGAAGAGGCCGAGGCCGCCACCTGAAAGTATTTAGAGGTTACTTTCTGAGATTCGGTATCTGATAAATGCGTCTCTTGCAAGAGGGCAATATCCGCTTTTTTTTGTTGACAGTACGCTAGGATCTTCTTTCGTTTGACAGGGCCTGTAATGCCTTTTACATTCAATGAAAGTATTAGGAGGTCACCAGACATCAGCACTGGAATGGGCTATCTTATAGGTGAAATCTATCGGATGGATAGGTCTGCTTTGCACTTGCACTTTTGTGTATGCAGAGGGCTTTGCACTGGACTGGACTGACACATTTAACTGCACAAACGGCAAACATAGTTCGCTAAGGTGAACACAATCCACTTAAACAGAAACCAACCCCGACCTCCCATTGCCACCCATACATTTTAACAGAAGTATCTGGCTATTAAATCTAATTAGAACAACAAAAATGCAGTCAGTGTAGTGTTTATCTAGGCTTAAAGGCGTTCTTAAATTTGCGAGAACGCACGGCCGCACCCCCTGAATGTATGTTGAATTCTCTACGCAGTGAGAGTGACCACAATTATGACCTCAGGTTTCCATTCCACATTTTTCTTGGAGGAAAGTTTTCAATTTTTCAGCTTCAACAAAATTCCTCGTTTCATTATGTAGCGTGACCCGCATGGTTCCGGGGTAGTACAGCCCGTATCTTGCCTGTGCACTTTGCAGCATGGGTCTGCAGGCCAGCAACGCTTTCCTCCGATCTACCGTCTGCTTGCTCAAATCCGGATAGAGTGCCACTTTGTGTCCTTGAATTTGCAGTGATCCAGCTTTCCGTGCAGCTTGAAAAATCTGTAGGACCTGTGGGTATCTCAATACTTTCATGATGAGAGGGCGTGAGTATCGGGTATTTTCAGCCTTGTGTGTGGGGATTCGGTGGGCCCGTTCCAGCTCAAAAGGCCTTGCAAAGACAAGCTGCAGCATCTCCGGCAAGATTTTCTCCAAAAATCCGATCGGATCGGTGCCTTCGGCGCCTTCAGGGACTCCAACTAGTCGGATATTATTTCTACGGGCACGGTTTTTTTGATCTTCAATATGACTTTCTATGTGCCTAACTCGTTTGACCAGAGGGCCCAATTGCTCTAATGAAGCGCCATGCTTTTGAGTTTGCAACTCAACTGCGCTAAGTCGAGTGGTGATGGTGAGGAGTTTCTCTTTTACCTCCATTAGATCTTCCTGGATCATATTCAGTGAACTAGAATTAGCTGCAATCATTTCTTTAACGCATTTCAACTCCTGCAACACTTCGCGTAAGCCACCGGTAATCACTCCCTCCTTCTCTCCCGCGGCCATTTTCTGTGGGGAACCTACTTCGGGTTTAGATCGTTTCGCTGCTGAGCCGGATCCCTGCTGAAATTCCAGCCGGGCAGGCTTCAGGGACGCCATCCAGCAATATTCCAATGTTAGTGATGTAGGAAGGGGGTACAAGCATCAATTTAATGCCGAGATATGTTCAGGATTCTTGGGCAGCAACGGGAGCAAAAATTCAGGCGTCCATTCTGTTCAGTGGCAAGCTCCGCCCCAGGATTTTGGGAAGTTTATGACCAATCCCAAGTACTGGAGAATTCACATTGTGCGAGACAGTGCTTCTGGAATCATGGGGGCTCAAATGAGCCAGTCGTCCAAGTAAGGGAAGACGAATATCCCTAGGGTTCGCAGGAATGCAGCTACTACTGCCATGCATTTTGTGAATACCCTTGGTTCCGAAGCCAGACCAAAAGGAAAAACCCTGTATTGGAGTTGTTTTCCCTTGAAAAGGAATCATAAGAATTTCTTGTGATCTGGATGGATCAGAATATGAGTCTATGCATCCTTTAGATCTAGAGAGCAAAGCCAATCCTGACTTTGAAGGTATGGCAGAAGAGTTCCCAGAGAAATCATTTTGAACTTTTCTCAGAACAGATATTTGTTCAATTCTCTGAGCTCTACAATGGGTCTGTGTCCTCTTGTTTTCTTTGGAATAAGAAAATAGGGGAAGTAGAACCCTGTACCCTGTTGGGGAATGGACACTTCCTCTATTGCTTCCTGAGCAAGGAGTGTTGAGACCTCTTGATCCAATAGATTGTCTGGAGAGGTTTGGGAATCGAACTGTCTTATGATTGTAGGAGGGGGCATGCTGTGAAAATGAAGCTTGTACCCCTCCCCTATAATGGACAGAGTCCAATTTTCTGCTGTTATTTGTTACCATCTGTTGACAAAATGACACAACCTGCCTGGAATGTTTAGGGGTTCTGGACCCTTCAGAGGCAGGAAAGCTAAGCTCTCTAGGAAGGAGTCAAAGCCCTTGAGGGGGCTGAGCCTGTGGAGCTGGTTGAGCTCTCGGGCCTTTTGGCTTCTTTTGTTGTCTGGATTGTTGCTGTTGTCCCTTTTGGGCAACTTGATCCCAAGCTTGTCCTTGCTGGGTAAAGGATGGATAAAACTTCCTCTTTTTGTTGAAAAAGGGATTTTTATAGGGTTTCTTTTTGGCTGGATTGGCTGTAGATTTTGACATTCTGTCTAAAGTGAGATTGTCAGTATCTATCTCATTAGCCTTTTCCTGCCAATTCTTGCCAAAGAGGTTTTCTCCTGTGCAAGGGATGTTTCCTAATTTGTCCTGTACCCAAGTCTCCAAGTCTGATGCCTGAATCCAGGAAATCCAACATGCACCAATAGCAGAAGTTCTGCTGATGCATTCAAAGCAGTCAAAGGCTGCACGGTTTACAAACTTGGAAACGTCTTGAGCATGCTTGAAAAGAGTAAGGAAGTCTTGTCATTTGTCCTCAGGGAGAAGGGGGCTCATAAGCTCCAAGTCTCCTGTGACTTTTTTGAGGGACATTCCCATATATAAAATATATGAGCTGATCCTAGCTGAAAACATGGAAGCCTGAAATGTTCGACGCCCAAAGGCTTCAAGAGTCCTGCATTCACGACCTGAAGGATTGGATGTATGTCTTTTTGCACTTTTCATCCTATGCATGGCTGATTCCACTACCATTAAATGGTGTGGCAGCTGAGTGTTTTGAAAACCAGGACATGGTGGAACTCGATACATGGTATTGAGTCTCCTAGAATGAGGAGATGTGGTCAGAGGTGTTTCCCACATTCTGAGCATCAAATCATGAAGAATTTCATGAATGGGCAGGGTAGCTGCCTCTTTGGGAGCCTTAGGGTACTGGAGTATTTCCAATTCCTTTGCTCTAGGTTCTTTTTTCAGAAGCTACTGTGATTGGTAGGCCTCGGGCCACATCACAAACAAAATCCTGAAAGACATGTCCTCCAGAGGAGACATTCTGCGTTGAGGAGAAGAGGAGTCTTCCGGAAGAAGTACCCTGGTACCGACCGAGTTATCCGAGTCATTGGAATCGGAAGATTCGAAGCATCTCTGATCCCGATGTTCATGCAAAGCACGGTATCGGTATCGATCGAAGTCGGCACCGAGTTGGTCCGGTACCGATCTGTCGATGCCCTAAAAAGTCAGCATGGACAGAATTCCCACCGGGGCCGGTATCGGTGTAGGTACCGGTGCCCGTTGAACTGTCGGTAGCGGTGTCAACGGTACCACAGCTGTAAGGAGAGCTGCAAGACTGCGTTCAGTAGCGAGGAATCTCTGGTTTATTGATGCTGCCGATGCCTGGGTGTCGATACCGGTAGAAGCGGCCAGAACCCCTGAGCATGGCACCAGTAGTTCTGCTGAGGTCGAAGCCTCGAGAACATCCTGGAGCCTCTTGGTGCTTTGGAGGCCAAAGCCTCCCACTGGAGCTGTTTTGCCGGTATAGTTTCCTCAAGGGCAATGCCAATGGCTTCTCGACTCTTGGAAGGAGATCTACCCTTTGAGGACCGGCTCTTATGTTTAGTTACCTGGGATCCATGGAAGGAAGATGAGGCTCTGGAAGATGTTTACGCATTGGACATCGCATCTGAAGAAAAGAGGGTACCAAGCTTTGCAGCCCAGTTCTGTCTTCCTCTTTTAGTCATCCCCATACAAGAGGAACACTCTGATGGAGAATGGTCAGGGCCTAAACATTTGAGACACCAGTCATGGGTGTCAGTGACGGAAATGGTACCACCACACTTAGTACATTTTTTAAAACCACTAGTTGTTTTTTCCATTTTTCAGGAAAATAGGGCCTAATGCCCAAAATGGCACCTAGCACCAAAAAGAAAAAGATTATGAAGATAAACACTTCAGAAATATTTATTTATTTTTTTTAAAGAAGAAGAAAAAAAGAATCAGCGGTACTGGTAGGCGTCGAGTGGAAGCAGGCGCGGCCACAAGAACAATAAGTTTAAAGAAGACATTTTCTGCGGTGACAGGGTATGTGACCTGTGGACTCCATGGAAAACAAAGAACTGAAGAGGGACAGTTGGAAAGGCGGGAAGGCAGCGTGCATGTGCTGAGGGATGCTCCCAAAAGCGTTCCCATTGGACGCTGGGGAGCGTTCCCGCGCAGGTTCCATCGGTACCGACGATATCCATATGTAAAGACTACATTCCTGCTTGTTCCTGGAGATTAAGGATTACAATTAATTTTGCCATCAAGGACTTTAAGAACCCAGTAGGGCTAAACAATTTCTTGTAGAATATGCTAACTTCTGGCATAGAGATTCACTAACATCCTATACCTGAACATTGGTGCCTAACTGGCTTTGTTGCTTTGGAACATGTGTGATTGGATTAGAACTTTAGAATTTAGACTATACAAATGACTTTTTTTTATTGTACTTAGAGTAGACTGGAGGGCAAAAGATGGATAACTTGCTGTTTCCCCTCTTTCAGGGTGGTTATGTTTTATGTTCTATTTCACTTGATATACCCCCTTTCAAATAACAAGAATGTGGTTGAAAACTACAGGAAGGTTAGTTTAACTTCGGTGGTGAGTAAATTATTGAAAACGCTGCTGAAAGAGAAAATAGTGAGGTTTCTGGAGTCCAGCGGATTAAAGGGATCCAAGGCAGCATGGATTCACCAGAAGCAGGTCTTGTCAGACAAATCTGATTGATTTCTTTGACTTGGTGACCAGGGAGTTGGACCGAGGGAGAGCCCTAGATATGGTGTATTTAGATTTCAGTAAAGCCTTTGACACTGTTCCTCACAGGTAACTTATAAACAAATTGAGCACCCTAGGGATGGACCCTAAAGTTACTGCTTGGGTTAGAAATTGGTTGGGTGGGAGGCGACAAAGAGTACAGGTAAATGGAGCTCACTCTGAGGAGAAGTTTGTTACCAGTGGTGTGCCTCAGGGATCTGTCCTTGGTCCAATTCTTTTTAACATCTTTGTTAGTGATAAAGCGGAAGGGCTTTCGGGTAAGGTTTGCCTTTTTGTGGCTGATACCAACATCTGCAATAGAGTAGACACCCAGGAAGGTGAAGATAACATGAGGAGGAATCTAGCTAAGCTTGAAGAATGGTGTAGAATTTGGCAGCTGGGATTTAATGTTAAAAAATGTAAGTTCATGTATTTGGGCTGCAGCAATCCAAGGGAGCAATATAGTATAGTGAGTGAAGTACTTTTGTCCACTAAAGATGAGCAGGACCTAGGTGTGATTGTGTCTGATGATCTTAAAGTAGCTAAACAGTTAGAAAAGGCAATGGCAAAAGCTAGAAGAATGCTTGGGTGCATACGGAGAGGAATGGCTAGCAGAAAAAAGGAGGTGAAAGTGCCTCTGTATAAATCTTTGGTGCGACCTCATTTGGAGTATAGTGTGCAATTCTGGAGTCCGCACCTTCAAAAGGATGTGAACAGGATGGAATTGGTGGAGAGGGTGGCTACTAAAATGGTTAGTGGTCTTCATTATAAAGCATATGAGGACAGACTGAAGGATCTTAATATGTACAGCTTAGAGGAAATGCGGGATAGAGGTGATATGATTGAGATGTTTAAATACCTCCATGGCATAAATGTTCAGGGGGAGAGCCTCTTTTGATTGAAAGCAAGTTCTGCTACGAGGGGACATGGATGAGGGTGAAGGGGGATAGATTCAGGAGTGATATGCCGAAATATTTCTTTATGGAAAGAGTGGTGGATCCATGGAATAGTCTCCCAGTGGAGGTGGTAGAGATGAGGACAGTAACTGAATTCAAAAAAGCATGGGACAAACACAGAGGATCTCTAAAGGAAAAAAGGGGACTGTTGTAGTTGTTGATATGGAAGGACAGACTAGATAGGCCATGTGGTATTTTTCTATCATCATATTTCTATGTTTCTATGTTTCTAAGGCGGTTTATAAAACTCAAATAATATAGAAATGGGCCATAGGCACCGAAAAGAAAAGAAGTTACATCGTTAAACAGGAAAGTAGGAGGCAAAGGCAAGCATGCAGACAAACATATTGAACGTGACTGATAAAGAGAAGCACACTAGACTAGACCTGGGCAGTGGGTAAATCGAATGCTTTGTTGAAAAGATAGGCTTTTAACTGAGCCTTAAAGGTGCAGTAGTTTTGTTCCAGATTTAGTGAGGTAGGGAGGGAGTTCCATAGAGCAGGGCCAGCGAAGAAAAATGCAGAGGTACGGGTGGACTGGAGATGAGCAAGTGATGGGAAATGAAGATGAAGCCGGTTGATGTGTATGGACCGGAGAGAACGGCTAGGAGTATGCTCTAGATGTTCCTTACTTGCCTCTTTTTCTTGTTGTATAAATCTAGTATAGTCAACTAGTATCAGAGTGATTATTCATCAACTAAAAGAAAAAACTCTGAAATAGATGTAATCACTTATAAACTCGCTTATCAACTATAATTGTATACAATCTATTGTGAGATGACTGACTGGGTCTCAGACTCGCGGTTCCCAGAGTGCCGTAAGGCTGCTCACACGGAACCTATCATTGCATCAATGACCCATAGTGTCTAGTCTGAAAAAGCAATGTCTTAAGAGTTAATCTTTATCAAACGTATTCAAAATTATAACTTATATTGAAGTTTCAGTTTGGTATAGAATCGCATAAACAGGAAAAAGTAGTGCTTAGCTTCAACGTTGTCATTCCCCTTTTTTTAACGCTACCAATGGCGCTCTATTTGCGTTTCACCTGGTTGGTTTCTTCAGGGGCTAGACTTGAAAGCACTGTAATGCAATCCATATAAAACTCCGTTAAGTCACTTTTTCGGAGATCTATTGTAAATTGTATCAACAGTATTGTTAGTATGAAAGGCAACATACCTTTTAGCTACTACTCAGTAAACATGTCTCGAATAAATTTTCATAGAGGTCTGTACTCCTTCAGCTTTCTTGATGCCGCGCATGCGGGACTAAGCCCTTTTCAAGGCATTTAAAAGGTCTGTAATGATGACGTGTTCGTGTAGGTGGTCTTCATAGAGATTCAAGTGCACTGTTCCCATTCCACTCTCAAATTCAGGCCATTAGGTTGAACTGAGTTCAGCTTATGTATCCACTTTTGTTCCCGCCACAGGAGGGTTTGATCCAAGGATTTACCTCGCCAAGCGATGTTAACTTGGTCTATACAAAAGCAGCGTAGATCTTCTTCTTGTTAGCCTATTCAAATATAGCTCCTATCTCCTCTCCCCAGTTCCTATGTTGTGTTTTGATTTATGCCCCTTTTGCTTTTCTTCAGCTCTGAGTCAGTTGAACCTGTGATTCTTTAGGATGGGACCGCAAAAGCACATAGCTTGAATCAAAGTCCAAGAAAGTTAACTTAGAAGCAGTGGAGGAAGAAACCTGCCCACAGAGGAGCCCATAGGACTAGCAAAAATTGGATCATATCAGGGACCATATATAAGGAGAGCTAAACAGACATATCCTTGCTGGTTTAACTATTTTTGGTGGGCCAACCCAAACACTTGCATTTCTCCAGAGTGAGTATTGTTCTCAAACTTTATCTGTTTCTGCTCCTGTTCATTGCATGAACTGGTTGCTGATTCTCATCTGTTTCCAGCACTGTTCTAGTTCCAGCACTGTTGCAGGCTAAAAGACCTTCTGGCTTCTGACCCATGCCTGATTTCTGATCCAGAATGCTCCATGTATGCTCCAACCTAGGGAGAGCCCTGACACTCTGGTGAGCTGTCCCGCTCTTGTAGACTACAATATGAGGTTGGTTAACAGATACACCCATTGTTCCTCACCCCAGGTCCCCACTTGGTATAATAGAAGGGAGGTGGATACAGGTTGCAATAAAGGTTAAACAGGACCTAATAAGAGTGTGTCTTTATATGACCCCCAGTGCCAATAATCCAGTTTTCATTTGGAAACTACAAAAGATATTTGAAGTACTAGGTGAGGTTCCTAGAAACGTTTGTGAGGTTCCCACAATCATTTGGATCTGTTGTTGAATGGTAGTTCATCCACCAGAGGGCTCAAAACAGGTGCTCAAACAGTTATGGAAGGATGCAGATTACTGTTGACCCATCGTGTTTTTTGAATGCTATGGGTCAGGACTCATACCTTTTTTCTCATTCCCTCACTCCTTGTATTCCAGGATTGTGTTTTCCTTTTAATTTCTACATCTTTGGCCTTTACATCTGGCCTTTACAGATGCTCAGGGTATTTTAATTTCTGACCAGGTGGTAATCACCATGAAATTAGATCGGGGTCCAGGGGAGACTGCTATCTCTAGGTAAAGATTAAACTGTAGTCTTTTAGAGGATGAGGATTTAAAGAAATGAGGTTAGTAGTGGATTGTTTTTTCAATTTAATGAATCAAGCCCAGTAACAGTCTCCATACTGGTGTGCTGTTAAAGCTACACTTTGGGGGAAAATTAGAAGAGGAAAGAGGAAAAGTTGTGGTTGGAGGCAAAAATGAAAGATGTAGAGAATCACTATGCTTGGTCAAATGAGCTGGCCCTGCTCAGTCAACAGCAACAGATTTAATATTATTGCAATATATTATATACTGAGGAGGTTAATAAGTGAGGTTTTCAATACAGTACCATACTAGTATAGCCATGGGAACAGCATCTACAGGTTGTTTTTTTTAAGTGCCATCAAGTCAATGCTGATTCCTGGTGACCCAGCAGTCTCTGGATTTTCTTGGCAAGGTATAACTAGAAGTAGATTGCCAGGCCTTTTTTTCCAAAGCAATGGAGGGTAAAGTGACTTGCCCAAGGTCACAAGGAGTGCTAGTGGTAATTGAACCCTGATCACTTGGGTGTTAGGCTACTGTAGGAGTAGCCTAGTGGTTGGGCCAAGTTACCTCCAGCCAGAGGGCTAGTGGTTTAAATCCTGCTAGAGGACAGCAACCTTGGGCAAGAAAGACTGAGGTTTCTAGTCCCACAGGTGTTCCTTGTGGCCTTGGATAAGCCACTTAACCCTTCATTGCCTCCGGTGCAAAAACATAAATTGTGAGTCCTTTGGGGACAAGGGAAATATGTATATATATATATATATATATATATATATATATTACCTGAATATACACCATTTTGACTGGTAGAAAAGCAGTATATAAGTCTAGTTAAATAAATAAATTAACCACTGGGCTACTTCTCTGGCATTTACAGTATTCACCCCCCAAAAATTATTATGTATGCTACTACTGTTCAAAATCTTCCATGCTGAACAATTTAAAGTGAATGGACCTATTAAAAGAGCGGATTTCCTCCCTTCCCCCTCTTTCTTTCCATGACAAGAATAGCCCATTCTGGATCATCCTTTTAAGAACATAAGAACATAAGATATGCCATACTGGGTCAGACCAAGGTCCATCAAGCCCAGTATTCTGTTTCCAACAGTGGCCAATCTAGGTCATATGTACCTAGCAGTTTCCCCAAGAGACACAAGTTCCACAATGCTTATACTGGGTCAAGCATTGATATCTTCGGTCACTTCTTAATAATGGTTTATGGACCTTTCCTCCAGGAACTTGTCCAAACCTTTTTTAAACCCAGCTACACTAACAGCCTTTACTACATCCTCCGGTAACAAATTCCAGAGTTTGATTACACGTTGAGTGAAAAAATATTTTCTTTTATTAGTCTTAAATAGTTTACCCTGTAGCTTCATTGCATGTCCCCTAGTCTTTCTATATTCTGATAAGGTAAACAATCGATCTACGTTTATCCGTTCCACTCCGTTCATTAATTTATAGACTTCTATCATATCTCCACTCAGCCGTCTCTTATCCAGGCTAAAGAGCCCTAACCTTTTTAGCCTTTCTTCATAAGAGTATCCTTCCATCCCCTTTACCATTTTGGTGGCTCTTCTCTGTACCTTTTCTAAAATCGCTATATCCTTTTTAAGATACGGCGACCAGAATTGCACACAATATTCAAGGTGCGGTCTCACCATGGAACGATATAGAGGCATTATAATATCTTTTGTTTTATTTTCCATTCCTTTCCTTATCATACCTAGCATTCTATTTGCTCTCTTGGCCGCCGCTGCACACTGGGCCGAGGGTTCTAACATGGTATCCACAATGACGCCCAAATCTTTTTCCTGGGTGGTGGTTCCCAATGTGGAACCTTGCATCGTGTAACCATAGTTTGGGTTGTTCTTCCCTAGGTGCATAACCTTGCACTTGTCCACATTAAATTTCATCTGCCATTTTGATGCCCAGTCTTCCAATTTATCAAGATCCTCTTGCAATTTTTCACAATCCTCTTGGGTTTTAACAACTTTAAATAGTTTTGTGTCATCTGCAAATTTGATAACCTCACTCATTATTCCACTTTCCAGGTCATTTATGAATATGTCAAAAAGCAGCGGACCCAGCACAGATCCCTGGGGTACACCACTATTCACCTTTCTCCATTGGGAAAATTGGCCATTTAGCCCTACCCTCTGCTTTCTATCTTTTAACCAGTTCCTGATCCACAATAGTACACTGCCTCCTATCCCATGACTCTTTAGTTTTGCCAAAAGTCTCTGATGAGGGACCTTGTCAAAGGCTTTCTGAAAGTCCAGATACACAATATCAACTGACTCACCTTTGTCCACCTGTTTATTCACTCCTTCAAAAAAACATAACAGATTAGTAAGACAAGATCTTCCTTGTCTAAAGCCATGTTGGCTGTCTCCCATTAGGTTGTGACTATTGTCACAGGGCCTATCTCGGCAGCGTACTGGAGCGAGGTAGGTGGGATATAAAAACATTTAAGGTAGGGTTTGGCCAATATCATACAGGGCCCAGGGACTTTCAGCCCTGGTAGCGTCCTTTGGTACCAAAATCCCACAGAAAACAAAAGGTCCGAGTGGAGGGAAAACAAAAGGCATTTATTTCCCCTTTCATGCAAAAAGGTTCATATGCTTGGATACACAAACATCAAACACAAATTCCTTGCTTCAGGTTAAAGAAAAAGAAAGCATTAAAGGAAAACTGTTATCTTCACAGTAAAAGGTATAGCAGGCAAACAAACAGTTTCAACTCCCAAGACCTAGCTTAGTTGCTTAGTAAGGACTTCAAGCTTCCTGTCTTACAGAAGCCACAGTCCATCTCAGTGTCTGATGCAAATTCCACCTGCATCGGTTCCCCTTCTGAAGCCTCTGAGCCTAAGTCAGTATTTGTTGGTAAGTTGTAATAAGGCTTTTTAAATATCTTCTGCACAACCTCCCAATGCTCAGGGTTGAATACAGGACGTCGGTCCTGCGCCCTCAGATACTGGGAACTGTCTTCCTTTTGCAAGTGTTTTGTCTTTGCTTTCTGTAAAGCTTGGTCACTAACAAGTCTCTTAGTTGGTGCGTGTTTCTTGCACCTTATCTCATAAGCATTCTCACAAGGATAATATTCCTGTGCTCCCTGTACTCCCCATACACCAGCAGTTTGTACCCTGCTTTTAGTTAAATATGGGTTACCTTTTCTTCTCGGCTTGTCAGCTCCAGGTGAGGTTTGAGGCCTGCTCCAGTTGGGATCCTGCCCGGCCTGAGCAATAGGCCTTGAGCTCTCCAAGCGTCTTGCTGTTGGCTTTAGACCACAGTCATAGCCACGCCTTTGCTTCTCTGTACAACAAACTCTCACTCTGGCTGGAGTTGTCCCATCTTCTCCACGGGATCTCCTTTCTCCAAACCTCTGAGGCTGCTGCTGCCTCCTGCGAAACCGTTGGTCAGGGATTACTGCTCCTTCTGGATATCCAGCCCATTCACTCGGATGTCCTGCCCAACCTGCTGGTTCTGCTGGTTCTCTTGGCAGTCCTCCTTTCCCAGGCCGTCCTGCCTGTGCCTTTCTCCAGGGCTGTCCTGTCTCCTCAGGATATCCTCCTTTCCAGGGTTGTCCTGCCAGTTCTCTTCCTGGCCACTCTGCTCCTGATTCTGCTTCTCCTGACTCTGCCGGTTCCGCTCCTGGTTCTGAATTTCCTTGTTCTAGTTCTGCCTTCCAACCTTCCAAATTCCCTTTAAGAGGCACTCCTCTCTTTCTTAATTGGAAGCTGGCTGGCATTACCTCATGACCTAGGAGGTGTGGTTCCTCTGTTCCTCGGAGGTCCCTCCTGCTCCGCCTATGTGGTTCCTCGCGATATTGCAGGTTGTGCTTGACTTTTCCTGCATTTAAAACATTTTCTTCCCCTCTCAGAGGGTCTGCAGCATCACACTATCTACATGCTGAGTAATTTTATTCTTTATGATGGTTTCTACCATTTTTCCCGGTACTGACGTCAGGCTCACCGGTCTGTAGTTTCCCGGATCACCCCCTGGAACCCTTTTTAAAAATTGGTGTTACATTGGCGATCCTCCAATCTTCAGGTATTAGAGATGATTTTAATGATAGTTCACAGATTACTGATAACAGTTCTGCAATCTCATATTTCAGTTCTTTCAACACCCTTGGATGTATACCATCCGGCCCAGGTGATTTGCTACTCTTCAGTTTATCTAATAGCTATAAGACATCTTCCCGACGTATCGATATTTCCTTCAATTCTTCCGCACCTTTAAATACCACTTCAGTCATGGGTAACATCCCTACATCTTCCTCAGTAAAGACCGAAGCAAAGAATTCATTTAGTCTCTCCGCTATCGCCTTGTCACCTCTTAGTGCTCCTTTAACCCCTTTATCATCTAATGGACCAACTGACTCTCTCACAGGTTTTTTGCTACGAATGTACTTGAAAAGGTCTTTATTTCGCGTTTTTGCTTCCGCAGCAAGCTTCTTCTCAAATTCTCTCTTTGCCTGCCTTATCAATGCCTTGCATTTGACTTGCCAGTGCTTGTGCTGTTTCCAGGTTTCGTCGTTTGGCTCTTTTTTCCATTTCCTGAAAGATGCTTTTTTGGCAACAACAGCCTCTCTGACCTCACCTTTAAACCATGCTGGCAGTTTTTTGGACTTCCTTCCACTTTTCTTAAAGCGTGGAATGCAGCTGGTATGGGCTTCCAAGATAGTATTTTTCAACAATACCCAAGCTTGATGTACGTCTTTAACCTTTGCAACTGCTCCTTTTAGTTTTTTCTTAACTGTTTTCCTCATTTTATCATAGTCTCCCTTTCGAAAGTTAAAAGGTAGTACTGTGGATTTCCTTACTATCCCTCCTCCACTAATTAAATCAATGGTGATCATGCTATGATCACTATTTCCAAGTGACCCCAACACCCTTATCTCTTGCACTAGATCTGGTGTTCCACTAAGGACTAGGTCTAATATGGCTTCCCCTCTGGTCGGTTCATGAACCAGCTGCTCCAAGAAGCAGTCATTTATTTCATCTAGGAACTTTATCTCCCTAGCATGTCCTGACGTGACACTGACCCAGTCAATACCAGGGTAATTGAAATCACCTATTATTATTACTGTGCTGTAACGTTTGTTAGCTTCCTTGATTTCTTTGAGCATTTCATCCTCCATTTGGTCATTCTGGCCAGGTGCTCGATAGTACACCCCCACTGCCATCGCCTTCCCCCTTTTATATGGAATTTCAATCCATGTAGATTCTACAGCAGATTTTGTTTCCTGCAAAACTTTAATCCTTTCTGAGTCAATGCCCTCTCTAACATAGAGCGCAACCCCTCCACCAATTTGATCAGCTCTATCATTATGATATAGTTTGTACCCAGGTATCACAATGTCCCACTGGTTGTCCTCCTTCCACCATGTCTCTGATATTCCAATCATATCTAACCTTTCATTTAGTGCTATATATTCTAACTCTCCCATCTTATTCTTTAGACTTCTAGCATTTGCATACAAGCATTTTAGAGAATGTATTTTATTCATGTTAATTTGGCTATTGTTAGACATGGGTAAATTGGGATCTTTAAGCTCTGTCTGCTCCATACTTGAGGGCATTTGGGCTACTTTACTCTTTTGTGGAACCTCTCTGCTTTTGGTAGTATCCTTCAAGGATACATTCTTCCGAATCATCCGCTCTTGGGCGACTGTCGGCTTTCCCCTAATATCTAGTTTAAAAGCTGCTCTATCTCCTTTTTAAAGGTTAATGCCAGCAGCCTGGTTCCATCCCGGTTAAGGTGAAGCCCATCCCTTCGGAAGAGCCCCTCCTTTCCCCAGAATGTTCCCCAGTTCCTAACAAATCCAAAACCCTCATCTCTGCACCATTGTCTCATCCACGCATTGAGACTCCGGAGCTCTGCCTGCCTTTTGGGTCCTGCGCGTGGAACAGGATGCATTTTGGAGAATGCTACCCTGGAAGTTCTGGATTTCAACTTCCTACCTAAGAGCCTAAATTTTGCCTCCAGAACCTCCCTACCACATTTTCCTATGTCATTGGTACCGACATGTACCAAGACAGCAGACTCCTCCCCAGCACTATCTAAGACCTTATCTAGGTGGCGTGTGAGGTCCGCTACCTTCGCACCAGGCAGGCATGTTACCAGGCAATACGCACGTCCACCAGCCACCCAGCTATCTACATGCCTAATGATCGAATCACCAACTATAACGGCTGTCCTAACCCTTCCCTCATGGGCACATGGCCCTGGAGAAACGTCCTCGGTGCAAGAGGGTTTTACATCACCTGGAGGACAGGACCTAGTTACAGGATCACTTCCTGCCACACCAGGGTGATGCTATCCTGTCACGTGACCTCTCTTCTCCATGGCAACAGGGGTGCTGCCAGACTGGAGGTGGGACTTCAGGACTATATCCCTGTAGGTCTCGTCTATGTACCTCTCTGTCTGTCTTATGTTTTCCAAGTCTGCTACTTTAGCCTCTAGAGAACGGATTTGTTCCCTGAGAGAAAAGAGCTCCTTGCACCTAGTGCACACGTAAGACCTCTCACCAACTGGGAGAAAATCATACATGTGACACTCAATGCAAAAGACTGGAAAGCCCCCATCCCGCTGCTGGACTGCTGTCTGCATCTTAGTTTTAAGTTTGTGTCTAGATCTTTAAGTTCTTACTTACTAGGGGTTGCTATGGGTATTTATACCAATAAAACTGTACCTAATACGTTTAATATACCTTGTTCACCTGAAGCTTAATTAATCTCAGGTCCTTAGTGTATGACTGATTTGGGTAATGAGCTTCACCTGAAAGCACCTCCTGTCTTTTAAGATGTGTAAGTACCTATAAAGCTATGATTACCCCAGGGGAGGGTGGGTGTGGGGAGGGAGGGAGGGAAATAGCACTTATTAAAAAAGGGCTGCTACACAGTACCCTGTCTTGTGCTGCTGAGGTAAGCTAAATTCTGATTTGATTTAAATTATAGCTCTTAGCTGCTGCTAGGCTCTAACTTCTTATGAAATTTAAAATACAAGCTCTCTGCTGGGTACTAAAGTTAACCAGAAAGCTCTCTTCTGTGTGTTAAATTTAAACTAAAAGTACTTTGCTGTTACTTGGCCCTGAGTGACTATTAAATTTAAACTACAAGCTCTCTGCTGGGTAGGAAATGTAACCAGAAAGCTCTCCTCTGTGTTTTAAATTCAAACTTTAATTGCTGCTACTAGGCCCTAACTGATCCAAGAAAAAACAGTGGGTTCACAGATTTAGTAGCTTTAATACAAAGAATTCTTTTTAGAAAATTACCAGAAGTATATACTCACAGTTGCAGATTTCTCTCCAGAAGTAACAGTCCCCCTTTCTAGTCCTTCAAGACAAACGTTTTTTCATGATTACTTCTCCCCCTCTGAAAATCATAGCACATTTACAGAGTTGATACTATCCCTAAGACAAAGGAGACACTTTTCCTCCCCCCACCTCAAAGTTAGAGGAAGTCCTCTTCCATATAGTTAACAAGCCCCTCTCTCCAGGCAGAGAAATCCCCATGTTGTCAGGGCACATATGCATAAGAATCCCCCCATGGAGTCAACACCTATCTAATTCCCCTTGTTTCTCTTAAGACCTTTGGCACCTTTTCTGAAAGGAACTTACCCTAAGAGATGAGTCAGTAATACCATGGCTGGGTATTTTCACTGTCTAGATTGGATTTTGTTGACTCAGGGAGAAGATATTGTTGCATCCTATGTGAGGGGTTCACTGCCTAAGTGGTTATTGACTCTATGAGAGGAAGGATTCCTTTGCCTTGGGTTTGTTCATATGTCTCAGGGAAGTTTGTGTATATGTGCGTGTGGGGGGGGGGGGGATGCTTGACTCTGCAGGGAGAAGAGATTTATGATTGTTATGATGTGATGATGTTGCCATAGGAAAGAATTTCCTTAGGTTTATTCTTATCAAAGGAGAAAGAGGTAAAAGGGAATCCTTTTCTTCCCTCTCCTTCCCCCTCCCGGTCACCAGGCCATTCACTTCAGGGCAGTTAGCATAGAGGGTTTGGGGCCTCTGTGTGCATGCTAAAAATGTAACACCTTGTCAGAGGTAGCTACATTTGGGGTTTTGTTACAGAATATAACAATGAGGGGGTGGGGGGAGGATATCACACTATATTTTCTGACTAATTGCTAATCTGCATTTTTTCATTAGCACATATAGACCTTCTAATTTTAGTTGCTCCTAGTAACATCTTATTTGCTCATTTTAGCATATGCAAATATTCCTTTTGGCATAGCATGCTATTTTTAGAGTAGACAAGAAGGCTTTAGTATTCATGGAGAAGGTTATTAAGGGGGTCACTGAACCCAATTTTTTATGTAATACATAAGGACAACGGATCTTAACATAAGATTCAGAGTGCATATCACAAGAGTTTGCAATGATCAGTTTACTGAACAGTTCTTTGTAAATGAATAGTTTTTAGCTTAAGTTCTGTGTTTTATTTCAGGAAAAACAAAAGTATTCTAGAGTGCAAAAAATGACTGTCCTCTAACTTCTTCACCAGAAGAGACAAGAAGTCTTTCTAAGTGATACACCTGACAATATGAAACTTATACGTTTTAATATATATCATGGAATGGTTCCAGTCAAGCAATGGGAAACCTAACAAATAATTGCTTTTAAATATTTTCAGTATTCATTTCAGAACTGTCAGGGCAAGGTCCGGAAACGTTTCCATATATTATCCAATCCAACCCAAATCTCAAAGACCATTCCCAGTGTGTAAAGGCATTTTGGAGCTCTCAATGATATATGTTTGATTTCCAAACCTATTTCAAATGCATGCACAATGCAGTGTGGGTTGAAACTATGTAATGCCTCTCTTTAGTATGCTCTTTCCATCCATCTTCATTGCCATGTTTCCCTATGCACCTCTGCTATATGCCAAATCATTCCTTAGTGGTTCTCTATTAGACAGGAGGTAACCTTGGAAATGTTCTCATTTTATTAACCTAACCCTGAGATTCACTGGATTTACATGACAGAGCACCTATTAAAAGAAAGTTATACTTCTAACATTTCAAAAAATTGTTCAAAGAGATTATACACTGGCTTCTTCAAACACTACCGGAATGTAATAGGCTTCAAGCTTATGAAAATGCTATCATAGTAATAGCTATCTGATATCTTAAAACCCCATCCTGTACTATCGTTTTGTTTTTATTGAAGGGTAGCTAAGTAACGCCCAAAAACTGCATTACTTATATCAATGGGCAGCCTATTGACTATGGGGGTCATTTTAGAAGCCTAATTCACTATTTGAATGTCTGAAAATGTGCATGTAGATGTCCAAATCACGGAGACCCCTACAGCCATTTTAATAGATGGGTCTAGAGACATCTCTGGTGCGGGCATGTCTATATATGGCAATGGGCATGGTGGGGGAGTATCCAGAACTGTCCACCAAACCTATAGTTTATAGTTTATTGTTTATTTATGATTTATTTAAAAAGTAATATACCACACTTCTACAGCATGTCAGAGCAGTTTAAAATAAAAACAGCAAGAATAAAAAAAGGAACAGCAATTAAATGAGTAAAGGAGTTAGATACATATTGGGGAAAACAATAGGCTGGGGAAGGTGCAGAAATCTCCTTGTGATCCATATAAAAAGTATGTGAAATATCAGGGTTGGTGTGTTCTAGGCAATCTGACGAGTTTTGAGTGCTGCTTCAAATTAAAAAAAAAGACAATTCAAGCCGTAGAGTCAAGGGGAGCGAGTTCCATAACAATGGTCCTAGAAAATAGAAGGCAGAATTCTGAGTACTATCAAGATGGGCTTGTGATGGAGATGGTAGGTGGAGGCGGTTTGCATGCAGAGAATGAAGGGATCGAATTGGCACCTATGGTATGTATAATGTAAGAGAAGAGATAAGCAGGTGTTCTGGAATAGAGAATCTTAAGAATAATAGTAAGAAGCTTGTATTACAGTGTTACAGTTTAGGATAACCTAATGAGATAGGGTAACGTGATCGAATCGCGAAGAGTGGTAGAGAAGACGGATTGCAGTGTTTTGAAATGACTATAAGCGTTTCAATTGATACTTTGGTAATCCGGTAAAAATATTACAATAATCAAGTTTTGAGATAACTAAGGAAAACAAAAAGGTATTGTAAACTGCCCTGCTGACCTCCGAAGGTGCGGTATATTAAGAATTTTAATAAAGATAAAGAAAAATAAATGTATTAATGGCAGAAGGTGGTAAATAGGAATGAATGGCATGCATTTGATGGAGAGAAAAGAAGCACCGACGGATGGTATTACTAATGTGAGAATAGAAGGAGAATGTTCAATCAAGTGTAACTCCTAAGTATTTGAGCGATGGCACTGTAGGAATAGTGATACCTTCAAGAGATGGGGATATAGAGGAAGCTGGGAATGAACTGGACAACCATAACATAGACATCTTCATGAGACTGAGCTTTAAATTGTTAGTTTTCAAACAGGAGGCTACCAGGGTAAGACAGACATTAATGGGAATGAGGATCAGAGAAGTGGGATGGGTGTGGAAAAGCAGCAGAATGTCATCCACGTAAAAATATGAGGAAACACCCTCTTGCTGAATAAGCATGGCAAATGGAGCCAGAAAAACATTAAGGGGGATGTTTACTAATGTGCGGTATTCATGAATAACGCGCGTAAAGTACATTTAACGATCGTTCGCACGTCCGAATGCACGTTCTGACGTGCGAACGATCGTTAAAGTACTTTACGCGCGTTAACCGCAGTTAACGATCGTAAACCTCCGCGGCGCGTTAAAACAGCGCAGAAGGTGGAGAGTGGGCGGAGAGAAGGGGTCAATGGGCGGAGAGTGGGTGGGGAGAGGCTCCCCTCACACTAACGCACTGAATTCCTGAGCTCAATTCCAACGCGAATGAAAACCTGTCGTTAAAGGCATATTAAAGGGAAGAGAAACCATTTCCGTCTGCAATGTACAGCAAAACCGGGGAAACCCACAAAACGTGAGCACTGTGATACATGTGCACAGAACAAAATTTCACATAAAACGTTAAAAATGACCACAAGAAACATTGTAAAAAGCATAATTCAGCTGGGCAACAGTGATAGCAATGGGAAACAAGGAACAATACTCCCTGGAAAGCACCAAAAAAAAAGAAATGATGTGTGGAAGGGTCTACGCTCCGCAGACCCTTTCAAAGATCATTTCATTGTAATGGAGCTGTCCTGGGAGTGTTGTGTAATGTTGCCCAATGATATCATTGTTGCCCAGCTTGGTTATGGGTGTGTGCCCCTTTTTTTAGGTCTTTTCTGAGGTTTATGTGCACCTTTGTCTCCATACAAGGTAAATGAGGCCACAGTAAACTTGTGCAGAGCAGGGTTTCTGACTCGTCAGGCCGGTTTAACTAACTCCTTGGACTACACTGTCTCTGTGGCCACAGTGTGGTGCAACAGACACAACCAGTGCCTATAAGACCAGAGGGTCACAGGTTCAAATCCCAGCTGGGACTCCTGCCAACCCAGTCTCCATAGTTTTACCCACCACTAAACAGTGATAGTAAAGACACCCCTTTATTGAAGAGAATATACGCATGGTTCATACATCTATATTTTACCACACCAAACACAGACACCAGAAACAGGCGCATTACCAAGAGCAGAGTCTCGCAAATGCAGTCCTGGAGGGCCCCACACCATTCATGTCCCATGCTGCCTCTAATAAAGATGCCTGTGCTGCATATCTATGCACCACCCCCATAGTATGCAGACTCATGCATATTTATGAGGGACAGCATGAAAACCCGAACAGTGTTTGGAACACCAGGACCGGAGTTGGGGAACTCTTCCGCAAAGCAGCAGCCAACAGGGCCAGACACACCCACAGGCCCCATTGGCCAATGCCTCCTGGAGAAGCAGGACATTGGGCCCTGCCTGTATCTCCCAATACTAGCAGTTGCATACCTTAGCAATGCCACCCTACACCTGGGTATATGGTACACAGCTATCAAACGTTTCCTGTGATAACTGGCAGATATCAATTCCTACGTTAAGCAAAGTTTGCTCAGTGAGCTCCACCAAAACAAGCATTCTGATGTCTGCGGTGTGTGCTGCAGGTCTGGTCTCTGACAGTGCTTACCACCCTGGGGAGTGACCCCCAACAGTCTTGCTTACCATATCCATGCCTGAACTGTGCCCAGGACTGGTGTGGTGGGTATGGCTGCTGAACACCTCTATAGTTGCACAATGCTGGCATAGGTGTGGGGGTGGCTGTCTGTCAATCCAGTGTGTGGTGGCTGCAAACACCTTCCACAGCCCACACTGCCAGCAATGTTGCCAGTATTGAGCTGCCAATGTGCATAATGAGGAGCAAGGTACCATGGGTATAGGCCGGACAGGGTGGCCTGGCCAGGGTGCATCTGCACAGGGCATAGGGCAGTGACAGGCACATTTTAGTGCCTGGCCACCACCTACACAGACAGGGTGACCTCAGTATGTCCTGCTGAGAGATCACTCTCACCCTGACTGTGCAGTGGCCACAGCATGGCTAGGCACCCCCATACTGCTATATAGTATTTCTCTCATGTGATATTTATGGGTTTCCTTTTGGGGCCCAGTCACTGATTTATCTGCTTGCTGTGTATGCTGACATCCCAGTTCTGGGTGCATGCATCTCCACTGGGCACATGCATTATGGACTAACTAGCAGACTGTTTGCAGCTGGTATGTGTCTTGATGGTGTGGCTTGCAAGGTGCAGTGGCTGATGGCTTGCTGCAGGAGAATGTCAGATAGTGGTGGGGTGCAGCTTACCATATCCAGGCATTCTGTCTGTGTACAGAGCTGCATTGCCTGCCCTGTGGGGTGTCTGTTCCTCACCAGAACTGGGGTCGATGTTCCTCTCTACTGCCACCTTTGCAGGGAGGTAGAATGTGCATCTATTGTTAGGGGACCCTATTTGCCAACCTTGGCATGGGGGGGGTACATGGTCCACCTAGGGGTCCATGGGGGCTACACCTGACTGCAAGGTGTTTGTGCAGAAATTACCTATCTCACACATTAACACTGCTTTGGACCTGCGCCATGGCCTCTTTCAGCCATGGACGGTGCTGTGGACCTGGTGCTGGGCGCCTCACTGACCCTCAGGGTGAGCACAGTACCCGCACAATATGACGGTGTGTAGCTAATCTGTGCCAGTACAACACACGGTCAGTACCCCCTACCAGGCCGAGGTGCTGTGGGGGTGCATTACCCATGGTGTGTATCTGTGGACAGCTGATTTGCATGTGCAGTGCATCATGGGTGTGACTGGCACGATCCAACCCTGGGAAGATCCAGCGCCTGCTCACAGGCTCTGATAAACCATAGGCCATCACACGTACATCTGTTAGCATAATGCATAGGTGCAAGACACCCTAAAGTGTCTGTACTATAAGGTGCCCACGCTGGTAAAAACACACGTACCCACGCACGATTGTACGCACGCAGCTATGCACGGGGCTACGCCCGTAACAACGCACGCAGCCACACACGCACCAACGTACATGGCTACGCGCACTGCGAGAGTGTGTTTCAGTAACCACTACTGAACATAAAGAAAAACATGCCTCCTCATTCCCTATGTGATGTACTGGGTGATGCCTGGGACAGCCTTCTGTGTTAGGCACACTGGGGACTCGAACCCATGCTGCTTGTAAGAGCGGTGAGTACACTAACCATTGTGCTACAGCTCTGTTTCAGTGATTTGTGTCTGTACGCCTTCATACGATTAACGTGCAGTAACGCGCCACGGCGCCCTGTAACGCTCGTTAGTTTTTGGAACGTGCGTTAGTGGTTACGATGTACCGCCCATGTCCTTTTTTGGCTTTCCTTTCACTAACGTGGCTCCTAACGCGATTTGCACTAACGCAGTTTAGTAAACATTCCCCTAAATAATAAAGGAGCCAACATGGATCCCTGTGGGACTCCACAGGAGAGAGAGAAGATGGAGGAGGAGGTAGATTGAAAGTCACCATAGTACTTATGAGCGGAAAGAAAAGAATAGAATCAGTGAAGGACAATGGACCGAAGACCAGTGAAAGACAAATGTGACAGGAGTAGAGAATGGTGAACCAGATGAAAGGCACTGGAAAGATCTAATGAGATTGCAACAGTAATGTTATCCTTCTCCCAAGAACTGAAAGTAAGATAGTTTCCGTGCTATGCACCCAATTTTAGAAGTGCCTGTCGCATCTAGGCACACGTCCAAATATAGGACGTGACTAAGCATCAGAAGAGTGTTTGTTTTGCTGATATATCCCCCCCCCCCCCCCAAAGGGTGTGTATAGGAGACAGTACTCTGGTATTCCTACTACTGTCCACAACCACAATGACCTTTGACAGGAATTTGGGACACCTGTGTTGCAGTTCTCCCTCTGCCGCTTGCAGATTGGCTGTCTAATATGTGCCCCCTATCTGGAATACTGCCACAGGGACATCTCTGTAGATGCCCCTGAAGATATCCACATCAGGTGCATTCACATTTCTGAAATTGTGCCTGAATTTGGATGTGATCGGTCTTTTCAGGGATGTTTTCACATGTATGTCCATGACTGCATCTGGGTGTCGTTTGTAAAATGTGCCTTAATGTATAATATGGATAACTTAATTACTGTATGAATTAAGGATACAAACAAAAAAATTAGAACTACACAAAAGTAAATAAAAAATAACTACTTTCCTCACGTTTTGATATTTTAAAACAATCTTCTGATAACATCAATAGTCTTGAAATCCATTCCTCAAGGTCCTCATGACTTTTGTTTTTCAAAGTCAAGTGTGTTCTTCATATATCATGAAGGTAATTGCATGCCTCATGCAAATAAAATGTTTGTACTCATCACAGTGCTTTTGAAAATTTCTTTCTGTTAATCTGGAACAGATAATGCAGTGTCCAGAGACATTGTCTAGGGGGATGTGAAATCTTTTAATTCAGTGCCACCATTTCAGCTTTGATGATCTTGTTCATTTCTGCAGGGTTTGTACATATCTCCTAATATAAGCATCAATGTGTCCCCCTAGTCTTAACATTATATGAAAGGGTAAATGCCAGTTCCCTATTTACCCTTTCTACCCCACTCATGTTTTTAGACTTCTATCATATCTTCTCTTAGTCAAGCAAAGGTATGCTTTTTTTGGGGGGGGAGGGGATAATTGGGGGGATTTTGATGGTAAGGGTGGGTTGAGGTGTTGTTACCATTGTGGAGGGAGTGATGGGTATAGATCAGGGGTCACCAACCTGCGGCCCGCGGGCCGCATGTGGCCCGCGAGGTCCCTCCGTGCGGCCCGCGAGACTCTACCCCGGTGCGGCCCGCCAAGGCAAACTCACCAACTCCTTCTTCTGCAGCCGCGGCTCCCTGCCTCTTAGGGAACTGCGGCTGTGCTTGTAAAATCATCGCGGAGCCCTTCCTGTCTTGACGGGCTCCGTGCAGCATTGTCCCGCCTCCAAAGGAAGTGGTAAACAACTTCCTTTAGAGGCGGGACAATGCTGCACGGAGCCCGACAAGACAGGAAGGGCTCCGTGATGATTTTACAAGCACAGCCGCGGTTCCCTAAGAGGCAGGGAGCCGCGGCTGCAGAAGAAGGGAGGGAGCTGACATGGAAAACTAAAAGTACAGGTATGAGCAGGTTTTTTTTTTACGCGCGCGCGCGCGGGGGGGGGGAGGGGGGTGCGGTCCGCGAGTCTGCCGGTAGTCGGCTGTGCGGCCCACGGCCCCCTGGAGGTTGGTGACCCCTGGTATAGATGCTGTTGCGAACTGCAATTTTAGAGCGTCTCTCATGCACAATTGGGGAAGATCAAGATGCTCTTTTTTAACATGCGCGGCTTTCTAAAATTGCTTCTTCCACTGGATCTAATGTGAAATCCACAAGCAGTTCTGCATGTCCTTAAACATATTTTACAGAACCTTTGTAAAATATGGGGGGAATTGTGAACATCCCAACCTGGGTGGCTTAGCTCTCCTCTAAATCCCTACCTAAATTGGGCCTTAATATGTATTGGAGTGCCCAGGGCCGGATTTACCTATACGCCACTATGGCGTAGGGCCCACAACTGACAAGGGCCCACAAAAATAGCCTTTTTAAAATTAAATTTAAAAAAAAAACGCTGGCTGCCGCCGCGACAGCATGGACTGTTCCCGCGGGGCCCCCTCTGCTGCCGCGGCAGCATGGATTGTCCCGCGGGGCTCCCTATGCCTGGCTGAATCCCCTCCCTGCCTCCCTCCCTGCCGGCTTTGAGAGGCGCAAAGGGAGAGTGTCTCCCTCACGTCTCTGTTAAGCCCGCAGGGGCTGATGGGAAATTTCCCATCAGCCCCTGCGGGCTTAACAGAGACGCGAGGGAGACACTCTCCCTTCGCGCCTCTCAAAGCCGGCAGGGAGAGAGGGGATTCAGCCGGGCATAGGGAGCCCCGCGGGACAATCCATGCTGCCGTGGCAGCAGAGGGGGCCCCGCGGGAACAGTCCATATTTTTCAGATCTTTTAGTGAGAGGAGGAAGTGCACAAGTGTTATTATCAGACTCAAGGGTGAAGGGGAGGAATATGTAGAGGTTCATGAGGATAAAGCAGAATTGCTTAACAAATATTTCTGGTCTGCATTCACAGATGAAGGGCCAGGAGCAAGACCTCAGAAACGCCCACAAATAGGAACAGAAGTGATGGGAAGCTCAAACAATTTTCAGAAGACTCTATTTGTGAGGAACTAGCTAAACTAAAATTTGATAAATCAATGGAACTGGATGGGATACATCTGAGAATACAGAAGGAACATGAAGACACTCTAGCGGCTCCACTGACTGACTTTTTCAATGCTTCTTTGGAGTCTGGAGTGGTCCCTTAGGACTGGAGAGAGGCTCATGTGGCCCCTTTATACAAAAGCAGAAGTAAGGATGTGGTTGAAAACTACAGGCCAGTTAGTCTAAACTCTGTGGTTAGTAAATTATTGGAATGCTGCTATAAGAGACAATAGTGACGTTTCTGGAGTCCAGTGGATTGCAGAATCTGAAGCAGCATGGGGTTATCAGAGGCAGGTCTTGTCAGACAAATCTGATTGATATCTTTAACTGGGTGATTAGGGAGATGGACCGAGGGAAAGCCCTATATGTGGTGTACTTAGATTTCAGTAAAGCCATTCCATGCAGGAGACTTATAAACAAACTGAACACCCTAGGGATGGACTCTAAAATTACTACTTGGGTTATAAATTGGTTGAATGGAAGGCGACAAAGGGTACAAGTAAATGGAGTTCACTCTGAGGAGAAGGAGGTTACCAGTGGAGTGCTGGAGGGATCTGTTCTTGGTCCGATTCTTTGTTAGTAATATTGCGGAAGGGCTGCCAGGTAAGGTTTGTCTGTTTGGGGATGATACCAAAACTTGCAATGGAGTAGACACCCAGGAAGGAGTAGGTAACATGAGGAATGATCTGCTAAGCTTGAAGAATGGTCTTGAATTTGTCAGCTGAGATGTAATGCTAAAAAATGCAGGGTCATGAATTTGGGCTGCAAAAATGAAAGGATGTGGTACAGTGTAGGGGGTGAAGTACTTCTGTCTACAATTGAAGAGTAGGAGCTGAACATGATTGTGTCTGACGATCTTAAGATAGCTAAACAGGTAGAAAAGGCAATGGTAAAAGCCAGAAAGATGCTTGGGTGCATAGGGAGAGGAATGGCTAGCAGATAAAAGGAAGTGATAGTGCCTCTGTATAAGTCTCTAGTGAGACCTCATTTGGAGCATTGTGTGCAATTCTGGAGGCCACATCTTCAAAAAGATATAAACAGGTTAGAGTCAGTATTGAGGATGACTTCTAAAATGGTTAGTGGTCTTCATTATAAAGCATATAAGGATGGTCTTAAAGATCTTATTATGTATACTTTAGAGAAAAGGCAGGATAGAGGAGATATGATAGAGATGTTTAACACTAGAAGCCCCAAAGTGTGTCAATTGACGCAAATGCATCTTTGAAGCTGTATACCAGCGCCACTGCTAGAACTATGTCAGTCATGTTCCATGACTTTGTTAGCAAAGTCAAGATGTTCAAATATGTGCATCGAAAATATATGACAGATGCACCACCTAGAGGGAAATTGAATTTATACCTAGAAGCCCCAAAGTACGTCAATTGACGCACTCAATTGTTTGGATGCGTCAATTGCCGTACTTTGGGGCTTTTAGGTATAAATTCATGCTCCCACTAGGTGGCGCATCTCAATCACTGTTTACAGTTTTACTCCGACATTACAAACAATAAACACACAATGACATCATTTAACAAATAAGTAACTTCACATTAATTCACATCTGCATTTCATGCTAAAAGTGCTCATCGTGATAATGCGTCAATTGACGTACTTTGGAGTTTCTAGGTAAAATTCCTTTTGGGGCTTCTAGTGTTAAATACCTCCAAGGTGCACAGGAGAAGAGTCTCTTTCAATTGAAAGCAAGCTTTGCTACGAGGAGACACAGGATGAAGGCGAAAGGGGATAGACTCAGGAGAAATATGTAGAAATATCTCTTTACAGAAAAAGTGGTAGATGCGTGGCATAGTCTCCTAGTGGAAGTGGTAGAGACAAGGACAGTATTTGAATTCAAAAAAGCATTGGACAAACAGAATTTCTAAAGGTAAAAAGGGGACTAGTGTAGTTGATATGGAAGGCAGACTAGAAACATAGAAATATAATGACAGAAAAAGACCACATGGCCTATCTAGTCTGTCTTTCCATATCAACAACTACAACAGTCCCCTTTTTACCTTTAGAGATCCTCTGTGTTTGTCCCATGCTTTTTTGAATTCAGTTACTGTCCTCATCTCTACCACCTCCACTGGGAGACTATTCCACAGATCCACTACTCAAGATAGGCCATGTGGTCTTTTTCTGCCATTGTGTTTCTATTTATTTATCTATTTATTTTAAACTATTTATAGCCTGCAGAATATCCAAGACGGGTTTCTATCTGTGTTAAAAAGAGGCATGACAGGGAATAGGAGAAGAAATTCAGAAATGTCATTGATAACCATATGCATATATTTAGCAGGTAATTTTCCACATGTAACCATATTTTTTACCTGAAAAAGACTCCTATAAAATTGTGTTGAAATGTACATGCAGAAAAGATAGGCACATGGAAAGAATACGCTTACTATTAGGAGATCTGTGCTTTGGAAATTATGAGCTAAAGTAAATACAGCCTCAGTTAACTTGACAAACTAATTTTTTGATGGACCATCCAAAGATGTGACAAAGGATTATTCTTCGGAAATCATGGGAGCACAGTTTGTGTCGAGTTGTGTTGTTTGCACATATTTTATAAAATACTCATGTGCATGCATAGATTACATGCACAAATTTTCATCTCCATCAGAGCAAGGATAAATTGGTGCATGAGGATTTGTGCACTACTAAGCCTCGTGCACAAAGACACATAGGGTTGTAATCAAACTCTGGAATTACCGGAGGATGTAGTAAAGGCTGTTAGTGTAGCTGGGTTTAAAAAAGGTTTGGACAAGTTCCTGGAGGAAAATTGTAGAAAACAGATAGAATCACTGGGAAGTTTATTTAAATATCACAAATGGGCGCAAAGTGAAAAAGAAGGGTTGTCATGGTTCTCTGACACTAGCACAAATTCCACTGTCAGTGAAGCAGCCAAAGAGCACTACAGATTATTTGACAAACCTTGCTCTATATTAAATTTTAGCCCTACAAAGACTCACAGGTATTGTGCACAGATAGAACTGCAGATGATTGCCAAGATATGCTACTGAATTTCACTCCATTTTAAATATGAAACCCACAGTATATTGTACATGAGTGCAGCAGAAAATAAACTTTAAAAATTAATCATCATATCTTGCTCCATTCTAGGTGTGGGATGTTTTAGTATATATCTTCCGCAAAGAGTTGATGATTTAACATTAAACTGTGAATTCACTATGGGGGTCATTCCTAACCCTGAATAGCAGGGATGGACGTCTGGCTTTGATGTCCAGCCTCCGCTATTCGCAGGGACCCAGTTACGGCTCCAGAGCTCCCCGCACGCACAAAGCCTTTGTGCGGGAAGCACTGGATGGGGGCAGAGACAGGGTGGGGAGTGGGCAGAGCGGAGGTGGGCCCATGATCCCGGATGTACAGGGCCGATTCAGGAGGAAAGGGCCGATTCAGATCACATTTACTTTACAGAGCCTTTACAAGCCTAACTTGACCACTTGGACTGAATAGACCTTTCACATGCTAAGAAAATTCCCCCTACCCTCCCCTTCCACCCTCTCCCATAGTTACCCATGCAACCTTTGAATGTATAGTTTCAATATTACAATGTTCTGCTGTTAATTCCCTACCATTTATAATGTTGCAATGACATATTTCTATATAAAGCCCTGTTGGCTCCATTATTACCTATCCCCTACAACAGGCTTAGAAGAACCTCGGAACTAAACATGCTTAAAGTTCCAAAAGAATCCTTAAAATACATCTCTGCAACTGTGAACCGATCATTCAGCTTATGTGCTCCAAAACTGTGGAACACCCTCCCACCACACATTAGGGCCATCTCTGATATCCCCCAGTTCAAAAAGGCCTTGAAGCATCACCTTTTCATCAAATACTTTCCAGAAAACACAATAACACAAGTTCATCCAAATAGCTCTAATCCCGCTCCTATCTAACAAGATACCTTTTCATGTAATATTACTATCATATGTATATAGTTCAATGTCTATTATCCTTTGTTACAATTACCCCGGTTTTCCAAGTTTTTCTTCCTGTTCCATGTAAAAACAGATATATGTATCTTATCTTATCTGATGTTTTGTAGTTCTATGTAAACCGCGCTGATAATAAATAGTGCGGTATATAAAAATGTTAAATAAAATAAAAATAAATAAAATAAATAAAAATAAACCACTTAGAATTGGAGATATAGCGGTATAGAAAAACTGTTAAATAAATAAATAAACTTTTACAAGGATCCACACAAACCAATAAGAATCAGTTCACATGTTTCTTCTTCCAATTTATCCTATGATATTTTTAAAAGAAGAATGCCATATTGTGTCTATTCTCCCTGCCTTCAGCATATCTTGCATCACAATCACACACAAACAAAATACCAATCTTTCGAACATTTTGATCCCCTCAGCTCTCTCCATACCTAGGACAAAACAATTTCAAGTGTAGCCATTGTTCCATTTGTGACCACACCTTGACCACGAGACATTTTTTTACACACCCTTTGAGTTGCTACTCAACATTCACTTTCAGATCTAAAGTGCCTTGTGCATAAAGTGGTAAACCACATTGGAGAGATGGGAATTTGAAAAATAATCTATTTTACAATTGGAACAAAAATACATTTTTATGTTGGATTCCCTCTCTCCAAATGGCCTCAACAAAGAACAAGACCTGTCAGTTTTCCTCTGAGCTATCTTCTTTATCACATGTTGGGTGTTTCAGTGCAATTTTTTATATTTTTCATTGCCTATCTCGGTCATGCTTCCCCACCACCTCCCTTCTCTTTCTCTCTCCTTTTCTTCCCTCCCGCCTCCCTTCTCTTCTTTCTCCCCTCTTTCCTTCCCTTCCCCCTACCTCCTCCCTCTTTTTTATGGTTCTATGACATGTTTTATATATTTATTTTTTATTAGGACACCATGTATAGGTTTTACTGTTTACTATCATGATGTCCCTTTTATAGTTTGCTGAAGTAGCCCCTAATAAAGTGATATTTTCAAAACGAAGATCTTCGTAAGGCGCATAAAATAGTGATCTCCAGAGAATCCTTAAAGATAAGTAATTGATAGTGACAATATTGCATTTATTTGAGATTTTTTTCTAGCTTTTTGAATTCTTCATTTTACAGGTATATTGGAATGATACTGATCTCTCGTAGTCAGCGGCCGGAGTGGAGGAAGTACTGTTCCTTTGCTACTGCTTCAGTGAGCACTGATTGTATGGAGCAAAGCTGATCTTTAGTCAGCAGCTGGAGAGGTAGAAGCACTGTGATGTTGGGTTTTTTTGCTGCTAAATTACAGAGATGTATTTGTATTGGTTAAAAATAGTTACAAAGTGAGTTTAAAAAATGTGTATCAATTAGGATATTATTAGTGAATGTAGGGCGGAAGGAGGTTTTTAGACCCATGATGGTATAAAGCAGTTCCCCTTCAGGCAGTGAATAACTGCAATATAGAGGGACAGCACTTTTTTTTAAATCCTTTATTTAAAGTTTCCAACAAATACAACAAAAAAGCATGCCCCTTTAAACATAAGGAGGAGCTTCCATAACCCCCACCCCTGCCCCTACCCCCCAAGGCCCAGTAGCTATCTTGAATAGCCTACAAGATCTTAAGTGTACAACATAAGATGTCAATTACCATATCTAAGTACAAATCATTGCACCCTATGCAACGACATAGTGTGCTACAGATACATAGTCATACAGGGGTTTCCACTTATGCAAAGTAGAAGGTAGCTGAAGTGAACCTTGACACAACATCTGCTCGTACTTACAGTATAAATATAATCAATTCCACCATGTGTGACAACTGAGATCCACAGTGTGCTTCCAATTGGCGATTAAGAGATGCAGCGCCACTCCCATCATGAAATCAAACAAAAAATGGCATTCCCTCCGCAGAGAAGGAATTTCAGCCAAGAATAGTCCAGGTGAGAGTGGTCTTGAATCCCAAGACAGCTTGAATTCACTCCCACATCAGAGACCAGTAAGACTGAATGCTAGGGCAATCAAAAATCAGATGGGCTAAAGTGCCTACATCACTCTGACAAGACCAGCACACATTGCCGATTGTCTTACCCATTTGGAGACCTTTATCAGAGTATAATGGGCTCTATGTGTGAAAAAATACAATGCCTGAGAGAGAGAGGCGGATTGAGAGACTCTGACTAGCTTACCCCAAAATTGTGTCCATGATTTCAGAGAGAGGGGAGCCCCGGTATCATGTTCCCAAATACGATGGGTGCCTATGGAGTATGAGTTAGGGCAATGGGGTACTAACTGATAGTAATGAGAAGCCACCCCCGGGGCCTGTTGGGCACTTCTTATTATATTAAGAAACCCCCATTCCTCTGATAGAGAACTAATATCAATAGAGGATTTTCCAATACAGTGCTGCAACTGAATCCACTGGAAGTATGAGGATCCAGGTAGGTTTAATTCACACTGTAGACTAGCAAAGGTCTTCCACTTACCATCCAAAAGCAACCGCCCTATGGACCAGATTCCTCTGGAGTACCACTGTTTCCAAGCTATCGGGTTCTGTTGAATTTTGAGAAATGGACTGTGCCATAAAGGAATGAGCGTAGATAGGCTTTTTTCCCGAGGGACTATTCAAGCTAACTGCTGAAAGGCCTTTTGGGTATCCATAATGACCTGGGGGAACTTCAAACTCACCGAGAATGACATGCCAGGCAGAAGCCACATAGGGAAAGGGGTAGTCAATTTCTCCTCCAAGTCAAGCCAGACAGGATGTTGTCGAGCCGGCTGCTCGACCCACCTTACCCTTGTTTTAATAGGAAGGTGCAATGATAAGCCTGAAAATCAGGAAAGTTCATGCCTCCCTCCTCATTTTTAGATTTAAATTTCCTTAGGGCAATTCTGGGTGGTTTATTCTTCCATAAAAACTGTACAAGGATCCTTTCCACCTGTCGATATGTTTGAGCCGATATGAACACTGGCAGCATTTCTAACATATAATTAACCTTAGGGATGATACTCTTCTTAATCATCTCAAGATGTCCCCACCATGATCAGAAAGCCAGTGACCATTTTGCAGTCATATCCTGAACAGTGGAGAGAAGAGCTGCTTCATTGTACTGTAATGCTTCTGTAAGTGGGTAGCAATAGTGTACACCTAAATATTTTACCATTTTGGGTTCCCAGACAAAGAAAAATCCTATCAAATCTGCCCTGCTTACTAGCAAATTAAGAGAGAACGCAACAGATTTTGAACAGTTAATTTTATACCCAGAGAACCGTGAATAATGATCTATCAGTTCAAGAGCAGAAGAAATTGATCTGGGTGTAGTGAACAGAAGAAGATCATCAGCATAAACTGAAAGCTTAATCTCCATACCAGCAATAGGCACACCACTGACCGCAGAACTCTTTCTTAATAGGAGGGCCAGAGGTTCCAGGGCAAGATTGAACAAAATAGGTGAGAGGGGACTACCCTGTCGGGTTCCGTGGCCTAGGGAGAAATCCCGAGATTGAGTTGCGTTCACAAATATATTAGCACTTGGTTGCGCATACATAACCTTGAGCATTTTGAGAAAGCCCTCACCAAAGCCAAACCAACTAAGAGCAGCAAACAGGAATGACCACTGCAGCCGGTCAAATGCTTTCTCTGCATCGAGAGATAACCCCACCAAAGAACCATCAACATTCTCTGCCCCTACCAGCACATGACATAGTACTCTGGCATTGTCAGCAGTAGAGCGCCCCTCAGTAAATCTGCACTGATCCAGATGGATCAAAGAGGGGATCACCTTGGCTAAATGGCCTGCCAAAGAGGCAGTGTATATTTTGTAGTCTGCATTTAGCAATGAGATTGGGTGGTAGTTACTAACCAGCTGAAGGTCTCTCCCAACCTTTTCAAGGAATACAACATTTGCAGAGGCAAACGCACCAACCTGGGTATCCGCTTCCTTGAGAAGCCGATAATATTGTTGCAGATATGGGGCTAGCACCTTAGAAAAGGTTTTATAAAACTCTATGGGAAGGACATTTGGGCCTGCGGCTTTCTCCAAGGGCATGGAATCTACGGTATGACTGATTTCCATGACAGAAATCTGACTGTCTAATGCTGCAGATTTTCCTTAGACAGAATTGGCCTCTGAATATCAGCCATTAATCTTCCAAAGGCTTCCTTAGAAAATTATATCTCTGAAGAGTATAACTGAGCATAGAAAGAAGGAAGGCATCTGCTATTTCAGAATCCTCTACGATCAGACTCTGTTTCTGGGAGTCCCGCAACGTGTGGTTTCCTTGCATGCCTTCAAAGAGTTGGCTAGTAAACAACCAGCCTTATTGCCTTCCAAATAAAACCTCCCTTTTTGTTCTTGGATATTCTGTGAGGCCTCAGTTGCTAGTATAATGTTGTACTTAAACCTTAGGCATTGCAAACAAATCAAAATGTTAGGATTCATGTGTCTACCTAATATGCGTTCCCCAGTCTTTATCTGCTTATCCAGAGCTGATAGCTCTGCTTTACACTGCCTTGCGAGACGTATGCCAAAACGGGTAATGGTAGCCCATATACAGGCTTTAAAACCCTCCCACCAAGCCCATCCCGCAGTTGCCTGAGGCGAATTAAACTGAAAATAGTCCTTAATGGCCACCTGGATAGTTTCACAGAACTCCCGATTACCAAGAAAAAAACCTATCAAAACAACACTGTGAGGGAGAGGGACAAGACGAGGAGTCCAGTAAAGATATAGATATTGCAGCATGATCTGAAATATCAGTTGCATGAATATTGGATGCACTAACTCTAGGGGTCAATAGATATAAGAAAGAAGTCTATGCGCGCTAGCGAATTGTGAGGAGGTGAGAAAAATGTGTACTCCTGATCAACAGGGTGCTGCAAACGCCATATGTCCACTAAGCCTATATCTTGCATCATTGACAGAAGAGATGGATGAGCTTTGTGGAGCTTGGTAGTTCTTACAGGTTTCCTATCTAACAAGGGGTCCAAGGAGAGGTTGAAGTCCCCCCGCCAGGATAATCAAATACCTGGATGCCTCATGAGCCTCAGTGGCTAAGGAGTTAAAGAAAGCTGGGCTATCTAAATTTGGAGCGTAGATATTAATGAGAGCCAATTCTGTGAGACCTATCTTGATGACAGCTTTTGCTCAACGCCCTTACAAATCAGACTGGGATTGCATCAATATAGGGGAGAGGGACTTCCTGACTAAGATAACTACTCCATTTTTCTTATGGCATGCCACCGAGAAGGCAATGAGTGTAAAGGGTTTCATGTCTAATTTTAAAGATTCCTTTGTATTTAAGTGAGTCTCTTGCAGGAATAGAATATCGGCACTTTCCTGATGCCCATAGAGGAGTATCTTTTTCCTCTTTATGGGATTGTTGTTGCCTTTAACGTTCAGCGATACAATCTAAAAAGAAGACATAAAGGCAATATATCAAACATTGATAGACAATTACTGCAGAAGCCTTCCATGTTGAAACATTGATCTTAAACCTCATATATCATATTACTGAAAACGCTGTAATAGAGCAATAGTTATATCCCCAAAGGAGATAACATGCGCAGATACACCATGGTTCAACATTAACCCTTATTAAGGATAGCCCAAAGAGACAAATAATCCTAACTGTAGCTAGCCACCTAGATGTTGGGGGGATACACAAAAATCTAAACTTCACGGGTGAGCCCAAGATGGACAAGACAGGTATGGAGAGTATACAACTTGATCAACAACTTCTCCGCTGCCAAACCTGACAACGTTTTACCAGATGCTTGGCTACATCTGAAACAGACCAGCCCCAGACTCCAAGGTGCTAGGGCAACCCCTCTCTCAGCACCACATGTCCACAGGAAGATGGATTGTTAGGGCCCCCAGACCCTCCAAGGCCCTGGAGCCTTCTATTCTAGTCCAAAGCCAGCTGAAGAAAGGATACACTCGACCCCTATAAAAAAGTCTTAGCGTGCCTGTTGAGAGCCAGTTTATAAGGATCACCCTGCAGCTACTCATATTTTGTGCCATTGGTCCATTACCAGGCTATAACTCCAGCTGGAAAAAGTTTGATGCTCCCTGCTAGCCCAGGCACTCCGCTGCGCGTTAAACAGGATTGTCACCGCATTAGCACCAGTTCTTTGTCTTCTAAGAAAGCATGTAGAACTTCTGGTTCATCAAAAGTCCTGGTTTGATTTCACTGGTCACCAATTTTTACAAAAGTCATGTTACTGAAATAAAAATAGTCATTTCTTATCAATTTTTATATGCTGAACACAAATATGACAGTGAAATTGCAAAGTTGGCTCTAGTTTTTTTGTAATCTACAAGAATTAATGTTTATATCACAAAATGCATGTCAATAGTAAATATAATAGGCCTTCGGTTAATACCTGTAAAAAGCAAGTCATACACTACTTCTTAGATTTTTTTGCCTGTCTCATGTACAGCTGTTCGGGAGCTTCTCTGGGGAGTGTCCAGCAGTAGTCAGCCAGCATTGTAGTGGACCATTTTCCCTGGTATCTTTGTTCCATCGTTGCGATATCCTGGTGAAAATGTTTTCCCTGTTTATCACTAACCATACCACAGTTGTCAGGAAAGAAATTGAAATGGAAATCAAGGAAATGGATCTTTAGAGACATATTGCAGCCAAGCTTCTGATACTGCATCAGCATGTCTTCTACTAGTTCCTTGTAGTTTTCTGCCCTAACATTCCCGAGAAAGTTTGTTGACACTAGGAGAAAAGCATTCCATGTTTGTTTCCCATCACCCTGCAACAAGTTGTTGAACCGGTCATCTTTGAAGAGCTCTCGAATCTGAGGACCCACAAAAACTCCCTCTTTAATCTTTGCTTCGCTGAGTCGAGGGAATTTTTCATGCAGGTATCGGAAAGCTGGCGAAGTGCGGTCCATGGCTTTCACAAAGTTTTTCATCATACCTAGCTTGATGAGAAGGGGTGGTAGCAGGATTTTGTGAGCCTCAACCAGAGCTGGGTGCTGGATATTCTTCTCTCTGACTGTTACATTTTGTCTGCGATTCCATTCCTTCCGCAAGTAGTGTCAATCTCTTGCTCGGCTATCCCACTCACATAAGAAACACATGTATTTTATATATCCCTGCTGCAGTCCCATTAAAAGGGCAACTACCTTCAAGTCACCACAGAGGTGCCAGCTGTATTTTTATGTCTATGTTTATTTATTTGATATACCGCCCTACTTTATCAATCAGAGCGGTTTATAATTCACAAACAATTAGAAACAGGCACAGGGCCAAAAAGGAGGAAAGAAAGTTACAATTGTTGATATAATAGAACAAGAGAAAGGATACAGGACTATACATAGGGGACAGGATCAGACAAGAGGGGAGGGAAGGTCATAGGCCAAGGAAAAGAGGTGGGTTTCTAGGTCTTGCTTGAAGGTGGCATGATGGGGTTCTAACCGAATGGAGATGTCTATGTGCATTCTGGGACATCTAAGCCAGAACATCTGAAAAAAAGTAGGCACATCCAGGTGCAGACACAATTTCACAAATGTAAATGTGCTCAGTATGGATGGCTGCAGGGACATCTACCTAGACATCCCCAGAATAGCATTTCAGAACCCAAACATCTAGCAAAAGTCTAATGGTTAGCATAGTGTGTTCAAATCACACTGCTGCTGTTGTGATTGTGCTGATAGAATGCTGTCTTCTCTACATCTTCCAGGTGTTTCTCAGCCAAGACGAGCACTTTCCCAATGCTTAGTCATGCCTGGAGCAGGTCTAAACATAGACATGATGCTGGATGTCCATGATGTTTCTGAGATCAGATGGCTTTGTCCAGGGTCCTGGGAACACCCCCGCCATGCCTCCATTCAAACTTGCATGCCCTCATCCTGAGGACATGCCCAGAGCCGGCTTCTAAAATGGCTCTGGAGATGTCTATATGCTTGTTTGTGATCATCCAAAGCACAAATAGGACTTCTAAAATTCTCCCCATACTTCTCTTAGAAACATAGAAACATAGAAATATGATGACAGAAAAAGACCACATGGCCTATCTAGTATGTCCTTCCATATCAACAAATACAACAGTCCCCTTTTTATCTTTAGAGATCCTCTTTGTTTGTCCCATGCTTTTTTGAATTCAGTTACTGTCCTCATCTCTACCACCTCCCTGGGAGACTATTCCATGGATCCACTACTCTTTCCATAAAGAAATATTTCTGCATATCACTCCTGAATCTATCTCTCTTCACCCTCATCCCATGTCCCCTCGTAGCAGAACTTGCTTTCAATTGAAAGAGGCTCTCTACCTGAACATTTATGCTACGGAGTGTGGGGCCTGGTATCCCACAAACAGTTCCCCAAATATTGCCAATCACCAACAAATCTCTCAGACAACAATTGCTTAGCTACAAAAGCACTTTTATTCAGTATACCAAAGCAAAATAAATTTCAAATGCAGATAGCAAATATATGTCTGAAAAGGTGGCAGGCAACCTTCTCTCTGTACCGGAGTTAGAGAGCAGATTGCCCCCGAGCTAGAGAGCTGCCTCCTTATATACATCTTTCTCTGTCACAAAGTTCTAGAAAGTACTGCATAGCTTCTGATGTCATATGCAGGGTTTTTTCTATGGAGTACGTGCAGCTTTCTGCAAAGTCTGCAAAGTTTCTCCTTGGGACCCTCCCAATAATTATTTGGGCTAGCAACTGCTTTTCTTCAAGGTTCTCGCTTATCTGGTGCTGTCAGGCATATCATTCTCTGCATTCCTGTGTCCGGACTGTGTTCTTCTATTTCTTGGCAGTAAACGTAATCTTCAAGGCTGAAAGTATTTCTGCTAATTAGTTTTAGATTGGCCTGTATTTCTCTAGGCTCACATTCTGAACACTTCTGCACAAAACATGGCTTCCCAGACTATAGCAGGCCTCATAACATATACTTTCACTTATAGCCCACATGCTGTATTCTGTGCCATAAACAGGATGCTTGTGTAAGTTTCAGGCCAGCAGGAGTGTAAACATAGAAGGCATATGAAGCAGATCTGAGCAGAAACATCCCTAAGCCAAAATATCCCAACATTCTCCAATTTTTCTTTTTCTCTTTTGGTAAGGGGGCAAAGGCAGATATACCCAAATTTAGGGGCCAGTAACGACAACCATTTGTGACAGAGCAGGATCATCAAGAGGCAGGAGCTCATATTTCTCTCTAGAGACAATATACAAAGTTTTGGCAGAAGACTTAATCAATTTACGTACAAAGGTTACCAGAAGAGGAAAAGCAGAACACATAAGAAGAATACATGCAATACACATCAGCATGGAAATTAAAACACCCTGCCATCCCCGCAAAGAGGAGAAAAAAGACCCAAACCAACCTCCCAAATTAAAACCTTCCCAATTGGCACAGGAACATGTGCAATCTTTCTCACACAGTCGATAATTTCAACAATAACACGACTATGATCTGTCATGCAGCAATTGGTCAAATTAAATTTACTGCATACACCACCTTCAGCAGGAAGTAAATAATCTAAAGCTAAACGATTTTTATAAATGGCAGAACACAGTTGAGTATGTTGTTTGGCAAGCAATTGTCACGTCCACTCCTTGGTATAGGCAGATGACTAGTAGGAATGGACGGACCACATTTATATATCCTTATAAGTACTGTGGGTCTTATATTCTATGTAGTTGTGGTCAAGACGGAAACAGCCAAGGATTTTGGGGTAACAATAAGTTTTATTGTTGCACAGGTATTTTTCTACTACCCCTATTGAACAGAAATAAAGGATTCTTCTCCAAACCAAAATAAAGTTAACTGATACAGAAAAGTCCATGTGTTATACATGCAGGCATGTCTGTTTCAAATTACTTTCTCAAACCTTCTTTCAGTTACCAAACATTAACTGCTTTTTCTTCCAGCAACAGTGCCTTCGTATAACCATCAATAAAACAGTAGCGTTCTCTTCCTTCACAGTTGCCAAACTGGCTAGGCTTTACACTTCTGGCCGCTCAGTGCCTTCCCCAGTGTGAATCCCACCAGCACAGTTTCAGGCTTTTCCAGCACGTATCAACAGCATAAACGTTTAACAGCTTTACTCTCTTTGGCAATAAGCACAGTCTCTCTCCATATCAGAACATTCACTTTCCAGAGGGGCTTCCTCAGTTTGCATGGCTTCTCCCTCCGAATCTGATATGACCTGCCTATTTACAGGGTTCTCCACAGAAGGCTTCCATTGCTCTAACAAGGTTTTAAGCTGTTTCCATTGGGACTCTTCCTTACTCCGAGGTATGGGGGAGGAACCAAGGATACCAGTCTCCTTTAACACTGATTTAAGGGTTTCAAAAGGGCTCACCTTTTTCCTAGCACTTCTTGCCCTCTCTGGCCGTGCTAGAGTCAACCACTTGTCCCCAGACTGCTTCACCTGGTCTCTTGCGGCATGCTTCTCAGCAGGGTCTGGCTCTGACTCCTGTCTCCCAAGCTTACGGTCAACTAATTGCTTTCTATCAGCTGTGCTTCTCTCAGAACTGGAGCTACAGACACGCTGCCTGCAAAAAGAGTGTTTATGCAGCTTTTCAAAGGGAGCTTTGTTTCTGCCTATTCTCCCACCTTCCAGAACAGCTTCAACAGAAGACTCCTGAGAAGAACTCCTCTGACTCCTGGACAAACTTTCCAGCCTTTCCTCTCGAGGATTATTTCTTCTTCTCTCTTCCTTCTCTCTGCTGCTTGTCCCGTGGTGTTTCCTCTCTCTCTCCACACCCCTCCTCTCACTAACTGTTTCTTCCTGCTTAAGTATTTGGGGCTGTCCTATGGGCTTTGACTCCACCCACCTGCCTCTCACGTCAGCTCCCTTGGTCACCATGGAGCTGAGGTGTGGCTCCCTCGGTGCAAAGAGTTTTTTTCATTTGTTGTAGGTTTAACCCTTTCCCTTCCTGCACTGCTCTTTGCTTCAGGGGAAAAATACTGGTTTCTCCTCCTTTCTCTAGGGTTTAACCCAGCTGTGCCATCACATAACCCCCCCCCCCCCCTTAAGATATTCCGGGCTGGCTGGCTATTTTCAGCACAGCATGGAATCCTATCTTGGGCATGGTAGCTATCAGTGGTATCGCCTTTCGTAGCCAAACGAGCTAAGGCTACCCGCTTGTGCCAAGGCCGCAGCACATTCACATGGAAAATCTGCTGTTTTCTTTTCCTAGTTTCCACAATGTACGTGACTGGGCCTACTTGTTTGACAATCCTGTAGGGTCCTTTCCACGTATTTTCAAATTTCGGGTGTCGACCGGCCACCATTACAATGACCTTTTCGCCCACCTCCAAGTGGCGAGGTCTGGCGTGACGGTCATAATACCTTTTCTGGCGTGCTTGAATGGCGGTCATATTCCCCTCTACTACCTGGGATGTACGCTGCAAACGCCCTTTCAAATCTTTCAAAAATTTTGGTATCCCGACCTCCTCCATGTTGGGCTCCACCCATTGCTCCCGCAACATGTCTAATATTCCTCTGGGTGCTCGCCCATATAGGAGCTCGTATGGTGAAACACCCATAGAAGCCTGTTTCCTTTCCCAGCAGGCGTATAGTATAAATGGGAGCATCAGGTCCCACTCGGTCATCTGCCCTTCTAGACTTCTCTTTAACATCCTCTTGATGGTTTGGTTCTGCCGTTTGACCAAACCATTGGACTGAGGATGGTACGCGGCCGTTCTAATATGCCGAATGCCAAAGGCATCCCAGACCTGAGCAAGATAATGAGATAAAAAATTAGTGCCCCTGTCAGTTAGAATTTCTCGGGGAAATCCCACTTCCAAAAAAGCTTTAATATTTTGGCAGCGATGGTTCGTGCCGACGTATTCCGTAGGGGAATCGCCCAGGAAAAGCATGTGGCTTGGTCAACAATGACTAAGATGTACTGAAACCCCCTGGAAGTCCAGGTTAATGGTCCCACTATATCCATAGCTAGTCTTTCTATCGGCCTTGATATAAGGGGCAGGGGCATCAGAGGTACCTTTTTTGGTGAAAAGGGGGTGACCTTCTGACAAGAGGGACATGCCTCACAAAATTTTGCGGTCTCCCTGAAGACACCAGGCCAATAAAAACGATTTAAAATCTGATCCAAAGTGCCATGGACCCCTTTGTGTCCCCCTAAGGGATGGTCATGGGCCAACCTTAATACCAAATTTTTGAAGATAGTGGCTACCACTAATTGTTTCCTAATATTGCCGGAATGAGGATCTAAGCTCTCGCGGTATAATATATTCCCCTCTAGGTGGAAGTGGGGCAACGTTCCCGCTCCCTTGTTGGCATACTCAAAAGCTCGGGTTAAGGCCGGATCTTTCCTCTGTTCCTCGGGGAAGGAAGGGAACTTGTCTACCAACTCGTCCGAAGCCCATGGTAGTTCCTGTCCTGCCGCTAACTCTGCTTGATTTCGGGCCCTGATGTGTCTCTCATGACGCTTCTCAGCCTTCCTGCATTTGGTGCCTTCTCTGGGAGGAGTTACTAACCCATTGTGCGAGGGCAACCCAGACATGGGATCATTAAATGAATCTTGTCCCTCCTGGTTGGCCTTGCTTTGAGCCTGCGTGGATACCAGGCCTAACCTAGATCCTTCCCTATGAGAGGATGTCACCTGTTTTTCCTTTATTTCCCCTCCTAGGGGTCCCTTTTCCGTTTTCGCTGGGTTTAAGGTTCCTGCTTCAGTTATAGTGAACGTCAACCCTTTAACTAGGCCCTTCCTAAACCGAGGCCAATCCTTTCCTAAAACCAAGGAATGTGGGAGTTTAGGTACTATTGCCATAGGAATTTTCTTCCTTAACCCTAGGCCTTTCACTGTGACTGTGTGTATTGGATACGACGAAGCAGCGCCGTGCACACATCTTATTTTTATTTTCCCCTCAGAATGGATTAAAGAACCCTCCCTCTGAGCTTCAATATCCCTCCACAACTTTTCAGAAATCATTGATTGGTCGGCCCCTGAGTCTAAAAGGGCTTCGACCAGGATATTGTCAACCTCAACCGCTAGTAAAAATCCCTCCCCAACCTCCTTGGATTGAGTGGTCACTAGCACTACTTTGGCTCTGCAATCCCTCTTTATGTGACCTTTTTCTCCGCAAGAAAAACATTTTTGCTGTTCCCAACCAGTTCTTCCTAAGGGTCTTTTTTGTGCAAATTCCCCCAACATTACCTTGTCTTTCCTTTCTGAAATTCCCAGGACTGCTTGACCCGAAACACCCACCTTCCTCTGGCCGATTGCTCCAGCTTCCAGGAAACGCTCGGCCAACGAGATGGCATCTCTTGTGTTTCTGCAGTCCTGAAGAATCAGGAAAGATTGTAATTCACCTGGTACAGCCTCTACAAATTGCTCCAAAACAATATTATCCAGAATGGTATCAATACCTTTTCCCTCTGGGGTTAACCACTTGTACACTAGTGTTTTAATTCGGTGGCATAAGGCCTGTGGTGTTTCGCCTGGTTTCAATTTGCACCCCCGCAAAAGGCGGCGATAGACCACTGGGGTTAAGCCCATCTGGTCTCTTATGGCCTTTTTCGCTTCCTCATAGTTGAAGGCAAGATCATTGGGCATAGCTCTGTAGGCCGCGAGAACCTCTCCCGTGAGGGATGTAGCTAATCTTATGGCTCATTGATCTTTTGGCCAACCACTTATGAGAGTGATACGCTCAAATACTTCCAGTCATCCACATCATCATCTTTTGTCAACTGACCCAAAGACAATACACCTTTCCCTAGGGCTCCCAGTCCAGATATGGTTCCTAGAGAACCTGACACAGTCCTCAGTGCATCTGCAGTCTGTTTCTGCTCGCCAATCCAAGCGCCTAGCAGATCTAACAGCGTTTTTTGTTGGGCCTTCAGCATCTCCGCAGTTCTTTCTTGCGTCTGGGCTGCCATCTCTTGTTGCTGCCTGAATCTATCTGCCATCCAGCTTAACAGCTCTGCCGGCTCCATCGTCGTTAGCTGCAACAAAAACAGAAAGCAAAACCAAGTGTGGCTCTCACACAATCGCCCCCTCTCTTTCTGCTTTCAATCCGGTTCTGCAACACTCCCACCCCCTTGTAGCAGAATCCAAGTTAACCCCCTCTCATCTATGGGTTACCTGCTACAAGTGGTGAGTCTTGCTTAACAGCACAGCAGTACCCACGGGAACACCCGATCCGGTCCGCCTCCGCCGATACTCCACTCCGGGTTTCCTTTGTAGAACTGGATCAGCTCTTCCGAGGTATTTGTGTGTGGGTTTGTTTCTTTTCCACAGAAACTTCTTCGGTACAGTAGAATGAGTCTCTTATAACTGTGAGGTAGTAGCTTAATCTGAAAAACTATGTCAGCTGTCACGTCCACTCCTTGGTATAGGCGGATGCCTAGTAGGAATGGACGGACCACATTTATATATCCTTATAAGTGCTGTGGGTCTTATATTCTATGTAGTTGTGGTCAAGATGGAAACAGCCAAGGATTTTGGGGTAACAATAAGTTTTATTGTTGCACAGGTATTTTTCTACTACCCCTATTGAACAGAAATAAAGGATTCTTCTCCAAACCAAAATAAAGTTAACTGATACAGAAAAGTCCATGTGTTATACATGCAGGCATGTCTGTTTCAAATTACTTTCTCAAACGTTCTTTCAGTTACCAAACATTAACTGCTTTTTCTTCCAGCAACAGTGCCTTCATATAACCATCAATAAAACAGTAGCGTTCTCTTCCTTCACAGTTGCCAAACTGGCTAGGCTTTACACTTCTGGCCGCTCAGTGCCTTCCCCAGTGTGAATCCCACCAGCACAGTTTCAGGCTTTTCCAGCACGTATCAACAGCATAAATGTTTAACAGCTTTACTCTCTTTGGCAATAAGCACAGTCTGTCTCCATATCAGAACATTCACTTTCCAGAGGGGCTTCCTCAGTTTGCATGGCTTCTCCCTCCGAATCTGATATGACCTGCCTATTTACAGGGTTCTCCCCAGAAGGCTTCCATTGCTCTAACAAGGTTTTAAGCTGTTTCCATCGGGACTCTTCCTTACTCTGAGGTATGGGGGAGGAACCAAGGATACCAGTCTCCTTTAACACTGATTTAAGGGTTTCAAAAGGGCTCACCTTTTTCCTAGTACTTCTTGCCCTCTCTGGCCATGCTAGAGGCAACCACTTGTGCCCAGACTGCTTCACCTGGTCTCTTGCGGCATGCTTCTCAGCAGGGTCTGGCTCTGACTCCTGTCTCCCAAGCTTCCGGTCAGCTAATTGCTTTCTATCAGCTGTGCTTCTCTCAGAACTGGAGCTACAGACATGCTGCCTGCAAAAATAGTGTTTATGCAGCTTTTCAAAGGGAGCTTTGTTTCTGCCTATTCTCCCACCTTCCAGAACAGCTTCAACAGAAGACTCCTGAGAAGAACTCCTCTGACTCCTGGACAAACTTTCCAGCCTTTCCTCTCGAGGATTATTTCTTCTTCTCTCTTCCTTCTCTCTGCTGCTTGTCCCATGGTGTTTCCTCTCTCTCTCCACACCCCTCCTCTCACTAACTGTTTCTTCCTGCTTAAGTGTTTGTGACTGTCCTATGGGCTTTGACTCCGCCCACCTGCCTCTCACATCAGCTCCCTTGGTCACCATGGAGCAGAGGTGTGGCTCCCTCTCTAGCTTTCGGTGCAAAAAGTTTTTTTCATTTGTTGGAGGTTTAACCCTTTCCCTTCCTGCACTGCTCTTTGCTTCAGGGGAAAAAGACTGGTTTCTCCTCCTTTCTCTAGGGTTTAACCCATCTGCGCCATCACACAATGTAAGCGCTTTGCTAGTTTCATTGGTTATAATCTCTACAACAGCTTGCAAGCCAATGATACGATTTAACATATAAACAGGTGTACGGTAGCCCCAAGTCCCATCATCAGCCCAGGTAGCAGGACCATAGTAATTAATAATACGTTCAGGGGGCCACTCATTTTCTTTCCAAGAGACAGTATGCAGGTCCCTTCGAGATTGGGAACCATAAATAAGAAATCCTAAGAGTTCACCTTGCTGAATGGGGATTAAGGAAAAGGAGGGGCGAATGGTTCCTAGTACACAGGAGCCATTCCATAAAGAGGGTAATTTGGCATAAGCACGTTTACCACAGACCCAATTCAATCCAGCAGGGGCAGACCAATCAGTAACATTGTGTAAATTATACCAGACAGTAGCAAGATTAGAGAAATTAGCAAAGAGGTTGGAAGGCTGGGAAAGACCAGAACCAGACCACCAAGTAGGAGAAGTAGTAGAGGAATTCTGAAATAGTACACCAAGACAGGTGAGATCCCCAACTTGGAGGGTAAAAGAGAATAACAATAAAGAAATCATGTTACTTATCTGAACTGGATGGAAACACATGACAAAACAGGATACAATGAACTAGAGCAATGAAGTATGACTGCTAAACAGAATGTTCAAATGTGAGTCCAATTCAAAGGCAGAGTCTGATTGTGTGCTGACACAAATAAGTAATAAGGTTCATCAGGATGGAGGAATGCGATAAGCAGTACAAACACAGTGGATATAAAGAGCAGGAAGCACAGGGATGCCTCGGGAGAGAGTGGGTAAATAGCAATCATTCTGATCAATGGAGCAACTTCATGGTGTAAGTAAAAGAGTCTTTGTTGGAGGAATGAGATTGGTCAAGCAGATGAGACAGCCGGCACAGCTTTCAGATGACTGACGTGTATCCAGGTGTCTGTATCGTTTAGCTGAGCAGCAAAAGGGGAAGCAGCAGTGACAATGTAAGGTCCTGAAAAAGTAGGGCAGTCCCAGGATCCACAAACACAATTTCTTTTATAAACAGTTGTCCCTATAGGAAAACAAGGTGACAAAGGTGAGCTGGTGTGGATATTGCAATTGCTGAAGGCCAAATGGCTTGTAGATTTCAGTTAGGTTTCTAAGAAACAATAATAAAAGGATAACAATACAATAATTCACAAAAGTCCCTAATCATTCTAATAGTCCTCTGTCTATTTTCAGATAATTTGGGCCTGCTTCTCAGCAGTTCTTCAGGACTTCGTAGAGTGCTTCACCTTTCTCTGAAGTTTAAGTGCAGTTTCTCTCAAAATTTGAACCTCTCATTCTCATAGGCAAATATTTTTGTCCCTTTTCCAATGTGATGCACTGATTCATTCATTTGCTGGTAGGAAATACTATATTGTGCTTCACATCATTAAATTACCTTCATCAGTTTACTGGACATCAGTTTACTGGACATCAGAGTCCTTTCCTTCTAATTTTATTTATTTATTTATTTATTTACATTCTCTTATATACCGCGCTATTCTGCATCAGTGCGGTTTACATTGAACAAACTGAAATTACATTGAACAGGGTATTATAACTTGGAGATAACTATTTTACAGGGAACATGGGCTATGGAGGGTTAAGTGGCTTGCCCAAGACCACAAGGAGCACCTGTGGGACTAAAAACCCCAGTCCTTCCGGCCCAAGCTTGCTGTCCTCTAGAGGGATTTGAACCCCCGACCTTCCAGCCTGAAGTACCTTGCCCCAACCACTAGGCTACTCCTCCACTCCCACTAATATCCCATTTCATTCCTCACAACACACTTGCATCATTCTATAAACTACATACATAGGTCCTTCTCATGTTTTTATACCATACTAATATATCCTTATTTGGCAAGGTTGCTAGGAACATCAAACAATTGTTAAAACATATTATTGCTGTAAACAAATGGTAGGCAGAAAACATAAGCTTAGATTCTTCTCAATAAGCATAATGGATATATGTGCTCATTCTAAATAGCCACTGTCTAAACAATTAAGTATGGCGTTTACTACTTCCTGCAACTGAAATTAAAAAAAAAAAAACCTTCAGTACACTTTGGGGTTTGTTTACAAAGCTGCGGTAGCCCCTTTGTCTCTGGACACTAAGACGTAAAATTCAAATACAGAGAAACAGGTGAATTTAACCTAAAATTCAGCACCTCTGGTGTTACTGTCCGATTTATCAGTCATCAGCACAGAGCTTAACAATTCAAAGTAATTACCTTGAATCTTACAGTTCGGGGAAACAGGCATTTGAAACTGATACTTTTTCATGAAAAGGTTGGTGGACATCTGGAATGCAAACGCTCCCCTTTTTAAGTTATTTTTAAACAAATTACTGCGAGCTTCAGCCAGCCTTGACATTATCTTAGCAAAGTAAACAATAGGTCTCTTTTTTGACTTTCAAGGCAGCTGGAAAGTACCATGCAGCTGAGTCACAGCTCTTTTTGTTTCTGTAATTTATGAACAATAATTATGTCCTCTATGAGGTGCTTGCCACAATATATTTTAACTTTCAATTTTGCTCAATAGCATATGCAGGCAGAACTAAATATATATAGAAATATTCCAGAGATAAAATTCAAGCATGATTAACCTCTTATTCACTCAGGATTTAAATCATTTCCAAGGTGCAATCTGGTAACTACTGGCTCGGGATGCCTCATTGTCCCATCAGGGCTCTTAACCTCTACTTTGAAGGTCAAAGGAAAAACGGAAGCAGTTTTCATGAATTTTTCTATCTTTCTTGTTTGTTTCGTTCAGCTCAAGCAAAGAACTCTAAGCAGTTCAGTTGCAGGGAGCATAAAACCTCAGTGCTTTATGCCTAACAGCCTATCTGATCAGAATAAGGTGTGTCTCTCAAGAAATTTCACCCTGCATACTAGACACTGAACTAGACCCTCCCCCCCCCCGCCCCCGGATAGTTCTGAAAAGAAACATGCCGTAACAATCAGCTAAAACAAGTAATAAAGTCTTCACTTTGTCATAGCAATTAATACTAGCTCTACAGAATAGTCATTTTTGTTTTAAGCACTGAACTAAACGTCCTTGCATCACAAGGTCACATATTTTTCCTAAACAGTTTTTTCTTTCTTTCTCGGCTGAAGAATTCAGCTGCAGTCATCTCCTTCATTCACTTTGAACTTGAATTTGTAAAGTAACTCATTTATCTATCTATAACTAGTCAAAAAGATACCTAGAAAGCTATTAGAAGAATGATAACTAGAAAGCTAATTACAGAGGATTAATGCTTCACCGATAAAGTTCTGAACTTCATCTCCTGTCACACTTTGATTGAATGAATCCTTTATTTAAACAAACAAGAGAAACTTCTCAATCGGGAGTTTCCTCTAGGTGATGCGTCTATCCCCAGAAGAGATCCCTCAGTAGCTCCTCTCTCTTTCTCTAGCTGAAACAGGCACCCATCTTATCTTGCTGCAAACAACCAGTCATTGCGCAGACAACTAGCTATCTTTCATCAGGCGACATATAGGGCCAGTTATCCAATAAACACAGCCAGGACACTGGCCAGGTGCCTGACAATGTTCAAGGAACATACCTCTCACACCCCCATGGTTTGAGAAGTCCAGAACTCCATAATTACAATTGATGTATATCTTGTAACTAGATTAGTTCTTCTATAATGGATCTAATTGTCACCCTCTCTGGTCTGTGAGCATCCCAGATAAGGAGATTGTTCCCATTTAGTTTTTAGAACAATCTTTTTATTGAGGACTCCAACAGAGGTTTTGGTTAATGAGGCAATCTATGGGGTTAGGGCCGGACTCAGCTCCTTTTATATTATCTCCCCCTCATTGGATTTTTCTAAATATTCTCCTTAGCTGTTCCTCTTTCTATGATCTGTAAACCTGGTGTTTTCACTGTTTGGGGACACTTCACTTACAGGAATAGTCCTGTTAATATTGCTGCCTTTTACTGATGTAAAATCGAACCTCTTTATCTGCAGAGAAGCTGGTAACTTCGCTTTTTACAAAACCTCTTTATTTACAGAGGGACAAAGGTACAAAATCCAGGACGCAATCAGACAAGCTGTCCTTACACTTCATCCAAACCCAGCCGTCCCTCTCGCGAGAGTACGGAACCGCGGATAGGGACACACAGTCGCTTCGCACCCAAAGGTACATACAGTCTCACGCATACACCAATCAATCCTTGAGATATAAAGACCTAATGTCTGGGCAAAAACTTGCTTTCCCTAATATTTACAACTAGGTACCAAAAACACTCTAATAATTTCTATATAACAGAACATAGCTTACATAAAATGTATATACAGGTGTGAATTCACTACTCACCCACTAGCTAAACTGGGTAAGTCTTCTGTCCTTGGGGGTAGACAGGAAAACACAATACTTTCCACTGCAGTCTTCCTAAGGTTCTCTCAAACACAATACTCACCACTGGAGTCTTCCTAGGGATTCCAAAAAATTCCTCGTTCCTCACAGAATGGTATAAACCACATCTCCTGGACCGGCAGGAGGAATTCTCATCTTCTGGACCAGCAGAAGGAATCCTTCTTCTTCTCCTAATGAGAAGGTATCCACATCTCCTGCTTTTGTCTTTTAAAACAGGAGGTATCCTATCTGACAAAATGCAGCCAAAAGCGCAGTCAGAGGAATCCTTGGGCAATTTAAATGAATTTAGGAGTGTCTACACTCAAGTTAGGGGGCCAGAGATTCTCAGGATCCCGGGTTTCGGCACAAATTGTGGGGCCTAGTATCCCACAAACAGTTCCCCAAATATTGCCAATCACCAAAAAATCTCTCAGACAACAATTGCTTGGCTACAAAAGCACTTTTATTTGGTATACCAAAGCAAAATAAATCGCAAATGCAGATAGCAAATATATGTCTGAAAAGGTGGCAGGCAACCTACTCTCTGTACCGGAGTTAGAGAGCAGATTGCTCCCGAGCTAGAGAGCTGCCTCCTTATATACATCTTTCTCTGTCACAAAGTTCTAGATAGTACTGCATAGCTTCTGATGTCATATGCAGGTTTTTTTCTATGGAGTACGTGCAGCTTTCTGCAAAGTCAGCAAAGTTTCTCCTTGGGACCATCCCCATAATTATTTGTGCCAGAAACTGATTTTCTTCAAGGTCCTCGCTTATCTGGTGCTGTCAGGCATATCATTCTCTGCCTTCCTGTGTCCAGCCTGTGTTCTTCTATTTCTTGGCACTAAACGTAATCTTCAAGGCTGAAAATATTTCTGCTAATTAGTTTTAGATTGGCCTGTATTTCTCTGGGCTCGCATTCTGAACACTTCTGCACAAAACATGGCTTCCCAGACTATAGCAGGCCTCATAACATATACTTTCTCTTATAGCCCACATGCTGTATTCTGTGCCATAAACAGGATGCTTGTGAACGTTGCAGGCCAGCAGGAGTGTAAACATAGAAGGCATATGAAGCAGATCTGAGCAGAACTATCCCTAAGCCAAAATATCCCAACAGGAGGTATTTAAACATATCAATCATATCACCTCTATCCCGCCTTTCCTCTAAGGTGTACATATTAAGATCCTTAAGTATGTCCTCATATGCTTTATTATGAAGACCACTAATCATTTTAGTAGCCACCCTCTGCACCAACCTCATCCTGTTCACATCCTTTTGAAGGTGTGGTCTCCAGAATTGCCCACTATACTCCAAATGAAGTAGCACCAAGGACTTATACAGAGGCATTATCACCTCCTTTTTTCTGCTAGCCAATCCTCTCTGTATGCACCCAAGCATCATTCTAGCTCTTGCTGTCACCTTTTCTACCTGTTTAGCTACTCCAAGATAATCAGACACAACCATGCCTAGGTCCTGCTCTTCTTTAGTGGACAAAAGTGCTTCACCCCCTATACTATATTACTCCCTTGGATTGCTGCAGCCCAAATGCATGACCTTACATTTTTTAACATTAAATCCCAGCTGCCAAATTCTATACCATTCTTCAAGCTTAGCTAGATCCCTCCTCATGTTATCTACACCTTCCTGGGTGTCTACTGTATTGCAGATTTTGGTATCATCAGCAAAGAGGCAAACCTTACCCGACAGCCCCTCCGCTATATCACTAACAAAGATGTTAAAAAGAACACTGGTCAACATTGAAATCGTTACTGTCTTTAAAAGGCACTAATATGTAGTGTCCTGGTGAGCTGAACACGAATATAACATTAAAAAATTGTATTGGCTCTCGTTTTGAAGATATTGCATGTAGTTCATTTTTGACATTTCACCGTGTACATTTATCCAGTAGGACATCAACAACATCCCAAATAAGCCTTGAATGATGTAATATTGCATCACATTGCATAATACCAGCATGCACACATCATCCAGAGCTGACTGCATCATTTTCTGATGCAATGCAATACTACTAACAGACGGCTGCAATACTACTAACAGACGGTTCTTTGCTTGAGCTGACTTCTGATATTCAGGCTCCCCCGATCGGGGTCGAGCACCTGAGCGGGCCAGTCAGCCTTCCCGCTCAGGGACTCCAGCCCAATCGGGGCTGTGGGAGGAGGAGCAGCCAAGTTAAAAGCAGCTGCCTCCGGCGGGAAGATACAAAAAGCCGCTGCCATCTTCAGGCTCCCCCGATCGGGTTCGAGCACCTGAGCGGGCTAGCCAGCCTTCCCGCTCAGGGACTCCAGCCCAATCGGGGCTGTGGGAGGAGGAGCAGCCAAGTTAAAAGCAGCCGCCGCCGGCGGGAAGATCCAAAAAGCTGCTGCTATCTTCAGGCTCCCCCGATTGGGGTCAAGCACCTGAGCAGGCCAGCCAGCCTTCCCGCTCAGGGACTCCAGCCCAATCGGGGCTGTGGGAGGAGGAGCAGCCAAGTTAAAAGCAGCCACCGGCGGTGGGAAGATCCAAAAAGCCGCCACCATCTTCAGGCTCCCCCGATCGGGGTCGAGCACCTGAGCAGGCCAGCCAGCCTTCCCGCTCAGGGACTCCAGCCCAATCGGGGCTGTGGGAGGAGGAGCAGCCAAGTTAAAAGCAGCCACCGCCAGGGCCTCGCCAGAGGGCCGTTTGGCGTGGCCCTTAGGCAGAGGCCAATTCGGAGGCCGATCCCGAGAGCAAGGAGTAACAATTGATCAAAACGAGACCAAATCAAATAAGGAAGGAAAACGCAAGTACAGTTTGCCCTAAATACACAGAAGGGTTAAACCACACATGTATAAGGCGCAAATTAAATAAAGCCTTAGATATATTGTGTGTTATGCCAGTTAACCATCAGTTTTGTAGACCTGCTGAGTTGTCTGTATCCTGCCATTAATTGTCTACCTATCCTTATCAGATAGAATATCCATACAGTGGCATACATCATACCAGATAGTCTCATGCTCTATCCTACTGATTAGAATTACTACCTCAATTGTATTGGTCATATTCAGTCCAGTGAATTGTCTACTTAACTACTGTATTAATATCTGTTAGCTGCCTGGATTGCCTTATTAGTAGAATTGCTACCTAATTGCATATAGTTTTCATCCAATCCAGTGTTTTGCCTACACATCTACCCGAACAGGTACCACATTACATACTTGCCTTCCTGCACTCGTCCGTAACTAACAGAGGGCCAGTACTAACTACTCAAGTCAGGTACATATACGTGCTTCCCTTTCAGTCAAAGCTCAACCCTTGTCAGAGCACCACACTACTGGAGACAACAGACGCAGCTACAACACGCTCCCACCACTCTGAACACACGAGGGATACTAGAAAGATGCACACACTCATAGCATTAGCCAGTGTCTATCTCATCACAGCACTACCCAGCTGTGCAATTGTCTTCAATCCAGGTCCCAACTCTAAACCAATACTGCAGAGCAATTGGAAGGAATGGACAGACAAGACCCATACATCCTCATCAGATGCCAACCGTACAAATCATCCCCACCTGCTCCACATTTCCCTCCAACTTACTAAAAAGTCCCAGATCAAGGAATACCAGCATCAACGACCATTGAAATGCATCCTCATCAATGCCAGGTCAATTCACACAAAATGGCCAGTGATCACCGACCTGATAACCCACCACGACGTCGACATCCTGATGATCACAGAGACTTGGTTATCAGACTGTGACAACGTCATTCTCACCCAGATGCAACCCCCCAAGTTCTCGCTCCACGCTTCCCATAGAGCCAACCAAAGAGGAGGTGGAACACTCATCCTTGTGAAAAATGAACTTCAATTTCAGCTGAGCAACACCATCAGCACAACCCACTTCAACATGGTCTCCATTTCAAACAACACCTGCTCAATCAATCTAGTCTACAGAGCACCAACAACATCACCAGAGGACCTATCAACAATAATAGACCTAGCAACACAGATAAACCACGATCATCGAGTTGGCTATTAGGCGATTTAAACCTCCCCACCCTACAAGATACCCAAACCACAGCCTTTCTTGAAGCTCTTGTTGACCTAGGATTCAGTCAGATAGTCAAAGCACCCACACATGTGAAGGAAAACACACTGGACCTGATCTTCGCCCTACAGGCGCTTACAGAAGCAAACCATGATTTTGCAATAGCTATAATGCCGGTACCATGGTCTGACCACTTCCTGATCAGATTCCAACTACCCACCCACCTTAACAATCAGAACACCAATACCATCCCTCCCAAACCACCAGCGAGAAGATTTTGCTCCTTCGACAAAGAGGAAATACTAAAGAAAGACCTTCCAATTCTAAACACCTCAGAGCCTGGTCTAGATGATCTAATTAATACCTGGAATAACACCCTCAAGTCTATCTCACAACTCCCAGATACAAATAGAAGGACTAGGAGCTGAGAACATGTAGCCTGGTACTCAAATGAACTACGTGCATCACTCCTCCACCTGCGCAAGCTCGAGAGACGTTGGGGCCGATCCCGATCTACTGAAGTTTATACAGTACCCTATTCATACTTAAAAAGGCATCACCAAGAAATAGCAGAGAGAAGAAAGCAGTTACATACAGACCTCCTGAAATGATCAATAAACAAGCACCATGACTTATTCAACATAGTAAAAACATTAGCACGAGAACCAACCCCAGAACAAACACACATAATTCAACCCCAGGACTATGCCAACTACTTAAAATAAAAAATGATCCAAACTGCCAAAAGCTCCAGCCCCACCAGTCTCTCCCCACTACCCATGACACCACACCCATCCCCACTGACCAAATTCCACACCATATCACCCAAAGAGATTGAAAATACCATTGCCTCCATCAATGCTACCACTGCGCAAAATGATCCCTGTCCAGCGTCCTGGATAAGAGATCTCCGCTATGAACTAAGCCACTTCCTAAATAAAATCCTAGAACAATCGTTCACAATGGGAACTTTCCTACAAAGCCTAAAACATACCTCCATCAGGTCACTACTGAAGAACAACAAACTGGACCCTCTAAAGGTCGAATCATACAGACCAATATCCAGCATCCCACTGTTAGCCAAAATAATCGAAAAGGTAGTGCATCATAATAGACCATACACTTAGTATGCTCCCTCACATAAAACAAACCGTGAAAACTATATTCTATAAACTTAAGACCATTCAACACCTACGACCAATACTAGACACACATGACTTCAGATCTGTTATCAGCTCACTCATCACTCCACACCTTGACTATTGTAATAGTCTACTTATCGGCCTCCCTCTCACAAATACCAACTTACTCCAACGAGCTCAAAACATCTGTGCTCGAGTAACAGCAAAAGCCCGCCTCACTGACCACATAACTCCCATCCTCGCCGAACTACACTGGCTTCCCATAAATAGTAGAATATCATACAAAATACTCTTAACCACATTTAAACTTATCAACGGCATATCACCCTCACATCTAACCACTCTACTACATGCTCCAAAAGAACATAGAACCCGCAGACAAAACGCAACCCACTCACTAGACATAAAAAAATCAATTCGAAAAACAAAAAAAACCACAAGCTCAAGAGCATTCTCATATGCAGCCCCCACCCTTTGGAATAAACTCCCACTAAGCCTCCGCAAAATAAAGGATCTCCAGACATTCCGGAAAGAACTAAAAACATATCTGTTTAAAGAACACTTTATAAATCCTAATGAACCCCCCTCATCCCCCTCACCACACCTCCATAAAAATCCTCCCTAACCACAGATCAAAAAGCCTCAAACCTCAACACACTTAGGAAATTAATAATTGACTTAGGAAATTAATAATTGACACTTAGGAAATTAATAATTGACAATTAATAATTGACTAATGTAAATATTTGACTGATGTAAATAGTTAAAGCAGTTGTATAATTACATGTTCCATGTTATTGTTCATGAAAAGTTAATTGTACATAGTTTGAAGAAAATACGATGTTCCATGTAAAACCATGTTCATTATGTTAATTGTAAACCGTTCATTATGTTAATTGTAAACCGCCTTTGATCTTGGGAAAAAGCGGTATAGAAGAAAAGCATAAATAAATAAAAAAATAAAAAAATAGTGCAACGACAAATCCAACAACACATCAATACTGAAGCCCCCCTGGACCCATCCCAACATGGCTTCAGGGAAGCACATGGCATGGAGACCCTCCTCATCACCCTCTTCAACACCATAATTACAGGAATAGATAACATCCGACAAGGTTTTGTCCTTATATTCTTGGACTTTGCAGCTGCGTTCGACTCTGTAGTCATCAAATACTTATCAAACGTCTTGAAGAAAAAGGAATCAACGGCTCAGCACTGAGCTGGTGCAAATCCTACCTGTCCAACAGATGGCAACAAGTGAGGATCGGCGCTACAACATCAGACCCATTCCTACAAGAACAGGGAGTACCTCAAGGCTCCTCGCTATCTGCACTATTGTTTAACATTTACATGCAACCCATCTGCAACTTGATTTGATCTTTTAATGTAGCCTGCCTAGCATATGCAGACAATATTCTCCTCTATATGCCTTTTACAACGGACCAACCTGATTTTACCCCACTGATCATCTGTTTTGTTGCAGTTATGGAGTGGCTCCTCACACAGAACTTGTGAATCAACCACAGCAAGACTGACATATTATTCATCATGAAGAACAAGGACTTTGCACCCCCACTCACACTAAAGGTAAAGGACACAGAACTAACAGTTAAACCCACTATCCGATACCTAGGCATCATCCTCGACCAAAGGATGGACATGAAAACACATATAAAAAAACACAGCAAAACCAATATACCACAAAATACGGACACTTTGTCATTTACGTCCACTACTTGACTACATGGATTTCAGAACAATCTACCAAACCCTGGTGATGCCACACATCGATTTCACAAATGCAATCCTGTATGGGCTTCCACAAGCAACTCTAAACCCCCTCCAACTGGCAATGAACACGGCTGCTAGGGTGCTAGAAGGAATGTCAAGGTCGGAACATGTCACTCCAATCCTGAAAAGGCTCCATTGGTTACTAATTCAAGCCAGAACCCAATATAAGATCATAATTATGACCTTCAAAGCCCTGAACAATCAGACCGCCACGGCCATCACTGAGCTGATACACACCTCACCCCCCAATAGAAGCAGAAGATCCGCAGCAGTAAATACTCTGACAGTCCCGAAAGAAATAACGAGATGCACAAAGGCAAAAACTAACAGAGCCTTCAGCATCTATGCTCCCAGAGCCTGGAATGCCCTCCCCCCAGACATGAGAGTTATCACCAACTTAGCCCAATTCAGGAAGGTCCTAAAACACTACCTATTCACAAGATACTTTTCGGTGTAGACCCGATAGGGAAATACACTCACCATGTAAATAACTGTAGATACTTGACAATGTAATAACTGTTGATGTTTTACCCTTGTTTATCCAAGTTTCAATCCCTGTTCAAATGTGAATACATTGCAGTTAGCCTGCAATGTATATGTTCTGTTTGATGTACACCACACTGATGTTAATAGCGCGGTATAAAAGAAATACTAAATAAATAAATAAATCCAGAGCTGACTGCATCATTTTCTGATGCAATGCAATACTACTGCCAGACGGCTGCTGAAGCCATCTGACTTCAGCCTTGTACTATACGCAGTCGGAAAGGTTGAGCATTTAAAATTGCTTATTGTTAATTGTTTAAAAACACTTGATATACCGACCCCCATTACATCGGGGCGGTTTACAATAACAATTTAAAATTATAATTAGGAAAGGAAAAGGAAAATTACAATAACTTAAGAAAAGGGAAAGAGAAGAGAAAGAGGGTGAGGACAAATTGTCAACAACAGTAGATACAGAGAAGTCAGGGATCACGGGGAGAAGGTTGAAGGCAGAGGAGAAAAGATGGGTTTTGAGGAAAGAGCGGAATTTAGCAGGAGACTCTTCTAGTCGAAGAACAGTGGGAAAGGAGTTCCATAGGGCAGGACCAAGGTAAAAAAATGCTGATTGCCGAGTTGATTGAAGATGAGCCTGGGAGGGAGAGGGAAGGTGTAAGCGATTAATATGAACCGATCGAAGACTACGGGTAGGAGTGTGGAAAGTTAATAGATCGGATAAATACTGAGGAGTGTGGAGATAAATGACCCGATGTACTAGGGTAAGAATCTTGAATTGGATCCGAAAGTTTAGTGGTAACCAAATATTTCAGACTGTGTGTGAGACAGTTTAAGCTACTGTTACATGTAACTTTTATTAATCATATAATTTTAGCCATTTAGGTACAATACAGAACAGTAATGCCGCGAAAGTGCATGAATACCATTGACAATTTCTGCTACATTTGTTGGGAAGTGACATTTGCCAACCAGAAGAAAAGTATCACTTCTCAACTGAAGAAGGCATATCATCTTTACTTCGGATGCAAGATTGGTGACTAAGACAAGCCTTGGGCCCCCCATATATGCTGCGCTACATGTACAACACAGCTTTCACAGTGGTTGAATTGCAAAAGACCATCAATGCCGTTTGCAGTCCCCATGGTGTGGAGAGAGCCAAGCAACCACATAATTGACTGTTAAGTCTGCTTGGTTCCTCCTCTTTCCAGCGGAATAACGAAGCAAAAGAAGTCAAGCATAGTCTACCCAAACATTCTGTCTGCATTGAGACCAGTTCCACATGGTGAGGGACTTCCTATTCCAGAACCTCCATCAGAATATTCTCTTGATTCATCTGATGAGGACAAGGGTGAGCCGACCTGTTCTTCTCCTGGTCCGTCAGCATGCAGTGACCCAGATTTTCACTGGGATGCATTATCAACTCCACACAGAATATCACAGGAAGAACTAAATGATTTGGACTTATCCAAGAACAAGACAGAATTGCTAAGGATCAAGACTCCAACAATGGAATCTTCTAGAAGAAGATGTCAACATTACTCCATATCAAAAGCGCCACCAGCAGTTGTAGCCTTTCTTCAGAAAGTAAAGTAATCTGGTATTCTGTTCCGATATTGAAAGCCTCATGAATGCCTTAAAACACACTCATGACCCACAAGACTGGAGACTATAGACTCTTCGAAACTGAGTCTGAAGGCTGTGCTTTTGAACAATGGAAACCGTCTTCCATCTATTCCAGTAGCCCATGCCGTCCACATGAAAGAGACATACGATAACTTAAAGCGTCTACTGACTTCCATTAACTATAACAAGTACAGCTGTGGTGACTTGAATGTGGTTGCCCTTTTAATGGGACTGCAGCAGGGATATATAAAATGCATGTGTTTCTTATGTGAATGGGATAGCCGAGCATGGGATTGGCACTACTTGTGGAAGGAATGGAATCGCAGACAAAATGTAACAGTCGGAGAGAAGAATATCCAGCACCCAGCTCTGGTTGAGGCTCACAAAATCCTGCTACTACCCCTTCACATCAAACTAGGTTTGATGAAAAACTTTGTGAAAGCCATGGACCGCACTTCTCCAGTTTTCTGATACCTGCATGAAAAATTCCTTCGATTCAGCGAAAGCAAAGATTAAAGAGGGAGTTTTTGTGGGTCCTCAGATTCGAGAGCTCGTCAAAGATGACCGGTTCAACAACTTGCTGCAGGGTGATGCGAAACAAGCGTGGAATGCTTTCCGCCTAGTGTCAACAAACCTTCTCAGGAATGTTAGGGCAGAAAACTACAAGGAACTAGTAGAAGACATGCTGATACAGTATCAGAAACTTGGCTGCAATATGTCTCTAAAGATCCATTTCCTTAATTCCCATCTCAATTTCTTTCCTGACAACTGTGGTATGGTTAGTGATGAACAGGGGGAATGTTTTCACCAGGATATCGCAACGATGGAGCAAAGATACCAGGAAAAATGGTCCACTACAATGCTGGCTGACTACTGCTGGACACTCCCCAGAGAAGCTCCCGAACAGCTGTACAAGAGACAGGTGAAAAAAATCTAAGAAGTAGTCTATGACTTGTTTTTTTACATGTATTAACCGAAGGCCTATTATATTTACTATTGACATGCATTTTGTGATGTAAACATTAATTCTTGTAGATTACAAAAAAACTAGAGCCAACTTTGCAATTTCACTGTCATATTTGTGTTCAGCATATAAAAATTGATAAGAAATGACTATTTTTATTTCAGTAACATGACTTTTGTAAAAATGTGTTGATCAGTGGAATCGGACCAAGGACAGATCCCTGGGGCACACCACTGGTAACATCCTTCTCCTCAGAGTGAGCTCCATTTACCTTTACTCTTTGTCACCTCCCACCCAACCAATTTCTAACCGAAGCAGCAACTTTAGGGTCCATCCCTAGGGTGCTCAGTTTGTTTATAAGTCACCTGTGAGGAACAGTGTCAAAGGCTTTACTGAAATCTAAATACACCACATCTAGAGCTCTCCCTCGGTCCAACTCCCTGGTCACCCAGTCAAAGAAATCAATCAGATTTGTCTGACAAGACCTGCCTCTGATGAATCCATGCTGCCTCGGATCCTGTAATCTGCTGGACTCCAGAAACCTCACTATTTTCTCTTTCAGCAGCGTTTCCAATAATTTACTCACCATTGAAGTTAAACTAACTGGCCTGTAGTTTTCAACCACATCCTTACTTCCGCTTTTGTGTAAAGGCACCACATGAGCCTCTCTCCAGTCTTTTGGCACCACTCCCGACTCCAACGAGGCATTGAAAAGGTCAGTCAGTGGAGCTGCTAGAACGTCCCCAAGATCCCTTAGTATTCTAGGGTGTATCCCATCCGGTCCCATCGCTTTGTCTACTTTAAGTTGAGCTAGTTTCTCACTAACACAGTCTTCTGAAAATTGTTCAAGATGTCCCTTGCTTCTGTTCCTGTTTGTGGGTGTTTTCTGAGGTCCTGCTCCTGGTTCTTCATCTGTGAACACAGAACAGAAATATTTGTTAAGCAATTCTGCTTTATCCTTATCAGCTTCTACATATTTCACCCCTGCACCCTTGAGTCTGACAATGCCACTTTTGCCCCTCTTCTTCTCACTAATATATCTAAAAAATGTCTTATCCACCCACCCACTCCCACCCCCACCCCCATTTTATTGCATTGGCTATTTCCTCCTCCTTTTGAATCTTTGCCTTCCTGACTACTTTGCTAGCTTTTCTAAGTTTTTCCAAATATAGATGCCTGTCTTCCTCTCTCTGTGATCTCTTGTATTTCATGAAGGCCTCCCTCTTTTTCTGCACTTTTTCAGCTACTTCTTTCGAAAGTCATAACGGTCTCCTTTTCCTTTTACCTTTATTTACCATTTTAACAAAAAGGTTGGTTGCCCTTAAGATATCCCCTTTCAGTTTTGCCCACTGTTTTCCTACATCCCCCATCTGTTCTCATCTCCCAGCTGTTCTACTATCATTTCAGAGATCTTAAACATTATATTTAAAGTATTCAGATTCGGTAGCATGTCAGCTCACTTTTCATGACTTCAAGATACATGTAATTTATTTTTTGATCAGGTCCATTATTCCTAGCAAAAAAAGGTGTCAGTGCTCATATGAAGGGATCTCTCATTAATATATGAGAGCCATGGGTCCATTTTAGGAGGCAATGAAAAAGGTGTCTGTACTCAGTAACACCAAGTACCTCTCAAGAAAAGCCCTGCAAATCATTGTTTGATAGGCTGTCCTGTAAGTGCAGAAAGATATTCATTGACCTTTCAAGGAAAAATATTCAAATCTTCTACTAAAAATGCAGCTTTAAATCTCCACATATCTATAAAAAATCACGCACAGTTCACTATATTGAGATTTCTATGCTGGTTCCTACTCTGACTTGCAAAATATAACATCAGCTTCATTAAAATATGTATGAGTCTCATTATTCTCTATTGGATATGCATTTTCACACTCCTGACATCTTCAGCTTCTGAATTTCAGTGAAATCAACCTCCTCTAACATGTTCCATTTGTGCTATCAGTTCAAATAAAAGGCAAGAAATGAAGACTTGCCCAAAGTTCATTCACTACACTGGCTCATTTAGATATGTACAAAAGCATTTATTTTTCCAAATCCTTATTAATTAGAAGGGGTAAAGGAAATTGAAAAGTGCAATATAAATCAATTCATTCCTTCTGGAAATATAGTCAATGGTGTTAATCTGAAAGGTATTAAAGAGAATGCTATAAAAGAATTTTAAAAAACTCACAGATATGCAGAAGTTTACAAAATTAAAATAAAAGGGATTAGGGTTTTTTCAGTTCTTCATCAATTTATAAACTACAAACAAGCAAAACAATGGCTACAGTAAAAAAAGAAAAATCATTAAAAATTAAAAAGAAATAAAAACATATATAATATCCATGAATTTCCTCTATCAGGCTATATGCATAATGGAGAAATCCATCAGAAAAGTGAGGACAGAAAACTATCAAGAGAACATGCAAATGCAATGTGTGCCTTTGAGTCAGTCCTGACTCCTGGCAACCTAGAAGCTCCTGGGTTTTCTTGGCAATGGAGGGTTAAGTGACTAGTGTTAATTGAACCCTGGTTGTTTGGTTACCAAGCCAGTGTTATAACCACTAGGCTACTCCTCCACTCTGAGAACATTAAAAAAGGAAAAGAAAGATAGAAGCGATGAGTAGAAGACAATTAAAACTGCGAGCTGCTAAAGCATATTATGGAAGCATCCTAAGCAATAGAGAGAAATGTTAGACAAATACTCTGCCATCTAAGAAACTCTTAAATGCTTAGCACCAAAAATGTTTATCTAACATTGTCAATTTTTACCAAAGATTTTGAAGGTTATTCAAGGAAAAACTTGCCTACCAATGGCAACTCTCTGACACATCTGCAAAAAAGACATGCATTTATTTTGCATCTACTCATAAAAATTACTTTGCCTAAAAGCCTTCAGCCATATCTGCATATTGCATATTTAACATGTTTTTTTATACCGTTTTATCATTTCAATCAAAGTGGTTTACATTGTAACTTAAACTTGGTAATGTACAGGTGCCCATGAAAGAAGGGTTAGGACAGCCATTACAGTTGGTGATTCGATCATTAGGCATGTAGATAGTTGGGCAGCTGGTGGACATGAGGATTGCCTGGTAACATGCCTGCCTGGTGCGAAGGTAGCGGACATCACACGCCACCTAGACAAGGTCTTAGATAGTGCTGGGAAGGAGTCTGCTGTCTTGGTACATGTCAGTACCAATGACATTGGAAAATGTGATAGGGAGGTTCTGGAGGCTAAATTTAGGATTTTAGGTAGGAAGTTGAAATCCAGAACTTCCAGGGTAGCGTTCTCTGAAATGCTTCCCCTTCCACGCGCAGGACCCAAAAAGCAGGCAGAGCTCTGGAGTCTCAATGAGTAGATGAGACAATTGTGAAAGAATGGGGGTTTTGGATTTGTTAGGAACTGGGGAACATTCTGGGGAAAGGAGGGGCTCTTCCGAAGGGATGGGCTTCACCTTAACCAGGCTTATGGAACCAGGCTGCTGGCATTAACCTTTAAAAAGGAGATAGAGCAGCTTTTAAACTAGATAATAGGGGAAAGCCGATAGTCACCCAAGAGCGCATGGTTTGGAAAAATGTATCCTTGAAGGATACTATCAAAAAAATGAAGATAGGGCACATCAGCAGAGAGGTTCCAATAAAGACAAAGTTAGCCCAAATGCCCTTGAGTACATAGCAGACAGAGCTTAAAGATTCCAAATTGCCCCTGCCTACCGATAACCAGATTAATATGAATAAAATACAGTCTCTAAAATGCTTGTATACAAATGCTGTTGTTGTTGTTGTTAAGTGCCGTCAAGTCGGAGTCGACTCATGGCGACCCTCTGGATAGCTAGAAAAGCTAGGGGACATGCAATGAAGCTACAGTGTAACCTATTTAAGACTAATAAGAGAAAATATTATTTCACTCAACGTGTAATCAAACTCTGAAATTCATTGTTGTTGTTGTTAAGTGCCGTCGAGTCGGAGTCGACTCATGGCGACCCTCTGGATAGCTATCCTAAATTTTGTTCGGTCTTCTGTCAGGTGGTCATTGTTGACAGACTGGTACCCGTAGCTGCTGTTATTGTATCGATCCATCTCATTACTGGCCTTCCTCTTTTGCGTTGACCTTCTATCTTGCCAAGCATGATGTCTTTCTCTAATGATCTCTCTCTTCGCATGATGTGTCCAAAGTATGAAAGTCAAAGTCTTGTTATCTGAGCTTCTAAAGAAAGCTTAGGTTTGATCTCCTCTAGTACCGACTGGTTTGTTCTTCGGGCAGTCTATGGTATACACAGTATTCGCCGCCAGCACCATAATTCAAAGGCATCAATTTTCTTCCTGTCTGTCTTTTTCACTGTCCAGCTTTCACATTCATATGATGTTATTGAAAATACCATGGCTTGAACAAGTCGAATCTTTGTATGGAGAGAGACATCTCTGCTCTTGAGAATTTTATCTAGGTCTTTCATAGCCATTCTGCCAAGAGCAATGCGTCGTTTGATTTCTTGACTGCTTGTTGCTTTTTTATTGATAATTGATCCAAGTAGGTTAAAGTTGTTCACAATTTCAATTTCTTCTCCTTCAAAGATGAACCTGTTGATTATGCCAGTTGTTATGATCTTTGTCTTCTTTACATTAAGGTGCAGGCCCATTTTGAGACTATGTCCTTTGATTGTGAAAAGCAAATGTTTCAGATCATCTTCACTTTCAGCCAGTAATGTGGTATCATCAGCATAGCGAAGATTGTTGAGTCTTCCACCAATCTTCACACCTCTGTTGTCTTCATACAATCCTGCTTCTCTGATGATTTGTTCTGCATATAAATTAAACAGGTAGGGGGAAAGTATGCAGCCTTGTCTTACACCTTTGCTTATTTTAAACCATTCTGTTTCTCCTTGTTCCGTTCGAACTGTTGCTTCTTGATCAATGTACAGATTGTGCAAGAGAACGATCAGGTGTTCTGGTATACCCATGCTTCTTAATGTGGCCCAGAGTTTCTCATGGTTTACACAGTCAAAAGACTTGCTATAGTCGATAAAGCACAAATAGATATCCTTTTGGTATTCTTTAGTCTTTTCAAGGATCCATCTCACATCCGCAATTATGTCTCTCGTTCCTCGCCCTTTCCTGAACCCTGCTTGCACTTCAGGTAGTTCTTGTTCCAGGTATGGTTGTAGTCTCTTTTGAATAATCTTCAGTAGAATCTTGCTGGCATGTGGTATCAGAGGGATTGTGCGATAATTTCCACAGTCAGTTGGATCACCTTTCTTTAGTATTGGTATAAACACAGATCTTTTCCAGTCAGTTGGCCATGATGTTGGCTTCCATATTTCTTGGCAGAGCCTTGTAAGTATGGTAACAGCTGCATCAGATTGCTGTAATACTTCTATGGGAATGCTATCAATGCTTGGTGCTTTGTTCTTTGATAAGGTTTTCAATGCTGCTTTAACATCTTCTTTCATCACCAATGGTTCCCGATCATAAGGTACAGGTTGAAACGGCTGTTGATCCACTCGATCTTTATCATATATAAACTCTGTATATTCCTTCCACCTTTTCTTGATCTTCTCAGCATCATTCAACATAGAACCCTGAGCATCTTGTAACATTCCAATTCGAGGCTGGAACCTTTTTCTTTAACTCTCGTAGCTTTAGGAAAGCCAATTTGTTCTTCCTCTAATCGTTTCTGCTTCTATTTCCTTGCATGTGTTATTGTAGTACTTTTCCTTGTTCTGTCTTGCTGCACGTTGGAAATCTCTGTTGAGTTTTGTTATTTTCTTTGTTTCTCCTCTGGCTTTAGCTTCTCTGCATTTCTGGGCAATTTTCAGAGTTTCTTCCGTCGTCCATTTTGGCCGTTTTTGCTTTTTCACCTTTTGTAGAGACTTCTCGCTTTCTTCCAACACAACCTTCTTGATGTCATTCCATAACTCTTCTGGAGCTCTGTCATTTGTATCTAAAGCAGAAAATCAATTTTGCAGGCAGTCTTTAAATTCCAGTGGTATATTCTCAATGTCATATTTTGCTGCATTCATGAGTGGTTTGCTCTTTTTCAACTTTAGCTTGAGTTTGCATACTAGTAGTTGATGATCTGTACCACAGTCAGCTCCAGGTTTTGTCTTTGTTGATGTTATAGAACTTTTCCATCGTTGACTTCCACAGATTTAGTCAATTTGATTTTTATACAATCCATTGGGTGAAGTCCATGTGAACAGTCACCGCTTGTGTTGATGGAAGAAGGTGTTTGAGATGAATAGATCATTGGTCTTGCAGAATTCTATCAGTCTTTCTCCAGCTTTATTTCTGTTGGCAAGTCCATATTTTCCAACTACTTTGCTTTCTTCTTTGTTGCCAGCTTTTGCGTACCAGTCACCCATGACTATCAGGATATCCTGTTTGTATGTTCTGTCAATTTCAGCTTGTACTTGTTTATAGAACTCTTCAATTTCATTCTCTTTTGCAGCTGTTGTTGGGGCATATACAGTTGTGTTGATAGGCATTCCTCGTAGACGAATAGAGATTAAGCGTTCGCTGACTGCATTGTATTTCATTACAGTTCTTGCAAGTTTCTTCTTTATTATAAAAGCAACACCATTTCTTCTTTGTCTTTCATTTCCAGCATAGAAGACCATGTGATCATCTGATGCAAAGTGCCCGATGCCAGTCCATTTCAGTTCGCTGACACCCAACAGATCAAGTTGTACACGTTCCATTTCATTCTTGACCACCTTCAACTTCCCTTGGTTCATGCTTCATACGTTCCATGTTCCAATGCGTAAGACATCTTTACAGCTTCTGACTCTCATTTCATGTGCAGCTACATCAGCAGTCAGACGTCCTGAGGGCTTTTATCCAACCACATCATAAATGCTGGCTTTACTCTGAAAAGTCTTCAGCTCTTCCCCAGTAGCTAGTTGAGTGCCTTCCGACATGGGGGTCTCTTCTTCCAGCACTATAGCACAATTTGTTTTGTTGTAACTATCCATTGGGTTTTCATGGCAAGATACAGAAGTAGGTTGCCGGGCCTTTCTTCTGTGCAGTTTAAGTCTGGTGTTGTTGCCGTTGTCACAGAAATGTGATCCTCCACCGTCAATACTATCCCATTCTGCTGCTGCCCAGAGGGGTGGTTTGTCTTGGTCTGGCACCTCAGCTGAGACCTGTCCATCTTGGGAGACCCTGCCAGTAGTTAAACTACTGATAGTTTAGCTCTCAGCATCACTGGTGCACACAAGCCCTCACAGTACGACAAGCTGCAAACCAAGTGATAACATCATTTATCGCGCGATAACGCAGCGGCGGTGTTAAGTCACACTAATGCTGTGAAATCCGGGTCTGAAGGGTGGAGTAAGGCTTCCCAGAGGGCAGAGAGAAGGGGTAAATGGGCGGAGAGTGGGAGGGGAGAGGCTCCAGGCACACTAACGATGTGAAATCCAGGTCTGAACACTAACGCCAGTGAAACCTTTGCATTAAGGCCAATTTGCAGGAAAGAGAAAACATTTCAGTCATCAATGTGCAGCAAAGACAGGAAAACCCAGAAAAGTGATAGTTGTGATACATGTGCAGGCATCAAAAAGGCAAATAGACATATAAAAGGACCAGAACCACATCTAAAATCCCAATAACCAAGCTGACCAATGATAAATGATAAACATAAAGCAACACTACTGACAAAGCATATAAATTAAGATATCATGTTTGGAAGGGTCTATGCTCTGTCCCCCTACAAAGTGAATGATCCCACATTGAAATAGCGCTGATCAGGGTTTCTGTCGTTTAGATTGGGCAGGTTTGTTATGGTGTGCACATGTGCAGCAACAGCAGAGTGGGCATGTAGGAAACGGCAACTGTACTGATGCTGTAAATGGGATACAGGGGGCTGCAGGCTGCACATGCTGCGGTCCAGCTGGGGCATAGTGCGGGCTAGGCAGATGCCTAGGTGGAACATAGGAATGCCAAAACTGTAAAGCAGCAAGACAGCAACTGACGAGGGTCCAACATGGGCACCCCTACCCAAGAACCCACACCATAGGCAGCTGCCTACTGGCATACTGGATGGCCTGGGACTGCACACCACCAGCACCACCGGCATAATGGCATGGCAGCATGGTGGCAGAGGGGGCAGTGGCATCTGCCCACAGCAGACCATCGCCTAGCCCCGTTTAGATGGGTGCCGTGTAATGCAACAGACAGGGTCTGTCTGATGAACAGTCATGGTATCCCCAGGGAATGAACTGTCCCTGTGGCAACAGTGTGGTGCATTACACACAGCCAGTGTGTTCAGGAACAGAAGGTCACAAGTTCAAGTCCCAGCTGTGGCTCCTGCCAACCCTTTCCCCATACTTTACCCAGTACTAAACCGTAGGAACAAAGATGGAACCTTTATTGCAGATAAAATAAACATACCTGAAACGCCCATATTACATGTGCAATCCCTAGAGCAGATTTTCCCAACTGCAGTCCTAGAGGGCCAAACACCATTCAGGTTTCATGCTGTCCCTAATAAATATGCCTGTGCTGCAATAGTATGCGCTGCCCCATTGTATGCAAATATATCTCATGCATATTCATTAGGGACAGCATGAAAACCTGAACAGTGTTTGGCCCACCAGGATCGGAGTTGGAAACCTCTGCCCTAGAGCAGCGGCTAACAGGGGCATAAGCACCCACACCCACTGGCTCCACTATCCAAAGCCTCATGGAGAGTCAGGCTGTTGGGCCCTGCGTGCAGCAGCATCTCCCAATACTAGCATTTGTATACCTTAGCAATGACGCCCTAAACTTGGGAATATGTTACACATATATCAAAAGGTTGCTATGATTAATGGCAGATAAAAATTCCTAAGTTAAGCACAATTTGCTGATAGAGCTGCATCATAGCAACCTTTCTGATATCTGTGGAGTGTGTTTCAGTTTTGGTTTCTGACAGTGTTTATCACCCCGGGGAGTGACCCCAACAGTATTGCGTACCATAGCCATGCCTGCACTGTGCCCAGGATCGGTGCGGTGGCCAGGGCTGCCAAAAGTCTCTATATTTGCACAATGCTGGCATAGGGTGGGAGTGTGTGTCTGTCTATCCAGTGTGTTGTGACTGCCTTCACCTTACTCAGCCCACACTGCTTGCACTGTTTCCAATGTTAGCCTGCCAATGTGCATAATGAGGAGCAAGGTACTGTGTGTATGGCCTGGACAGGGTGGCCTGGGCAGTATGCATCTGCACAAGGCATAGGGCAATGGCTGGGACATTGTAGTGCCCAGCCACCACCTGCATGGACAGGGTGGCCACAGCATGTCCTGCTGGGCGGTCACCCTCACCCTGACTGAGCAGTGACCATGGCATAGCTAGGTTCCCCCATAGTGCTATATAGTATTTTTTTCAAGTGATATTTATGGGGGGGTTTTTTCTGGGGCCCAATCACTGACTTATCTGCTTGGTGTGTGTGCTCGCATCCCAGTTTTGGGTGCACACATCTCCTCCAGGAACATGCACTATGGACTAGTTAGCAGACTGTCTGCAGTTAGTATGTGTATGGCTGGAACACCTTGCAGGGTGCAGTGGCTGGAGACTCACTGTGCTCGCTGCTGGAGAATGTCAGATAGTGGTGGGGGCAGCTGAGAATTTCTAGGCCTACTGTCTGTCTGCCATTGCCTTATGGATGTGTACAGATCTGCATTGACTGCCCCTCTACTGACACTATGGCAGGGATGTAGAATGTGGATCTGTTGGTGGGAGATCCTGTCCCCCACCCTCAGCCCCAGAGGGTGTGTTGGGTGGTGCTACATACTCTGCCTATTGGTCCAAACACCCCTCTTCACTTAAATCTTGTGACCATGGCACCCACACAGAATATGCACTTTTCTGGGTGCATCATAGTCCACAAGGGCTAGACATGACTGGGAAATACAGATGGACATAGGTGTATCCTAGGTGTGTTTGCAAAGACTACCTATCACACACTGACACTGATGGCAATCTGCAGTATAGCCTATCTCAGCTAAGCCAGGTGCTGCAGACCTGGTGTTGGGCGCCCCACCTCACCCTCAGGGTGAGCACAGTACCCCCACAATGTGTCGGTCTGTAGCTACTCTGTGCCAGTAACACACACAGTCAGTTCCCCCTACCAGGCCAAGGTGCTATGGGGGTGCATACCCCATCTTGTGATCATCTGTAGACTGCTGATCTGCATGTGCAGTGCATCATGGGTACGGATGGTTTAACCCTATCCTGGTAACCACAGCAGACAGTTTGTGTGGTGACCTGCAGTCCTTCTGTAGCCAGCCAGGGGTTTGTAAGTAGCTATAGAGATGTAGCCCACCGGTTACTTCACTGACTGTAGAGGCAGATGTCATGGGTTTTACCACAGTGGTGTTATTTGATAGGGCTGTCTGAGGCATTTCCTTTTTTAATTTAAATTAGTGCTGCCAGCAAAAACATCCACACAGTGCTGTAACCTTAAGGTGCCTCATAAGGCGCCCTATATGGCGCCCTATAGGGAACATTATAAGGTGCCTTGGTGGACAGTGCACTTTATATTGTGCCCTCTGGAGTGCCTTATAGGGAGCCTTATGCGGCACCTTAGGTTACGGCACTGTGAGGGTGTGTTTGCTTGCAGCACTAATTTAAATTAAAAAAGAAAATGCCTCAGACAGCACTGATTTAAAGTAAAGGGCAATGCCTCAGACAGCCTTACTCATTAAGCCCACTGGGGGATTGAATTCACGACCCCTGTTTCATCAGTCAATGTATTAATCATTGTGCTACACCTCTGTTGCTGTGTTTCCAAATCAGCTTGCCTAATTAAGGCTAATGCACGTTAACCACCTTATATGGCATTCATCACAGTAAGACTGCAACTAACGCCGGTAACATTAACCCTTTAAGGACCAGGAAACATATTTGTCCCATAAGTTTTAAAACTCATAAAACATGCAATTTTTATTTAAAATCCATTTTAATTTCTGTTCACATCAAGATAAAACCTTATTCTGTCAAATGATTCTATTTAATGACCAATTCATGTAACATTTATTTTCTATAAAGCACTTCATAATTTACCAATATGGAAATAGGAATTTGTGTTCTTTTGGTATTCCATAGAAAATGATGTAAGAAGCCGGATGTTATGTGAACTTTCAAATTTAATTACGCGCATGTCTTTGACAAAATTGAATAGTTTTCTTTAGAGAAATTGCTATTTTTATCAATTTTAATGAGTTTTATTGCTCTGGGACACATTTGTCCCTGTGGTCTATAACTGAAAATATACAGTACTACTTTTATCACATGCTAACAGTTAGTTATCGTTCATCAATTTGTAGAAAACCATACTTCGAAAAAAGATGCGTGAGCGTTTCTTTAGAATACGTGAAGCAGATATACAACTCTTGTTTGCTGAGAGCAGCGATTCTGAAGATGATGATTTGCTTCTTGATGACGAATATCAAAATTTCTTGCTTGAAGATGTCGACAATGTTGACGAGGAAGTGGTCATAGAACATCCTGATTCTTTGACAATTGAAACTACAAATCCTAGTAGTAGTACAAATCTAGCCAGTGGAGCTTCAACATTCATATCTGCGACATTCTACGGTAAATTTAAACGTAAATGTACCATCAAGACTCCATCTCCATCAGTAGTCTCCAGAGCAAAAGAACATTCGATGCAGGTTGTCAGACGGCTGCCTGGGTGAGAATGTTCACAGTCTTGGCAAAGGCATATATCAATATGATTTGCAAGGGATTGTGGGAAATGCAGACCATTCACACCAGACACAGCCGCTTACAATAATTAGTTGTGCTTGAGTGTAACGCCAATAAGATATTTATTTATGGGGTTATTTCTCCCAACACAGATATGCTTGGTAGCACATAAAACAGGATACTTGCTTTCAGTGTTAAACTTAGAAAAACAAAACCAGGAAAACAACAGCTGAAATTGTCAGGCAATCAAAGCAAAATAATAAAGACCTGGTTGGTAACAAACTGGTCTTTTCTGTAGGCTCTAGCTAATATTTTCTTAGCAGTGCTCTAATCAACAAACAAAACCCACAAAGTAGGGAAAAACTGTTCTTTTCAGGTTAACTTCTTATATCTTCACACATAGACTCAGAAGTGATTTCCTCAGAGCTCACAAGCAATTAGGTAAGGCTCAATTGCTAGCAGTTACCCAGCTGAAACCCCTTAGCTGGCTTGCTTTCTACTGCGTGGCTCAAATCTTACTCAGGAGCTTTTCTGAGTAGATTAAAGAACAAGTTTGTATTTTTTTGTGATGGTTGTTGTACTTTGTAACAGTAAATTACTAAAGGAATTTAGACATAGAGCAATCCATGTATTCACAGCCTGTATCTATATAATCTCCCCCTTCTTCAACAATCATGGGTTCAATATCATGGATTGGCACAGAGGAATTTCTCAATGGAGCACTCTCAGGAGAATACTTGTTTCCCTGCTGTCTTTCAAGGTTATAGCTAGGGCATAGATCAGTGTTCATACCTGAGCTTCCATTGCTGTCAGAGTTCCTCTCTAAATAGCCTGGCCAGTATGTAGTCCAGTTCTTATGTCCAGCCTTCCAATCCAAATCCTTGGACACTGGATCTCTCTTCACATACCTTCTGGCATGGGTCTTAGGGTCCCTTCCACGTGCAGCCGTCTCCCTCACAGGTACCGTCTGGAGATTCCTAGCTCTGCAGCACCATTCCTCTGGCTTTCCCCAGTCCAATGGTGTAAGCTTGCCTTTTGAATGTCTCCCAGTATACGTACTGCTCTGGACTCCTTTAGACCTCCCAAATGCTTTTCTCTTCTTTCTTCCAAAGGGTTTCTTGCCCTCTCTGTCCGTCCGCTCTGGCTTCTGCTTCTGATGAGGGAGGAGTGGCCTAGTGGTTGGGGCAAGGTACTACAGGCCGTAAGGTCGGTGGTTCAAATCCCACTAGAGGACAGCAACCTTGGGCCGGAAGGACTGGGGTTTCTAGTCCCACAGGTGCTCCTTGTGGTCTTGGGCAATCCACTTAACCCTCCATTGCCCATGTTCCCTGTAAGTATTAGTGTATGTGTCTCATATCCCCTCATGTTAAATGTATCCCCCCAACCGCTTTGACCCGGTGAAAAGCGGGATATAAATGCAGCTAAATAAATAAATAAATAAAATAAATGATGATCCTCCAGATGATGAAGACGTCCAAGATGAGGATCTCCAAGATGAAACTGAGGATGAGGATCTCCCAGATGAAACTGAGGATCTCCCAGATGAAACTGAGGATCAGGATGAGGATAATTCTCTGTAGAATAAACTCTACCTTTATTCTGCTTAGATGAGTACTCCACCCTAGCACAGCGCAGCTGTGCTGAATCAGGCCCTGCCCTTTGAGATGAGTGCTTGGGGATTACCTCATAGCCCTCCTGATTGAACACACGTTTTCCCCACTTCAGCTCCTCTAATGGCTGTTGGAAACCTGGTGCATTCTGGGACTGGTAGTCTTTTATAGAAAAATTCTGTTTTCTTATTTCTACCAGAACTGACAGGTTGCTTGTTCAGAGTCACTTCACCTTTACTATAGCTCCTTCCTAAGCTATGATAAGCTTCCTTATCAGAAGGTGCAGCCAACTACATCAAATTCTAGAAAGAATTCACACAAATGAAAAATGACAAATGATGCCAATCATCCTGATGATATTTAAAAACAAGCAACACAACCAATGGATGAAGACTTGCCCCCAACGACTAAATCACAAGCAAGTGGCAGGTCAGTGCAAACTATAATACACTTCAAATGGGGAAGGAAACCGGTGAAAGACAACTCCGAGACAATTGACTACGATTATGGAAAAGTTAATCTGAAGTTTGATGATTCTGAAGACATTAGTGCAGTTTCTGTTTTTTAATAAGTGTCTGATTTCAACTCCTTAGTCTCACTAATCGCAGAACAGAGTGAACTATATATGAAGCAAAGAGGCATTCCATTTCTCACTGATGCAGATGAGCTCCGAGCCTCCCTTGGGATGTGTCTGGTCATGGGTTACCATGTTCTGCCCACAATTAGAGATTATTGGTCTACTCAACCAGATCTGCAGGTTCCATTCATTGCCAATGTAATGACTCGGATGCGATTTGAAACAATTCGCTCTGCCTTGCATTTTTCAAATAATGATGATATGCTACCGAGAACTCACCCACAGTGTGATCGGGCTTTCAAGGTTCGCCCATTGATCAACCACGTCAATTGATGCTTCCAGGCAGCTAGAAATGCAAGCAAGTAGCAGTCAATTGATGAGCACATGATAAAACTCAAAGGCCAAAACATCATGAAGCAGTACATAAGGAACAAGCCTGTGAAGTGGGGATTTAAACTGTGCTGCAGATGTGATGCGATCTCAGGCTATCTTTACCAGTTTGACCTGTATACTGGATGAAAAATGGAGACAGAGTATGGGCTTGGGGAGGGGGTGGTCATAATGCTGTCAAAAGCACTTGAACATCTATGTTGCCAAGTTTTTATTGACAATTTCTTCAACTTGCCAAAGTTGCAATTTCAGATGTTACAAAAGAAGATTTACCTATGTGGCACAGTTGGTGTAGACCGGAAGCACATGCCAAAGAACTTGAAATCAGATAAAGAAATGAAACGTGGTGACATGGAATATATAAGAGCAAATGGTGTTACTTGTGTGAAATGATTGGACAACAGGTCAGTGATTCTATTATCAAATTTCCTACCATGTTCAAAGGATGATGTCACGTATGTGCTAAGAAGGCAAGCAGGATCTGCAGATAAGCTGTGTGTTTCATGTTCTTCCATTTTTATGACTTACAACAAATACATGGGTGGTGTGGACCTCATGGACCAAAAAAAGGTTTCGTACAAGACTGACCGAAAGTCAAAAATTAAGTATTACTTGAAAATCTTCTTTGATCTTTTTGATATTGCTGTCAACAATAGTCATTTAATTTATGTTCAACTGCAACAAGAGAGGAACCCTGATTATAAGGCAATAACACCACTGCAATATCATCAGATGATAGCAAGGGGTCTTATTGGATGGTACTCCAACCGTCAAAGAAATGCACCATCAGCACCAGTTAGAGGTTCACGGTGTGTTCTTCCAGCACCAGAACCAGAACATTCCCTGACAAGAAGTGATCGACGCAGACAATGTGCTCAGTGTGCCAAATCTGGAGTTGAAAATCACACAGACAGCTTCTGTGACACATGTAGCATTCACTTGTGCTACACTAAGGGGTATGCTTACTAAACTGTGGTAACATTACCCGCGTTAGGTTCCCTAGATTCCCACATAAGGGAATGGGTGTTGCATCATTATGGCAAGCTGTGTCAGTTAACGCGTGTTACAAGGCGCCTTAGGCTAACGCGCGTTATAAGGCACGTTACAAGGCACGTCATAAGGCACAATACAAGACACGTCATAAGGCACGTTATAAGGCACTTTAGTAGGCACAGTACAAGGCATGTGCCTTGTAACGTGCCTTTTACTGTGCCTAGTAAGGTGCCCTGTAACATGCCTTGTACTGTGCCTAGTAAGGTGCTTTATAACGCCGTATAGGGAGTGATGGCAACTGTGGTGAGGGGATTATGGGCTGGCAGCACGGATCTGCAAAGATATGACTGTCAAAGGCATGCAAAACATCAGACATGAACAGGAAGGAGCAACGAGGAATCGAACCCCATGACCACTGCCTAGAACAGAGCTACTCAAATCCAGTTCTGGAGGTCCACAACTCTGCAGGTTTTCAGGATATACCTAATGAATCTGCATGAGATATATATGTATTAGCGATATCCTGCCAACCTGACTGGTTTGTGGCACTCCAAGGCTAGATTTGGAGACCCCTGCCTTACACCTCTGTCAGCTAAGATTGTGAGTGGGCAAGGTACAGATGTTGTAGACATCAAAAGGGTAGATAGAATGTGTCACATTCCTCCTCAAGTCTCACCACCACCATAAAGTTTTCTAATAGACAATATTTTGGTGGTGGTGAGAAGAGAGGAGGAATGTGACAAATTCTATCTAACCTTTTTGATGTCTTGGACATCTGCACCCTGCCCACTCACAATTGTAAATGACAGAAGTGTAAGGCAGGGGTCTCCAAATCCAGCCCTGGAGGGCCACAAACAAGTCAGATTAGCAGGATATCTCTAATGCATATATAGTTCATGAAGATTCATTAGGGATATCCCGAAAACCTGCAGGGTTGCGGACCTCCAGAACTGGATGTGAGTAGCTCTGGCCTAGAACGGCAGTGTACTAACCAGAAGGCTATACCTCTATGGCTTGTTGCAGAGCATTGGCTGAGTACGGACAGACTGCAGATCACCACACAAACCGTCTGCTCTGTGTGCCAGGATAGGGTAACCCCACCAGCACCCATGATGCAGTGCACATGCAGAACAGCGGCCTACAGCTGACCACCAAATGGGGTCCGCAGCTCACCGGTACTGCAGCGTGGTAAGATGGACTGACAGTGCGTGATACTGGCACAGAGTAGCTACAGGCCATGCCATTGTGTAGTTTCTGTGTTCACCCTGATGTATAGGATGGGCCCCCAGCACTAGGTCCACAGTACACTCCTGGAGTGGAGGAGTGGCTTAGTGGTTGGGGCAAGGTACTTCAGGCCAGAAGGTTGGGGGTTCAAATCCCACTAGAGGACAGCAACCATGGGCCAGAAGGACTGGGGTTTCTAGTCCCACAGGTGCTCCTTGTGGTCTTGGACAAGCCACTTAACCCTCCATAGCCCATGTTCCCTGTAAAATAGTTATCTCCAAGTTATAATGCCCTGTTCAATGTAATTTCAGTTTGTTCAATGTAAACCGCACTGATGCAGAATAGCGTGGTATATAAGAGAATGTAAATAAATAAATAAATAAATAAATAAATACATGTGGTGCTAGAGATAGATCCTGCTGCACATCTCCATCACTACCAGTGTGTGACAAGTGCTCCCACCAGTGCAACCAAAAGTACTTCTGTTACTATCTGGGTTCTGCAGTCACATGTAGCCCTGTGGGACTGGACACCACTCAGATTAGTGTGCATGCAGTGTCAAGGTCTGGCTGCCATGGGTACCTGTTATCAGGGCAGCGGTGGGGCGGGGGCTAGACTGGAATGAGGTTTAAGTAGCACTGCTTCTATGGGTCTAAGTGGTATGCACTATATACCCCAAGGGGCCCACAATCACCACTATTGTAAATGAGGGTGTGGTGGGACAGGTGCTTGCACCCTGTGGAATGTCTGTAATACCATCAACCACAGTCCTGCTGGCCGATGACAGCCCTCCAGGACTGATGGGCCAGAGCCATACATGTGACTGTTGCAGACCAGCAATGATGTTTGGGGTGGGAAGAGGAGGGCTCCACGCCACAGGGGGGATGCACAGCACAAACACCAATCAGGATCTCTGTGATTGGGCCCCAGAACCAGGAACATACAGGTATCACTGGAGACAAATGTGTGGCACTAAGTGGGAACATTGACATGCCATGGCCACTGCTCGGTCAGAGTGAGAGCGACCTACCAGCGTGACATGTTGTGGCCACCCTGCCCATGCAGGTAGTGGTCAAGCACTACAGTGTCCCAGCTATTGCCCTCCATACTGTGCAGATGCATCCTGGCCAATCCACCCTGTCTGGGCCATACCCACAATACCTTGTAGGCTATTTGCAGGCTAATGCAGGAAACAGTGTGAGCAATGTGGGCTCAGTGAGGTGTTGGCAGAAACAAAACAATGGATAGACATATGCACACTCCCACACCTATCTCATCATTATGCAGAGATAGAGGTGGTTGACAACCCTGCCCACCACACTGGTCCTGAGCACAGTGCCGACATTGCTAAACTGTGCAGGGGGTAGTAGTAGTGCTCTGGTGATAATTGCAGCTCCGTGCTGGGGCCAACAGCCTGACACTCCATGAGGCTGTGGATAGTGGAGCCCGTGTGAGTGGGTGTTTGTACCCCTGTGCACCGCTGTTTTGGGGTTTGCACATGTTGTTGTTGTGGCTGCATTGTAGGATAAAACTATGGGGTGATGCTCTGCAGGTTCCACAGATGAGACTTGAACCTTTTGCTCTTGGACATACTGGCTGAGTGTATTGCACCACACTGTTGCCACAGCAGCATAGTGGTCCCTGGGGCTACCCTTACATTCCCCAGCCGCACCTCTTCTGTTGCACTGCACACCATTTACTGGTACAGGGCATGGGCTAGGTCCACTGCAGGTGGATGCCACTACTCCCACCAGCACAAACACCCCCCCTCTGCCATGCCGCCATGACCATATGCTGTCAGTGCTGGTGGTGTGCAGTCCTAGGCCATCCAGGGGGCAGGTAGGCGGCTGCCTAAGGTATGGGTTCTGGGGTAGGAGTGCCTACATAGCTGTCCATGCTTCCCCCGGCACTGTCTGTCAATGTTATGTGCCCCTTGGGGTTCCTGCTGGTTAATGTCCCATGGATGGGACACTGTGGGACACAGACTTATGGGCATGTTTGACCCTGGTCTGTTGCTGTCTTGCTGGTGTCCATTTTCTGCATTCCTATGTGCCACCTAGGCAACCGCCTAGTCCACTCCATGCCCCAGTAACCCCCACTGCATGTCCCACATGCAGCCCTCATACCCCATTTGCGCCATCACCATAGTGGCCTTTCATATCTGGGCACTATGCTGTTGCTGCAAATGGAGCACTACTATCATCTTTCTTGGGCTCCCTGCCTATGCTGTACATTGCTGACACTGAAATGGTTTCTCTCTCCTGCAAATGTGCATCTAATGGCAGGTTTTCATTTGCAGTAGGATTCCGCCCTTCAGTTCAGCACGTTAGTGTGCAGGGAGCCTCTCCACGCCCACTCTCCACCCATTGACCCCAGCTCTCCACCCTCTCTCCTCCCTCTGCGGTGTCTACTGCGCCGCGGAACGCTTCCGCGCGGGTTGTAATATTACCGTGCGTTAACGTTATGTTACCGCTCGTTAATGTTACATAACGTGCATTGACGTTACCTACCGCGCTTTAACATTACCTACCGCGCAGTTTGTAATGTCACCGCAGTTTAGTAAACATACCCCTAAGACACGTAACTGCTTTGCTGATTATCATAGCCTGAACTGTTTGTCAGACAATTAGGCTTTTGCTTACTATTTACTATATTAATGTCTAATTGCCTATTTTCAAATATAATAAATCTTTTTTATTTCATGCTGATGCTCACTCTAAGACAGAAGCTTGATATACTAAGGTTTTGCATGCTTAACGTTTTTGCGCTTATATTTTCTAAATAAATTTTGCTCAAGTTGCCCAATAAACAGAAATCTATGAAAAATTACATGATTACCCTTAATTAAAAACAAATATAAACATGCATTTTTAATATAACTGAGATGTTATGTGTAAATTAACACACTGGACAAATATGTCCCATTATTCTCTTGACGACCATAGGGACAAATATGTCCCTTTTTATAGCGCCACCCCTCACAGTGTCACATGTTTGAATTTTTTTTATTTGTTGTTCAAAAGTATTGTTGAATCTAACATGTCACTTTCATACATCTCATCAATCTGGAAACCTTGCTGTCTTCAAAAGGTTAAGACAGTTTAGTAAGCATACCCCTTGGTGACCCAGCAGCTCTGGGTTTTCTTGGCAATATAACCAGAAGTAGATTGCCAGGCCTTTCTTCTGAGGCACTGGTAGGTAAAGAGACTTGCTCAAGGACACTTGTGGGAATTGAACCCTGGTTTCTAAGCTAGTACTCTAACCACTAGGCTACTCCTCCACTTCAGAAAACCAAAATGAGATCTGGTGGGTCTTTATTTATTTATTTATTTTATTTGCACAATTTTTATATACCGCTGCTTCCAAGGATCAGCAGCGGTTTACATTACAACAAAAATCAAACAGATACATAGAACTTTATGGAACTATATTACAATATTGCATTATAACAAGAATTATATAGTACAAGAATTACAATATTAGAATATAACAAGAACATTATTGAACTATATTACATTAAAACTGTATAACAGGTATAAGAGTGAGCATAAACCTATTATAGGAGATTATACTGATTTTTATATATATATGTGTGAAGAATCATTATAATGTTGGTTAGCACTTACAGTAGACATTGTTTCAGTTGTATATATACTTATGGATGGGGTAAGTATATTCAATTTACGGTGGTTGGGAATCTATACTTGTTTCTCCATTGGTGTAGTGTTGTCTGAATCGATGAGTTTTTAGTTCTTTTTTAAATGTTTGCAGTTCTTTCGTTTCTCTTAATTGATCCGGGAGATTGTTCCACAGTATTGGAGCTATAAGCGAAAAGGCACTGTTATTTGTTGAATGTTTTGTTTTCCTTATTAGATCTGGGACTGCTAATGTGTTAAGGTTTTTTCTCCGTCTTATCCTATTTTCAAGTGGGCTGTGAAGAAGAGTAGTTAAGTATGAAGGGGCAATGTTATTAATTAATTTGAAGGTGGTTAATAGTATTTTGTATTGGATCCTACTGAATATGGGTAACCAGTGTAGAGTGTATAGGATAGGGGTAATATGGTCAGATAGTTTGGCTTTAAATATAACTCTTGCCGTTACATTTTGGGCCATTTGCAGAATCTTGATGTTCTTCTTAGTTATACCATGTAGTATGCTATTACAAAAATCGAAATGTGGTGTTATCAAAGCTTGTGTGACGGTTCTGAAATCTTCGTCTTGTAATAGTGGTCTTAGTTGTTGAATAGAGCGCAGTTTGTAATAAATTGTTTTTGTTAGTTTCTTGATGTGTGTTGTGAAACTGAGGGTTTTGTCAATGATAACTCCTAAGTATTTTAATTCTTCTTTGATTGGAAGAGTCGCATTCAGGATTTTAATGTCAGATGGGGAAGTATATTTTGTGTTTTTTGTTGCAATCAGGACTTCAGTTTTTTTGATGTTAATAGCTAAGTTGTTTAATCGGAGCCATTCTTCAGCTTCTGTAAGGCAATTTATTAGTTTGTTGTGATTTGGGTTAATTATGTTAAACTCAGAGAATAGCATAATGTTGTCCGCATATATATGGTAATTAATCTTGTGTTTTTTGAATATAGTACATATTGGTTGGAGATATATGTTAAATAATAGAGCAGATAAGGTGGAGCCTTGAGGTATACCTTGTTCTTGGGAGAAAGGGGGTGATGATGATTGATTGAGATGAACATATTGTGAACGATCGGATATGTATGATTTAAACCAGTCCAGAGTAGTTTTCAGTAATCCTATTTGTTTAAGTCTTGAAATGAGTATGTTGTGATTTATGCTGTCAAATGCAGCTGATATGTCAAGGAAAACTAAAATGAATGCTTGTTTTGTGTTGTCCAAACCTTTGTTAAGAGTGTCAAAAAGTGAGATAAGCAGGGTTTCAACACCATGAAAAGGGCGAAATCCATATTGGTGTTCATCAAGAGGGGCAAAAGTGTCTATATGATCCTGCAATTGTATTTGTACAGCTTTTTCAATGATTTTAGTTAGGAAAGGGATGCTAGCTATCGGGCGATAAGATGGGTTGTTTACATTTAATGTCTTGTTTTTTAATATGGGGCGGATTGCAGATAGCTTTAGTTCTTTAGGTAATACCCCTTGCAAGAGTGATTGATTCACTATATTTAGGATAAAGAGTGCTAGTTCCTGCTTTGTTTGTTTGATCCAAAGAACTGGGCAGGGATCAAGTATGGATGTAGTAGTATTAATTTTCGATATTATATTGATTAGTTGTTTCTTATCTATTGATTGGAAAGCATTCCAGGTGTGGTTGTTAATTGGTGGAGTTGTGTTGAAAGGTGTTGGTATTATTGATAATTTAAGTTTGCTAGCAAAATAGTATGTGCTTTCCATGTATGGGGTGCTGACATTATCATTGTGCTAGCACTACTGCCTTACCAACATTTATGCACCTATTTTATAAAGTAAAGTATGTGTGCACTTGAACTATGCACTGAAAAGCACACATTAATTATGCGCTTAATTAGTCATTTCTATATAAGATTACCCTCCATATGTATATGCAGCACAGCCATTGTGTAAGTAGTTGAACTGAGTATACAAATACTTTTCTGGCACTTTTTGTTTAGATTTAAGCCTGCTCTTGCTAAATGTATAATTTATATTTAGCAAACTCAACTCAATAATATCTCCCACAACAATATCCAACCAACAAGGGAAACACACACAAATATACAATTTTTGTCGTAACTTTCACCGTGAAGAAGCCACTTCTCGTGGTGTAATGTTCCTTTTTATCTTTTTTACCGGGAATAACCCCAACATTTAAGGTCTTGAGAGGAATAAAGCCCTCAACACCAACTTCAACCGGTAATTTTAAACAGAGAGGTCACTTAGCTGAGTCGCTATGCAATTGTCCAGCCATTTTCATCTCTTGCATAAAGCTCCAAAGTAATGCGAATTGGCGTCAAATTTCATCCCCAGCTTCAGCTTTTATCCAAAGTTGTATGGCAACGCCGTCGAGATATATCAATCTCGGTGCAATAACCCAACGTTGTGTTTCAGGCCAAAGGAATTCCTGGCCCTTTCTCAAAACCGTGCTGCTCATCACGTCTCTGAAAAGAATCCAATTTGAACCCCCAAAATGGATCACATGATCAGTTGGTGATTACACAAAGGCTCATGGTAGTTAGAGTACCCTATTTTTTCAAAGAATACTCCACCAATCCAAGGACTGATTCAGACCAGCAGGTGTTACCGATTGAAAATTATAAATCCAAAAGTGTTCAAGATAGCACAACAGTGAATCTCAATCGCCCCCTCGAACAGTTAATGGAACATGATCCAAAATCCTCCATCAAAGATCTGTAAATTGATGATGATTTTCCTGGCAATGTACTACAATAGGAGCCGATAAAACAGCATTCGTTACACGGGATCTATGTTCTTGAAGACGTCTTTTCATTATTCTAGTAGTTTTCCCAACATATATCTTTTGGCACGGACATATTAATATATATACAACAAACGAAGACAAACAATTGGTAAAATATTTGCTGTATATCCGTCGGCCATTTGCAGGATATTCCCAAACCGGACCTTCCACTGTCGAGGTACAGAAATCACAAGTAGTACATTGGAAATGACCAGGTGTCCCAAGATTACGCTGTTCCCCTGAATTGTGGATAGTCCAATCTGCAATGTTCCTCCCTCGTTGAAAAGCAATCATTAATGTAATCTTGAATGTAAAGATAATATCAGCCAATGGGATTTCAAAATCTTCAACACTGTAGTTGCATGTGGCATATAAGGTAAAATGCCTACATATGAGGAGATTGCTGACTGTTGTAGAGAGACACTCTGATTTTCTGGGTCCCACCAATCTGTATGATTAAAACTTGCCCGATGATATGCTTTAGAAATTATAGACGGTGGATATCCCCATTCCAACAAGTGCTTTTTCAAATCCCTTGCATGTAGTTTAAAATCTTCCACTGAAGAACACAGGCGATGTAAATGAATAAATTGTCCTACTGGAAGACCACATTGTAGGGGGCCTGGATGATAACTACAGTAGTGTAACAAGGTATTTTGTTGTACTGATTTATAATATAACATGGAGTGAACTTCTGAATTTACTTTGCAATGCAATGTGTGCCTTTGAGTCAGTCCTGACTCCTGGCAACCCAGAAGCTCCTGGGTTTTCTTGGCAGTGTTACTGGAGGTAGATTGCCAGGCCTTTCTTCTGAGGCAATGGAGGGTTAAGTGACTTGCCCAAGGCCACAAGGAGTACTAGTGGGAATTGAACTCTGGTTGCTTGGTTATCAAACCAGTGTTCTAACCACTAGGCTACTCCTCCACTCCAATCTAGAAACTCTATAGTGTCCCTATGAAATTTAGGCGTGAATTGTAAATCCGGGGATATCGTATCTATTCAAACAAAAAAAATCCTGTAACTTCTTCTCCGTATCCACCCAAGAAAAGAAAATATCATCTAAAAATCTATTCCACATACGAATCTTAGTAAACCATTCAGATGGATAAATATGAACAGCTTCAAACTCCGCCATATAAAATGTTGCTATAGAGGGGGCTACCGTAGCCCCCATAGCTATGCCATGTATCTGATGGTAAAAATTGCCTTCAAAATGAAAAAAAAAATTATTAAGAAAAATTGTAGTAAAGATAGAACAAACTCTTTAGGTAATCTAGACGGTAAAATAAAGGGGACCTGAGACGCCATTTGCAAAGCCGCCTCTTCATTAATATTAGTGTATAGAGCTTGCACATCCATAGTAACCAAGAACCAATCTTCTTTATTGCCAGCAGTTTCTTTCAATTTTTGTAAATTAGGACACACATTCTTATCTTATGGCCTGTTGTTTAGGACACACCTAGATGCCCCATTTTTTTTCCAGACAACCCATTGTAGGTTTAATTAACTAAGCATTCCTAAAACACACCACACATAGGTTCAAAATGTTTTATTTCAAATAAAATGTTTTCATCTAGTGATATGATTTATTTGCACATTACAAGTTTAAAAAAATAAAAAATAAAGGTATACATATAATTTTTGTTCATCTGTATGTTCAACTAATAGATTCTGGAAATACATACATTTTCTTTCATTTTATGATCAACAATCATGGCAACATTTTTTAAAGAACGATCTATAATCTCTGTCACAGATTAAACCTTCCATTAGTTCTATATTGCCGTCTGCCACAGATTTAAGCAAAATATTGAGCAGTTATCCTGGATTTCTACTGGTATTAAAATCTCTGATGAGTTCAAACAAAATAATTCAAATTTTCATAAACTAGGGCAGTTGCTTTCATTTTATGACCAACAATCATGGCAACATTTACAATAGGTTCTAGACACACCCTGTTACAAGTTTTATGGATTTTCTGTTGTATTTTCTTGTGTCACACAATCATGATGTCTTTGATCTGGAGCATGTATTACCCAAGCTGCACAGTCTCTATGCATAACGCCCTGCCAGCATTTCCTGATAATACAGCCCACCGTTGCTTGTATAGCAGATTTCAATGTGTTTATTTCATCAGGTTTTGTGTAGTCCTTTTGATTGGCTATGACATCAAATGCCTCCCTTTGATATGTACAGAGAAAGCACAAACATTTGAACTCAGGTCTCTCTCTCTGAATTTCAGTCTGAACTTACACTGTGTTTGCCAGAATATTTCTCTCTAACCATGAGGTCTTAAAAGCAAAATTCTATCACATGGACAGCAGTGGTTTCTCTAACAAAAGATGTGTTAATTGAGGTTTAACATTTGTAAAGAAAAGCTTCTACCCTGTCTGTGCCTCTGTGAAAAGCCCTGTGCTGTGTTAAGAATCTTTTGTGAGAAATAAGAACTGGGGCAGTGGGAGAGAGAAAAGCATTTTTTGTTTTCCAGGGTTCCTGCTTTTTGCAGATATAAACATTAACCAGAATCAAAACACATTTCTGGAGTCAGTCATTCTCTTACCTCTGCTGATCCTAGTTTGCTTGGTGTTCCAAAAAGAGCCATTTCTTCTTTTTGAATCTCTGTGTTAAAATGTTCCCCTTACACACAGGACACACAGCCCTTACACCAGGAGCATGCTCAGAACATCTGGAGCATGCTCAGAACAGACCTCTTGTTTCAACCAATCACGTGTTACCACACCCTAGAGAGGCATGTTCAGACTTGTCTCTCAGTATTGGTTTTTTCAAAGCCACTAAAAAATAGCTGTGGCTGTGTTTGAACTCAGCTCTCTCTCTCAAAAAAAAAAAAATAGCTGTATTAGGGGGATTTGAACTCAGGTCTTTCTCTCTCTGAATTTCAGTCTGAACTTACACTGTGTTTGCCAGAATATTTCTCTCTAACCATGAGGTCTTAAAAGCAAAATTCTATCACATGGACAGCACTGGTTTCTCTAACAAAAGATGTGTTAATTGAGGTTTAACATTTGTAAAGAAAAGTTTCTACCCTGTCTGTGCCTCTGTGAAAAGCCCCTGTGCTGTGCTTGCTAAGAATCTTTTGTGAGAAAAAAGAACTGGGGCAGTGGGAGAGAGAAAAGCATTTTTTTCCAGGGTTCCTGTTTTTTGCAGATGTAAACATTAACCAGAAGCAAAACACATTTCCGGAGTCAGTCACTCTGCTTCCGCTGAGATCATCGGAAAAGGACACAGCCCTTTTCTGATGACACCCTGTTTTCGGTGATGTCAGCAAAAAGGGACAGTCCATTTCTGATGACGCCCTGTTTCCGGTGATGTCATTTCTGATGATGTAGGCAGGGGTGTGGTTGAGGGTGGGAGGCTCTGAGTGGGGCACAAACCCGGAAGTGGGTGCTGATTGGCTAATGCCATATTGTGGGGCGGGGCATGGGTGTGGCACAAACCCGGAAGTGGACGCTGATTGGATGATGTCATCCTTGAGGCAGGGTGGAGGCGTGTCAAGTGGGGGTGGCGGCCACGCCTGGGGGTAGAGTGGGTGGGGCTAACTCACCATTCACTTCTATGGGAGGGGGCATGGCCTAAGGCGGGACATACACCGGAAGTGGATGCTGATTGGTACCTGTCAAAAGTTTGGGGGCGGGAGTGGGCAGGGCTAACTCACCATTCACTTCTATGGGAGGGGGCATGGCCTAAGGTGGGGCATACACCGGAAGTGAACACTGATTGGCTCCTGTCATCCTTATCTCACCTGTCAATCAGTTTGACGAGTAGTGTACCCATTATACTACTGTAGTTCTAATCCTAATCACTAATGTAATCACCAATATACTGTATGACTTGTTTTAATGTCTATAAGTGAGTGAATAGAACAAATTAATGTTAGGTGGTAGAATGTTTGATTATAGCGGACAATCTATATGAGGTTCCCTACTTACACCAAGAACAATGAGAAAAGTCCTCCTCCCCCTACCTTACCCATCCACCAACATAACATGATGAATTAATTGTAAACTGCTTTGATAATTCTGAAAGATGGTATAGAAAACATCATTAAATAAATAAATGTGCTAACAAGAGAGACTAGACTCATCATCAGAGCAGCAGCTCCACAATACATCTCTGCCACCATTGCAAATGAGATCACACATTAAGGGGTATGTTTACTAAACCGTATTAACGTGCGCTCTGTAACGTTATCATATGATAAGGTACCTTAGCGCGCGATAATGGCGCTTTATCGGGCACAGAGGTACCTTATCACGCGATAACGCGCGCAGCGGCGCAAACGAGCACTGAAGGCGGAGAAAGGCTCCCGGGGGGGCGGAGGAAGGCTCCCCAGGGGCAGAGAGAAGGGGTCAATGGGTGGAGAGTGGGAGGGGAGAGGCTCCCCACACACTAATGATGTGAAATCCGAGGCTTAAAACTAACACCAGTGAAACCCTGGCATTAGAGATGTTTTAAAGGGAAGAGAAACCATTTCTGTCAGCAATGTACAGCAAAACCAGGGAAACCTACAAAAAAGTGATAAATGTGATACATGTGCATGGAACAAAAGGGCAAATAAACAGTGAAAATGAGCAGAAGAAAATGGAAAAATAAAATAACCAAGCTGGCCAATAGTGATCTCAATGGGAAACATCAAAAAACACTCCCAAGAAAGCACCAAAAAAAGGAAATGAATTCTGGAAGGATCCATGCTCCGTCCCCATACAAGGTGAATGAGCCCACAGTGAAATTGCGCTGTGCAGGGTTTTCCTTTCCATCGGACAGGTTTCCTATGGTGTGCACATGTGCGGCAACAGCAGGGTGGGCATGTCGGAATGGCCAACTGGACAGATGCTTGAAAATGGAATACAGAGGGCTGCAGGCGGAACATGCTGTGGTGCAGCTGGGGCACAGTGTGGACTAGGCAGATGCCTAGGTGGCACTTAGGAATGCTGAAACTGTACAGCAGCCACTGTCCAACCAGAAAGCACAAACCCACGTGCTAATAACAGAAACCAGTCAAAAAACGTGGGTAGCAAGGAAGGAAATTTTAATTAGAACACTCTTACTTAAATAGTCAGTCCCTGGCTATTTAAGTAAGAGTGTTCTAATAAAAAGTTCCTCCCTTGCTACTGTGATGTTCCCCCTTGCCAGTACCCATAGGTAGGTAGGGCTTAAGGAGGTTAAGTTTTCTTCTTGAACTAAGGTTTACTATTTCCTGTAGAACTGCATGTAGGGAAATGTATTTCCTTTGATAGCTCAATGAAGAGTAGTGTGACTCAAGTTGGTAAAGCAAAAAGGGATTTATTCCCCTCCCGGGGTGGATTTCACCAGGATAAAAGGTAACATAAATTCTTGCACTTCTGGCAGACAAAAGGACAAAATAAAGCAGCTTCCTTCAGCATCAAACATTAACACAGAGATATTATTCCCTCTGCCATAGAAATCGTACAGTTCCTTGCTTCCAAAGAATTATTTACAAAAGAGAGTTCAATTCCCCTGCCCTCCTTTCTGAGGCAGGAATTGTTTGCTCCTTTCTTTCTGGAGCCACGCCCGTTCCCACGCTAGGCCTTGGGATTAGCACTTGGGTTTGGTACAGCTCTAAATAACCATTCTCATTACAGTCCTCTGTACCGTAGCCCCAACTCTCCTGGGCAATAAACCCCCAGTAGTTATTGTACTTCCAGCCCTTGGGCCTACCTTTTACTCTGGCTGTATCAGGTTTTCTCTGAGGTTTGTAAATTGCTGTCGGTTCCCAACCTGACTTGTGCAGAGTATAATTCAATGGCCTTCCTGGCCTTTTCTCCTGTTCAGAACCCAGAGAGGACTTCCACTGACAAGGTCTGCTCCTGCTGTACCTCTCACACAGAGCCTCTGACCTTTCCTCGTCTCCGTCTCTCTCTTCCTTCTCTGTTCTGCTCTCAGCTCTCTTCTCTGCCTTTCTCTCCGTGTTTCCTGCACTGCTCTCTGTGTTAACTGGGGCCTCCTTATGAGTCAGCTTCCTAGGGTCAAGCCTGACTCCACCCCTTAGCAGGTGTTCATAATTACCTCGTGACTCTCTGCTGAACTGATAGCAGGGGCCTGTTTCTCTCTCTGGGGCTTGGTTTCCCTGACAACCAGCCATGTGCTGTTGTTTACGTTGCAGCCCTGCACATTTTTGCTGATCTTTGGGAGTTTCTCCCTGACTAAAAGGACTCGCTATGTCACAGATCCCCCCACTTAAAATATTACGGGCTGCCAGAACCTGTGACGGACAGCACGTAATCCGTCCTATTGGGCTCTTATGGGGTTCTGTTTTGGCCAACTCTACAGTAACTCAGTAATTCATCATACCCCTCTCTCATACTAACAAGATTCTTTTCAGGCTATATTCTGTTCATATGTAATTAGTCAGTGTTTAGTTTTCTTTGTAAATAATTACCCTGGTTACCCAAGTTTTTTGTTCCTGTTCTATGTAAAAATAATACGGATAATATGTATCTTATCTGATGTTTCATTGTTCTATGTAAACCGCGCTGACTGTAAATAGTGCGGTATATAAAAGTTGTTAAATAAATAAATAAATAAATAACCGCCCTTTCCTTCCAGGGTTTTAAAACATTTATATGGTAGGTTTGGCGCCGACCCTTACTGTTTTCTACAAGGTATGACACAGGACCTACCCTCTTCACTATTGTGCAGGGTCCCTTCCATCTTGCGTCGAATTTGGGTCCCACCTCGGCTACCATAATGATTACTTTATCTCCCTCTGCCAATTGGCGAGGCTTCGTCCCCCTATCATAATACTTCTTTTGTCTCTTCTGGCTGGCCTCTAAATTATCCAGGGAAATTTGAGACGTTCTTTCCAAATGACTCCTAAGGTTTCTCAGGAACTGGGGTACCTCTATCTCTTCCCTGTCGGGCTCTACCCATTGCTCCCGCAATATGTCGAGAACTCCTCTCTGGGGGCCCTACCGAATAGCAGTTCGTAGGGGGACGCCCCTAGAGACGCCTGTACGCGCTCTCTACAGGCATACATTACAAAAGGTAAGAGCATATCCCATTCAGATGTCTGTCCGTCTAAACCTCACCTAAGCATTCGCTTAATGGTTTGATTCATTCTCTCGACCATGCCATTGGCCTGGGGGTGGTATGCCACCGTACGTACATGGTGGATGCCGAAGGCATCCCACACGGTGGCTAGGTACCTCGACATAAAATTGCTTCCTTGATCAGTTATCATCTCCTGTGGGAAGCCAACCTCGCAGAACAGTTTAATAAGCTCCAGTGCTATTGTTCTGGCCGAAGTGCTCCTGAGAGGAATGGCCCATAGGAAGCGTGTTGCCTGATCCATGATCACCAACACGTACTGAAACCCCCGGGGAGTCCTATCCAGTGGCCCTATAATATCCATGGCCATTCTACGTATTGGTGTGGATATGGCCGGTGTGGGTATCATTGGCACTATTTTAGGTTTGGACGCACTAACCCGTTGGCAAGCGGGGCAAGCTTCGCAATAGCGGGAAGTTTCCCTGAAGACCCCCGGCCAATAAAATCGGGCCAGGACCTGGTCCAATGTTCCCTGTATTCCTTTATGAGCTCCCACTGGGTGGTCGTGGGCAAGTCTCATTACAATGGCCTTGAACGTGGTTGGTACAACTAGTTGCTTCCTTACTTCCCCTGTATGTGGGTTGTTGCTCTCCCTATATAAAATACCATTATCTAAGAGGAATCGGGGCAGTGTATCTCTTTTTTCCTGAGCATAGGCAAAGGCCCGTTTTAAAGCGGGATCCGCTTTCTGTTCCCCCGGGAAGGAAGGGAATTTTCTCACTAATTCCGCGGGTACCCAGGGTAGCCCCTCCCCGGCTTCCAACCCTGCCCTTCCATGGGTTCTGCGGTGCCTTTTCAGTTTCCTTATTGCCTTTCCTTTCCTCCCCCTCTGAGATGGGGCGCCGAAAAGGTCCGTCTGTGTGGGCAATGGGTCTGACATTTCCTCTCCTTTCTCCCTCTCGGGCTCAGGGGAATTCTCCCTATCTCAGGATGGACCTGCTACTTCTTCATCAGGGTCCTTATCCTGAGGAGTTCTTACCTGGGATTGGGTGGAGACATACCCTGTCCTTTCTCCTGCACCCCTCCCCATTCCCTGAGAAAATAGGGGCCAATCATTACCTAGAATGACATCATGTAATAGCTGGGGTACAATTGCCACTTTCACCTTCCTTCGTGACGCTAACCCTTCTATGGTAAGGTTATATACCGGGTAGTAGGAGGCAGACCCGTGCACACACTGCACTCTCACTTGGCCTACTGCTTGACCTGATGCTGACTGGGCTCGTATGGCCTCCCAGAGCCGTTGGGAGACCAGGCTCTGTTCTGCACCAGAGTCGAGCAGTGCCTGGGCCCTAACACCCTCCACCTTCACCGGGAGTAAGAACCCTGACTGGACTTTCTTCTCTATACCAGCCATCAATGCTTTACGAGAATCACAGTCCCTTTGAAAATTACCAGAGTTCCCGCATTTAAAACATTTTCCTCTCATATTGGAAACATACATTTTCATAAGGCAGTTTACTCTTTACATTTCTGTCTCTATCACCAGCCTTTGCTGCACCCGGAATGCTTAATTCTGGGGCTTTGGCAAACTCAGCCTCAAAATATCGCTCCGTCATGCTAACCGCTTCCTCTGAGGTCTTACAATCTTGTAACATGAGGAAGGTTTTTATTTCTGCTGGAACAGCTTCTAAAAACTGTTCCAGTATCAGCTCATCCATTATGGATTCAACAGTTCTCTGCTCTGGTTTTACCCACTTCCAGGCTAAACCTTTCATCCTATAGTATAGGGCTTTAGGGGTTTATCCGGGCCTCAACTTGGCCTCCCTAAATTGGCGCCTATAGAATGAAGGGGTCAGCCCGAGCCTATCCCTCACAACACTTTTAATTGCCTCATAGTCAGTTGCTAAGGCAGCAGGCATGGACTTATAGGCTGACAAGGCTTGGCCGGATAGAGACATGGCAAACCTTACGGCCCACTGCTCCCTAGGCAGCTTTATGGCCTCTGCAAGACGTTCAAAGGCGTCCACATAATCGTCAACATTATCTGTAGGGGACAGCTGTCCCAGCATAAAGAAATCTCTACCAGGTAGTCCTACCCCACGGGTATACTCAGGTAAGTCTCTTGCTGGCTCTTGCTGCTGCTTTACTAACAGTTCCATGAGCTCCCTTATTGGCTTCTGCTGTTCCTGAATGGCAGCCATGGCTTGGTCCTGGACTCGACGAGTCATTTCCAACTGTTTGTCCCACTGCAAAGACATCCATCTTAGCATTTCCTGTGGCTCCATTTCAGCTCCTCAGGTACCTGGGAAAACACACACAAACAAGACCCAAGTGTGGCCCAAAACACAAAAAAAACAATTCTCCCTTTTTTTTTTTTTTTCTCAACCCTGTGCACTACTGCCGTGCACTACCTTTTCTCCGGTTATCCCTCTGCACCTATGCCCAGCTACAATTACCTGAGCTCAGTGCAGAATCAGGCACTGAGAAAAGTAGCTCCTTTTCTGACCGGTAGTCAGTCGTGCGCTGGAACCTCCTGTCTCTGGATATCAGCCAGTTGCTACTGCTGGGCGCTTGTCCCTCCAGGTGTCCTTCAATCCAGGTAAAAATCCGTACTACTACGCCATTTGTGATGTTCCCCCTTGCCAGTACCCGTAGGTAGGTAGGGCTTAAAGAGGTTAAGTTTTCTTCTTGAACTAAGGTTTACTATTTCCTGTAGAACTGCATGTAGGGAAATGTATTTCCTTTGATAGCTCAATGAAGAGTAGTGTGACTCAAGTTCGTAAAGCAAAAAGGAATTTATTCCCCTCCTGGGGTGGATTTCACCAGGATAAAAGGTAACAAAAATTCTTGCACTTCTGGCAGACAAAAGGACAAAATAAAGCAGCTTCCTTCAGCATCAAACATTAACACAGAGATATTATTCCCTCTGCCATAGAAATCGTACAGTTAGTTGCTTCCAAAGAATTATTTACAAAAGAGAATTCAATTCCCTTGCCCTCCTTTCTGAGGCAGGAATTGTTTGCTCCTTTCTTTCTGGAGCCACGCCCGTTCCCACGCTAGGCCTTGGGATTAGCACTTGGGTTTGGTACAGCTCTAAATAACCATTCTCATTACAGTCCTCTGTACCGTAGCCCCAACTCTCCTGGGCAATAAACCCCCAGTAGTTATTGTACTTCCAGCCCTTGGGCCTACCTTTTACTCTGGCTGTATCAGGTTTTCTCTGAGGTTTGTAAATTGCTGTCGGTTCCCAACCTGACTTGTGCAGAGTATAATTCAATGGCCTTCCTGGCCTTTTCTCCTGTTCAGAACCCAGAGAGGACTTCCACTGACAAGGTCTGCTCCTGCTGTACCTCTCACACAGAGCCTCTGACCTTTCCTCGTCTCAGTCTCTCTCTTCCTTCTCTGTTCTGCTCTCAGCTCTCTTCTCTGCCTTTCTCTCCCTGTTTCCTGCACTGCTCTCTGTGTTAACTGGGGCCTCCTTATGAGTCAGCTTCCTTGGGTCAAGCCTGACTCCACCCCTTAGCAGGTGTTCATAATTACCTGGTGACTCTCTGCTGAACTGATAGCAGGGGCCTGTTTCTCTCTCTGGGGCTTGGTTTCCCTGACAACCAGCCATGTGCTGTTGTTTACGTTGCAGCCCTGCACTTTTTTGCTGATCTTTGGGAGTTTCTCCCTGACTAAAAGGACTCGCTATGTCACACTACCCACATTTTTTGACTGGTTACTGTACAGCAGCCAGACAGCAAATGATGAGGGACCAACATGGGCACGAGTGTGTTTATCACAGTGTCACAGGGGATAGTACCCAGCAGGTACCTCCAAGGGCACAGAACATTGGCAGGCGGTGTTGGGGGGGAAGCGTGGATGTCTATGCAGGCACCCCTACCCCAGAATATGCACCATAGGCAGCCGCCTACCTGCACACTGGATGGCCTGAGACTGCGCACCACCAGCAACACCAGCAGTAGGGCATGTCAGCAAGGTGGCAGAGGGGTACTGGTGGTGGAGGGGGGCAGAGGCAGCTGCCCAGAGCAGACCATGGCCTAGCCCTGTGTAGGTGGGTGCCATGCACTGCAACAGACAGGCCCTGCTGGACGAACAGTCATGGTATCACCAGGGAATCCACTGCCTCTGTGGTAACACGGTGGTGCAGTGCACACAACCAGTGTGTTCAGAAGCAGAAGGTCACAAGTTCAAGTCCCAGCTGTGCTTCCTGCCAACCCAGCCCCCACTTTTTACCCACTACTAAAATGTGCTAATACAGACAGAACCTTTATTGCAGATGACGTAAACATGCCCAAAACACCAACATTTTTCCCTACAGAGCACAGACACCATAAACAGGCGCATTACCTAGAGCAGTCTCCCAAATGCAGTCCTGGAGGGTCAAACACCATTCAGGTTCCATGCTGTCTCTAATAAATATGGCTGTGCTGCATTGCTATGCACCGCCCCATGGTATGCAGATGTATCTCATGCATATTCATTAGGGACAGCATGAAAACCCGAACAGTGTTTGGCCCTCCAGGACTGGAGTTGGGAACCTCTGCCCTAGAGCAGCGGTCAACAGGGGCAGACACACCCGCAGCCACAGGCTCCATTATCCCAAGCCTCCTGCAGAGGCAGGATGTTGGGCCCTGCGTGCATCTCCCCATACTAGCACTTGCATACATAGAAACATAGAAATATGTTGACAGAAAAAGACCACATGGTCTATCTAGTCTGTCCTTCCATAACAACTACAACAGTCCTCTTTTTACCTTTAGAGATCCTCTGTGTTTGTCCTATGCTTTTTTGAATTCAGTTACTGTCTTCATCTCTACCACCTCCACTGGGAGACTATTCCATGGATCCACTACTCTTTCCATAAAGAAATATTTCCGCGTATCAGTCCTGAATCTATCTCCCTGCACCCTCATCCCATGTCCCCTCGTAGCAGAACTTGCTTTCAATTGAAAGAGGCTTTCTCCCTGAACATTTATGCCACGGAGGTATTTAAACACCTCAATCATATCACCTCTATCCCGCCTTTCCTCTAAGGTGTACATATTAAGATCCTTCAGTCTGTCCTCATATGCTTTATAATGAAGCCCATTAATCATTTTAGTAGCCACCCTCTGCACCGACTCCATCCTGCACATCCTTTTGAAGGTGCGGTCTCCAGAATTGCACACTATACTCCAAATGAGGTCGCACCAAAGACTTATACAGAGGCATTATCACCTTCTTATTTCTGCTAGCCATTCCTCTCCATATGCACCCAAGCATCCTTCTAGCTTTTGCCATCGCCTTTTCTACCTGTTTAGCTACTTTAAGATCATCATAAGACGCACCTCTTCCAATCCCATTTCAATGTAACCTAGCATCAGTACCCCACCTCTTCTTTACTCCACCACTAACTATATACCTTGTGAATGGGAAAGCCACCCTACCCTAAGTATTAGCCCAATGGGTAATGCACTCAGCCTATATGTATATATGCATATAATATTTCCTGTTTGAAGTGTTCCCAACAATCAACTGTAAAATGTAACTCTATGATTGCCGTGCTCTTTCCCTCCCCCAATCTCAATGTATACCCTTCTAATTCTTGGCCCGTACAGCCACCCTTACCTTGTATAGCAACCGCTGCTGATCGCTGGAAGCAGCGGGATACAAATGTACGCTAATTAAATAAATAAATAAATCAGACACAACCACGCCTAGGTCCCGCTCTTCTTTAGTGGACAAAAGTACTTCACCCCCTATACTATATTGCTCCCTTGGATTGCTGCAGACCAAATGCATGACCTTACATTTTTTAACATTAAATCCCAGCTGCCAAATTCTAGACCATTCTTCAAGCTTAGCTAGATCCCTCCTCATGTTATCTACCCCTTCCTGGGTGTCTACTCTATTGCAGATTTTGGTATCATCCACAAAGAGGCAAACCTTACCTGAAAGCCCTTCCGCTATATCACTAACAAAGATGTTAAAAAGAATCGGACCAAGGACAGATCCCTGGGGCACACCATTGATAACATCCTTCTCCTCAAAGTGAGCTCCATTTACTTGTACTCTTTGTCGCCTCCCACCCAACCAATTTCTAACCCAAGCAGTAACTTTAGGGTCCATCCCTAGGGTGCTCAGTTTGTTTATAAGTCGCCTGTGAGGAACAGTGTCAAAGGCTTTACTGAAATCTAAATACACCACATCTAGGGCTCTCCCTCGGTTCAACTCCCTGGTCACCCAGTCAAAGAAATCAATCAAATTTGTCTGACAAGACCTGCCTCTGGTGAATCCATGCTGCCTCGGAACCCGTAATCCGCTGGACTCCAGAAATCTCACTATTTTCTCTTTCAGCAGCGTTTCCAATAATTTATTCACCACCGAAGTTAAACTAACCGGCCAGTAGTTTTCAACCACATCCTTACTTCCGCTTTTGTGTAAAGGCACCACATGAGCCTCTCTCCAGTCCTTTGGCACCACTCCCGACTCCAACAAGGCATTGAAAAGGTCAGCCAGTGGAGCTGCTAGAACGTCCCCAAGTTCCCTCAGTATTCTCGGGTGTATCCCATCCGGTCCCATCGCTTTGTCTACTTTAAGTTGAGATAGTTTCTCACGAACACAGTCTTTTGAAAATTGTTCAAGATGTCCTTTGCTTCTGTTTCTATTTGTGGGTGTTTTCTGAGGTCCTGCTCCTGGTTCTTCATCTGTGAACACAGAACAAAAATATTTGTTAAGCAATTCCGCTTTATTCTTATCAGCTTCTACATATTCCTCCCCTGCACCCTTGAGTCTGACAATACCACTCTTGCCCTTCCTCTTCTCACTAATATATCTGAAAAATGTCTTATCCCCCCATTTTATTGCATTGGCTATTTCCTCCTTCTTTTGAATCTTTGCCTTCTTGACTACTTTGCTAGCTTCTCTAAGTTTTTCCAAATACAGATGCCTTTCTTCCTCTCTCTGTGATCTCTTGTATTTCATGAAGGCCTCCCTCTTTTTCTTCACTTTTTCAGCTACTTCTTTCGAAAACCATAGCGTTCTCCTTTTCCTTTTGCCTTTATTTACCATTTTAACAAAAAGGTTGGTTGCCCTTAAAATATCACCTTTCAGTTTTTCCCACTGTTTTTCTACATCCCTCAGCTGTTCCCATCCAACTAACGACTCCCTGAGGTATTGGCCCATCTTCGCAAAGTTAGTCTTCCTAAAGTCTAAGATCCTCGCCTTTGAATGGATTCTAAAAGCCCTAGTCTTAATACTGAACCACACCATCTGGTGATCACTGGATGCAAAATGATCTCCCACTACAACATCAGAAACACTTTAACCATTGGTAAGCACCAAGTCCAGTATGGCCCCTTCACGTGTGGGATCTATTACCAATTGCCTGAATAGTTCTCCCTGTAGAGAATCCAGAATCTCCTTACTTCTAGATGATACTGCAACAGCAATGTGCCAATCAACATCTGGCATATTGAAATCTCCTATCAGTAGCACTTCCCCTTTCCTAGCAATGCTGCACATGTCTTCAATTAACTCTCTGTCCACCTCTTCCTCTTGTGAGGGAGGTCTGTATATCACACCAATGTAAATAGATTTCTCTTTCCCTCTTTCTAGTTTAACCTGATTAGGTGTTAGCAGTTCCCAAAGCAATGCCACCCTAAACATGGGAAAACTGTACACAGCTATCAAAAGGTTGCTATGATAACTGGCAGATAGCAATTCCTACGTTAAGCACAATTGGCTGATTGAGCTGCATCATAGCAACATTTCTGATGTCTATAGAGTGTGCCTCAGGTCTGGTGTCTGACAGAGTGACCCCAACAGTATTGCATACCATAGCCATGCCTGCACTGTGCCCAGGACTGGTGTGGTGGCCAGGGCTGCCAAACACCTCTATAGATGCACAATGCTGGCATAGGTGTGTGGAGTGTGTGTCTATCTATCCAGTGTCTGGTGGCTGTCAACACCCTCCACAGCCCACACTGCTAGCACTGTTGCCAGTATTGGCCTGCCAATGTGCATAATGAGGAGCAAGGTACTGTGGGAATAGCCTGGATAGTGTGGCCTGGCCTGGCCGCATCTGCACAGGGCATAGGGCAATGGCTCGGACATTGTAGTGCCTGGCCACCACCTGCACGGACAGTGTGACCACAGCATGTCCTGCTGGGAGGTCACTCTCACCCTGACTGAGCAGTGACCATGGCATGGCCTGACTGAGCAGTGACCACGGCATGGCTAGGTTCCTCCATAGTGCTGTATAGTCTTTTTCTCATGTGATATTTATGGGTCCCTTTTGGGACCCAATCACTGACTTATCTGCTTGGTGTGTATGCTGATGTCCCAGTTCTGGGTACATGCATCTCCTCCAGGACAATGCACTATAGACTAACTAGCAGACTGTCTGCAGCTGGTATGTGTCTTGCTGGAACACCTTGCAGGGTACAGCGTGTGGAGGCTTGTTGCTGGAGAATGTCAGATAGGAGGGGGGCAGCTGAGCATTTCCAGGCCTACTGTTTGTCTGCTATGGCTTTATGGAGGTGTACAGCTCTGCATTGCCTGCGCTGTAGGGTGTTTTCTCCCCAGCAGGATGGGGGTTGATGGTCCCCTCTACTGCTACCGTTGCAGGGAGGTAGAATGTGGATCTATTGGTGGGTGATCCTGTTTCCCACTATGAGCCCCGGAGGGAGGGTGGGTTGTGTGGTGGTACAAAATTTGCCTATGGGTCCAAACACCCCCCCTCCCTTTTCACCTACATTTTGTATCCATGGCACCAACACAGGATATGCACTATTCTGGGTGCATCATAGCCCATAAGGGCTAAACATGACTGAGAAATACAAAAGGACACAAATGTAACCTAGGTGTGTCTGCAGGAACTACCTATCACACACAGTAGCACTGATGAAAGGTGCTGTGGACCTGGTGCTGGGCGCCCCACCTCACCCTCAGGGTGAGCACAGTACCCGCACAATGTGACGGTCTGTGGCTACTCTGTGCCAGTACCACACACGGTCAGTTCCCCCTACCAGTCCGAGGTGCTGTGGGGGTTCATGCCCCATCTTGTGCCCATCTGTCGACTACTGATTTGCATGTGCAGTGCATCATGGGTACGGGTGGGTTAACCCTATCCTAGTAACCACAGCAGACAGTTTGTGTGGTGATGTGCAGTCCTTTTGCAGCTAGCCAGGGGTTTGATAGCAGCTGTAGCCCACTGGTTACTTCACTGTCTGTGAAGCCAGAGGTCATGGGTTCAAACCCATGGTGGGGTTATTTGAAAGGGCTGTTTGAGGCATTGTCTGTTTTTAATGTACATTAGTGATGCCAGCAAAAACACCCTCAGAGTACTGTAACCTTAAGGTGCCTCATAGGGCGCCTTATAATCCCGTTTTGCTACTTTAAGACTGAAACGCCCACTCCTTTTATGGCAGCCTGCACACTATTGCCGGGCGCACGTTAAGACGGTTTAGTAAATATACCCCTAAGTATGGTTCTTCTCCCCCTTGGAGGAAGATGTTGCATATAGGGTGCCAAATAAACAAAAATTAGTAAAAGCAGTGTCCTGGGCTGTCAAAGTGTTTGTTTCTATCATCTGATGCAGGATATTTTTCCATTGTGTGAAGGTAGCTCTAAGATCGGACAGTTATTTAAAAATCACTTACTTAGCAGTCAAAAAGGCTTTATTTCAGGTATTTCTGATCTGTCAATAACAAAGAAGGTCTGGGGAACTGAACTCTAAAAACAAAAACCTATAAAGGGCAGGAGGGGGCTCAGCTCAACAGTGAAGAGATTCCCCAGAAAGCCACGAACATGCCACAGATGTGACATCACAGATTCTGGATTACTGTACTGGTCCAAAAGTGATGAAGAAAGACCCACTCACTCTTTGCAATGCATACACTAATCAGTAGTTATTAAATCCTCCCTACAGGCCCATTTATTATGAACATAGGCTCTCCACAAAATTGCGTACTGTATCTTCTGCAAAGCTACATATTCTGAGAGTCGATTCAACCTTTGAAAGTTTTGTTTCAGAACATGTGCTCATGCGCATGACAGGGTACTTGCTCAAAATCAAGGACTGTGTCAACATTTTATGTAAGAGCAGGAAACATCCTTTGTTTTAGACAAGTCAGATTCTGCAACTCATTTAGTCCCTCATCCTTAAACAAGTGAGGATTCTTCACTAATAAAGCCTCAAAATAATGGCATATCTACAAATAAACAAAATATTCCTATGGAATGACTCATACTACTCTCTCAGCAATTGGAGGGACTCAAGTACATTGAACTTTTCACTCTAAAGGTCTAAAATACATTGAATCCCTTTCCAGGCCCATATATTGAAGACCATTTGTGTATAGGAGTGGAGGAATAGCTTAATGGCAGCCAAAGAGACCGGGATTCAAATCCCTCCAGCACTCCTTTGCTTAATCCTCCTTTGACTAAGGTACAAACTACGGGTGATAGTTGAAAGCATGGGATTCAACGCAGTGCTAACATGCATTTTGGCAGTACAATAGCCGGGGGCACATGCTCAGAAGACTCCCATGCTGAAAACACCTTTCTACCAGAGCAGCACGCAAAGAAAAGGGCATAGGGCCTTGAGCTCTGATACCCCGTGTTCTAGACAAATCTTAGTCAAGTCTGTACTTGGCCCCTTCTACCTAGAAACACCAATCTGAAGTATTTTTGATCAAATTAGCCAGTTCCCCTGTAAACAAAACCACTGTCAGTATTGTTCATGATAATAGTCACTTTGAAAGCAACTCCCAGCATGATCTGAATATATCATATCTCATTTATAAACCAATTTACCAGCAAGCTGTTTGTTATTAGCAAAAAAAAACCCTTTAAAAAAAATCACAACTAAATGTTGGCTATAGCAATCTTGAATTTAAATGCTAATTGAGCCTAATTAGCTTTTAAGGGTTATAATTAGAAAGTGAGGATTTCAGGCATGGAGACAGCCTAGTAAAATAGTTTGATTTAATTTGGAATAATTTGCTTTGCAGGCACCTTAGGTCATTCAGATTGAAAGTTATGTATTGAATTTCACAGTTTCCAAACACCAATAACACTGAGTATTTTTCCATAAACAATCTTATTTGCTTGTGGAAACAGGCCTGCCATTTAAGATTTGTTCATCTGTACTATGCTAAAATGTACTGTTAGAATTATGGATTATGTAAGAAAGTGTGATCTTTACTATATGCGATAAAACATGGAGGAGAACTTTGCATACTTCACCAAGGCAATTAATTGGATAGCCAAGGTCACTCGTAAATGTACTCAAGTATCTATGAATGGCTCAAGAAATGTGGAGCCTTATATTAACTATACCAATCTCCATCCCTAAATATATGTATAAAAACAGAATGGTGTCAAAAAAATACACATGTATTTGGTGTCTGGTAGATGTTCCACTTATGCATGTGACTGCCATTAAAAAACTAGCTAGCTGTAAGTGTATTACACATGCAAGTAGCATTACCACTGTGCAGAACTGGAAACACATATCCTCAGTTCCTGCGGGTTACAGTGTCCTCTACAGAAAGATAATGAGTTACTTCCCATCATGTTGGGTGCCACAGGCTTGCTTATGAAGAACTTCCAAGCACATCTTGATAAATTACCCATCCATGTTACATCTTATGAACTCCAGAAAGAGGCTGTCTTTGTCAAGATGCAAGTACTACGCTGAACATTGGCAGTAAACTTGAGAGACTGAGATCATACTCCACATATCCTGTTTTAGAAATGAGGTTCATGACTGCCATGGTATGTGCAAAACTTACCCTGAAAGAAACATTCCACAAAAATGACAGTCAAAAGATAACATAATTTTCTGAGGAAGACTTCCACCTCTTGCCACGGCTTTTGGTGGCACAGATGGGGGTCCTGTTTTCCTAGGAACATAGAAAGATGAGGGCAGAAAAAGACCACATGGCCTATCTAGTCTGCCCTTCCATATCAACCACTACAACAGTTCCCTTTTTGCCTTTAGAGATCCTCTGTGTTTGTCCCATGCTTTTTTGAAGTCTGATACTGTCCTCATTTCTACCACCTCCACTGGGAGACTATTCCACACATCTACCATCTTTCCATAAAGAAATATTTTCATATATTACTCCTGAGTCTATTCCCTCTCACCCTCATCTTATATCTCCTTGTAACAGAGCTTGTGTTTAATCAAAAGAAACTCTCCTCCTGTGCATTTATGCCACAAAGGTATTTAAATATCTCAATCATATTTCCTCTATCCCGCCTTTCCTCTAAAGTGTACATATTAAGATCCTTAAGTCTGTCCTCATATGCTTTATAACATAGACCACTAGCCCATTAGACTATATAAATTCTGAGCTACCAGGCGTGCCCACGCCTAGTGTGCCCGTGCCTGAGGGCCTCGCCAGAGGGCCCTTTGGCATGGACCTTAGACGTGGAACCTTAGAACATAAGCTGCAGACCATGCCGGTCACCATCAGGGCCTGATCCAGTGTCGGGGAGTCAAGCGGGAGGATCGCTCCTCCCCTATAAGCCCCCCAAGGCCAATCAGGCCCAACGCCAGCAAACAAACCACTCTGCGCCACTGGCACGCCTGCACCCTAGGAGGGGACCAAAACAATTGCAATGCCCCATCAGAAGACATCAGAGGAACAAAAACAGAGCAAAAATATAATAAGGGAGACAAACATCACATCACATCCAAAGTCGCTCCTCAGTGACGAACCCTCTCTACTGCCTGTAAGTCCATCATAATCCATATCTGATCCTACATCTATAGGAACTGCACACTGCAAGTAAACACCAGACCAAACCAATAAACAAAGCAACTGTATTGCAGTATATGTCATCTGCATAATACTGCAAGTAAACACCAGAACTAACCGATAATTAAATAAAATAACTGTACTGAAGTATCTGTCATTTGTATAATACTGCATTTGTATACTATGTTGATTAGTAGTCCACCTGTATAACTTGGATACATGTTTATATATTGCTATATATTTGCTACACATTGTATTGCCATATATTTGCTACATGTCTATTTATTGTTACATACCTATATATATAGCCAAGCTCTGATAAGCCAACCCACCACAGAATAGATACCCTCCAGATTAACAACCAAGAACACAATCCTGCGGTGAAGAGCTCACCTCACATAGAGGACAATAACATGGAACATCAACCCCATCACACTATTCCCACACACAAAAGCTGAAAACTCCTATACGGACAACAAAACACAAAAGAATACTCGTCCTAAAAATGTATACTTGTATACTAATTCTCACCCTATGCACTTATCAAACAGATGCATTTTACTATACCAACTACTTTACAACCTTACAAGCTCCTCCTACATATATATCATACATCTCTACCATATACCGACCTTTATACACATCTGCACACTACAGAGCTCACAGCAAGAGACCTACCAAATATACTCAAAGAGAACCATCAGCACAAACATACGTACCTCAATCACACTCTCTACATACTACCTGCTTAACCATAGGCCTGATAAATGCAAGATCAATATTCAACAAAACAAACACTATCACCGACTACATTTATGAAAACAACATTGACATCCTATTCATTACTGAATCACGGCTCAAGGGTACAGTTCAGGTAATAATAAACCAAACAACACCACAAGCATTCACAGCTTACAACTGCCCCAAAACACACAAACAAGGAGGAGGAGTATTAATCCTTGCCTGATCAGAATTAAGGCTCAAGATATCATCCTCCAAAAGTTCCGAACACTGTGAATTCATCAACACAGAAAACAAACACCTATCCATTTGCTTAATATACCGACTCCTCAATGCTCCATCAGAGGACACATCCAACAGCTTCTGGAAGCTTAACCATCTTTTTAGCTAGGGACTGAGGACTTCCAAAGAAAAGCCCGGGAGCTATTTCCATTAATCCTTCTCCCTCCTTCTTTCCTAGCCCTTCCACTAGACCCTGCTTAAATCTTGGCCAGTCCTTTCCTAGAACCAAATCAAAGGGTAGCCTAGGCACCACTGCTAACAGGACTTCCTCTTGTTTCCCCAGGCACTTAACCTTTAGCCTATAGGTGGGATATGATGTTGCAGCACCATGAATGCATCTGATGCGAACTTGGCTTTCAGGGGTTCTAGGCACAAATCCTTCTATCCTCTTCCAAAGCCTTTTTGACATCATACTCTGGTCTGCCCCAGAGTCTAACAAAGCATTTGTGGTAATTCCTTGCACATCAACCATCAAAAGAAATCCTTCTTTGGGCTGTTTTAAATCCACACCCACTAAGCTAGTGTGTGTCTGGCATCCCTTTTCTAAATGTCCCCATTTTCCACACTTGAAACATTTCTTTTCACTCCACTGTGTCATCTGGTTTGGCACAGTACATTTACTTTCAGAAACATTTTTAACTATTTTCTTTTCTGATACAGCACAGCTTGCCTCAACACCCATCTTCAGAGGGCCACCCATTCTATGGCAAGCCTGCGTGGCTTCCAAGAATCTCTCTGCTAGCATGGTTGCCTCTCCAAGATTTTGGCAATTTTGCTGTATAAGGAAAGTATGCAAATCTTTAGGCACGGCAGACATAAATTGTTCAAGCATAATAATGTATAATAACATTTCTACCGTCTTTTGCTCAGGCTCCAACCATTTTACAGCTAATCCTCTGATTCTCTGACTCAGAGCCCTGGGTGTTTCACCCACTCTCAATGTAGTAGCTCTAAACATTCACCTATACTCTGAAATAGACAACCCTAGGTGATCTCTAATAGCAGCCTTTACATCCTTATAATTCAAAGCCAGGGCTGCTAGCATTGCTCTATAAGCTGCAAGCGCCTCTCCAGTTAATGAGGCTGCCAGCCTTACTGCCCACTGGGTCTCTGGCCATGCTAATGCTTGTGCCACTCTTTCAAAAGACTCTAGAAAATCATCAACATTATCATCTGGAGTTAGCTTCCCAAAACTAAATGCCCCAATTCCCTGATTGAGTCCCAAACTGTCCACATGTGGTGTACCAGTATTTACTGCTGGTCTTGCATCTGGTCCACTTTGGTTCTGCAGCTTAACTAGGGCTTGCACCAGATCAAGCACTGGCCTCTGCTGGTCCATTAAGGCTTTCATAGCAGTGTCCTGAGCCTGCTGTGCTATCTCCTGTTTCCTGCTAAACTGGGTTGCCATCCACTGAGGTAGTTCCCTTGGATCCATCTTGATCCCTGCAAGAAAACACAAAAAACCCCCCCACAGTGCACCACCTTCCAAACAGGTGTTTTTTTTCTACTTTTTTTTTTTTCAAATACCCCTGTGCCTTACTCCCATCCACCACTAGACATGCCTAGGTACTTGTTACCTTATGCCAGTGATGAATCCAGCTCTGCACAGGGTCTTTTCTTCCTGGAACAGCTACCTCTCCTCCAAAGTGCAGTTGAGGGAAAATCTTTTCTTTCAGCTTTTAAGCTTGAACTGTCTTTTCCTTCAGACTTGAGTTGTAATCCTTTAGCAAGTAAATCCCTTTGCGCAAAAGCAATCCGAAAAACTACGCCATTTGTCAGATGGCTGCCTGGGTGAGAATGTTCACAGTCTTGGAAAGGGAATATATCAATATGATTTGCAAGGGATTGTGGGAAATGCAGTCCATTCACACCAGACACAGCTGCTCACAATAATTAGTTGTGCTTGAGTGTAAAGCCAATAAGATATTTATTTATGGGATTATTTCTCCCAACACAGATATGCTTGGTAGCACATAAAACAGGATACTTGCTTTCAGTGTTAAACTTGGAAAAACAAAATCATGAAAACAACAGTTGAACTTGTCAGGCAATCAAAGCAAAAGAATAAAGACCTGGTTGGTAACAAACTGGTCTTTTCTGTAGGCTTTAGCTAATATTTTCTTATCAGTGTTTCAAACAACAAGCAAAACCCACAAAGAAGGGAAAAACTGTTCTTTTCAGGCTAACGTCTTATATCTTCACACATAGATTCAGAAGTGATCCCTCAGAGCTCACAAGCAATTAGGTAAGGCTCAATTGCTAGCAGTTATCCAGCTGAAACCCCTTAGCTGGCTTGCTTTCTACTGCGTGGCTCAAAATCCTATTCAGGAGCTTTTCTGAGTAGATTAAAGAACAAGTTTGATTTCTTTGTGATGGTTGTTGTACTTTGTAACAGAAAATTACCAAAGGAGTTTAGACAGAGAGCAATCCATGTATTCACAGCCTGTATCTAAGACTCCTCCCCCTTCTTCAACAATCATGGGTTCAATATCATGGATTGGCACAGAGGAATTTCTCAATGGAGCACTTTCAGGAGAATACTTGTTTCCCTGCTGTCTTTCAAGGTTATAGCTAGGGGATAGATCAGTGTTCATACCTGAGCTTCCATTGCTGTTAGAGTTCCTCTCTAAATAGCTTGGCCAGTATGTAGTCCAGTTCTTATGTCCAGCCTTCCAATCCAGATCCCTGGACACTGGATCTCTCTTCACATACCTTCTGGCACGGGTCCTAGGGTCCCTTCCAAGTGCAGCCGTCTCCCTCACAGGTACCGTCTGGAGATTCCTAGCTCTGCAGCACCATTCCTCTGGCTTTCCCCAGTCCAATGGTGTATGCTGGCCTTTTGAATGTCTCCCAGTATACGTACTGCTCTGGACTCCTTTAGACCTCCCAAATGCTTTTCTCTTCTTTCTTCCAAAGGGTTTCTTGCCCTTTCTGTCCGTCCGCTCTGGCTTCTGCTTCTGATGATCCTCCAGATGATGAAGCTGTCCAAGATCATGAAGATGATTCTCTGTAGAATAAACTCTACCTTTATTCTGCTTGGATGAGTGCTCCACCCTAACACAGTGCAGCTGTGCTGAATCAGGCCCTGCCCTTTGAGATGAGTGCTTAGGGATTACCTCATAGCCCTCCTGATTGAACACACGTTTCCCCACTTCAGCTCCTCTAATGGCTGTTGGAAACCTGGTGCATTCTGGGACTGGTAGTCTTTTATGGAAAAAATCTGTTTTCTTATTTCTACCAGAACTGACAGGTTGCTTGTTCAGAGTCACTTCACCTTTACTATAGCTCCTTCCTGAGCTATGATAAGCTTCCTTATCACACCCCCTTATGGACACACCAGCAACAGATGACTCTGCAACTACAAATCAATGGAAGAACTTAAGCATTACATAAAAAAAAACAAATAGAACAAACCATCACTGCACTAAACACCACCACCTCTCCATCTGACCCCTGCCCAGTAACCTGGATTAAATCCACCAAAGAAGATCTCAGCACATTCATCTAAAAGATAATGAGCACCTCTCTCACCCAGGGCTACATGCCAAAAGCCCTCAAACAATCTACTATCCACCCCATTCTTAAATCAACTTCATCCAACATTACCGACCCATCAACTGTGATGAATCAGAGGTCAGTGAACCTATGGAGATAGGAAAAATCACTGATCCCTTTAAAGAAAGTACCAGAGAAGCACAGCTCAGAGAGCAGAGGTACTTGCATACTTCCTTTCCTGACCATGAGCTACAAGGAGTTCAGAGGTGGGTGCACAATACTCAGCCCAGGAGTCTGAGAAACACAACACTGAACCAGGAACTGTGGCCAATCCCTAGAAAGGCATGGAAGCCAGAGAGCTGTAGGTGCAGTAAACACAGTTGGAGAGAGGTTTGGGAACCTGTACAAAAAGTGCTTTATCGACTATAGCATGGCTTTTGACTGTGTAAACCTTGAGAAACTATGGGCCACATTAAGAAGCATGGGTATACCAGAACACCTGATTGTTCTCTTGCGCAATCTGTACATTGATCAAGAAGCAACAGTTCGAACAGAACAAGGAGAAACAGAATGGTTTAAAATAAGCAAAGGTGTAAGACAAGGCTGCATACTTTCCCCCTAACTGTTTAATTTATACGCAGAACAAATCATCAGAGAAGAAAGATTGTATGAAGACAACAGAGGTGTGAAGATTGGTGGAAGACTCATCAACAACTATGCTGATGATACTACATTAGTGGCTGAAAGTGAAGATGATCTGAAACATTTGCTTCTCACAATCAAAGAATATAGTCTCAAAATGGGCCTGCACCTTAATGTAAAGAAGACAAAGATCATGACAACTGGCATAATCAACAGGTTCATCGTTGAAGGAGAAGAAATTGAAATTGTGAGCAACTTTAACCTATTTGGATCAACTATCAATAAAGAAGCAACAAGCAGTCAAGAAATCAAACGACACATTGCTCTTGGCAGAATGGCTATAAAAGACCTAGATAAGATTCTCAAGAGCAGAGATGTCTCTCTCCATACAAAGATTTGACTTGTTCAAGCCATGGTATTTTCAATAACATCATATGGATGTGAAAGCTGGACAGTGAAAAAGACAGACAGGAAGAAAATTGAGCCTTTGAATTATGGTGCTGGCGGCGAATACTGTGTATACCATGGACTGCCCGAAGAACAAACCAGTCGGTACTAGAGGAGATCAAACCTAAGCTTTCTTTAGAAGCTCAGATGACAAGACTTCAACTTTCATACTAGATCACTAGAGAAAGACATCATGCTTGGCAAGATAGAAGGTCAACGCAAAAGAGGAAGGCCAGCAATGAGATGGATCGATACAATAACAGCAGCTACGGGTACCAGTATGTCAAAAAGGAGCCGCCTGACTGAAGACTGAACACAATTTAGGATAGCTATCCAGAGGGTCGCCATGAGTCGACTCCGACTCGACGGCACTTAACAACAACACAAAAAGTGCTAACTAAAAGTCCTGTTACCTGTTTTCCAGACCAGGTAGAGCAAGGCTGGAGAGTTTTAGAGAGAAACTCTGAAGTGAAGCCAGAATTACAAGAGGAAAGCTCAGGGCCAGCAGATATATCGTCAGAACAGGAGGAGATGCAAATAGACGCTGCTGAACCCGATTCATTGCTACCTGACTGTCTCATGGATTGTACACTTTGTCTAGCCGGGAGTTTGGAATCCTTGGCAGAAGTATAGCTCGCAGGGTATACGTTAAAATCCAGTTTTGATAAGCTAAAAGAAGAAGCTTGTTTTTGTTTCCATGAACTGGTTTGTTCTAACACCTGCATAGCTAATAAGACTGTGAAGCACGTCTAACTTTTGAATTCTGTAAATACCTTTTTGAAAATCCTGAATGAGGTGAGAATCCTGTTTTCCTTCATTGAACCTTTGTTTGTGCCTTATGGGAATAAACCTTACCCTTTACCTTACACATGGCTTTCACAACTAATTATTTCAAGAAAGGGACTACTAGTACCAGCATGCATCTGGGCTAAGAAAAGTTTCACCCTTGGATGAAAACAATAATGTCCACCTTGACCCTTTAAGCACGTGGCTCGGGGGCTGGATTTTTTTCGCGAAGAAAATAAGACTACACTTGTTCAGGATAAAGCTGCGGAGTTTAAAAACACCAAGTGAAATGGAGAAGATTGGCTACCAGCAGTGGTGGAACAGTGGAGTACCAGCTGACGCAATCTTTTTCTAAAGACATGAGTCAAGGCCTGATGCAGGTAATGAGTAATTAGGCATAACCTGTGGCGGATTCAGGTGCAAGAGTCCAGAGAGTCCAGATAAAAGGGGGTCTGACAAAGAGTTGCCAGTACCGCACTTGATGGTTTTGTGTTTCTCTCTCTTTCTACAGGAAAAGTGGCTGCCATGGAGCCGAAAGATGGCGGTGCAGTTTGAGAAACAACACGAGATGGCCTTCCAAGAGCAGGAACAGGCTGTGACAGGTATGCAAGCGCAGCAGAGACTTGTACTTGAACTGATGGAAGCTTGGCTGGCTAACCAGAGGATGACGAGGGAAGCAGCTCCGTCTCCTCAGGGACTGGACGCATTAGCTAGCAATTGTATATGAACATAAGAACATAAGATATGCCATACTGGGTCAGACCAAGGTCCATCAAGCCCAGTATCCTGTTTCCAACAGTGGCCAATCTAGGTCATACGTACCTAGCAGTTTCCCCAAAAGACACAGGCTCCACAATTCTTGTACTGGGTCAAGCATTGATATCCTGAATACCTTCAATGGTTTATGGACCTTTCCTCCAGGAACTTGTCCAAACCTTTTTTAAACCCAGCTACACTAACAGCCTTTACTTTGTATGGTAGGACCATTGTCTTGTGGGACACTGACATTAGGGAAGTTGTCGCCTAATGATTATATAGAGGATTTCCTGGAATCCTTTGATAGGATATCCCATACTGTTGTATGGCCAAGAGAGCAGTGGGCCATATGCCTGGCAACATTGCTCACAGGGGAGGCGTTGTCCGCATATAGGGCTATGCCTGCAGCTCTTGCCAATGATTATACAGAAGAAACAAAGGTTATTAGAGATCGCCTTGGGTTAACCCCTATGGTTTATAACCATATGTTAAGAGCTACCAGACTTAAAACTGGTGAGACACCGAAAGCTCTGGGTCAAAGGGTTAAAAGCTTAACAATGAAATGGTTGGTACCCAAGGATAAGACCATAGATACAATAGTAGATACCATTGTACTAGAACAGTTCATGGCTGCTGTACCTAAAGAGGTGCAGACCTTTCTGATATTGCAAAACTGCCGTACCACGGAGGAAGCGACCCTCCTGATGGAAAGATATTTTGAAGCAGAATTGGCTGCTCACAAAAAGTGTGAGGTTTCAAAAATGGCAGCAGAGGTTATTTTGCAGCCATCAGAAAGGGGGCCAAAGTCAAAACTAGAAGGTTTAAAAACTTGTATGCCTATGCAAAGAAATCACTCTGAAAAGAGAAGGTGTTTTCATTGTTGGAATGTGGGGCATGTGCAAAAAGAATGCAAAGTGTGTACCGCACTAATAACTGAAAATGCAAAAATGATAAGAGAAGGTTTTCTTTTGGAAGTTAAAGTGCAGGGTAGAACTACAAGTGCTCTTCTCGACTCAGGTGCGGATCAGAGCATGATTTCCAAGAAACTCTGGCGTACCATAGAAGATCAGTCTGAGTCAGTACCGACCCGAGCAGAGGGAAAAGTAAGAATTAGGTGCATTCATGGAGCATCATCTTTCTACCCTATATATAAGCTACTAGTGAAAGGATTAGGGATAGAAAAAGAAATATTAATAGCTGTAGTTCCGAAGTTACCACACGACTTGGTGTTAGGTAGGGATTGGCCCCAATTCAGAAGAGGGTTGGAGAAGGGCCTGCATCCCAGGGAAGCTCTCGTGTCTACACGAACCCAGTCCAAAGCCCTAAGTAAAAAGACTGAACCCCTGGATGAAACACTAGGGGGGTTGCCCTCACATGAGGACCTAATAACTGCCCCGGCCGAAAGGAGTAGGAAGGGTAAGGCGGAAAAACGCAGAGAAAGGCAATGCCGCTCTCAAAGGAGAGTTGAGTTAGAGGCTAGACGAGGATTGCCTTGGGTTCTGGCTGAGTTAGTGGAGAAGTTCCCATCCTTCCCCAAGGAGCAGCGAGCAGATCCCGCGCTTACATGGGCGTTTGAATATGCCCAGTTGGAAAGGCATACCTTCCCAAGGTTCCTCTTCGATAAAGGAGTGCTCTACAGGGAAAGCTTAGATCCCCAGACAGGGACGATCCGTAAGCAGTTGGTGGTGCCTGCCGCTTTTAAGTCCCTGGTCTTGAGGCTGGCTCATGACCACCCAGTAGGAGGCCACAAAGGGATACAGGGGACGCTAGACCAGATACTAGCCCGGTTTTACTGGCCAGGCGTCTTTAAGGAGACCTCACGATTTTGCGAGTCCTGCTCTTCCTGCCAGAGAGTGACCTCTGTCTGACCACCCGGGGTGCCCTTGCTCCCAATGCCCATTATATCGGAACTAATTCGTAGAATAGCCATGGATATAGTGGGGCCCCTACTGAAGACGCCCCGGGGTTTTCAATACATGTTGGTTATGGTGGATCAAGCCACTAGGTTTCCGTGGGCTATTCCCTTAAGGAACATATCAGCCAAGACTATAGCCTCGGAGATAATAAAACTATTCTGTGAAATAGGTTTTCCACAGGAGGTACTAACGGACCGAGGCAGTAACTTTATGTCAAAATATTTGGCCCAAGTGTGGGATGCTTTTGGCGTACGGCACATCAAGACAGCTGCTATCACCCCCAATGTAATGGATTGGTGGAAAGATTAAACCAAACCTTAAAGCAAATGTTGAGGCGAGGTTTAGATAGTGAGATGGCTGACTGGGATACCATGCTCCCTTTTGTATTATATGCTTGCCGAGAGCGGATGCAAGCTTCTTTGGGAACTTCTCCCTATGAGTTGATGTATGGACGCGCCCCATGAGGGATTTTAGACATACTCCGTGAACAGTGGGTGGAACCCGATGTAAAGGAAATAGAAGTACCCCAGTTTCGGGGGGGCGGAGCCTGATGTCCAGCGGGATGGTCGCATAATGCTGAGGCTCCCGAGAGGCCTACTCAGAATCCTGAATTAACACCGTACATACTTGGAACTTCTACTCTGATCTTGCTGGGGCACATTGATGAGATGGCGGGGACCAAACCCACGCGCCTGGAATTTGGATCTCCAGCGGCTTCTCACGGCAAACGTTCCAAAACTGAACCCCCGTCCCCGCAGAAGGGGCTGGCCTTGCGCGAGGGCCCCGAAATGCAGCAGGAAATCCTCGCAGAGATTAAAGGGGTCAAAAACCTCGTGCAGTCAAACGGTGAAGCACTTCGAGCGCTGCGGGAAGATCTCGGGGTGCTGCAAAGCAAGCTAGAAGGGCTTTCTTCGCGTCAGGACAAAATGGAGAGCATATTGGACTCCCATGCGGTCCGGTTGTCCAAACTCGACAAAGTTGAACGTCAGGTACGGGCTCTACAGAAAGAAGTGGAAGATGGCAATAATAGAGCGCGTCGCAACAACATACGACTCATGGGCATACCGGAGGGAGCGGAATCGGGAGACATGAAAGAGTTTTTACGCAAAACCCTCCCTTCCCTGCTTCAAATCACCTTTACTAAAGACTTGGAGATCGATCGCGCTCACCGTGTACCCACAAGCATAACGCTCAACAGGAAGACCCCGCGGCCTATCATCTTTCGACTTTTGAGATATCAACACGTGGAGCAAATTCTAAGTGCCTCTCGGGCAAAGGGCCATATGGAGTTTGAGAGCCACAAGATCTCCTTCTATCCTGACTTGGCTAAACCCACGGTCGACCGCCGAAAGCGCTTTCTGGAATTTCGGCCGAGTCTTCAACAACTACAAGCATGCTATGGTCTGATGTACCCGGCCAAGCTCCGAGTCACGCTTCACAATCAGACAAGAACATTTGAGGACCCTGATCTACTAGCGGAGTTTTTGGATTCCAAAGAAGCCGACTTGATGCGCTGACTTCCAGAATATTCCTGCAAGTATTCTCATATCCGCTGTATCTGCCATATTGGATCTGCTGTAGCCCAGCAAAGAGTCTGGCGAGGGCAGTTTGTTTGCCTTACTTTTGATGATATCTGTGACCCGACTCCATCTACCTACAGTAGCCTCGATGAATATCAGAGACAGTGTTAATTATGGACTCTGGTGTTTCTTTTCTCTTCTTCACGTCTTTTTATTTCCTCTCTAGGGCCTCCTCCCGCAGACATCAGGTCGCCATATTCTTTGGGGGTTTTGCTTCTTCTCTAAGATACAATGTACATACTTTTCAATATGGGGTGTATTAGCCAGCATCTTCGGTGATTATGTCATTGTTGCACAGATTCTGATTATGTTGTATGTTTTCAAGAGCCCTACCTAAAGTGTCCATTACCGATTGATGGCACCATGTAAGATTTTCTCATTGAACGTAAAAGGAATCAATAATCCGATAAAACAGAAGAAAATCCTAAGCTACCTAAGTCAAGAAGCTGCGGATCTGATTTTCTCCAAGACACGCATTTAAATTCGAAGGAAACTCTTAAACTCAATATTAAACTTTACATGGTGGCCGCCTATTCCCCAGCCGTTTCTAAGACATGTGGGGTTGCCATACTGGTTAGTAAATCTTCGCATGCTACTATTATTGCGACTAGCTCAGATACAGAAGGTAGATGGTCCAGAGTTCCCCTTAAGATAGGCAGCCTTGAAGTTACATGTCTATGCCTTTACGCTCCTAATGGGGATGACCCTGCCTTTTTTGCTACCATTGCTCAGGTTGCGCAGGCCTCTGCTAATACTTTATTGATAATTGGGGGGGATTTCAATCTAGTCCTTGATCCCCTGATTGACAAACAGCCGTCTAGGACAAGTGGTCCCCCCAAGAGTCACACCACGCTTACCTCCCTGATCAAAGATCTTGCCTTAGTTGATCTATGGAGGCTACTACACCCCAATGAGCTTGACTTTACCTTCTTCTCTTCCCCTCACAAGTCCTAGTCTCGCATAGCACGGCCACTTTCCAAGCCCAGCGGGCCTGGGAGCGCGAGCTGCAGACCACTTTAACCCCTGTGCAATGGCGCGTTTTCTGGAGCAAAGTAGCGCGGGTTTCCCGGTCTGCCTCTGCTACCCAAACTCTCTTCTTTTTGCACACAGCTGCTTTCATACCCCAGGAAAATAGCCAAATGGAGTACAACTGCTGGGGACCAGTGTTGGTCTTGCCATACTGCTGTGGGACCCTTCGCTCATGTTACTTATGAATGTCCTCAACTACCGGTTTATTGGGGGCGGGTTTGGGGTTGTATTCAATTTATCTTATACCTTCACGAACCTCTCTCTTGGAAGATTGTGGGACTCCGCTCTGTGGCGGAGGTCCCCTCTCTTCCTAAGAAGGGTCGCTTTCTCCTTGATTTCATGCTGGGTATAGCCCTATGCTTAATCACGAGGTATTGGAAGGATAGCTCTCGACTTACCGTCAATGAATGGTGGAACCTCGTCTGCTTATATAGTAAATATGAGCAGATGCCTCGGAGAGCTATTCCCCATACCCAAACTCACTCTCGCTTGTCTAAATGGCAGTTGCTCAATGATTATGTACAATATGCTCATTGTTCCGATATGCCTGTTTAATGTGTACTCATCATGTTTTAGATCACCGTTCGGTTTTGTAACACAATAATGTAAATACACGCCCGCTTCGGGAATGATTAGTTTTCTAGAGAAGAAGCAGGGGGGAGGGGGGTGGCAGGGGTTTACTTTGATGTATGTATTACACTTTATGTATCTGTCTTTTAGTTGTATGTCTTCCTTCTCCTTTGTTGTTATAAAACGAAAATAAAGAATTAAAAAAAAAAAAAAAAGAAGTACCCCAGTTTCTGCGGGATTTGATGGGACGGTTGCACAGAACCTCCCAAGTCGCAGAGGAGAAATTAAGGGTCAGTCAAGGGCGACAGAAGAAGTATTATGATAAGGACACGAAGCCATGCCAACTAACGGTAGGGGAAAAAGTGATAGTGATGGTGACAGGGGCTAGCCCTAAATTTGAGGTCCAGTGGAGAGGACCATATAAAGTGGTTAAGCAGGCTGGTCCGGTGTCGTATACAATAGAGAACAAGAGGGGTCACCAGCAAATGTACCACATAAATGTCCTCAGACCCCGGCATGAGCAAACAGCCTTAGCTACCTTAGCCGAAATAGGGCGGGGAAAGAGAGATTGCAGCCTTTCAATTATAAGATTGAGCACAGAGTGGGAAAGCTGCACCAAAATGCTGACACCATGTCTAGGATTACAAGCTGTGCAGATGGAAGAACGCCAGCCTGTAATATCTTAAGGGGGGGGGGGGGGATATGTGATGAAGCAGAGGCCAGTGAACCTATGGAGATAGGAAAAATCACTGATCCCTTTAAAGAAAGTACCAGAGAAGCACAGCTCAGAGAGCAGAGGTACCTGCATATTTCCTTTCCTGACCGTGAGCTACAAGGAGTTCAGAGGTGGGTGCACAAGACTCAGCCCAGGAGTCTGAGAAACACAACACTGAACCAGGAACTGTGGCCAAGCCCTAGAAAGGCATGGAAGCCAGAGAGCCGTAGGTGCAGTAAACACAGCTGGAGAGAGGTTTGGGAACCTGTACAAAAAGTGCTAACTAAAAGTCCTGTTACCTGTTTTCCAGACCAGGTAGAGCAAGGCTGGAGAGTTTTAGAGAGAAACTCTGAAGTGAAGCCAGAATTACAGGAGGAAAGCTCAGGGCCAGCAGATATATCGTCAGAACAGGAGGAGATGCAAATAGACCCTGCTGAACCTGATTCATTGCTACCTGACTGTCATGGATTGTACACTTTGTCTAGCCAGGAGTTTGGAATCCTTGGTAGAAGTATAGCTCACAAGGTATACGTTAAAATACAGTTTTGATAAGCTAAAAGAAGAAGCTTGCTTTTGTTTCCATGAACTGGTTTGTTCTAACACCTGCATAGCTAATAAGACTGTGAAGCACGTCTAACTTTTGAATTCTGTAAATACCTTTTTGAAAATCCTGAATGAGATGAGAATCCTGTTTTCCTTCGTTGAACCTTTGTTTGTGCCTTATGGGAATAAACCTTGCCCTTTACCTTACACATGGCTTTCACAACTAATTATTTCAAGAAAGGGACTACTAGTAACAGCATGCATCTGGGCTAAGAAAAGTTTCACCCTTGAATGAAAACAATAATGTCCACCCTGACCTTTTAAGCATGTGGCTCGGGGGCTGGGGTGGTGACACAACCTACCGCCCAATATCCAGCCTCCCATTCCTAGCTAAAATAACTGAAAAAATTGTACAGAGATAGCTCCAAAATCACATTGACAAATTCACCCCACTGGATCACCACCAGCACGGATTCCATCCAAAACATGGCATTGAGACACTACACATATATCTATTCAATAACATAATCAAAGGAATAGACAAGATGAAGCAGGAATTGCTACTAATATTTATCAATATATCAGTGGCATTCAACACAGTTTCCCATCACATCCTACTGAAGCGAGTAACGGAGATCGGACTACAAGATACAACAATAAAATAGTTCCAATCATACCTCAAGGATAGACACCAAAAAGTGCAATCTGGGAACCTCACCTCAGAACCCTTCAAGACCACATTAGGAGTTCCCCAAGGCTCAGCATTATCAGCTCTCCTCTCCTCTTCAACATCTACATTCAACCCATATGCAAAATATTTAACAAACACAAGATACAATACACCATATATGCTGATGACATCATGGCATATAACCCTATTCAACTGGACTCCCCAGACTATACCAAAATATCAACATGCATTCAAGAAATAACAACTTGGTTAACTAACAACAACCTAAACATCAACATGAAAAAAACTGAAGCAATTATCATCATGAGAGACTCGTCATTCATTCCTCCTACTACTATCAACATATACGATACATCAATTACAATAAAAGACGAAGTCAGATACCTTGGAGTGCTCCTAGACAAACAACTCACCCTCCAATCACACATCAACAAGATATCCATAACAGCCTTCTTCAAACTAGCAACACTCCAGAGACTAAAACCCCTCCTCAATAAAAAACATTTCCATACAGTATGCCAGGCCATCATTACACCGCTGCTAGACTACTGTAATATACTATTCCAAGGTCTACCTAAACAAATCACCACCCCCTACAAATAGGCCAGAACACTGCTGCCTGCATTATCACTAGCACTTCTAAACAAGACCATATAACTCCAATACTACAAGATCTACACTGGCTACTAATCTCCTCACAGGCAAAATATAAATCAGCGCTCACCATCTTCAAAATTAAAAATAACATCGCACTAGAAATACTACAGGAATTCATTGGAACCAAAACAAGCAAAAGACCAGACAGAAACAGTACCAAAAACAATATACCAACACCTACTCTATTCACAAGAACAAACAAATCCACATCCATGCGAGCCTTCTCTCTTGCTGCCCCTGCTATCTGGAATGTCCTCCCAGATAACCTAAAATCAACAACAGATATAAAGGATTTCCAGAAGCTACTCAAAACCACCCTATTCATTGAACAATTCAACGATGACCACCAATCCACCCCAACCACACCACAAAATAATTTACTCAAGAAATGACATCCATAACACCAATACATCCTATCACCCTCTGTAAATTGTATATAGCCTAATGTAGATAGCTCAACCTGTATATATTGCACCCCTAATCAAGATTTACCTATCCACGCACTCATGAACACTAAATTCACAGCCACTGCATGTAGACACCCCCCCCCCCCGCACTACCCTACTTGTTTGGTTTGCTGTGAAATCCGCTTTGAATAAATGATAAAGCGGGATATAAATACTTTTAAATAAATAAATAACCATTTTAGTGGCCACCCTCTCCACCTATTCCAACCTGTTTATATCCTTTAGAAGGTGTGGTATCCAGAATTGCCCACAATATTCCAAATGAGGTCGCACCAAAGACTTATGCAGAGGCTTTTTTATGCTGGCCATTTCTCTCTCTATACACCCAAGCATCGTTCTGGCATTCACCGTCACCTTTTCTACTTGTTTAGCTGAGGTCAGTGGCTTCAAAGAACTAGCTGTGAATGGGTAGCTGGAACAAAAAACAATGAGCTCTAACTGATAGAGCTTTGCCCAACACTAAAAAAAATTCCCCCTTTGCAGTATGAAAAAGAACTAGCTTTAAAAATGAAAACCAAAACCTCTTTAAGAGCTTTCAGGCAGAGAGCTTGTATTTAAAAGCCACACAGAATTATCTTGCTTGCAATGGAATCCCTGTTAGGAATGTCTGAGGAAAAAGAAGATCCAGTGCACAATAGAGAAATAAGCATGCTATGAGCTATATGCTACCTCCATACATCCTATGGCTGAAATATGATCCTTGCACTAGTAAAGCTGTTCAGCAAGACTTTGCTGCAATTTCCCACAAACTCCAATGGGGTTTGGTTGTATTATTCTCAGGATGGAAGTGGATCCAGTGGCAGGGGTCACCACATTAGCACCAATACTCTGATTGGGTGGTCAGTCATCCTGTGCTGACTTCCCTTCAATAACCTCTCCACTCATGCATTTTCTAGATATTCCTTTGTATGTTGGAAAAAGAACCTGAGCTCCACCACCATCTATGAGCATGCACTGAGTCCCATACAATTTAGCCATTCCCTGGACTTGTCTTCTAAGGAATGACCCTGACTGAAACATCTTACACAAGTGAGATAAGCGAGATGGAGCAAATCCAAATGTGACATCGATGTCTTTCCACAATACCTCAGCTCCATCCCTCAGAAGTACTATTCACACAGGAGGCAACTAAGAATGAAGAGATCCATATTAGCTCAATGAATTTTGAGGAGGCATGGTGTCATGAAGGATGGACTGGAAAGATATAATATAAAGGATCAGCTATGGGGAAGAGGCTTTTTGGTCTTAGTGTTTGGCTGGAAAGCTTGGACACTGCATTGAGGGATACTTTAATGTCCATGTTATGGTTTTGCTGCCCTGAGTGAGCCTGATCTCAGAAGCTAAATGAGCCAGTCTCATACTTGGATGGGAGACCACCTTGAAATGCTTAGCATAGAAGAGAGGCCTGGCAATCTACTTCTCATTGCACCATGCCAAGAAAATTTAGGGGGTGAGTCGCCAGGAGTCAGCACTGACTTGATGGCACACACGCACACTTGCAGACTCATTCCAAGCCACATATAGCAGGGATGGACATCCCAACGGGACGTCCATCCTCGTTATTCATGCCCCCTGCTGCTGGCATCTAGCTTCCCTGCCGGCTGTAAAGGGAAGCTAGATGGGGTGGGAAAGGGGAGGATTGGGGGTGGCATTAGAGCGGACAGTGGGCAGTTGCCAGCCCTGCACATACAGGGACAATTCTAATGTCGGCCCTGTACATCCGGGGCTGGCGACTTGAATGAGGAATTTATTTCATCTCTGAGGTGGAATAACTTTCCTGAATGTCAGGAGTCGGCAGGCCCGGGGCCGGGAAAGAGTGGCAGAGGGCAGAGAGCATTCCCCACAGCCCGACCCTGACCCTGAGAGACCAAATTGGGGGTCGGGCTGCTGAAACTGTGTGAGTATACAGACAGGTAGCTGCAGGTGGATGTGAATGCCCCCTGCATCAATGACCTGGAAAAGGGAATAACTAGTGAGATTATCAAATTTGCAGATGACACAAAACTGTTTAAAGTTGTTAAAACCCAAGAGGATTGTGGAAAACTGCAGGAGGATCTGGATAAATTGGAAGACTGGGCATCCAAATGGCAGATGAAATTTAATGTGGACAAGTGCAAAGTTATGAACCTAGGAAAGAACAACCCACACTATAGTTACACGATGCAAGGCTCCACATTAGAAACCACCACCCAGGAAAAAGATTTAGGAGTCATTGTGGATAACATGTTAAAACCCTCCGCCCAGTGTGCAGCGGCGGCCAAGAAAGCAAATAGAATGCTAGGTATCATAAGGAAAGGAATGAATGGAAAATAAAACAAAAGATATTATAATGTCTCTGTATCGCTCCATGGTACGACCGCACCTTGTATATTGTGTGCAATTCTGGTCACCGTATCTTAAAAAGGACATAGCGTTATTAGAAAAAGTACAGAGAAGAGCCACCAAATTGGTGAAGGGGATGGAAGGCTACTCCTATGAAGAGAGGCTAAGAAGGTTAGGGCTCTTTAGCCTGGAGAAGAGACGGCTGAGGGGAGATATGATAGAGGTCTATAAATTAATGAATGGAGTGGAACGGATAAACGTGGATCAATTGTTTACGCTATCAGAGTATAGAAAGACTAGGGGACATGTAAGACAAATAAGAGAAAATATTTTTTCACTCAACGTGTAATCAAACTCTGGAATCTGTTACCGGAGGATGTAGTAAGGGCTGTTAGTATAGCTGGGTTTAAAAAAGGTTTGGACAAGTTCCTGGAGGAAAGATCCATAAACCACTATTAAAAAGGGACCTAGGATATCAATGCTTGACCCAGTACAAGCATTGTGGAAACTGTGTCTTTGGGGGATATTGCTAGGTACGTATAACCTAGATTGGCCACTGTTGGAAACAGGATACTGGGCTTGATGGACCTCGGTCTGACCCAGTATGGCATGTCTTATGTTCTTATGTTCTTAACCAATGTTAGTGCCATGTGACTGTGAAGGTGTGCTGTAGTGTGTGTAGTCTTCAGTTGGAGACAGTTGGACTATGGCGGGGTGTGACAGGTGCCAATCTGCAGCTCTCATTGACAGTGGGATGGCATGTCCATTCACATCTATCCCCTCTTGCTGCAAGGTGGAACAGACACTGAACCCAACCCAATCTGGTTAGGAGGGGCTGGCCCTAGCTGTTAGCATTCCTCACAAAACCCCCGAGAGCATATGTCAGTCCCTATGAGGTCTTCCACCTCCCCACCCTATCCTCTGCATGTTCAATCAACTCCCCTCCACTGTTACCCTCTCACACTCTGCCAAGACTGTTGAGGAGCGAGACACACAAAGCCCTCCAGGCAACTAACACACCACTTGGTCACCATATTCCACATGTCACCTAGGTCCCAGCACCTGCACCGTAGTCCATGCCAAGCCACACATATCCAAACTATAGCCCCACCAAGCAAATGTCCATGCAGCCTGACAGCATGTCACACAGCCTACAGTCAGCGAAGGACACATAGGAATATACACTCATGCCCACATGCACCGTGTACTGACCACCTAAGTATACCACTAAAATAATAAGGTCACTTCTGGAGCTATTGATGATACTTCATCAAGATATCCATAGCTCCACTCATTAACCACACCTGTAGTACAATTCTATATCTAAGTATACCTGCATTGTCCAATGCATCTGCCAGCTCTGTGGCACAAAATGTGAGGTCACTGTATACATGAGTGCAGAGTGGTAGGTTCAAGGATAGTCTGTGGATCACCACAGTGAGACTTAGGGGTATGTTCACTAAACTGCATTAGTGTGATTTGCGTTAGGAGCCACGTTGGTGGAAGAAATGCCAAAAAAGGACATGGGCAGTACATCGTTACCGATAACGCGCGTTACAAGGTTCCATAAATGAACGAGCACTACAGGGCATGTTACCGCGTGTTAATCTTAAGACGGTGCGCAGGCACAATGGTTACAACACTGACTAATGGTACAGGGGGTCATGGGTTCGATTCCCCAGTGGGCCTAATGTATAAGGCTGGCTGAGACAGCACCCTTTACATTTAAGTAGTAATTGTTGAGGCATTTGACCTGTATTTTAATTAGTGCTGCCAGCAAACACACCCTCACGGTGGAATAACCTAAGGTGCCGCATAAGGCACTCCATAGGGCACATTATAAAGTGTACTGTCCGCCAAGGCACCCTATAATGTCCCCTATAGGACACCTTATAAGGCTGTGAACAAAGCCCTGGCTGGCTGCAGAAGAACTGCACGTCACCACACAAACTGTCTGCTGTGGTTACCAGGATAGGGTTAACCCACCCGTACCCATGATGCACTGCACATGCAAATCAGCAGTCGAGAGATGGGCATAAGATTGGGTATTCCCCCCCACAGCACCTTGGCCTGGTAGGGGGAACAGACCGTGTGTGCCACAGAGTAGCCACAGACAGTCACATTGTGCGGGTACTGTGCCCACCCTGAGGTTGAGGTGGGGCGCCCAGCACCAGGTCCACAGCACCTTTCATGGCTGAAATATGCCATGCTGCAGGTCCCCATCAGTGTGTGATAGGTAGTTCCATTAGACACACCTAGGATACATCTGTGTCCTGCTGTATTTCTCAGTCATGTCTAGTCCTTATGGGCGATGATGCATCCAGAATAGTGCATATCCTGTATTGGTGCCATGGTTACCTGCTGTAGGTGAAGGGAGGGGGGGTGTATGGACCCACAGGCAGATTATGTACCACCACACAACCCACCCTCTGGGGTTCAGGGTGGGAAACAGGATCACCCACCAATAGATCCACATTCTACCTCCCTGCAATGGTAACAGTAGAGGGGACCATCAACCCCAGTCCTGCTGGGGAACAGACATAGCGGTACACATCCATAACGCAATAGCAGACAGACGGCAGGCCTGGAAATGCTCAGCTGCCTACCAACATTATCTGACATTCTCCAGCAGCAAGCCTCCAGCCACTGCACCCTGCAAGGTGCCCCAACAAGACACACACTAGCTGCAGACGGTCTGATAGCTAGTCCATAGGGCATGCTCCTGGAGGAGATGCATGCACCCAGAACTGGGATGTCAGCATACACACCAAGCAGATAAGTCAGTAATTGGGCCCCAAAGGGAACCCAAAAATATCACATGAAAAAGATATTATAGGGCACTAAGGGGGAACCTAGCCATGCCGTGGTCACTGCTCAGTCAGGGTGAGAGTGAACTCCCAGCAGGACATACTGTGGCCACCCTGTCTGTGCAGGTGATGGCCGGGCACTACAATGTCCCAGCCATTGCCCTATGCCCTGTGCAGATGCATCCTAGCCAGGCAACCCTGTCCGGGCTAAACCCATGGTACCTTGCTCCTCATTATGCACATTGGCAGGCCAATACTGGCAACAGTGTTGGCAGTGTGGGCTGTGGAGGATGTTTGCAGCCACCACACACTGGATAGACACACACACACTCCCACACTTATGCCAGCATTGTGCTACTATAGAGGTGTTTAGCAGCCCTGGCCACCACACCAGTCCTGGGCACAGTGCAGACATGGATATGGTACGCAAAACTGTTGGGGGTCACTCCCCAGGGTGGTAAACACTGTCAGAGACCAGACCTGAAGCACAACCCACAGACATCAGAAAGGTTGTTATGATGGAGCTCAATCAGCAAACTGTGCTTAACGTAGGAATTGCTATCTGCCAGTAATCATAGCAAACTTTTGATAGCTGTGTACCGTATTCCCAGGTGTAGGGTGGCATTGCTAAGGTATGCAAGTGCTAGTATTGGAAGATGCACACAGGGCCCAATGTCCTGCCTCTCCAGGGGGCATTGGCTAATGGAGCCTGTGGGTGTGGGTGTGTCTGCCCCTGTTGTCTGCTGCTTTACGGCAGAGGTTCCCAACTCCAGTCCTGGTGTGCCAAACACCGTTCGGGTTTTCATGCTGTCCCTCATGAATATGCATGAGATACATCTGCATACCATGGGGGTGGTGCATAGCTATGCAGCACAGGCATCTTTATTAGAGGCAGCATGGAACCTGAATGGTGTTTGGCCCTCCAGGACTGCATTTGGGAGACTCTGCTCTAGGTAATGCGCCTGTTTATGGAGTCTGTGCTCTGTAGGGTAAAATGTAGGTGTTTTGGGCATGTTTACATCATCTGCAATAAAGGTTCTGTCTGTATTAGCACGTTCTAGTAGTGGGTAAAATATGGTGACTGGGTTGGCAGGCACCATAGCTGGGAGTTGAACCTGTGACCCTCTGCTTCTGAATACACTGGTTTTTTGCACTGCACCACCTTGTTGTCAAAGAGTCAGTACATTCCTTGGTGATACCATGACTGTTCGTCAGACAGGGCCCGTCTGTTGGAGTACACGGCACCCACCTACAGAGGGCTAGGCCACGGTCTGCTCTGGGGAGCTGCCACTGCCCCCTCCACCACCAGTATCCCTCAGCCACCATGCTGACATGTCCTTCTGCTGGTGGTGCTGGTCGTGCGCAGTCTCAGGCCATCCAGTGTGCAGGTAGGCGGCTGCCTATGGTGTGGGTTCTGGGGTAGGGGTGCCTGCATAGACGTCCACGCTCCCCTCCAGCCCCGCCTGCCAATGTTCTGGGCCCTTGGGGGTAGCTGTTGGGTACTATCCCCTGTGACACTGTGGGAAACACAGTCGTGCCCATGTTGGGCCTTCAGCAGTGGCTGTCTGGTTGCTCTGCTGTTTCAGCATTCGTATGGGCCACCTAGGCATCACCCTAGTCCGCACTGTGGCCCAGCTGCACCACAGCATGTGCCGCCTGCGGCCCTCTGTATCCCCATTTCCGGCATCTGTCCAGTTGCCGTTCCGACATGCCTGCCCTGATGTTGTGGGACATGTGCATGCCGTAGGAACCCTGTCCAATGGAGTGGAAAACCCTGAGCAGCGCTATTTCACTGTGGGCTCATTCACCTTGTATGGGGACGGAGTGTAGACCCTTCCACGATTTATATCTTTTCTATGGAGCTTTCTTGGGGGGGGGGGGGTGATGTTTCTCATTAATACCACTATTGTTCAGCTTGGTTATGATTTTTTTCCAGTTTGTTGAGGTCATTTTCAGGGTTTATGTGCCCTTTTGTTCTGTGCACATGTATCACACTTATCACTTTTTTTTGTTTCCCTGCCTAGACTGTACATTGCTAACACTGAAATGGTTTCTCTCCCCTGTAATGTGCATTTAATGGCAGGTTTTCATTCGCGTTAGGATTCAGCTCTTCAGATCAGCGCGTTAGTGTGAAGGGAGCCTCTCCCCTCCCACTCTCTGCCCACTGACCCCCTTCTCTCTACCCTCTCTCCACCTTCTGCGGTGTTTTACCGCGCCGCGGAGCTTTACGATCGTTAATGCATCATAATGCGCGTTATGTAACGTTAACGATCGTTAGCGCATCATAACGCGCATTATGATGCGCTAATGATCGTTAACGTTACATAACGCGCGTTATGTACCGTTACCGCAGTTTAGTAAACATACCCCTTAATTCCCTTCGTACATCAACATACTATCCAAGGTCAAGAGCAGTGGGTCTCATTCCACCTCCCCCTCTTTACAGCACGCATGGCTCACTACATTCACAAGGCCCACCTCAATCACCGTGAGCTCTGCCATGTCTCTACCTCTCCCCACCATTCTCATCGAATTATACTATGAATATTCAGCATAGCCCAAACTTGACCCACTTGCGCATCATATTCTTCTAAGCATCTTGTAAATAGTTTGCACAGGTACTACCCAAGTTGACTCCCCTATTGTAATATTAAAGGTTTAATGTTCATTGTGCTATAAAAGGTGTCTGTTTACTGTAAGTCCTTTTAATACCTATTCAATAAAAACCTGTTCTATGTCATGAGTTGCTCACTGTAAAATGTTCTAATTTAAAATACTGCAGTATATAAAGACAAGAAAATAACTAAATTAAAAAATACATTATGATTATATGCACAATGTGCTGCTGGCCCCCCAACAAATGTAAAGACTGTGCACAGCTCATGGGGATGTGGCTACCTGTTTGGGTGCCCACTTTGCCTGCAGTGTGAGTAACTGCATATGCCTCTCATGCCATGTCAGCATAATCTAGTGGCAGTGAGGAAATGTGATGGATGAACAAAGGCGCAATAGTATGCGTCCTGCTCACTGCCACATGCAGAGTAGGGGCACACAGCATCTGGGAATGTGGCATATGTAGGTTGCTGTGATGCAGCATGCACCAGCAGCATGAATGAAGCTCATCAGCCATTGCACGCTGCACTGCAGTCCCACAGCACAGGTCCACAGTATAATATGATGCAAATGAAGGGGAGAGGATACTGGGAAATCAATGAAGCAGCACCATTAACACAGGATGTATATGTCTGAGAGGGAAAGTTTATGGAACATAGGTGCCAACATGTGATAGCCATTGCCCTAACAAGTGTACACGTAGCATAATTTGCTGACAACTCACAATCACCCTGACTGTTATGTGACCATGCCTTGGCTATGTAGGCACTTTGCAGTTTTTTTTCTTAGTAGTCCAAGTCCTGCTGGCTGAGGTCACTGTGGACTTTCAGACAAGCAGTCAGCAAATGAATGGAACAGAATCTTTGGGACAGCTAGGGTGTGCATGTATCCAATAATCCTGGGTTGCTGACATATTTATTTATTTATTTAAAGTCTCTTTTATACCGCGCTATTCAGCATCAGCGCGGTAAACAATGAACATACATATGCAGAGTGACAGTGATTGCTGTATCAGATTGGCCCATCAAGGTGATGTTGACCATGTGCCAGGGTCATGTACCACCTACCTCTTTCAGTACTAGGTGAGAGCCATTGCTGCTGTGGGTGTGTCTACCACCTCATGCATCTATTCTGGAGCTAATCACACCTTATTTGAGCCTGCTTCTGTAACACAGCTGTTTGAAAAAAAATCCTGAATGTATCCCAGGGCAATGAAGAAGATGGTCCAAGGACAAGAGATGACCAGACATCCCAACATGCACTCCCCCCCCACCATTGCACACAGCAGCAGGCAATACAGATTACACATGCAGCCTTTTAGCTGTGATGTAGATCTGTGGATGAACAGGAAGAGTTCAGGTAGTATAGTGGACCAAGTAGGTAGTATAGTGGACCAAGTGCCATGTGATGCACTTCACATTAATGGTGACCTCTGCAAATGATATATAATGATCTCTGTTGCAGTATTCATCATGAAGGCCACAATGCCCTGTTAATTCATGTGTCATGTGAAGGATCATAGCTTCTGGATGTGGTCGAGGGCATGCATATGGCAGGTCTGAATGTGCAATACATCATGGTGTACATAAGAACATAAGAACATAAGATATGCCATACTGGGTCAGACCAAGGTCCATCAAGCCCAGTATTCTGTTTCCAACAGTGGCCAATCTAGGTCATATGTACCTAGCAGTTTCCCCAAGGGACACAGGTTCCACAATGCTTGTATTGGTTCAAGCATTGATATCCTGGGTCCCTTCTTAATAATGGTTTATGGACCTTTCCTCCAGGAACTTGTCCAAACCTTTTTTAAACCCAGCTACACTAACAGCCTTTACTACATCCTCCGTAACAAATTTCAGAGTTTGATTACACGTTGAGTGAAAAAATATTTTCTTTTATTAGTCTTAAATAGTTTACCCTGTAGCTTCATTGCATGTCCCCTAGTCTTTCTATATTCTGATAAGGTAAACAATCGATCTACGTTTACCCGTTCCACTCCGTTCATTAATTTATAGACTTCTATCATATCTCCCCTCAGCCGTCTCTTTTCCAGGTTAAAGAGCCCCAACCTTTTTAGCCTTTCTTCATAGGAGTAGCCTTCCATCCCCTTTACCATTTTGGTGGCTCTTCTCTGAACCTTTTCTAAAATTGCTATATCCTTTTTAAGATATGGCGACCAGAATTGCACACAATATTCAAGGTGCGGTCTCACCATGGAACGATATAGAGGCATTATAATATCTTTTGTTTTATTTTCCATTCCTTTCCTTATCATACCTAGCATTCTATTTGCTCTCTTGGCCGCCGCTGCACACTGGGCCGAGGGTTTTAACATGGTATCCACAAGGACGCCTAAATCTTTTTCTTGGGTGGTGGTTCCTAATGTGGAACCTTGCATCGTGTAACCATAGTTTGGGTTGTTCTTCCCTAGGTGCATAACCTTGCACTTCTCCACATTAAATTTCATCTGCCATTTTGATGCCCAGTCTTCCAATTTATCAAGATCCTCTTGCAATTTTCCACAATCCTCCTGGGTTTTAACAACTTTAAATAGTTTTGTGTCATCAGCAAATTTGATAACCTCACTCGTTATTCCACTTTCCAGGTCATTTATGAATATGTCAAAAAGCAGCGGACCCAGCACAGATCCCTGGGGTACACCACTATTCACCTTTCTCCATTGGGAAAATTGGCCATTTAGCCCTACCCTCTGCTTTCTATCTTCTAACCAGTTCCTGATCCACAGTAGTACACTGCCTCCTATCCCATGACTCTTTAGTTTTGCCAAAAGTCTCTCATGAGGGACCTTGTCAAAGGCTTTCTGAAAGTCCAGATACACAATATCAACCGACTCACCTTTGTCCACCTGTTTATTCACTCCTTCAAAAAAACATAACAGATTAGTAAGACAAGATCTTCCTTGTCTAAAGCCATGTTGGCTGTCTCCCATTAGGTCATGACTATCTATATGCTGAGTAATTTTATTCTTTATGATGGTTTCTACCATATTTCCCGGTACTGATGTCAGGCTCACCGGTCTGTAGTTTCCCGGATCACCCCTCGAACCCTTTTTAAAAATTGGTGTTACATTGGCGATCCTCCAATCCTCAGGTATTAGAGATGATTTTAATGATAGTTCACAGATTAATGATAGCAGGTCTGCAATCTCAAATTTCAGTTCTTTCAACACCCTTGGATGTATACCATCCGGCCCAGGTGATTTGCTACTCTTCAGTTTATCTAATAGTTGTAGGACATCTTCCCGATGTATCGATATTTCCTTCAATTCTTCCACACCTTTAAATACCACTTCAGTCGTGGGTAACATCCCTACATCTTCCTCAGTAAAGACCGAAGCAAAGAATTCATTCAGTCTCTCCGCTATCGCCTTGTCGCCTCTTAGTGCCCCTTTAACCCCTTTATCATCTAATGGACCAACTGACTCTCTCACGGGTTTTTTGCTACGAATGTACTTGAAACGGTCTTTATTTCGCGTTTTTGCTTCCGCAGCAAGCTTCTTCTCAAATTCTCTCTTTGCCTGCCTTATCAATGCCTTGCATTTGACTTGCCAGTGCTTGTGCTGTTTCCAGGTTTCATCATTTGTCTCTTTTTTCCATTTCTTGAAAGATGCTTTTTTGGCAACAACAGCCTCTCTGACCTCAGCTTTAAACCATGCTGGCAATTTTTTGGACTTCCTTCCACTTTTCTTAAAGCGTGGAATACAGCTGGTCTGTGCTTCCAAGATAGTATTTTTCAACAACACCCAAGCTTGATGTACGTCTTTAACCTTTGCAACTGCTCCTTTTAGTTTTTTCTTAACTGTTTTCCTCATTCTTTTTTTTTTTAAACTTTTATTTTCATTTTGCAACAAACAAAAGAAACAACACACCAAAAGAGACAAAACAAGTATACAATAAGGAAAAGTAAACCCATTACCCCCCACCCCGATGCTTCTTCTCTACCCGATTATATCAGCATGTGAGCGCTTCCAATTAACAGTGATTATACATCAAACGATCAAAAGAGTATCTACAATACAGCATGATCATGGGACAGAGATATATACAAAGTTAGACAGTCAGATGAGAGCATTTAGCAAAATGTACATAATCATTGAGCATCTTCCATTGAGACCAATGAGAAGGAGTCTGAACGGAGGAAGCGAACAGACGAGGTATTTGTCATATTTACTGTAAAGACAGGCATGATTCCACCATTCATTGGGGCTCAAATGGGAGCTAATTTTCCAGTATTACTTAATTAGGGAAATAGCAATGCCAAACATAAAGTTCGAAAGGAGATAAGCCATTTTTGGGAAGAGAGGGGATCCCCGCAACTGGGCGAAGTCCCACTATCCTCCAAGAAAGGGGCTCCTGAGAGTGCGAGATAGACTAAATACGACCCCAGACCCGACGCCAGTAATACTGTAGTGCGGGATATTCATGCATAACATGAGGCAATGAACCAATGGCCGCAGGACGTGTCCAGCAACCATTGCCCTGAGTAGTGTTCCATTTGTCTAATCTGTGAGAAGTGTAAAAACACCGGTGGGCTAGAAAGAAGAGGGTCTGAATGGGTGAGGCGGATCGGGAACCCGTGTCCCTCTACTCCAGATAAGGCTCTATTGCTCCGAGGTCAAAGTCACATGCAATTCTCTCTCCCATACTTTCTGCGCTATAGGGGTATCTCTAGTTATAGCATTACAGAGGGTTTAGTAAAATTGGATGCTACACCCGGTGAACTACCGAGAGATCGGAAAGTCTCCAATCAACCTTATGTAGAGAATGCCGATGGCGGGAGTACTCTAGTACACCGAAGGCGATGCTGAAGTTGCACTGACCAGAGTCGGGAGTCTAAAGATTGCATAAGAGTATTAAAGGCACCTAAAGTGTCTAAAAGCATTGGTGGATAGTGGGAGTCTGATGGGAGAGTCATACCAGGGAGAAAGGTAAGAGGAATCGGTTTGCGAAGGCCCGCTTCTATATCTAGCCACACAGGTCTACTCGGTACTGGATCTTCCAACCAACGAGCACCTTGTTTGAGAAGAAAGATTGAGGGAACACTTGAGTTAAATCGCCACCAAGTATTAATGGAGCATTGGCAGAGGCCAAGGCCAACTGCGCTATACTTGCATAGTAAGCAGGGTTGTCCACATTCGGGGCATAAGGCAAATACACGTGAATTCACTATCTCCAACCTCAAGATGTACACGGGCCCATCTACCCTCCTTGTCAGCGCTAATATCAGGTACAGTAGCGTGCTAAGACTTCTTAACCAGAGTGGCTATCCCATACCATTTGAAAACGGTGGGAGAATAGGCAGCTACCATGTGAGGCTTAGCATTGAGTTTCAGTGTTTCAGCAGAGTTTAAATGCGTTTCCTGAAGAAACACTAAATCAACATGCTCATGGCTAAGATAGCTAAGGATTTTCTTTTCTTTGAGTGGACCATTAATGCCTTTGACGGTGAATGATAAGATTTTACATAAGGCCATTCAGAAAAGTTAAAAATTCTGAGCATGATAGCACACAGAAGTTCACTATGTCCCTCAAACTGACTGTATCTGGCTGTACACATGACATAGGAAAAATAAACTAATATAATACAATGAAGCGCCCCACATTAACAAAGAAAACCGCAGTACGGTAGAGGAGAAGCAAAACCCCAAAATTACTGGCGACCATGTGTCTGCGGGGAGAAACCCCCGAGAAGGCCGAAATTGAAAAAACACATAACCTGTAGGACTGTGCGTGCTCCGAATCCGACCGAGGCACACATCATGAAGGGATAGGAGACCAAAAAACAAAAGTCATAGAGAGAAAGAAAGAAAGTCCAGGCTATTTCTGTGCTTGGCTATGACCGCCGCATCGGGCCCTTCAAAATGGCGGATAGAGCCGGCAAATAAGAGTCCAAGATTTGGGATTAGCGCATCTGCTCAGCTTCTTTGGAGTCTAAAAATGTTGATAGTAGATCAGGATCTTCGAACGTCCTGGTTTGGTTGTGGAGAGTCACTCGGAGCTTCGCTGGATACAACAGGCCAAAGCGAGCCTGTAGCTGTTGAAGTCGAGGGCGAAAAGCAAGGAGTTTCTTCCGACGGTCAACGGTAGGCTTTGCCAAATCAGGAAAGAAGGAGACCTTACGACCTTCAAATTCCAAATGATGATTCGCTCGGGCAGCATGTAAAATTTGTTCCACTTGTTGATATCGTAGCAAGCTAAAGACAATAGGCCGGGGGGTCGTGCGGTTGAGCGCCATGTGGGCAGGAACACGGTGTGCTCGATCGATTTCCAGTTCTCTGTGAAAAGTGATCTTCAGCAAGGAGGGAAGAGTTTTGAGCAAGAATTCTCTTATATCTCCTGCTTCCACCCCCTCCGGCATTCCGAGGAGCCTCACATTGTTGCGACGGGCTCGATTATTGCTATCTTCTAACTCCTTTTGAAGATTCTGTATCTGGCGCTCAGCCTCGTCCAGTTTGCCCAAGCGCACCTCGTGCGAGTCGAGGACCCCCGCCATGTTGTCCTGCCGTAATGAAAGACTTTCAAGTCGGTCCTGGAGCACTCCAAAGTCTTCTCGCATGGCTCGAAGCGCTTCTCCATTGGACTGCACCAATTCCTTCACGCCGCGTATTTCCTCCAAAATCTCCAGGTGCATCTCGGGGTTTTCACGAAATGGAACCATCTTCTGTGGAGAGGACACCTCTGTTTTGGAGCATTTTCCGTGAGAAGAAGAAGGAGACCCGAAGTCCAAGCGCGCTGGTTTATGGGCCGCCATTCCCCCCGAGGTGCCCCGGTCAGCTCGGAGCGAAATAGTAAATTTGTATAGGTATTAAGTCAGGATTCTAAGTAGGCCTCTCGGGAGCTTCAACGCAAAGCGTCCTACCCGCTGGACATCAGGCTCCGCCCCCCCTGTTTTCCTCATTCTATCATAGTCTCCCTTTCGAAAGTTAAAGGGGTAGTACTGTGGATTTCCTTACTATCCCTCCTCCACTAATTAAATCAAAGGCGATCATGCTATGATCACTATTGCCAAGTGGCCCCAACACCCTTATCTCTTGCACTACATCTGGTGTTCCACTAAGGACTAGGTCTAATATTGCTTCCCCTCTGGTCGGTTCATGAACCAGCTGCTCCAAGAAGCAGTCATTTATTTCATCTAGGAACTTTATCTCCCTAGCATGTCCTGTTGTGACACTGACCCAGTCGATGCCGGGGTAATTGAAATCACCCATTATTATTACTGCACTGTAACGTTTGCTAGCTTCCTTGATTTCTTTGAGCATTTCATCATCCATTTGTTCATTCTGGCCAGGCGGACGATAGTACACCCCCACTGCCATCGCCTTCCCCTTTTTACATGGAATTTCAATCCATAGAGATTCTACAGCAAATTTTGTTTCTTGCAAAACTTTAATCCTTTCTGACTCAATGCCCTCTCTAACATAGAGCGCAACCCCTCCACCAATTTGATCAGCTCTATCATTTCGATATAGTTTGTACCCAGGTATCACAGTGTCCCACTGGTTGTCCTCCTTCCACCATGTCTCTGATATTCCATTCATATCTAACCTCTCGTTTAGTGCTATATATTCTAACTCTCCCATCTTGTTTTGTAGACTTCTAGCATTTGCATACAAGCATTTTAGAGACTGTATTTTATTCATATTAATTTGGCTATTGGTAGACATGGGTAATTTGGGATCTTTAAGTTCTGTCTGCTCCATACTCGAGGGCATTTGGGCTACTTTACTCTTTTTTGGAACCTCTCTGCTTTTTGTAGTATCCTTCAAGGATACATTCTTCCGAACCATGCGCTCTTGGGCGACTGTCGGCTTTCCCCTATTATCTAGTTTAAAAGCTGCTCTATCTCCTTTTTAAAGGTTAATGCCAGCAGCCTGGTTCCATCCCGGTTAAGGTGAAGCCCATCCCTTTGGAAGAGCCCCTCCTTTCCCCAGAATGTTCCCCAGTTCCTAACAAATCCGAACCCCTCATCTCTGCACCATTGTCTCATCCACGCACGTAATGCATCATAGTGGTACACAGATCAGCACCAAAGGCAGAGTGGATGGATGGGACCATGGGGCATGTCCCCAAAACAGGCCTGTCAGCTAGGATAGTTGGAGATGTGTGCATGGTACCCCATGTAGGTCCAGAGTGGTCTGCGATGGACCATATGCTGCATAAAGGTTGCCTATGTTCAGTGTGTGTGCAGCTGTGCCCACATTGCCCTGTGTAGCAAGTCACAAGGGAAAGCACACCCTGCACATGTGCTCTGACACTGTTCATCACTGCACACCACAACCCCAGACACATGTGAGTGTGTGGTCACTATGGCCTGTGAAGGAGAGTGAAGGGACAGCCACCACGATTGCACATGACATATCGCCTGCACAAAATGTGGTGTGAACAGCTGCAGTATTGTGTGTTTTGTACATCACATAATGCATGTGCATTGCCACAGTTGGACCTGAGGTGTAATGTACTATGGACTCAAAATGTCTCCATAAAGCTAAATCGTGTCATAGGTGTAGCACATTCTTTGCATGGACCTGCATCATCCACAATGATTGCCAGCACTGTGCCTGAATGTGTTGAGGTGTAGTCAAGGGGTCAGAGACCGGACTATGTAATGCTATGGAGAAACAATTTGTGCTACATGGCATGTTCAATGGCTGATGACTATCCATGCAGGGTGATGGCTGTGAAATGTTGACAGTCTGCAGCATTGGATGGACACACAATAGTATGCTGCTTTGTCAACCAAGTGCACGTTGTGGAGCCCCATATGCTAGATATGAACATGTCTTGCTGAGGGCCTGACCCTATTTGCTTCACTCAGGGCATTGCAAGGAATGAAACCTATCTATGTTTCAAATGCAGATGTAGCCTAATGGTTGGGTCTTATGCAATGTTAACAGTTCAGCTTGGGTTTGAATCCTTCCCAAGTGCATTCTGACTGTGGCCCACCAATCCTCTGTTTTTTGCCAGTATGCATGGTTAATTTGAACTGAGGATTACCCATGGAACAGGCCAGGCTCTGAACTGACTCTGGAGCCGACATTATGTGTACATATTTCCACTATGCACTGTTGACCCAATGTGAGCAGGCAAAACTGACATTCTCTGTATGCCATGGCCAGAGTGTGCACATGAAAACATGGCAGATGTAGGACACAAGGCGTGTACCAGATTGGTATCACACAGAAGCATGGAGAATGTGCAGCTCAGCCCCAATCGCATGTCCAAGGACCATGCAACCATATTATGCCTGTGTCCTGGCCACCTGCAAGTTCTGTCATATGACTCACATTGACATCTATAACCAATAGACAGGACATCTGGGCAGGCAAACCACAGATGCATAACCTATGGATCCACAAAACACACAGACACCACCTATATCACCTGATGGAGAGTATAAAAGCATTGGAATTGGCCTGTGGAAACTGTGTATAAGAGGCAATCTCATAGGGCAAACATCTAAGACTGATATGGTAAGGCACACAGATACTACCTGGCACATAGGGATATGTGAAGGTCTGGACATATAAAGACATACATAAAAATACAAATATGTATATCTATATATGGAGCATGTGCAGCTTTGCCCCTATCCCTTATGCAATGAACATGCAGCCATATTATGCATGCAGACACACACAGGCCTTTCTTACAAGGCAATGGAGTGTAATGTCATTTGATGTGGTCAGGGTCAAGAGTGGTATCACTGCAAAGTCAACCCTTGATCCTCTGTGTACTAGCAGTTGCCCTAAACACTGGACTACCCCTCAACACATCTAAGTATCTGTATAGAGATATGTGCATGTGTGTGTGTATATAGACCTGTTAATACATACAGTATATATATATATATAGAGAGAGAGACATGTACATAGGCCATAAAAATATATATATGTGCATAACCCACATATATACATGGATAGATAGATAGATATAGAGATATCAATATAGCTAGAGATAGAGATGTAGATATAGATATATTTTGAGAGAGAAAAAGAAAGAGATGTAGACATGTATGGACATTTATATATCTGTAGACATATACAGACAGGGTAGAGGTGGAGCGGCAGCCACCCAGTGATTAGTGCAACCATCTGGTACACAGCAGATCAAGGAATACCCTGCATGACTCTTGGCATATCACATTGGCCCCCATTAGCACCCAAGAAAAGGCATAGTGATCTGCAATATCATGATATCATTCCCTGATAGGCCAGGGAAATACAGAATTATCTGACTCACCAGGAAGCCACTAAAAAACATAGGCCAACATGAAAAACATACACATGATAAATAAGCAAACACCTCATAGGGTCAGGAATAGATGTCAGCATCCATGCACTATTGTAACACACCTTGCAGTCACAAAATGCACTTTGTGGTCACATAACACACTTTGCAGTATAAGGCACTATGATGAGAGTTTAAGCACATACACTGTGCCATAAGGCACCTTGATGGAAGCTGCTGTAGGGCAAGCTGTGGAAATGCCACAAACCTCTGATATCATGATACAGTCCAATAACACCACGTGGAAAAATGGCTGCCCGTTCCCAAAAGACACACTTCAGTGCCAGCAACCTGGACTTTCTGGGCAGGCTTATCTGTGGCAGGTAGGGAAGGCTGTTTCCCTCTTCCAGGGTACAGCAAAACCTGCATAGGGTGAAGCACTCCTGGAGATATCTGACCAGACGTTTCAATGCAGAAGCTGAATACCCACAAGAGGTAAGTACATGGGGACAGGTACCACACCCATTTTAAAAATATATAGCGGATTATAAGCAAAACAGATCATCTACTGGGTACACCATACACAAAGAGAGTCTAGTCTCTGACCTGTGAACCTATCAGCTGTACAGGACATCTATCCAGAGGGTCGCCATGAGTCGACACCGACTCAATGCAACTTAACAACAACAATGCACATTGCTGCTTGACTATAGATGAGGGTTAATGGTGACATGCACAGTGCCCTGTAAAAGTATACCTCACATTGCTGTTTATCCTGCTTTTTCACTTAACAATCATTGACATTGGCATGTTTGAGCAATAATAGCATGGATAGTACACAACACTGCCATGACTTAGAAGGCCACAAGAAAACTCCTGAGGGCTCCCTCACTAAATATGAAAATCAAAAATGCATGAAAGCTACAGTGAACAAAATATGTATCACTGAACCGATTAGGGACAAAAGTGATGAATGCACACTAACCAAACACAAATAGCAATGCTTTGTAATACATAGCTAAACAGAACACTAGAACTAAGGGATAAAGGGAATGGCTTCAGTAAATTGGGAGAACAGAAACAATAAGCGCTGTAAACACAGTTTTCTGAAATGTAACCCCCACTTTGTCAATCATTGATCTCCAACCAGTTTTTGAGTTTTATAAATGCATTTAAAAGAATCAAACAACTTAGCCAGTTCTAATGAAGACTTCAAAATGGAAGGGGTGCATTTCACTTTGCTTTTGCTGGGATTTGTCTTGATGCAGCCTCAAATGAGGGCAAAATTCAAGTCGACACGCATATAGCAGAGATACTTTCACACCAAACTCTGAGGATTGGGCGTTTTGAAGTCTTCGTTAGAACCAGCTAAGTTGTTCACTGTGTCTTTCATGTATTTTTGATGTTAATGACTTAGAAGGGGCAAATTATGGTATTGACAGAGGTAGGGACAAACTATCCATACCTCTGTCAATACCATAATTGCAAGTATGTGACTGTTAAATGAGAAAAAATAAACAGAGGTGTGTGGATGTGTATACACCATCCAGGGTCATGAAGATGTTGAGGCAGTTGGTAGATGATTTCCCAACACAGCCCTTATGTCATATGTCTGCACAATCTTGTCTGTGATCTGTGTGGGGTACACAGTGATCAGCATGTTGCCTGTGTACTGTTGATGCAGAGTCAGGGTCATGTCAGAAGAGGTATCCACAGATAGGTAGCAAGTGACTGAGCAGGTGACACAGACTACATCTAGGGGGAGCCTAATCCTAGAAATATGTGCCTCTGGTGGACAACTGTATGGACCAGATTGTACATAAATTAGTGCCGCTGCTCGTGTGTGATGACTGAGGCCTAGGTCTGTGGGGTTTTTTTGTCATCAGCTGCCAATCCCCTCCCATTCCCCCACAGTCCCTATTTAAGGCACAGTGAATTTGCAAATCTTGTTGTCCAAGATGGCTCACTTTGGCTTTGCTGCAAGTGCTATCCGGTGGTTGCATGATGAGGGAGACCGGCAGTTGCTTGATGAGGGAGATGGTGTGCCAGGGAGAGTGGCAATGGGCAGGGGTCCAGCCCCACAGCAGCACAAACCTGCAGCTGTGGAGGGGCCACAGGCTAGATATGGGGAGCCACAGCTCCTTAGGCATGCAGATGTCCACCGCTGACAGCCTCATCTTTACAGGCCCAGAGTCATGCTCCAGGACATGTGTGAGGACCAGGTCCTCTTCCTCTATCATCTGAGCACAGGAGCTTTAACTGAGCTCTATGAAGATCTTAGAGCCTCTGACTGGCCAGTCTCATGCCATACCAAGGTTGGTAAAGCTCTTGAGTGCCCTACATTTCTTTGCCTCCAGCTGCTTCCAGAAATCAGTGGCTGCTGTTGGTGGTATGAGCCGACCAACCTTCTCACGCTGTCTCCACCAGGTACTGCAAGTTATGATCAGCCGGGTAAGGAATTACATTGTATTTCCTGACAGTAGGCAACAATGGGGGGACCCTGAACCAGCAATTTGAGGAAATTGCAGGGATACCACATGTGATGGGAGCTATTGATTGCATACATGTTGCCCTGGTCCCACTTAGAAACAGAGAGGCAGTGTTCCGCAACTGCAAGCACTACCATTCCCTGAATGTGCTGGTTGTTTGTGATACAAATATGCATATTCTGAAGGTGGTTCCTAGGGTTCCAGTGTCCACCCATGACTCCTATATCCTGCATCACTCAGCAATATTCCAACAGTTCGAGAATGGACAGTATGAGTAATGTGTCCTGCTGGGTGAGTAGTTTTTCTATCTACTATGTGCACGCTGTTTATGAAATACGGGTTGTATGACCACTATTGCAGATAGGGCAGGTTCACATGCAGTTTTTGGTGCAACCTTTAGGTCAAGATATCACATAGCAAAAACAACACATATGCTACTGCATGAATACCGTTTTTATGTCTGGTACACAGCAGATCAAGGAATACCCTGAATGACTCTGGGCATATCACATTGGCCTCCATTAGCAACCAAGAAAAGGCATAGTGATCTGCAATATCATGATATCTTTCCCTGATAGGCCAGGGAAATACAGAATTATCTGACTCACCAGGAAGCCACTAAAAAACATAGGCCAACATGAAACACATACACATGATAAATAAGCAAACACCTCATAGGGTCAGGAATAGATGTCAGCATCCATGCACTATTGTAACACACCTTGCAGTCACAAAATGGCCTTTGTGGTCACATAACACACTTTGCAGTATAAGGCAGCGTTTTTCAACCACTGTGCCGCGGCACACTAGTGTGCCATGAGATATTGTCTGGTATGCCGTGGGAAAAATTCCAATTTCATCCGTAACATGTGGCCTCGGCTCACAAATTAGGGTTGCCAACCGGCCGGTTTTCAGCCGGCCTGGCCGGTTTTTCCATGGCCAGGCCGGCTGCCAGCACAGTTGTAAAACCGGCCATTGAAAAGACGGTTTTTTGCTCTGGCCGCAAGATCGGGAGCGGCCAGAGCAAAAAAACGGCTTTTGTGCCGAAGTCATCGGCGCGAACGCGATCGCGATTCCCTATAGCAGTGCAGCCGCTGGTTCTGCTTTGTACAGAGCAGCGGCTGCACTACACTTACATTGAAAAGTAAAGAGAAACTGTGTCAGGAGCCCTCCGATCATGCAGAGCCCGAAGAAGTGATGTCATGGGGGCGGGCTCCTCACAGGCTGTCTTTCCTTTTCAAATTAACTTTAGCTGCAATAAAGTTAATTTGAAAGGAAAGACAGCCTGTGAGGAGCCCGCCCCCATGACATCACTTCCTCGGGCTCTGCGATGACCGGAGGGCTCCTGACACAGTTTCTCTTTACTTTTCAATGTAAGTGTAGTGCAGCCGCTGCTCTGTACAAAGCAGAAGCAGCGGCTTGGGCAGAGGGTGTGTGTGTGTGTGTGAGTGAACCAGCAAGGGGGGGGGAGTGTGAGTGAACCAGCAAGGGGGGGGAGTGTGAGTGAACCAGCAGGGGAGGGGGGGTGGAGTGAGTGAACCAGCAAGGGGGGGGGGCGATGGTGTGAGTGAACCAGCAGGGGAGGGGGGGTAAGTGAGTGAGTGACCCAGCAGGAGGGGTGAGTAAGTGACAGGGGGGTGGGTGAGTGAACCAACAGTGGAGGGGGGGGGGTGGTGTGAGTGAACCAGCAGGGGAGGGGGGTTGGTGTAAACCAGCAGGGGAGGGGGGTTGGTGTGAGTGTTTGATTCCTATTCAAGAGAATTACTTTATATATAGTCAATATAGGCACAGAGGTAAATTTTTTTAACATTTTCTAATGGTGGTGTGCCTCGTGATTTTTTTCATGAAAAAAGTGTGCCTTTGCACAAAAAAGGTTGAAAAACACTGGTATAAGGCACTATGATGAGAGTTTAAGCACATACACTGTGCCATAAGGCACCTTGATGGAAGCTGCTGTAGGGCAAGCTGTGGAAATGCCACAAACCTCTGATATCATGACACAGTCCAATAACACCACATGGAAAAATGGCTGCCCATTCCCAAAAGACACACTTCAGTGCCAGCAACCTGGACTTTCTGAGCAGGCTTATCTGTGGCAGGTAGGGAAGGCTGTTTCCCTCTTCCAGGGTACAGCAAAACCTGCATAGGGTGAAGCACCACATGTGACATTCTACACACTGGTGTTTCTGCCCTGGCACATAAAACTGCAGCAGGGCATTAATGCCTTTCTGTAGCTGCATTACAAATGCACATAGTGTTCCCTTGTTTCCAATATCTGCTATTTGGATTGTGGAAATCTGCACAGTCTGGTACCTGTAGCTGCTATCTCAGCAGATCAGACTGATCTGCACATCACTGTTTGTGTTTTCACGATCACATATGCATGCATTGCCTTTAGACTGTGTGGTTTGTGGGACCATGAGGCCATGAGGTTTAGAAAGTATTCCAAGCCTGTGTTCCGTTTGGATGCTATTTGAGCCTTTGCAGGTATATGAACATGTGATGTGGTCATCATGCGCTATTCTCCAGTGTGTGCTGGGCAACAGATCAGCAGGTTACATCTCTCATAACCTAGATATCCACATTTCCATCTACCAGCCTTTGTGGTATATCCCTGTTTCCATTTCTTGCCAATCACTGCCTGTATAGGTACTTGCAGAGCTGGATGTCTGATTAACCCTGGAATTACCGAGATTTTTTGCACACACTGAATACCATTGGGGTCATAAATGACCCCATGACGAATTTTAATTGTTAACCATGAAAAATGTAAACTAAATAGACAAAATATTATTCCGAATTAATTATTTATTATATGAAGGTTAAATGTTTTGAAATTTAATGCTTTATCATAAAATTACATGAAGAAGAGTTGCCATGAAAGCAGTTTTTGCATGCACTTGATGAACACAGTAAAGTACTACCGTCATTTGCATGAGACACCGACAATTTCTGAATGTTCTTTGCAAACATTGCACTTGCAGGAGTTGCAAACTATGTTGCTTTTTTTCTTTTTCTCTGGAACAGCAGTGTCACCTTGCCCTTTTCTTTGGGATCCCGACATTGCAAACAGCATCAGTGGCTTCTTCAATGCTGGAAGAAGTCTCGCTGTAATTACTCTGAAGCAGCTGCTTTCCTAATTCCAAGAGGAATAGACGACATCTGTGCTTTGACTTGGACTGCCATTCTGGATTTAGTGACATCCAAACAATGAAGGTGTTCAAAGTACTGATGTCCAACATGTTGTAGAAGATTGTCACTGGCCAGTGTCTTGTCATTTGTTTTGTGGTGTACGTGCGCAACATTTGATCTGCCGTATCTGCTCCACCTTTACTAGAATTATAGTCCAAAATCATGCATGGTTTTTTGTCTGGATGTGTGTTATCTACTTCTTATTGATCATGCAAACTGCTCAGAAGAACAACCACTTTTCCTTTCTTCAGGCAATAGGAAACCAGAGTGGCGTCATTGCGAAAGGCAAACAGCGAAGTGAATACCTCTCGGCCCTTTGTTGTTACAAATTCTTGAGGTAATTCTTTTCTGTTCTTTCAAATTCTCCCCAAAAGTGTCATTTGTTTTTCTAGCAATTTCCATGACAGGGATAAACTGCAGAAGAAATTGTCAACAGTAACATTTCTGCCAGATCGCGTCAATCCTTCAGTGAGTTGCAGCACAACCCTTTCACCCTAATTCTGTTCCCTGTTTTGTCCGAGTTCCCTTCCTGTATATACTTGAAGATGCAGAACATATGACATTGCACTGTCACACAACATCCATAGCTTAATGCCATATTTCCCAGGTTTGCTGGGAATATATTGTCTGAACGGAACACGGCCGCAAAATGTAAGCAGTTGCTCATCCACAGTAACATTTTCACCAGGAACAAAGGCGTCACTTAGAGTTGCTTCCCAGGTATCAAAAACGTTTCTGATTGGAGCAAGCTTACCCACGCCTCATTGTTCACGTCTGTTGGTTGCATCATCAAATCTGAGAGCACAAGAAATTTGCTGAAAACGGTTACGGGTCATATTTTTGCCGAAAACAGAACGACCATCTTCAAGGTTCCACAACTGAACTATGGATTCATTTCATGACTTGTACACGCCTGAGAGGATCAGAAGTCCAAGAAAATGTTGAAATTCTCCGTCTGTCAAATCTTTCCAGGTGTCGTCATAAATGTGTCTTCCTTGTTTGCTCGTCCACATCATGATTTCATTCAATAAGTTCTTCCTCATGAACAAGTGGAATGCTGCGAGAGGGCCATCAACATTTCGTACAGCATATCTTCTAGGACCTTGTTGTACGGGCATGACATTAGCTCTGGCACATCTTCCAGCAGCTTGCTTTATAGGTTTCCTGTTCCATGATGTGGCATCTTTGATACATAGGCTTCAATGGCAACATTTGTGCTTATAGTTGATGACCTCTTAGCTCCTCTACGACCACAACTAAGATTCCTAACAGATGATACTGACACCGAGGACTCCTGCCTTCTTCCTCAACCTTTGCCTCAACCTGTAACTTGACTCTTTGCTGCAGGCGATGTTACTGGCTCAACATCAGTCTCACATTCACTTGGCAACCAACTGCTGTCGCCATCTGAATCATGACTGTCATCATCAGATTTATCGCCCAAACTTGACTGATAGGCTTCTTCGCTTGCTCAATATGCTGCATCAAATGATGACTCAGAGCCGTGACTGTCAGCATCTCGTTGCAATATTTCTCTTACTTGGGAAGCTGAATACTTTCGTTTTGACATCATAAACAATAACCTAAAACAAATAAAGATAAAGTTGAATAAAACACAAAGCAGTTTTACTATAGGTGTACAATAATCGTGATGAACGAGCTGAAAGCCTTTAGATTTCATCGGAAATAATGAGAGAACGTATGATATCAATTACAGAAAATGTGTAATTTTCATAAAATAAGAGTACAAAAAATAAATGATACATAACACAGGTACACTACCAAAAAACTGCCTCCAGTTTTGCAACTGATTCCTATAGATTTTGGGGTGCTGAATCCAGGAAAAATAGCCAAAATGTTCCATCATGTCACGTTTTCTTGCAAAATTAGATTTCTTACCCATATAAGGAATGTTCACATAATTTCTTTTTAGCCGACTGCAGTTTATTTTCTTGGCCCAAAATAGAGGTTGTAATGGTTAACTAACTAGAAACACTCCCTCATGATATTTTAGAGTGTTTTGTATTCATTTTATACATTAACAGGACAATTGGGAGGCGGGGGGCTAAATCCAGTACTCGCGCTGGCGCAGGTTCTTTCCTGTTCGCCTCGCCTCGTTCGCTCGCTCGCTCAAACACGGTGGTTGCGACATGAACGTTCCTGTCAAATTTCAGTTTCTTGCAAGTTCATTATTACCTTTTGTTTGCTCAGTCGTAATCCAGCTTTATTCCGAAGTGGTTCACTACAGTTGTAGTTTGCAGTGCTGTGTATTTGTGATGGCTCACAGATCCAGAGGTTGCGTCAACTCTCCGGACAGTTTTTGTTTTATTTGTGGGGAATATACCGTGAAAAAGCGGCAGAGGAACATTTCTGCATTTATTAAAAAAGTATATTTCGCCTATTTCGGTTTGAAGTTAGGCGATCAAGACAAACCGTGGGCTCCTCAAAGTGTGCAAGACATGTGAGGAAGATCTACGCTTATGGATGAAAGGTAAAAAACAAGCATTTCATTTCGGAATACCTATGATGTGGCGTGAACAAAGAGACCACAGCAGTGACTGCTATTTTTGCTCTTGCATTGTGAAGGGATACAACTTAAAAAATAAGAACGTAATAAGTTACCCCAGCCTTCCCTCAGCAATTAGGCCTATGCCTCATAGCAACGAAGTACCTGTGCCTGAACCACCAAAATCTTTGGATCATATTTGTGTGGACGGTTCTGATCATGATGAGACTCATCAGATGGCTTTTCCCGATGAGTCCAGTACTTCCGAGTTTGAAACTGAACCAGATCCGAAACCTGAACTTTTCTCTCAAGCTGAATTGAATGATTTAGTCCGGGATTTAGGACTCCCAAAAGATGCTGCCCAACTGCTAGGTTCTCGGCTTAAACAGAAAAATCTATTGTCACCAGGAACAACTTTTTATTGGTACCGCAACCGCGAGACACAATTTTTGAAGAATTTCAGCAAAGAGGAAGATTTGGTATTTTGCAACGATATATACGGAGTGATGGAAAAGTTTAAACTCAAGTATGATCCTGCTGAATGGCGGCTGTTCATTGATTCGTCAAAAGACAGCATAAAAGGTGTTCTTCTTCATAATGGCAACACATTCGCTTCAGTTCCTATTGCTCACTCTGTTATTCTCCAAGAAAAATGCGAGAATTTGGCCCTGATTCTTCAGAAGATTCGTTATGATGAGCATAAGTGGATGATTTGTGGAGACTTTAAAATTCTATCCATGCTATTAGGGCAGCAATCCGGTTTCACCAAATATCCCTGCTTCCTTTGCTTGTGGGATAGCCGGGCCCGCGACCTACACTGGGGGGAAAAAGACTGGCCAATTCGGGAGTATTTGAGACCCGGTGAGAAAAATGTTCTTCATGAGAGCTTGGTACCTCGTGATAAAATTCTATTACCACCTCTCCACATTAAGTTGGGTCTCATTAAGCAATTCATTAAGTCCCTTCCAAAAGATGGTGAGTGCTTTCGGTACCTTTGCTCAAAGTTCCACCGACTTTCTGAAGCAAAGCTAAAGGAAGGAGTGTTTGTTGGCCCTGATATAAGGAAACTCATTTCAGATGGAGCATTCGCTGAAACGATGTCTGAGAAGGAAAAAGAAGCCTGGGATTCCTTCAAGGATGTTGTTCTCAAATTTTTGGGGAACAGGCGGGATGAGAACTATAAGGATATTGTTGCCAGGATGCTCAATGCCTTCAAAGAACAAGGCTGTAACATGAGCCTGAAAGTCCATTTCTTGCACTCCCATGTGAACTACTTTCCCGAAAACCTGGGGGCGTACAGTGAAGAACAAGGTGAAAAGTTTCACCAGGACATCAAGGACGCAGAGAGAAGGTACCAAGGAAGATGGAACACCACTATGATGGCTGATTTCTGCTGGTTGCTGCTGCGGGAAACCCCAGATGAAAAATACGCCAAGCAGCGCACCAAGAGAAGCATTCGGGGGAAGAAGAAACGGGCCCACCAGGAGATTGATTGACCCAAGAATGACTTTAAAATCTAAACTGTGTTGACAAATATCGTGTTTTTACTAAACTTTGAAATAAAAATTTGCTAGTTATTACCACAGTGTCGGATCTCATTTATTAGAATTTTATTTTCACACCATCGGGTGTTTGTCTTCATGTATTGCAATGGTGCGCTTTGCGTTTTCTATTCTTACATACATACCTGTACAACATTTTTTGCACATTTCTTTGCTTTGCTTTGTGTCTAACCTCGCTCTTATATGCTCAATGTTTGTGCACATATATGTGGCTGTTTTAAGTGCAGACAATTTTGCTACCATCACAGTGTGTTTTGTTGACATTACTCTATTCTTATGTGCTGCCTTGTTACAATTTTCTTTATTCTTATTTGAATAACTACTAAACAATTAGTATAAAGAATTCATCCAAGAAACTTTTATCTCGATCGCACTCAATCTGAAACGTTCACCTCAAACTGCTAACCCAATGTAGCAAAAAATCTGTACGTGATGGAGCAAATTGGTTACCAGATTTGGATTCAGCGCACCAAAAAACGTAAAAATCAATCGAAACATTAGAGGCAGTTTAAAAAAAAATGTTTTTAGTGTACCTGTGTAATTAATGATAAATACCTTTGTCAGATCAAAAAAATCACAAAACTGCAAATTGTATCACGATCCAAACCGGACGTAAGCAACTGGGGTCAAAAATGACCCCACTGGTACTCTGTGCTGCAATTCATCACTAGCATCACCTAGCAGATGAAAATTATTCCTCTCATGGTGCAATATAAAGAGAATATTGACATGTGAAAAGTCATAAAAAGATTGCATACTTGAACAACTATTTTCCGAGATACGCGTTGTGAAACTTGCAATGGGGTCACTTTTGACACCATCAGTACTCCCAGGGTTAACAGGTGTTTGTTGTCCTGGATGAGCAATTCACCTGTGCTTGATAGCACCTGCAGCAATGTTTTCTTGTGGTCAGGGAGGCTGTAGAGTGATCTTCTGGCAGCAATGAAAGAGCAACAGCAGATGTCATCCAAACACCCATTCTGAAGAAGTCTGAGGGGCCTGTCCATTATGCAAGAGTGCTATTTGCACAGGGCCCTGCAGCTTGGAGGGGTCTGCACTACCAACATTACACAAATGCAGTTTATCTCCCATCAGTGGCAGCTTCAGAGGGATACACTCAGCCCCTATCTCATCTATGTACAGCTGGCCAGATGACTTCCACCGATTTTCCTTCCATCAGGTAGCTGTGTTCAAGTGTAGGGCACTGGCATGACGGGATTATGGCCATTTGGTACCTCCCAATGCCCAATGCACCTGTGCCCCACATTATTTATTTATTTATTTATTTAACCTGTTTTTTTTTTTATACTGCCTTATCCTGAAATCAAACGATTTACTTTGAACTCAGAACATGAACAGGGTACATTATAATTGGTTTGGGATATTGACAGGGGAGAACTATTTACTACTCATTCAACATATTTACATATCAACATGGATCTGTCCATTTGGATCTGGTTAGGTAATTGTGTCTGCCTGAGTGAATCATGGAGCCTATGGTTGGGGGCAGAGCAGCTGTAGGATTATGTGATGTGACCATAGTGCTCTATGAACAGAAATGTTTTAAGTGTTTTTTTTAAGTCCTTTATGTCTCTAATTGTGCATATATCTTCAGAGAGGGAGTTCCAAAGTTGTGGTGCTGATAGCAAAAATGCTCTTTTGGAAGTTGATTGCTTGCTTTTTCTGTGGTCAGGTGGGATGTTGATCATGTGTCTGTTGTTGGTTTTTCTAGGGCGGACGCTGTCTTCTTTTATGATTAGTGACTCGAGCACATCTGCCAGGGAGTGATGGATGAATTTAAAGATGTTTAGTATGGTTTTGAAATTGGCAAGTGCTTGAATTGGTAGCCAATGTAGTTGGTGCAATACTGGTCAATGTGGTCAGTTTTGCTGGTTCCACTGATGATTCGTGCTGTTGTGTTCTGAACCATTTGCAGTGGGTGTGTGACTTGTTTTGGGAGACCTTGGTATAGCGAGTTTCCATAGTGCATTCCTGAACAACAACACTCTTCCCCTCAGCAGCTGTACACAGGTGAGATGTAGCCTGGCAGGCCTCCTTTACAGCCAATCTGACATGCACAGCTCCCCTCAAGGGGCGAGGGGGGAGGCTAGGACTAAAAATGATCTGTTGGTGCAGGATTCCAGTTGTAGGTGGTGGATGTTAGGTAGACCCGGGTGGTGTCAGGAGCTGATGTTGGGGGAGGGCTAGAATGTGGTGGGGCAATGGGATGGATTAACATGCAGAGGGCAAACATTATTTGTTTGGGATCAGGGAGGGCTCTATGATTGTCAGAGTATTTGGAGAGTAGGTGCAGACTGAAGATGGTAGGGTGACATCTGTGTGGGCAACACAGGGATTAGATGAAGCTTTGTTGTAAAGATCAAAGGGGATGGTTCAGTATGTTGTAGCAGATGTAGAGGGAGAATGGCAGGAAACTAGAGATGAGAGGATAGGATAAATAGACAGCAGAATATGGAGAACTAGCAGAGGACATGATGAAACCAGATGAAGGTGACTTGGCCAGTTCACATGAATGCTCACATTTCCAAACCACAGGGTAAAGCATACCTGTTGTCTAAACGTTGTTTGTCTCCACTTTGTCTGGTTTGATATATGTGCACTGTTCATTTCTTTGCATTTTGTCCACTACCCAAGTCACTTACCTAACATTGTTCTCATCCCAATGTTGTTGAACATTTCAGATTTTGCTTTTTGAGTAAACAGTTTAACTGTTGACTTCCAGTTTGTACATTCTGATCCCTGGTTATTGGTTTGCTGATGACTATGATTAGCATGTTTAACACAGCTGAGGTAGTCTGCTCATGTTGCTTATGTGACAGTGGCATTTGTTCTCTTTCACCAGTAGGTGATGTGTTTTGCTAGGTAGAGTTTGGTCCTCTATAACTGATGGAACTGCATTTTTGATATGGCAGGTTTTGAATGTGTTTGACATGGGCATGGATTTTTGTGGTAGCATATTGACAGATGATCACTGGCATGTCTCTCATTAATCTGAGATCCTGAGGCTAGGGGACACATGGCATCAAAATCTGCTGTGTGTTCATTGCAATATTGTATCTGCTAGATGTTATAACATTATTTGTGTGTGTGAAAGAGAAGGGCAGGCTGCAATAGAGATGTATAAGCATGTACATCCAGACATTGTGTGTTACTTGGTGACCTGTCACATTTTCTTTCTGCAGGTGATGCTGGATATTGGTGTCAAGCCTGGTTGCTGACCCCTGTGAGTTTTTCACGGTCACCTGCAGAGATGGGGTACAATAAGGCCCATGCCTCCACCCGCTCTGTCATCGAGCACACCTTTGGCATGTTGTAGAGTCACTTCAGGTGTCTGGATAAGACTGGTGGGGCCTTACAATACCATCCCATGACTGTGGCACAGATAATTTTGTCCTGGTGCATCCTGCACAACATTGCTCTCAGGCACAATATCCCAGTCAACATTCATCCGTATCTTAAAGATGATCCTGTGTGCCCTCCTGTAGGTGACCGTGGATACACATGTGTGGGCACAGCAATCTGACAATGTCTAATCGAGCAGATCTCCTAATGTAAGTAATGTGTATGTGAGGAAATGCATATGTGTACAAATGTGCATACTATCCTGTGTGTTCAAGTCTGCAACCTAACATATGTGTGTCTACTGCAATATGAGACCAGTACAGACATGACACACTCTCTGCTCCCACCATCTGAACCACAGATCCACACTCACCATATGGCCGTCATATGAAGTCCTATATTGTACATGCAGCTGCTACACTGTGACATGTGCAAGAACATGTGCAACTGTTCGACAGATTGGGTGCACCTCTACTGTGACAGCTCCACATGATCACTCCTGCTCAGTCCTTCTTTAGCTGAACATATCAATAGTATGCTCACTGAAACATGACAAATTTTGGGCCTCTCCTATGCACAACACTGTACTAACAGTGACATTTGCAAACCACACTGTTACATTAACCTTGGGTGTCATCTGCACATTCTACTTACTGACAACAATCTCAGATGGAAAGGGTTTGTCAGGTCCATGTGCTACCACCTCCATCCCTCACCTTTTGGATTATCTTCCATTGCTGCTCCTTTGTCCTGTTTTGGGATTGCAGCCTTTTTCATATGTTACAGTGCATGCTTGTCACCTTACCACACCTTGGCTCCGTTAGCGCATGCTAACGGACATATAGGGTGCTTTACGCTGCCACGCCCCCCTACACACCCAGTGTGCTTTCTGCATGAAAACGCCTTATTGCTACCGTTAGCACAATCTACTGCATGCTGCTTTAGTAAACATACCTCTTAGTGACCTCCAATCTCTAGTAACAATCAATATAAAAAGGAGAGAAATAGATCTAAGGTAGGCAGACAATTAGGAGTCCACAATGATTTCCATACTTTCATCCTTTTTATTTGGCCATGAACATAGTTGAACACGAAATCCTGGATAATATATCTAAGGCAGGGTTGACATACAATGATCAGAAAGTCAGGTTTCGGTAATCAGTAAACCATGTCTAGTTGATTCAAAGTCAAAGATTGAATGGTGCCAAACCAAGGAAAGTAATGCCAGGTATAACAGGGCAGTGGATGGCTGCAGATGAAGGTAGCAACAAAGAGATAGTCTCAACATCTAATCAACTGGCCCCTTTCTGAAAGCCTCTAGAGAAAAACAAAGTAACATCCAGCCAGGGAAAGTGCCTCCAGGTAGGAACCAGGTGGTAGCTAGCTATAGAAAGAGACTGATGTCTGTATTAAGCTGTCAATATTGACTAATCATTTAAAATCTTAACAATACATGTTTATTTTAGGAAATGTATTGTATATATTATGGTATTTCTGCATAGTTCATGCAGTCCCTGTGTGTTTAAACTGGGTAGCTTCTCCTAGCATACATTTACAGAAAATAATACGGTGCAAAACATTCCTTGTTTAGGGGGTCAACTGTACTGCATACCAGTTAACAATTCATTATGCAGTTTTATGTGAACAATTTTCTAAATGTGTATTATGATAGAGGGAACAAGAAGGCCTGTAGGGGGAAAAAAAGCTCTATTTAATTAGATCATAAAAAAGAGACCTACAATATTTTATATAAACTTGGATATATTTAAAGGAGAAATGCTGTTTGGGGAAATTAAACCATGATTTAATTTTATACTGATACAGCAATACAAAGTATAGTGTGATAATTCATAAATTTGTTTTCTGATTGAATGGCCCAGAGAGGAGTCTGAATTATTTTATTGTTCAATACTGCTAGAGGGTGTTCAGAAAGCAATCTCCTTCACAATTGTTTCAAAGTACAACCAATATAAGATTTGGGAATAACAATTATCATATTTTCACATCTCATTAATCCCAATAGCATTGCTACCCTTTTAAGAAAACAGCATTTATAAGCCAGCTTATATAATGCAGAAAGATTTAGTTTTACCAGTCTTTTGCTGCTCTGCTGATGTCTTCAATGCTTGCTGTGGTTTTGAAATACTAACGGCCACTGCATGAATAAACAGGAACCCAAGAAGCAGTGAAGAATATACTCACTAATACAAGATATTGTTGCAAGGTTACAATGAGTAAACTAGCAATAATGAAACATATGTTATGAACAAAGTTACTTGTTTCATGCAGCTAGTGTTGCAGCTTAGTGAGCTGATCCCTAAATAACTGATGCGTTCAAGTGCAATAAGGTTTTTTCATGTAGTAAATGCCTAGTACAAAGTGCTAAACTTTTGTCATGTCTCTTAGGACGTCATGAATGGATTTATCGCAGATACAATAAGAAGGTCATTTTAGAAGCATCTCCATGTGGAAGTAGCAGCCTTTACACATGTAAACAAGGCAAGCAAACTAGGTGGTCGACCAGGGCAGCAGCTTCTGGAGAGCAGCAAAGATCAGCTACATAGTAATATAGTAACATAGTAAGTGACGGCAAATAAAGACCAGCATGGTCCATCTAGTCTGCCCAGCAAGATGGCAAGAGTAGGTGCACCTGTCGCTCTGTGCAGGCCACCCCTCCCCATGTTTTTGTTTTTGTTTAGGGGTGAACCCACCACTCCATGTAGGACACCCTTATTTGTTGAGACGCTAGATAGTTCAGAAGTTAGATGGTACAGTTTAGTTTGCTTTTATCCTGTTGCTGTAAAGGGATCCACTGTGTTTGTCCCATGCCGTTTTGAATTCCATCACCGTGTTTGCCCCCACCACTTCCATCGGGAGGGCATTCCAAGCATCCACCACCCTTTCATTGAAGAAATATTTCCTGACATTGCCTTTCAATTTACCACCTTGCAGCTTCATGTTATGCCCTCTAGTTTTACAGTTTCCCCGTCTTTGGAAGAGCTTTGTTTGTTCATCATTTCTCTTTAAGTATTTAAAGGTCTGAATCATATCTCCCCTGTCCCTCCTCTCCTCCAAAGTGTACATATTTAGGTCTTCAAGTCTCTTCTCATAAGGCTTCTGACGCAGGCTCCAAATCATTTTGGTCGCCTTTCTCTGAACAGTTTCCAGTCTTTTTACATCTTTTGCAAGATATGGTCTCCAAAACTGAACACAGTATTCCAAGTGAGGCCTCACCAGTGACTTGTACAGTGGCATAAGTACCTCTTCCTTTCTGCTGGTAATCCCTCTTTGTATGCAGCCCAACATCCTACTGGCTTTTGCCACCGCCTTGTCGCACTGTTTTGCCACCTTGAGATCATCAGAGATAATCACACCAAGGTCTTTCTCCTGAACCATGCATATCAACCTCTCACCCCATATCGTGTACTTTTCCCTTGGATTTCTGCTACCCAAGTGCATGACACTGCACGTTTTCACATTAAATCGTAGTTGCCAAGCATTAGACCAGTCTTCCAGCTTTTGTAGATCTTTCCTCATGCTAACCACTCCTTCGGGGGAGTCCACTCTGTTGCAAATTTTTGTGTCATCTGCAAAAAGACAGACTTTTCCATTCAGTCCTTCAGTAATATCACTCACAAATATATTGAACAGTGCCGGGCCCAGGACCGAACCCTGAGGCACCCCGCTAATCACCTTCCTCTCATCCGAGTGAGCTCCATGTACCATCACCTTCTGTTGTCTGTCAGTCAACCAATTTCTAATCCAGTTTACTATCTTGGGACCCATCCCCAAGCTACTGAGTTTATTGACAAGCCTCCTATGAGGAACAGTATCAAAGGCTTTGCTGAAATCCAGATAGATGGCATCCATTGCATGCCCCAGATCTAGTTCCTTGGTCACCCAATCAAAGCCAAACAATCAATGGGTCCTGGCAACCAAGCAAACACAGAGACTTATCAGTGCTTATTTTTATCTGCAGAAAGAATGGGCAATTTGCCAATAGTCCATTTATCCTTGAAAGTGGCTTTTGGAAATTTCTTTCTTTATGTATTTATCTAGAAAACAATGTGATTGATTTCAAGGTAGTGACATTTCAAGAGGCCAAAAAATCTACACATGTATTCTTCATCTTACAATAGGACTACTACTACTATTAATCATTTGTATAATGTACAAGGTATACGCAATGCTGTACAGAGATATGTAAGAGACTGCCCTTGCTCATAAGAGCTTATGATCTAGTCAAGGAAGACAACACAACAGCTTGGGACTAGTCTAGGGGAATGGTCAGGAAACAAATAGCTGGAAAGCCGGAGAGTAAGTGGATTAGGATCCAAAAGCAGTCTTGAAGAAGTGAGTTTTTAGCTTAGATTTGAAAGGGACAGAGATGGAGCCAGATGTACCAGCTGAGGTAGTTTGTTTCAAGCATAAGGAGCAACAAATGGAAAGACTGAAATCTGGAGTTAGCATTGGAAGAGAAGGGAACAGAGTTCCCAAGGAGAGGTGTAGGGAGAGATGAGAGATGAAAGGTAATGAGGAACAGCAGAATGGGTGCACTTATTGGTCTGTAGGAGAAGTTTAAACTGGATGCAGAAACAGATAGAGAGCTAATGAAGCAACTTGAGAAGAGGGGTTGCATGACCATAGTGAAATTGGCAGAAGATTAGCCATGCAGCTGAGTTTTGAACAGATTGAAGGGGAGAGATGATTCAGAGGGAGCCTAGCAAGGAGGAGGTTGAAATAGGCTAGATGGGAGGTGACTAAAGAGTGGATAAGATTCTTAATAGTATGTTCAAAAAGGAAGAGGTAAATTTTGCTGATGTTATAGAGACATATATGTGAAAAAACAAATTCCACACTGCATTCTGCATCAGCTTAGAGGCCTCCATAGATTCAAAAAAGAGCTAGGTATCCTGCTAAACACCATGGGCCCGAACTTTGATGGCATTTACACAGGCAGCTGCCCCAGTTGCCCATGTAAATGCCTTAACAAGGAATTTTTGAAGGTAAGTACATGGGTAGTGCCTTCAAAAATTCCCTGTTTTTTCTCTTACATGCCCCGATGCTATGCGGTTAGCGTCAGGGCATGTTGGGGGCATTCCGGGGTGGTGCAGAGGTGGGCCGAATTTAGATGCTACACGCTTAGCGCTCTGCACATTAAAGACAGGTGAGGGAAACCCTTTCCTAACTCTAAGATGCTAGGGCTAACCGTGTAGCATCAAAAAGTGTTGCTACACAGGTAGCTCCTATGGCCTCCTAGCTGTGAAGCGATACACAGATTTTTGATGCCGGGACCACATATGACTCCGGCATAGAAAATCCAGGTTAGGAGAGAGGGGCAGGCTAGGTGCGGACATGGTGAATAGCATTGTCTAGATCAATATCAGGCCCCATGTTCTCAACCACCTACAGGGGCTGGGCATGCAAGACAATCATTTGCCCAATACACTATGGGGTCATTCTGAACCTCGTTTAGCGGGTCTGGATGTCTGATCTGGATGTCCAGCCTTGCTAAATGCCTGGCCTGCATCCTAGAAACAGAGCTTCCCACATGTAAATCTGAGCTGTGCGGGGAGCTCTGCTTATGAGTGGGAGGGGACAGGCCGCCGATGGCGGCGCCATGACCCCGGAAGTACAGGGCCGATTCTGAGGTCAACCCTTTACGTCCAGGGTCAGCCATTTCTCGGGGGACTTAATCCATCTCAGAGGGTGAATAAGTCCCCCTAGTCAAAGCCTGATTGGGAGCCGGGCAACAGACCAGAGGTAAGGGGGGGGGGGGGGAGCAGGGTGTTCCTCTCAGCCCGGCCCTGATCACAGCAGGGCTGATCAGAGGTTGAGCTGTGGGGAAAAGCAGAATTCTGGGTCTGCTGGGGATCACAGCTCCTGCATGGAGCCACAGTGCTATGAAAACATGATGCCATGATGCCTCGGCTCCATGCAGGAGCCAGGTTGGGCTAGTCACGGAGTTCACTGGACATTTGGGTGGCCAGAGTCAGAGCACAGCCTGCACATCCAGGCCAGTAGACCCAATTCTGATCCCACGGGCATGTCTAGCCCCCGCAGGATCACAATCAGGTGCAAAAGGAGCACATCCAGATTCTGGCTCACCGGACAGTTGGGGAACACATAAACAGAATTGGCCTCCATGTTATCACCTTCAGGTCTGCCTGTCACTTGCTCCCCAGGAAAATGAGAAAAAGCATTTCATCTTCTACACGGTGACTTGTTTAGACAAGTGTTGTGGCTGCTCCCTTGCTAACTTATCAGGTAAGAGGCTGAGGGCTCAGCTTGTGAAGCAGTTTTCTTCTTTGCTGTAGCTTTCCTGTCATTACAATGCCTTCCCTTGAAAAGATATTGTTTCTGAAAATTATGCAACATGCAACTATTCAAAAGATGGTTCATTAAATTTCCTCTGGTAATGGCTTTCTGACAAATATCACTGATTCTCAAATAGTTCAAAATGCCTCCATGCTTCTGCTGTTTTATGGAACTTCCTATTTCTTTCCCTGGGGGCTGCTGTTGCTACTAAAATTGAGGTCGAGGATAGACCAGAAGATGAATGGACAGGGTTATCCCTCACACTGTCTGTAGGCTTCCTTGGCCTGCCAGTATCACTTCCTACCTCCTTATGGAGCTTAGCATGCAAACAGCAAGATTTCTCAGGCCCCTTCACCTACTGTATAAAATTTTAATGGGGAGAGTTACTAAGCTGGGCTAACATTAAATTCATTAATTCACTGTAATGCCTGTTTTTTAGTGCAGGTTCCATGTTATTCAATGGGACCTAATTATTAATGACATGCGTCAATGGTGAATTAAGGCACATTAATGTTAGCTCATCTTAGTAACTAGCCCTCTAAATATCAAAGGATTCTAGAAATCTATCACATAATGATTTATCAGATTCTATATCTTCTAAAACCCACTGTGTACACTAATCCACAGGGAACAGGATCAACCTCTAGATGTCCTCTGTTGGCAATTGCTTTATCTGATGCTTGTATTCCACAGTCTTTCCTCCTCTCCCTCTGCTTTCTTTTGTCCCTCTGGAGAGATACTGTAGGAGCAGACAGCTGCTTTTTCACATTTTCATCTCTCATCTGGAAGCTGCAGCAGTTGGTACTCTCCATTTAAAGAAATGTCTCTTTAGTTTGGCTGGTAGACTACATGGGATCTAAGATCGTCCTCTCTGTTTCTCTCTACTAGGGCTGCTACTGGAGCTACATTTCACAGGCGTGTCAACCTCTCCTAAGCTTCATCAACATCTAACCATTTCAAGCATTGCAATTTGGTCAGACCTGATTATAAGGTCTGTGGAGCAGGGACTCTTATATGAGCTTGTATATCGGTATGTTTACCTGGTAGCACTTTTGAAATGATTATTATTAGTGATAGTAGATAACAACAGGTCTACCTCTACATATCTGTGCTGCCTGTGCTCTTTGTTTATTTATTTTTTCTCTGACTTGATATGCAGGTTGGCTAGATAAGGCAGGCAAAGATATAATTTGAAAATAAACTTGGTGTGGAAGCAAAAACATATAATAAAACCTTTTTCAAGTACACTTGTAACAAACAACCTGCAAGAGAGTTGTTGGACCATTAAGTGATAGACAGGTAAAAGGAGTGCTAAGGGAGGACAAGTCCATAGAGGGGATATTGAATGAATTCTTTGCTTTGGTTTTTGCTGAAGAAGATGTAGGGAAGTTACCCATGCCTGAAATGGTATTTAAAGGTGATATATTGGAATAATTGAAAGAAATATCAATAAACCAATAAGATATATTACAACTATTTGATAAACAAAAGAGTAGTAAATCACCTGGACCAGAAGGTATACATCCGAGGATGTTGAAAGAATTGAAAGATAAGGTTCCAGATCTACTATTAGTAATCTATGAACCATCATTAAAATCATCTGTAGTACCTGAAGATTGGAGAATGGCCAATATAACACCAATTTTTAAAAAGGGTTCCTGGGATGATCCAGGAAACTACAGACCAGTGAGCCTGACATCAGTACCAGGCAAAATGGTAGAAACCATTATGAAGAATAAAATTACTGTAGATAGTCATGGTTTAATGAGAGAAAACCAACATAGATTTAATTAAGAAAACTCTTGGCTTACTAATCTATTATATTTTGTTGAAGGTGTGAACAAACAGGTAAACAGAGGTGAGCTGGTTGATATAGTGTACCTGGATTTTCAGAAAGCCTGTAACAAGGTCCCTCATGAAAGACTCTTGGTCAAATTAAAAAGTCATGAGATTGGAGGCAGGGTAGTATTGTGGATCAGGAACCAGTTAAAAGATAGAAAGCAGAAAGCATGGCTAAATGGCCAACTTTCTCAGTGGAGAAATGTGAATAGTGGAGTACCCCAGAGGTCTGTGCTGGGTCCGCTGACTTTTAACATATTCATAAATGACCTGGAAATGAGAATAATGAGTAAGTTGATCAAATTTGCAAATGACACAAAATTATTCAAAGTTGTTAAGACGCAAAAGGATTATAAAAAAGTGCAAGAGGAGCTTGATAAATTGGAAGACTGGATGTTCAAATGCCAGATGAAATTTAATGTGGAAAAGTACAAAGTTATGCACCTAGGAAAGAACAACCCAAACTACAGTTACACGATGCAAGGTTCCACATTATGAACCACTACTCAGAAACAAGATTTAGGTATCCTCGTTGATAATATATTGAAACCCTTTGAACAGTGAGCAGCAGTAGCCAAGAAAGCAAATAGAATGCTAGGAATCATAAAAAAAGGAATGGAGAATAAAACCAGGTATATTATAATGCATCTGTATCATTCCATAGTGCAACCTCACATTGGATATTGTGTGCAATTCTGGTCACCATATAGCAGAATTAGAAAAGGTAGAGAGAAGAGCCACCAAAATGGAAAAGGGGATTGAAAGATACTCCTATAGAGGAAGAACTTAAAAGATTAGGGATTATCAACTTGGAAAAGAGCTGGCTGAGGGAGGATATGATAGAGGTCTATAAATTAATGAATGGAATAGAATAGGTAAACATAGATTGGTTGTTTATATCATCAAAAAGTAGAAAGACTAGGGAATGCACAATGAAGCTACAATGTAGCCCATTTAAGACTATAAGATAAAATATTTTTTCACTGAATGCGTAATCAAAATCTGGAATTTGTTACCAGAGGATGTAGTAAAACCTGGAAGTGTAATTGAGTTTAACAAGGTTTGGACAAGGTTTCCTGGAGGAAAGGTCCATTATTAAAAAGGACCCAGGAAATCCACTGCTTGCCCCAGGACGAGCATTGTGGAACCTGTGTATCTTTTTGGGAACCTGCCAGGTACTTGTGACCTGGATTGGCCACTGTTGGAAATAGGATACTGGACTTGATGGACTTTGGTCTGACCCAGTATGACATTTCTTATGTTCTTATGTACAGAGCGTGAGTTATAAAACTCAGTTTTCTGTAGCAATGATACAGAAACAAATACTGAATTCATGTACTTCTTTACCCTATCCTATTTGGTATTCTCCTCTCACTATTCTCTAGCTGGCTCTAGCCCGACACCCAGAGAGTCTGAGATTTTTAAAAGTCAGTTTTCTATGACACTGAAAGAGAAACAGTGTTGCTACTTCATCTCCTTCTTTCTCCTTCTCTTTCTCTCTCAGAACCATGTCTGGGCTGCTATGATGCCTTTTCTTTTCTTTTTATACATTTTTGACTTTAGCAAAGTAATTTCTGAAGAAGACGGCACATTTCCTTCTGACCTTCTCTCTCTGAAGGCAGGAGAGAAAATGGTACTCTGCTAGTGCTTGCTTTCACTTTCCTGCTGATTTTGAAGAAGTGAGGATGGGATAGACTTCTTGTCAAAAAATTTCAATAGTGAAATGTCTGATAATTCTGCCTTCATATACACCCAAATTGACTCTGCTGTATCTGGCTTTATAGGCTTTATATCAAAGATATCAAAACTGAATGCTCATGAATGAGGATTTGTCTCATTCCACCCTATGACCATTCAGTTCATTTAAAGGTATACAACATGAGAATATCCTTGATAATCGTGATCGGTGGGCTGTGGTGATCGGACGCGGCGGTTGTGTGGTCAGAGAGGAAGGGAACAGAGGGCCTAGCAGGATAAAGGGAAAGTGAAGTCATATAACAAATAGAGGATTGAATTACATAAGAGGCAGGGACAGGTAGCGCGGCAGGTGGTGAGTTTGTTCAGCGAGGCTCTTCTGCGGGACGGCATTGCCGGCGAGCACGTGGCCGACGGAGGAGTAGTGGAGACAGCGCAGAGATCAGGAAGAGAAGGCAGTGTGCTTGGGGGCCATGCCACATCGAGCAACAAGGGCAAGTATGGGCGAGAGGGGAGGGGCAGGCAGGGCGGGGGGAGAGCAGGACCATTAATAGTGGGGGGGTGATGGGGCACATAGAGGGGCAGGAGGGGTTAGTAGGAGCAGTACGGGGGATCCTGAAAGGGGGGTGGGGGCTAGGGGGAGATGTAGAGGCAGAACGGTGGGTGGGCATAGAGGGGGGACCTGCAGAGTGGAGCAGGGCAGGGGATTCCACCAGAGCAGCACACGGGGTGTTGGTTGGGGAGCACGACTGGGTGGGCTTGGCAGAGGGAAGTGGGGGCCAGAGAAAGGGGGGGTGGGCTGCAGATACACAGACAACAAGAGGGTGGGAGAGTGGAACAAGGCAGGCTGAGGAGGGGGTGGCCTGTTATGATTTAGCATCGGGCATGGAGCCTCCAGCGGGAGTGGGAGTCAGTGTTCCTCGAGGTCAATTTCAAGGGCATTTTCCTTGGGCGGTGGGGGCATCTGAGAGAGTTCTAAGTGGGGCTGAGGCTTGGGAGCATTGGCGGGAAGGTGGACAAGGATCATCCCGGGGGGACTGGGTGGGTGCATGGTGACCGGCGTGGCAGTCTTTTTCCCCCTTCTGTTTTTTCATATATCCCACCTCAGGGAGCACCGTCTGCAGGGAGTGCGGGATCGAGCGGAATGAGGGCCGCAACGGCTATACAGAGTGAGGATACAGTGGGGGCGGTCATGTCCCAGACTGCTGCAGAATATCCTGAGCCTTCGCAAGAACAGCAGCAGTGTGGAGCGACATCAGGAGACCTGGAGCTGGCGGCTGGCTTATCTGTGGCTAGAGAAGGTGCATTAGGTGAGTCAAGGGCGGGGGTTCCCGAGCAGGGGAGATCAGGGAAGAAAGCCCATAGGAAAAGAAAATACTCCTGTAGGAGGCGGGTGAGTTCGAGTTCATCCTCTTCGTCATCGGGGGACTATGAGGGATGGGGGGGGGGTGCAGTCACAGGCTGTTAGTGTTGGGTTGGGGGGGACGGCAGTCACCCCGATGGTCTCTACGGCTTCCTATTCGGAATTGTGGGAGGGGGTGCCAAAAAAGCTTTTGACAGAAGATACGGAAGAGGCGTTACATTGATATATTCCAGTTGCTGGAGGACAGACAGAGGTCTGGGGAGAGCAAAAGGAAGAGGAAGGAGGACAAGAAAGCAGGTCGGGTCAAGAAAGTATCAAGAAATGTAGTAAATTTGGCAAGGGCATTTTTACGTCTGGCCAGTGTCTGGGGGCACAAGCATCCTTCCCATTACGGGATATTGTTGGCATATGCGGATTCCATCTTGGAAGCTGCGCAGACACATGAGGGATGGGCGTGGCTGAACTATGATGAAAAGTTCCGAGATAAGATGGAGGAGAGTAAATCTTTGTCGTGGGGCACGCAAGACATCAACCTGTGGCTGACTCAGATGTCGGCTAAGGTGGGTAGTGGGGGATTGGGGGGGACGAGAGGCAGGGCGGCTAATACCACAGGCGGGGGTGGTCCTTTTGTGCCGGGGGGAGTGGGCAGCAACAAAAAAGTGCAGGGGCCGGCGACGTGTGTTGGCGATATAACAAATCCTAATGCCCGTTCCCGGACTGCAAATTTCGCCATGCCTGTTCGGTGTGTAATGGGCCACACGCAGCAGTCAAATGCGTCAAAAGAGCCCCCCTACCCATTGGGGGACAGGCTGCAAAGTAGTGCGCAGCTCCCGACTGTTGCGGTGATGCCCATAAAGCTTGAAGCGTTGTGGCTGTGGCTGCAGCAGTATACTAGGCATAAGGAGAAGAAGGTGCTGGAGGAAGGTTTTATGTGGGTATTCCGCATTCCGGTACTGGGGGATGTGGTGGGGCTTAGGGCAAAGAATTTGCAGTCGGTGCGACGTTTTGCTAGTGTGGTGCGGGATAAATTGCGATCAGAAATCGAGTTGGGCAGAATTGCCGGCCCATTTGTGGAGGATCCTTTGGAGAATTTTGTGATTTCCGCGTTGGGAATTATTCTTAAAAAAGAGCCAGGAAAATTTAGATTAATTCACAATCTCTCTTTTCCGGAGGGGTTGTCGGTGAATGATCAAATCCCCAGGGAGTCCTGCACGGTTCCCTACGCGTCATTCGATTCGGCTGTGGCTCTGGTAAGAAAATGTGGTAGGGGGAGTTTACTGGCAAAAGTAGATATCGAGTCGGCATTTTGATTATTACCGCTACACCCTTCAGCTTTTCATTTACTGGGTTTTGCGTTCGAGGGGCAAGTTTATTACGATAAATGTATGCCTATGGGCTGCTTGGTGTCCTGTGCTTACTTCGAAAAGTTCAGTGCGTTCATGCATTGGGTGCTGGTTGCAAGGGTGGGTTGCGCGAATGTCGTGCACTATTTGGACGACTTTCTATTTGTGGGGGAGGCGGGGTCCAATAAGTGTCAGGAGTTGTTGGAGGGTTTTGTGGATTTGTCTAGGGACTGGGGGGTGCCATTAGCAGTTCATAAAACGGAGGGCCCGGCCACTACACTTACCTTTTTGGGTGTGGAGTTGGACACAGTGCAGATGGTGGCTCGTTTGCCTGAGAGCAAGATCGGGCACTTATGGGTGTTTTTTATTTTATTTAGACAGTTTTTGTATACCGCCGTATCCTTCAATCAAAGCGGTCACAACACAATTGGGGGATACATTTAACACACGGAGATATGAGACACATACACTAATACTTACAGGGAACATGGGCTATGGAGGGGTAAGTGGCTTGCCCAAGACCACAAGGAGCACCTGTGGGACTCCTTGTGGTGTTGGTGGCCAATGCGGTAGCATCCTGGAAGATGACATTACGGGAAATGCAGGCTTTGCTGGGATCCTTAAATTTTGCATGTAGGGTTATCCCAATGGGCCGTGTGTTTTCACGTCACTTGGCCATTGCCACAGCGGGCGTGAGCAAGCTGCATCATCGGATTCACATCTCGCAAGCCATGCGGGACGACCTCCGGGTCTGGGATACTTTTCTGAGGGAGTTTAATGGCACGGTGGTGCTGTGGGAGAAGGAAGTGTCAAGAGTGGATTTGGAGCTATTCACGGATGCAGCGGGGGGAGCCGGATTGGGGATTTATTTCGGTGGGGCTTGGTGTGCGGGAGAGTGCCGCAGGAGTGGAGGGATATGGGACTTACTAGCAATATAGCATTTTTGGAGTTGTTCCCATTGCTGGTGGTGCTGGAGTTGTGGCCTGACAGGTTGCAGCATCAGAAAGTAATATGGTGGTGTGATAATGCGGCTGTGGTAAGTGTGATTAATAATTACTCTCCGCGCTGCTTACGGGTGATGGCATTAATGCGGGAGGTGGTCCTGGTATGTTTACGTGGGAATGTGTTTGTTAGAGCTAAGCATATTCCGGGTTGTACTAACAGGATTGCTGATGCTCTCTCTCGTTTCAAGTGGGACCTGTTCAGAGACTTGGCACCAGAGGCGGACAAAGTGGGAAGGACAGTACCGGAGAGATTGTGGCAGGTTGGCCTGAAGGGATGCTGAGCCTACTGAGGAGTTCGGTGGCCCCAGCGACATGGGCAGCCTATCAGTGGGGGTGCGATAGCGTGATGGCCTTTCTGAAGATGACTGGATGGCAGTCAGGGGGGGTTTCGGACCAGCTCTTGGGGCGGTATGTAGTGTCTGCCAAGGAAGCTGGGGTGTCCAGGACAACGGTGCGCTCTCAGCTGGCGGGGTTCACCTTTTTTGCCAAGGCGTTAGGTTGGGAGCCTGCTGGCGGCGGGTTCTTGACACGAAGGTTGATGCACGGCTGGGAGTGTTCCTGCCTGGCTCCTGTGGATGGTAGGTGCCCGATAAATCATGGGTTGCTTGTCCGGCTGGTGGAGGTGTTGCTGGGAGTGACTAATTCCGACTACGAAGCAACTCTGTTTCGAACGGTTTTTATTATGGCCTTTTTTGGCGCCTTTAGGGTAGGTGAGCTGGTAGCTGACTCCACCAGAGTGGTGTCTAGGGGGGGTTTGCTGTTTAAGCATGTCCAATTGAAAGCTGGGCTGCTCTGTATCTGGTTGGCGCATTCTAAGACAGATCAGAAGGGTAAAGGATGTTGGATAATCTTGTCGGCGGTGCGTAGGTCGCCAACATGCCCGGTAGCAGCCATAGAGGCATACATGCGGAGTCACCCGCAAGTGCAGGGACGGTTTTTCCTGCACAAGGATTCGCTGCCTTTGTCCCGCTTCCAGTTTACAGTGGTGTTGCGCATGGCTCTGGCGATGGCGGGGGAGGATCCGCTGCTCTTTGCCCCGAATTCCTTCCGGATTGGTGTGGCTACGAGTGCGGCTGGGGCGGGATTGGGGAGTATGGAGATTCAGAGAATCGGCAGATGGCAGTCGAAGGCTTTTCAAGGGTACGTGCGGATATAAAAAAAAAAGAAAGAAAAATAAAACAACCAAAGCAGGACAAGGAAGATGGGGAGGGGTGAAGTCGAGTCTATTTTTTTTTGGAGATCCGGAGCAGGGCCCGATACATTGCTGGGTCGTCGGGCACTCTTTTGTTTATTGGGCAGGGCGGCGAGCAGCTCAGCAGCTAGTGGGTCCCAATCTAGGAGTGGATGACGGCGAGGTGACTGTCTTATGGCTGGGTGAGAGAGGGCTGCGGTGGCCCCAACTTTTGCCTTTGCTTCGGCACCTCAGGAGAGAGAGGGAAGCCCCGGCGCTGATATTGATGCATTTGGGCGGAAATAACTTGAGCGCATGGACCTGCAAGCAATTGATTCGAGCAGCAATCAGGGATTTGAGGGTGGTTCAACAAATGTTTATTGGCACTGTTATTTTATGGTCTGATATTATTTCAAGGCCTGCCTGTCGTGCGCAGAGGAGGTGGTCCAGAGGCTTAACTAAGATAAATAGGCAGATCGGACGATGGGTGTGTGAACATGGTGGTTTTCAAATCATGCATCCATGGGCCGATGTGGATTGTATGGGATTGTTTCGACAGGACGGGGTGCACTTATCCCCAGTGGGGATGGACCTCCTTCTGAATGACTGGCAGGAGGCGCTGGAGTATGTACTGGTGATGGGAGGTAGCCGGTCACAGATTTCGTAAGGGGGGGCGGCAGGGCGACGGACATCGTCCTTGCTGGTGGCGGGAACCTGGAGGGCCCGGAGTCCGGAGCCGGAGGTAATAATGGGGTGGGGTGAGGGGCCCCCTCCCGGGCATCCCTGTTGGGCTTTTGCTAGTCATATGGCTAAGCCGGGTAAGGGGCGGTGTGGTTAAGCTAGCCGTGGGGCTTGTCCTCGGCGGTGGCGGAGTAGAGGCTCGCCTTGCTAATCACATGGCGGGTGAGGCCGGATCCACCAGAATGATAGTTATGTTGAATTGCATTGGTTATTGTTCTAGTTCAAATAAAGCTGCGACCGGTTTTGAATTCCCAACTGGTATGTAAGACTATTTTTTGGGCGGTGTGTGTTTGGGGGTGTGGATTGGGGGAAAAAAGAAAGTAACGAGTAGTAAAGGGTAGGGGGGGTGGGTGAAAGGACGAGCACGGTCCGGCGTGCCTCGGTTATCATATTCTACCATCATTTGCAACATAGTGACATCACTAGCTTTCAAGGTATGAATCTCAGTGTCACCTACAGTCCATTCAGGGTATCTTTTTGAAATGTAAAGAATTCTTAAACTAAAGCCTGCATGTTTTCTACGATGGCTTCATTTTTGTGGAATGAACTTCCAGTATCATGACTATGACCATGATAGGACTTTCCAGTTTTGCTCACAGGTTCCATTTTTGATACTTTTGAATCTTTTATATTAGAGATTGCTGGTTTATGTTTGCTGCCCCGGGCAGCCCTTCTGAGGACTGGGAAGGCAAAAATGTTTTAAATAAATAAAACTAAATAGATAAATATGTGCCATCAGCTTTGTTATAGCACCAACAAAAATGTAAAAATAGTATTTGTAATCATATTTACACATTTTAGCAAGCTCTATTTGGCATTTTTGTGTGCATTGCTCTTCATCTATAGAACCACTCACATGTTAAATTGCTTAATGAGATGAAAAATCATGCAAACTATTAATGAGTCAGCAATAGCAAAAGTTGATGCAAAACAAAATGGTGCAGAGAGGTATAGTTTATTCTCATTGATGAAAATGTATTCTCAATGATGAAAACCTAAGCCTGCAAAGCTACTGTAACATTTAAATGAACTGTCAACACACACAATTTCTTATTCACAGTAGGCAAATTTCCATGAACCCATTAACTTCTTGGAATATTGAGCTCATTATTTGACTCATTGCGGTTCCTAGGGATTAAGGAAAGTTCCAGAATTAAAATATATATATACAGGGTGCCCCAAAAAAGTGAGAACATCTCGTAAATTAAAAGCTTAAATAGTTTACTTGTTTACCTTTTTTAGCTATATAACATCTTTATCTCAACAATTTCCGGTCTCCATCTTTTTTTTTTTTATTTGTCAATCGTTTACATCTGTCTTTTTGAATTTTTAAATAACTTTTTAAATGCTACGAGATGTTCTCACTTTTTTTGGGCCATCCTGTGTGTGTATATATATATATATATATATATATATATATATATATATATATATATATATATATATATATATTTATTTATTTATTTATTTATTTATTTATTTATTTTTTATTTTTTTTTTACTCAAAAGATTAAAATTTCTAAATGGGCAGGGAAGAGATTTAAGATGCCCAAACTTTTCATACACTATTAAGCTAAGTTTTGTCAGTATTTTATTTTCCTTTGCTTACCTTACGTAGATTGTAAGCCCTCTGGGGACAGAAAAATGCCCATTGTACCTGAAAGTAATGTGTTTTGAACTCTGAAAAAGGCGTGAGCTAAATCCAATTCCCCTCCCTTTTCACCTGCTTGTTGATGCTTCTGCAAAAAGGAAGAGAAAGGTAAGGTTAAAATATATTCTTCCACAGCTTTTTCCTCAATATTAGGCCAAGCTAAAAAGTGAAAGTTGGATTCCTATTGGTAGTGTACTTGGTAGTGAGGTCTCCAAAGAAAACCTCCTGAGTTCTGAAGCAAATCTAAATCAAAAGAGGAGTGTGACATGATTGTACTTTAACTGTGGCTTCCTGCACTAGCATTCTACCTCCACAAGGTAGCAAGGCATAACATGAAACTGGTATAAGCAAAGGCTTCCATAATTATGTTGGCTTTGCTACCACATGAAGATGAAGTCCTAGTTAAGAAACATAGAAACATGACAGTTGAAAAAGACCTTATGGCCTATCCAGTCTGTCCTTCCATACCAACTACTATAGCCTCCTTTTTTTCTTTAGAAATCTGTGTTTGTCCCATGTTTTCTTCAATTCAGATACTGTCCCCGTCTCTATTACCTCCACTGGGAGACTGTTCCATGCATCTACCGCCCTTTCTGAAAATAAATATTTCCACATATTACTCCTGAATCTATCCCCTTTCACCTTCATCCTATGCCTCCTCATTGCAGAGCTTTCTTTCAAATTGTAAGAGGCTCTCCTACTGTGCATTTATGCCACGGAGGTATTTAAATGTTTCTATCATTTCTCCTCTCTCCCGCCTTTCCTCCAGAGTAGACATATTGAGATCTTTATGTCTGTCCTTATTTGCCTTATGACAAAGCCCACTGACCATTTTGGTAGTCACCCTCTGCACCGACTTTATCTTATTTATATCTTTTTGAAGGTGTGTTCTCCAAATTTTCACGCAATATTCCAAATGAGGTCTCACCAAAGACTTAAATGGTGTCAAAGGCTTTACTGAACTCTAAGTACACCACATCTAGGGCTCTCTTTCAGTCCAATTCTCTGGTTGCCCAGTCAAAGAAATTAAATAGATTTCTCTGATAAGACTTGCCTCTAGTAAAACCACTATCCGCTATTTCAGCAGCCTTTCCATTAATTTACTCACCACAGAGGTCAGACTAACAGGCCTGTGGTTCTCAACCTCATCCTTACTTCTGCTTTTGAGTAAAGGGACCACATGTGTTTTTCTCAAATCCTCTGGGATGACTCCTGACTCTAAAGAAGTATTGAAAAGGTCAGACCGTGGAGCCGCTAAAACTTCCACAAGTTCCTTCAGTACTCTCTGATGTATCTCATCTGGCCCTATCACTTTGTCTACTTTTATGGGTATGTTTACTAAACCATCTTAACGTCGCAGCGGTGGTATTATCGCGTGATAAGTGACGTTATCACGCGATAATTATCGAGCGATAATGTCACTTATCGCGCGATAACGCGGCGGCGGCGGCGTTAAGGCACACTAATGCTGTGAAAAGATGGTCTAAAGGGTAGAGTAAGGCTTCCCAGAGGGTGTAGAGAAGGCGTCAATGGACAGAGAGTGGGTGGGGAGATACTCCAGGCACACTAACGCTGTGAAATTTGGGTCTGAACACTAACGCCAGTGAAATCCTCGCGTTAGGCACATTTGCAGTAAAGAGAAACCATTTCAGTCAGCAATGTGCAGCAAAGGCAGGGAAACCCAGAGAAGTGATAGTTGTGATACATGTGCAGGAACCAAAAAGGAAAATAAACATATAAAATGACCAGAACCACATTTAAAATCCCAATAACCAAGCTGGCCAATAGTGATATTAATGATAAACATAAAGCAACACTACTGACAAAGCGTAAAACTTAATATATCATGTTTGGAAGAGTCCATGCTCTGTCCCCCTACAAAGTGAATGATCCCACATTGAAATAGCGCTGATCAGGGTTTCTGTCATTTAGATTGGGCAGGTTTGTTATGGCGTGCACATGTGCAGCAACAGCAGAGTGGGCACGTAGGAAAGGGCAACTGTACTGATGCTGTAAATGGGATACAGGGGGCTGCAGGCGGCACATGCTGTGGTCCAGCTGGGGCACAGTGTGGATTAGGCAGATGCCTAGGTGGCACATAGGAATGCCAAAACTGTAAAGCAGCAAGACAGCAACTGTCGAGGGTCCAACATGGGCATGAGTGTGTTTCCCACAGTGTCACAGGGGATATTACCCAGCAGATACCCCCAAGGGCACATAACATTGGCAGGCGGTGCCGGGGGAAAGCGCGCATGTCCATGTAGGCACACCTACCCGAGAACCCACACCATAGGCAGATGCCTACCAGCACACTGGATGGCCTGGGACTGTGCACCACCAGCACCACTGGCATAATGGCATGGCAGCATGGTGGCGGAGGGGTGCTGGTGGCGGAGGGGGCAGTGGCATCTGCCCACAGCAGACCATGGCCTAGCCCCGTTTAGGTGGGTGCCATGCACTGCAACAGACAGGGTCTGTCTGACGAACAGTCATGGTATCCCCAGGGAATAATCTGTCCCTGTGGCAACAGTGCGGTGCAGTACACACAGCTAGTGTGTTCAGGAACAGAAGGTCACAAGTTCAAGTCCCAGCTGTGGCTCCTGCCAACCCTGTCCCCATATTTTACCCAGTACTAAACTGTGGTATTAAAGATAGAACCTTTATTTCAGATAAAATAAACATGCCTGAAACGCCTATATTTTACCCTACAGAGCACAGACAACATAAACATGTGCAATCCCTAGAGCAGAGTTTCCCAACTGCGGTCCTGGAGGACCAAACACCATTCAGGTTTCATGCTGCCTCTAATAAATGTGCCTATGCTGCATTAGTATGTGCCGCCCCCATTGTATGCAAATGTATCTCATGCATATTCATTAGGGACAGCATGAAAACCTGAACAGTGTTTGGCCCACCAGGACTGGAGTTGGGAACCTCTGCCCTAGAGCAGCGGCCAACAGGGGCATAAACACCCACATCCACAGGCTCCACTATCCAAAGCCTCATGGAGAGTCAAACTGATGGGCCCTGCGTGAAACAGCATCTCCCAATACTGGCACCTGCATACCTTAGCAATGCCGTCCTAAACTTGGGAACACATTCCACATATATCAAAAGGTTGCTATGATTAATGTCAGCTAACAAATCCTAAGTTAAATACAATTTGTTGATAGAGATTCATCATAGCAACCTTTCTGATATCTGTGGAGTGTGTTTCAGTTACTGATTCTGACAGTGTTTACCACCTCGTGGAGTGACCCTAACAGTAGTGAGTACCATAGCAATGCCCGCACTGTGCCCAGGACTGGTGTGGCAGCCTTGGCTGCCACAAACCTCTATATTTGCACAATGCTGGCATAGGTGTGGGAGTATGTGTATGTTTATCCAGTGTGTTGTGGCTGCCTACACCTTACTGAGCCCACATTGCTTGCACTGTTTCCAATGTTAGCCTGCCAATGTGCATAATGAGGAGCAAGGTACTGTGGGTATGGCCCAGACAGGGTGGCATGGGCACGATGCATTTGCACAGGGTATAGGGCTGGGACATTGTAGTGCCTGAGCACCACCTGCTCAGACAGAGTGGCCACAGCATGTCATGCTGGGAGGTCGCTCTCACCCTTACTGAGCAGTGACCACGGCATGGCTAGGTTCCCCCATTGGGCTTGTACAGTATTTTTCTCAAGTGATATTTTTGGGTTTTCGTTTTTGGGGCCCAAGCACTGATATATCTGTGTGGTGTGTGTGTTGACATCCCAGTTTTGGGTACACATAGTTCCTCCAGGAACATGCACTATGTACTAGCTAGCAGACTGTCTGCAGTTAGCGTCTGTATGGCTGCACCACCGTGCAGCAGGTGCGTACTGACTGCCCTCTGCTGGTGAATGTCAGATTGTAGTGGGGGGGCAACTGAGAAGACTAGGCCCACTACCAATCTGCCAGTGGCCCTGTCACAAGTGCAGATTTTCATCAGCTGTCTGTTTGCCACCAGGGCTTGGGTTGCTGGTACTACAGCCTGTCCTCATATACCTCCACTTCCCCCCTTGCAAAGGGTGAGAATGTGGGTCTGTTGTGGGCAGATTAAGTCCCCCACCCTGACCCAGAGAGGGTGGTTTACTAAGTACATTGTTGCCATGTGAGCCCTGACACACCCCTGCTCTGTAAACAGATGACCATAGCAAGCACAGTGGATATGCGCTATGTTGTGTGCATCACGGTCCACAAGGGCCAGATATGACTGACAATTACAAACGGACACGGAGACCTTCTAAAGGTGTCTGCAACAAATACCTGTCATACATTGGCACTAATAGAGACTTGCAGCACAGCCCACCTCAACCAACCCAGGTACTGCAGACCTGGTGCTGGCCACTCCACCTCACCCTCAGGGTGAGCACAGAACTCACTCATTGGCATGGCCTGTGGGTACTCTGTGCCAGTAACACGCACGGTCATTCCCCCCTACCAAGCTGACGTGCTGTAGAGGTGCATACCCCATCTGGTGAGCAGATGTAGACTGCTGTTCTGCATGTGAATTGCTTTATGGGTACTGTTGGTTCTATCCTATCCTGCTAGCCACAGCAGACAGTTTTACGGTGATGTGCATTCTTTCTGTAGCCATCCATTGGTCTTGTAACTCCCATAGTGATGTAGCACAATGGTTAAGGCAATGACCTCAATCGCAGAGGTCGTGGGTTTGATTCCTCTCTATTCCCCCTTTTTTTTAATGGCTGTCCTAAACAACTATGTTTCATTCTTGTAACAGTCATATCTGTGCAGATTTGTGCTGCCACCACATTATGCCCTCATCACTGTTGCCATCCATCCTTCTGTCCGTCTATGTGTATGTGCCAGCTGTGTGGCATCCTGCCCTAATGTGCAGGCTGCTACCCCCATGTCCTGCACTGGCACACTTTTCTGCATTGCGGCTCTTCATGCTTGCCTCTCCTGTGTCTGCTCTGCATGGCACTGCTCTCCTCTGTCCTCCTTTCATTACACTTATCCTGCCACCTCTACCTCCTCTGGTGGACATGTATTCTCATCCTCTGCCACACACTGTCATTGTTGCACTGTACATTATCATCACCCTGTATATTGGTACAGCTGCCCCTGATATGTTTGTCCAATTTTCCTGCTGCCACATGGGCTGCAAGCAGATTTGGCTGGTCCATGAGCTCTGCAATCTACTTCCTTCCATCACTTGTTCATTGCCTTTCCTTGGTGCTCTGTGCAGTGTTATGGTTACATCTGTGTTTGAGCCATACATTTCATGTTTGTGACTTTGGGGCACTTTTGTGCCCCTGGGCATCATCTCCTGTGTCACCTTGGCATCCCTGGGGCATCTTTTGTGGCACCTTATGTTTGGCCAGCTATGGGGTGCCTTATATGCTGCCTTGGAGGGTGCCAACTTTTCCTGCCGCCCTCTGGGGCATATTATGGCCTGCCTTGCATGATGTGATGCTTTATGATGTGTCTTATGGTGCACCCTAAAAGGTGCATTAGGTTGCGGCACTGGGGTGAGGCTTTTTTGGCTGGCAGTGCAAATTGTTGGGATTTGTCTGACTGTTACAAGCAGGAAAAGGGATTGCCTCAGACGGTCTTTTAACTGAGCCCACTGGGGAGCAAACTCATGACCACTGTATCAGCAGTTAATGTATTAACCATTGTGCTATACCTCTGTTGCTGGGTTTGCAGGTCAGCGCACCTAATTAAGGCTAACGTGTGTTAATGTGTCACGGCTCCCTCTATCGCACGATAATGGACTTTATCGCACGATAACCGGAAATGACACCTTAAGACCGGAATGCCCACTATCTTATACGGCATTCATCACAGTAAGACTGCAATCACGCCAGTAACATTAAGACGGTTTTGTAAACATACCCCTTAGTTTAGCTAGTTCCTCACAAACACAAACTTCTGAAAATCATGCAGAAGTAATGTGATCTTTGCAGCCTTATCATGGTAGTTCAGGGATCTATGCTGAAATATCAGTTTATGGTTCAAAGCTAGTCAAAGTGATAACATGCCTTTATTTGTGCATTGGCCCCTTTGCCTGTCCTGCCATTTCAATCTGAAAGAAAGGGAGAGAAGAATCTGTTAGCTGTTCATCAGATTCCTAATCTTAAGGAATTATCAAATGTGATTACCCACTTTGAAATAGACATGGATGGCCAGAGGATTTGGAGGCCTTTATAAAAGGGACAGAAATAAACAAACATTCTATGCAAGAACAAACTTTAACAGACAATGTCAAACATATGGAAACCTTAAATAGTAGGATGAAAAACATTGCTATCTGGATAGAAACATAGAAACATAGAAACATGACGACAGAAAAAGACCACAAGGCCCATCTAGTCTGTCCTTCCATAACAACAACTACAACAGTCCACTTTTTACCTTTAGAGATCCTCTGTGTTGGTCCCATGCTTTTTTGAATTCAGTTACTGTCCTCATCTCCACCACCTCCACTGGGAGACTATTCCACGGATCCACTACTCTTTCCGTAAAGAAATATTTCCGCATATCACTCCTGAATCTATCTCCCTTCACCCTCATCCCATGTCCCCTCGTAGCAGAACTTGCTTTCAATTGAAAGAGGCTCTCTCCCTGAACATTTATGCCACGGAGGTATTTAAACATCTCAATCATATCACCTCTATCCCGCATTGAAAAGGTCAGTCAGTGGAGTTGCTAGAACATCCCCAAGTTCCCTCAGTATTCTAGGGTGTATCCCATCCGGTCCCATCGCTTTGTCTACTTTAAGTTGAGCTAGTTTCTCACGAACACAGTCTTTTGAAAATTGTTCAAGATGTCCCTCGCTTCTGTTCCTATTTGTGGGTGTTTTCTGAGGTCCTGCTCCTGGTTCTTCATCTGTGAACACAGAACAAAAATATTTGTTAAGCAATTCCGCTTTATCCTTATCAGCTTCTACATATTCCCCCCCTGCACCCTTGAGTCTGACAATACCACTTTTGCCCTTCCTCTTCTCACTAATATATCTGAAAAATGTCTTATCCCCCCATTTTATTGCATTGGCTATTTCCTCCTCCTTTTGAATCTTTGCCTTCTTGACTATTTTGCTAGCTTCTCTAAGTTTTTCCAAATACAGATGCCTGTCTTCCTCTCTCTGTGATCTCTTGTATTTCATGAAGGCCTCCCTCTTTTTCTTCACTTTTTCAGCTACTTCCTTCGAAAACCATAGCGGTCTCCTGTTCCTTTTGCCTTTATTTACCATTTTAACAAAAAGGTTGGTTGCCTTTAAAATACCCCCTTTCAGTTTTGCCCACTGTTTTTCTACATCCCCCAGCTGTTCCCATCCCACTAACGACTCCCTGAGGTATTGGCCCATCTTTGCAAAGATAGTCTTCCTAAAGTCTAAGATCTTCACCTTGGAATGGATTCTAACAGCCCTAGTCCTAATACTGAACCACACCATCTGGTGATCACTGGATGCAAAATGATCTCCCACTACAACATCAGAAACACTTTCACCATTGGTAAGCACCAAGTCCAGTATGGCCCCTTCACGTGTGGGGTCTGTTACCAATTGCCTGAATAATTCTCCGTGTAGAGAATCCAGGATCTCCTTATTTCTAGATGATACTGCAGCAGGAATGTGCCAATCAACATCTGGCATATTGAAATCTCCTAGCAGTAGCACTTCCCCTTTCCTAGCAATGCTGCGTATGTCTTCAATTAACTCTCTGTCCACCTCTTCCTCTTGTGAGGGAGGTCTGTATATCACACCAATGCAAATAGATTTCTCTTTCCCTCTTTCTAGTTTAACCCACAATGCCTCCTTTCTCCCTTTTAAGCTCTGTAATTCCAAAGCTTTAATAGTAGTTTGTACATATAGTGCCACTCCTCCTCCCCTTCTTCCTACCCTGTCCTTTCTGAATAAAGTATAGCCAGGTATAGTTACATCCCAGTCATGGTTTTCTGTGAACCATGTTTCTGTAACTGCCACTAAATCCAAGTCAGCCACTCCCACCAAAGCTTCAACTTCAGGGATCTTATTTCCCATGCTACAGGCATTAATACACACTGCTTTCCATATATTACCCCTGTTACCCATTTCCATAAAGGTATTTAATGTATCACCTACCTGGGGGCTTTCACTTATCTGGGGGCTTTCTTCACCCATCCCCAACGAATCTAGTTTAAAGCCCTCTTCAGTAGATTAGCCAGTCTACTACCAAAGATGCGTTGACCTTTCTTGGACAGATGGATGCCATCTCTGCTCTGCAACCCTTGGAAGAGCATCCCATGGTCTAGGAAACCAAAACGCTCTCGAAGACACCATCCACGCAGCCATGCATTCATCTCCAGTATGCGAGCCTCTCTGCCTTGGCCTTTACCCTCAACAGGGAGGATTGAAGAGAACACCACCTGTGCACCTACCTGCTTCACCCTCTGTCCCAGAGCCATGAAGTCACTTTTGATACGTTCCGAGGTATACCTGGCAGTATCATTTGTTCCAACATGGATTAGAAACATTGGGTAATAGTCAGTGGGCTTGATGAGTCTCGGAAAACTCTCCGTAACATCTTGGATCTTGGCACCAGGCAGACAGCATACCTCTCTGGACATCAAGTCTGGTCGGCAGATGGACGCCTCAGTACCCCTCAGAAGAGAGTCTCCAACCACCACTACCCTTCGTTTCCTTCTGGTCACTGATTCCGCAACTATGGGGTACTTGAACTCTGGTTCTTCCCTTTCCAGGGATGCTTTCACCTCCTCCACTTCCAGGGCTGCATAATGGTTCTTCAATTCAAGGGCTGGAGAAGTTGGATTGGTGATTTTGCAGGCTCTGGTGACTTTTGTCCAACCATCGACATTCTGTTGGCACCCATCTTCTCCTGTGCTGGAGAGCCTGGTTGCTGCAAGAAGCATCTCATCAATGTACTTCTCACTGTCTTGAATGCTCCTCAGCCTCGCCACCTCCTCTCTGAGTTCCTCCACTTGTTTCCTCAGAGCTTTAGCATGGAGGCACCCTGCACATGGAACCGGTTCTTCAACTGGCATTAGGACCTCTGTCTGGACCGAGGCAGAAGCTGTAACGGGGGCAACAGCTTTAGCAATACAATTTTTTCCAGCATTTGTTCTGTTTGTGGAGCTTAGGTATCTGTTAAAGCAAAAGAGAGAGATCTACCAAGTACCAGCTGGTTTCGCAGCTGTCCTTTCAGAGAAAAAGCAGTTAAATCTGTTTAATTATATTCAAAATGTGCTGGTCCAATTCACTGTGATTTGTTAAAGGGGGAGGTGCCCTATAAAGCAAGACTGCTCACTAGGGGTGGGTGGGAGTCGGGGTGGCTAGGGAGGGAACTAACACCTGATTAGGTGTTAGCAGTTTCTGAACCTGAGGAGGTTACAGAGTTCAGCAACCTTCTGTGCTCAAGTAAAGTTCCCCTAAAACAGCAAAAATGAAAGTAACCTTGCTTTAAAAAATATACACAAAACCCTTTTAAGAGCTCCCAGTCAGAGAGCTAGCAATGTAATAAAAAAACCAAACAAAGAAACCCTCAAATCCTTACCTACTGTTTGATGTGTGGAGCCCTGGTTAGAAAAGCCTTGGATAACACCAAGTGACCAGCACTGAATCTCTGGATACCCGCACTGAATATCTGGATTCTATTAAAATACCCCAACTAGGGTTAAAAAGATTCTGATCACAGAGTTTAAATATTACTCCAAATAAATCTACCTGATAGTGTAATTTGTTTTACAGTTGGATAAAGAAACCACTTAAAAGCAATTTTCATTATGAGAGCAATTTTCAAAGCTTTCCCCTCTGGTAACCAAGGACCAATCCTTACTGAAAATTGTCTAACCACCTCTGGGTAAAATTGCTTGCATGGTTCACAGCACAGATCAGGCACATCAAACTGCATCCTACTCCTCTGGTGCCTGAGGTCCCACTGATGCTTTGAACCATGAGAAAAGGAGTAGGGAATGGGGGTAAACAGAGGGGAATGAAGATGTGAAGATGCGCAGGGCTTGAGTCAGAAGAGTGATTATAACCTACTCTATCCTCTCTTCTCTCTGGATGTCTCCCCTAAGGCACCATCACCTTATTTATTTATTTATTTTAACGTTTTTTATATACCACTTTATCTGTTAGTCCTCTGACTAATAGATAAATCACCTGACTTTTCTCCTCATCTTATCCCTCAGTCTGATCTTCCCTCATTCCTTCTCTCTCTCTTCCTTCTTATTCTTATTTTCCTTCCTTCTTGTCAGTTGTTATCTTTCACCACCCTTCTCTTCTTTCCTTTTCTTCAATGAGATCCTCCCAGCACTGACACCTTAAATTCCCAAGTAACTACATTATTTATTTTCATCAGTGCAGTTTACATTGAACAGGGCATTATAACTTGGAGATAACTATTTTACAGGGAACAGGGGCTATGGAGGATTAAGTGGTTTTCTCAAGACCACAAGGAGCAACTGTGGGACTAGAAACCCCAGTCCTTCCAGCCCAAGGTTGCTGTCCTCTAGTGGGATTTGAACCCCCCCAGCCTTCCAGCCTGAAGTACCTTGCCCCAACCACTAGGCCACTACTCCACTCCATTATCAGACAGTTAAAGTTGGAAGCTAACTTGACTTTCATTATTCAAAATATAGTTATGTAAGTATCATTTGGATAATAAAAGTCAAGTTAGCTTCCAATATACAGTACAATATTCTACTGAACTTGTCTCTTTGGCAGCTCCTTGGCCCATATGGAAAGCTGCTTCCCCAACTAAGCAGCAGTGGATAGAGAGCATCTTGATTCCTCTCCAGGGCAGCCACACGTGGAGGCACATTCTATCGTGTGTGTCTAGGCCCTTGTGCATCCGATCAGAATTGGGACGCCCAGGGGTAGACCCGATTCTGATCCCATGAGGCTAGATGTGCCCTGCAGGATCAGAATTGGGTCTAGGGCCTGTATGTGCAGGCTGGGACCCAATTCCAATAGGCCTGCATGTACAGCCATCTGCCCGGCTACTTCAGTGAGACTCCAGAATGGAGCCGTGGTGCTATGGCATCCCATTGCCATGGCACCACAGCTCCATTAAGGAGCCATGATCCCCAGCCACTGACCACAATCTTCTTTCCACACAGCCCAACCCCCAATCTGGCCTTCTATGACCAGGGTCAGACTGCAGGAATCCCCTGCACCCCCTTACCTTTCTACCACTGCCTGGGACTGTATCACCCGACATCCAGGGGGACTTATTCCACCTCAAAGGTGTAATAAGCCCCCTGTCCAGTTTGCCAACCCTGGAAGTACAAGGCTAACCTTAGAATCGTCCCTGTACATCTGGCGGTCATAGACCGCCCATGCCCTGACCTCCTCCACCTATGGAATGCCCCCTTCCACCTCCATCTAAGCTTCCCCATACAAATGCCTTGCCAGGCTTTTGTCAGGGATGGCAGGGGGTGAATAGTTGAGATGGACATCCCAACAGGATGTCCATCCCGCTATTTGCAAGATAGAATAGACCCCATAGTGAACATCTGGAGGAGTCCAGGTCTTTTCTCTGGCTGACAGATCTCAAGGAGTACATATGTTTATTTATTTACTCACTCACTCCCATGGCAGCTTCCCATAGTAGTACCAATGGGGCTCTTAATAAAGTTTAAGTGAGGTTGCACCCGTCAAATAGTGGATGGAGATAGAGGCTAAATGGCAGAGTGCTTTGCCCTATAAGAAGCTCTGTGCAGCCACATGCTCCTCAGTATTTCAGTAACAAAACAATGGGAAAAGAACAGATAATCCCAAAACCTCCTTTAGGCAAACAGCCACACATGCAAGAAACAGAAGCAAAAGAGTAACAGGTGCCCTCCTAAAGAAGGCGCTCACAAATAGAACTGAAGAATCCATGGTCAGACTCTCGACTACTCTGGTTGGATTCTAGTAAAGAAAATAATTAGGAAGGACCAGATTTTTCCATCCTTTTAATCTACCAAACTAGTGTGGGTATATAACCATCCCTATGGGATATAACAAAGCAATTCTTATATTAGATGGGATGAAAACACATCTGGCTCTAAGCTCAGCAGCCTCCAAAAGCTGCATTACTTTTGCCCTGTACATCCAGCCTGTACTGCCTAGAAAAAAAATGCAATAGTTTTACCAAAGGACGATTATGCCAAACAAATCTGATTGATTTCTTTGACTGGGTGACCAGAGAATTGATCAAGGGCATGCGATGGATATGATCTGCCTAGGTTTCAGCAAAACCTCATAGGAGGCTTGTAAATAAACTGAACATCCTGGGGATGAGTCCCAAAATGAAGAACTGGATCAGAAATTGGTTGACTGATAGATGACAGAAAGTGATGTTAAACATATCTCACTTGGATGAAAGGAAGGAGATTAGTGGTGTGCCCCAGAGATCGGTCCTGGGACTGGTGCTGTGCAATGTATTGTGAGTGATATTGTTGAAGGACTGAATGGAAAGTCTGACTTTTTTTTGCAGATGACATGAAAATTTGGAACAGAGTGGACTCCCCTGAGAAAGTGGATATTATGAGGAAAGATCTACAAAAGCTGGAAGAATGGTCTAATGTGTGGCAGTTAAGATTTAATGTGAAAAAATGCAGTGTCATGTACTTGGGATGCAGAAATCTAAGGGAATTATATGTGATAAGGGGTGTGTGTGCACGGACCAGGAGAAGGACTTCAGAGTGATTGTTTCTGAGAATCTCAAGGCGACGAAACAGTGTGACAAGATTGTGACCAAAGTCAGAAGGATGCTGGGCTGCATACAGAGAAGAATGATCAGCTGAAAGGAGGAGGTATTAATTCCACTGTACAAGTTGCTGGTGAGGCCTCACTTGGAGTATTGTGTTCAGTTTTGGAGGCCATATCTCACAAAGGATATAAAAAGACTTGAAATGGTTTAGAGGAAGGAGACCAAAATGATTTGGAGCCTGCGCCAGAAGACGTATCAGAATAGACTTGAAGACCTCAATATGTATATGCTAGAGAAGAGAAGGGACAGGGAAGATATGATACAGACCTTTAAATACTTAAAAGGTATTAATTAACAAACAAACCTTTTTCAAAGACGGGGAAGCTATAAAACTAGAGGGCATAACATGAAGCTGCAAGGGGGTATACTGAAAGGCAACGTTAGGAAATACTTTTTCACTGAAAGGGTGATGGATGCTTGGAATGTACTCCTGATGGAAGTGGTGGAGGCAAATACAGTGACAGAATTCAAAATGGCATGGGACAGAGGATAAAATCAAAATAAACAACTATTTCTTATATCTCAACAAATATGGGTGATATGCATGGAGAGGTGGGGTGCACCCTTAAACAAAGGCATGGGGAGGGGTGACCTGCATGGAGTGGCAGGTGCGCCTACTCTTGCCACATTGCTGGGCAGACTAAATGGACCAAACTGGTCTTTATCTGCCATCATACACTATTGGGTATGTTTACTAAGGAGCGGCAATGTATCATTGGTAACATTACAATGCAGTAACGTTACCGGCAGCGATAACTGTCCCAGAGGGTGGAGAGAGGCTCCTGCTACACTAACATTGGAACATTAACGCTGGGACGTTACCACCAGTGAAAACCTGTCGGTAAATGCACATTTGCAGGAGAGAGAGACTATTTCAATGTCAGCAATGTAGAGCACAGACAGGGAGCCCTAAAACAGTGATAGTAGTGCCCATTTGCAGCAACAGCATAGTGCCCAAGTATGAAAGGGCACTATGGTGATGGTGCAAATGGGGCAAAGGCGGCTGAAGGCGGGACATGCAGTGCGTGCAATTGGGGCACAGGGTGGACGAGGCTGTCGCCTAAGTGGCACATAGGAACACAGAAACTGGAAATCAGCAAGACAGTGTCTGATCAAAGTCAAACATGCCCAGTTCTCTGTGTTCCACAGTGTCCCATTCAGTGGATACATACCCAGCATGTATCCCAGACATCACACAGGAACCACAATGCCTGTAATGGGGCAAGCAGTGCACATCTGGGGACCACTCTAACAAAGGGTCTACCGACCTTCCCCAGGATAAGTCCCAAACTGTACGTAAATCCAGCTAAATGAACAAATTTCACTACAGCCCCTGGTAAAGCAGTGCAGAGTGTGAACACATGTTGGCTGAAATATGTATACACCCAGTTATCCAAACTGGATACACTGTACCCACATTGCATGCCCTAGCCCTTCCACAGTGTACTGGCATAACACCATCTACCTACGTTTACCAGGTCCACCCTAGCGAATAGTTGCTAGATCACCAACTTGACCACCCCCCCCCAGTCATCTCTCCCCCATGTGGAAGGGAAATAACATTGGCAGGCGATGATGGGGGGGATGTGTGGATGTCCAAGTCCATGTATGCCTCCCCACCTCAGACCATGCACCCTAGACACCCACCTATCTGCACATCGGATGGCCTAGGACTGCGCACTACCAGCACCGACAGCATATGGGCATGTCAGTATGGTGGGTGGGGGGTGGCAGAGGAGGAAGTGGCACCCACCTGCAGTGGCCCAAGGCCATGCCTATTCCAGTGTGTGGTGTACAGTGCAACAAACAAGATCTGTCTGATGAAAGCAAAGGTAGCCCCAGGTAGTACTGTGCTTCTATGGCAACAGTGTGGTGAAGTATGCACAGCCAGTGTGTTGTGAAGCAAAGAGTCGCAGGTCCAGGTCCCAGATGTGGATGTTGCAGAGTTTGTCCCTACATTTTACCCAACATTGCAGATATATAACATCAACAGGGGAAGGCTACAAACACCCACAGACAGACTCCACTATCCAAAGCTTCATGGAGAGTCAGGCTGTTGACCCCAGCATGGAGCAGCAGCTATCACCAGAACACTACCACTGGCTCCAGCACACCTTAGCAATGCCTGCACTATGATCAGGACCAGTGTGGCAGGCAGGGTTGCCATCCACCCCTATCTTTGCACAATGCTGAAATAGGAGTGTGTTTGTGTGCATGTCTATCCATTGTTTTGTGGCCTCCTACACCTCACCGGGCCCACTGTTCCCAGCATTAGCCTGCAATTTTGCATACTGAAGAGCAAGGTATTGTGGGTATGGCCTAGACAGAGTGGATTGGGCAGGATGTGTCTGCATTGGGGGTAGGACAATGGCTGCCTCTTCGTAGTGCCCAACCACCACGTGCATGGAGAGAGTGGCCACAGCAGGTCCTACTGGGAGGACATGCTCACTCTGACCGAGCAGTGACCATGGCATGGCTATGTTCCCACATAGTGCTCTGTAGCACCTGTTTCTAATGATATCTGTGTGCTTCCTGTTCTGTGACTCAATCACTGAAGTATCTGTTGGGTGCATATAGTTTTTCTGTGAACATGCAATATAGACTGGCTAGCAGACTGTTTGCAGTTAGTATGGCTGCAACACCTGGTGGGGTGCAGCAGGTACAGTCTGGCTATGCCTTTTTCTGGTGAACCTCAGACCCTGGTAGGGGGCAGCTCAGGCTTTCCTGTACTACTGCTGGGCTGCTAGTGCCCTAGTAGCAGATACAGATCTCCCCCTCCCCAGACCAATAGCTTTTGGGCTGAGGTTGCTGGTCCCTCCACTGCCTCAATTACAAAATTGTTTATTGTGGGCAAGGAAGATATATTGCAAACCACTTTGACCCTGAGAGTGTTGTATATGAAACTCATGTGAGTCTAGACACCCCTCTGCCCTGATCATAGGTGGCTATGGAAGCCGCATTGTAACAGTGGGTATGCATTATTCTGGGTGGATAACAGTCCACCAGGGCTGAATGTAACTGGGACATACAGATGGACACAGAGCGACTCTAGGTTTCACTGCAGGGAACGCTTACCACACACAGATAGCAATGAGGATCTGCAGCAGAAACTACCTCTAGCACCACAGGTACTGTGGACCTGGTGTTGGGTGACCATCCTCACCCTCAGGTTAAAAAAGAACCTGCGCAGTGGCATGGGCTGTAGCTGCTCTGTGCCAGTATCAAACGCTGTCAGTTCTTCTTACCAAGATGAGGTATTGGAGAGGTGCATTCTCCATTTGGTGATCAGCTGTAGACTGCTGTTCTGCATGTGCATTGCATCATGGGTACTGGTGGGGTAACCTATCCTGTCACACACAGCAGACATTTTGTGCAGTGACCTGCAGTCTTTCTGTTTCCAGCCATTGCTGTATAAAGAGCCATGGAGATGCAGCCTACTGGTTAGTATAATGACTTCTTAGACAAGGGTCAGGAGTTCAATTCCACTTTGTTCTCATGTTTTCTGCCTGTCCTACTCAAATCATTTTCATGCCTGTCACAGTTACATCTCTGTAGATCTGTGCTGCCAGCCCATAACATAACATTCTCACCTCAGTTGCCAACCATCCATCAGCTCATCTATCTGCTTCTGTCTGTTGTGTAGAGTCCTGTCATCTTGTGCAGGCTGCTACCCCATGACCTGCACTGGTACCCTTTTCTGCATTGCGGCTCTTCGTGCTTGCCTCGCCTGTGCCTGATCTGCAGGGCACCACTATTCCTCTGTCCTCCTATCATTGCAAATATCCTGCCACCTCTGCCTCCACTGAGGGACACGTATTCCCATCCTCTGCCACCCACTGTCATTGCAGCACTTTACATTGCCAACACCCTGTACATCGGTACAGCTGCCTCCAACATGTTTGTCCACTTTACCTGCTGCCACATAGGATGCCTGCAGATATGGCAGGTCCATCAGCTCTCACCTCTCCTTCTGTCCATCACTTGTTCATTGCCTTTCCTTGGTGCTCTATCCTGTGTTACGGTTACAACTAGTTTTATACCTTACAGTTCATGCTTGTCAATTTGAAGCACCTTATAGCCCTTAGGACACCTTAAAGCCCTTAGGGCACCTTACCTGCCCTTAGGGCACCTTACCTCAAGGCATCTTAACGTCCTTAGGGCGCATTAACCTACAGTGCCTTAAAAGGTGCCTTAACTGAAGGCACTTTAAAGCCCTTAGGGTGCCTTGCATTAAGGTGTCTTATCCCAAGGCATCTTAGGTTAAGGTGCCTTACTTCAAGGCACCCTAAGGGCTTTAAGGCACACTAAGGGCTTTAAGATGCCCTAACCTAAGGCACCTTAGGTTAGGGAACCTTACAGTCCTTAGGACACCTTGAATTAAGATGCCTTAAGTTAAGGCGCCTTAAGTTAGGGCGCCTTAAAGCCCTTAGGGTGCCTTGTCAGCCTTAACATGCTCTGTTTGTCAGCTTAACATGCAATGTCCCGTTAACATGCATTAAACGGCCAAGGCGCCCTTTAATGCACATTAACGGGACATTGCTACCTTTACGCAGGAATGCCACCTGCCTGCCCACTGCCTTATATGGCGTTGGTAACATTAATGCTGCACTTTTCACCAGTGACATTACCACCGCTTAGTAAACATACCCCTATGTTATGTTACTAAGAGGGTGAGCAAGATATTTTATGTGTATTTTACCGCTGCATATATATATAGTAACATAACATAGTATGTATATATATATACACACACACACATGCAGCAGGATCCCCACAGCCTGTTTTAGTTTATACTTTGGAGCAGGAAGTCTAACACACCATACTTTGCTGGCATACCTGATGTCTGCTTTGCACACATAAGAAAAATATGAAAAAAAAATCTTAAAATCAATAGTGAAATTTCTTGTGGTATGCATAGTCCTACAATTACAGGGAAGGAATAAAGACCTCAGTTTTCAACAGTCACTTTATTGGCTTTCCATATTTGACAGCCACTTTATAGGCTTAATAATATTCCATCAGTCAAATAATACTTCCATCCTTCCATGTAAAATAATTATTTTACATCCCCAGTGCTAATTTAATCACATTGGAAGGAATAATTCATATGGAATGATAAATGATGATATCTTAAATTTCCAATGTTCTTCACACTCTCCCATATTCACTTCATATACTCCGACAGTGACAGCATTTTGCTGAAACTACGTCAGGAAGTGATAATTCTAAACCACAAGAATACATAAAATCATGGTCACGTCCATGAAACTATAAGACCATCAAACTGTGCTACCCATTGTATTCCCTTACTCCCAAATTAATTCAAAGACAAAAACAACCCCCCCCCCCAAAAAAAAAAAAAATAGAACATTGACATTCCAATCTCTCATTGTTTTTAATGACATTTAAAAAATGTAAAAAGGAGGAAGACGAATTGATGGTCTTTTATAAAACCTCATACTAATGCTGCACCACAAAATGCTAATCTCCATACCTTCAGTAGTGATTTATCATTGACAAACATTGGGCAAATAAATCTAGTTTAATGAGCCCCGAAAAAAAAAAGATTTAAAAAATCCTAAGCCTTCTACCAGCTTGTTCAGATACTAACCAACATTAAAACTAGCTATAATTCCTGTCACTCTTATCCAGCCTTTCCTTTTTCTGGGTACCCGTTGGTGTCTATGGTATGGTATGGGTCTCATGTGTGTAGATCTTGAATAAAGATCCAGCTTACATTCTGTACCTGCCTCCCGCCTCTCTTTATCACTTAGGTATGTGTGGAGTGTCATACCCTGACATAACCCCAACATGATGTAGTGCTGCCTCCCTATGCACAAGTGTTGGGAACATTGGCTGCCCAATGTTGGTGCCCTGAAGGTAGATGAGTGTGTAGTCAAAATCAGTCCATGGACGTGCTGATACCCCCTCACTAAACCCCACCTGTCCTTCTCACTGTCGACCCATCTCCCTCCTCCCCTTCATTTCTAAACTACCTGAACATGCAGTTCACCGCCATTGCCTCGACTTTCTCTCCTCTCAAGCCCTTCTGGATCCTCTACAATCCAGCTTTCATCCTTTTCATTCTACCAAAACAGCTCTTGCCAAAGTCTCCAGGGGTCTTTACTGAATCCTCATACTTCTTCACCTTTCTGCTGTTTATGATACTGTTTACCACAGCCTTCTACTTGATACCTTGTTTTAGCTTGGTTTTAAGGGCTCTGTGCTATCCTCATTCTTTTCTTATCTTTCACTTCACTCTTTCAGTGTTTATTCTGGTGGATCCTCCTCTACTGCTATCCCACTCTCAGCTGGTGTACCCCAAGGTCCACTCCTTTTCTCTTTCTATACGCAGTCCCTTGGTGCACTCATCTCTTCCCATGGCTTTCAGTACTATATTTACACTGATGACTCCCAGATCTACCTCTCAACACCTGAAATCTCTCTGGCAATCCAGGCTAGGATCTCTGCCTGCCTTTCTGACATTGCTGCTTGGATGTCTTACCGCTGCTTGAAATGAACATGGCCAAAAATTAGCTTTTTATTTTTCCCCCTAAACCTTCCTCTCCCCTTCATCCTTTCTTAGTCTCTGTGGATTACTCTTTACTCCTCCCTGTCTCATCAGCTTTCAACCATGGGGTCATCTTTGACGCCTCTCTCTCTTTTTCCACACACATCCAACTGATAGCTAAAACCTGGCATTTCTTTCTCTACAACATCAACAAAATTTGTCCATTCCTTCTGAACATACTACCAAGACACTTATCCACTCCTTAGTCACTTCCCATCTAGATTATTGCATCCTACTCCTTGCTAGTCTCCTTCTGAATCATCACTCCCCCCTTCAAGCTGTTCAACACTCTTCTGCACAGCTAATCTTCTGCCAGTCTCATTATGCTCATATTACCCTTCTTCTCAAGTCACATCATTGGCTCCCTATCCATTTCCGCATCCAGTTCAAAGTTCTCCTGCTGACCTATAAATGCATTCACTCTACAGCTCCTCACTACCTTTCCCCTCTTATTTCTCCCTACACCCTTCCTCGAAAACTCCGGCCTTCTGGCAAATCACTTCTATCTCCTTCTCTTCTATTGCTAACTCCAGACTTTGCTACTTTCACTTTACTGCTCCCTAAGCCTGGAACAAACTATCTGAGTCTAAATATCAGGTGCCTTCTCTGATACTTTACAAATCCAGGCTGCAAACCCATCTCTTCGTTGTCGCTTTTGGATCTTGATTCCCCTGATCTCCCTGTGTTTCCTTACTATTCCCCCCTAGATGTAACCCGTGTCTACAGCTACTGTGTTGTCTTTCTTGACTAAATTGAAAGCTCTGATGAGCGGGGACCATGTGCAGCTCTGCATATGTCTTGTAGCACTATACAAATGCTTAGTAGTAGTAATAGTAGTAGTAGCAGCAGTAAAATGGTGTGAAGCCATGGTTTGTTATAGACAACCCCTGCCTCAGTAGTCCAGTCCTGGCTTATAATGTGGATGGGCGCAGTAGAGAAGTGTGAAGGATTCAGGTGATGACCATGAGGTCCTGTGATCTGAGAGGTGCTACAGGACAAGCATCAAACAAGGCCTGTAGGATCTCATGGTGGCACCCTTGATCAAGTTTGGAAGCAAGCAGTAAAGGCTGACTGACCACTCTCTGCATAGGGTATGCAGCCTGTCACCTGTTTCCCCACTTTCTACCTTACCCTCCTGCACAACCATGCCCTCCTCTCCCTACACATCTCTTCCTCTTCCAGAACCTTCTCAACCTCTTCCCCATCCCCTTCCTGTTCCTCTACCTCCCCTTTCATGTCCTTCAGATCCATATGGGCCAGTTCTACTGTCTCCTGCACAAACATCCTGCTGCCTATCTGTGCTGCTTCTTGCCCATGTTCCTCCACAAGGGTGAGGACCTGATCATTGCCTACCTCCCCCTCCTCCTCCTCTTCTCTGTCCAACGATGTGGCCATCTCCCATCAGGAAGTGCCACCGCTGCTGCTACTTCCACCTTCTGCCTCCATTGTAGTGGTGGTGGTGGTAGTGTTGATATCTGTTGTCACACCTCATCCGCCCCAGCCGTGACTACTGGTATTGTTGGGCTTTTATGAGGGTGGTAGTTGTGCCTTGCTTCTATATATAAATCACACAGAAGAACTTTCTTTTCTTTTAGGGTTTTATTCCCCGTCCCTTGAGGTTTCTTCTTTTCAAACAACAGAAATTAACAGCTCACTTGGCTTCAAACAAAAGATAACTATGTAACAAAAGTAGCTTCCTTCAGCTGATAACTTTAAACCAAAAGTAAATAATAAACAGCCTAACGGACTGCTTGGCTTGGAGAGAGGGAGAGAGTTGCAGCTCCGCCACTTGTATACTGGAATTCAAGGTTACACAAATCACATTTACCTTAATGATATCTCTGGCTCTATCACAGAGAAAGAACAGTCCATCAATTCTGTATTTGTTAATACTTCAGAATTCTCATATTCCATTATTTCTTGCTCATTGGTATCTCCACTATCCACTTCCAACATGGAATAAAAATATGGAAGGCTTGCCTCGTCAGTCAAGACGTTTCTCTTCCTGTGAGCAGCACTGCCTCTCTGGGGAGTATCACCAAACTCTGAGTGATGTCTTTCAGAGCCCTGCCCCCGCTGGTGCCTCAATGCATAGCTCAGGTCCTTGTTTGACCTGCTAGCTGGGTAATTTTGATAGGGTCCCTGCCGGGTCTGCCCTAGCTTTCCAGGCCCAACTGTGCCTGATTGCAGCCGGTGTAACGGTGTTTCCCTAGAAGCTGGGAACTCACCGTGAGAAGGGATTTCTTCAGCTTTTCTAGGTAAGTGAAGCCCTCTTCTTTTAACACTTCTATAATCAGGAGAAAAGCTATTATTAGCCTCTGAATATCTGGGCTTTATATGGCTATTTCTAAGCCTCCAGTGCCCTTCCCTTTCAAATGGCAAATAGCCCTTGTATCTACTCTTTGCCCCTGTACCTGCTGTTGCAGTCTTTCTGTATTCTTCTTGCTTTCCAAACACATTCACGCTGTCAGGGTTTTGCCTTCTCCCAGAACCACACAGGTCTCTGGACTCTTTCCAACATTCACACCGGCTCCCCTGCTGCCTTTCAGCTTGTGACCTCTGCTGCTTTAATTCCTCTCTCAGGGATTCTCTCCTCGGCTCATCTCTCCAGGATTCCCTCCTTGACTCCTTTCTCCAGGATTCCCTCCTTGACTCCTCTCTCCAGGATTCCCTATCCCCAAATGTTTGGTAGTCTGTTTTATCTGTGTATTTCCTGACTTCACCTTCCCTCAGGTGCACTCTATTAGGTAAAGCAGACTCCCTTGCTTTGCTCTCTGGGTGTGTCTTTCTGGGCTCTGTGCACGTGTGCTTAGGTTGTCCCTGGCAACCAATAAACATTCTCCTGTTTATTCTGTCACTTTCACCGTGATCATTCACACTGCTCTGCACCTTCTCAGGCTGCCCTAGGTCCACCCTGTGACACATTCCCCCCCTTAAAACATTACTTGCTGCCGCGATTTTTCGTGGACAGCATGTAATCCCTTGCGGGGTTCTACGGTGCTGCTCGCAGTAGGCCAAATTAGCTGTGGCCACCCTTTCTTTCCACGGTTTTAATACATTGACGTGGTATACTTGCCTACGTCCACTTTCATTTTCCACTAGGTATGACACAAAACCTACTTTTTTCACTACCACGGCTGGACCCTTCCATCTAGATTCAAACTTTGGACCAGGGTCCGCCACTTGTATGAGGACCTTGTCCCCTGCCGCCAGTTCCCTAGTCTGTGTATCCCTATCATAATATTTCTTCTGGCGCTGTTTGCTACGGTTCAAGTTCTCTATTGAGGCCTGGGACGTTTTCTTTAGGCGTGTCCTTAATTCCTTCAGAAACTGTGGGATCCCCACTTCAGGTACTCTGGGTTCTACCCATTCATCTTTTAAAATATCTAATACTCCCCTTGGAGACCTCCCAAACAGTAGTTCAAATGGGGATACTCCTAGCGAGGTTTGAACTCGTTCTCTGCACGCATACATGACGAACGGGAGCAACGTATCCCATTCCATCATTTCCCCCTTTCTTAGGCCTCTGCGCAACAAATGCTTTATTGACTGGTTGGTGCGCTCCACCAACCCATTGGTCTGGGGGTGATACGCTGACGTTTTTATATGGCGTATGCCAAACGCCTCCCAGACTCTAGCAAGGTACTTTGATACAAAATTTGTACCCTGATCTGTTAATATTTCTTGGGGGAACCCCACCTCGCAGAACAGCTTTATTAGTTCCTGCGCTATGATTTTAGCTGATATATTCCTAAGGGGTATAGCCCATGGGAAGCGGGTCGCATGGTCTACAATAACTAATAAATACTGGAAACCCCTAGGCGTTTTTATTAATGGGCCTACGATGTCCATCCCCATTCGCCTAATAGGCATAGCTATTGTGGGTAATGGCATTAAGGGTGCTGCCTTGGGCCTGGATATGGAGACCCTTTGACAGGCCGGGCAAGCATCGCAATACCGCTTGGTCTCTTGATACACCCCTGGCCAATAAAAACGTGCTAAAATCTGATCCAGTGTCCCTTGGACACCTTTATGTCCCCCAACTGGATGGTCGTGTGCCAGGCGTAAAACTACCGCCTTAAAGGCTACTGGCACCACTAGCTGCTTCCTCACAGCTCCTGTATAGGGATCTAAACTCTCCCTATATAAAATATTCTGGTCGAGCAGGAACCTTGGTAATGTGTTACGGTCCATCTGAGCCCACTCGAAAGCTCTTTTGAGGGCCAAGTCTGCCCTCTGCTCCATCGGAAAAGATGGAAACTTTTGGACGAGGGCAGCGGGGACCCAGGGTAACCCTTCCCCTGTTTCTAGTTCCCTTCTTCCTTTGGCTCTCTTATCCCTTTCCTGTCGCTTGGTAGCCTTAGTTTTTTTTCCTTCCCCCACCGGACTCTGAACTAACTCTTCATGGTTAGGTAGCGGATCCCTCTCTTCCGCTTCGGCCTCTTTCTCAGGAGCCTCTTTGACCTCCTCTTTTGTAGGGGTTTCTGCTCTCTCTACTGTAGGGGTTTCTACTCCCTCTACTGGAGCTTCTTGAGGTTCATTTACCGGAGTTTCTTGGGGTTCAGCTACCGGGGTTTCTTGGGGTTTTGCTACCGGGACTTGGGATCGTGTGGTGACCAATCCCGTTTTCATGCCTAACCCTTGGCTCAATATCCCTGGAAACAAAGGCCAGTCCCGTCCTAAAATTAGCTTTTGGGGTAGCCCAGGAACTATTGCTACTTGCAACTTTCTCTCTGCCCCTAGTGCCTTGACGCTTACTTGGCGTAAGGGATAGGGAAGCTGTGCGCCGTGCACACATTTTATTGCTACCTGTTTTTGGGTTACTGGGCGAGACGGCTTCAAAGTTTCCCAAAATTCTTGTGCTATTAAACTCTGTTCTGCCCCAGAATCGAGTATAGCCATAGCACTTTCTCCCTCAACCTGTACCTGTAAACATATGCCTTTTGGTACTATCTTCTCTGCCCCTACCATCAGGACTGTCTTAACCCTACACTCTTTTATCACGTGGCCTGATCTTCCACACTTATAGCACCTCCTAGTGTTTCTTTCTACATTACTCTTATCAGGGTTATACTCATTCACTCTCCTGGGTGTATGCTTTTTACTTTCATCCATCCCAGTCATACCTGTACCTTTTAAAAGGTTTATATTAGATACAGTGGCATGCTTTGCCTCCTTAAACACCTCTGCCATTACAGCTGCTTCTTCAGAGTTTGAGCAATTTTGTAACGTTAGGAACATTTTCATTTCTTGTGGTACAGTTAACAAGAATTGCTCTAAAACAAGCTCATCTAATACAGACTCTAGTGTCCTATTCTCAGGGTCTAACCATTTATAAAGCAAGCTCTTAAGCCTCTGGCACAAAGCCTTTGGAGTCTCACTCTCCAACATTATTGCTTCTCTAAACAGCCTTTTATAATGCCTCGGGGTCAAACCAAGGCGATCCTTTACTGCCTTTTTTATTTCGGCATAATTATTTGCTAGGCTAGCTGGCATGGCCTTAAAGGCAGATAAAGCCTCTCCGCTTAAAGTTAGAGCGAATCTCATCGCCCATTGTTCTATAGGCCACTTTAAATTTCCTGCTATGCGTTCAAACGCTTCAATAAAGTCATCGGGGTTATCTTCATGCCCCAAATGTCTCATAGCAAGACCTGTATGAGTGTCTACTTGCGGTATGGTTGATTCTTTCTCTGCAGACTTCCTTAGCAGTGCAGTCATCGCTTCCAATAGCGGCCTTTGCTGCTCCTGCATCGCTGCCATGTACTGTTCCTGCAAGTGCTGTAACATTCTGGCCTGCTTTTCTTGCTGTTCGCCCATCCAGGCCAGCATGTCTTGTGGATCCATCCTCTTTTCTTTTACACTGCACCTAGAAATAAAGAGAAAAAAAACCCACCAAGTGCGGTATCACACAGACAAGGGTTTTTTTTCTCCCCTTTTTTATCCCCCTTTTTCTCACTGTATCCTTCCCGTCCACCCAGGTTACCAATACCTCGGTTTCCTGGTAGACTCCAGCATGTGAGAAAAGGTCTTTTCACCGCTGACCGGTCTGCCAGCCAAATCCTCTCCAATACCTCACCACTGGCCGGTCTGCCAGCCGAATCCTCTCCAAATTCTCCTGGAGCAAACTTTTCCTGCTTTTAGCACTGTCCTTTCTTTTTTTTTCAGGCACTTCTTATGCCCCCCGAAAAAAATATCCTCAGATTCTACGCCATTTATATGTCACACCTCATCCGCCCCAGCCGTGACTACTGGTATTGTTGGGCTTTTATGAGGGTGGTAGTTGTGCCTTGCTTCTATATATAAATCACACAGAACTTTCTTTTCTTTTAGGGTTTTATTCCCCGTCCCTTGAGGTTTCTTCTTTTCAAACAACAGAAATTAACAGCTCACTTGGCTTCAAACAAAAGATAACTATGTAACAAAAGTAGCTTCCTTCAGCTGATAACTTTAAACCAAAAGTAAATAATAAACAGCCTAACGGACTGCTTGGCTTGGAGAGAGGGAGAGAGTTGCAGCCCTGCCACTTGTATACTGGAATTCAAGGTTACACAAATCACATTTACCTTAATGATATCTCTGGCTCTATCACAGAGAAAGAACAGTCCATCAATTCTGTATTTGTTAATACTTCAGAATTCTCATATTCCATTATTTCTTGCTCATTGGTATCTCCACTATCCACTTCCAACGTGGAATAAAAATATGGAAGGCTTGCCTCGTCAGTCAAGAAGTTTCTCTTCCTGTGAGCAGCACTGCCTCTCTGGGGAGTATCACCAAACTCTGAGTGATGTCTTTCAGAGCCCTGCCCCCGCTGGTGCCTCAATGCATAGCTCAGGTCCTTGTTTGACCTGCTAGCTGGGTAATTTTGATAGGGTCCCTGCCGGGTCTGCCCTAGCTTTCCAGGCCCAACTGTGCCTGATTGCAGCCGGTGTAACGGTGTTTCCCTAGAAGCTGGGAACTCACCGTGAGAAGGGATTTCTTCAGCTTTTCTAGCTAAGTGAAGCCCTCTTCTTTTAACACTTCTATAATCAGGAGAAAAGCTATTATTAGCCTCTGAATATCTGGGCTTTATATGGCTATTTCTAAGCCTCCAGTGCCCTTCCCTTTCAAATGGAAAATAGCCCTTGTATCTACTCTTTGTCCCTGTACCTGCTGTTGCAGTCTTCCTGTATTCTTCTTGCTTTCCAAACACATTCACGCTGTCAGGGTGTTGCCTTCTCCCAGAACCACACAGGTCTCTGGACTCTTTCCAACATTCACACCGGCTCCCCTGCTGCCTTTCAGCTTGTGACCTCTGCTGCTTTAATTCCTCTCTCAGGGATTCTCTCCTCGGCTCATCTCTCCAGGATTCCCTCCTTGACTCCTTTCTCCAGGATTCCCTCCTTGACTCCTCTCTCCAGGATTCCCTATCCCCAAATGTTTGGTAGTCTGTTTTATCTGTGTATTTCCTGACTCCACCTTCCCTCAGGTGCACTCTATTAGGTAAAGCAGACTCCCTTGCTTTGCTCTCTGGGTGTGTCTTTCTGGGCTCTGTGCACGTGTGCTTAGGTTGTCCCTGGCAACCAATAAACATTCTCCTGTTTATTCTGTCACTTTCACCGTGATCATTCACACTGCTCTGCACCTTCTCAGGCTGCCCTAGGTCCACCCTGTGACACTGTCCAGGATAAGGATATTAACAGTGGTAGAGGTGGTAGTGGTGGAGGAAGTGCTGCTTGTGGCAGGCATGTCAACAGTGCTAGTGGCAGCTGTTCCTCAGGTACTGTTTGCAATGAAGCTGGATGAACAGGTCCCAGTAGTGCTGGCAGTGACTACTGCTCTGGTGGTAGTGGTGGGGCTAGTAGCTGGGGTTCCCACAGTGGTGACTCAGGTTGCCCTTCTGGGGTTAATTGTGGTGGTGATGGTGCCACATCTCCAGCTGGCACTGCAGATGTGAGACAGAAAGGTGATGTTTAGTGTACTGCTGTATTCTGGTGTCTGAAAAGCATTGACACATAGCAACTGGGTGCTTGCTAGTGGGGGTGAGCAGGCAATAACATTTCATTAGGTTTAGTCTGTTGCGGTGTTTATGGGTGTTTTTTCATTTTGTTTCATGTGGGTGTTCTAATTTTTCCTTTCACGCAATTCCTTCATTTGTAGGGTGGCTGTGGCTGCTGCCTCAACTGAAACCATATAGGACACGCACATGCATATACTCAACATTCCAATGTGTTTTTTTGCCTTTGCTGATACATGCCATTGCTGCCTCTAAAACCTGTGAGCTTTGGGCTTTAAGGCCATTGTCTTCCAAGATGTGCTGTTTGGTGTCCTAGTCCATTGACTCTAGCCAGCCTGATCTTGACTGTGCCTTGAATTTCTGGTGATCTTTTTTCTGGATTTAGGGTGGCCCTGAGCTTCTTTCATATTGCATACAATATAAAACCCTTCCAGGTTCTTTTACCTTGTATATCTCTTTACTCCTGCTCCCTAAGGCTTACTCCACAAACGTTTCATTTGGCATGTTCATGTGCTTTCAGTTTTTTGCTACCATGTATACTTATACAATCAAAGAGATTTTTGAGGCCAATTCCAGATCATACATTAGAATGCTAGGCTTAGATATGGGCTTGGAATATGGTCCTGATAGTATCCTAAAATACAGCTTCACAGTTTTAGCCACACGAACATGTCAATGATGACTCTTTTGAGTATGTCTCTGGAGCAGGAGTGCTGAGATTCACAGGGCAATTGATTCAGGAAAAGTTTCTCATGGAACTCAGACATTATCAGGCTTTGGTCCACTCCACATATAGAGGAACGAAGGTCAACAGTCATAAAAGACACAGTCAAGAACACGCTGCCTAGAAAGGTAGCTTCTCTTGATACATTCCTCCCTAGGCCTCACTGGCCAGAGGCCAGGCAGTAACAACAGTAGGGAAATCATACATCATTTAAGGTTTTTCATGTCATGTTCACCGTCATGTCAATATAATCCGACAAAAGTTGTATATGTTTCCCATGTTGTTCCTAATATACCTGTCTCTAATTGCTAGCACCTGTACTACCTGCTATGTGTACCTTCTCAGCCAGATCTTTTCAGGTCTTGACCATAGAAGCTGTGGCATGTTGCAGGGGGAAAGAGGTCACAGCTACTCAGCATTAGAGAGGGGAGGGTGCCAGAGGCAATGCACTGCCATTAATTGTAGGGCCCTGCTGAATTCTACATCCACATCTATTTCTGTTATTCATCTGTATGCAACATCTCTATCAAATTCCAGTCCATGGACATACTCTCATCACTATGCCTGACCCATTCACATCCTGCTACCATGGCTTCCTCCTGTTGGGTCTGTGATCCTTCATTGGGTGTTGAATATCCTCTGGATCCATGTCACTAAGGGGTATGTTTACTAAACTGCGTTAGTGCAATTCACGTTAGGAGCCGCGTTAGAGACAGAAATCCCAAATAAGGACATGGGCGGTACATCGTTGCCGAGAACGCGCGTTAGAAGGCGCCATAAATGAACGAGCGCTACAGGGCACGTTACCGCGCGTTAATCTTAAGAAGGTGCGCAGGCATACAATCACAGCAACAGAGCTGTAGCACAATGGTTACAACACTGACGGATGGTGCATGGGTCATTTTATTTATTAATTTATCTAGCTGTATTTATATCCCGCTTTTCACTGGGTCAAAGCGGTCAATTGGGAGATACATTTAACACGAGGGGATATGACACACATACGCTAATACTTACAGGGAACATAGGCAATGGAGGGTTAAGTGGCTTGCCCAAGACAACAAGGAGTGCCTATAGGACTAGAAATACCAGTCCCTCCGGCCTGAGATTGCTGTCCCCAGGTGGGACTTGAACCCCTGGCCCTCCGGCCCGAAGTACCTTGTCCTAACCACTAGGCCACTCCTCCCAGTGGGCCTAATGTATAAGGCTGGCTGAGGCAGCACCCTTTACATTTAAGTTGTGATTGGTGAGGCATTTGACATGTATTTTAATTTGTGCTGCCAGCAAACACACCCTCACGGTGGCATAACCTAAGGTGCCGCATAAGGCACCCCATAAGGCACTCCATAGGGCACATTAGAAAGTGTACTGTCCGCCAAGGTACCCTATAATGTCCCCTATAGGATATCTTATAAGGCTGTGAACAAAGCCCTGGCTGGCTGCAGGACTGCACGTCACCACACAAACTGTATGCTGTGGTTACCAGGATAGGGTTAACCCACCCGTACCCATGATGCACTGCACATGCAAATCAGCAGTCAACAGATGGGCACAAGATTGGGTATGCACCCCCACAGCACCTCGGCCAGGTAGGGGGAACAGACCGTGTGTGGTACTGCCACAGAGTAGCCACAGACAGTCACATTGTGCGGGTACTGTGCCCACCCTAAGGTTGAGGTGGGGCACCCAGCACCAGGTCCATAGCACCATTCATGGCTGAATTACGCCATGCTACAGGTCCCCATCAGTGTGTGATAGGTTGTTCCGTTAGACACACCTAGGATACATCTGTGCCCTGCTGTATGTCCCGGTCATGTCTATTCCCTATGGGTGATGATGCACCCAGAACAGTGCATATCCTGTGTTGGTGCCATGGTTACCTGCAGGGAGGGGGGAGATCATGTACCACCACACAACCCACCCTCTGGGGCACAGGGTGGGAAACAGGATCACCCACCAATAGATCCACAGTCTACCTCCCTGCAATGGCAACAGTAGAGGGGACCAGCAACCCCTGTCCTGCTGGGGAACAGACAGAGCGGTACACATCCATAACACAATAGTAGACAGACGGCAGGGCTGGAAATGCTCAGCTGCCCCCCACCATTATCTGATATTCTCCAGCAGCAAGCTTCCAGCCGCTGCACCCTGCAAGGTGTTCTAGCAAGACACATACTAGCTGCAGACAGTCCGCCAGCTAGTCCATAGTGCATGGTCCTGGAGAAGATGCATGTACCCAGAACGAGGATGTCAGCATACACACCAAGCAGATAAGTCAGTGATTAGGCCCCAAAAGAAAGCCCATAAACATCAAATGAAAAAAATGCTACAAAGCACTATGGGGGGAACCTAGCCATGCCATGGTCACTGCTCAGTCAGGGTGAGAGTGACCTCCCAGCAGGACATGCTATGGCCACCCTGTCCATGCGGGTGGTGGCCAGGCACTACAATTGCCATTGCCTTATGCCGTGTGCAGATGCATCCAGGCCAGGCCACCCTATCCAGGCTATTCCCACGGTACCTTGCTCCTCATTATGCACATTGGCAGGCCAATACTGGCAAGAGTGCTAGCAGTGTGGGCTGTGGAGGGTGTTGGCAGCCACCATACACTGGATAGACAGACACACACTCCCACACCTATGCCAGCATTGTGCAGCTATAGAGGTGTTGGGCAGCCCAGGCCACCACACCAGTCCTGGGCACAGTGCAGGAATGGCTATGGTATGCAATACTGTAGGAGTCACTCCCCAGGTTGGTAAACACTGTCAGACACAAGACCTCTAGCACACTCCACAGACATCAGGAGGGTTGCTATGATGCAGCTCACTCAGATAATTGTACTTAACCTAGGACTTGCTATCTGCCAGTAATCATAGCAACCTCTTTAAAGATATGTATCATATTCCCAGGTTTAGGGTGGCATTACTAAGGTATGCAAGTGCTAGTATTGGGAGATGCACGCAGAGCCCAAAGTCCTGCCTCTCCAGAAGGCTTTGGATAATGGGGCCTGTGGGTGTGGGTGTGTCTGCCCCTGTTGGCTGCTGCTTTACGGCAGAGGTTACCAACTCCAGTCCTGCGGTGCCAAACACTGTTCGGGTTTTCATGCTGTCCCTCATGAATATGCATGAGATACATCTGCATACCATGGGGGTGGCGCATAGAAATGCAGCACAGGCATCTTTATCAGAGGCAGCATGGAACCGGAATGGTGTTTGGCCCTCCATGACTGCATTTGGGATGCTCTGCTCTAGGTAATGGGCATGTTTATGGTGTCTGTGCTCTGTAGTGTAAAATGTAGGTGTTTTGGGCATGTTTACGTCATCTGCAAGAAGGTTTCTGTCTGTATTAGCACATTATATTAGTGGGTAAAACAAGAGGACTGGGTTGGCGGAAACTACAGCTGGGATTTGAACCTGTGACCTTTTGCTTCTGAATACAGTGGTTTTGTGCACTGCACCACCATGTTATCACAGTGATGGTGCATTCCCTGGTGATACCATGACTGTTGGTCAGACAGGGCCTGTCTGTTGCAGTGCATGGCACCCACCTACACAGGGCTAGGCCACGGTCTGCTCTGGCCAGCTGCCACTGCCCCCTCCACCACCAGTATCCCTCAGCCACCATGCTGACATGCCCTTCTGCTGGTGGAGCTGGTGGTGCGCAGTCTCAGGCCATCCAGTGTTCAGGTAGGCGGCTGCCTATGGTGCGGGTTCTGGGGTAGGGGTGCCTGCATCGACGTCCATGCTCCCCCCCCAGCACCGCCTGCCAATGTTCCGTGCCCTTGGGGGTAGCTGTTGGGTACTATCCCCTGTGACACTTTGGGAAACACACTCGTGCCCATGTTGGGCCTTCAGCAGTTGCTGTCTGGCTGCTCCGCTGTTTTAGCATTCGTATGGGCCACCTAGGCATCACCCTAGTCCGCACTGTGGCCCAGCTCCACCACAGCATGTGCCGCCTGCGGCCCTCTGTATCTCCTTCTCCTGCATCTGTCCAGTTGCCGTTCCGACATGTCTGCCCTGATGTTGCGGGACATGTGCATGCCATAGGAACCCTGTCCGATGGTGGGGAAAACCCTGAGCAGCGCTATTTCACTGTGGGCCGATTCACCTTGTATGGGGACGGAGTATAGGCCCTTCCACGATTTATATCTGTTCTATGGAGCTTACTCGGGGGGGGGGGGGGAGGGGTTGATGTTTCTCATTGATACCATTATTGGCCAGCTTGGTTATTGTTTTTTTTCCAGTTTGTTGGGGTCATTTTCAGTGTTTCTGTGCCCTTTTGTTCTGTGCACATGTATCACACTTATCACTTTGTTTTTGGTTTCCCTGCCTGGGCTGTACATTGCTGACACTGAAATGGTTTCTCTCCCCTGTAATGTGTCTTTAACGGCAGGTTTTCATTCGCGTTGGAATTCAGCCCTGAAAATCAGCGCGTTAGTGTGAGGGGAGCCTCTCCCCGCCCACTGACCCCTTCTCTCTGCCCTCTCTCCACCTTCTGCGTTGTTTTACCGCGCCGCGGGGCTTTACGATCGTTAGCGCATCATAACGCGCGTTATGTAACGTTAACGATCGTAAGCGCAGCATAACGCGCATTATGCTGTGCTTACGATCGTTAACGTTACATAACGCGCATTATTCACGATTACCGCAGTTTAGTAAACATATCCCTAAATGTTCATGGAGGTGCATCATAACTGTGGCCCTCAAAACCTCTGGAACTTGTGTGTCAGGGGCCATTAGTTGCTGTGCCTCCTGCTGACTGTCATGGACTGCCATTTCTATCTTGCACATAGTTGTTGCCTTCACCTTTGAATAGATGATGACAGTGGCACCTGCAGAGTTCTTAAGTGTACCACCTTCTCATGCCATTGATATCTGCCATTTTCTGTATGTGGAACCTGACCTGCCAGGGTCCCCTACATTGTTCTCGATATTGATGTTGTCTATCCTGTGGGTCTGTAATCATTTGTTCTGGCCCCCTTCTGCCACTCCATATGTTAGAAGATACCATCTTCTTCTATCTGCACCTTGGGCCCACTCTACTACAAGTGCCATCAGCTTTACAGGGCTCTCTGCTGCATGCTGCCATTCTGGCTTATGCCCATTTTGTTATGGCAGTGTAGCTGCTGCCCCTGTGGGATGATCATGCTATTGGCATGCATAGCATGGCTTTGGGCAGTGCAGATGACAAATCAGGATCTTAATCCCACATGTCTGAGCTATGCTATATGTAGCAGGACTTACCTTGCTGCTTCTGTAGCTCCTGTCAAAGAGACAGTACTGTACCTTGATCGCCTCAAGGTCTCTGAGGATATGGATAGCTGGTGGAGATATGAAGTGATATCATGCTTACCCAGACCCTCATTTCTGCTTTTCTCCCCTGTCATCCACCTGAGTCTCTCTAATTGTTGGCTGTGGGTTGAGGGTGAGCCCTATGCAGTTGTGCAGAGGCTATGGCATGATGCTTTTAAATGGATTTTATCAGCCCTAGTCCTAATACTGAACACTACCATCTGGTGATCAGTGGATGTAATTTGATCCCCCTTTGGTAAGCACTAAGTCCAGTATTGCCCCATCATGTGTGGGTTCTGTTACCAGTTGCCTGAATAGTTCTCCCTGTAGAGAATCCAGGATCTCCTTAAACCTAGATGACAATGCAGCAGAGATGTGCCAATCAACATCCAACATATTGAAATCACCTATCAGTAGCACTGCATATGTCTTCTATTAAATCTTCTTCCACTTCTGTTCCCTGTGAGGGGTTAATTTCTCTTTCCCTCTTTCTAGTTGAACCCATAGTGCCTCCTCTTTTCCTTTTATGCCCTGCAATTCTATAGCTTTAATATTATTTTTTACATATAGTGACACTTCACCTTCTTCCTACCCTGTCTTTCCTGAATAAAGTATAGCCCAGTATAATTATATCCCAATCATCATTTTGCATGAACCATGTCTCCATAACTGCCACTAAATCCAAGCCAGCCTCATCCATTAAAGCTTCAACATCTGGGATCTTATTTCCCATGCTACAGGCATTTATACACACCGCTTTCCAGATGTTGCCCTTTTATCCATTTCTACAGAGGCATTTAGGGGTATGTTTACTAAACTGCGGTAATGTAGCAGCGGCTATGTTAACGCATGTTATGTAACGTTAACGCGCGTTAATGTAATGTAACGTTAATGCGTGTTAACGTTACATAACATGCGTTAGCGTTCCCGGCCGCAGTAAGTTCAGAAAAGGGTGGAGAGAGGGCGGAGAGAAGGGGTCAATGGGCGGGGAGTGAGCAGGGAGAGGCTCCCGCAACACCAATGCGGGGAACTGAAGGGCTGAAAAGTAACACAAGTGAAAACCTGGTGTTAGAGGCACATTTGCAGGAGAGAGAAACAATTTCAGTGTCAGCAATGTACAGCATAGGCAGGGAGCCCAAGAAAGGTGATATTAATGCTCCATTTGCAGCAACAGCATAGTGCCCAGGTATGAAAGGCCACTATGGTGATGGCGCAAATGGGGCATGGGGGCTGCAGGCGGGACATGCAGTGGGGGCAACTGGGGCACAGGGTGGACTAGGCGAATGCCTAGGTGGCACATAGGCATGCAGACAATGGAAACCAGCAAGACAGCAACTGATAGGGTCAAAAATGCCCATGAGTCTGTGTCCCACAGTGTCCCATCTGGGGGACATTACCCAGAAGGTACCCCAAGAGGCACATAACATTGACAGGCAGTGCCAGGGGAAGCACGGACAGCTATGTAGGCACCCCTACCCCAGAACCCATACCTTTCTCAGCTGCCTACCTGCCCCCTGGATGGCCTGGGACTGTGCACCACTGGCACTGACAGCATATGGTCATGGCAGCATGGCGGGGGGGGGGGGTGTGTTTGTGCTGGAGGGAGTAGTGGCATCCACCTGCAGTGAACCTAGGCCATGCCCTGTACCAGTGCAATAGAAGAGGTCTGGCTGGGGAATGTAAGGGTAGCCCCAGGGACCAAAGGGACCACTATGCTGCAGTGGCAACAGTGTGGTGCTGTACACTCAACCAGTATGTCCAAAAGCAAAGGGTCCAAGGTTCAGGTCCATCTGTGGATCCTGCAGAGCATCACCCCATAGTTTTATCCCACAATGCAGCCACAACAACAACATGTGCAAACCCCAATGCAGTGGTGCACAGGGGTACAAACACCCACTCACATGGGCTCCACTATCCACAGCCTCATGGAGTGTCAGGCTGTTGGCCCCAGCACAGAGCTGCAGTTATCATCAGAGCACTACTACTACCCCCTGCACAGTTTAGCAATGTTGGTACTGTGATCAGGACCAGTGTGGCAGGCAGGGTTGTCAACCACCTCTATCTCTGCACAATGCTGAGATAGGTGTGGGAGTGTGCATATGTCTATCCATTGTTTTGTGTCTTCCAACACCTCACTGAGCCCAGATTGCTCACATTGTTTCCAGCGTTAGCCTGCAAATGTGCATAATGAGGAGCAAGGTATTGTGGGTATGGCTCAGACAGGGCGGATTGGCCAGGATGCATCTGCACAGGGTGGAGGGCAATGGCTGGGACACTGTAGTACTCAACCACCATCTACATGGGCAGGGTGGCCACAGCATGTCATGCTGGGAGGTCACGCTCACTCTGACTGAGCAGTGACCATGGCATGTCCTTGCTCCCACATAGTGCCACACATTATTTGCTTTTAGTGATACCTGTGTGCTTATGGTTCTGTGGCCCAATCATGGTGAGACCTGCTTGGTGTCTGTGCTGTGCATCCCACCTCTAGGTGCATAGGGTTCATCCATGAGCATGCACTATGGACTAGCTAGTGGGCTATCTTTAGTTAGTCTGTGCTTGGTGGGACTGCCCTGTAGGATGTTGCAGGTGCAGTCTGATTGTGCTGGTGGATGGAAGACCATGGTGTGGGGCAGTGGAGCTTTCCCCTGCCCACCCCAAGCATCACTGCTGGTCTGCCAAGTTAAAAGGTATGGTTCTGGCCCATCAACCCTGGAGGGCAGTCATCAGCCAGCAGAACTATGGGTGCTGGTGTTACAGCCATTCTGCAGGGTGCAGGTACCTGTCCCACCACACCCTCATCTACAATCAGGGTGATTGTGGGCCCCTTGGGGTATATTGTGCATACCACTTGGACCCATTGAGGCAGTGCTACCTAAGCTGCATACAAGTCTAGACACCCCTGCTGCCCTGATAATAGGTACCCAGACCGTAATACCACATTCACACTAATCTGGGTGGTGTCTAGTCTTCAGGGCACATGCAACTGCAGAACCCAGATAGTAACAAAAGTACTTTCAGTTGCACTGATGAGAGCACCTATCACACACTGGTAGCAATGGGGATGTACAACAGGACCTACTTCAAGCAGCACATGTACTGTGGACCTAGTGCTGGGCGCCCATCCTATCCCTCAGGGTGAACACAGAATCTGCACAATGGCATGGTCTGTAGCTACTCTATGCCAGTACCATGCACTGTAAGTCCGTCTTACCATGCTACAGTACCGGAGAGATGCAGACCCCATTTGGTGGTCAATTGTAGGCTGCTGTTCTGCATGTGCAATGCATCATGGGTGCTGGTGGGGTTACCCTATCCTGGCACACAGAGCAGACAGTTTGTGCGGTGACCTGCAGTCCTTCTGTACCCAGCCATTGCTGTGCAGCAAGCTATAGATATATAGCATACTGGTTAGTACGTTGATGTTGTAGGCAGTGGTCATGGGTTCAATTCTTTGTTGTTCCCTCCTGTCCAAGTCAGATATTTTGCATGCCTGTGACAGTCATATCTTTGTAGATCCATGCTGCCAGCCCATAATACCCTCATCACAGTTGCCATCACTCTTTATACGGTGTTATAAGGCACCTTACTAGCACAGTACAAGGCACCTTACTAGGCACGGTACAAGGCACGTTACAAGGCACATGCCTTATACTGTGCCTCATAGGGTGCCTTGTAACGTGCCTTGTACTATGCCTAGTAAGGTGCCTTATGATGTGCCTAATAAGGTGCCTTGTAACGTGCCTTGTAATGTGCGTTAGCCTAAGGCGCCTTGTAACGCGCGTTACCTGACACGGCTTGCCATAATGATGCACCGCCCATTCCCTTATATGTGCATAAAGGGAACCTAATGCGGGAAATGTTACCGCAGTTTAGTAAATATACCCCTTAATGTTTCACTTAATTGGTGGCCTTTTTTACCCATCCCCAACAAATATATTTTAAAGTCCTCTTCAGTAGATTAGCTAGTCTGCTGCTTAAGACACTTCAACCCTTCTTAGACAAATGGACACCATCTCTGCTCTGCATCCCTTGGAACATCATCACATGGTCCAGGAAATCAAAACGCTCTCAATGACACCATTCACTCAGCCATGCATTCATATTCAGGATGCAAACTTCTCTGCCTTGGCCTTTACTCTTAACAGGGAGAATTGAAGAGAATATTACCTGCCACCTATCTCCTTCACCCTCTGTCCCAGAGCCATGAAGTCACTTTTGATATGCTTGGAGGGATACCTAGCAGTATCATTTATGCTGACATGGATGAGCAAAATTGGATAATAGTCAGTAGGCTTGATGAGTCTTGGCAAAGTCTCTGTAACATCTCAGATTTTGACACCTGGTAGACAGCACACCTTTCTGGACACTGAGTCTAGTCAGCAGATGGATGCCTCAGTACCACTCAGAAAAGAGTCACCAACCACCACAACTACCCTTCACTTCCTTGTGGTGACTGATTCTGCAACTTTGGGGTGCTTGAGCTGCAGTTTTTCCCTTTCCTGGGATGCTTCTACTTCCTCCACTTCCAGGGATGCATACTGGTTCTTCATTTCAAGGGCTGTAGGAGTTGGAGTGTTGAGACTGCAGGATCTGGTGACTCATGTTGAACCTTCTTCATTCTGTAGCCTCCCATCTTCACCTCTGTTAGAGAGCTTGCATGTTTAAAGAAGCATCTCATCAATGCACTTCTCACTGTCTCAAATGCTTCTCAGCCTCACCACTTCTTCTCAGAGCTCCCACATTTTTTTTCCTGAGAGCCTTAGCATTCAGGTGTCATGCACATGGAACTGGTCCTTCAACTGGCATTGGGATCTCTGTCTGGACAGAGACAGATGCTGTAACAGGGGCAACAGCTTTAACAATACAATTATTCCCAGCCATTGATTAGTTGATGGAGCTTTGGTACCTGTTGAAGTAAAAGAGAGAACTACGAATGTCCTTACCTGTCCTTAGTTATCCTTTAAGAGAAAAAGCGGTCAATCTCTTAAGTGTGTTCTAACAGCACTGTTCTATGTCCCTGTGTGCAGCTAATTGGGGGGGTTTGCCCTAAAAAACAAGAATGCTCACATGGGGTGGGTGGATGCCAGTGTGGGTAGGGAGTGATCTAACACCTGTTGAGGTCAGTGGCTTCAAAGAGGTAGCTGTGAATGGGTAACTTGAACAAAGACAATGAGCTCTAACTGACAGAGCTTTGCCCAACACCACAAACAAAAAATAAATTTCCTCTTTGCAGTATAGAAAAAAGACTTAGAGACACATTCCAATGTGTCCATCCAGGTCCCTGTGTGTCTGATCAGAATCAGGATTGCCCAGAAGTAGACCCGATTTTGATCCCGCAGGGGATAGACATGTCCTGCATGATCAAAATCAGCTCCAGGGACTGTACACACAGCCACCTGCTGGCTACCTCAGTGAAGCTCCTGAATGGAGCCGTGGTGCCATGGTGTCCCATTGCAATGGCACTATGGCTCCATTTAGGAGCTGTGATCACCAGCAGCCTGATCCCTGATCTTGCTTTCCATGGCCAGGGTCAGGCTGCACCCTTCACCTTTCCATCGCTGCCCGGGCCTGCCGTCCCCTGACATCCAGGGGGACATATTCCACCTCCAAGGTGAAATAAGTCCCCTGTCCAGTTTGCCGACCCTGGACATAAAGGGCTGACCTCAGAATTGGCCCTGTATGTCCAGGTTCATGGCTACCCATGCCCTGCCCTCGCTCTGCCTCTGAAATGCCCCCTTCCGACCCGTCTAAGCCTCCCTGTACAAATGCATTGTTTGTACAGGATGGTTTTGGCGGGGCTGGCAGAGGGGCGAATAGGGGGACCTCCATCGCAGCTATTCGTGGGATGCAATAGACCCCTTAGATTTAAAAATAAACATCAAAAACCCTTTTAAGACTTAACTTTTAAAAATGAATACCAAAACCCCTTTGAGAGCATTCAGGCAGAGTATTATGTTACTTGCAATGGAGTCTGTCATGAATACCAGTCTTTATCATTTGTTGAGTTTTTGTCTCTATGGCAAACTTCTTTTCAAAGTCTCTTTCTGTCTTCTTTATCAGTGTCTTCAATTTAACTTGCCAGTACTTTTTTTTAGGTGCCTGCCTGCACACATAGTGTCACCTCTCCATGGACACAGCAATAGCATTTCAACCATACCCATATGGCATTGCACACACATCCAAGCACCCTTCCCATGTTTCAGCTGTGTCCGGTCTCTCTAGTCTCCTGTTCCCTTGCCACTGCTCTGCCTGTCTGTGTGTACCCTCTCCATGCTTGGTTCCAATTGTGCTTCTAGTTGTCTGTGTATCTGTGGCTACACTCATAACTTCTTACTGCCCCTCTGAGGGTATCTCCCAGGGGAAAAGGTCTGTCTTGGCTATATTTTCACCCAGCACTGACTGCCTCACTTCCTTGCTTTGCCAGGTTGTCTGCCTGCAGTTAAATGTCCTCCTGTGTGCTGTGTGTTTAAGGGTCTTATTGTACCATGCCAACATGGATCCTCTCTCAGATCCGTTTTGCTGAAGCATGAGGAGGCCTGTGATGATGAGGGGCATATAGGAGATCCTCCTTTGCCCGCATAAGGCGACAAAGCATAAGAGTTTCCATCCTAGAGAAACAGTGTTGACTGGTGGCCATCCCTTTTGGTTTATAAGTTTTCTGCATACTGCATGAGCATGTGAAGAGCTTCTGTAAGGGGAGGAGGGTGCTCACATATGGATCCCGGCTGCATGAGCATTTTCTTGATGCTGCACCTCCTTCCCTATTTCACACCATCCTTGCACATTTTTGCCACCTTTATTCACTATGGGGAACTTGCAGCATGCCCACCACTTTATTTTCTGTCATGCACAAGTCCAGCAGTGGCAAGGCACATATAAATCTAGAGATGTGTAAGCAGCGATTTCATGCAGCCCATGCATGTTCATGGAGCCATTTCTAAAATTGCCACAGTGCTCCATACATTTTTAGTTACACATCTCCGTGACTGCCTGAAAGGCCATTCTAAAATGTGACTTCAAACAAACTGAGAAAGGACTGAGGTTTTGCTTTGTGCACATACCTAGGGGCATGTTTACTAAACGGCGCACCTGTGCGGGGCGCACCTGAGCGCCCTAAAATGATGCATTTAAGTGCTCTTAAACGCCCCGTACACGTGCGTGTCACATTAACGGGCCCCGCACACGTGCGCCGAAAACGCGCACGTGTGCGGGGCGCTCATGTGCGATAGAGGCGTGGAAAGGCGAAATGAGGGCGGAGGAAGGCCCCCGAGGGGCGGAGAGACGGGGTCAATGGGTGGAATGTGGGAGGGGAGAGACTCCCCGCACAGGAGCGTGCCCGAATTTACAAGGAAAAAATACCGCGAGTGAAACACTCGCGGTAGAGCGCATTTAAAGGGAAGAGAAACCATTTACGTCAGCAATGTACAGCAAAATCGGGGAAACCTAAAAGACGTGAGCAGTGTGATACATGTGCACAGAACAAAATAGCAAACATGATATGAAAATGACCACAATAAATTCAAAGAAAATTATAATCCAGCTGAGCAACAGTGATATTAATGGGCAACCATACAAAACACTCCCAGGAAAGCTCCAAAAAAAAGAAATGATTATTGGAAGGGTCTACGCTCCGTAGACTCATTCAAAAGCACTGCATTTTAATGGAGCTTTCCTGGGAGTGTTTTCTAGGTTGCCCATTGATATCACTGTTGCGCAGCTTGGTTATGCTTTTCCTCCCCTTTTTTGGAGGGCATTTGTGAGGTTTATTTGCACCTTTGTCCCCATACAAGGTCAACGAGCCCACAGTAAAATTGTGAAGAGCAGGGTGTCTGACTCGTGCGGCCAGGTATCACATCTCCAGAGACTGCACTGTTTCTGTGGCCACAGTGTGGTGCAGCGGACACAGCCAGTACCTGTAGGACCAGAGAGCCACAGGTTCAAAACCCAGCTGGGGCTCCTGCCAACCCAGTCCCCATCATGTTACCCACCACTAAACAGTGAGAATACAGACACTCTTTTATTGCAGAGAACATAAGCATGGTCCCAACACCTATATTTTACCCTACACCGCACACAAACCATAACAATGGGCATTGCCTACAGCCAAGTCCCCCAAAGTCAGTCCTGGAGTGCTACAACTCACTCAGGTCATATGTTTTTCCCAGATAGGAACATGTCTGCATGTTTGCGGAAGGGTACAGGTGGCGGAGGGGGCAGTGGCTGCAAACCACAGCAGACAGTGTCCTAGGCCTGTGCAGGCTGGCACTGTCCACCGCAACAGACAGGCTCTGTCGGATGTACAGTCATGTACTCCCCAGGGAACACAACGTATCTGTGGCAACACGGTGGTGCAGTGCACACAGACAGTGTGTGCAGGAACAGATGGTCACAGGTTCAAAGCCCAGCTGGGGCTACTGCCAATCCAGTCCACATATTTTTCCTACAACTAAACCGTGATAGTAAGGACAAAACTGTATAGCTAGGAACATATGCATGATTAATACACCTATATTTTACCACAGCACTCACAGACACCATAAACAGGCGCATTATCTGGAGCAGAGTCTCCCAAATGCAGTCCTGGAGGGCCCCACACCATTCAGGTTCCATGCTGCCTCTAACAAAGATGCCTGTGCTGCATAGCTATGCACCACCCCCATGGTATGCAGATGTAGCTCATGCATATGTATGAGGGATAGCATGAAAACCAGAACAGTGTGTGGAACACCAAGACTGGATTTGGGGAACTCTGTGAAATGGGTTTTCCAGATAAGGACATGTCTGCATGTTGGCTGAGGGGTACAGGTGGTGGAGGGGGCATTGGCTGAAAGACACAGCAGACAGTACAGTAGGCGTGTGCAGTCTGGCACCGTCCACCACAACAGACATGCTCTGTTGGATGTACAGTCATGGACTCCCCTGGGAATGCAGCATATATGTTGCAAAACGTTGGTGCAGTGGATACAGACAGTGTGTGCAATAACAGAAGGTCACAGGTTCAAATCCTGTATGTGGCTCCTGGCCAACTAGGTCACATAATTGTACCCCTCTAAAACAAGCCAGTAAAGAGTGGCTATTTGCTGATGAGAACCTAAGATCGTATGCCATATGTGTAGTTTTCCTTCAACAGTAGCCACCACATAAGCATGTGCATCACCTACAGCAGAGTCAACCAAATGCAGTCCTGGAGTGTCAATTGTTAGTTAAGTTTTATGCAGTCTCCAATATAAGGCCATGTGAGCATGTTGACGGCAGAGCAATTGGTGGCAGCTGTCCACAGCACACCATGGCATACTCCTTTTTAAGTGGGTGGTGTGGAGTGCAACAGACAGGGTCAGTGTGACAAACAGCCATGCATATCCCTGGGAATGCACTGTCTCTGTTGCAAGACGGTGGTGCAAAGCACACAGCCATTGCCCTCAGGAGGTGAAGGTCACAAGTTCAAATCCTGTGTGTCGTCCCTGGCCAAAAAGCCCCCACGATTGTGACATCGCACAATTTCTAGAAACATAAAATAATCTGTAGTGCAGGTAATGCAAAGATGGCCAATACATGTATTTTTTCTGAGAAAGTGTACATATATGAGAAGCATGTGCATCACATAGAGCAGTTTCACTCAAATGCAGTCCTGAAGTGCCTCAAATCATGCACATCTTATGATGTGTCAAATAAAGATGGTGTTGTTCATTGTAATGTGTTGGTCCATGGTATGCAGATATATCTCATGCATATTCCGTAGGCACACTTGGGAAAAATGAACAGTGTCTGACTCAACAGGACTGTATTTGGGTACCTCTGCCGGACAGTACTGGCCATCAGGAGAATAAATGAATAGACCCACAGGCTCCATGATCCAAAGCCTATTGGATATACATGATATTGGGCCTTGCGTACATCTCACACAAGTAGTAAGTGTGCACCTTAGCGCTGTCACCATAAACCTGGTAATTCAATACACATATAGCAACATGTTGAACAGATTAGTAGCAGATATCAATTTCTAGGTAAAGCACAATATGGTGATTGAGTGTTATGACACCAATATGTTTGATGTTTGTGGAGTGTGTCTCACATCTGGTGTTTGACAATGTGTCCTACATTGGGGTGTGACAGCAACAGTATTGCATACCATAGCTATGCCTGCACTGTGTCCAGGACTGCTGAGTTGGCCTAGACTGCAAAAGCTATCTATAGTAGCACAGTGATGGCCTAGCTGTGGGATTGTGTGTCTGTACATCCAGTGTGTGATGTCTGCAAGACCTTACTCAGCCCACAATGTTTGTACTGTGTCCAGTATTAGCTTGCCAATGTGCATAATGAGGAGCTAGGTATTGTGGGTATACCCCCGACAGGCTGGCCTGGGCTGGATGCATGAGCGCAGAACATAGGGCAATGTAGCAGACATCGTAGTGTGTGGTCATCAGCAGCATGGACAAGGTAGCCCTTGCATGTCCTCCTGGAAGGTCACTCTCACCCTGACTAAGCAGTTACCATGGCGTGGCTAGGGCAGCCATAGTGCCAACAGCATCTCTTGTAAGTGATATGTATGGGTTTCCTTTTGGTGCCGAATCACTTGCTAAACTGCTTGGTGATTGTGCAGACATCCCAGTTTTGGGTGCGCACATTTCCTCCAGTAGTATGCACTATGGGCTAGCTAGCAGACCGATTGCATCTAGTATGTGTAAGGTTGCCACACCTTCAGGGGTGCATCGGCTGCAGTGTTCCACTATTTGCTGGAGGACAATGTCAGATAGTGGTGGTGTGCTGCTGATCATTTTCAGGCCTGCCATTTGTCTGCTGTCACCTTATGGATGTGCATAGAAATCCATGCACCACGTTTATGTTTGGTTTTATGTTTATTTTCTCTCAGCTGGACCCAGTTTATCATTTCCCACCAGCAGCGCCATTGCAGTATTGTGGATGTGTTGTTGGGTGATTATGCGTTACAGTGGTTAATGTATGGGTTGTTACTGAAGCCGTCTATCTGTCCAACCCACCTTCCACCTCCCTCCCCCCAATTACATAACTTATGTGGGCATTGGCACCACACAGCATAAGACCAATGTGGGTGCTGCAAATTGCTGAAGGTGTAAACGTCACAGAGAAATATCAGATGGCCACAAGTGTATTTGGCAGTGCATCTACAACAACTACCCATCACACAGTGTCACTGATGTGGACCTACACCATAGCCTATCCCACCTAAGCTAGGTGCTGAGGACATGGTGCTGTGTGTCCACTCTCATTCTCAGGGTGAGCACGTGACCCACACAATGTAACAGTTAATAGCAACTCTGTGTCATCAACCTACACGTTCAGTAATTATATACAGGTTGAGGTGGGTTTGTGGCTGCATAAATCATCTTGCTGTTATTTGTAGACGGATGATTTACATGTGCAGTGCATCATGGGTATGTGTGCTTAACCCCATCTTGGTAAAGAAAGCCAACAGGTCATGTGTTGGCCTGTAGTCCACCTGCAGGCAGCCAGGGGTGTATTAGCAGCTATGGCAGTGGTTCTGACCCAGTCCTCCCTGAAAGCCTAGGCAAGATGGGTGTTTATGATCGCACAAATTAAGATGCAAGATATATATAAGTAATCGCGATCTTTTGTCAAGCTGAGTGGTGTGTGGCCCTCCAGGACTGCTTGTCAACACTCCTGGCCAACACCTCTGTCATCAACCATTGTAAGTGGCCAAGGTGCTGATGTTTAAGACATCAAAAAGGTCAGATAGAATGTGTAGCATGCATCTTTGCCTGTCACCACCAACAACATAGTTTTTCAGTATACAACTGCATGGTGGTGGTGAGAAATTACAAAGTATGTGACACAATCTATCTATGCCTTCCATGTCTATGTCATCTGTGCTTTGCACACTCACACGCCTAAATGACAGAGGTGTAAGGCAGGTGTCCTCAGAGCCAGACCTATAGAGCCACAAAACACTCAGGTTGCAGGATAGCTCTGATGCATTGCGATCTCATGTGTAGTCATTAGGCCTATCCAGATTACCAGACAGACCAAGGGGTTCAAGGAGGACTGCTCCACAACCACAGAGCTATGGAGATGTGGGTCACCTGTGATCTCACAGTGTCTTGAGGCAAAAGTCATGCATCTGATCCCACAGTTGAGTAATGTGACATGTGTATCTGAGGCTTGTGTCATATATTACGTCATTTGCTACTGCCAACAACACCCTCAGTGCTGTAGCCTGAACCTTCATCAAACGCACCCTATACGGTGGCAGGACTGGAACATTAGAAGGTGCTGTGGCGGAGACTGCAACTCATAATGCACTCTCTGGAGTGGCTCATAGAGGATCAGATGTGCCATCCAAGATTATTGCAATGTCACAGTGTGTTTGCTGTCAGAAGAAAAACCATAACCCAAGGACACACAAACCACTGCTGATATTAGAGAGTAATGTCCCAGCAAGTCATATTGATTAGGCAGACTGTGTAAAGGGAAACAGTAGGTCTGTACCATAAGGAGAATTGGCAAATAATGTGGCACACGTCAGCCAGAATGTCTGTATGTCAGAACACCTACTTAAAATCAACGTGCTTGTCTGTCTCATGGCAAACTCCATCAGCTCAGTATGTGTGTTACGCAACCTAATGTGTATGTAGACTGTCCAGATAGAAACGGCCCCCAGCCCCTCCCCCCCCCCTTATGCCATCCCGAACATCATTGCTGGCCGCACATTGAGATGAACTACTGAACATGATATATTGGGACTCATAGCTCCACATCACCAGGATGACTGTTAGACCACTCTGTTGTGCTGTGTGGTCTCCTGTGGATAGGGAGTGTTTGTGGTCTACCTTAAGCACACACAACCATATCACCATGGTGACTGATATGCCACTGTGATGGCCTCCATGACGCATGGGGATAGGGAGGCTGTATTAAACGGTGCAAGCACACACAAACATATTTCACGGTTGACTTATAGCCCACTTTGATGGGTCTCAATGACACCTTGTTGTGTTTGCATTTGTAGTGTCACTCATTGCAATGTCAAAGCCATAGTACATCACGTCATACGAAAGCCTAAGAAACATTGTGGAAGTGTTGATTACTTCAAGTCCAAAATGTGTAGACACGATATGATCACAAACTATCTTATGTGTCTAAAATAGGTGTCACTCACCAGTGTATATGCAAATTGTGCTGCGAATGTGCTTATGTCTATGCGCTGAAATGCGTATTTGCGGTGCGCATTTGTACATAATACGTCACGCAGCAGCGCCAGTTGCGTGGCGTACATTACTGTAAACCAGTTGAAAAATGGGCCAGCTGCGGTGCGCAGTCACACGTATGACGTTGTTAAACTATGGTCGTTGCGCAGATGGACATCATAGGTTGCTATACGTTGCGTTTCGGGACGCAGATGGACGTTTTACATCGCTAAACCACGCCATTTGCGGGGCACAGTTGTACGTAAGACGTCACTAATCTGCGCCAGTTGCGGCGCGCATGCGCCAGTTGCGGCGCCGCATGCGCGTGAATAACGCTGCGTGCAAGCACTTGACAGTATCGGAAAATGGCGCCCAGACAAAGGAAGCCCTCCTTTACTCCACGCGAGCTGCGCTCCCTGGCCCGTCTGATTGCCAACAGGCAAGAGAAGCTGTTCCCCGGGCCAGCAGGCAAAGGGACAGCTCCAAGGTCCACAGGGCATGGGAGCGGCTACAGAGAAGATTTAATCGCCTCGCTGAATACCCAAGGGAGGTAAGTGTATGGGGGCAACTCATTGGAATCAGATATGTAGCCTGTGTCCATTGCAGATGTCCATGCTGGTAATATAAGGTTTTGTGAGTCAGGAATATCCAGCAGATGACCAGAAATCACATAATGTCTGTGTATCATATGTGACTGCTTTGTCCTGTACCCTGGTGTTGCTGGTAATGGTCACAGAGGTTCTGATGCTATGGCATCTGCTGCTGTGGCCCTGCAACAACATACATGAGGAATGTACGCCCATAAATCACCCTCAATCCATCAATACCACATCATATGGATATGGTGGGATGTGGATCTGGATCCAAACACCTTGTGTACAGCAATAGGCCATGTGAAATGTAGCATTACTGGTATGTAAGTCCACCCGGTGATATGGGTTACTAAACAAACGTTGTTGAATAGGCCCCCCCCCAATCCCCAGGGGTCCTGAGAGCTCATCACAGTGGCCTATCCATCACCCTTGAGATATGGTTCTGTGTGTGTAGACAATTGAAGATATATCCATCCTATCCCCATAAGACTACTGAGACCATCACAGTGAGTCACCTATCATCCTGGCTAGATGTTGTTGTGTGCTGAAACAGTTTGCATTAGCCACCCTATCCCCAGGAGAAGACAGAGCCCATCACAGTGGGTCACCTGTCATCCAGGGGATATGGTTGTGTGTGCTGAAACAGTTTGCATTAGCCACCCTATCCCCAGGAGAAGACAGAGCCCATCACAGTGGGTCACCTGTCATCCTGGCTAGATGTTGTTGTGTGCTGAAACAGTTTGCATTAGCCACCCTATCCCCAGGAGAAGACAGAGCCCATCACAGTGGGTCACCTGTCATCCTGGCTAGATGTTGTTGTGTGCTGAAACAGTTTGCATTAGCCACCCTATCCCCAGGAGAAGACAGAGCCCATCACAGTGGGTCACCTGTCATCCTGGGGATATGGTTGTGTGTGCTGAAACAGTTTGCATTAGCCACCCTATCCCCAGGAGAAGACAGAGCCCATCACAGTGGGTCACCTGTCATCCTGGCTAGATGTTGTTGTGTGCTGAAACAGTTTGCATGAGCCACCCTATCCCCAGGAGAAGACAGAGCCCATCACAGTGGGTCACCTGTCATCCAGGGGATATGGTTGTGTGTGCTGAAACAGTTTGCATTAGCCACCCTATCCCCAGGAGAAGACAGAGCCCATCACAGTGGGTCACCTGTCATCCAGGGGATATGGTTGTGTGTGCTGAAACAGTTTGCATTAGCCACCCTATCCCCAGGAGAAGACAGAGCCCATCACAGTGGGTCACCTGTCATCCTGGCTAGATGTTGTTGTGTGCTGAAACAGTTTGCATGAGCCACCCTATCCCCAGGAGAAGACAGAGCCCATCACAGTGGGTCACCTGTCATCCAGGGGATATGGTTGTGTGTGCTGAAACAGTTTGCATGAGCCACCCTATCCCCAGGAGAAGACAGAGCCCATCACAGTGGGTCACCTGTCATCCAGGGGATATGGTTGTGTGTGCTGAAACAGTTTGCATGAGCCACCCTATCCCCAGGAGAAGACAGAGCCCATCACAGTGGGTCACCTGTCATCCAGGGGATATGGTTGTGTGTGCTGAAACAGTTTGCATGAGCCACCCTATCCCCAGGAGAAGACAGAGCCCATCACAGTGGGTCACCTGTCATCCAGGGGATATGGTTGTGTGTGCTGAAACAGTTTGCATGAGCCACCCTATCCCCAGGAGAAGACAGAGCCCATCACAGTGGGTCACCTGACATCCTGGCTAGATGTTGTTGTGTGCTGAAACAGTTTGCATGAGCCACCCTATCCCCAGGAGAAGACAGAGCCCATCACAGTGGGTCACCTGTCATCCTGGCTAGATGTTGTTGTGTGCTGAAACAGTTTGCATGAGCCACCCTATCCCCAGGAGAAGACAGAGCCCATCACAGTGGGTCACCTGTCATCCAGGGGATATGGTTGTGTGTGCTGAAACAGTTTGCATGAGCCACCCTATCCCCAGGAGAAGACAGAGCCCATCACAGTGGGTCACCTGTCATCCAGGGGATATGGTTGTGTGTGCTGAAACAGTTTGCATGAGCCACCCTATCCCCAGGAGAAGACAGAGCCCATCACAGTGGGTCACCTGTCATCCAGGGGATATGGTTGTGTGTGCTGAAACAGTTTGCATGAGCCACCCTATCCCCAGGAGAAGACAGAGCCCATCACAGTGGGTCACCTGTCATCCAGGGGATATGGTTGTGTGTGCTGAAACAGTTTGCATGAGCCACCCTATCCCCAGGAGAAGACAGAGCCCATCACAGTGGGTCACCTGTCATCCAGGGGATATGGTTGTGTGTGCTGAAACAGTTTGCATGAGCCACCCTATCCCCAGGAGAAGACAGAGCCCATCACAGTGGGTCACCTGTCATCCAGGGGATATGGTTGTGTGTGCTGAAACAGTTTGCATTAGCCACCCTATCCCCAGGAGAAGACAGAGCCCATCACAGTGGGTCACCTGTCATCCGTGGGTGATGTTTTTGTGTGCTGAAACAGTTTGCATTAGCCACCCTATCCCCAGGAGAAGACAGAGCCCATCACAGTGGGTCACCTGTCATCCTGGCTAGATGTTGTTGTGTGCTGAAACACTTTGCATTAGCCACCCTATCCCCAGGAGAAGACAGAGCCCATCACAGTGGGTCACCTGTCATCCAGGCTAGATGTTGTTGTGTGCTGAAACAGTTTGCATGAGCCACCCTATCCCCAGGAGAAGACAGAGCCCATCACAGTGGGTCACCTGTCATCCTGGCTAGATGTTGTTGTGTGCTGAAACAGTTTGCATGAGCCACCCTATCCCCAGGAGAAGACAGAGCCCATCACAGTGGGTCACCTGTCATCCAGGGGATATGGTTGTGTGTGCTGAAACAGTTTGCATGAGCCACCCTATCCCCAGGAGAAGACAGAGCCCATCACAGTGGGTCACCTGTCATCCAGGGGATATGGTTGTGTGTGCTGAAACAGTTTGCATGAGCCACCCTATCCCCAGGAGAAGACAGAGCCCATCACAGTGGGTCACCTGTCATCCAGGGGATATGGTTGTGTGTGCTGAAACAGTTTGCATGAGCCACCCTATCCCCAGGAGAAGACAGAGCCCATCACAGTGGGTCACCTGTCATCCTGGCTAGATGTTGTTGTGTGCTGAAACAGTTTGCATGAGCCACCCTATCCCCAGGAGAAGACAGAGCCCATCACAGTGGGTCACCTGTCATCCAGGGGATATGGTTGTGTGTGCTGAAACAGTTTGCATGAGCCACCCTATCCCCAGGAGAAGACAGAGCCCATCACAGTGGGTCACCTGTCATCCAGGGGATATGGTTGTGTGTGCTGAAACAGTTTGCATGAGCCACCCTATCCCCAGGAGAAGACAGAGCCCATCACAGTGGGTCACCTGTCATCCAGGGGATATGGTTGTGTGTGCTGAAACAGTTTGCATGAGCCACCCTATCCCCAGGAGAAGACAGAGCCCATCACAGTGGGTCACCTGTCATCCAGGGGATATGGTTGTGTGTGCTGAAACAGTTTGCATGAGCCACCCTATCCCCAGGAGAAGACAGAGCCCATCACAGTGGGTCACCTGTCATCCTGGCTAGATGTTGTTGTGTGCTGAAACAGTTTGCATGAGCCACCCTATCCCCAGGAGAAGACAGAGCCCATCACAGTGGGTCACCTGTCATCCTGGCTAGATGTTGTTGTGTGCTGAAACAGTTTGCATTAGCCACCCTATCCCCAGGAGAAGACAGAGCCCATCACAGTGGGTCACCTGTCATCCTGGCTAGATGTTGTTGTGTGCTGAAACAGTTTGCATTAGCCACCCTATCCCCAGGAGAAGACAGAGCCCATCACAGTGGGTCACCTGTCATCCTGGCTAGATGTTGTTGTGTGTGCTGAAACAGTTTGCATGAGCCACCCTATCCCCAGGAGAAGACAGAGCCCATCACAGTGGGTCACCTGTCATCCTGGCTAGATGGTTGTGTGTGCTGAAACAGTTTGCATGAGCCACCCTATCCCCAGGAGAAGACAGAGCCCATCACAGTGGGTCACCTGTCATCCAGGGGATATGGTTGTGTGTGCTGAAACAGTTTGCATGAGCCACCCTATCCCCAGGAGAAGACAGAGCCCATCACAGTGGGTCACCTGTCATCCAGGGGATATGGTTGTGTGTGCTGAAACAGTTTGCATGAGCCACCCTATCCCCAGGAGAAGACAGAGCCCATCACAGTGGGTCACCTGTCATCCAGGGGATATGGTTGTGTGTGCTGAAACAGTTTGCATGAGCCACCCTATCCCCAGGAGAAGACAGAGCCCATCACAGTGGGTCACCTGTCATCCAGGGGATATGGTTGTGTGTGCTGAAACAGTTTGCATGAGCCACCCTATCCCCAGGAGAAGACAGAGCCCATCACAGTGGGTCACCTGTCATCCAGGGGATATGGTTGTGTGTGCTGAAACAGTTTGCATGAGCCACCCTATCCCCAGGAGAAGACAGAGCCCATCACAGTGGGTCACCTGTCATCCAGGGGATATGGTTGTGTGTGCTGAAACAGTTTGCATTAGCCTCCCCATCCCCACGAGGTCACCACTGTGTGTGTTACCAGTCATCCTGGTGATCTTGGTCTGTTTACTGTAAAGGTGGTAAACATTCTCCCTATCCCCTGCGGTGCAGAGATCGCATCATCGTGAACATTTACTCAAACGTCATATATGGTCTGTGTGCCCCGACAATTTCATACATCCACCCTATCAGCAGCAGACCAGACAGCCCCTCACAGTGTGTTCCCATTCATCCTGGTGACATCAGTGTGTGTCATTTAAAAGGTCAGAACGTAATCCATATCCCCAGGGGTGTGTAGAGCTCATCACAGTGGTGTATCAGTCACCCGTAAGATATGGTCTGTGTGACCAGACAATTTCATACATCCACCCTAACACCAGGGGAACAGAGAGGCCATCACACTGTGTTCCCATTCATCATGGTGATATTGCTGTGTGGAATGTAACAGGTCAAACCAGTCTCCGTATCCCCAGGGGTGTGGAGAGTTCATCACAGTGGGCTATCAGTCACCCTTACTATATGATCTGTGTGCCTAGGCAATTTCATACATCGACCCCATCATTAGCAGACTACATAGGCAATCACAGTGTGTTCCCAGTCATCCTGGAGATATTGTTGTGTGTAATGTAAAGTTGAAGAACATTCTCCCTATCATCAGGGGTGCTGAGAGGTCATCACAGTGCTCTATTGGTCACCCTGTGGATATGGTTGTGTGTGGCAACACAATATAGTACATCCACCCTATCCCCAGGAGAATACAGAGCCCATCACAGTGGGTTCCCTGTTTACATCGTGGTATTGGTTAGTGTAATGTAAAAGGTCCAAAACGTCTCGTTATCCACAGGTGTGCTGTGAGGTCATCACAGTGGCGTAACAATCACCCTGGAGATATGGTTGTGTGTGTTCTCACAGCTTCCTTTGTTCTCCCTATCCCCTGGAGTGCACGGAGCCCATCACACTGGGTCATCTATCACCCTGGAGATATGGTTGTGTGTGCTTTAACAGTTTGCTGTGTTCCCCCTATCCCGTGGGTCCAGGCAGCCCATCACACTGGGTCATCTGGCACCATGGAGATATGGTTGTGTGTGCTACAACAGTTTGCTTTACCCTCCCTATCCCCTGGAGTGCACGGAGCCCATCACACTGGGTCATCTATCACCCTGGAGATATGGTTGTGTGTGCTTTAACAGTTTGCTGTGTTCCCCCTATCCCGTGGGTCCAGGCAGCCCATCACACTGGGTCATCTGGCACCATGGAGATATGGTTGTGTGTGCTACAACAGTTTGCTTTACCCTCCCTATCCCCTGGAGTGCACGGAGCCCATCACACTGGGTCATCTATCACCCTGGAGATATGGTTGTGTGTGCTTTAACAGTTTGCTGTGTTCCCCTATCCCGTGGGTCCAGGCAGCCCATCACACTGGGTCATCTGGCACCATGGAGATATGGTTGTGTGTGCTACAACAGTTTGCTTTACCCTCCCTATCCCCTGGAGTGCACGGAGCCCATCACACTGGGTCATCTATCACCCTGGAGATATGGTTGTGTGTGCTTTAACAGTTTGCTGTGTTCCCCCTATCCCGTGGGTCCAGGCAGCCCATCACACTGGGTCATCTGGCACCATAGAGATATGGTTGTGTGTGACTAACAAGTTATATGCATTCCCAATATCCCCAGGATTCCAGTGACTATGGTAATGTGTCCTGTTAGTCACCCACTTGCTATGGTGTATGGAGCTGATGATGTGTGTTCGGATACACCACCCCCAGGGGGCCAAATACCGGCATGCAATGGTGGGTATGTTAGAAAGATATTGTGTTTGTTCATGGCACAGAGGTTGTACGTACCCCATAGTTTTGGAGGTCAATATATCATCACACATGTCTCCGATGTCTGCAGATGATATGGTAGGGGACGATGTTTATGTGTGTAACAGCACCCCATCCCCATGAACCATGTCAGAAGCTAACAAACACCTGCAACAGATCTATGTCCCCACACCATCATGCAAATGTTGTTTCAGCATTTATACACATAATAGAAAGCCAAACCTATGACACACATGGACATCAGTGATGTTCTTCCAATGATCAACTCAGCAGGTGTGGTTGACCAACACATACATAAAACTACACATGACCACTGTTGTTCACAGATGTTATGGTGATATTGCCCATGTCTATGGTGTTGTAAACACACATGTGGTCTGCACAGCAGGGCTACGGCCTACAAAGATAGCAATCTTCCATTGCTCATACAGGGTCAATCCCACCCCCCACCCACATTATGCACATGTGAGGACATATGTCTGTTGCCCATGGCGATCCCCAATGACATGTGATGAACTATGCTATACATGAGACACACACACAACAGTGTGGCTGTAGCAGCAAAACATTGCCCACACGGCTGTGTGTGTTTATGGGTGACCCAGCAGAAGGTTGATATGTCACTAATGCACCCAACCTTTCAATTACCATCAACAGGTTGAGGATCTCCGGAAGAAGGGCAGGGAGCTGCGCCACCACCATGCCGGCTACCTGCAGCGAATCCAGGGTGAGAGCTCCCCAAAGGTTGCATCTGAGTGTTCTCAAAGTGTCACATCAGTAACAGATGTTGCAGTTGCCAGAAAAACCTGTGTGGCCACTGCATATGTAGACGTGCTGTATGTGAGACCTAACAGAGTTCCTATGCTTGTCGACCTCCACAGATGGTGATGTCCCAGAGGATCTGCCCACAACCTCCGCACCCCTCCTGAGACGTCCCCCCACACCACATGCAGACGAGGTGGTGGTCCTCATCACATCGGAGGAGGGGGAAGAGGAGGAGGAAGATGAGGAGGAGGAGGAGGAGGATGAGGAGGAGGTGGTGGTGGAGGCGCAGACACATTCACCTGCATCAGATGTCCCCCACCAGGGGCCAGATGGCCATCTGGAACGGCTGATTGGGGGGGTGCCAGGGGGGAGACAGGGTGTTGGGGATGTGGAGGGGGAGGGGGACGTTGTGGAGGGCTCAGGGGGGGAGAGGGGGCCAGAGGGGGTGTGGGAGAGTGATGTCGAAGACAGGGCATCACAGGGCACTGTGGGCTCCCCTCAGCCACAAAGGTTGCCGCAACCATGCAGGGCCCCACCCAGGGTCTACGCAGATGCCACCACACAAACACCTGGCACAATGTGTGTGTGTGGTGGCAGATGCGTGGAAAACCTGTCTGGGGCCATGCATGCGATGGAGCAACGGCTCCACCAGCTGAGCCACTCACAGCAGTGGCTGGCGGGAGTTATTGAGAGGGTGGTAGCCGAGGTGGTCCGGCTACCATGTCGCCAACCACCCTCTCAATGGCGTCACTGGCGTCAGTAATGGTGCTAGTGACGTCCACATATGTGCCCTGTGTTGCCCTGTCTTCCATCACTGGGCATGTGGAGGGAGGGTGGGGGGCATGTGGGGTTGCGGGATTGTGGATGGGACATTGTTCAGGGCGTGTGGGAGAAAGGGGTGGGGAGGGTGAGTTTAGGGGGGGCGGGTCATGGTATTATCCCCCTTCTTACAAATGTACATAGTTACCCCTGTTTGGATTTGTTGTTATTAAACATATGTTCAACACACCATGTAATGCTTGTGTGCCTCATGCAGCCTAGGACTATGGATGTCAGCATGTGATTTTGTGTAGACATATATGTTTTCGAGGGGTAAACATGCTAGCGATAACTCCACTGTCTCCACAGTACATTTGGGGGTGACCATGTGTGTAGGTGTCTGATAAGAGGTTCTTGTGTCAGATGTTACACTGTAGCACCTGTCCCAGAGTCACACAACTCACACGTTAGCGAATACATGAACCACATATGTCAACATATGTCAACAAATGAATGATATTTGTTGTGAAGCTCTGCCACTGTCACATGCAGCAACATGGTGGGGTGTAGGGAATGTGGTCATTAAACTAGGCACGGCAAGGGTTACACATATGCCACCAAATAGTCGTGTATGAGGGGTTGGACACCTTGATGCATAGGGCAACGACACAGGCAATGTCGAACATAGTTCCCCTGTTTGGACATGGATGTGTGTGCACACTGTGCCAGTACAGCTCACAGACTGTGCTGACACGATATGCACAGGACACCTTGCATATGTACTGTCACACCTCATCCGCCCCAGCCTTGACTGCTGGTATGTTTTGGCTCATGAGGGTGGTAGTTGTGCCGTGCTTGTATCTATACAAAGCACACATAAGACTTACTCTTCTGTTAGGGTTTTATTCCCCGTCCCTTTGAGGTTTTCTTCTTTTACAACAGAAAGTAATAGCCTAACTTGGCTTATAACATAAAGTAACTGGATAACACAAATAGCTTTCTTCAGCATATAACGTCAAACAAAAGAAAAGAACAAACAGCCTACTTTGTCTGTTTGGCTAGGGAGAGAGAGAGAGAGAGTTTGTAGCCTTTGCTACCTGCACATAGAATTAAGGTTACACAAACCTTTACCTTAAGGGGTACTCAGGTTCTTTTATAGTAAGAGAACATTCCATTAATTCAGTATCTTCTAATGTACCAGAATCGTCATATTCCATCAACTCTGGTCCGGAGGAATCTGCATTGCCCACTTCTAATGTGGAATAAAAGTATGGCAGATTTGCCTCATTAGTTAGGAAGTTCCTCTTCCTCTGAATAGCACTGCTTCCCTGGGGAAGGTCACCAAACTCTGTATGCTGTTTTCTAGAACCCTGCCCCCGCTGGTGCTTCAGTGGATAGCTTAGGTCTCTGCTTAGCTTGCTAGCTGAGTAATTGGGATACGCTCCCTGCTGGGTCTGCCTCAGCTCTCCCGATTCAGCTGTACCCGATTGCAAACTGTGTAACGGCGTTTCTCTTGGAGCTAAGAGTTCACTGTAATAAGGGATTTCTGCTGCTTCTCTCGGTAGGTGAAACTCCCTTCTGTTAATACATTTATAAACAGGAGAGAACTTGCTATCAGCCTCTGAATGTCTAGGCTTTGTAAGGGTAGTTTCCTGCCTCCAAGACGCTTCTCTTTTAGAAGGCAGATATCCCTTATATCCCTTCTTTTCCCCTGAATCTGCTGTTGTAGTTTTCTTATATTTCACTTGCCTTCTCTCAGAGCCACACAGGTCTCTGGCCTCTTTCCATAATTCCTCTCTCCAGGATTGCCTACTCGGCTCCTCTCTCCAGGATTGCCTGTGAGAACGCCTCTCTCTCCAAGGCTGTTTCTCTCTCCAAGCTTGCCTCTCTCTCCAAGCTTGCTTCCCACTCGAAGGTAGCCTCTCTCTCCAAGATTGCCTGTCACTCCAAGATAGCCTCTCACTCCAAGGTAATCTCTCACTCCAAGGTAGTCTCTCTCTCCAAGGTTGCCTCTCACTACAAGCTTGCCTCTCCCTACCAGGCAGCCTCCCACTGAATGTTTGGTAGTCCGTTTTATCCATGTATTTTCTGACTCCACCTTTCTTCAGCTGCGCTTCATTAGGTGAAGCAGAGTCCCGTGCCTTACTCCCGGGGTGTGTCTCTCCAGGCTCTGGGCACGTGTGCTTTCGTTGTCCCTGGCAACTGTCAAGCATTCCTTCATTCATCCTGTCACTATTTTCCTTGATCATTCATACTGCTCAGCATTCTTTCAGGCTGCCTTAGGTCCACCCTGTGACAGTACGCATCATAAACATAGTAGCCGCCTGTGGCTAGGTAGCTGCAGCACGGGACCGGTTTGCAACTAATGTAGTCCGGGCCTCCAACCCCGCCATGTCATAGATACACACGGGAACACATGGTCAGTCACTGGACACACACAGTGTATGTAGTTAATGCCAGCTGTTTATTGTCACAGCTTTTACGTCATATTAATGTACTTTTACAAACATCTCAATGATAATTGTGTGATTTTCATCCCAGCCGTGTATGTGACACACCATGAACATAGGAGTGTCATCTCTGAGCCTTTCAAAAAAAACACATACAACATCCCCAAAACAAGGTGAAACATAGACATAAATGCTGCAAATGATCATTGCACCAGAGACAGGCTTTGACAAACATATTACAAACGGATGACAACATCATAGTTTAAGATCTACGTGGTCGGCCACGCCTGCCACGTTGGCCCCTCCTCCCTCGTGGGTCAATGGCCACCTCATGAACCGGTGGTGGTGGTGGTGGGGGTGGGGGTGCAGGTGCAGCTCGCCGTAACACATCAAGTATGCCCTCAAGGGCTTCACATATCCGTGTGAGTGGCATGGCTCGTACCTCCGCACGTGACTGACGCAGCTCCTCACACACCTCCCTTGTGTTCTGCTGCACTGCCATGTGTATCCTGTCCAGAACGCGTATGATGCCTGTGCATGGGATACAGGGTGGTCAATGACATACCTCTCCACTAATACACCGTAGTACACAAACATGTCATGCACATCCAACACTATTGAATATGTGATAGGGCAGAGTCCAATTTTAACATGGATAGAGTTAACATACATATTTAACACAGTGTTAGAGGTATTCAAAGCCTAAATGACAATTTACAGGACCTGGATGTGTGAGGCCAAAACCACAATCTACAGGATCTGCATACACACCGAAATACTACAGACGTCACAACAGGATTGTGCAATGATAACTATCACCTTTCCATTGTGTAGGGGAGGTGCAGCATGCAGCACACACAAATAACTGTGATGAGCAGCATTAGGGAGGGACAGGGGACGGTATGGAACACGCCAGCAACAGGGAGACCACAGCTGGAGGGTTTATCACAATTGCTCATGGCTACAGGGGATAGTTTTGCAAATGTGTGGGATGCAATGTGAGGACAGGGATGTGACAGCTGACGTTCACACGTGCAGTGCTGCTGCACATATGTGAGACCTGCGGGTTTTAAAACACCTTATGTAACACAGAGGGCGGTTTGTGGAGATTATACATTAGGCAATGTGATACACATGGAGGGTGTGGACAAAGCTGCCAGAGTCCCAGAGGGCCACACCATAGGTGGACCATAGCAAGGGAACATTGACGGTGCATGATGGGACATACACAGCTAGTGGTACGAACTGTTGCAGGACAGTGAAAGCCTGAGTTGACACGGTCTGCTTAGGATGTCAGTAGGCATGATAGGTGGTGGCTGTTGTTTGTCAACTCTTTTACATCTCAACATAGGCATTTTTCAGACATATGTGTTGATGTGTGAGAGTTCCAAACAGTGTTAAGCCATACATTGCTCACCTATCTATTTGCACAGGGAGCGCCATTTCAGGTGTCACCATGCATCGGACACATTTGTCCCCAAATCCCGCAGGTGATTTGCCTACCCACCTCACCCCGCTGAGGTGGCCCCAATGACAGAATGGTTTTCCCTGCACCTCTCCCAATGTTCTGTTATTACCTCAGCAATGACTGAGATGACTTGTAGATGGAGACTGTCTCCCTTCCGTTTCTGTTTAGGACACATAAGCGTATTTAATGATTTGCCTAGGCTCTGTTAGACACACGGGTGCGATGGATAGGATATCTATGCAAACCTTGTCCTAGAATAGACACAATGCAAACTATGTTTGTGTCTGCAAACCTTATGGCCCTCCAGAGGGACCTAGCAGAGTGAGGGCGTGTTCCCCCCCCCCCCCCATCTGCTACTGGTGCAACAACATGGCAATTACACAGTGAAAATTGTCAATTCATCACACAGCCAATGGGACTGTGTAGGTGAGGGCGTGACATGCGTAGGGGTTTGGCATGCGTTGGTTCCCAACACAATATGTGTTCCTAGTGAGGGTGTACAGCGTAAGATGGCATTTGTGTTGTGCTAGGACCCGTAATGGTCTATGGGGAGTCTGGAGCACGCATGAGTTGTGGAATGCAGGCCCATGTCTGCTGTACGGATATTGGAGTCTCAGAGATAGGCCTGCACATGAGATGTTTGGGGATGTAGTGTCTTACATTGTCTGGTGTGTCTTCTGGGGTTCCAATACCGATGCCTGTGTTGTGTGCACTATTTGTAGCATCATGGATGTTGTTATGCTTACATCACCGTGTGTGATGTTGATGTTGGTTTGACATGTGATGGGGTGTTGTTGTATGACAGGACTATGTATGGTGTGATGGGGACATTTGCTGAACTATTGGCTGATGAGGTGTTTCCAAACTGTTAATGGATGACTGAGGTTCCCCAGGAAATTGCCTGTTGCAAGGACTGCAATGCATTGGATGCTGGTTGAGTCAGGAACTGCAAGGCAGTTGATGCTGGCGAATGAACAGAATGTGATGGTGCCCTGACACTTTGCGCCAGAGACTTATATATGTTTTGGGGGGGGGGGTGATACATCTACCATACACCTGTTCCTGTGAGGTTATGAGTGGTTTGAGTAGGCCATGATAAGCACGTGAGCAACTGTGAGGGACGTGCGGGACAAACAACTGTGAGATGCTGGGTATGTTCAGGCAGCAGGTAAATGTTCTGATGGACACAACAATATTTTGGAGCCGGTCTGCCAACTAGACATGTGACGATTGTCACAGGGTGGACCTAAGGCAGCATGAAAGAATGCTGAGCAGTATGAATGATCAAGGAAAAAGTGACAGGATGAATGAAGGAATGCTTGACAGTTGCCAGGGACAACGAAAGCACACGTGCCCAGAGCCTGGAGAGACACACCCCGGGAGTAAGGCACGGGACTCTGCTTCACCTAATGAAGCGCAGCTGAAGAAAGGTGGAGTCAGAAAATACATGGATAAAACGGACTACCAAACATTCAGTGGTAGGCTGCCTGGTAGGGAGAGGCAAGCTTGTAGTGAGAGGCAACCTTGGAGAGAGAGACTACCTTGGAGTGAGAGATTACCTTGGAGTGAGAGGCTATCTTGGAGTGACAGGCAATCTTGGAGAGAGAGGCTACCTTCGAGTGGGAAGCAAGCTTGGAGAGAGAGGCAAGCTTGGAGAGAGAAACAGCCTTGGAGAGAGAGGCGTTCTCACAGGCAATCCTGGAGAGAGGAGCCTAGTAGGCAATCCTGGAGAGAAGAATTGTGGAAAGAGGCCAGAGACCTGTGTGGCTCTGAGAGAAGGCAAGTGAAATATAAGACAACTACATCAGCAGATTCAGGGGAAAAGAAGGGATATAAGGGATATCTGCCGTCTAAAAGAGAAGAGTCTTGGTGGCAGAAAACTACCCTTATAAAGCCTAGACATTCAGAGGCTGATAGCAAGTTTTCTCCTGTTTATAAAGGTATTAAAAGAAGGGAGTTTCACCTACCGAGAGAAGCAGAGGAAATCCCTTATTACAGTGAACTCTTAGCTCCAAGAGAAACGCCGTTACACAGTTTGCAATCGGGTACAGCTGAATCGGGAGAGCTGAGGCAGACCCAGCAGGGAGCGTATCCCAATTACTCAGCTAGCAAGCTAAGCAGTGACCTACGCTATCCACTGAAGCACCAGCGGGGGCAGGGTTCTAGAAAACAGCATGCAGAGTTTGGTGACCTTCCCCAGGGAAGCAGCGCTATTCAGAGGAAGAGGAACTTCCTAACTAATGAGGCAAATCTGCCATACTTTTATTCCACATTAGAAGTGGGCAATGCAGATTCCTCCGGACCAGAGTTGATGGAATATGAAGATTCTGGTACATTAGAAGATACAGAATTAATGGAATGTTCTCTTACTATAAAAGAACCTGAGTACTCCGTAAGGTAAAGGTTTGTGTAACCTTAATTCTATGTGCAGGTAGCAAAGGCTACAAACTCCCTCTCTCTCTCCCTAGCCAAACAGACAAAGTAGGCTGTTTGTTCCTTTCTTTTGTTTGACGTTATATGCTGAAGAAAGCTATTTGTGTTATCCAGTTACTTTATGTTATAAGCCAAGTTAGGCTATTACTTTCTGTTGTAAAAGACGAAAACCTCAAAGGGACGGGGAATAAAACCCTAAAAGAGGAAACAGTCTTATGTGTGATTTGTATAGATACAAGCACGGCACAACTACCACCCTCATGAGCCAAACCATACCAGCAGTCAAGGCTGGGGCGGGTGAGGTGTGACACGATGCTGAGTGAGCACACCTCATGCACAGTCCTGCTGGATGTGACTGGGGCATTTGCAACTTGGAAATGGCAGCTAAATATGTCAGACTACACGTGTTTATTATATTTTAATAGACATATGGAGGTTTAACATAACTACAGACATTATGTTGTTCAGTGTGTTTTTTGCAAGCGACAAAGTATGTGTCGCTGTAGTGATTGATAATAGATGTCATTATTGCGACCTCAGATCTCATTCACATGTTACCCTCTACACTGTTGGCTCTCATTCCATGGTTGCCTTGTTTGTCTCGGGTTTTAATGTTTCTCCTAATGTAAGTGTGGTTTGGTAGCTGGTGTATGATGTTGTATGGTTGTCTTTTGAAAGGCAAATGAGGGCATTTGAGTCTCTCACTCAGAACTGACATTGGCAATTGCTACCATTCCCCAGTACGTTCTGTAATGTCCTCTGTGATATTGTCAGTGTTGTGGTTTGCAAGGTTGTGTATGGTGATATCTGTATGCAGGTATTGGGGTCAGGATACAGTGTGTATGATATTGCCTCTACATGTGCAGGCGTTGTAGAGGTTCCACCTGTGTATTGTCATGTGCAATACATTAGTCCTCCTTTGTAACCATGTGCTCATTAATATGCATGTGTCATACTCATCATTGTATGGTTACATACAACACCCATGTCACGTTAGCCACCTATGATAATGTGGACCATCACAGACTAATGACACATAGACCCTCAATCAGACTGGGATGTATTTGTTCACAGCGGATGCGATTTGGTGATGGTTTGGTGGGGTTGCTGACAGGGAACATGTTTATGGGCTTGACTGTGTGCAATTCAGTATATGTTATTTTTGAACCTCCCTGGGAAATAGCACTATGTGTTCACCCAAAACAAACAGATATAATAGGTGTATGCTTAATACACCTCTGGGACACCTTGTATATGGGTGACCTTACGCATTTGATGAGATCGCTGCATATGCTATTTGCCCCTTACCTGGGAAGCCAGATTGTGGGTAATGTTGGCTTTGTGTGGTACCATCACTGAGGAAGGTTACATTGACTTATATATGGTCTTTGTTTTGGGTGACTATGGGTTATTTGTCATACTGTTGTTTACAAGACATGTGAGTGTCTGCAAAGAGGCATACTGGTGTCAGGCCAATGTCTGCATCTCGTAATTAACTGATGACCTGCTGCAACGTACACACCATTGCTCCTAGGTCTGCATCTGTGTGTCTCACCTGACCGTAGGCTGTTGTGATTTTACAACATGCTAACCTCATTTACTATAGGCCAGAACATTTCTTCCACACATGTCCCATATAAATGACCCATACATGTAACACTGTGTACAGTAACGTAGCAACATCCAGCACACAAACAACAACTACAGATTAGTGCTGCTTGTGTTGTGGTTGTGACAGTCATTTTTTACCCACCGTCAGCATCGCGATGTGTTGATGCACCATAGGCCCTCATCTCTGCCCTCATCATCTCTGGGACAGATGTAGCTGTGTCTACGGACACGCTGGGTTGTTGCGTCTGCTCGATTGCTGCAGCCCCCAGTGGTGATATGGTGTGTATGGGTTGATCCAGGGACTCCGCACCTGCACTTATGCTGCCCCCTGAGACTGCAGGTTCTGCCTCGAACAGACTCATTGGGATTGGGATTGGGATGTCCACCTGCTCCTCCTCCTCCAAAACATCCTCCCCCTCCTGCTCCTCCACCTCCTCCTCCTCAGCCACCATTTCACTGTAGTCACCTGTATTGTGAACAATCAGAGAGAGAACAGCTATGTTTAAGCAAAACACATATGTGTACATGTGTGCTACAGACACCACAGACATGATGTGTTGGGTTGGCGCAATTGTGCTGCATACAGTACCCAATACACCATCCCATACGCGTGTTTCCACACCATGTAGTTGTTCCTGCGGCACATGTGTATGCTTTGGCTTAGCAATGATTGCATGTTTGCCATGTTTCTGGTCATGTTTCCATTCCACATGTTTCACCATCCCCTCCATTTCGGCATCTATGCCAGATATGCAGACACATGCCTGTGGATGCCCACACCCTTACATCTGATTTTGCCATACACTGTATGTCTGCCTTGGATAGTGAATATGGCACATATGTGTTCAGACATGTTATGTGCTCATTGCTACATGTGATTGACAGGGACCCATTGTGCAGCGGACGACAGGTGGCTTGCTCCTCTGCCCCACTGAGATGCACATGTTGCACTGTGTTGATACAATGACACACAAACATGACATGATCAATGGCCCCCACACTCATACAGGGGATGGCAATCACAGGTGCGGTGTTGGTGTGGTCACCGGTGTGTGTGGGTTTCATAGTTACAGATGTGTAGGGGATGGTTTGTGAAACAAAGTGTTTATGTTGACCAGGGACCTGTCAAACAAACAGGTTGGAGAAGGCTTTTTCACAAACATGTGCCACCAGGATAGCAAAATGAGGTTGGATTTGTCACACATCTGTAAGTGTCTGTGCAGATGACAGATCTCTGAGGAATGCTAATAGTTCACCTGAACCTGTAGGTGACACTTAGTGTACATACCTGCTCGAGGATGTGCCGTATCTAGGGCCTCAGGAAGTCCACGCAGGTACATGTGTCCCAAACGTGTTGCCAGCTCTTGTTCAAGGGGCGACAATGTTGGTATAAAGGGGCCCCCCCCACCTGTGCCCATAGCATGCTGTCTCTCTGCAAGCATGTGCTGACGTACCCCTCGTTTGATATCAGAGTACCTTTTTTTTAGACCTTCCACATCACGTGGGGGACACCCTGCCTCAGACAGTGCCTCGCGAACATCCTCCCACACTGCCATCCTGGTGGCCACTGTTGTGCGGCTGCTCAAACGCCCAAATAAGACATCATAGTTTTCTATCACATGTGACAGTAAAATATGGTTCTCCCTGTCACTGAACCTTACAGCTCTCTTCCTCTGTGTAACAGCCACAGGTATCCTTTTCCTTTTGGCCGTTTGCCTGTACTCTACCTGCTGTGGCCCAACAGATGGTCCTGGCTGTTCCTGGCTAGGCTGTGAGGTGTGTGCCCTGGGTGTCTCACCAACAACTTGCTGCCCCACATCCTCCACCCCCTCACCCTGATCCTCTCTGGCGCTGTCCCTCTCCATCTCCCTCTTCAGCACAGGATCCTCGCAAATAAAACAACGCACCTGAACAGAACAGAACACAGACGGAAACAGAGGGGACAAGGGCAGTACAATACAGCACAGAGTCCAGAACACAATAGCACAGGTAACCTTAAAGGCCAAAAGGAAATATTACAACACCCAACAGTAATGGTAACAATTATTCTCTCTGTCTTGTGTGGCCTACTCCTATGGCAAACCGTCCCCTTCTAATTCGCTGTACCTCTCTATCTCCCTCCTTTGCCTGAAGCACGTTCAGCACAGCTTCTTGCCCTATTAGTCCCTGTGACTGTCTATCTGAACCCTCCCTGTGCAGCACTGCCAACACAGGCTCTCTAGCTCTCTCTGTAACTCTCTGTCTGTTTGTGGAACTCCTCTAACAACCCTCAACGTGTGCCACGTGCGCAGCCTTATTTATAGGGTTTTTCCACGCTTTTCTCTTTGCACATGCGCAATTGTGCAGGTATGGTGCTCGTGCGCCGTCCTCGTGCACGCTTACGCATGGGCGCCGTCCTCGTGCACGCTTACGCGGACATACGCACATGCGCCCTGCGACACCTATTGACGTGTGACGCATGGGCGTCTGTGTGCGTTTTACGCATGCATGTGGCGATGCGCATGTGCGTGACACCACGCACAGGCAGACACCCATGCGTAGGTTGGCGCATGTGCGCCACGCAAGAGAGACGTATGCGAGCATATGCACATGCGCGTTAGACGGTAGGGCAAAAACACCAACCCTATAAATGACCGTGCCATGCCTCTCCACGTTGTGGGTTGTAGGCGAGGAAGAGTAGGAGTGTGTTTTGAGACAGAAAGGAGGTGAATCCAAACAGGTGTATTTGTCAATTCTGTTCTTGTTGTTTGTAGTAGTTATTGTATTTTCCTGTCTGTGTATAGTGTTGTGTGCTTTTTGGTTTGTAGACTGCTTAGTTTGATTTGTCTGTGTGTCTGAGTGTGTTTGTGTAGTTGGGCGGGAGGAGTTAATGGCACATATCTTTCTTCAGTCATGTGTCCTGTGTAGTGGGCAGATGCTGCGGTTGCCGGACAGGGGAGATGGTGTCCATGGAGCTGTGGCACAGGGCATGGGTGTAGTCCCGCAGCAACTCAGTCCTGCAGCTGTGGGGGCTGTCCAAGCTGGTGCTGTTCGTGCACGGCGCAGACGGCGTGCCGAGGTGCAGGCTCGGCAGGAACGCCTCTACAGGCCCAGGGCCCAGCTCCAGGACATGCGAGAGGACCAGGTCATCTCCCTTTACCGACTGAGCACAAGGGCTATTAGGGAGCTGTATGAGGATCTCAAACCTGACCTCCAGCCCCTGACAGATCGGTCCCATGCCATACCAGGTTTAGTCAAGCTCCTTGCTGCTTTACATTTCTTTGCCTCTGGCTGTTTCCAGTCATCTGTGGCCGCAGTAGGTGGTATGAGCCGCCCCACCTTCTCACGCTGTCTCCACCAGGTACTGCGTGCCATGGTCAGCCGGGTGGGGAATTACATAGCCATGCCCCACACTAGGCAACAATGGAGGACCCTGAACCAGGCCTTTGAGGCATTAGCCGGGATACCACACGTGATGGGAGCTATTGATTGCACACATGTTGCCCTGGTCCCGCCTAGAGACAGGGAGGTAGCGTTCCGCAACCGCAAACACTACCATTCCCTGAATGTTCAGGTTGTATGTGATGCAAATCTGCATATTCTGAATGTGGTCCCTAGGTTTCCAGGGTCCACCCATGACTCCTATATCCTGCATCACTCGGCAGTATTCACACAATTTGAGGATCACCGTTACGGGGACTGTGTATTGCTTGGTGAGTATGTCAGGATCACCTATCGGTTTATGACTTTCTACATGTGTGTATTTGTAGTACCATATGATGCAACATGTTTATATCAGAACATGCAGCTAATATTTGAGATATGTTATATAGAGGACTGCTGTACGTTTCAACTATTACAGCCGTCTCTAGGTCCATGTACACTACAAACATGAACCATTGAACATGATCATCCTAATAGTATATGATCATAACATGCACATGGTGTACATGTGAAGACACCCCTGTGCTTATGGCCCTGGTGTTGCTGATTTCCCCAAAATGTGTTTTGGAGGCACCAGCAAACATGTCTTGGGGGGGGGGGGTGGCCCCTCACATACACCTGTGATACTGTTTAATAGTTGCCTCCTAATTGTATGCCATTTAACATTGATGTTGTTGATAATCCATACAAGTAACCCGTGTCATGTGTGTCTTAGTGTAACCCACACACTCTGTAATGCAGTTGTCACCCTGCAAGCCAAGGATAACATGAGGGGGTGTAGAGCAATATCTTATGGGTGATTTTTAAATGTTCTACAGGCACAACATGTGTGCATATCTCTGTCCACACTTCTTGGCTATGTCACAGCTGGGTGGAAACACAACATAGGTGTTAACGTACCTTTGTGCACTGTAGATGCGCACAAGTTAGTATCATCTTGTCTGGACATCCTCATATATGTTAACATTATTGATTTGTGACGGCTAAAGCAAGGGCAATACGTGGGTGCATACAAACAGGTTACACAACCAGCTACACAGGAGGCTACTTTGCGTATGTATATGTTTTTGGCCCTCACTCATGAGGGGTACAGTATGCATGTTTGACATCCACAACTTCCTAACAATTTAGACAAAATGGTTAAACAGCAAAGGATGGCTATTACAGTGCTTTGCCACCAACACTGCATGTGGGAATGTACTGACACATATGGATATTTGTACCCTACACAACATGATGTGTATAGGTGATATTGCGTACATTGTGCCATAGCTCCCTGGCATACATGTTGGGGGGTGGGGGTGTCGGTCACGTAGATGTCAACATGTTTTACAAGGGTTACAGTTCAGACATACACTTGGATTATGTGATTTGTGGATTGCTGTTGGAGTCTCACAGTGGCGGTGAGGCCGATCTGGACAGTAACTGCATGACAATATGCATGTTACACACACCCACACACACACACACACACACAATCTGTGAAGGGATAGATGGACATGTTGTTTTATTTGTGATGGGTGTACGTGCTCGAGAGGCCATGTGCTCATTTTAAGTCATTTTCTGTCACCTTTTGGTTTTTCCTTTCCAAATATACTAGTTGTGGTGTTGTATCGTTCAGTCAGAATGTGTTGTGCATTGTTTTGTCACGTGTATTCAGGTGGAAGTAATGTTTGAAATGAGCTCCTGCATTCACATGCAACATTTCTTTCTGCAGGTGATGCAGGATATGGGTGTCGCCCCTGGCTGCTGACTCCTGTGCGTCAGCCACGGACACGTGCAGAGCGGAGGTACAATGAGGCCCATGCCTCCAGTCGCTCAGTCATTGAGCGCACCTTTGGCGTGTTAAAGAGCCGCTTCAGGTGTCTGGATAGGACAGGTGGGGCCTTACAATATAAAGCACACACTGTTGCCGAGATAATCATAGCCTGTTGCATCCTGCACAACATTGCTCTCAGGCACGATATCCCTGCAGAGATTAATGAGGATCTGGAGGAGGATCCAATGTGCCCCCCTGAGCGTGCCAGTGCTGACACACGGGAGGGCACAGCAGTCAGGAGGAGGGTGATTGCAGACATCTTCTCATGTACGTATTGGTTATCTTCCCACAATAATGTTTTCTACTATGTGCGTAATGGTTAGTGAGTTTGATGTTTTTCTAAAGCTAGAATGTTGATGTCACACTCCATGTGCATTAGAAGCTCAATGCCAACATCACATGTAGGCATGAGTGTGACACAATGAATGTGGGCAGGGCTCAGCAGCATTTGTTGGCAGCTGATGTGTGTGGTTGTTGTTCTTTTTTTGGGAAAGTTTAACAGTCACATTCCCATCTAGTGTCTGCTTCTGGGAGATGCAGCTGTTGTGCACATGCAGGTTTTTGGTAAGATGCTATGGTATGAGCACAGTATCTGCCATATGGTGTGCTTTACACGTTGTGGGTTTGTCTGTGTTTGTGAACATTTGTCCTTTGGGGAGTGTAAATATAACAACAAATAGTGTGGGTTTGGTGGTTGTTCAGCTCCTCTGACATGCCTATGTTTGTGTTCTCCTCATGTGTGTGGCACAAAGTCATACATAGCAGAGTACACATGCTTAGTGCAACTATGTCTGGATGGTAATAACTATGTCTGCGGACTGTAAATGTAAACCCTACAGTGTGTACACATGTACTGGTAAACAAGTAGACATGACCTGGATCTGTTTAGGGATGATGACCTGCCATTGCCCATCACGGGGGTGGGTTTGGAAAATGTTTCCATTGAAGAGTATACCGTCACTGCAGTGATGCATGTCTACACACATGGTGAGATGACACAGGCCAAAACAGCAAGGAGTGGGTAGTGGTAGCCAATCTGGGCCATATATGTGGGAGTGGCTTGTGTTATTACAGGTTTTTAATTGCGTACAGAAAATATCTCGCTGATGCTATCACAGCATCTGACATCATGCATGTGCTACAGGCTGTGTATGTGTGTAGGTCAGGGGAAAAGAGTCTATATGAGTAGATACATTGCAAACACGAGCAAGTGTCGGTTATGATGGCATAAAAACAAAGAGCTAGGGGACAGGTATTTCTCTGGCCTACACATCTGGGATATGCATGCTTTGACATTGTCATTGACACACAGTGGGATGGCATACAGCCATCATGGTTTACTGACAGACAGACATGTGTGTGTGTTGTTGCCTACATGATGGCAATTTGGCAAACTATTTGGGCATGTCATCTGAACATAGGTGTCATTATTACTGCATGTATGAGATGTACGCAGCAGGATATGTATTTGAGCAGTGGATACAGGAGGTCCACCTGCATATTTCCTATGTGTTGTAGCAATTGTCAGTGGGTTAACATACACAATCTGGTCACCATAAAACAGGGACAGGGGTCAATGTTGGCAATATGGTGGGTCACTGGTATTATTACGAGCTTGGCATGAGGTCGACCCATGCTGGTAGCACACACATCTATTTCTGTGTGTGTAAACGGACAGAGAGTTAACACACGAAAGTGAGTGAGATTACGGACAACATAGAGATAGCCTACAACACCTCCATGATGCCTATTACATGTGAGACATCTGTACATTGTGATAGACAGCAGTCACTCAGTGTGTGATGTTGTGGGGTCTGACAGCTGGGGGCATGAAGGTGCAGTGTCTGATACACAGCTTGACCATGACATATGTTGGCTTCTCTTGTGTCTCCAAATGCACAGGACATACTTTGTACGGATACTGATTTTGAGATGCATTGCCATGTGACTCTACCTCCTGGAAGATGCAGTGATTTTGGGTAGGTCAATCTACATAGACATTGTGTGTGGCTGTGGTCATGTGAATAATATGTCTTCTGAGATTTCTCATATTGGGCAGATGCTTGTATTTCATATTTTCAAACCTGTGCCTCACTAACCCATCTCTCTCTGTGTTCAATCATATCCCCATGTGCTTGTGTTCAGCATGTCCTCTGGCACTGTCTCCATGCGACATGTACAACATACATGCATGTGTGTGTAGGTTGTGGTTTGGTGTAGTTTACCGCCACTTTCAACGTCCCCAAAAATGTACTATCAGACAACAAAACGCTATCATAACATGTTTCCTGTGTATTTATATCTACAGACATCCACATGTGCACATACAGGCCATGTGTTAGAGATGGGACGCTTAACTTTACATACTGTGTGTGTGGCTGGTTTTATAGGTTGCATGTGTGATGATGGATTGATCAGACATAGTACATTTTCTTCTGCTGTGAGGGGTCTGTGCACCTTCACATAATTGCCAGCAGTCATAACTCATACATAGGGGGGTTTGCCCTGTGACCATTATCTGCATGTGTTGTGTGCTGTGCATAGACATGTGTCTGTTGTTTACAGTAAGCACTGGTGTGCAACTTTGGTGCCTTTCAGATATGAACATGATGGTGACATGTATCAACAGTGGTTTGACCTTGTGATTCTACTCCTTTTGATGACATTGTCCCCTTTCATTGTGATGTAAGCTGGCTGTTTCGGGGCTCAAGGGCTTGATGACATACACCTGTTGCAAACACACGGTGGGTTTCACCTTTGTGATTTTGATTTGTGCAGTTGTATCTAACTGGTGATGATCTCATGTGTGCCTCCTGTGTATGTTAGATTTCCTTTATGCTCACATTAACAGATGCATATTGTGTGTAGCTATGAGACACTTGTGTGACATGAGCATGGACATGACCATATCCATGTGCCACCCGTGTCTATGGTTACCATTACTTATGTTGGCCACAACGTTTGTTTTAGTATTGATATCAGGTCATGTTTGCCTATGTATCCCTTTATTAAGAATTTAGTATGGTGTGACAGTCTGACATTTGTGTTGATTTTGAAATGTGTCAAACAATAACATACTTATCCTCTCCTGACACAGCACAGAGGACATACCAGACACATCTCTTACAGAGCATCTGTTGTCACCAACAACCACCTGATGGATGACAGAGCACCATGCAACTCTTTACCACAACATTTCCCCAGTGGATGTTTGAGCTATGAGAGTGGATCACATGACTGCGAAGGACAGTATTACTCTTTAACTGCTGATTTCCCCATGACAGAGGTGTCGAACGCAATGTTGATGCTATGGCTGGGTAGTGAGTGATGCTCAATGTAGTGGACACACATATACTTTGAAGGAATGTGCCATATTGCACACTGACACGTGACTATGCATGGCCAGAGTTGATATTAAACTGTTAACGTAACCTGATGAATTGCAGATACTATATTGACTTTGGACACTGATCCGCCCTTGTGCAGCAGCAACTGACATGGACAGTGTAGGTGCTACATTCAGACACAGTTGAGCTTTACAGGACTTTGTCCCAAGGGTGTGTCATAGCACCCACGATATGATGCTGGTTTCCTTACAACACCCATGTTTTTGGCATGTGACTGATGATGGGCCACTCCTCTTGTCAACATCTACCTGCTTTCCACCTGCACATGATACCGCCTTTACCTCCACAATGCTTTCCGAGCACACCGACATCTTGGACTGATGTTGTCATTGACCTAATGGTTTTGAAGGGCATGTGTGTCATCACTGTATCATGTTCCAATGTGACTGTTGCTTGTGCATATGACTGACTGTTTGTGAGACACAGCATGTGGGGCTATGACTTATGTGTGGTTCACTGTAATATGTTTTTACAAAATGTCCTTCCTCACATGCTACATCTTGTGTTTGTTTACTGTGCATACATGACAGTGTGCATATATGTACAGACCTTCCATTTGCCATTTACACGGGCCAGATTATGCCATGTGTTAGGGACACTCACATTGCCACATTATGTTTGTAGTGTGGCAGTGTGTGTGGCCATTCAACTTCTTCACTTGTGCATTCCATGTATCATGCTATATGTGACAACACAGTGTCTAACCAAAATGAAAGGGCAGGGTGACCTCCTTGATGGTGTTCTATGTGCATTGTTCTGCAGGATGTTTATTTCGGATTATTTCTGTGTTCATGTGGCTGTGCTACCTGTTACCATATGCTAATTGTGATGTTTATGATTGGTTTTGGCCACATTCTGACTGGTGTTTTTCGTAGATCAGCCATTATGATGAGAGCTTACTCATTACTTGTATTGCATGTTTAGTGACATGTAAAACATTTGCCAATATAGGTTTGGATGAGTGTCTGACTCCTGTGTGGTCAGATGTGTATGGTTTGAGGGACAGATGAGGTGTGTTGGGTCCGCAGCATGCAGTGTCTACTCTGTACCTGCACTCATATGTTGTTAACACATTTGCGACAAACAACAACAGGTGTGGGCAGGGGGGCTGCTGCCGGGTGCTCAGCATGCACCTGATGCACATTATATCTTGAGCCTTTAATGTGTGGTCAACAAAGTAACCTTACTGTAGGAGGTGGATTTGTGAGCTGCTAAGGGTGTTTCCCACTTTCACAGGGGATACGGTCAGCCTTCATATTATGATGCCACTGTCTACACTGTTTGTGATGTGTTACGAAAATAAATAAATGTATTTGACAGACATTTTCTCCGTCTGATGATTGATCATGGTGACAGACCTGGACTGCAATGTGTGCCTTTGTATCAGTCCTGACTCCTTGTGACCCACAGAGTACATTGTTCTCTTGTCAATGTCACTGTATGTAGATGATGTGGTATATTTTGTCACACCTCCTCCGCCCCAGCCTTGACTGCTGGTATGGTTGGGCTTTTTATGAGGGTGGTAGTTGTGCCTTGCTTCTGTATATAAACCACGCAGATGCACTTTCTTTCTTTTAGGGTTTTATTCCCCGTCCCTTGAGGTTTCTTCTTCTAACAACAGAAATTAACAGCATAATTTGGCTTATAACATAAAGTAACTGGATAACACAAATAGCTTCCTTCAGCATATAACGTCAAACAAAAGTAAATAACAAACAGCCGACGTTGTCTGTTTGGCTGGAGAGAGAGAGAGAGATGTAGCGTTTGCCACTTGAATATGGGAATTAAGGTTACACAAACCTTTACCTTAATGAGTATTCAGGTTCTTTTGTAGTAAGGGAACATTCCATCAATTCTGTATCTGCTAATGCTCCTGATTCTTCATATTCCATCAATTCCTGTCCGTTGGAATCTGCATTACCCCCTTCTAATGTGGAATAAAAGTATGGCAGATTTGCCCCGTCAGTTAGGAAGTTCCTCTTCCTCTGTGTAGCACTGCCTCTCTGGGGAATGTCACAAAACTCTGTATGCTGTCTTCTAGAGCCCTGCCCCCGCTGGTATCTCAGTGGATAGCTCAGGTCTCTGTATGGCTTGCTAGCTGAGTAATTGTGACACACTCCCTGCCGGGTCTGCCTCAGCTCTCCAGGCTCAGCTGTGCCCGATTGCAAACTGTGTAACGGTGATTCCCTTGGAGCTAGGCGTTCACCGTAATAAGGGATTTCTTCTGCTTCTCTGGGTAGGTGAAACTCCCTTCTTTTAAGACTTTTATAAACAGGAGAAAAGTTACTATCAGCCTCTGAATATCCAGGCTTTTTAAGGGTATATTTATGCCTCCAAGACTCTTCCCTTTTAGATGGCAAATAGCCCTTGTATCCCTTCTTTTCCCCAGTACCTGCTGTTGCAGCCTTCTTATATTTCACTTGCCTTTTCTCAGAACCACACAGGTCTCTGGACTCTTTCCACAATTCCTCTCTCCAGGATTGCCTACTCGGCTCCTCTCTCCAAAATTGCTTCCTTCTCAAAGGTTCCCCCTCTCTGAATGTTTGGTAGTCCGTTTTATCTATGTGTTTTCTGACTCCACCTTTCCTCAGCTGCGCTCCATTAGGTGAAGCAGAGTCCTGTGCTTTACTCCCTGGGTGTGTCTCTCTGGGCTCTGGGCACGTGTGCTTTTGTTGTCCCTGGCAACCATCAAGCATTCTTCCATTCATCCTGTCACTTTTTCCTTGATCATTCACACTGCCGTGCATTTTCTCATGCTGCCCTAGGTCCACCCTGTGACAATTTTCAACGTAAATGGGGGGTTCCCAGACTTGCCCTATGACACAGGGAGTGCTAATGTGACTTTATCACTGGTTGTTTGGGGGCAAAGCCACTTTTCTATTCCCCATGTTACTTCTAGACTATTTGATCATACTGTCCCTTTTTGGGGTCCTTTACTGGTCATGTACATGGTGCACATGTGCTCACATCCTTGCACAGTGCCAGCTGTGTATGTGGCAGCCATATGGCACATCACTGTGAATGAATGGTTGACATACACACACACCCTTTGGGGTATTTGTGTTACAGTGTGCTCATTTTGCAGTTTGTGGGATTGTGTACAGTAATGTGTTTGAACTCTGTAGTTTGGGGTTTATCTTCCGCTTGTTTGGTTCTTTGGCACACTGGCTTAAATGCACCATTAGGTACCAACAGGTTCCTCACCTCTACACACACCCTTCCCTCTTTGCACTGTACAACAGGGTGCATCCTGTGTGCTTCATCCCCTTAACATATTCGTTGTTACATAGGTCTCTTACTTTATGGTTTAAACATGCCAATGCACGTAGTGATTTTGTTTGGCTGTGATTATGGTGGTGTGTGTGGTGCACCTTATTGCATGTTGATCTTTATCACGCCACAATCATCATTAGTCACCTGATCCACAGAGCGTCATGGGATGCCATGGTTTTCCTTTGTTATGGATTTTACATGCTGTATTCACTACAAAACATTCCCTTGTGTTGGTGCAGTTGTCCCCGATGCCACATACAGAGTGGACATAAATATGTACATGGCAGATGTGCATGTGCATTTGCTCATTATGTATTTTGGTGGTTTGCTTGTTCTGACACCCAGCAGGCGTTTGGGGTACTGATATGCAGTGTTTTTGTATGCAGCTTTTGCTAATGTGCTCAAATTGGCGGTTTGGCCTACCGTTTTAGGCATGGCCATTTGTGGTGGGGGTAATCGGTGTGCTCCCTGTCTGCTGTCTTGGATTTGTATGCTTGTCCTGCATTGGTGCGTTTCATTTGTCTGTGTGTCATATCTATGGTGTTATGTGGTATGACCACATAGTACCCTCATCTGAGTTGTGATACATCCTTGTGTCCATCCTCTGTCTGCCAGCTGTGCGCCATCTTACCCAGATGTGCATGCTGCTTCCCCACATCGTGAACTCCATCATATTCATGCATTGCAGCTCACCCTGCTTGCCTCCCCTGTGTGTGCTCAGCCTAGCACCTGTACTCCACAGTCATCCTGATATTTCAGTTATCCTGCCATTGCAGCCACCTCTGCTGGCCACATCTTCCCATCCTCTGTCACACACAGTCATTACAGCATGGCACATTTCCATCACTCTGTGCATGGATCTCGTTGGCCACAACATGTTTGTCCATTTTTATGGCTGTCACATGGACTGAAGCTGATATCTGCATTCCATCAACTTATCTACGTCGTTCTTTTAGTTTAATATTGTCTATGTTCCCTGCTCTGTGCAGTGTTCATGTTACATGTGTGTTTGGCACATACGTCTTTTAACATTCAAATTGTGCAATGTTGCTGTTGTTGCCTAACATTGCTGATTTCACCTATACATCCTTAGGGCATCTTCTGCCACACCTTGGATTCACACAGCTTATGGGGTGCCTACGATAGTGCCTTGGGAGTTGGCAGACTTTAAACATGGCCTCAGGTAGATATTAATGGTTTGCTTTGCTAACGGGATATGTAGAGGATGTTCCATCTGATGCACCGTAATCTGGCCAATAATATATGGCACAAGGGTGTAGTTCTCTTTAGATGGACGCACGGATTTCTGTACACTTTCACACAGACATGGAACATAACTCAGCTAACCTGCTGTCCAGAAAATAGTATACCATGACCCCTGCAACATCATTGACTGTCTTCAACAGTTGTGAGCATACATTACATAGGGGTATGTTGTTTTTCACCATACCTTGTATGTAATGGGCCTATGCTAGTTTTGGGATTTCAATATGCAAAGGGAATAGGGCATTTTCCCCGATAATAGTGACTCTGATCCCCTGTTCATATCTGTCCCCGGGGCCTGTTTGCAGCACCTCCTAGCTAAATCAGTAATGGCAGATGCAGGTCTGCCATTGATGATTTAGCAAGGAGGGGGGGAGGGGCTGCAGACAGACCCAGGCGACTGCTTACAATGACATTCACTCGGCACCCCTGTTAATATCAGTCACCAGGGGCTGGCTACAGCCCCTCACTACTAAAACAAGGAAGTCAGACCAGGGTCAGCACACCTACTTACCATTTCCATACATCACAATGCACAGTGCTGCCATCAGAAACAGTGCTGTGACCTTTACCTGCCTCATAGGGCACCCTACATGGCGCCCCATCGGCCACGCTTTCAACAACATTGTACAGTGCCATGGCGGACAATCCATTTACAAATGTGTCATTTGAGGTAACCTCAGGGGCATGTTATGTTACAGTGCTGTGACAGTACATGTGCTTGAATAAGCTATTGCACAGATATACGAGATGTGCCTCCTAATGCAATATTAACCCTACCAGGTACGCACTCAGCAAGCCATGTTCATTTGCCATTGTTGGGGATTGCACCCCTAACCATTGCGATGTGATTCTGTTTCTGGGCTTGCACATCAGCGCACCACCATATGGCTTACCAACATTATTATGCTTCCAAACTATTAGCACACACCCTTATGCCCAGCAGCACAACGCCTTATGCCACACATACTTTGTAAAAGAACACCTCAGCCAGTTTCCTTCAGTGTGCACTGTGGGGTATCGAACCCATGCTCCCTGCACCTTTGGGCAGTGTTCTAACCATTGTGCTGTGGCTCATCTCTTCTGCTTTCATATCACTGTGCCACTTATACCTCCCGGGATTCACAGGCCTCCAAACACATTCGCGCGCCGCTTTAGGCCCAGCAGCGCAACGCCTTAGGCCGCCCATACTTGGTGTACCTTCTAAAATAACACCACAGCCAGCTTCCTTCGGTGAGCACTGTGGGGGATCGAACCCATGCTCCCTGCACTTTTGGGCAGTGTTCTAACCATTGTGCTGTGGCTCATCTCTTCTGCTTTCATATCACTGTGCCACTTATACCTCCCGGGATTCACAGGCCTCCAAACACATTCGCGCGCCGCTTTAGGCCCAGCAGCGCAACGCCTTAGGCCGCCCATACTTGGTGTACCTTCTAAAATAATGCCACAGCCAGCTTCCTTCGGTGAGCACTGTGGGGGATCGAACCCATGCTCCCTGCACCTTTGGGCAGTGTTCTAACCATTGGGCTGTGGCTCATCTCTTCTGCTTTCATATCACTGTGCCACTTATACCTCCCGGGATTCACAGGCCTCCAAACACATTCGCGCGCCGCTTTAGGCCCAGCAGCGCAACGCCTTAGGCCGCCCATACTTGGTGTACCTTCTAAAATAATGCCACAGCCAGCTTCCTTCGGTGAGCACTGTGGGGGATCGAACCCATGCTCCCTGCACCTTTGGGCAGTGTTCTAACCATTGTGCTGTGGCTCATCTCTTCTGCTTTCATATCACTGTGCCACTTATACCTCCCGGGATTCACAGGCCTCCAAACACATTCGCGCGCCGCTTTAGGCCCAGCAGCGCAACGCCTTAGGCCGCCCATACTTGGTGTACCTTCTAAAATAACACCACAGCCAGCTTCCTTTGCTGAGCACTGGGGGGGGATTGAACCCATGCTCCCTGCACCTTTGGGCAGTGTTTTTACCATTGTGCTGTGGCTCATTTCTTCTGCTTTCATATCAGTGTGCCACTTATACCTTCCGGGATTCACAGGCCTCCAAAAACAATCGCGCGCCGCTTTAGGCCCAGCAGCGCTCCGCCTTCCGCCACCCATTATTTATCTGCCTCCAAAACTTACGCCTCAGACAGCTATCTTCATTGTGCACTGTGGGGGATTGAAACACTGAACCCTACACCAGTGGTTAGTGGGCTAAACATTGTGCTGTAGCTTTGCTCTCATGATTGCACATCAGCATGCCACTTATTCCTCCCGTGCAGCCACTTCATGTGCTAATGTGCAGGGCGCATATGGGCGGCCCGCACCTTACCGCATATGCAAATCACGCATTTCCTTCTTCAGCGCGAAACGCCCACTCCTTATATGGCACCCGCACTCTACCGCGGCCCGCACTTTACCGGGATCTTAGTAAACATCCCCCTATGTGTTTATTTTATACAATATGGCTATTTTTATTTCCAATATTGTACTATAAGTGTGTGTGATCATTAGGATCATGAAGCACAGAATGGCTCAGCTTTGCTTCATTGACCTGAGCATCCTTGAATTCTTATGTAGTATCACTATGATGAAGAGAGAGGCCTCCTACTGATATACATTTACTATACTACATGAAACAAAATTTAGATTTTCACTGCATTGTTATCCAGCTACAATGTTTCAATGTTCAATAGCAGAAGCTTATAGTGTAATATTTTCTTTAGGACCCTATTTATTAAGTTATTTTCCCATGAATACAAAATTGCAAGAATAAATGGGCCCTGAATATCTCCAGGAACAAGCAGGAATGAGTCTTCACATATGGGTACGTCGGTACCGACGGAGCCTGCACGGGAATGCTGCCCAGCTTCCAATCAGAAAGCTTTTGGCAGCATCCCTCGCGCCTGCGCAGTGACTTCCCGCCTTCTCCACAGCCTCTCTTCAGTTTTCGTTTTTCCGCGGAGCCGGCAGGACGTCCTCCTGTCACCGCAGAAACTTTTCTTTTTAATTGCTTTAATTACTTTAGTTTTTTGTTTTCTTGTGGTCGCGGCTGTATTTCCCGCTACCACCGGTATCGCCGGTGGATTTTTGACTAAATTCTGAGAAACTTTTCTTCAGTTTTTTTACCTTAACTTCTTGGGCCTGCTAGGCCTTTTCATTATGGAGCCTTCTTTTCCTAAGAAGTGCATTCGATGTGGAAACACCTGTTTCTTTTTTGACACCAATAGTTGGTGTCTCAACTGTGTGGGTCCTGACCCTTTTTCCCCTGACTTGTCAGGAGATAATTCTGTGAGGAAACCTTCAGTATTTAGAGTTTCCCTCGATACCGTTTTTTCCTCGGCAGTGAGGGTACCCGGTTTCTCTACTTCACAGGATCAGGTAACCCAAAAACAGTCTGTTAAGACTAGTCAATGCTTGAGTGGTATGTCCCATGCCCAGCATGGTGACGGCTCCGGCCTTACCCTCAAGAATCCATTGGCATTACCCCTGCGGGAGTATTCGGGCTCCAAAGCGTTAAAGGGGTTTCAGGATGTTCCTGGGGCTCACCCCTCACAGAACATGCCTGAGCCATGCGCGGGGGTGGTATCCGCTTCGAGCGGTACCGAGCCTCCGGCATCGGCACCGGTGTCGAGTATTCCACTCTTCACCAGGGATCGTCATCGGGCATCCTCGGTACCTTCGGGACCGATTGATACGCACCGCATTGACTTCCCTCAATCTCAGCCATGCTCTGGGACGGTACCAGCATCGATCGGTTCCGATACCCTTGCATCGGCATCGAGGTGGACCACCTTACCCTTTGCAAGAGGTGCTCATCGGGTATCCTCGGTACCGTCGGTATCGATCGATGTAACCCAGGCTGCCTTAGTGGTATCGGCATCGCCAATACTGCCACCGACGTCGGCACCTTCGCGACATGCATCGATAGTATCGCTTTCTTCGATGCCGGGTCTTGAGCCGATATCTAGTCTCGAGGACTGCGTACCGACGCGTCCCGGAACCGACGCCTGTCGTTTCCAGATAGGCAGTTCCGAAGATCCTAGCCATAACTCCCTCATGATCTCGGTACCACTGCAGCAGTTCCCGATGGCTACTTCATCTGCTAGTCCTGTATCAGTATCGATGCCTGTTCTTGCACCGATGCCTAGTTTGGAACCGATACCTGGCATTGGTACAGCACCCTGGTGCTCAGGCTCTTTCTTTAGCCTTACCAGGGATGGTTCCCATAGGAGATCAGTCTTTTCAGGCTTTTCTCCGGGATATGGCAACCTTTCTTAATATTTCTATCCCTGGTTGTGATCCTACTCATGGCTCACCGGCGCAAATGGAAAATATAAAGTTTCCTTTACATCCTGCTCTGCAGGATCTCCTTCTCAGGGTCTGGAAATCGCCCTTACGACTTCCTCTAGTTTCTACAGACATTGAGGTTCGGTACCGGGTGCCACCCTCTCCAGGGTTCCAAAAACCTCAACTTTCTCATCGTTCCCTTGTAGTGGAATCGGCACTGAGGAAAGTTAAGAGCAAGAAGAAGCATTCTTCTTATCCGCCGGGTCGCTCTTCAAGAACACTCGATGCTTTTGGTCGTCAGGCCTTCCAAAACTCTATGCTGGCCTCCAGAGTTCTTTCATATATTTTTCACATGAGTCTAACACTCCAGGAAGTCACAGAGAAATTGTCTCTTTTGACCCCTTTTTTACCAGAACCCAAGGCTACTGATTATTCCTTGCTCATCAATCACACCCGGAATATATCTTGGTTCCTGTCTCGTGCTTCTATAGACTCTTTTGAGTCCGTTAGCAGATCCTCTGCTATTGCCATTGCAGTACGTCGCAGAGCCTGGCTTGAAGCTTCAGACTTGAGCAGATGGGCACAAACTATACTAGCTCATTCTCCTTGTACAGGAGAAGGTCTCTTCAATAAGGAGGCTTTACGTCAGGTTGCTCAATGCTCCACTGACTCTCCTTCCACTAAAAAACATTCTAAGCCACCTCCTTCTTCAAAGAGTAGGAAATGTCCTACCAAACCTTCTTTCCCTAAGAAAAGAAAGTTTCATTCATCTCCTGCCCATCATTCGGCTGTACCTAAACAAGGGACGCCTCAGCCTAGTCTGAAGTCCTCCAGTTCTGGCCAGTCTCAGCATTCCCAGCAACCATAGGGGCCAGAAATTGTAACTTACATTTCACTTCTACATATTAGAAGTTTATTCACTGTGCTTTTCTTTTTCAGTGTACTAACCTGTCGGAAAACTTTTTTGGTCAGGGACTACACACTTCTCTTCTTACTCTCTAGAAGAGCAGTTGCAACTATCCCCTGATAGTTTCTATCCCAACTGAACATTTTTTCCTTCAGTTGACTTACCCTATGGGTACGTCACCCTTTAATTACTTGAGGGGTACCATACTGAACAGCTTCTCTGGCAAGCTCGTTCCCCAGACAGGGAGAAGAGATATCTCCTCTCTTTTCTTGTCTGTTTTTCTTTATTCAGCACAGGACTATCTCTCTGCTGTTTCCGTCAGCAGCTCTGCCTGCAGGAGTTACAATAATTGTATTACTGGGACTTTTTCCAAGTTCCAATCCCTTGTTGAAAATTTTGTCTAGCCTCAGTAGTGATTCCAAACTATCTTAGATCCTCCTACTCATTTAGGCTTTCTCACATTATTCTAACCATCTCCTCTCCTAGGATATGGCAACATACCTGACTTCAGTCAGTTTATCTCATAGCACTCCTGCACAATGCTCTCTGCAGTCTTCAGAGAAGCTTTCTACTATGAGGGCCTTGCTATAGAGCATTGACCTTGTCTCTGAAGTTTCTCTCTTAGTAGGGAAAAACTTATAAACCCTTCCTATGCCTGTGAGGGTTCTCCACACCCCCTCTAGCCTGGGGTGTTAACACGAGATATCAGTTCTTCTGCGTGAAAATCCAAGGCTTCTGTTTACGCATGCTACCTCTGGGTCCTTCCATAGGTCCCTCTGGTATCTTCCCTGCGTTTCTCCACATCTACCATGTCAGTGTTCTGTGGAACTCCCGCCTTGTTCTTTACAGATTCATATGTTCATCTGTTCTCACGCGAACATCACGGTTATCTGGTTAGATTGCCTTTCTGCATCCCTCAATCCAGGAAAATAGATTCTCTGTTCATATCCCAAGTGGGTTCACCCTCTTGTAGAGCACAGAATCTTTTTCTTTTGTATTCCCCATGTACAATTATGGGGCTGGGTGGTAGACATGTATCTTCAACCTGTTGTCTTGTATGTAGCATCTCCATATATGTCTGCATACCTATATCATTGCTCTGGTGGTGCTAAATCATGCCCCACAAATTTACATATCTTCAGGTATATCATATCTATATATATATATTTTATATATTTCACCACCCATATCCTACTATACACATCTGAACATATGTATATATATATATATATAAATATATACATATATTTTCCAGCCATATGTATATATCCCTATATATATATGTGTTTGATAGGGGGCCTCTTAAGGGTTGATCTGTCTTGCACACTATCACCCTTACTGTCTATACTACAGGTTTTATCTCCTAGAGGTTTTAGACAGTCTGTCGCCCTACGTCCCATGCCATCTTACGATGCAGAAACTGTTAGACACCAATAACCACTTTGGTGCTGACATCTCCATTTTTTCTTTAAGTCCATGAGGCATCAAGCTTCAATATTTTTCCTATCTCTCGCCAGCTAGGAAAAACAGTGTACCTCTTTATCTTTGAGTACACAACTGTTTTCCGTGGGAATAGGGGGTTTTTCCAGTCCCCCTCTTCCCGCCAAAACTGGGCTAGTTGTCCAACTCCGTCAGTCTTCTTCCTTTAGTCCTCAATGTTAATGACCTTATGCCTAAAGGAGTTTTCAGCTTTTCCCATAAAGCTTTCCATTGAAGACCTGACGTCCAATCCTACCCAGTTGACACCTGGATCATCTACTACCTCCAGGTCTGGACCTTCATCCTCACTACTGAGAGGTCAACTTGAAGATTCCGCCACTGCTTATCCAGTAGACTCCATCATGCTTTCTACTTCCTACAATGCAGTAGGTAAGCTGCATATTTTAAGTGTACATTGAATGTGTTTTAATGCTACTCATCCTATCTACCAAGGACTCCTGTATTTGTAAAACCCTCTAGTCCTTGGCTATGCTGTTTCTTTCCTCACAGTTCCTTTATTGTCAACTCCTACCCTCCATCCCACATTGGATGCCGGGGATTCCTGGAGTCAAAATGCACCCCTGATCCAGGCACTTGCATTTTTATGGGATCTCCCCCTGGCATCTCCAGCTAGGGAGTCCCCATATGTGAAGACTCATTCCTGCTTGTTCCTGGAGATAGCACAGTTACTTACCTGTAACAGGTGATCTCTGGGAACAGCAGGAATTAGTCTTCACAACCCTCCCACCTCCCCTAGGAGTTGCATCTTTTTTATCTTCTTCCTTTTCTCTCCTCGCCTTTGTCTCAGCTCTGAAACTCAACTGAAGAGAGGCTGTGGAGAAGGCGGGAAGTCACTGCGCAGGCGCGAGGGATGCTGCCAAAAGCTTTCTGATTGGAAGCTGGGCAGCATTCCCGTGCAGGCTCCGTCGGTACCGACGTACCCATATGTGAAGACTAATTCCTGCTGTTCCCAGAGATCACCTGTTACAGGTAAGTAACTGTGCTTTATTTGAAATCCATTTCAGAGCTTATATATATAGTGCTCATTAATGCATGCATTATCATTACTATACTATGGTATTTGCCTAGCCTAACTAGTTTTATTATTTGAGTTTAGTATGTACTTTTTCAGTAATTACGTAAAGTTAATTACATTCTGGAATGCTAGATATTTTCCTGTTCCTGGAGCGCTTGCAAGCTAAGTTTATACCTGAGGCAATGAAGGGTTAAGGGTCTTGTCCAAGGTCAGAAAGAATGTCAGTGGGATTTGAACCCTGACTTTCCCTGGCTCTAAGCCAGCTGCTGTAACTACTAGGTAACTTCTTCACTAATGATGATCGATAAAGCAGGAAGAGTAGTTGATGATTTTAAAATAAAACCAGCAACAGAGAAAAGTAGCCTCCTTCTTTGGTTTTTGAATGAGTTTGGGTTTTATCTGTCCTGAATTTCTTTTAATGCTCTTTTTTAGGATCTTTTGTTTTGCAGAAGATATTTATCCCTAAATGAACTGTCATTTAATGTTTAATGTCCCCCAAAGCCCCTCATTGAGCGGCTCTGCAAGTGGCTAAGCACGTCAGGGAGATAAGATTTTTATCATCTGTATATTGCATGCCCAATATATACATTTCTATAGAAAAACAAATGGAACAAGTTTCAAAGCCATTTCTGTCATTAAAGCACCGTTTTACACACAGGTTTTTTTTTAGAAAGTTATCTACCCTATATGTGGATAGATTTCTTTGTGTACATATGGTCTATATGTCCACATTCAACCTCTGAAATATAATTCATATCTAACAGTAATCAAAGCCATTACCATAGAATCAGAATCTACCATAGAAGGGACATTGAACAGCTACCAGAATCACTACACACACGATCCTCAATGCAGAACGCTACACTAGAACTGGTACCCAGACACTCCCACACACACATAACGACCACCAGCTAATTGACCACCCGCCAACTGAGCAATATTTGCCCCACACCACTCAACAGCCGCATTGATTCGATCCACAGGACCCAACAAAGCAGCCACTCAGAATGGCTCCCTCCCTTATTGCAGCAGCCAACCTATACATACTCTACGGCCTACTCCATTGCACCCTTGCCTTCACCGCCATCGGCAACCCCATACCAACCTTATGGAGCCCCGGGAGAAGATGGGCGGACACATCCCAACACCCGGAGGCAGAACCCAAACACAGCCATAGCCACACCTACTCTACATCTCACTCCAACACTCCAGGAAATCCCTGCCACGAAAATGCCCGCAACCCAGCCACCTGAACTGTGCCCTCGTTAACGCCCACTCAGTCCGGAAGAAATGGCCAATCATTTCTGACTTGATATCCTACCACAAGTTAGACATCCTATTGATCACGGAGACATGGCTCACAGAAGCCGACACTGTCATCCTGAACCAACTCACCCCACCCAACTTCTCAGCCCACTCCTGCCACAGAAACAACCGAAGGGGGGGGGGGGGGAAGAAACCTCACACTCACAAGAACCGAGCTACAATTCCAGCAGATCACTGCCAATAGTACCACTCATCTGGACTTCATTACCCTATCAAATAAGCACATCTGTATCAACCTACTCTACCGACCCCCGTCAGCCTCTCCTGACGACCTATCAGCGATAATTGACCTGGCCTGCAACACCAAGAACCCACACATATCAAACTGGCTTATGGGTGACTTCAACCTCCCAGCCGTACCTGAAGAACATGCCACCTCCTTCCTGAATGCCCTCAGCCTGCTGGGATACGTTCAAATGATCAACGAGTCCAACCACACAAAAGGAAACAAGCTGGACCTGATTTTCGTCCCACAGTCAGCCACAAGCCAAGACCACCCACTTGCCATCTCTCTCACACCAGTTCCATGGTCCGACCATAAACTAATATTGTTCCAATTGCCCAATCAACAGGCGCAAACAAGACTCCAATCCACCGCCGATGCCTACCCAAAAGCAAAATTCCGACATTTCAACAAGGAAGAGGTACTCACTAAAACCCTACCTATGTTCAACCTCACTGAAACCAATCTCGAAGAAATACTCTCCATTTGGAATAATAGTCTCAACTCCATTGCTAACCAACCATCTAGGGACACAACACCAAGAAAGAGAAAGTCCACCCCATGGTACTCTCCTGAGCTACAGACATCACTCCGCCACCTAAGGAAACTTGAAAGAAGATGGCGTACCACCGATGACCTGGACAATTACACCGCAAATCTGAGGAAACACTGCAAGGAAGTAGACGAGACAAGGAGATGCTACCACGCTGAACTACTGCAACGCTCCCTAAATAAACCGAAGGACCTATTTAACTTTGCAAGGACCCTCACAAAGGAAACGTCCCCCACACAACAAAACATGCCAGAGCCACAAGAATACGCTGACTACCTACAGTCAAAGATAATTCAGACTGTTAAGACAGCATCTCCCACCCCTGTGAACAGACCGCAGCACTCATCACCACTATCCACCTTCCTACCACCTTCAGCGAAGAACGTCGAAGACACTATCAACATGATCAACACCACCACAGCGCCAAACGATCCCTGCCTGGCATTCTGGATAAAGACACTACGCAAGGAATTTAGCCCTTTCTTAACCAAGCCAATCAATCTCTCCTTCACCACGGGAGCATTCCCACTAACCCTAAAACAAACATCCATCAGACCACTCCTAAAAAACTGCAAACTGGATCCCCAGAAAGTGGATTCATACAGGCCAATCTCAAGTATCCCACTAATGGCCAAATTAATCGAAAAGCTTGTCCAACAACAAATCCAGAATCACATCGATACCACTGCACCTCTAGACCCATGCCAACATGGATTCAGAGAAGCACATGGAGTCGAGACACTCCTGACCATCCTCTTCAACACTCTAACCACCAGCCTGAACAAAACCAGAAGAGGTTATGCCCTAATCTTCCTGGACATCTCTGCAGCTTTCGATTCCGTCAACCACGATCTGCTCATGGGGCGCCTGGCAGAGAAAGGGATCCAGGACACAGCATTGAGATGGTGCGAATCTTACCTCTCAGACAGATGGCAACATGTGAGGACAGGGCCCACGACTTCCAAGCCATTCCAGCAAAAACAAGGTGTATCACAGGGATCCTCCCTCTCAGCGCTGTTTTTCAACATATATATGCAGCCCATCTGCACACTTGCCCACTCCTTTGGCATCTCATGCCTTATATACGCCGACGACGTGTTACTCTACATGCCATTCAGCACTGACCAGCCGGACTTCTCGCCACTAACCACCTGCTTTGACGCTATAACCGACTGGCTCCACACCCAAAACCTCAGGATAAACGTCAAGAAAACGTAAGCTCTATTCATCACCAGAGATCAATCGTTCACGCTGCCAGCAGCTCTAGAAGAAAGAGGCGCCGAGCTTCAAAGCAGGCCCACAATCCGCTACTTAGGGGTAACACTCGACCAACAGTTGGACATGAAAGCCCACATAAACAACACCGTCAAGGCAGTATACCTCAAGATTCGCACACTCCGCCACCTACGACCTCTACTAGAACCAGATGACTTCAGAACAATCTACCAGGCCCTAATCATCCCCCATTTCGACTATGCCAATGTCATCCTACAGGGACTACCGAAAAATATGTTGATCCCACTGCAGATGACTATGAATGCCGCAACCAGACTTCTACACGGTGCCGCCAGAAGGGACCACATAACACCAATCTTGAAGCACCTCCATTGGCTGCCAGTCCACTGTAGAATTACCTTCAAGATTCTACTGATGACATTCAAAGCCATCAACAGACTCACCTCCCCTTCCATCGCAGACCTCATCATCCCCACTCCCCCAAATACAGCCAGAAGATCAGTCACAGCCAACACCCTAAATATCCCTAGCAAGATTACAAAATGCTCACAGGCTACAAGAAAGAGGGCCTTTGTGTTCTATGCCCCTTGTGTTGGAATGCCCTCCCACCCAACATCTGGTCCATTACAGAGCTTACCCTATTCAGGAAGGCACTGAAACACTACCTCTTCCTGCAGCATTATGGTACCACACAACAAACACTCATTCCTAGTCACCTAAACATCCACTCCAATCTACCTACTATACAGGCAACCAGTGCAGCACGATAACACTACCAAACTCCTAGCAGGATCATGTATATAGTAACCTAAGAATGTAAACTACCTAGCCCAGAGCTTGTATATAGTTTCCCCAGTTAACCCAAGTTTATCAACCCTGTTTTATGTAAGTCCAGTGGGGGCCCCACCCGTGTCTGGACAAAACTGATGTTATTTGTAAACCGAGCTGATTTTGAAGAGCACGGTATAGAAAAGACTTTAAATAAATAAAATAAATAAAATAAATAAAATATGGTTGCCTTAACGTTGAGAATCCATAGAGGATCATTTACCTCCATAGAGGATCATTTTATAAAAGTGGGCTGAAGGCCAAAACCTCACCAAATATTAACTAAAAAGGATCAGGAAATGTTGAGCCTTTTATAAAATACATACAGCACAGGTCAAAGATGTGTGTGTAGGTGGGGAGTGCACAAATGTGTTCTTAAGTTTATTAACAAACACACCCAAATTGTCTGCTTTCCCAGACTCTGAACATATCCCCATTCATGCACAGAGGCAGCCATTTTCATAAACTGCATGGCGATACATGTGTACATGGCAGACTTTATAGACATGCACATTCAATACCAGGGAAGAAGTTAACCTTCCTCAGAAAGACAAACTTTGTTACAGGAGAGGTGATAGGCTAGTCATAGAGGTGAGCAAATTGTCATCATCATGTAGTCCTCCAAGCCCTAGGCTTCAAAAGACAACTTAGGTATTATGCCTGTTTATGAGCAGATACAAATGCTGGCTGATAATAGCACTGGGATATTTGTGTATTGCCATCATAAAATATGAAATATACATATACTTGGTTGGACTGCCTAGAATATGCCTGCTCTGAATATACATAAATCGTTGCATTTTGCAGAAGACACGCTTAAGTTGCACCCTTCATAAAATCACTGAATGCAAAGTTTGCAGGTCACACACATATTTGGGCCTTTTTTGCATGTACCTGGCACCTAAATTGTATAAATTAACACATAAAGGACAGTCCTTAGAGCTGAAAATCAAGTCAATAAAGACAGACAAGACCTTTAGTAAAAAATGAAATGGAAAAAAAAGCCAAAAGCCTTTGGTGCTAAGACAGTAAGTCCATGGCTGAGAGTTAAAATGAATGGTTATGGGTGAGATTCATTGATAAAAGAGCAAGTTTAATTGAGTCAAGCAGTAAAGCATTAGACCTTTTAAATGTATCTGGGGGGAAAAAAAAAGCGAGCCTGAGGGTAAGTGTAAAAAGGTTAATAGGTAGAGTTTAAGTGAAAACAGGGATCAATTTACTTAACTGATAAATCATCAGGAAATAAAACCTTTGCCACCAAATCAGTCTATAAATGAAAAACGGAGAAAACAGAGAGGGACACGGTGTTAGGGCATTCTCATAAACCTATCCCTCTTGCACTTTTTTTTATATAACACAGCCTCCATATAAACAGCTGCAAACCCACTGCCACAGTAGTCCCATGTGTAAAATAATGTGGCACAGGGTTGGGCATTTGTTTCCCATTTTGTAAAAGTGAAACTTGGCTATACAAACAGGTGTATGAATATTTGAGGATCAAAAGCTAAAGAGTACATGGTAGCTCAAACTTTGTAATAAGTATTTGTAGACACTGTTTGGATGTTACTATATGAGTAACCAGATCGAAAAGTTCACCATTAAATACCCCCAAAGTTAATTTTTTTATTTCTTTTGTCGAAGCTGACTGTAGGAGAGGTGGTATGAGTTTAACCACTCACGCCAAGCAGTAAGCTACATTTTATTCAATATAGGTTCTTCACCACTTAAAACGATATTTTAATATTTTAATATTTTTAAACACTTATCTTATTTAAAACACTCCACCGGAGAGTTAAGTTGCTCCAAAAAAATCCCCTTTGCACGACGTACACGTTTCGGGTATCCAACCCTGTATCAAGTGCTCGGTTATAGAAGCAAAAATGGCAACATTGATGAAAAACGCCGTCTTCTGCGGCCGCGGTAGAGGTAATTTACTATAGGCTGGATAACTGCAATTTTAAAGAAGAACCAACCAATAGAAAAGGGAACACCCACTGCAAAGGGAATCCCTTATCTGATTGGTACAATAAAGTGACATCACGTCCCGTAAAATGATGTGTCAGAAAACACTCGACCAATCGATCTCTCGATTGAGGCCAGCCGGTTCTATTGAATTCAAAAGAAATATCCATCTCTGTTCCAACCATTGAAGATTTTTCTCACGGTCTCCCCTTCTAGGATTCTCCGGCACATGATCTATTACAGTCCATCGGAGATCTTCAAAATCATGTTGAAAAGCGATACAATGTGTTACAATCGGAGCAGTATCAACCCGTTGCCTCAATCGCGAAGCATGCTCCGCTAATCGTTTTTTAATAGGATGAATGGTTCTACCTATATATAGCAAAAGACACGGGCAGCATAATAAATAAACGACATGTGTTGATGTGCAAGATGTATCCCATCAGCGTCGATATACATGTGAGGTTACAGGATGAGACCCGGGTATACCTGTCCATGTTGTAGCACAGTATACACATGAATTACAGGGGCTATGACCAGTCGCAACTGATCGGTACTCTACACGATCAGATCGTAAAGAGGTTTTCATTAGACGATCACCTAACGATGGACCCCTAGAAAAGGCCACTCGCAAGGGTTGTTGAAAACATTCATGAAGCTGCAAAATAGACCAATGAGCTTGTAAAATTTTCATAACAGAAGAGCTCCGATCTGTAAAGGGTAATACCCCGGTAATAGATGACTCCTGCGAAGATCTATTATTGTTATATTGCGGGTCAAGCAACCAGTCACGATGGACATGCAAAGCTCGTTTATATGCATGTTGGATAATCCAGTCTGGATAGCCTCTTGAAGAGAGACGCGTACACAGCTCCAATGCATGCTGTCGATAATTAGCCTCTGTATCACATATTCTGCGAAGACGCAAAAACTGCCCAAAAGGCAGACCCCGACGTAAAGGGCCAGGATGACAGCTTTGATAATGCAAAAGGCTGTTCCTTTGAACAGGTTTACGATAAAGAGAAGTAGATAACTTTCCTTCAACAATACCAAGTTGCATGTCCAAAAATTCAATAGCAGTTAAGCTGATTTTCTCAGTGAACTTAATGTTATCCCGCAGGGAATTAAGAAAAGTTATAAACTGATGTAAAGAAGGCAGGTCAGATATCCAAATGAAGAAAATATCATCCAAAAAACGTTTCCACGTTAAAACGTTAAAAAATTCCATGGATGTAAAAATAGAAGAACTCTCCATCTCCACCATGTACAAGGTGGCAATAGAAGGCGCTACCGTAGCCCCCATAGCAATCCCGGATTTTTGTTGATAAAACTTCTTATCAGACAAAAAATAATTCTTGGTCAAACCCAACTCAATTAATTGATGGAAAAAAGTATGGGGTAAGCGGGAGGGGGCCATAGTAAAGCAGCCCTGTAAAAGCTCTAATGCTTCCTTCTGATCAATATTCGTATATAACGATACAACATCTAAGGTCACCAGAAATGCCCCAACTGGAATTTCAAGGGGAGAAATGACCTGTAAAAAATGTGTTGAATCCCGTATATACGATGTTACTCTGCATGCCTCCTGTTTCAAAAAAACATCGCAAAAGATGGATAGTGGCTCCAACACCGAACCCTTGCAGGAAACAATAGGACGTCCAGGGGGAGAGATCATGGATTTATGAATTTTCGGAACCAGGTATATTATTGGAATCTTCAGATGTAAATTAACCAAAAAAGTCCGTTCTTTAGATGTTATCCACCCACCTTGATAGGCTAAATCTACCAGTTCCTTTATTTCCTTTAAGAGCAGTAGTGTAGGATCACCATCCAAAATGATATAAGTAGATTGATCCTCTAAGTGGGATTGTAGAGACTGTTGGTAAAAATCCAAATTCTGTAGCAACAAAAATCCGGGATTGCTATGGGGGCTACGGTAGCGCCTTCTATAGCCACCTTGTACATGGCGGAGATGGAGAGTTCTTCTATTTTTACATCCATGGAATTTTTTAACGTTTTAACGTGGAAATGTTTTTTGGATGATATTTTCTTCATTTGGATATCTGACCTGCCTTCTTTACATCAGTTTATAACTTTTCTTAATTCCCTGCGGGATAACATTAAGTTCACTGAGAAAATCAGCTTAACTGCTATTGAATTTTTGGACATGCAACTTTGTAATGTTGATGGAAAGTTATCTACTTCTCTTTATCGTAAACCTGTTCAAAGGAACAGCCTTTTACATTATCAAAGCTGTCATCCTGGCCCTTTACGTCGGGGTCTGCCTTTTGGGCAGTTTTTGCGTCTTCGCAGAATATGCGATACAGAGGCTAATTATCGACGGCATGCATTGGAGCTGTGTACACGTCTCTCTTCAAGAGGCTATCCAGACTGGATTATCCAACGTGCTTATAAACGAGCTTTGCATATCCATCGTGACTGGTTGCTTGACCCGCAATATAACAATAATAGATCTTTGCAGGAGTCATCTATTACCGGGGTATTACCCTTTACAGATCGGAGCTCTTCTGTTATGAAAATTTTACAAGCTCATTGGTCTATTTTGCAGCTTCATGAATGTTTTCAACAACCCTTGCGAGTGGCCTTTTCTAGGGGTCCATCGTTAGGTGATCGTCTAATGAAAACCTCTTTACGATCTGATCGTGTAGAGTACCGATCAGTTGTGACTGGTCATAGCCCCTGTAATTCATGTGTATACTGTGCTACAACATGGACAGGTATACCCTGGTCTCATCCTGTAACCTCACATGTATATCGACGCCGATGGGATACATCTTGCACATCAACACATGTTGTTTATTTATTATGCTGCCCGTGTCGTTTGCTATATATAGGTAGAACCATTCGTCCTATTAAAAAACGATTAGCGGAGCATGCTTCACGATTGAGGCAACGGGTTGATACTGCTCCGATTGTAACACATTGTATCGCTTTTCAACATGCTTTTGAAGATCTCCGATGGACTGTAATAGATCATGTGCCGGAGAATCCTAGAAGGGGAGACCGTGAGAAAAATCTTCAAAAAAATCTTCAATGGTTGGAACAGAGATGGATATTTCTTTTGAATTCAATAGAACCGGCTGGCCTCAATCGAGAGATCGATTGGTCGAGTGTTTTCTGACGCATCATTTTACGGGACGTGATGTCACTTTATTGTACCAATCAGATAAGGGATTCCCTTTGCAGTGGGTGTTCCCTTTTCTATTGGTTGGTTCTTCTTTAAAATTGCAGTTATCCAGCCTATAGTAAATTACCTCTACCGCGGCCGCAGAAGACGGCGTTTTTCATCAATGTTGCAATTTTTGCTTCTATAACCGAGCACTTGATACAGGGTTGGATACCTGAAACGTGCACGTCGTGCAAAGGGGATTTTTTTGGAGCAACTTAACTCTCCGGTGGAGTGTTTTAAATAAGATAAGTGTTTAAAAATATTAAAATATTAAAATATCGTTTTAAGTGGTGAAGAACCTATATTGAATAAAATGTAGCTTACTGCTTGGCGTGAGTGGTTAAACTCATACCACCTCTCCTACAGTCAGCTTCGACAAAAGAAATAAAAAAATTAACTTTGGGGGTATTTAATGGTGAACTTTTCGATCTGGTTCCTTTAGTTTGTTCACACATCGGGGTTAAGTATTTTTGGACTATATGAGTAACAGCAACATCTAGCTTCTCTACTAGATTTCTTCAAGGAAGGTTAGAGAAAAACCTAATATTTTCCCACAACAGGGGAGGTTCTTGCTACCAGTCACTTCATGCTGGGAGGAGACTCCTCTGCGAGGCAAAATCCCATTCATATATAAACTTCTAAAGACAGAATTCTCTTTAGCACCCAGCCATTGCAACATGACTGAGTAAAGCATCTGCCCTTTAGACAGGGGTCTTTTGCACATAACCACTTTTACTATCCAGAGCAGCTGTTCTCAAATGAGTCCTCAGATACCTCCAGGCCAGTCAGGTTTTTCAGGATATTCACAATGAATATGCATATGAGAGATCTGCAAGCACTGCTTCCATTGTATGTAGATCTATCTCATGCATGTTCACTGTGGATACCCTGAAAACCTGACTGGCCTGCGAGTACCCGAGGACTGGGTTGTTAACCACTGATCTAGAGTAAGCAACAAGTTTAAAGCAGCAGCATAGGAAAAGACAGGAAAGGGTTGATGTCTGTGCAAACCCTGCCAGTGCCCCCCACCCCCTGCCCCATCTCAAAAGAGTAGCTCAGCCTGTGAAAGAAGTTCCAAGAATTGTGCCGTCGTTCCCTTTCCCTTTCATCAGAGCCAGAAGCCCTGCAGAACAGTTCCAGGGACCTTTATCAACAGAAGGCACTAGTTCCAAGAAAGGAAAAGGAACCCATCACACACCAGTGATTCCAGATCCAGGAGTGAATCCAGCACAGTATTGGGGACCTGTGTCTGCATCACCACCAGCTTCAGGTACACTGGGAATAAATTGTTGATCTCACTAGTTTTGTCAAAATTGGATTATTCAAATTCTCTCCTAGCAGGTACATCTAGGCACATCTTTGAAGAATGCAATTACTATATAATACTGTGATAAAATTAATTTATGGAGCTGGGAAGTATGATCATCTAACCCCTTTACTTAGGGAATATCATTGGTTGCCAGTGGCTAATAGAATGTAAGAAAAATGATCTTATATTTTATTCTGTTTTATTCACTTTAGACAACCAATATATCTAGACTCTTTATTGATTCTCTATACTCCTAGTTGTTTCCTCCATTCTTTCCAGGCAAATCACCTTCTGGTTCCTTCCTACAGAATTCTGTCATGAATCTATTCATAGATCTTGTTTTGCATGTCTGGTTCCTTCATGGTGGAATTTGCTGACAGATTATATTTGCTCTGAACCACTATAGATCTAAATTGAAATCCAGTCTTGGAATGTGGCTCTTTGATTAGGCTTTCCCCCATGGCTAGGTGCAACTACTGAGACAGTGGGTCCCCCTATCTTTTGTGGCCCATTTTAACTGTATTTTTTTATTTTTGCTGTTATGCTACTTCATCTCTGTTCCTATTATGTGTCTACTATATATTTTTGTGTTTTTATACATGCAAGAGTGGTGAGGAACCCAAGTTATTTATTTAACATTTTTTTTATACCGCCTTATTTTATCAAGGCGGTTTACAATAAAACTTCAATTTTTACAGAGAACTTGTATATGGAAACAATAACATTAAAAACTTAAAACAATCACAGAAGATTTCTGTGGAGAACTAAAGGGAGGGGGTCAGGTGGAAATGCTGACACTAAACTTATATATATCATAACAAGATTGGAGGGTGGAAGGGAGGTGCAGAGCGTGGCATGATAAGTGTGGCTAGGGGTCTTCATTGAATTGTTTGAATAAGAAGGTTTTGAGTAACTTCCGGAGATCTTTTAAGTCTGTTGCAAATCTTAGCTTTTCAGGGAGAGAATTCCAAATAGTGGGGGCAGTAAGTGAGAAAGCTCTTACAAAGGTGGATTTATTGTTTTTTGTGAACAGGCTAGTGGTTGGTATGGTGTTTTTGGTGCTGTTCCTGTCAGGTCTTTTACTTGCTTTGGTGCTGATGAGCTGTTGTAGTATTTCTGCCGACATGTTATTTTTGATTTTGAAGGTGTTGAGAGCCAATTTATATTTTGCTCATGAGGAGATTGGTAACCAGTGCAGGTCAAACAGGATGGGAGTTATATGGTCTTATTGAGAAGCTCCAGTGATGATACGGGCAGCAGTATTTTGTACTAGTTGAAGGGGTCGCATGTAATGTTTGGGTAGTCCTTGGAAGAAGAGATTACAGTAGTTTAGCACAGGTGTAATGATAGCCTGGCATACTGTGCAAAAGTGTTCTTTGTTGATGAGAGGCTTTAGTCTTCAGATCATTGCTAATTTGTAGTTGGTGGTCTTAGATGTCTTGTTGATATGCGCTTGGAGGGTTAGTGTAAGTAATCAAGATGCAGGAGTGGTAAAAACTGCTGGGGTTTAATAAGTGAAGAGAGTGTGGTAACTTACCAAACTGAGAAGAGAGAGGAGTAATCTACATACAACCATTTTGATTAAGGAGGAATTAATTGCTTGTTATATCTTTTCTGCCTTTCCTGTTGTTGTTGTTGTTGTAGTGCCCGGCCACAACCTGCATGGACAGGGTGGCCACAGCATGTCCTGCTGGGAGGTCACTCTCACCCTGACTGAGCAGTGACCACGGCATGGCTAGGTTCCCCCATAGTGCTATATTGTATTTCTCTCAAGCGAAATGTATGGGTTCCCTTTTCTGGGCCCTAATCACTGACTTATCTGCTTGGTGGGTGTACTCACATCCTAGTTTTGGGTGCACACATCTCTAGGAACATGCACTGTGAACTAGCTAGCAGACTGTCTGCAGTTATATGTGTATGGCTGGAACACCTTGCAGGGTGCAGTGGCTGAAAACTCACTATGCTTGCTGCTGGAGAATAGCGGTTTGGGGGGTGGGGGGGGGGGGTAGCTGAGCATTTCCAGGCCTACTGTCTGTCTGCCATTGCCTTATGGATTTGTACAGATCTGCATTGACTGCCCTGTAGGGTGTCTGTTCCCCAGCAGGACTGGAGTTGATGGTCCCCTCTATTACTACCACCATTTGCAGGGAGGTAGAATATGGCTCTGTTGGTGGGAGATCCTGTTTCCCACTCTGAACCACAGAGGGTGGGTTGGGTGATGGTACATGATATGCCTATGGATCCAAACACCCCCCTTCACTTACAGCAAGTGACCATGGCACCAACACAGAATATGCACTATTCTGGGTACATCATAGCCCACGAGGACTAGACTTTATTGAGAAATACAGATGGAAACAGATGTTTCCTAGGTGGGTCTGCAGAAACTACCTATTGACACACACTGACATTGATGGGTACCCGCAGCATGGCCTATTTCAGCTATGAAAGGTGCTGTGGACCTGGTGCTGGCCGCCCCACCTCACCCTCAGGGTGAGCACAGTACCCACACAATGTGACAGTCTGTAGCTACTCTGTGCCACTAACACATGCAGTCGGCACCCCCTACCAGGCTGAGGTGCTGTGGGGTGCATACCCCATCTTGTGATCATCTGTAGACTGCTGATTTGCATGTGCTGTGCATCATGGGTACGGGTGGGTTAACCCTATCTTGGTAACCACAGCAGACAGTTTGTGTAGTGATCTGTAGTCCTTCTGTAGCCAGCCAGGGGTTTGTTCGTAACTATAGAGCTGTAGCCCACTGGTTACTTCACTGCCTGTGGAATCATGGGTTTGATCCCACAGTGGGGTTATTTGATAGGGCTGTCTGAGGCATTTTCTATTTTACATTTAAATTAGTACTGCCAGCTAAAACACCCTCACAGTGCTGTAACCTTAAGGTGCCTCATAAGGCGCCCCATAAAGTGCCTTGGATAAGGCGCCCTATAAAGCACCTTATAAGGCGTCCTATAGGGGACATTATAGAGTGCCTTGGCGGACAGTACACTTTATAATGTGCCCTCTGGAGTGCCTTATAGGGCGCCTTATGCAGCACCTTAGGTTTTGGCACTGTGAGGGTGTGTTTGCTGCCAGCACTAATTTAAAATAAAAAATAAAATGCCTCAAACAGCACTGCTTAAAAGTAATGGATAACACCTCAGACAGCCTTATGCATTAGGCACACTGGGGGATCAAACTCATGATTCCTGTACCATCAGTTAGCGTATTAACCATTGTGCTACACCTCTGCTACTCTGTTTGCTGGTCAGTGCGCCTACTTAAGATTACCACGCGTTAACATGCTTTGCTCAGTTTCGCACGATAATGTGCGCAGCGCACATTATCGCATGATAATCCCAGTTTTCTATGTTTAGACCGGAACGCCCACTCCTTTTATGGCATCCTGCATACTATCGCCGTGCGCACGTTAAGACTGTTTAGTAAACATACCCCTTGGTTTGCAGCTTGTCGTGCTGTGAGGGCTTGTGTGCATCAGTGATGCTGAGAGATAAACTATCGGTAGTTGAACTACTGGTAGGGTCTCCCAAGATGGGCAGGTCTCAGCTGAGGTGCCAGACCAAGACAAACCACCCATCTGGGCAGCAGCAGAATGGGATAGTGTTGACGGCGGAGGATCACATTTCTGTGACAACGGCAACAACACCAAACTTAAACTGCGTGGAAGAAAGGCCCGGCAATCTACTTCTGTATCTTGCCATGAAAACCTAATGGATAGTTACAACAAACAAATTGTGCTATAGTGCTGGAAGATGAGACCCCCAGGTCGGAAGGCACTCAACTAGCTACTAGGGAAGAGCTGAAGACTTTTCAGAGTAAAGCCAGCATTTATGATGTGGTTGGATCAAAGCCCTCGGGACGTCTGACTGCTGATGTAGCTGTGCATGAAATGAGAGTCAGAAGCTGTAAAGATGTCTTACGCATTGGAACATGGAACGTACGAAGCATGAACCAAGGGAAGTTGGAGGTGGTCAAGAATGAAATGGAACGTGTACAACTTGATCTGTTGGGTGTCATCAAACTAAAATAGACTGGCATTGGGCACTTTGCATCAGATGATCACATGGTCCACTATGCTGGAAATGAAAGACAAAGAAGAAATGGTGTTGCATTTATAATAAAGAAGAAACTTGCAAGAACCGTAATGAAATACAATGCAGTCAGCGAATGCTTAATCTCTATTCGTCTACGAGGAATGCCTATCAACACAACTATAATTCAAGTATATGCCCCAACAACAGCTGCAGAAGAGAATGAAATTGAAGAGTTCTATGAACAAGTACAAGCTGAAATTGACAGAACATGCAAACAGGATATCCTGATAGTCATGGGTGACTGGAATGCAAAAGCTGGCAACAAAGAAGAAGGCAAAGTAGTTGGAAAATATGGACTTGGCAACACAAATGAAGCTGAAGAAAGACTGATAGAATTCTGCAAGACCAACGATCTATTCATCTCAAACACCGTCTTCCATCAACACAAGCGGTGACTGTACACATGGACTTCACCCAATGGATTGTATAAAAATCGAATTGACTACATCTGTGGACGTCAACAAATGGAAAAGTTCTATAACATCAACAAAGACAAAACCTGGAGCTGACTGTGGTACAGATCATCAGCTACTAGTATGCAAACTCAAGCTAAAGTTGAAAAAGAGTAAACCACTCATGAATGTAGCAAAATATGACCTTGAGAATATACCACTGGAATTTAAAGACTGCCTGCAAAATCGATTTGCTGCTTTAGATACAAATGACAGAGCTCCAGAAGAGTTATGGAATGACATCAAGAAGGTTGTGTTGGAAGAAAGCGAGAAGTCTCTACAAAAGGTGAAAAAGCAAAAATGGCCAAAATGGATGACGGAATAAACTCTGAAAATTGCCCAGAAACGCAGAGAAACTAAAGCCAGAGGAGAAAGAAAGACAATAACAGAACTCAACAGAGATTTCCAACGTGCAGCAAGACAGGACAAGGAAAAGTACTACAACGACGCATACAAGGAAATAGAAGCAGAAACTATTAGAGGAAGAACAAGATTGGCTTTCCTAAAGCTACGAGAGTTAAAGAAAAAGTTCCAGCCTCGAATTGGAATGTTACAAGATGCTCAAGGTTCTATGTTGAATGATGCTGAGAAGATCAAGAAAAGGTGGAAGGAATATACACTTGATCATATAACACGACGCAACTGACACAAGTTTACCCTACCTAATTCAAAGTATCACGCCCCATTCCATATCTTCATTGATAACAGTGTACATTGTCTTACTATATGATAATTGACTCATCAATGCTGCTTTTAAATAGCTCTCTGTAAATAGTAAACAACTGTTGTAAATTAGTTTTCTGTAAATAGTTAAATTGCTAAATAGTTCAACATGTTCCATGTATCATAGTTATTTTTTTGTGCCAAAATGTTCTATGTAATTCAATGTTCAATGGTTTTAACTTGTTCTCCGTAAACCGCTCCTGATCTCTGGAAGGGGCGGTATAGAAAAGCACACAAATAAATAAATAAAATATAGAGTTTTCATATGATAAAGATCAAGTGGACCAACAGCCGTTTCAACCTGTACCTTATGATCGGGAACCATTGGTGATGAAAGAAGAAGTTAAAGCAGCATTGAAAGCCTTATCAAAGAACAAAGCATCAGGCATTGATAGCATTCCCATAGAGGTATTACAGCAATCTGATGCAGCTGTTACCATACTTACAAGGCTCTGCCAAGAAATATGGAAGACAACATCATGGCCAACTGACAGGAAAAGATCTGTGTTTATACCAATACTAAAGAAAGGTGATCCAACTGACTGTGGAAATTATCGCACAATCACTCTGATCCCACGTGCCAGCAAGATTCTACTGAAGATTATTCAAAAGAGACTACAACCATACCTGGAACAAGAACTACCTGAAGTGCAAGCAGGATTTAGGAAAGGGCGAGGAACGAGAGACATCATTGCGGATGTGAGATGGATTCTTGAAAAGACTAAAGAATACCAAAAGGATATCTATTTGTGCTTTATCGAATATAGCAAGGCTTTTGACTGTGTAAACCATTAGAAACTCAAGGCCACATTAAGAAGCATGGGTATACCAGAACACCTGATCGTACTCTTGCACAATCTGTACATTGATCAAGAAGCAACAGTTCGAACGGAACAAGGAGAAACCGAATGGTTTAAAATAAGCAAAGGTGTAAGACAAGGCTGCATATTTTCCCCCTACCTGTTTAATTTATATGCAGAACAAATCATCAGAGAAGCAGGATTGTATGAAGACAACAGAGGTGTGAAGATTGGTGGAAGACTCATCAACAACCTTCGCTATGAGGATGATACCACATTACTGGCTGAAAGTGAAGATGATCTGAAACATTTGCTTCTCACAATCAAAGAACATAGTCTCAAAATGGGCCTGCACCTTAATGTAAAGAAGACAAAGATCATAACAACTGGCAAAATCAACAGGTTAATTGTTGAAGGAGAAGAAATTGAAATCGTGAACAACTTTAACCTACTTGGATCAACTATCAATAAAGAAGCAACAAGCAGTCAAGAAATCAGACGACTCATTGCTCTTGGCAGAATGGCTATGAAAGACCTAGATAAGATTCTCAAGAGCAGAGATGTCTCTCTCCATACAAAGATTCGACTTGTTCATGCCATGGTATTTTCAATAACATCATATGGATGTGAAAGCTGGACAGTGAAAAAGATAGGAAGAAAATTGATGCCTTTGAATTATGGTGCTGGCGGCGAATACTGTGTATACCATGGACTGCCAGAAGAAAAAACCAGTTGGTACTAGAGGAGATCAAACCTAAGCTTTCTTTAGAAGCTCAGATGACAAGACTTCGACTTTCATACTTTGGACACATCATGCGAAGAGAGAGATCATTAGAGAAAGACATCATGCTTGGCAAGATAGAAGGTCAACGCAAAAGAGGAAGGCCAGCAATGAGATGGATTGATACAATAGCAGCAGCTATGGGTACCAGTCTGTCAACAATGAGCCGCCTGACTCAAGACCGAACACAATTTAGGATAGCTATCCAGAGGGTCGCCATGAGTCGACTCCGACTCGATGGCACTTAACAACAACAACAACAGTCTTCCTAAATCCCCTGTTGGTGCATAGGTTTTTCCAGGAGGTACTTAAGTTACCTCCAGAAAACTTGCCCCCTCTTCTACGAGCCCAGCATCTGTCTTTGGGCTCTGGTCCACAGGGTATGAGCTTTAGTGACTCTTCCCAGCCTCCCGGAGACCTGACTGAGTTTCTGGAGAGCTCTTTGGAGGTAATCACTGAGCGAACTACCCTGCTTGCAACATTACTTTGGAAACTTATAAATCTGTAATTCTTCGAACTTTAGGAATTTTGGTGAGCAGTTTTTTTGGATCATATTTCCGCATTTTTCCTGATTTATTACGGGTTACCCAACAGAGAAGGAAGGAGTTTCTGGGTCTTCACCCTAGGGTCCTCTCCCTGGGGGGTAAGTTTATTCTGAGATTTCCTTCTCATTGTATTGTTTCCTATCAGGATAAAACTTTTCTGCTTTTTGAACCAGGGTAGCTCTTTGAATTCTTAGTAGTGAGGGAGGGGCCTGTGGTTAATGTGGTATTACATATGGCTGATGCGTAAGACTTCGCCCTGTTTTGACTTGCTGTATGTTTTTATATAGATTAGGGTTTGATGCCTGGGATTTATCTTTCATTTCCCGATGCCTCTCTTCTTTCCTTTTCTTCTTTTGTGGACTAATTGATGAAATATGTTTGTTTGATGTTGCAAATTTTCCTTTTTTACCTACTTGGGTAATAATGTGTTCTCAATCTTTCTATAGTATACGGTTTTGTTGGATGTATATTGAAAATTTAATAAATATTGAATTATAAATATAAAGAAACAAAACAAAACAAAACATATGTAAAACTGAACTCCTTGTTTTCCCCCCTAAACGTTCCTCCTCCCTTCCTCCATTCTCTATCACTGTTGGCAACGCTCATCTTATCCTTGTTTTCTCAGTCTGTAACCTCGTGGTCATCTTCAACCCCTTTCTTTCCTTCTCCACTCATATGCAAAACCTGTCGTTTCTTCCTCTACAACAATGGTTCCCAACCCAGTCCTTGGGTCCCCCCAGGCCAGTCAGCTTTTCAGGGTGTACACAATGAATATGCATGAGATAAATCAGCATACAATGGAAGAAGTGCATGCAGATCTACCTCATGTGTAGTCATTGTGGATATCCTGAAAATCTGACTGGCATGGGGGTACTCGAGAACTGGGCTGGGAACCACTGCGCCACAATGTTAACAAAATCCACCCCTTTCTCTGAAAACACTACTAAAATTCTTATCCATTCTTTAGTCATCTCCCATCTGGACTATTGTAACCTACTCCTTGCTGGTCTCCCTCGGTGTTATCTTTCTCTTCTTCTATCCATTCAGTACTCTGCTGCACGGCTAATATTCTCCCAGCCCCGAAACATTCATATTACTCCTCTTCTAAACTCTCTTCACTGGCTCCCCTTCCACTTCTGTATCCAATTCAGACTTCTTCTTTTAACTCATAAATGCATTCACTCCACTGCCACTCGTTACTTTTTCTCTCTCCTTTCTCCCTGTTCCCTCCCTTGTGAACTCGCAGCACGGAGGCAGAGAGTGTGCGGGCAGTGGGCAATCGCCAGACCTGGATGTAGAGGGCCAATTCTGATGTCGGCCTTGTACGTCCAGAGCCGGCCAAATGTCCGGGGAAGTTATTCCACCCCCGGGGTAGAATAACCAGGGGCGGCTCAAGGCAATCTGCTGCCTGAGGCGAAGAAAGAAATGGCACCCTCACCCCACCTTAGAGGGGGGGGCAGGGCTTTTTCAGAAATCCAGAGACTGAACTAAACCAAAAAGCCGATTAGATTATATGGAGGAAATGCAAGATGTTTGCACACAGGGCCGTATCGAGTTGCAATTGCACCCTGTGCGACTTGCAACTTGGGCACACGCCCCCCTCTCCCCCCATACCTCCATCCAGTGCTGCCTGCTCTTTCCCTGCTGCTGCTGCCTTCTGTTTTTTTCACGGCGGCCCCAGCAGTAGGGAAAGAGCAGGCCGTGCTGGACGGAGGTATGGAGAGGAGGAGGGGGACATGCGCCCGATCTGAAAGGCACCGGCACTTTAAGCAGATCTTTCCCTCCCTACTCTGACATCGCATGGGAGGAGGGAGGGACCAGACCTTCTTAAAGTTCTGCTAAAAGGCTTGGGGAGTGCATTTCGGCTGCCTGTTATTGTCCTGCCAGGGGTGGCAGGGCAACATCACACAGCCGAAATGCGCCCCCCAAGCCTTTGCGCCCTGAGCGGCTGCACCGCTTGCACAGGTCTAGGTACGGTCCTGTTTGCACACCAAGGAACTAAAAGACAGCAAGAACCAACAGCACAGTTTATAAAACTAAATTATAACTCATTTTTATGTTGTTGTTATAAACTGCGTTATGGTTCTTGCTTTTTCTTTTTCAATATATATTTTGCATCCACGGTAGGTGCAGAACAGAACCAGGACATTCATCCACAGAACTCAATATTTAAAAAAAAGATCAGATTCTGATCATCTCATTAACAACAACAACATCCACTATTCTCCAGTACCAGGCATATTGTGAACTAATACAAAACCCTACAACAAAGAGCAAACCTACCATACCATACCATATCAGCACAAACTTCCAAAACTCACGTAAGGAGCCCATCTAAAAAAAGCATCACTGTAAATACTACAGTGGGCTCTGGAACATCCATACACCTATTTGAAAAGCTGAACAAGTCAAATTACTACAGTACAGTATAGATCTTTATGTACAAACTCCATATTAACAGAACACCTGACCTCAGTCACACACTCACAACATTGACCCTCACCAAATACAGAATAAGTAACCACAATCTAAAGTAAAAATAAAAATATGTAGACAAAATTTAAATTGAAACCCCTAGAAGCCAGAGTCCACATGCAGTGCAACATCAGGTAAATAAGAGATGCACTTCCCCAATATTGTGTAAAATATAAAAATAGCACAAAGTCCAATCATTAAAATTAAATAAAATTATTTTTTCTACCTTTGTTGTCTGACCATTTTATTCTCTGATCATGCTGGTCCCATTCTGAGTCTTCTGCGTTCCTGTCTTCTCTTAGCTCTTTTTCTGTGGTCTATGGTCCATCTGCCATTTCTTATCTCCTTCTTTTGTTTTCTTCACTTCCTTCCATCAACCCATTTCCAGGTCCAGTAACCCTCCCAAGTATCAGCCCCATTTCCAGTCCTCTCCTCCCAGTACCTTCCAATGTCAACCGCCTTGCATTCCCATGACTGCCACTGGTGTCCATTCCCTTCCAGTCCCCCTCCTTCCCCAATGTCCAGCCCCTTCTAGTCCAAATACCATCCCAGATATCAGATCACGTCCATTCTTAGTGCCACACCCCCAGTCAGCTCCCTTCCAGTCACCCTACCCTCTGTCCATCCCCCTTCCAGTGCCATTTGCATGTCAGCTTCTTTCCAGCCTCCTCTCCATTACCCAACCACCTACCACTCCCATCCCCAAGTGTCAGCTCCCTTCCAGTCCCCCTTCAGTACATCCGAGGTGTCAGCTCCTTTCCAGCCCCCTCCTTCCCCTGGCAGACCCTCTCAGTATCTGCTTCCTTCCAGTCCTATTCTACCATCCTCCTGCATCAATCCATTTGTAGCCCTAGCCCCTAGTTTTCTTCCAGGGCCAGCAGCACTATCCTCCCCATTAGCCCATTTTCAGTTCCAGCCCATTTCCAGTCCTATCCCCCTTATCAGCCCACTCTAGTCCTAGACCCCCCAATCAGCCCATTACCAGTCCTAGCTTATTTCCAGTACTAGCCCCCCGTCTGCCCATTACCAGTCTTAACCCTTCCCAATAAGTTCATTTCCAGTCCTAGCCCCCAATCATCCCATTTCCTTTCCTAGCCCCCCTAATCAGCCCATTTCTAGGCCTAACTCCACCAATCAGCCCATTTCCAGTCCTAGCCCCCCTCCCACAGCCCATTTCCAGTTCTAACCCTCCCATCAGCCCATTTCCAATCCTAGCCACCCCAAAGTCCAATACCAGTCCTAACCCCCCCATCAGCCCACTTTGTCCTAACCCCTCCATCAGCCCCTTTCCAGTCTTACCTCCCCATAGCCCATTACCAGTCCTAACCCCCCCATCAGCCCACTTCCAGTCCTAACCCCCCTGACGTAGCCCATTGCCAGTCCTAACACCCCTCCCCCCATCAGCCCAGGGAAATTAAAAACAAAAACCTGGCTGCTGCCGCTGCCACCGCAGCAACAGCAAAATGAAATGCCCCGTGGCCATGCCCCCCCCCCTGCCTCCTCGGCAGAGCCTTCCTTCTATTTCTTCCCTCAGCACTGGCTTTGCAGAGCCGCGAAGGGAGAGTTTCCCTTTCTCGCAACTCTGTTAAGCCTGCCGGCACTGATGGGAAACAGCCTGTTTCCCATCAGCACCGGTGGGCTTAACAGAGCCGCGAGAAAGGGAAACTCTCCCTTCGCGGCTCTGAAAAGCCGGCACTGAGGGAACTGATTCAAGGAGGGCTCTGCCGGGGAGGCGGGTGGGCCCCCTGCCGCGGTACACTTGATTCTGCTGCTGCTGTGGTAGTTGCGGCAGTGGCTCTTCAATTGGGGGCTTTTTTTGAAGGCCGAGTGAGGCGATCTTTTTGGGGGCAATTTTGCCACCCCCAAAAAGTTGCCGCCTGAGGCCGCCGCCTCACTCGGCCTCATTATAGAGCTGCCCCTGGGAATAACTTCCCTGGATGTGTCTTTTAGTCTGGATCAGGGCGCAGAAGGGGCTGGGGAGGGCAAAGTTAATTCCCCGCAGCCCGACCCTAGCCTTGGGATGCTAGATCAGGGATCGGGATGGGGGAATTAACTTTTGTAGCAGGCAGCCAGCATCACAGCTTTTAAATGGAGCTGCGGTGCCATGGCAAAATAACCCCATGGCACCGCGGCTCCATTTAAAAGCCCTGGCTGAGTTAGCCTTGCAGTGCCTGTACGTGCAGGCCGGGACTGAATTGCAATTCCCAGCCTGCACATACAGGCTTGTTCACGATTCTGATCTCGCGGGCTAGACGTACCCTGCGGGATCAGATTCGCAATCTCCTTTGTATGTCTTGGTCAGGCTGCCTATGTATGAATACCAAGTCGGCTCCTATTTTGAGGCTAGGATAGACGCCAACACATCTTTATAAAATACTAGGGGCAAAGTAGGAGAAACTGCACCAAGATCAGGGGTTCTCAACCCAGTCCTGGGGACACGCCTAGCCAGTCAGGTTTTCAAGATAACCACAATGAATAGGTATAAGGGCAATCTGCATGCAATGGAAGCATTGCATGCAGATCTGTGTCATGCATTTTGATTGTGGTTATTCTGAAAACCTGACTGACTACGTGTGTTCCCAGGACTGGATTTAGAACCCCTGACTTAGCCATGCTTAGGAGCACGCACATATGTTAGCACATAAAGTATATGCATACACCCCTGGACTTGCCTACATTCAGGTCACGCAAAAGTAAATGCCTTCTTGGCACGACATTTACTTTTCCAAGTGTAACCCTTCGGGTAAATTTTCAAAAGCCTTTGTGAATGTGTGACAAAGCCTTTAACACATGAAAAATCCTTTCTGACTTGATGCCCTTATGTCTCTGCCCCTCATGTGCAGGGCTCTAGCCTCATGGTGACATCATTGGTATATTTGATTGTCTCCTCTCATACATTCCCAACAGGCCGTCCTTATTTTCCTTCAACAGCTGGAGCCGCATGCAATGGTTTCAATCAGTTTTGCAATAAAAATACTTTAAATAAAAAGTAAATACAGGTGTAGGGTAATCTCAGCAGCAAAGTGGTATAAAAACAGGCTCTTGTATTCAGATCATGATTAAGTGGGTATGAGTCTACATGGCAGGGAGATAAGGAACTGTCATCGGCTCTGCTCTGAGCTCTTGTTAATCCAGGGATCCAGGAAAGTCAGAATGGAGAATCTCCATGCAATGAGCAGACAGCGGTGACACCGGAGTTCAGAGTCAGCGCTCCCATTAGGTGAACTAAGCAGTTGCTTAGAGATCTCATGGTCTGAGACCGGCCCATTGCCGCTGCTGCCACCCTCCTCCAGGACCTGCGGCAGCGGCAATCACTTTAAACAGCACACCAGCACATACTGAAACCTCCAGCGCTGCAGAGCTGTTTGTGCTTCTACCCCCTCCAATACAGACTTCCTGTTTGCATGGGGGCAGAAGAGTACCGTACCTAGCCCTGTGCGAGCAGCGCAGTTGCACTGGGCACAAAGGCTTATGGGGCGCATTTTGGCTGCTTGCTGTTGCCCTGCCACCTTCACTTTTTGTTCTCTCAGTGGCAGCAGGGCAACTGCAGGTAGCCAAAATGTGCTCCGTAAGCCTTTGCGTGGGTCTTTCTGCAGGTCTGGTCCCTCCATCCTCTGACGCGAAGTCGGAGCAGGGAGGGATCAGATCTGCTTAAAGTTAGGTCTGCTCTACTCTGCTGCTGCCGGCGACTTGCACATCGGGTGTGCCTCCCCCCATAGCTCTGTCCAGCCGCTGCCTGCTCTTGCCCTGCTGCCAGCGCCGCGGTGGAGAAAACAGAGAATGGCAGCAGCAGGGCAAGAGCAGGCAGTGGCTGGACGGAGGTATGGGGAGGAGTCGGGGGTGCACACCTGATATACAAGTCACACAGGGTGCGATTCTGGCTCGGTACGGCCCTGGGCAGAAGCACAAACAGCCCACAGTGTCAGAGATTTCTGTTAGAGCAACGGAGTTGTTTAAAGTAATTGCTGCTGCTGCGGGTCCCGGAGAGGGTCAGCAGCAGTGGAAATGAGGACAAGGGTGGGAGCAGGAATGAGGTTCGATTAGGCCACCTCATGCCTTTGCACCAGCCTTGGTGGATCTCAATCCTGTTCTGGAGAAGCACTTAACTGAATACTCGTGAGACAGGTTTATTTAATTTGGTGACCCAGGATATGCATGTGGATAAGCATATGGAGGAGTAGCTTAATGGTTAAGAATGCTGATTTGGGACCCCAGAGACCAGGGTTTGATTCCCTCTAGCACTCCTTGTGGCCTTGGGCAAGTCACTTAACCCTCCATTGCCTCAGAAAAATCCAAGTTATCAATGCACATGTTTAAGCTTCAATGTAAACTGCTTTGATTGAAATGATAAAGAGGTATATAAAACCTGTTAGATAAATAAATATGTATTATGGGTACCCTGAAAATCAGGCTGTTTCTGTGTTCCTCTGGAATAGGTTTGAAAACCAATAGAGCACTGGCTTGGTAACCAAGCAACCAGGGTTCGATTCCCACTAGCACTCCTTGTGGCCTTGGGCAAGTCACTTAACCCTCCATTGCCTCGGAAGAAAGGCCTGGCAATCTACTTCCGGTGACACTGCCAAGAAAACCCAGGAGCTTCTGGGTCGCCAGGAGTCAGGACTGACTCGAAGGCACACATTGCATTGCATATAAGCTTAGGGAGCACACATGAAAGCAGATAGGACTGCATTTGCGTCCCACAGCCACTGCATTTCTCTACTGCTCCTTCTTCCATCTTTCTCCTCGTTCATTCTCTCATACATTCCCCACACTCCTCTTCCCCTTATCAAGCTCCTACTGCTGACCCAGTGACCTATTGATGTTATCCCCTCATCAAAGACAGGACAGCAAGTCTGGCTTTTCTAATGAAAAGTGGCCCCACTCCTCCAGCAACTCTTTGTTGCAGCAAATCACAGCTTGAGATGGTCTACAGAGGAGGCACATTGTATTGTGCTTTCATTTGGGTACTCCCAAGTTGTTTAGTTTACTATCAGAGTTTGACAGACCATTGATCATAGCATGACACTTCCTATTTATTGTGCTTAGTCTGACCTCTAGTGGATGGATGATGTAAGAACAGAAACACTGTGTATTGTTATGGGCAGTTTGCTTGCCGAGGCAGTATAAATAGTTGCTTCTTCAAGACAGTTAGAGACAAATCATCAGGCAGATAGAATATAACTGACAAATAAAAGTAATTATGCCTCTAAAGGTACAACAAGTACTTCAAATTGCCTTCAGGTCTCAGCTGTAATGGCTGAAGACTGCAGACAACTCTGATCTTGAGAATAATCAAGCTATGTAAATTATACTTTTTTCTTAGATCATGTACATATGAAGATACATTGATAATTGCTTATCATGGATAGCCAGAAAATCAGACCTGTTTGTAGGGTTCACTAAGAAACTCTTGTCTAAATGAAAGATTCTGAAGATTAAAAGACAAGTTTCTAGGCTGGAAAGTTGCTAAAGAGAAAGCATAGTTATTTACCAGCAACAGGGGTTCTCCATAGACAGCAGGAGTATGCAGCCACACTTTAAAGGTGAAGTCTCTGACTATGCCTGAGTTGTCCAGATTTCTCATAGCTAAGAAAAGCTTTTAGCCTCTCTGAATATGTGTGTCTGCTTTCTGCCTTGGTCCCAGAGGAATCAGTTCATAACATAGAAGACAAAAAAGATAGCCAGTGAATTGGCACATGGATATAAGGGAAGTGGTCTCGAACTTGAGAAGAGTCCGATGAGACACAGTTGTCTAATGCACGGAAGACCAAAAGACAGGAGAAGGAGGTCTTCCGCAAAATAGTTCAGTAGAGGGTAGCAGAGGACAAAGACCACGGCCAAACACAAGGAGAAATTCAAAAAACTTTATTGTAGACCCAACTTAACAAATTTTGGCCCTAGGCCTTCGTCAGGGGTCTAAAAACAGGCACATAAACACACAATTAAAATAATTAAAATAAATAAAATACATTATACATATAAACACAAAAAAATTCTTCTTGTGTTTGGCTATGGTCTTTGTCCTCCGCTAATGCACAGAAGAGCATGTGACATTTGATTGTCCATCGGGCAGTGAGATTGTCTATTGTGCAGTCGTTGAGAGGACGGTAGGCAGGTGAGTGTGGCTGCATACTCCTGCTGTCTACGGAGAACCCCTATCTATGGAGGACTATGCTTTCTCCAGAGACAAGCAGGCAGATGCAGGCATACTCTTAAGGTGAGTCCAGAGCTGAGGGCCACCTTAGAAACTGATTTTCTTTTCTTTTTTCCCCCCTTTTTTGGTGGCCTGGACAAGAGTCAAGTGGTGAAGACTGATTAGTTAGCAAAAAGATTGTGGAGGACCACTTGTCCAAAAGCAAAGTCCTGTGCAGAGGATGGCCCAGGCTGTGGTGCTTGGCAAAGTATGGAGAGTCATCCAGGTAACTGCTTTGCAGATGCTTTGCAAAGAGATGGATGTCAGACTCATGATGGAGTTGGAAGTAGCTCAAAGACTGTGTGGGCCTACCTGTCCTGGTGGCGGTAAGGCAGCTTGTTCATAGTAGTAGACAATGCAGTCCGCTATCTACGATGAAATGGTCTGCTTAGAGGCTGGTCGGCCTGGATTATTGGGATTAAACATGAGGAAACGCTGTGAAAACTGGCAGTTTGCCTGTGTATGGTGTAAGTAGTACAAAAGGACCCTCTTGCAGTCCAGTTTGTGTGAAGTGCCTCCTCCTCCAGGAAGCCTCTCGATGGGGCCGGAAAAAAGGCTGGCAAGATGAGGGGCTGATTGAGGTGGAAGTCCAACGCCACTTAAGGGAGAAATTTAGGATGATCTGAACTGTGTGTTTGGAGGATAGTAGACTAGTGCTTGCAGGTGCCCTATACGCCTGGCTGATGTGATGGCTATGAGGAATACTGCCTTCCAAGTAAGAAACTTGAGGGAGGTAGATTCCATGGGCTTGAAGGGGTGTTACATTAACCCCAAGAGGACAACAGTGAGATCCCAGATTTCCCAAACCCCTGGGACGATTGGGATGTTTGAGGTTCAGGAGTTCTTTCATGAACCTGAACACAATAGGATGCATAGAAATAGATTTCCCTTAGAGCAGCGGTTCTCAACCTGGGGGTCGCCACAGGATTTAGCGGGGGTCACCTGACTCCGCCGTTAAAAAAAAACAACAAAAAACGCACAAGTTGCTGCCGCTGCCGAGTCCGCTTCTCGGCAGCTGCAACTCACTGCTTCCCTTCTATTGCAGCCGCGGCTCCCTGCCTCTTAGGGAACCGCAGCTCAGCCTGTAAAACCGCTGCGGAGCCTTCCTGCCTCTCGACGGGCTCCATGCAGCATTGTCCCGCTTCCAAAGGAAGTTGTTTACCACTTCCTTTGGAGGCAGGACAATGCTGCACGGAGCCCGTTTGAGACAGAAAGGCTCTGCAACGGTTTTACAGGCATAGCCGCGGTTCCCTAAGAGGCAGGGAGCTGCGGCTGCAGAAGAAGGAGGCAGACATGGGGAGAGGGAAGCAGGGAACCTGCAATGGGGCTGACATGGACAGGGGGGGCTGACATGGATGGAGGGAGGGAGGGGGGCTGACATTGATGGATGGAGGGAGGGAGGTAGGGGGCTGACATTGATGGATGGAGGGAGGGAAGGGAGCTGACATTGATGGATGGAGGGAGGGGGGCTGACATGGACAGAGGGGGGACTGACATGGAGGGATGGATGGAGGGAGGGAGGATGCTGACACGGATGGATGAATGGAGGGAGGGAGGGGGGGCTGACATGGACAAAGGGAAGAGACAGGGGGACATACTGGACAGACGGGGATAAATGCTGGACAGAGGGGAGAGACAGTGCGGGTTAGGATTATAATGGTCAGATGGGGGGGCTAGGACTGGTAATGGGTTGATTAGGGAAGGCTAGGACTGGGAATGGACTGATCGGGGGGGGGGTAGGGACTGGTAATATGCTGATAGGGGGGTAGGACTAGTAATAGACTGATGGGGGCTAGCATTGGAAATGAGCTGATCGGGGAGATTAGGACTGGAAATGGGCTGATGGGGGGTAGGACTGGTAATGGGCTGATTAGGGGAGCCTAGCACTGGTAATGGGGTTGAGGAGGGACTAGCACTGGAAATGAGCTGATTAGGGGAGGCTAGGACTGGTAATGAGCTGATGGGGGGGGGGGGTAGGACTGGTATTGGGCTGATTAGGGGAGGCTAGCACTGGTAATGGAGTTGAGGGGGATCAGCACTGGAAGCGAGCTGATTGGGGGGCTTCGACTGGGAATGGGCTGATTGTGGGGAGGGGAGGATAGAGCTGCTGGCCCTGGAAGAAAACTGGGGGGCTAAGGCTACAAATGGGCTGATACGAGGGGATGGGAGAATGGAACTGGAAGGGAGTGGATCTGAGAGGGGCTGCCATGGTATGGTACTAGAAGGGACTGGTCAGTGGGGAAGGAGGGGGACTGGAAGGGAATGGACACCAGTGGCAGTCATGGGAATGCAAGTTGACATTGGAAAGTACTGGGAGTGAGGACTGGAAAGGGGCTGATACTGGAGAGGGTTACTGGGACTGGAATTAGGCTGATGGAAAGAAGTGAAGAAAACGAAAGAAGAGATAAAAAATGGCAGATGGACCATACACCACAGAAAGAGAGCTAAGAGAAGACAGGAAAGCAGAGGCCTCAGATTAGGACCAGCATAATCAGAGAATAAATTGGTCAGACAACAAAGGTAGAAAAAATAATTTTATTTCATATTAGTGATTTGACTACAAAATCATCATAATTTTGAAATCAAATATTGTTACTTGTTATTGTGATTAATTATTGTGGTTTGAATAAGTAAAATTTATAAGTAAAAACATATTGCAAAGGCCTATAATATATTAATAATTCAACAAATGATTACAGCGACAATGCATTAACGGTAAAGGAAGAGAGACGCATTTGATTTTATCATTGGGGGTCACCACAAGTTGACCAATGGTAAAAAGGGTCACGGTACAAAAAAGGTTGAGAACCACTGCCTTAGAGGGTTGCATGCAAAACTGAAATCGCCAAAAGGTGATACTGGCCGGAGTTGGTTTGAAGTTCAGGATTTGATAAATGGTGTAGGTGGGCAAGAATATACGCCAGAGAACATTTAACAGTGTCAAGAGCTCATGACGCCTCCCAGCTGGAGAATCCCGACCACTTGCGGTGGTAAGAATCTCACGTGGCTGGTTTTCATGAGGCTTGCACGACAGCAAGGACATCCGCCAGTAGGGGCTTGTATCACGTTAGGTCCCTTGAAGTTTCTAAGCTGTGAGACAGAGAGATTCTTGAGGTTAGGATTCAAGAGGTGACCTTGATTCTGCATGAGTAGGCCCAGTTGGACACCCAGTGGTATGGAAAGGGTCTACAACTGGGCAAGGAGGTGAGGAAACCAGAGTTGACGGGGTCACCATGGGGCTATGAAAATGAGCGAGGCCTGAAGTCGGGGGGGCGGAGCCTGATGTCCAGCGGGTAAGACGCTTCGCGCTGAAGCTCCCGAGAGGCCTACTTAGAATCCTGACTTAATACCTATACAAACTTACTATTTCGCTCCGGGCTGACCGGGGTACCTCGGGGGGGATGGCGGCCCATAAACCAGCGCGCTTGGACTTCGGGTCTCCTTCTTCTTCTCACGGAAAACGCTCCAAAACAGAGGTGTCCTCCCCACAGAAGATGGTTCCATTTCGTGAAAACCCCGAAATGCACCTGGAGATTTTGGAGGAACTACGCGGCGTGAAGGAATTGGTGCAGTCCAATGGAGAAGCGCTTAGAGCCCTGCGAGAAGACTTTGGAGTGCTCCAGGACCGACTTGAAAGTCTCTCATTACGGCAGGACAATATGGCGGGGGTCCTCGATTCGCACGCGGTGCGCTTGGGCGCACTGGACAAGGCCGAGCGCCAGATACAGAATCTGCAAAAGGAGTTAGAAGATAGCAATAATCGAGCCCGTCGCAACAATGTGAGGCTCATTGGAATACCGGAGGGGGCGGAAGCGGGAGATATGAGAGAATTCCTGCTCAAAATTCTTCCCTCCTTGCTGAAGATCACCTTTCATAAAGAATTGGAAATCGATCGTGCACACCGTGCTCCTACCCACATGGCGCTCAACCGAACGACCCCCCGGCCTATTATCTTTCGCTTGCTACGATATCAACAAGTGGAACAAATTTTAAATGCTGCCCGGGCGAACCATCATTTGGAATTTGAAGGTCACAAAGTCTCCTTCTTCCCTGACTTGGCAAAGCCTACCGTTGACCGACGGAAGAAGCTCCTTGCTTTTCGCCCTCGACTTCAACAGCTCCAGGCTCGCTTTGGCCTGTTGTATCCCGCGAAACTCCGAGTGACTCTCCACAACCAAACCAGGACATTCGAAGATCCTGATCTACTATCAACATTTTTAGACTCCAAAGAGGCAGAGCAGATGCGCTAATCCAACGACGTGGACTTTTATTCGCCGGCTCTGTCCGCCATTTTGAAGGGCCCGATGCGGCGGTCATAGTCAAGCACAGAGACTTCCTGGACTTTCTTTCTTTCTTTCTATGACTCTTGTTTTGTGGTCTCCTCTCCCTCCATGATGTGTGCCTCGGTCGGATTCGGAGCACGCACAGTCCTACAGGTTATGTGTTTTTCAATTTTGGCCTTCTCTGGGGCTTCTCCCCGCAGACACATGGTCGCCAGTAATTTTTGGGGTTTTGCTTCTTCTCTACCGCGCTGCGGTTTTTCTTTTTCAATGTGGGGTGCTTCATTGTGTTATCTAAGCTTAGTTTCTTTTATGCCATATGTACAGTCTGATACAGTCAATATGAGGGACATTGTGAAATTAGGTGCGCTATCATGCTCAGAATTGTTAACTTGTCTGAATGGCTTTATGTAAAATTTTATCACTCAACGTAAAGGGCATTAATAGTCCAATCAAAAGAAAGAAAATCCTTAGCTATCTCAGCCATGAGCATGCTGATTTAGCGTTTCTTCAGGAAACGCACTTAAACTCTGCTGAAACACTGAAACTCAATGTTAAGCCTTACATGGTGGCTGCCTATTCTCCCGCCGTTTCTAAACGGTGCGGGGTAGCCATTCTGGTTAAGAAATCTTTGCAAGCTACTGTAATTGATACTAGCGCTGACAAGGAGGGTAGATGGGCCCGAGTACATCTTAAGGTTGGAGATAGTGAATTCACATGTATTTGCATTTATGCCCCGAATGTGGACAACCCTGCTTACTATGCAAGTATTGCGCAGTTGGCACAGGCCTCTGCCAATACTCCATTAATACTTGGTGGTGACTTTAATCAAGTGTTAGACCCTCTGATAGATAGACAGCCGCCAAGAACGAGTAGTCCACCCAAGAGTCTTGCTACCCTTACAGCTCTGATGCAAGATCTTGCGCTGGTAGATATATGGAGGCTGCTTCACCCCTCCGACTTAGAGTTCACTTTCTTTTCTGCCCCCCATCACTCCCAATCTAGAATAGATTTCTTTCTCATTTCCAAAGCACTGATTTCTCAAGTAGACACGACTAGGACTCATCCTCTCCATATTTCAGATCATGCTGCCATATCTTTATCATTACGTGTCACTGCGCGGGACGATTCTCCCCGAGCTTGGTTTTTTGATAGATCCCTACTGGGTCAAAAAGATTTTCAGGTTGATATAAAGGCCGCTATCCAAGATTATTTTCATTTTAACTCACCCCATGATACAGCGGGCTGGGCTTGGTGGGAGGGTTTTAAAGCATCTATCCGTGCCACTATAACTAGCTATCAAATTCGGCAGGGGAAACAAAGAAAGCAGCTTTTACTGACTCTAGAGCAGCAGATACAAGCTGGGGAGCGTCTCCTCACGTCCCGTACTGACCCATGTATTTTACTCCGTTTACAACGCTTGCGTTTTCAATACAATCAGCTTTTGCACACTGCTGCTGTTAAAAATATTGAATCACAACAAGGGCTTTATTATCGGGAAAATAATCGTGCTGGCAAATTATTAGCAAATGCCCTAAAAGGTCGAAAAGAAGCCAAGCGTGTTACCGCCCTCCGCAATCCGTCAGGGGGGGGCTTGGTCACTAAAGATACCGAAATCTTAGAACTCTTTCGTGACTTTTATACTCGGCTTTATCAATCTGAATGTGATTTTGAGCCAGATGTATTTGAACGCTTACTTTCAGGAGTACAAAGACCGACCCTATCTGACGAAGATAGAGTGGCCTTAGACACACCATTTACTGTCTCAGAAATTCATTCTGCTATCAAGAAATGTGCCTCAGGTCGAGCCGCAGGCCCAGACGGTCTCCCCGCTGAATTCTACAAAACCTTTCACGCTGATTTAGCTCCAGTTTTGAAAATTTATTTTTCTGCTCTGGCCGAGGAGGGTTCTCCTTCTGGGTCCTTTTCAATGGCAAATGTAGTAGTTTTTGAGAAAGAGGGGAGAGACCCGCAACTAACAGCTAATTATCGTCCAATTTCCCTCCTAAACGCGGACTATAAAATCTTTGCCACCATTCTCTCTACCCGGCTCTCGGATAGGATGCCTACTTTAATACACCCAGATCAATGCGGTTTCATTCCTGGTAGATCAACTGCTGACAATGCTCGGACTCTATGCCATGTATTGACTACCGCAGTTAATCTTGATCGCCCATTTGTTGGCCTCTCACTTGATGCTGAGAAGGCCTTTGATCGCTTAGAGTGGCCCTTCCTGTTTGCAGTCCTCCGCTGGTACGGATTCGGGGAAGGTTTTCTCCGTTGTCTTCGCACCATGTACGCTCAGCCTACAGCCAGTATATGTGCAAATGCTTTAAAGTCTCAACCTTTTCCCCTTCAACGCGGCACTCGCCAGGGATGCCCACTGTCTCCACTCCTCTTCGATCTTGCACTCGAACCCTTGGCTTTACTAATCCGGCAATCGGAGGAGATTCATGGAGTCCCCTTCACCCATAGGGAAATCAAAATTTCAGCGTATGCTGATGATCTTATGCTCTTTGTCTCTATAGACTCAGTACCGGCTGTCTTAGAGCAAATTGGTAAATACTCACAACTGTCCGGTTATAAGATAAATTGGACCAAGTCGGTAGCCTTTCCATTAAATCCTCTGCTTCATCAGGCAGATATGCAATCCTTCCCCTTTTTATGGCAACCTCGCATGGTCAAATACCTTGGGGTTCACTATTGTTCTCCTTTGGAAGACACTATCTCCTTCAATGCCAAAGACTTAACCTCTAAAGTCCGGGCGCTTACTCACCGCTGGACTCCTTTAACGCTTACCTGGTGGGGTCGATTAGAAACCATAAAAATGATGATTGTTCCGAAAGTGAATTATATCTTAGAAATGGTGCCCTGTCTCTTCCCTCGACGTATATATAAAGATATCGAGGGCCTTCTGACTAGATACTTGTGGCAAAACAAGACACCTAGGATAGCGAAACATAAGCTGCAAGCAGATAAGGAATATGGGGGTGTCAGATTCCCTGATTTCCTGAAGTATCATCAATCTTTTCTTCTCAAACAAGGTGCTCGTTGGCTGGAAGATCCAGTACCGAGTAGACCTGTGTGGCTAGACATAGAAGAGGACCTTTGCAAACCGATTCCTCTTACTTTTCTCCCTGGTATGACTCTCCCATCAGACTCTCACTTCCCACCAATGCTTTTAGACACCTTAGGTGCCTTTAATAATCTCATGCAATCTTTAGACTCCCGACTCTGTCCGTTAGACAAACTCCCACTTTGGTACAACACTCGATTTCGAATACAAAATAAGCCGATGGCGTGGAGCCCCTGGTACACTAGGGGCATTTGGATTCCTAGCCAATTGTTCCATGAAGGTCGCTGGAAAACTTTTAGTGAATTGCAAATTGAATTTGGTCTCCCAGCGAAACACTACTTTCAGTTGGTGCAACTTCAGCATTGCCTTAGGAGTGCTAAGGTGCTCCCGCCATCGGCCTCCCCTACACAAGGTTGGTTGGAGACTATCCGATCTATCGGTAGTTCACCGGGTGTAGCATCCAATTTTTACAAAACCTTATGTAATGCTATAACTAGGGATACCCCTATAGCGCAGAAAGCATGGGAGAGAGAACTGCATGTGACTTTGACCCCGGAGCAATGGAGCCTTGTCTGGAGTAGAGTGACACGGGTCTCCCGATCCGCCTCACTCACTCAGACACTCTTCTTTCTAGCCCACCGGTGTTTTTACACTCCTGACAGACTAGCCAAATGGAACACTACTCAGGGCAATAATTGTTGGACATGTCATGCGGCCATTGGTTCACTACCTCATGTTATGTATGAATGTCCCGCACTACAGTATTACTGGAGTCGGGTCTGGGGCCGTATCCAGTCTATTTTGCACTTTCAAGAGCCCCTTTCTTGGAGGATAGTGGGACTTCGCTCAGCAGCGGGGATCCCCTCTCTTCCAAAAACGGCTTACTTCCTTTTGGACTTTATGCTAGGCATTGCTATTTCCCTAATTACGAAATACTGGAAAAATAGCTCCCAGTTGAGCCCCAATGAATGGTGGAATCATGTCTGTCTCTACAGTAAATATGAACAAATACCTCGTATGTTTGCTTCCCCCATTCAGACTCCTCATCATCGGTCTAAATGGAAGATGCTCAATGACTATGTACATTCTGCTCAATGCTCTCATCTGACTGTCTAAATTTATATATATCTTTGTCTCATGATTATTCTGTATCGCAGATACTCTTTTGATTGTTTTGATGTACAATCACGTTTGTTTGGAAGCGCTCACATGCTGACATAATCAGCTAGAGAAGAAGCGTGGGGGTGGGGGGTAATTGGGTTTACTTTTCTTTATTGTATAATTGTTTTGTTTCCTTTGGTGTGTTGTTTCTTTTGTTTGTTGCAAAATGAAAATAAAAGTTTCAAAAAAAGAAAATGAGCGAGGCCTGATCTAGCTTTGTTTTGAGAAGGACTCGAGTAATCAATGAGAATGGGATCAGTCCATGGGGATGGCATTGGCCCCCCTGTGACATGAACTGGGGCATAAGGAGTAGAAAGTCGGGCATTTTGCATTCTTGAAGGAAGCAAAGGTCCACATCTGGTTTGCCCTAGGCATCAAAGATAGTCTGAAGAATCGTGTGGTTGAGGGACCACCTGTGTGGATCCATCTGACAACTGAGTGTGTCTGCCAGGAGATTTAGCAAAACTATCTGTTGATATTGAGCCAAGGGCAGATGACAAGCAGATGGTGAGGGCTTGGCTGGTTGCGCAGCCAATTTCCTGACCGTGGAGGAGTGATCTTTTACTTCAGAGATGACTTCTTGCACTCTGGAGCCAAAAAGACTGTCGCCCTGGCAGGAAGCATTTGTGAGACGGTCATGCAGATCCTCCCTGAGGCCCAAAACGTGCAGCCAGGCGATGCATCTAGCTGATATTGTTGTGGCCACTGAGTGCACCATGCAATCGTAGATGTCATAGGTGGCATGAATGCTATGATAGAGAGACTCATGGAGGTCAGTTGCTAATTCTGCAGGGTTCTCCATGGCTGGGTCATCAGTATGGAGGAGGAGATCATGATGGTAATGGAGCATATGTAGCTGATGAGCTAGGATGTGCATGGCTAAGCTGCTGCTCTGGTAGGTCTTGTATCCCATAACGTCTAGGGTCCACTGATATTTGCAGGGGGCATTTGCGATGGCGGTTTGGAACTTTTGGACTTCTTAAGTATTGTCTCTGAGATGACCAACCTTCCAATCAGCCTTAGCTCTTACCAAGCAAAACTGCTATGTCCATATGACTAACTCTCTTGCCACTGACCCTCGCCAACTCTTCTCAACTCTTAACTCTCTCCTCAAGGCTTCTTCCCCTCCTTCTCTTTCTGTCCAAACCTTAGCTATTTCCATGACAAAATCCACAAGATTACTCTCCAATTACCCACTAAATCAGCTTCATCCCCTTTTCCCCACCTCAATACCAGCTTTTGCCCTCTATCTCTGTTACCCTTTCTTCCTTCTCTAAGATCTCTGATGAGGAAACCTCTCATCTCTTCTGATCCTATCCCCATCCATTTCCTTAGTTCCATTTCCTCTTCTATTATACCTTCCATCTCACATATTCTCAACCTCTTGCTCTCCACTGCCATGGTCCCTTCAGCCTTCAATTTGTCCTTCTAATTATTGACCCATCTCCCTTCTTCCCTTTATTTCTATACTTCTTGAGCATGCAGTCCTCTGTCGTCTTGAATTCCTTTATTCCCAGGCCCTGTTGGATCCACTTCAATCTGGCTTTCATCCCTTTCATTCTACCAAGATGGCACTCGCGAAAGTCTCCAATAACTTATTCCTGGCTTAATCCAAAGGCCTTTATTCTATCCTCATCTTTCTTGATCTTTCTGCTGCTTTTGACACCGTTGACCACCACCTTCTCCTTGGCACATTGTCCTCCCTTGATTTTATGAACTCTGCCCCATCCTGGTTATCTGATTGTCTCTCCCATCGCTCTTTGTTTTAGTGATTCCTCCTCTACTTCTATCCCACTCTCAGTAGGTGTATCCCAAGGTCTGTTCTGGGCCCTCTCATTTTCCCTCTCTACACCCAGTCCCTTGGTGCTCTCATCTCCTCCCATGGATTTCAGTATCATTTTTATGCTGATGATTCTCAGATCTATCTTTCTACACCTGATATTTGTTTAACACTCCAGTCTCACATCTCTGCCTGCCTTTCTGACATAGCCACCCAGATGTCTCACCACCATTTGAAATTAAACATGGCCAAAACGGAACTTCTTATTTTTCTCCCTAAACCTTCCTCCTTTCTCTATTTCTGTGGATAACATAGCCCTGTCTCCTCAGCCCGCAACTTTGGGGTCATCTTTGTCTCCTCCCTTTCCTTCTCACATATTCAAAAGATAGCTAAAACCTGTCATTTCTTTCTCTATAACATTAACAAAATTCACTCCTTCCTTTCTGAACATACTACTAAAACACTTGTCCACTCTCTAATTACTTCCCATCTTGACTATTGCAACCTCCTTCTTGCTGGTCTCCCTATTAGCCACCTTTCAACCCTTCAATCTGTTCAGAACTCTGCTGCGTGACTAATTTTTTGCCAGCCTCGATATTCTCATATAACTCCTCTTCTCAAATCACTTCATTGGCTTCCCTTCCATTCCCATATCCAATTCAAGCTTCTCCTTCTGACCTATAAGTGCATTCACTCTTTTGCTCCTTTCTATCTTTCCTCTCTCTTCTCTCCCTACACCCCTCCTTGTGAATTCCACACTTCTTCTGGCTTGCTTCTCTCTTTGCCCTTTTCTTCCACTACCAACTCCAGACTTCTGTCCTTTCAACTTGCTGCTCCTTATGCTTGGAACAAACTCGCTGAGTCTCTATGTCAGACTTCATCTTTATCCCTTTTCAAGTCCATGTTAAAGGCTCACCTCTTTAAAGCTGCTTTTGGATCCTGACCCCCTTTTTTCTTTGTGTCTCCTTACCCTCTTTTTCCCTTTATTCTTATCTTTTGTCTTGTCTGTCTTAATTAGATTATAAGCTCTCATGAGAAGGGACTGTCTCTATCAATATTTGTACATCACTGCGTATGCCTTGTAGCACTTTATAAATGATTATTTATTTATTTATTTATTTAGAAGCTTTTCTATCCCGCGCTCTTTATTATCAGTGCGGTTTACAGATAACAATTTGACTCTAGGGCAAGAGCAGAGCTGCCCTGAGTTTACATATAAAAGGGAAGATAACATGGAGTTGAACTGGGGGACCTGTGTACATTTAAGCAGTGAAAGATGAGGATAGGTGGCTATTTACTGTAAGCTGGATTTAGTAGTAGCAGTAATAGTAGTAGGGTGGGAGTTGCTGATGCTTGAAGCCTGGTGCTGGTAAGACTTTGTATTTGAGATCCAGATGTAGAGATATGGTGCTACCTGATCTAGGCATTTTCCAGATGGAGACTTGAAGGTCAAGAAGTATCTGGGGCACTTGGAGAGTTAGGACCTCCTTAGGGACTCTACAAGCTTTAAGGATGGATTGGAAATCTTGCTTTTTGAGTAGGAGTTTGCAGGTTGCTGAGTGTGAACATCTACTAACTGGCAAAGCTGTGCCCTTGTGTAAGCTTCTGGAGGAAGCTCCAGTCTAAGCCACTCACTCAGAGGACTGTCATACGAGTGCAATGGCGGAGCTGCATAGGGGAGGAAGGATTCTATAAATGAAGGTCGATGGCACCTTCTGACTAAATTGGAAGCCCAAAAGAAAAGGAGGTAGCTGCTAGGCTAAGTAAATTAAACAATATCGCTTGATGTTATTGAATAATGCTATATCTTTCTTGCAGGTGTTAGTTACTTCATTCTCGGGATATGTTTTCTTGCGGCTGCTGATACTGGGATTTTTGGGGATCTGAGATTCCCCATTGTATTTTCACAACCAGAAGAGAACAGTGCTGACTTCTGTTACAATTCCAGTCACTGTTCTTCAGTTTCTCCCAAAGCGATGAACACCTGGACTATCTTTTTTAAGGTAATATTAAGGGCTATACTGTCTGTCTGTCATTGTTTCTCTCTAAAAACAAATGTGAAAAGAGAACTGGATTTTTGTCTGCATTCACAAGGTAGATCATAAAAGAGTCTATTTCCCTCATGCATACTATAAAGCGTCCTTTCCTAAAAATATGAGAATCATAAAGTTACAAAAGTAATTATCAAAGCTTAGTTATATTTTTATTTAAAATGTTGTATACACAGGTTGCAAGAAAACAAAAGCCCTCCAGTAACAAGACAGCCAAAAGGACATGTAAAACGTAAGAATGTTGGAGCTGTTAAATAGAGAGGGAAACAACATCCACTCACTAACTCTAAGGGGTATGTTTACTAAACCGCGGTAATGTGCGGGCCGCGGTAATGTGCAGGTTGCCATATAAGGAGTGGGCGTTTTGCGCTGAAAAAGAAAATCCGTGATTGACAGATGCGCTAAGGTGCGCGGCGCCCATGTGCGCCCCGCACATTAGCGCATGAGATAGCTGCGCGGGAGGCATAAGCAGTGCACTGATATGCAAACAAAAGAGCAGAGCCACAGCACAATGGTTAAGACACTGACCAATGGTGCAGGGACCAGGGGTTTGATCCCCCACAGTGCCCAATGAAGACAGCTGGCTGAGGCATTAATTTATGAGGCATGTAAATAATGTGCGGCATAAGGCGGTGCGCTAATGTTTTTGGAGGCGTTTTAATATTGGGCGGCATAAGGCGGCACGCTAATGTGCAAGCACAGGAGCAGAACCACAGCACAATGGTTAAGACACTGACCAATGGTGCAGGGATCAAGGGTTCAATCCCCACAGTGCCCAATGAACAAGGCTGGCTGAGGCATTATGTATTATGGGGAAGATTGTGTTAGGAGTCATTTTATGTTTATTTTAATTAGCACTGCTAACAAATGCACTCTCAAAGCGTGTTAACATAAGGTGCCCTATAAGGCACATTTTAAAGTGCACTGTCCGCCAAGGCACCCTAGAATGTTGCTTATAGGGCGCTTTAGAGGGTGCCTTATGAGGTATCGCAAGGTCAGAGTACTGTTTTGTATGGCAGCACTGTGCAGTTTAAGGAATGAAAAGCATAAGTAGGTGCGCTGACAGGCAAGGAGGAGCAGCAGTCCAGCACAATGGTTAAGGCACTGAATGCTGATACAGGGGTCATGAGTTGGCTCCCCAGGGTGCCTAATACGTAAGGCTGGCTGTGGCATCAGCTGTGCAATGTACATATTTTTTCCTGCAGCACTTTATGTTTATTTTAGTAATTGCTGCCAGCAAACACGTCCTCACGTGCCGTAAGTGAAGGTGCTGTATAAGGCACCCTATAAGGCACTCCATAGGGCACATTATAAAGTGCACTGTCCGCCACGGCACCCTAAAATGTCCCCTATAGGGCACCCTATAAGTTGCGTCACAGGATAATGTATAGTGCACCTTATATGGACGGGAACCATAAGGTACCCTATAGGGTGCCCTACAAAGCACCCTCAGAGGCACCTTATGGGTACAGTACGCTGAGGGTGTTTTTGCTGGCAGCAAAAATGTACATTACAAAGAGATAATGCTTTGGACAGCCCTATCACATAACCCCACTGTGGGTTTGAACCCATGACCTCTGGTTTCACAGGCAGTGAAGTAACCATTGGGCTACAGCTCTATAACTATTAGCAAGCCCCTGACTGGCTGTAGAGAGCCTGCACGTCACCCCACACACACACACACACACACACACACACACACACACACACACACACACACACACACACACACACACACACACACACACACACTCTGTTGTGGTCACCAGGATAGGGTTAGCACACCAGTACCCATGATGCACTGCACATGCAAATCAGCTGTCCACAGATGAACACAGGCTGGGGTATGCACCCCCACAACACATCGGCCTGGTAGGGGGAACTGACCATGTGGACCCCCACATTGCCTCGGCCTGGTAGGGGATACTGACCGTGTGTTTTACTGGCACAGAGTAGCTACACACCGTCACATTGTGCGGGTACTGTGCGCACCCTGAGGGTGCAATGAGGCGCCCAGGACCAGGTCCACAACACCTGCCATGGCTGAAAGAGGCTATGCTGGAGGTCCAAAGCAGTGTTAATGGGTGTGATAGATAGTTTCTGCACAAACACCTTGGATATCTCTGTCTGTTTCAGCCAGGTGTAGCCCCCATGGACCCCTAGGTGGGCCATGCACCACCACCCCCCTCCTCCTTCTCCAGGGCCGAGGGTGGCAAACAGGGTCTCCTATCAATAGATCCATATTCTACCTCCCTGCAAAGGTGGCAGTAGAGGGGACCATTTACCCCAGTCATGCTGAGGGGCAGTCACCCCACAGGGCAGTCAATACAGCTCTATACACATCCATAACACAATAGCAGACAGACATTAGGCCTGGATATGGTAAGCTGCACCCCAACACTATCTAATATTCTCCTGCAGCAAGTCATCAGCCACTGCACCCTGCAAGCCACTCCATCAAGACACATACCAGCTGCAAACAGCCTGCTAGTTAGGCCTTAGTGCATGTTCCCAGTGGAGATGCATGCACCCAGAACTGGGATGTCAGCATACACAGCAAGCAGATAAATCAGTGACTGAGCCCCAAAAGAAAACCCATATCTATCACATGAGAGAAATACTATATAGCACTATGGGGGTGCCTAGCCATGCTGTGGTCACTGCACAGTCAGGGTGAGAGTGATCTCTCAGCAGGACATACTGAGGTCACCCTGTCTGTGTAGGTGGTGGCCGGGCAGTAAAATGTCCCAATCAGTGCCCTATGCCCTGTGCAGATGCACCCTGGCCAGGCCACCCTGTCTGGCCTATACCCATGGTACCTTGCTCCTCATTATGCACATTGGCAGCCCAATACTGGCAACATTGCTGGCAGTGTGGGCTGTGGAAGGTGTTTGCAGCCACCACACACTGGATAGACAGACAGCCACCCCCGCACTTATGCCAGCATTGTGCTACTATAGAGGAGTTCAGCAGCCATACCCACCACACCAGTCCTGGGCACAGTACAGGCATGGATATGGTACGCAATACTGTTGGGGGTCACTCCCCAGGGGGGTAAACACTGTCAGAGACCAGACCTGCAGCACACACTGCAGACATCAGAATGATTGTTATGGTGGAGCTCAATGAGCAAAATGTGCTTAACGTAGGACTTGCTATCTGCCAGTTATCATAGGAAACGTTTGATAGCTGTGTACCGTATACCCAGGTGTAGGGTGGCATTGCTAAGGTATGCAGGTGCTAGTATTGGGAGATACAGGCAGGGCCCAATGTCCTGCCTCTCCAGGAGGCATTGGCCAATGGAGCCTGTGGGTGTGTGTGTGGGTGTGTCTGGCCCTGTTGGCTGCTGCTCTACGGCAGAGTTACCCAACTCCAGTCCTGGTGTTCCAAACACTTTTCGGGTTTTCATGCTGTCCCTCATAAATATGCTACATCTGCATACCATGGGGGTGGTGCATAGATATGCAGCACAGGCATCTTTATTAGAAGCAGCATGGAACCTGAATGGTGTGGGGCCCTCCAGGAATGCATTTGGGAGACTCTGCTCTAGGTAATGCGCCTGTTTATGGTGTCTGTGTTTGGTGTGGTAAAATATAGGCGTATTAACCATTGGTATGTTCTCAGCAATAAAGGTTTGTCCTTACTATCACGGTTTAGTTGTGGGAAAAATATTTGGACAGGATTGGCAGTAGCCCCAGCTGGCCTTTGAACCTGTGACTTTCTGTTCTTGCACACACTGTCTGTATGCACTGCACCACTGTGTTGCCACAGACATGCTGCATTCCCTGGGGAGTCCATGACTGTACATCCAACAGAGCCTGTCTGTTGCGGTGGACGGTGCCAGCCTGCACAGGCCTAGGCCACTGTCTGCTGTGGCTTGCAGCCACTGCCCCCTCCACTACCTGTACCCTTCCGCCAACATGTAGACATGTCCTTATCTGGGAAAAAGCATATGACCTGATTGAGTTGTGGCACTCCAGGACTGAATTTGGGGTACTCGGTTGTAGGTAATGCCCATTGTTATGGTTTGTGTGCGGTGTAGGGTAAAATATGGTTGCTTGAACCATGCTTATGTTCTCTGCAATAAAGGAGTGTCTTTACTATCACTGTTTAGTGGTGGGTAAAACTATGGGGACTGGGTTGGCAGGAGCCCCAGCTGGGCTTTGAACCTGTGACCCTCTGGTCTTACAGGCACTGGCTGTGTCTGCTGCACCACACTGTGGCCACAGAGACAGTGCAGTCCCTGGAGATAGGAAACCTGGCTGGATGAGTCAGAAACCCTGCTCTGCACAATTTTACTGTGGGCTCATTTGTTATGGAGACAAAAGGGCAAATAAACCTCATAAAAAACCTCAAAAAAAGGGGCAAACACCCATAACCAAGCTGTGCAACAGTGATATCACTGGGCAACAATAAAAAACACTCCCAGGATAGCTCCAATAAAATGAAATGATTTTTGAAAGGGTCTACGGAGCGTAGACCCTTCCAAAAATCATTTCATTTTTTTGGAGCTTTCCTGGGAGTGCTTTTTATTGTTGCCCATTGCTATCACTGTTGCCCAGCTGAATTATAATTTTTACAATTTTTATTGTGGTCATTTTACTGTTTTATTTGCTATTTTGTTCTGTGCACATGTATCACACTGCTCACGTTTTGTAGGTTTCCCCAGTTTTCCTGTACATTTCTGACGGAAATGGTTTCTCTTCCCTTTAAATGGCCTCTAACGCGAGGTTTTCACTCGCGGTATTTTTTCTGCCGAAATTCAGCCCCACTCCTGTGCGGGGAGCCTCTCCCCTCCCACTCTCCACCCATTGACCCTGTCCCTCTGCCCCTCGGGAGCCTTCCTCCGCCCTCCGTAAGCCTTTCCACGCCTCTCTCACACAGTAGCAGGCCGCGCACATGAGCGGGCCTGTTAGTGTGATGCGCACGTGTGTGGGGCACAAAAATGCACTATTAGCGTGCGCTAAGGTACCTTAGCGCACGCTCAAGTGCGCCCCGCACAATTGCGCAGTTTAGTAAACATACCCCTAAGGCTCCCTTTTAATCCTTTTTATTGAAGTCGAAGAAAAATCTTTTTTCTATTTTTCATTTTTCAATAGTAAATTTATAAAATCAATGTACTTATTTCCAAGAGCGCAGCACTTTCTGTTGTTTCCATCTTCACGGGAAGTTTCCCAAAAGCCTGAAGCTGGGCTCTGGATGATCAGGCTCGAAATGTGCCACATTGTAACATATGGGGCTTCCTGGTTTTCGTCAGAGCTGATTTTATAAATTTACCATTGAAAAATGGAAAAAACGTTTTTTCTTCAACTTCAATAAAACAATTAAAAGAGAGCCTTAGAGTTAGTGAGTGGATGTTGTTCCCCTCTCTATTTAACAGCTCCAACATTCTTTCGTTTTACATGTTCTTTTGTCTGCCTTGTTACTGGAGGGCTTTTGTATTCTTGGAATATTACTTGGGCCTTCTTATTTTTTCTGGGATTTTTCTGCTAGTATACACAGGTTGGGTTGATCAGTAGAAGTGGGACTCAAAGTATTTGGGTTTGAGTCTCCCCTTCCATTTAGTGGAGCTTAGAGCATCTCATGGATAGAATGTATTGCAGTGCACATGGGAAGGAAGATGGCTGCCAGCACAAGGGCAACTCTCACAGATTTTTCTCTCTGCAATTAGTGTGGTAACCTGATGTTGCTTGGGACATCATCTGTGGAAGAACATATAAGGTCAGAGCTGCCAATAATGATTTATGGACCTTTTCTCCAGGAACTTATCTAAGCCTTTATTAAACCCAACTACACTTACAGCTTTTACTACATCATCTGGTAACAAATTCCAGAGTTTGATTACGCATTAAGTGAAAAAATATTTTCTCGTATTAGTCTTAAATAGGTTACATTGTAACTTCATTGCATGTCCCCAAAAAGTAGAAAGACTAGATGCAGGAGAAGGGGTCCAGCGCCCTTCCTGTGCACCAGGCGGCAAACCCTCTGGAATATTAAGCTCGGAGAGGACTACCCGCTCAGCATCCATACCATGAGAACCAACAAAAGACATTGGAGTGCAGCAAGGCTCTGCCCACCTATGAGATGAAATCTGTGATGGAATCCAGGCAGAGAGACTCCTTCTGTGAGAGCTGCAGCAGCCGTGGGAACCACAGCTACCGATGCCAGTAAAGGGTGATAAGAATCATGGAGCCCTTTTCAGCCTGGAGCTTCAGGAGTGTTTTAGCCAAGAGTGGTATTGGGGGCTAAGTGTACAGCAAGCCCTCCCTGCAGTGGAGGAGGAAGGCATTCAAGCCAAGCAATTGCTGGCCAGCCTTCGAGAGCAGAACAGAGCCACCTGGGCATTGTGCGCCATGGCAAAGAGGTTGACTACTGAAGTGCCCACTTCTGAAAAATACAATGCACCATTGCCCTCTTGAGGGTCCACTTGTGTGGTTTAAGTAGCTGGCTGAGTTGGTCCACCAGACCGTTGCACACGGTAAGTCACCCAGTGGTCCATGCCATGGCGCAGGCTGAACATCTACAGTTAGATGGCCTCCCAACATAGCAGGAAGAAGGCGGTGCTTCCCTGCTTGTTCATGTAGAACATCTCAATCTTGTTGTCCGTTTGAATCAGGGCCACTTGATTTGCGTTTGGAAGGCATGGAGGGCATTTGTTATCACCCAAAGCTTGAGAAAGTTTATTTATTTATTTATTTACATTGTCTTATATACCGCGCTATTCTGCATCAGTGCGGTTTACATTGAACAAACTGAAATTACATTGAACAGGGCATTATAACTTGGAGATAACTATTTTACAGGGAACGCACTCTCCTGCTCTGATCACAAGCCCTGGGTGTGCAGGAAGTCCAGGTGTGCCCACAGCCAAGTTTGGCCACAGCCAAGCTTGGACACGTCCATCGTGAGTGTCCTGCAGAGGGCTGCTAGTTGAAATGGGAGGCTTTTCAGTAGATTCCTCAGCTTGAGCCACCAAGCGAGTGACCACACCAGGGGAATAGTGAATCCAACCTTGTCCTGAAGGTGACCCGTTGCCTGTTTCCATTGCATGCTTAAGGTCCACTGGGCCTGGCAGATGAAGAGATGGGCCTGAGGGGTGACATGCACTGTGGCAGCCATGTGATCGAGGACCTTCAACATCTCGTAGGCTATCATGTGGCATTGACGAGCATGTGGTCCACCAGAAGAAAGGCCCATGCCCGAGTGGTGTTGAGGAGGGCCCTGTTGAACTCTAACTGCTCTGTGGGCTAGAGATGGTGCTTTGAGTAGTTGGTCATGAAGCCCAATTGCTTGAGCATCTGAATGGTGAGCTCGGCAGACTGCCAGATAGCATCCAGCATGGAACCTTTGATGAACCAGTTGTCCAGGTACGGGAAGATGAAGACTCCCATGGTCCAGAGGAAGGTGGCTACAACTGCCAGGCACTTTGTGAAAACCCGTGGAACTAAGACCAGTCTGATGGGAAGCACTCGGTACTGAAAATGCTGGCCGCCCAGCACAAAGTGTAGATATTGTCTGTGACTTGGGTGGATCGGGATGTGTGTGTATGCATCTTTGAGATCCAAGGAGCATAGCCAATCACCCTGAGGAAGGTATGAAAGCAGCGTTCCTAACGAGACCATCTTGAACTTCTCATGCACGAGGAACCGGTTCAGGTTTCGCAGGTCCAGGATGGGTCAGAATCCATGTGGTTAAAGCACTGGCTTGGGAACTAAGAGACCAGGGTTCGAGTCCCAGTAGCACTCCTTGTGGCCTTAGACAAGTCACTTAACCCTCAATTGCCTCAGAAGAATTCAAATTATCAATGTCCCTGTTTAATGTACATTACCAAGTTTAAGTTACAATGTAAACCGCTTTGACTAAAATAATAAGGTGGTATGAAAAAAGAACCTGTTAAATAAATAACCCTCTGGTCTTTCTGGTAACCAGGAAGCATCTGTAATAGAAGCCCATCTGAGTTGTGGGAACCAGCTCGATGGCTAAGTTGGCTAGCAGAGTGGAGATTTCTTTCTGCAGCAGGCTCCGGTGCTTGGGGTCCATGGAGTATTCCCATGGGGGCAGCAACTGTGTGAAGAGTAGCCAATATCTGCTTTGGATGATCTGAAGCACCCAGGTATCCGAGGTGATGAGGGACCACTGAAGGGCAAAGTGGATGAGCCGCCCTCCTACCTGTGGAGGAACAGCGGCCAGCTGGCTATGCTCCTGAGGAACCCATCAAAATCCAACCCCAGGCTTGGGCTATGAGGCAGGTAAAGGAGGGATGGATGTCCCAAAGGGACGTCCATCCCCACTATTTGCGTTACAGAATAGATCCCATAGTCCTCATCTCTACCACCTTCACTGGAGACTATTCCTTGCATCTGCCACATTTTCTGTAAATAAATATTTTCTCAAATTACTCTGAAGTCTATCCCTTTTCACTTTCATCCTTTGCCCCTCTCATTGCAGAGTTTTCTTTCAATTGAAAAAAGAACTGGTAGAGAAGAGGAAGGCATCTGATGCAACCAAAAAGGCACTGGGGTAGGGATGTGCATTTGTTTGAAACGAAATGGGAAATTTTGGCAAAATGAAATGAAAGAAAAATAAATGAAATTTGGTTAATTTAGAAAAACTAATTATGGCCAACACTCCCACCACAAAAATATATAAACCCCTGTTAGAATCGGCCCTGAGTCCTGCATGCCCCAGACTAAGTTCAGAAGTCTTGACGGGGTAGGAATGATTCCCAGCTGCCTCTTCCGCGCCAGTGCACAGCTGCAAATGACACTGGTTGGCTGAGGCAGACACCATTTTGTATGTGAAGAGACCATTATTAGTGCCTCTACTAAAATACAGCACTGTGACCTTTTATGCCATTCAGTGTTTCCAGCACATGGGAAAACTCTCTTGGCCAGTGATAGAATGGTAGGAGGAGACCTCACTTGGAGGGAAATCTGACTAGTATAATGACACTGCCCAAAGGCATTTTCCTGGTTGGCTGGCATAGCCACTGTACCACAGTGGCAGGGATATCTGGCTCCAAGGCCATTTCACCTTAAAGGAGAAAGGAGAGATTGTAGTTAACCCAGCCAGGGAACCACTACTACAATAGTGCAAGGGCAGCTTAGGTTTCTGCGCTACAGGAATGAAGGAGGAGGTAATAGAGAAGGAGCCTTGGAGACAGAAGGAGCAATTGGGAGCCTCTGAGCCTGGAAAAGAAAGACAAGACAGTGTTATTCCCCCTAAAGTTGTATTCCTGGTCTGCCATATAGATAAATATAAGAACTATGAGGGTCAACCAGAGGGTCAGAGCCTACAGTACATATAGAAGGAATTAATAAAATCATGGTACATAATTTTTCAAATTTTTAAAATGTTGTTATTTATTTGTATGAGTATTTAGCTTGCATTTTTCCAGTAGTCATTCAAAGTGAGTTACATTCAGTTACAATAGGTATTTCCCTGTTGTTTTTGTTCTTGCTTAAACTAAACAAAGTGAAGCACACAACAAAGGAAACAAAAATATAAAAAACAAAATAAAAGCAATATATGTGCAGCCCTAGAGAGAGGAGATGTAAGTGGTAATACTGGTACCTCTAATGGGAGCAAAGAATTTGGGGAATAAAGGTGAATATGTGGTACAAAGGAAAGAGTCAAAAGATCACTTGCCTACAAATGGATCCTGGTAAATTACTCTTAGTCACTCAAAGATGTTTTGAACATGTATCCCAAGATACACGTGGAACTTGATTCATGAAGGGGCATGCTCAAATCTATGTATATATTATCCCAATTTTTTCTGTCCTGATTTGACAACTCCCAAATTTGTAATCCTGTGTGATGTGCCAGACCCTCAAATCTATGTATATATTATCCCAATTTTTCTGTCCTGATTGACAACTCCCAAATTTGTAATCAAACCGCTACTGATCGCTGGAAGTAGCGGTATATAAGTGTACACTAAATAAAATAAATAAATAAATGTCCGGGCCATCCAGATGGCCCCGATCAAGACAAGCCTGTTAGGATCCAATTCTGGGCAATGGGAACAAAACATTTCTGCGGTACACAGAATTGGGTCCAGGGACGACCCAGTGTGCCCCTGCCTGCCTGCAGGGACATCCTCCCTGCAGGTGGTTTTGGCTCATGCGGCTAAGACCCCCCCCCCCCCCTCATCCCTGCCGGCCTGATTGCTGGGTCAGTGCCGCTTATTCAACCTTTGAGGTGGAATAAGAAACACGTCCCCATTGACTGCACAAGACATATAGGGACGTGACCTGAATTGACCCTGTATGTCCTGCTGGGCTGGCCGCCCCTGCTCCGCTCAGACCCCACCCCCTTCCGCCCCCTGCTGGCTCTCCCCATCCTACTGCTCTAGCTGTGTAGGGAGAACAGGAGGGAGAATAGGGTCTGGGACGTGCAGCCCTATGATCTGCATCTCTGAATCGGGCCCATATAATTGTAAGTCATGGGGTTGCTATTCAGCCCGTAGCTCAAACGCGTGACTGCTATGGGCAAAAAATGGATTGGAGCACCAGAGGTTATCCAGCATCTAGCACTGATTATTCAGTTTCACTGCGGAGCATGATGGCTATCCAGTTAATGCTGATATTAAGCCGCTAATCAGATAGCACAACCGCATAGTTAGAATAGCCATTGACCAGTCTTAACTTTATTCATTTGCCTATCCAGTTAGCATAGAATATCACGTCTAACTGGATAGTTGCCAGAACAACCTTAACTCCACCCATGGACCGCCCTGAAACTAACTTGACATTTGCAAGGCGGTCTGCGCATTAACCAGTTAGTGCTGCTGAGTATCAGGCTGAGAAGGGTTTAAGCATTTTTCAGGGCCCCATGACTGTTTCCTGAGAAGTAACATGTAATGGTCAGAAATAAACCTGCGTCAACTGCTTGGACAACCTCTGGCTCTACCACTATACCATTACCGCCTGCTGGTTTGTCCTACTTACTTAAAAATGCCATTGAATATTCTCTTTAAGGTCTGCATGACTTATGGATTCACTACTGTAATGTCTTATGGACTTTTTTTTTCTTTTCTCTTATAACAGCACATTAAATTAAATCCCATCTCTGATGCCACCATATCACTTTTCTTTTCACCGGAGGTAGACAAAGTCCTCAAACTCTTTTGGGATGCACATGTGGCCTGGCATGAGTCAAATGAAAAAATAAATTACAAGTAAGATGCTTAGACAGACCATTTTGCTTTAAGCACAGTCACAACAGTGATGAACTCAAGTTATGAACAAACTCTGAACTCTTTCAAATCTTTGTATTTCTAGTTTTCGATCAACGTACCGCTCCACTATATATTCTTTGCCCCACAGTGTCAGGACAGCACTTATGGGAGGAAGAGGGGCTCAGGCAACCTTTAGTGCGTTGAAGGGAATATGGCAACATGGGCATAAGAATGGCAAAAGAAAGTCAAACAGTGACAGTAAAGTTAACAACAAAGAAATTAAATAATATATAAGTGAAGGTGGGAGCCTCTGAGGAAAGATTGAGAGGATGGGAAGAAAAAGTGAAATCTTAGCAACACAAAGCATGTTTACAGTGAGAATAACCGAAATATTGTTCACTTCTCTTATGGACTAAAGATGTCAAATTCTGTATTACATACTGGCTGGCACTGTGCACACTGTGGGACATGTCTACTAAACCGTGTTAGGTCTTGGCAGCTAATGCACTGTGTTAGCAGTCAAAACTACACAGTAAGGGAAGAATCCCTGTGGTATCTGCAGGGGGCGTTCCATGGGCCCTGTAGATACCACCGAGGAATGGATTTCCTGCAGATGCAACGCTTTACCTGCCTTGGCAGATTTCATTGGGAAAGTTCCACAGTGCCTGCCAAAGCAGGTATCCCATGGTAAAATCCATGGGGAGGGATGGTAGCAATCAAGTGCGCAGAACCAGCCGGCAAAAGGGGGACCCTGAAGAACGTACCTAATGTAATCCTGGTGTTTTAGTGGTCAAATGGGGCAGCAGCACTCCTCTTGACTCCTGTCTTGTCATGCGGCCAAAAGAGAATAGCCACCATCACGAGGTGCTGTCCTCTACCCTCACGCTAGGGTACAGCACCGCAAGATAGTGGCCAGTATTGTTAGGGCCTTTGAGGAGGGCAGGGCGCACCTGCCCTCCTTAAAGGCCCAAGAGGTGGTGTTATCTGCCACTGCAATCCAACTTGATTTTAGCAACCATTCCCACTCCATGGCCCGATCCTGCCCCTAGTGAACTGCACTGTGCAAAAATCAGATATCGCAGAAAATTGCCTACGATATCTGATTTTTTCACAGGTTAGCTGCAACTGTAGGATGTTAATTCTTCATTAGCCCCATGGTCGCAGCCAATGCCCTTTAGTAGACAGGCGCCTGTGTGTAGCACCAAAGAGGCATGCCTGATAGTGGCACTAGTATACTGTATATGCCAGACTGGAAGTGTAGAGTACATACAGCTCAGGCTGTGTAGACTGTTCCCCCATCTTCCATTCAACATCCATAGAGAAACCTGATGATATACAATAGCACTACTTTATATGTCTTCTTCAGGAAAGCATGACAGCAGCTATTGTACACAGATCGGTTGATATTGTGTGTATAGCAGAAAGACAACTGGTAGTGACAGTAATCTAAACCAGGCTGCTGATTCTGCTATCTTTTCAATGAAAGTAACCCAGTCACTGACAACTGGGCAGTGGGATAAAACCTGGAGTAATTCAACCTGTCCTGGACAACCCCACCTGCTCCCTGAGCTATCCCTCCCTCCCTATCTCTGGCCATAGCTGCAGCCAGAGAAACAGGAAATCAACAGCTCAGCCACAAGGTGAGATGGTTCATGCCTGATCCCCACTATGATCAGCACACCTCCCCGCCAAGTATGGCACATACATTTGGTGCAGGCCTCTTGCTACTCTGCTTACAGTAAGGGAAGTCACAAAAAGGGAGGAGCAGGTGCATGGACACAAACCTCCTCAGTGGCTTGGTGGTATGGGGACAACCAGGCTACAGCTTCTGACCTTTTTGCATTTGTTTTTCAGATTACAGAAGCTTTCAAAAGCTGAAGCAAAATTTGGAAAAGACTTTATTAAAGTCGTGGACTTTATTGCAGCTACTCATTACCTTGCAAACTTAACAGAGTCAAACACGTTTATTAATAACTTTCCTAATAAGGAATTGAAAGCACTAATCCTTGACTTGACTCCAAAGGAAGTTCAGTTAATAGTTATCTTCTCTACAATGAATTTAGGAGGTACAGTTAATCTGTTCAGCATGCACATATCTACCTAGCTTTAACTATGGTCTGCAAGTATTATTTTATTTAGACAGTTTTGTATACCTCCTTATCCTTCAATCAAAGTGGTCACAACACAATTGGGGGATACATTTAACATGAGGGGATATGAGACACATACACTAATACTTACAGGGAACATGGGCAATGGAGGGTTAAGTGACTTGCCCAAGACCACAAGGAAAACCTGTGGGACTAGAAACCCCAGTCCTTCCAGCCCAAGGTTGCTGTCCTCTAGTGGGATTTGAACCACTGACCTTCTGGCCTGTGGTACCTTGCCCCAACCACTAGGCCCCTCCTCCCTCTATTTTACAAAAAACAAACAAACAAACCAGAAGTCAGTGGGTTCACTGTGTACATGACATATTTTAGTTAGCTATAAAGAGGCCTTTATGGAGAGGAGAAATGGCTCTGGGGTTCTGAGGAGATATTTGGAGTAAAGGACAAATCACTTTTCTTCGAGGACAAGCAGGATGACAAGTCCTCACAGAAGGGTGATATCATCAACAGAGGCCATTGTGGGAAGTTTCTCCAGCTTAGTACAGTTCTAGAAGCTTTTAAGAAATCTCACCAAGCATGCATGCCACCTCTCACCTGCTGCAGTCGCACAGGGACCCATCAGTCGTCATCTTTCCGCAAAGCTGAACAATTGCATCATTGATGTTCTCCATAAAATTTATAGTTTTTTCCTAATTAATATTTTCCTCCATATGTCGCTGTTGTGTGAGTTCTGATCCTCCTTTGTAGTTTCTTAGGTAGGTTTTCTGACTATTTTTTTCACATCTGCCCAGTTAGGCCTATTTTTAAGAGCTCTGGGCATCCCGGTCAAGGTATCCTTTAAAAATCGAGTTGTTGGCTTTCACTGCAGCTGTATTTTGTGGTGATATGTCATAAAGAAAATCCCCCACTAAATTTAAGAAGTGCATCTAGTGCAGCAAATCCATATCCCTCTCAGATACTCATAATAGGTACTTACAGCACCTGGGGCCCAACCATGATCTGTCTCATTGTACTTTATGTTCACAGACACCCAAATGAATGATCAAGGGTCAAAAACAGCAGAGAGAAAAGATTTTGGCCACTTCTATATTTGGTGCATCAATATCAGAAAAATTCATCTTTATGGGTCGAGGAACTTCATTAGATGATGGGGGTGCATCGACATCAAGAGGGCATGGACCACCCTTGGCACCCTCAGCATCAAGCATCAATAAAGGCCATCAAGGCCTGTTATCCACCAAGTCCTCCTCCAAAAAGGGGAAGGATTCATCCTCTTCTTCACTGATGTCAAGAGCTAATGATGTCAAATACCGGACAGAGGCTGGAGAATGTGGGAAAAAACCTTCTCTGTACAAACCTATTAATAAGAAGGTTGACTCTATGTACATAGTTCAGAAGACTCCTGGATTCAAGAAGCAATAGCTTCCACACTGTTCCACGGTGATTGAATCCGTTCTCAAAAGAGCCAAAAGCTCGAAATCACACTCTGCAGTGCCCCTCAAAAGACATTGGAATCTTTTTGGAGGAAATTCTTTTAGAATGCTATGCTAACCTCCTTTATAGCTACATACCAGCTCTTCATGAGCATGTAAAGCAAAATATTCTTCTCAACATGGAGGAATCTGCAGACACTCTCCATCAGGAGAAGGCCAAGCAACTCCAGTCAATAGTGGATAAAGGAAGGAGTGCAGAAGACATATGGTCTAGGCAACCTATGATGTTATCAAAATGACATTAAGAGTTTCTGCAGTGGATATGATGTGCAAGAAAAGCTTACTGATGAGGAAAGAATCTCTTCATAGATCAGCTTAAGGAAACTGAATTTCTCATCACACTTCAGTCCCTCTCCAGGCCCACTTCTGACTAAGCCTGCTCTTCATCAAGGAAGTATCAGAGTGGAGAGCAATGGGGGTATTATTATTGATCTAAAAGTACCCTCCCACTCTACCCAAACTCACCAGGGATCTCTTTCTCATTCAAGATCTCAACCAGCTCTGCAGCCAAAATCTAGGATGGGGTTTTGATTGCCTTCACAAGAAAATGGCCAGTAGTCCAGTATCTTACCGGCAACCTTCAAGTAGAAAGGAGGCTGTGTTTTTTTGCAAACCTCTGGCCCTCTTATAAATTCTAGCAGTTGGATGCTAAAAGTCAACAGCAAGGATACTCCCTTCATCTATTCAAAGAGGCACTAAATTGCCTACTGAGAGCATCATTGTCAAACTTTCTACATCAGGAAATATTTACCAAGGAGTTATCTTTCCTCTCAAGGCTAATGCTCTTGAAGCTTTTCTGGCACAGATTCCACTCTAAGTATTTCCTGAGGTCAAAGAAAATGGGGGGATTCCATCTTATCCTATACCTAAGGGCCCTGAACAAGTTTCTAGTTTGAGAAAATTTCTAGATGGTTTCCCTGGGCACCTGTATTCCCTATTTCCTAAAAGAAGACTGGTTATGCTCTTTAGAACTGAAGGAAGCCTGCAAGCACACAGCGTTACATCCAAGCCACAAGAACTATCTCAGATTCATAAAAGGGAAGCACCTCTCCAGAATTGCATCCTACCTTTTGGCGTCCCAATGTGACAGTAGATTTGGCCAGTCCATTAACCAGAATGTCTTTGGAGATTAGAATCCATTTCCTCAGATCTGTTTTATTTTTGTTCCTGGTTGCCTCTGAAAAAAAAATTGAAATAGCCTTTTGCCGCCAAAACCAGATGAGGCATCTGCCTGTTGCAGACGTCTGCCTGTTGCAATGTTCTTCCAGTTTTTAAATCTCCCTGTTTTTTTTTTTTTAGGAAGCATGCAGCTAGGGAGTCCCATCTGTGAGGGCTTGTCATCAAAGAAAAGCAAATTACTTATCTGTAGCAGGAGTTTTCCATGGACAGCAGAAAGCATATCTGTGTAAGGACAAACAACAACATGTGCCTTCAAGTCAGGGCTGACTCCTGGCAACCAAAGAGCTCCTGTGTCTTTTTGGCAGTGTGATTGCAGGCCTTTCTTCTAAGGAAATGAAAGGTTAAGTGACTTGCCCAAGAACAAAAGGAGCACTAGTGGGACTTGAACCCTAAGTGCTTGGTTAGTAAGCCACTGTCATAACCACTAGGCTACTCCTTTACTCTACAGTATAAGCAGGTGGAAATGGATATTCACGCAGAGTGAGGCTTCTAGAACTGTAGTAAGCTAGAGACGTTTTTCTCGCACCGGGCTCCATCACTGATGTCACCCATCTGTGAGGACTAGCATTCTGCTGTCCTTGGAGAAAACTTGCTACAGGTAAGTAACTGGCTTTCCTCTCATTCAGGCATCTTTCCTTTTTCTATCCATACATCTTTCTTCTGTCCTTTCCCATCTCAGCTTTCCTATCTCCTATTCTTTTCCATCTATTTTCCCATCTCCTTTCCCTATCCTCCCCATCTCATGCTGGATCTTCCCCTGAGGTCCCTGCTCCTCACTATTCACTTACAGATGTTCATTTCTTAGTTCACAATCCAAATTCCCATGTTGACCTCACAGAAACAAAGAGGTAGTATAGCTGAGAGAGGCAATGAAATGGCAAGGCTGAAGGACTGGACTATTGTCTTCCTAATGTGTTGATGGCAGGCCAGTGGAATTTTGCTTCCTCTCACCAAATTCTTGAGTTGATAATCAATGCCCCCTCCCTCGATGGTGATTTCAATCTTCTCATATTCAGGGTCTTGTAGATAATTAATTAGAACATGCAACTTGCCATGCAAAGTCTCCAGCATCTATCACTCATGCGCTAGCAGCTCCCCACTTTGGGCAACAGTTGCAAACTGGTACAGTAGCGAGATCTCTGCCTTGCCAAATCCAGAGCACTCTATAGCAGGCCTGGGTATCCCATTATAGATCTTCAGTGAGAAGCAAGGTTCAAAGGATCAGCCAGAAAGAGTTTGTGGTGTGTGTGTGTTTCTTGAGGGAGGCGGAGGGAGGCAAATCACAAGAATATCAGTGGGAAAGTACAGGATCCAAAGGTCAGAGTTTGCAGCTGTAAGAAGAGAAGGAAGCAGCAGCCAGGACAGTTTTTATATTTCAGGAAATCTAGTAAACAGCACGAGGAAATAGACAGGCTGCCAGTATTTAGGGTTCGCAACTGGCTTCATTTTTCAGAACTGACTGGTCTAGTTCTGCTTCTGTCCCACTGCATGCATGGACTTACAGTCCTGCTTTTCGCAGGGACATCAGAAGTGCAAGCTCCTGCTTGCAGTGGGATAAAACGAGAATAGGATCAATCTGTCCTGGAAAAATATCATTAGCAATCCTAATGGTATTCCTCTTCCCAACCTAACACCCCTGGCAGAACACCTACTGTGGGAGCTCAGAAACAAGAGAGGAATCATATTCCAGCATATCAGTTTTAGAAACGAATTACTGAATGGTCTCAGCATTAGCCAAAGAAAATTCTAGTGTAAACTAAGCTATCCATATACTAGCGAATGCCACAATGGATGCTTTGCTGTAAACAAGGAAAGATTATTGGCAATATGTATGGTTTTCTTTGATTCTATTTTTTTTTCACTATTAATGTGCTTAGCATGTCTACCTTATATTTTTTTAGCAAATAAATAGTGATGGCACTAGCTCTGCCAGGTACATGTAATTCAAATTTCAACCCCTTAAAAAGCAGTAAAATATTTAGTAAGGGCATTTTTAAATGTAAGTAGGAGTACTGTCCAGATAACAGTGGGCAAACAAGTCAGATTTTCAGGAGATTTTTAGAGAATATACCAATAAAACAAAACTGCAGAGAGATAATTCGGATCTCTAGAACTGAAGTGTGCCCGTAGCTTTCTGTTTCGTTACAAGGCCAGGGACTTATCAGCCCCCCTCGTATCTGTATAACTGTCAACCTTACCTGGAAAACGGCAATTTTCAGCCAACCTTATCCAGATAGCAACTGAGGTTGGCTTTTGAGATAGCCTACGTTATCTGGATAAAGTTGGCTGAAAATCACCATTATCCGGATAAGATCTGCACATATCTGGATAGTGGCTGCACAGGCCGAACTCTTCCCACAGACTGCTCCTGCACTAACCAGATAGTGCCGGGGTGGTCTGTGGAATTATTCAGCAGCCGTCTCTAGATACTGCTTTGAATGTCTCTCTCAGCAACCATATCTGGATAGCCCATGGGTTTAAAGCTTTGGAAATCAGTCCATTTTTTTTTTTTTGCAATTAATAATTGACAAAAATTGCTACTTATTTTCATTGCTTATATGGCATCCTTAATCACAATCAAAGAACATAGTCTCAAAATGTGCCTGCACCTTAATGTAAAGAAAACAAAGATCATGACAACTGGCATAATCAACAGGTTCATCGTTGAAGGAGAAGAAATTGAATTCGTGAATAATTTTAACCTACTTGAATCAACTATCAATAAAGAAGCAACAAGCAGTCAAGAAATCAGACGACGCATCACTCTTGGCAGAATGGCTATGAAAGACCTAGATAAGATTCTCAAGAGCAGAGATGTCTCTCTCCATACAAAGATTCGACTTGTTCAAGCCATGGTATTTTCAATAACATCATATGGATGTGAAAGCTGGACAGTGAAAAAGACAGACAGGAAGAAAATTGATGCCTTTGAATTATGGTGCTGGCGGTGAATACTGTGTATACCATGGACTGCCTGAAGAACAAACCAGTCGGTACTAGAGGAGATCAAACCTAAGCTTTCTTTAGAAGCTCAGATGACAAGACTTTGACTTTCATACTTTGGACACATCATGCAAAGAGAGATCATTAGAGAAAGACATTATGCTTGGCAAGATAGAAGGTCAGCGCAAAAGAGGAAGGCCAGCAATGAGATGGATCGATACAATAACAGCAGCTACGGGTACCAGTCTGTCAACAATGAGCCGCCTGACTCAAGACCGAACACAATTTAGGATAGCTATCCAGAGGGTCGCCATGAGTCGACTCCGACTCGACGGCATTTAACGACAACAACAAATCAGGGCATCTCACAGGGTCTATATCAGTAATTAAAAAAGGTAATAAAGATAAGATGTATGATATGAAAGGAAAGACAGATGAAAGAGGGAGGTCTTTAGTTTGGTCTTGAAGAAGGAAGGGAAAAGAAATTTCTTAGGGGTTAAGAGGCAGATGATTACGGAGAAATGAGAGAAGGCCCAAAAACATGAAGTGGCTCTTTCCAACTGGGAAAGAACTAGGAAGGAGTGGAACTAGGAAGGAGAACTTGGGAGGAGTGGTCTAGTGGTTAGGACAAGGTACTTCAGGCCAGAGGGCCAGGGGTTCAAGTCCCACCTGGGGACAGCAATCTCAGGCTGGAGGGACTGGAATTTCTAGTCCTATAGGCACTCCTTGTGGTCTTGGGCAAGCCACTTAACCCTCCATTGCCCATGTTCCCTGTAAGTATTAGCGTATGTGTCTCATATCCCCTCGTGTTAAATGTATCCCCCAATTGACCGCTTTGACCCGGTGAAAAGCGGGATATAAATACAGCTAAATAAATAAATTAAATAAAATAGGAAGGTGTGAAAAGAAGAAAAGATGAGTGGGAAGGGACATAGCAAGAGATGAGGGATGAGAAATAGGATGTGATTGTGCTGTGAATGTATTTAAAGAAGTCTGTTTCCATTTCAAGGAAACTCGAGTGGGAGCCAGTAGAAGGTATGGAACAGTAGGAAGACAGGAGACTAGTAGGGCTGTACAAAGCTTTATTTCCCCCCAATTTTTTATATATCGTTTTGTTGAGGTTTATTTCTTTCCTTTCATTTTCTGTGAGAGGTGGGATTTGTTTTGATTTTAGTGCATGCTATTTTGCAAGTGCACATTAAAAACAGAAAGTGTGCCCTCCATAATTATCTCAAAGACTCTCTGCGGGTATTCTGATCACCTGTCCATGCTCTTATACCATCAGCAACTGGAGCTCATCCCTGCCCTCTTTACTAATGGGGTAAAATAATGGGCCTATCTGCAGAATGGAGGGTTTGGGGAGAAGGCCTGGGAGTGAGAAAGTTGTATTTTACATGGTAGAGATTGGCTCTGAATGTTTAAAACAAAACAAAACAAAAATAATAGAAAAAGGAATAGAAATGAAACAAGATATTTTGTAGATATTTAGTCTTTCATTTCCATTGGAAGCACATTACCTAGGGAATAGCAAAAGGTTAGCAGAGCTCTAGGGAGCCAACAAGAGGTGCAAAGAAATTGAGTAGAGATGAGCCAGCAGTGTATATGTGCTCCTGAACTTACGATGGGGCTACGTTCCAAAAAATCAATTGTAAGTCAAAATATCGTAAGTCATATTCCTACCTGTATGATTTTAAAGCAGTATTCTTTAACCTGGGGAATGAAGCAATTCAAAAACTAGTCTTCAAACAATTCTAGCATCATCCATGCTTTCTTCTTATGACGATAATGCATGGGAAGTAAATGCTTGTTGACATTGTTGAAAGCGCTCAGGTTTTCAGAATGGTAAATCAAGAGCGATTTGAGTTTAACTGGCCACATTACCACCAAGAAGAAGCATAACATGGTCTTTGAACACCTTAAAACCTGTCTTTGCTTCTTGATGGATGTACATATGCTAGGGATAGGAACAGGTACCATTGGTAGATCTTTGTTACTTAAACAAAAATCAGAAAAGAAGAAACAAAGAAGATCAGAGACAAAGCAAGGTGAGGAAAAAGAGAGTGGAGGGAAAATAAAGCTGTTTCTATTATTATTATTCCTTAATCCGCAAATAGTGTGTCACACCCAATGTTGGCTTATTTTCTTCTTTATGATTCGAGCCCCACCCAAGGGCTTGGGATCATAAAAGTACCACCAAATAATATAGGAGGTGCCCAATAATACTCAGATTGTAGCAGGCGCTGTTATAGTTTCTTTCAAGTTCAGGCAGTCACATTTCTTTTTGGGGTATGTTTACTAAACTGCGGTAATGTCATTTGCGTTAGGTTCCGCGGTAAAGGTACAGATGCCCATATAAAGGCATGGGCGGTGCATCGTTACAGCAAGCCGATTCAGCTAACGCATGTTACAAACTAACATGCGCTACAAGGCGCCTCATAAGGCACCTTACAAGGCGCCTTGTAAGGCACATTACAAGGCGCCTTGCAAGGCACCTTGTAGGGCACCTTGTTAGGTGCTTTGTAAGGTGCTGTATAAGTAAGGTGCCCTATAAGGTGCCTTATAAGGTGCCTTATACAGTAGGGCTCCTTAGGCTATGCGCCATATTAGGCACCCCTGGACAGGGCACCCTGGGTTACGGAACCATAGGTTACGGTGGCCTAACAAGGTTATGGCACCCTAGGTTAGTGTGGCCTAAGGGCTGCAAGGTGCTGCAGGATGACATGCATGACCTGTGAGGAACAGAGAAAGATGTAGCCCTAACTCTAGATAGAGCACTCAGGAAAGGCAATGAACAGGTGAGTGAAGGAGGGAGAGCTGGGAGCCGCTGGACCTGCCATATCTGTGGACATCCCATATGGCTGCCAATACTGATGACAAACATGGTGGGGGCAACTGTACCACAGCACAGGGTGTTGGCAATGTAAAGTACTGGAAAGACAGTGGGTGGCAGATGATGGGAATACGTGTCCCCCAGTGGAGGCGGAGGTGGCAGGATAGTTACAATGATGGGTGGACAGAGGAGTGGTGGTGCCATGCAGATCAGGCACAGGCAAGGCAAGCATGAAGAGGCGCAATGCAGGAAAGGGTAGCAGTTCAAGACATGGGGTGACAGCCTGCACAGGCAGACAGGACTCTACACAGCTGACAGACGCAGATAGACGGACCGAGGGAAAGTTGGCAATTGTTGCGAGGGTATTATGGGCTGGCAGCACAAATCTGCAAAAATATGACTGTTACAGGCATGCACACTATTTGAGTAGGACAGGCATGAGAGGAGGGAACAATGATGAATTGAACCCATGAACACTGCCAAGAATGGCATTGTATTAACCAGTAGGCTATACCTCTGTGGTGTATGTCACAGCAATGGCTGGGTACAGAAGGACTGCAGGTCACCGCACAAACTGTCTGCTCTGAGTGCCAGGATAGGGTAACCCCACCAGTACCCATGATGCAATGCACATGCTGAATAGCTGTCTTCAACTGATCAGCAAATGGGGTCTGCACCTCTTCGGTACCTCAGCTTCTAAAGACGAACTGACAGTGCATGATACTGGCACAGAATAGCTACAGACCATGCCATTTGTGCAGGTTCTGTGTTCTCCCTGAGGGTTAGGATGGGTGCCCAGTACTAGGTCCGCAGTACATGTGGTGCTAAAGATAGGCCCTGCTGTACATGCTCATCACTGCCAGTGTATGACAGGTGTTCCTTTCAGTGCAGCTGAAAGTAATTCAGTGTCAATCTGTATCCTACAGTTACATGTGGCCCTCTGAGACCAGACACCACCCAGATTAGTGTGTACCCCGTGTTAGGGTCTGGCTGACATGGGCACCTGTTTTCAGGGCAGATGAGTTACCAAACTTGTATGAGGTTTGTGTAGCAGTGCTTTGATAGTTCAAAGTGGTATACACTACATACCCCAAAGGGCTCGCATCACCCTTTTTATAGGTAAGGTACAGGTGCCCCAGACCCTGTCAAGCAACCTCCATCCTGCTGGTACGTGAGAGCCCTCCAGGGTTGGTGGGCTAGAGCCATACCTGTGGCTGGGGCAGTGGCAAACCAGCAGTAATGATTGGGTTAGCTCCAGAAAACCCCAAATGCCTCACACCACTGTCTGGCAGTCACCAGCAGACAGCACAGTCAGACTGCACCGTATAGGTATTCCAACCATGCACAGTCTAACTGCAGACAGTGCACTAGCCAGTCCATAGTGCATGCTCACAGAAGAACTATGTACACCAAGCAGGCATCTCAGTGATTGTGGCCCCAGCACTGGAGACACAGCAGGATCACTTAAGGCAGATAATATAGAGCGCTATGTGGGAACCTAGGCATGCCATAGTCACTTCTCGGTCAGAGTGAGTGCCCTCCCAGCATGCCATGCTGTGGCTACCCTGTCCATGCAGGTGGTGGTCGGGCACTACAGTGTCCCAGCCATTGCCCCACACCCTGTGAAGATGCATCCTGGCCAATCTGCCCTGTCCGGGCCATACTCACAACACTTTGCTCCTCATTATGCACATATTCAGGCTAATGCTGGTAACAGTGGGACATTGTGGGCCCGGTGAGGTGTGGGCAGCCACAAAACAATGGATAGACATACACACACACACTCCTATTGCAGCATTGTGCACAGATAGGGGTGGTTGGCAACCCTGCCCGCCACACTGGTCCTGATCACAGTGCCGACATTGCTAAACTGTGCAGGAGGTAGTAGTAGTGCCCTGGTGATAACTGCAGCTCAATGGTGGGGCCAACAGCCTGACTCTCCATGCATCTTTGGATGGTGGAGCCTGTGTGAGTGGGTGTTTGTACCCCTGTTCGCCGCTGATTTGGGCTTTGTACATGTTGCTGTTGTATCTACATTGTAGGGTAAAACACAGGGACATGCTCTGCAGGAACTACAGCTGGGGCTTGAACTTGTGACCCTCTGCTTCTGGACACACTCACCTGGTGTACTGCACCACACTGTTGCCACAGAAGCATGGTGGTCCCTGGGGCTACCTGTACCTTTCCTCAGCCAGACCCTTTATGTTGCACTGCACACCACATACTGGTACAGGGCATGGCCTAGGTCCACTTCAGGCAGGTGCCACTGCCCCCTCCTGCACGGGCACACACCCCCTGCCATGCTGACATGGCCATATGCTGTTGGTGCTGGTAGTGCGCAGTCCCAGGCCATCCACTGTGTGGGTAGGTGGTCGCCTAGGGAGCGGGGTTTGGGGCATGGGGTATACATGAACATCCTCACATCCTCCCCCATCACCGCCTACCAATAGTCTGTTCTTTCTGCTTGGGGGAGGGTTGACTGGGGGGGATGTCAGGTCATTGCCCTGGCAACTGTTAGCTCAGGTGGACCAGGTAGATGTAGGTGGATTGTGTTTGGACTTTGTCAGCTGCTGTCATGATGATTTCCGGTTTCTATGTTCCTATGTGCCACCTAGGCGCCCGCCTAGTTCACCCTGTGCCCATGCTGCCCCCGCTACATGTCCCGCCTGCAGCCTCCTATTCCCCACTTGCACCATCGCCATAGTGGCCTTTCATTCTTGGGCACTATGCTGGTGCTGGACATGGAGCACTACTATCACGTTTCTTGGGCTCCCTGTCTATGCTTTACATTGCTGACACTGAAATGGTTTCTCTCTCCTGCAAATGTGCATCTAACGGCAGGTCTTCATTCGCGGTAGGATTCAGCCCTTCATTTCAGTGCGTTAGTGTGCAGGGAGCCTCTCCCCACCCACTCCCCGCCCATTGACCCCTTCCCCCCGCCCTCTCTCCACCCTCTGCGGTGTTTACCGTGGCCGGGGATGTTAACGATCGTTAAGTAACATTAACGCGCGTTAACATTACATACCGCGCGTTAACGTTACCTAACGAGCGTTAATGTTACATAACACGCGGTCTGTAACGTTACCGCAGTTTAGTAAACATACCCCTTTAAGTCCTTTTAGTATGGCACCCAGTAGCCCATTGACAATGGGAACCACAGTTAATTTCTTTAGCCAATTTTTTTTCAATTTCAATTTGTAAATCAAGGTATTTTGTAGTCTTTCCACGCGGCAGTAATATCCACATGAGGAGTTGTGGTCAACATTATTGGTATCTTTGCATCTTAGGTTATGTTGTGTACAATATCTTGAGAAATCATTGGAAATATTCCAATATTATGTCATCATAATATTTTAATAGTACTATCTATAAAGATATACAACAAAAAAAAAAGATTTCTGTGCAATGTAGATGGAGTAATTTCTGAGACAAAAACAAATGTGGCCTGGACAGGATTAATTGAATTCTTCACTAATATTTGGTTGCACAACCCTTGGCAGTGATGACAACCTCCAAATGTTTCTTATAGCCATCTATAGCTTTTGTACATCTATCTGCTGGTAGTTTCTCCCACTCTTCAACTGCAATTTGTTCCAGCTCATGAATGTTTCCAGGATTCCTTTTATGAATGGCAGATTTCAGCTCTTTCCAAAGGTTCTCGATTGGATTGAGATCAGGACTCATTGCTGGCCAGTTTAAAGCAGTCCATTTTTCCTTTTTAACCATTCTTTTGTACTTTTGGATGTATGTTTTGGGTCATTGTCCTGCTGGAGGACCCATGACCATAGACTCAGACCTAGGTTTCTGACACTAGGTAGCACATTTTGCTCCAAAATACTTTGGTAGTCCTCTGACTTCATGATTCCTTTAATATGTTCCAGGCCTCCAGTTCCTGAGGCAGCAAAACAGCCCCGCAACATTATGGAACCTCCACCATATTTAACTGTAGGAAGGGTGTCTTTTTCCTTATAAGCTTCATTTCTTTGCCTGTAAATATATCACTGGTCTGCATTGCCAAAGAGCTCAAGTTTGGTTTCATTTGTCCACAGAACATTTTCCCAGAAGGATTATGGTTTCTGAAGGTGGTTTGGGCAAAGATCAGTTGTGCCTTTTTATGTCTGTCTGTGACCAGTGAGGTCCTCCTTGGCCTTCGCCCATAAAGTCCTTCTTAGTTTAGTATGCAGCGAATGGTGCAGATTGAAATCACCATTCCAGATTGCTTCAGGTCAGCCTTAAGTTCTTTAGATGTTGTACATGTTTTTCCAATAGTTCTCACTGCCTTTTGAAGACTTCTTGGATTAATTCTCCTCTTCCCACCACATCCTGGGAGGTTCTTGGCAGTTCCATAAGCAGAAATCTTCTTAATAACTTTGCAAACTATAGAAAGAAGAATCCCAAGGTCTTTGGAGATGGCCTTGTACCCCTTTGAAGTTTGATATTTGGTGATAATGGCTTTTCTGATGATCTCTGACAGCTCTCTTGTCTTCACCATTGTGAAAATGGAACAGGGAGTGAATGTGGCCATTTTAAACATTAGATCCATCATTCACTAATTGATTCAAGCTATGTGAATACTGACAATTGATCACAGGTGCATCTAATTTTACTGCAATGGGAATGGGGTTCTTCTGTTCAAACTGATTTGAACTGTTTATAAGGGTGCCAATAATCATGCCCTCAGTGACAATCTCCCTGATTTTATACTCTTTCCTACTATTTCCTTTTTTAATTGATCTTGCTTTATTTGATTCTTTTATGTGTTAAATATGTGTGCATATCTAGTCTAAAGCCATTTCATTGGCCATTTTTTAAGAAGACATTGGACATTAAAGGGTTGAATTGCAAAGGTGCCAATAATGTTGACCACAACTGTATTATTGTTGGATTCTTCATTGGAAGACACAGTCTAGGACTGATTTTAATCCTGTGATTCGGGTTCTATGCAAGAACTTAGGAATCATGCAGGTATCAGTGCAAGATGTAAGCTGTTCCAAGTAGAGTTATTATTATTATGATTATTGTTATTACTTTGCTGGTTTGCTACTTGTACATTTTCAGTCTCTGAAATTTCTGAAGCAACATAGTTCTGTTTCTTCCCCAGGAGAACCTCTGCTGCATCAGTGGCAAAAAGCAATGTGTACCGAAGAAGGACGGGCAAAGGGTCGCAAAACTGTGAAAAGTATGGTGGAAAATCCTGTGAAATTCTCACTTAATACAATTAATGTACTGTTATTCTCCCTAGCAGAACAGGACTGCCCAGAAAGCTAAAACTCCTTTCATTATTTCAGTCACAATTATATGTTGTGGCAGTAAACAGCTTTTCCTGGGATGCCTCTACATTACCTGCTTTTCCCCTAATAAATAAATGCTGTGCCTATTTTCTCTACCAAGTAACCCTTGATTAGTTCAGTGCATTACATTACAACCACCTTCTTAGCAAGAAAATATATTACATTAATTCTTAAATGATAGTAAAATCAAGGAATGATTACAATAAAGCATAATTCAAAATGGATTGAAATTGTGGGGGTTTTTTCTGTATTTAGTAGCCCTGTAAAGTATCCAGACCTCTCTTGGAAATTTGATGAATATGAACTCTATTGTCTAGCACCAAAGAAAGTACCAACTCAAAAACTAAGGGGTATGTTTACTAAACAGCGATAATGTAGCATGTGTAATGTTAGCGTGCGCTAACGTTACATCGGTGACAGTACGCACTACAGGGTGCGCTAATATTACACTCTGCGTTAAGCGCACTATGGGCAGAGAGGGGGTGGAGAGAAGGGGTCAATAGGCAGGGAGAGGGTGGGAATCAGGTCCTGCTACATTATCGCCAGCATCTTAACACCAGGAACATTACTGCCAGTGAAAACCTGTTGGTTAAGGTGCACAGCCTATTTAAATGTATACAATGTGCTGCACAGACAGGTGAGCCCAAGAAAGTGATAGTAGTGCACCATTTGCATCAACAGCACAGTGCCCAGATATGAAAGGGCACTTTGTTGATGGTGCAAATGGTGCATAGAAGGGTGCAGGTGGAACATGCAGTGGGGGCTGCGGGGGCACAGGGCGGATCAGACGACTGCCTAGGTGGCACATACGAACAGAAGACTGGTAAATATGCAAGACTGGGTCTGATCAAGGTCCATCATGCCCTGTATCCTGTGACCAACAGTGTATTAACTATGGCACAGGTGCACCATAGGTACCCCAAAAAACACACATGATATACAATGCCTGCAATGGGCCATGCAGTGCAGAGCTGTGGCCCTCACCAGGGACCCTCCCCAGGAACCTGGCATTAAATACAGGAAAACTATGACACTGGCAGCCTGTACTATGTATGCAAGTAATGGAGTGCAGGGTGTGACAATGGGTGGAAGGACAACATATGTTCACATAGTGGTCCGGAAAGGCCAACACAGCAGCTGCAGTGCATGTCCCCTAGTCCCACAGCAGTCAGATGCTATAAACAATTGAACAATGAATACCTCAGCCACTGCAGACAACATTCCCAATACCCCAAACCCAACCCCACACAGCTGTGCCATCCACAAGTCAAGGAGATATAACACTGCCATGTGGTGTTGGGGTCCCTGGAGAGGCTGATTGGCAAGGGGTAGTGATGTGTGGCTCACCAAGTATGCCTCTGGCCCACATGGAGCCCTCGCCCTGACTACCTGCCTATGCATGTTGCGAGACCTGGGCCCATGCACCACCAACACTGATGGCACATGGGCATGCAGCATGGTGTGAGGGGTAAGGCGGAAGGGAGTGTCACCTGCATGCAGCTCACAACAGCTTTGGCCATTTCCAGTATGCCATGTGCAATACGATATCTGCCAAGGTTCCTCAGATGTGAAGCATGCAGTCAGCATAGATGTTTGCAGCAATGTGGCAGCACTGTGGTATACCCTGTACAATCACAGTATAGAGAAGTAAAAGGTCATGGGTTTATGTCCTGGCAGTGGACCTGTTTTTTAACCATGTCCCTATGACAACATACCCCACAGTGTACGTACAACACCAACCTGTTCGGATGACAAAAGATTTGACCATTTCCAGTGCGCCATGTGCAATACAATATCTGCCAAAGTTCATCTGATGGAAAACATGCAATCAGCATGGATGTTTGCAACAATGTGGCAGCACTGTGGTACACCCTGTATATGTTTTTCCATGTCCCTATGGTAACATGATAGCCCAAAGTGCACATACAACACCAACCTGATAAACTATTTGGCCATTTCCAGTGTGACATGTGCAATACAATATCTGCCAAGGTTCATCTGATGGAAAGCATGCAATCAACATGGATGTTTGTAGCAACATGGTAGCACTGTGGTCAATGTTCCCTCTAATTTTCTGTAGGCTGTGTGCGCATAAAATATCAGCTGTGCAGCTTTTGAAGGAAGGTTAAATTTTTGTGCGCCACATAACGACACTCGGAGTTATATACTTTAAAATTTGACTACACATCAGAATACAGTATGTACACCACATTGATTGCACTAGAAAATATTGTAGAACGTGTGAAAACCATAAATACACAACAACTTTTCAATTTTAAGAACGTCTGTGGTGTTTTCTATCAGAATCAGAACCGTAATTTTTGTGCGCTCTGTTGTAAAGTATGTGTGCTCACTCGGCGAGGTGTGTGCGCGCGCACACGCGCACAGCTTAGAGGGAACAGTGACTGTGGTGCACCCCACACAGTTGCTGAATGGAGAAGGTTGTGGGTTCATGTCCTGGCAGTGGATTTTGTCCCCATGGCTACATTTTCTTCTACAGTGCAGGTATAATACCAGCATGTGCAACCACCAAACATTTTGGCCAACAAGGGTACACACACCCACACAAACAAGCTGCACTGTACACATCTACATCAGCTCAGTGAGCAGCTGTCAACAGCAGAGCACACAACCTGCTCCCACACCCACAGTGGGACTGTTTGCATTTGCTTCTCATGCCATGGCAACACAGTCTTGTGGCAGGGAGAACCCAGGATGGATGAACAAAGGCACAGTTGCTGGTGTCTTGCTCACCTTCACATGCAGAGTAGGGCCACGCAGCATCTGGGAACATGGAAGATGTAGTTTGCTGTGATGCACCTTACATCTGCAGCATGAATGAAGCACATCAGCCAGTCCACTATGCACCACAGTCCCATAGTAGAATGCGATGCAAATGAAGGGGAGAGGATGCTGGGAAATACATGAAACCTCATCATTGCCACAGGGTGCACATGTGCGAGAGGGAATGTACATGGAACAGATGGTTGAACATGTGATAGCCATCAGCCTGATTAGGGTGTAAACAGCAGGAATGTTGATAGGCCACCATCACCCTGATTGTGGTGTGACCCTGGACTGGCTATGCAGCCACATTATGTAATATATTGATCAAAGCTGCAGCTGTCTGTCTGATAGCTCACATCATGCACCTGTTGTTTTGGGTCAGTGAGATGTCTCACAGACATAGGCTGCACTGAGCATGAGTATTCTGTGTGCAACAGCAGCCTTGTGATAGCTGGGTTGTGCACGCACTTAATGTCCCTGGGTATGGTGATGCATGTAGGGTGATGGCTGCAGGTGTCTCTGATTGATTCTGTGGGGTGGTGATAGTTCTACCTGCATCAATGGCTGTGAACTCAATGTGCAGCAAAAGCATACACCACATGCGCAGTGCTGCTGCTGCTATGGGTGGCTGAACCACCTCTGTTACCCATCAGGGGGCCTCCACCCCTTTTGCTGACCATCCTCTTATGACAAGCCACAACATAAACAGAACCTGTTGCTGCAACACAGTTGTCTATATTGGGCTAGCTGCCATTATCCAAGAACCAGGGGAAAAAGGGGTCACCTGCCAGAAAGAGCAGAACATGCCAACACGGTCCCATTACACACACGAGCATGCAATATAGATCACACATGCAGCCCAATAGCTGTGATGTGGAGCTGTGGCTGAACCAGAGTTGTACAGGTAGTTCACCACTGACCTTGTGGACCAGGTGACCAGTGACCTACTTCCCATTCATGGTGAACTGCTTGCTAATGGTCACTAATGCTGTATGTGTCATGAGGGCCATGAGAGCCTGTAAACTCCTGCCCTCATATGGAGGTACAGGGCCTCTGTTGGGCATAGAGGATATGCATACAGTATGTTTGACTGTGCAATGCATCATGGGGTATGGTGGGATGAATGAATAACAGAACATAGAACAGCACTAATGGCAGAAAGGAAGGAGGGGACTATGGGGCCTGTCCCTAAAAAAGAAACATTAGCTAGGATGGCTTGTGGGCTGCATAAATGTGATGTGTGCATGGTACACCATGAAAGTCCAGGGTGGTCAGCGAATGACCATATGCTACCCAAACGTTGTCTGAAGGGCAAACACTGATGACCGATGTGGTAAGGCACAGAGGTACTACCTGCCCCAAATGGATATGTTGTGATATAAACAGACATGCAGTAAACACAAAACATATTCTATACACACAGGCCTGTCATAGAAGGCAAAGGAGTGTAATGTGATGCAGTGATTGCATTTGGAACCATGATCCTCTATGTACTAGGTAGTTGCCGTAGCCATTGGGCCAACCCTCCATGCCATATATCCTCATTTCTATGCACAGGTACACACCCACCCTCCCACACCAATATAGATAAATACATATAAATGTGTGTAGACCTAGGAAGGCAAATATATGTATAGCTATACAGCTAGATAGGCTGTGGATTGTTTAGTCCAGTGGTTAGGGGTAGCAACCATGCATCCAACACATCAACTATTCAATACCCATTGACATGCCACCTGATGCAAAGCAAATCACATTGTCCCCCATTGTCCCCTCAGAAAACGCCTGTAAATCCTTTTCTATTGTGAACGTGGGCCATGGCACACAACGCACCTTGCACGGATGCGCCGCCACACAAGGCGACATGTGTGCCGCTGCCACATAAGGTGGCACATAAGGCAGCATGTATAGCGCTCAGCGCATACACGACATGCAGGGTGTATGTGCCTTATGCGAGGCACATTGCGCACTGTATATGTGCTAAGCGCAGGGCATTAGGCGCCGTGCACTGGGTGCCTTACGTTCTGCCTTAGGCGGACACATCGCACAACGGCGCCTAGCGCCCCACACCTTGCATGCCACGTCCATGTAAGGCAGCATGTACAGCGCTAAGCACGGACGCGGTATGTATGGCACTTAATGTCCTGCATGTAGCATGGAAGCAATACACCTCGCACATGGCACATGCCCCGCGCATCACATCCACGCTGAGCGCCATATATGCCGCCATACGCAGACGTGGCATGCAAGGCATGGGGCATTAGCCATTGTATTCTACGCACCTTGTGCTGCATGCCACATGGCACCTTGTGGGCTGCACAAAGTGCCATGAGCTGAAGTACTGTACACTGATGCAAACTCGCCGTAGGGTGCATTATGACCCTTCCGCGAGACCATGGCGTCATGACATCATTCAATAAAACCACCAGACAAAATGGCCACCCATTCTTGGAAGCCACCCTTCTCTGAGGGGGATCTGGAGCTGCTGGGAAGGCTGATCTGCTGCCGGCAATGCCACCTCTTTCCATCCTCAAGCGTCAGGCAGGACCTGTTTCATGTAAAGCATGCCTGGCACCGGGTCCAGAGTCACTTTAATGCCCAGTCAGACTACCCATGAGAGGCAAGTACATGGGAACAGGTACCACAAACAAAGGAGTTCAACATAGCAGGTTGTAGGCAACACACATCATCTACAGGTCACACCATAGACAAATAGGGTCCAGTCTTAGGTCTGTGAGGTGAGCATCTGTGCGTGCTGTGCATGACAGTGCGTTGTGACCTCAGGTGAGGGGTAATTGTTACCTCTACATGGGCTTGCAGTAGTAAAGGGGATAGTTGCATGTATAGTACCCACCATTGCCATGATCTAGGAGATGCAAGTTTCCGATAGCTTTGTAAGTACCGTAGATGCATGTATGTGCAATGTAGACCAAAAAAATAAGGTATATGCATGTGTATATACTATCCAGGGTCATGAGGTTGATGCGACAACCACTGATGTGCTGCTAGATGCAATTCTGAGGGTGTATGTACCTATCAGGCCACCACATCCAGGCTCTGGGGTTTTAAGACTGACTCTGGGGAATGTAACTTTCAGTGGGTCACACAAATCTGCAGCCCATGGCAGTGTGCTGTATGTGGAAGATGGATGTGACCTGGTTTAGGCCATCAGAGGTCATGTACAATGTCATATTGAAGTGTTATGAAATGTATGTGTAGCATCACTGTACCAATGGAAGGTGAAGCCCACTCCTAAGCCTCAGGCAGGATGAGATACGTTAGTGACATACACAGTACATTTAAAATGTATGCATCCCTGCTGTCTCAGTGCTGTTGTGTCACCGTACAACATTTGAAATCAAATGGGGTTCTGGGGGCTAGCACTATGTGATACACACTACATGCCTACCAATCAGAGGGCCAAAAAATATCTAATTACTCCGATCAAATGAGTATACACCACAGATGATTTCTAACTTCCCAGAATTAAATATTTAAAATGTTTATCCACGGGTCTCAGACTCCCAGGAGCTGCGGAAAAAACATTTTATACCAAGCGCTCCAATTTGCAATGCAAATTGGAGCGCGTGGTATAAAAAGTTTTTTCCGCAGCTCCTGGGAGTCTGAGACCCGTGGATAAACATTTTAAATATTTAATTCTGGGAAGTTAGAAATCATCTGTGGTGTATACTCATTTGATCGGAGTAATTAGATATTTTTTGGCTTAACAGTATTATTACTCTGTAAAATTCAGACCAATTTTTGATTGTCAAGTACCAATCAGAGGGTGCAAAACATCCCTTATTGTGACACTAGCAATATTTATGTATGTGCACACCAACGTCTGGGGATGGTAGGACCACCTGTTGCCTCAATTTTCAGCTGCATGTCTCCTGGGAGTTGTGACCATCAGCCTACCACATGTAGCCACTGTGAGCACCAGCCATTCCCGGCGCCAATCCCACCAAGCACCCTCAGGTGTGATGTGGTGCCTTGGTGTACAGCAATTCACAGCTAATGCCATGCATTATCTATTGGATTGAGTGCAGTGCTGTAACTAGGCCACTCCAAGACATATACCTGATAGCCTGTAAACAACCCCAGTGTAGCTATAGCTGTATGTGTTGGACAAGTTAAGGGGCCTGTCATTAACTGGAACCACATATAGGTCACACGGGACTGAGCATGTGACACACACCACACCTAGGGGGCATGTAAGCATAGCAATATGTTGATTGTGTGGCCAACTGTATGGACCTGACTGTAAATATGGGTGACAAAGTGAGAGGGATGGGGACCATTGGTTGTGTCACTGTTTCCCACTGCAATCTGTGAATGTGCCATACAAGCTAGGATGGTAACATAGCAATATAGCAGGTGATGGCAGATATGTAGCTGTCTGGTCCATCTAGCCTGCCCAGCAAGTTGCCAAATGTAGGTGTGCCTGCTAATCTGTGCAGGTCAGCTCTACCCATGTCCGGCCTGAGGCTTCACCCACTGCTCCGTGGCCTATCAATGTGGCAAATGTAGGTGCGCCTGCTGATCTGTGCAGGTCAGCCCTACCCATGCCCTGCCTCAGAGCTTTACACACTGCTTGGTGGCACAGAAAGTAGTCAAATGTAGGTGTGCCTGCTGATCTGTGTAGGTCAGACCTACCCATATCCGGCCTCATGGCTCCACCCACTGCTCCATGGCCCATCAAGGTGACAAATGTAGATGCGCCTGCTGATCTGTGCAGATCAGCCCTACCCATGCCCTGCCTCAGAGCTTTACACATTGCTTGGTGGCCCAGCAAGTTGCCAAATGTAGGTGTGCCTGCTGATCTGTGCAGATCAGCCCTACCCATGCCCTACCTCTGGGCTTTACATAGTGCTTGGTGGCCCAGCAAATGCCAAATGTCGGTACGTCTGCTGATCTATGCAGGTTAGCCCTACCCATGTCTGGTCTCAGGGGTGTACCCAGTGTTCCTTGTAGGTTACCCCAACTTACACAGATAGAAAAAATGGTAATGGTATGTTTGATAACATGCTGTTGCCAGACAGGGATGCACTGGATTGCTCCCATGCCATTGTTGATTTGTTCAATGAGGTACACCCATAACCTCCAATGGGAGGCCAGTCCAGTCTTTCAACACCCCTTTCCTGAGAAGGAAATCCCATACAATGCTTGTGGTTTACACCCATGCAGCTACATGTAATATGCCACACATTTATGGCTCCCATGTTCTGGGAGGGGTTATGAATCCACATCAATATCCAAGAAATATACGTTCCTATCAGTCTTAAATGGAACACCCTGTAGCTTCATTGCATGTCCCCGAGTCTCATTATATTCTGATGACATAAGCAATCGAACTATGTTTATGAGTCCCACTCCATTCATTCATTCATAGACCTCCATCATATATCTCCTCAGCCATCTATTTTCCAGGTTGAGGAGCCCTATCCTTTTTCGCATCTCTTCATAAGGGGATCCCCCCATCCCTTCTGCCATATTTTGTGGGTCTTCTCTGTACCTTTTCTAATAATGCTATATCCTTTTTAACATACGGTGGCCAGAATTTCACACAATATTCAAGGTGCTGTCGCACCATGGGGCGATACAGAGGCAGTGCAATATCCTTGTGTATGTAACATTCCTTCCCTTAGGATACCTAGCATTCTATTTGCTCTCCTGTCCGCGGCTGCACACTGGGTAGAGGGTTATAACATGTTATCCACGATGACACCTAAATCCTTTTCATGGGTGGAGGTTCCTAATGTGGAACCTTGCATTGTGTAACCATAGTTTGGGATTTCTTTCCTAGGTGCATAATGTTGCATTTGTCCACATCAAAATCTGCCTTTTGGATGCCCAGTCCTCAGAGTTAGCAGGATCCTTTGGCCATTATAAACAATCCTCATGGCTCTTAACTCCTTTAAATAGTTCTGTGCCATCTGCACATTTGAGAATCTCACTCGTTATTCCCATTTCCTGGTCATGTAGGAATCTGTCAAACAGCAGTGTATCCAGCAGAGATTCCTGGGGTACCTCTCACAATTGCCAATATTGGCCATTTATCCCTACCCTCTGCTTTAGATTCTGTAACCAGTTCCTGATCCACAATATTAGGCTGCTTCCTATCTCATGGTGTGTTCGTTTGGCAAGAGGTTTCTCATGAGGGACCCTGTCAAAGGCTGTCTGAATCCCCACATACACCATATCAACGGACTCACCTTTATCTAGCTGTTTTACACACACTGTCATAAAAACATAGCAGATTAGTAAGACAAGATCTTCCATGTCCAAAGCCATGTTGCCTGTCTCCCATTAAACCATGATTATCTACATGTTTGTCTAGTGATTTCATTATGATGCCTTCTACCATTATTCCCGGTACTTACGTTGGGATCTCTGGTGTGTAGTTTCCCAGATCACCCCTGGACCCCTTTTTTAACATTGGTGCTACATTGGCCATCCTCCAATCCTCAGGTATCATAGATGATAGCCATCACAGTTCACAGATGACCAAGAGCAGGCCTGCAATCGCATTTTTATCTTTCCCATCATCAACCTTGGATGTATACCATCCGGTCCATATGATTTTGCAGTCTTCAATATATCAAATAGTTGTAACACATTGTCACAGTGTATTGATATTTCCTTCAATTCTCCTGCAGTATCACCTTTCCAATCCACATCATTTGTGGGTAACATCCCTACATCTTCCTCAGTGGAGACCCAAAAAACTAGGTCATTAGGTCTACCCACAATGGACCTATCCCCTCTTAGTGCCCCATTTACTCCTCTGTCATCTGTCAGTCCACCAATTTGTGATTCTGTCCATCATCCTGAGAGCCATCCCCAGGATGTGTACATCATTATAAGCCCCCCATGAGGTATTGTAGCATAGGCTTGGCTGATTTCTGTACAATACCACTGGGCCCACTCAGGGATATTGGAATGATCCTGCAATCATAGCACAAGTTGGATGTGCACTAGCACCAGAGGACAAATCCAGGGAGGAGGATGAGGCGGACAAGGCACTGAACCAGCCTCCCTGTCATAAAACCACAGACCTTGACTATGAGCAGATGACTGACTGTATGTGCAGATAGTGACCCACACCACATTGCAAGAACACTGACCAGGTATAACCACAGGCTGGAAGTCACCACCTATAATCTCTAGCCCTGTCCCCAAAGGCACCAACATCTGCCACATGTAGCTGCCAGCCATATCATGTCTGGAACAGGAGCCTGTATCTACATGCATATGCTGTTAGTGCACACATGTACCCACATTTGTTGGTATGTTTTGCCAGAATGACACACATCGCTGTGAAATACCCCAATCTTCCATCTGACTAATCCCATCACATGATGAGCACTCACACACCTCATCTGAACACAAACACAGGGTTGACACAGGTAGTGGCCATGGATGTCCTTCACAGAACATTTAAGGTCACTCTGTGCAAACAGCACCCACATGTGCACATGATGCATTGTAAAGGTACTGTGTGACATGGCTGAGGTGTGAGAGCACTGGTGTGGGTCATGTATGGCACATAATGGCTCCAAGTGGCCACATGGCCCACATCATGTGCCATGTAACAGCCTCACAGTCATCAGTGACAGGACAGCATGCAGTACAAAGGTAGGTCCCACAGCTAGTGCACAGATGTGGCAACATGGGCATCTCCATCACATGCCTGTGTGATGACATGGAGACTCTGTCCAGCAGTCACAGTTGTGTGGCTGCAAAGGTGATGGTAATGTGCACGCATAAAGCGTCCAGCTAGCTGCAGTGTGCAACAAGAGAATCATGACACTACACCTAACTATGAGTGGTGTGCTGTAGAGTTGCCACAGGCATGTTTGGAACATAACAGATGACATATATCCCTGTTACCTCAGGTGGAGGATCTGTGGAAAAAAGACCACAAGATGAAGAGGAGCTGGCCTGACTTCCTCCGGAGGCTTGAAGAGGAGATGATGGCCACCAAGGATGGTGAGTGATGCAGCATGTGTGATGTTGGGGCCATGGCCAAATGATCCTGTTGCACTGCACCAGCAGGCATATGACCATGTACCGTGCAATAAACAGGATATTACCTGCACATTTAGTCATGTCTGTGCTGGCATGCCTGGCATGGGTGAATGGGGCACTGTGCAGATCATAATGGGGCACACAATAACATTCAGGGACTGATATCCTGTCTCAGATTAGATTATGGACCTGTTGGCCACCACACAGACCACACACAAAGCTATGTGGTCATGCCACATGTGCATACCTTTTGTGGCCATGCATCAAATGCACACATCAGAGATGGTGATGGCACAGCAGATATGTACTGTATCACATCGCACCCTTCCCATAGTTAACATCACACACACATCTGAATGTCACTGGATCATGCACATAGAGGACACATTTGGACAGCAGGTGCCTGGTAGCACAGGCCTGTACTAATGGTGCCAACCCCTGTTCTGTGGAAACACCAGCCACCCAACAGTCCCTGTCACATCCCTAGCTGTAATGTGGGATGGCAGACAGGGACTGTGTGGGCCATGAGTACGTAGGACCCACATGTGCCTCATCTGCACCCACCCATGGACCCATCAGGCATGTGTGTGTTGGTCAACCTCTGCTGTATGCACATGCCAAACTGATGTGTCGCATGGGTGCTGTGTATCCAGGCTAGCCCCCAATGCACACATATCCCATGTGCACACACCCCTTCATAGGGCTATGGGTCACTGCACTGTGCTGCTGGCTCCATGTCTTATCTCGCTATGTAAGTGCATACATCCTGCCCTATCCTATGCACCTTGCCTGGCCACCTCCCATTGCTGCTGGGATGTATACATGCTGCATGAAACAGAACATAGCTGTGGCCTCATACTGTATCCCCACACTACCCACAACAGTGTCCCCATCTGTCCTCATCTCTCCAATATGCCAACATGCCCATATCACTGGCTGACCCTCAGTGGAACATACATCCAACTGTCACTCATGACCTGCCTATAATATTACACTGACACACAGAGCTGCCACACATAACACCACAAACACACCACTAGGGCACCTATTTTTACTGTGGCCACCCAGACAGGTAAAAATATGCTTCCACCCCCTCAGTGCTGTACACCACCTGTGGACCAGCAGTCACCCCAATGGTCTGCCCATACCCCAGATGTGTCAGTCACCTCTGCTGTCCCCAGCATGCTGGTAGCACACCTTGACCTGTTCACCTCACAGTCCCCACAGACATCAACAGAGGCTGCCAGACTTTACCTTCTGATGTATGGAAACATGCACACTGAAGGTCACACATCTAGCCTCCCTGGGCATACCATACACATGCATCTGGGAACCCCACAGTGCTGGTGTGCAAACACTGTCTGGGCTCCCCCCCCCCCCTGTTCTGTGCAGGGACCATAGGGGACCCCTTGTGGTGTTGCTTTGAGGGGCTGACATCTGTAGTGGGAGGCCAGGTGGGCACCAAGGCACTAACACACCAGCAGGGCCACAGATCTCCCTGAATATGCCAACACCAGCAGCTCAATTCTCAACCCCTTGTCTGTCATATGCACACCCCTTGGATGCATATGCATGTGCAGATTATATCCTGTCCTATCTGGGGGCACTGCATGCCCTGTTGTGCATGGCTCATCTGCTGTCTGTTCGGTGGGCCACCTGTTATGTACCAGGCTTGCAGGCATTGTGGCTGTTGCTAGTTGCCCTCTGAGCAATGAACACGTGGCTGATGCACCATTCTCTGTTTACATTCATAGAGCCCACAGATGGAGGAACTGTCCCTCAGGGTGCCAGTGCAGTGGGGGAGGTGGCAGCACTTCCGGGCCCAGGGAGTGTCGTGGCTGCCACCTCCCACCACATGACAGAAGCAGAGGAGGAGGAGGCGGAGGAGGAGGAGGTGGAGGAGGAGGAGGAGGTGGCGGAGGAGGAGGAGGGGGAGGGGGAGGAGGAGGAGGAGGAGGTGTGGAAGGTGGAGCAGGTGGAGCAGGTGGAGGTTGAAAAGGAGGTGGAGGTGGAGGTGGAGGTGGAGGAGGAGGAGGCGGAGGAGATGAACAGAGGGAGGGGAGGAGGGGTAGGAGGGGGAGTGGGGGAGGGAGTCAGAGGAGGTGTGGTGGGAGGTGGAGGGAGAGGAGGGGGAGGGGGAGGTAGGGTTTGGAGGTGAGGTAGGGGGGAGGGTGTGAGGCAGAATGCCCCCTGGAGTTGTGGGACATGGAGCGGGGAGAGGAGATAGCAGGATCCCAGAGGCCGCATTCCCGCCCCACCAGGGGGCCATCCTGCCCCACAGACCCAGTTGTGGGCAGTAACCTGGCACCTGAGAATGCAGAAAGCCCTGGGGGTCCCTGCCACCTGCCCCATGGTCCTGAGGCTGTGTCAGGCACAGCTGCAGGGGTGGCAAGCAGAGCCACAGACAGGGGGCAGATGGATGCCTCAACCCAAACCAATACAAATGGGGTCGGGGGGGGGGGGTCGAGCATGACCACACCCTGTCTGCAGCGCTGGTTGCCATCTCACTGGGCCAGCGTGCCCAGACCAGGACCATGGAGCAGGTGGTAGAAGCTATGATCCTGATGGCTCATGAGCTGCGGAGGCTAAGGGAGGTGGTAGAGGCCTCCATAGACCATGAGCCATCAGGCCATGGTGGCCTCCAGAAGTAGTTGTGGACATGGGGAGGTGGGCGCACCCCAGCCCTCTGCATTCCTGTGTCCCAGGTGCTGCCACAACCACAGGGCACAGGGGTGTTGGGGATTGAAAACCCACTGCCACCAATGTTGGCAATGTGTGCCTAGTTTGTTTTTAAATGTATAGACATGATTTTGTTATGATATGTATGTGCCCAGGGGGCTATGTAAATTTTATTTTTGTAAAAAGATTTTTTTTAATTTTTATTTTAGTAAATAAATATTTTGTAATTCTTTTGTGACAATGGACTGGTCATGTGTGTTTTTTTTATGTCATGCACTTGCACATTGTTAAACACATAGCAACATTTTCCTGTGTTGCCGAAAGACACACATGTGTCACATACATGGTGCAGTCCACACAGCTTGCAGTGGGGGATGGGAATATGCAGTGCTGTATGAAACCTCCTGGGTCCCCGAGGTGGTGCATTCCTCACTGGCACAGCAGGGGACCTGTTTGTTGCTATGTCCTGCACACTAAACCCACATGCCTGGAGCCCAGGACATGCCTATGAGTGCACACATGGCACAGTGGACAGGACATTAGCAGAGCCATGACAGAGCTATGGAATAGGGGAACATAGGGTGTGGCAGGGTAGCTGTGGTTCAATGAGTCTATCCACTGCTGTGGTGAGGGGTCACACAGTGGGTACAGGTGTGCAGCACTGGGCCTTCAGCACCAATCCATGTTTGGTCCTGGGGGAAGGGTGGGCCAGAAACCTGTCAAACCTACTGCACAGGCCACAAATAGGGTTAACATTGTAAGGGGGGAGGACTCCCATAGGAGCGGGTGATTATATGTGCACATGTAAGGTGCGGTACCAATGCCACAGTGAGGAGGTTCCCTGGGTATATGGAGGGGATACCTGTGTTGTGACATGACAACAATGGCCTGCATGTCCATGTCACTTACAATGGGGGGGGGGGGGAAGAGCCATGGGACACATATTTGAGGGACAGGTGGGGATGTGCTGTTGCACACCTGATGACCTGATGGGAGGGGATACATGACATGTATACCTAGGTGGGTGTAGACCCAGGCCCACAGCAGGTAGGAGCCTGTACATGTACTTTGCCGTAGTACTGACAGCCACAGCCACACATGTAATACTACTATGCCTACTGCTACTACTGAGCATTTCTATAGCACTACAAGATGTGTGCGCACTGTTTACACATGTGAGAAACAGACCCTGCTCTTCAGAGCTTAAACTCTAGTAAAGATGGACAACACAGACGGCATAGACATGGACAAAACATGGAGGACTGTTAAATAAAACCAGGAGAACAGGAAAGGCAGGAACCAAAAGATGCAGCAAAGATGTGAGTGCTCAAACAGGATATGAACGGGGTCAGAGAAGGGGCCTGGTGTGCAGACACAGGCATCTTGTAACAGGCAAAAGGTGCAGCAAGGTAAATGTGGCAAAGTCAGGATCTAGCAATAGAACAGAAGGGCACATATAGAGTCCATATGACCAAAGGGCACAATCCCCAAAGGGGTGGGGGGTATGGGGATTTACAAGAGGAAAGGTAGTGAGGAGGTGCTTTCTCATCTCTTGTGGGAGAAATGTTGCACAGAGGAGGGTTGTACACATTGAAAGGGAGAGAGATGATACACAGGGAGATCATCAGGGAATATTTATTTAGCTGTGCTTATATACTGCTTTTCACCAGATCAAAGCAGTTTACAGATATATGCTAACAGGCACTATTTGTTCCCTTGTCCCTGAAGGGCTCACATTCTAAGTGTACCTGAGGCAATGGAGGGTTAAGTGGCTTGCCCAAGGCCACAAGGAGTGGCCATGGGACTAGAGACCCCAGTCCCTCCAGTCTGAGGTTACTTGTTCCTATGTGGGAATTGAACCCCTTGCCTGCTAGCCTGAGGTAACCTGTCCCAACCACTGAGCCACTCCTCCATCCAGTAGTAAGGATGGGAGTTGAATAAGGAGCGGATATGTGACTTTGTGGTGTGTACACAGAGGTAGGGCCATAACCTGTCAATGTCAAAGAACAAGAAATGACAGGTCCAAGCTTTCAGATGGATGTTGTGGAGAAGGAGTGTGAGGTGGCCAGGACAGGCCCAGGGCCATGAAGACGGAAACAGCGAGGAGCAGTAAGTCATCCACAGAGACTGGGAATGGAGGAAGGTGACCGGGGGTTCTAGAGGGATAAACACAGGGGCTCTGTCCTGACCATGTTCACTTTCAATTGTGAGAGATACATCCAAGCAGCAATGTCAGAAAGGCAGGCGGAGAGCCATGTGTGGTTTGCTGCAGGGATCTCAGGTGTGGAGAGGTAGATCTGGGAGTCATTGGCAACAAGATGGTAGTGAAAGCCATGGGAAGGGATTAGCACACCAAGGGAATTGGTATGGAGCTAGAACAGGAGTGGACCCAGGACAGATCCCTGGAGAACACCAACCGAGAGTGGGATAGAAACAGAGGATGAGCCACCAGAACTACCACTGAAAGAGCGGTAGGAGAGGTAAGGGGAGAACCAGGTTGGCACAGAGCCCCTAGACCCACATAAGGACATGGTATCATGGAGGGGCTTGTGGTTAACAGTACCCAAAGTAGCAGTGTGGTCACGAGGGATGTGGACATAGGTATATTCCCTGGATGTCGCCAGACACAGGTCACTGGGGTCTGTGGCAAAAGCTACTGCAATAGAGCATAAGGGACGAAGACAGATTGTAAAGGGTCCAGGGGGGCATGTGAGGTGCGGAGGGCAAGGCATCAGTAGTCAACTGTGTGTTCCTGTCATTTTCAAACACGGGGGTGGAGGGAGAGGGGTGGATAATCAGAGGAACTGGTGGGTCCAGGTGAGGATATTCAGAGGGGATGTGTACCTACATCATGCTTGAAGCCTGCAGGGACAGTTGCAATAGAGAGCGATAGGTTGTGTTTATGAGAGATGTGAGGGAGAACATTGGAGGTAATGTGGCCCTGGTGATGGGTGTGGATGGGTTCCGAGGAGGAGTAAAGAAGGTGTGCAGTATCCTCTTCGGGGATCTATAAAAAGAATGGGAGGGTATCAGAGGTCAAGGGGGAAGGTTGTATGTGAAAATGGCACAATGGTGAAGGTGGGGAGAGAGCTGAGCTTGTGGGGAATTGGGGGTTGAATCTTTGATCTCTGTCTTCCAAATAGCCAGGGTCTGGGCACAAAGGGAGGCTGGGGCACCTTGATGAGAGAGTTGAGAGCAATAAGGTGAGGGTCAGAGGCAAGAGAGTTTGTCTGATGGAAATAATAGTCCTGTTTGGCAGGAGCTATGGCAGAGTGGATAAAGACATTCATGAACTGGAGGTGTAGAATGTCTGCCGGGGAGCAGGATCAGAGCCAGGCATGCTCAGCTGGACGGGCACAGGAACGTAGTGAGCATTTAGTGGCTGGAAGGAAGGGCTGTGGTGCAGTCAGCCTCACTGGATATGTTATGTGTGGAGTAGGAGCATCCAGGGCAGAGGGGAATGCAGTGCCAACAAAAGCTACTGCCATGCCAACAGACCTAGACGACATAGTGGATGAATGAGAGGAGGCTACAGTGGGGGAGAGAATGAAAAGATCAATAGCATGAAGATGTATAACTAGGTTGTTGGAGACAGTGCGAGGTTGAGATGACTGGTGATGAAGAGTCAGGCCTGGCAGGTGATGCTTGGATATGGGTGGGACTGAGTTACAGATGTTTAAGGCCAGGCAACTGGTGAAACATACCAGGTCACGGCAGTGGCCATGCTGGTGAATGGGGGCATTAGGAGTCTGCTAGAGGTCAAATGGGGGCCTAAGGGAAGGGATCATTAAGGTGTTAGGAGCAGTAGGCCAATCAACATGACTCTTAACATCCCCGTGAATAAGCGTGAGGTAGAGAAATCCAGAAAGATGGATGGCCATGAAGCAGTCAGTGGAATGGTTAGAACATGACTTGTCAGGAGGTGAGCAAAGCACAGCTACCTGGGAGGGAGTGGAGTGACAGGGCAGATGGTGTGGACAAAAAAGTGGTAAGAGAGTGAGACTGAATCAGCAGGAGGTGTAATTGGCAGGAGGGAAAAAGTAGATGGGCAACACCACCATCACCACCACAGCCAGTGGTACAGGGTGTGTTGGAGAACTGATAGCCACCATGACAGAGAGCAGTAGCAGTTGATGTGCCCTCTGGGAGGAGCCAGGTCTCAGTTAGATCACGATGATGGAGGCCATTTGAGATAATGAGATCATGTATAAGAACACGTGTATTAGAGATTGATTGTTCAGTCCACATGGCACATGGGGAGAGGGAGAGTTGAAGTGGAAAGAGAGACTATGAATAGGATTGGAGGTGTTGCATGGCGATCCCCTCTCGGAGCGTGACAGAGGTCTGGGGGGGCCATGGTTGGGTTTGCTATCTCCGGATGTGAGCCAGAGAAGGAGTAGCAGATTACGGGGCAGGGAGGAGACAGTACAGCGGAAAGGAGGGTGAGGATGCCTTGGAGAGAGAGGTGATGGCTGAATGAGAGGCAGAAAGTGATGAGGGTCAGGAGCTGATGATAGCTGAGAAGACAGAATGGGGGTGGAAGTGAGAATAGTAGAGGGGAGACAGAGGGGAGGTGTGAAGGTGATGGTATGAGGGGGACACAATTAGGGTGTAAGAAGAAAAGGCAGACAATTAGATGCAGTGAAATAAGGCAGAAAAGACTGAAGTGCTAAGGAAGAAACCAATTAAATAGGTAAAAAGAAAACTAATTAAAATATATGGCACTGTTTAGAAATTCCATAAAAAGGGGGGGGGGGGGACGTAAACCGTCAAAATCTGGAAAGGCAAAAGAAACTAATGTGGAAAAAAATGATAACGAAGACATATTATAACCTAAAAAAGTCTGGCATTGACATTTCCCAGAGTGAAGGAACGAAACAAAACACGGCAGATCAATAAAAACTGAAAGTAAAAGATATGAAAAGCTAAAGAAGAACTGCAGTTCTTCTTTAGCTTTTCATGTCTTTTACTTTCAGTTTTTATTGATGTGCCGTGTCAATGCCAGACTTTAGCTTCTTTTACCTTTCCAGATTTTGACGGTTTACGTTCCCCCCCCCCCTTTTTATGGAATTTCTAAACAGTGCCATATATTTTAATTAGTTTTCTTTTTACCTATTTAATTGGTTTCTTCCTTAGCACTTCAGTCTTTTCTGCCTTATTTCACTGCATCTAATTGTCTGCCTTTTCTTCTTACACCCTAATTGTGTCCCCCTCATACCATCACCTTCACACCTCCCCTCTGTCTCCCCTCTACTATTCTCACTTCCACCCCCATTCTGTCTTCTCAGCTATCATCAGCTCCTGACCCTCATCACTTTCTGCCTCTCATTCAGCCATCACCTCTCTCTCCAAGGCATCCTCACCCTCACCCAATACAGTCTCTAAAATGCTTGTATGCCAATGCTAGAAGTCTAAACAATAAGATGGGAGAATTAGAATATATAGCATTAAATGAGAGGTTAGATATGATTGCACTCTCAGAGACATGGTGGAAGGAGGATAACCAGTGGGACACTGTGATACCTGGATACAAACTATATCGTAATGATAGAGCTGAACAAATTGGTGGAGGGGTTGCACTCTATGTTAGAGAGGGCATTGAGTCAGAAAGGATTAAAGTTTTGCAGGGAACAAAATATGCTGTAGAATCTCTATGGATTGAAATTCCATTTATGAAGGGGAAGGTGATGGCAGTGGGAGTATACTATCGACCACCTGGCCAGAATGAACAAATGGATGATGAAATGCTCAAAGAAATCAAGGAAGCTAACAAAAGCCACAACAGAGTAGTAATAATGGGTGATTTCAATTACCCCGGTATCGACTGGGACAGTGTCACAGCAGGACAAGCTAAAGAGATAAAGTTTCTAGATGAAATGAATGACTGCTTCTTGGAGCAGCTGGTTCATGAACCGACCAGAGGGGAAGCCATACTGGACCTAGTCCTTAGTGGAACGCCAGATCTGGTGCAAGAAATAAGGGTGTTGGGACCACTTGGCAATAGTGATCATAGTATGATCATGTTTGATTTAATCAGTGGAGGACAGATAGTAAAGGAATCCACAGTACTACCTTTTAACTTTCAAAAGGGTGACTATGATAGAATGAGGAATATAGTTCGGAAAAAACTAAAAGGAGCGGTTCCAAAGGTTAAAGACTTACAGCAAGCTTGGGTGTTATTTAAAAATACTATCCTCGAAGCCCAGACCAGCTGTATTCCACGCATTAAGAAAAGTGGAAGAAAGTCCAAAAAACTGCCAGCATGGTTTAAAGGTGAGGTCAGAGAGGCTGTTGCTGCCAAAAGAGCAACCTTCAGAAAATGGAAAAAAAGAGCCAAATGATGAAAACTGGAAACAGCACAAGCACTGGCAAGTTAAATGCAAAGCATTGATAAGGCAGGCAAAGCGGGAATTTGAGAAGAAACTAGCTACGGAAGCAAAAAACACGAAATAAAGACTTTTTCAAGTACATTCGTAGCAAAAGGCCTGTGAGAGAGTCAATTGGACCATTAGATGATAGAGGGGTAAAAGGTGCAATAAGAGGAGACAAGGCTATAGCAGAGAGACTGAATGAATTCTTTGCTTCGGTCTTTACTGAGGAAGATGTAGGGGTGTTACCCAAGGCTGAAGTGGTATTTAAAGGTGATACTGCAGAGGAATTGAGAGAAATATCGCTACACCGGGAAGATATATTACAACTATTTGATAAACTGAATAGTAGCAAATCACCTGGACCGGATGGTATACATCCCAGAGTGTTGAAAGAACTGAAATATGAGATTGCAGACCTGTTATTGGTAATCTGTGAACTTTCATTAAAATCATCTGTAATACCTGAAGATTGGAGGGTCGCCAACGTAACACCAATTTTTAAAAAGGGTTCCAGGGGTGACCCGGGAAATTACAGACCGGTGAGCCTGACGTCAGTACCAGGGAAAATGGTAGAAGCCATCATAAAGAACAAAATTACACAGCATGTAGATAGTCATGGCCTAATGGGAGACAGCCAACATGGCTTTAGACAAGGAAGATCTTGTCTTACTAATCTGATATGTTTTTTTGAAGGTGTGCATAAACAGGTAGACAAAGGTGAGTCGGTTGATATAGTGTATCTGGACTTTCAGAAAGCTTTTGACAAGGTCCCCCATCAGAGACTTTTGGCAAAGCTAAAAAGTCATGGGATAGGAGGCAGTGTACTATTGTGGATCGGGAACTGGTTAAAAGATAGAAAGCAGAGGGTAGGGCTAAATGGCCAATATTCCCAATGGAAAAAGGTGAATAGTGGAGTACCCCAGGGATCTGTACTGGGTCCGCTACTTTTTGACATATTCATAAATGACCTGGAAAAGGGAATAACTAGTGAGGTAATCAAATTTGCAGATGACACAAAGCTGTTTAAAGTTGTTAAAACCCAAGAGGATTGTGGAAAACTGCAGGAGGATCTGGATAAATTGGAAGACTGGGCATCCAAATGGCAGATGAAATTTAATGTGGACAAGTGCAAAGTTATGCACCTAGGAAAGAACAACCCACACTATAGTTACAAGATGCAAGGCTCCACATTAGAAACCACCACCCAGGAAAAAGATTTAGGAGTCATCGTGGATAACATGTTAAAACCCTCCGCCCAGTGTGCAGCGGCGGCCAAGAAAGCAAATAGAATGCTAGGTATCATAAGGAAAGGGATGGAGAATAAAACAAAGGATATTATAATGCCTCTGTATCGCTCCATGGTACGACCGCACCTTGAATATTGTGTGCAATTCTGGTCACCGTATCTTAAAAAGGACATAGAGTTATTAGAAAAAGTACAGAGAAGAGCCACCAAATTGGTGAAGGGGATGGAAGGCTACTCCTATGAAGAGAGGCTAAAAAGGTTAGGGCTCTTTAACCTAGAAAAGAGGCGGCTGAGGGGAGATATGATAGAGGTGTATAAATTAATGAATGGAGTGGAACGGAATAAACGTGGATAAATTGTTTACGCTATCAGAATATAGAAGGACTAGGGGGCATGTAATGAAGCTACAGGGTAAACTATTTAAGACAAATAGGAGAAAATATTTCTTCTCTCAACGTGTAATCAAACTCTGGAATCTGTTACCGGAGGATGTAGTAAGGGCTGTTAGTATAGCTGGGTTTAAAAAAGGTTTGGACAAGTTCCTGGAGGAAAGGTCCATAAACCACTATTAAAAAGGGACCCAGGATATCAATGCTTGGCCTAGTACAAGCACTGCAGAACCTGTGTCTTTTGGGGAAACTGCTAGGTACGTATGACCTAGATTGGCCACTGTTGGAAACAGGATACTGGGCTTGATGGACCTCGGTCTGACCCAGTATGGCATTTCTTATGTTCTTATGTTCTTATTGGTTTCTTCCTTAGCACTTTAGTCTTTTCTGCCTTATTTCACTTTTTTCAAATATAGGGGTATGTTTACTAAACCGTCTTAATGTGCACTCTGCCACGTTATCGCACGATAAGGTACCTTATCGCGCAATAATGGCGCTTTATTGGGCGCAGAGGTACCTTAGCGCGCGATAACGCGCGCAGCGGTGCAAATGAGCGCTGAGGGTGGAAAAAGGCTCCCTGAGGGCGGAGGAAGGCTCCCCAGGGGCGGAGAGAGAGGGTCAATGGGCGGAGAGTGGGAGGGGAGAGGCTCCCTGCACACTAACGCTGTGAAATCCGAGGCTCAAAACTAACGCCAGTGAAACCCTGGCGTTAGAGCTGATTTAAAGGGAAAAGAAACCATTTCCGTCAGCAATGTACAGCAAAACTAGGGAAACCAACAAAAAGTGATAAGTGTGATACATGTGCACGGAACAAAAGGGCAAATAAACAGTGAAAATGAACAGAAGAAAATGTAAAAAAAACATAACCAAGCTGGACAATAGTGATATCAATGGGAAACATAAAAAAACACTCCGAAGAAAGCTCCAAAAAAAGGATATGAATTTTGGAAGGATCTATGCTCCGTCCCCATACAAGGTGAATGGTCATAAGAACATAAGAACATAAGATATGCCATACTGGGTCAGACCGAGGTCCATCAAGCCCAGTATCCTGTTTCTAACAGTGGCCAATCTAGGTCATACACACATAGCAGTATCCCCAAAAGACACAGGTTCCACAGTGCTTGTACTGGGTTAAGCACTGATTATCCTGGGTCCCTTTTTAATAGTGGTTTATGGACCTTTCCTCCAGGAACTTGTCCAAACCTTTTTTAAACCCAGCTACACTAACAGCCCTTACCACATCCTCCGGTAACAAATTCCAGAGTTTGATTACACGTTGAGTGAAAAAATATTTTCTCTTATTTGTCTTAAATAGTTTACCCTGTAGCTTCATTGCATGTCCCCTAGTCTTTCTATATTCTGATAGCGTAAACAATTGATCCACGTTTACATGCTCCACTCCATTCATTAATTTATAGACCTCTATCATATCTCCCCTCAGCCATCTCTTTTCCAGGTTGAAGAGCCCCAACCTTTGTAGCCTCTCTTCATAGGAGTAGCCTTCCATCCCCTTCACCATTTTGGTGGCTCTTCTCTGTACTTTTTCTAATAATGCTATGTCCTTTTTAAGATACGGTGACCAGAACTGCACACAATATTCAAGGTGCGGTCGTACCATGGAACGATACAGAGGCATTATAATATCCTTTGTTTTATTTTCCATCCCTTTCTCTATGATACCTAGCATTCTATTTGCCTTCTTGGCTGCCGCTGCACACTGGGCAGAGGGTTTTAACATGTTATCCACAATGACTCCTAAATCTTTTTCCTGGGTAGTGGTTCCCAATGTGGAACCTTGCATTGTGTAACTATAGTGTGGGTTGTGCTTTCCTAGGTGCATAACTTTGCACTTGTCCACATTAAATTTCATCTGCCATTTGGATGCCCAGTCTTCCAATTTATCCAGATCCTCCTGCAGTTTTCCACAATCCTCTTGGGTATTAACAACTTTAAACAGTTTTGTATCATCTGCAAATTTGATAACCTCACTCGTTATTCCCTTTTCCAGGTCATTTATGAATATGTCAAAAAGTAGCGGACCCAGTACAGATCCCTGGGGTACTCCACTATTCACCTTTTTCCATTGGGAATATTGGCCATTTAGCCCTACCCTCTGCTTTCTATCTTTTAACCAGTTCCCGATCCACAATAGTACACTGCCTCCTATCCCATGACTTTTTAGTTTCGCCAAAAGTCTCTGATGAGGGACCTTATCAAAAGCTTTCTGAAAGTCCAGATACACTATATCAACCGACTCACCTTTGTCTACCTGTTTATGCACACCTTCAAAAAAAACATATCAGATTAGTAAGACAAGATCTTCCTTGTCTAAAGCCATGTTGGCTGTCTCCCATTAGGCCATGACTATCTACATGCTGTGTAATTTTGTTCTTTATGATGGTTTCTACCATTTTCCCCGGTACCGACGTCAGACTCACCGGTCTGTAGTTTCCCGGGTCACCTCTGGAACCCTTTTTAAAGATTGGTGTTACGTTGGCGACCCTCCAATCTTCAGGTATTACAGATTATTTTAATGAAATTTCACAGATTATCAATAGCAGGTCCGCAATCTCATATTTCAGTTCTTTCAACACTCTTGGATGTATACCATCCGGTCCAGGTGATTTGCTACTATTCAGTTTATCAAATAGTTGTAATATATCTTCCCGGTGTAGCGATATTTCTCTCAATTCCTCTGCAGTATCACCTTTAAATACCACTTCAGTCTTGGGTAACATCCCTACATCTTCCTCAGTAAAGACCGAAGCAAAGAATTCATTCAGTCTCTCTGCTATAGCCTTGTCTCCTCTTACTGCCCCTTTTACCCCTCTATCATCTAATGGCCCAACAGACTCTCTCACAGGCCTTTTGCTACGAATGTACTTGAAAAAGTCTTTATTTCATGTTTTTGCTTCCGTAGCAAGTTCCTTCTCAAATTCTCGCTTTGCGTGCCTTATCAATGCTTTGCATTTAACTTGCCAGTGCTTGTGCTGTTTCCAGTTTTCTTCATTTGACTCTTTTTTCCATTTCCTGAAGGATGCTTTTTTGGCAGCAACAGCCTCTCTGACCGCACCTTTAAACCATGCTGGCAGTTTTTTGAACTTTCTTCCACTTTTCTTAATGTGTGGAATACATCTGGTCTGGGCTTCGAGGATAGTATTTTTAAACAACACCCAAGCTTGCTGTAAGTCTTTAACCTTTGCAACCGCTCCTTTTAGTTTTTTCTTAACTATATTCCTCAATTTATCATAGTCTTCCTTTTGAAAGTTAAAAGGTAATACTGTGGATTTCTTTACTATCCCTCCTCCACTAATTAAATCAAACATGATCATGCTATGATCACTATTGCCAAGTGGTCCCAACACCCTTATTTCTTGCACCAGATCTGACATTCCACTAAGGACTAGGTCCAGTATGGCTTCCCCTCTGGTCAGTTCATGAACCAGCTGCTCCAAGAAGCAGTCATTTATTTCATCTAGAAACTTTATCTCCCTAGCTTGTCCTGCCATAACACTGACCCAGTCGATACCAGGGTAATTGAAATCACCCATTATTACTACTCTGCTGTGACTTTTGTTAGCTTCCTTGATTTCTCTGAGCATTTCATCATCCATTTGTTCATTCTGGCCAGGCGGTCGATAGTACACCCCCACTGCCATCGCCGTCCCACAGTGAAATTGCGCTGAGCAGGGTTTTCCTCTCCATTGGACAGATTTCCTATGGCGTGCACATGTTCCGCAACGGCAGGGCGAGCATGTCGGAACGGGCAACTGGACAGATGCTGGAAAAGGGGACACAGAGGGCTGCAGGCGGCACATGCTGTGGTGCAGCTGGGCCACAGTGCGGACTAGGATGATGCCTAGCTGGCCCATAGAAATGCTGAAACAGTAGAGCAGCCAGACAGCAACTGCTGAGGGCCCAACATGGGCACGAGTGTGCTTCCCACGGTGTCACAGGGGATAGTACCCAGCAGGTACCCCCAATGGCACGGAACATTGGCAGGCGGTGCTGGGGGGAAGCATGGACAGCTATGTAGGCACCCCTACCCCAGAACCCGCACCATAGGCAGCCACCTACCCACACACTGGATGGCCTGAGACTGCACAGCACCAGCAGAAGGGCATGTCAGCATGGTGGCAGAGGGGTACTGGTGGTGGAGGGGGCAGTGGCAGCTGCCCAGAGCATACCGTGGCCTAGCCCTGTGTAGGTGGGTGCCATGCACTGCAACAGACAGGCCCTGTCTGATGAACAGTCATGGTATCCCCAGGGAATGCACTGTCTCTGTGGCAACACAGTGGTGCAGTGCACACAGCCAGTGTATGGAGGAGCAGAAGGTCACAGGTTCAAGTCCCAGCTGTGGTTCCTGCTAACCCAGTCCCCACATTTTACCCACTACTAAAATGTGCTAATACAGACAGAACCTGTATTTCAGATGACGTAAACATGCCCAAAACACCTACATTTCACCCTACAGAGCACAGACATCATAAACATGTGCATTACCTAGAGCAGAGTCTCCCAAATGCAGTCCTGGAGGGCCATACACCATTCAGGTTCCATGCTGCCTCTAATAAATATGGCTGTGCTGCATTTCTATGCACCGCCCCCATGGTATGCAGATGTATCTCATGCATATTCATTAGTGGCAGCATGAAAACCGAAACACTGTTTGGTCCTCCAGAACTGGAGTTGGGAACCTCTGCCCTAGAACAGCAGCCAACAGGGGCAGACACACCCACACCCACTGGCTCCATTATCCGAAGCCTCCTGGAGAGGCAGGATGTTGGGCCCTGCGTACATCTCCCAATACTAGCACTTGCATACCTTAGTAATGCCACCCTAAACCTGGGAAAACGGTACACAGCTATCAAAAGGTTGCAATGATAACTGACAGATAGCAATTCCTAAGTTAAGCACAATTTGCTGATTGAGCTGCATCATAGCAACCTTTCTGATGTCTGTGGAGTGTGCCTCAGGTCTGGTGTCTGACAGTGTTTACCACCCTGGGGAGTGACTCCAACAGTATTGCATACCATAGCCATGCCTGAACCATGCCCAGGACTGGTGCAGTGGCCAGGGCTGCCAAACACCTCTATAGTTGCACAATGCTGGCATAGGTGTGGGGAGTGTGTGTCTGTCTATCCAGTGTGTGGTGGCTGCTAACACCTTCCTCAGCCCATGCTGCTAGCACTGTTGCCAGTATTGGCCTGCCAATGTGCATAATGAGGAGCAAGGTACCATGGGTATAGCATGGACAGGGTGGCCTGGCCCGGATGCATCAGCACAGGGCATAGGGCAATGGCTTGGACATTGTAGTGCCCGGCCACAACCTGCACCGACAGGGTGGCCACATCATGTCCTGCTGGGAGGTCACTCTCACCCTGACTGAGCAGTGACCATGGCATGGCTAGGCTCCCCCATAGTGCTATGTTATATTTTCCTTCAGTGAAATGTATAGGTTCTCTTCTCTGGGCCCTAATCACTGACCTATCTGCTTGGTGGGTGTTTTTACATCCCAGCTTTTGGGTGCACACATTTTCTTCAGGAACATGTACTGTGGACTAGCTAGCAGACTGTCTGCAGTTCTATGTGTATGACTGGAGCACCTGGCAGGGTGCAGTGGCTGGTGACTCACTGTGCTTGCTGTTGGAGAATGTCAGATGGTGATGGGGGGCAGCTGAGCATTTCCAGGCCTACTGTCTTTCTGCCATTGCCTTATGGATGTGTACAGCTCTGCAATGGCTGCCCTATAGGGTGTCTGTTCCCCAGAAGGACTGGGGTTGATGGCCCCCCTCTACTGCCACCATTGCAGGGAAGTAGAATGTGGATCTGTTGGTGGGGGTGGGGATCCTGTCTCCCAGCCTCAGCGGGTGGGTTGGGTGGTGGTACATAATCTGCCTATGGGTCCAAACACCCCCTTTCACTTACATTATGTTACCATGGCAGAATTTGCACTATTCTGGGTGTATCATAGCCCATAAGGGCCAGACCTGGTTGACAACTTCAGATGGACACTAATGTATCCTAGGTGTGTCTGCAGGAACTACCTATCACTATCACTGGCACTGGTGGGTACCTGCAACATGGCCTATTTCTGCCATGGATGTTGCTGCGGACCTGGTGCTGGCCGCCTCACCTCACCCTCAGGGTGAGCACATTACCCACACAATGTGACGGTCTGTAGCTACTCTGTGCCACTAACACACACCGTCAGCACCCCCTACCAGGCTGAGGTGCTCTGAGGTGCATACCCCACCTTGTGATCATCTGTAGACTGCTGATTTGCATGTGCTGTGAATCATGTGTACGGGTGGATTGCCCCTATCCTGGTAACCACAGCAGAATGTTTGTGTGGTGACATGCAGTCCTTCTGTAACCAGTCAGGGGCTTGTTAGCAGCTCTAGAGCTGTAGCCCACTGGTTACTTCACTACCTGTGGAGCCAGAGGTCATGGGTTCAAACCAACAGTGGAGTTGTTTGATAGGGCTGTCCAAGGCATTGTCTATTTTTAATGTACATTAGTGCTGCCAGCAAAAACACCCTCAGAGTACTGTAGCCATAAGGTGCCCCATAAGGCACCTTATAGGGCGCCCTATAAGGTGCCTTATAAGGCGCCCTATAAAGCGCCTTGTGTCCTATAAAGCGCCTTATAAGGTGTCCTATAAAGCGCCTTATAGGGTGCCCTATAGGGGACATTATAGGGTGCCTTGGCAGACAGTGCACTTTATAATGTGCCCTATGGAGTGCTTTATAGGGTGCCTTATGCGGCACCTTAGGTTATGGCACATGAGGGTGTGTTTGCTGGCAGCACTAATTAAAATAAAAATAAAATGCCTCAAAAAGCAATACTTACACATAAAAGCTAATGCCTCAGCCAGCCTTATGCATTAGGCACACTGGGGGATCAAACTCATGACCTCTGTACCATCAATCAGTGTATTAACCATTGTGCTACACCTCTGTTTCCATGTTTGCATGTCTGCGTGCCTACTTAAGATTACCGCGCGTTAACATGCTTAGCGGCGTCTCGCCCGATAATATGTGCAGCGCATGTTATCGCGCGATAATCCGTTTTGCTACATTAAGACCGAAACGCCCACTCCTTTTATGGCAGTCTGCACACTATCGCCGGGCGCACGTTAAGACAGTTTAGTAAACATACCCCATAATTTTTAATGCGCTACTAGTGCATTCATTTATTTATTTTATTTGTTGAATTTGACATACATATATACTTTTTACACCCTAATAATGCAATCATTTATTTATTTATTCTATTTATTGTAATTCGATATGTTTCCAATTCTACAATTTTTTGCCCTATAGCAGTTTTTATAAGTTTTTAGAACTACAAAATATCACATGAATTGTTACATTACTTTTTTCTGGTAGGCTCAGTGGTTTGTGTGCATGTCTCTTTTATGTTAAAACACATTGTACTTTTTTAACCTATCATGTTTTTATTTTTTATGAATTAGTTTTTACCCACAAGGTTTTGAAGTTGTTTCATATGTGAATTTATGGTGCTTTACATCAGCACTTTCCCAGTAAGTATTACTGTGCCTTCTCCTCCTACGTCTCCAAAGATGTTTTTTTCATATGTTTCCTTTCTGGATATTATATTTGTTTTAAAATAGTCTGTCTCTATTTATATATATTCCTTAATTTTATTAGTTATCATTTTATGTGTAATCAAATGAATACAGTTTATGTATTTATATCAATTATTTATTATATATCTATATCTTTTATGTTTTGTATTATGTCATACTTTGTTGTTGTCATTTATTGTGTTTTTATTTGTTTATTTATTTTGCATTGTTTGCAGTCCTTGCCCCCTGATGAAGGCATAAGCCGAAACGCGTCGGGACTTTTAAATTAATAAAGCACTTGTGACCTCCATACCTTCGCTCTTTTTGTGTTGGCTCTTGGTTGCGAGGGTAGCTCCCTCTGTGTTCCTTCCACCAACTGTACAATGGCCATGTGAGAGCTCTGATAGGTAGATCAGCCATGAAATATGTGTCTGGCCACACAACTGACAGGGAGCACGATCTAGGCAGGTATACCAAGCTGACCCCCACAACCACAAAGCGATAAGGTAGGAAAGGAAGCCACATAGATGTAATGCCATGCTGCCATGCAGCGATGGTGATGCACAGTGCATAGTCAAACATTCAAACATGCCAATGATGTCATGTCCCAATGCCCTAGCACACCCTTTCAGCTTGTTTGAGCATATGTGTGTGTATCAGTGGGTCCAACAGCAGTACAGATGTCCTGAAAATCAGTATGTGATGCACTGAGAAAAAGCAGAAGTCAAATACCCAGCTAAATACACACCTTTAATGCACAGGATCTGTCCTGCTCATAATCTGTGGTCTGGCCAGTGACTGCATTTGGGACATGTTGGACACACATTTGTCTCTGCTGCTGCATCACCACACTGACCAACATATTTAGTGGTATACTGATGATGTACATGGCCCACTTGAGCTAACATCCCTGATCGGTGGCAGCTGTGTGTGTGCCAGTCGGATGCCACCTCATAGGGGGCTACAGATTTCCATATATATACATTCCCTTTAGTGGCACATATTTGCACTGTGCTTGTTGTGGTTGTTTGGGATAGTGATTACAGACTTGTACTGAATCACCATAGGTTGTGGGTTCAATTCTCACATGTTCCTTTCCTTTTATTTTCTTGTGTTCTGCTAACCTTACCATACAATGGCTGCAGCTTCATCACTTCTCCACACACCCTTCCTTCTCTTCACTGTGCACTATAGTGTGCACTCCATGCAACCTATCCGTCACATAATAGCTGTTACATATGGTCCCTTTCTTTGTGCTGTCTGGGTGAGCAGTTGGCTTGGGGGATTGGTATTGCTGTTGGTGAGTTGTGTTTGAACTCTTTAGTGTGCCGGTTCAAATTTCACATGCTCCTTTTTCAATCTGTTCCCCATTGTGCCCTTGTATACACACCATCCACATGGCTGGCCCTTCATTCCAGCCCCTGATGCCCTTTCAGTTTAATTTGTTTACTCTTATGCATGCTGTTTTCACTGCATACCATTTGATGGTGTGTGTGCATGTGTTTAGCTGTGGCTCACATCCCAATTACAGACTGCAGTATCAGCTGCCTGTGGTCTACAGCCTTACACCTATGACTCCATTGTTCATGTGGCACCATGTCTGCAAATCCCTCAGCACGTCTTATACTGTCTGCGTGCCTTTGATTGCAACCCCTGTGGATGCGCTGCTGCTCCCCGTCGGCTGTGACGTTAATGCACGGTAAATGTCCAGGGCGCCCTATACCGCACGTTAAATGGCCAGGGCGCCCTGTACCACGCATTAACGGACCATGGTTACCTTATCACAGTACCGCCCACATCCTTATATGGGCATTGGTAACATTAGCGCTGCACTTACCGCCGGTGACGTTACCGCGCCTTAGTAAACATACCCCTTAGTCCACAGTATACAGTAAAATCCAAAAGGTGAATCACCTCTATGGTAAAGGAGACCTTTAAAAACATAATGATATGAATAAAAAGAACCTTGTTAAAAAATGACAATAACTGAAATTCACTAAAATAAACTTAATAAATAGAATCAAAATAAATAATAATCAAAACGCAGTATAAGAAATGCAATATGCATAAAAACTGAATAGCAGGCTAATGATTAAAAAGTGACTCAAATAATAATAATAACAGGAAGCCCATGGAGTAAAATTATCATTGAATGCTATCTAAAACAATCAAAGACTTTGGGGCATGTTTACTAAACACCGTTGCTGTGCGGGTTCCCGTTAGTGTGCTGGTGCCATATAAGGAGTGGGCGGGCCAGGCAGAAAAAAGCAAAAAACCGGACCGTACGTGTGTGCGTCGCGCTAATGTGCGGGGCCCACATTAGCGCATGGGAAGGCTAAGTGGTGCGCTGCTGCAAAACCAAACAATAGAGCCGTAGTACAACAGTGAAGACACCAACCAATGGTGCAGGGGCCAGGGGTTCAAACCCCCATTGCACTCAACAAAAAAGACCAGCTGAGGCATCAACATTTATGGGCAAAAGTGGTTTAGGAGGCATATTAATTTTGGGCGGCAGAAGGCGGCGCACTGTTATTTTTCTTACGGCATGAGGCGGCGCACTGTTTAGTGTGGGCGGCAGATGGCGGCGCATTGTTAAGTTTGGGCGGCAGAAGGCGGTGCGCTGATAAATGTGGGCAACAGAAGGCGGCGATGTGTGAGGGGGCAGTCCAATAGTGGGAGGGATAAGTGGCGCGCTGATGTACAAATAACAGGAACGGAGCCATAGCACAATGGTTAAGACACTGACCACTCGTGCAGGGATCATGGGTTCAACTCCCCACAGTGCCCATTGAAGACAGCTGGCTGAGGCATTATTTTAGGGGCATTTCCATGTTGTGCGGCATAAGGCGGCGCGCTGTTAATTTAGTGCGCCACAAGATGCACAAACACAGGAACAGAGCCACAGCACAATGGTTAAGACACTGACCAATGGTGCAGGGGCCAGGGGTTCAACCCCTCACAGTGCCCAGTGAACAAGGCTGGCTGGGGCAGTATGTATCATGGGGAGGAGTGCTGTAGGAGGCCTTCCATTTATATTTTATTTCCCACCACTAGTAAACCCGCTCTCACAGTGTGTTAACATACGGATGCCCGTAAGGCACATGTTACAGTGCACTGTCTGCCAAGGCACCCTAGAATGTCCCCTATAGGGCACCATGTATGTTGCGACACAGGATAATGTATAGTGCACCCTATATGGATGGCAACCATAAGGTGGCCTATAGGGCGCCCTATAAAGCACCCTCAGAGGCACCCAATGGGTATAGTAAGCTGTGTGTGGTTTTGCCGGCATAGACATATGTACAGTAAATAAAAATAAAGCTGTGGACAGCCCTATCAAAGGGCCCCACTGTGGGCTTGAACCCATGACCTCTGGCTGTACAGGGAGTGACATAACCATTGGGCTACAGCTGACAGCAAGCCCCTGGCTGGCTGCAGAGAGCCTGCACGTCACCCCACAGACAGTCTGCTGTTGTAGACAGGATAGGGTTAGGCCACCCGTACCCATGATGCACTGCACATGCAAATCAGCTGTCCACAGATGCAGACAAGATGGGGAATGCACCCCAACAACTACCCGGCCTGGTAGGGGGAATTGTCCATGTGCACCCACACAGCACCTCGGCCTGGTAGGGGGTCCTGAGCAGGTGGACTACCAGCAAAGAGTAGCTACACACCGTCACATTGTGCGGGTACTGTGCTCACCCTGAGGGTGTGATGTGGCGCCCAGGACCAGGTCCACAACACCAGGCATGGCTGGATGAGGCCATGACAGAGCTCCACAACAGTACTAACCTGTGAGATAAGAAGGTGCTGCAGAAACATGTTGGATATCTCTGTCTGTCTCAGTTAGTGGAAACCCCCATGGACCCCTAGGTGGTCAAAGTACACCCCCCCCCCCAAAACATGGCAGCAGAGTGGACCATCAAACCCCAATCCTGCTGGGGAACAGACACCCTACATGGCAGTCCAAGCAGCTCCACACACATCCATAACACAATATCAGACAGACTTTAGGCCTGGATGTCCAAAGATGCACCCCAGCACTATCTGATATTCACCTGCAGCAAGCCATCAGCCACTGCACCCTGCAAGGCACTCCATCAAGACACATACCAGCTGTGAACAGTCTGCTGGTTAGCCCTGATGGAAATGCATGCACCCAAAACTGGGGTGGCAGCACACACAAGCAGAGAGTTCTGTGAGGAGGCCCCAACAGGAAACCCATATATATCACAAGAGAGACACACAATACAGCACTATGGGGGTGTCTAGCCATGTTGTCATCACTGCACACTCAGGGTGAGATTGCTCCCCCCAGCAGCACATACAGAGGTCACCCTGTCTGTGTAGGTGGTGGCCTGGCACTACAATGTCACAGCCAGTGCCCTATGCCCTGTGCAGATGCATCCTGGCCAGCCCACCATGTCTGACCTATACCCATGGTACCTTGCTGCTCATTATGCACATTGGCAGGCCAATACTGGCAGTAGTGCTGGCAGTGTGGGTTGGGGAAGGTGTTTGCAGCCAACACACACTGTATAGACAGACACACACTCCCACACCTATGCCAGCATTGTGCTACTATTGAGGGGGTGATTAGCCTTGGCCACCACACCGGTCCTGGGCACGGCACAGGCACGGATATGGTACGCAGTACTGCTGGGGGTCACTCCCCAGGGTGGTGAACACTGTCAGAGGCCAGGCCTGGAGCATGCACCGCAGACACCAAACAGATTGTTCGGATGGGGTCAACTAGCAGTATGTGCGTAACGTAGGGATATCTATCAGCCTGTACTCTTAGCAAACGTTTCAGAGCTGTGTACCTCAGGTGTAGGGTGACATTGCTAAGGTATGCAGGTGCTGGTATTGGGAGATGCACGCAGGGTCCAATGTTCTGCCTCTACAGGAGACATTGGCCAATGGGGCCTGTGGGTGTGGGTGTGTCTGCCCCTGTTGGCTGCTGCTTTACGGCAGCGCTTCCCCACTCCAGTCCAGTTTTGCATCACACTGTTCGGGTCTTCCTGCTGTCCCTCATGAATATGCATGAGCTACATCTACATGCCGTGGGGGTGGTGCATAGATATACAGCACAGGCATTTGTATGAGTGGCAGCATGGAACCTGACTGGTGTGTGGCCCACCAGGACTGCATTTGGGGGATTCTGCTGTAGGTTCTGCCCCTGTTCATGGTGTCTGTGCTCAGTGGGGTAAAAGATAGACGTATTACCATTGCATATGTCCTCGTCACGAAAGGTGCGTCCTTACTGTCACTGTTTATTTGTGGGGAAAATATGTGTGCAGGATTGCTGGTAGCCCCAGCTGGTCTTTGAACCTGTGACCTTCTGTTTTTGCATGCACTGTTTGTGTGCACTGCACCACCGTGTAGCCACAGATTGGCTGAATTCCCTGGATAGTCCATGACTGTGGATCCGGCAGGGCCTGTCTGTTGCTGTGGACTGTGCCAGCCTGCACATGGCTAGGCCTCTGTCTTCTGTCGCTAGCAGCCACTGCCCCCTGCACCACATGTACTCGTCCGCCAACATGCTGGCATGAGCTTCTCCCATAAAAAGCAGGTGACCTGATTGGAATGTGGCAGTACGGGACTGCATTTGGGGTACTTGGCTGTGGGTAATGCCCATTGTTGTGGTGTGTGTGCGTTGTTGGGTAAAATATGGGTGTTTTCCCCATGCTTATGTCCTCTGCAATACAGGGGTGTCTGCGCTATCTGTGTTTAGTGGTGGGTAAAATATGGGGACTGGGCTGGCAAGTTCCCCAGCTGGGCTTTGAACCTCTGATCCTCGAGGTACTGACTCTGTCTGCTGCACCACACTATGGCCACATAGACAGTGCTGCCCCTGGAGGTAGTAAGCCTGGCAGGATGGAGTCACAAACCCTGCTCTACGCAAATTTACTGTGGGCATATGCACCCTGTCTGGTGACAAACGTGCACATAAACCACGGAAATGACCACGGGAAATGGGGGACAAAATATCACCACGCTGGGCAACAGTGATATTAATGGGCAACCATAGCAAACACTCCCAGGAAAGCTCCACAAAAGGAAATGTTTTTTGGAAGAGTCTCCGCTCCGTAAACCCTTCCAAAATTCATTTCTTTTTTCTGGAGCTTTGCTGGGTGTGTTTTCTGTATTTGCCCATCACTATAACTGTTCCCCAGCTGAATTACTATTTTTAATAGTTCTGTTGTGGTCATTTTCTATTTTTATTTGCACTTTTGTGCTGTGCACATGTATCACACTGCTCACGTTTTGCTGGTTTCCCCGGTTTTCCTGTACATTGCTGACGGAAATGGTTTCTCTTCCCTTTAAATGCTTTCTACCGCGAGTGTTTCACTGGCGGTATTTTTTCCTTGTAAATTCGGGCACGCTCCTGTGCGGGGAGTCTCTCCCCTCCCACATTCCACCCATTGACCCCGTCTCTCCGCCCCTCGGGGGCCTTCCTCCGCCCTCATTTCGCCTTTCCACGCCTCTATCGCACATGAGCGCCCCGCAAACATGCGCGTTTTCGGCGCACGCGTGCGGGACCCGTTAATGTGCCGTGCACGCGTACGGGGCGCTTAAGAGCACTTAAATGCATCATTTTAGGGCGCTCAGGTGCGCCCCACACAAGTGCCCCGTTTAGTAAACATACCCCTTTGTAAAACATATCAAACCAGACCTACTAAGGTATAAAAACATTAACAACAAGGATAAAGGTACAAGTGAAAATAAATAATAATAATATGGAAGATAAAACTATAAAATTATACCCATAAAAATAATAAAACTTGTTCACAGAAGACAGTATCAAATCGGAAACCAAAAAGAGAGGGGATGGTCAATCTAATTTGGAAACTGAAAAAAGTAGCCAATCATCAAATGAAGAAATCACATATGTTAAAAATAAAAGAAGAGTAATATGGTAAACACAAACGTCAAGGGGCACAAAAACGGTATTAAAAAACTTACAGGTGGCTAAAGGTTAAGCAGGACTCCAAATATGAGATGTGCTATGAACAAAATTATAAATACAGAAGATAACGTTAAACATGAAGTCCAACTCGAGGAATGTTACTTACTGAACACAAGTATGAGTTAGTGAGAGGTGGAAACGGTGAAACTATTCAATATTAAGAGTTTTAAGAATTTTAGAAGCAATGATGACAATAAATAAAACAGATATAATAACGAATGCAGCTCCGTAGTTAAAAGTAACAGTGAGAGATACGAAAGCGTTAAGAGCATGAAGGATCTGGTAACTGCAAAAACCGGAGAAACATCTTTGAAAGTGGAGTATAAGAACTGTTAATGCACACTCTCAACAGACCAGTTATATGAAAGAAGAAAATTTACCTGTGGTGTGAATGCATGAGACATCAAACACAGCACTGAAACCTGAAGGGACGCCAAAGATTATCGCTCCTTATAAAAGGTAAAAAGGTCAGAGTAACCAAAGATCTGCATATGTGCCATGGAGTGACGTCACATAAACACTGAGATAAGGAAATGGAGGACCTGTCAGGAAAGGCTAACGTAACGCTACAGAAAGTAGTAAATGCTACATGCCAGAGCCAGAATGGGTGCGAGCATATACAAAATAAAGGCAACCAGACATGTAATCTAAAAATTCTTCTTAATGTGAGGTGTCACGATTATGTCTACATAAATCAAATAAATATGCAATGATTAGACAAGTACCACTCACAAAAGGAAGGAACTAGATTGTATCTTTGTGAGCCATATATGAGAAAAAGTAAGCATTGTTTGAGATCAGGGTCACTGACTAAAACAATAAATTATAGTGTAAAGGAGACCTGATCGAAGCAAGTGAATATATATTAATACATTTTAAATTGGTCTAACCTAAGGATATCAGATCATTGGTTATGCATCCTAGCAGCCAATGGGAACCTCACATTAAGAAGAATTTTTAGATTACATGTCTGGTTGCCTTTATTTTGTATATGCTTGCACCCGTTCTGGCCTCTCCATGCCCACTCCCCGCCCATTGACCCCTTCTCTCCGCCTTCTCTCCACCCTCTGGGACAGTTACTACTGCCGGTAACATTACCGTGTGGTAACGTTACATCTGGTAACATTACTGCATGGTAACGTTACCAATGCTACATTACTGTGCCTTAGTAAACATACCCCTAAGTGCCATTTTGAAATTTATACCTTTGTGTGCAGTTGTAAGTATTCCAACATTTACTTTATACTTCTTGTTCTGGTTCCTCCTCATCTCTATTTCTGTCTTTGTCCGTTAAGCTCAAATGAGTTTTTTATTGTAGCTTTTTATTGTATATCTTTTGGTGTGCTATTCCTTGCGTTTTATATTATTTTTAATGTTTTCATCAAGTATGTTTTTGATGTATTATCTGTATTTACGTTTTACATTCTGTAATTACTTTTAATTCATGTTTTTAATTATTTATTATTTTTAATTTCTGTTTTATGCATATTTTATGTCCTTATTAATATTTTTATTTGTCAATGTTTGCTTGCAGTCCTTAGACCCCTGAGGAAGGCTTCGGCCAAAACACGTCGGGGCTCTCTTTGTTAATAAAGCACTTGTGACCACCATCACCACTCGCTCCTTTGTGTTCTTCTGGTTTGCTGTGAGGAGTTTGCTCCTCTTGTGTTTTGCCAGACATGTACTGGTGCCATTAAGTACTGCAAAGATTCTGGGAAAGGGAAAACCAGGCGACAAAGCAAACACATGAACAGCAAGCCCATGAGCAGTTTTGAGTCGCCCTGCAACTCGGGAGGGCACAGAATGCATGCGCAGGGCGCCTCGCGCATGCATACTGTGCCTTCCGCATATGAAGGGTGCCTTTCACATGCCTACTGTGAGTTCCATGGATGAAGGTGCGTTCCACGCCTTCCGCATGCACAGGGCACAGGGAATGCCATCACAGCATCCAATTAGCGCTGCTGCTCATGTGCGGTGCGTAATGCACAGGTGTGTAGTGTTTGTTCTCATCATTTGCCCATCCCCTCCCTATTTGAGGCAGTGTGCATTTGCTGAAGCTGTCGTCCATGATGGCTCACTTTGTCTTTGCTGCAAGTGCTGTCTAGTGGTTGCATGGTGAGGGAGAACTGTGGTTGCCTGAGGAGGGAGATGGTGTCCAAGGGAAAGTGGCAAAGGGCAGGGGTCCAGTCCCGCATTAACACAGACCTGCAGCTGTGGAGGATCCACAGGCCGGGGATGGGGCACCACGAAGCCATAGGTGTATAGAGGTCTGCCCCAGACAGTCTTTCCTCTACAGGCCCAGGGTCATGCTCCATGGCATGTGTGAGGACCAGGTCATCTCCCTCTTTCGTCTGAGCACAGGAGCTATTAGAGAGCTCTATGAGGATCTAAGATCTGACCTCGAGACTCAGACTGGCCAGTCTCATACCATACCAGGATTGGTCAAGCTCCTTAGTGCCCTATATTTCTTTGCTTCTGGCTGCTTCCAGACATCAGTGGCTGCAGTAGGTAGAATGAGCCGGCCCACCTGCTCATGCTGTCTCCACCAGGTACTGCAAGCCATGATCAGCCGGGTAAGGAATTACATTGTATTTCCTAACAGTAAGCAAGTGAGGGACCCTGAACCAGGCATTTGAGCAGATTGCAGGGATATCACACATGATGGGAGCTCTTGATTGCACACATATTGCCTGGTTCAACCCAGAGACAGGGAGGCAGTTGCGCAGGTTGTATGTGATGCAAATATGCATATTCTGAATGTGGTTCCTTAGTTTTCCAGGGTCCACCCATGACTCCTATATCCTGCATCACTCAGCACTATTCCAGCAGTTTGAGAGTGGACAGTAGGAGGACTGTGTCCTGCTGGGTGGATATTTTTTCTGTCTACTATGCACATACTGTTAAGGTGATCTGGGGTGCATGACCACTATTACAGATGGACCAGGGTCACAGGTGGTTCTGGGTGGTTCCTTTATGTCTGGGTATCTCATGCTGCAAACAACACATGGGCTACTGCAGGAGCACTGTTTTTACTATGACATTCTACACACTGGTGTTTCTGCTATGGCATATCACAGCACAGCCATAGCATTCATGCCTTTCTGTGGCTGCGCAGCAACTGCACATGGTACTTCCTTGTTTCCTTTTTTAATTTTGAGTGGTGGGAATCTGCAATGTCTGGTACCTGTGGCTGCAGTCTCAGCATGCCACTGTCTCCAGACTGATATTCATATCCCTGTTTGTGTTCTCACAATGACATGTGTCTGCCATTTGTTTTGACTATGTTATTTGTGGGACCATGTAGCCATGAGGTTTAGATCAGAATTCCAGACTCCTGCTCTATTTGAAAGTTATTTGAGCCTCTGCAGGTACCTGCACATGTGATGTGGTCATCATGTGCTATTCTACAGCATGCTCTGGGCAGCACATCTGCTGGTTACACCTCTCATGACCTGAATACCCACATTTCCATCTGCCAGCCTTGGTGGTGTATCCCTATTTCTGTCTCTTAGCAATCAATGCCTGTAGAGTGACTTGCTGAGCTTGAACTCTGGCTAATAGGTGTTTGTTGCCTGGTTTGGTATATGTGCGCCATTCACCTCTCAGCATTTTGCCTACTAGCCAGGTCACTTACATAACATTATTCTCACCCATGTGTTGTTGTACATTTCAGAATTTATTTTTGGGTAACAACTTTCATTCTTGTCTTTCAGTTTGCACATTCAGATCCTTACTTATTGGTTTGCTGATGGACTATGATTAGCATGTTTAACAGACCAGAGGTGGGCTCGTCATGTTAATGTGACAATGGCACTTGTTCTATATCACGAGTAGGTTTTTTTTAATGTTTTCAGAGATGTGTAGCTTTAAGGTTGGCAGAGATATTTTGTGCTAGGTATGGTTCAGTCCTTCATAACTGGTGCTACTGCATTTTGTGCATGGCAGGTTATTAATGTGTTGGAGATGGGCATGAATATTTGTGGTAGCATCATTACTTATTATCACTAGTATGTCTCACATTAGTCTTAGAGCCGGAGGCTAAGGGAAACATGCCCTCAAAAGCTGCTGTGTGTTTATGTCATTATTGTATATGCTTGATGTTACAGCAACATAATTTGTGTGTGTGTGTGCGATGGGGAAGGGCAGGCTGCAATGGAGAGGTGCCGGCATGTACATCCAGACATTGTGTGTAAACATATGTTACTTGGTCGACTGTCTCATTTTCTTTCTGCAGGTGATGCTGGATATGAGTGTCAGGCCTGGTTGCTGACCCCTGTGTGTTTTCCACTGTCAACTGCAGAGATGAGGTACAATGAGGCCCATGCCTCCACCCGCTCTGTCATCGAGCGTATCTTTGGCGTATTAAAGAGTCGCTTCAGGTGTTTGAATAAGACCGGCGGGGCCTTACAATACTGACCCATGACTGTGGCTCAGATAATTCTGGCCTGTTGCATCCTGCATAACATTGCTCTCAGGCACAATATCCCAGTCAACATTAATACGGATCTGAAAGATGATCCTGTGTGCCCTCCTGTACGAAGCCGTGGAAACACACATGTGGGCACAGCAATCCAGCAACATCTATTTATTTTTTTATTGACATTGTTGAAGCAGCCAGCATAAATGTAGCTTTGGATAGGCTCATGACATTGCTCCTACTGACCTCATATTTGTATCATACAGGGGAAATGCTACCCGATGCACATGTGTTTTACATTGCAGTGTGTGTGGATTGTTAGTCACATTGTACTGATACACTGTGCAGGTATATGTTCAGTATTTGTTCCTGGGGTGAGGTCAGATCAGCCCTTTACAGATCACCGCAGTTATGATGCTACATTTCAGATTCTGCCCTGTGACTGAGGTGATCATGTCATGCATTGTGTTCTGTGTGGAAAATGTCATACATTTGGTCTAATGGCAAATCTGAACGCTTCAGCAATCATATTTGCCACATGATGGGATAGTTTTAACAAGAGGCAATGATGTTTTAACATGCACACCGACTAATGTCACACTTTTCAGATACCACCTCTGGGTGCGGGATGACAGCTTGGACACAATGACATCTGCACACAGTCACTGTCCACCACATGCACCACACTGCATATAGCCTCCACATTGGATCATGTTTGACTAACATCATCAGACATCTTGTATGTGATTTGCTTGTTTGGTACTCAGAGTTCATTGAGAGGTCAGTGTCCTGCAGCAGTGATAGACTTGATGGTGACCAATGGCACACCTGTAACATATGGCCATGGACATGTTTATGTGATCCATTTGTTCCTTTGTTCAGTTTGTATCCTAGAAGAGGTGCGTTTCAATGCAGCCATTTCCTCCCTCAGTAGAGTCACTTCTTTATGCATGGCAGCTAGCTCTCTTCTACTGAGGGAGGAAATGGCTGCAATGAAACGCACCTCTTCTAGGATACAAACTGAACAAAGTCCTCCACCGCTCCCACAAAGAATCAAACACCCCAGGAACAAATGGATCACAGTGGGTTCTGGTAGATTGCGACCTGTAACGCAGAGACATCCTATACATCAAGAGATATCCCTGCATAATGCCTTCTCTGCCTTGGCTAATGAGGATGCTCAATCCCAAGAAACTGAAGGTCCCTTAAATGAGTCAGACAATGCCCAATCTCCTTCTAAAGCACCAACTATGAAGAAAACCTCACCAAACAGAAAACTACTACTACTTGGAGATTCCATCATCAGAGGCACCAACTTGTGGCTAGAATCTATTCAGAAGAGACAGAGAAAATGGAAAAGGAGGAGGAGTAGCCTTGTATGTCAAAAGCAGTATTAAAGCTACTGAAATGCAGGGGACATGGGGAAAAGAAGAAGTGCTCTGGATTGCGTTGGAAAGAGGAGATTGCACTGTCATCCATACTGCTGTAGTCTACAGACCTCCAACTCAAATTGAAGAGATAGATAATGAATTGATTATAGATATTGCCAAGATAGCCACAAAGGGGGAAGCGATTATTTTGGGTGACTTTAATCTACCTGATGTGGATTGGATTACTCCTTCTGCACATCTGGAAAGAAGCAAAATAATTATAGATGCTCTCCAAGATGCATCACTTAGACAAATGGTCATGGAACCAACCAGGGAAAGCTCAACACTGGATTTAGTGTTCACCAACGGTGATAGCATGTCGAATGTCTGCGTGAGTGCCCCTGTGAGCAACAGCGATCATCACACGGTGTGGTTTGAGATAAAAGCCAAAGTACAGGCCAAACATAGCAAGCTCAAAGTCCTAAACTTCAAAAACATTGACTTCAATAAAATGGCCGAGTATCTAAAGTAGGAGATAACGGGGTGGAAGGAGATAAGGGAAGTGGAATTGAAATGGGCTAAACTAAAGGTGGCAATAAAAGGGGCAACAGATAAATATGTAAGAAAAGTAAACAAAAACAAGAGGAGAAGGAAACCTCTTTGGTTTTCCAAAGAAGTGGCTTCTAAAATAAAGGCAAAAAATACAGCTTTCGCAAAATTCAAAAGCTTGCAAACAGAAGAACACAGAAATGAATACAGGATCAAACTTAAAAAGAGTCAAAAAGAGAAATAAGGATAGCAAAATCAAAGGCAGAGGAAAAGATGGCTAAAGATGTTAAGGGTGGCAACAAAACTTTCTTCAGGTATATTCGGGAAACGAAGAAGATCAGAGTTGGAATTGCAGGACTCAGAAGTGCTGGGAAAGGATGCGTGGAAAGTGACATAGAAAAAGCGATATTGCTAAACAAATACTTCTGCTCTGTTTTTACTAAAGAAAATCCTGGAGATGGACCAGCTGTGACTCCCAAATATAAAAATGGGAATGAAGTAGATACCACACCATTCACAGAAGATGAGGTGTTGGAACAACTTCCTAAACTGAAAGTGGACAAAGCCATGGGACCGTATGGGTTACATCCCAGGATACTGAAAGAGCTCAGAGAGGTTCTTGCAGGGCCATTAAAGGATGTATTCAACAGATTCTTAGAAACAGGAGAGGTTCCTCAGGACTGGAGAATGGCTGATGTTGTATCTCTACACAAAAGTGGTGACAGGGAAGAAGTGTCAAACTACAGACCCGTGAGCCTTACCTTGGTGGTGGGAAAAATAATGGAGGCGCTCCTGAAAGAGCAAATAGTGAACTTTCTCAAAACCAACAGGTTGCAAGATCCGTGGCAACGTGGTTTTACTGAAGGACGGTCTTGTCAAACAAATCTGATTGAGTTCTTTGACTGGGTGACCAAGGAACTAGATCAGGGGCATGCGATGGATGTCATCTACCTGGATTTCAGGAAAGATTTTGATACTGTTCCTCATAGGAGGCTTGTCAATAAACTCAGTAGCTTGGGGATGGGTCCCAAGATGGTAAATTGGATTAGAAATTGGTTGAATGACAGACAACAGAAGGTGATAGTACATGGAGTTCACTCGGATGAAAGGAAGGTGATTAGCGGGGTGCCCCAGGGTTCGGTCCTGGGCCTGGCACTGTTCAATGTATTTGTGAGTGATATTGCTGAAGGACTGAATGGAAAAGTCTGTCTTTTTGCAGATGACACAAAAATTTGCAACAGAGTGGACTCCCCCGAGGGAGTGGATAACACGAGGAAAGATCTACAAAAGCTGGAAGAATGGTCTAATGCTTGGCAATTACGATCTAATGTGAAAAAGTGCAGTGTCATGCACTTAGGTAGCAGAAATCCAAGGTAAATGTACGCAATAGGGGGCGAGAGGTTGGTGGGCATGGTTCAGGAGAAAGACCTTGGTGTGATTATCTCTGATGATCTCAAGGTGGCAAAACAGTGTGACAAGGCGGTGGCAAAAGCCAGGAGGATGTTGGGCTGCATACAAAGAGGGATTACCAGCAGAAAGGAAGAGGTACTTATGCCACTGTACAAGTCGTTGGTGAGGCCTCACTTGGAATACTGTGTTCAGTTTTGGAGACCATATCTTGCAAAAGATGTAAAAAGACTGGAAACTGTTCAGAGGAAGGCGACCAAAATGATTTGGAGCCTGGGTAAGAAACCTTATGAGAAGAGTCTTGAAGACCTAAATATGTACACTTTGGAGGAGAGGAGGGATAGGGGAGATATGATTCAGACCTTTAAATACTTAAAGAAGAATGATGAACAAACAAACCTCTTCCAAAGACGGGGAAGCTGCAAAACTAGAGGGCATAACATGAAGCTGCAAGGTGGGAACTTAAAAGGCAATGTCAGGAAATATTTTTTCACTGAAAGGGTGGTGGATGCTTGGAATGCTCTCCCGATGGAAGTGGTGGGGGGCAAACACGATGATGGAATTCAAAACAGCATGGGACAAGCACAGTGGATCCCTTTACAGCAACAGGATAAAAACAAAATAAACTGAACCATCTAACTTCTCAACAAATAGGGGTGTCCTACATAGAGTGGTGCGTCCACTCCTAAACAAACACATGGGGAGGGGTGGCCTGCACAGAGCGACAGGTGCACCTACTCTTGCCGTATTGCTGGGCAGATTGGATGGACCATGATGGTCTTTATCTGACGTCATTTACTATGTTACTATGTGCCTGTGCAGATGTGAACATACTCTGTACTGATATTTTTTAATGTCCTATACCTTCAATGGCAGCTCTGTTAAGGGAATGTAATGGTTGAATGTTAGACGCTTCCTACTTGACATATTAAACTTGCACAGGGATGGCACCTCATGATGTGTGATGAATAGCATATCTATCTTTCTATTACTTTTTCCACAGAGCATGACCCACCCACAGCCAAAGGGACCTACAGTACATCTGCGGTCACCATCACCCGCATGTTGCAGGAGACAGCAACAACATGAGATGATCCCTAAGAAGGGGTGGCATACAGTAATGGAACTTAGGTTGAGGAGCACATGCCTATGCTGGACATTGCTATTCAGGTGGCGGATCAGTGCATGCAGAGGGTGCACACTAGCCTGGTGATATGATCCACTGCCTGGGTGCCTTGCCATGCCCAAGTTTCCTTATTCTCTTACTATGGATTCTCGCATCATCATCAGCAAACCTCATACCTCAATGTGGACCCCATGGCTGCAGAAAACTATGTTGAGAGAGGTGTGATGCTCTACACACCATTGTTGCTGGGAGACAGACTAGTAGGAGCTAACAGTCTAGCAGCAACAACACTGTCAACTGGGGCCTGCCACTCCTGACTGTCATTTACGTTTTACTTGTTTTACCATATCACTGCCATGCCTTTACGGATGACCTCAAATGTTTAGGCCCAAAAGAGGATCAAGCTGACTCTGTAGCAAAAGAGGGACATTGTTTATATGGTGTGTTCTTTCCTTGTCCCCCTTGCACTTGGCCGTGACATACTGTTGCACATTCTCACAAGGTGGACCACAACAACATGTTTGATCTCTGTTTGGCCATATCCAGGAGTGATACTCTGCATATAGGGTGCCACTGTGTCATTTGGTGAATTACAGTGTGCATATGCATATTCATGAATATGTTCTGATACAGTGACATGTGATGATATGCATTTTGTGATGTTTACTGTACCATAGTTTTCATGTTTTGCCACTTCACAGAACATATTGATCTGTTGTTTTCCAATAAAGATGGGTAATTATTAATTTGCTTACAGCTTACACAGTTACATTTGTGCACCATCCTATGTCTCTCATGGCAATGTGCCATTTTCTGATGTGGCTATCTGTATTTTCACACATAGCTTGAATTGTGCATTACCTGTACACCTCATGGACGTATAGCCTACTATGTCACCCCAGAGCTGTTGTATTTTGCTGCCTCTGCAGCTGTGAGAGACATTTATTTTGAATTACTGTGCCAACACGTGGTTCTCATAACTACTTCCATCTCATCATTGTAGTGTCCCTAATTTTTGAGGCCATTTATACAGGAAACTGCCCTAGTTACCTGTGTAAATGGCTTCGTGTTGATTTTTGCATGGCACTTACTCAGGTGCTGGCCCTCTACAATGCTGTGTACCTCCCTAACACGCCCATATGCTATGTGATTGCCATCAGGGTGTGTTAGGGGCATTCTGTGGTAGGGCATGGGCAGATAAACATGGTTGGCGGGTGTCAACGTTTTTCTATGCACTACACATAGCCATCAGTGCATGGCAGCTTGGCCCTAATTTTCCCAAAATATCTTTCTGGCATTAGGTCTGGGTGGTTAGCAGGTTAATCTTGGCCTACCTGGCTAGCTCCTGCTCCCTCTCATTTGTGCGGACAGACCCAGATTTTCAGGGGTGGCCCACATATGACCACAGCATTCACATCAGGGTGAGACAGTTGGCAGTCATGCAATGCACCGACGCATCACTTTGCAGCACCTTGATTAAAATCTTTGAACCAAACATTTCTGCACATAGCATCCATACATGTGCACACATTTACTGGATGTATGTTGGAACATCAGCCATGTCCCATCTGCGATATGATAATTCTAATGCTGATGCAGGACACTTCATTGCATGCCCTCAAGCTCAGTCACCTCACTGACATCCCAAGATCACCGATGTCATCATTGGCTAGTATGGAGATATTTCTAACAGACATTTCTGTGAGCAGCAGGGTTTAACAAATATGTTCTGCATGGTTCAGTCATCTGTGGGACAGCACGTGTAAATAAAGATGCACACCACTGATGTCCAGACATGTGAGCAATGTGTTTATTCAGAAAGTCCCAGCCAATGGGGAGGCACACCGTTTGTCTTTCAGCTGGTCCTTTCTCAGAGGTAGCTATGAGGTGCATATACCCATACACATCATACACCTATATAACCTTAAAGACTGTTTTCTGATCTGTGGTTCACTCAGAGATCCCTTGCTAAAATGTAAATGATGCCAGCTAGGTAACACGGTGTCTGAGGCATACATGGCTTGTGTACGTTATGTTGAAATGTAGCTGACCCACCTATTGGTTGCACATGATCTGTAGCCCTGTGACACATGTGAGATTGTCAGCAGCACCCTTGGTGCACATGGGCACCACATATATTCATACATTAGCTTTACCCATACAATTGACTCTTGAGTAATATACAAGATATCATAAAGGGCCAATAGAGGCCTATTCTACATGTTTTCTTAACAACATGACTGCATAGATTTGTTGTTCATACTGCCCTCACATTGTCTATGAATCACACATAGTGACTTAGTGCATGTTACTGATCCAGACCCTCTACAGCTGCTCTTCTTCAAAACATACTGCAAAAGATGTAGTAGTGACACAGAAGGTGTAGGTTTTGTGTACATGTACAGGATGGGCCTTACAGATGCAAAATGCATTCCAATGGCACAATCTTCATGAGGTCCACATCACTCAGACTCACAGCTGATGCAGCAGGGCCCCATAATGTCAAAGGATATTGCATGGGGTGGTGTCTCCACCTCTGTGCAGCTCCATTATGGGCCACAGATCCCAGCACAGAAAACAACATTGGTATTGCTGTGCTGCCAAAGCCACATTATAGCAGCCCATAGGCCGGGTTCAGCTGCATGTCAGCTCCTGTATCCCTTCCTGGCTTGTTTTCATGATGTCCACAAATAGTATGCCACAGTAGGGTTCACCTGGGACAATATGCTGGTAGCATTACATCCCCATCTGTGAGGCCTATCAGGGACATAGATGGCTTATGACATTTTCGGCACTGGACATCCATGTTGAGGTGCGACTAACAGTCCCTGCTTGCACCTCCTTGTACGCACACCATCCGAAACACATCTGAGGCTCTCCATACACCTGCACTGTTGTTGCACAGTATGCATGTGCTGTATTGTCTGGATTACACTAACAGGCATGAATGTGATAGAGTGCATGTCATGGATATGGCGAGTGTTGGTTGGCTCATAATATACCACATACTGTCTACACACATGCTCATGAGAATCAGGCCTGTGGACCACAGGACCGCATTGGGTGGCATACTGAACAATGCACACAATCCAGCTCCTAGATGGGATCTGTCCTGTGACTGAGCTGTGGACATAGCAGTGAATGTACATGGGACCTGGTGGAAACATACCTCTCTAAGCTGCTGCATCTCCATATTCCCCAACGTATGCTCCGGCATAATCATGTTGACCGTACCTCTCTTTGCCACCCCTCCCTGAAATCTATCAGCAGGATGGGCTGCAAATCAACTGAAACGTTGCAGGCAGATACAAATATACATACTGTACATACGCTCCCTTTAGTGGAAAGTATTACCATTGCAGTTGCTGTGCAAGGTTAGCATAGTGGTTAGAGCACTGTGTTTGGACACACTAGAGAGCCAATTTGATTCCCACAGGTTGTTTTCAGTTCATTTTGTTCTGGGCTGCTGCAAATACCATACAAAGAGGTGCAGCTTCAGTGCAGCCCCAAACACCCTTGCATCTATTCAGTGTGCCCTGCATTATGCACTCCATCCAGGCTACTCGTCAGGCATAGCATGCAGCCTCAGCTGTGGCCCATTGGAGAGTATTGGTAATGTGAACGCAACAGATGCATAACCTACGCAGTGGGCAAGATTGGGAGACTGCACCCTGACTCTGGGTATTAGTCTGGGCCTCCATCGCATATATATTGGACACGCAGAAACACCCTACAGGGGTGACGTGGATCTATCAACCTGCTTCTATATTGTTGGCAGATACATATGAACCCTTTCTTGGTCATTTCTGCCACAGCAGATGGCTTGCAGCGTTAGCATAGTTGTTCATGCACTGTGTTTGGGCACCCCAGAGGGACAGTTTGATTCCCGCATGTTCTATTTTTTTTCTGGGCTGATGCACATACCATCCAAAAGGGTGCAGGTTCAGCCCAGCCCTGGGCACCCTTGCATATATTCAGTGTAAGCTACTTTATGCATGATCTTTTCAATACAGGCTATCTAATGGGCAGAGTGCGTGACCTTAGCTGTGGCTCACATCCCACTTACCGACTACAATATCAGCTGGCAAAGTTCTATCAACTACCACCTGTACATACATCAATCTTGGGGCACCTTAACATTATACACCTTAGCCCCTCAGGGTGCATTAAACTCTCAGGGAGCCTTAGGTTGTGGCGCCTTATACACCTTTGGCGCCTTGCTGCTTGTCACCTTGGCGTCGGCTGCTATGTTACCGCACGGTAAATGGCCAGGGCGCCCTGTTCTGCGTGGAACATGGCCAGGGCACCCTGTACTGCATGGTACGTGGCCAGGGTACCCTGTTCCATGTGGTAAATGGCCCATGGCTACTTTTATGCCAGGCCGCCCACATCCTTATATGGCATAGGGAACATTAGTGCTGCGCTTACTGCCAGTGACGTTAATGCCATTTAGTAAACATACCCCTAAGTGTTAGTTCATTTTAGATATAAATACTACTTTGAACAATTTCAGCATCATAAGCAGGCATTATAGAGTATTGGCCCCTTTCCCCACTTTCCTTATCTGGAGGAACTCAGAGAGGAGGTAGCGAGGCTGAGGAGCATTCAAGACAGTGAGAAGTGCATTGATGAGATGCTTCTTGCGCAACCAAGCTCTCCAGCAGAGAAGAAGATGGGTGCCTACAGAATGACGAAGGTTGGACACAAGTCACCAGGGCCTGCAGAATCACCAATCCGACTTCTCTAGCCCTTGAATTGAAGAACCATTATGCAGCCCTGGAAGTGGAGGAGGTGAAAGCATCCCTGGAAAGGGAAGAACCAGAGCTCAAGTACCCCAAAGTTGCAGAATCAGTGACCACAAGAGTAGTGGTGGTTGGTGACTCTCTTCTGAGGGGTACTGAGGCGCCCATCTGCTGACCAGACTTGATGTCCAGAGAGGTATGCTATCTGCCTGGTGCCAAAATCCAAGATGTTACGGAAAGTTTGCCGAGACTCATCAAGCCCACTGACTATTACCCAATGTTGCTAATCCATGTCGGAAAAAATGATACTGCCAGGTATCCCTCTGAGCATATCAAAAGTGACTTCATGGCCCTGGGACAGAAGGTGAAGCAGATAGGTGCACAGGTGGTGTTCCCTTCAATCCTCCCTGTTGAGGGTAAAGGCCAAGGCAGAGAGGCTCGCATCCTGGAGATGAATGCATGGCTGCATGGATGGGGTCATCGAGAGTGTTTTGGTTTCCTGGACCATGGGATGCTGTTCCAAGGGTTGCAGAGCAGAGATGGCATCCATCTGTCCAAGAAAGGTTGACGCGTCTTCAGTAGTAGACTGGCTAATCTAATAAAGAGAGCTTTAAACTAGATTCGTTGGGGATGGGTGAAGAAAGCCCCCAGGTAAGTGAAAGCCCCAGGTAAGTGATACATTAAATACCATTATGGAAATGGGTAAATGAGGTAAAATATGGAAAGCGCTGTGTATAAATGCCTGTAGCATGGGAAATAAGATCCTTGATGTTGAAGCTTTGGTGGGAGTGGCTGACTTGGATTTAGTGGCAGTTACAGAAACATGGTTCACAGAAAATCATGACTGGGATGTAACTATACCAGGCTATACTTTATTCAGAAAGGACAGGGTAGGAAGAAGGGAAGGAGGAGTGGCATATATGTAAAACATAATATTAAAGCTTTGGAATTACAGAGCTTAAAAGAGAGAGAGGAGGCATTGCAGGTTAAACTAGAAAGAGGGAAAGAGAAATCTATTTGCATTGGCGTGATATACAGACCTCCCTTACAAGAGGAAGAGGTGGACACAGAGTTAATTGAAGACATACGCAGCATTGCTAGGAAAGAGGAAGTGCTACTGATAGGGGATTTCAATATGCCAGATGTTGACTGGCACATTCCTGCTGCAGTATCATCTAGAAGTAAGGAGATCCTGGATTCTCTACAGGGAGAACTATTCAGGCAATTGGTAACAGACTCCACATGTGAAGGGGACATACTGGACTTGGTGCTTACCAATGGTGAAAGTGTTTCTGATGTTATAGTGGGAGATCATTTTGCATCCAGTGATCACCAGATGGTGTGGTTCAGTATTAGGACTACAGCTCTTAGAATCCATTCAAAAGTGAGGGTCTTAGACTTTAGGAAAGCAAACTTTGCCAAGATGGGCCAATACCTCAGGGAGTCGTTAGCGGGATGGGAACAGCTGGGGGATGTAGAAAAACAGTGGGAAAAACTGAAAGGGGATATTTTAAGGGCAACCAACCTTTTTGCTAAAATGGTAAATAAAGGTAAAAGGAAAAGAAGGCCGCTTTGGCTTTCGAAAGAAGTAGCTGAAAAGGTGACGAAAAAGAGGGAGGCCTTCATGAAATACAAGAGATCACAGAGAGAGGAAGACAGGCATCTATATTTGGAAAAACGTAGAGAAGCTAGCAAAGTAGTCAGGAAAGCAAAGATTCAAACAGGGAGGAGTAGCCTAGTGGTTGGGGCAAGGTACTTCAGGCCGGAAGGTCGGGGGTTCAAATCCCACTAGAGGACAGAAACCTTGGGCCGGAAGGACTGGGGTTTCTAGTCTCACAGATGCTCCTTGTGGTCTTGGGAAGCCACTTAACCCTCCATAGCCCATGTTCCCTGTAAGTATTAGTGTATGTGTCTCATATCCCCATGTGTTAAATGTATCCCCCAATTGTGTTGTGACCACTTTGATTGAAGGATAAGGTGGTATACAAAACTGTCTAAATAAATAAAAAGAGGAGGAAATAGCCAATGCAATAAAATGGGGGGATAAGACATTTTTCAGATATGTTAGCGAGAAGAGGAAGGGCAAAAGTGGTATTGTCAGACTCAAGGGCACAGGGGAGGAATATGTAGAAGCTGATGAGGATAAAGCGGAATTGCTTAACAAATATTTCTGTTCTGTGTTCACCGATGAAGAACCAGGAACAGGACCTCAGAAAACACCCACAAACAGGAACAGAAGCGAGGGGCATCTTGAACAATTTTCAGAAGACTGTGTTCATGAGAAACTAACTCAATTTAAAGTAGACAAAGCAATGGGACCGGATGGGATACACCCTAGAATACTGAGGGAACTTGGGGACATTCTAGCAGCTCCACTGACTGACCTTTTCAATGCCTTATTGGAGTCAGCAGTGGTGCCAAAGGACTGGAGAGAGGCTCATGTGGTGCCTTTACATAAAAGCGGAAGTAAGGATGTGGTTGAAAACTACAGGCCAATTAGTTTAACTTCGGTGGTGAGTAAATTATTGGAAACATTGCTGAAAGAGAAAATAGTGAGGTTTCTGGAGTCCAGCAGATTACAGGATCTGAGGCAGCATGGATTCACCAGAGGCAGGTCTTGTCAGACAAATCTGATTGATTTCTTTGACTGGGTGACCAGGGAGTTGGCCGAGGGAGAGCCCTAGATGTGGTGTATTTAGATTTCAGTAAAGCCTTTGACACCGTCCCTCACAGGCAACTTATAAACAAACTGAGCACCCTAGGGATGGACCCTAAAGTTACTGTTTGGGTTAGAAATTGATTGAGTACAGGTAAATGGAGCTCACTCTGAGGAGAAGGAAGTAACCAGTGGTATGCCCCAGGGATCTGTCCTTGGTCCGATTCTTTTTAACATCTTTGTTAGTGATATAGTAGAAGGGCTATCAGGTAAGGTTTGCCTCTTTGCGGATGATACCAAAATCTGCAATAGAGTAGACACCCAGGAAGGTGTAGATAATATGAGGAGGGATCTAGCTAAGCTTGAAGAATGGTCTAGAATTTGGCAGCTGGGATTTAATGTTAAAAAATGCAAGGCCATGCATTTGGGCTGCAGCAATCCAAGGGAGCAATATAGTATAGGGGATGAAGTACTTTTGTCCACTAAAGAAGAGCAGGACCTAGGCGTGGTTGTGTCTGATGATCTTAAAATGACTAAACAGGTAGAAAAAGCGACAGCAAAAGCTAGAAGGATGCTTGGGTGCATACGGAGAGGAATGGCTAGCAGAAAAAAGGAGGTGATAGTGCCTCTGTATAAGTCTTTGGTGCGACCTTATTTGGAGTATTGTGTGCAGTTCTGGAGACCGCACCTTCAAAAGGATGTGAACAGGATGGAGTCGGTGCAGAGGGTGGCTACTAAAATGGTTAGTGGTCTTCATTATAAAGCATATGAGGACAGACTTAGGGATCTTAATATGTACACCTTAGAGGAAAGGCGGGATAGAGGTGATATGATTGAGATGTTTAAATACGTCCGTGGCATAAATGCACGGGGGAGAGCCTCTTTCGATTGAAAGCAAGTTCTGCTATGAGGGGACATGGGATGAGGGTGAAAGGGGATAGATTCAAGAGTGATATGCAGAAATATTTATTTACGGAAAGAGTGGTGGATCCATGGAATAGTTTCCCAGTGGAGGTGGTAGAGATGAGGACAGTATCTGAATTCAAAATAGCATGGGACAAACACAGAGGATCTCTAAAGAAAAAAAGGGGACTGTTGTAGATGTTGATATGGCAGGATAGACTAGACAGGCCATGTGGTCTTTTTCTGTCCTCATTTTTCTGTGTTTCTATGTTCCTATTCTATCTCCAGGTCTCCTATGGACAAGGTAAGGTTACTTCTACTTGTGGCCCTGATTGGCAGAAGGAGCGTATGGGTGCAGTAAAGGATCCACAACAATGAAAAGGATTACCAAGATGTGAAAACCTAAATGAGAAATTTAAACATAGAAAAATAATGGCTGATAAAAATTATATGGTGTATCCAATCTGCCCTTTCATTCCCATTACTAAGCTTTACAGTCACTTTTTTCTCTTAAAGATCCTCTGTTTTTGTCCCATGCCTTCTTGAATTCAGACACTGTCCTCATCTCTATCACCATCACCTCGATTGGTAGGCTATTCCATGCATCTACCACTTTTTCCATAAAACATATTTCCGTAGATTACTCCTGAGTTTATCCGTTTCACTTTCATCCTATGCCCCTCACTGCAGAGCTTCCTTTCAATTGAAAGAGGCTCTCCTGCACATTTATGCCATGGACGCATTTAAACATCATTATCATATCTCCCAAATCCTGTCTTTCTTCCAAATCATACTGAGATCTTTAAGTCTGTCCCCATAAGTATTATGGCAAAGACCGCTGACTATTTCAGTAGCCACCTCTGCACCGACTCCATCCTGTTTATATCCTATGGACCTGACTCTTTAAAGCAACTTGCCCGGATTCTGCATTCCTCTCTCCCCGCATGCACAGAGCCGCTGTGCGGGGAAAGCAGGACAGGGTGGCAGGGGGACGGAGCGTGGGTGGGCCAGGCACCAGGACATACAGGGCTGATTCAGGTCATGGCCCTGTATGCCCATGCAGCACTGGGAGGTCGCCCAGCTTATTCCACCTTGGAGGTGGAATAAGGGCGGGGCACTCCTTCCCTCTGCCTGGCAGCCCCCCCAGGAACAATGGCGCAGTTGAGGGTGAGTCCCCACCACCTGATCACAGCCCTGATAGACCCCAGTGAAGGTCAGGTGGTGGGAAACTTGGTCAGGGGGGTACTGGGCCTGCGGGACCGGAGAGGGTCTGACCATCCTGTCGCCTGGACATCTCCTGCAGCTGCTGAAGGGACATGCTGGGCCGTTTCAGGGCCCGATCCTGCACCCACGGGAATGTGTTGTTCCTGAGGTTCAGAATTGGGTCCTAATGAGCCCGTCCTGTTTGGGGTGTCCTTCTGAGATTGGGCTCCATGTGTCTTTATAACTTGTACTAGGACAAATTAGGGGTAAAATAAGAGGAAGTGCAAATGTACAAAGGTACAATACACACAAATGTGTGTACTTTAAAAATCTGCATGCAAATCCTGACTGCCTGCACTCACCCAAACTCCACCCCAGAACAGGACTACACCAGAGTCACATACTGCACAAGTGCAAGTCTTCCTGCACCCGCGAGCTAATTTTACAACAAACGTTTTACAAACATATGCTGGACTATACATGCACTAATGTCATTATAAAATTGCCCGCTATATGGCCACAAGTTAGCCACTCAAAGTAGGCTGGGGTTAAAGGTATTCCTGGGGTAGGGCTTAAAGCTGCTCTCTAGATAACTTTAAACATGACATGGAGAAATAGCAGGTCTAACTGTATATGGTTAAGTCACCCATATAAATTTACAAATGTATATTCAGTGGCTATATATAGACCTACTTCAATTTCATACTCCCACTCGCTCAATTCGTTCAATTCACATCAACCGTCTTCACCTCCCATCTCCGCCATGTGCCCACCTACAATCCACACGTTCCTCTGCCTTCTTCTTTATCGGCCCTGCTTACTGGAACTCTCTCCCCCTTTCCCTCAGACTCGAACAACATTATCCTACTTTCAAAAGAGATCTGAAAACACATCTTTTCTCCACCGCTTTTGACCTCCCCTCCCCTTTTGTGTGATTTCCCTATCCTCCTCTCTCCTGCTTCCCTCTCTCCTTACCCATGCCTAGTTAAGTGTCTTGAGTGTCTTGAGTGCTTTCCTGTCATACTTTGTAACTTCCTTTCCTTTTCCGGCCCATTGGCCTTCCTGTATATTGATTGATTTTTGTAAACCGCCGTGCTCTAACTGGAACAGCGGTATATCAAGCTAAATAAACATAAACATATATTTATACGTTTACTGCTGCTGGATATGATTATAATTTTATATGGATAATATATCTGTATGAAGTTCTATGGCTGGCAGCTGGCTGAATATTTGTTTCAATGAATCTTGGGACTTAGCTCAAAGCATTATGGTCTGCATGTATGTCCCACAGAAAGAGGATTTATGTTCTGAAAAAGTTGAATGTGACCGATTTGACTTTTCCTGGTAAATGTTTCCTTTCTCAATGGAAGAGCTGGTTTGCATAGTAGAGAAAGGAAGCGCAAAGATTATGCTGGTTCACTGATTCTGTGGTGACCTGCCTTCTCTCCTTGAGTGGTGGAAGCATGTGTGAGCAGGGACAGGACTCAGAGGCAGGCTGCTACTTTCCAAGGACCCACACCTGTAGCCAAGTCCTGAAGGCAGTTTGATAGAGCTGCCCCTGGAAGAATCAGACTCAGTTGGATCTCTGAGTGAGTGAAACAATGAAGGAGAAGAGAGAAAGAACCAAATATTAAGCTAGAAAAAGGGAAGGAAAGAAGGGAAGAGAACCAGAGATCAAGCTACAGGAAGAGAGAGAGGAGAAATCCAAGGATTAAACTGAGGAGAAAGGCAGATAGAGAAATATTGCTTTACTATGAACCTGTTCCCAGTGGATTCCCATCAGTAGTTTATGCTTACATGGCTCTCTTAAAACCTAATTTGCATAATTTTGGCATCTTACTATCGGGTGTCTCTGGAGTCTCTATTTAAACGTATGATTTTGATCGCACAATTCTTACAGGTATTTAAGATGCACTGCCTTCTGAAACGTTTATACGAACTATTACTTTATTAGTACCATCATTTTTCTAACTCACAGAGAAATTTGTTTTCTTCCATCTATGTAGTGGCAAGATTATCACGCCATAGAGGACCAAAGTGTCTCTTCGCTTTAAACAGCACTTCGGTGCACAATTTAGTGAGTAGCGCACATATGCTTGCCATGTTTGCATCTGAAATAGTTTTCTGCTGCCCTGCATCTATTTTGTGGTGTTTTTGAAAAATGTTTTTAATGTTATTTTTATATAGTTGTTTTTATTTATTTATTTGTATTTCTTTGGTCTTAATTAATTTAATATGGGTGTCATATTTAAGTTTTTTAAGTACCTTATGTATAAGTATGATTTTAAAGTGCCTGATTTTGATTTTAATTTAATTTTGCAATGTATTTTTATGTATTTATTTAATTATGCTCCGGTTGCTCTTTGGGTATTTCTTAAATATATGATTTTAATATTTTGGTTTTCCTTTTTATAAGTAACTCTCCCCCTGAGGAAGGCGTCAGCCGAAACGCGTTGGGGACCTTCAATAAAGCACCCTTTAAAGCCACTGTGGTCATCGTTTGCTTCTGCTCGTTGTGCACTCTACATTTGTCTGCAGGAGTTTTGCTCTCCTTGTGCCTTGTCTTCAGATAAATAAAGCCAGCCATAGTCAAAACCAAGTCCGAACCAAAAAACAACAGTGAACTCAGAGTTAAGAACCATGCTCACTCCATTGAGTCTCCAGCTTGCAGACCATGCTTAAGACCAGCAAGGTAGTCCAGCAGCACCACCAGATCCTCAAAAGTTTTAGTAGTGCTATTGATAGTAACCTGCATTCACACCAGGCAAAACAGTCCAAACATGGCATCTGCAGCCTTCAGCCTCAGTCTCAGATCCAGAAATTGCTTACGCTGCTGTGTCACAGAATTTGCCATGTCCGGTACAAACAGCAGCCACTGACCAGGACCCTGACAAATATTTTGGCCCGAGCAGCCTGGAGAATCTGAAGCACATGTTGAAACTGCAAAACGTTTGCTACTAAAGGCCACGGGGCCCGACTATTGGCCAGAGAACAAGATGGCACTCAATGGGCCTGCTTGAGCTAAAGTGGCTGTGAGAATTCAAGGCCTAACCACTTAGGTATATTGACCTCCGAAAGCTTTAACATGTCCACACCTTCCTGACTCTCTGGAAGCCCCAATAGCCTGATGTTGCTGGGCTGATTGCGGTTTGCAAGATCCTCAATGTCCCATTGTAGAAAGTCAATCTTGGCCAGCTTCCACTCCAAATCAGAAACTCTGATCTTGATGGCTCTGACATGGTTCTCTTTTACTAGTAGACACTCTTGGAAGCAGCTAGCTTTTACACAACCATTGCAAGTTCTGCTTGAATCTCACTCGTGACTTCCAAATTCAATCACTGCATCCAGTAATGGCAAAGGAGGGAACGGCACCATTTTCGAGGAGATGATGGGTTATGCTTGAGGTGCTTCACTGCTGATGGCAATACGAATGTCAGTTCCAATCTCCCAGACTTTCTGGATGCCATCCACACTGCCAAGAAACATCAACAATCGCTCAGAAATGGACTTAGAAATTGTTAGTACAAGGCTAACTACTTTCAAAGAAAAGGCCCTCCAAAAGCTAAACACCTACCCAGGCCACCAGAAGCTGTGCAGTCCCTCCGCTTCAGAGAGAGAGGAGGAAGAGCAGGAGATGGAGCTGATGTTTCTGGAGGTGCCCCAAAGCCCTGGAAGTGAGGATCTGGATAGCACCCAGCAGCAGGGGTGGGAGTCCATGGTGGAGAGGGACCAACAGCAGGAGGTGATGGGGTGGGGCTGGAGAAGCGCGAGGCACTGGCATAGGAGGTGCATGTCCCAGAGAAGGGGGAGATAGCAGATGAGGTGGAGCCCCCGGAGGAGGGGGATGTCCAGGAGGAGATGGCTAGACAGCAGCAGCAGCACTTTAGAAAAAAAAGCTGAGGAAAGATCATGCCTGAGTTCAGCTTAAATTTTAAAAAAATCCTGCTGCAGCTCCTGCTCTTTGCTGCGATTGGGACCACAACCGCATTGGACAGTCCCCAAAATGCACTGCTCAGCCTGCCTGATGTTTGCAGCAGCACTCAGCCATGATCGAGCAGCTTTACTTGGGGAAAATAAAACCAATTTTATTGCCACTGACAGCCCGGTTCCAGCTGAGCCCTGAACCTGCCCTCAGACTGCCTTTGCCCACAGTTCAGGACCCCTGCAGTCCGTTAATTATTTATTTGTTCATTTTTAAGGCATGAGCTACAAAATACCCACCCCCTCTGACACGATGTGATGCGTCAGAGGGGGAGGGGCATTTGCAGTCTTTCCAAGCACAGAGCCGCAAAGACCTGTGCCTTTTTCTTTTGTATTTCAAGTCTGAGGCCCACCGCTCCCATTGCTGCAAACACAGGAAAGGCAGCAGTGGGGGAGACTGCCACCAGGATTATCTTTTTTTTATTTGTTTTTGGGGGTTTTTAGGAAACATGAGGCGGCTGCCACTGGCCTGTTTTGGGGGACATTTTTTGCCGCTCCAAAACTTTGCTGCTTGAGGCAACCACCTCACCCTGCCTCATGATAGAACCTGCCCTTGACTGTTGGAAACGGGATACTGGGCTTGATGGACCCTTGGTCTGACCCTGTATGGCATTATCTTATGTTCTTATGAAAGATACACATAGGTGGTGAACAAGAGAACAAGAGGCATCAGGAACCAAAAGTCTCGAAGAGGTGGGTTTTTAAGTCTGGAATTCAATAGCACTAGAGAAGGAGCCTGATGCACTGACTCAGGTATTTTGTTGCAGGCATATGGAACAGCAAGGTGGAATGAAATAAGTCTGGAGTTATCAGTGGCAGAGAAGGGTACAGATAAAAGAGATCTGTCAGAAGACCAGAGTTCCTGAGGAGGGGAGTAGAGTGAGATAAGAGAGGAGAATTTTTCCTTACCATTGCCCTAGATATATCCTACTCCCAAGTAGACTGTAGCACTTAAATATAACAAAAACGGAGACGGAGGGAAGGTCTCAGAACAGCGGGCATCAACCAAAGACTGAGGAAAAGTGTGTTTTCAGCTTTCCCTTTGAAGAAGCATTGAGAAGGGATTATCATGATTAAGAGAAGTCATTTAGATATTTTTTGATAAGCTGATTTTCATTTTTGATATGAGTTCTTTATTGTGTAACTGTGTTTAATACAACTTGCCATGAAGCTGTGTTTAATATAATAATGGTGAGGTCGGTCCTTGATGTAATAGGGCTTACAGAGCGAAAGCTTTCCTCAGTCTTTGATTGATGCCCGCTGTTCTGAGACCTTCCCGCTGTCTCCGTTTTTGTTACATTTAAGTGCTTCAGACATCCCTAATCTTTTTTCTTTTATTGGTACGAATGGAGTGATTTTTTTGTTTTGATAAGAGTTTTCACTCTGAAAGTGACCTTTTGCTTTTTGACTAGACTGTAAACTTTTAGGAGAAGGCTCTGTCTCTTACATGTCTCTATACAGCACTGTACGTCTTGTAGTGCTATATAATTGATAAGTACTAGTAGTAGTATTTTCTGAGGGGTCACATTGAAGTCTTTGGTCTACCTCGGCATCTCGCTGGAAAAGAAAGTAGTGAGGGAGGTGTAATTAGATGGAAGTTAGAAATGCACATTTGTTCCAGTCTGTGTATTGGACCAAAATTCTATGAAATCCACAAGCTATGTACAGGGCCGGATTTACCTATACGCCATCTACGCCGTGGCGTAGGGCCCACAGCTGACAAGGGCCCACAAACATTGTAAATTCTTAAAATTCATTTAAAAAAAAAAAACGCTGGCTGCTGCCGCGGCAGCATGGACTGTCCCGCGGGCCCCCCTCTGCTGCCGCGGCAGCATGGACTGTCCCGCGGGGGCCCCCTCCCTCCGTAAATTGTGTTCTCTGAGGAGACGTTAAGTGCACGAGGGGGGCGTGCGCGCGAAAGAGGGAACGAGCGTGACCGGAGCTGTCCCCGGCGGGCCCCACTGTCGTCACCATGACGTCGACAGCGCCGCAGCAGGTGCTCGCGGAAGATTCGCGCCGCTTCAGCATGCTCTCCTGGCAGCAGGTGCAGAGACTGGACGCTATCCTGAACGAGAGCATACCCGTGCATGGCCGCGGCAACTTCCCCACGCTCGCTGTGCGCCCTCGGCAGATCGTGCAGGTGGTTCGCAGCTGTTTGATGGCTAAAGGCATTGCTGTTCATAATGTGAGACTCAATGGCTCTGCAGCCAGCCATGTGCTACATCACAATAGTGGACTGGGCTACAAGGATCTTGACCTCATTTTTGCAGTGGACCTTAAGAGTGAAGATGCCTTTCAGATGGTGAAAGATGTGATCTTGGACTGCCTGCTAGACTTCCTGCCAGAGGGTGTTAACAAGGATAAGATCACTCCCATGACCCTGAAAGAAGCTTACGTTCAGAAACTTGTAAAAGTGTGCACAGAAACAGATTGTTGGAGCCTTATTTCTCTTTCCAACAATAGTGGTAAGAATGTGGAGCTCAAATTTGTTGACTCTCTGAGAAGGCAATTTGAATTCAGTGTGGATTCCTTCCAGATTATTTTGGACTCCCTGTTGCTGTTTAGTGAGTGTTCAGAAAATCCCATGTCTGACAACTTCCACCCTACAGTCACTGGGGAAAGTGTGTATGGTAACTTTGAGGAAGCAATGGATCATCATCTAAAATGCTTTTCATCGCAGAGGGGCCTGAATCATTTAAGAAAGATTTTTGCCAACACAGCCTCCAAAATGATGGATTTCACAGTGAAATTGTGATCAGGGAGGGAGGGGGGGGGGGTTGGATTTTGAGGGAGGTCCTGAAAATCATGAAAAATATTTGCACAGTAGGATCACAAAAAACCATGAGGTGTAAACAATAGTTAATACTAACAACAATAATAATAATTTTGTATTGTGATTTTCATTCTTTACAAATACATTTACTTAAAAAAAATAAAAAAAAGAGAGGCTCCTCCTAATCTGAGGCCCAAGCTGCAGTTTTTCTAGTTTATATGTAAATCCAGCCCTGACCAGGACCTAATTGGCACTCAGTGGGAAATTTTTAAAATTTCCCCCTTAATTTTTATCACATTTTTAAATGAATATATAAGGATGGAAATAATATGCACTCTCAACCATTTTCTCTATCTGCAGTGGCTGGGTATTGGGAGAGTAAGTGGGGATTGAGGATGGAGGGGTAAAATTTGAGTGGATGAAATAGGAATAAGGAAAGAGCAAAAGGAGAAAGATTAGTATGTTAAAGCAGATGTAGAGAGAGAATGGAAAAAAACTAGAAGAGAGAAGAAAGGACAAATGGACAGCAGACGATGGAGAGTTAGCAGAAGACACGAAGAAACCAGAAGAAAGTGGCTGGAGCAATTGCAGCTGAAAAAATTGCACAAAAGGTAGAAAAATATCTCTTTATTTTGAATTTATTAATTGGAATATGTCAGCTCTGGTAAATGTGCATCATTAACGTCTGCGCTTTGTTTAGTACAAGAGCAAATTAATGTATAATTTTATTTCTACAGTGTTGTACATTCCAAGTTTGGCTTTTGGGATTCCCAGTTTAATTATTGTCTTCCTGTTTCTAAATTGTGATTACTTGTTTGGTGATGGTCTATGTTCTGCATGTGTAACTGAGCTGGTGTTCTGTTTATATAATTCCTATTTGACATTGCCACTTGTTCTCTTTCCCTAGTAGGTCATGTATTGTTGTTCTCTGAAATGTATTGGTTTAATATTTGCAGTGTTGCCTTTTGATTGGTAGAGTATGGTGCTTTGTGAGTCCTGGTAGTGCTGTTAGGATACGGCGGGTTTGCTATGGGTTCTAAATGGGCAGTGTTTGTAGTAGTTCCTAATGTGTCTGGCAGTTGGCACTGGATTATAGTAATGTAGAAATCTTTTAGTCTTTCTTTATCCATACACTCATTAAGAGGCACGTTTACTAAAAGTTACTATATGGTAATATTATGCAAATATTTATGCAAATGAGGCCCCGCACCCCCCTTGGGCCGCCCCTGCTGGGGGCCCACAATTTTTGTTGGCGTAGGGCCTCACTCAAGGTAAATCCGGCCCTGGCTATGTAAGTAATTTATTAAATAAGACATCGCAATAACATAATCAGGGCAGAATGCAGGGTTTATAGTGATGTTAAAGAGCCTATCTCATCACAACAAGGCTTTTTAGTGGCATGACAAAATACTTTAATTTGTAAGCTGCTGTTCATTGTTCATTGTGGTAACTCAGGGGTAGATGTGACACAGTTTTTCAGATCTTTGTGGGAATACTGCAACATTTGCTTTTTGGTTAGGAGGGGCAAAAAAAGCAACCTCCATTCCTGACTCCAAATGCTCTAGTTGCTGGTGCACTGTAGAGCAAAAAGTTAACTGGACCATCGTCCTGTGATCCCTTTCCTTTCTGCTGCTGCCTATGACTTTACACTTTAATGTGCACATAAGAAGTGTTAAAAAATAAATTGACTAGTTTTCCAGCCTTTGTTGTGTGCCTCTGAATTATTCCTGCAGAAGAGATAAAATCAACTCCCCTCCTGTTCTCTGCAGGCCGCCTCAGGGGGAAGCTGAGCTAGTAAACTGAACGGCTATTTTCATTTTCCTTGGATTGGTGGCACTGGCCACTAGATTTGGAGCATGAACCCTGTGTCTATATCTAATGACAAGCCTAAATGTCCGTGTCTAACTGTGAGAAATGAGATGTTCACGTGAAGTGAGTGTGTCAGGAAAGGAAAGTTCAAGGCAAGCTTTGCTTCACTTAGCAAAAATGATATAATGATCATTCTCTTTGCTTTTATGATTCTCCGGCAGTCCTTCTGGCTCCAATATCAATATTCTTATATCCATTATCCTTGTTCTACATCAGTGATGTCTGCTTTTTGAATTACAGACCCAAGGCCATGAGTCCTGTAAGCAGGGCCTCCTTTACCACTTATGGGCAAACCTTTGAGGATCGGACCCTTTTATTTTTCCAACATTAACCCCATTCCCATCTAAGAAATAGAGAAACTTTATACTATTTTAGTTGAATAATATTTATTTTAAAGTAATGCCTGTACATATTTGAGTGATCATTGATAAGAAAGATTGCCAATACACACAATCTCTTGCTTTCTCTGTGTCCCCTCCCTACCCTCACTCACACATGCTTTTGCTCTACCACTGTCCCTACCCCTAGACAGACACACACATGTGCGCTTTCTTGCTCTCTTATCTCTCTGCTCCACCCACCCCCATGCTTGTTCTCTTGCTCTGTCCCAATTCCTGATCTCCTCTGCCTCACACATAATCTCTTGCTCTTTCTTCTGTTTGTCCCCACCCTCACCCAATCTTTTGCTGTCCTCTCGCTGCCCACTCCCACATCCAGATATTCTCCAGTCTTCCAGTGCCTTCCCTTATTCACTCACTCTTGATCTCATACACACCTGCACATGCTCTCTCCTCACCCCACAAAATATGAACATACTCTCCAGCTCTCTGCCTCCCCATACACATTCAACACTCAGTGTCCCTCTCATACACAGCTACGGCCTACATACAGCCTCCTATTGCTTTCTATGTGCCCCTACCCTCACTCATTTACTCTATTGCTCTCTTCACCCCATGCTTTCCCCAATTCTTCATCTCCCCAGGCACCTATTTTCTCAACCCAGTCCTCACGACGTACATACCACAAGCTGCCAATCTGGTTTTCAGAATATCCACAGAGAACAGAATGCGTTGAGCCTCTTCCACGAAGATATGCATTACCAAACTCAGCTAACCAGGAAGCCACTGACATCCTCAGTTGCTTCTTGGGTTTTGCTACCTGCACTGAAGCAATTTTAAAGCAGAGGAAGGAGGACACGATCCATGAAACTAGAAAGCATGTACAATATCTTAGGAATCTCTAGGAAAAACAGAATCTCTCTCAAATAATCCTGAGAGAAGCCAGCATGTTTATGAATTCAAGCAAAAAAAATCTCCTGCAAATCTTGCTTTAGAGTCTTAAGTAGGAATTGCAGGCAACTGTCTCATCTTGTCTCATGATTGAGTTGGCCTTGGAATTACTCCATGCTGTTACTAGCTCAGCCTGCTAAGGACCTTGACGGGTCTCTTCTCAGTCAGCAAAGTGAGGGCAGAAAAGACTAGGGCAACTCAAGTTTCAAAAGCATTTGATATATCACGCCTTCTAAAACTATATCCAGGTTTGGCAGCGGCCTTCTGATTAAAGATACCAGAAACCTGAAGTTCCCATGCCATATTTGTTGTTTGGTTTTGATTATATTTTCAGATATATGCCCTCTACAGACGTGGCATTACCAGTGTAAGAAATAAATAAAACAAACAAGCCTATTGATTTCTATGAAGCCCATAAGTGCAAAGATAACTGGTCATTCCCAAGGCATTAAACCGATGTGGATTTATTTTATTGTTTCTTCTGGCACATCCTCCAACAATCTTGTCATCATCCCGTTATAAATGAATGAAAAGCCTGATGTGAACTGTGCCTGCTGAGAATACTAACTTAGGACCCTCTAAGAGGTAGCTTAGTGCTTCTTAAAAAGGCTCTTATTAACCATATAGAAGAATATTTGTGCCAACATAGAAGATAGATGAAACAGAGTATAGCGTATTAGCTATGGTTCCTACAGTATGTGTAACTGGCAGCCTGTTTCCCCAAAAGGAGAGATGTGTGTACAGCGTTTGAGTGGCACTTGATCCCTCACAGGATCTGTATGCTAAGAGGAGCATGGTGTAGGGACACATCCAAAATGGGGCTGTTGCAGTGATGTAATGGGGTAGATTGTAACCTCTAGTCAAAAGAGGTCAGGGGGTCTCCTTTCTCCACCCAACTAGTACATAGCCAGGACCCAAGGAAAGGATTTGCTGGACCTTGAATTAAGGGACCACTAGGCCAGGGAATATCTGGGTGATCAGGGAGTTGGACTGAGGGAGAGCTCTAGATGTAGTGTATTTAGATTTCAGTAAAGCCTTTGACACCGTTTGGCACAGGTGACTTATACACAAGCTGAGCACCCTAGGGATAGACTCTAAAGTTACTGACTGGGTTAGAAATTGGTTGAGTGGGAGGCGACAAAGGAGAAGAGAGAAGGAGGAGAAGGAGGTTGCCAGTAGTGTGCCGCAGGTATCTGTTCTTGGTCCGATTCTGTTTAACGTCTTTGTTAGTGATATTGCGGAAACACTGTTGGGTAAGGTTTGCTTGTTTGCAGATGATACTAAAATCTGCAATAGAGTAGACACACAGAAAGGAGTCAATAACATGAGGAGGGATCTAGCTATGCTTGAAGAACGGTCTAGAATTTGGCAACAGAAATTTAATGCTAAAAAATGCAGGGTCATGCATTTAGACTGCAAAACTCCAAAGGAGATGTACAGTGTAGGGGGTGAGATACTTCTGTCCACGAAAGAAGAGTGGGACCTTGGCGTAATTGAGTCTGACAATCTTAAAGTAGCTAACAGAAAATGAGACTGCGAAAGCCAGAAGGATGCTTGAGTGTATAGGGAGAGGAATGACCAGCAGAAAAAAGGAGGTGATAATGTCTCTGTATAAGTCTCTGGTGCAACCTCATTTGGAGTATCGTGTGCAATTCTGGAGACCACTCCTTCAAAAGGAAATAAGCAAGTTGGATTCGCTGCAGATGGTGGCTACTAAAATGGTTAGAGGTCTTCGTTATGAAGCATATGAGGACAGACTTAAACATCTTAATATGCATACTTTAGAAGAAAGGCGGGATGGGGCAATATGATAGAGACATTTAAATACCTCTGTGCCATAAATACACAGGAGGGTCTCTTTCAACTGAAGGCAAGCTCTGCTATGTCGGGACATAGGATGAGAGTGAAAGGGGATAGATACTCAGGAGTAATATGTGGAAATATTTCTTTATGGAAAGAGTGGTAGATTAGTGGTAGAAGAGTGGTAGAATAGTCTCCTAGTGGAGGTGGTGGACATGAGGACAGTATCCGAATTCAAAAAAGCATGGGAGAAACACAGAGGATCTCTAAATATAAAAAGGGGACTATTGTAGTTGATACGGAAGGGCAGACTAGATAGGCCATGTGGTCTTTTTCTGCTGTCATGTTTCTATGGTTCTATCTGGGACAGCAGAAGTGAATCCTGCAAGAAGCCCTCACCCTGTTGGTTGACACCAAGGCAAAAGGAAGGTGCCTGGACTCCACAGTGAGGGGTTGCTGGGTTAGAGGTTGCCTGGCACAGAGGATAGGAGTATCACAGAGGGCCTGTGTCCTACAGAGCCCAAGAGGGAATCGAGGAGAAAAGCACCAAGTCATACAGATACAAAGAAGAATGTCAGAGAAACAGTGATAGAAGTTCAAATTAAGGGTCCACCAGCAACAGATTCTGAAAGGGTCCCCAAAGCAGGAAGGGTCCATTTTAAAAGATCTGGGAAAGCCTGCAAATATGTCCCCCTTCCTCCTTGGGTCCCCCTGCACTGCAAGAGCTGCTTGGGCAGAATTTATGCCACTGCAGAGGAACCAGAAGTAAGAAAAAGGTACAGAGACCTAGTTAGTCACTGAAGATAAAGGAGAAGACTAAGGCTACCCTACAGGCTTTTGCTAGCAGATTTAGTTTTGATAAATAAATTGTCAGGTCAATTTTCAGCTGCTTTGGCAGATAAATAAAATATGTATATTCAGTGCTGCCATCTGGATAGCAGCTAGAGTTGAATATACATAGTTCAGTCAGTACCAGAGCTATTTGGATAGTGGTGATATTTATTCCACTATCTGAATAACTTAGGACAGTCTTTTAGCTGCCCTGAGTTATCTGGATTGTCTATGTGGATAGTGGATTAAAAGCACAGCTATCCGGAAAATACCTTGCTGATGCAGTGTGTCTGAAACCATTAGAAACTTTTCATTTTATATTGACAGTTCAAGGTGGCTTTTTCTTTGTGTTGAGCTCACACACCAGAGCTGGATCATGAACGTTTTTTATTTCCCTGAATGTATAATCCATGATACAGGCAACAAGCTGAAACAAGGCCATGTTGAGTCTTTTAACTGGTGGTTGTGTCAATAAAGCCTTTTCAGAACCATTTTCTCCCGTGGACTCCTGGCACCTTCACTTCTGTTTGCGTCTTCCACCAATATTTTGCTCAATGCAGCATCAGCATCTAGAGAGCTTGGGAGCAGAGTTGAAGATTGCTTTGTTTGGCCCTTCTAAACAAAAATATGTACCCTTGCCCCTGGGAGCAAGTGTGAGAGGGAGATGGAAGATGGTAGGCAACTGAGGGGTGAAAAGGGGGAGACAAGACGGGAGAGTGAGGGGAACAGTTAAAGCTAACTGAGTAGATGGAAAGGCAAAGAACAGAAATGGAAAAAAAAGATGAGTGGAAAAGATCAATGTTAGAGACAGAGGTGAAGAAAAAAGGAAAAAACAGAAGAAATTGGAGACCTTGGAAAAGAACTTAGAAGATCAACAAAAATAAAATGAAAAAGACTAGCTCAAACAACAAAGGTAGAAAAGTGTTTCACTTTCAGTTTTTAGTTATTGGAATATGTCAGCTCTGGGAATGTGCATTTCTTATATCTTTGTATTTTGCACAATGTAGGCAGAAATGCTTTTTCTGTTTCTTATTTTCCAGTGTTAAGCTACATGCAGAACCTGGCTTCCTGGAGTTTCCATTTCAATTTGTGTACATGAGTTTCTAATTTGCGGTCCCTTATTCTGCATTAGGTATTGTGCATGTGTGACTTATGAGTTAATTTACTAATACCTATTTTTTGTGTAGGGATCTGGCTGGGTCTGGTTTTCTAGTAGGAGGTGTATTGGTGATCTAGAGTCTGATGGAATCTTTGCAGTGTTGCCTTTTCATAGGTATATTGTGGCTGTTTAGCCCTATGTTGTGAGATGGCAGGTTTGCTTCATGGGTTCTTCCAGATCAATATCTGATAAAACATCTGAGTAAGAACTTGAAATGTTTAATCTAGATGTTTCAAATTATTCCTATATTCAACAGCATTATATGTATAGCTAGTGCTGCTGAATATACAGTCAAACCTCGGTTTTCATGATTAATCCGTTCAAAAAAGTCTGACTAAAACCGAAACGGACTAAAACCGAAGCAAGATTTCCCATAAGAAATAATGTAAATTCAATTAATCCGTTCCAGACACCCAAAAATATTGACAAAAAATACATTTTATAGAGAATAACTATATTTTTACATACAGAAAACAATGAGAAATACATATAAATGACTAATGAAATGGATAAATGAGCATGTAACATCACTTTTACCTTTATTGAAGACTTTTGTTGGCATATGGGACGCACTCCAGCCAGCTCCAGCTGCTCTCCCCTCCGGGGATCGAGCAATCACCACCAGCAGCGGAGGCGGGAACAGCCATCTTGGCCGTCTGCACAATCGGGGCTCCAGCCTGCCTTGTAAAAGAGAAGCGCCATCGGGCGCTGGGAGAGGGACACACTCCAGACAGCTCCAGCTGCTCTCCCCTCCAGGGATCGAGCAATCACCACCAGAAGCGGAGGCGGGAACAGTCATCTTGGCCGTCTGCACAATCGGGGCTCCAGCCTGCCTTGTAAAAGAGAAGCGCCAATAAATATGGAAGACAGTCAATCAGCAAGAAAATCAAAATAAAGAAAATCCCACTTCTGGCCACAAGATGGTGCTCCATTTTCAACTGTACGAAAACCGAGACAACGTACGAAAACCGGAACAAAATCTTGATGAAAAAAGTCAACGAAAACCGAATCGTACGAAAACCAGGGCATACGAAAACCGAGGTTTGACTGTATCAGTATAAATTTGCTGAATATATCAGTATAAATTATTACATATAGGTATAGGTATACTTATATGTAGAAGCGCCAAATATTTGCTTATACATTTGGCTCTGACAGTCTATTTTATAACTGGTTTTGGTATGTCTGAACCAAACCTAAGTTATACATATAGAGGCCAATTCAGAATGGGGCCCATCTGGTCATCCAAAATCTGGACAGGCCGGATCTACACTGGATTCTGCACCCGTGGGAGCTAGATGTTCCCGCGGGATCAGAATCAGGTGCAGAGAGCTTGGACGGACAGGACGTGCCCTGATTCTGGCCTGCTGCATGTCCAACCTGATCCCCGTCTAACCTCCCCCCAACGCCATGCAGGAGCCCTGATCCACCGCAAGCATTTAAAAATACTCTTTCCCCACTGCCCAACCCCTGATTGGGCCTGTCAAGACCAGGATCGGGAGGCGGGGATCCCCTTGCTGCTCACCTGATTGGTACTGGTCCCATCGTGCTGTCCTCCAACGTCTAACTCAGCAACCCCAGATGTACAGGACCATGACCGGGATCGGCCCTGTATGTTCAGGGTCAGGGTCCTACCTTCACCCCGCCTTCATTCCTCTTCCGGCCCTCTCCCTCCTGCCCCCATCCAAAGCTCCCAACACATCTCCTCTGTATGTGCGGGGAACTCTGGATCTGGAATCGGGCCCCAGTGTTTAGCGGGGTTGTACATCCAAACCAGACGTACATCCCCACTAAACGCTTCTCAGAATGACTCCCATAGGGGCTAAATATGGATTTGAGGCCCTGTCTAGAACGCCTGAAACTCCTCTACTCTACATATAAAGTTATATTCATATTCTGCTATACATACAATGCCACCAAATTTTTGAAAAACAAAAAGCACTTAGATATTTGACTTGTGCCAAATGTCTAGGTGCTTTTAAAATCAACCTATCACAAAGACAATAATTTTAAAAGGCATTTCTCCAGGTAAAACAGAACTTTATGCATAGAAACAGTCCTTTATAAAATTGCCAGGACTATAGATGCTTAAACGTATGAACATACAACCTATGGGGGTCATTTTAAAAGCTCTATTTGACATATGAAACAAGTATGCAGACGTCTAAATCACAGAGATGTCTCCAGAGTCATTTAACAAAATGGTTATAGAGGCGTCCCTGATGCAGGGACATTCATCTTGAATGGGAGCACGATGGGGGAGGGGGTGTCTGGGGCGTTCTGAAGACTAGATGTTTGCACCCGATTTTAGAAATAGCTGGCACATCTCTGCCCTCGTCCAAGTCTATACCTGTTCCAGGGCACGAATAGGCATCTGAAATGTGCTCATATTGCCAGTAGAACATCTGGAGGATCTAGAGGAGATGGTACTCTAATATCTCCAGTACTGCCCACAACCATACAAACAATTTATAAGCATTGGGGAAACCTGTTTTGTGGCTGCCACACTGCCGAACATCTCCGCTAGCAGAATGCCAGGCTGGAACATATTCCCTGACTGAAATACTGTTTCAGGGATATCTATGTAGCCTTCCCCAACAACATCCATATTGGGTATGTCCATGTCTCTGAAACTGTGCCCAAACTTAGATGCATCCAGCCTATTTAGAAACGTTTTCACCTGGACGTCCTAGATTGCACCAGGACATCATTTCTAAAATGTGCCTTCACATGTGCATAAGTTTATGTGACCTCAATGGAAGTATTCCATGGAGGGCTTGGATATTATATAATTTGCATGTAAAATAAACCGAGAAATTTCTGCATAAAGTGTCCACGTACTTACTGAGGGGTAATTTTCAAATGGGAATGTATGCATATCTAGCCTGTCCCCTGGTTGCCATCCTAAATACTTCTAAGGGGGAAAAGGCAGAGACCAAGAAGAAAATTTAAGGAAATAAAAAACAAATCTTATTGCTAAAGAAGTTAAAGCAGGCACATTCTAGGTATATGATTAAGACTACAAAAATATATGATTAACTCTCACACACAACTTCCCTAGCCCTCGTGATTTTCTTAGCATTAAGGATGCCTCAGTGACTGGACACAAAGAAAATATAATTAATAGCACAGTATTTCACCATACATTGGCAAGGATATTCTAGAAATAAGGAAGTTCTGAGAACTTTGGTCTCCTGATGTAAATCTAAACAAATTTCTTTTTTCTTTTATCATTTTAGTAAGATCTAGATAAATCCAGATTATTTGGTCCATAAATAAAGCCTGAGAATCATGAAAATAGAAACATAGAAACATGACAGCAGAAAAAGACCACATGTCCTATCTAGTCTGCCCTTCCATATCAACTTCAATAGTCCTCTTTTTACCTTTAGAGATCCTCTGTGTTTGTCCCATGCTTTTTTGAATTCAGATACTGTCCTCGTATCCATCACCTCCACTGGGAGACTATTCCACGCATCTACCACTCTTTCCATAAAGAAATATTTCTGCATATTATTCCTGAGTTTATCTCCTTTCACCCTCATCCTATGTCCCCTTGTAGCAGAGCTTGCCTTCAATCGAAAGAGACTCTCCTCCTGTGCATTTATGCCACAGAGGTATTTAAATGTCTCTATCATATTGCCCTATCCCGCCTTTCCTCTTAAGTATACATATTAAGATCTTTAAGTTTCTCCTCATATGCTTCATAGCGAAGACCATTAACCATTTTAGTAGGCACATAACCATATTAAAGTCTTGTTCAAAGCTAATGAGATTAACAGGGCAGCCCTGTCTTGAACATTCTGTTTGTTCTTTCTAGCAAAAATGTCATGTTAAAGTTATGTGTTGATACAAGAATCAGTCCGGATTCCCTAGTTCTTGTCTCCCACCAGGTAAAAAATAGATTTGGGAGGTCATTTTAAAAAACGTACTCGTAATTTGGATGTCTATAAACATGCATGCAGACATCCCTGGAAACATTTTATAAACAGCTTTTAAAGACGTCAATGTGGGGATTGTGCAATGGACTGAGACATCCCTGCTTGATTTCAGAAACATTGAGGACTTCTACAAACCTGTCCAAGCATAGACCCGCTCCAGGCAGCTAAGGTGCAGCCTTTGCCATTAATGCGCATGAGATCGGTGCATTAATGGAAAATTCTTAGCGGGCTTTTGTCCCTTAATGAAATAACTGACCTCATCTAGGGTGATCACCAGGGCTTTTACAGGGGTCTGCTTCTTCCACTGCCTGGCTTTATATATGCCATTGTCACCAAAGGCTCTTGAGGTCCGATCACCAGAGCTGTAGTCTCTTTTCGCCCCTGATGATATCCTGAGGTTTCTGCATGCACCACATCAGTGCACTGTTGCTACTTTCCTGGTTTGGCACAAGAATTTCTCTCCTCTGCTAGAATAGTTGTTTCTTACTGCTGAGATTGAATAGAACCACCTCTCTTTGCAGAGTTCGGGGTGATGACATTATCAAACATCGGGATCTCAAGCAAACTCCATCAACACTCCCCACTCAGTAGCAGAAGTTGGTCAGTAGGACTGAGGGAGACATCACTCCCCAGCCAATTGCTCCCTCTTTTGACCAAAATAGCTATATGGTTTGTGACTTGTAAACCCTTCAGAAGTGGCCTGACAAAGCAAACCAGTTGCTGCAGTTCTCCTAGGACAAGCAGGATGAGTCAGCCACAAGTGGTGACGTCATCCGACGGCGCCAAGACGGAAGTACTCTCCATAGCTCAGAAGGGCTTTCGCCCTTCTGAGCATGGGCCAACTGGCCCCACCCCCCTGCCCGCCCCTAGCTATCCAGTTTTTTAGTCTTCCGCCTTGCCAGCAAGACGAACTTTTCTACTCTCCACAAAAATTTGACTTTAAGAACTCTAATCCTACCTAATCGTATGTATATAGCAGTTTTTACTCGTCCTGATGTTTCCTATCTGGGAACATATTCTCTCTCCGTTGATCAGTTCTAATTGCGTTCTGTACACTTTGCAGTTTAAACTTACATTAATGCTTCCAGGCTCTGTTTCAGATTGCGGGGCTGCCCTTGGGCTCCTGTTCTTATCAGGCGCTCCCAGCTTTCAAAGTTTCTGCCACTTGCAGCAATTCCATGCAGCAATTCCTTTCTCGGATGGCCTGGTGCAGGTCGCTGCTCGCGGACCTTCTTGGGACCTCCCTACACTCCGCCAGCTCTGCCGCCGCTCTGGGTGCGCCCCCGGGCCTCCACACCAGACGCAGGCTTGGTCCGCCAGCTCGGCTGCCGCTCGGGTTGTGCCTGGAGGCCTCCAACCCGCAGTGAGCTTGGATCGTCAAGCGCGAATTGAACAACGAGCAACCAGACGAGAATCCCTGCTTGGATCATCAAGCGCGAATTGAACCACGAGCAACCAGACGAGAATCCCTGCGGCTGCTGGAGTCTCCTGTCGGAACCCCTCGACACGTGGGTGAGCTATGGTAGCGGCCATTTTCCTGCCATCTCTGGCACGAAGCCTCGCCCCCTCTGCCGGATTGGACCCTGGCTCCGCCTCTCCGCCGCAACTTCATTGGCTGGTATCGCTACGGGCGAGGCTCCTCCCCCCTCTACGCCATTGGTCGGCGCAGATCCAGGCACAGAGGTCACTCCCAGCATCTTGGGACCCCCCCCCCTCTCTCAGCTCCATGGGGTTCTCATTCGGAGGCTTCCCCAGAAAGGAGGGGCTTCTCCTCTGTCGGCGCCGATGGTTCTTCGGCGCAGGCACCCATCTGTCCGGTGACATCACGGCTCCGGGCTCCTCCCTCCTGCGGCACCATTGGCAGGCGCCAAACAATCTGCGCAGCGTTCGGCGCAACTCCAGGCAGGAAGGAGGACCGCCTTTCGTCTCTGCACGTTGCAGGACATGGTGCTTTCGGTGCTGAATCGCCCCAGGTCGGCGTTGGTCAGCGCACATCCAAGTGGGTTCAGCCCTTCAGCGGACACACCCACCATTCGGCACCGAAGGAAAATTTCCTGCTCCTTCAGCAGCGAAGAAGCTGAGTCGCGTGATGGAAAGGAGGGCGGCCAAGCGGGCTCGGTAAAACCCTTGTGAAATACACTGACTATTAATACTGGGGACATGAGTTTGATCCCCAGTGTGCCTAATGAACAAAGCTGGCTGAAGCATATCCCTTTATGCAGAGGATGTGTTGAGATTCCTGCTGAGAAGCGCTAGAAATCCTCCCCGCTTTCCCTGACAGCTCAGGTCAGACGCTCTGAATAGTAAATGGCCGCGCTGCACACTAAATGGCTGCGCTGCACACTAGCACTCAAGCCATAGCAACGTACGCTGCTGGCCCGGCCCAAAGTCTGCTTGTTTGTCCTTCTTTTCGGACAACCCTAAAGTGCTGTAAGTCATCCCACATCTGCTTCAAGTTAACCGAGAGCCCAACCAGCTCTAAGACTCTGATCTTCAGTGGCAACACGGCAGCGCAGTGCACACAGACAGTGTGTGCAAGAACAGAGGGTCACAGGTTCAAAGCCCAGCCCGGCTGGGGCTACTGCTAATCCAATCCAATCACTTAAACAGTGGTGAACCCCTGGTGCCGACAATGCTAAAGCTGATAGCACCAACAGTGATCCCTCCAGCACTAACAATTCAGACAGACTCCAGGCCACAGCCAAGGCTGCTAGCCAGAAGGATTCCTCAGGCTCCAGGGTAACACAGGGGAATGGAGCCCTGCAGGGGTGATGACCCCATCAATAAGCTCTGCCCTTGCAGTTGCCCTAAGGTCCGGTAACACTGCAAGTATGTGAACGGCGGTGCACCCCCTCATCGCGTTTTCCGTGAATGGCAGTGCACCCCTCCCCATTCAATTTATCTTGTGGGGTCCTCACATTTACTCTTCCAAAAGCTTTTTACTGGTAAATACCAGTCATCAGCGGTATGGCCACATTCGTTTCCCCTACATGTGCAGGCTAACCAAGGTTGGAGTTCAGCCTACGGTTCGAGCAACCGCTCAAAACCAGGTGCCCTCAAAGGGCGGCGGTGGGGTAGAGGCCCTGATCCTATGTCCTGGATCCTCAACCGCTGCGACCTAGACCACTGAGACACCGCGGGAATTAAATCCCCGTCCACATTACTCTTCCACTTCCCTACCCCGGCCGGAGCCCAGGGTCTGGCCAGGGCAATGAGAAAAGTAGAAAGAAAGGTCTCAGACCCTCCTCTTATTCAGATTCTAAAGGGTACAATCGGTACCGGTTCAGCAAGGGGCAAACCCCTCAGGTCAAGTTGGTGCCAGCCTTTGCCATCAATAAGCTCGGCCACTCAGTGCCTCGAAACCCTGCCAAGCCACTCAGTGGCTCGAAACCCTGCACAGCTCTACCTCAGCTTCAACACAATATGACTCATACACACTATATATATATGTGTGTATATATATATATATATATACAATTATAGCCTTGGACCACCCAACGTGAGTGGAGGAATGCAGTCCTGCTTGAGGACAGCAACCCTGGCCCGGAAGGACTGGGGTTCTAGTCCCAGTCACTCCTTGTGCTCTAGGGCAAGCCTCTCAACCCACCATAGCCCACATCCACGGTACAACAGTTGTCTGCCAACTTGTAATGCCATGCTCAATGCAATTCAGTTGTTCAATGTAAACCACACTGATGCTGACTAGCACAGCATACAAGACTTATACATATCAAGGCCATCTAGTAGCCTGACTCACCTGTCCCCTCTAACGGTGACCGACTGGGGTGTACTAACACCAGGACCCGACTGAAGGTGGGATAGGACCCAACTGATGGTGGAATAACACCACCCGGACAGCGCGAATCACTGCTGCTGACACCAGGTTGGCAAGTAGGGCACCCGGCCTGGCTCCCTAGTGCTGACATCCTAGATCGACACCGATCAGAGGTGGTCGCAGAAGCACCTGTCGTCCTGCATTGCCTAAACCAATTTCGCTCAGGGCAGATCTTCACTTTGCCCAGCATCTTGAACCCATGCCCGGGGCATGATCGATCAAGGGTTCAATCCCGCTCAAGCGCAAGCCCGCTGGTGCTCCCTAACCGTCAGCTAGTCACCTCACGCTACGGACCGTGAAAGACCAGGGGTCAGAGCTACAACTCGTCCTATCACCAGCCCTCACACTAAGAAGACATCCCTGCCCGGCATGGTAATACCGCGGCTACAGGGTGGTGCAGTGAATGCAGACGCTGTGTTCAGGAACCAATGGCCACAGGTTCCAATCCCAGCTGCGGCTCCTGCCAACCCAGTCCCCATATTTGAGCAGCAGCTGTATTTCTACCGCCACGCTGCACCAACTGGACCCCTTCCACGAACCCTTCAGTTCCTCCTCCCGCGACCGGACGTATTCTCCTGTCGTGTGGCACCCATCTGACCTGGATCTCTTTGCACCAAACGGTCCCCTCCTATGAACCACTCACTCGCCTCTCATGTAGATCGCATTAAACACCGCCCAAAGGGACCTAATAGCACACGCTACCCGGCCTTATCTGCTCTTCATTCCCTCAATCAACCACGGTGTGCGCCCCACCAGCTCATGCTAGTTGCTGCGGACACCACCCAAAGTGTCCTAGCATGGCTGCTGAGATGAAGTGGATGTCGTTGTTAAGCACGGTCCAGTTGCTGTCGACTCTTGCGACCCTCCGGGTAGCTATCCGAAATAGCCTTTGGTCTCTCTTCAGGTGGCCCTTCAGCAGCAGCAAGAGAGGGGTAGCGCAATGGTTAATACATGGACTACTGAACCAGGGGTCATGAATTCAATCCCCCAGTGGGGTTAATGAGTAAGGCGGTCTGAGGCATTACCCTTTACTATAAAACAGTGCCGCTAGCGGCATTTTCATAACCACCGTGACTGTATTGCTCCATCCCATTGCTGCCTTCTACCTTCACGGGCAAGATGCCCACCCTCTAATCACATTACCTGCGGAATGATTCCCCTCAGACCGGTCTCCTATCCCGACAACAGAGTGTCGGGAAATCACATATCCTATGGTGTACTCATTTTTGTGCACAGTCCCTCCAGGACTGAGCCGCCCCCCCAAATGAGGAGCACCCTTCGCTTCTTGGAGGAAGAGGACTCCACACCCGGGACTGCAGCACGGCCCTGTGCATCTACTAACTGAACCTCATCCCAGTCTCAGAGGCACTGCATCTGGCCCCTCATCCTGGTGGGAGCACAGCTTAGGGGAAGAGCATTTAACTACAGATCAATAGGTCCCTGGTTTGCACCCAGGTGCCCCCCTTTCCAGCTCTTCTTTCAGTGACAAAAGTGTGGTGCTTACGCACAGCCAATGAAGGTCACAAGTTGGAGTCCCAGCTGTGGTCCCCACCAACACAGTCCCCGTAATTCGCCCACCGACACGGGATAATGCCCAATGTCAGGGGGCCCCAACCTGGGCTCTTTGACTCTTCTGTTCCGGGTGCCCTTCACCAAGGAAACGGCTTACAGCAGCACCTTTCCGCCTACACTGTTAGGAGCCCCCTCCCAGCTAAAGACGCAGACCTCCCGATCCTGCACCACACTTACGTCTGTAGCCCCAACCTGGCTGTGTGAGGGTGCACCACACTTACGTCTGTAGTCCCAACCTGGCTGTGTGAGCAGTTGACCAGAGTGCGGTTGATCAGAGTGCAGATGCCAACAGAGATACGCAAGCATGCAGGGAATGAGGACACACACCCTGAATGCAGGGTATGACTGGACGGCCAAGCCCGTAGCATGACGGTGAACATCATTCCGTCCCTGCAGTGACCCACGCAGGTCGCGCCCAACACTGACCAATTTATCTCATGTCTCTCCAGAGAAAGTTCCCCAGAGTCACAAGTTCCACAAGCCTGGATCCAGCGGCAATCTCCGTGCCCCGATAACTTGCTTCGCTAATGGTTCTCGACAATCCAGAATAATTAATATTAAGAGGTGCCTCTCTTATTAGTGGTGCACTCTCGCCCCACCTGCACCGCTCGCCCCAGCACTATTGCCTGGTCTTCTTCAGACTGCCCGACAGGCCTATGTCTTGGTCATTTCACAAGTGTGTCTCACTAAGGTGCCTTCTACTGCACCCTCAGCAAGTGTGTCTTGGTTACCTCACAAGTGTGCCTTGTACTGCACCCTCTGCATGTACGTGCTTCGCGTCCTCATACCACTACGGACCTACATGCTCTGGTGGCAACATGCTGCACCACAGGCTGCCTGCTAGCCTAGCCTCTAGTCTTCCGCAGAAGTGCCTCGGCCTTCCCCCTTTCTACCACAGCTCATGGCAGCTGGGGAGGCACAACTTGTGGCTGACTCATCCTGCTTGTCCTAGGAGAAAACGGAGTTACTTACCTGTAACTGGAGTTCTCCGGGGACAGCAGGATAAGTCAGCCACACATACCCGCCCACCTCCCCTAGAAAGGGGTCGACCTCCATCCTGGTGCCCGCCTCCTAGCGGCAAGGGCTCAGCTAGGGACATACTGGATAGCTAGGGGCGGGCAGGGGGGTGGGGCCAGTTGGCCCATGCTCAGAAGGGCGAAAGCCCTTCTGAGCTATGGAGAGTACTTCCGTCTCGGTGCCATCGGATGACGTCACCACTTGTGGCTGACTTATCCTGCTGTCCCCGGAGAACTCCAGTTACAGGTAAGTAACTCCGTTGATCATGGGAATAGTCAAAGCTATGGAAGGAAACTCAAAAACTCTGCCCTTCTTCTTGGAAGACATTGCCAAGAGGAAATACAGATAAAATTTAAAAAAGGGAAATAGAAAGCAAAATCCAGAATAAAACAGAAGTCACTCTGTACATGCTGCCATGTTGACTTCTTCCACCCCCTCCCACCATCCCTATTCCCCCTTTTTTGGTACTCAAACAAGTTAGCACATTGGACGTTCAGTAGTGCATGCTGCAAAGGATAAGGACCCAATTACTATGCATTCTGCTTCTATAGGGGGGAAATCTGGGTAAGCAGGCCCTACATTTTCAAGGCTTAGGTGTCTTCTACACAGGCAAAAATAGAGCCATTCTTCCTAAATAGGTCATATCTAGGCAAATGGACTTTTAGTCACCCTAAAGTACACTGTTATTTCATAATAGACATCCATGCTCCACTTGACCCTCACCAGTATGGCTTCAAGCCAAATCACAACATGAAAACACTATTCACCTCACTTCTGGATAAAATCATAACTACCACTTATGACGCAGGAAAGGGTATGCTACTGATCTTTATAGATATCAAGACAGGCTTTGATTCAATTAAAAAACTCAACACTACTGGAACGTCTGAAGAAAATGGGCCTAAATGGAATCACCCTTCAATGGTTTACATCCTACCTGTTTAAAAGAAAAATACAAGTTAAATAGGGCCCCAACCACTCAAGTCTAATCAATCAGACACAAGAGATATCCCAAGAGATCAGCACTCTCTGCTGTCCTTTTCAATACTTACCTACAACCTCTCTGTAACTTAATAAAAGCCCACAATATTGAATACAGAATATACGTGACGATATTATGATTTTATCCCATTTAAGAGCACTCAACCTGATTACTCTGCGATAATATCGTGTCTGGAAGCAATGGTTAACTGGCTCCAAATGCAAAACTTCCACATAAACTATGGAAAATCAGAAGCAATTACCATAACAAGGAATAAATTATTCTCACCACCGAACAAACTTAAAATACATCAGAATGGCATTGAGGTGAAACTGGAAGTAAAATATTTCGGAGTCACCTTGGACCGGGACCTAAATTTCCAATCACATATAAGCAAAACAGCAAGATCAGCTTCCATAAACTGCGAACAATACAAAAACTCCAGCCCTTGCTAGATGAGAAGAGCTTTCGTACCATCTGCCAGGCCATGGTCATGCCGATATTAGATTACTGCAACTCGATTTACCAAGGCCTGCCAAAACATAGCATCCACCCACTTCAATTAATACAGAACCAGGGGCAAGAATTAATATCTGGCACACCAAGGGAAGCCCACGCAACACCAACCTTAAAACAGCAGCACTGGTTCCAAGTACTAGAAAGAACTAAATTCAAATCGCTGACTATCATCTTCAAGATAATCCACCAGCTGGCACCAATCACCCTATAACTTCTGTTAGAAAGGGATCCAGAAAAAAAGAAATCAAAGAGTATCCACCAAAAACCTACTACTTATACTATAAAGACAAAGACTAAGGCAAAACAGCTAACATGCAATAGGGCGCCCTCCCTCTATGCACCATTGCTCTGGAACGCCCTCCCTGAAAGTATAAGAGCTACCAGAAATCTGCAGGATTTCCGGAAAGCAATAAAGACACTCCTGTTCTTGGAACAATATGCCAACATTACTTGACAACTACCATACAGTCTGACTTTACACTTCCCCTCCCCAAACACAGCACCTATCCAAGCTCCCGAAACCCCTACTCAGGCTCTAGTATGACCCTCTGGATGTAACTACTAAGAACCTAATGATACCACTGTATAAAGTTATTGCTCAATAGCATACCTATATTCTCAAATGTTATGGGGTCTATTCTGAACCGTGTTTAGCAGGTCTGGACTTCCAATCCGGATGTCCAGCGCCACTATACCTGGCCTGCATGCTGGAAACAGAGCTCCCCACACGTAGATCTGAGCTGTGCAGGGAGTTCTGTTTGTGAGCGGGAGGGAGCGGGCTGCAGGAAGAGTGAGGGCGGGCTGTGGGCAGCGCCATGACCCTGGACATACGGAGTTGATTCCAAGGTCGACCCTGTACGTTCAGGGTCGACCATTTGTACAGGGGACTTATTCCACCTCGGAGGTGGAATAAGTCCCCATAAACGAAGGAGGACAACGGATCTGGGGCCGGGGGTCGGGCTGTGGTGAAAAGATCTTTCCTGTTACTGCTGGGGATGGCGGCTCCTGCATGGAACCGCAGTGGCATGGCGACAGGACGCCATGCCACTGCCACGCTGGGCTAGCCGGGGAGTTGTTGGATGTCCAAGCTGCCAGAATTGGAGCACAGCCTGCACCTCCAGGCTAGTAGACCCAATTCTGATCCTGCAGGCACGTTTACACCCTGCGGGATCAGAATTGTGTGCAACCAGAGTACGTCCCGATTCTGACTAGCCGGACAGGCGAGGGACGCACACAAAAGAACTGGCCTCCACGTGTATAATTCTCTAAGTTAATTATCCCTGTTCATTGTAAAGTTGTGGCAATGTAAACTGCCTTGAATGGAAGATGAGGTGGTAAAAAAAGACCTGTTAAATAAAATAAATAAATAATGAATAATAGTGGGCTGTGAAGTACATACATAAAAGCACACATATACAGCATGTGCAATGATGTAAAGTGTGCATATTGGACATGCTTATTACATGTATATCTGTTTGAAAATGAAATAGATGCCCATGGTTTTCAAACACACTACCAAAATACCCCCAATGCATTTTATTCTTTGCAACCAAAAGTACACCCATTTTTTTATTTATTTCTGGATGCTTGACATATTGCCATATATGTTCCTGTAGTTGGATGAGAACTACTTTTTCAATCATCTTAGTCAGGAATGGGAGACCTGAGCTGGGTCTGTATGAGCTGGGGTCTGACGGGTCTAGCTTTGGGTTTTTTAATATTGGTCTCACAATTGTTTGATTAAGTCTAAGGGGGGGGGGGGTGATACCCTGTGTGAGTGAGAGCCATTGATGTTATGCAGGATAGGGATCAATTGTTTTGCTGTCATCTTGATCCAGGAGACGGGGCAAGGATCCAAGGGTGAGGTTGTGATGTTGATTTTGGATATTGTTTTGTAGTTGGTCAGTGGATGGTGTGTAGAAGGAGCTCCATTGCTCGGGAGGGTCTTATGTGGGGTTATTTTCTTTCCGTTGTGAGGTAGTTGGCTTGAGTTTTCTTTCTAGGAAGTCCGCCATGATTTGTGGGTGAAGTGTTTTAGTATTATCTTGCTTTTGTTAAAGAGTGTGCAATATCAAACAGTTCTTTTGGTTTATTTAGTGATCTCATGTTAAGATTTGTATGACATTCCTTCTTGCTAGTGTTGATATTTCTGGAGCTTTGCAGAGTACTCATTAAGGTCTTCTTGGCCCTCTCCATCTTTTTTCCATTCTCCGGAGGGATTTTCTCATGTCATTAGTCAGTACCATGGTGCTGAATTGTTTCTGTGATTGCTCAGGTTCTTGATTGGAGTAGTTGCAGCTTTTTTCAGTGACATTTCAGTTGTATCTTCAAGGCTTGCTGTAGTGCCTAGTAGATATGGAAACTGAATATAACCTGGGAACTTGTGTTTGAAAATCGACAAGTCTTTGGGGTATGTTTAGTAAACCAGGCTAAGGGTTATGTTATGGGACCTAGTTACAAACAGCACTCCTTAACCCCTTCATGTACTGTAGGTGCTGTATTGCAAATGGACCCCTAAAAGTGCAGTAAAGTTATGCTCTGTTCAATAACCAGGACCCAAATTAGCTGAGAAAAACAGCACTCCTTAACCCCTTCATGATATTGTAGGTGCTGTATTGCAAATGGACCCCTAAAAGTGCAGTAAAGATATGCTCGGTTCAATAACCAGGACCCAAATTAGCTGAGAAAAACCGAGGTATAACCTCAGGAGCAGAGGAAATTCTCTTAATGTGTGCCTAGAAGGGAGGGCATCCTTTATTCCGTAAATGCCAGATCACAATATCGCATTGTGGTGGTCTTAATAGAAATGGAAGTAATCGAACAAAGGAACAATCCGTTGGATCCCATCTAAGCTTCTGCTTCCCATTTCAAGTGAACTCAGTGCAAATCCACCAACACAAAGTGACTTGAAACAAAAACTGTAACGATTACGAGGATCAGCTCGGCGAAATACATGTAGCAGCACTAGCGGGAAGTGATTCCTGGGGACAAGCGCACCGTCTGCTTTCACCACTCGCTCTCGGCGTCCCCTCCTAATGGAAGCAGAGCCGGTCCCGGGGGAGCGAGGAGCCTGGGCGCGGCCTTCGCCCGTCCATCTCTCTTTTCGTTGCTGTGCTTTGTGGCTGCTCCTCGCTGCCTCCCCCCTCCCGCAGAGCACAATGAGGTCAGCTCATGAATATTGCAGCGCCGGCGACGGAGAGGGGCCGCCAGTGCTCGCTGCCTGGTACCCGGCGTGGCGGCAGCAGACAAAAGGGGTGAGTAGCAGCTCTTTCTTTCCGTTCATAGTGGGAAGGGGATTACAGGCGCGACTGCTCCCCTCCAGCCCCCACCCCTAAACTTTTCCCAGGACCTAGGCAGAAGCCAGGAAGGCACCACGGTACGGGGCAGGCGAGGAAAGAAGCCGGATGCTCTAAGCACCGATGAACGGCTGCTTGATGGGGAGGCAGGAGACGGATGGCTTTGAAAGTTGCCAACAAAAAAGTTCAATTTTGCATGAAATGAGAGCACTTTCTGGAAGTGGAGGCGGCTCTCTGTGCCTCTGCAGTAGTTTTGCAGTGGGGAAGCTGCAGAGCCGCATTGGTCTGGGCCTCTCTGTACCCACGAGTGATCGGGGGAAGGAGAAGGCAGCGGGCATAGCACTGCTCTACCCACTGGAGATTTCCGCGGTGTGGAAATCTCACGCCGATTTCTCAAACTACAGACGAAAGGCAACATCCAGAGCAGGTGCATCTGCTTTGATGCTGTTCGGCTGATCGGGGTTACGAAGGCCGGGCTCCGATCGTACCCTGGGAAGGATTTGCTGATTTCATTGTTCTTGGCTTGGAGTAATTTCAGGAGATAATAAAGGGGTAGATTCTACAGCTAGAGAGATACCCAGAGCCTCAGAGCTATGAAAAATGAAGGGTGTTCTTATGAGTAAAAATGTACTTGTGCAGGAAGTTGAATAATTAAAGTATCAAAGCTCCTGACATTCATGTCAGGGTTAGCCAAACCCTTTTCCATGTAGTGAGCATGTTTCCATCATGAATTTCTGCCTTTTCCTGGTTATGTGATATACAGTACTTTACTCCTGCTGCAATTCTGCACACAATAATTCAAAAGTTTGCACTTTTTTGCGATATTTCTCTGTATTGTATTTTAAATTAAGTATCATTCAAAAACAATATGCATTGTTATTTTGACAAAGAATGCAGAATTTTGCATGATTCAGACCTTTTGACAGAGAAATTTGTTTGCAGAATTCTAACAGGAGTACTTTGGTCAAATAATCTCATAGTAAATCATTTATAATAGCCAGACTGATGTGAGCTCAGAATAATACTAGCTGATTAGACAAATTGTGCCAAGACTGCATGCAGCCTTATCTTCTCAAATTCCATTTTGATGGGCGGGCAGGGATTTTTAACTGTTTCTATATGGCTATCCATATTTGATCAGTTTCCATCAAAATACTCAGTGAGCCAGTCTTCCAAAGACTCCTTGTCCTATGTCACAGACTGGGGAAACCGGGCACCTTCTTTACAGCTCTGCTTTGCTGCAGGAATCCTACTGGTCTTTTAAGTTTTCACAGATTGACTATAGCGGGCTTTTTCGACCCAGTCCTTAGTTCACACCTAGCCAGTCAGGTTTTCAGGATAACCACAATTAGCATACATGAAAGAGATTTGCATACACTGTCTCCATGGTATGCAGATCTCTCTCATGTATGCTGATCGTGGTTATCCTGAAAATCTGACTGGCTAGGCGTGTCCTGGCTTGAGAACCCCTAGACTATAGGTTTACTGTTAGTGTGGATAGTGGTGAACAGATATTGCACACTGAAATTAAAAAATAAGTTCATTAAATGTATTTATTCATATTTATTAACTACTCTGTTGAGTCGCTCTGCGCAGTGTACAAAAACAAATCCAGTGCCCCCATTTCAAACCCTACCCTCAAGAACATAAACCAGGAAAAGATAATTATCCCGATAGCCACTACCCACGCCATTAACAACATCTGTACCAATCCTCACTCTTCCTCTTTCCCAAACACCTTTTGAAACAAGAAAGTCTTCAGTGCTTTGTGGAAAAGCCTGAGATCATCAAGCAGTTCAACTTCTATGGGCAAGGTGTTTCAGAGAAGTGCATGTACAAAAAAAGCTGTAATTCAGTGCCGAGCCCTATGCAACTGGAAACATACAGAAGCAGCTTGGAAGTCAGGTATTCAGGAGCCATAAGAACATAAGAAATGCCATACTGGGTCAGACCAAGGTCCATCAAGCCCAGTATCCTGTTTCCAACAGTGGCCAAACCAGGTCACAAGTATCTGTCAAGTTCCCAAAAAGGTACACAGGTTCCACAATGCTTGTCCTAGAGGAAGCAGTGGATTTCCTTGGTCCTCTTTAGTAATGGTTTATGGACCTTTCCTCCAGGAACTTGTCCAAACTTTTTTTAAACCCAGCTACACTAACAGCTTCTACTACATCCTCCGGTAACGAATTCCAGAGTTTGATTACACGTTGAGTGAAAAAATATTTTTTCTTATTAGTCTTAAATGGGTTACATTGTAGCTTCATTGCATGTCCCCTAGTCTTTCTTCTTTTTGATGGTGTAAACATCCAATCTAGGTTTACCTGTTCCACTCCATTTATTAATTTATAGACCTCTATCATATCCCACCTCAGCTGTCTCTTTTCCAAGTTGAAGAATCCTAACCTTTTAAGCCTCTTCTCATAAGGGCATCCTTTCATCCCCTTTACCATTTTGGTGGCTCTTCTCTGTACCTTCCATGCAAGGTCTGAAAGACCAAGAGGAGGACCTTAAATATCAGCCTATTCGGCAGGCACTTAGGGCAGCAGCTTCTGACAGCCAGATAAACTCAAAGAGCTGTTAGCACATTCTTTTACATGAAGGCAACGAGAGCACACACATGCATACATAAAAAGTTTAATATTTAAAAGTACAAAGTGGCATTTTAGAAAGGATGCTCAGATGCAATCTGGAGTGTTCAGGGCAAAACATTAAAAAAAAAATGTCAGGGAAGTTTATGTCTTGGCCTGATTATAGCAACTTGGATGTCCTCGAAATGGACGGCTGCATTGGCGGCCATATAGACCTCCCCACTACATTGGCGGCCATATAGACCTCTATCCTATGCTGAATGGATGTCCGTGCGTTCTATTTTGCATACGGGGATGTGCATCAGCATGCTGGAATGAAAACAAGCGTCCTCGTTTCCCTGCAGTTTTCGTTATCATCATGGAAAGAACTGGGGATATCAGAGTACTTTCCTTTCTATGCCCTCCTGGTGTCTGGATGGCAGAACAAGTGGATGGAGAGGAGCTTGTCCAGCTTGACCGAAATACCCTGATCGTGCTTCCATCATGCCCCTTTGCACCTTGGACGATCACACCCTGGGAACGTCTATAGAACCGACATCTTAAATGGTTCCAGAGACATCTCTGTGATTTGGAGATCTGTGTGCCGATTTTCATACATCCGAAGCACAAATTGGTCTTCTACAATAACCCCCATAATGCCCAATTATACATTTGTACAGGATTGTTGTGGGGATAGGTGGTGTTTCAGTGATTGTAGTTGCTGAGTTTAATTATGAAAATCTTTGGCAGGGGGAAGGGATGGTCGTAATGCTGAAGGTTCACCTAGGGAGTTCTAAGCCCACTGGACCTAGGGAGGGGAGCTGTAATGCTGAAGTTTCATATAGGGCACCTACTGCCCTTCACTGGCCCTGTCCATGGCATACTAGATAGTCTGATATCAAAGAGCTCTTGATGTCAGGACATCTTAAGTTTTAGGGCTAAAATCAGGCAGCTCTTGAGCAGTGTTCCTGCGATATCACGTTTTTAGTCTGCCTGCACCTCGTGACTAAAACTGTGATATCGCAGCACCTCCCCCACTGGCAGCAATATGGGTGGAGGACTTCTGCAAAGTTTTGCGGGAGCATTGCTCTTGAGAAAGGAAGGATGGGGATTCTTTCTAGACCTTTTCATTACACTTACTTTAACTTTTATGACAGTATTACATTTTCAATATTAATAATACAGACATTTAGATACTTAAAGGGTATTAATGAACAAACAAACCTTTTTCAAAGACAGGGAAGCTGTAGAACTAGAGGACATGAAATGAAGCTGCAACGTCAGGACATATTTTTTCATGGAAAGGGTAGCAGATGCCTGGCATGCCTTCCTGATGGAGGTGGTGGGAGCAAAAACAGTGGAGGAATTCAAAAAGGCATAGGACAGACAAAGACGATCTCTATACGGCCAGAGGAAGTTATCAAAGCAATTTTAAACAATGCCATTAATAGAGAAGTAACCTGCATAGAGTGGCAGGTGCAGCCTTAAAAGCATAGAAGGGGAATAATCTGCCCAGAGCAGTAGGTGCAACTCTACAACTCTAGCCATCTTTTTTTTTTAATTTATGAATTTCTGAAATTTACATTCCCCTTAAACAAGGAAAACTATTCAACACAGGAAACCACGTAATTCAAAATACAGAGACAAATTAAATAGAATGGTAAAGCCTACATCTAGGGGGAAGCACATGAACATACTCTTAAGAAATTAAACACTAATGAGTCACATGAATGGGATGTAGCCATAGCTGGCTATAATCTATTTAGAAGAGAGGGTAGAAAAGTAGGAGGAGTAGCCCTGTATGTCAAAAGCAATATTAAAGCTGCTGAAATGCAGTGGATGTGGGGAAAAGAAGCAGCTATCCATACTGGTGTGGTCTACAGGCCTCCAACTCAAACCGAAGAAATGGATAGCGAATTGATTGTTGATATTGCAAAGACAGCCATGAAGGGGGACGTAATCATATTGATTGACTTTAATCTACCCGATATGGATTGGAGTATTCCTTCTGCAAAACTGGAAAGTAAAAAAATTGTGGATGCCTTCCAAGATGCGTTACTTAAACAAATGGTGATGGAACCGACCAGGGAAAGCTCCGTGCTGGATTTAGTGCTCACCAATGGAGATAGCGTGTTGAATATCCAGGTGGGTGCCCATGTGAGCAGCAGTGATCATCACACGGTGTGGTTTGAGATAAAAGCCAAGGTGGAATCCAATCACAGCAAACTCAGTCTTAGACTTCAAAAATGCTGACTTTAGTAAAATGGCCAAGTACCTTGAAGGAGGAGTTGGTAGGGTGGGAGGTGTTAAGGGAAGTGGAATTGCAATGGGCGGAACTAAAGAATGCAATAAAAGGTGCAACAGAAACATACGTAAGGAAAGTAAATAAAAACAAGAGGAAAAGGAAACCTATTTGGTTCTCCAAAGAAGTGGCTGTACAAATAAAGGCAAAAAACACAGCTTTCACAAAATTCAGAAGCTCGCAAACAGAGGAACACAGAAAAGAATACAAGATCAAACTAAAAGTGATAAAACGAGAAATAAGGATAGCAAAATCAAAGGCAGAAGAAAAGATGGCTAAAGATGTGAAGTGTGGTGACAAGACTTTTTCAGGTATATTCGGGAGAGGAGGAAAATCAGAGGTGGAATTGCAGGACTCAAAAGTGCTGGAACGGATTTGTGGAAAGTGACATTGAAAAAGCCACAATGCTAAACGAATACTTCTGCTCTGTTTTCACTAGGGAAAATCCTGGAGAAGGACCCCTTGTGATTGACAAATATACAAATGGGAATGGAGTAGATACCACACCATTCACAAAAGATGATGCGTTAGAACAGCTTGCAAAACTGAAAGTGGAGAAGTCCATGGGATACACCCCAGGATACTGAAAGAGCTCAGAGAAGTTCTTGCAGGGCCTTTAAAGTATGTTTTCAATAGATCCTTGGAGATAGGAGAAGTTCCACGGGACTGGAGAAGGGCTGATGTGGTACCTCTCCACAAAAGTGGTAGTAGGGAAGAAGTGACAAACTACAGGCCAGTAAGCCTTACCTCTGTGGTGGGAAAAGTAATGGAGGCACTCCTGAAAGAGCGGACTTCCTCGAAACCAACAGGTTGCATGATCCGAGGCAACATGGTTTTACCAAAGGATGATCTTGTCAAACAAATCTGATTGAGTTCTTTGACTGTTTTTTTGACCAGAGAACTAGATCAAGGGCATGCAGTGGATGTGATCTACCTAGATTTCAGCAAAGCCTTTGATACTGTTCCTCATAGGAGGCTTATCAATAAACTCAACAGCTTGGGGATGGGTCCCAAGATGGTGAACTGGATCAGAAATTGGTTGACTGATAGACAACAGCAGGTGATGGTAAACAGAACCCACTCGGATGAGAGGAAGGTGATTAGCGGTGTGCCCTAGGGTTCAGTCTTGGGACCAGTACTGTTCAATATATTCATAAGTGCTATTGCCAAAGGGCTGGATGGAAAAGTCTGTCATTTTGCAGATGACAGCAAAATTTGCAATAGAGTGGACTCCCCTCAGGGAGTGGAGAACATGAGAAAAGATCTACAAAAGCTGGAAGAATGGTCTAATACTTGGCAGTTAAGATTTAATGTGAAGAAGTGCAGTGTCATGCACTTGGGAAGCAGAAATCCAAGGGAATTGAAAGCAATAGGGGGCGAGAGATTGATGTGCATGGAGCAGGAGAAAGACCTCGGTGTGATTGTTTCTGATGATCTCAAGGTGGCGAAACAGTGTGACAAGGCAGTGGCAAAAGCCAGAAGGATGCTGGGTTGCATACAGAGAGGAATTACCATCAGAAAGGAAGAGGTACTAATGCCACTGTACAGGTCACTGGTGAGGCCTCACTTGGAATATTGTGTTCAGTTTTGGAGACCGTATCTCGCAAAGGATATTGTAGCTTCATTGTGTGTCCCCTAGTCTTTCTACTTTTTGAAGGAGTAAACAACCAGTCTATGTTTACCTGTTGCACTCCATTCAATATTTTCAATCATATCTCCCTCAGCCGTCTTTTAAGCCTTTCCTTGAAGGCTTCCATCCCCTTTATCATTTTGATGGCTCTTCTCTATACCTTTTTTAATTCTGCTATATCCTTTTTAAGATATGGCGACCTGAATTGCACACACTATTCAAGGTACAGTTGCACCATGGAATGATACAGAGGCATATGATATCCTTGGTTTTATTCTCCATTCCTTTCCTTATGATTCCATTGAGCCAATGCTGACCTCTGGCAACCCACTCCCTAGGTTTTCTTGGTAAGGTGCCAGCAGAAGTAGATTTCCAGGCCTTTCTTCCACACAGTGAGTTTGCAGCCCCTGGTATTTCAAGGTGGTCACCCATCCAAACTACTAGCCAGGCCTAACCCTGCTTGGTTTCAGCTGAGAACAGGTTCATTCAGGACAGCTGAAGATTGGACAGTGTGATAAATAGGTAGAGAAATAGCATATGCTTTCAGACTTATTATTGGTATCTAAAAGAATAACAGAAAAAGATGGGCAATTCAAGGGACAGGAAATGGTAGGTCAGCTTTATTGGACAGCTTCCATGGAAGAAAGTGACCCAATAGGGGTCTGATTGTGGAAAAGGGAGGGTTAACTACAGAGGAAGTGCATGAGTGAAGTGTTAGAAGTGTTGATTGTGGGGTGAATCTCAAGGAGCCTGGATAATTGTCTGTGGTTTTCTTGTGAGGACATCACAAGGAGCAGTGAAGAGTAGCGTAAGGGATTCAGATTCTGCATCTGCTCCTTGGAGCCTTATCCTATGAGCTCTTCTGCTGGAGCATTACTTCAGTAATACCCAGGAAACAAATCTTTTTTTCAGAGGAAAGAAGGCTCTAGAACAGGGGTGGACAGATTACAGTCTGGGAGCCCAAACTGGCTACTGATGCATTTTTTGGAGCAATTCCTCACTGGAAATTCTGGTCCACTGTCTCTAAGGAGAAGCTTTACCAACACGCACTAATATGTTAACATGTTATTTCACACGAAAGTATATTAAATCTCACAGTATGAGACTATGAGAGTATGACCACTCAGGAGCATCATCAGACGGTATCTTTTCATGTAAAGAATAATTTCCACTGGAGGTGGTGAGACAGAAAACAGCAATAGAATTTGAGAAAGTCTAGAATAAGCGCAGAGAATCCCTGGATGTGAAGTGAGGGGAAAAGCCAGTGATCAGCTGGGTCTGTCGCACTGTACAGTCTTTGGTACTGTTAGACTCTATGGGGTCAATTTTGAGCTGCGGTGGTCGGCTTTTTTCTTTTTTTTTAATGCTGGCTGCCGTGGCTAAATTTTTGCAGATATTCAGTGCTGGTATCCAGAATGTGGCTGGCACTACATAAATGGATAGAGCAATGATTGCCATCAACATCCAGATAACAACCTGCTATTCTTATAGCCTATGGGGATCATTTTAGAAGCTCTGTTTGTGCTTTGAAATCTGAAAACAGGAGTATAGCTGTCCAAACCACGGGGGCATCCCTGGAGCCATTTTACGAAATGGTTATAGAGATGTCCCCAGCGTGGAGATGTTTATCTAGGGTGGGGACATGTGCAGGACATTCTGAAGATCTTAGATGTGCATGCCTGATTTCAGAAATGACTGGAACATCTTCATCCTCGTCCAACTTTAGACCTGCTAAGTGGTCGTTTTGCTAGTAAAACATCCGCAAGGTCTAGAGGAGATGGTGCTCTAATATACCCAGTACTGTCCATAAACGTAAAGACAATTGGTTAATGGGAGAAACATGTTTTGTGGTGGTTGAACTGCTGACTGTCTCCGCTAGCAGAACGGCAGGCTGGGGTACCTCCCCTGTCTGGGATACCATTGTGAGGACGGCCACGTTTCTGAAATCGTACCCAAACTTGGACGTGCTTGGCCTTTTTAGAAATGTTTTCACCTGGGTGTCATTTCTAAAATGTACCTTCACTCAGGTAGCCCCTGAGCACAGCTGTCTCTCTGTCCGAAGTTACCCAGATTGTTGTTTGTATAGCAGCACAGAATATTATTGGAAATACGATTAATTGCTGGCTCTGCCTCCGAATATCGCCTTCAGATGCTGTTAACTGGTTAAGTGCCGTTGAATATTAACTCTCTATGTGGCTATGAAATAGTAAACTGCAATAGAGGGGATTCCTAAGATTGTTTACATCAAAACCTGTTCCCCTGTACTGGATCTCTGTATGATAATAATAACATTTTTCTTTTTCCACCATCATCCTTTCGAAAACTACACTTCATGGCTGTTGCCAAAATTTGTAGCCAGACTTGCCGAGCCAGAGGTAATTGTATGCCTGTACTGAAGTATTAGAATAAAATACTCTGGCATGCCTCGTGGATGAAAGGCACTACATACATGAAAATCTGGCCTGGATTTAGACATATGCAACATAGGCAACTGCCCTGCAGAGGTTCCCAACGTCGGTCTTCGGGGAACCCCAGGCCAGTCAGGTTTTCAGAGTACCCACAATGAATATGTATGAGATAGATCTGCATACAATGGAAGCAGTGCATGCAGATCTATCTCATGCATATTCATTGTGGGTACTCTGAAAGCCTGGCTGGCCTGGGGTTCCCCAAGGACTGGGTTGGGAACCACTGAGGGAACCAAATTATGAAGGCATCAAATTCCTATTAACTGATTCTGCTTGATTTAGAACCATGCTCTATGATACATTGACTTAGGGGCAGGGAGCAGGAGGCTAAATCCCTCCCTGCTCCCCACCACAAAGCCAATCAGGGCACTCCAAGCCGGGACTTTAAATTCAAAGCACCTCGGGCGCACCCATGCCTGAGGGCCTCACCAGAGGGCCCTTAGGTGTGGCCCTTGAGCATGGCAAGAAGCGAGTACCCTCTCCAATAAAAGCATCCCCTCTGATCACACAGTGCGTCAGTGAAACCTGGGCAGAGGCGATGTCCTACAGAACCTGCTTGTTCGCAACCGTCTAAAGTCAGGCAGAGCCAACTAAAGTCAAACAGAGCCGTCATAAGGAACAGCTACATCACACAGTTCCACCCTCCGTAACCAAGACAGTTCTACTATAACATACTAGGCCCGGATAAATCCAGCTACCCACATACCGTCAAGAACTGTATGATCAAGAACTAATATCTCCCTTCTCTCACAGCAGTCTCTGTAGGTGCAACTAATCGTTTATGCAATACTGCTCAAAATAAGAGCTGCAACGTTTATACTATATACTGTGTCCACACTTCCAGACTGATTCACAATGAATACCAAAATATACACCCTGGTCCTCCTCTCAATAACCATCCTCCTTAATGCTTTACTTACACATGCAACAGAGGGTACACAAGCATTAGCACATCGCCATATACTGATAATCAGGTACCACAGACAGCAATATGCCAAACAGCATGAATAGCACACAACCAGCAGAAGGTAAGAAAAACTAATAAGAATCATATCCTCCCCTGCCTTGTACCAACCAAAATAATTTGAGGCGTGCCTTGTCAACTCCAGATCCATAGGAAACAAGTTCCCTATCATCAATGATTACATTGAAGACAACAATATAGACATAATGGGGGTCATTCCGAGGCATGAATAGCAGGATGTCCACCCCTGCTATTCATGCCCTCTCCCTATCCCGTCTAACTTCCCCGCGTATTGTACGGGGAAGTTAGATGGGGGCGGATCGGGGGCGGTATTAGGACAGGCAGTAGGCGGTTGTCAGCCCCGGATGTACAGGGCCGATTCCAGTGTCGGCCCTGTATGTCCAGGGCTAACGGCTTGAACAGGGAACTTATGCCACCTCTGAGGTGGAATAAGTTCCCCTAGTCAGTGGGGGATGGCGGGCCCGGGGCTCAGAAAGGGGAGGAGAAGGCAGAAGACATTCCTCGCAGCTCAACCCTGGCCTTGGGAGGCCAGATCAGGGGTCAGGCTGCAGGGAATGCACTGTTTTGTCCGGCAGCTGGTGATCACGGTTTTTGAATGGAGCCATGGCAACCGGACGCCATGGCACCACGGCTCCATTCAAAAGCCCTGACTGAGCTAGCCGGGCAAGGCCTGTAAGTGCAGACCGACTGGAATCGTGATCCTAGCCTGCACATACAGGCCTGGACGCGATTCTGATCCCGCAGGGCTAGATATGCCCCATGGAATCATAATCCTGGCTAACTCTGTGCGTCTGGTTCCGACCGGGTGCACAGAGGGCCAGGATGTCCAGGTAAGAATCGGGCCCAATGTGTGTAACTGAAACTTGGTTGACAGACACAGACCAAGTTGTCATCAACCAGATAGCATGCAATGAATACACTACACACAACTGTACAAGATCCGCAGCAAGAGAAGGGGCATTCTTACAATATCAAGTAAATGCCTGGGCTTTAAAACAGTCTTTTCACACTCCACAAAGGGTTGCAATATGCTAACAATATCTAACAATTTCATTTCTGTTTCTATCTGTCTAGTATACAGAACTCCAAACAGCCAAGACAAAAACCTCTCACTCATCCTTGAACAAATTTGAAATACTCAGGAAGCAAAATCCCTTTCTCCTGCTTGGTGGCCTCAACATCCCATCAACACCAAGTAAAGATAAGCAGGCATTCCAGAAAGCAATGGAGGACATGCAATACACACAAATAATCTATAGCCCAACACATAGAAAAGGAACAACTTTGGATCTCATCTATATTCCTAAAACCCTACTTAACCAACACCCCCATCCACCCTTTCAACTTCTACACCAATACCATGGTCAGATGATCACATGCTAAGCATGACGTTAGTGATTCAATCAAAGAGGTGCCAAAAGACGGAGGAGATTCTCCAGTCTCAATACTGACACATTCATAAAAGAGGTAATTCTGAATCTAATACCCACTTCAACAAACCTCAAAAATGCAATAGATAACTGGAACTCCAAGCCTCAGCACCGACAGTCAAACACTTGAGTAATCATAGAAATCACTTCGCACCATGGTTCTCAAAACATAAAAAAATCCCTCCAGAACTCCGAAAGAAAATGGAGACAGACCAAGGCACAAGAAGACCTACTTGAATACACCACAAACCTCCAACAATACCAACATCAAATCAATACTAGTAAAAAGGAATACCATACAAACCTCATCCTGAAATCCCTAAATAAACCACATGAACTCTTTGACATCGCACGTTCCCTAGCTAAGTATAATTCAAGACATGATGGTACCACATCACAACCCTGAAACCATGGCCGGCTATCTAGAAGGAAAACTACGAAACACCACCTTGCATCCACTGACCCAGCCGGAAGAAAATAATCACATCCTACTACTACTACTACTACTATTTAGCACTTATAAAGTGCCACGCACGCAGCGCTGCACAGCTAACCTACAAGAGGTGGCTAAGATACAAGAGACAATCCCTGCCCGTCAGATTCATGCTCATCGGAGCTTACAATCTAATTAGAACAGTACAGAGCATTAGTCAGTTAGTCCAAGAGTCCCATGATCAATGGAGCTCTTTCCACGTATCCTTCATTGACCAATTACAAAACATAGTGACCAAAATTAACATCACTACTTCCCACTTTGATCCTTGTCCTGTTTCTTGGATTAAGCTAACTGCTAAACAACTGACACCTACGAGGTGTGACAAAAAAGGAATGAGACTGTCCCATAAATGTTTTATTACAAAATCTATGGAGAAGTTATGCATTGTCCCCTTCAAAGTAATCCCCCACAGAGTTAATACACTTCTGCATTTGTTTCTGCCAAGTACGGAAGCACTGGGTAAAGTCCTCCCTCCTTGAGGTCCCTCAGCTCCCTTGTCACAGTGGCCTTGATCTCTTCTACAGAGGCGAAATGAGTTCCTTTGCGCACAGTCTTCAGCCTGGGGAAGAGCCAGAAGTCGCATGGTGCGAGATGTGGGGAATAAGGAGGGTGGTCAAGAGCTGTAATCTGTTTGTTGGCCAAGAACCACCTCACACTGAGCGCAGTGTGTGCGAGCGCATTGTCGTGGTGGAGCAGCCATGACTTGTCTCTCCACAGAGCCCGCCTGCTGCACCAAACCCGGTCATGGAGGCGATTGAGGATCTGCTGGTAGAAGTGCTGGTTGACTGTCTGACTCTCAGGCACAAACTCTTGATGGACCACTCCCTTCTGGTCGAAGAATGCGATCAGCATGATCTTGATGCTTGATTTGGACATGCGTGCCTTCTTGGGTCTGGGTGACAGTCGAGTCTTTCACTGCAGGCTCTGTCTCTTGCTTTCAGGGTCGTACTGGAATACCCAAGTCTCGTCTCCTGTGATGACTCAGCCAACGAACTCTGGATCTTCTCTGATCTTCTCTAGCAAGTCTCGACAAACATTGACCCAGGGCTCCTTCTGGTCATCCGATAAAAGCTTGGGCACCATCTTGGCGTACACCTTCCGCATTCCCTGCTCCTGCACCAAGATGGTCCACACTGACTCCCTGTTCAGACTGAGCTTCTCAGCTATCATCCGCACTGTCAATCTGCGATCACTCTGCACCAGCTGGTTCACTCTGTCAGTGTTCTCAGCCGTCTTTGTCGTGGAAGGCAGTCCTGACTTGGGGTTATCCTCCACCTCCTCGCGGCCAGTCTTGAAGCATTTGTGCCACTCGAAGACTAGCAACCTTGACATTGCATCTTCTCCATAAGCCTTTTGGACACGTTGGAGACACTCTGTGGGCCCTTCTCCTTAACCAGAAATTTCAAGTTGATTCTTTGCTCTATATTTCTGCCACCTCCAGTTGCATGACAAAGTGATGAGCAGTGTGCTACAAAAAAACCTGAAAAAGAAAAACAGAGTGAGAGAGATGAAAAATATTATAGCAGAATAGTGGCGAGATGTTGCACAACACAGTGACATAAGCGGTTAGCCAATTAACATTGAGTCATGGACGTGGCTGCCACAGTCTTGTTTCTTTTTGTCACACCTTGTACACTCCACAGTATCATGCGGCTCTCACTTACACAGGGAATCATGCCCCCCTGCCTCAAACAAACAATTGTGAGGCCCATACTAAAGAACCAAACACTAGATCCATCAGACCCCAGCTCCTATAGGCCCATCTTGAATCTCCTGTTTCTGAAAAAAATGAGAAAGTAGTGCTAACCCAATTGCAAGATCATATTGACCTCTCTACTCCACTTGACCCCCACCAATATGTGTTCAAGCCAAATCATGGTGTGGAAAAACTGTTCACCTCTCTACTAGATAAAGTCATAACTACTATTGATGATGTCAGAATGGGTGTGCTTTTGATCTTTATCAAAATCAAAGCAGCTTTTGATTCTATAATTCACTCAACACTACTGGACTGTTTGAAGATTATGGGTTTAAATAGAATTACCCTCCAATGATTCTCTTCCTATCTCAGTGCAAACTACAAGTAAAGTCTGGCCCCAACTACTCCAGGATACTTGACCAACCACAAGGGATACCTCAGGGATCAGCACTCTCTGCTGTATTATTCAATATATACCTTCAACCCTTGTGTGACATAATAAAAAGCTACAACATTGAACACCAAATCTATGCAGACGATATAATGGCCTTTGCCCCATTCCACACAGCTCAACCCAACTTCACAATGACTATATCCTGTCTGGAAACAATGACCAACTGGCTACATCAACAAAACCGCCACATAAACTACAGTAGTGGCCAAAAAATTAAGGCAGAGTCCAAAATATCAGAATTATGTTATAAAAGTACATGTTATTGTCACTTTCATGGTCAAAAGCTTTAAGAACCAAAGATATATACGTCATTTTCAAAGTTTTATTCAGGAAACAATATATGTGTCAATATTTGGTAGGGTGTCCATGATTTTTCAGCACAGCCTGGATTCTTGTAGGCATACTGTTAACTAGCATTTTATAATATGCCGGAGTGATTTTGTTGACCCATACATGCTTGAGTATGTCCTTTAAATCTGTTTCTGAAGTTGGACGGTGTGCTGCCACCTTTTTCTTCATAAGATTCCAACAGTTTTTAATTACATTGAGATCTGGAGAGTTTGATGGCCAACTTGGTAGCAGTTCGATCTTGTTGTCCACGAACCATTTTTTGACTGTTTTTGCAGTGTGGCACGGTGCCAAGTCCTGCTGAAATATAGTTGTGCCAGAAACATCCATGTGTATTTTAACTTTACTATTCAGCACAGATATATATTTTGTAGCATTTACTCTTTCACCTTTCTCAAAAATGTGCAGGCCACATCGTCCATTCGCCGAGATACCCCCCCTTACCATGACCGATGGTGGATGTTTAACAGTCTTGATCGTGTACTTTGGATTTAGTCTCTCGCCTGCTGGTCGATGGACGTAGTTGTAACCACTCCCATGTACTTGTTGAAATGTACTTTCATCTGTGAACATTACCCTCTCCCACCATTCAGCAGATTTGTCTTTCATCTTGCTACAAAACTGTATGCGGGCAGCAATTTGTTTCCTGGTCATCATAGGCTTCTTGGCAGGTCTTCTGGCCACGAGTTTGAATTCATCCACAAGCTGTCATTGGACAGATCTGGCACTTATCTTTATTCCTCAATCATTAGCTAACTGAGCCACACGTTGAGATGAAGTATGTGGACTAGATGTAATAATGCTTTTGAGGAATCGGTCATCTCGTCCAGTAGTTATCTGTCTGCGCCCACATTTCGAACGATGTGTATGGCCACCTGATTTCAGAACATTCTGAACTGAACACCTTGATATATGCAAATGTTTTGCAATAGCACATTGCGAATAACCTTCAGCATGCAGTGTGACAACTTGTCCCTTTACAAAATCATTAATATCACACTTTCTATCTATCTTGATTGTATATTTTACATGTAACTTTCAATCTTTTCCTAGTTGTAAAAATTCAAAACTTCATCCAAGAAACCTACTACAGAGTGTAAGTAAACTAAAATGGACGCCAGACGCATGGTGTGACTAATCGCCATGCTGATTAAATAAGTAAGCACGTGTGACATCTCCACAGTACATTATTTAACAATAAATTGTAGAAAAAGATACCTGCCTTAATTTTTTGGCCACTACTGTATACCAAATTGGAAGCGCTCATCATAACCTGTAATAGCTCATTTGGAGTCCCAAACAAACTTAAAATACATCAATACGACATAGAGATCAAGCAGGAAGTGAGATATCTTGGAGCCATACTTGACCGTAACTTAAATTTCCAAACACACATATCTAAAGCAACAAGATCAGCATACCATAAACTGCAAACAATACAGAAACTCCAACCACTCCTAGATGAGGAGGGCTTCCGCACCATCTGCCAGGCAATGATTATGATGACACTGGATTATTGCAACTCCATTTATCAGGGTCTGCCAAAATACAGCATCCAACCCCTACAACTAATAAAAAACACGGCAGCAAGAATAATATCTTAGGTACAGTGGGACAAACACATATCCCCTACACTAAAACAACTGCATTGGTTCCCAATCCTGCAGAGAACCAAATTCAGATCTCTCACAATCATCTTTAAGATAATTCACCAACTGGTACCAGTCACCCTCCAGCCAATAATCGAGAGAGATCCAGAAACGAGGAACCGCCGAGCTTCTATGAGAAACCTATTGCTCATTGCAAAGGCAAAAACTAAAGCCAAACAGCTAACATGCAACAGAGCGCCCTCCCTCTATGCACCAATGCTTTGGAGCTCGCTAACAGAAGCAATAAGAGCCATCACAGACCTACAAGATTTTCACAAATACATAAAGACACTTCTATTCTTGGAGCATTATGCCAACGTTACCTGACAAACACCCTCTTGTCCTATGCTATGCAATCAATCCCCTTCTCATACCCTACCACTTCACCCTGCAATACCTCAATATAACAGACAATTGAACCCACAGTCTTAATGTTACATGTATACGTATATCTCCAAGTTTAATTCCCTGTTCAATATAAAGTTGTTGCTGTTATAATGTAAACTGCCCTGAACGGAAGATAGGGCAGTATAGAATACCTGTTAAATAAATAAGTAAAATAAAATAAATACTTGGGGGAGAAATCTCTGCTCCATATTGCTATCCGATCTTGGTTATGAGCACTAACATCCGGCCCTGAAAAGTTTTAGCCAAATTTCAGCAAAAGAGACAAAAGGAGGAAAAAAGGTAAAAAATAATTGGGTCAAATCATTTTAAAAAATAATTATAAAAGCTTCAAAAAGTCCTAATATCACAGAAGTGACATTTGATACATGTTGGTATGACCTCTAAATGCTATTGCAAGTTTATTTTAGCATGAACCAGTTTTCTAGTTTCCACATGATTCCAGGGCCATGGAGAAGTCACAGATCGGGTCCTTACTATGGAATTCCTGGGTCACCTGCAAAATTGTGAGAACCAAGAGCTAGGGTAGGCAGGCACATCTCTCTCTTCTGATACTTCACTGATCGATCCCTTCTCTCATCCCCCTTCTCCTCTGGTCCCTGCCCTCATCCTCCCAGACATTGCTGGTTCCCCTCTCACCTTCAGTGCTGATCTGCCCTGCAGGATGAGGAAAATGAAAGTTCAGCAAACCACCCCTCCTCCTCTTGCTTTTGGCACATTCTCTGCCACATACAACCGGCAATGGTGGGTGGGAGCGGGAGATTCTAGCTCTTCCTGCTCCCCCTGCCAAGGCCAATCGGGCCCGGACAAAGACCAGCAGCGGGACATTTAAATTTAAATTTGCATATGCTAATATTGTAGAAAGACAAGTAGGCACCTACTGTCTTTAAAACACAGCGCCTACATAGGTACCTGCCCACGGTGCCCTGTTATATAATTACCCTCCACATATATAATTACCCTCCACATATTTGAACCATACTGCACAGATGTTGTTAGGTCCATAGGTCTCCACATATTTGAACCATACTGCAAAGATGTTGTTAGGTCCATAGGGCTCCTCCCATCCCCCTGAGATTTTGAAAATTAACCTCAGCAACAGAGATCATCCACCACACCACTAGAAAAATCTTGCAAAGATAGGACACATACAAGCCCAGATTTTCCACTAGGCATTGAAGATAGGTGGCTAGGGACATTAGGCTAAGAGGGGCACCTTTGTCCCAGGGGTACTTATAAATCAGCAGAAACCCAGCAGAGTTTCATCTACCCCTTAGAAGCATGACATCATGCCACCTAAGTTATCCTTGGTTTTCAGGCAACACAACGAGACGCATAATTCGTGGAGACTGGAATTAAGATGTTGAGGTTGGGATGTACATAACTCTGGCAGTATTTTAGAAGAGACTCTGCCACACGTGAAGTGTTTTGTAAAATATTGCAGGAATGCATGCAAATTTGCCAATATGTGAATCCGGAGGACCCATTTTATAAATCGAGATGTGGGAAAAATGAACAGAGAAAACCTGGCAACTTACACGTGTAAGTGCTGGCACTTAGCATATTGCAAGCCTAGATGTACAAATGCTGCCAGTTAACTACAGAGCCACTTTCTTTATTTGGAGGTGGAATTAAACAACAGGGGATTAAGGAGGATAACCTTCTTCATTCCTCTGGTAAAGGGTTGGTTGAAACGAGCAACTTTGAAAAATCTATACCTGCCAAGAAGCACTTTCAATCCCAGTGTGGACATTTTTGGACTTATAAATGCATTTCCTATATGAAATGGGGAATACGCATGTAGATTTTTGACCTGCCTAACCCATGCCCTAATCACATCTCCGACACATCCTCTTGCAATTTCTACATATTGGCGCCATTTGCGTATAAATTTAGGCCTTTCTAAAATCACTGGGGTCAATATTCAGTGGCTGCAACCAGTGCTTTTAAAGTGGCTGGCTTTATCTTTTATTGCACACTTTCTATTCCGCACCTTTATGACGTCAGGATTGTTTACAATATTGTAAAATACAGGAAAGGAAGCTGAGGCCAGAGAAAGGAAAGGAACTACAAAATTTGATAGAATAGAGGGCAGTCAATCATACAACCAGAAGAGAAGAGAAAAGAAAAAGGCAGAGGAAGGGTCAAGAAGCAGTAGGAGGGAGATCAAAAGCAGAGAGAAAGAGGGGAGTCTTGAGAAGAGACTTAAACTTGGGGAAGGAGGGTTCTAAGCAGAGGGCAGTTGGGAGAGAATTCCATAGGGAGGGGCCCAGGAAAAAGAAAGCAGAGTGTTGAGTAGATTCGAGGTTAACACTGGTTGGGGATGGAAGGTGCAGGCGGTTGATGTGTGCTGAATGGAGACTGTGAGCTGGATTATGGAAATGGAGGAGATCTGGTAGATATTGAGGAGTCTGTGAGTAAATGGCCTTTTAGACTGAGATAAGAATCTTAAAGTGAATACGGTGTTGAACAGGAACCAGTGAACACGGATGAGAAGTGGTGTGATGCGATCAAAGAGGGTAGCGTGTGAGATGAGCCGAGTAGCGGTATTTTGAATGAGTTGTAAGTGACAGAGCTCAATCTGAGGAAGGCCAGCAAGAATGGAGTTACAGTAATCAAGATGTGAAATGACCAGGGACAGAAGAAGAGTGGTAAGAGGAGTCCAGGGAAGAGCGTAGGTCTCTTATCTGTCTGAGGGAGAAGGAGGATCGGTGCACGAGCAGTGAAATGTGTTCATGGAAGGAGATGGCCGATTCCAAAGTGACATCAAGATAGCGGAGAGAAGTGACTAGCGAAACTGGAGACCCAGAAATGGAAGGAGCTAGATAGGACCACCAAAAGAAAACCAGATGGCAGAAGTCTTTGAGGCATTGAGATGAAGGAAATTAGATACAAGCCAGTTAGAGACATGTGTGAGGCAGGAATTCAGTGGAGAGAGATCAGGTGCCACAGGGGAAGTATGATGCAAAATTATGATATCGTTGGGCCAGCACTGATCCCTGAGGGACACCACATGAGAGGGGAACTGGGGCTGAGGATGTGATGTCTGAGATAACGGAAAAGGACCAAAAGGAGATAAAGGAGTGAAACCATTGCAGAACTGTCCCTGAAACACCAGCACCATGGAGACGGGGAAGGAGGGTAGAGTGGTTGACTAGATCGAACGCAGATGACAGATCAAGAGAAACAGCAAGTGATATATCGCCTTGGTCATGAGAGGTGTGGAGCTCGTTCAGAAGTGCTAGAAGAATGGATTCAGACTGACAGGGGTACAGATAGTGAATAGATTCTAAGTGTTGAGAAAGCTGTGAGAATACAAATTGCTCCAGAATTTTAGAGAGGAAGGGGAGGTTTGAGACAGGATGCTAGTGAGACGGATCGGAGGGCTCGAGAGTGTTTTTTTTCAGAAGCGGATGGATGAAAGCATGTTTCCAGGGTTGTAGGAAAGATGCTGGAAGTGAGACTAGTGTTGAGAATCGATTGACTGGAGAGTAGAAGGGCAAGCAAAGGCTCAGGGAGCCAGGCAGAGGGAATGGGATTAGCATGACATGTGGTTTTCCTGGCTGAAGAAAGAGATTTGGAACGACTGGCTTCAGAGGTCAGAGAGAAGGTGGACCAGGTATGGGTTAGAGGGGCTGGGGAGGGAAAGGGGAGGGGTGGAGGAAAGAAGGGGGGGGACAAGCGGGGAAGGAGGAGCGGAGGGACTGAACCTTCCCTGTAAAAAAGGCAGCAAGTTGGGAGGGACTGGGAAGAGAGCACATGGGTTCATTGGCAAAGGCAGAAGCAGGATGAATGGTGGAAAACCAGGAATCACTGATGGGAAGAGCTAACGGAGGAAGAGATAAGATGAGAGTAATAAGCCTGCTTGGCTCCTTGAATGAGAGAGCCATAATGTTGGTGACAAGAGCGGAAATATTGTAGAGAATCTGAGGAGGGGTATTTAACGCCAGAGGTGTTCTGAGTGCTGCAGCTAAGCACGATGTAAATAGAGACCAGGGTGATAGCAGGGGTGTCTGGAAAGACTAAGGGTTGCCAGTGGGCGGAAAGGGGCTAGATAATCAAGGGCATCAGACAGGCAGGAGTTCCAGGTTATCATTGTTTTAACTTAAATCCGGATATTCAATGCCGAGGTCATATCTAGCCACTGGCATTGAATATCTGGAGTGCCCTGTTAGTTATTTAAATAACTGATTATCTGTGATATTTAATTGATAACCAGTTATCTTTAACCAGGTAAAGGGATATTCAGCAGCACTAACTGGATAAGTGCCACTGTATATCCTGGTGAGCAGCATTTATGGGTTTTGCAGGTCTGCCTTTGAATATGCCCCCCTCCATTTATACACAGGTGCCATTTACACATGCAAGTGCTGGATTTTCCAGGTGTAAGTTGCTTCTAAAATGGCTCTAGAGATGTCTCTGTGCTTTGGATGTCTCTGTGCCCATTTTTGGATGTTCAAAGCTTGAATAGGGCTGCCAAAATGACTCCCTAAAACACATAATGACCTCTTATAAAACAGTGACCAGCATAAAAGTGTACGCTTTATCATCAGGGGGCGTACTTTGCTGATAGGCATAGCCAGGGCACAGTGTAGGTAGAGCGCAGGCGGAGTTCACAGGTATGTACGTAGATTATAAAGTACTTTAATCTGCATGTGCACTCATTTACCTCTGCTTGCGAACAGATGTAAGTGCACATTCTCTGCCACATACAACCGGCAATGGTGGGTGGGAGCGGGAGATTCTAGTTCCTCCTGCTCCCCCTGCCAAGGCCAATCGGGCCCGGACAAAGACCAGCAGTGGGACATTTAAATTTAAATTTGCATATTCTAATATTGTAGAAAGACAAGTAGGCACCTACTTGTCTTTAAAACACAGCGCCTACATAGGTACCTGCCCACGGTGCCCTGTTATATCATTATCCTCCACATATAATGTCAATACATTTTTTTAAAAGCCTTTATATATTTGGTACGGCGCCTAACATTTAAGTGCTTTTGAATATAGGTCTGATAGCGCATTGATTTTTGAAACTCTTTAAATATCTCAGCAGAGACATGATTGGTATCTCAAGATAGGAGCTATGCGGTCTTGATTGCTCATGCACAGTATTTTTGGATAGTACTTACATTGTTCCATTACAAGTCACCATGGCCTGTGGGCAGTCCATTTTATTCCAGAGGCTATACAGCTACTACATCACTGTGTTACATTTTCTAGTCACTAACTGTGCCTGAATGTAACTTGCTTTGAAGTACTACTGGAAAGGTGTGAGCTAAATACAAATGAATAGAATAAAATCATAAAGAAACTGAAAATGCTGTGCATTTTTTTCTACTTACGTTGTCTGGTGATGATGGCCTTGGCCTTGGTATCTGTTTTTCTACTTTCAAGTGGCCTGTTTTCTAATTCCTATTCTGCATCTCTTTTTCATTTTGTGTTTCTTTTCTTTCCTGTTTTTATCACTCTTCCCTTACCCCAGTCTCTGGCACTGATCTTTCCCGTTCATCTCATTTTGCACTATTTCTTCTCTGACTTTTAATCTGTCTTGCATCACCGCCTCTTCACACTCTATCCATTCACACCTGGATTTTATCTCACCTTGTTTCGCCTGTATCCTCTTTTTTTCCTTAATATTCTCGCACTCTCCAGTTTTCCCAGTCTCAGCACTTAACCTCCCTATCTCTTCCCTCCATTGTCCCTTCTCAGTTCTTTATTCCCTTCTCATTGGGTTGCTTCACTTATGAGTCTCCTGCTCTCTGTCTCCCTTCTTCCAAAAATAGCCCTTCTCTATATTTTTTCAACCCTTCACATCATCCCCACACTGATTCTCAGTCCCTTAACCATCAGTTGGCTCACCTCTTTTCACATTCTTCTGTCTCCTCCAGCCTGACTCTATCACCCTCCTTCCATCAGTTATTTCTTCTCATGCTCTCTCCTCGTCATCCCTGTTTGACCCTTAACCCACAATAATCTCTCCCACACGCCCTACATCATCCTCTCTTTGATTCATTCTCACCCCCCAGCAATCTCTTTGTGTGCTTGTCTCTCTTCCCCCCCACCCCCAAGTGCCCTTTATGACACTGTCATGCACTCTCCTCCATTATTCGTTTTGGCTGTCACACAGTCAGATCTCATCATATGTATATGTGCGTGTGAATGTGTCTCAAAGTCTTTTCCCTTTAAATCACCACCTCTGGATCTCTCTCATACCCCTTTGTCCCCAACCCCATTACATCTCTGACTTTTATTCTCTCACCTCCCATCACCACCTTTGAATCTGTTACGCTCCCTCTCCCTCTCCCTTCACTGGCTCTGTCTTTCTGTCACTTATCTCCCACCTTCTCCACCTTTGAATACTTCTGACTCTTTCAAAAAACTCTTTATCACAACCTTTGCCTCTCTCCTGCCTTACCACTATGTTTGGCTATTTTTCATCCCCATTCTTCATCACCACAACTGGCTTTCATTCTCACATATACTTCCCCTCCAGTTTTCTTGCAGCCTTCTACTTCCTTTCTCCCGGTTCTCTCAAACCCCCTTTTACATACCCAGTTTTCTCAGACCCCATGATCTCTTGCCCTCGCTCCATTCCTCTCACACTCTTTCACATATAAACCCCTTCCCACATGGTCCTTTTGCAGTCCCTTATCATGAATCTCTCCTTCCTTTTATCCCCATCTTAGCCCTCATTCCTTTACACCTGCCTAGATCATGGGGCAGACACCCAATTTTGGTTGCATGGATTCTATTTTTTGTTGCATTTCAATGGGTGTCCATTTTTGGGGTATTTTTTTTCCTCTGTCATTGCTTGTTTTGTTTTGAAACATCTGGTATTCAGGTTCCTAGGGGCATGTTTACTAACATGCCGCACCGGCACAGGGTTAGCATGTGGTTTCGGTGCCATGCTAGAAGGTAGCATAGCTCCAGGTGCTGAAAAGCTTGTGCTACCCTGGTTGTGTGTGTCAGACAGCAACCGAGCAGGATTGGGGCGTTCTCGGTGCAGCATAAGTAGCGCAGCCATTAGTGACCATTTCTACCTGCACTTGACGCCAGTAACATGGGGGGAGCTAACACCACCTCAATGGGTGGTGTTAGTTGCCCCTGCTGAAGGTTTGCCACATTACAGCGCGATAACTGCAGGGGGATGGATGTACACGTTCTCCTGCAGCTCGCAAGAAGCCCCATGCTGGTAACGTGGCACACATGCTCGATAGTGGCATAGGGCTTAGTAAATATGCCCCTTAGTACAACTATTAGAAAGATCAATGCCACTATATGCCACCTTGACCCATGTCCTGTGGGCATTATAAAGGTTAGCAGTGACCATTTAAGTGAGGTCTTAGTTTTTATAGCTAATTTATGTCTTTGTTAAAGTGTTTTTCCCTCTTATTTGAAAAAGGTTTGTGTTAGACCGATTTTCAAAGGAAGCATTGCTTGATGTGAATGATCCTGTGAGCTATCAGTCCATCTTTAGTTTGCTTTTTTTCAACAAAATTAATCAAGAAAGTTGTACTTGAGCAATTGAATGATTTTACTTGTCAAAGTAATGCTCTGGATGACTTCCATGCTGGCATGGCATGGAGCCATTATTGGTTTCTTTGTTACATGAAACGCATAGACATCTTGCACTGGACAGTTTCTTAAATATTGTCTTTAGATATATTTGCCGCATTGTACACTGTGGCATTCTGTTATGATCACATGACTTGAAAGGTATGGGATAAGTATAAGGTGCTTCTTTGGTTTCAATCATATGTAAGAAATTGTAAACAGCAAATTCAGTGGTTGGCATGTGATTCTCAGTGGATGTCCTTGAGGCACGGTGTCCCTCAAGGCTCAATGTTGTCATCTGTTCTCTTTAATCTTTACATTAGCCTGTTGTCATTTATTATGTCAATTTATGATCAATTTCAGGATTTATGCTGATGGTATTATGCCATTTATTTCCTTTCACCCTGAAGAGGGTCTGCCAATTGGCTATGAAACTTCAGTTTATTCTCCTGTGGTGATATGGCTTTGAAACAACTGTCTTGTATTGAATCCAGCTAAGATCCTAGCTCTTTTTGTGGATCTTGAATGAGATTTCAGCCACCAGAGAGTTTGAGTTTGAGAAATATTAAAATACAGGAGGTTTGTTATGGGTGTTTGCTTGATGCCAAATTAACCATGAGCCCTCAGGTCAATAAGGTTGTAATAACTTATGTTTTATAATCTCTGCACTTTATAGAGTTTAAGCATGTTTCTTGAGCCAGATGACTTTTGGACAGTCATACAGGCTGTGATTACTTTGACACTTGGCTATTGTAATACATATCTAGGTCTTCCAGGTACCATTGTTAAGGCCTCACAATTAGCAAAGAATTCTGTGGTAGAATTATAATGGGATGTCAATGATTCAATCATGTCACACCTAGTTTGCAGTATCTGCACTGGTTGCCCATGAAGCAACAACTATTGTTCGAAGTTTTTGATTTTATTGTTTAAAGCAGTACATCATCTTGCTCATACATAGTTACAAAAATCCATCACTAGTCATGCCCCACTCCACTGCCTGCATTCTGAGAGCCAGGGTATGTTGACATTGCCTTGTCAGGCTCATCTCAAATGAACTATAGTATTTGTTCTTGGTTTTTCAATGGAATTCTTTGCCATCAAACCATCGGTTGGAGTCTGATCTTTTGACATTTCAGAAGAAATGTAAAACTTAATTCATTTCATCAGGCTTTCCCATATTGTATACAGGGTCTAGTTTAATTTCTATTACTTTTGTATAATTATTTTATGAATTTTGTATTATAGTCTTATATTGTAGGTTGATAGTTGATTATGATTTGATGTTATATTTATTACTTCTTGCCTGCTATGAAATCTATCTAGAATATAAGATAGGAGGTATATGAACTTTTTAATTATATCAATAAACCAATTAATCAGTCAATAAATAACTCAATGATGTGCATCCCTACCAATATGCTTTGCTAACTTCAGGGAGACAGAGTAAAAATGGCATTCACCCCTTCATATCCCCAGTCCCCACAGCATTCACCTCCTCCTTGTACTACTCCCCAACGTTCAAAACCCCTCCCCTTTGTTCCCCACATGCAAATAGTGCATGACTCTTCTAAAATTACCTGCATAGTGTATTTGGATTTTCAGAAGGCATTGGACAAAGTTCCTCATGAAAGACTCCTCAGGGATAGGAGGAAATGCCGTATCATGGATTGCCACTGGCTAAAAGACAGCAGAAAAACAGAATATGATAGTAAATAAACACCATATGGCCTATTCAGTCTGCCATCAATGTTGTTGTTATGTGCTGTTGAGTCGGTACCAACTCATGGTGACCCTCTGGATAGTTGTTCTAAACTGTGTTTGGCCTTCAGTCAGGTGGCTCGTTGTTGACAGACTGGCACCCATAGTTGCTGTTATTATGTCGATCCATCTCATTGCTGGCCTTCCTCTTTTATGTTGACCTTCTACCTTGCCAAGCATGATGTCTTTCTCTAATGATCTCTCTCTTCGCATGATATGTCCAAAGTATGAAAGTCGAAGTCTTGTCATCTGAGCTTTCAAAGAAAGTTTGGGTTTGATGTCCTCTAGTACAGATTGGTTTCTTCTTTGGGCAGTCCGTGGAATACACAGTATTTGTCGCCAGCACCATAATTCAAAGGCATCCGTTTTCTTCCTATCTATCTTTTTCACTGTCCAACTTTCACATCCATATGGCATTATTGAAAATACCATGGCTTGAACAAATCAAATCTTTGTATGGAGAGAGACGTCTCTTCTCTTGAGAATCTCATCTAGGTCCTTCATAGCCATTCTGCCAAGAGCAATGCGTCGTCTGATTTCTTGACTGCTTGTTGTTTCTTTATTAATAGTTGATCCAAGTAGGTTAAAGATGTCCACTATTTCAATTTCTTCTCCATCAACAACGAACTTATTGATTTTGCCAGTTGTCAGGATTTTTGTCTTCTTTACATTAAGGTGCAGGCCGATTTTAAGACTATATTCCTTGATTTGAGAAGCAAATGTTTCAAATCATCTTCACTTTCAGCCAGTAATGTGATATCATCAGCATAGCGAAGGTTGTTGATGAGTCTCTCACCAGTCTTCATACCTCTGTTGTCTTCATACAGTCCTGCTTCTCTGTTGATTTGTTCTGAATATAAATTAAACAGGTAGGGGGAAAATATGCAGCCTTGTCATATACCTTTGCTGATTTTAAACCATTCTGTTTCTGCTTGTTCCATTCAAACTATTGCTTCTTGATCAATGTAAAGGTTGTGCAAGAGAATGATCAGGTGTTCTGGTATATCCATGCTTCTTAATGTGGCCCAGAGTTTCTCATGGTTTACAGTCAGAAGCCTTGCTGTAGTTAATAAAACACACAGAGATATATTTTTGGTATACTTTAGTCTTTTCAAGGATCCATCTCACATCTGCAATGTTGTCTCTCGTTTCTCACCCCTTCCTGAACCCTGCTTGAATTTCAGGTAGTTCTCGTTCCAGGTATGGTTGTATTCTCTGCTGAATAATCTTCAGTAGAATCTTGCTGGCATGTGGGATCATAGCAATTGTGCGATAATTTCCACAGTCAGTTGGATCACCTTTCTTTAGTATTGCCATCCATAAGAACACCCGCCCCCCCCCCCTAAAGTCAACACTGTGCTGGTTTTGCAACCTAACTGTGTGCTAATGGTTAAATATGCCCCACAGGGCAGAAGATGTCAATATATTGTCCACAATGATACCTAGATCCTTTTCCTGGGTGGTGACTCCTAATGCTGAACCTAACATCATATATACATAATTTGGGTTATTCTTCCTATGTGCCTCATTTTGCACTTGTCCACTTTAAATTTCTTCTGCTATCTGGATGCCCAATCTCCCAGTCTCATAGGGTCCTTCTACAGTTTCTCACAATCTGATTGTGATTTAACAACTTTGAAAAATGTTACGCCATCTGTAGATTTGATCGCCTCACTCATTCCTATTTCCAGGTCATGTATAAATATGTTGGAAAGCTCCAATTCAAGTACAGATCCCTGGGATACTTCTCTTTTCACTTTTCTCTATTGTGAACACTGACCATTTAACCCTACTCTGTTTTCTATCTTTGAACAAGTTTCTAATCCACAATAGGGCATGAGAACCCTTAAAGTGTGTGCTAATTGTTAATGCATGCTTTAACACACAGAACGTGGTTAGCATGGAGCCGCAGCAACTATTAACTGCACTGGCATCACAGGTGCTAAGCACTAATTCCCACATTGCCTGCTCGTAGTATGATGGGGCCAGGAATGGGCAGGGTTATGGGAAGATAGTGTGCATGGGCTGCACGTTGCAGTTAGCTCACAGTACTCACCACACGCTGTCAGTGTTGCAGTTAGCATGGATGCACTTGACGTGCAATAGGTGGCATTGAGTGCACCCGCAGTAACTGCGAATTACCTTGGTGCAGGGTATGGGACTTTTCAGTGTGGTAATTGCTGGGACCGTGTTGGGCATACCCCCAGCAGTTAGCACAGACTGGTTGCACTTATCGTGCATTGATTTGTGTTCCTAATGCATGGTAAGTGCAAAACCATACCACACTTTATTAAGAGGGCCCCATTGTCTCCTAGCCCATAATTTTTTTATTTCCTCAAGGGCCTCTCATGAGAGACTTTGTTGCATGCTTTCTGAAAGTCCAATACATTGACTGGCTAACCTTTATTCATATGTTTATTCACACCTTCAAAAAATATGGAAGACTTGTGAAGCAAGACTTTCTTGGCTACATCCATGTTGTCTTTTTCACTTTAGATCACGACTATCAGTGTGTTCAGTAACTGTGTTCTTTATAATAGTCTCTACCATTTAGCCTTAAATTGGCATCTTATGTTATTATTTGTTGTGTTAAAAATGTCTAATGTGTGTTAAAAGAAATGCACGTAAACAAATTTAAGAAATTAAAAAAATAATCTGAAAATCAGGAAGAAAGGCCAAATGAAGGGGAAATCAATTGAAAATGTTTACTTTGTGCACATCCTTATTTCTGGTTGTTCCATCTACAAAGGGATAAAGAAGAGTTGGAAAAGGTTCAGAGAAGGGCAACCAAAATGAGGAAGGGAATGGAATTCTCACCAAGAAAGACTAAACAGTTTAGGGCTTCCAGTAGGAAGCACAATTCAAAGCAAAACCAGTATAGTCAAAAATCTATCAGAAATTACAGCAAACAAGTAACAAAGGCTATTAGTAGCCATGAAGCAGGATAATAACAGACTAATCATAAGTACTCTTCCTGCCCATTCATCACTGGGAGAACTAGGCCAATCTGAGCCACACTGTATTAAATGCCACACTGACTTCAAAATATGAAGCAAAAAAACAAACTCCCAAAATATTGAACAGGGGTTGTTTAATGTGAAGTGGCACCTGAAGGGTTAAGATTGGTTATCCATCTGTAGTTCTCATATATGGTGAAAACATGCATGAAAGTTGCCGCCAGATTACCCTTACAACATAAACGTTAAGTAGAAGAAACATCAACGAGTTATTTAAAATGAGAGAAATGTAATCTCTATGAAATCTACTACTAAGAAATTGTATAGGAAACTACTATAGTACCCTAAATAATCCTCTTAACCCCTTAGAAACCACTTTATTTTTGCTCTGTGAGGTCTGTGATTGAATAAGTAAATGTTGTCCTATGTCTTCTTTCTGTCCCCCTCCCCCCACCCCATGCCTAGGGCAGAGGATGACCTTTGTGATGGAGAACCGTGGACCTCAGTATCCGTACAACTGTGGCTGCTTTTCTAGATAACATCATGAGCCAACCAGTCGGTGGCGCTGCTGCTGCTGCTGCTGCCGAGCCTCGCCTGCATCCGGAAGGGAGCAGCAGCAGCGGCAGCAAAAAACAAGGAGCTTCGTCACCGGCTAGAGCCAGGGAGAGCGCAGGCAGACAGACGACCAGATCTCAGGCTGCCCCGAAAGCCAACGCCGCCGCCCGGCAGGGTTCAGGCAGGAGCAGCCGGCAGAACTCGGGGGCTCAGGCCGCCGGCAACAGCTGCGGCGAGAAGCAACAGCAGCAGCAGCAACGAAACGCGCAGGGAGCTGTCCAGGGCGGCGCTGGTGCTGAACCCCGCGGCGCGGCCAGGGCGGAGGCCGGTAGGAGAGCCTGGGCGGAAGGAGAGCTGGAGGGGCAGCGTGAACCTGCAGAGCCTCAAGCCTCCGATCTAGCTTTCCCCAAACCGGAGCAGAACCGGCCGGCCCCCTCCGCCGAGTCGCCGAGCGAGGGTGCGGTTGGCAGCTGGAAAGGGAAAGGCAAGGGCTCCCAGAGAGGCGCTGGCGGAGGGGAGGGGGTCGCCACCTCCACCTTCTCTTCTGCAGGGAAGAGCCCCCGCCAGGCGGGAGGCAGTGGCGGAGCGTACTGGAAGGAGGGATGCCTGCAGTCTGAGCTACTTCAGTTTCACCAGAAGAAGGCTAAAAGCATGCACACGAAAAGCGGGGAATCAGAGCCCCCCCAGGCTGACATGCAGTCCGAGGGGCCGGACGACTCCCTGATCCCACAGGAGCTGCAGTTGCAAAGCGAGGTGGAGAAACTACGAGAGGAGAACGAGAGCCTTAAGGTAACCATTCAGCACTGGCGGCATCGCAAGACCCAGATCCTTACATCATGTGAGATGCTTGTGCTGGATGGGATCCATGATCATAATCCCAATCTTTGTTTATAATGTGAATAGCTTGTGTTAGCATTTTCTGTTGTTTTGTTTAGTGCATAGGCTGCAGTTAAAAGGGACGAAAAGATGCAAAGCCGAGTGTGCAACATGAGGATAAAAGCCAGCGGCAGGGGCCAGAATAATAAGGGAATCCAGAGTACTTGAGCAGGGTGTGTTTTGAGATTGTGAGCGAGTGTGTATTTTGGGAGGGGGTGGGTGGTGATGGTATATGGCTGTTGTATTTCCAATGTTTCTGTCCACAGTTTGGGGAGCTCGCTGCAACATTTTATTCACGCCAGGGTAGTGGTTGTTTGCTGTTTTGTTTGTTTTTTACTGTTCTTCTTAACCTTAAGCCCTCTTTTTATTCCCCGCCTCCTCTCCACTCAAAAGAACGAAATCGACGAGATGAGAACGGAGATGGATGAGATGAGGGACAGCTTTTTCGAGGAAGATGCCTGTCAGCTGCAGGAAATGCGCCACGAGCTGGAGCGAGCCAACAAGAACTGCCGGATCCTGCAGTACCGCCTCCGCAAGGCAGAGCGCAAGAGGCTGCGCTATGCGCAGACGGGCGAGATCGACGGGGAGCTCCTGCGGAGCATGGAGCAGGATCTCAAGGTAAAGGAAAGCCCGCCCTGCGGGGGGGTTGCCAGGCGCTTTCGGCTCTGGCCGCGCCTTGCTTAATAAAGTGATTTCTCCATGCAGGAGGCTTCATCGGTTTAGTGAAAAGAATCCAGGCACTCCCGGCAGAATCTTGGGAGATTTTTGGAGAGCCTGAAGCCGCGGATACCTCCACTCCAGGGCTGGGACCTCTTCAGGGTCCTGTATACGGGAAAAGAGATAAGTCATTAAAAAAAAGTTGAATTGGCACGTCTGAAACGTGTCAGCAGTGACGCTGATAGTTTCATAATTGTGCCAGTTTGCTCATTTTTAATACCTGCTTGAAAGATGATGCCAGAGGTTAGTAGCTAGGGGGAACCCTTGATGATGATTGGTATCACTGGCAAATTTCCTGAAACTTATGAATAGACAACTGGACTTTCTATATATCTTTGACAATGTACGAATCATTATTCCTATATTCCTCTGTTTTGGACAGCACTTCCCAAGTCAGCATCCTAGCTGCTTTTGTTTCCACTATCTCTCACTGCCCCCTTCCCCCAGACATTTATATTCCACTGCAAACCTTCTGTTCAAGTTTATATTTAAATTATTCTACACAAGCACCCAAAACCAATGTCAGCATGTCCAACCTTTTTTATCACTGGTAGCATGAGGTGAACGAATGACAAGCTTCCAAAATAAAAATATGAACATTAAAGTATTTTGGTAAGGTAATTGGATTATAAATAATTATAATTATAAATGCTTTTGAAAAATGCTATAAATGCTTTTGAATTATAATTATAATTATAAATGCTTTTGAAAAATGCAGGAGTTGGTCTCTAAGGCCGAAGCCTTCATGATCAGTGCTACTGCTAACGGATTTCAAAATGGTGATAATTCAGTCATACAGTGTTTCAAGCTCAGAGATATATTCTTCAATTTTATCTATATTTTTCAGAGATCTACAGTACATCTGCCTCATAACAGTTTTCTTCCCTTTTTGAGGGGTGGGGGGCAGGTAGCAATTAGCAAGGTGTGAAGTTTGAAACATCAGCCTACCACTTGAAAACCATTAATCACATGGGGGTATTGCAGTATCCATACTGAGTCGTGGTGTGGAGAAATTGTCAGCTAATGATGATGTCACAAAGGGGAGAATAGAAGGTCTAGATGTCTACTTGTCAGTGTTTGTTCTGGAGATAGCATAACAGCTGTATGCACTGGAGATGCCCTAACAACAGAGATATCCACCATGGGAACTCGTACAAAAACAGTTTATGTGCAAGCTTGAAAAAAATTAATTGGTTCATTAAAATGCCATTTAATGAGTAATGCAAAAAGAGTTAGCATGCTCATGATAAAAACACATCAGTCATACTCTCGACTCATCGGTAGATGCTTTTCTGTTAATGTTTTGCTACTTTGAAAGTCTCTAGAACAGTGGTTCCCAAACTTGGGGTCGGGACTCCAAATGGGTCACATTACTAGTGGGTGGGATCCACAGAAACATGGCCATTTCCCCTTCTTTTTGGACTTTCGCTGTGACCTATGCCAAGTAGTGCCAGTCACCAGTCAGCATGTGGCCTGTGAGCCAGTGAACATTCATAGGCCCTTGCCCCCTGCTGGAAAAACTTCCTGTTAGACTGGAAATCCATTTTGAGTACTGGGGTCTGTAAGCACACACTGTACACTGACACAAGGGATCCTGTGCTGACTGCTGCTGTTTTTTGCTTTGGATGAGTGGAAGGAGGGGAAAGCGGCTGAAGAGCTGCTATTTTGATTTCATCATTGTCTGGGGTCATGTGGATATTCAATTGCTAGAATGGGGTCATATGGGATAAAAGTTTGGAAAGCACTACTCTAGAACAGTATATAATAGCAATTACTGTGGAGTGGAGGCATAGTCTAGTGTTTAGAGCAGCTGCCTAGTACCCAGAAGGAGTACCCAAAGATCAAGGGCTTGATTCCCACTGGTACTCCTTGTGACCTTGGGCAAGTCACTTTGCCCCCCATTGCCTCAGAAGAAAAGGTATTTCAGTCTACTTCCGGTGATACACTGCCAAGAAAACCTAGAGGCAGCTGGGTTGCCAGGAGTCAGCACTGACTTGACAGTATAAAAAACTGTGGTTCAGTCCTGAAGATATATGCAAGCATAATTGTAATCATTTGTAACATTTTTCCAGTTTATGAACTCCACCTTTCATTTACCATTCATACCAAACATCTCTGGGGGTAAGAGTTAGGTTCTAAGTTGCATGCCACTGCCATTTGAGAGAATAGTCTCTTATCTTTAGACACTTCTTGATACCAGATGCTAGTACATTGTTAAAGCTCCTCGATGGAGGTTGATATCTAATATTTTCATACTGATACTGGCTGAAACCATGAAGGAATCCAGGGTTCTAAAATACAAATTTTGTGGGCAATAGTGCTATTAGACAGGGGCAACCATTTTTCATGGACCCCAAACAACAGTATATTACCTAAAAATTCTAAGCATAGTGAAGTGATACACTGAAATATCTGCAGTCTTTTCTCATTACTCCAAAGGGAGGCTCTCTTTGGCATGATGCAAGTATTACTCCAAGCATTAGCAGTAAATTTGAGAAACGGAGATCATATTCCACATACCCTGGCTTTGAAGTGAGCTTCATGACTGTCACGGTATGCACAAAACTTACCCGTTTGGAGAAATTTCTCCAAAAGAAACCCAGAGGTAACATCCTATGTACTATTTGTAAGTGTCCTAAAGCTGCACAGTTCCAGTGACCAATAATTAGCAGAGCAACTCCGTGTAATGAAAAACCTTTTCTGATGATATCAGGATGCTTTTTGGCCTAGAAAAATGTGCTAAGGCAACTTTTTTTTAGAGGAAAATTGAGCAAAATGGAAAACATCTCCCTGGATGAGGGCTGTGACATCAAAGAACTTGAACAGGAAAGTGTATATAAATATCTGGGAGTAGAGGAAGGAAAGACACTCAAGCAGAAATTACTGATAGAAAAGATTAGTAAAGAATACTATAGAAGATTAAAATCATTATTGAAAAGTGTCTTAACATCATAGAATAAGATACAAGCCATCAATCATCTGCAATTCCTGTACTCTCATCCAGCTTTGGGATTGTAGACTGACCTTTTAAAGATCTTAAAAAACTGGATGTGTGAAGAAGAAAACTTCTCCATGCCCATGAGGTAATTTATAAGAATCAGTGTATGCCAAGATTGTATATTCCTAGAGCGGAAGGAGGGCTAGGACTCATAGAAATTGATTACACATACAGAGCTACTATCATAGGCCTCCAGGCCTACCTAACAGCATCATCAGATTCAAATTTGCAAAAAAGTGCTGAAATACGAAAATAAACATCCAGAATCTGTCTCCATCATCAAACTTGGACAAGTGTTCCAACAATTAGAAGGAATGAATGAGAATCCACAAGCACATACAGGAAAGGAAGCAATGGAATTTGCAAAAGAAGAGAAAAAATCTCTTTATCTTTATCTCCAGGATTGATATACTGCTTTTAGCTGTACATACCAAGAATTAGATCAGCAAAGAAGGAAAAACAAGTGGCAAATGCATAAATACAGTGGGAAATACAAAGTGTTATTTTAGGAACCCTTTGTTCATCAAAATGGACACATGAATGGTTCAGGAGAGGTGAACTGAAACCGAGGGATGAGAGATAGTTACAGCCCAGGACAGTGGATTACGGATGAGATGGTTTACAGCGAGCATTGAAAAAAACTGGCAAATGAGGCATTTGCCGATTCTGTAAGAAAGACCAGGAAACAGTGACTCACCTCATAGCTGGCTGTGAAGTTCTACAAAGTAATATAGTATATGATGGCAGATAAAGACCAGTATGGTCCTTCTAGTCTGCCCAGTAAGGTGGCTAGAGTGGTTGTAACTGCAGCTCAGTGCAAGTCATCCCTCCCTCTTTGCCTGTGTTTGGGGTTGTACCTGCTGCTCAATGCAAATCAGCCCCCCCCCCCCTATTAAAATCAAAGCAAACGTAAATATTTTTTGATAAGAGGGGGGCTGACCTGAACAGAGCAGCAGGTACAACGCCAAACACAGGCATAGAGGGGGGTGACCTGTGTGGAGCTGCAGTTACGATCACTCTAGCCACCTTACCGGGCAGAGTTGATCGATCATACTTGTCTTTATCTGATGGTGTAAAATTACTATACAGAAAGGCACAACAAAGTAGCATGCCTCGTCCATTGGAAACTGTGTAAACACTACAACATCACTGTGCCTGAAAAGCACTAAGATCATGACCCTTCGAGAATTATAGAGAATGAAGAGGTTTTGATCACCTGAGGTATTCCCATTCCAATGGATATGAAACTGGATGCGAAGACCCCGACATAGTAGTAAAAGAGAAAAATACCAGAACAGCATTGAGAACAAAGGTGTCTGTTCAAAATGATTATTCTGTGACTTGCGTGGAGAGGCAGAAGATCCTGAAGTACCAAGAAAATGTTGCAGAAAGATACAAAAATATTTCCCATTGTATTGGGAGCCACAGGTTTGATAAAGAAGAATTTCCAAGCACATCTTAACAAACCACCCATACATGTTACATCTTACGAAGTCTAGAAGGAAGCACTCTCTGGCGCGATGCAAGTGCTATGCCAAGCATTAGCAGTAAATTTGAGAGACTGAGATCATACTCCACATACCCTGGCCTAGAAGTGATGTTCATGACTGTCATGGTACGCGCAAATCTAATCCTCTTGTAGAAACTTTCCCAAAAGGAAATATTTTATAGCATAACATTATTTACAAACATCCATAAAGATTCACATTTCACATATCTTGAGTGAATCTTTGGCAATGATGTAGACGTTGCTCTAGCCCCCAGGCAGTCTGCAGATGCATACTAATGCTCCTTTTGTGGTGTTAACTAGAATTAACTTCAGGATATTAAAAGTTTTTTTGGTAGGCACGTAATGAGAGAAAAGGGAAACACATTAATTAAACAGGCCCTTAGTTTCTAAAAGGTACTATAAGAGTGGGGCCTCACAGGCTCCAGTAGGAAACTGCAGAGGCCGGAAGCAATGAGATTATTTAGGGGGATGTTGGAGCAAGGCTGGCCCAACCATTAGACAAGACTAGGCGGTTGCCTAAGGCGGCAGCTTCTGGGGGGGGGGGGACAAAGAGCAGCAGCAGTCAATGCAAAACAATAGATTCTGACAGTGACACAAATTTAAAGAGCCATCAACACATTTGTTTATCTGCAGGAGGAATGGTGGCATTCAGATGATCATACGGCTTATCATTTGTATAGCGCTGCAAGGCGTACACCGGGCTGTACATGTACAAGTAAGAGACAGTCCCTGCTCATCAGAGATTACAATCTAATCAAGACACACCACACGACCACTGAGGACTACGGAATTCAAGGGGAATGGCAAGATAAGCAGTAGAATAAGGGGATCGGGATTCCTAAATATCAAAATCCTGGGGGAGGGGATGCGGGTGTAAGGCTGGAGGTATGCCTAGGGCACCCAATATCTGTGGCTGGCCCTGGTGGGAGGTGTAAAGAACAGAAAGATACAGCAGAGATAAAGATGGAGGCATCCGAGTGGCAGGGAAAGGGTAGAAGGATGAAAGAGAGACACAACAAAGGGAGAAGAGATGTTTAACAGGATGAAGCAGGGGTGGGGCAGGAAATATGATGTAGCTGAGTAAAGCTGTGGAGAGGGGACTGAATCACTCTTTGAGCTACTAATCCACTTAAACCAGCTTGCACAAAACTTTTCAGCATTTGTCCAAAAAACATTCACCGCCAGTAGGTGACTCATTTCATTAACGGGGATCATATTGTGGTTGTGCGTGAGACACACCAACGTATACAGGAAAGGAGAAAAACTACACTTGGCTTGCTATCAAAAATGAGCTCGGAGGTTATCTTCCACTGTTATGCTGTAGATTCTCTTTAAGGAATCGGAGCACTGAAAGCTCCTGTCGCCTCTCAGGTGGTTTCAGAGGTTTGGAAAGAGAAGACAAACACTATTAGAGAAATTATAGGGACTCAAATATATTGATGAACCTTCAAAAAAAATAGAACAAGGAAAGTCAGTGTTTCATTTACATATGTCATCTATTGCATGTTATTAATTAAATGAGAAGTATTTTGATGAATGCAAAAAACATTTGCCACCAGTAGGTGACCCTCATTTCATTAACGGGGATTGTATTGTGGTTGTCCTGCCACTAAGGTTGCGAAGGATGTATCTGTACGCCTCCATCACGAACTGGAAAATGTGGAAGAAAAGCGGACTAAAACAGAGGAGGAAAATGAGAAACTCCGACAACAGCTTATAGAAGTTGAGATAACCAAGCAAGCTTTGCAGAATGAGCTGGAAAAGGTTAAAGAGGTCAGTGATATTGTTCAGTGTTGATAGAAAGTGTTTCATCATTCTAATTCTCAATGCATTGCTAAAGCTTTTTTCAGCACTAGAATCCGAAGGATAGTGAGTTACTGTAAAAAAAAAAAAACCCACTGTAGATGAATGTAATCTGTGCTAGCCATGGAAAGGATTCTTTTTATATCCATTTATGGCCTAGTTAAATGGCTTGCCTGAACATTGTCCCCCACCTTGCCCGACTGGCTGAAAGTGCGCGTGGGCTTCCACTGCATGCTACTTTTAGTAGGATGGGGGGGAGGGTCCCTGGTTGAGGTGAAAAAGCATAATAAGCAAAACTCCCAATAGATTTCCAAACCTACGTACATGAAATTTTGCAGTTTTATAAACTGGTCTTGTATGCAAAACCCTGTTTTACATGTGTAAAATGACTTTTATAAAGTTGTCCCAGGGGCTGCGCACATAAAAGTATGTGTGGGAAGAAGAAGGCATATACTTTTACACAACCCGGGTGTAGGTGTGTTCTGGGATGGAGTAGAGCGTGGGCGGAGTTGTGATTTACACTCATACTTTATAAAATATATATGTATGTGCAGCTTCAATCTAGCCACAATTTCTGCTGGTTTACCTCTAGGATATTATAAAGACACATAGGTGCCTATGGGGGTCAGTTTGGATATTTAAATCATGGAGACATCCCCAGAGTAATTACAGAAACAGGGTTTTTAGACATCTTCATTGTGGGGACGTCTAAATAGGTAGGGGTTTTGATGAAGGCATGTCTGAGGTAGAGGTACAGTCCAACGAAAAGAAGCACACACACTCGCGGAAGTCAAGCAAACAAGTCTGGAGCGAGGTGTCAAACTAAATTCAATTTTATTGAAGCACATAGGAATACTTAACCTGACACAGCCATGTTTTGGCAGAGCCTTCATCAGGAGTTAAGACTAGAAATTAAAAGATATAAAAAGTTAAAAATCATAAATACATAGTAGATGAATAACTGATAAAAAATAAAGTTAAGGCAAAATAACCATAAAAACTATAAACACAATTAAAACCTTTATAATGGGGATTAATAAATAAATAAATAAATAAGATGCACCATAAAAAGGACAAAGTGCTAAAAGAGTCCATAGTAGCCTCTTCAATATGGATTCTTTTAGCACTTTGTCCTCCTTTTTATGGTGTAAATTCAATAAAATTGAATTTGGTTTGACACCTCACTCTGGACTTGTGTGCTTGGGGTCAAGATACAGATATAGCACTGTTCCCTCTAAGCTGTGCGCGTGCACACACCTCGCCGAGCGAGCGCACATACTTTACAACAGAGAGCACAAAAATTACAGCTCTGATCCTGATAGAAAACAACACAGACGTCTTAAAATTTAAAAGTTATGATTGTAATTACTAGAAATTTCCCGCTTCATTTAGTAACCGTCTATTTTCATTTAATTTGATTAAAATCAATGTGGTGTACATACTGTATTCTGATGTGCAGTCAAATTTTAAAGTATATAACTCCGAGTGTCGTTATGTGGCGCACAAAAATTTAACCTTCCTTCAAAAGCTGCACACAGCTGATATTTTATGCGCGCACAGCCTACAGAAAATTAGAGGGAACATTGAGATATAGACATCTCCAATCGATCTTTAAACCCTTGGGAATGTCTGTGCCTGCGTCCAAACTTAGACCTGCTCCAGGCACGAATAGACATTGGAAAAGTGTTCATTTCGGCATTAAAATCTCTGAAATTTCTCAAGACGTTGGCACTACAGTATCCTCAATACTCTACATAATGACAGTGCTATGTTGTGTGTGTTTGGAAAACTTGGTTTGGGTTTGCACCATCGCTGCATGCCTCATAGACGTCCCCAGTATTAAATACTATACCAGGGATATCTATGTAGACGTCCTTGCAGACATCCATATCGGGCATGTCCATGTTTGTGAAATTGTGCTTGAATGTGGATGTGCTTGCTGATTTTAGGAACATTCAGGCTTGGATGTGCCAGTTTGCACTTGGACGTCCTTTGTAAAACGAGTCTTTATGTGTCTTTATAAAATAGGTTAAAAATTGGTGCTTTCTTGACCTCCAAACCTAGACAGTCTATTAGAATATTGCCCTTAAAATGCAAGTGCAAAGTCTGCACATGCTTTAGGTTGACAGACATTGAAAGATATTGGCTGCATGGTCCAGAGGTTAAAAGTATCCATGGACTTTGCAGCTGAGTGGGCTTTTGAAAATGATTCTTGCACTGTGCAGTATTCCAATCCTAAACTAGGCCATTCCTTCCTAACATTCGCCTTGAATTAATAGCAAATCCTGTTATGAATCTTGTTTTTGCAGTCATTTTATGAAAGAGAAGCCTGAGTACATCACACATAGTAGTGTCAACTGGCTTAATAGAGTGGGCTTGATTAACATAAGGTCATATATTTATTTGTGAAATTTTAATAGATCTTTAATCTTTTATTGCATCAAAGCAATGTACAGTATAAAAGCAAATTAAAACAGCATTACTCTCTCCTAAACATCCCCATTTCCCCCAACCCCTTTCATCTCTACCCATCTCAGCAAAAACTCTTTTCTCTCAGCTCCTAAAAATCCAGTCTGTACTGTGGAACCCTAGTCTCAGTCTTCTCCAGAAGGCCAAATCTGGCCAAACAGTCATGACATGACCCTTTTTCTAAACACAAGCTAGTTTAGTTGACAGTAACCCTCCCATAGAACAGAATTCTACAAATGTGGCCTAAAGTAGCTAAATGTTCTTTGCCTAGTCACTGATAGATGTACTCTCTCCAGAGTATACACTGCGAAACAACAGTTGCTCATCTACCCATGTTTACAGGAAGAATGTTTTGCTAAGTCAGATCCATTGTGTATTTGGTTATTAATGACATGACCAACCAATTGGCTACAAGCTATGTGATATAATCTATGACTGTTCCCAGAGGTTTAAGAGAATTTAAGAGGCTGATGCTTAAATAATTAAGAACTATAATATTCTGTTATGAAACATGACCATTCTACATTTTAGTGGTTATTTTAGAAGCATGTCCATGTCTAAATAGTAGCATTTACACATTATCATCTATTCGTGCATATAACAATTTTAGAAAGCAGCTATTTACTCATGGAGATGTATACCGTGTGCAGATTTCAAAGGGGCGTAGACTAGAGGAATTCACAAGGTGGCCAAATATTTTGCACATTGGCCTTTATTCCTGCTCCAAGGTATGCACAATTGCCCGCTAAGGGGAGGTACAAAGGCTTATGGCACTCCCCTCCACTACGCAACACCCTCTAACACAGCATTGCAATTTTCAATCCCTTCCTGAAACAGTATGCTAACAATGCTGGTTGGAGAAAGTGTTGTTGGATGGGGGGGTGGGGAGGGCGTGCCTGGGTGGCATGGGAGGGGTGAGGGGGTGCATGGATGTTGGAGCAGCTGTTTTAAGAAGTTGCTCCCACGCATATTTGGGGGAGAGCAGGACACTCCTTTTCCCACATGCCGTTTTTTAAAATCACTGCTCCTTTTGGATGTGCCAGCATATTATGCTTGTATTTGTCAATGTCCATCAAGGTATTTGATAAAAGGCTTTGCATTTGATAGAGCCTTTTGTAAAATACAGGGGGACTTGCACACGTCCTGATCTGGATGTCTCATTCCCTCTCTCCATAGTCTATTTAAAATAGGCCTTTGCACCTTATCATGTGTATTTTTGAAGTACTCTAGAGCAGGCAGAGGATATATTTTTGTTGAATTTTTCAGTTTGCCAATCAAAAGATGTTCTGTTATGGCAAAATGTGCGGGATTGTATAGTGCTCTAATTAGTGAAGCAATTTTGCATGCTGGTGCCATTCTGGAAAAATATGAAATGCAGTTCAGACCTACTACCAAAACATGGTTAATACAATTGTTCTTTATATTTGCTTATTCAGAAGACCTAGGCGGGATTTGAAGTGGAAAAGGTGAGGTATTCTCCCCACCTCCTCGTAGGTCCTCTGGTCTCCTTCATCATTTCTTCATTCCACCCATCAAGTTGCTTTTCTCCTTCTTTCCAAACGACCTTTTGTTTCTCCCATTCTTTTTTTCTGCTTTATTCTTTGTCAACTCACTTCTTTTCTTTTATCTTCCCCCCAAATTCTCCATCACTCCTTTACCATTCTATCTTTTCCCTTCCTCCTCCTTCCTCTTCCTCCTCTTCTTCTTTGTCTCTTGCCTTATTCTGCGTCTCTTTGTTCCCGGCTCCTCGGCAGATGAGTGGCGCTCCATAAAAGCTGAAACATGCCTCTGCTACATCTCAGGATGTTGATGCTGAGCCCTGCAGATCCCATTGCACCCTCCAAAGACTCAGTTCATTGAGCCACATTATGGTGATGATTATGGCGAGGAGTGATCGGAAAAGAACATCAAACTAGAGGCAAAGTGGAACTGCAAGAAGTGCCAGTAGAAAGACCTGGCGCATATGTCCTTGTTTTGAGTTCAGTTCAGGGTTAGAAATTGGTTGGGTGGGAGGCGACAAAGAGTACAAGTAAATGGAGCTCACTCTGAGGAGAAGGATGTTACCAGTGGTGTGCCCCAGGGATCTGTCCTTGGTCCGATTCTTTTTAACATCTTTGTTAGTGATATAGCGGAAGGGCTGTCGGGTAAGGTTTGCCTCTTTGCAGATGACAGCAAAATCTGCAATAGAGTAGACACCCAGGAAGGTGTAGATAACATGAGGAGGGATCTAGCTAAGCTTGAAGAATGGTCTAGAATTTGGCAGCTGGGATTTAATGTTAAAAAATGTAAGGTCATGCATTTGGGCTGCAGCAATCCAAGGGAGCAATACAGTATAGGGGGTGAAGTACTTTTGTCCACTAAAGAAGAGTGGGACCTAGGCGTGGTTGTGTCTGATAATCTTAAAGTAGCTAAACAGGTAGAAAAGGCGATGGCAAAAGCTAGAAGGATGCTTGGGTGCATACGGAGAGGAATGGCTAGCAGAAAGAAGGAGGTGATAATGCCTCTGTATAAGTCTTTGGTGCGACCTCATTTGGAGTATAGTGTGCAATTCTGGAGACCGCACCTTCAAAAGGATGTGAACAGGATGGAGTCGGTGCAGAGGGTTGCTACTAAAATGATTAATGGGCTTCATTATAAAGCATATGAGGACAGACTTAAGGATCTTAATATGTACACCTTAGAGGAAAGGCGGGATAGAAGTGATATGATTGAGATGTTTAAATACCTCCGTGGCATAAATGTTCAGGGAGAGAGCCTCTTTCAATTGAAAGCAAGTTCTGCTACGAGGGGACATGGGATGAGGGTGAAGGGAGATAGATTCAGGAGTGATATGCGGAAATATTTCTTTACAGAAAGAGTAGTGGATCCATGGAATAGTCTCCCAGTGGAGGTGGTAGAGATGAGGACAGTAATTGAATTCAAAAAAGCATGGGACCAACACAGAGGATCTCTAGAGGTAAAAGGTGGACTGTTGTAGTTGTTGTTATGGAAGGACAGACTGGAGAGGCCATGTGGTCTTTTTCTGTCATCATGTTTCTATGTTCTATGTTCACCAGGAGCACATTCAGCATTATTAGGCATATGCCTTGAGCTGACATTTCATTTGGGAAAATCAAAATCAGTGTATATTTTGAAGCCCTGCACAGTTCAGTCTTTATTGCTAGATCTGGTCTTTTTACTGTTTCCCAGAGGCATCAGTGGAGGAAACCTCTTGCTGAATTGCATGAGGACAAAAAACCTGTGATTGCTCAAGGGCGTGACACGGAGAGAGAGCATGCAAGGAGACATCTATGTAAATAATGCTATTTAAATTATGTTGTGCTATCCCAGAAATATCTGAAAACAAATTTTAAAAAAATGCAAAAATACTCTTAACAGGGGAAGCCCTAGAAAAATTCATAGTCACTATGGGGACTGTACACTAAGGCCCCAATTCTATAAGGCGGGTAGCGGGGCTGCACATCCCGCCGAGACATGCAGCCCCATTATCCGCCTTTGCCATATTCAGCCTCCCATCTCCCCTGCAGACACAGAGCCGCTATGCGTGCTACGTGGTTGGGGGCGGCATGGGGGTGGAGAGTGGGAGGGGTGGGGCAGACTGGCACCCGAACCTACAGGGCCAATTCCTCTCACAGCCCTGTACATCCTAGGAGCACCGGTGGGACGGCCAGAGTATTTCACCTTGGAGGTTGAATAAGTCCTGGCCGACCCCCTGAATCAGCCAGCCAGGCCCCCCAAGGCAACGGAGGCATGCAAGTTGGGTCCCCACTGCTCAGGGCCCTGGCTGCCCCCGTCAGGGGTTGGGTGGCAGGGAATTGGAGTCTTGGTGGCAGCGGGCTGGTTGTGCCATGGGGAAGACGTCCCTGCAGCGACGCAAGGACAGCCGGGCCATTTCCCAGGGCCCAATCTTGCTCCCGCTGTGCAGAATTGGGTCCTAATGGGACCGTCCAGATGGCCCAGATGTGCCCCTTCTAGGATCAGGCTTCATGGTTTGAAAAAAATTACTGGGTTTATTAAAAAGCCATTTAATGAGTGATGCAAAGAGATTGTGCATGCTTGTGGTAAAAATGTGCTAGAAATAGGGTGGTCATATTATCCTCTTGCACAAAAACCCCTAAATTGTTTAGCTGCATAGAGTGAGCATTGTACTTATTGAGGGCATGCTAAACAGCATGAGCATGGTAAATTGATCATGCTCAGGTCCTTTTTCCTTTTGATGCCTTCTAGCTTCCAAGGGGTAAACAATGAAGACTGATAATTTAGACAGTTGAAGTGGGAGAACGCGTACTTTCCATGTGAACAGGTCAAAGGAGAGTGGAGGATTTTAGGAGAGTGGAAAAGTGACATGGCTGCATATTTGGAACCTAAAATAAGAACAAACCAGTCAGTACTAGAGGAGATCAAACCTAAGTTTTCCTTAGAAGCTCAGATGACAAGACTTCGACTTTAATACTTTGGACACATCATGCGAAGAGAGAGATCATTGGAGAAAGAGATAATGCTTGGCAAGATAGAAGGTCACCATAAAAGAGGAAGGCCAGCAATGAGATGGATCGATACAATAACAGCAGGTATGGATACCACTGTATCAACAATGAGCTGCTTGAGTGAAGACCGAACAAAGTTTAGGTCAACTATCCAGAGGATCGCCAGGAGTTGACACCGACTTGACAGCACTTAACAAACAACAACAACAAGTATCTTTAAAAAGAGTAATGAGAGGATCTGGTTGGGGACAGAAGGGAGCATACAAGGGGGAAACTGGAGAGGAATCAGGCTGCCATGACTGGGAAGGATGCCAGCATATGACTATCTAATTTTGAGCTAATCTAATTTTGATTTTAATGATACCTATCTACAAGTAAAACCCACACTCAAAGTGCATTGAAGTTCTTCAATAAAATGCAGTACATAACAGAATCATATGTCATCCAAAATATAGTACATAATAAACCAGCCCCCTTTACCACCTTGTAATATAGTCACTGCAATTACTGTACCATGCAATTGTTCTTGCCAGCTCACAGACAAGATTTGCACATTGTAACTAATACAGCCTTTGAGGCTCAGTCTGCTCCTCAGCATCAAGTCTCTGAACACCTACAGTGGTCTTTGGCTACACCATCAATGTCTGTGTCCTCTGGGAACTTAATTGTTTGCAATAAGCCATTCTCTCCTTCTTTTCCTTGTCTTCTCTGTCTTGATGTTGCCCTATGAAAGCTTTCCTTTTATTTTTTGGAGGGCGGAGGACTGGGAGGCCCACCGCCTAGTCCCCCTGTGGGAGAAGGCTCTCTTGAGGAAGCTGTTCTGCTTTTGTGACTAGCCACGGTGTAGGTCTGGGTCCCCACTTGGACAGATGCATAAGTGCCAGCAGCTCCAGCAATGATAGTCGGGGTCTTAAGAATCATAACAGTGCCTTGGAAGCTCTTTGTTTGCAGCTCCCAAGCATGAAACGTCTGTGCTTTGTACCTTATGAGGTCTGGGACAATGTGTGAAGACTCCCTTTGGTATGAATATGCATAAAATGTGTTACCAGAAGCATGTGTGTATTATGTTTGTGCTGAAGAGAAATGTGATTAGATACCTTCATCCCCAAGGGTTTACGGGTAAAACTGCATAATGTCAATCCCTTTCTACGGACTTCATTTTGCAGATACTCTGTTTCCAGTTAGCCAAGTCCTCTCAAGAGCTTGCTCAGTTAGACGTGCTTGTACTATATAGCTTCACCTTACTGGTTTCAAGTTCTTCAGTTAGCTAGCTCTCACTACATAACATGAAAGATGAGCATATTATGCTATTTAGAGTGAAGATATTACAAAATGGTTGAAAGCTAAAGTGCCAAAGTGCTATTCCCGCATTATCTCAAAAGAGCCAAGGCTGTACATAGTGTCAGTATTACTCGGGAGCTCTTCTGGTTAACTCTCTGTGGAAAGATATCACTAACCAAGTAGGAAGCCTATGAAAATGTTCTAATATGCAGAGCCAGCCCAACCAGTAGGTAAGACTAGGTGGTTGCCTAGGGCAGCAGTTTCTGAGGGGAAGCAAAGAGCAGTGATGGTCAAAGCAAAGCAATAGATCCCGACAACCAGACAAACTCAAAGAACCATTAGCACAATCTTTTACCTGCAGGTAGAGCGGACACACACATAGATACAGAGCAAAGACTAATATGTAAAAGTATGATGTCCAGTTACTCATTTTTACAGGATCGTTGTGAGAAGGGTGAGGTTGGGATGATTATGTCCAATTAGCAAAATCTCACGGGGTGGGAGAGAGCAAAAGGCTGAAGGATCGCCTAAGGTGGCCAATACCCATGCACCTGCTGTTATAGATAATTTTACACAGCAACAGTTAAACTTGGGAAAAAAACATTTTTGAAATTGAGATGTTCTTTAAAAACCTAATTTGTTCCTGCTTTTCAGCATGGAGCCCCTCGTTTACCCATCCCCCATACACCCAACCCAGCCATTCTTTTATAAGTCTCATGTTCATACCTTTAACATTTTATGTGCCTTCATTTCCGGTGATGAAGCAGCACTGCTTGAAAGGCTGAAAGCTTTATCATCACTCTATCAACCATACTTTATAAATCTGTTCACTGTACTAACACCATTGCCAAGGGCATAGTGCCAGCACGGGCATTTCTGAAAATCATCTCCTTTAATATATTTTAATTTGTATCCTTTCATTTAGTAAACCTCCCTACACCAAACCTTTAGGCATATGAGCACGCTAGCAGAAGAGCCGCACACATTTGGGGGCATGTTTACTAAAAGTTAACGCACGTTACGTGATGCAATGGCCCATAGAAATGAATGGACAGTTAACATGTGTTAACTTTACTTAATGTTCGTTATCCTTTAGGAAATATGCCCCTTTGTCTCACATTTATAAATATGAATTTTCTTTTTGGGCTTTGAATTGCACATATATTTAAAGAATAAATGTACAATATCTGCACAGGGGAAAGTGGTGTCATCAACTGTAAATAGGTCTTTTGGAAATTTTGATGAAAATGACTGAAATGATTTAAGAGGAAAATGAGATACACGAGTGCATTTTTCAACAGGCCATAAATAGAGCTCTTTTACCACAACTGTGTTAGCAGGAGGTGCAACTATGTCAGTCAGATTACTGTCCTCTGCCCTGCCGAGCATATTGAACGTTCTGCAGAAATTAATTAGATAGAGAATCAGTGACTGTGGCCCAGTTCAGAATCTCTTCTTGCAGGTGCTTGGTACAAAAGCTGCCTGATTAATTAAGTGGGTGGAAGTCAAAACAAAACTTGTTTTGTAAGAGGATGATGTTTCAGGATCACTGCATATATTTATTTATTTAACATTTCTTCTATACCACTTTTCTTGATATCAAAATAGTTTACATCAAACTCAACTAAAGTACATTGAAATAGTGAGTGTGGTAACATGAAACATATAGTAACATGATCATAATTACATTGCATTATAGGCTTAGATAACGGTGTTCAGGTTAAATCACAGTAGTGAGAGTAGTGGGTAGGGGGGCATAACTTATTTACATGCAAGAGGTAAAACAGCACGTAATGTATGGTAAGAGGGTTGGGTGGAGGGTCTGTGACATGTCCAAAGAATTCTTCAAAGAGGTATGTTTTCAACTTTTTTCGGAAGTCAGTTGGTCCTGGGTGGTCCGTAGTATAGTTGGCAGTGAGTTCCATAATGTAGGGCAATAGTATGAGAATGCCCTTTGGCATACTGTTTGAGAACGTTTTGTTTTTTGAGATGGGATATTGAGAAGACTTAGGTGTTGTCGTCGTAGTCTTGTGTTTGAGTTCATCTGATTGAGTGGCTGTAGGCAGGCTGCAGTAAGATTGTGCATCATTTTGAAGGTGGTCATGAATGCTTTGTATTTTATTCTCGCTTTTATTGGGAGCCAGTGTAGGCTCTTGAGTACTGGTCTGATTGTGATCATATCATGAGATTTTGGTGATGAGTCTGGCTGCTGTATTCTGTGCGGTTTGCAGAGGCTTGAGGGCTAGGTTTGGGAGGCCCTGTAGGACTGAGTTACATTGGAGTGATTAAGATCTGGCATACAGTATGGAAGTGATTAAGATCTAGTAGTGGGCGAAGATTGTCAAGATCCTCATCTTATGGTATACAGAGTTCGTTGTTCTTTTGATGTGTATTTGAAAGGATAATCTGTGATTTAGAGTATTTAACCTCTGACCTTACTGGGAGTAGCACTTTGTTGACCTTTAGTCATTTTGGAGGTGCGTAGGATGGGTCTCTGGATGAATATTTGTCACTTGCTATATAGTAGTTGATTGATAGGTTGTGGTTGTCCAGCCATTCGGCTAGTGCCCTAAAGCAAGCTTGTATTGCAGTGTGTTCTGGGTCGCTGGTGATTCTCTCTCAGACCTCAGCTCCCCTCACCCTTTGTTTATGTCAGCTCTCCCTAATGCAGCAGCTAGGAGAAACTGTGACTGCAGAATATGTGTGCATTGGACTTCTGAGTCCTTCATGCAAAGCTGCCAAGTCACCTAATTCCCAGAGGGAGATTTTAGATTAGGTCAGGATTTCAGGCTACCCTATCCTGATGCATTATGGGACCTGCAGCATTGATTTCAATGGGAAGAATCAATGACCATACTGTAAATATCACACTGCTTTTGGGATCTGACTTGAAAACCAGGACTGGCCAAAAACCTCACTCCTGGAACTGAGTAACTTGGCAGCTCTGCTGTATGAACTCATAGGCGCTAAGTGTTTCGCCCTGTCCCCCTGCACAGCTTTTATTTTGGAAAAGGAAACCTGCATGACAGGGGACAGAGCCACCTAGACTCATAGACTGTTTCACACCTTGCTGCTGCTGCCGCCAAGGGTTCAACCAACCTTTAATCCAAGTGGAGAGAAAACCCTTCTGAAATTTGGAGCTAGTTTGGGAGGTGATGGGGTCACAGTTGAACAGACTTTCTTATATTTGTCACAGGCAGGCAGTCCTTCAGCATGATGGTATGAGGGCTAGTTTAAGAGGTGAGCCAGTAAGGCACTGGCTTGAGTCACACAAGGGCAAGGGCATAGAAAGCTTGCCTCACTGATTTGTCCCCATGGCTCCAGATGACGGTCTTCTCTCCCTGCCCCCATGCTGTGGCTGCATTAAAATTTTACACAGCTGCAAGAGTATTTTCCTTTGCTCTCAGGGCTGTGCTGTTTTGAAGACGTTGGCACCATGGCATTTTCAGACGGGCAAAACAAGCACTTTGTGTTTCTTGCTAGAGACAGGAAGTACTTGTTTTTGCTGGAAACGAATGATGCTGGCAGTTTCAACAGCTGTGGAAGCAACGAAAAATGCTCCTGCAACTGCTTCAAACTTTAATGCAGCTGCAGTGCAAGGGCGGGGAGAGGAAGCTGCTGGCCGGGAGTAATGGAGGAAATGGCTGTTGGGACTGATGCTGAGGTATGGTAAGGCTGGGACTGGAAATGGCCTTATCGTGCTGGGGTGGACTGAGACTGGAAGAGGGCTAATGCTGGGGGATGGAATTGAAATGGGATGATACTGGAGCTGGGACTAGAAATAGGTTGATACTGGTGCTGGGGAGGCTGGAACTAAAAATAGGATGATGCTGGAGCAGAAGGTAGGGCTGAGACTAGAAATAGGCTGATGCTGGGGCAGGAGGAGGCTGAGACTAGAAATAGGCTGCTGCTGGGGCAGGGGGCTGATATAAGAAATGGACAGATGCTGGGGCAGGGGGAATGGGATTAAAAATGGGCTGATGCTGGAGCATGTAGGGGGTTGGAACTAGAAATGGGCTGATACTGGAGGAGGAATGACACCAAAAGGAGCTGTGACTGGAAGGAAACTGACACTGGCCGTGGGAGGCTGGGGCTGGGGCTGAAACTGGAAGGGGGTGATTCTGGGACTGTGGAGCCTGATGCTGGAAAGTACTGGGGTCAAGGAGGGAAAAAGGAGATGCTGGGGGAGGGAGAAGGGAGACGATGACTGATAGATGAGGAATGAAGAAGAAGAACATTCATAACCAGGGGAAGATTGAGAGGGAGGCGTACACAAATGGATGCTGGGATAAAGAGGAAGAAAAGAAGAGTTCATGAATATTGGAAAAGGGATAGGGTGGGTGCTGGTGAAGGGGAGGAGGAGGCAGGATGGCTGGTACTGGGGAAATGGAGATGTAGGAGAGCAGGTTAAGACTCTAAGATTGGTGAGAAAACAGAAGAAGACAGACTCTAAGACAGGATGGGTATTGGGCAATAGTGATCATAGCATGATCGCCTTTGATTTAATTAGTGGAGGAGGGATAGTAAGGAAATCCACAGTACTACCTTTTAGCTTTCGAAAGGGAGACTATGATAAAATGAGGAAAATAGTTAAGAAAAAACTAAAAGGAGCAGTTGCAAAGGTTAAAGACTTACATCAAGCTTGGGAGTTGTTGAAAAATACTACCTTGGAAGCCCACACCAGCTGTATTCCACGCTTTAAGAAAAGTGTAAGGAAGTCCAAAAAACTGCCAGCATGGTTTAAAGGTGAGGTCAGAGAGGCTGTTGTTGCCAAAAAAGCATCTTTCAGGAAATGGAAAAAAGAGCCAAACAACGAAACCTGGAAACAGCACAAGCACTGGCAAGTCAAATGCAAGGCATTGATAAAGCAGGCAAAGGGAGAATTTGAGAAGAAGCTTGCTGCAGAAGCAAAAATGCGAAATAAAGATTTTTTCCAGTACATTCATAGGAAAAAAACCTGTGAGAGAGTCAGTTGGTCCATTAGATGGTAGAGGAGTTAAAGGGGCACTAAGAGGCGACAAGGCGATAGTGGAGAGACTGAATGAATTCTTTGCTTCGGTCTTTACTGAGGAAGATGTAGGGATGTTACCCATGACTGAATTGGTATTTAAAGGTGCGGAATAATTGAAGGAAATATCGATACATCGGGAAGATGTATTATAACTATTAGATAAACTGAAGAGTAGCAAATCACCTGGGCCGGATGGTATACATCCAAGGGTGTTGAAAGAACTGAAATATGAGATTGCAGACCTGCTGTTAGTAATCTGTGAACTATCATTAAATTCATCTCTAATACCTGAAGATTGGAGGACGCCAATGTAACACCAATTTTTAAAAAGGGTTCCAGGGGTGATCCGGGAAACTACAGACCAGTGAGCCTGAAGTCAGTACCGGGAAAAATGGTAGAATAACACACCATTTCAACTGGGGAAAACTATGATTACAATCAATGTGATGTTGTACCATTGGTGTTGAGACCTTCATGGTTTTCAATTTGAACTGATTTTCACAAAGGCGGACTTTAAACATACGTTGTGTCCGACCTACATAGTAGAATCTATGGGGGCATACTATCATGTATACCACAAATGTGTTCATGCAGTTCATGGTAAACTAATTAGTATAAATTCTACCAGTGGGAAAATAAGTCCATTGGTGACCCTCTACATTGCCCGCACAAAACTCACATCATTACATTTAAAGTGACCCAGAGAGTCACCGTTGCTGTTACCAAGTACACACCATTAGATTCCAAATGTTAGACCCCCTAGAAAATGAAAACAAGAGGTCTTTACAAAAACATAGGTGAATGGATAACACATCCCAGAATTTCCTAATCAAAGTCACTACTTCCCAGGAATGATCCATGTAAGGCAAATCACAAACAATACAATCATCAGTGGCTGGACTGGCAGAAAGCAAAAGTCACTCCCGGTGTGCCCAACGGGCACATTTGTAAGCCTGCTGGACCATATCATTAAGATAGCCTCGATGCAAAAAACGCTCGTACAGAAAACCAGCCTGAACCTGAAAGTCCTCAAAAGAGGAACATATACGCTAAATCCGCAAGAATTGGCTTACTGGCAAACCCTTTTTAAGCCCAGAGGGGTGATGGCTGTGATATCTCAACAAATTATTCCACTCCACAGGTTACAAAATACCGAAGGAGGAATCTGACCACTATTCATTATGACAGCTACATCCAAAAAATGAATCTGATGAGGATGAGAAGTAAGAGTAAATGAAACATTGGGAACACAATTATTCAGATATTCAATGAACTCTTCTAAATGTGATATAGTCTCTGTCCAAACAAAGAAAGATGTCATCAAGGAAATAGCACCACAAAACACATTCGAAACTGGGAGCAACATAAACAAAACAATGCTCAAACCAATCCAAGTATAAGGTGGCTATTGGTGGAGCTATAGAAGCCCCCATTGACACCTCAAAAATCGGATGATAAAAAACATCCTTATATAGAAAATAGTGCTGAAATGACACCAAACGAAGCAAGGATAAAATAAACATATGAAGTAGTCGAGATGGTAAATTCAACTTCACAGACTCCAATATTTCAAAAGCATGTTGTTGATCAATATTAGTATATAAAGTAGTGACATCCAACATTACCATGACAGAATTAGCAGGTAACTCTCCCAGATCACTCAATTTCCCCCACCAATGTGTTGTATCATGGATATAGCAGTCCACCCTACTGGCTGCAAAATTAAAAAATATATCAAGAAACTTTTAAAGGGGCTCCACAACGAGTAGCGGCAAGACACAATGGAACATCCCAGAAGTTGCTCTAAAGATTGTGAATTTTTGGCAGTAAATAAATAACTGGATCTTTGGGGTGCGCTATATTAAAAAATTGAAATGGCGTGTTATAGATCATACACCCCTTTCTGTTCGGGGTGGTGATCAGGCTTAATTACACAGAACAAGTCTGGCTTTTTTGTTTAAAGACCCAGTGGGTCTCAATATGGAAATAGAATGTCTCTCATTTAAGTGTGTTTGCATTTGGATGTATTTTGGTTAGTAAGGGTTTCCACAGAATGGGTCACCAGGTATAGAAGGTTGTGGTGCTGTTGGCATTTTTTCATCCTCCCAGCGCTATGCTCGAAGTAAGCTGGATGTGAAGTTTGGTGATGGATCTGGATGGCATTCATCTGGATTTCAGATAAGATTTCCTTAGTCCTAATGCAGAACTGTTTAACTTTGCTTTAGTTCGAAACACAGACTGTGTCGGCAGTATTTTTGATTTATGGGGAAAACCAACATATTTTTATCTTTTCAAATTGATAATTAAAATTAAAATGGACTATTTGGTGTAAGTCAGTTCTGTTTTAGTGATCGTATGTTAATTTAGTCTGACAAAAATAAAAATAATTTCACTCTTTTGCATGAGGGATTTGGGTTAAGATTTGGTAAATCTTTTGATTCCTCTATTGGACTTCTGTGTATTATTGATCCTACTACTACTACTACTACTACTATTTAGCACTTATAAAGTGCCATGCATGCAGCGCTGCACAGGTATCCTACAAGAGGTAGCCAAGATATAAGAGACAGTCCCTGCCCATCAGAGTCATGCTCATCGGAGCTTTCAATCTAGTTAGAACAGTACAGAGCATCAGTCAGTTCAGTGCAAGGTACGGTGTCGTACAGTTTGGTCAATAGTTTGGTCATAAACGTTGACGGGGGTTAGGGTAAGATGAGGATGGAAGTTAGGGTAAGATGAGGATGGAAGTTAAGGTAATGTAAATGTAAATGTTAATGTAAACCGCACTGATGCAGAATAGCGCGGTATATAAGAGAATGTAAATAAATAAATAAGGTAAGATGGGGATGGAAGTCAGGATCTGAATGCAACGGTGAAGAGGTGGTTCTTCAACCTGGATTTGAAGAGGACCAGGGAGGGTGCCTGGCACACAGACGCAAGTAGGCTGTTCCAGGCATATGGTGCAGCAAGGTGAAAGGAGCGCAGTCGGGAGTTCGCGGTGTGGGTGAAAGGCATTGATAGAAGTAATTTGTTAGCGGAGCACAAATTTCGAGAGGGGACGTAGGGAGAGATAAGAGGTATTGAGGGGCCATAGAGTGAATGCATTTATAGGTCAGTAGGAGAAGCTTGAATTGGATGCGGAATTGGACAGGGAGCCAGTTAAGCGACTTGAGAAAAGGAGTAATATGGGCATGGCAAGGCTGGCAGAAGATTAGTCGAGCAGCATGATTTTGTATAGATTGAAGGGGAAGGAGGTGGCTCACGGGGAGACCAGCGAGGAGTAGGTTGCAGTAATCGAGGCGAGAGGAGATTAAGGAGTGGATAAGCTTTTTGGTAGTGTGTTCAGAAAGGAAGGGGCGGAATTTGCTGATGTTGTAGAGAAAGAAGTGGCAGGTCTTAGCTACAAGCTGGATATGAGTGGAGAAGGAGAGAGAGGTGTCAAAGATAACCCTTAGATTGCGGGCTGAGGGAACAAGAAGGATAGTAGATCCATCCACATGGACTGAGAGGGGGGGAAGTGGGGGGGAGGAGTTGGGCAGGAAGACAAGGAGTTCAGTCTTGGCCATGTTCAGTTTCAATCGACGATGAGACATCCAGGCAGAGATGTCCGAAAGACAGGCAGAGATCTTGGACTGGGTTGCCGGCGAAATATTAGGTGTAGAGAGGTAGATTTGGGAGTCATTGGCATAGAGACGGTACTGAAAGCCATGGGAGGAGATAAGCGCGCCAAGGCCTTGGGTATAGAGAGAGAAGAGGAGGGGCCCAAGACGGATCCCTGGGGTACACCTACATGGAGCGGAGTAGGGAAGGAGGAGAAGCCACAAGAGCATACACTGAATGAGCGATGGGAGAGGTAGGAGGAGAACCAGGATAGTACGGAGTCCTCGAAGCCAAGCGAGGAGAGGGTGGTGAGGAGAAGGTTGTGGTCAACGGTGTCAAAGGCAACAGAAAGGTCAAGAAGGATGAGGATAGAATAGAGGCCCTTAGATTTAGCCAGGAACAGGTCATTGGTGACTTTTGCGAGTGCCATTTCAGTGGAGTGTAGTGAACGGAAGTCAGATTGTAGTGGGTCTAGGAGGGCCTGGGAGGTGAGGACATTGAGGCAGCGACGGTGGACTGCTCATTCTAATAGTTTGGATATGAAGGGAAGGAAGGAGATGGGTCAATAGCTAGAAGGGCATGTGGGATCAAGTGAGGGTTTCTTGAGGATAGGTATGACAACAGCATGTTTGAATTCGACGGGGACCGTTACAGTGGAGAGTGAAAGGTTAAGGATATGAGTGATGGAGGGGACAATGGTGAGGGAGATGGAACGTAGGAGATGGGTGGGGATAGGGTCTGAAGAACAGGTAGTGGGTTTGGAGGAGGAAAGAAGGAGTGTGGTTTCTTCTTCAGAGATCGGAGGGAAGGAGGAGAGGGTGGCAGGGGGAGTATGGATGGGGGAGGAGATTTAGGGAGGAGGGGAAGAAGATGAGGGGGTAGGGAATTTTGTCATGGAAGTAGTCGGCTAGGGTTTGGGCAGAGAGGGAGGGAGGGATTGGGGGCGGGGGGACCTTGAGGAGAGAATTGAGGGTATTAAAGAGACGGCGAGGATCAGAGGCAAGGGAGTTGATCAGATGGATGTAGTAATCTTGTTTGGCAAGTGCTAAGGCTGACTGGAATGAGCCAAGCATGAATTTGAAATGTAGAAGGTCTTCCAGGGAGCGGGATTTGGACCAAGCTCGTTCGGCAGAACAGGCGCAGATGCATAGGTAACGGATTGAGGGTGAAATCCAGGGTTGTGGAGTAGATCGTTTGACAAGACGTGGGGTGGGAGGGGCAAGAGTGTCAAGGGCTGAGGATAGTGTGGCATTGTATGAAGATAATGCCTTCTCGACGGACTTGGAGGATAAAATGGAGGAAAGAGATGGAGAAATGGTGGAGGAGAGAGTCAGGGGATCAATATGAAGCTTTCTAAATATGTCGGAGGAGACAGGATGAGGCTGGGACGGCGGAAGCTGAAGAGTAAATGTTAAGAGGTGATGGTCAGATGAGGGAAGGATTGATTTGCGGAAGTTTGAGGGAGAGGAATTGGAGAAGAGTATTAGGTCAAGGCAGTGGCCGTGTAGGTGCGTGGGGGCAGTGGAGCAAAGTTGGAGGTCGAACGAGGAGGTAAGAGCGAGGAACTTTGAGGCATGGGGGTCGGAGGGGTTGTCGATGTGAATGTTGAAATCGCCAAGAGTGGGGGAGGAGGGATCCATAAAGGCAGAAAGCCAGGAGTAGAAATTGGTGAGGAAGGTTGATTTGGATTTGTTGGGTGGGCGATAAATAACAGCTACTCGGAGGGGAAGTGGTGTGAAGAGGCGAATGGAGTGGACTTCGAAGGAGAGGGGGGAGTGTGATTGGGGTGGCAGGAGGGATTAGAATTGGCAGGAGGAAGAGAGTAGGAGGCCAACACCACCACTGCGACCAGTGAATCGAGGTGTGTGGGAGAACTGGTAGCCCCCATAGCAGAGAGAGGCAATAGATGCGGTGTCGTCTGGGGGGAGCCAGGTCTCAGCCAAGGCAAGAAGGTGTAGGGCATTAGAGATAAAAAGATTGTGAATAAAATCGTGAATAAAAGATTGTGAATAAAAAGATCGTGAATTAATCTGATCCAGATTGCACCTAAACAGCCTTTCTAAAAGTGACTTAAAATCAAACAAGCCAGACAGTACAAAAATAAAAATTGAAATACATTAAAAAATAGCTAATTAAAACCTGACATCTCTGCAAATATTTGTGCAAAATAATGTATCTTCCTGACAAGGCCGGATTTACCTATACGCCAACTACGCCGTGGCGTAGGGCCCACAGCTGGCAAGGGCCCACAAAAATTGAACAAATTGTTAGCTTTTTTAAAATTAAATTTAAAAAAAAAAACACTGGCTGCTGCCGCGGCAGCATGGACTGTCCCGCGGGGCCCCCTCTGCTGCCGCGGCAGCATGGACTGTCCTGCGGGGCCCCCTCTGCTGCCGCGGCAGCATGGACTGTCCCGCGGGGCCCCCTCTGCCCGACTGAGCCCCTCCGTGCCGGCTTTGAGAGGCGCGAAAGGAGAGTGTCTCCCTCGCGTCTCTGTTAAGCCCGCAGGAAATGTAGTGAGGAGCTGCAGAGTGAATGCACTTATAGGTCAGCAGGAGATGCTTGAACTGGATGTGGAAATGAATAGGGAGCCAAAGAAGTGACTTATTTATTTTATTTACATTCTCTTATATACTGTGCTATTCTGCATCAGTGTGGTTTACATTGAACAGGGCATTATAACTTGGAGATAACTATTTTACAGGGAACATGGGCTATGGAGGGTTAAGTGGCTTGCCCAAGACCACAAGGAGCACCTGTGGGACTAGAAACCCCAGTCCTTCCGGCCCAAGGTTGCTGTCCTCTAGTGGGATTTGAACCCCTGACCTTCTGGTCTGAAGTACCTTGCCCCAACCACTAGGCCACTCCTCCACTTGAGAAGAGGGGTGATATGAGCATGATGAGGCTGGTGGAAGATTAGCCACACAGCAGAGTGTTAAACAGACTGAAGAGGAGAGAGATGATTCAAAGGGAGATCAGCAAAGAGTAGGTTACAATAATCAAGACGGGAGGTGATTATTGATAAGTGTCTTAATAGTGTGTTCAGAAAGCAATGGGTGGATTTTGTTGATAAGAACATAAGATATGCCATACTGGGTCAGACCAAGGTCCATCAAGCCCAGTATCCTGTTTCCAACAGTGGCCAATCTAGGTCATACGTATCTAGCAGTTTCCTCAAAAGACACAGGTTCCACAATGCTTGTATTGAGTTAAGCATTGATATCCTGGGTCCCTTTTTAATAATGGTTTATAGACCTTTCCTCCAGGAACTTGTTAAACCTTTTTTAAAGTTCTCCAACACCAAAGCACGGGTCCACGTGCTATGAACAAACCCAGACCAAAACCATGGTTTGGACAGCAAGGGAAGAATAGCCTTTATTGGACAATTTAAGCCAATGGCCCGACACAGGCCGTGTTTCGTTTTGCCTTCATCAAGGGCTGGCTTAACTAAAACATATAAAAACAATTAAAAAGATGATAAAATAATATTATTAAAAAAGAACAATTTTTCTATTTTTCCTAATTTTGTATCTCCCCAATATAGAGGGCTAGATGTAAGTGCTGTTAGTTTGTATGTATTTCCCCTTATGGTCTGTATTGCAATTGTTTTTCTTTTTTAATACTATAACACCACTTAAGTTGCTTGTACTTTGCTTTTGTAAGTTGATTGAAAATTATTAAATAAAAAAAAAAAATAAAAAGATGATAAAATAAAAAATTAACAATTATATAAACATAGAGGGCCTTAAAAGGAATAATATTAATATTATTGTAAAATGTGTTAAACATGAATTAAAAAATTGAAATATAAAAGCACAGAATTGTATAATACAGTCGGAACAAATAAAACATGAATAGACATGTATAATTGTAATGCACAATTTAACAACTCAAAAAAATAAACAATTTTATATATAACACATATGTAAATAAATAAATAAATACATAAAAATTATGTATAAAACCTACCTCTGTATGTACTTTCTCCCTTAAGTGATATAGGACACATTGAATATACAAGTACATCAGAGGTAGGTTTTATACATAATTTTTATGTATTTATTTATTTATTACAATTATACATGTCTAGTCATGTTTTATTTGTTCCGACTGTACTATACAATTCTGTGCTTTTATATTTCAATTTTTTTATTCATGCTTAACACATTTTACAATAATATTGATATTATTTCTTTTAAGGCCGTCTATGTTTATATAATTGTTAATTTTAATTTTATCATCTTTTTAATTGTTTTTATATGTTTTATATGTTTTAGTTAAGCCAGCCCCTGATGAAGGCAAAACGAAACACGGCCTGTGTCGGGCCATTAGCTTAAATTGTCTAATAAAAGCTACTCTTCCCTTGTTGTCAACGGTTTTGGTCTGGGTTTTTTCAAACCTTTTTTAAATCCAGCTACACTAACAGCTTTTACTACATCCTCTGGTAACAAACTCCAGAGTGATTACACGTTAAGTGAAAAAATATTTCTCTTATTTGTCTTACATAGTTTATAGTGCAGCTTCATTGCATGTCCCTTAGTCTTTCTATATTCTGATAACGTAAACAATCAATCTACGTTTACCCGTTCCACTCCGTTCATTAATTTATAGACTTCTCTCATATCTCCCCTCAGTCACCTCTTTTCCAGGTTAAAGAGCCCTAACCTTTTTAGCCTTTCTTCACAGGGGTATTCTTCCATCCCCTTTACCATTTTGGTGGCTCTTCTCTGTACCTTTTCTAATAACGCTATATCCTTTTTAAGATACGGCGACCAGAACTGCACACAATATTCAAGGTGCAATCACACCATGGAACGATACAGAGGCATTATAATATCCTTTGTTTTATTTTCCATTCCTTTCCTTATGATACCTAGCATTCTATTTGCTCTCTTGGCTGCCGCTGCACACTGGGCCGAGGGTTTTAACATGTTATCCACAATGACGCCTAAATCTTTTTCCTGGGTGGTGGTTCCTAATGTGGAACCTTGCATCGTGAAACCATAGATTGGGTTGTTCTTCCCTAGGTGCATAACTTTGCACTTGTCCACATTAAATTTCATCTGCCATTTTGATGCCCAGTCTTCCAATTTATCAAGATCCTCTTGCAATTTTCCACAATCCTCTTGGGTTTTAACAACCTTAAATAGTTTTGTGTCATGTGCAAATTTGATAATCTCACTCGTTATTCCACTTTCCAGGTCATTTATGAATATGTCAAAAAGCAGCAGACCCAGCACAGATCCCTTGGGTACACCACTACTCACCTTTCTCCACTGGGAAAATTGGCCATTTAGCCCAACCCTCTGTTTTCTATCTTTCAACCAGTTCTTGATCCACAGTAGTACACTGCCTCCTATCCCATGACTCCTTAGTTTTTCCAAAAGTCTCTGATGAGGGACCTTGTCAAAGGCTTTCTGAAAGTCCAGATACACTATATCAACCGACTCACCTTTGTCCACCTGTTTATTCACACCTTCAAAAAACATAAGAGATTAGTAAGACAAGATCTTCCTTGTCTAAAGCCATGTTGGCTGTCTCCCATTAGGCCATGACTATCTACATGCTGAGTAATTTTATTCTTTATGATGGTTTCGGATCATGTACCGCTTTCTGTTTATTTATTTATTTAAAAAGGTTTCTATACCGCCTTATCTTGAAATCAAAGCGGTTTACAGTATAACTCAAAACAGAACAATTACAGAGAACTCATTTAGAAAACGTAGGTAGGGGGTAATATTCAGGAGATGCTCAGGAGCATAACTTATTTACAAATGATGTATATAGGTACAGTTTTGTATAGGCTTGTGTTTTTCAGGGTATGTACTGGGTGTCCTCTCTGAAGTGTTGAGAGAACAGAAACGTTTTTAGTTGTTTCCTGAAGTCCTTAATGTCCTTGGTTGTCCTTATTTTCTCTGGCAGGGAGTTCTAGATGGCAGGTGCTGCTAGTGAGAGAGCCCTCTTCATTGTCGTCTTGTTGGTTTTAGTGTATAAGCTGGGAGTTAGTATAGTTTCTCTGGTGTTTTGTCTCTTGGGTCTGTTGTTTGGTTTTGAGCATAGTAGCGCCTGTAGAGTTCCAGCTGACATATCATTTCTGATCTTGAAAATGGTTAATGCTTTTTTGTATTTGGCTCATGAGGTGATTGGTAGCCAGTTTAACTGAAATAAAAGGGGTGTTATGTATTCATGCTTGGCTGATCCTGTGATGAAACGGGCAACAGTGCTCTGGGCTAGTTGAAGTGTTCGGCTGGTTTGAGCTGGAAGAGGGAGTTACAGTAGTCTATGATGGGGGTGATAACTGCTTGACAGAAAGTGTGGAAGTGTTCCTGACTGAGGAGGGGTTTTAGTGTACGGATAATGACCAGTTTGTGGAATGCATTCCTGGCGGTTCTGCTAATGTGAGCTTGTAAATTTAGGAATCGGTCAAGGGTGACAGGTAGCGAACCTCCTTTTTTACTGGGATCAGCATGCCTTGCAGGGTGACAGAAGTTGGAGGGGGTAAATGAAGCATTACGTGAGATGAATAGTGCTTCGGATTTTTTGAAGTTGACTAGTAGGTTGTTGGAAGAGAGCCAGTTGTTCATTTCCTGCAGACAGTTTGTGATTGCTATATAATCTAGTGTGTTGTGGATTGGTATATAGACCATAATGTCATCTACATAAATGGCATAGTAGACCTTGTGCATTTTGAAAATATTGCAGACTGGCTGTATATATATGTTGAAAAGGAGAGCAGACAGGAAGGACCCTTGTGGAACTCCCTCTGTTGTGTTGATTGGAATGGAGGTGTTCGATCCAACTTTGACCATTTGTTGTCTGTGACTGAGATAGGAGTGAAACCAGTTGAGGGTGGTGTTATGTAGTCCAATATTAGCTAGTCGATTTAGAAGGGTTCTGTGTGAGACAGCGTCAAATGCTGAGGATATATCAATAAAAATGAGTAAGAATCCAGTTTTTATATTGTCAATTCCTCTGAGTAGTGTGTGAAATAAGTGAGTGAGGAGAGTCTTGACACTGTGGTTAGAGTGAAAGCCATGTTGGTGAGGATCCAGAGGAGCATGTAGGTCAATATGGTCTTGCATTTGTCTCTGAACTTCTTTTTCAATTATCTTGGATAGGAAGGGGAGGCTGGAAATTGGATGGTAGGATGCAGGGTCTGAGCTGTCTGTTGATATGTTTTTTTGGATGGGGCAGATGGTGGCTTGCTTGAGAGCGTGTGGCATATAGCCTTGTGAAAGAGACTTGCTTATGATGTCGTGGATACAGTTGATAACCTCTTCCTTGACTGATCTGACCCACTCTACCGGGCAGGGGTCAGATGGTGCAGTGCTGGTGTTTAGGGCGGTAATAGTACAGAGAGTTCGCTCTGAAGTGGGGATATGGAATTCACACCATTTGTGTGTGATATTGGATTCTGCATTTGAGCTGCTGGGGGTGTTATGGGGTGGTGCCATCTGGGTTGGCTTGTTCTTGTTGATGAGGTAGTCTGCAAAGAATTGAGGTTGAATCATGATTCCTTCTTTGTTTGATGGATCTTTTGTGAGTGTGCGGATGATTTCAAATAGTTCTCTGGGTTTGTTGCAGGATTTTAAGATGAGGTTGGTGTGATATTCTTGTTTTCGCTAGTTGATTAGGTTGTTGTACACTTTTTGCATTGTTTGGTATTGAGTTAGAGTGGGATGTGACCAGTCGTGTCGCCATTTTCGTTCCAGTTGACGAAGTTTTCTCTTTGTTTCTGGTATTGCTGAAGAGTACCATGGTGGTGATTTGGAGCTCTTCTCTTTATAATGTGGGTTTGGGTGGTTTGAAGCCTTTGCTGCTTTGCTGATAGTGGTTTTCCAGGATTTGATAGTTTCATCCAGGTCTGAGAAGTCCTTGGGGAGATTGGGGAGGGTTTCATTGAGGAACTGGTCCTTGTTGAATTCTTTAAATCTTCTTCCTGGGTGAGGTACGGTTTGTGGTTTTCCGATTGGGGGGAGATGAATCTTGAAGTGTATGGCATGGTGGGCTGACGAAGGTATTGGTGTGATTTGAGGGTCCGTTATTCTGTCCTGTGAGGTTCTTTGGGACAAAGATGAGGTCAGGGGTGGAGCCGGACCGGTGCGAGGGGCCCTTGAGAATTTGCCAGAATTGGAGGGATTCCATTGCTTTGTGGAAGGCTGCTTCTTCCTTGTTGGAAGCAGATGGCAGATTTAGGTCTCCTAATAGTATGAGTGGTTTGCGGGGGAGTTGGCCGAACACACAGCTTCAATTAAGTTGGATGTTTCTTCAGTGGCAGCGTTGGGGGCTCGCTGGGTGAGGCAGATGGTTAGGTGTTTGTTCTCTAGAGTAATTAAGTCACAGTGTTAGGAACTCATGGATCGGGAAGCTTTGAGTTGAAGGTCCGTTCTCGCAATAATTAGGACCCCACCACCTCTCTAGTGGGTGCACGGGCAGTTGAAAGCAGTGTGGGTCCATGGTGTGATTTGATTCAGAATAACCTGGTCAGTGCTTTTTAGCCAGGATTCAGTGATGCAGAGTATGTCACTGTGGTGGTATTGCATATGGTCCATGATGGTATTAGTCTTGTTTCTGATGGACCTGGCGTTGATTAGCCCAGTATTGGTGCGTGTGCCTAGGATGGATAGGGTTTGATGGCCGGTTTTGTGAGTGGTGGTTTGTATTCTTGTTAATCTGGGAGTTCTGCTGTTGGTGTACTTATAGGTGTTCTGACATATTTATATGTAGCAGGGTGTGTGTAGTAGAGGAAAATGTAGGACAACAGTGGGGGGGTTTGTAGTATAGGTAGCTATTGAAGGGTGGCAGAACAGGTTCAAAATGAGAAGGAAGGCATAAAGTATTTGGATAATGGGCATGATTTGTTTCTGTGGTTTACTAGGAGTTCTTTGCTTCATGGCGTAATCCTGGGGGAGTGGTTGTAGAATTCCTTCAGTGGTAGGATTGAAAGTTGTTCTGTGGTACTTACAGTTTGGAGTTTTTCTTGAGGATGGTGTGTGTCGTTGGGTGACGTGTTTTACTTGAGGTGTGGAAGGCATCAGCTGCTGGTGGCTGCTGCTAGATTGGTTGGGCTTGAGCTGAGCTGACTTTTGCGTTCCTGCCTGCTTTCCATGCCAAATGGCCCTCTGGCGAGGCCCTCAAGCGCAGGCCCACCAGGCATGGGTGCGCCCGATGGTGCTTTATATTTAAAGGTCCTCTGCGGCTGCCGATTGGGTCTGAACTCCAGAGCGAGGAGGAGTCTTCTTTCCTGCTCCCCAGCTCAAATCCCAATTGGGGAGCTCTTCGGTAGTGGTGGCTGCTCCTGTGCCCGATGGCACTTTAAATTTCTATTTGGGGTGGTGATCAGGAGTGCCAGCTTAATTGCAAGGAACAATTCTGGATTTTCCGTTTAAAGACTATTCAACTGATGTAGCCATCTATAAGTTTCATACATCTCTCTGCTGGTAGTTTCTCCCAGTCTTCAACTGCGATTTAAATCAGCATAGCTTGCTGCTGCTTATGCAAATATGTTAATAGTTCATTTTCAACTGCCAAAAGTACTGTCCGTACTGTGTTGGGGGTGAAAGCTGGTTTAGACAAGACCCAGGCCTCCTTGTTCTTCTACTGCCTCATTCAATTATAGGAACACTGTCTACTCCAAGATCATGGATAATATATTAGAAATTGGTCTATAATTGGCTATTATAGTTGGTCTGAACTGGCTTTTTTCAACTGTAATTAGTCCCTGCTGCAATGTGCTTGGATAAAATCCATTCTAAAAGGGCTGTTCAATCACATTTACAACAGGTTCAAACACCTCTTCTGGTAAAGCTTTTAGATATCAAGCATGACTTGGATTTAATCTATAATAAGAAGGTTTCACCCCATTCATAATCTTTTACAGCTCCTCCTTAGAAAGACCCATAAAATCAGATAAAACAACTTGAGATTGTACCACTATCTGTTCCCTTATTGGGGACACTGTTGAATTAGTAACACCTAATTTCATAGAATCTGTATTTTATCTTGAAAAAACTCTGCTAACATGCTAGGCTTCTTCTGGCATCCTTTTTTATCACCTTTTCCCCTTTTCCTAAACAACCAGTCAACTACATAAGTCTAGTTTTTATTCATTGCTCGATTAATAGTTTTCATATAAAAATCTCTTTGCTTTCACTGTCGTTGAATAATATTGCTTGTCAGTCTACCTCCAAATTTGTTTGTTCTCTAGACTAGGTTTCTTAACCCAAACTCTTTCTACCTTCAACACCATCTGTTTCTGTTTCTTTAAATCTTTTGTGAACCAAGGTGATCTATTCCCCTATGGTCTTTATATTCTCTTAGGGGTGCTACTTCAAATGACTCAATTACCCATTCCTACTGACCAGCAATTTTTTCATCTAATGAATCTCTCTTTGGAGAAAAGATTTTCCTTTCAAAATCTGGCCAACTTTATTGACATCAATAAAACCCTAAGAACTTCTAAAATTGCTTTTTCCAATACCCTTAATCTTGTTTCCTTGTGCATTAAAAGAAAAATAGATACTAGCATGATCTGACTATGGTACAATTTGTACATCTATTTGAAGATCTCTTTTGGTATCTAGATCTTTAGACCCAAACACTAAGGGGTATGTTTACTAATCAACGGTAGCGGCTTCCATGCAATATTGGAGCCACAGCTCCAATATCGCACGGAAGCCACTAAATCTAACATATGACCAGCTATATACATGGGACCTTTCACTATTTGTAATAAATCCCATATGGTCTAAATGATTCATTAGTAATTGTATTTTTGAACATTTAAGATCATCTCCTCATGCATTAAAATCTCCTAACACAAATACTGAAAGCGAACAGCAACATGGAAAAATATATTCCCAGTCATTCAAGTTTTTCCCTGGCGGACTGATACAATTTAAAACCCAATCTGTGATTGCATTAGCAGAGCTTCTATTCTCTCAGGGTAAGTAACAGATACTTGTTGCCAAATCCATCTAGAATGTGAAAACATTGCAACCCAACCTCTCTTTTTTAACCTCCGTAAAATTGCAATAAGAGAATAAGAGGGTGGACAAAAACAGGAAATCACAACATCCTCCAAATTCACTAACCGGGTTTCTGTAATCATTAATATATCCAAACATTCATCTGAATGACTGTCATAGAGGTTTAGTCATCATAGACCAAGCATTAACTGAACATCCCTTGATCTTAACTATTTATTCCTCGCTACTCTTTTCAGTCAAAAACACTTCTTGCAGAACTCATGATGAAGGACCACAAATTTTCCTAGAAGAAATAGATTGCTCCTCAGAGTTCTCTAGTTTCATTAAGATTCTCGCAATAACAGTGTCTCCAGTTTAGAAACACTGCAGACACTGTTCCCATTCTGTGTGCAGCCTCTCTGTGGCTCAGAGTCCCAAGCTCTTCATACTTGCTTGAAGATCTCCTCCTCCTCCTCAGTGAGCACTGCCTCTGACTATGCCCCGCATTCTCCTGATGAGGCCCCTGCAATGCCCGTCTTCAGACATCCAAGGGTAGGCATAGAACAGGTCCCTGATGCTGCTCCTGGTTTTATTTGCAGCCTGAGAAGTCAGCCTGTGGTACTTTGGTTGAAATGGCCTCCATCATCGCTGAGAAATCCCTTTGGATAGACAAAGGGTTGCATCACTCCTCCTTCCTCTCCTAAGTGCTCGGCCAGAGGTCAGAGGCATTACAATGGCTGTGTAGCCAAAGACCCAGATTGAATCAGCACTGGGGTTTTATACCCCTTACAGTGTCCCTCCAAAACTACACTCCTTCTTCCAACTCATAAGATCAAGTAAAGGGCTCTCCCAGTATTACCTCACTGAGATTAGCTGAATGAGTCAGCAGCAAGAAAGTTCCCTCCTGTTCTAGAAACAGACAAGTTAGAGAGGTTAGATTGAACTTCTCTGGTAGAGCCACTAGAGGTCCTAGTGAAATAAAATACAGGACTTGAGTGGACTCTACATTTATATCTGCCTTCCAACTCACTTAATCCAAACACTGTAGTGAGAACCCTCTCCCTCAGCTGGGACCTCCTGAAAACCTACAATCATGGGCTCTAAATCTAAATCCTTGGGTAATGAGCACATCCCTCCTCTCAGGAGCCGTGAGTGCGACCTTTATAACATATCCAGACCTGGTTTTAAATACGCTTAAATACTCTGTTCGTTGTGTAGCAACAGCCAAGAAAGCAAATAAAATGCTAGGAATTATAAGAAAAGGAATAGAGAATATTAAAATACCTCTTTTTCGTACCATGGTGCAACTGTCCCTTAAGAATTGTGTGCAATTTATTTACTTATTTTCTAGTCGCCATATCTCACTCAAAAAAGATATAGAGGAATTAGAAAAGGTAGAAAGAAGGGTGACTAAAATGATAGAGGGGTTGGAATGATATGAGGAAAAGCTAAAGAGATTAGGATAGATATGATAGAGGTCTATCAAATCCTGAGTGGAGTGGAATGAGCAAATGCAGATCAGTTGTTTACTCTTTCAAAAAATACAAAGACGGGGGTACACTCAATGAAGCTAAGACGCAGCACATTTAAGACAAATTATAGAAAATATTCTTTTTGTTCCTTGCATAATTAAGCTCTGGGATTTATTTGGTGCATGACCTAAGTATGTACTGCGTATGCTTTTATGATTTATGGCTATAATAAGGTATGATAATTTTTATTAAAAATGACTTAAGTGAATATATAGGGACCATAAGAATTTTGATTGGTACCCTACAGCAAAGTCCAACATACTGAAAATTATATAAATCACTTTAAATCAGGTATGCTTGGTAAGGGTGTTAGTTATTATTGTATATATTCTGTTACCCTGAATAATATACTTTCCACATAGGGTTTCTGGGATGTAGTTATACTAGGCTATAATCAATTCAGGAAATACAGGGTAGGAAGAAAGGGAGGAGGAGTGTGGTTCATGTAAAAAATACTATTATTTACTAGTTGCCAGTTTTGAGGTGTGGAAGGCTAAATGTAAAGGCAGGGTTTTTTCAAGGAGGCTGGGTTTACCATTACTGTCTGTTTGTATGTTGTTCTGTATTTTAATAGATGTTTCCAATTCCCCCTTCTAGACCAGTCCAGACAAGTGGGTTTAGCTCCCCCTATCAGCAGATGTTGGAGACAGAGAAAAAATACCAGAGGCTTGATTGGCTGAGCCCTGGTAGATATACAGCTGCACCCCTAGAGGTCTCCTTCAGTATTTTCTCTGTCTCAAGCAGATGCTGGTGTTTTCCTGGGGTTTTTTTTCTTTTCAGATTTTCCTTTAATTTTGCTAATTTCAGCTGGATGTTTTCAGGGCGCACAGGAGGTGCCCCTCTGGAATTTCCCAGCTTATCTTCTTGGGGATCTCGTTGAGCTCCTGGTCAAGAGGACTAGTCGAGCTTCCATTAAGAGAGGGGGAGTCCGCCTCCTGGTCACGAGGACCTGGTAGGCCGGCAGCAGTGGGAGCTTCAGTACTCTTCTGGAGCTTAGCTACAGCAGCAGTTTTCGTCAGCCTTCTTGCAGTGTCTGCCTTGGCTCCCCTGCTCTACTACTCCTGCAGTCACATCGGACACACTGAGTGCCCTCCCCCCCCTGCATCTGCCACTCTTCTTTACCTTCCTGGGACATGGAGACTCTGGTCGCTTGTACAGTTGGGGTTTTTTTTATCCGTCTCAAAGCCGTGGCTATTGAGATCTGTTTCCGCCTCTAGTCTGGTTACCAGGTGGGGTTTCCATGGCAGCAGAAAGTGTGGCGGGCATCTTTTCCTTTCCCTCAGCCATGTGGGCCCTGCTGCGGTGACCAGTTGTAGGAGAGAAGCTACGCTAGAGGTCTAATAGGGCAGACCAGCTTCTGCAAAGCGCAGCAGTCATCTTTCTTTCCTCCAGGGCACGCAATTGGGGCAAGCGGTCTGATAGAGCTGGCAGGCTTCGACGGTTGTACCAGCTACTCCCTGTCAGTCTCTAATGCTGTTGAGCCATGGAGCTGCTTCTCCTGGCCACCAACGCTCCTTTTATTGGATGCCTTCCTTCTTGCAGAGATGCATCGTGGGCAGCATAAAGCACAATGATCTGAGGGACCAGGGGTGTTCAGCTTGCTCTGCTTACCCAGGAAAGATCTCCAATACTGTTCCCATGTACAACTCTAAAAGAGAGGGCTCCTCTTCACTACCTGCCCTGCAGACCCCAGGACAAATGCGCCAACAGAGGAAGCAATGGACCCACCGCTCCTGCTGCCCCAGCCTGTGGTCCCTTCCATATAGACGCTTCTGACCCAGGAGGCTCCTCTTCAGGAACAGGATTTCCTTTTCTTAGCCCTCTTCAGGCAGGCTTGGACCTTAGGGCACTCGGACCCTACCACGGCTATCTCCGAGTCTGTCTCTACCCATAAAGCAGCGATGCTCTCTGCATCAGGATCCTCGAAGCACACACGACTGGATGCTGCTCATAAGGACGGCAGCCACCCTTCCAAGGGGGGTGTCTTGGGTCTCAAGTGCTTGGTCATCTGTGGTCCCAGAGGAGGACGTTTTTTTCTCAGCCGAAGAGAGTTTGGAAGCCTCCAACCACGAGATTGGTGAATGGTCCCTCAGAGGCCTTAGCCGATGTCCCAGGATGGTGCACAGAATATCCATCTATTCTGCAAGGACAGGCTACCGGTGCTGTTTGCCCAAGTGGGGAATGCCTTAGCCTTGCTGATCCTCCCGAACAGCAGTAGCCCCAGGTGCAGTCTCAGGCTAATTCCATCGTGCAGGGCATTCGTAAGTCCTCTAGGGCCTTTCCGTTCCCACCAGATCTCCAACAGATGGTATTTCAGGCATGACTCACTTGATGTCTCCTTACGCACAGCTCGCCGTTTGGGTCACCACCATCTGGTCACCAGTACATATGGACATTTGGTTCGCATTTCCAAGAGTAGAGGCTCAGGAGGCAGGATTTTTTCGACACAATACCACACCATTCCAGTAGAAGGTGGTGCAGCACTTTAGGATCAGCAGGACTGGAAGGTTGAGGTTCTCCGAAGAAAGGCCTTCTCATCATCTACGCTGACACTCCAAGCTTCAGTTTGGGGTGGTCTGGCAACCCATTTTCTTTTTGCGCTGGATTCAATGCTTACCCGTGGATCTGGCGTTGGCATGCTTGGAATATATCACAGTCTTCTTGGCGGATGCTGTTTATGTTCTGCTTTGCCTCTTGGCATGCTCGGTGTCCGCAGTCACCATAACCCATCGCTGGCTCTGGCTGCATCAGTGGTCAGCAGATTACGCCTCCAAGGTGCCTCTCTAAGCATCCCTTTAAGGGTAAGCTCATTGGCGAACACTTGACAAGCTGCTCGAAGTCTTTGGAGAAGTCAAGCCCCAGCGTCTACCAGAAGACAAGCCAAAGTCATCCACATGCTGTTCTTTACAGCGAAGCTATTCGCTGTCCACACAACATGCCAGATTTGGCGACTCCCAGCGCTACCAGCCCAGCAAGTCATCTACTTCAGCTTTGTCCGGCCATTTTGGCCAGAAATCACAGCCCTTTCGAGGCATCCGAGAAGGACAGGATTTCTACGCAGCCCCGGCCGAGTTCTATGGCACTACTTGGTCCTCTCACTGTCGAGGAGGGGAGCCCATCTGGGATGGCACCACCAGTAGGGTAGTTGGCACTATTTTCACAGCGGGGGGTCCTCAACATCATCTCCCAGGGCTATGCTCTCAAGTGCCTGCTATACATTTGCAATGCCTTCCTTGTTTCGCCCTGTGGTGCGCCCTGTAAAAGGGAGATCTTTTGGTTGACCATCCAGTGCGTACTTCTTCTTCAAGCCATCCAACCAGTTCTTCCTTCAGAGAGAGGTTCCAGTCATTACTCCATCTACTTCATGGTGCCCAAGAAGGACGGCTCCTTTCGTCCAATTTTTGACCTCCAGGAAGTAAATTGGAGCCTTCGAGTACCTCATTTTTGAATGGACATGCCTCGCTTTACTCGACCTGGTGGAACACTTTCACCATTGGTAAGCACTAAATCCAATATGGCCCCTTCACGTGTGGGGTCTGTTACCAATTGCCTTAATAGTTCTCTCTGTAGAGAATCCAGGATCTCCTTACTTCTAGATGATACTGCAGCAGGAATGTGCCAGTCAACATCTGGCATATTGAAATCTCCTATCAGTAGCACTTCCCCTTTCCTAGTAATTCTGCGTATGTCATCAATTAACTCTCTGTCCACCTCTTCCTCTTGTGAGGGAGGTCTGTATGTCACACCAATGCAAATAGATTTCTCTTTCCCTCTTTCTAGTTTAACCCACAGTGCCTCCTCTCTTCCTTTTAAGCTCTGTAATTCCAAAGCTTTAATAGTAGTTTTTACATAAAGTGCCAATCCTCCTCCCCTTCTTCCTACCCTGTCCATTCTGAATAAAGTATAGCCAGGTATAGTTACATCCTAATCATGGTTTTCTGTGAACCATGTTTCTGTAACTGCCACTAAATCCAAGTCAGCCACTCCCACCAAAGCTTCAACATCAGGGATCTTATTTCCCATGCTACGGGCATTTATATACACTGCTTTCCATATGTTACCCCTGTTACTCATTTCCATAAAGGTATTTAATGTATCACCTACCTGGGGGCTTTCACCTACCTGGGGGCTTTCTTCACCCATCCCCAACGAATCTAGTTTAAAGCCCTCTTCAGTAGATTAACCAGTCTACTACCCAAGACACATTGACCTTTCTTGGACAAATGGATGCCATCTCTGCTCTGCAACCCTTGGAACAGCATCCCATCGTCTAGGAAACCAAAACACTCTCGATGACACCATCCATGCAGCCATGCATTCATCTCCAGGATGCGAGCTTCTCTGCCTTGGCCTTTACCTTCAACAGGGAGGATTGAAGAGAACACCACCTGTGCACCTAACTGCTTCACCCTCTGTCCCAGAGCCATAAAGTCACTTTTGATATGTTCCGAGGGATACCTGGCAGTATCATTTGTTCCAACATGGATTAGCAACATTGGGTAATAGTCAGTGGGCTTGATGAGTCTCGGCAAACTCTCCATAACATCTTGGATTTTGGCACCAGGCAGACAGTATACCTCTCTGGACATCAAGTCTGGTCGGCAGATGTACGCCTCACTACCCCTCAGAAGAGAGTCTTCAACCATCACTACCCTTCGCTTCCTTGTGGTCACCGATTCTGCAACTTTGGGGTACTTGAGCTCTGGTTCTTCCCTTTTCAGGGATGCTTTCACCTCCTCCACTTCCAGGGCTGCATAGTGGTTCTTCAATTCAAGGGTTGGAGAAGTTGGATTGGTGATCTTGCAGGCCCTGGTGACTTGTGTCCAACCATCGACATTCTGTTGGCACCCATCTTCTTCTCTGCTGGAGAGCTTGGTTGCTGCAAGAAGCATCTCATCAATGTACTTCTCACTGTTTTGAGTGCTCCTCAGCCTCGCCACCTCCTCTCTGAGTTCCTCCACTTGTTTCCTCAGAGCTTCAGCATCAGGCACCCTGCACATGGAACCGGTCCTTCAACTGGCATTAGGCCCTCTGTGTGAACAGAGGCAGAATCTGTAACGGGGGGCAACAGCTTTAGTGATACGATTATTCCCAACTATTGTTCTGTTCGTGGAGCTTAGGTTTCTGTTAAAGCAAAAGAGAGAGTTCTACCAAGTACCAGCCGGTTTCCCAGCTGTCCTTTCAGAGAAAAAGCAGTTAAATCTCTTTAATTATATTCAAAATGTGCTGCTCCAAGTCTCTGTGCTTTGTTAAATGGGGAGGTGCCCTATAAAGCAAGACTGCTCACTAGGGGAGGGTGGGAGTCAGGGTGGGTAGGGAGGGAACTAACACCTGATTAGGTGTCAGCAGTTCCCAAAGCTGAGAAGATTACTAGAGTTCAACAACCTACTCTGCTCAAGGAAATTTCTACTAAAGCACCAAAAAGAAAGTAACTTTGCTTTAAAAAAATATACAAAAACACTTTTAAGAGCTCCCAGTCAGAGAGCTAGCAATTTAATAAAAATAAACCCTCAAATCCTTACCGTTGTTTGACCTGTAGAGCACCTGTTAGGAATGCCTCAACAGGGCAGGGCTCTGGAGCCTTTTATGCAGGCCTCAGCTGCTCTCAGGTAATTAGGCCCACTAACTCCTGATTAGGTATCAGCAGTTCCCAAAGCTGAGAAGGTTACTAGAGTTAACAACCTACTCTGCTCAAGGAAATTTCTACTAAAGCACCAAAAAGAAAGTAACTTTGCTTTAAAAAATATACAAAACCCTTTTAAGAGCTCCCAGTCAGAGAGCTAGCAATTTAATAAAAGTAAACCCTCAAATCCTTACCGTTGTTTGACCTGTAGAGCCCCTGTTAGGAATGCCTCAACAGGGCAGGGCTCTGGAGCCTTTTATGCAGGCCTCAGCTGCTCTCAGGTAATCAGGTCCACTAACTCCTGATTAGGTGTCAGCAGTTCTAGGCTACTAGAGTTCAACAACCTACTCTGCTCAAGGAAATTTCTACTAAAGCACCAAAAAGAAAGTAACTTTGCTTTAAAAATATACAAAAACCCTTTAAGAGCTCCCAGTCAGAGAGCTAGCAATTTAATAAAAATAAACCCTCAAATTCATGAAGATTTGTGTATGAGGGTTGTTTTGTGTTAACTGGTCCATGAAGCATGATGTCATCGGCGTATATGTGGAAGCTTATGTTGTGGGATTTGATGATCGAACAGAGAGATTGTAGGTAGATGTTACAGTAGTGTGGACAGGGTGGATCCTTAGGGTATGCCTTGTGTTTGGCGGTAGGGAGTGGATATGTTTGTTCCCAGCTTTATCTGTTGGTATCTGTTGGTTAGGTAGGAGTGGAACCATTGGTGAACTGTATTTTGAATTCCAGTGGACTGGAGGCATTGAAGGAGGATGCTGTGTTTGACGGTGTCAAATGTGACTGAGATATCAAGGTTTCATTGATGCAAGTATTACAACTAAATTGTCTGTTTGATGCAATAGATCTTTATATGCTAACAAACTTTGGCCTCCAGCTCCCAGCATTTTTCATTAGAAGAGTCCATTTGAGAAGATGTTAGAGTTTAATGCTGTTTGTGAATGCAATGCTTTACCTGTGGCTGTAAGACAGGAAACTAATTACATGGGATTCAGGAAAACATGGTTATTTGAGAAATTTTAACTTGATTTCCTAAGTTATGTTAGTGCTTAATTTTAATTAATTCTGTAATTGTTATTATGTTGTTGTACTATCTCACTACCATTGCATATTATCATGTATTTTATTTGTAATCCACTCTGAACTTGGTTTGGCAATAGTGGGCTAAAAGTGTTTAAGGGCCCTGGGCTAAAAGTGTTTAAGGGCCCGATATTCCAAGGCATATACAGAGTTTACAGAGCTGTAAACCATGTAAATACCCCTAAGCAAGATATTCAGCGGCACTAACATGGCTTGTGTGGAGGAGTAGCCTAGTGGTTAGAGCAACTGCCTCATACCCAGAAGATCAAGGGTTTGATTCCCACTGGCACTCCTTGTGACCTTGGGAAAGTCACTTTGCCCTCCATTGCCTTGGAAGAAAAGGCTGGCAATCTACTTCCAGTGATACATTGCTGAGAAAACCCAGAGGTAGCTGGGTTGCTATGAGTCAACACTGACTTGATGGCACTAAAAAAAAAACATGGTTAGTGCTGCTGAATATCCCAGTCTAATGCCACTATATGCCTCGATGCTAACCACTTTGCATTGGGGTGTGTTGGGGGCATTCTGGGGTTGTACAATGATACACAAACCGGGCAGCAGCTCAATATTGCCGTTGCCTGGCTTGCGACCAATGAGTAAAGATAGGCGCAGCAAAAACTGGCCTGTCTTTACCCGTGGGAGCTAACCAGGCAGTGACTAATATTGCTGCTGCCTGGTTAGCTTCTGCGGCATCAGAAGCTGTGCAGCGACCCCAGATACTCAATGCCATGGCCAGACATGACCATGGCATTGAATATCTGGGTTTAATGTTCAGTGCCGGCGGCTAGCCACTGTAATTGCACTAGCCACCGGTGCTAAATATCAGGCCCTAAGGTTTTACTGACCCCTCTTAGTGGAATAAGTTGATGCTTAGTCTCAGACAATTTTAGACTATCTCAAAACCACAAGTGCCCCTAAAGTGCAGCTTTTCACCTCATGAGATTTCAGTTGTGCTCTGTTCCATGCTTAGCATTTATCAGTCAGTGGCAGTATAAACCACAGTGACGTCTGCCCAAGAGTAGGTGCTATGGCTTTGGAGGTCATTCCATAACACTAATAAGCTATTTGGACATGCACCATAGACGTTTTTCTCGGCCCTGCACATCTACAGTGCTAGCACATGGATCTCAGAGTGAAGCAGAACGGAGGCATGGTCAGCCGCGGAGGCATATAAAGCATATTCAGGAAAGGCCTGTGTACATTTTCAGTGTTTCCAGCAGATGTCCCCCGTTATTTCTGCAGAAATGTGGAATAAGGCCAGGACTTAGAAAATATTTTGCTCTGCTCTTCAATGTGTCCCATATAGTTGTGACAATTATGTTTTGAACTGCTGTGACTGCAGTCTGGAAAAACACAAGATGCAGTTTTAAAGAACAGAAAGCAGAGGTGAAGGAAGGTTGTAAGGTAAAGAAACATTAATAAATACCCCTACAGAAATATTAAGATGAGCAATAGTGTTTATTTTGGCAATGCTGACATTTGCTGTTTGTGCTAAAGAGCTAATCTAGGGTTCTTAACAATTCCTATGTTCTGAAAAATGGGATTATTAATGTAGGGATAGCATGTGAGTGAGTATGGAAAAGATTCTCTTTTGGGTAAGAAATGCAGATCAGCTGTTCTTGATAGGTGCAGGGCATCTTTTTTGGCAGAAGTATATTTTTGTGACTGCAAGTGAGAGAGAGAGTTTGTGTGTGTGTGTGTGTGTGTGTGTGTGTGTGTGGTTTGAGTGTTTCATAGGAGGATCTGGTGTGCTCATCCACAATTCTGGGGGGACATGAATGCCTGGCTAGTACCTGGACCGTAGACATGACCGCAGCATCACCAGGTGCCAGTATGATCGGACAGAAAAAAAAAAAATCAGAAAAGGTTCTCTATAGCTAAATGTCAAAACATATCCCTTTCATTAATAAGTGACTCTCAGGATAAGAGCATTCAAAAGTGCAAACAGCACTAAAACATGCCCAGAAACACCATCATCGATCTCTAAAAATGTGCTGTTTGCACTGTTGAATGCTCTCATTCTGAGGGTCCCTTATTATCGACAGATATGTTTTGGCATTTAGCTATAGAGAACCTTTTCTGATTTTTTCGGGTCCATATTTATCATTGTACAGACTGTTTTCAGAGATGACCAATGCAAGAATAACTAAGGAGTTATTCTACTGTCATGTTTGTTGTGATGCAAGGTTGTTGTTGCTGTTAAGTGCCGTTGAGTCGGTATCAACTCATGTCAACCCCCTGGATAGTTGTCCTAAACTCCTATAGTACTGACTGGTTTGTTCTTCGGGCAGTCCATGATATACACAGTATTTGTTGCTAGCACAATAATTCAGAGGTGTCGATTTTCTTCTTGTCTGTCTTTTTCACTGTCCAACTTTCGCATCCATATGACATTATTGAAAATGACATGGCTTGAACAAATCAAATCTTTGTATGGAGAGAGACATCTCTGCACTTGTCTAGGTCATAGCTATTCTGCCAAGAGCAATGTGTCATCAGATTTCTTGGCTGCAAGTTGTTTCTTTATTGATAGTTGATCCAAGTAGGTTAAAGTTGTCAACTATTTCAATTTCTTCTCCATCAATGATGAACTTATTGATTTTTCCAGATGCCAGGATCTTTGTCTTCTTTACATTAAGGTGCAGGCCCATTTTAAGACTATGGTCCTTGATCTTGAGAAGCAGATGCTTCAGATCGTCTTCACTTTCAGCCATTAATGTGGTATCACCAGTCTTCATACCTTGGTTGTCTTCATACAGTCCTGCTTCTCTGATGATTTGTTCTGTATATAAATTAAACAGGTAGGAGGAAAATATGCAGCCTTGTCCTTCACCTTTGCTGATTTTAAACCATTCTGTTTCTCCTTGTTACATTCAAACTGTTGCTTGTTGATGAATGTAAAGGTTGCACAAGAGAACTATCAGGTGTTCAGGTATATCCATGCTCCTTAATGTGGCCCAGAGTTTCTTCTGGTTGACACAGTCAAAAACCTTGCTGTAGTTGATAAAAACACATATAGATATCTTTTTGTTATTCTTTTGTCTTTTCAAGGATCCATCTCACATCCTCGTTCCTCACCCTTTCCTGAACCTTGCTTGTACTTCAGACAGTTCTCGTTCCAGGTATGGTTGTAGTCTCTGCTGAATAATCTTAAGTAGAATCTTGCTGGCATGTGGGATCAGAGCGATAATTTCCATAATCTGTTGGATCACCTTTCTTCAGTATTGATATAAACACAGATCTTTTCCAGTCAGTTGGCCATGATGTTGTCTTCCAGATCTCCTGGCAGAGCCTTGTAAGTATGGTAATAGTTGCATCCAATTGCTGCAATACTTCAATGGGAATGCCATCAATGCCCTGTGATTTGTTCTTTGATAAGACTTTCAATGCTGCTTCGACTTCTTCTTTTATTACCAATGGTCCTGATCATTAGTACAGGTCAAAACGGCTGTTGGTCCACTTGATCTTTATGGTATAATGACTCTGTATATTCTTTCCACTTTTTCTTAATCTTCTCAGCATCATTCAACATGGATCCTTGAGCATCTTGTAGCATCCCAGTTTGAGGCTTTAGGAAAGCCGATCTTATTCTTCCTCTAATAGTTTCTGATTCGATTTCCTTGCATGCATCATTGTAGTACGTCTCTTTGTCTTGTCTTGTTGTATGTTGGAAATCTCTTTCTCCTCTGGCTTTAGCTTCTCTGCATTTCACGGCAATTTTTCAGAGTTTCTTCAGTAATCCATTTTGTCTGTTTTTGCTTTTTCATCTTTTGTAGAGACTTCTCATTTTCTTCCAACACAACCTTCTTGATGTCATCCCATAACTCTTCTGGAGCTATGCCATTTGTATCTAAAGCAGCAAATTGATTTTGCAGGCATTCTTTAAATTCCGGTGGTATATTCTCAAGATCATACTTTGGGCTTGCTCTTTTTCAGCTTTAGCATGAGTTTGCATAGTAGTAGTCAGCTCCAGGTTTTGTCTTTGTTGATGTTACAGAGCTTTTCCATCATTGTCTTCCATCAGTTGGTCCATTAGGTGATAGAGGGGTTAAAGGGGCACTAAGAGGCGACAAGGCGATAGCGGAGAGATTGAATGAATTCTTTGCTTCGGTCTTTACGGAGGAAGATGTAGGGATGTTACCCATGACTGAAGTGGTATTTAAAGGTGCAGAAGAATTGAAGGAAATATCGATACATCGGGAAGATGTATTACAACTATTAGATAAACTGAAGAGTAGCAAATCACCTGGGCCGGTGGTATACATCCAAGGGTTTTGAAAGAACTGAAATATGAGATTGCAGACCTGCTATTAGTAATCTGTGAACTATCATTAAAATCATCTCTAATACCTGAAGATTGGAGGATCGCCAATGTAATACCAATTTTTAAAAAGGGTTCCAGGGGTGATCCGGGAAACTACAGACCGGTGAGCCTGAAGTCAATACTGGGAAAAATGGTAGAAACCATCATAAAGAATAAAATTACTCAGCATGTAGATAGTCATGGCCTAATGGGAGACAGCCAACATGGCTTTAGACAAGGAAGATCTTGTCTTACTAATCCCTTATGTTTTTTGAAGGTGTGAATAAACAGGTGGACAAAGGTGAGTCGGTTGATATAGTGTATCTGGACTTTCAGAAAGCCTTTGACAAGGTCCCTCATCAGAGACTTTTGGCAAAACTAAAGAGTCATGGGATAGGAGGCAGTGTACTACTGTGGATCAGGAACTGGTTAAAAGATAGAAAGCAGAGGGTAGGGCTAAATGGTCAATTTTCCCAATGGAGAAAGGTGAATAGTGGTGTACCCCAGGGATCTGTGCTGGGACCGCTGCTTTTTGACATATTCATAAATGACCTGGAAAGTGGAATAACGAGTGAGGTTATCAAATTTGCAGATGACACAAAACTATTTAAAGTTGTTAAAACCCAAGAGGATTGTGGAAAATTGCAAGAGGATCTTGATAAATTGGAAGACTGGGCATCAAAATGGCAGATGAAATTTAATGTGGACAAGTGCAAAGTTATGCACCTAGGGAAAAACAGCCCAAACTATGGTTACACGATGCAAGGTTCCACATTAGGAACCACCACCCAGGAAAAAGATTTAGGCGTCATTGTGGATAACATGTTAAAACCCTCGGTCCAGTGTGCAGCGGCAGCCAAGAGAGCAAATAGAATGCTAGGTATCATAAGGAAAGGAATGGAAAATAAAACAAAAGATATTATAATGCCTCTATATCGTTCCATGGTGAGACTGCACCTTGAATATTGTGTGCAATTCTGGTTGCCGTATCTTAAAAAGGATATAGCGTTATAAGAAAAAGGTTCAGAGAAGAGCCACCAAAATGGTAAAGGGGATGGAAGGATACTCCTATGAAGAAAGGCTAGAAAGGTTAGGGCTCTTTAATCTGGAAAAGAGACGGCTGAGGGGAGATATGATAGAAGTCTATAAATTAATGAACGGAGTGGAACGGGTAAACGTAGATCGATTGTTTACGTTATCAGAATATAGAAAGACTAGGGGACATGCAATGAAGCTACAGGGTAAACTATTTAAGAATAATAAAATAAAATAATTTTTCACTCAACGTGTAATCAAACTCTGGAATTTGTTACCGGAGGATGTAGTAAAGGCTGTTAGTGTAGCTGGGTTAAAAAAGGTTTGGACAAGTTCCTGGAGGAAAGGTCCATAAACCATTATTAAGAAGGGACCCAGGATATCAATGCTTGACCCAGTACAAGCATTTTGGAACCTGTGTCTTTTGGGGAAACTGCTAGGTACATATGACCTAGATTGGCCACTGTTGGAAACAGGATACTGGGCTTGATGGACCTTGGTCTGACCCAGTATGGCATATGTTCTTATGTTCCACAGATGTAGTCAAATTGATTTTTGTACACTCCATTGGATGAAGTCAATGTGAGCAATCCCTGCTTGTGTTGCTGGAAGAATATGTTTGAGATGAATATATCGTTGTTCTTATAGAATTCTAGCAGTCTTTCTCCAGCTTCATTTCTGATGTCAAGTCCATATTTTCCAACCACTTTGCCTTCTTCTTTGTTGCCAACGTTTGCATTTCAGACACCCATGACTATCAGTATATACTCTTTATATGTTCTGTCAATTTTCAGTTTGTACTTGTTTATAGAATTCATGAACGTCATCCTTTTCTGCAGCTGTTGTTGGGGCATATACCTGAATTATAGTTGTGTTGATGGGCATTTCTCATAGACAAATAGAAATTAAGTGTTCACTCATTGTATTTCATTACATTTCTTGCAAGTTTCTTCTTGATAGTAAATGCAACACCATTTCTTCTTTGTCTTTCATTTCCAGCATAGTAGACCCTGTGATCATCAGATGCAAGTGCCTGATGCCAGTCCATTTCAGTTTGCTGACACCCAACAGAACCTAAGAACACAAGAACATAAGAAATGCCATGCTGGGTCAGACAAAGGTCCATCAAGCCCAGTATCCTGTTTCCAACAGTGGCCAATCCAGGTCACAAGTATCTAGTAGTTTCCCCAAAAAAGACACACAGGTTCCATAATGTTTATATTGGGGCAAGCAGTGGATTACCTGGGTCCTCTTTAATAATCACTAATGGACCTTTCCTCCAGGAACGTTTTCAAAACTTTTTTAAACCCAGCTACACTAAAAGCTTTTACTACATCCTCCGGTAACGAATTCCAGAGTTTGATTACTTGTTGAGTGAAAAAATAGTTTCTCTTTTTAATCTTAAACGGGTTACACTGTAGCTTCATTGCATGTCCCCTAGTCTTTCTACTTTTTGATGCCATAAAGAATCAATCTATGTTTACCCGTTCCACTCCATTCATTAATTTATAGACCTCTATCATATCTCCCCTTAGCCATCTCTTTTCCAGGTTGAAAAGCCCTAACCTTTTAAGCCTCTCATCATAGGGGTATCTTTCCATCCCCTTTACCATTTTGGTGGCTCTTTTCTGTATCTTTTCAAATTCTGTTAAATCCTTTTTAAGATACAGCGACCAGAATTGCACACAATATTCGAGATGCGGTACCACCATGGAATGATACAGAGACAAAATAATATCCTTGGTTTTATTCTCCATTCCTTTCCTTATGATTCCTAGCATTTTATTTGCCTTTTTGGCTGCCGCTGCACACTGGGTGGAGGGTTTCAACATGTTAGCCACGATGATGCCTAAATCTTTTCCTGGGTGGTGGTTCCATAGTACACTGCCTCCTATCCCATGGCTTTAACTTCGCCATGAGTCTCTTGTGAGGGTCCTTGTCAAAGGCTTTCTGAAAATCTAGATACACTATATCGACTGGTTTACCTTTGTCTACCTGTTTATTCTCAACTTCCAAAAAATATAACAGATTAGTAAGACAAGACCTTCCTTGTCTAAGGCCATGTTGGCTTTCTCCCATTAAACCATGACTTTCTACATGCCCAGTTCTTTATAATGGTTTCTACCATTTTGCCCGGTACTGATGTTAGGCTCACTGGCCTGTAGTTACCCAGATCATCCCTTTTTAAAAATTGGAGTTACATTGGCCATTTGCCAGTCTTTAGGTACTACAGATGATTTTAATGATAGTTCACAGATTAATAATAGTAGGTCTGCAATCTCATATTTCAGTTCTTTCAACGCCATTGGTGTATACCAAGCATGTCCAACTTCGAACAGGTCGTGATCGACTTCTTCCACCCAAAAGTGCCAGTGATCTACCACCATGAAAATTAAGTTTCACATTAGTTTCAAATTCATAAAACCCAATAAAGTTGGAGGATCCTCCCCCCCCCCCCGATTTTTAATGAACCTTCTGTCATTTACTTGGATGTGATCAGCTGTTAAGCAAATTAAGCAAAAACAAAACAGAGAGACGAAGATCCAGTAAGAACTGTGAGGGGAAATGGAAAGTACATTTTTCTTTAAGTTTTATTGAGTAATAACTTTCTTTAACAGGGAATCCTGGAGATGTTCATCTGTCATGTTGGAACATTGTGTACTCTTTGTCATTTTCAGATGGGAAAACGCAGATTCACACAAATAAGTTGAACCGAAACAGGAGTGTACAGCTTCACTGCATCTTCTCAAGTTGGGAAATGTGTCTCTAGGCACTAGCTTCCAAAACAATTCTTGCTCAGCACGGGTCTTGAGAAAAATGTCATTTTTAAGGGTTAATATTTCATTTTCAAGAGATGGCTTGTTCAATGAGTAATTTTTACCGATAGCAGCTGCAGTTTCTTTAATGTCCACATCTACTTTGAATGGGTATGACAAGTACTCCACAACTTTTCCAATTTTTTGGAAGTCACAGAATCTATTTTCAAATTCCTGGATAACAGAACAGATTTCTGTCACATATTTCTCGTTCTGAAAAACAAAATTTGGATATTGTCCTAGATGGTCCTGCATATTGGGAAAATGATCAAAAGTGTTGTTTGCAAGGTCAGTCATCATTAGATCAATTCGCTCTTGTAGGATGAAACTGTATTCATCAGATCGCCAATGCATTTGTTTTTACCTTGTAGTTCAAGGTTCATATCACTTAGTTCACCTGTAAAGTCAGCGAGAAATGCCAGATCACATAACCACTCCTCATCTTCCAACTCCATGGCCATCTCCCCTCTCCTTCAAAAAACATCTTATTTCATTCAGCAAATCACGAAATCTTTGCAGAAATTTGTGCCTACTTAGCCACCTTACATCTGTGTGCAGAATGATTTCTGCTGCCCCTTCATAAAGAGTAAGATTGAAAAGCCGTCTTTGACGTGATCTTCCACAAACTGAATTTACAATTTTGAAAGTGATGTCCATGACAGTCTTTGTATTGAGTCTCTTGCTTGCCAAAACTTGCTGGTGAATGATGCAGTGGTAAGAAAGGAAATCTGGGAAGTCGTCATGCTGTCTACAGAGGGTTATGAAAACGTTAAGCTCACCTGTTATTGCTTTTGCTCCATCAGTAGCGATGGAAACAATTCTATGCAATGGAAGATTACACTTTGTCACAAAAGAATGGAAAGAACTGAATATTTCCTGACCGGTAGTTCTCCCTTTTAAAGAAATCATTCCAAGTAGTTCTTCTTTAACACTGAAGTCTTCAAAAACCATCCGGATAAAGACTAGTAACTGGGCTATGTCTCTTATGTCTGTAGATTCATCCAGGTGGAGTGAGAAAGCAACACAATTTGAAACATCCTCCAACAATTGTTCAGTTGTGTCTCCAGACATTTTTTCTATTCGCCGCACGACGGTGTTTCTTGACAATCATACATCTTGAATAGCAGCTATGATCTCTCTTATTTTTAAATCCTTCAAAAAGATTGTCAGCTGCTTCAAGAAAACAATCTTTTACAAATTCCCCTTCAGTGAAAGGTTTACATTTCTTTGTGATCAGGTTGCTGATCTTGAAGGATGCTATAGTTGCATTGACCGAATGTGACCTTGGCTTTGCCATCAACTGTTGCTGAGTAGCCAATTTCAATTTATGTTCTTTGAGCTTCAGTTTACGAATTTCACTTTTGGGTGGAAAATCAGCATCAAACTTATTGCTATGCAGAGCCTTATAATGACGTTCCAGATTACCCTTTTTGGGCAAGGATACTGGGGCGTTACAAATTAGACAACAACACTTGTCTTTCACCATGATGAAGAAGTAGTCCATTTCCCATTCATCATGAAAGTGGTAGGTTTTGCTCTTCTTTGGAACACTCATCTTCGTTATACTGGGGTGGCTGGATGTAAGAAGGCCAAATCTGCTAAGTTAGTATAAACACTGGCTGAATCTGGTCCAAAACTGTCACTGTCCCAAAGTATAAAAGATCAACAGGAACTGAAGACCTCTGGATGATATGCAATACAAGGACTGGAGATGCCAAAACCACATATGCAGTTCTAAAAGTAAAAATAAGAATTCATCATACTGGCACCAATAATCAAATACCACCAAACAATCAAAAAACCTCAAACACCTGTCCAGCAAACCAGATAAAATCGAATAACGCCAAACAAGTTCAAATGCCACCACATGTGATTTAATAAATTCTGCACACAGTGTAGAATCAACGCAAAGGCAAGGCGAAATAAAATTGCAGTGTAGAATCAATGCAAAGGCTAGGCAAAATAAAATTGCAGAGGCAAGCAAAAGTCACAGTGATTTGAACCAATTCGAAGGCAAGGCACAGGCAAGTTAGAACAAAATTGGAAAAGCCCGCCAAAATCACCAAATTCTCGACACTTTGTTGTGTCTGCCCAAAAACGTTTAATGAAAGCGAACTATAAAGCGACCAATGACCAGCACACAACACAACTAATACAGTAAGTGTATTCAGGTAAAGCCCGGGCGAATGGATATCGCTCGGTATATAACACACTTTTAAGGGGTGTTGGGGCGGGGGCAGGAATGGGTGATTCTGAGAGGCAGGAGACCAGGTATGACGCCGGGCCTGTGGCGTCTCATCGCGGGGCGCGAGCGGCAGCCCCCTGGGATACCCACAAACTATTTGCACGAAAACAACAAGCGCCCCCAATGCACCCGCAGGCAAGATTCCCGCAGGCAGGGAAAAAAGACAGGCAAAGGATCAGCAGCGGTGGCAAGCCCTCGGCAGACGACCTGCCGGCACAAGCTCTCTCCTAGCAATGGGGCGAGCTGCTGGAGAGATGGAGCCAAGTGGGGCTGGTGATCTACCTCTGACTCCTCCGCAATCTACAGGTAGATCGCGATCTACCTGTTGGACATGCCTGGTGTATACCATCCAATTCAGTTGATTTGCTACTGTTTAGTTTATCAAATAGCTGTAATATATCTTCATGGTTTATCGATATTTCTTTCAATTGTTCTGATGCATCACCTTTAAATACCATTTCAGTCATGGGTAACTTCCCTACATAGTTTGAGATGTTCTTTGCTAGGTGCCTAACTTTGCACTTGTCCACATTAAATTTCATCTGCCATTTGAACATCCAGTCTTCCAATTTATCAAGGTTCTCTTGTAATTTTTCATAATCCTCTTGGGTTTTAACAGTTTTGAATTATTTTGTGTCATCTGCAAATTTGACTACCTCACTCATTCCCATTTCCAGGTCATTTACGAATATTTTAAAAAGAAGCCAGCACAGATCCCTGGGGTACTCTACTATTCACCTTTCTCCACTGGGAAAATTAGCCATTCAGACCTACCCACTACTTTCTATCTTTTAACCAGTTCCTGATCCACAGTAGTACACTGTCTCCTATCCTATGGCTTTAACTTCGCCATGAGTCTCTCGTGAGGGTCCTTGTCAAAATCTTTCTGAAAATCTAGATACACTATATTGACCGGTTTACCTTTGTCTACCTGTTTATTCTCAACTTCAAAAAAATATAACAAATTAGTAAGACAAGACCTTCCTTGGCTAAGGCCATGTTGGCATTCTCCCATTAAACCATGACTTTCTACATGCCCAGTAATTTTGTTCTTTATAATGGTTTCTACCATTTTGCCCGGTACTGATGTTAGGCTCACCAGCCTGTAGTTTCCCCAGATCATCCCTTTTTAAAAATTGGAGTTACATTGGCCATTCGCCAATCTTCAGGTACTACAGATGATTTTAATGATAGCTCACAGATTAATAATTGTAGGTCTGCAATCTCATATTTCAGTTTCTGTCAACACCATTGTTGTATACCATCCAGTTCAGGTGATTTGCTTCTGTTTAGTTTATCAAATAATTGTAATATATCTTCCCGGTTTATCGATATTTCTTTCAATTCTTCTGATGCATCACCTTTAAATGCCATTTAGGTCATGGGTAACTTCCCTACATCTTCTTCAGTAAAGAATTCATTCAGTCTCTCCACTATGGCCTTGTCCCCTCTTAATGCCCCTTTTACCGCTCTATCATCTAATGGTTCAACTGTACATTCCATTTCATTCTTGACCACCTCAAACTTCTCTTGGTTCATGCTTCATACATTCCATGTCCCAATATGTAAGACATCTTTGCAGCTTCTGACTCTGATTTCATGCGCAGCTACATCAGGAGTCAGATTTCCAGAGGACTTTGATCCAACCACATTATAAATGCTGGCTTTACACTGAAAAGTCTTCAGCTCCTCCCCAGTAGCCAGTTGAGTGCCTTATGACCTGGGGGTCTCATCTTTCAGCACGATAGTGCAATTTGTTTTGTTGTGACTATTCTTTGGGTTTTCATGGCAAGATATAGAAGTAGATTGCCAGGTCTTTCTTCCATGCAGATAATTCTAGTATTGTTGCTGTTGTCACAGAAATGTGATCCTCCGCCGCCAACACCGTCCCATTCTGCTGCTGCCCTGATGGATCATTTGTCTTGGTCTGGCACCTCAGCTGAGACTTCTCCATCTTGGGAGACCCTGCTAGTATTTAAACTACCGATACTTAACTCTCAGCATCACTGTTGCACACACTAATTAGCAACCAGAGGTCATAGGCTCACTCTGCACTTAATAAAAGTACAGGAAAGAACTATCTGACTAATTCCCACCCCCGGGTGAAGACATAAAATTGGTACTCACTCTACCAGATAGATGAATACAGCTGGGGTCTGAAGCAGTCTCCATAACACCACGAGGTCCATGGAGGCAACTAAGCAATTTACACTGACTCTAGCCATAGAAGTGAGCTGCATGAGAACACAGAACACTACAGGTGCTATGGGAGTCTTGGTTTGCCTCACAGGGTTAGTAACATAGTTGCATAGTAAATGACATAGAGAAACATGACAGCAGAAAAAGACCACATGACCTATCTAGTCTGCCCTTCTATATCAACTACAATAGTCCCCTTTTTACTTTTACAGATCCTCTGTGTTTGTTCCATGCTTTTTTGCATTCAGATACCATCCTTGGAGACTATTCCACACATCTACCTCTATTTCCGGAAAGAAATATTTCTGCATATTATTCCTGTGTCTATCCCCTTTCACCCTCATCCTGTTCCCTCGTAGCAGAGCTTGCATTTATATAATGGAGGTACCGTATTTACTCGAATGTAATGCGCACCTTTTCTGGCCAAAAAGAGGCTCTAAACTCAGGGTGCGCATTACATTCGAGGGCACCTTACATTCGGAGGCAAACTGCTCTACCCTGGCCTGGCCCAATCCAGCCAACCTCCGGCTTTTCTTCCGCGAACGAGATCACCGATCCCCGTGCAGCCGCTGCTTCTGCTTTTCACAGAGCAGCGGCTGCAATAAAGTTAAAAGGAAAACGAAAAGAAACCTGTTAGAAGTCCTCCGGTCATCCTAGGAAACTCCTTCTGCAGCACCCGAGGAAGTGATGTCAGAGGGGCGGGTGCTGCAGAAGGAGTTTCCTCGAGGAACACTGGAGGAAGAAAAAATCCATGAGGGTGGTGTCCTCACATGGCTCTGAGCGACCTGGTCCCTCGCGGGATAGGTCGTGGAGCCCGGCCCGCCGCCTTGGATCCTCGGAGTCGGAGAGGCCTGCAAAACTCCCTCGTAAGGAACCGGAGACACTGAGGCAGGTAAGCACTGTCCTCGTTGTGGACTCTCCTCTGGGAAAGCTGGCGTCAGACCTGACAGCATTGGGTCCCGACTCGGGGGCTGCAGAGCCTCCTGAGCTCAGTCTCAGGCTGGCGGCCTTGGAGCGCAGCATGGCTGCCTTCATGGACCAGCAGCGGGCACTCATAGCCAATTTCACCGGTCCATCTGCCCGACCACCGTGACATCAACGTCGACACTAAGGTCTCAAGTCGATCCTCAACCTCCCGCTCAGGACCGAGGTATTCCACCAGCATCGGGGTGGTCGAGACCGAAGCCCTCGAGGCTGGAGCCTCTTGATGCCTCCTCGGAGGGGTCCGGTTGGGAAACGGAAGACGAGGAGTCACCAGACACCCACCGGACCAAGTACATTCCCTCGGATTCCCCGGGTTCTGAACCTTGGAGAAGGTCCCCCTTGGAAGACACCTGGTTCTTGGACTTCATCTGGGATATGGCAAAGGATTTGTCATTCCCGGCGGAGGCTGAGGAGGAGCCTCGAGCCGAAGAGATTGAGATCCTCCAGTATGACTTTCCCCCTCGGGAAGCCCTTACTGTACTGGTGCCTCCCATTCTGGAACGGCTGATGCTCCACATGTGGGAGACAATGGCCTCGATGTCAGTGCTCAGCAGGCAAATCGATTCCATCTGTTGAGTTTGCAAGAGCCCTGGATTCCAAAAAGCACAACTGCCGCACAACTCCATGGTTGTGGAATCGGCCATGCGCTGGCTCAAGAGCCAGAAGATGCACTCCTCGGTGCCTCCTGGCCGGGAGGCCTGCAACATGGATGCCCTCAGCAGGAAGTGCTACCAGGGTTCGATGCTGTCATGCTGAATCTAGGAACACAAAGAGGCAAGAGATACGGATGATCACACGTGCCTTTATTAAGTCCCATACGCGTTTCGGCAAATGCCTTCTTCGGGGGGATGTACTTAAACATACAAACATAAGAAACATATAAAAATCGTAAATGTCAATAAAAAATGATAAATAATTAAAATCAAACAGGCATGTGGTACATATATACCAATATTGAGAACAATGCATGAGCACATAAATAGAACATAATGTTAAATAACAACCTCAACTACAGAAAATCAACCATAAAAACACTTACATTATGAAAAATAGTAAAATATTAAAATGTTAAAACATTAAAATAATAAATAAGACGCAGGGCAGAAACAGAACATACAAAGAAACATTGAAACATTTTAAAAAGCCTCTCATTAAATATTGCTAATAAAAACAAAATACACATAAGGATGTCTACTTACAAGGCACAAAACTGATGCACAAACGGAGGACCGTTTCAGCTTTAAAGGTAGCTCGATATACAAACAATTTGTGCATCAGTTTTTATTACGTCTATTACGGGTTTTACATGATTTTGAAACAGTTTATTCTATATCCTTTTTTGGCGCGCATTCTGGCATCCCTTAGAGGATTACAAGAAAGTACATATGACTGTCTTTCGTTTAAGCTCTAGTGGCAGTTCCATGTACAAATTATTTCTGCATCAGGTTTCATTAAGTCCATGATGTTGTGGATAGACAATGTTCCTAAGCATCTGTCCTGCACATATTTATTGCAAGGTTTAGTTAACGTACAAGGGATATTTATTCCATATTATTCATTTTATTCGAGTCTTCTGGCGCGTAATTCGGCGTCTTTTAGACAGTTTTTTCTTTTGCTAGCCCCAAAGGTAGTGCATCATACGCAACGAGTTTTTTCTCACATTTTACCACATCTTAAGACAGATAATGGTACTAAGTATCTATTTATATTGATCTATTTATTTTTTAGCGTTTAGTATGCATTGCCTTCATGTACTGTTTTAGTTCTATAAATAGGTTCGTCTAACGCAGTTATTTATTTCTTTACATTTGAGCGTGCCCGGTTCTTCTCTTTTTTTAAGGTGCATTAGGAGAAGGCAATTTATTTTTTAGGGTATTACCCGATAATTATGCAGATTTGTATGCCAACCTTGTTTGGTGGAGAATGCATTTTTAAAGACAAACGTCCATAAGTAAATTAGTAAATGTGCTTCCATCGTGACTAGTCCGTCTGCTTTTGCGGATATTAACAGTTTCATGCCATTAGCTTAGCTTTGATTAAAAATTTCTCATAGCAGGGGGCGGAGCCTGATGTCCAGCGGGTTAGACGCTTTGCGCTGAAGCTCCCGAGGGGCCTACTCAGAATCCTGACTTAATATCTGCATAAACTTAATATTTTACTCCGAACTTGCCGGGGTGCCTTGGGGGGAATGGCGGCCCACAAACCAGTGCGCTTGGACTTCGGGTCTCCCTCTTCTTCACATGGAAAACGCTCCAAAACAGAGTTGTCTTCCCCACCAAAGATGGTTCCACTTCGGGTAAGCCCCGAAATGCAACAGGAGATCTTGGAGGAAATACGTGGTGTGAAGGAACTGGTACAGTCCAACGGAGAAGCGCTCCGAGCCATGCGAGAAGATTTCGGTATGCTTCAGGACCGGCTTGAAGGTCTTTCACTACGGCTGGACAACATGGCGGGGGTCCTCGATTCGCACGCGGTGCGCTTGGTGAACCTGGACAAGGCTGAGCGTCAGATACAGAATCTTCAAAAAGAGTTAGAGGATTGCAATAATCGAGCCCGTCGCAACAATGTAAGGCTCATAGGAGTACCAGAGGGGGCGGAAGCAGGAGATATCAGAGAATTTCTGGTCAAAACTCTCCCCTCCTTGCTGAAGATTACCTTTTGCAGAGATCTGGAAATTGACCGAGCATATCGTGCTCTTACCAACATCGCACTCAATCGGACGACCCCCCGGCCCATTATCTTTCGTTTACTGAGGTATCAGCAAGTTGAGCAAATTTTCAAAGCTGCCCGGGTGATTCAACATCTGCAGTTTGAAGATCATAAAGTCTCTTTCTTCCCCGACTTGGCAAAGCCCACAGTTGACCGGCGGAAGGGACTCCTTGCTTTTCGACCTAGACTTCAACAGTTACAGGCTCGCTTTGGCCTCTTATATCCAGCGAAGCTCAGAGTGACTCTCCATAACCAAACTAGAACCTTCGAAGATCCTGCTCTGCTAGCAACATTTTTAGATTCCAAAGAGGCAGACCAGATGCGCTAAGTCAACAACTCGGATGGACTCCGCTGGAACTGCCCGCCATTTTGAATGGCCCGATGCGGTGATCATTGCCTGGAATAGAGACTGCCTGGACCTTTCTTTCTTTTATATCTACCTTTCTTGGTCTCCCTTTCCTCCATGATGTGCACCTCGGTTGGATTCGGAGCACGCACAGCTATACCGGTTATATGTTTCAATTTAGGCCTTCTCTGGGGTTTCACCCCGCAGACATCAGGTCGCCAGTAATTTCTGGGGTTTTGCTTCTTCTCTAAGGCACTTCGGTGCTTCTACTGTTATATAGGGCGCTTCATGATTTTTCATTGGCTTATTTTCTATCATATCGTGTGTACAGTCATTTATAGTTGATATGAGGGACCTTGCGCAACTCGGTGCGCCATCATGTTTCTTTCTCAGAATGTTTGACTTTGTTGTATGGCCTTATGTAAGCTCTTGTCACTGAACGTAAGAGGCATCAATAGTCCAATCAAAAGAATGACCATCCTTAGTTATTTTAATCATGACCATACTGATTTAGTGTTTCTTCAGGAAACCCATTTCACCTCCGTTGAACCACTGAAACTTACTGCTAAACCTTATATGGTGGCTGCCTATTCTCCCGCCGTTTCCAAGCGGTGCGGGGTAGCCATCTTGGTTGAGAAATCTTTGCCAACCACTGTAATGGATACTAGCTCTGATGTGGAGGGTAGCTGGGCCTGTGTATATTTTAAGGTTGGAGATAGTGAATTTACGTGTATTTGTATTTATGCTCCGAATGTGGATGACCCTGTTACTGTTACTCGGCGGTGACTTCCACCAAGTATTTGATCCTTTGATAGATAGACTGCCGCCTAGAACGAGTGGTCCGCCCAAGAGTCTCTACACCCTGCCAGCTCTGATGAAAGATTTTGTGTGAGTAGATATATGGAAGCTGCTTCACCCCTCCGACTTAGAGCTCACCTTTTCTCAGCCCCCCCATCACTCACAATCTAGATCAGATTTTTTTCTTATCTCCTCAGTACTGCTATCCCAAGTGGACATATACTCCTGATAGGTTAGCCAATTGGAATGCCATCCAGAGTACTTGATGCTGGACATGCCATGTGGCCTTTGGTTTACTAAACTCCTGTTAAGTATGATTGTCCCGCATTACAGTATTACTGGAGTCGGGTCTGGGGTCGTCTTCATTCTATTTTATATTTTCCGGAACCCCTCTCTTGGAAGATTGTGGGGCTCCGCTCAGCTGCGGGGATCCCCTCTCTTCCTAAATTGGCTTACTTCCTTTTAGCCTTTATGCTGGGCATTGCTATTTCCTATTTCCTTAATCACGAAATACTGGGAAAATAGCTCTTTTTTGAGCTCTAATGAATGGTGAATCATATCTGTCTTTATTGTACATATGCGCAAATACCTTGTATGTCAGCCTCTTCCGTTCAAACCATTCACTATTGGTCTTGCTAGAAGACGCTCAACGATTATGTTCAAACTATTCAATGCTCTCAGTTGACTGTTTGATTCTGTATTAATCTCTGTCACATGCTCATCCGGTATCATAGATTCTACTTCTGTTTGTTTGATGTACAATAATTGTTGTATGTAAGCGCTTATATGATGATTCTTATCAGCTTAGAGAAGAAGCATTGGGGTGGGGGGTAATTGGGGTTGCTTTCTTTATTGTATGTGTGTATTTGTTTCTTTTGGTGTGTTGTTACTTTTGTTTGTTGTAAAACGAAAATAAAAGTTTAAAAAAAAAAAAATTTCTCATAGCGTTTCTTTTCAGATATTTTTTTAGATGCATAAATTTGCACATTTATTCAGTATATATATATTTTTATCATTTTGGTTATATTTTCATGTCCATACAGTGTCAATTAATGTTTTATTGAGTATGCTCATATTACACGCATGTTTCTTTCTTTTTATGGTTTTTATCATTTATTTATATATTACAGTATTCTAGAGTACAAGGAATCGACACACTATCTAGGATATTTACATTGGTTTCTTACCAATAGTGCCTTATAAGTAGACATCCTTATGTGTATTTTGTTTTTATTAGCAATATTTGATGAGAGGCTTTTTTAAATGTTTCAATGTTTCTTTGTATGTTCTGTTTCTACCCTGCGTCTTATTTATTATTTTAATGTTTTAACATTTTAATATTTTACTATTTTTCATAATGTAAGTGTTTTTATGGTTGATTTTCTGTAGTTGAGGTTGTTATTTAACATTATGTTCTATTTATGTGCTCATGCATTGTTCTCAATATTGGTATATATGTACCACATGCCTGTTTGATTTTAATTATTTATCATTTTTTATTGACATTTACGATTTTTATATGTTTCTTATGTTTGTATGTTTAAGTACATCCCCCCGAAGAAGGCATTTGCCGAAACGCGTAGGGGACTTAATAAAGGCACGTGTGATCATCCGCATCTCTTGCCTCTTTGTGTTCCTGTTGGACTAGCAAGAGCGATCTGCTCTCGTTGTGCCTGTCATGCTGAATCCAGACATACCAGCTGTACATGGGCATGTACCTACGAGACCTGGCAAAGGAGATTTCTGGGTTCTCAGCTGGTCTCTCCGAGGGACCTTTGCAGCGCTTCCAGGTCTTGTCCACTGGGATCTGGGAGTGCTCGAAGTTTATGACTCGAGCAGCCTATGACAGCTTTGAGGCGTCGACCCAGGTAGCTGCAGCCGGCATTGGTGCATGCCGCCAGGCATGGCTACAGTCGTCTGACCTGGAGCCATGGGTGCAGGACAAGTTGGTTGATGTCCCTTGCCGGGGTGAAAACCTCTTCAGCAAGCCCATGACAGAAAAGGCTGCCGAGATTGAGTCCGAGTACCTGACCCGGACAAGACTTGAGAAGAAGACCTCTGCCCCTTCTAAGAAGAAGGGCTTGGGTAAGAAGTTCTTTTTCCCGAGAAAAGGTACTGCTAACCACAAGTACCCCACATATCAGGCCTCCCCAGCTCCCCAAAAGGGACAACAGGCCAAGGGACAGGGGCATGGCCCGGGTAAGCAAAAAGCCCCCAAGCCCAGGCACCGACTCCAGCCCAGCATGGAGGTTTTTTTTTACTCCCAGAGCATAGTCCCTTTCTCCAAGGAAGCAAGGCCATGCACAGGAGGCAGGCTGACCCTGTATGCCCACAGGTGGCCAGCCATCGCAACATATACCTGGGTTCTCCAGATAGTCCAAGTGGGCTGTTAGCTACATCTCACCCAGGCTTCTCCCTCTTACTTTCTAGGGGAGCCTTTCAGACCCCCTCTTCACAAGGACCTCCTCTTAAAGGAGTTAGCAGGTCTTCTCGAGGATCAGGCGGTAGATCCAGTGCCCCACCACCTGCAGGGGAAGGGCTTTTACTCCAGGTATTTCCTGATACCAAAGAGAACTGGAGGCCTAAGACCCATCCTCGACCTGCGCAGCTTAAACAAGTTCCTGGTGAGGGAAAGTTCAAGATGCTTTCCCTTGGAATATTGCTGCCTTACCTCCGCCAGGGAGACTGGCTATGCTCCTTCGACCTAAAGGATGCTTATACACACATCCTCATTCATCCAGACCACAGACAATATCTATGATTTGTGATGAGAGGAAACCACTTCCAGTACAAGGTGCTTCCATTTGGCCTAGCTTCTGCACCCAAGGTGTTCACAAAGTGCCTAGTGGTGATGGCGGCCTTCCTAAGAAATCAGGGGGTTTTTGTCTTCCCTTACTTGGATGACTGGCTCATCAGAGCCCAGTCAGCCCTGGAGGCCCAACAGGCCACGTCTCGCACTATCCAGTTGCTACAGCACCTAGGATTTGTGATAAATTACATAAAGTCCACTTTGGTTCCCTCTCAGGGACTGGAGTTCATAGGAGCGAGGTTAGACACCCTTCAAGCAAGGGCTTATCTACTGGAAGACAGGGCATATAGACTTGTGGCCCTAGTGCAGCAAGTGAGTCGCAGATCCCAGATCCCAGCAAGACACTTTCTGTGCCTTCTTGGTCACATGGCCTCCACGGTACATGTGATACCCAGTGCCTGCCTCCACATGAGAACAGCTCAGTGGTGCCTCAGGGACCAGTGGGCACAGGCCACAGGCCGACTCAAGAGACAGCATAAAGGTGTCCAAACAACTAGTGCAGTCATTGACGTGGTGGCTTCAGCCATGCAACCTATTGGGGGGAGTGTCTTTCCAGCCTCCCTCGCACACGAGAGTGCTGACTACAGATACATCCTTGCTGGGCTGGGGAGCCCATTGCCAGGAATTGTGCACTCAGGGTATGTGGTCTCCACAGGAGAGCGCACAACAGATCAATCTCCTAGAGCTTCGAGCTATATGCCTAGCTCTACAGACCTTCTGTCAAACCCTGGCTCATCAGCCTGTCTTAATTCAGATGGACAACCAAGTGGCAATGTTCTATGTGAACAAGCAGGGGGGCACAAGTCTCGCATCCTCTGCCAAGAGACCCTGGACCTATGCTCGTTTGCTGTCAGCCAAGGTATGCACCTCAAAGCAGTTTACTTGCCAAGCCAAGAGAACTTCTTAGCCAACAAGCTCAGCAGAATTCTGCAGCCGCACGAGTGGCAACTGGATCCCAGTATAGTCCAGCAGCTGTTCCAGTGCTGGGGGCATCCATCCATAGATCTGTTTGCAAGCCCATAGAATCACCAGTTGCCCCACTTCTGCTCCAGACAGCCACACCCAAGCAGGGTGGCTGCAGATGGTTTCCTAATATCTTGGTCGGTGGTCCTCCTGTATGCGTTTCCTCCCATGTCCCTGGTGGCTCGGACTCTATTCAAGGTCCTTCAGGACAAGGCCTCGGTCATCCCGGTAGCTCCCAGGTGGCCGAGGCAGCCATGGTTTCCTCTGCTGCTTCAACTGGTGGCAGAGGTCCCAATTCCTCTGGGATTGCACCCCAACCTCCTATCACAGGAGGGGGGCACTCTCCTGCATCCCAACCTCAGGTCTCTCAACCTGACGACATGGCTGCTGAAAGGGTAGTTCTCGCACCACTTCTCCTCCCTAAAAATGTGGAGGATGTACTGCTAGCCTCAAGGAGGCAATCGACTAGAAAAACCTATGCGTTCAAGTGGCATAGGTTTGAGGTGTGGTGTAATAAACAGGGAGAAAACCCTTTCTCCTGCCAAGTGTTAGTGGTATTGCAGTATCTGCTTCACCTCTCAGATTTAGGCCTCAAGTCAAACTCTGTCAGAGTCCACCTTAGTGCCTTATCAGCACACCACTTTCCAGTGGAAGGACAACCTCTATCCATGCACCCTTTGGTGTCCAGGTTCCTGAGAGGTTTACTTCTGCTGAAACCCCCGGTTCGCCCACCGGCAACCGAATGGAATTTGAATGTGCTGTTAGAGCAGCTTACTTGCCCACCTTTTGAGACGATGGCTACCTGCCATCTCCGCTTCCTCTCTTGGAAAGCGCTTTTCTTGGTGGCTCTCACGTTGGCCAGATGAGTGAGTGAGCTGCAGGCTCTGGTTTCCGAAAGACCATACACACGGTTCTATAGGAACAGGGTGGTTATTCGCATTCACCCCAAGTTCCTACCGAAAGTGGTCTCCTCGTTCCACCTCAACCAGGAGGTGGTACTTCTGACCTTCTTTCCAAGGCCGCATGCCAGTAGAGCAGAAGCACTCCTGCACACCCTGGACTGTAAGAGGGCTTTGGCCTTCTACTTGGAGCGTACACGGGGACATAGAAGGGCTTCTCAGCTTTGTCTGTTATGACCCCAGTAAGCTGGGAATGCCTGTCTCCAAGCATACCTTTCCACTTGGGTGGCGGATTGTATCACCTGGTCATACAGGGCGGCCGATCTCCCGTTGCAGGGTCGAGTCACGGCCCATCGGGTCAGGGCTAAGGCAGCATCAGTGGCTCACTTCCATTCTGTTCCGCTAGCAGACATCTGCCTGGCTGCCACCTGGTCTTCAAGCCAGACTTTTGCGGCCCATTACTGCCTGGATAGGGAGTCCCAATGGGACAGTGCTTTCTGCCAGGCTGTACTCCGTTGAGGTTTAGGCAACTCCTACCCTCTGACCCTTTGGTGTCAGGCTACCGGAGTGTTACGTTCTCGGTTGAACTCCTATCATGGCTGCTGCGGCTCTTCAAAAGGGAGCCTATTTTTCAGTTATGGGTTCTCGGTAGCCTATAGCTAGGGAGTCCCATATGTGAGGACTGACTTCCTGCTTGTTCCTGGAGAAAGCGTAGTTACACACCTGTAACAGGTGTTCTCCAGGGACAGCAGGAATCAGTCCTCACAACCCTCCCTCCTCCCCTGGAGTTGCAGTCCTATTATTATATTTTGTTCATTTTGCCATCTTTTTAGCTATGTCATTTGACTGAGCAAGATGGCACCCTTGGGTGGGAAGGGGACCGCACATACGTGATGCAATCCCAAAGGCTTTCTCTGAAAGCTGGGGATTGCTCCGCATGAGGGCTCCATCGGCGCCGACGTCACACATATGTGAGGACTGATTCCTGCTGTCCCTGGAGAACACCTGTTAACAGGTGCGTAACTACACTTTTTTGGACATGTATAATACTTCCGTTTCTTGAAATTAATGCTGAAATTGTTGGACTTAAACCAGGGTTCTTTTTCTTTGATACAGTCTGCTAGATTGTGGTAGTTAAGGTTCGATATATCAATGGGTTGGTTTAACATAATGTCATCTGCGTATATGAAATATACAGTGTTGAATTTTCTGAAAATGTTTGTGATAGGTTGAAGGTAAAGGTTGAATAAAAGGCCAGAGAGGGCAGATCATTGGAGTATTCCCTGTTCTTCAGGGAAGGCAGTAGAAGTCTCTTTACCAACTTGAACTTGTAGCATCCAATCAGAAATGTATGAGTTAAACCATTGGAGAATTCCCCCCCTCCCCCCATTCCGATTTGAGTCAATCTCACGAGTAGGATATTATGGCTAACATTTTCGAAAGCTGAGGTTATGTCTATGAATACAGACATAGACGCCTGTTTTGCATTATCCATTCCTCGGATGAGGGTGTCGAATAAAGCTATTAGTAGTATTTCAACACCATGGAATGGGCGGAATCCGTACTGATGGACATCAAGTGGAGCGTTTATATCAATGAAATCTTGGAGTTGGAGTTGAATGACTTTCTCAATAACTTTTGATACAAAAGGAATGCTAGCTATGGGCCTATATGAGCTTTGGTTCATCCCTGTTGAGGGTTTTATTCTTTAGGATAGGCCTAATAGTTGACAGTTTAAGCTCCTTTGGCATGGATCCTTGAAAGAGGGATTGATTTACAATATGGAGGAGGTGGGGCGCTAGTTCAGATTTTGTGGCCTTTATCCAGGTGACGGGACAAGGGTCTAGGGGGGAGGTTGTGTTAATTTTGGTTATAATATTTAGTAAATATTTTTGGTCAATGGGGTGGAATGTGTGCCATGAGTTGGAGTTTGTAGGAGGGGTAGAGTGAAGGAAGGTGAGGGTGGAGTTTGTTCTTTTAAATTTGTCTGCATAGAAGTTCGCTAATGTTTGTGGATTGATGGAAATTTTATCGGATTCGTTTAGGGTGGTTTTGGTTAATGACTTCACTATTTCAACTAGTTCTCTTGGATGGTTGATGGCTTGGTTGAGGATCTTAGTATGGTATTCTTTTTTTGCCTTGTTAATAGCATTCTTGTAAGCATTAAGGGAGGTGAGGTATAGTTTGTTTTCTGAAGTTTTTGTGGCTCTCCATTTATATTCTAATTTTCTTAATTTTTTAAAATTTGCTAGTTAGTGCATGTACCATTCTTCAGACTGTTTCAGTTTGGGTCTTGGATGTATCTTTGTCAATGTTGCTGCTTTTTGTATGGATGTATTCCAGATATTCAGAGAGCTGTCTAGGTCCAAGGGCTGTGTTTCAAGTTGAGGTAAGACATATTGTGGGAAGGTATCCTTGTTGTCTAGGTTGGGGTGCAGCTGTCGGAGAGTTCCTGGGGGGTGCGTGAGTAGGAAGGTTGAATGTTACTAGGTAGTGATCGGACTATGGGACTTGTAATGTATTGGGAGGGGGAATAGAGCTGGTGTTTTGTGATTGAGATGGGGAGGAATATCAGATTCTAGGATAATGGTTAGGTTGTTATGATTAGGTGAGGGGGGTCTATAGATGAGGTAAAGTGCCATGTACTTATTTTCTATTTTCAGTATGTCCATTCCATCAAGATTATTGTAGGGGGTGGGGTGAATTTGAGTTCTGTTTTACTTAAGATAAGGATGCCACCTCCTCTCTTAGGGGTATGTTTACTAAGCCAGGTTAACAGTTAACCCGGGCTATTTACAACTAGGTCCCATTGAATAACATGGGACCTAGTTGCAGATAACCCGGGTTAACCATTAGCCCAGCTTAGTAAGCATATCCCTTAGAGTCTCTGGGGCAGTTGAAGAAATTGAAACCATTTATGTTTAGCTGATTTAATAACACATTATCAGTGGGGGATAGCCAAGACTTTGTGATACAGAGAATGTCAGTTTTTTCGTCTTTGACCAAAACTAAGATAACTGGGATTTTATTTCATATGGATCTGGCGTTAATAATATCTTAGGGGTGTGTGATTGTGTGTTATATCTTGTGTACAATCTAATGGTAGGGTTGATGTGGATTAATCTACGGTGGTTCTTGATATGACTTATATGGTGTCCTTTGAAGAATATAGTTTCATAGTATCTTTCCACTTCCCCTCAGGACTATCTCGCTAATGTTTTAGTGCTACATTGTATATACTAATGTTTTGCATGACCTGATCTAAACTGCTAACAAGCTACTTGTCTTACTTTTTGAGCCATTCTGATTTTTCTGACTACCTCACCATTCCATTCCATAGCTTAGCTGGTTAGGCTGAAAATACTTGTCTGTTACTCTCACTAGCCAATATCGTTACTGTGGTTTACTATCCATACTATTCACCATGATATCTCACTGTGTACCCACATACCCATTCTCAATCCTCATCTGCTTTATTTTAATAGTCCTGACCTTCGACACTCTAGCCCTTAACGTACCTCATAACTCCATACCTGTCCTCCGAAGATCCTGGAGAAGATTCCCTGACTATACCAAATATCAAACCGAAACACCTCGAAGCATACCAGGCCCACATGTTATCTATGTGAACCTACAGCAGCACAACCTAACTCGGCGTGTACAACCCCACTCTCCCCCTGACCTTAAATGTGCACTAATAAACGCACGATCCATAAGGAAGAAATGGCCAGCATTAACTGATATGCTTTCAGCTTATAATCTTGATATCTTATGTATCACTGAAACATGGTTATCTGCATCCGACTCCGTGATTCTTCACCAGAGTGTCCCTCCCAACTTCTCAGTTCACTCATGCCACAGAACCGACCATCGTGGTGGAGGAGTACTCATCCTAACAAAAGCGGATCTCAAATTTCAGATTGCTGCCTCAAGCAGCACCTCGTCCCTTGACTCCCTTACCATTACAAACAAACAAATAACCATCAACTTGCTATATAGAGCACCTTCATCATCTCCAGATGACTTAGCCACAATAATCGATCTTGCCTGCAACACCACAAATCTTCACACCATGAACTGGGTTTTAGGAGATTTCAACCTCCCATCCATTCAAGACAGCCATACCAATGCCTTTAATGATGCCCTCAGTGAGCTAGGCTACGTTCAACTCGTCGATACCACTACCCATATAAAAGGGAACATACTAGATTTGATCTTTGCACCGCAGCTAGCCTTCCTTCATGGGCACAAGCCTCTCCTAAATGTTAGCCCAGTCCCTTGGTCAGATCATCTTCTGATACGATTCCAGATACCAACTTGTGCTACATCTGTCAAAGCTAAAACTGATGATAATCCTACCCCAGAACAATTTAAGCGCTTCCATCCTTTCGATAGAGAGGATTTTTTAATGAAGACACTGATCCTACTTGACCTACCTGAACAAGGACTAGACGACATGGTCGACTCCTGGAACTCAAACCTAGATGCCGTAATCCATAGACCTCCAACATACAAAGCTTCACATAAGAAGAAGAATGCTCCTTGGTTCTCCCAAGAACTACGCAAATCGCTTCTTCATCTCAGACAACTAGAGAGGCACTGGAGACGATCTAGAACAACCGCGAGCCATGAAGCATTCACAGCACAATTAGTAAAACATCGTTTAGCTGTTGCATCAAGTATGAAACAATATCATGCAAACAGACTACAACGCTCCCTGAACAAACCCCACGAGCTCTTCCAAATTGTAAAATCCCTAGCAAAGGAACCATCTCAGGGAAACTCGTTCCACCCAGACCCCCAGGAATATGCCAATTACTTATGCAACAAAAGTAACCAGCTTGCTCAACCTACTAAGCCCCTCATCTCAACTACTCCACCCATTTCCACCCCTCATCCCTCAGTTGATCATCTCTTAAGTGAAACCCAACACACCCTCACATCATTCTCTACCCCAACCAACAGAGTCATTCAAGACACCATATTAAATATAAATACCACTACAGCACCCGCTGATCCGTGTCCAGCTCCCTGGATAAAATCCTTACGTGCTGAGCTCAGCCCATTCTTATCCAAGCTTATAGAAGGATCCTTCTCTACTGGAACATTCCCCTGTAGCCTGAAACAGACTGCGATCAGACCTCTCCTAAAGAACAGTAAGCTGGACCCCTCATCGATGGATTCCTACAGGCCTATCTCCAGCATACCTCTCCTCTCGAAGATCATTGAAAAGATTACACAACGTCAATTACAGGATCATATAGATTCCAACGCACCCCTTCATCCCTGCCAGCATGGATTCCGGGAAGCACATGGTGTGGAAACGCTACTTACAACCCTATTCAACACCCTTTCCATAGGGTTGGATAACATCAGACAAGGCTTTGTTCTAATATTCATGGACATTGCCGCTGCCTTTGATACAGTAGACCACGAAATTCTCCTTCATCGCCTCAGAGATAAGGGAGTTCACGGCTCAGCTCTATCTTGGTGCGCGTCTTATCTCACAGACCGTTGGCAACATGTACGTTCTGGTCCTTCCACCTCTGACCCCTTCCTTCAAACTAAAGGTGTCCCGCAAGGCTCCTCCTTATCGGCCTTACTATTCAACATTTACATGCAACCCATCTGTGACCTTATCCACTCATTTAACATCAACTGCCTTGTCTATGCCGACGATGTCTTGATGTACATGCCAATCTCGACTGAGCATCTTGACCTCTCTCCTCTAATCAAATGCTTTGATGCAGTCACCGACTGGATAGACGCACAAAGGCTTAAATTAAACTTCAAAAAGACCGAAGCCCTCTTCGTCACCAGGAACCCGGCTTTTATCCCACCTCTATCCATCAAAGTTCGGGACGCAGAGCTCACATGCAAGACTACAGTAAGATACCTCGGAGTTATACTTGATCAGCAGCTTAATATGAAGGCTCACATCAATAACATAACAAAATCTGTCTATCACAAAATCCGGTCCCTTCGCCATCTTCGTCAGCTGTTAGAACCTGAAGACTTCCGAACTGTTTTTCAGGCCCTAATAATGCCCCACCTTGACTATGCTAATGCGATATTACATGGCCTACCAAAGAATACGACCAACCCCTTACAACTTGCTATGAATTCTGCTGCAAGAATCCTTCATGGAGCTTCCAGAAGATCCCACATCACTCCAATACTAAAACAGTTGCACTGGCTGCCCATACAGGCCAGAATCTCCTACAAGGTTCTAACAATGACCCATAAAGCCATCAAGAAATTCCCGGCTACTGCTATCAACGACCTAGTATCCATCACACCTCCTAACCGGCTAAGGAGATCGAATGCTGCAAACACCCTCATTCTACCTAAGGCAAGTACTAAGTGCTCTCAAGCTACCAGATCTAGAGCCTTTGCCTTTTTTGCACCATCTTGCTGGAACGCACTCCCGGCGCCTATCAGAACCATCAGCGATCTCTCCCAATTCAAGAAGGAACTGAAGCATCACCTTTTTCTCCTTTACTACGATGCCGCAGCCCCCCCTCCACAGTCACCTACTTCCACACCTCATGGTAGCTCCTCAAGCCCATGCATCATACACTCCTAGTCTGAATACCTGCAACCACACCTTAACCGCCTCCATACTTAACTTACTCTGAGAAGCTCGTGCTGTGCACGTAACCATGTATATAGTTACATTAACTGGCCTGTATATAGTTATTGTTCTCCCTGTTAAGAAACTTGTTCATTGTACACCCGAGTTATTTTTACCTGTTTATTGTAAGCACAAATCACTAAACTGAGATGTGTAAATTCAATGTTTATTGTAAACCGCACTGATCTTAAATAGCGCGGTATAAAAGAAAATGTAATAAATAAAATATAAATAAATAAATTATAGAGGCGTAGGTGTGTGATATGTCTCGTTTGGCTGTGAATGATGGGGATGGGACTAGGAAGGTTGATGTCTTGCAGTAGTGAATGGGTATTTAAGAACAGAAGGGATAGGAGGAGTAGGATAAGGATGCAGAGAAAGGCCTTACTGAATTCCATGGTGGTGAGAGGTAGTGTTGTTGCTAGGTTTCACTGGTATTGAACAGGTGTTAGGATGTAATGGGTGTAGATTGGGTTCAAGATTATGGAATACACTTGTGAGTACAGGAACATAAGAGGAAGTGTGGGTGTGAGGAATGTTTGGAAACTTCAATGTATGATAGGGAGTTGAGTTGTTATATGCAATGATTCAGTGGTGCTGAGTTATATTGTGTAGAGCAACAAACGATCAATGAGTTACAGTGAAATGACCAGGCTATATTGTATACATCAGTAATAGAAGCATATAACAACATTGCCTCAGGTAGAAACTTAGATTGTAAGCCCTCTGAGGACAGGGAAATGCCTGAATGTAACTTGCTTTGAACTACCAATGGAAAGATGTGAGCTAAAAAAAATCTCAGGGTTTCTTGCGCCAGTCGTCCTCACCCAGCTCCCTTCTTGCTTATAGCTTGGCTCTTGAAAGGAGACTGCTAGTGCATGAGGGCTACTCTCTGGCAGTGATTTCCACTCTGCTCAGAGTCCGGGGGAGGTCTATGAACCTCATGTGCATGTGGGTCTGGTGCCTCTTTGAGTGATGGTGTGGTGCACCGCAGCTGGTTCCTGAGGACACCAAGGTGCCATCTCTGCTGGCCTTTCTGCAGGAAGGCCTGGAGAAAGGCCTCTTTTAGCTCCCTGAAGGTTCAGGTGGCACCTTTGGCCTGTTTCAGAGGTCCATTGGCTGATAAGTCACTAGCCTTAGACCTGGATGTTTTGCGCTGTCTTCAGTCTGTTGTCCCTTCCTGGGATCTGTATCTGGTGTTCAGGGCCCTGATGTTGGAGTCCCTTGAAGCCATTGAAGCACATTACTCTGAAGAATTTGATGCTGAAGATGGTCTTCTTGGTTGTGATTTGTTCCGCAAGAAGGATTTCAGAGCTGCAGGCATTGTCTTGCCAGGATCCTTATCTGTCTTTTTCCGAGGCAACGTTTTCCATTTTCCCTGTGTCTTCCTTCTTGCCTAAGGTGATTTCTCTCTTTCATGTGAACCAGGTAGTTTGCCTGCCCTCCTTCTCTAAGCAGCATGCCAGAGGAAGGATAAGGATCTTTGCCTTGTGGATGTCTAGAGCAGGGGTTCTCAACCCTGTCCTCGGGACCCACCTAGCCAGTCGGGTTTTCAGGATAACCACAATGAATATGCATGGAAGAGATTTGCATATAATGGAGGCAGTTTATGCAAATCTCTCTCATACATATTCATTGTGGTTATCCTGAAAACCCGCCTGGCTAGGTGGGTCCCGAGGACAGGGTTGAGAACCCCTGGTCTAGAGGGTGCTTCTCCGGTACTTGGAGGGTATGAATGTCTTTCGTAAGTTTGACCATTTTTTTGTGCTGTTTGCTAGCCCATGCGGTGGCTAAGCCCACATTGTGGTGCTAGATTAAGGAGGCCATTGCCTCAGCGCATCTTTTGCAGACCCGGCCTGTTGTGGAGGGTTTGCATGTCCATTCTACCTAAGCACAAGCATCTTTATGAGTGGAGCGGAGCTCGGTAGCCCCTGCAGACATTTGTCGGGCGGCAACATAGGGATCACTTTCCACATGTCAAGCATTACCACTTGGATGTCCACGCTTGGGCGGACATGGCCTTTGGCTCAAGGGTTTTGTGAGCTGCTGTGTTTTCTTCCTGCCCAGAGGAGGTGTAGCTTTGGTATATCCCACTTGTCTGGACTGGTCTATCAGGACAATATGGAAGGTGACATTTTACTTACCAGATAATGTCATTTCCTTGAGTCCTGTTAGACCAGTCCAGGGTTCGCCCCTGGTTCTGTGTTTGCTCTGTTCTTCTGCAGCGGTATCCTTTGGTCCGCTCTGATTTATATAGTTGGCTCTGCAGGTTCATCTTCTATTTACAGCCTTTTTTGTTTTTGCTTTCCTGTATGTACTGTAGTTCTCTACTGTTTGTTACTTATTGTTGCCCACATTGAGCTTGTGTGAGGCTTGCCATGCTTTCCCATATGCTTGGGGACGGATATTGAAGACACTCTGGTGGCTGAGTCTTATAGAGGCATGGGAGTGATGTCACTGAAACCTGGGCTTTTCATTGGTTCTTGGTCTCCACAAATCTGCTGGTAGGGGAACGCAACCCACTTGTCTGGACTGGTCTAACAGGACTCAAGGAAAGACCATTATCTTGTAAGTAAAATGCCACTTTATGCCTGAGGAAATTGTCCTCATTGTGCAGTAGAAAGTCTTTTCACATCTGGTTGGCTGCAGAAGCCCTCCAGACTGCCAAGTGTACTCTCTTTAGAATGCACTCCTCCCCAACACAACTCAGTTTTGCCAGCCCTTGGTAAACAATACCTCTGGACACCAGGAGTATGAAAAATACTTACTGGCAGTAGGAATCTATGCCAAATTCCTGCTCAGAGCCATTCATGGTTGCTCAAAGCACGCCTTCTATTCTGTAGTTCCAGGAATTATGGATGTGAGCTCTAGACTGCCCAAGGAAAAGCAGCACAAACATTTTTGTGCTGCTTTCTTTATATTAATCTTAGACCTGTCCCATTAGGGAGTATCTGACATTTAACACATATCTGCTGACTTACATCAATGATGGGTGTCTGTGAGGACATCTCACTAGTAAAGGATGGTTTTATGATGCCCTTAAAGTCCTATTACTGATCCATCAATCCTTCTACAGAGGGCAGCCTTAGTACTTAGCTTCATTGCTATCTCTTCATACCTTCTCCCGGCCTACTCAGACATCACAATTCTGCCTTCTGTGTTTGTCATTACCATTGGTAATTTGGAGGGAGGCAGCTCGTACATCCTCTTTTTTTTCATCCCAGAAAAGATCACCCCTGACATTAGGAGTAAAAGCAAGTATGACGTTTTAGAAAGCTTTAAAAACTCACTACTGCTAAATCTTGATTGCTAGCAATGGAACTTGGCTACAGCTGTACTGGCTGGTTATCTGATGCAGAGGTTTGTCTATCTATTACCTCGTGTGTTTGAGGATGGGCAGGACGAGTTATTATCTGTGATTTTATTAATCAGTGTCATGTTTGTGTTGCAGTCCTGGGTTTTTCCCTAAAGTTAGAGTATGTTTGTGTTCTCCCCATTTCAGACCATTTGGTTTATTTAGGACTTTTTATATAAACTGTCTTGTAGTCTTTTGTATGAAAGTAAGGCCATACTCAGCGGCGGCGGCTGGACGTTGCTGCTTTAAATTTAACCCGGATAGTCAATGCTGGGATCATATCCGCCATTGAATATTCAGTATGCTCAGATAGGGAGTAATTCTGACCCCTGAATAGTAGGGTTAGACATCCAGGATGGACGTCCAACCCCCAAACAGGGCCGGGACCATAATCCAGTCCTCCTGCTTCCCGCATGCACAGGGCCTTTGTGTGGGGAGCGTCAGATGGGAGCGAGAGGGGGACACGCCTGGGCAGAGCAAGGGCGGAGTAGGGAAGGGGCTAGACACCAAGACTTACAGAGGCCAGTCAGGGCGAGCTTCTGTATGTCTGGCAGAGGCAAGATGGCCGTCCAACTTATTCCACTTTGGAATAAGTCCTGGGTGAGGCTGCCACGGAGCCGCTGCAGGTGAGTCCCCGCCGCCCTATCCCAACTCTGGATTCTTGTGCCAAAGGTCACGCAGCGGAGGAAATGTATTTAGCTGTCAGGCATTGTGCGCTCTGCTGGGTGTCCCTGTGCCATGGCGATGTGTCGGTACTGCACCGCAATACCAGCAGCAGTGCTGTGAGGACTGGATGGGCACATAAGAACATAAGATATGCCATACTGGGTCAGACCAAGGTCCATCAAGCCCAGTATCCTGTTTCCAACAGTGGCCAATCTAGGTCATACGTACCTAGCTGTTTCCCCCAAAGACACAGGATCCACAGTGCTTGTACTGGGTCAAGCATTGATATCCTGGGTCCCTTCTTAATAATGGTTTATGGACCTTTCCTCCAGGAACTTGTCCAAACCTTTTTTAAACCCAGCTACATCCTCCGGTAACAAATTCCAGAGTTTGATTACACGTTGAGTGAAAAAATATTTTCTTTTATTAGTTTTAAGTAGTATCTCCAGGAACAAGCAGGAATGTAGTCTTCACATATGGGTATCGTCGGTACCAACGCAGCCTGCGCGGGAACGCTCCCCAGCATCCAATAGGAAAGCTTTTTGGAGCATCCCACAGCGCCTGCGTGCTGCCTTCCCGCCTTTCCCAACTGTCCCTCACCAGTTCTTCGTTTTCCGTGGAGCCGACAGGTCGCACATCCTGTCACTGCAGAAAATTTCCCTTCTTATTCTTTTTTTTTTTTTTTGTGGTCGCGTCTGCCTTCCCTCGATGCTATACCAGTACCGCCGGTTCTTCTTTTCTTTTTTCAGAAACAAACAAAAAAAACCCACTTTGTTTCTGGAGTCTTTCTCCAGTAATTTTCTTTTCAGGTGCCACGCACCATTTTGGGCACTAGGCCCAATTTTTTCCTTCAAAATGGAAAAACCAGCTTCGGGTTTTAAAAAGTGTTCTAAATGTGGCGGTACCATCTCCGTCACTGACACCCATGAGTGGTGCCTCAAATGTTTAGGTCCTGCTATTTCAGAGTGTGTTGGCTGTGGGATGATGTCGAAAAGGGGCCGGCAAAACCGAGCTGCTAAACTTAGCATCCTTTTTCCCTCCGATGCAGTCTCCGTGGCATCGACGTCTTCCAGGGCTTCATCTTCCTCCCATGGATCTCAGGTAACTAAACATAAATCTAGCCGGTCCTCAAAGGGTAGATCTCCTTCTAAACATTGAGATGCCTCTGGCGTTGCCCTTGAGGGACTTTCACCGGCAAAATTGCCCCGGCGGGAGGCTTTGGCTTCCAAAGCACTAACGGGGCTCCAGGATGTTCTCAAGGCTTCAACCTCGGCAGAACTACTGGTTCCATGCTCCGGGGTTCCGGCCGCTTCATCCGGCACCGATACCCAAGCATCGGCAGCGTCAGTAAACCAGAGATTCTTGGCTATTGAACACAGTCTGGCGGCTCTTCTCACGGCCTCGATGCCCCTGAAACCACTTCAGACAATTAAACCGGTACCGGCACTGACTCCGGTACGGCACCAACTGCATCGACATCGGCAGGTATTCTACCGGGACCGAGTCATATGTCTCTATCCGGCATCGACAAGTCGGTTCCGGACGACTCCGATGCCGACTTCGATCGGTACCGATACCGTGCCTTGCACGATCACCCGGATCGGAGATACTTCGAATCCTCGGATGAGTCTGAAGACTCTGAAAGCTCTGCCGATACCAGAGTACTTCTTCCTGAGGATTCCTCTTCTCCTCAGCGTAGGATGTCTCCACCAGAGGATATGTCCTTTCAGGATTTTATCCGAGATGTGGCCCGAGGTCTTTCCATCACAGTGGCTCCTGAAAAAGAGCCTAGGGCAAAGGAATTAGAAATCCTACAATACCCTAAAGCTCCCAAGGAGGCAGCTACCTTACCTATTCATGAGATCTTGCATGATCTTATGTTAAGGATGTGGGAAACACCTCTGACCACATCTCCTCACTCTCAAAGACTCGACACCATCTATCGAGTTCCTCCTTGTCCTGAGTTTCAGAAGACTCAATTACCACACCATTCCATAGTGGTGGAATCAGCCATGAGACGCATAAAGAGTGCAAAAAGGCATGCATCTAATCCTCCAGGACGTGAGTGTAGGACTCTTGACGCCTTTGGACGTCGATCCTTCCAGGCTTCCATGCTTTCTGCTAGGATCAGTTCCTATATCTTGTATATGGGAATGTTCCTTAAGGAGGTCACAGGAGACTTAGAGCTTGTGAGCCCTCTCCTTCCTGATGATAAAAGGCAGTATTATCTTACTCTTGTTAAACACGCTCAGGATGTTTCCAAGTTTGTGAATCGTGCAGCCTTTGACTGCTTTTAATGCATAAGCAGAACCTCTGCTATTGCCATAGGTGCACGTAGAATTGCCTGGCTCCAGGCATCTGACTTGTAAATCTGGGTACAGGACAAACTGGGGAATATACCTTGCACAGGAGAGAATCTGGCAAGAATTGGCAGGAAAAAGCTAATGAGATAGATGCTGACAATATCACTTTGGATAGATTGTCTAAATCTATAGCTGATCCTGCGAGGAAAAGATCCTCTAAGAAACCATTCTTCAGCAAGAAGAAAATGTTTTATCCCTCCTATACCCAGCAGGGTCATCGTTTAGGTCAGTCTGCCCAAAAGGGACAGCAGCAACAACCTAGGCAACAAAGGAAACCAAAAGCAGCTAAGCCTCAACCGGCTCAGCAGACTCAGCCTCCACAGGGGCTTTGACTCCTGTCTAGAGAACTTAACCTTCCTGGGATGGTGGAGGGTTCTGGGCCGTTCAGGGCCAGGAAGGCAATGTCATTTTGCCCCCAGATGGGGTCAGATAACAGCAGAAAATTGGCCTCTGTCTATTGTAAGAGAGGGGTACAAGCTTCATTTCCTCAGCATGCCCCTCCTACAATAGTAAGACAGTTCAATTCTCAGACCTCTCTCAATGACCGGTTAGGTCAAGAAGTCACTATGTGCTCCTTGCTCAAGGGGCAATAGAAGAGGTACTCATTCCCCAACGGGGTACAGGGTTTTACTCCCCCTATTTCCTTATTCCAAAGAAAACAGGAGGACACAGACCCATTCTAGACCTCAGAGAATTGAACAAATTCCTGTTCAAAGAGAACTTCAAAATGATTTCTCTAGGAACTCTGCTGCCATACCTTCAGAATCAGGATTGGCTTTGTTCTCTAGATCTCAAGGATGCGTACACTCATGTTCTCATCCATCCAACTCACCGAAAGTTCCTTTGATTCCTGTTTCAAGGGAAGCACTACCAATACAGGGTTCTTCCTTTTGGCCTGGCCTCTGCACAAGGGTGTTCACAAAATGCATGGCTGTGGTAGCAGCATTTCTCCGCACCCTGGGAATATTCATCCTCCCTTACTTAGTCGACTGGCTCATTCGAGCCCCTTCAGAGCCAGAGGCCAGAGTTGCTCTGTCTCGCACAATGTGCATCCTTCAGTATTTGGGACTTGTCATAAACTTCTCAAAGTCCAACCTTGCTCCCTCTCAATCCCTAGAGTTTATAGGAGCTCTTCTGGATACCAGACAAACAAGGACCTACCTTCCACAGCCCCGCTGCCTTCGCATTGTGCAGTTAGCTTTCCAAACAGTGCTAAAACCTCACCTCACTGCTCGGGAAATGTTACAGTTGCTAGGCCACATGGCATCCACCGTGCATGTGGTTCATTGTGCTCGCCTCCATATGAGGGCAGCCCAGTGGACCCTATCCACTCAGTGGACTCAGGCGTCAGGTTGCCTGTCAGACAAAGTAGCAAACTCAGATCGCCTTATTTTGTCCCTCCAATGGTGGCAAACACCCAAAAACCTTTTGGTGGGGTCTCCTTTTCAGCAACCCCTACCCCAAGCCACTCTAACAACAGATGCTTCACAGGTGGGTTGGGGAGCCCACTTGCAAGGCCTCTCGACCCAGGGTACCTGGACTCCACAGGAGGCCTATCTCCATATCAATCTCCTGGAGCTCAGAGCAATCTTCCTTGTTCTTTGAGTATTTCACACCCAGCTCAGCTACAAGACAGTCCTAGTTCAAACAGACAATCAAGTAGTCATGTTCTATGTGAACAAGCAGCGTGGAACAGGCTCTCTGTCGCTCTGCAACGAAGCTTTGCGACTATGGGCCCTCGCCAGAGAGCATCAGATTCATCTCCTTACGGAGTATCTTCTAGGCATTCAAAACTTTTGGGCAGACAGACTCAGTCGAGTTCTGCTTCCACACGAAAGGTCTCTCCATGCAGACCAGGTGGCCAAAATTTTTCAAATTTGGGGAACCCCGGACATAGACCTCTTTGCAAGTCCGCTGAATGTCAAACTTCCCCGGTTCTGTTCCAGAATTCCGGCTCGGGGTTGTCAGGCCAGGGATGCGTTCCTCCTCCATTGGGGTCAGGACTTCCTGTATGCCTTTCCACCCATTCCCCTAATTCCCAAAACCCTGTTCAAGCTTCAGAGAGACAGAGGTCATATGATCCTCATAGCTCCACGTTGGCCAGGGCAAATGTGCTACCCTCTGCTCCTACATCTCTCTCAAGCTCCGCCTCTGGAGTTAGGATCTGCTCCAGATCTCCTTTCTCAAGAGGACGGGATGCTGTGGCATCCCAATCCCCAGTCTCTGCATCTCAGGGCCTGGTTGCTGAAAGCATGGAACTTCACAGTCTTAACCTTTCCCAGCAGGTAAAGGATATCCTTCATGCTTCCAGGAAACCTTCCACAAGATGCTCTTATGCATTTAAGTGGAAAAGGTTTACCATATGGTGTTTGCAGAAGGATCTTAACCCTTTTGCGATACATCTGGAATCATTACTGGAGTACCTTCTTCGTTTATCAAATGCAGGGCTTAAGACTAATTCAGTGAGAGTCCATTTGAGTGCTATTGCAGCTTCTTTCAAGCCTCTAAATGGACAACCTATTTCCTCTCATCCTCTCATAGTGAGATTTATGAGAGGCCTTCTTTTAACGAAGCCTCCCATTAAGCCACCACCGGTGGCATGGGACTTGAATCTGGTACTTGGGCAGCTCATGAAACCGCCCTTTGAACCATTAGCCACTACCTCTTTGAAATTCCTTTCCTGGAAAGTTATCTTTCTCATTGCAATCACATCAGCACGTCGCATCAGTGAATTGCAAGCGTTGGTGGCTGATCCTCCTTATACAAGATTCCATCATGTAAGGTAGTCCTTAGGACTCATCCACACTTTATGCCAAAGGTGGATTCGCCCTTTCATTTGAACCAAGCGGTTTACCTTCCTATATTCTTTCCAAGGCCTCACGCCTCAAATGCAGAAAGGAACCTTCATACTTTGGACTGTAAAAGAGCTTTGGCCTTTTACTTGCAAAGAACATAGCAACATAGAAAATCCTCTCAACTCTTTGTTGCTTTTGATCCTAGTCACTTGGGACTTCCAGTCTCCAAAAGGACACTGTCCAGGTGGATTGCACAGTGTATATCTTTTGCCTATGAGAGTAAGAACCTTCCTCTTGAAGGCCATGTCACAGCCACAATGTGAGAGCCATGGCAGCCTCAATGTCTCATCTTCACTCTGTGTCTATCGACGACATCTGTCGAGCAGATACTTGGGCTTCGGTTCATACCTTCACAGCCCATTACTGCTTAGACAAGGACTCCCGCCGCGATTCCTTGTTTGGTCAGGCTGTTCTTCAACACCTGTTCCAGACTTAATCAACTCCTACCCACCATCCCTGGTAGGATGCCAGAGATCCATGAGGGGAAGTGGAGCGCTTTCACAGGGGCACACAACTTTCTGGGGCCATCTCCCTGGCATCTGCATCTAGGGAGTCCCCATATGTGAAGACTACATTCCTGCTTGTTCCTGGAGATAGCATAGTTACTCACCTGTAACAGGTGATCTCCGGGAACAGCAGGAATTTAGTCTTCACAACCCGCCCACCTCCCCTAGGAGTTGTATCTCTCTATCTCTCTTTCCCTCTCTCTTTTGTCTCAGCTATAAACTCAACTGGAGAGGGACAGTTGGGAAAGGCGGGAAGGCAGCACACAGGCGCTGTGGGATGCTCCCAAAAGCTTTCCTATTGGACGCTGGGGAGCGTTCCCACGCAGGCTCCGTCGGTACCGACGATACCCATATGTGAAGATTAAATTCCTGCTGTTCCCGGAGATCACCTGTTACAGGTGAGTAACTATGTTTTACCCTGTAGCTTCATTGCATGTCCCCTAGTCTTTCTATATTCTGATAACGTAAACAATCGATCTATGTTTACCCGTTCATTAATTTATAGACTTCTATCATATCTCCCCTCAGCCGTCTCTTTTCCAGGTTAAAAAGCCCTAACCTTTTTAGCCTTTCCCCATAGGAGTATCCTTTCATCCCCTTTACCATTTTGGTGGCTCTTCTCTGAACCTTTTCTAATAACGCTATATCCTTTTTAAGATACGGTGACCAGAATTGCACACAATATTCAAGGTGCGTCTCACCATAGAACGATATAGAGGCATTATAATATCTTTTGTTTTATTTTCCATTCCTTTCTTTATGATACCTAGTATTCTATTTCCTCTCTTGGCCGCTGCTGCACACTGGGCCGAGGGTTCTAACATGTTATCCACACTGACGCCTAAATCTTTTTCCTGGGTGGTGGTTCCTAATGTGGAACCTTGCATCGTGTAACCATAGTTTGGTTGTTCTTCCCTAGGTGCATAACTTTGCACTTGTCCACATTAAATTTCATCTGCCATTTTGATGCCCAGTCTTCCAATTTATCAAGATCCTCTTGCAATTTTCCACAATCCTCTTGGGTTTTAACAACTTTAAATAGTTTATGTCATCTACAAATTTGATAACCTTACTCGTTATTCCCTTTTCCAGGTCATTTATGAATATGTCAGAAAGCAGCGGACCCAGCACAGATCCCTGGGGTATACCACTATTCACCTTTCTCCATTGGGAAAATTGACCATTTAGCCCTACCCTCTGCTTTCTATCTTTTAACCAGTTCCTGATCCTCAAAAGTACACTGCCTCCTATCGCATGACTCTTTAGTTTTGCCAAAAGTCTCTGATGAGGGACCTTGTCAAAGGCTTTCTGAAAGTCCAGATACACTATATCAACCGACTCACCTTTGTCCACCTGTTTATTCACACCTTCAAAAAACATAAGAGATTAGTAAGACAAGATCTTCCTTGTCTAAAGCCATGTTGGCTGTTTCCCATTAGGCCATGACTATCTACATGCTGAGTAATTTTGTTCTTTATGATGGTTTCTACCATTTTTCCTGGTACTGACGTCAGGCTCACCGGTCTGTAGTTTCCCGGATCACCCCTGGAACCCTTTTTAAAAATTACCGTTACATTGGCAATCCTCCAATCTTCAGGTATTACAGATGATTTTAATGAAAGTTCACAGATTACTAATAGCAGGTCTGCAATCTCATATTTCAGTTCTTTCAACACCCTTGGATGTATACCATCCGGCCCAGGTGATTTGCTACTCTTCAGTTTATCTAATAGTTGTAATATATCTTCCCGATGTATCAATATTTCCTTCAATTCTTCCGCACCTTTAAATACCACTTCAGTCATGGGACGTCTGCGGGAGGACAGAATAGGGGGCATGTCAGGCCATCCAAGTGCCCTGATTCTGCAACCATGGGAACGTATAGCTCCCACGGTTGCAGAATTGGGTACAAAATGGCCCCGTCAAACTTTTGACCGTCCAGACAGCCCGGACGGCCGCCGCTCTGAATTGGCCTCGTAGCATTTTAACTATCCGGTCAATTGCAATATTCAGCCACTTTGGACTAATTTTAGCTGGTTTAAGTTAATCTGCCAGTGGTTGAATATCACTGCTACCTGGTTAACTGTGGTTGCCACCTTCACTCTGCCTCCTGAATGTTCTGGTGCTAAGCCGCTAGCATCAGGCATTCAGCAGCACAAACAAAGATATTCAATGGCACCAAATGCTTTAAGGCCTCTGAAAATCCCGCCAGCCGTGATTTAACCAGTTAGCAGGTTAAACCATTTTAACCTTATATATATATGTATATATATATAACCAAACATTATAGAGAGGAATAATAGATACCTAATCTCCAGTTTTCTGGAACAAGTGCTGTCTTCAAAAGCAGATTATACAGAAATATTAGTAGTGCAACTTCTGTATTCTGAGATCCCTTAGCATTATGAAATGTATCACCTCTTCTTATCTCATTGCCTTTTTCACTCTAGATGGTTTCATGCAAACTCTCTCCACTGTACATGGCGTAGTAGCTACTTCCTTCAGTTATCTTTGGGCCTTCTGCAATCTCTACTTTGGTGAACATAGAACAAATGTTTTCTTCAGAATTTCTACTTTTATGTTGTCACCCTCCACAGATTCCTTCTGTTCACTGTTCATTCATATAGTTCATTCACTCTCTCTTGCCACTAACATTATCTGAAAAAGTCTTGTTAGCCTGCTTAACAACCTTAGCTATCTTTTCCTCCATTTACAGCGCTTGCTGTCCTGACTGCCTTCTCTGATTCCCTCAGCCTTCCCAGATATTTTTGCCTGTCCTTCTCTTCCCATTGTACCTTTTGCATATTAAAGTTTTTTTGACCTTACTTATTCAGCAACATCTTTTAAATACCTTACTGGTCTCCATGACCTTTATTCTCTTCTCTCGGCCAGAATATATTTGGCTGTCACCTAGTGGCTGGAGAAAAGACTCATATGATTAGATGAATGACTAATGGATGGCCAAGATAAATTTATTTTAATTTTGAGAAAACCGACAAACATATTTATTTCCTTATGTGTGTTTAATCAATATAGTCCAGGAGCCCTATAACATCTCCTCACCCTTTTATGGATGAACTCTGCCTTACTCACAGCATAAATTGAGCGAGGCACTAAGAAGGGAAAGGGGATTATATTAACTTTTACTAAAGGCTGAAAACTTTCAACATTAGAAATGAATAACTAATTTTGCCATCAGATTGAGGTTTTCAGGTACATGAACTGAATATGAGAAATTGGAAAAATGTCAGAAAACAAATATACCAGAATGTTTATGGAACTACTACTGATCATTTATATAGCACTACAAGGCATACACAGCACTATACAGTCACATATAAAATATGTTTCCTGCTCATCAGAGTTTACAATTTAGTCAAGACAGATGGCACAACAGCTGAGGGCAAGGATATATATCTAGGGGAATGGTAAGGAAAGACATAGGAGATCAGGATCTAAAAGCAGCCTCGAAGAGGTGAGTTTTCCACTTGGATTTGAAAAGGATCAGAGATGAAACCTGACATACAGACTCAGGTAGTTTGTTCCAGGCATAAGGAGCAACAAAGTGGAAGGATTGAAGTCTGCAGTTGTCAGTAGAAGAGAAGAGCATAGATAGAAGGGGTCTGCCAGAATAGTGGCGTTCCTGAGGAGGAGTGTAGGGAGAGATAAGAGAGGAAAGGTAGTGAGGAGCAGCAGAATGAGTACACTTATAGGTCAGTAGGAGAAGTTTGAACTGGATACAGAAACAGATAGGGAGTCAATGAAGCCACTTGAGAAGAGGGGTAATATGAGCATGATGAGGCTGGCAGAAGATTAGCCACGCAGCAGAGTGTTGAACAGATTGAAGGGGAGAGAGATGATTCAGAGGGAGACCAGCAAGGAGAAGGTTGCAATAGTCTAAATGGGAGGTGACTAAAGAGAGGATAAGTGTCTTAGTAGTGTGTATAGAAAGGAAGGGATGAATTTTGCCAGTTTTATAAAGAAAGAAGCGACAGGTTTTAGATATCTGTTGGATGAATGCAGAGTGTAGTGTGTCACCCTCACGGTGGCCAGCCCAACGCCTAGGATGCTGAATCTTGGTCTGCCTGTGGTGTTCCTGCCTCAGAGAGCATGGGCTTGCTTTAACTCTGCAAGGCCTTCTGGGAATGTAAGTCCCTTTACCCTTTGAGCACAGATGAGTTGCAGTCGAGTGGTTTCAGGCAATGACAAGAATTTATTTTCCCCTTCCCAGCGGATTAAATGCAAGTGAATAACTCAGGACAAAACATGCCATACAATTGGCTTGAGGAAATTATACATGAACTCAGGTAAGTTAGCCTTGTCAGCTTCAGGCTTTAAACGTGCAGTGCTTGATACAAAAATCACAACAGCTTCAATTAGCAAAGAAAATGTTCCCTTTTCTTCTGCTGCTTTTACCTGTCTCTCACAGACACTGTTCAGCATAAGGAATTCACATGGTCAGCCAAAGATAATGTACAGTCCATCCGATCATCCACTATTTCATTATGGTCAGAGTCTATCTGCATTTCCTCAGTATCAGAAATAGCAGGGTGTGTCCGTAAGCTGCTATCCTGATCTTTGCAATAAACGGTTTCTCTGACCTCACGTGGTCTCTCTCTGTAACACTCTCCTGAGCAGGTTTGTAAACTACCATATATGCTGTAGTTCTTGTCCAGGGAGTTTGCTACTTTCTGGTAACTATAGGGAACTGCTTTATAGCTAGGTTCAAACTTATATGAATTATTAAGCCTACCTTTTGGCTTTGAAAAGGAAGGAACTCTCCACTCTGCAGGGTTAGACTGGTTCTCAAACACGGCTTGTGTTTGCTTGCCTTTCAGCCTATTAACTTTCCCCTCAGACGTACTGGTATTCTCCTGCCAGCCTGTCTCTCTCCTCGGAGCGTGTGAGCTTTGCCAAGCCTGCCTCTCAGGAAGATTCTTCTCTCTCCTGCCTTTACCAGACAACCCCTGTCCTGGGTTGCTTCCTTCTGGCCTCAGGAATATGGCTCTCTTGGTTCTCACTCCTCTTGACTCCTTCTAGTCAGCGTGCTCCTTTGCTGGCTTCCTTTCTGGCTCTGCATCTGCTTCTGCATCCAGTTCCCCCTCTGGCTCTGCTTGCTCCAAGCTAATGACCAGTTTTTATCATTGTAACTCTCAGGGCTTAGCTCTGCCCTGCCCTGAAACAGGTGAACCTCATTACCTCCTGAGCTAGGGAATACGTCACTGCAGGGGCGTGCCTCTCCAGCTGGTGACTGACTCTCTTTGTTTACTTCTTCTTTGCAAACACTGAGCCATGTGCTCAGACTGCCTGTCAGTTTCTGAAAGCAAATCCTCATCTTGCCCTACCTCCATAGGCTCAGAAGGGTCTTCTTCATGACAAGTGTTATGCACAGAAATAGCGAAAGGAGAAGGGGGGATGTAGGTTTAGGGGGAAAGATAAGGAGCTCAGTTTTGGCCATGTTAAGTTTCAGATGGGAGAAGTGTCAGATAAGCAGTCAGAGGTCCAGGCTTGGATTCCTGGAAAATTTCAGGCAGATCTGAGAGTCGTCAGCATTGTACTGAAAACCATGGGAGGAAATAAGCGCACCAAGGGACTGCATGTAGAGAGAGAAAAAAAAAGATCCTAAGCAGAGCCCTGAGGTACTCCAACTGAAAGTGTGATGGCGGTAGAGGAGGAACCACCAGAACATACACTAAAAGTGTGATGGGAGAGATAAGAAGAAAACCAGGACAGAACAGAGCCCTAAATCCAAGTGAGGACAGGGTATCGAGGAGAAGCTGGTGATCAACAGTGTCAAAGGCAGCAGAAAGGTCAAGGAGGATGAAAATCGAGTAGAGGCCTTTGGATTTGGTGAGGAAGAAGTTGCTGGAGACTTTGGCAAGAGAACGAAAGCCAGATTGCAGTGGGTCCAGAAGGTCTTAAGAGGAAAGAAAGTCAAGACAACAATGATGAACTGCTCGTTGAAGCAAAAAGGAGGAGGGCCCTCCGCTCTGAAGAAGGAGACGCCATCCAGCGGGCCCGGGCCGAAGGACCACGCCAAAGGGCCCTTTGGCGTGGCCCTTAGGCGGGAGCCCTGTCGCAGGATCAAACCAGGTACAACAAGAAGCTCACAACACATCACAACAATTAAAGAGGACTCCACAGCGAAGAACCGACAACTCCTACACCCAGTCATTGCTGGTAAATATAACACATGCTGCATAGCGTGTAGTCTCCACTGCTACCGCATTACCACCTCCATTGCTACCTCATTGCTTGCAAATAACATCTGCTGTATAGCCTGTAGACTGCATTGTTACCTCATTGCTTGTAAAATAACATACACTGCATAGTGTGTAGACTCCACTGCTACCTCGTTGCTTGTAGCCTGTAGACTGCATTGTTACTTCATTGCTTGTAAAATAACATACGTTGCATAGCATGTAGACTGCATTGCTACCTCATCACTACCCCACTGCTTGTAAAATAACATTGCTGCATAGCTTCACTCCGTTCCTCTTCCATGGCTCTACTTCACATTATCTTCCTTTTCTTCATACTCCCCAATTGTTTCCCCTCCTACCTACACCCTCACTCCTCCTCTCCTCACCCCCCCTTTACCATCTCACTTCCCCCTCTATTCTGTCTTCTAACCAATCATCAACTCTTGAGCTTCATCACTTTCTCCCTCTCATCCAACCATCTCCTCTCTCCCTAAGGCAACTTCACCCTTGTTTCCGCCGTAGTGTCTCCTCTCTACCCCATACTCTGCTACTCCTTCTCCTCCTCTCATCCGGTGATATCAACCCCAATCCTGGCCCCCCTAGTTTTCAGTCTCACTCTGAGAAGAGATCTTCACGCAACTTGTCTAATCTTATCCATATCCCTCTCCTTTCCCCCTCCACTCTCCCTTTCTCATGTGCCTTATGGAACGCACTCTCTGTCTCTAATAAACTTGCTTTCACTCATGACCTCTTTATCTCCAATGCTCTACATCTTCTTGCTCTAACTGAGACCTGGCTCCTCCCTAATGATACCGCATCTCCTGCTGCCCTCTGCCAGTTCTCCCATTCACCTCGTCCCACTGGCCGTGATGGTGGTGTTGGGTTTCTACTTTCTCCCTCCTGCCAATTCCAACCCCTCCTGCTGCCTCAGTCTCACTCCTTTCTCTCTTTTGAAGTCCTCTCCATTCGCCTCCTCACTCCACTTTCTCTCCGGTAACTGTTTATTTATCCACCTCCTGACAAACCTGCTTCTACCTTTCTCACTGACTTTGACTCGTGGCTCTCTTTCTTTATGGACTCCTCTTCCCCCACTCTTATTCTTGGGGATTTTAACATTCATGTCGATAACCCCTCTGATCCTCATGCTCTAAAGCTCTTCTCCCTCACCTCCTCGTTTGACCTCCAACTTTGTTCCACTGCCCCCACTCACCAGCATGACCACTGCCTGGACCTGATATTTTTCTCTAGTTCCTTACCCTCATACTTACATAACTCAGTTCTTCCCTTATCTGACCATCATCTTTTAAGCTTTAATCTTCATCTCCCGCTGCCTCAGCCCGGTCCTGTCTCCACCAACCTATTTAGAAACCTTCATGCTATTGATCCCTTGACCCACCATTTCTCCATCTCTTTCTTCCACTATGTCATCCAAGTCTGTCGATGAGGCAGTAACCTCCTATAATGCTGCACTCTTTTCAGCTCTGGATGCTCTCGCTCCACCCACCCCACATCCTGTGAGACGTCCTCCACCCCAGCCCTGGCTTTCATCCACTACCCATTACCTACGTTCCTGTGCCCGTTCTGCTGAGCGTGCTTGGCTCAAATCCCGCTCCCCTGAAGATCGTCTACACTTCAAATTCTTGCTTGTCTCTTTCCAGTCAGCCATAGCTCTTGCCAAACAAGACTACTATGTCCATCTGACTAACTCTCTTGCCTCTGACCCTCGCCGTCTCTTTACTACTCTCAGCTCTCTCCTTAAAGTGCCTCCGCCTCCGATCCCTCCCTCCCTTTCTGCCCAAACCCTAGATGACTATTTCCATGACAAAATCCACAAGATCACCCTCCAATTCCCCACAAACTCAGCTATTTCCCCTCCTCCCCCTTTCCACTCCCAACTCTCCCCCCTCCCTTGCCACCCTCTCTTCCTTCCCTGACATCTTTGATGAGGAAACTGAACACCTTCTTTGTTCCTCCAAACTCACCACCTGCTCCTCTGATCCTATCCCCACCTGCCTCCTAAGCCCCTTCTCCTCCACCGTTGTCCCCTCCATCTCTCATATTCTCAACCTTTCGCTCTCCACTGCAACTTTCCCTGCAGACTTCAAGCATGCTGTGGTCACACCTCTCCTCAAGAAACCCTCACTCGATCCCACCTGTCCTTCTAACTATCGACCCATCTCTCTCCTTCCCTTCATTTCTAAACTACTTGAACGTGCGGTTCACCACCGCTGCCTCGACTTCCTCTCCTCTCATGCCCTCCTGGATCCCTTACAGTCTGGCTTTCGTCCTTTACACTCTACTGAAACGGCTCTTGCCAAAGTCTCCTGTGACTTGTTCCTGGCTAAATCCAAGGGCCTGTACTCCGTCCTCATCCTTCTTGACCTCTCTGCTGCTTTCAACACTGTTGACCACAACCTTCTCCTCGACACCCTGTCCTCGCTTGGCTTCAAGGGCTCTGTACTATCCTGGTTCTCCTCCTATCTCTCCCATCGCTCTTTCAGTGTGTGTTCCGGTGGCTCCTCCCCTACCCCGCTCCCAGTTGGTGTACCCCAGGGATCTGTCTTGGGTCCACTCCTTTTCTCTCTCTATACCCTGTCCCTTGGTGCGCTTATCTCTTCCCATGGCTTTCAGTACCATCTGTATGCTGATGACGCCCAGATCTACCTCTCTACACCCGAACTCTCTCCAGCAATCCAGACCCGGATCTCTGCCTGCCTCTCTGACATTGCTGCCTGGATGTCTCACCGCTGCTTGAAATTGAACATGGCCAAGACTGAACTTCTTATCTTTCCCCCTAATACCTCCTCTCCTCTTCCTCCTTTCTCAGTCTCTGTGGATAACTCTGTACTCCTTCCTGTTTCCTCGGCCCGCAATCTGGGGGTTGTCTTTGACTCCTCTCTCTCTTTCTCCGCCCACATCCATCTCGTAGCTAAGACCTGCAGTTTCTTTCTCTACAACATTATCAAAATCCGCCCCTTCCTTTCTGAACACACTACTAAAATGCTTACTCACTCCTTAATCACCTCCCGCCTTGACTACTGTAACCTACTCCTTGCTGGTCTCCCTTTAAATCATCTCGCTCCCCTTCAATCTGTTCAACAGTCTGCTGCGTGGCTAATCTTCTGTCAGCCTCGTCATGCCCATATTACTCCTCTTCTCAAGTCACTTCATTGGCTCCCTATCCGCTTCCGCATCCAGTTCAAACTTCTCCTGCTGACCTATAAATGCATTCACTCCGCGACTCCTCAGTACCTTTCATCTCCTGTCTCCCCTTATAACCCCCCTCGGGAACTCCGCTCCTCTGGCAAACTGCTTCTATTTATGCCCCGCTCTCTTACTGCTAACTCCAGACTTTGCTCCTTTCACCTTACTGCACCTTACGTCTGGAACAAATTACCTGTGTCTGTACGCCAGGCACCTTCTCTGGCCCTCTTCAAGTCCAGGTTGAAGGCTCACCTCTTTGCTGCTGCTTTTGGATCTTGACCCACCTGATCTCCTTTTCTCTCCCTTGTTCGACCCCTGCCCCCACTTACCGTGTTTCGTGTGTTTTGTCTTAACTAGATTGTAAGCTTTGATGAGCAGGGATTGTCTCTTACATGTCTGTGCTGTACAGCGCTGCGTACGACTGGTAGCGCTATATAAATGCTAAGTAGTAGTAGTAGTAGTAGATAACTGGAAGGACAGCTAGAATCTAGTGAAAGCTTTTTGAGGGAGACAATAGTGGATACTAGACCAAATCAATGAAGGTGGTTGGAAATCTCTGTATGGGTGATAAAAGCAAAATGACTCGTAAAGCACCATCTTTGCACAGCTCTAAAAGGATGAATGATTTCTCAGAAAAGCTTTCTAATTTAACTAATGTTAAGAAGCACAAAAAGAGAATGGCTATTCGCGGTAAGGACAACAGACATGCTTAAAGTTAACACACAGGGTGTGAGATAAAGGTAGTATGTGATATGGATGTGGTAAGGTTCGTTAGATGTCGCGACTCCATCTACTTTTCATCACTGGGCTATCATTAGAACCAGGACAGCTTGCACTATTGGAAACCATTTTTAGCATGTCACTTGTCATGAATCCTATTCATAAAGAGCAAGTTTTATGCTGTTGCTCGTATGGAGGGACCTTGTGCTGGAAAAAGCCCAGAAAAAGCTAAATCATGGAAACAGAAATAGAGTGCAGTGATGGCAGATAAAGACCACACGGCCTATCCAGTCTGCTCATCTAGACCAATGGCTAAGACCTACAATCCCGTCCTCTCCCTCAGAGCTCCTCTGTGCTTGTTCATTGTTTTTCTGAAATCAGATACTGCCCTTGTTTTCCCACTTCCGGTGGGAAGCTGTTCCATGAATCAAGCCATTTTGTGCACATTCTGTATACCAACATAAGTCCCAAAGGGCCTTATTCCATCCTGGACGTCTTGGCCCGCTGTGCGCTCGGTCGGAACCAGACGCACAGAGGTAGATAGGATTCCTATCCCGCGGGGAAATCCATCCCCTATATTCATGGCTCAGAATGACCCCGAAAGTGTTTTCACTGTTTTTTTATCCTCTCAAAAAATGTTAAGTTTGGTAGAGTGTATAACACATATTATAACATGTATTTGCCTTTACCTGAGGAAGGTTCAAGACTGAGACTGGAATATTAGCATTAGGCAAGATGTGATAATAAAGGTCACTATTGTTTTATGGATTTATGATGATAAATTTTTCATTTTTTTCAGGTTTTTTCTTTTGTATTTATCTGAATATTTACTCTTCAAAAAATTATTGTATGTTGTTTCATAATGCTACTCTCTTGTATTTTACGACGTGTATGTTGCTTTGAATTATGATACTATAGTTGTAAAATAAGTTCCCTAGAGTGCACTCAGCACAACCGCTTGGCATTGCATAGCAGTGCTCTCTCAATCAGAAGAAATAGGGCACTCTATTCTGGTAACAGGGACAAGTCTGAAACGCAGAATGTCCCATATATCTAAATGAACTTAATGTTCTTGCTTTTCCAGTTGTCGCTGAAAAGAAGAGGGAGCAAGGATGTGCAAAAACCTGATAAAAAGACTCAACAAACACCCACTGAGGTATGTTATAAAAACAGCCATGCATTTGTTTAATTTTGTGTTCTTTGTGGCCTGGCTCATCTTACTCCATGCTTTATCTTCCAGCTTGTTGAAACCCTTCCCCAAATTAACCCGGTTCCATATATAAGAGAGTCTGAAGCTGAGAGCCGTAGGCTTTTATTTATATATTCCATGGGATTCTGGGTTAAGCATCCACCCCTCCCCGTAACTTAGAGCTTTGAAGCCCAGCTCTGATAGAAGATATGATAGAAGTCTATAAATTAATGAACGGAGTGGAACGGGTAAACGTAGATCGATTGTTTACATTGTCAGAGTATAGAAAGACTAGGGGACATGCAATGAAGCTACAGGGTAAACTATTTAAGACTAATAAAAGAAAATATTTTTTCACTCAACGTGTAATCAAACTCTGGCATTTGTTACCGGAGGATGTAGTAAAGGCTGTTAGTGTAGCTGGGTTTAAAAAAGGTTTGGACAAGTTCCTGGAGGAAAGGTTCATAAACCATTATTAAGAAGAGACCCAGGATATCAATGCTTGACCCAGTACAAGCATTGTGGAACCTGTGTCTTTTGGGGAAACTGCTAGGTACGTATGACCTAGATTGGCCACTGTTGGAAACAGGATACTGGGCTTGATGGACCTTGGTCTGACCCAGTATGGCATATCTTATGTTCTTATGTTCTTAGTCCTCAGGGACTGCCTGGACAGTTAGGTTTTCAGGATAGACATAATGAATATGCATGAGAGAGATTTGCATACACTGCCTCCGCTATATGCAGATCTATCTCATGTATATTTACTGTGGATATGCCAAGAACCCGGGTGGCCAGGTGGACCCTTAGGACTGGAGTTGAGAACCACTTATGTGACCCATTTAGCATACTGATAGCCTTCTTAGGGGGACCATAGACTGAAGCATCTTTCAAAACCTCACGTGTAGCATAATGAAGTTCAGCTACAGGTGTTTTGCTGTTGTACCATCGTAGGGATTCCCTCCTCTGAAGGCTGTGTATACCACCTCTGCAGCACTCCTAGGATGCGCTGGAGCAGTGAGCGAAATTCTCATCCAAGATTCAAAGCAAGGTTTCCTGTATGGCAGCTTGCAACACTCTCGCTTTGCCATCAACCAGCCCTTTAAATGCGTCCCTTACACTCGTGTCTGTAATTTATTTTCTGTAAGCAACAAAAGTGATCACAAATAGTAAATCAAATATTTGTAAAAGGTCAATGGTAAATTTTTCTTAAATGAAACCATAACCAAGATGTCCAGCGCAGGTAGAAAAAAAAATAGGTGGTCTTTTACTAACGGGGTCTAGCCGGCAGTGCGTGTCCAGGCGCATGCTGAAGGTGCGCTGGGCCGCGCCTTGCCAACTAGTTCAGGGCCATGACGGTGCAGGATGATTCCCGTGTTGACTGTGCATCCTGTGTTAGGGTCGCAAGTAGGCGGGTTAGGGGTGGAGAGTCTGCATGCCACTTCAGTAGGCAGCATTAAATCCACCTGCACTAATGCAGCGCACGCTAGGGGGCAGGGCTCCACGTTAACTACCGGGGAAATGCTTTCCACACCCCTGACAGTTAACGCGGTAGCATTGAAGGTAACACGCCATGGTTTAGGTGCTGTTGGCACGTTACATGCAGCAACGTAGCGTCCATTAGTAAAAGACCCCTATAGTCCTTAATCATCTTATTTAGAGAAGAATTTTATAAAAGGCTGCCAAAAGATTTAAAAAATTGTACCTATTTTTTCCTTATTTTATAAAGGCAAAGTCGGTGCCATGAAGGCGAATGTTAGATGGGGCGCAGAGAGGGGGATTTACATGTGCAGGTCAAGCTGTGCTAAATTCCCAACGTACTTTACAAGATTCTGCCAAATGCAGAGCTTCTTGTAAAATACATGTAAGCACACGCAGCACTGCATTTTCATGTCTCCCCACATCCAGCAGGAGCAACAATCTTTTAAAAACTGCACAATGGGAAAGCAACTGTAACTTTACCCCATATGTGCATGGGAGCAGCTTTTTAAAATCACTGTTCCCTCTCTAGACACAAGCCCTGACCTGGCAGCACAAATTCCCCTTCCCCCAGTCATTCACTTGCCTGAGATCAAAACTCCCTGATCACTCCCCCTCGCAGCATCCAGTGCTCTCCCTTTACTCCCCTCCAGCATCTGATCCTTTTTCCTCTTTCCTGGACTTATGGATGCCAGGAGAGCTTGGGTGAGGGGTCTTGGTGCCCCGGGGAGGGGGGGGGGGGTGAAGTGTTCTTGATGCTGTGGTAGGGGGTCAGGGGAGAGGGTTGGATATTGCAAGGGGATCAGTATCAAGGGAGTGATCGGGGGAGCCTGACCTCAGCCTTGACGCCAGCCCCTTCAGGAAGGTATGTATTCATACCTTGGGGCAGCTGCAAATGCTATCATTTTGAATTGTTAATACCAATTTGTATTCTCCTTATATGATGGGAATACTTGTCAAAATTGTAGGCCCGCTCAAACCATTCCTTGCCCGCTCTCTATCCATGCCCCCTTGACATCTAGATGTGGTAAGCATTCCCACATGTAAATAGTGGCTTTCTAAAATAGAATTTAGCCTATATTCCACTCTATGGGGGTTATTTTAAAAGCCTTAGTCGTGATTTGGACGTCCAAATCATGGAGACATCCCTGGAGTCATTTTACAAATGGCTTTTAAAGATGTCTCCAGTGCAAGGATGTTCAAGTAGGTAGGGAGCATGGCAGAAGCATGTCTAGGGCAGTGAAAAGGACTTAGACGTCCCCGCACAATCTCAGAAACTTCGAGGATATCCAAATTTAGACCTGCTGAAGGCTTGAATAGGCATTGGGAAAGTGCTTGTTTTGGCCATAAAACATCCAGAGGGTGCAGAGAAGATGGAAGGTTAAGTGGCTTGCCCAAGATCACAATGAGCAGCAGTGAACTTTGAATCCTGGGTTTTCTGGTCAGGCCCCGATCGCCCCAAAAGTACCACCTTTGCGGAGGTATAAGCAGCACATCCCTACGGGCCCGGCAGCGCGCATAGGGCCGTGACCTGAATCGGTGATGTACGTGCTGCCGGACTAACCCGTCCCAGCTCTGCCAAGACCCTGCCCCCTCCTGCCCCCCCCCCTCCCCGCCGGCTCTCCCCGTCTTAGAGTACAGGACATATGGGTAAGGCAGGAGAGGGAATAGGGTCCAGGCGGCTTGCGGGGCTGCATGTTCTGCCAGGACATGCAGCTCGCAATCCGCATTTCGGAATGACCTCCTACTGTATGTGTCTTTATAAAATAAGCAACCAGAACATGTGAAAATGCACATGAACAAATTTGCATCTGCTCTGAAGCAGGTGTAGATGTGCACCTCATCTATCCGTGCACATATGTGAATCATAAAATATACATGTACATTGCAGTTCTGCCCCCAGAAACACCTATTCACAGTGGGCATGTAAATATGCATGTTATCACCGCTAATCACCTTCCTTTCTTTTGAGTGAGTTCCGTTTACCATCACCTTCTTTTGTCTATCAGTCAACCAGTTTCTGATCCAGTTCACCACTTTGGGACCCATCCCTAAGCTGTTGAGTTGATTGATAAGCCTCCTATGCGAAACAGTATCAAAGGCTTTGCTGAAATCTAGGTAGATCACATCCATTACATGCCCTTGATCTAGTTCTCTGGTCACCCAGTCAAAGAACTCAAACAGATTTGTTTGGCAAGATCATCCTTTAGTAAAACCATGTTGCCTTGGATCATGCAACCTGTTGGTTTCGAGGAAGTCCACTATTCGCTAGTCAATGAACCCACGCACGTGAAGGGAAACATATTGGACCTGGTATTCGCCCCACTAACAGCATTCAGCATCACCTACGTCCCTATACTGTCCACTACCGCAGTACCCTGGTCCGACCACAAACTAATCAAATTCCAAATCCCCGTGGCCGAGCGATGCCAGAAGAACCCCAGAGGTAGCAGCAGTACCACCAGTACACCTTCACGAAGTTTCCGACCTTTCGACAAGGAAATTATCCTGAGTGAAAACCGACAGCTCCTCACTTTGACAACACCCAGCCTCGACGAGCTGATCTCCAGCTGGAATAACAGCCTCAGTACCATTCCACAACGCCCACCATCAAACAAACCACCAAGGAAACGAGCCACCGCATCCTGGTACTCCACTGAGCTGCGTACATCACTCCTCTACCTAAGGAAGCTGGAAAGACGATGGCTGCGATCTCGATCTTCGGAAGACCAGAGAGCATATAACCTTCACCTGGCAAAACACCGTGAAGCAATAACAGAGAAAATGAGGCAATCCCACACTGATACCCTAAAACGATCACTAAGCAAACCCCATGACTTGTTCAATCTGGTCAAGAGCCTAACAAAAGAACCAGGCCCCGGTCAAACAAATGGTATCCACCCTCAGGAATTCACAGACTTCCTGCAATCAAAGCTATGCCAGACCAATAAATCCACAGCACCCACCACTATGAAGGAGACAATCTACCCAACACTACTAACCACCTTCTCTACCCCATCCAAAAAGCACATTGAAGACACCATTGCCATGGTCAACACCACCACGGCACAAACCGACCCCTGTCCTGCTTTCTGGATAAAGGAGCTACGTACCAAATTTAGTCCGTTCATAGCCAGACTCATGGACCTGTCTTTCGCAACAGGCTCCCTCCCCCAAAGCCTCAAGCACACGTTCATCAGACCTCTGCTGAAAAACAAGACTTGACCCCCAGAAGGTTGACTTATACAGACCTATATCCAGCATACCTCTACTAGCCAAGATAATTGAAAAAGAAGTCCAATGCCAAATACAACACCACATCAATGACACCGCCCCACTGGACCCCTGCCAACATGGATTCAGGGAATCCTATGGTGTGGAAACACTCCTCACCACCCTCTTCAGCAGCATAATTGCTGGAATCGATAACACCCGCCGCGGATTTGTCCTCGTCTTCATGGATATAGCCGCTGCATTCGACTCAGTAAGCCATGAACCTCTCCTGAGGCGACTCGAAGAGAAGGGTATTTGTGGCACAGCACTAAACAGGTGCAAATCATACCTATCCGACAGATGGCAGCACGTACAATCTGGGACCTCAACATCGGAACCATTTCACCAGAAGCAGGGCGTTCCACAGGGTTCCTCCCTCTTTGCCCTGATGTTCAACGTCTACATGCAGCCCATCTGTAACCTCATCTGTTCATTCAATGTTGACTGCTTGATATATGCCGATGACATGCTACTCTATATGCCATTCTCAACTGACCAGCCTGACCTCTCTCCACTGACAGACTGCTTTGACGCAGTGGCCAACTGGCTCCAGACCCAAAACCTCAGAATGCAGCACAAGAAAACAGAAGTTCTCTTCATCACAAGGAACCAGAACTTCTCCCCTCCATCCTACCTAAGGGTCAAGGAAGCGGAGCTGCAAACTAAGTCCACAATCCGATATCTTGGAGTCATATTAGACCAACACCTGGAAATGAAGGCGCACATAAGCAACATGGTAAGAGCAGTCTACCATAAAATCCGGACACTCAGACATTTACGTTCCCTGCTAGAACCAGACGACTTCCGGACAATCTTTCAAGCGCTGATTATCCCACACTTCGATTACGCCAATGCAGTCCTACAAGGGCTCCCACAATCCACCTTGGGTCCGCTCCAGCTCGCAATGAACACCGCGGCTAGAGTTCTATATGGTGCCTCCAGGCGTGAACACGTGACACCTATCCTGAAACAGCTCCACTGGCTCCCTATCCATGGCAGAATCTCTTTCAAGACCCTACTGCTGACCTTCAAGGCCATCAATGGACTCTCCTCCACCTCACTCTCGGAGCTGATTCACACTACTCCCCCCAACAGAGCTAGAAGATCTGCAGCAATTAACACACTAGTAATCCCGAAAGCAGTAACACAATGCACCCAGGCAACAGCAAGCAGGGCATTTAGGTTCTGCGCGCCCAGGTGCTGGAACGCCCTACCACCTAGCATCCGGGCAATCCCTGAGCTAACACAATTTCGGAAGGCTCTGAAGCACCACCTCTTCCTCAAACACTACCTGAACGACCACACACCATTAACCGCTCCCCCCCTCTAGTACCACCACACTATCACACTACGATTACTCTGGACTCGACTTGATGCGATGCCTATATGTAAATAGTTATCCAGGTTTTATCCAAGTTTAAGCACCTGTTTTTTGTAATGCGGAGCAGATTCCTACACCGTATAAGTTTTTGTTGTCTTGTAAACCGCACTGATGTTGAATAGCGAGGTATAAGAGACTGTAAATAAATAAAATAAATACCTTTCCTTAACCTCCTCAAATGACTTCACCTCCCCCTCTTCCGTTAATTGGTAAAAACACTCCAACCCCTTTGCCGTCCACCGGTCAAATCGCCCTCCCTCCCACCCTGGTTTAAAGGCCCTCCATCTCCTCCACGGCATCATCAATGAAAATTGCCCTGCCCTCTCCCTGCCCCCCTTTGCCCGTACCCCATCCCACACCCCCACCACCTGCTGCATTGCTGGTGAGCTCCCCCCCCCAGTACTCTACGGTTCTGTCGACCGGCCCACAACCAAGCCTCCAGTCTATCCCCTTTTACCAATGTGCGTTCCAGAGCTACCCATGGTTTTATGCCCCCCCCACTCCTCCAAGCCATAACATGGCGCAACTGTGCCGCCCTATAATAATCCTTAATATTAGGCACCCCCAGCCCCTCTTCCACTTTCGGAGCATACATAACCTCCCTGGCTATCCTCGGCGGCTTCTTATTCCAAATATATTGAAAGACTTTCCTTTGCACTCTCCTCAGAACTTCCTCTGGCTCCCTCACCGGTAAGGCCTGAAATAAGTACAACAGCCTCGGTAAAACGTTCATTTTGACCCCCGCTATCCTTCCTAACCACGACATCTCCTGCTGCATCCACCCATCTAAATCCTGCTCAAGATCCCTCAGCACACTTGGATAATTGGCTCTATATATATCCACATATTTTGCCGGCAATTGCACCCCCAAGTAGCTCATCGAATGTTTAACCCACCGCAAAGGGTAGAGGCCCTTCAGCTGCTCCTCCACTCTCGGAGGCACCTTCACCCGCAGTACCTCCGTTTTGTCCAGATTCAGTTTGAAACCTGATGCCATGCCATATCTCCCCACCTCCTCCAAAACCTCCGGAAAAGACCTCTGTGGCTGGCTAAGATATAGAAGGATGTCATCCGCATACAGGGAGATTTTATGGCTGACTCCCCCACTTTCCAGGCCCATAATCTTATTTATTTATTTATTTTTATTTATTTTACATTTCTTCTATACCGCGCTATTTTAGATCAGCGCGGTTTACATTCAACATCAACTATACAACGCAGGCACTCTGAGTTGTATTTACAATGAACGGGGAGATCAACTTGGAAGTAACTGGGGAAACTATCTACATCTTATTTACACTGGTACCTACTTTAGTCAGGGTCTTTCAACATCTTATTTACGCTAAGTGTCTAAATTCTATTTCCAGGAGTACTGTTGGGAGACCGAGCTAGTTATCCTTTTTCGTGCTGGGTCTGATTAGTTGGGTGTAGCGGGTGATTGTCTGAGGAGCACCATGCATGTTTACTAAGGCTGGAATCGGGGTAGTATATAGTGAACAGATGATGCTTTAATGCCTTCCTGAAGTGTGTTAGGTTGGTGATGTTTCGCATATAAGTGGGGAGGGCATTCCATGCTCTAGGTGCATAAATCGTAAAGGCCCTATTCGTTGTCGCTTTTGTGCATTTTGTCATTGTTTTTGGGACCTCTAGGGTGTTTTGCATCGTGGGTCTTCTGTTTCTGTTATGTGGTACGTTGTGTATCATCTTGCTGATGGCTGTAGGGGTCGAGGTGTTTAAGGCTTTGAAGGTCAGGGTTAGTACTTTGTAGAGGGTTCGTGCTTGAACAGGCAACCAGTGGAGGTTCATCAAGACTGGCATTATATGCTCTCTCCGTGAGGCTCCTGTTAGTACTCTCGCGGCAGTGTTCATTGCAAGCTGGAGCGGTGCTAGAGTTGCTTGAGGGAGACCATGTAGAATTACGTTGGCATAGTCAAAATGTGGTAATATTAATGCTTGATAGATTGATCAATAGTCGCTGAAGTCGAGTAGTGGTCGTAGGTGTTTTAAGGTCCTTATTTTCAGATATATTGTTTTTGCGGTGTTTTTTATGTGGGTTTTCAAGTCCAGCTGCTGGTCAAGTGTAACGCCAAGGTAGCGGATTGTGGGCTTAGTTTTCAGTTCTGTGTTGCCGATTTTTAAAGAGGGTGGAGGGGTGAAGTCCTGGTTCCTTGAGATGAAAAGAACATCTGTTTTGCTGTAGTTGATTCGCAAGTTTTGTGTGTTGAGCCAGTCTGCTACTGCCTCAAAACATCTTGTTAGAGGTGAAAAGTCTGGTTGGTCGGTCCTGAAAGGGATGTATAGCAGGATATCGTCTGCGTAGGCTAGGCAGTTGACCTTGAACAATCGTACTAGGGTGCATATGGGCTGCATGTAGATGTTAAACATCAATGCAGATAGTGACGAACCCTGTGGCACACCTTGGTTTTGCAAAAAACGGTTCTGAGGTCGTGGAGCCAGACCTTACATGTTGCCATCTATTAGTCAAGTACGATTTGCACCAGTCTAAAGCAGTTCCTTGTATTCCTTTCTCGCTGAGGCGTAGTAGGAGGATCTCGTGGCTCACCGAGTCGAAGGCCGCTGCGATGTCAAGGAAGATGAGGGCGAATCCTTGGTGAATTTTGTCGGTTCCCGAGACTAGGTTGTCAAATAGGGTGGTATTATTAGTTCGAATTTTCTGCGCTAACGGTTCCACTCCCATCGCAAATAAAAGTGGGGATAAAGTGCACCCCTGCCTCGTTCCCCTCCCAAGGCTAAAGTCCCTCGAATAGCTCCCATTTACTTTTACCCTCGCCCTTGGCACTGCGTATAACCCCCTTATCCATATCCCTAAATTTGCCCCCACCCCTATTTTCCGCATAACCTCCATCAAAAAATTCCAATTTACCCTATCGAACACCTTCTCGGCATCAATGGCCATTAAGATAAATTCCTCCTTTCCCTGCCTTGCCTCCCATGCCACCCCCACCACTCTTTTAATATTATCCGAAGCCTGCCTCCCCGGGATAAACCCTGTCTGATCATCCTGTATCACCCCCGGTAACCAGGGCGCCAATCTCTCCGCCAGCACCTTTGCCAGAATCTTTACGTCCACATTAAGAAGGGAAATAGGCCTGTAAGAACCACATTTCTTTGGGTCTTTCCCACCCTTCGGCAGGTCCGATATCCCCGCCGTTAACATTCCCGCTGTCAGTTCCCCCCCTTCCTCCAGCATCCCATTATATACCCGACCCATTATCTCTCCAAGCTCCTCATAAAATACTTTATAAAAGGTGCTCGTCAACCCGTCTAACCCCGGCACCTTTCCCCCTGGCATCCCCTTAATAACCTTATGCACTTCCTCTCCCATAATTGGTGCTTCTAGCCCTTCTTGTGCCTCCTCCAGCAACGTTTACAGTTCTATCTCTTCCAAGTACCGGGGTAACTGCTCCTCCCCCATCCCCTCCTCTCTCCTGTACAGCTCTCTATAAAACTGTTGAAACCGCTCCCGAATCTCCTCCTCCCCATAATACAGCTCCCCCCCCCACCCCTTTATCTGATATATTCGGGAAGCCACGGTCCGCCGCCGTAGCAGCTGCACCAACATTCTCCCCACTTTATTACCGAATTCATAATATCTCTGTTTAACCAGAGACAGTTCAAACGCCACCTTATCTACCTGCAAACCCTGCAATTCCCCTCGTATCTTCTCCATAACATCTCTATCCCGTTTCCTCCCAACCTCCGATACACCACCTCCACCTCCTTCAACACCTTGCCCAGCTCCATCTCCCTGCTATATCGCTCCCTCTTCTTCCTTGCCCCCCACATGATAAACTTCCCCCTGATAACCGCCTTCAACCCCTCCCAAACCATAACATCTCTGACCTCCCCATTATCATTAAGTGCCAGGTATTCCTTAATCTCCCTCCGAATATCTTGAACCACCTCTGGGCATTTCAACAGGCCCTCATTGAGACGCCAGAATTTCAACTCCCACTCGTCTCTGCCCTTTCAGCACAATCTCCACCGCCCCATGATCCGACCAAGCAATCGGAATTATCCCCCCTTCCCGCACCCCTAACATCCACTCCTGATCCACCAATAGCATGTCTATTCTACTCCAACTATTATGGGGTACCAAATAATAAGTAAATTCCTGCTTCTGAGGGTTCATCACTCTCCAGGAGTCCACCAAATTCAGTTGCCTCATCAGCAATTACAACCCACCTCTATTTCGGTCCCCCCCCTCAGATCCCCCCAGCTCCCTATCCAACCCAGACTGCAACACCACATTAAAATCTCCCCCCACCACCCACTTCCCTACCCACTGTCCCCCTAAGAACTTCCTCATCCTCCTCCAAAAACTCACTTGTTTCCCGTTTGGCCCCTACACTGACACCAGAATGATAGCCTCCCCTCCCCACTTCCCCACTATCCCCACCATTCGCCCTTCCCCATCCTCAAAACTCTGCTCTACCTGAATCCCACTCTCCCCATTTATTAATACTGCCACCCCACCCTTCCTCCCTCCCTCCCAGTTACAAGAATAATATTGTTCGGCATATTGGGCATTTCTCATCAACCCTACATCCTTCTGGCGTAGATGCGTCTCCTGCAGCAATACCACATCCCACTCATTCTTCATTGCCTCCCGGTACAGCAACCGCCTCTTAGTAGGTGAAATCAAACCCTTCACATTAATAGTTCCCACCCGTATCATCATTTCTACTTATGTACTCCCCCCCTCCCTCCCACTGCCCGTGTCTACCACCCCCCTCCCTCTTCCCCATCCCATCCCCTCCCCCTCTCCTACCTCCCTTCCAACCCCCCTCTTCCCCACCCCCTCTCTTCCTCCCCACCCCCAACCTTCCATCCTCCCGTGTGTGTCTGTCGTGTCCCGCCTCCTTTCCCCACCTCTCCCGCCTCCCCCAGCACCGCCGTGCTTACTCTTAACCAACAAATATAACTTACGCTTAACCAAAACCATTCTTTCTCAACTCAACCCCTGCCCCACAATAAACAATATACCATATACCGTATACAATACACCATATACCATCGCCCCTCTCCCCCTTCCCCATGCCCTAAAAGTCCAGTGTCCATCTGGGCCTAACGCCCTGGGCTCCCTGGTGTCTCACATGCTCGCCATCAACCAGGTGCATCCTTCAGTCCTTTGCTGCCACGCTCTTCGCTGTCCCATGCTCCTCTGATCTCCACTGTAATCTTCATCCTTTTGCTGCTACCCATTGCCAGCGTGATCCCACTGGCCTCCGTTCCACCTCTCCACCAGGATGTAGTGCCGCACTCCTCTCCAGGCCCTTTGGCAGTTGTTTGCAACCCAGCTCCCGCAACACCGCCCAGGCCTCCTCAGCCACTTTCACTTTCCTGGACACCCCATTTACAGTCATTAGCAGACCAAAAGGAAACATCCACCGATATCTCATATTTTTCCCTCGGAAATATGCTGTGACCTCTCTCAGCCCCCGTCTTCTGTCCAGGGTTCCCTTGGAAAGATCATTGAATACTTCCACCTCGCTGCCCTCCCAAGCAATCCGACCATACTTTCGAGCTATCTGCAAGATTTTTTCCTTTACCGGGAAGCTACTCATACAGACCATAATGTCTCTCTGCGGTCCCAAGCTGCGGTGCGCCCATTCCACTCCAATCATTCTCCCTTCCTCCTCACCTCCCCCCTCCAAGTTTAGCATATGGATGCATAACCTTTGGACCACCAACACACAGTCATTAGAAGCTTCTGTTTCTATAATCCTCCGAATTCGCAAGTTTTTACGGTGCGCTCGATCCTCAATCTCTTCCAGCTTCTCTGTGATCTCCTCCTGCTGCCTTTGCAGTTTGCTCTGTTCCACCGCCATTTCCTGCAGCTCCCCCGTACATTCCTCCACATGGTCCTCCAGCTCTGCCATGCGGTCCCCCAATCCATTTAAATCTTGCTGTATGCTCGACAGCATTTCCTTTATTTCTCTCCGCATCTCAGCTAGCTCAGCGTATAGGTCTTTTTTAAATACCTTCAGCCAGATATGCATCGGCACCTCCTCAGCACCTCGCGGCTCTCGCAACACCTCCTTCTCTGAGCTCGCCATTGCCCCGGTCTCCTCCATGCCGCCCGATTCTTGCTCCTCCGTCGCTTCCCTCTGCACATACGAGGACCAAAACCCCGCTAACTTCTTGCGTGCAGCCAGGGCCATCCCTACTCCACTCTCCTGTATCTCCACCGATGCCAGGTTTAGCAACCCCTCTTCATTTTAGCAGGACAGACGGAGCCTGGCTATACTGCAGGCATTCGCTCCATGACATCACCGGACGTCTCTCAGGTTATTTTCTATCTCGTTTTCACCACCTGTCATCGGTAGCATCAGCCCTGGTGCTGACACTCTGGTTTTTCTCGGTTTTTTTTCACTTTTTGCCTTTTCTGTTTTCCCATGTCTGGACCCATTGAGCCCTTCGACTTTGCCAGGGCTGTGTTCCTGGACATGTCCCAGAAACCAGCCAGTGATTTTAAGAGATGCACCAAATGTGCCAGGACCATCCTGGTCATTGACCGGTACAATTGATACCTTCAATGTTTGGATCCCAAAACCAGCCCTCTTCTTGTAATCTGTGCCTTCAGATGACAAGAAGGGGTCTGAAGGGTCGGGAGAAGCAGAGGGAACCTTGTTGGGCTGTCAATTCAGCATCTTCAGCCCCGGCTTTGGTCCCATTGTTTTCACGTGGCTCTGCGGAGGTGTCATCATCGAAGGGTGCCTGAGTACACTCGTACCAGAGGGGCCGCAGTGACCTGGAGCAAAGGCTATCCATTGACGTTCGCCTGGAATCGAGGATGGCCTGTTAATTGACTCTGTTGGAGTCAAAGGGGGCATCCGAGCACTGGGTGAAGATCCAGGTGCATCAATACCAGAACCCGTCCCGATGCGATGTGGAGAGCGATGGCCAGTAGCAGCCCGCTAAAGTGCCCCAATGGAAGAAATCGTCCCCTGATGGAGGTTCCAGAGTTATTGGTCAAAGTAGTAATCATGGTCCTGATGCCTTCGGAGACAGCAGTCATCGAGGAGTGCCTTGGGCCCTCGAAGCCCTAATGGCAACAGTGCTGGCCATGCAAGAAGCTGATCCTTCAGTGCCCAGGGCATCGCCACAGCAGTGCATGCAGCCGATTCTCAAGGCCCATGCACTGCCCGCCAAGGCAGGCGCATTGCACCAGCAATCAGAATCGACACTGGTTCCCATGGCCATCTCCCTCTCAAATGTATCGGGGTCCAATTCCCTGGTGAGACCGCAGAAGTATTCAATGCACTGTCAGACCCATCGATGCTCTGCCTCTCTGAGTGGCCAGAGACAGTGCCGGGAGGAGGCCCAACTCTATTTAGACTTTCTCTTGGAGTCGGACTCCAATGGCTGGGAGACCAAAGTGGAATTGGAGGTGTCTAGGAGCAGGGCCCCTGAGCTATCTTCAGACCCCTCTCCTCCATATGAATGACAGAAGTCGCTTCTGGAGGACATGTCCTTTCAGGACTTTGTGAGGGATATAGCCAAGGCCATCCCCTTCCCCCTGGAGTCCAAGGATGAGCCTAGGGTGGAGGAGCTGGGGATCCTCCAGAACCCTTCAGCCCCCAAGGAGGTGGTGACAGTGCTGGTGCACCAGATCCTACAGAGGCTGCAGTTGAGGCTGTGGGAGAACCCCTTCACAGTGCCATCGGTCAGCAGGAGGCTGGGCTTGATGTACCAGCTCCAGAAGGCCTCAGGTTTTGAGAAGCCTCAACTCCTGCACCACTCTGGTGGTGGAATTGGTGAGGAGGATCAAGAGCAGCAAGACTCATGCTTCGTTGCTCTCGGGCAGGGAGGCAAGGATCTTGGACTCCTTTGGCAAGCGGTGCTTCCAGAGTGCCATGCTGGTGGCCAGGGTCCTTGTGTACCAGCTCTACATGGGCTTGTTCCTGAAGGACATCATGCTGGATATGGCCGTTTGGCTTGCTCATCCCCCTGAGCACCTGGATTCCTTCTTTGCCCTTGTGGTCCATGGCAAGAACTGTTCCAAGTACATGGTCCAAGTGACTTGTGACATTGGGGCCTGCCAGCTTGCCTGGCTCCAGTCCTTGGACCTAGAGCAGTGGATGCAGGATAAGCTGGCAGACATGCTTGCAGGGGGTGAGTGGGGGGGAGGGGAACAACACCTTTGGAAAACAGGTGGAGGCTAAAGCTGGCGAGATCGAGATACAGCATGTCACCCTCACCAGGCTCTCGAGGAAGACTGTCAAACCTTCTTGTAAGAAGTATCAAGGCAAGAAGACCTACCATTGTAAGCACCAGTATCACTTGAGCCCCCAGAGCTCTCAGCCGAAGGCACTGTCTCCTCGTCAACAGCGCCAAAAGAAGCATCAGAAAGCCCAGCAATCCAAGCGTAGCCAACCTACCAGTGCCCACAGGAAACATCTCTCCAGTGGGAGGGAGGGGAGGGTTGCTTGCCCTGTTTGTTCACAGATGGCCTCTCATCACCTCGGACATGTGGGTGCTGCTGATAGTCCAAAGCGGCTACATGCTGCACTTCACTGAGCTGCTGCCCCCTTTCCCCCCAAGGGAATATCCCCTAGACCACCTGAATCTCAACCTGCTCCAGGGAGAGATGTCCACTCTGCTAACCGATCTTGCCATAGGCTGGTACTCCTGGCTCAAGTTGGGTGGGGCTTCTACTCCAGGCACTTCCTGGTCCCCAAGAAGATGGGGGGGTTTCAGCCTATCCTGGATCTTCAAGACCTCAGCACCTACCTGGTGCGGGAGAAGTTCATGATGGTCTCAATCGGAACTCTTTTCCCTTACCTGCAAAAGGATGATTGACTATGCTCTCTTATTCTCGAGGACACATATATGCATACACCAATCCAGCCTGCTCACAGAAAATACCTCAGATTTGCCTTGGGGGATCGGCACTTCTAGTACCAAGTACTTCCCTTTGGCCTGGCATCGACGCCGCAAGTCTTCATGAAATGCCTCGCGGTGGTGGCCACTTACCTTTGGACTCTGGGGTATTCATCTTCCCCTGCTTGGGAGACTGGCTCATAAAGAGCTCCACCCCAGACGGGGTCCAGCAATTGGCTCAGCTGGCCATCCAGGTGCTCGAGTAGTTGGGGTTCATGGTCAACTATCTCAAGTCCCACCTACAGCCCTCCCAATAGCTGGAGTTCATTAGGGCCCTTCTCAACACCACTCAGGCTCAGGCCTTTCTTCCGATGGATCACCTGCAGAGGCTTACAGCCCTGGTCTACAATACCCAGCAGAGGCGTCATGAGATGGCCTGGGGAATACTGAAGTACTTGGCCATATGGCCTCGATAGCGCATGTCACTCCTGTAGCTCATCTGTCAATGAGACAAGCACAGTGGACTCTGAATACACAGTAGAAGCAGGCCACAGGCCTTCTCCAGGACTGGGTGGCGGTCATTGGGCCTCTGCTCCAGTCCCCGCATTGATGTCTGGAGCCACAGAATTGGCTTGGAGGTCTCCCATTTCAGACGTCACCCCCCGAAAGAACGCTGATGACAAATGCATCCAAGTTGTGCTGGGGTGCTCATCTGGATGGCCTGAGCGTGCATGGGCTGTGGTCTGAGCAGGAGAGCCTGTACCAGATCAACTTCTTGGAACTGTGGGCTATAGTAAACGTGCTTCAGGCGTTCAAGGTTCAGTTGGCCAACCAAACTGTGCTGACCCAGACAGGAAATAAGGTGGTAATGTACTACGTCAACAAGCAGGACAGCACAGGGTCATACCTCCTATGCTGGGAAGCGGTCCGCTTGTAGAACTTCGCCATTGCTCACGGAATGGAGCTGTGAGCTACATATCTGCCCAGGGAACTCATTCACAGCTCATTACTGTCTGAATAGGGATTCCCGGCATGACAGCACTTTGACCAAGACATACTCCTGCATCTCTTTGGGATTAGGTTCCAACTCCTTCCCACTGGCCCTTCTGTCCGTCCAGGCTACCAAAAGGTGTATTCCTCAGTGAAGTTGTAAGCTGAAGATGCTGAATCAATCAAGTCCCCTAGGGGAACTACCCTCACTGTTCTTGTTGTTTCTCCAGTTCTGTTGCGCTGTTGGGCTTTGGCCTATTCAGTTTTCGGTAGCCTGTAGCTTGGGAGTTCCATACATGAGGACTTACTTCCTGCTTGCCCATGCAGAAAGCATAGTTGCTCACCTGTAGTAGGTATTCTCCGTAGACAGCAGGAATGAGTCCTTACAACTCTCCCACCTCCCCGGGGAGTTGTCTTCTTGGCTACAGCTTTAATATTTTACTGGAGAAGATGGGGCCACGGCAGACATGCAGGTGCAGCACAGCCTCCCAAAAGTTTCCAATGGAAGCTGGGGAGTGTTCCCGCATGGTGCTCAGTCGGAGATGTCATCCATACATGAGGAGTTATTCCTGCTGTTCATGGAAAACACCTGCTACAGGTGAGTAACTACACTATTTTGTTGATTTATTTTGGACATTTAGAATATCAGAGAGTGGAAATTGCAGTGAAGGACATTTAATTAAGTGTTTCATAACTATGATTAAACTTTTTTTATCTGCTCTGTACATCTTAGTCCTGGTTGATTTAGTGAAAATTTATGATTGCCCCTTTACAATATTTTTGATTTATGCCATATATTTATTATTTATGATCACTTTATTTGTTCATAGCTTTTGATCTGAGGATTCATCCTTTTTTCCTTGAGTTTTGATTTAGGATCCCGTTTATTATATTTTTTTCACAATAGGAAATAAATGTATTTTCCCACACAGACCAAATAATCAGGCAGCGATCTCAGTATCCTTTCCTTTTAAAACAACTTTTGATATTGAATAGTTAAATTTTGCTTATTTGAATTAGGGGTGTGCAGGCCAAAATTTTTCATTTTGTTTAGTTTCCCATGTTGCTTGCTGAATTATTTTGTTTAGTTTTGTTTTCATTTCATTATTTCCTGTCTGTCAGTAATAGTGCACTATTGATGTGCAGTGCATAGTATTAATCGGTGGTGTTACAGTACTAAGCAGTAGTAAGGCATGTTTACTAAAGGATGCTACCCAAGTAGTGCAAGGTAGTGCACATTATTGGCGCTGCACTAAAATATAGCCTGATGTCTTGCGCTAAAAAAGCCACGCTCCCCAGGTAGTACGCCTATGAGTGTTCCCACCGCAGTGCTGCTAGCACAGGCCTTGAAAGCCCATATTGCCAGCACTTGGCAGGTAGAAACTACTGCCAGCACAGTGGGTGGCATTAGTTGCTCCCTATGGTGGTCTTAACATGGCAAGCCATGCTAAATTTAGGTGGACAGTTATCCCTGCATCTAGAGTGGTGTCCCACGCTAGTAATGGCCACACCCCGCATTACTAGTGTAGGGCTTAGTAAAAATGCTCTAGTGCGTGCTATCTGTGCATGTATGAATAGTGAGCACTGTCGCGCAGTAGTTCACATTTTAAATGATAATGCTCACTATTAATAACAGATGGAAAGTGAGATTTGGGGGGGGGGGATTCTGTTGTTTTAGTTTGAAAATGACCTGAAGCGATATAGGAAATGTTGTTTCAAACAAATACACATCCCTGATTTCAATGGCGGATTTTCAGTATGCTCTTTTTATACCTTGACTAGGAGGACAGTGAAGACCTGAAGTGCCAGCTTCAGTTTGTGAAAGAAGAAGCTGCCTTGATGAGGAAGAAAATGGCAAAGATTGATAAGGAAAAAGACAGACTAGATAGTGAACTGCAGAAGTACAGGTCCTTCTATGGAGACCTTGACAGTCCTTTACCCAAAGGGGAGGCAGGAGGACCTCCTACAACAAGAGAAGCAGAGCTTAAACTGCGACTGAGGTTGGTGGAAGAGGAGGCCAATATACTTGGCCGGAAAATCGTGGAGCTGGAGGTAGAAAACAGAGGACTGAAAGCAGAACTTGATGACCTTCGAGGTGATGACTACTCAGGGACAGCCAATCCCCTCATGAGGGAGCAAAGTGAGTCTCTCTCAGAACTAAGGCAGCATTTGCAGTTGGTAGAAGATGAGGCCGAGTTGCTGAGAAGAAATTTAACTGACTTAGAGGAGCAAAACAAGCGCATTACCACCGAGTTGAACAAGTACAAATATAAATCCGGATCCCATGAAAGCTCCCGGCACAGTGATGGTGCCAAAACGGAAGTGCTACAGGAGGAGCTGAAGGCCGCCCGAATGCAAATCAATGAACTGAGTGGCAAGGTCATGCAGCTTCAGTATGAGAATAGGGTACTCATGTCCAACATGCAGCGTTATGACCTAGCCTCTCACCTGGGCATTCGAGGGAGCCCACGAGACAGTGATGCAGAAAGCGATGCAGGCAAGAAAGAAAGCGATGATGATTCCCGCCCTCCACACAGAAAAAGAGAAGGTCCGATTGGTGGAGAAAGCGACTCAGAGGAGGTTCGCAACATTCGGTGTTTGACACCAACAAGATCCTTCTACCCTCCAGCAACTAGCTGGCAAAAGAACTTTGCAGACCGGCAGCAAATGAAGGATATTCGCTCTGAAGCTGAGCGCCTAGGCAAAACAATAGATCGCCTTATCGCTGACACAAGTACCATCATAACGGAAGCCAGAATTTATGTGGCCAATGGAGACCTGTTTGGACTGATGGATGAAGAGGATGATGGCAGTAGAATAAGGGAGCATGAGCTTCTTTATCGAATAAATGCACAGATGAAGGCATTCAGGAAAGAACTGCAGACATTCATTGACAGATTAGAGATTCCAAAGTCATCCGATGACAGAAGCCTGGAAGAGCCATTATCCATCAGCCAGGTAAGATGAGGAAGCAACATTGTACTGGGGTATGCACTTTGCTGCTGTAATAACCATGCGCCTTCGGCCAGGTCTATATCTCAGTCCTTCAGTCAGGTATTGTGTACCATCATTGCATTGTGGACATGCCTTCTGAGATGCTATTGTGCCTCTTATCATTCCATACATTGCTCAGCAATTTTATGCCTTTGGGATAGTTACTTATATGACAGTATTCATCAGAAGTAATCGTTCCCAGTGAATCATTAGATAGTTAAGCTTTCAGCCACAAAATTATGTGTGTATGTGTGTATGTGTGTGTGTACCAATTCATAAACAAATTGAGTGCACATGCTATGCGCAAAGCCTTGAGCAGACAGCAGCGCACCACACATTAAGATCCAATTAAATGGATAGTAATGAAGCAATTAGCTATGCAGCGCAGATGCAGAGACATGCACAGAAGATCAGACAACCGAGCCCCAACACTGGGATTTTAACACGAGGTCCGAGGAGGCGTTAAGGGTTAGCTCATAGGTCTGTGGTCAGTGCTGGTGAAGAATTTATGTCTGTTTCTTCAGCGTATAGCACCTGCAACATTTTTCTGGCTTTGCTGGAGTGCTGACAAAATTGACAAGGGAGGCGTGCTGGAGCAATGTTACATGCATGTGCTGGAATGCACTCTGGCACGTAAGCATCGTCGTTCTGTGCAGAATTTCCGTGTAGAATAATATCACTCTTTACGAACACCGATATTATAGTGTAAAGAAAAATCCCTCACAGTGTTTATGAACGCTGGAATTATTCTGTGCTGAAGTTCTGCTCAGACTAATAGTGCTGTTATGTGCCGCAGAGGATTCCAGCACATGTGCACAAGTGCCAAACTGTTTTTATTGTATATGAGACGCAGGTGCCGCTAACGCAGACCTCTGTGCGCATGTGTCTGGCGTGCACAGACTTTATGCGCACAGCTTATTTGCATGCTCTATGCTTACAGCATCGGTGAGCAAAACCTCTGGGTTCAATTTGCCTTTGGATACTTTGTGCTGAGCTTTAGCACAGGGTTTTTGCATAGAGGCCTCAGTCGGGTTTTCAGGATATCCGTAATGAATATTCATGAGAGAGATTTGCATGCACTGTTTCTGTGCAGATCTGTCTCGCGTGTATTGATTGTGGATATCCTGAAAATCTGACTGGCTGAGGGTCCCCCAGGACAGGTTTGGGAACAACTGCCCTTAAGATATTTGCCATTCCTGCTACATATTCAGTTATGTGTAAAAGCAGGGGAGCAGATACCATTAGTTAGTGACATCCTAACTCTCAAAACAAATGTTAGAAATAGCTATAGGGCTGGAAGTGCCTTGAAGGCGACCTCTGGTAGGGAATAACTTTTTTTCTCTTTTCTAGTTTATTGTGAAGTTGTTATTATAAATATATTAATTCATTTCAAATTTAGTTTTTTTATTTGCCTTATTGTTGTTGACAGTGGGCTTCTGACTGGATTACTGACATCAACACCACCTAAACAGCAGCAGGACATTTTACCTCTGCAAATAAGGTTCTGTATAGGTGTTATGGTGTCAGCACTTTGACCGAGAGTTCATAATCCATTTTAAAACCTAAGTAAAAGAGAAAGAGGGCCTAAAACTAATGTTGCATTTAAGATACATGCTTTACAGTCATCCCAAAGAAAAGAGTTGTATCTTAGGCTTTACTAAAGCACATTAGGCTGTTGCAGCTAACCCGGCATATTAGTGCAAATAGCGCCTTGTTCTCTGCAAGAGCCATACGTTATCTGTCAGTTCCCCAGCAGCAGAGAATGCGGCATGGTAGTATCACAGGTGCCGCTAACATCACCTATTGAGGTGGCATTAACTACACCCATGATGTCTGCAAAATGTGCAGTTACTGGGCACTGTTGCCGCTCGTGGTAATCGCACATCACTGGCAGGCCCACCCTCTGTCCACACCGCACCCAGGCACACAGCTACCACGTGATCTGCAGATAGCGCAGGAAATCCCTGCGCTATCTGCATTAGCTGCTACCGTGGCACGCTTTTCCAATGTTATCACTAACATACCTTAGTAAAGATGCCCCAAGTCTTTCCAGTCAGGATCTCAATAGGTGGTTTATCAACTAAATCCTATCGAGCAATCAGTGGCAGGTAGAGAACAGGGCCCCTGGCAGAGTCTGCGCTTACTGTCTGACATGCAGTTGTAAAGAAATGACGGGCTCCTTGTACTAGAATGTATTAGAAAATTGAGCTCTTTGTAACTGATGACACCTTTGCCAATGATCTCTTCTTTTTCTTTGTATTTTACCTTCCCAGATGTTCCAGCCTATCATTTTGCTTATTCTCATCCTTGTGCTATTTTCATCCCTTTCTTACACGACTATATTTAAACTTGTCTTTCTTTTTACGCTGTTTTTTGTACTGTAACCCTCTCATCATTTTCTGTTCATCGTTGCATTATTTTCCGTTTGTTTATTTTGTCCACTCACTAAGATAAGAAGTAGAAGAAATGTAGTTTGTCTTAGCCGCTGCTGTAGAAAAACACTGAAGACTACTATTTGTATAAAGAAAAATCCCTCGCCGTGTACCATCCTGCAGGTAAGCAAACCGTACATAAGTCGCAGCAGGGCCATTATCACTGGGTCATTCTCCAAGGATTTGTCAGTTGTCCCTTTTTGATGTTTGTCAGGGTTTTATCGTAAAGGAGATAAGAAGATACAAAGAGGGTCATTTTAAAAGCCTTAGTTATGATTTAGATGTCTGAAAATGTGCGCGTGGACATACAAATCATGGAGACATCCCCATGGTCATTTTACAAATGGGCTTTTTAAGATGTCTCCAGTGTGAGGACATCCAAGTAGGCAGGGGTATAGCAGAGGTGTGTCTGGGACTGTGCAATGGACTTAGATGTCCCTGCTTGATCTCAGAAACATCTGAGACGTCCGGGTTTAGTCCTGCTGCAGGCATGAAAAAGCACCAGGAAAGTGCTTGTTTTGGCCTTAAAGCATCCAGAAAGTGTAGAGAAGAGGAAGGATTAAGTAAATTGCCCAAGATCACAAGGAATAGCAGTGGAATTTGAACCCAGGCTTCTCTGGTCCTAGCCCACTATAACCATTAGGCTATTAGACATCCCTATTGTCATTCGGTGATGTCTATGTAGACGTCTCCATAGGACACATCCAGATTTGTTAAATCGTGGCTGAACTTGGCTGTGCCTACTTTTTTTTTTTCAGACATTCTGGCTTGGAAATCCCAAATCGCAATTGGACATCCTTTGTTAAATGTGCCCTAAAATGTCAGCTAGGCATGAAGAAGTCTGGCTTTAGGGATGTGCCACCTGTGTGGTTGCCCTGGGCACTGTTGTTTCAGGGGGTGTGGTAGTGGATATGACTGCAGTGCTCTGAGTGGGCCACCCTCTCCCCAGCCATGGCAGACTCTGTTTCTGGTGCTTGTGAAAGCCATCCCTGGACATATTGGGGATCCCTTATTCAGAATTCTCAAGCTGTGTAAATGAGCCACTGCATTTTTTGTCTTGATTTTAAAAAATTATACATATATTTGCTGCAGCTCAAGAAAATGTTTGACTTAATCCTCAGATTTCTTTTGGTGCATACGTTTTTACACTCCTGTGAACTTTGCAAAAACCGTAACCTGACCCCTTTTTACATATTCTGTTCACAATTTCATGTAGAACTGCAAATCAGTCAAAAGCAACATTCCATGGGTTGGTATCAAAATAGGATAGCACACTTCCATACACAAGGAGTGGGGTAAAACTCCTTTATGGGAAAATAGGATCACCTGAGGATTAGTTCCCCATTTAACAGCTAGGTGGATCTGAGCTGGACTGGAAAATGTTCAGGTGATTTTTTTATGGATGCCTAGAATACTCCACCTGAGGATTCCTGTCCCTCCCTAGTGTACTCCACTGAAGATTCTCCCCTCCCCATCAGAAGATGAATAGGAAAGGAAATATTGATGTGAGTTTTTTCGGGGGGGAGGCAAGGGATGGAGGGGTTCTGTCGGAGGTTGAAGGGTATTAGGGGGTGATGTCTCCCTATTCCTACCAAGGGAGAGGGCAATTTTCAGTCCCCCTTGCCCCCAACTCTCTGATTTTACCTGGATATCTGCTAAGTAGCTGAGTAAAATCATGTGGAAATTGCCTTTTATCTAACAGCAGGTGTCACAGCATGCCCCAGTTAGGGGAACATAAAGTATGATATTGCTCAGAAAGAAGCAAATACCCTATGGGGGTAATTTTATAATGGGACTTTGTACCGATTCTCAAAGTGAAAGTGTGAAAGGTTACTTGCATCTACATGGTTTGTGTGCAGAATTCTGCTAGAATAGTACGCGCAAAGGTTTGAAAATGAAATCAAGATACATGCCACCATTTACTATGTTACTATATCATACTAAACTTAAATAATGTCATAAACAGAGGGGGAGCGACGTGCACGGAGCGGCAGGTGCAACTCTACATCTGTGCCATCTTACTGGGCAGAGTAGATGGACTATGCTGGTCTTTATCTGTCATCACTTAACCGTGGTGCCATGTTAGGACGCCTATGCTGAAAATCCAAGAAGGTGCCTATTTTATCTCTTATATAAATAAACATAGACGCTTATGCACTTTCACAAAAATAGGCATCCAGAACCAGTCACATGAGTGTAGAAATAGGAGCCTGCTGCAAGGTTGATGTAAATGTGTGTGCCCATATATTTTATAAAATGCAAGGGTACATCGTAGCTCCATCTCTGCTCCACCCAGTCCACGCCGCTGTATGGCGCAAGTATAAATGCATGCAGTCTTGTAGACACACATACGTATAGCACGTAAACGGCCTCGCATTTTTCCAAAAGACCTTTCCTATGTGTAAAATTAGCTTTATGCATGGTAAAATCTTTAGAAAATTACCCCCATACTGTGACTCTCTGAAAGTCTCAAGATAAAACTTTTAGGGAAGTGACTCATTTCCTGAAGTCAGTGACAGGCGCGTCATCTGAATATGGCGCCTTAGGAAGACCCATTTGATGTGCGCTGAAATCATTTGGAAGAGAACAAGTGTTGTTTGTATTTTCACTAGGACTGTGTGCTGAATTACAGAATAATCTCGGTTTGCACACTATCATTGCTACATTTTTTTCACTCAAAAACAGCAGCGTGTACATTTTACCCACAGGCTTTGCAGCAGCTCTCAAAGCGAAAGTGCAAGCGGTTACTTGCATCTACTTGTTTAATGTGCAGGATTTTGCCAGAAAAGTACATGCAAAGGGTTGAAAATGAAATCAAGAGATAGATTTTTCTTCCCCTAACCTTATTCTGCTTCCCAGGAACACTTCCTCTCACTGCAGAATATGCATGAGACCAGTTTGCGTATTGAGCCTCCATTGCATGCAAATTGATCTCGTGCATATTCTTTCTGGATATGCTGAAAACACGACTGGCTGCGGGGTTTCTAGGATAGGTTTGGGAAGCCCTGATTTAGGTACTGTCGATTGAAAATACAGGGATAGACTAGATGTGCTCTTGAAGTCCTTTCCAAATCTGCCTTTCTAGGATTTTAAAAAGCAAACATATACTAAGTCACCATATAACATTGTCAACCTTTTTTTGTTTTAAGGGCCTTTGAGTCAATGCTGAGTCCTGGTGACCCACCAGCTCCTGCGGTTTCTTAGCAGTAGATCCACCAGATCTTTCTTCTGAGGAAATGGAGGGTGAAGTGACTCACCCAAGGTCACAAGGAGTGTTAGTGGGAAGCAAACGCTGCTCTGTTGGTTACTAAGCCAGTGCTCTAACCACTAGGCCATGCCTCAACCTTCATATGTGCATTCTTTTGGATGATTCATAGCTGCCACACTAAGTGCACAGGACTAATCCTCTCAAGAACTGACTCCACTGGCCATGTAGGTGGGCACTGACTAATGATGCCAGCTTCTGAAAACATCTGCCTGAGCCCTAATGTATTTTCAGTGTACAGCAACTGAAGGTGCAATAAACCTCAATAAACTGTGCAGACATGACCTGTGTGTTTCCAAGAATTACACACAAAGAGCATGAAGGGCTTGATAAAGATTTTAATGATGCATTTTAAAAAAAAAAGGAAAGTATGTACCATCGAGTCAGTGCTAACTCTTGTTGACACAGTCCCTGGGTTTTCTTGGCAAGGTGCAGCTGGAAGTCGATTGCCAGGCCTTTCTTCTGCACAGTAAAGGGCATGTTTACTAAAGGTTCATGCGCAATAAGTACTGCCACTGTCCATTCTTTTCTATGGGCTCTTACATTAACTTACTGCATGGGTGGTAGATGTGGCCAGCAGGAGGCACGACACAGGACTCCACAGCCAAGAGGTTTAAAGAAAATATATTTTATTTGGGGACAAGCATCCAGACAATGGCCCTGGCCCTCCTTAGGTTTTAGGCACCCATAGAGTTAACCCCTCTATTGCCCTAGGCTTTTCCCCAGCTGTAACAAGTCCTTAATTGCCCTCAGCAGGGCTATTCTGCTGAATAGCTGAACACTGCTCCAGCACAGACGACCCTTCCAAAACAAAACAAAACTGGCTCCTCAGAGTTTCCTCACTTTGGGCAGCACAGCCCAGCAAAACGTCTCTCCAACGGGGTAGAACTCCAGCAGCAAGGCTAAGCAGACAGTAATAAATTCAAATGCTTCCTACCTCCACAGCAGGCTCTCTTGTACAGGTAAGTAGTCTTCAAGTATTTACCAGAACCCTGGACTCCTCTTCACCTAGGTCTTCCTGCTTCCTGGTTTAAACCCCAGGACCTGACCACACCCTCCCCAGTCATTCTCCAGCCTATTCTCTTAAAGGGACAGGAGTTTAAGCTCTTACCAGAGCAATACCTCACTGGTTCTGGCCTTGGCTGGGTAGAGTCCCTGCAGGAGATGAGGAGTTTCCCATACACTTCATCACAGTATGTTAACCTTTAGTAAACATGCCCCTAAGTCTGCAGCACCTGGTATTCCAAGGTGGTCTCTCATCCAAGCACTAGCCAGGCTCAACTCTGCTTATTTTCTAAGATCAGGCTTATTCAGGGTGGTGAAGCCTTAGGATACATGCAAATCACTTACCAGAAATAAATAGTTTTAAAAGATCAATTCGCTTAAATATGTAGTAGGAAAGAGATTTGGCTGTTCTTTAGCCTATGATGGAGTCCTCAAGAATTTTGCTCTGGCTACTCACTTAGTCACCACCTCAGCTCTTAGTCTTAGACCTTTTATGGCTGCCATTCCAGTTCACTGGTCAGTTCATCTGCCGGCTATCCAATTTCACACCCCATCTTGTTTGAGTAACCTGATTTATTATGCTCCTGTTTTAACCCTTAACTTCCACACCTCTTCTCCCCTAACTATGCATGCTGATAAAAGGGGCAATATAGGAGGACAGGCCCATAGTGGAGAGACTGATTGTTTTGCTTCGGTCTTTACTGAAGACGATGTAGGGAAATTATCCATGCCAGAAATTATATTTAAAGGTGATGTAGCAGAGGAATTAAAACAAATCTCGATAATCTGAGAAGATGTGATATAGCAATTTGATAAAGAGTAGCAAATCACCTGGACCAGATGGTATATATCCCAGGGTGCTAAAAGATCTCAAGAATGACCTTTGTAATATTCTAACTATGATACACTTTATGCATTTCTCTTCCAGATGCCAGTCGTATTCCCTTCTTCAAACCTCTACAAACCTCAACATTCTTTACAAACTTCAGCTCATCAGCCATTTTGTCTTCTACCCTGTCCTCTGCTCTTGAGCTTCAATATTTTCTTCCTCTCATTCAGCCTTCTCCATTTTCCCTTAAGGCATCTCATCCTATACAATGTCGTTGCATCTCCCTTTTCTTCACTATATTCTGCTGTGCTTTCTTCTTTCCTAAGCTGGGGATATCAATCCATTTCTGGCTCTCCAAGGCATCTCTCTCCCCATTTGATTGATTTGGTGCATATCAGAGGATAATTTCCCCACTCTTACTCCTGTTCCTCTTCTTCCTCCCTTTTCTCTCTTTCTCCTGTTCTCTGTGAAATGTCTACTCTATTTTGAGCAAGCTTGCTTATATGCATGACCTATTTATCTCTCATACTTTACATGAGCCATAATTGTGAAAAAAGCAAACTACCAAACACACTATCACACTGAGCGTTTAAATATCGAAAAGATCACTCTACTCTCAGACCCTAAACTACTATACATAAAAATATACAGATATATTCATTAGGACCAACCTAATAGATGCAGTACTTCATATAGGGTACCAGTCCAGGGGCAGAAACACTCAAAAAATTAAATGATTAACTGGGGAGAAAAAGCCTCAGGATAATACTTCGTCCCTCTATGTGGCAACTCAAAGCCATAGGGGAAACAACGAGCTTGACATCACTGGCTTAAAAAACTCCCCTCTTTATTAGAATATGCAATACTTAACATAGTAACATAGTATATGATGGCAGATAAAGCCCAGTATGGGCCATCTAGTCTGCCCAGCAAGGCAGCAAGAGTAGGTGCATCTGCCGCTCCGTGCAGGTCATCCCTCCCCATGCCTTTGTTTAGGGGTGTACCCACCACTCCGTGTAGGTCACTCCTATTTGTTCAGATATAAGAGATAGTTATGTTCATTTTGATTTTATCTTGTTGCTATAAAGGGATCCACTATGTCTGTCCCATGCCATTTTGAATTCTGTCGCTGTGTTTGCCACCACCACTTCTATCGGGAGGGCACTCCAAGCATCCACCACCCTTTCAGTGAAAAATTATTTCCTGACATTGCCTTTCAGTTTACCCCCTTGCAGCTTCATGTTATGCCCTCTAGTTTTACAGCTTCCCCGTCTTTGGAAGAGGCTTGTTTGCTCATTAATACTCATTAATAATCTTTACTACAATTAATTAAATTCAACAGAGCAGAAGGCACCACAAGGTGTCTCAGCAGTACCCACTGCTCAAAACACTATCCAAATAAAGTACAGCCAGTACACATTATAATCTGGATGAGCTCAAACAGGAAACTCTTATTCAGTCCTACGGTACCTGTGAAAGAAACTGACGAAGTCAACGTAATCACACAAACCTATGCCTGACTGACTTAAACAGTTTACTTATCCGAAGACAGCCGGCGTCTGTCACAATGTCTTCTCTGATTACATCAGGCAGCTGGAATTGCCAACACTGGTAGCAACCGCAGCTAACGGCAAACCGCCTCTGCAGAATTCAAATATCATTCAGACCTTTGAGCTCAATACCCCAATCATGGTTTCATAAAACGAATAAAGTTTACCCTACAAAGATCTTTGTTTTGCCCATAAAAATGCTTCCTCAGGGATGAAACTATCAGCCAGAATAAATTCCATGCAGAAAGACAGCGTTTAACACCATTCACTTTTAACTGAAGATGGCAACCAATCAGGAACCAGTTTTTTGAGCCAGTGATGTTGAGCTCGTTGTTTCCCCTATGGCTTTGAGTAGCTGCATAGAGGGACGAGATATTATCCTGAGGCTTTTTCTCCCCAGTTAATCAGTTAATTATTTAATTTTTTGAGTGTTTCTGCCCTTGGACTGGTTCCCTATATGAAGTGCTGGACCTATTAAGTTGGCCCTAATGAATAATTAAGTCAGTATATTTTTATATATAGTAGTTTAGGGTCTGAGAGTAGGATGGTCTTTTTGATACTTTACATGAGGAGGGGAATTTGGCAGCTGAGATTTAATGCCAAAAATGCAGGGTCATACATTTGGGCTGCCAAAATCCAAGAGAGCGGTACAGTGTAGGAGGCGAAGTACTTCTGTCCATGAAAGAAGAGCGGGATCCGGGCGTGATTGTTTCTGATGATCTTAAAGTGGCTAAACAAGTAGAAAAGGCAATGGCAAAAGCCAGAAGGATGCTTGGGTGCATAGAGAGAGGAAGGGCCAGCAGAAAAAAGGAGGTGTTAGTGCCTCTGTATAAGTCTCTGTTGCAACCTCATTTGGAGTATTGTGTGCAATTCCGGAGACCGCACCTTCAAAAGGATATAGATAGGATGGAGTCTGTGCAAAGGGTGGCTGCAAAAATGGATATTGATCTTTGTTATAAAGTATATGAGGACAGACTTAAAGATCTCAATACCATATTTTCACACATATAATGTGAGCGTAAAAAGGAGGTGATAATGCCTCTGTATAAGTCTTTGGTGCGACCTCATTTGGAGTATGGTGTGCAATTCTGGAGACCACACCTTCAAAAGGATGTGAACAGGATGGAGTCGGTGCAGAGGGTTGCTACTAAGATGATTAGTGGTCTTCATTATAAAGCATATGAGGACAGACTTAAGGATCTTAATATGTACACCTTAGAGGAAAGGCGGGATAGAGGTGATATGATTGAGATGTTTAAATACCTCCGTGGCATAAATGTTCAGGGAGAGAGCCTCTTTCAATTGAAAGCAAGTTCTGCGACGAGGGGACATGGGATGAGGGTGAAGGGAGATAGATTCAGGAGTGATATGCGGAAATATTTCTTTACGGAAAGAGTAGTGGATCCGTGGAATAGTCTCCCAGTGGAGGTGGTAGAGATGAGGATAGTAACTGAATTCAAAAAAGCATGGGACCAACACAGAGGATCTCTAAAGGTAAAAAGTGGACTGTTGTAGTTGTTGTTATGGAAGGACAGACTAGATGGGCCTTGTGGTCTTTTTCTGTCATCATGTTTCTATGTTTCTATGTTATATGCTTTTTTGCAGAAACCACATCCCCCGCATGTTATACGTGTATGTGCATTATATACATAATTATCAACACAACACGAAAGGAAATTCAGTCATTTTTAACTTTTTTATAACTTCTTTATTTCTGAAATACTGAATTTCAGTGAGACTAAATGCAAGTAAATGAAACTAAATTAGACTAGACTATTTCCAGTTCAATCAATGTCATCATCATCTGACTCCTCAAACCCTTCAAAGTCCGTTCCCTCCTCACTGTCAAAAGAATTAAGAACTAACTGCAAATGCTGTTTTGTGATTTCTGAAGTGATGTCATTGTCACTGCTATTGGCATCTTCACCTTTGTTGTCGGTATCTGAATGTGTCTTATTCTGCTGTTAGACTATCCCAGCCTTTCTGAAGCCGTTGCGGATGGTTTGTGGCATTATTTTACCTCAAGTAGAAGACACCCATTTGCAGACTTGCAAAAACTGTGCCTGCCTCAGTCTTCCTGATGATGTGAATTTGTGAATCCCAGACTGTGTCCATTCATCCCATTCTCTTCTCACGAACATCTTGAATGAGCAGTTAACTGCTCCGAATATATCTATCGGCTGTAGTTTGCATTTCATATTGCTGCTGACCACCTTTCATTCTGCTGTTGTGAGGCGACTTTGCCCATTTAACAAATTCCCTTGCCTTCAACCTTTGCCATCTCTTTGCCCCATGGAACTCCCTCCTTAAAGTGTCTCCAATATCCAGCCCCTCTTCACTCTCTGCCTAGACTATGACTGACTACTTCCATGACAAGGTTCACAAGGTCAATCTTGAATTTTCTATCATGTGATTTCCATCTCTCCTTTCTCCACTTCATTCTCACACCTTTCCTTTGACCCCGGTCATCCTTTCTTCCTTTTCTAAAATCACACTGGAAAAAAGTGCACATCTGTCCTCCTCCAAATTCACTACTTGTCCTTCTGATCCAATTCCAACCCAGCTACTCAGCAGTACCTCCCTTGCTGTTATCCCTTCCATCTGTCATATCCCCAATTTATCACTTTCCATGCTACTATTCCTGCTGCCTTCAGAAAGCTTCACTAGTCCCTCACAGCCCTACTAACTATCATCCCATTCTGTCCACCATTTTGTTCAACTTCACTGTCTTATTTTCTTTCATCTCTAGCCATTCTTATCTGGCTTTTGCCATCTATATTCTTTAATAAAGTCCTTGCTAAAGCCTCCAGTGACTTATTCCTAGCCAAATCCTAGCCTTTACTTGATCCTCATTTCTTTTTGACCTATCTGCTGCATTGGACACTGTTGATCACCACCTACTCCTTGATACTCTATCTTAACTTGGATTTTGGGTTCAGTTCTGACGTCGTTTTCTTCTTATATCTCCTATTTCAATTTTAGTATATGCTTTGGTGGATTCTCCTCCATTGCTGTCCTACTATAAGTTCATGTTCTTCAGGGCTGTACCTTGGGACATGTTTTCTTCTGTCTCTATATTTGTTCACTTGCTGCTCTAGTCTCCTCCTATGGCTTTTAGTACCATCTTTATCCTGCGGACTTCCAGATTTACCTTTGTACCTCGGAATTTCACCAGGAATACAATCCTAAATGTCAGCCTGCTTGTTTGACATAGCTAGCTGAATGGTCTACTGTTACCTGAAATGTAACCTGTCCAAGATAGTTTCTATCTATCCCCCTAAACCCACCTTCTTTCCTCTATTTCTGTAGATAGCACTGTCATCCTCCCTATCCTATCAGCCTGTAACCTTGGGGTCAGCTTTGAGCCCTTTCTCTTTCTCTAAATGTATCCAACTACTAAAACATTTCACTTCTTTCTCTATAACATCACCAAAATCTGTCCCTTCCTCTCTAAACACACTATCAAAACCCTTATCCACAGTCTTATCACCTCTCACTTAGTCTAAATAAAATATGAAGGGAGGAGTGGCCTAGTGTTTAGGACACAGTACCTCAGGCTGGAGGGCCAGGGGTTCAAAGTCCTACCTAGGGACAGCAATCTCAGGCTGGAGGGACTGGGGTTTCTAGTCCTATAGGTATTCCTTGTATCCTTGGGCAAGCCACGTAACCCTCCATTGCCTCAGGTACACATAGATTGTGAGCCCTTTGGGGACAAGGGAATGTGCTCATTATTTGTAGTGATGACATAATGTAAACTGCTTTGATTGAAGGATAAGGCAGTATAGAAAACTGGTTAAATAAAATAATGCCACCTACTCACTGAACCACCTCTCTCTACTTCAGTTTGTTCAAAATTCTGCTGCATGACTGCATTGGCTCCCTATCTATTACCACATGCACTTCAGACTTCACTTACTCATCTGTAAGTGCGTTCATTCTACAGCTCCCCATTACTTCGCCCCACTCCCCTCTTTGGAAGCTCCACCTGTCGGGTAAGTCATTAAATTTATTTACTTGCATGGACACACTACACCACTAATAAGGACAAACCTATTTAGGCAGTTTACAATCTAAAATAACAGGAATTACCCCTGCTCCTGTCTGCCTCGATCCTTCTAGCCCTCCCATCTTCCTCTGTTCTCTTCTCACATCTCTCGCTATGTTGACTTTTGGCTGCTCTATTTTTAACTTTTTCTAATTGTAAACCGCTTTGATAAATTATATTGAAAAGCAGTATAGCAAGAATAAAGAAATAAATAGACATCTAAATAAAATAATGACTGAAAGAGTCAAAGAGTCTCCAGCCCTAACCTAGGCACCATGGCTAATGCCTACTGAAATAAAAGATTCAAGGTGTTTTTAAAATTTGGGTAGAGGTGATTCTTGGCGCAAATTCAAGGGTAGACTGAATTCCAGAAAATCGTCTCTGCTCTTCTCCTCCTCCACTATCTCCAGACCGTTCCTTCCATCTTGCTGTATCCTGAGTTTGGACTAGACTTCCTGAGTGGGTACATCATGCTTCCCCTCTGATCTTTTTCAAAAGCAACCTGAAAGCCCGCTTTTTTGAGACTGCTTTAAAATCTTAACTTCTTTTTCTAGCTATACCCGTGCTGTTCTTAACCATTCCCATTAATAAATGAAACGTTCTAATTTTCTTATTTATCCTATTTGTCTGTCTTGAATAGAAGGTAAGGGCTACAGAACAGGGACTGTCTCTTTTGTGTGCGTGTACAGTGCCTTATATGTGTAGTTGATGTTGCCAGACCTATCTTCCACACAATAAGGGCCCAGTTACCATCGGGGCATGTCTGTCCTGTCCTGACATTCAAAATCTGGATGGGCCGGATTGGCACTCAATCCTGAACCCGCGGGAGCTATACGTTCCCATGGGATCAGAATCGGGTGCAACGGGCTTGGACATGCCCCAATTCTGTGCCGCTGCACATCCGGCTCCCTCTCGGTACAACCCTCCCAAGGCTCCCGCATGGAGCCCCTGTGCAGTGGCGCCCTGTCGCCATGGCACCAGGACGCCATGCAGGAGCCCCGATCCACCGCACAACATGGTGACAGTCTTTCCCCGCCGCCTAACCCCGATCAGGCTTGCTACAGCTGGAATCGAGCTACAGGGAACCCCTTCCTGCACCTCCCTCGTCAGTGTTGCCCCGCTGCGCTGTCCTCCAACATCGGGGGGGGGGGTGCTTATTCCACCTCAGAGGTGGAATAAGACCCCCATCTAGGTTAGAAACCCCGGACATTCAGGGCCGTGACCAGAATCGGCCCTATATGTCCAGGGTCAGGGTCCCACCTCTACCCCACCCATGATCCTCCTGTGACCCACCCCTCCCGCCCCTGTCCAGAGCTCCCCTCACATCTCCCCTATATGTGCAGGGAGCTTTGGGCAGGGAATCCGGCACAGGTGTTTAGCGGGGACGTAAATCCAAACCGGACGTACATCCCCACTAAAGGCAGCTCAGAATGACCCCCTAAGCCTACAGCACCTGATCTTCCAAAGTGGTCTCCCACTGTCTAGGAGCGCTATAGAAACAGTAAGTAATAGTAGCATAGTTTCATATCTACTTTTACCCATAAAAGCAAAGAGGTTCCCAGGAGCAGAGCTTGGGCAAGATGTTACGTAAAGCTTATGTTTTTGGATTTTAAAATATATGCATATAAAACTGTGAAATCTTTGTGCATACTAAGTAGCAGCTGTACATGAATGCATTTGTTTAAGTGGGTACTTTTTAAAGGGAAAGCATATACATGTTTTCCGGTTGCAAATTTGTGTAACTTGTGTGCAAACTCGCTGCAGAAAGTAATCAGCCTGTTTCCAAATAATTCCCTATGAGGGTTGTTTCGTAACAGGGCACCTCTGTTAAATGTCAAAAAAACTGTCTATCATATGGCTGTTTTATAACAGCAAAAGCTACATACAGGTGCAGCGGAAGGGATTTTTCTTTGGAGGGGGGGCCAAGCACCGCCCCAAGCTCCGCTCTAACTCTGCCCCAAGCTCTGCGACGCCGGCGGAGACTCTTCCTGTTCTGCCCGCGGGGGCTACATATATTTATATCTTGGCAAAATTTAACAATCAATTTGATAAATGACCATCAGAATACCATGGAGAGTAAAGGTTCATCTTCTCCCTGATTAGTTTCATCCTCGGTCTATTTCATTTATCCATATATATAATTTTCACAATAAGTCATGTTATCTGTATGCCAATATATTATATTTGTTTAATGGATCTTAAAGAATTTCAAAACTTCTTATTCATTTCATCAAAACTTCTTATTACTCTGTTGATCTTCGCTAAGCTTGGCTATTCTTTATTTACAAGGTATTGTTTTATAAAAACAGCATAGGTGCACCTTTGTATCTTTATAAAATAGGTTCTCCGTGAACAAGCAGGAAATAAGTTCTCACGTATGGGTGAACGTCACCGATGGAGCCCCGCACAGAACGCTCCCCAGCTTCCATGCGGTGCCATATTCTCCAGTCTTCTTTTTCCGCGGAGCCCCTAGTACATGTCCCTGAAGTCCGGAAGAAAGTTTTCTCTCTGGCCCTCGTGACCAGGATTTTTGCTTTTATTTTCCTTGCCTGTCATCGGTTAGCTGCTTTTCCCTTTTTAGGGTTTACTTTTATGTTTTTCAATTCTTTTGCATGGTTTTTCACACTTTGGGGTGGTTTCCCACCCACAGCAGTTTTTCAATTTGACTTTGCTGAAGCAGTGTTTTTCACCATGTCTAAGTCATGGCTTTAAGAAACGCACCAAGCGTGGCAAAATTATCTCTGTCACAGACAGTCATAATTGATGCTTGCAATGCCTTGGACCTGACCACGAGCCGCATCTTACGAGCTCTGCTTGCAGATGACACGGAGAGGGCTGAAAGATCGGGAAAAGCAGAAGGAAATCTCTTCGGCTCATCTCAGAATCCTCAGCCCCGACTCTCTCGTCTATGCCTGCAAAACGTTCGGAGGCGGCCAAGGGGAAGGAGCAGCGTGCTCAGTCAGAGCTGAAGTGTCCGAGTGGCGAAGGGAGGCATCCTGCATAGATCTCATTGACATCCAAGGGTGAGCACTGGAAGAAATTCCGGATGCAGAGCCCCCACAGCTCTTCTCAATGAGATGCAGAGAGCGATGGCCGGGAGAGGCCGGCCAAATTTTCCTGGCAAGAGCACCTGACCAGGATGGTGGAGTCCACTCCCAGTGCCCAGGAGGTCAGCCAGATGTCTCTCGATGCACCTATCATCGTGAAGTCCCCACCCGAGGTGGCATCGCCAATGTACACGGCCGCTGTATTGGCCCCCTTTCAGGTGGCAGTCCTGGAGCATCTCCTTCGAGCTTTGGAAGCTCACTTGGTGGCAGGGGAAGCCTTATGGAATGCAGGCTTCACAGCGCAGAATGCATCATCACCACACTCCTTCCAGCCCATCCTGGAGACCCTTGTCCTGCCTGCTGAGGCTGGGACATCGATATCGACCCTGGTCACCAGAGTCAACTCCCTCAACAGTGTGTCAGAGTCAGAGATCCAGGGGCACCACCATTGGCACACCGGATGGCACAAGAGTCATTGACACCCTCCCTCTCCCAAGCCGTGGAGCCAGCAGGATGAGGAGACTCAATGGGTTCTTCTGGAGCATAGCCAGCCAGCCATTGCCCATTGAGGTAGGGGGACAGCTCATCCACTTTCCCCACCAGTGTCCCCTCATCACCTCAGACTCCTGGAGGCTGCAGATTGTCCAAAGCAGATATCAGCTGCACTTTGCCCAGCTGCTGTCTCCATACAACCCTGGGATGTACCCCATGGATCCGGCACACTGGAGCCTCCTGCAGATTGAGGCCCTGCTCTCTGACCTTGCCATCGAGTTGGTTCCTGAGCCCAGATCAGGCAAGGCTTCTACTCAAGATACCCAAAAAGAGACTGTTGGGTTCCATCCAATGCTGGACCTGTGAAACCTCAATCGGTTCCTGGTGTGCAAAAAGTTCAAAATGATCGCATTAGGGATGCTGCTCACTTACCTCATACAAGACGATTGGCTATGCTCCTTGGATTTGAAGGATGCATACACGCATATTCTGATCCATCCGCATCACAAAAAATACCTTTGGTTTGTGCTAGGCGGCCGACATTATCAGTACTGGGTGCTTCCCTTTGGGTTGGCCGTGACACTGGGGTCTTCAAGAAGTGTTTGGCAGTTGTGGCCACCTTCCTCAGGACCCGGGGGATATTTGTCTTCCCATATCTGGACAACAGGCTGATCAAGGTCTCCATGCCAGCCGGTGGCAAGCAGTTGGCTGTGCTTACCATACAGGTGCTCGAGGGACTCGGTTTCTTGGACAACTACCCAAAGTCCCACCTCAGCCATCGCAGAAGCTGGAGTTCATCAGGGCCCTCCTCAGTACCTCTTGGGGGTGAGTCTTTCTGCCGGTGGACCGTCTGCAGTGCCTCATCAAGGTGGTGGGCATGTTGCAGCACCAGCACCATACCACAGCCCATGGGCTGTTGAGGGTCCTCAGACACATGGCCACCACAGTGCTTGTCACTCCTCAGATACACCTCTCCATGCAGCAGGTCCAGTGGACTCTGTCCACACAATGGAAGCAAGTGTCAGTCCTCCTACGAGATAGAATAGTGGTCACCGTATCACTGCGCAGTCCCTGACATGGTGGCTCGAGATAAACAACCTGCTGCAGGACCTTCCATTTCAGCCAGTGGTCCCCCGCAAGATGCTCATGCGGATGTATCGAAGCTCTGCTGGGGTGCACACCTGGATGGTCTCAGCACGCAGGGGCCGTGGTCCGTGCAGGAGAGTCTGCATCAAATCAACTTCCTTGAGCTTCGGGCCATCGCGAATGCCCTCCGTGCCGTTTGTGTGCACCTGGAGAATCAGGTGGTCCTGATTCAAACAGCCAGGTGGCAGTGTCCTGTGTGAACAAGCAGGGGAGGCACGGGATCCTACCTCCTGTGCTGGGAGGCTGTTCGCCACTAGAAGTTCGCCCTGCTCCATGACATAGTCCTCAGGATTACTTATCTGCCCGGCGAGCTCAATGGCCTGGCATATTGCCTTAGTCGGTACTCTAGCCTTATGAGTCGACTCTGAAGAGGTAAGTAGTGAATCGGATCTTCTGGGAGTAGGGCACTCTAGTGGTGGGCCTCTTCACCATGGAGAAAAATGCCCAGATGGCTCAGTTCTACTCTCAGAGGCTGGCCAGTGGTCGCCTGGCTGCGATGCTTTTCTTCTCCACTGGAGAGAGGGCCTTCTGTATGTCTTCCCCCCAATACTGCTTATCGTGAAAACTCTCCTGAAGCTCACCGAGGGGGCTCCATGATCATTCTCACCCCATACTGGCCTCGGCAGTTGTGGTTCCCTCTGCTGTTGCAGCTCTCACTGAGGGAGCCTCTTTGCCTGGGTTCTGACCCTGACCTCATCTCGCAGGAGGGCGGCTCCCTGTTGCACTACAACGTCCACTCCCTAGAGCTCATGACGTGGATGCTGAGAGGGTAATCCTTGTGGACCTTGCTCTCTCCGAGGGTGTTACCAATATCCTACTGGCATCATGCAAGGACTCGACACGCAAGACCTATGTGCTCAAGTGGTAGCAGTTTGCCGTCTCGTGTGCGGGTAGGGTCCTGGACCCCTTCTCCTGTTTCATGGAGCAACTGCTGGAGTACCTCTTGCTCTTGCGCCTCTCTGACTCTGGGCTGAATTCTAACTTCGTGCAAGTTCACCTCAGCGCAATTGGGGCTTACCATCGCGGCTGTTTGGAAAGCCTGTTTCGGTCTAGCCCCTGGTGGCCCAGTTCATGAGGAGACTGCTCCTCTCAAAGCTTCCGTTCAAAGCCCCTACAGTCGCGTGGTAGCTCAATGTGGTCCTCAGCCAGCTGATGCGGGCTCCCTTTGAGCCCCCAGATTATTCTTGCTGAAATTCCTGACCTGGAAGGTCCTCTTCCTGGTGGTCGTCACATTGGCGTGATGCGTCATTGAGCTCCAAGCTCTGATTGCTCACTCCCTATATACCAGGTTTCATCACAACCGGGTGGTGCTCCACACCTACCCCCGCTTTCTGCCAAAGGTGATCTTGGCATTCCATCCCAACCAATCCATTGCCCTTCAAACGTTCTTTCCCCGGCCTCACGCGAACTGCAGTAAGGCAGTCTTGCACACGCTGGACTGTAAGCATGCATTGGCTTTCTATCAGGAGCACACAAAGGCGCACCATCAATCCACCCAGCTGTTCGTCTTCTTCGACCCCAATAGTCTGGGTGTCGCTGTCTCGAAGCATACTCTATCCCTCTGGTTAGCGGACTGCATCACTCATGCATATTATCTGCAGAGGAAATCTGCAGGGCTGTGACGTGGTCTTCCGTCCATACCTTTGCAACAAGCACACTACTGTCTAGATGGGAATTCCCGACAGGACAGCAGTTTTGGTCAGGCCATGCGCCAGCATCTCTTTGGGTCTTGGAGTCAACTCCTAGCCACTGACCCCTTTATCCATCCAGGCTACCTGCTCAAAAATACCCTTAGGTTGATGTCTGCTGAGGATACTGAATCAGATGAGGCATTCAGCGGGACTAGCTCTCCAGTCTTCCTGATTTCTCCAGCTCTCATTGTCCAGTTGGACTGTTCATCTCCTCTGGTTCCGGTAGTTTCATGCATGAGGACTTATTTCCTGCTTGTTCACTGAGAAAGTGTGGCTGCTCACCTGTAGCAGGTGTTCTCCGTGAACAGCAGGAATAAGTCCTCACAACCCTGCCACCTCCCCGGGAATTGTCTTTTTGGCTCCCGCTATGATATTTTACTGGAGAATATAGTGCTGCGGTGGGCAGGAAGGCAGGCGCACATGCGCAGTGTAGCTCCCAAAAGCTTCCTTAGGAAGCAGGGGTGCATTCCATATAGGGCTCTATCAGTGACATCACCCATACCTGAAGACTTATTCTTGCTGTTCATGGAGAACACCTGCTACAGGTGAGTAATTTTGCCCTCCTGCAATAATCCTCAATGCAGTGCAATGTGTGCCTTTCAGTTAAGGCTAACTCTTGGTAACCCAGCAGATCCTGGGTTTTCTTGGCAGTGTGACTGGAAGTAGATTGCCAGGCCTTTCTTCCAAGGCAATGGAAGGTTAAGTGACTTGCCGAAGGCCACAATGAGTGCTAGTGGGAATCAAACCCTGGTCTCTCGGTTGCCATTAAGCTACTTCTCCACTCCTGTGATCCTATGAGGGGGTAATTACCCTCAGTGAAGCATACATTTTCTCACACAAATTTACATCTGCTGCAAAGGTATGAATGTATGCATGTACACTATGGGGCATGTTTGCTAAAGGTTAATGAATGTTAATGTGCACTAAGTCCCATTGCGCTGATAGAAATAAATGTTAACACATGTTAAATATACCCGTACATGTGCATACATGTATATTTTAGAAAATACATAGAAATGTCACAGCTTTGCCCAGCTCCATCCAAAGAATGCCCCTGGTAATGTCTACACACATATCACATAAAATAGGCACAGTCTTGCAGTGTGCCTGCTTCTTACATGTGCATACCCTGTGCAGTTTTATAAGAGCCTTTAAAGTAGATTTTAAATAAGACATGGAGAGAGGACTTCCTACATCAACGGCAGGACATGGAGAATTCTCTTAGCAGGTTACAAGAGTCTCTGCTAAATATAGAGCCTCCTGTAAAATAGATGCAGGACTGCTTGTAGATGTCTGCACTCCTCCAGTAGGAGCAGAGATTTTAAAAAACTGCCCATGTGGAAAAAATCCATACATGTACCCTCCACATATGCTTGAAAAAAACATTTTAGATTTGCTGCTCACGCTGTGTACAAACCATCAGCATTATTTTCCCTCCTCCCAACCTTGATTTTTCCATTACCTCTCCTGACCTCGATCCCTCCCCCAATGACAGCAGAAGCCATCCAGTCACCTCCTTGATTTCCTCCTGGCAGGCAATACCCCACGTCCACCAAAGCATCTGATTCCGCCCCAAAAGCATGTCTCTCCCCCCCCCCCATGCCACTTAGCAAATCTTCCCCCTCTCAGTCAGTGGTGGCCCAAGGGGGGTGCGGATATTCATTATGGGACCTCATTTGCATAAATATTTGCGTAATGTTAACATGCGCTTTTAGTAAAGATGCCTCTTAATGAGTGTCTGGATAAAGAAAGACTACCAGATTTCTAAATTACTCTATTCCAGTGCCAACCGCCAGGCCCATTAGGAAGTATTATAAACACTGACCATTTAGAACTCATAGCAAACCCACTGTATCATAACAGCACTACCAGGACTCACAAAGTACCAAACCCTACCTATCAAAAAGGGAGTGGAGTGGAGTGGAGGGGAGGAGTGGCCTAGTGGTTGGGGCAAGGTACTTCAGGCCGGAAGGTCGGTGGTTCAAATCCCACTAGAGGACAGCAACCTTGGGCCGGAAGGACTGGGGTTTCTAGTCCCACAGGTGCTCCTTGTGGTCTTGGGCAAGCCACTTAACCCTCCATAGCCCATGTTCCCTGTAAATAGTTATCTCCAAGTTATAATGCCCTGTTCAATGTAATTTCAGTTTGTTCAATGTAAACCACACTGATGCAGAATAGCACAGTATATAAGAGAATGTAAAAAAAAACAAAAAAAACCACTGCAAATATTAAACAAATACATCTTAGAGAATACCAATACATCTCCTACTGGGGATAGAGAACAAATGGCACTGTCAAATAGAAACTACATGAACAGAATACCTCAGCTCAGTTACACATGCAGAACATAGACCGTCACCACACAAAGAACAAGGGATCACAATTTAGAAATAGGAAGATAATAATTAAATTGGGAACCCCAAAAGCCAAACATGAAATGTATAACATTGTTAGTAGCCTCATATACTGTTGTCAGTAACCTATATAGCATTGTCAGTAGCTTCCATATACTGTTGTACTGTCGTCAGTAACCCTCAATCTCCCTACTCCTCCGCTAATCCTCCCCATACACAGAATTCCCACTCATTCAATCCCCCCCCTCAAAAAAAAAAATAAATACATAATGTCTCCAAAAAAACGTGCAAACCTCCCCCTCACTCTCCTCCTAATAACACTTCTAACACAACACATTTATACGTACAAAACCAATCAAAGCCCCTACAACAACATCCCCATCATTCATAACCATTACCAAAACCCATATAACAACATCCCCACCACCCATAGCCTCTACCAAAACCCGCAACACAGCGCAACATACACACACACCCACAACCATTATTCTCGCCATGACTCAGGCAGACGCCTCCATAGACTTATTCAAATAAAACATCAACCACATAACGGTATAAATGACAATATAGCCAATATAGACACTAAAACTAAGCTCTTCTTAATAAACATCAGATCCATATGAAACAAAATACCAATAATCAATGACATGATAAAAGACAAAGATCCAGATATTATCTGCATCACTGAGACATGGCTCTCACCCACGGACACCATACTATTAAACCAGCTAACCACACATCAATATGATATATTCAGCTGCCATCGTGATGTAAAAAGAGGTGGTGGCGCTCTCATACTCACCAAAAAAGTCCTACAATACACCTTAACAAGCATAAATAATATAGATGGAATGGACATTATCAATATAGAAAACAGAACCCTTGCACTCTCCCTCATATATAGACCCCCTTCAGCTGATCAAAAAAACCTCTCCCCCATCCTTGAACTTGCATGCACAGCATCACAAAACAAACCACTAGTAATTCTAGGTGATCTAAACCTCCCCTCTCTAAATAATTCCCAATCAGATAACTTCATGGACGCCATGAACTAAATGGGATACACACAGATAGTTCATACCCCCACACACATAAAAGGCAACACTTTAGATCTCATCTTCCTCCCTTAATAACCACCAACAACTTACCCCTCCAACTACAACAGAAGTACCATGGTCCGACCATCACCTCATAACACTCCACCTCCCAGCACAAGCAACACTGAATACAACAAGCACCTCACCCCATATATCATGCTTTGCACACTTTGACAAAGATACTTTCCTTGACAAAGTATTAACCATACTCAACACAGACTTCCCTGACATCAATTCAACTGTAAATCATTGGAACCGAACAATACAAGAAGCAGCTGTCCCCACACGCACTATGCATAGACAAACTAAAAAGACAGAAAAATGGTTCACGAAAGAACTAGCAAAACTAAAAAAACAACTGAGGAAACTAGAAAAGAGATGGAGGAAAACTAAATCAGACGAAAACAAATCCCAATATATGAACACACTTAACGAATACAAGAACGCAATAAACAAATCGAAAAGGGATTACCACTCTAAAGTAATAAATCTGGCCATCAACCGACCTAGAGAACTATTTGCAATTGTAAAAACACTGACTAAAGCAAAGAACTCCGAGCCAAAACAACCAGCAATAAGTATTCAAACATTAGCAACCCACTTTGCAGAAAAACTAAAGTCTAAACCCAATACTCTAACAGCAATACTACCTACAAGCATCAAAATTAATAACAATTGGACAACTTTTCACATGGTTGACCAAAAACACCTCCTTAAAATCATAACAATGATCAATACCACAACCTCCCCACTCGATCCATGCCCTGTGTCTTGGATTAAATGTACAAAGGAAGAACTCGCTGAAAACATTCAACATATGGTTAACCAGTCCCTTTCTCAAGGCATCATGCCCGTTGCCCTAAAGCTCACAACGCTTCGCCCAATAATAAAAAACAATAAACTTGACTCAAAAGACCCAAATTCATACAGACCGATAGCCAGCATTCCATTTATTGCTAAAATAATAGAAAAAACAATTCAATTACAATTACAAGAGCATATTGATGAGCACAAACCCCTTGACTCACACCAGTTTGGTTTCCGCCCCTTCCACGGAGTGGAAACCCTCTTGATTACACTGATGGACTACCTCATCAAAGGCACAGATGTCAACAATCAAGGCTTCCTACTCCTCTTTATAGACATCTCTGCTGCCTTTGACAACATCAACCACCTTACTCTGATCAATAGACTAGAAAATTTAGGAATAGGTGGGACTGTCCTCAAATGGTTCAAGTCCTACATCACACATAGACTAATACGTATTCAAATAGACCAAGAAGCATCAGAAACCTTCCCCCAAGGACAAGGAATACCTCAGGGATCATCCCTTTCTGCCCTCCTTTTCAACCTATACCTGCAACCTATCACAAACATATTTAGAAAACACAGGATTAGTCACTTTATTTATGCTGACGATATCATGCTCGCTATCCCCATAACCACCAAAAACCCCACTTAACGACACCCTATCTGAATGCATGGCTGAGACCACCTCTTGGATGGAAACCAATTACCTCAGCATTAACCTCAAAAAAACGGAAGCAATGTTTGTTACAAGAACACCCGTGACCGAGGACACTTTTCCAACAACAATATCAATCAACAATACATCTATACCTGTTAAAAAAGAGGTAAAATACCTGGGTGTAATAATAGATCATACTCTCACCATGCTACCGCACATAAAGCAGACAGCAAGAACCATATTTCATAAGCTCAAAACCATACAACACCTAAGGCCCCTCCTTGACACACATGACTTTAGATCGGTTGTTAATACACTCATCACACCCCATTTTGATTATTGCAACAGTCTCCTAATTGGCCTACCACAAAAAAAACACATACCTATTACAAAGAGCCCAGAACATCTGTGCAAAAGTAATTACTAAAGCTTGTCTAACAGACCATGTGACCCCTATACTCCTAGAACTACATTGGCTCCCTATAAACAGCCGAATCAGATACAAAATTCTCCTAACAACTTTCAAGCTCCTAAATGACATCGCCCCCTCACACCTATCAACACTACTACAGACCCCATCCGAATCAAGAGCTCGCAGACAAAACGCAGCCCACTCACTTGATATGCCAAAAACATTCACGAAGACTAAAAAATCCTCAAGTGCCAGAGCCTTCACGTTCACTGCCCCCATGCTCTGGAATGAGCTCCCATTATTTATTTATTTATTTATTTAACATCTTTTATATACCGCGCTATTTGTTTTCAGTGCGGTTTACAAATAACAAAGGCTGCACATTCAGAGGACACTTGTGTGCTTACATTATAACAGGAAACTTAAACTTGGAACAACAGGGTAAACTGTAACTATGTACAAAACATATTGGATTCTTTAGGCCTCCGTATCATAAAAGACCTCTCCCAATTTTGGAAGGAACTCAAAACCTACCTATTCTCCAAACATTTCCAAATCCCCTTCCCCCCAAGTCCTGTCCCACAGCATCCACAGACACACAAACTCAAAAACTCCCAAAACCGCAATTAGCCAACCCCACACAGTCCTCCCACACACACACACAAAAACTTATGATAAAAAAAAAAAATGGAAATAAATTCCACCACTTACGCATGACCTATGATTATTCTGTAACACATTGTATATAACCTCTTGTAAATAACCTATGTAAATAGTTTGGACAGTTTATCACATTTATTGTTATTTGTAAAAAGTTAGAAAGTTTCTGTTCAATGTAAATGTATACTGAAGTATACATAATTTGTTAACTTGTTCCATGTAAACCGCCCTTGATCTCTGGAAGGGGCGGTATAGAAGAAATAAATAAATAACAACACTGGAGAAATAAAACTATAAATTAATTTCCTCTTGCACTAAACAAAAACGCAAAGATGTTAGCGATACACATTTCCCAGACCAGACATATTCCAGTTAATAAATTCAAAATGAAAAGTATTTTTCTACCTTTTGTTTGGGCATTTTATTTTTCAGTTGCAATTGCTCTAGTCACTTTCTTCTGGTTTCTTCGTGTCTTCTGCGAGCTGTCCATTTGTCCTTTCTTCTCTCCTAGATTTTTTCCATTCTCTCTCTATATCTGCTTTAACATACTGATCTTTCCCCTTTTGCTCTTTCCCCCTTTTCTTTCTTTATTCCTTTATCATCCACTCAAATTTCACCCTTCCATTCTCAATCCCCACTTACTCTCCCAATACCCGACCAATCGTAGATTTTTCTTCCCTCCCACACAAAATATATTTTCCCCTCTCCATCCTCATTCCCCATCCCCATCCTCTTCTAGTCCTCCCCCAAAATCAGCTCCCTTCTAGTTCTAGATCAACCCAGCATCTTCTCCCTTCTAGTCCCATTCTCCCAAGCTCCCACGTCAGCCCATTTCCAGTCGTAGCCCCCCATATGCTCCTTTCCAGTCCCATTCCAGCCCCCCATCAGCCCATTTCCACTCCAAGCTCCCCCATCAGCCAATTTCACATCCTAGCCACCCCATCAGCCCATTTCCAGCCCTATTCCAGCTCCCATCAACCCACTTCCAGTCCTATTCCAGCCCCCATTAGCCCATTTCCAGTCCTATTACCCCATCAGCCATTTCCAGTCCTATTCCAGCCCATCAGCCCATTTGCAGTCCAAGCTCCCCCATCAGCCCATTTCCAGTGCAAGCTCCCCATCAGCCATTTCCAGTCCTATTCCAGCTCCCCATCGACCCATTTGCAGTCCAAGCTCCCCCATCAGCCAATTTCCAATCCTAGCACCCCCATCAGCCCATTTCTAGTCCAAGCTCCCCATCAGCCATTTCCAGTCCTATTCCAGTTCCCCATCAACCCATTTGAAGTCCAAGCACCCCCATCAGCCCATTTCCAGTCTTAGCCCTCCCCATCAGCCCATTTCCAGTCCTATTCCAGCCCCCATCAGCCCATTTCCAGTCCAAGCTCCCCATCAGCCCATTTGCAATCCAAGCACCCCCCATCAGCCCATTTCCAGTATTAGCCCTCTCCATCAGCCCATTTCCAGTCCTGTTCCAGCCCCCCATTAGCCCATTTCCAGTCTTAGCCCTCCCCATCAGCCCATTTCCAGTCTTAGCCCTCCCCATGAGCCCATTTCCAGTCCTATTCCAGCCCCCCATTAGCCCATTTCCAGTCCAAGTACCCCCATCATCTAATTTCCAATCCTAGCCCCCCATATGCCCATTTCCAATCCTATTCCAGCACCCATCAGCCCATTTCCAATCCTAGCCCCCCATCAGTCATTTTCAGTCCATGCTTCTCCCCCCATTAGCCCATTTCCAGTCCTAGCCCCCCCATCACAGCCCATTTCCAGTCCCAACTTACCCTCCCATCACAGCCCATTTGCAATCCAAGCTTCCCTTCCCCATCACAGCTCATTTCCGGTCCAAGCTTCCTCCCATCACAGCCCATTTCCAGTTCTAGCCCCCCCCCCCGCCCGCCCTCAGAAGAGCCCCACGGCAAAGGGCTTCAGAGGGAGCCGGAAAAGCCCACGCGAAGCCTCGGCTCCCTCTGCACAGCCGCCAGCGTGAAGAGTGTTTTCCCTCACACTGGCGGCTGTTCAGTGAAGCGCGCTGAATGCTGGGAAAGGTTAAAGGGCATTTCCCGGCACTTGCACGCTTCACAGAAACAACCGCCAACGTGAGGGAAAACACTTTACGCTGGCGGGTGTGCAGAGGGATGCAGGGCGTCATGTGGGCTTCTCCGGCCCCCTCTGAAGCTGTCCATTTCTCCAAGTATGAAGTTCGCGCACGGCCTTGTGCGAACAACATTCTCGCACAATGGACGGGCCCGGCCCTGCTCTCATTTCCCCTTCCCCAACCTTACCATGGCCATGGTGTCTAGTGGGAGCAGGAGTGATCCCCTGTCCCTCCTACTCTTGTGCACTGGGTTCCAAAATGGTGTTGATGACTCCTAGTGGTAATTTTGTGGTACTGCAATAGTAAGTGAGGTGACCACTAGGAGTCACAAGCACCACTTTGGAACCTGATGCCATAAAAGCAGGAGTCACTGAGGATCAATCCTGTTCCATATAGACCCCAGGGACTCTGATAAAGCCAGGGAAGGAAATAAGGGGGTGATGAGAAGGGGGAGTGTCAGCCAGTAGGGGCTTTTTGGGGGAGCTTTGTGTCTGGTGGATTTGCATATGGAGGGGATCAGATGCTTTCACGGGTACAGGGAGATAGGATGTGTTGAAGGGGGCACATCTGTTGGGGGGGGGGGTTGGGGAAGGGATCAGATGGCCTCTGATGCCATCGGGGGAGATATTTAGGTAAGGGGGTGATTGGGGTGGGATTGAGGACGGGAGATAATCAGGAAGAGGAAGACCTCAACAGTGATAGTTGCCTCTTCAAGCAGGCACTTTTTCATGCCTTGAGGAAGCTGCAAATGCAGATGTTTGTGAAATGGGAAATCCACATCTGTATTGTAGGCCCACCTTCTTCACACCTCCTGCAAATCTAAATGTGGTAAGCAGCCCCATGTTTACATAGCCCCTGTACTAAAATGGCATTTACATGTGCAAGCCAATCTACTCATGCAAATGCTTCTTTTTAGACATAGGGATGCTTCTAAAATATCCCCCATTTTCTGGGTATAAAACCCGTGTTACAGTTAGAAAGATGCTCTATGAGGGTAATTCATGCGTGCTCCCGGCATGCCTGTTCCGTAAAGTAAAGCACGTGCGTGCTTATAAAATAGGGCATGAGTGGACCCAAAAGCTCATATACTAGGCACCAGCACTTACAACCGCCCCATGTCAGCTGTTAATGCCTGTGCCTAAATTTCTGCAAAATATGCGTACGTTATAGGATTCTATAACTTATGCGCCTACCTTTGCGCTCTGCCTACGCTCCGCCCAGGTTCCGCACCTGTGCATGCCCACTATGCAGGTATGTGCAATGACATGTGCATACTTACAGAATAGCGATCGTCCAACGTGTGCATATAAGTTCCTAGTACACCGTGACTTAATGCATGCGGGTGGTGCATATCTTTGTGTGGTCAGGTTCCGGAATTACCTCTTATGTGTCTCTGCATTGCACTTCACCTGGGATGTGCTACGCAAATCATGGTAACAGCAGTACACACACACACACTGTCTGCTACACTCTTGAGCCCCGCTTGCCACATCCACATCCCCCCTCAGGCATCCTTCCTTCTAAACCTCTCAGATGTACTGTTTTGTAATGTGTGTGCCAGAAATATTCTACCAGCTCATCCCTCCCACAATGGAGCATATGTGTTCCCGTAGTCTGAACTTTTCATTTGTATCATCTTTTGGATTTAAGGCAGGACATAATTTATTCAGCTTGTTCTTTTGATGTGATAAAATGTACACAATTTTATGAAACTTGGTTCAGTTGCCATAGCAACTTAAACACAGCATACAGAAATGAAATCTTGAACAGATTTTCCTAAAGAGGCTTTTTAAATCCTTACCAGTCAGTCTTTCCCCCCCCCCCCCACCCAAACTTGCAGACTTAAATGTAAGATGTTAAAATTCTCTGCTAGTTTAACAGAGGCTGGGGGGGGGGGAGCCAGGAGGGTAAATAAAAGGTCATTCTCAATGGAAGATATCTAAAATTGGATTTTGACAGTGTTGCACTCCATAAAACCTAAAAACGTCCTGGACCTGAAGTTGTTTACACAAAATACTAGAAGCTCTAAAGTTACCGAGCACGGGGTTGGATGGAGGGCCTCCGGGGAGCTGACGTCACCCATGCCCCTGCTGGCCCACTGATGTTAAACCGATGTGCTTTTTTTCCACAGGAGAAAGTTGGGATGTTGTCCCTGGCTGCTGAGCTAGATGAAGCCTTATCTCCTTATGTCCCCCTGCTAGGTGCTGTATCCAAGGACGAGCAGTCCCACGGCGCGGGCAGGGGATCTCTTCTTCCAGTTACACCAGGAGTCTTCCTCTTGTTTTTTAGTTAGGAGCAAGCATACGGACTGTCTGAAAAGTGCAGTGCTCTCAAAAAAAAAAAGGTAGGTTCTTTTTTTATTGAAATATACTTCTTTCTTTAAACCAGCACACAAGTGGACTTCTTCTCAAACGCAAAAGAGAAGTCACTGCAGTCAGGTCAGCCTCAGTTGGCTTTTCATCAGAGCAAATGAACATTCCGGCCATTCCATCTCCAGCCTCCCAGCGACAGCGCGGACAGTCTCAGCTGCTAACCGGAGTGTTTTCAAATGCATTGCTCTGATTGATTAACAAGGCAAAAGCTGACAGCACTTTCGCAAAGCTTTCTCTTTCTTGCATGCTGGATTCTTCCCTGAAAGGAATATTTGAGGATCTGTTTAGGTTTAGTGAAAGGTACTCTGCTTAAGGTCTAAACCTTTCAGCATTTTTGAATGCATGCAAAATGTATACCTCTAGTATCCAGTGAGAGATACATATGTAGCGTATGTAAGCTGTTAGTAAAATTCACTGGTGATCTGGACAGCTTCACGCACCTTGAAGTGTGATTAAAAATATAGCCTCTTGCATTTGACATCACAGCCAAATTCTCTTTGGAACCTGGAGGTCCCCTCATGGTAATTTCAGGGCTGCTTCACCCTTCCCCCCACCTCCCCCCCCCCTTTCCTTTCTAGCTTGAGAAGCCCATTTCATTTGCGAGATTGGGAAGCATGGGTGTCATTCTGTGGATGCCTCTATGTCCAAGGAGGGGAGGAATTTGTTTTGAGTTTATCATCCCCAAGCATTTTGAGAGGTTGACTCCTGTGCTGGGATGCAGGGTGGTGGCAGGGGGTGTTGGAATAATGCAGAGAAGAGTGATAGTTTGCCAGTGGTCATTTGTGGAAGGAAAATCTGACCTTGCCAATACAGGAGTGGGATGGAGACACTCATGGTCCCATCGCACCCTGGGAGAATTACCCTTTGTGTGTCTCTGTTCAGCATGTGCTCTGCAAATCTTGATAATAACAGGGCTGGCTTTGGGTGAAAAATGTTCACGCTTGAAAGAGAATAGCAAAAAGAAGGAGGTGGGGAAGGAGGGAAGGGTGGAGATTTCTATTCACTCCGTGGCTGCTAAAATCATTTGGAATGTGGCTGGGAACAGTCCAGGATTTTATAAAGGCAGTGAGCATACGCACAGGATCCAGGCTTGTGATTTTATTCCTGGATCCTGGAGGGGAGATAGAGACAGGAGCTGGAGCCTTCTGAGGAATGTAGCGGCTGAGACAGCAGCCTCCAAAGCTTATCAGGAACCTCCCATACAGGCAACAGCAGCTGAGAGTGCGCTTCAGGGTGGGCTCCTGCAGCTTAAGCAGTCAACTTGGAAGACCGTAAGGAGCGACTTGAGCAGAGGATAGAAGCACCGGTGAAAGTGAGAGGGGCTTTTCAGGGAAGCCTTGACATGCATGTAAAGGTTGATACTTGACCTCGCTTTGAGAAGTGCTCGTTTAGCCTGACGCAGCTTTTAAGAGTGACTGATGGGCGTAAAGCAAGCAATGTGGTGCTTTTGAAGGACACCTTAAATGGGGCATGTGCTGCCTGCTTTGGGAAGCGCCGCTTATGGCACCTGGCCCCCTGTGGTGGATGCTGACTGCAGCTTATAGGTTCGTACTTAGTCCCATTAATAACAAGTACTGCACGGAGTGTTTTTAACACCTGCCCTCCATATTGAGGCACCCCTTTATTAAACCATATATGACTAATCCCACCTAATCCTTTGTCCCTATTGGCTGCTTCACAGTTAAGGTGAAGAACAAAACAGAGAAGCTTCTCACAAACTGCAGACCATTTTCTTTAGATATTTTAAGTATATTTTACTATATTATTATTACTATTTGGATTTAGCTCACACGTTTCTTCAGTGGTAGCTCAAGGCAAATTACATCCAGGTATTTTCCTTTCCCCAGAGGGCTTACAATCTGAATTTATACCTGAGGCAGTAGAGGGTTAAGTAACTTGCCCAAGATCACAAGGAGTAGCGGTGGGATTTGAATCTTAGCTTTCCTGGTTCTCAGTCTGCTGCTGGAAGCACTAGGCTACTCCTCTATTCCACTGTATCTGCATGTAATGCACCTTGAACTACTTCTGAAAATGCACAAAATAAATCCTAAAAAAAAGGAATACAGTCATTTCACTGCTTCCGTAGCTTTCTCCCTGCAATATGAGCCTCAGCAGTATTTTCAATTACAAGTGTCATCAGACCAATGAAGGGACGGTCACCTGGCAAACAGCAGAATGAAATAGTGGAGCCTGATAGCCTCCAAATGTAGCAAAACATGTAGCTGTTAACACAGCTGTAAATGTGCCAGTAAGAGGTATTCATGTAAGCAAAGTAACACCGAGCAAGTCTTTGAAATGATAAAGCGGTATATAAAACCTGTTAAATAAATAAATAATCGCACCAGATATGTAGAGAATCCAGTGTTTTTTCAGATCTCTTCCGAGCAGTGGAAATGAGCTGGCATTCTTGAGTTTAAGGACAGGACACTCCACATATTGGCTTTCATCCACACGAAACGCACATGCTAGGGTTGCCAACTGACTCCAGATGCACCCAACAGGTTCGATCTAGTCCTGGGTTTACCTCATTGCATGCAGGGATATGTAGTTCTGATTTCTCTATTGCACTCCATAAGAAAAGAAAAACTACAAGTCACTGCATGTAATAGGGTAAACCCAGGACTGGATCAAGCCTGTCGGCCGCATCTGGAGCCAGTTGGCAACCCTACTCACATCAAGGCACAGATTACTCTAGCCTGCAGAATTCCTGAGCCACATAAATGGGCTTGCAGCTTTATTTCTCATGTGGCCTCCTTAAGGGGCTATTCAGGTGTATCCACACCTGTGTGCTGTTTTTGGTACTCCTCTGAATCCTGCAGGATAAAGACCTCCAGTGCTGAGGATGCTGTCTGATTTCTGGGTAGTTTCTTTTTGTCCGTTTCATGATGTCTTTGTGTAATACTTCCTAGCCTCTCTTAAGGCAGGTGAAAACAGGATTTGGCTGGACCTGAAATCTGCTTCTTGAAGCATTGCAGACTGAGCTTAGGCAGGTGGAGAGGAAAGAAGCCGGTCTACAGCTGCCATACTCAGACAGAGGCAGATACACTTGGGACTTAGGAGCTTGCAGTAAGCAGAGCTTAAGTGCCACATTGTTTAGGTAAGTGCTGGGGAGTGGAGTGAGGTAAGGGGGGGGGGTTTGTTGTTTTACATTTTATTTTTACTGCAAAGCCTAAGGGGTGGGTCACCAGGAGTTGCACTGCTGAAACATGATGAGGTTTTCTTCCCTGATGAAGGATGTTATTTATTTCAACCTAGCATGAAAATGTTAACTACAATTGCTGGTTGGCAGCCAAGTATATTCTAGGTGCAAGCAGACTCTTCGCTGTCTTTCTCTGCATCTGCTGCTCCTCTTTTGTAAACTGCATATTTCTTGTGTCTGTATGAGCATCATTTACAGTGATTAAGTTTCGCATAAACCTGTGTTTGTGTTCCCTCTTCCTCTCCTTATTCACTGTGGCCAAGGATGAAACAGTTGGAGGTTGGCACCTCACTCTTCAGTCCACGTGTTTAAAGGAGGAGGGGAAAGAACTGGCATTTGCAACCAGAATCAATTGGATGAATGACCTTGTGATAGAAAATGAGTCTCCTTGGAATCACCTAGAGGGCATAACATGAAATTGCAAGGGGGTAAACTGAAAGGCAACGTCAGGAAATACTTTTTCACTGAAAGAGTGGTGGATGCTTGGAATGCCCTCCCAATAGAAGTGGTGGGGAAAAATACAGCGAAAGAATTCAAAATGGCATGGGACAGACACAGTGGATCCCTTTAAAGCAACAGTGACAGCGGTGTGCAGCAACACTGCGCAGGTCAGCACAGGGGGAAGGGGGAGAGTGGCGCGGTTCGGCGGGCAGCAGGCCATGTGTGCTGAAACACATGGCCTGCCGCCCATTGAGATCTGCTGCCCTAGGCAACTGCCTAGCCCCCCTAGTGGACAGGCCAGCCCTGCTGACAGTTCCCATGCACCATGTCCTACAGAGGTTGCTGCTGTGACTGTGGGAGACACCACTTCCAGTTCCCGTCGTTAGTCGCAAGCTCGATTCCCTGTACTGGGTTCAGAAGGCTACAGATTTTCAGAAGCCTCCGTTACCCCATAATTCCATTGTGGTGGAATCTGGCTTGAAGCACGCTTAAAGTGCCAAGACTTGTTCTTCGGTACTGCTGGGCCGGGAGGCTCGCACTCTGAACTTCTTTGGGAGGAAATGCTATCAGTTTTCCATGCTAATCACCAGAGTCCTGGCCTACCAGACCTATATGAGCATGCTCGTCAAGGATGTCATGTCGAACCTGGAGGACTTTGCTTCCCTTGTCCCTGAGGACTGTCGTGAGACATTTCAGGGCCTGGTGGCTCATGGCAAGGACTGCTCAAGATTCATGGTATGAGGCGCCTATGATGCCTTTGAGTCCACAGACAGAGTGGCAGCTGGAATCACTGCCTGCCAGATGATGGGCTGCAGTCTTTAGACCTGGAATAGTGGGCCCAGGACAAGATCGCCAATATCCCCTGCCGAGGGAAGAACCTCTTTGGGAAACCAGTGGAGGAGAAGACAGAGGAGCTTAAGAGGCTCTCCAGGAAGGCCACAGATCCCACGTGGAAGAAACATCAAGCTAAGAAGGCCTTCTTCCTGTGCTCACATCAGTATTACCTGTCCCAGCCAAGGCACAACCCAAGGCACAGACTCCATGCCAGCAGTGGAGGGAGAAGACCCCAAAGGCAGCCTGCCCTGCAGCCCAAGATGGGTGCGGGATTTTGATGGGTTCCTCAGAAGCATAGCAAGCCGACTGTTGTCCGTCGAGGTAGCTTCACATGTAGGGGAGCAGCCCACCCACCTCACCCACAGGTGGCCTCTCGTCACCTTGGACACCTGGGTGCTGCAGATTGTCCAAAGCAGATATCAGTTGCTCTTCACCCAGCTGCCACCTCCTGGGGGAGTACCCTATGGACCGCGTGCACTGGAGCCTGCTCCAGACCGAGGTTACTGACCTGCTAGCCAACTTTGCTATTGAGCCAGTTCCCTCGGCCCAAGACGGTTGAGGCTTCTAATCCTGGTCCCCAAAAAGACCAGTGGGTTCTGGCCCATTCTGGATCTGTGAAACCTAAACCAGTTCCTTCTGCGCGAGAATTTCAAAATGGTCTCACTAGGGACAGTGCTCCCATACCTTCTTCAGGATGATTGGCTATACTCCTTGGATCTAAGGAATGCGTATACGCACATCCTGATCCACCAGAGTGACAGATAGTATATTCAGTTCATGCTGGCCAGCCAGCATTATCAGCTTGCGGGTCTTCACGAAGCGTCTGGTGGTTGTGGCTGCTTTCCTTCAGACTCTGCGAGTCTTTGTCTTCCCATACCTGGACAATTGGCTCATTAAGGGTCCCACACCAGATGACGTCCAGCAGTCTGCCAAACTCGCTATTCAGGTGCTTGAGCAGCTCGGCTTTGTGATCAGCTACCCAAAGTCTCACCTCCACATTGCACAGCAGCTTGAGTTTATTGCGGTCAAGGAGGACCTGGGTGGTGTTAAGGCATGGGCCTTTCTACCGGCAAACTGCCTGCAACGGTTCATCAAAGTGGTGAGTGAGATGCAGCGCCAGCACCACACCACAGCCTGTGGGGTGCTGAGAATCCTTGGGCACATGACCGCCATGGTGCATGTCATCCCTCAGGCTCACAGGCACAGTGGACCCTAAGCACACAATGGGAGCAGGCAACGGGTCACCTTTGGGAGAGGGCCGTGGTCACCGCACCAGTGGTGCAGTACCTTGCTTGATGGCTTGAGCCCAGGAATCTACTGCGAGGCCTCCTGTTTCAGTCAGCAGCCCCCCGCAAGACAATAACAATGGATGCGTCCAAGCTCGGCTGGGGGCGCACCTGGATGGCCTGTGCACCTGGACGGGCCTCTGGTCCGAGCAGGGGGGTCTGCATCAAATCAAATTTTTCGAGTTCCAGGCCATTGCAAATGCCCTCCTTGCCTTTCAGGTGCACCTGGCCAATAAGAACATAAGAACATAATATATGCCATACTGGGTCAGACCAAGGTCCATCAAGCCCAGTATCCTGTTTCCAACAGTGGCCAATCTAGGTCATATGTACCTAGCATTTCCCCAAAAGACACAGGTTCCACAGTGCCTGTACTGGGTCGAGCAATGATATCCTAAGAACATAAGAATATAAGTTATGCCATACTGGGTCAGACCAAGGTCCATCAAGCCCAGTATCTTGTTTCCAACAGTGGCCAATCTAGGTCATACGTACCTAGCAGTTTCCCCAAAAGACACAGGTTCCGCAATGCTTGTACTGGGTCAAGCATTGATATCCTGGGTCCCTTCTTAATAATGGTTTATGGACCTTTCCTCCAGGAATTTGTCCAAACCTTTTTAAACCCAGCTACACTAACAGCCTTTACTACATCCTCCGGTAACAAACTCCAGAGTTTGATTACACGTTGAGTGAAAAAATATTTTCTTTTATTAGTCTTAAATAGTTTACCCTGTAGCTTCATTGCATTTCCCCTAGTCTTTCTATATTCTGGTAACTTAAACAATCGATCTACGTTTACCCGTTCCACTCTGTTCATTAATTTATAGACTTCTATCATATTTCCTCTCAGCCGTCTCTTTTCCAGGTTAAAGAGCCCTAACCTTTTTAGCCTTTCTTCATAGGAGTATCCTTCCATCCCCTTTACCATTTTGGTGGCTCTTCTCTGAACCTTTTCTAATAACACTATATCCTTTTTAAGATACGGCGACCAGAATTGCACACAATATTCAAGGTGCGGTCTCACCATGGAACGATATAGAGGCATTATAATATCTTTTGTTTTATTTTCCATTCCTTTCCTTATGATACCTAGCATTCTATTTGCTCTCTTGGCCGCCCCTGCACACTGGGCCAAGGGTTTTAACATGTTATCCACAATGACGCCTAAATCTTTTTCCTGGGTTGGGGCTCCTAATGTGGAACCTTGCATCGTGTAACCATAGTTTGGGTTGTTCTTCCCTAGGTGCATAACTTTGCACTTGTCCACATTAAATTTCATCTGCCATTTTGATGCCTGGTCTTCCAATTTATCAAGATCTTCTTGCAATTTTCCACAATCCTCTTGGGTTGTAACAACTTTAAATAGTTTTGTGTCATCTGCAAATTTGATAATCTCACTCGTTATTACACTTTCCAGGTCATTTATGATTAACAGATTAGTAAGACAAGATCTTCCTTGTCTAATGCCATGTTGGCTGTCTCCCATTAGGCCATGACTATCTACATGCTGAGTAATTTTGTTCTTTATGATGGTTTCTACCATTTTTCCCGGTACTGACTTCAGGCTCACCGGTTTGTAGTTTCCCGGATCACCCCTGGAACCCTTTATAAAAATTGGTGTTGGCGATCCTCCAACCTTCAGGTATTACAGATGATTTTAATGAAAATTCACAGATTACTAATAGCAGGTCTGCAATCTCATATTTCAGTTCTTTCAACACCATCGGATGTATACCATCCGGCCCAGGTGGTCCCGATTCATACAGACAACCAGTTAGCGATGTTCTTTGTGAGCAAGCAGGGGGGCACAGGCTCATACCTCCTGTACTGGGAGGCTGTCCGCCTGTGGAAGTTCAGGGTGATTTATCTACCCAGCTAGCTCAACGGCCTGGTGGATCAACTCAGCCGGGTGCTTCAACCACATGAGTAGGCCCGTGGTGAATTGGATCTTTTAGGAGTAGGGCACTCTGGTGATGGACCTCTTTTGTCACAGTGTATAACACCCAGATGGCTCAGTTCTGCTCTTGGAGGCCAGCCAGCAACTGCCTGGCCTCGGACACCTTGCTCCTCCACTGGGGGGGAGGGCATGCTCTATGCAAAGCCCCCCAATACTACTTATGGCGACATCCTGAAGCTTCAGGCCAGCAAGGGATCGATGATCCTCATCGCCCTCTACTGGCCTCGACAGCTGTGGTTCCCACTGCTGCTGTAGCTTTCGCAAAGGAACCTCTTCACCTGGGCTTCACCCCCAGACCTCATCTCACAGGAGGGCGGAATCTTGCTGCACCTCAGTGTGCTCGTTGGCTATCGTGGCATGAATGCTGAGCAGGTAGTCCTCTTCTAGCTCAGTCTTCCAGAGGGCGTCACAAACATCCTCCTGGCATCCCGCAAGGATTCGATGTGCAAGGCCTATGCATTAAAGTGGAGGTTTGCCATCTGGTGCACAGGCAGGGTGCTGGATCTCTTCTCCTGCGCCATGGACCAGCTGCTGGAGTACCTTCTGCACCTCTCTGACTCCAGGCTAAAGTCCAATTCAGTGCGGGTTCACTTCAGCGCAATAGGAAGATACCATCACAGCTCCGTGGCAAGCTTATCTCGGCTCAGCCTCTTGTGTTGCTCGATTCATGAGGGGTCTGCTCCCCTCAAAGCACCCACTCAAGCTCCTGACAGTGGCTTGGGATCTCAATGTAGTACTCGCCCAGCTGATGCGGGCCCCATTTGAGCCACAGGACCCATGCCCTCTGAAATTCCTGACCTGCGGATGGCAGGAAGATTTGCAACAGAGAGATCTTCAAAAATTATAAGGATGGTCTAATGCTTGACAGTTAAGATATGACGTGGCATTTTAAAAAGTAGCATTTTAGAAAGGATGTCCTAATCAAAGTGAGGACATTCAGGGCAGAACATGCCAAGGAATGTCAAGGATGTCTTTGTCTCTGCACAAGTTTAGTAGCATAGATGTCCCTGGCTTGGACGTTCACGCCAGCAGCCACATTGATATCTTCCTCAGGAAAGAGTGGGACGGGAATGTCCATTTCATGTAAGCTAGCATAAGGGGGATGTCCAGCAACATAGCAAAATGAAAACATGAGCCTCATTCCTTGTTAGTATGCATTTTCACCATGGAAAATATAGGGGACATGAGCGGATCTCTTTCTCTACACCCTCCAGATGTATCTGACAAAAAAAGTACTGTTCTGATGCCTATTCGTGCCTTGAGCAGCTACAAGCTTGGACGTGGCACAGGATGTCCAAGTACTGGGAACACTCCAGACATGCCTACTCCACACCCCCGTTCAGACTTGGATATCTTTGCCCTGGGAACGTTCACAGAGCTAGCTTCTAGAATGGCTCTGAGGACAGCTCCATGCTTTGGACATCTCCATGCACATTTTCAGATGTACAAAGCATGAATAGGGCTTCTAAAATAACCCCCTTAATGCCAAGAAACATATCAACTATAATAGTCCCATTTTTTCCTTAAAAGATCTTCTGTGTATGTCCCATGCTTTTTTGAATTCAGATACTGTCATTGTCTCCACTACCTATATATATATATATATATATATATATATACCGTGTTTCCCCGAAAATAAGACCGGCTCTTATATTTATTTTTGCTCCAAAAATAGCACTAGGGCTTATTTTCGGGGTAGGGCTTATTTTTTTACTGATACCGGTAGCACTTGCTGATTGGCTGCCATCTCCTGACAGTCAGCCAATCAGTGAAGTGTTACCACAGAGCGCACAGGGAAGCAGTGGATGCGGGCAGCGACAGCCCCTTGGAGAGAAGGAAGAGGCCCGCAGCGCAGAGACAGCACCGGCAGCTGATCGGCGTCGGGGAGTGGAGCAGGAGGAAAGCTCCTCCCTGGTGGGGAAAGAAATTAAAGATGCGATTAGATTTAGGAGTCAAGCGACGCAAAGCGGTCAAAATGGGAGAACTCCGTTCAGCTCAAATATAAAAACAGACATACCGGTAGCAGCCAACACTGCATTCATTTCACTGGCTGTAAGGCAGGGAGGACACAACAGTGGCTTTGAAAGTAGGGGCGCTGCACAACCTCTTTCAGTATTCTCGTGCACGCTGAGAAATTCTTAAATGAAGCACTCGCATAATCCGTATCATTGGCCATAGACAAGACGCCCACCTTCTTCTTCCGGCTCCCCCTGGGCTCTGGGCGCAGCACAGCACCGGCAGCTGATCGGCATCGGGGAGTGGAGCAGGAGGAAAGCTCCTCCCCGGTGGGGGGACCCCCCCCCCCCCCAGGTACCGAATGTGTCAGTCTGTCGATGATCTGCACTAGGTCTTAGTTTCAGGGTAGGGCTTATATTACAGAAATCACAGGAAAACGTGCTAGGACTTATTTTTGGGGTAGGTCTTATTTCGGGGAAACACGGTATATATATATATATATATATATTACTCCTGAATCTATCCCCTTTCATCCTCATCCTATGTCCTCTCATAGCATTCAATCGAAAGAAGCTCTCCTCTTGTGCATTTATGTCTCTATCATATCTCCTCTATCCCACCTTTCCTCTAACGTATGCATATTAAGATCTTTAAATCAGCTCATTTTTTAGCATTATATCTCATCTGCCAAATTCTCGATCATTCTATCCCTCCTCATGTTAGCTACTCCTTCCTGAGTGTCTACTCTATTGCAGATTTTGGTATCGTCTACAAACAGCAAACCTTACCTGACAGCCCTTCTGCAATATCACTAACAAAGATGTTAAAATGACAGATCCCTGCAGCACACCACTGGTAACTTCCTTCTCCTCAGAGTGAACTCTACTTACCTGTACCCTTTGTCGCTTCCCACTCAACCAATTTCTAACCCAGTCAGTCACTTTAGAATCCAACTCTAGGGTGCTCAGTTTGTTTATACCTGTGCGGAACAGTGTCAAAGACTTTACTGAAATCTAAGTACACCACATTTAGGGCTCTCCCTCGGTCCAACTCCCTGCTTATCCATTCAAAGAAATCAATCAGATTTGTCTGACAAGACCTGCCTCTGGTAAACCCATTCTGCCTCAGATCCTGCAATCCATTGGATTCCAAGTGATATCGGGGTGCAAAAATCCTAAAGAGCAGTATGCAATAAGGGGTGAGTGGAGGATGTGCACAGACCAGGAGAGAGAGACCTCAGGGTGATAATAGTATCTGAAGACCTCAATGTTGCAGAACATTCTCCATGGACAAGCAGAAATGAAGTCCTCACATATGGGTGAAGCCACTGATGGAGCCCCATGTGTGAACATTCCCCAGCTTCTATTAGAAGCTTTTGGGAAGCTCCTGTGTGCCTGTCTTCCTGCCTGCCATGGCGTAATCTTCTCCAGTCTTTGTTTTCTACAGAGTCCTACAAACATGCATCAGTTGTCTGCTGGCAAATGTTTTTCTTTTTTTCCCCTTCGGGGGTCCTTTTTATTCTTGTTTTACTGTTCTGGCTGCTGTCAGTAGTGTTGGGCCCTTCGATCGTGATTCCACCATTGGTTCTGGTGTTTTTTCAGTAACTTTTCTTTTCTTGTATTTTTTTTCCATGGCCCAGCTGGTTACCATAGAGCCGTTTGATCTTGCCATGGCCATCTTCCCAGACATGTCCCAGAAACTGACCAGTGGGTTCAAGAAATGCACCAAATGTGCAAGGACCATCTCGGTCACCGACAAGCACAATTGGCGCCTCCAGTGTCTAGGTCCTGATCATCAGCCCTCTTCTTGCAATTTGTTCTTGTAGATGACAAGGAGAAGCATGAAGGGTCAGGAGAAGAAAAGAGAATTCCTCTTTGACATGGATCAGATGCAGCATCTTTGGCAACAGCATCGGTCTTGATGGCTCCCCTAGGATCTGCTGAAGGTGCATCGATGAGAGGTTCCCAGGCTCATTCAGAGCCAAGTGCCCTAGGGCCTGAGAGCATCAGCCATCAGTCAGTCACCACATGGAGACTCCAATAATGTCAAAGAGGGACCCTTCCGAGCACCGAGCAAAACCCCATGTGCACTGGCATCACAGCCCTGCCTAACGCGATATCAAGAGTGATGGCCATGAATGGCAGCCAAGGTGCCCCGGAAGGAGGAATCAACCTCCAGAGCTTTGGAGGGGCACCGGCCATCTCCTGACAATGGTGGCCATGTCAGTACCCCTGTGGGGTTGCTGGAGACATTGATCAAAGCTGCTGAGGCCCCAAGGTCTTTGGAATTGGCAGCCATGGAGGAATGCCTTCAGGTAGTTGAGGCCAGCATTGCATCTATGCTGGAGCAACAGCTGGCTAGTTTTTCGTTGCCCAGGGCATCATCATTGACTGTTGTGCAGCTGATCCTTGAAATGCATGCTCTGCCTGTGGAGGCATCAACATTGGTTACCGATCTGAAATTGGAGAACTTGTTGGAGGCTGGGTCCCTTGAGATTCCGTCAGACCCTTTCCCTCTGCAAAAATGGCGGAGGACTTCATGAGGGATACAGCCAAGGCCATTCCATTTTCACTGGAGACGGAGGATGAGCCCAGGGTGAAGGAGATGGAGATCCTACAGTACTCTTCAGTTCCTAAGGAAGCAGTGCCAGTGCCAGTACACTGTATTCTACAAAGGCTGCAAATGAGAATGTGGGAGAACCTCCTCATCATGCCCTTGGTTAATAGGAGGTTGGACCCAATGTACTGGGCTCAAAAGGTAGAGGAGCAGCCTAATGGTTAGAGCACTGGCTTGGGAACCAAGAGACCAGGGTTTGACTCCCACTAGCACTCCTTGGGCAAGTCGCTTAACCCTCCATTGCCTCAGAAGGATCCAAGTTCAATGTCCCTATTTAATGTACATTACCAAGTTTAAGTTACAATTTAAACTGCTTTGATTAAATGATAAAGTGGTATAAAAACTGTTAAATGAATTAATTAATTAAAAAAGGCTCTAGACTTCAAGAATCCTCAGCTTCCACACCACTCCTTAGTAGTGGAGTCCACCCAAGAGGATTAAGAGCACCAAGACTCATTCCTTGAGACCTCTGGATACGGAGGCTTGGACAATGAACACCTTTGTCAGGAGGTGCTTACAGAGCTCCATGCTTTTGGCTTTACATGAGCATGTTCCTGAAGGACATCATGCATGATCTTGCCGACTTCTGTCCGTTCCTCCCTCCCGAGAAACTGGAGCATTATCACACCTTGGTAGGCCATGGCAAGGACTGCTCGAAGTTCCTGGTGAGGGTGGAGCCTGCTGGCTCACTTGGCTTCAGTCATCCGACCTAGAGCAGTCAGTGCAAAATAAGCTTGCGGACGTGCCATGTCAGGGAAAGAACCTCTTTGGAGAACAGGTGGAGGAGAAAGCTGGCATTATAAAGAAGCAGCACAGCACCCTCATCAGGCTTTTGAGACGCTTGTCCAATCTCTATCGCTGGAAGTATCAGGCCAAAAGAAGGCCTACGACCCATGTAAGCACAGATACTTTCCTGGTCCTCAAGCATCCCAGAAAAAGTCTCAGGTTCCTCGCCTGCAACATCGGGAGAAGCCCCAAGAGGCCCAGTCTGCCCCGCAACCCAAGCTGGTGGTGGGGTTTTGAGTGGTTCCTTCAGAATATAGCCAATCGGCTGATCGTTGCAGAGAGGAACCCTTCGGTAGAGGGACAGCTCAGTCTCTTTGCTCCCAGGTGGTTCATCAGCACTTCGGATGTGTTGGTGCTACAAATAGTCCAAAGCGGCTACATGTTGCACTTCACCAAGCTGCTGCTTCCTTTCCCCTTGAGGGTGTTCCCCCTCGACCCTCTGTAATCTAAACCTCCTTCATGGGGAAATCTCCACCCTTCTGGCCGATCTCGCCATCAAGCCTGTGTCTCAGGAGCAAGTGAGATGAGGATTTTACTCCATGTACTTTCTGGTCCCCAAGAAGATGGGAGTGTTTGTTTATTAAAAATTTGATATACCGCTCAGGCCAAAAGGCATTAGAGCGGTTTACAATACTATATCATTTGAGGAAATAGGAAAAGAATGCCATTTATGAGATAGGACAGAATAGAGGACAGAAACAGTCAAACAGATAAGAGGAAGAGAAGAACAAGGAACAGCAAGTTACCACAATATATAAGCATGACAAACCATCCTGGACTTCAGAGACCTCAACACCTTCCTGGTGCAAGAAAAGTTCAAAGATGGTTTCTCTAGAGACTTTGCTCCCTTATTTTCAGAAAGATGATTGGCTATGCGTCCTGGATCTAAAGGATGCATATACCCGCATACCGATCCATCCTGCCTACAGGAAATTTCTCAGATTTGTTCTGGGAGTACAACACTTTCAGTACCGGGTGTTATTCTTTGGATTGGCCTCGGCACCCCATGTCTTCACAAAGTGCCTCACAATGGTAGCGGCCTACCTCAGAACACTAGGGGGTTTTGTCTCCCTTATTTGGATGACTGACTCATAAAAAGCACCATTCTGGACGGAGTCCGGCACTTAACACAGTTGACAATCCAGGTGCTGGTACTGTTGGGTTTCATTGTTAATTACCCAAAGTTCCATCTTCAGCCCAACTTGGGCAAAGGCCTTTCTCCTGCTGAACTGACTCCAGAAATTGACAGCTTTCGTCCGCAGTACCCAAAGATGTCAGCAGACAATGCCTCACAGGATGCTGACCATGCTTAGCCACATGGCCTCTACAGTGCACATCACTCTCCTGGCTTATCTGTTGATAAGACAAGTTCAGTGGACACTGAGTACTCAGTGGAAGCAGGCCACTGGCTGCCTCTGGGACCAGGTGGCGGTCACCGTACCCCTTGTCCAATCACTGCATTAGTGGTTGGATCCTCAGAATCTACTCAGCAGCCTCCTTTTTCAGAAGGCGCAACCGCAGAAGACACTGACGCATCCAAGTTGAGTTAGGGGGCACATCTAGATGGCCTCCACACTTAGGGCATCTAGTCTGAACAGGAAAGCCTGAACCAGATCAATTTCTTGGAGCTACGAACCATAGCAAATGCCCTCAGGGCTTTCCGAGATTGCCTGGCCATTCAGGTTGTTCTGATTCAGATTCACAAGCAGGTCACAATGTATTACGTAAACAAGCAAGGGGGGATGGGGTTGTATCTCCTATGCTGGCAGTTTAAAAAAAAGGCAGAAAGGAGCAGGTGACACACCACACAGTGGAACTATCATATTGGACTTTATTGGAGTGTCTAGAGGTCCATCCCTACACATGCATGTTTTGGCAACAAGGCCTTCATCAGGGGCTCAGGACCTCAATTAAAAACCTTTCTGCCTATTGCCTTGTAAGCCATTCCTTCCCCTCCCTCTGATATATCCTTGCCCCCCTCTTTAGTAATAACTTGCTCTTCCTGACAGCTCCCTCCATATCCCCTACCAATGCATACTGCGGGGGTGGTCAACTCCGGTCCTAATACACTACCATCCAGCCTGGTTTCCATGATGTCCTTAATGAATATTCTTGGGATATATTTGCATACAATCGGAGGCAGTGGATGCAAATATATCTGATGAATATTCATTAGGGACTTCAGGCTGGATTGTGGTGCACCAGGTCCGGAGTTGGCCACCCCTGGGGATCCCTAGCAACGTCTGAATCTTGTTTGCCACTTGGCCTCCCCTTAAAAACCTCCAAGTTATATTTCCCCTGTTCCATGTATATTTCCTGGTTTAAGTTATAATGTAAACCGCTTTGAATATATGATAAGGCGGTATAAAAAATGTGTTAAATAAATAAATAAATAGCACATACAACATTACATACAAGGATACAGAACATAATGACACAAACAGAGAGGCATACATGTCATCTATACAAAATAAAACAAATAGAACCATAGGAAGCATAAGGAACATTAAAAAATATATGTAAAAAAATGAAAAAAATATGTTAAACGCTATAAATTCTAAAAGCTAATATGAAAAAGAGTTACAATATTAAATACAAGGTTACTTTATTAAAGTAAAAAGGAATGTAAAACATAATTTAAACTAATAAATGTAATAAATAAGCGAGACAATCTTGTTAAAAGAGAAGTATAGGTATACTAAGACCATAAAAATGTAAAAATATAAGCAAACATATACTTCCAGAGGACATAATAAAAACATTGTACAGTGATACAGAAGTAATAGTAGTAAAGCCATGTTATCACCAACATAGAGTCAGGATCCTATGTAATACAGAAACCACTTACTTGGAGGTTAAAGTCACTCTTTAAAGGACACTACATGTCTATATAGAGGCCAGAAAGGCAATCACTCTGATTAAAGAGATAAAAGGGAGAAGTAAACACATGGTAGTGTGAGCTTGTAAAATATCACTGGCAAATTGTCTACATATGTCCTGTCTGAGGAAGGGGAAGGAAAGGGAAAACTAACCTGAAAGCATGTAAAAAATACAGGAATACATAGAAGAAGTAAATATATAAAAAGGCGGAAAGAGGACAATGATGGCATGGGGTGAACAGGACAGAGGTACTTCACAGACGCATATTGGAGATTGCAGTCATATAGGTGGGGGTCTACTGTTATAGTACCAAGTCGTGGAAACATTACATAACCAGAACACTCAGAAGAGTTCTGTAGGATGTGACAACCCATGAGAAACCAGGTTCATTCTAAATTTAGACTATACCATATCTAAATAAGTGGCCTGGCTGGGCAAATTGGCAAGGAATGGTAATTAAGGTACATAAGTAGCAATGAATAGTGATCCATTCTCATAATAAAACTGGTGCAAAGAAGGAAGAACCTTTAGTGTGGTGAGACGGGACATTGAGGACTGTCATACAGCGACATACGATAATACGGGGGTTATACAAGTAAAAAGTAAAAAGACAGAAATGCAGGCATCTAAATCAAAATGGAACAAAAACTAAGCATTCATAAACCATACCTTTTGTAGTCCAGCAACCCGGACCTGAGCAGCGCATCAATACAACTGCTAGCAGGTAAACATTCAGTGAAATGAAAGGGCCCGGAGGTAGGCGACCATTTAAAACTCATGCATCCCCGCCAAAACTAAAGCATCTGGTCATCATGGTGATGTTGGAAGGGCAACAACCGTGTATGAAATAGTATGGATAAAAGGGTTAAAACAAGTAAAGTTAAGACTAAAAATGCTGAAAAAGTGGAAGTACACAAAAAGAGTTAAAAACAAAACCTAGGAATTTTGGTTGTTGTATTAGAATAAAAATAAAACACACAAAAAATAAAATAAAGAATAGAAAAGGTAAAAAGGGGGGCAATAGCTGTCCCCTTATGTATGTAAAGTGTAATGTTTGAGAAGCAAAGATAAACAGGAAAACTCCACTCGATAGACCCAAAAATCCTGATGAGTTATTGTGAATAAAAAGCATGCTGAAATGATGTTGACAGTAGGATCTCATAGACAATGTCTACCTCAAATGGGAATAAAACCTTGCGCATAAAAGCTGGAGGAGCCTAAAATGAGCCTATTAAAAAAACATAAATAATGCGATCACGCCCAGGATGTCTCTAAGAACAGTATTATGTGAGAGAATATTGAAACACGTAATCCAGACTAAAGAAGAGGGACGGGGAAGGGGTACCAGTGAGCAACAATGAAGCCATGAGACAGCAATGGGGGACTCAAAATGATAAAAGCCGTCACTATTGTCAAAAAGATAAAAAAATCAGAAATCAGTAAGTTAAAACTTTAAAACATAAACATCCTAAAAAAGGAGACTAAAATACCTGGCAGTTACATAAGAATCGTGCATGACCCACAGTACTGTGATTAGGCGTGGCTGTAGCATCAATAGATGAAATAAAAATATGACCAGTTAAAACATTAAAATATAAAAAGATGTGGATAATAAAAAATAGCTAGAAATATATGTAGCATATAATGACTGTACATGAGCCATATTGTCATAGATGGAAGTGGCAGTAGCACAAGGCTGGCCAAGGAGAAAGGTAAAAGGATAAAAAAGAAAAAATATAAAAGGTAAAAAAGTAGAAAGTAAAGAATAAGGAGTAAAAAAAATAAAAGATATAATAAGAAAAGTAAAAAGGGTTGGGTAGCAAAGTAAAAATAAAATCCATAGATGCTGGGGAGCGTTCCCATGTGGGGCTCCATCGGTAAAATCACTGATACAGGAAGATTTATTTCTGCTGTCCATGGAGAACACCTACTACAGGTAACTACATTTTACTGAGGGAACTGGACCAATTTCATATACCATAAGGATACCTGATGAACTATTTGGTGCCTCAAGCCAGAGTTACAATCGAAGCACTCTGTGATTTCTGTCCATACACAGGTTCCTTCATCACTGCCTGTTCCAGAGCTATCTGAACCTGTGGAACCATCAGAGTAGCACACCTGTCAACATACCTATTAAATCACATCTGTTGAAAATTGTGTTGTTGTCATTGCTGATACATATGATTGTGCCCCACCAGAATGTATCACAAGGCTGCAGTATTTTTTAGTTTGACTCTAATATCTGAAAAACTATGCCACTTAGGAGAGAAGGGTACTTTATTTATTTACATTCTCTTATATACCATGCTATTCTGCATCAGTGTGGTTTACATTGAACAAACTGAAATTACATTGAACAGGGCATTATAACTTGGAGATAACTATTTTACAGGGAACATGAGCTATGGAGGGTTAAGTGGTTTGCCCAAGACCACAAGGAGCACCTGTGGGACTAGAAACCCCAGTCCTTCTGGCCCAAGGTTGCTGTCCTCTAGTGAGATTTGAACCACTGACCTTCTGGCCTGAAGTACCTTGCCCCAACCACTAGGCCACTCCTCCACTCCACTGCTTTGTAGTCATCCTAATATGTATTTGTCAACCCTAGATGCCAGATAGCTACTGAGTATATTCTAGCTGAGAGTGCACCATATCTTACATATATTACAGCAGCTCTCTATCTTGTCCCTCTGTACTCTAATCTGTATACAGTGTGTGCCAATCTAAGCTACTCAGTAACTCACCTACACTACCTTTTATTCTCTCCCTCTTTGCGATGGAGTAGTAGCCTATTGGTCAGGCCAGCACTCTGGAGCTGGAAAGGCTGGGGTTCAAATCCCACTGATGCTTTTCATGGCCTTTGGCAAACCACTTAAGCTTCCATTGCCTCAGGTACAGACTTAGATTGTAAGCCCTGTGGGAAAAGGGAAATGCCTCTTATACCTGACGAGCCTCTACTGGAAAGCTATGAGCAAAATGCTAATAATAAGCAAATAAAATATGGGCAGTGGTGTAAATTCTACTCCAGCAGTCCCTGCATTGGGACCTTGGGAAGGAAGGGGCCCACTCAGAGCCATTTTCGTATCTTCTGAGGTGGATCCCCCTGCTTTAGGAGTCCTTTCGGATATTTTGCTTGGGGGGGCCCTGTATTTGAAGGTCTGCTACTGGCCCTGGGTGATGGGCTACAGAGGAACTGCTATTGTCCGTGCAAGGTCTCAGCCGAACCCAGAGACTCTGAGAATGCAAGCAACGGCGTCTGGAGGTAGCTCACGTTAGCTCGGCATAGGCTGATTCCATCATGTTGGCAGCACTCATCGAGTTGCTGCAGCTGCTTCAATGCGTCTTGCCCAGTGGGAGAGTCACCATTACGTAAAGCAAGAATGGAAACTGATATAGAAAATCATGTACAGTAGCTAGATATAAACGATTCATGCAAACAGCAGCAGCAGCAGTCACTTCTGTGGAATTCTTTACTGTATACAAAATGTAAAAAATGCAATTCTTGGCAAGAATCTTTTGTGGAATTATGCAGCCAGCGTGCTGAGCTATAGACCGCATTTAAATTGACTCCCACACTCCCACAATTAAAAAGAGATTAAAGCCTTGTGAAAGTAAGTGAATGGAACAGGAGTGTTCTTTAATATAGGACAGACGATCTTCCCACCTCCTCGCATCTATCTGCCAGTCTCATTGAGCTTGGCACAGTGCCCTGGTGGAAAGGCCCCCCCCCCCCTCCGACAAGGGAGTAGGATTTAAGGAGTTCAAGTAGCAGGCACTTCAGAGCTCAGTGCGTGACTTCATCGGCAGCCTGATGTTCAATAGCACTGCTTCCATGCTTCAGTGCAGCGTCCACATCTGAATATAATTCCCGATAGATGAGATGATTGGAGTCTTCTTCCAAGGGGACTTCCTGTTCACAGTCCCTGTCACAGGGACAGCTAATCCTCATAAAGAAGACAAAACAAATGGTCTTGTAGCACTGCCGCTGTCACGCAGGAGACCTGGATTTAAGTGCCAAGCCTGATTGGTGCATCTTGGATGGATGATGGCAAAAAGATACTCTTGGCATTCCTTTTTGAATTTTGATGTTGTAAACCGCTCTGATGTCATAAAGGGCGGTATAAAAAGTGTGTGAATAAAGATAAAGATGAAGTAACCCCAGCCATCCTTCAAAAAAGACGTCAACTAACTAGGTGGTTAAGCTAATTCGGTATTCTATTCTTTGTTTAACTATTAATCAAGACATAAAGTGTGCAGTACGTTTGTTAAGTAAGGCCCAGGTTCGCTAAAGTGTGTTACCAGTTTACAGTGTGCTGATACCATTAATATATATTAGTAGTAAATGGGACCTGTGATATGTAACACTAACACATAACATTAACGAGTGTTAGCTTAGTAGCCTTTTTTAGTAAATCTAGCTCTTATATGTTATGAAAAATCGGTTTTTGCTAAAGCTTTCCAGGGGGGGGGGGGATATTTAAAGGCATTTACAGGGTTTGCAGACCTGCAAACCGTGTAAATGTCAGTTAACAGGATAGGGTAAGTGCCGCTGGATATCCCCGGTGCTATGCGGTTAGCATGGGGGCATGTCGAGGGTGTTCTGGAGCGGAGCGGAGGCAGTACCTGTCACTAACTGGGCAGTGGTGATATTGATCCGCTGTCCAGTTTATGTCCCACAGGTAAAATCAGGCATGGCAAATGCTAGCTTAACTTTACCCACAGGAGCTAACCGGGCAGAGGCTCAATATCGCCACTTCCCAGTTAGCTTCTAGGTTGTGCGACTACCAGATATTCAACGGCAGTGGCTGGATATGGCCCCGACATTGAATATCCAGGGTTAGTATTCAGCAGTGATGACTATGTACTTTATAAGCATTAGCCATCGCTGCTGAATATCCCCCCTCCATTTTTCCATATTTTTTTCCACATAGCAACTAATCCACTCATGTGATGATTTTGGTTGCATTTCATCTGTTATATCTTTTTCTTTTTTTTTTTTTACTTTAGAATCAAAAGCTATTACGTCTTGTTGGGGTAAAGTAATAGTGAACCTCTGCGGAGAATTGGAAAAGGGATCGGAGGAGAAAACACGGCTACTAGGGACGCTCAATTGCAGCCATGGACTTACACAAGCTGCTAGAAAGTGCTGAGGGGAGCTGGAATATGGAAAAGATGGAATTGCTCGAGCGATTTGACAGTGAAAGAAAAGAATGGGAATGTCAGTGGAAGGTTATGCAGAGGAAAATTGAAGAGGTAGTTTTGTTGACAATCTCTTTCCGTTACAGAAAGCTTCTCTTAGAGCAGTAGGCACACAGTAGTACATGAAAATGATTGGTTAATCTTTCAAACAACACAAACACAAGAGGAGACTATGAAGTTAAGGACCCGCAGATTGAAAACAAATTATAGAAGGGTTTTTTCACACAGTGTATAATTGAGCTGTGGAATCTGTTGCTGGAGGATTTTGTCAATTCGACCAACATAGTGGGTTTCCAAAGAGAGTTAGACTAGTTTCTGGAGGAGAAGTCCATAAAAAAATTATTTGCCAGGGAGACTTGGCAGTCATCGCTAAGCTATAGGATGTAGATCTACATTTTGGGATCTGATGGATACTTCAGACCCAGACTGGAGACAGGATGCCTGACTTGATTGACCTTCTTCTGACTCAGCATGGTCTTCTCAAACCTGGCAATCATTTGGTTAGGATCAAACTAGGCGGTCACCTAGGGTGCAGGCCCCAGTGGGCTGCATTGCCCCCCCCCCCCTCGTTCTCACAGCAAAGCGGCAGCTCGTTGCCACCCGGCCCGAAATGCCTCACACCCTCCCGGCATTCATCTTCTCACCTGGGAGAGGGAAGGCGGCACGGCTATGCCTCCACTGCGTCAGGCTTTAAAGTACTTGTGCCAGTGCACTCACAGCCTGCCACTCTGCCCCCCTTTGACACAACTCCCTGCTGCTCTTGCCCCATCCAACAGGAAATTGCATTGGAAGGGAGCAGGAGCGGCAGGCCGTGAGCGCACTGGCACAAGTACTTTAAAGCCTGACGCAGGGGAGGCATCACAGTGCCACCCCCCTCCCCCAGGTGAGAAGATGGATGCCGGGAGGGGGGGTGGCATGGCAGGCCAGGCAGCGCCGCAATCTTTGGGGGCAGCATGAAGGGTCTGCCTAGGGCAGCAGAAACCCTCGGGCCGGCCCTGATTAGGATTTGTATAGCCAAACAAAGTTTGATTGGTTGGTGGATTTCTCAAAAGTTTCCTGATTTTCATCCACATATTCTTCCACATATTCATTTTAAATATGTGCCTTGTATTTATGTGAGGACTTCTATTGTACACACATTAATTAATGTGTATACACTCATAGAAATAATTTGCACTCGCCGAAGATTTTAAGGTGCCCATACAACCCTATTGGTCTCCAACAAGTAAAAGTGCCACCCAAATCAGTTTTATGGCCACGAGCTGCCAGATATCTACCATTGGCTTTTTGCCACCCTGGGCATAAGCTTTTACGTCGCCCCTTCACTTATTTTTCATTGAGATGTTGGTATGATAACATCTTCCTAACCAAAGACCCATGCTGAAGGCACAGCCAGAGCTGACTGAGCAGTCAGTAGAGGTGATGAAGGAGATTAATCTCAGGGGGAAGCATAAACCCAACGAAAAGCAAAATGGGAGAGTACGTTACTCTGTAGTGCTGGTTAAAAATAAAACAGCAATCGGCTATATTCCAGGAACCATTCCATTGGCATGATAGTTGTTTAAATTCTAAGGGCCCAGTATTCAAAGGGATTAACACGGTTAGCTTCAGTGGCACTAACACGGTTAGCAATTCAGCAGATTGAAAGGGAAGTTATAATTCCACCTCTCCGTAGTTATTTCACCACTCAATAGAACACTGTATAACATCAAGCTTTGCATGGCTCTGTCCCTGCCTGTCAATCAATTTACATCTCATATCAAACTCCTGTGCACAGCATCAGCCATTTTCCGCCATGCTTTTTTGTTTCCTTAGCACATTTGTCATTTTTTCCTACTGTCCCCTGCCTCTGGGATGCACTCCTCCCCCTCCCCCCACAGTACGCAGTCTCCTCTTTGTCACCAACGTCCGGGAAGCTTTTCACTTTCATCCCAATGCTTATCCTCTCCTCTGTGATTTATGCATGACTCCTGCCACTACTCACCCCCTTCACAGCTGTATGTGCGTGTCTCTCACTTTCGTTTTTGGGTTGAAGGAGCTTCCTTACTGTTGATCAACCCACTGTCTTTAAGAAAAACATTATTTTCTTGAAATTTAAGCCTGCCATTCCTGCATAGAGGGACAGTCATCTAAACATCGCTAGCTAGAGCTGAAAATTTGCTCTACTTGGCTAAGACATCCATCCTGCCACCCAGAAATCCTAACCCAATTAGTCTTCCGGGAACATGTACATTTTGAGCAGCTAAATATAGCTACCTAGTGAAGACGAGCAGTTATATTTAGCCACCCTGCAGAGGAAACATTTCAAAGCCCTGGTCTAGCCAATGACTCTCAATCTTTGTGAAAGTCTACCGACGTGTGACTTGTGTCAAATGGTTTTTGGTCCCCTTTGTCGACATAGATGTTTTTACCTTTGAGAGGACTGTGGATACTTTTGGTGCTATATTATAATAACAGGATAGTTGTGACACCTTGCCACCCACTTCTTCAAATGACTGTCCTGGGAGGAAAGCAGCTGTCATAGAATGCATAGCACAGGAAAATTCTTTCAGCAGCTCACCTTAGAGTAGTTTATGGTGGTGTCAATCTCATATGTAAGAGAAAGCCTTTTTTTAATTAAACAGAGAAAATAAAATTTGTAAGGCATGCACTGCATTAACATGCTTTCAATGCCAAGCTCCTGCTTGGCCGTCCCACCTAGGTGGCTGTTATAAAATTACCCCCACATGTGCACTAAAGGGACAAAAAGAAACATTTTTTTTTGTTTTGATCAGAATGACACAAAACATAGTAACATGGTGTGTTTACAAACAAAAGCACCTCCCGTTCAAAGAATCCATTTGTTTTAAGTGCAACTGCTATATATGAAAGTCCTGATATTCAGTAGAGGCAGCTAGCATGATTATAGCACCTAGCCGTCCCCGCTGAACACAGAATCTGGTTCTTCAAAGCTGGGGCTATATCCAGCCACCGGTATTGAATATTCGTGTCAGCGGTACAGCCCGGAAGCCAAACAGGCAACTGCTATATATGAAAGTCCTGATATTCAGTAGAGGCAGCTAGCATGATTATAGCACCTAGCCGTCCCCGCTGAACACAGAATCTGGTTCTTCAAAGCTGGGGCTATATCCAGCCACCGGTATTGAATATTCGTGTCAGCGGTACAGCCCGGAAGCCAAACAGGCAACTGCTATATATGAAAGTCCTGATATTCAGTAGAGGCAGCTAGCATGATTATAGCACCTAGCCGTCCCCGCTGAACACAAAATCTGGTTCTTCAAAGCTGGGGCCATATCCAGCCATCGGTATTGAATATCCGTGTCAGCAGTACAGCCCGGAAGCTAAACAGGCAGCTGCTATATATGAAAGTCCTGATATTCAGTAGAGGCAGCTAGCATGATTATAGCACCTAGCCGTCCCCGCTGAACACAGAATCTGGTTCTTCAAAGCTGGGGCCATATCCAGCCACCGGTATTGAATATTCGTGTCAGCGGTACAGCCCGGAAGCTAAACAGGCAGCGTCGAAATCGAGTCGCTGCTCGGTTAGCTCCTGTGGATAAGAATAGGTCAGCTTTTCCCACACCTATCTTTACCCACAGGTCGCTAACCGGGCAGCAGCTCAATAGCGCCGCGGAGCAGCTAGTGACAGGGAACGCCCTTGGAATGCCCTGACACTAAGCAATTAGCATCAGGGCTTATAGTAGCGTTACCCGGGGATAGTCAGCTTGGATATCCCGCTTGGAGGCTTTTACATGGTTTACAGGTCTGTAAACCGTATAAATGCCTTTGAATATCGGGCTTGTTTGTGTCCTGTTGTTACTACCGTGTATTTCCCTGAACGAATATGTTTACTTAGGCAAATAAAAGATGGAAAGTCACCTTGTACCAGAGTACTGAATATGCAAACGCAGCGTATTGTTCCCTGTGTGCTCATTAACGGTGGTGGTGGTCCCTTCCCTGTTAATGCTCTTATTAATTGTTATTACTTGCAGCTTTATCAAGAAGTGAAATTAAGGAGGGAGAACAATGCATCTGAGGCTAACCTTACGGACTCACCGGCTGCTCAGAGATCCAAACTCAACAGAGCCAATGGCAGCACAGAGGCAGACAGTGGCTTGTTTGTTGAGTTAGAGCAGGAGTGGCACAAGAGTGTAACCAAGAGGAAAAATAGCGCATTGTCAATAGACCATCTGCTGACTGGCCACTGCGAGAAATTAGAAGATTGCCCTGACTTAAAAATACCTAAAAAAGAACACGGTGCCCTCAATGAAGTAAGTATTCTCTATTAGTGGTTCTCAGCCCAGGCCTTGGGACACCCCCAACCACTCAGGTTTTCAGAATATCCTCAATGAATATACATGAGATAGATTTGCATTCACTGCCTACATTGTATGCAGAGCTCTCTCCTGCATCCTGAAAACCTGAGGACTGGGTTGAGAACTTCAGTATGCATATGATACAGCCTTTTGTAGATTTGTGAAGTATTTCCACTTAGGTGTTAATGCAATAGGGTCTCTTTTTTTTCCTGAAGGCTCTTAAAGAAATTGCCAAAATTAGTGATGAATTAAGCAGCTACCAAGAAGAAATTAGAAAGAAATCAAATCACATTAGGTACGTATAATATAACATTTGCGCTCTATGTTAAATGGGTTAAAACATAAATGAACAATATGATCCTGATACAGACAGGCAATCACAGGTGCTAATGGGTGTTTTTTGACCAGTTAGGGACTAGTTTGGGGCCTTCAGATAAGGCCAGTTTAACCATTAGGCAGACGAGATGGTCACCAAAGCAACCAAGAGCATTTGCAGTCAAAGCTAAACACGAGGTGCAGACAGTCACAAAGGATCATTAGCATGTACATGTACTTGCAGGAACAGTGGACAGTTTTCATATAACCCTTTACTGAGGCAAACGGCTTTTAGAAATGCCTTCATTATATAACGCTATCTAAACAATTTTCAAAAATTGCACCTAGTTTATGCCAATCTTAGGCGCCTATCTGGCTTTATAAGATAGGCTTCCAGAATGCTGTTCAGTAGCTCACAAATGCTCTTGCACGGATTTATACCTCTTCTGAAGTGCGTGCAAATGTGTACATCTAATCTATGCATGCATCTGTGTATCTTATAAAATAGATGTGTACATCAAAATCTGTCCCGCTCCTCCCATATTATGCCCCCGGAACACCTACATGCAGCATATAAGTAGACGCAATCTTGCCAATGTGTATACAGTTTTTATAAGAGCCATTTGTGTGTGCAAAGATGCTTTACAGGGGTCATTTTTAAAGGATTTTTCATGAATTTACACCTTCATAGGTATTGAAAAAGCATTCTCCGCGGACAAGCAGCAAATAAGTCCTCATGTATAGGTGATGTCCCCAACAGCGCCCCGTATGGGAATGCTCCCCATTTTCCATTGGAAGCTTTTGGGAGGCTCCACCGTACATGCCGCCAGCCTTCCCACCTGCCGCGGTGCCATCTTATCTCCGGTCTTCCTTTTTCTGTGGAGCCCCTTGGATGTGTTCCAGCCATCGGTGGAAAAAGGTTGATTTTTTTCTAATCCATTTTGGGTTGTTTTTTGTTTTTTTCACTAGTCACCACCTCCCTGGCTGACACTGCTTGCTCGATCAGTTCTTTTGTTTTTCTTTTTCTCTTGCAAGTTTTGCTTCCCATGGCTGACAAAATTGAGCCATTTGATTTTGCCATGGCCATGTTCCCCAACATGTTTAAGCCAGCCAGCAGCTTTAAAAAGTGCACCAAGTATGCATGCACCATTTCAGCGACTGACAGTCACAACTGGTGCCTGCAGTGCCTTGGACCCCACCATCAGCTCGCCTCATGCAATCTGTGCCTGCAGATAACGAGGAAGGGCCTCAAGGGCTGGAAGAAACAGAGGGAGTTTCTATTCAGGCCATCGGACTCAGCATCCTCGGCCCTGGCATTGGCATCGTAAGAACATAAGATATGCCATACTGGGTCAGACCAAGGTTCATCAAGCCCAGTATCCTGTTTCCAACAGTGGCCAATCTAGGTCATACATACCTAGCAGTTTCCCCAAAAGACACAGGTTCTGCAATGCTTGTACTAGGTCAAACATTGATATCCTGGGTCCCTTCTTAATAATGGTTTATGGACCTTTCCTCCAGGAACTTGTCCAAACCTTTTTTAAACCCAGCTACACTAACAGCCTTTACTACATCCTCCGGTAACAAATTCCAGAGTTTGATTACACGTTGAGTGAAAATATATTTTCTTTTATTAGTCTTAAATAGTTTACCCTGTAGCTTCATTGCATGTCCCCTAGTCTTTCTATATTCTGATAATGTAAACAATCAATCTACGTTTACCCATTCCACTCCGTTCATTAATTTATAGACTTCTATCATATCTCCCCTCAGCTGTCTCTTTTCCAGGTTAAAGAGCCCTAACCTTTTTAGCCTTTCTTCATAGGAGTATCCTTCCATCCCCTTTACCATTTTGGTGGCTCTTCTATGAACCTTTTCTAATAATACTATATACTTTTTAAGATACGGCGACCAAGAATTGCACACAATATTCAAGGTGCGGTCTCACCATGGAACGATATAGAGGCATTATAATATCTTTTGTTTTATTTTCCATTCCTTTCCTTATGATACCTAGCATTCTATTTGCTCTCTTGGCTGCCACTGCACACTGGGCTGAGGGTTTTAACATGTTATCCACAATGGCGCCTATATCTTTTTCCTGGGTGGTGGTTCCTAATGTGGAACCTTGCATTGTGTAACCATAGTTTGGGTAAAGAGGAAGTGCAGGGGCTTGTCTGGGAGTTGAACCCAGGACCTCTTGTACCCTAAGTGAGAATCATACCCCTAGACCAACGAGCCCAGTGCATTGGCCTCATGGGCTCCACAAGAGACGGCAGCATCACATAGTGCCCGAGTGCACTTGGAGCCACAGGGCCACAGTGCCACCAAGCAGAGACTCTCCATTAATCTCCAGTCGGAGTTCAGGAAGGTCTGGCATCGACTCTGTTGACATCGAAGGGAGTGCCCGAGTACCAAACCAAGAGCCTTGTGCATCGGCACCAGAGTGCCTCTCGGCATGACATCGAGAGCAATGGCCAGGAGTGGCCTGCCAAGCTGCCCCGTCAGGAGGAGTCCACCCCCAGGGCCCTGGAGGATTGCCTGCTGTCTCCCGATGAGATCTCGTCATGGGTGCTGGAGTCAGCAGCCAAGATTGTTATCCCAGCTCCAGTGCTTTTGGAGATGGTGGCGCTGGAGGATTGCCTTTGAGCCCTTTATTTATTTATTTATAGTTTTTCTATACCGCACTATTTACCATCAGCGCGGTTCACAGGTAACAAAACTCGCACAGCAGGAAAAGCCACACTGCGTTTTACATTGAACAGGGTATTGAACATGGAACACAGGCAGTGATGGCCATGCAGCCAGTTGGCCTTCCAATGCTGTCAACATTGTCACTGCATTCCATCCAGCCTATCTTAAAGAATCATGCCCTCTCTGCCAAGGCAGGCATATCAGGTTGGCAGTCGGAATCGACATCGACTCCGATGGCCATCTCACGCTCCAGTATCTTTGGCTTCGATGCCCTGGTTTACCAGCACTCTCGCTCAGTGCACAATTGGTTCCACCAATGCTTGCCTTCTCCACCTGACCGAAGGCAGCATCGAGAGGAAGCTCAGCGCTATTTTGATTTCCTCTCAGAGTCAAGGGTTGGGAGACCAAGGAGGAATCGATGGTGTCCAAGCCAGGGTCTCAAGAACTGCCTTCGGACCCCTCTCCTCCATATGAGCATAAGAAGTTGCCTCCAGAGGACATGTCCTTCCAGGACTTCATAAGGGATATGGCCACGGCCATACCTTTCTCCCTCGAGACTAAGGATGAGCCAAGGGGGGAGGAGTTGGAGATCCTCCAGTACCCCTCAGCACCCAAGGAAGCAGTCATGGTGCCCGTGCACCGCATCCTGCAGAAACTGCTGCTGCAGATGTAGGAGACTCCTCTCAAATTGACAGACATCAGCCGGTGTCTGGACTCTATGTACCGAGTCCAGAAGGCCCCTGGCTTCGAGAAACCACAGCTGCCCCACAACTCCATTTTAATGGAATCGGCTATGAAGTGGATTAAGAGTACTCAGTGCCCCCAGGCAGGGGAGCCGGGACCTTCAATTCCAATGGTCGGAGATGTTTCTAGGGCTCCTTGCTGGTAGCCCAGATCCTCACCTACCAGCTTTAAATGAGCATGTTCCTTAAGGACATCATGATGGGCCTGGTCGAGTTTGGCTCCATCATCCCCGCAGAGTGCCTTCATGCCTTCTGTGCCCTGGTGGGCCATGGTAAGGACTTCTCTAAGAATATGGTCCGAGCCACCTATGATGTGGGGCATGCCATCTTGCTTGGCTCCAGTCATCGGACCTGAAACAGTGGGTCCATGACAAGCTGGCAGGTATGCCTTACCAAGGGGAGAACCTCTTCAGGAAACCTATGGAGGAAAGGGCAAGTGAGATTGAAAAAGAACATCTGACCCTCTCCAAGCTCTCATGGAAGATCACTGACCCTCGCAAAAGAAGCACCAGGGCAAGACACCTTTTTACCAGCACAAGCACCAGTACTATAAGAGTCCTCAGAGTGTGCAGCCTAAGGTGCAGGCCCCTTGCCAACAGTGACAGGAGAAACCCCAGAAGGCCCAACCAACCCCAAAGCCAAAGTCATGGGAGGGGTTTTGATGAGTTCCTCAGCAGCATAACCAATTTGCCAATGCCTGAAGAAGTGCTTTCAAGTGGGGGAGCGGCTCATTCACTTTGCACACAGGTGGCCTCTCATCACCTCAGATGCTTGGATCCTGGTTCCATGTGCAGGGTGCCTGCATGCTGAAACTCTTAGGAAACAAGTGGAGGAACTCAGAGAGGAGGTGGCGAGGCTCAGGAGCATTCAAGACACTGAGAAGTACATTGATGAGATGCTTCTTGCAGCAACCAAGCTCTCCAGCAGAGGAGAAGATGGGTGCCAACAGAATGTCAATGGTTGGACACAAGTCACCAGGGCCTGCAGAATCACCAATCCAACTTCTCCAGCCCTTGAATTGAAGAACCATTATGCAGCCCTGGAAGTGGAGGAGGTGAAAGCATCCCTGGAAAGGGAAGAACCAGAGCTCAAGTACCCCAAAGTTAAAGAATCAGTGACCACAAGGAAGCGAAGGGTAGTGGTGGTTGGAGACTCTCTTCTGAGGGGTATTGAGGCGTCCATCTGCCGACCAGACTTGATGTCCAGAGAGGTATGCTGTCTGCCTGGTGCCAAAATCCAAGATGTTACTGAGAGTTTGCCGAGACTCATCAAGCCCACTGACTATTACCCAATGTTGCTAATCCATGTTGGAACAAATGATACTGCCAGGTATCCCTCAGAACGTATCAAAAGCGACTTCATGGCTCTGAGACAGAGGGTGAAGCAGTTAGGTGCACAGGTGATGTTTTCTTCAATCCTCGCTGTTGAGGGTAAAGGCCAAGGCAGAGAGGCTCGCATCCTGGAGATGAATGCATGGCTGCGTGGATGGTGTCATCGATAGCATTTTGGTTTCCTAGACCATGGGATGCTGTTCCAAGGGTTGCAGAGCAGAGATGGCATCCATCTGTCCAAGAAAGGTCAACGCGTCTTCGGTAGTAGACTGGCTAATCTTCTGAAGAGGGCTTTAAACTAGATTCATTGGGGATGGGTGAAGAAAGCCCCCAGGTAAGTGAAAGCCCCCAGGTAAGTAATACATTAAATACTTTTATGGAAATGGTTAACAGGGGTAACATATGGAAAGCAGTGTTATAAATGCCCGTAGCATGGGAAGTAAGATCCCTGATGTTGAAGCTTTGGTGGGAGTGGCTGACTTGGATTTAGTGGCAGTTACAGAAACATGGTTCACAGAAAACCATGATTGGGATGTAACTATACCTGGCTATACTTTATTCAGAAAGGACAGGGTAGGAAGAAGGGGAGGAGGAGTGGCACTATATGTAAAAACTACTATTAAAGCTTTGGAATTACAGACCTTAAAAGGGAGAGGGGAGGCATTGTGGGTTAAATTAGAAAGAGGGAAAGAGAAATCTATTTGCATTGGTGTGATATACAGACCTCCCTCACAAGAGGAAGTGGTGAACAGAGAGTTAATTGAAGACATACGCAGCATTGCTAGGAAAGGGGAAGTGCTACTGATAGGGGATTTCAGTATGCCAGATGTTGATTGGCACATTCCTGCTGCAGTATTATCTAGAAGTAAGGAGATGCTGGATTCTCTACAGGGAGAACTATTCAGGCAATTGGTAACAGACCCCACACGTGAAGGGGCCATACTGGACTTGGTGCTTACTAATGTGAAAGCGTTTCTGATGTTGTAGTGGAAGATCATTTTGCATCCAGTGATCACCAGATGGTGTGGTTCAGTATTAGGACTAGGGCTGTTAGAATCCATTCAAAGATGAGGATCTTAGACTTTAGGAAGACTAACTTTGCCAAGATGGGCCAATACCTCAGGGAGTCGTTAGTGGGATGGGAACAGCTGGGGGATGTAGAAAAACAGTGGGCAAAACTGAAAAGGGATATTTTAAGGGCAACCAACCTTTTTGTTAAAATGGTAAATAAAGGTAAAAGGAAAAGAAGATCGCTATGGCTTTCGAAAGAAGGAGCTGAAAAAGTGAAGGAAAAGAGGGAGGCCTTCATGAAATACAAGAGATCACAGACAGAGGAAGACAGGCATCTATATTTGGAAAAAGTTAGAGAAGCTAGCAAAGTAGTCAGGAAGGCAAAGATTCAAAAAGAGGAGGAAATAACCAATGCAATAAAATGGGGGGATAAGACATTTTTCAGATACGTTAGTGAGAAGCGGAAGGGCAAACGTGGTATTGTCAGACTCAAGGGTGCAGGGGAGGAATATGTAGAAGCTGATAAGGATAAAGAGGAATTGCTTAACAAACATTTCTGTTCTGTGTTCACAGATGAAGAAACAGGAGCAGGACCTCAGAAAACACCCACAAACAGGAACAGAAGCGAGGGACATCTTGAGCAATTTTGAGAAGACTGTGTTGATGAGAAACTAGCTCAACTTAAAGTAGATAAAGCGATGGGACCGGATGGGATACACCCTAGAATACTGAGGGAACTTGGGGACGTTCTAGCAGCTCCACTGACTGACCTTTTCAATGCCTCGTTGGAGTCAGGAGTGGTGCCAAAGGACTGGAAGAGGCTCATGTGGTGCCTTTACACAAAAGCGGAAGTAAGGATGTGGTTGAAAACTACAGGTCGGTTAGTTTAACTTCGGTGGTGAGTAAATTATTGGAAACGCTGCTGAAAGAGAAAATAGTGAGGTTTCTGGAGTCCAGCAGATTACAGGATCCAAGGCAGCATGGATTCACCAGAGGCAGGTCTTGTCAGACAAATCTGATTGATTTCTTTGACTGGGTGACCATGGAGATGGACCGAGGGAGAGCCCTAGATGTGGTGTATTTGGATTTCAGTAAAGCCTTTGACACTGTTCCTCACAGGCGACTTATAAACAAACTGAGCACTCTAGGGATGGACCCTAAAGTTACTGCTTGGGTTAGAAATTTGTTAGGTGGGAGGTGACAAAGAGTACAGGTAAATGGAGCTCACTCTGAGGAGAAGGATGTTACTAGTGGTGTGCCCCAGGGAGCTGTCCTTGGTCCGATTCTTTTTAACATCTTTGTTAGTGATATAGCAGAAGGGCTGTCGGGTAAGGTTCGCCTCTTTGCGGATGATACCAAAATCTGCAATAGAGTAGACACCCTGGAAGGTGTAGATAACATGAGGAGGGATCTAGCTAAGCTTGAAGAATGGTCTAGAATTTGGCAGCTGGGATTTAATGTTAAAAAATGTAAGGTCAAGCATTTGGGCTGCAGCAATCCATGGGAGCAATATAGTATAGGGGGTGAAGTACTTTTGTCCACTAAAGAAGAGCGGGACCCAGGCGTGGTTGTGTCTGATGATCTTAAAGTAGCTAAACAGGTAGAAAAGGCGACGGCAAAAGCTAGAAGGTTGCTTGGGTGCATACAGAGAGGAATGGCTAGCAGAAAAAAGGAGGTGATAGTACCTCTGTATAGGTTTTTGGTGCGACCTCATTTGGAGTATAGTGTGCAATTCTGGAGACTGCACCTTCAAAAGGATGTGAACAGGATGGAGTCGGTGCAGAGGGTGGCTACTAAAATGGTTAGTGGTCTTCATTATAAAGCATATGAGGTCAGACTTAAGGATCTTAATATGTACACCTTAGAGGAAAGGCGGGATAGAGGTGATATGATTGAGATGTTTAATTACCTCCGTGGCATAAATATTCAGGGAGAGAACCTCTTTCAAATGAAAGCAAGGTCTGCTACAAGGGGACATGGGATGAGGGTGAAGGGGGATAGATTCAGGAGTGATATGCGGAAATATTTCTTTACGGAAAGAGTAGTGGATCCATGGAATAGTCTCCCAGTGGAGGTGGTAGAGATGAGGACAGTAACTGAATTCAAAAAAGCATGGGACAAACACAGAGGATCTCTAAAGGTAAAAAGGGGACTGTTGTAGTTGTTGATATGGAAGGACAGACTAGATAGGCCATGTGGTCTTTTTCTGTCATCATATTTCTATGTTGCTACAGGAGGAGGTCTCTGCCCTTTTGACCAAGTCTGCTATTGAGCCAGTGCCCCCGGCTCAGGTCAGGCTGGGATTTTATTCCAGGTTCTTCCTAGTTCTCAAAAAGACAGGGGGGTTTCAACCCATTCTGGACCTCAGGAATCTCAACCGTTTTTAGTGCAGGAGAAGTTCAAAATGGTCTCACTGGGGATGCTTCTCCCTTATCTTCTCAAGGACGATTGGCTATGCTCCTTGGATCTGAAAGATGCATATATGCACATCCCAATCCACCCAATTTACAGAAAATACCTCCAGGTTGTTCTGGAGGGTCAGCACTATCAGTACTGAGTGCTTTCCTTCAGACTCACATCAGCTCCCAGGGTCTTCACAAGATGCTTCACAGTGGTGGCTGCGTATCTTCAAACTCTAGGGATCTTTGTCTTCCCGTACTTGAATGACTGGTTCATAAAGAGCTCCACCCTGGACGGTGTCCGGCAATCGGCTTGCCTCACTATCCAGGTGCTCAAGCAGCTGGGGTTCGTGGTCAACTACCCCAAGTCTCACCTTCAGCCCCCTCAGCAGCTGGAGTTCATTGAGCCCCTTCTAGATACCACTCCTTAGGCCTTTCTCCCATTGAACCACATGCAGCGACTGACGGAGGTGGTGGGTGACATCCAAAGGCGCCGCCAACAGCACGAAGGATGGTGAAGATGCTTGGTCACATGGCCTCATGGCCTCGACTGTTCATGTTACTCTACTAGCTCATCTCTATATGAGGCAAACTCAGTGGATGTTGAGCACACAATGGAAACAGGCTGCATTCGACCTGTGGTGCATGTGGCTGTCACTGCGCCTTTGCTGCAGTGCCTTCATTGATGACTGGAGCCACAGAACCTACTCAGGGGTCTTTCAGGCGTCAATGCCCCAGAAGACACTGACCATGGATGCGCCCAAGCTGGGCTGCGGAGCTCATCTAGATGGCCTGCGCACGCAGGGCCTGTGGTCCGCACAGGAGTGCCTCCACCAGATCAATTTTCTCGAGTTTCGCATCATTGCCCATGCTTTCTGGGCCTTCCAGGTGCGCCTGGCCAACCAAGTTATCCTGATTCAGATGGACAACCAGCACGGGATCATATGTCCTGTGCGGGGAAGCAGTTTGCTTATCGAAATTTGCAGCTGCCCATGGGATGGAACTGTGTGTAACCTATCTGCCCAGGGAGTTCAACATCCTGGCAGATTGCCTGAGCCGGGTCCTCCAGCAACACAAGTGGACCCTAAACAGGGAAGTAGTGGAACAGATCTTCCAGGAGTGGAGTACTCCCACGATAGATCCCCTTTGCCTCTCTGCGCAATGCCCAGGTGGTGCACTTTTGCTCCAGGATAGCTGCAAGCAGCAGGCTGGCTCCGAATGCCTTCCTCCTGCACTGGGGGAAGGTCTACTTGCATACCCTCTGATTCTGTTCATGCCAAAGACCTTGCTAAAGCTTCAGGCCGACAGGGGTACAGTGATTCTCATTGCCCGTATTGGCCCAGGCAGCCATAGTTTCCCCTGCTGCTTCAGCTGTCTCAGCAGGAACCTCTCCATCTAGGCTTCACCTTAGACTTCATCTCTCAGGAGGACAGGACTTTACTGCAACCTAATGTCTGTCCCTGGCCCTCACGGCTTGGATGCTGAGCAGGTAGTTTTCTTGGAATTTAATCTGCCCAGAGATATGAAGGATGTCCTGGCCTCCTGCAGGGCTTCTACAGATAGATCCTATGCGTTTAAGTGGTGGAGGTTCTCAGCCTGGGGCATTGACAGAGTGCTGGATCCCTTCTGCGCAGTGGACAGGTTGCTGGAATACCTCTTGCACCTCTCGAACTCCGGCCTCAAGTCTAATTTGGTCAGGGTCCATCTGACCATGATTGGGGCCTACCGTTGTGGCTTGGAGAGGAAGCCTGTCTCAGCATAGCCCCTGATGGCTCACTTCATGCGGGGCCTACTGCTTTCTAAGCCTCCATTCAAGTCCCCACCGGTGGCTAGGGACCTTAGTGTGTGTTGATGCAGCTCTTGTCGGCTCCGTTTGAGTTGCTTGCTTCCTGTACTCTAAAATTCCTGACCTGGAAGGTGCTGTTCCTGGTGGCGTTCACTTCGGCCGTGTCAGTGAGCTCAAGACCTTGGTGGTTCACCTGCCATATACCAGATTTCATCATAATAGGGTGTTTTTGCGAATGCATTCACATTTCTTGCCTAAGGTGGTCTCTGCTTTCCACCTCAATTGACTGGTTGTTCTGCTCACATCACCAATGGTGGAGAGGCTGCATTGCCTATGCTAGACTGCAAATGCACCCTGGCCTTCTACCTTGAGTGGACGAAAGTGCATCAGCGTTGCACCCAGCTATTTGTCTCTTTCAACTCCAGTAAGCTGGGTGCTTCTGTCTCCAAACGCATGCTGTCCATTTGGCTGGCAGACTACATCTCTTTTGCTTATGCCCAGACAGGCCTGAGCCTTGATGGCCATGTCATGGCTCACAGTGTCCGAGCCATGGTTGCGTCTGTGACCATCTTGTGCTCAGTCTCCATGGAGGAGATCTGCAGGGCTGCAATGTGGTTTTCTATCCACACATTCACAGCTTATTGCTGTCTGAATGGGGATTGCAGATGTGACAGCAACGTCAGCCAATTCATACTCCAGCATTTCTTTGGGAATTATGTCAATTCCTTCAGTCTGTCCAAGCTACCTAAAAGAGTCCTCTCAGTGTTGATGTGTGCTAAGGAGGCTGAGTCAGTCAAGTTCCCTCGGTGGACTACCCTCACTGTTTCTTCTGGTTCTCCAGTTTTGTTGCCCCTTTTGGGCTTTTGCCTCCTTGGTTTTCGGTAGCCCGTAGCTCGGGAGTCCAGTATGTGAGGACTTACTTCCTGCTTGTCCACGGAGAAAGTGTAGTTACTCAACTGTAGCAGGTGTTCTCCATGGACAGCAGGAATAAGTTCTCACATCCCTCCCACCTCCCCGAGGAGTTGTTCTTCTGGCTACAAGCTCTGTTATTGTATTGGAGCGAAGATGGCACCATGTCAGGTGCGAAGGCAGGCACGCATGCGCAGTGTAGCTTCTAAAAAGCTTCCAATAGAAACTGACGAGCATTCCTGCATGGAGCTCCATCGGGGATGTTACCCATATGTGAGAACTTATTCCTGCTGACCATGGAGAACACCTGCTACAGGTGAGTAACTACACTTGCTTTCATGAGACCCAATGTAGGTTGGTTTGGGGGAGGAGTTTGGGCAGAGCATTGCCAGAGTCACAAAGTTACAAAACACACACCTACATACATACGTAGGCCACCTACATTTGCACCATTTCATGAGCTGGTGGAATTGTACGCGGCCGTATTTTAGCAGCAATTTCAGCTGATTTTGAGCTGATACTTTGAGCCATAGGTGCCTGTATGTCTTTATAGACTAGGCTTAAAATAGATGCCTACTTGGCCTCCTGAACTAGATGTCTTGTTATAAAATAACATTACCTCCATTATAAGCTTATATATACAAAACTAAGGGGCATGTTTACTATCATGCAATGTTAGTGCTGGGTTTACCGCACACTGATTGTACTGTGGTAACCACTAATGTGTGCCAAAAATGGAGTCATGCAAAATTTCTCTAGTGAACTGCTTAATGTGGGTTGGGACCGAGACTGGGCAGTTCAGGGGCAGAGTGTGCACTGGTCCTAGGTTTGTGCAGATAGTGGTTGATTATTGCTGCTCTTCAGCGAGCTGCCATGCTGGCTGCAATATCTCAGTATTCAGCAGCATTCACGATCCAGATACTGCCACTGAATATCCACATTTTTTCACCCATGGCAGCTAGCGTTGAAAATCCACCTGCCGCTACAGGCACCGCATTACCCCAGTATGAGTGTATCTATCTGTCTATGCGCTCACAGCTTATGTCTATATGCATTTGAATCGGGATTTCAAAAAAAATGTGTTGTAAATCTTCTTTCCGAGTAATTTGCTGAATCAAGGTAGCAATGTGGCAGTGCCGTAGAGCAAGAGGAAATAAATTGGGGGGCATAATCAGAGCATATTTCTTTGTGTAAAGGGTGGTTGATGAATGCATGGAATGGGCTGCCGGGGAGGAGGTGGATATTAAACACTAATGGAATTCCTAATTGCAGAGTAGTGAGGGGAAAGCAAGAGGTGGATTGGGGTCTATAGTAATGTAGCATGCCTAAAGGTGGGCAGACCAGATGGACCTCAAGCTCCTTATCTGCCATCAGAAACCATGTTTCTGTATATTCCTGGGTGCCATAATGAATTGTGTGTTTTTTAAATACCGACCATGGTGTTCCCAGGTGGCACACGCATGTCGGTGTGTCTAATAGGAGAGTAGGGGGCAGAATTCTTCGTCACTTAAAAATGTTGCCTTTGAAAAAAGGAGAGAGAGGCTACAAATATGACAGATGTCCTTTACACACATCTAAACAGTGCATTGCCCATGACATCTTGTCACCTCTTCTGAGCTATTTCTACTTCTTTGGGAGCACAAAGAGTTGCAAAATGAATCCCTTGAAGGACATATAAAGCATTTCTCACATTTTGTTCAGAAGCACAACCACAGCTCACACCAGAGATATGTGCAAACATGTCTTGGAATTAGACACTAGGTGTCTCTGTAGATATATTAACTTAGATTCTAGTTCGGAAATTATTAATATTCCATCAGTGATCCAAGATATCCTCAGAGCCAGAAATTTAACCTTGGCTCTCCTGCATTGTAAAATGCAGCGATTACTGCAACGTTGCTATCCTAGACAGACATTTATCTAGAGCACTTGTCATTTGGCATACAAGCCTCATGTTAAGGGCACCTTTCAAAGCCATTCATATGGTTAAAAAGTATTTTGGCTGCATAAATCAGGTGTCTGAAAATTGACCTCCCTCCATGCTGCTCTAAGAGAATGTGTGTCTGAAGACTGTGTTTGATTAGGGAAAGAAAATAACCTGTGTAGAATACATTTTCAGATGTACGCACATTATTTTCCCTGGATAAAGTACCCATATTAAAAGCAGATGCGGATCTGTTTGGGCACTTTGTACCCACAGCAAGCTTTAGAGCACATGCATGTTTTGACTTTGACAACTGGCACACATCGTGTGATGCTGAAGAGCTAGGCAGACGCGTGACAGAGGAGCTCTCTAAAACACTCCTAAAAATCAGCACAAAATCTAGAAAAAATGATTTCCTTGCAGTACCCCTGAGCATAGGAGATGCAAGAGAAACTCTGACTGGTGCAGAATCTGGGGATAAAAAGTACATATGGTCATTGCCTCCAGTGTGGGAGTTTGAAAATAGTTGTTCCCTTAATTGTCCTCATAGCTGTATTTGAAAGTTTAAAATCAGTTTAAAATGTATCCTAAGACTGTGCTTCTCAACCCTGTCCTAGTGTACCTCCTAGGCAATTGGGTTTTCAGGATATCCACAATGACTATGCATAAGGCAGATTTGCAGGCCCTTCCTCCATTGTATGCAAATCTCTCTCATGCATATTCATTTTGGATATCCTGAAAACCTGACTGCTTCAGAGGTATGCCAAGACGGGGTTGAGAGCCACTCTTCTAAGATAATGAAGGCCAATTCTATTTTTATTCTTTGGTGTAGTTTCAACCTTTTTTTCCAACTCATTTGACTAAGAAAGTGGCATGAAAACTGTGCTGTAAGAACATGATTAGAGACTCTGTGCATATTTTTCTTGGGGCCCTCGTTGCCAGACAGACACATATACTTCTGCCTTGAAAATTCCCCAAGAAAAGTGTGTGCTTGCATTTACATCTGCTCTCTGGCATGCACTGATTTTCAGGGTTAATTTATGCGATATGTTTAAGTGTTCAAAAGTAGGTGTATAAATGCGAAGCCCTCTCCAACTGACTCCACTCAGTCCAGGTAAAATTACACAGATGCAGTTTGTACCCAAATATCAAGCAGGCAGGGGTACAGTACTCTTTTAACCACATAAATAGTTCTAAACATTACCCTCCCTGGGTTTAAAAAAATAATAGGTTATATTCTTTACAAAATAATCAAGATTCATAGGGGGGCATATTCAGCGGCTGGCAGTTGCCTCTTCAGTTTATAACAAGATATTTGGCACAGGTGCATATCTGCCGACCCGGCACTGAACATCCAGCTTCACCGGAATGTAGCAAAACCTTTTAAAGAGAGGACAGCCTTTCACCTGGTCCAAACTTTATGTTGTTTGACTATCTGCTTAGCAGCTGAAAGTCTCCGCTGACTGGATGTCAGTAGTGCTGACCCCGCTCCGCCCCTGGGATTTCCCATCGCTATCTGGATAGTGCTGGGGCACTTAATTCAGTTAAGAAGCGATATTCAGCGACATTTATTGCCATTTGCTGGTCTGCAAATGGCATAAATGCTTTTGAATATACCTCCCATACCATAACTCAATACATCTCTCAGGGCAGAGGGCCAAGATAGAGAGGTTATTATTTATATTATCTCCAGGAACAAGCAGGAATGAGTCTTCACATATGGGTATCGTCGGTACTGACGGAGCCTGCGCGGGAACGCTCCCCAGCGTCCAAAAGGAAAGCTTTTGGGAGCATCCCACAGCGCCTGCGCGCTGCCTTCCCACCTTTCCTAACCACCTCTCTCCAGTTCTTCTTTTCCGCAGAGCCAGCAGGTCGTGTTCCTGTCACCGCTGAAGAATTTTTTTATTTTATTTTATTTCTTTGGTCGCGCGTCTGCCTTCTCGACGCTGGACCGGTACCACCGGTCTTTTCTTTCTTTATTCTAAAAAAAAAAAAAACCTACTGTTTTTTCTCACTTCAGTGCATTTTCTTCTTTGGCCTTAGGCCTAGGACATTTTTCCTTATGGAAAAGCCCGCCTCTGGGTTTAAAAAATGCACGAAGTGCAGCAGCACTATTTCTGTCACTGACACCCATGAATGGTGTCTAAAATGTTTAGGTCCTGACCACTCCATTGCGGATTGTGAGTCCTGCTCCATGATGTCTAAAAGAGGTCTACAGAATCGAGCAGCTAAGCTCAGTACCCTGTTTCCCTCGGATGCAGCTTCGGTTGCATCAACGTCTTCCAGGGCTTCTTCTTCCTCACATGGATCTCAGGTAACCAAACTTAAATCCAGCCGGTCCTCGAAGGGTAGATCTCCCTCTAAGTATCAAGATGCCTCCGGGCTTATTTATTTATTTAACTGTATTTATATCCCGCTTTTCACTGGGTCAAAGCGGTGTAACACATAACAGGGGGGGGGGAATCAATGGTTATAGGGTGGGGCCATCACCATGGGGCAACATTAATGATTTGGGATGGACATAGACATGTACAATCCTACAGTTTCTAATCATGGGTTCTTGAAGAGGGGGTGGTGTTTCTGTTCAGAGATGTTCACGGAATAGGACCATTTTCAGCTGTTTTTTGAATGATGTGAAATCACCGTTGTTTCTGATGTGGTTCGGCAGAGAGTTCCAGAGGGATGGAGCATAAAGTTCGAAGGCTCTGTTGCAGGTCCGTTGTGTGGACTTGGTTCTTTTGTGGGGGACGGTGATGGAGTTATTGGAGGATTGTCTGGTTGTTCTGCCGTGGATCGGGCGAGGCAGTAAGGTGTGAAGCGGGGTGTTCTGTGTTTGGTGGATGGTTTTGTGGGTGAGTAGGATGGCTTTGTACTTGATTCTTGCTTCGATGGGAAGAATGTGTAGGTCTCTTAGGATTGGAGTGATGTGGTCCCGTTTTTTTGCATTCTGAATAATCCTTGCCGTAGTATTTAAGGCAGTTCGGAGGGGGTTGGTTTGTGTGGCGGGTAGTCCATGGTAGATTATGTTACAGAAGTCCAGATGTGGGAGTGTCACAGCCTGCATTACTGTCCTGAAGTCCTGAGGTTCAAGGAGGAGTCGGAGACGTTGTACAGTTTTAGCTTTGTGGAATATAGTTCCGGTGGTCTTGTTGATTTGATGCTTAAGGGTTAGAGCTTGGTCAATGATAATGCCTAGATATCTTATTTGTGGCTGTACTTGAATTTGCGTGGTTCCCATGCTGAGGTGGGTAGGTGGCTTGAAGTCTGGGTCTTTTGTTACTATAAGAGCTTTGGTTTTTTTAATGTTAATGGATAGGTTGTTCTCTTGTAGCCAGTTGGATACGTTAGTGAAGCAGGCTGATAGCTGGTCATTTGCTGGGTTTGTGGTTGTAATTGGTGCGTAGAGCATTATGTCGTCTGCGTATATGTGGAAGTTGATGTTGTGGGTGCGTATGACTGAGCAGAGTGGACGGAGGTAGATATTGAAGAGCATGGCTGATAATGTGGATCCTTGAGGTACTCCTTGATGTTGTCGGTAGGGGGGCAAGGTTGAGGTGCGGGTGCGGATCAGTTGCTGTCGGTTGGTTAGATAGGACCTGAACCATTGGAGTACAGTATCTTTGATTCCAATTGTTTGGAGTCTGTGTATGAGGATGTCGTGGGAGATGGTGTCAAAGGCCGCTGATATATCTAGGAAGATCGGGATATATCCGGAGTGTTTCTCTTGGGTTCCTATGATGAGGGTGTTCATCAGTGTGGTCATGAGGGTCTCGACTCCATGTAGTGGTCGGAAGCTGTGTTGCTGCGGGTCTAGTATATTGTTGATGTCCAGATGTTCTTGGAGTTGACGTTGGACTACCTTCTCTATTATCTTGGCGGTGAGGGGGAGGCTCGCTACTGGTCTGTAGGAGGTGGGGTCTAGGGAGTTGTGCTTTTTCAGGGTTGGTCGAATGCCCTCGAGGAATCCGCACCGGCAAAATTACCCCGGCGGGAGGCTCCGGCTTCCAAAGCTTTATCTATGGGGTCACAGGTTGACATCGATGGCTCGGCCTCGACCGATCACCTGTTGCCATGTTCTGGGGTACCGGTGGTTCCCACTGGTACCAACATTCAGACATTGGTTGCGTCAGTGGATCAGAATATCCTGACCATGCAGCGTGCCATCACGGCATTCATACAAGCTGCGATGCCTTCGGTACCGCAACAAACTCCATTGCCGGTACTGACTCCGGCACCGGTACCGACATCGGTTCCGGTGCCGGTACCGATTGCATCGACATCCGCTTCGGTGTCGACTGCAGCGGTACACTGTTCTGTGATGCCCATCGGTACCGAACCGGTACCGATCACTCCAGATGTCGATACCACCCGGTACGCGTATCGGGCTCTGCAGGAGCATCCAGACAGGTGATACTTCGATTCCTCTGAAGACTCTGATGAATCAGAGATCTCTGTCGAAGCATCGGTGATTCATCCTCAGGAGCCCTCTTCTCCTAAAAGGAGAATGTCTCCTCCAGAAGACTTGTCTTTCAAGACTTCATTAGGGAAGTGGCCAGGAGTCTTTCCATCTCAGTGGCCCCTGAGACAGAGCCTAGAGCCAAAAAATTAGATATTTTACAATATCCTAAGGCTCCTAAAGAGGCAGCCACTTTACCAATACATGAGATTCTTTATGATCACATGTTGGGCATATGGGAGACTCCTCTCACCACTTCCCCTCATTCTCGCAGGTTGGACACCATGTATCGTGTTCCTCCTTGTCCTGGCTTTCATAAGACTCAGCTTCCTCACCACTCCATTGTGGTGGAGTCTGCTATGAAGAAGATAAAAAGTACAAAAAGGCACTCTTCTGCTCCTCCAGGAAGAGAATGCAGAACCTTAGATGCCTTTGGCAGGAGAATTTTCCAGGCCAGTATGCTTGTTGCCAGAATCAACTCCTATAGTCTCTATATGGGGATGTTTCTAAAAGAAGTTACAGATCACCTGCAAACTTTCTCTCCTTTTATTTCAGAAGATAAAAAGGAAGGGTTCCTCACCTGGCTCAAACATGCCCAGGATATTTCCAAGTTTTCCAACCGTGCAGCCTTTGACTCTTTTGAAGGTGCCAGCAGAGCCTCGGCCATTGCCATAGGTGCATGCAGAGTTGCTTGGTTACAAGCTTCTGATTTGGAATCTTGGGTTCAAGATGGACTAGGAAACCTTCCTTGTACAGGTGAAAACCTTTTTGGCAAAGATTGGCAAGCAAAAGCCACCCAAATGGATGCTGAAAATTCTGCTTTAGATAGACTTTCAAAGTCTACTTCTGCTCCTTTTAAGAAAAGGTTGTTCAAAAAGGGATTTTTTCCCAAAAAAGGGAAATATTATTCTGCTTATGGTCAGCAGTCATCTACTGCAGGTCGTTTTGCTACAAAGAGACAGCAACAACCGAAACAGGCCAAGCCTAACGCTGCTAGGACTGCTACGGCCCAACAGCCTCAGCCTCCTCAGGGCCTTTGACTTACAACTAGAGAGCTTAGCCTTTCTGGCTCTAGAACATCCAGAGCCTCTCACCATCCCAGGAAGGTTGGCTTACTTTGCTCCCAGATGGGAACAAATCACAGCAGAGCAATGGACCCTCTCCATCATAAGGGAGGGGTACAAGCTTCATTTCTTAAACCTTCCTCCTCACACCATGGTGAGACAGTTCAATTCTCAGACATCTCTCCTCGACCTTCTGGGTCAGGAGATTACTACCCTTCTTGCCCAAGGGGCAATAGAAGAAGTACCCCTTCTTCAACAGGCTCAGGGTTCTACTCCCCCTACTTTCTTATCCCAAAGAAAACAGGGGGCTACAGACCCATATTAGATCTCAGAGAATTGAACAAGTTTCTATGCAAGGAGAAATTCAAGATGATTTCTCTCGGTACTCTCCTTCCATACCTTCAGAGTCAGGATTGGCTTTGCTCTCTAGACCTCAAGGATGCGTACCCATGTCCTCATCCATCCAACACACAGAAGGTTCCTTCGGTTCCTTTATCAAGGGAAGCACTACCAGTACAGAGTGCTTCCTTTCGGTCTGGCCTCTGCACCAAGGGTGTTCACAAAATGCATGGCAGTAGTAGCTGCATTTCTACGCACTCTAGGGATATTCGTATTCCCATATCTGGACGACTGGCTCATCCGAGCTCCATCCCAGTCAGAGGCCCAGACTTCTCTAACCTGCACAAGGCGTATCCTTCAGTATCTGGGACTTGTAATAAACATTCCAAAATCCCATCTCACCCCTACTCAGTCTCTAGAGTTCATAGGGGCCTTGCTGGATACCACAACTGCAAGGGCCTATCTTCCCCAGGCCTGTTGCCTACGCTTGGTGCAGTTAGCCTCACAAATTCAGTTAAAATCCCATTTAACTGCTCGAGAGATGTTACGTTAGGCCACATGGCATCCACTGTGCATGTGGTTCCTTACGCTCGCCTTCACATGAGGGCAGCTCAGTGGACTCTGTCCACCCAATGGACCCAGGCATCAGGTTGCCTGTCAGACAAAATAGCAACCTCCAGTTGCCTCTTTTGGTCCCTCCAGTGGTGGAAGTCCACTCAAAATCTGTTGCTGGGGTTCCCCTTTCAAAAGGTGTTACCCCAAGCAACCCTTACAACAGATGCCTCTCAAAGATGTTGGGGAGCTCATCTTCAAGATCTCTCCACTCAAGGCATCTGGTCTTTACAGGAGACATCTCTACATATCAACCTCTTAGAGCTCAGAGCAATTTTTCTAGCTCTCAGAGTCTTCCACACCCTGCTCAGCTACAAGACAGTCCTCATTCACACAGACAACCATGTAGCCATGTTCTACGTGAACAAGCAGGGCGGGACTGGCTCTCTGTCGCTTTGCAACAAAGCTCTGAGATTGTGGGCCTTCGCCAGAGAGCATCAAATTCATCTCATGGCAGTGTATCTTCCAGGGGTTCAAAACTCTTGGGCAGACAGACTCAGTCGAGTTCTGCTTCCACACGAATGGTCCCTCCATGGGGACCAGATAGCCAGGATCTTTCGAATTTGGAGAACCCCAGACATAGACTTGTTTGCAAGTCCGTGGAATGCCAAACTTCCCCGGTTCTGTTCCAGAATTCCATGTCAGGGAGTTCAGGCCAGGGATGCCTTCCTCCTCCATTGGGGGCAAGACTTCCTCTATGCCTTTCCACCCATTCTCCTAATTCCCAAGACACTCTTCAAACTTCAGAGAGACAAGTGGTCTATGATCCTCATAGCACCACATTGGCCACGCCAAGTTTGGTACCCTCTACTTCTGCATCTCTCTCAAGCTCCCTCCCTGGACTTGGGATCTGCTCCAGAACTCCTGTCCCAGGAGGAGGGAACGTTGTGGCACTCAAATCCCCAGTCTCTTCACCTCAGAGCCTGGTTGCTGAAGGCCTAGACCTTCAAGATTTGCATCTTTCTCAGCAAGTGAAGGATATTCTTCATGCTTCCAGAAAGCCTTCCACTAGACATTCCTATGCTTTTAAATGGAAAAGGTTTACCATTTGGTGTGCAGAGAAGGGTCTTAACCCTCTTGCAATACCTCTGAATTATTTACTAGCGTATTTGCTGCATTTATCCCATGCAGGCCTTAAAACGAATTCAGTAAGAGTCCATTTGAGTGCTTTTGCAGCATCCCTTAAACCTCTCAATGGACAGCCTATTTCCTCTCATCCTCTTATGCAAGATTCATGAGAGGCCTTCTTTTGACTAAACCTCCCATCAGACCACCTCCAGTGGCATGGGACTTGAATCTGGTTCTTGGCCAGCTTATGCAGCCACCCTTTGAACCCTTAGCCACTACCTCCTTGAAATTCTTTTCCTGGAAGGTTATTTTTCTCATTGTAGTCACTTCAGCTCGCCGCATCAGTGAGCTGCAAGCCTTGGTGGCTAATCCTCCTTATACAAGGTTCCATCATGACAAGATAGTCCTCAGGACTAATCCACACTTTATGCCTAAAGTGGTCTCACCTTTTCATCTGAACCAGGAGGTTTATTTACCTGTCTTTTTTCCAGGACCTCATGCTTCAAGTGCAGAGAGGAATCTTCATACCCTGGATTGTAAAAGAGCTCTTGCTTTTTACTTACAAAGGACACAGCAACATAGAAAGTCCTCTCAACTCTTTGTTGCTTTTGATCCCTCTCATTTAGGACTTCCAGTCTCTAAGAGAACTCTGTCCAATTGGATTGCTCAGTGTATTTCTTTCGCCTACCAGAGTAAGAACCTTTCTCTGGAGGGCCATGTCACAGCTCACAATGTGAGGGCCATGGCAGCCTCTATGGCTCATCTAAATTCTGTGTCCATCGACCAGATCTGTCGAGCAGCCACCTGGGCCTCAGTTCATACCTTCACAGCCCATTACTGCTTGGACAAGGACTCCCGCCGGGATGCCTCGTTTGGTCAGGCTTTTCTCAAACACCTGTTCCATACCTAACCAACTCCTACCCTCCATCCCTGGCTGGATGCCTGAGATTCATGGGTGGAGGTAGAGCCCTTCCCAGGGACTCACAACCTGGGTGATCTCCCAGGCATCTCTAGCTGGGGAGTCCCCATATGTGAAGACTCATTCCTGCTTGTTCCTGGAGATAGCACAGTTACTTACCTGTAACAGGTGATCTCTGGGAACAGCAGGAATAAGTCTTCACAACCCACCCACCTCCCCTAGGAGTTGTATCTCTCTATCTTTCTTTCCTTTCCTCACTCTCTCTTTGTCTCAGCTTCAAAACTCGAACTGGAGAGAGGCGGTTAGGAAAGGCGGGAAGGCAGCGCGCAGGCGCTGTGGGATGCTCCCAAAAGCTTTCCTTTTGGACGCTGGGGAGCGTTCCCGCGCAGGCTCCGTCGGTACCGACGATACCCATATGTGAAGACTTATTCCTGCTGTTCCCAGAGATCACCTGTTATAGGTAAGTAACTGTGCTTTCTTGCTCCGCCTTTGCTGAGCTTTTGATAATCGGTTCCAGTGCTCTGCACTGTGGACGGCAGAAGCATCAATAAGAGCCCCTTCAAGACTGAACCATCAGCACTACATCAGCTGTCTGTGGACAAAAAATATACTGATCCGTATACCACAGAGGGCATTACTAAATACTGCAGTACAAAAGTATGAATAAAGAAAGAAATACACACAAGAAACAGTCTTTCTTTTATGGTTAATCATGTCACCACTGTAATATACTTGACTTAGTGAATAGGTTCATCAGTGATGCAGGAACTGATGGTTCCACCAAGATGTAGAATCTCCCCATATTTATTCACTCATTGTCTCCGCTAGAAATTTTATTTTTGGCCTGGTAGTTTCATCTGATTTTTTGGGATTTCCAGGAACATTGGAACTGGTTTCTATAAGGCTAAGGGACTACGAGCCTTTTTCACAACTAAAAGGGGTTCCAGACCCAGCTGTCACAGCATCAGTCCTGCCACAAAACACAGTTCCTACTGGAACCGAGTACATATACTCTGAAGTTTGCCCTATAGGTGTCACTGTTGTACAGAGACTGGAAATCCCTCTTCCTGGGATCTGTGTGGCATCCTTGGTAAGCCCAACAAACAGCATCTGGGCTAGCAAAATCAAAACCTAAACCTCCTGTTTGGAGCAACTAGAACTGTCTCTGAGATATAGAGCCAGCCCCACTTTGCAAATTTGTTTTTCTTCCATTCCAAGAAACCTCCAATAAAGAAAATAGCACAGAGAATTCTTAGTTCTTTGGTTTTGAAAAAGTGAACTGAAGCCAGAGATGGCACTGCAAAAGAAAACAAACTAGGCAGGTTGGTGGTTAGAGCAGCAGGCTGAGAGCCAGGGTTCAAATCCTCATTCTCCCACTGATGCTTCTTGTGGTCTTGGGCAAATTATCTTCCATTGCCTTAGGCACAACTTCGATTTTAAGCCCATGGCAGGGAAATAACTCATATACTTGATTGTAACTCACAGTGAGCCAGCAACATAAATTCCATCCATGCAGCCCCCTGCATTGCGGGAAAGCCCAGGCAAAAAGCGGACCCCTACGGCCCTGCAATGAAGTTTGCCACACCTGTGTACCTTCTCCCTCTACCTTTTCCCTTTGAAAGTAGTGCACCCGGTAGCTGGAGAAGCAGCTTCCGCTGCTGGGCCAAAGTCTTGCGATAACAGTGATTTCATAGCTGTTATTCCAACACTTTTTCCCAGCAGCGGGACAGCAAAAGTTGCTTAAGTAAGTAAATTAAATTTGCCTGCTACTGGATTTTTTTGGGGGGAGCAGCGTTTACCACTCTTCCCGCCATTGCCATCACCATGGGGGAAAGGAGTAGAAGGGAACCCCACACCCACCACCACTGCTACCATGGGGGCCCACAGCAAACGGCACTGCATTGCACTCAGAGATTAAAAGAGCGAGTAACTAAATAAAAATCTATGAAATTAACATGAAATGCATGCATTGAAAGCGACCACCTTTTGTGCAGGTGGCTGAGTGGAGTAAAATGGTGAACACACTTTATTAATGTACTTTCAAGTTCATCACCTGCCTTTTATCTGAACCTACAGGAGTTATTTTACTCTTCCATCCTAAACACTCCTTTGTGAATGCCTTCTCATGGGCGGCAGTTCATACTTATACGAGGGCTGAGAAGGATGAGTTTCAGTTAAGACATTTTTCGCAGGATAAATTGCTATTTGGTTTGAAAATTGCATTTAAAAAATCCAGAGATTTCTGTTATGTACCCCAAGTCACAGTAGTATTCAGTATGAAGTCAACTACAGCTAGCTTTTGCTGGTATAGTGCAAAATGTGATATTGACTACAGGTTTATTCTGGCCATTTTTGAGAACCGTGGGTAAATTTTTAGAAGGCAGTGGAAAAGGCGCCGGTACTCCGTACTACTGCATCCCCCCACATCCCCCTCAAAAAAAGCCATGGGTTTCTTTTAGGAAACACGTTTCTCGGTCAGCAATGGTAGCCAGCCAGAGCCACCCCCTGGGCAGTGTTCTTCGCCAGGATTTTCAAGATGGATTGTGTGAAATGTGCAGCTTTGTTCAAAGAGCACCCAAGGAATGAAGATGACCCAACCCCACCATCATGCATCGGAATTACCTTGAGGAGAACAGGTCCCAGTCCTTCCTCCTCCAAGCCTAGAAAAGTCTGAATCATGACAAATGGGAGAGCACACTACCCAACAGTTGGACCGTCTCACTGTATTAAGAGAAATTGCAGCTGTATTCAAAGGAATTCAAACTACAAATTGTTGAACCAGCCTTTTGGATAGCAAAACCTCTACAAGCTGATCTGTGTAAAGAACACTATAGAACACGTGAGTAACCTACCAAATGCCACCTGCCTTTTGGTGTAGCTGACAATGGCTTTCATGAGAATGACAAGCCAGGAGAATGTGGATGGTGATATAGACCAGTCAGCTTGTAAGGATATTCATGTGCATAAGAGGCCTCTGCTGATACTGGCATTGTCCAAGGGGCTTCACTGTACAAAAGACAACTTGCCACCTTTGGGATGTAATTATACCAGGCTTTACTTTATTCAGGAAGGATAGAGTAGGAAGAAGGGGAGGTGGTGTGGCACTATATGCTAAAAATAATATTAAAGCTATAGAATTGCAGGACTTAAAAGGAAGAGAGGAGGCACTATGAGTTAAACTAGAAAGTGGGAAAGAGAAATCCATTTGCATTGAAGTTATATAGAGATCCCCTCACAGGGTGTAGAAGTGGATGAAGATTTAATACAAGACATACACAGTATTGCCATGAAAGGAGAAGTGCTACTGATAGGTAATTTCAATATGCCGGATGTGAATTGGCACATCCCTTCTATGGTGTATTCTAGAAGTAAGGAGATCCTGGATTCTCTACAGGGAGAACTATTCAGGCAATTGGTAACAGAACCCATACATGATGGGGCCATACTGGACTTAGTGTTACCAATGAGGAAAGTGTTTCTGATGTTACAGTGGGATACTAACTCGCATCTAGTGATCACCAGATGGTATGGCTCAGTATTAGTACTCATTGTTAAGTGCCATTGAGTTGGTATCGACTCATGGCGACCCTCTGGATAATTGTCCTACATTGTGTTTGGTCTTCAGTCAGTCGACTCATTGTTGACAGAATGGCACCCGTAGCTGCTGTTATTGTGTCGATCCATCTCATTGCTGGCCTTTCTCTTTTGCATTGAGCTTCTACCTTGCCAAGCATGACGTCTTTCTCTAATGATCTCTCTGCATGATGAGTCTAAAGTATGAGAGTTGAAATCTTGTCATTTGAGCTTCTAAAGAAAGCTTAGGTTTGATCTCCTCTAGTACTGACTGGTTTGTTCTTCGGGCAGTCCATGGTATTCACATTATTCATCACCAGCATCATAATTCAAAGGCATCAATTTTCTTCCTGTCATATCTTTTTCACTGTCCAACTTTCACATCCATAGAGCGTTATTGAAAATGCCTTAGTTTGAACAAGTCAAATCTCTGTATGGAGAGACACATCTCTGCTCTTGAGAATCTTGTCTAAGTCCTTCATAGCCATTCTGCCAAGAGCAATGTCTGATTTCTTGACTGCTTGTTGCTTCTTTATTGATAGTTGATCCAAGTAGGTTTAAGTTGTCCACTATTTCAATTTCTTCTCCATCAATGATGAACTTATTGATTTTGCCAGTTGTCAGGATCTTTATCTTCTTTACAGTAAGGTGCAGGACCATTTTAAGATTATGTTCCTTGATCTTGAGAAGCAAATGTGTCAGATCGTCTTCACTTTTAGCCAGTAATATGGTATCATCAGCATAGCGAAGGTTGTTGATGAGTCTTAAACCAATCTTCACACCTCTGCTGTCTTCATACAGTCCTGCTTCTCTGATGATTTGTTCTGTATATAAATTAAACGGGTAGAGGGAAAGTATGCAGTCTTGTCGTACATCTTTGCTGATTTTAAACCATTCTATTTCTCCTTGTTCTGTTTGAACTGTTGCTTCTTGATCAATAGAAAGGATGTGGGATGGAGGAGTGGTCTAGTGGCTAGGACAAGGCACCTTAGGCCAGAGAGCCAGGGGTTCAAGTCCCACCTGGGGACCACAATCTCAGGCCAGAGGGACTGGGATTTCTAGTCCTATAAGCACTCCTTGTGGTCTTGGGCAAGCCACCTAACCCTCCATTGCCCATGTTCCCTGTAAGTATTAGCATACATGTCTCATATCCCCTCATGTTAAATGTATCCCCCAATTGACCACCTTGACCCAGTGAAAAGCAGGATATAAATAAAATGTGCAAGAGAACAATCAGGTGTTCTGGTATACCCATGCTTTTTAATGTGGCCCAGAGTTTCTCATGGTTTAAACAGTCAAAATCCTTGCCATAGTCAAATGTGGAGTGGAGGAGTGGCCTAGTGGTTGGGGCAAGGTACTTCAGGCCAGAAGGACAGGGTTCACCACCCGCCTCCTTCATCGGCTCTCCCCAGTCGGGGGATCGAGCCTCCAGAGGTGGGAGCAGCGCGGGAAGCCATCTCCGTCCAATCGGGACAGCTCCACCTACTTAAAAAGTTCGCGCCGGCAGGCGCACGTTCCTTCACCACCCGCCTCCTTCATCGGCTCTCCCCAGTCGGGGGATCGAGCCTCCAGAGGTGGGAGCAGCGCGGGAAGCCATCTCCGTCCAATCGGGACAGCTCCACCTACTTAAAAAGTTCGCGCCGGCAGGCGCACGTTCCTTCACCACCCGCCTCCTTCATCGGCTCTCCCCAGTCGGGGGATCGAGCCTCCAGAGGTGGGAGCAGCGCGGGAAGCCATCTCCGTCCAATCGGGACAGCTCCACCTACTTAAAAAGTTCGCGCCGGCAGGCGCACGTTCCTTCACCACCCGCCTCCTTCATCGGCTCTCCCCAGTCGGGGGATCGAGCCTCCAGAGGTGGGAGCAGCGCGGGAAGCCATCTCCGTCCAATCGGGACAGCTCCACCTACTTAAAAAGTTCGCGCCGGCAGGCGCACGTTCCTTCACCACCCGCCTCCTTCATCGGCTCTCCCCAGTCGGGGGATCGAGCCTCCAGAGGTGGGAGCAGCGCGGGAAGCCATCTCCGTCCAATCGGGACAGCTCCACCTACTTAAAAAGTTCGCGCCGGCAGGCGCACGTTCCTTCACCACCCGCCTCCTTCATCGGCTCTCCCCAGTCGGGGGATCGAGCCTCCAGAGGTGGGAGCAGCGCGGGAAGCCATCTCCGTCCAATCGGGACAGCTCCACCTACTTAAAAAGTTCGCGCCGGCAGGCGTGCCCGCGCCTGGCGGGCCCGCGCCTGAGGGCCTCGCCAGAGGGCCCTTTGGCGTGGCCCTTAGGCGGGGCGCGACAAGAAACACAAATAATCCGCATAAACACATCAGTGTCTCGACTGCCTGGCGAGTTTGAAACTAGCCTCACCAACATCATCAGAAAAAGATCTCCGTCTGCTTCAAACCTCCAGCTGTAACCCACCTATGGCAGAACTCGCTACCACCCTGAACCAAACCACCCATCGATCACAGCAAGTATACCACTTCTAAAACACTGGCTATAAATGAGTCTTCCAGCACACCTAACTAAGCAGATATCATTATTCTTCTATGGTCACACTTATCCTATGAACTGTAGCCTCATATACTGTTGTCAGTAGCCATATAACATTGTTGATAGTACCTATACTGTTGACAGTAGCCTATTTAACATTGTGGATAATACTTATACTGTTGTCAGTAGCATCATTTACCGTTGTACATTGCTATATTGTTCTGTTCTGTATCTCACTACATTGTATCTGTATCTTACTACATTGCTATATTGTTCTGTTCTGTATCTCACTACTGCACTGCTCTGTCCTGCTAGACTGCAAAATATCTACAGTACCTCACACACAACCAGAACTCTCAAAATGGTCCTCCAGCTCTTCGCCCTTATCAGCTTTTACCTACTCACTCACTGGCTCGGAACCTCCCAAGCCCTCTACATATCCCATGGAACTATCCCCATCTTAAGTAGCCATGGAAAAAGATGGTCTGGACCCCCATACTCCCACCCAGGAAGGGACACCTACACGCGCCACTCCCATTTAATACACATAGCACTCCAGCTGCCCAAAACACCCACCCAGGAAAAACCTCCGAACTACCGACCCCTAAGATGCGCCATCATAAATGCGCGTTCTATTCGCAAAAAATGGCCTGTGGTTCTGGACACAATCTCCCTCTATAACCTAGAAATACTCTTGATCACGGAAACCTGGCTATCATCGGAAGATAACGTTCTCATCAACCAACTTCTACCCCCCAATTTCGCCATACACACAAGACATAGAGAAAACAAAAAAGGAGGAGGGGTGCTCATAGTCTCCAAATCGGACCTTAACTTCCACATAACAGATTCCTCTAGCTCAAACAATCTAGACATACTCTCCATTACAAACCAGCAATTCTCCCTCAACCTCTTATACAGGACACCGTCCGCTTCTCCAGATGACCTCCCAACCATTATTGACCTTGCTGCCAGCACCCTCAATCCTAATAAGCCAAATTGGATAATGGGTGACTTCAATCTCCCATCATTATCCCAAAACCACGCAAATGCCTTCCTTGGTGCTATGGGAGACCTGGGACTCAAGCAAATTATCACTAAACCAACTCATATAAAGGGAAACATTCTGGATTTGGTATTTGCTCCTCAGCCAGTCGTTGAGCAAAACCACAACCTACCAATATCAATCATTGATGTACCCTGGTCAGACCACAAACTGATCATTTTTCAGATCCCCTTCATCAACGAGCAGCTGCACAGAAGCCAAAACATGCACAGCACATCACGGACGCCTACAAGAAGATTTAGACCATTTAACAGGGAACACATCGTGGCTGAGACCCAATCACTCCTCAACAAAACTGTACCGGACCTCGACGAACTAATCACCTCCTGGAACTCCAATCTGCATGCCATATCACAACCTCCAATTTCTAATAACACAAAGAGGAGAAAAAGAAGCACCGCCCCATGGTTCTCTCCTGAATTGCGATCCTCTCTGACTCAACTCCGCAGACTGGAGCGTCGATGGCGCCGATCGCTTTCTACTGAAGATCAGACCGCCTACCGTACCCACCTCTCCACACACCGTGAAGCAATCACAACCACAATGAAACAGTATCACACGGACACACTAAAGAGATCACTGAATAAACCACGTGACCTCTTCAACCTTGTCAAAGCCCTTTCAAAGGAACCTTCTCCCGAACAACACAGTGAGATTCATCCACAGAAATTCGCTGACTACATGCAATCCAAGATCGTGCAAACTAACAAGGTGTCAACAGTCCCGTTCCAAGAACCAGCGAATGCAACCTCACTAAATAAATTCTCCACTCCATCCACTAAATGCATCGAGGATACCATAGCATCTCTCAACACCTCCACTGCACAAATGGACCCATGCCCAGCTTTTTGGATTAAGGAGCTACGTTGTGTGTTCAGCCCCTTTATTACAAATCTAATGAACCTCTCATTCACAACAGGCTACTTCCCCACAGCACTCAAGCAGACTTCCATTAGACCACTTTTGAAAAACCCCAAGCTAGACCCGCAAAAGGTCGAATCTTATAGGCCTATAGCTAGCATTCCCCTCTTAGCCAAGATAATTGAGAAGGAGGTACAACGGCAAATCCAAGAGCATATAGACACCACAGCTCCCCTAGATCACTGCCAACATGGATTCAGAGAATATCATGGGGTCGAGACCCTACTCACTAACCTATTCAACGACATTATCACAGGCATTAACAACATCCGACAAGGATTTGTACTCGTCTTCTTAGACATCGCTGCGGCGTTCGACTCTGTAAGCCACGAAATTCTCCTAGGACGACTGAAAGAGAAAGGTATCTGCGACAGTGCATTGGAATGGTGTAACTCTTATCTGGATGGAAGATGGCAATATGTGAAGTCTGGTTCAGAAGAGTCAAAACGCTTCCATCAAAAGCAAGGTGTGCCTCAAGGTTCCTCATTGTCTTCTCTACTATTTAATATATACATGCAGCCCATCTGCGACATCATAAGATCATTCAAAGTCAACTGCTTGATATACGCAGATGACATTCTCTTATATATGCCTTTCGCTACAACTCAATTAGACCTGGCACCACTAGTAGACTGCCTCAATACGGTCTCTGAGTGGCTCCAATCACAAAACCTACGCATTCAGCATAAAAAAACAGAGGTGCTTTTCATCGCCAGAGACCCCAACTTCACTCCTCCAACCCACGTCAGTGTCAAGGAAGCTGACCTACAAACTAAAGAAACAATAAGATACCTTGGAGTTACATTGGACCAACGTCTGGATATGAAACATCACATAAATAACATAGTCAAAGCGGTATACTTCAAAATCCGCTCTCTCAGGCATATACGCTCCCTGTTGGACCCGGACGACTTCCGGACCATATACCAAGCGCTAATCCTGCCACACTTCGACTTTGCAAATGCCATCTTACAAGGTCTCCCTCAATCCACTCTTAGCCCTTTACAGATGGCCATGAATGCCACAGCAAGAGTCCTCTACGGAGCATCCAGAAGCGACCACGTAACTCCCATTCTTAAACAGCTTCACTGGCTCCCCATCCATGGGAGAATCATCTTTAAAACCCTAGTCCTATCATTCAAGGCAATCAAGGGTATCTCATCCTCCTCACTCACAGATCTGATTCACACTGTACCCCCTAACAGATCCAGAAGAGCAACAGCCGTAAACCTACTAACAACCTCGAAGGCATCAACAAAGTGCAACATGACAACCTCAAACAGAGCTTTCAGTTTATATGCCCCCAAATGCTGGAACGCTCTACCCTCCGACATAAGGGCCATTACTGTCCTACCACAGTTCAGGAAGGCACTCAAATACCACCTCTTCCTTCAATACTACCCTACCAGCAATTGAACCAAAAGAAGTGACACACTCTTTAAACCACCCTTCCGTGCTTTATATTACTATGACTCTATTCTGTTCTATGTAAATATCTCATGTATATAGTTTAACCCGGTTCTCCAAGTTGGTACTCCTGTTCGATGTAAACCAAACAGCTTGTTGTTATGGTCTTTATGTTATAATGTAAACCGCGCTGATGCCGAATAGTGCGGTATATAAGAACTTGTAATAAATAAATAAATAAATAAATAAAATAAATTAGAGGACAGCAACCTTGGACTGGAAGGACTGGGGTTTCTAGTCCCACAGGTGCTCCTTGTGGTCTTGGGCAAGCCACTTAACCCTCCATAGCCCATGTTCCCTGTAAAATAGTTATCTCCAAGTTATAATGCCCTGTTCAATGTAATTTCAGTTTGTTCAATGTAAACCACACTGATGCAGAATAGCACGGTATATAAGAGAATATAAATAAAGCACAAATAGATATCCTTTTGGTATTATTTAGTCTTTTCAAGGATTCATTTCACATCTGCAATGATGTTTCTCGTTCCACACCCTTTCCTGAACCCTGCTTGCACTTCAGGTAGTTCTCGTTCCAGGTATGGTTGTAGTCTATTGAATAATCTTCAGTAGAATCTTGCTGGTGTGTGGGATCAGAGCAATTGTGAGATAATTTTCACAATCAGTTGGATCACCTTTCTTTAGTATTGGTATAAATACAGATCTTTTCAGTCAGTTGGCCATGATGTTGTGTTCCAAATTTCCTGGCAAAGCCTTGTAAGTATGGTAATAGCTGCACCAGTTGCTGCAATACTTCTATGGGAATGCCATCAATGCCTGGTGCTTTGTTCTTTGATAAGGCTTTCAATGCTGCTTCAACTTCTTATTTTATCACCAATGGTTCCAGATCATAAGGTACAGGTTGAAATGGCTGTTGGTCCACGTGATTTTTATTATACAAAAACCCTGTATATTCTTTCCACTTTTTCTTGATCTTCTCAGCATCATTCAACATAGATCCTTGAGCATCTTGTAACATTCCAGTTCGAGGCTGGAATTTTTTCTTTAGCTCTCGTAGCTTTAGGAAAGCCAGTCTTGTTCTTCCTCTAATAGTATGTGCTTCTGTTTCCTTGCATGTGTCATTGTAATACTTCTCCTTGTCTTGTCTTGCTGTACGTTGAAAATCTCTGTTGAGTTCTGCGATTGCCTCTCTTTCTCCTCTAGCTTTAGCATCTCTTCGTTTCTGGGCAATTATCAGAGTTTCTTCAGTCATATATTTTGGCTATTTTTGCTTTTTCACCTTTTGTAGAGATTTCTTGCTTTCTTCCAACACAACCTTCTTGATATCCTGCCATAACTCTTTTGGAGCTCTGTCATTTGTATCTAAAGCAGCAAATCCATTTTGCAGGCAGTCTTTAAAGTCCAGTGGTATATTCTCAAGGTCATAGTTTGCTACATTCATGAGTGACTTGCTCTTTTTCAACTTTAGCTTAAGTTTGCATACTAGCAGTTGGTGATCTGTAACACAATCAGCTCCAGGTTTTGTCTTTGTTGATGTTATCAAGCTTTTTCATCGTTGACTTCCACAGATGTAGTCAATTTGATATTTTACAATCCATTAGGTGAAGTCCATGTGTACAGTCACTGCTTGTGTTGCTGGAAGAAGGTGTTTGAGATGAATAGATCATTGGTCTAGCAGAATTCTATCAGTCTTTCTCCAGCTTCATTTGTGTTGCCAAGTCCATATTTTCCAACCATTATGCCTTCTTCTTTGTTGCCAACTTTTGTGTTCCAGTCACCCATGACTTTCAAGATATCCTGTTTACATGTTCTGTCAATTTCAGCTTGTATTTGTTCATAGAACTCATCAATCTCATCCTCTTCTGCAGCTGTTGTTGGGGCATATACTTGAATTATAGTTGTGTTGCTAGGAATTCTTCATAGACAAATAGAAATTAAGATTTTAATGACTGCATTATATTACCTTATAGTTGTTCCAAGTTTCTTTTTAATTATAAATTCAACACCATTTCTTCTTTGTCTTTCAGTTCCAGCATAGTAGACCATGTGATCATCTGATGCAAAATGCCCGATGCCAGTCCATTTCATTCTTGACCACCTCCAACTTCCCTTGCTTCATGCTTCATATGTTCCATATCCCAATATATAAGACATCTTTGCAGCTTCCCACTCTCAATTCATGTGCAGTCAGATGTCCCGAGAGCTTTGATCCAACCACATCATAAATGCTGGCTTTACTCTGAAAAGTCTTCAGCTCCTCCCCAGTAGCCAGTTGAGTGCCTTCCGACCTGGGGGGTCTCATTTTTCAGCACTATAGTGCAATTTGTTTTGTTGTGACTATCCATTAGGTTTTCATGGAAAGATACAGAAGTAGATTTCCAGGCCTTTCTTCCATGCAGTTTAAGTTTAGTGTTGTTGCAGTTGTCACAGAAATGTGATCCTCCGCCGCCAACACTGTCCCATTCTGCTGATGCCCAGATGGGTGGTTTGTCTTGGTCTGGCATCTCAACTGAGACATGTCCATCTTGGGAGACCCTGCCAGTAGTTAAACTACCCATAGCTTAGCCCTCAGCATCACTGATGGCACACAAGCCCTCACAGCACGACAAGCTGCAAACCAAGTGAGGGGTATTAGTACTAGGGCTGATAAAATCCATTCAAAAGTGATGAACTTAGACTTTAGAAAAACTAACTTTGCCAAGATGGGCCAATACCTTAGAGAGTCGTTAGCAAGATGGGAACAGCTGGGGGATATAGAAGCACAGTGGACAAAGCCATGGGTCCAGATGGGATACATCCAAGAATACCGAGGGAGCTTGGGGACATTCTGACGGCTCCACTGTCTGTCCTTTTCAATGCCTCTTTGGAGACGGGAGTGGTGACAGAGGACTGGAGAGAGGCACATGTGATCCCTTTACACAAAAGCGGACGTAAGGAATACATTAAGAACTACAGGCCGGTTAGTCTAACTTCTATGGTTAGTAAATTATTGGAAAGACTACTAAAGGAGAGAACAGTGAGGTTTCTGGAGCCAATGGATTGCAGGATGCGAGGCAGCATGGATTCACCAAAAGCAGATCTTGTCAGACAAATCTGATAGATTTTTTTAACTGGGTGACCAGGGAGTTGGACCGAGAAAAAGCTCTAGATGTGGTGTGTTTAGATTTCAGTAAAGCCTTTGACACTGTTCCACACAGGCGACTTATAAACAAACTGAGCACCCTAGGGATGGACTCTAAAGTTACTGATTGGTTGAATGGTAGGTGAAAAGAGTACAGGTAGATGGAGCTCACTCTGTGGAGAAGGAGGTTACCAGTGGTGTGCTGCAGGGATCTGTCCTTGGTCCGATTCTGTTTAACATCTTTGTTAGTGATATTGCAGAAGGACTGTCGGGTAAGGTTTGCTTGTTTGCAGACAATACGAAAATCTGCAATAGAGTAGACATTCAGGAAGGAAACAACAACATGAGGAGGGATCTAGCTAAACCTGAAGAATAGTCTAGAATATAGCAGCTGAAATTTAATGCTAAAAAATGCAGGGTCATGCATTTGGGCTGAAAAAATCCAAAGGAGCTGTACAGTGTAGGGGATGAGGTACTTCTGTCCACAAAAGAAGAGCGGGACCTGGGCGTAATTGTGTCTGACAATATTAAAGTAGCTAAACAGGTAGAAAAGGTGACTGCAAAAGCCAGAAGGATGCTTGGGTGTATAGGGAGAGGAATGGCCAGCAGAAAAAAGGAGGTGATAATGTCTCTGTATAAGTCTCTGTTGTGACCTCATTTGGAGTATTGTGTGCAATTCTGGAGACCGCACCTTCAGAAGGATATAGGCAGGTTGGAGTTGGTGCAGAGGGTGGCTACTTAAAAGGTTAGTGCTCTTCATTATGAAGCATATAAGGAGAGACTTAAAGATCTTAATATGTATGCTTTAGAGGAAAGGCGGGATGGGGCGATATGATAGAGACATTCAAATGCCTCCATGGCATAAATGCACAGGAGGATCTCTTTCAATTGAAGGCAAGCTCTGCTATGAGGGAACATAGGATGATAGTGAAAGGGGATAGATTCAGGAGTAATATGCGGAAATATTTCTTTACGGAAAGAGTGGTAGATGCATGGAATAGACTCCCAGTGCAGGTGGTGGACACGAGGACAGTATCAATTCAAAAAAGCATGAAACAAACATAGAGGATCTCTAAAGTTAAAAAGGGCACTATTGTAGTTGATATGGAAGGGTAGACTAGATAGGCCATGTGGGGTTTTTTCTGCTTTCATGTTTCTATGTTTCTAGGAGTGCTCTTTGGCAAAGGACTTACTAAATGATGCAGAGGCATTATAATGATAGTTTACAGATTAATAGTAAGTCTGCAATCTCATATTTCAGTTCTTTCAACACCTTTGGATGTTTACCGTCCGGTCCAGGTGATTTGCTGCTCTTCAGTTTATCAAATAGTTGTAATACATCTTCCCGGTGTATCGATATTTCTTCTGCAGCATCACCTTTAAATATAATTTCAGTCATGGGTAGCATCCCTACATCTTCCTCTGTAAAGACCAAAGCAAAGAATTCATTCAGTCTCTCCATTATGGCCTTGTCCCCTCTTAGTGCCCCTTTTACCCCTCTATCATCTAATGGTCCAACTGTCTCTCTCACAGGTTTTTTGCTATGAATGAACTTGAAGTCTTTATTATGTGTTTTTGCTTCCACAGCAAGCTTTTTTTCAAATTCTCTCTTTGCCTGCCTTATCAATGCCTTGCATCTAACTTGCCAGTGATTATGCTGTTTCCAGTTGTCGTCATTTGGCTCTTTTTTCCATTTCCTAAAAGATGCTTTCTTGGCAACAACAGCCTCTCTGACCTCACCTTTAAACCATGCTGGCAGTTTTTTAGACTTCCTCCCACTTTTCTTAAAGCGTGGAATACAGCTAGTCTGGGCTTCCAAGATAGAATTTTTAAACAACACCCAAGCTTGATGAAAGTCTTTAATCTTTGCAACTGCTCCTTTTAGTTTTTTAACTATTTTCCTCATTTTATCATAGTCTCCCTTTCAAAAGTTAAAAGGTAGTATTGTGGATTTCCTTACCATCCCTCCTCCATTAATTAAATCAAACACGATTACGCTATGATCACTATTGCCAAGTGCCCCAACACCCTTATCTCTTGCACAAGATCTTGTGAACCACTAAGGACTAGGTCCAGATTGGCTTCCCCTCTGGTCGGTTCATGAACCAGCTGCTCCAAGAAGCAGTCATTCATTTCATCTAGAAACTTTATCTGCCTAGCATGTCCTCGCTTTGGTTCCATGGGTTTTTCCCTCTTCCTCCTCCCCCTTTCCCAGGGATTGGAAACCCTCCCACCAATGTTGGGACCCTGGGTTTGGGGATGAGTTTGGGAACCTGTGTGTGGCCTCCTTCTCCTAACCCGGGACTTTAAGGTTTTCCCTTGTGACAGGACATATACCTTGTCACAGACAGGCAGGGTCCAGTTGTCACAGATTATGATGCTTTCTCCTAGTCTTTTTTTTAAATGAAAGCTCTGATTCTCATGGCTGTCTGCTGCACTGGGCTTCCCCTCCTGCCCACGGGGATCCAATCTCCCTTGGACAGAACAGGAGAAATCTTTGCTGTTAGATGCAGCAGACAACCTGCGAATCAGATTCCCATGGACTGTCTGCTGCATCTAAGTCCCAGTTGCAGCAAAGATTGCTCCTGTTCTGCCTACAGGGATCCGATCTCTCACAGGCAGAACAGGAGGGATCTTTGCTGCGATCGGGAGTTAGATGCAGCAGGCAACCCACAGATTGGATCCCCACAGGCTGTCTACTGCATCTAACCCCCGATCCTGGATGCCTGAATGAAACCAATCTCCTGCAGGCAGAACAGGAGCAATCTTTGCTGCGATTGGTCTGCTATCATTAGCTATGATGAAACAGGAGGGATCTTTGCCACAATTAGTCTGCTATCAATAGCAATGATGAAAATATTGAATGTGTTCAGTTTCAGTGGTATCTCCTCTGAATGGACAAAATCATGACTAATGAAGTTTCCAGAAGCTCCCAAATCAATGAGGGTTGATTTGGGAGCTTCTGGAAACTTCTTTAGTCATGATTTTGTCCACTTGGAGGAGATACTACTGAAGCTGAACACATTCCATGTTTTCGTCATAGCTATTGATAGCAGACCAATGAGCCAGGGAGATGTGCAAAACGTGATTGTGGAATTGAATCTTACAGTTGATGTCTGGCACTTGGAGACCATTTCATTATGGGTGACCGATTCTCCATCCTGCACCAACCTTTTGGGGTTACTCTGGCTTTAGAAATAGCACCCTCATTAAATGACAACAGGGACAGATTGCATCTGGTTTCCTTTCTGTTTTTCCTCCTGCATATTTGATCCAACACCCATGGATCCTATCCTCATAACCTCTGCTCTTGAGGTGCCTCCAGGTCTTGTGGCATTATGAATACAGTTGTGCCATTAAACTGTTCTTCAGGATCATGCCATTTTGAGGTTGTACTTATCCACTGTCTGCCAGAATACCAAGACCATATCAGCTTGCATCAAGGAGAACCTAGTATGGGTTTTATCGCTCTTATGATTCCTAACTTTGAGGCAGTATTATTTTTTGTACAAAGAAGGATGGCTGTTCAAGCCCTTCATCAACTATCGAGGCATTAATAAAAGTACTATTAAGGATTATTCGCTGCTGTTGATCTCTGAATAGTTTGACAGGTTCTGAGGTGACAAGATATGCTCCAGGTTGGATCTTCATAGGGTCTAAAACCTCATCTGGATCAGACAGGATGATGAGTGGAAGATTCCCTTCAATACAAGGCAAGGTGTCTGAACCCTCGGCAGGCCCATTGGATCATATTCTATGTTCTTTGCTCAATGGCAGCTTATTATTTCCTATCAGCTGAGTTTGAAGAACTTCAAGGCTAATGCCTTTTCTTGGCAATTTGACTCCAGAGACAGTCTGGATCCATTTGATAAAGGGTCCATAATACCTCCTGTCAAGATTGTTGTGACTATTGTGAATTTGAAACTTCTGGAGTTCATTTCTCAAGAATCTCATGGTGTGGAATTCTTGTGTCTTGTTGCTATTGGTTGGAACTCTGTCCCTAGTCATCTGGACGTGTTCAGATGGGGACACAATTTCAAGTTGTCTTGCCACCCAGAGGTTGGGAAGATTATTGAACTAATTTCTACAGTCTTGTTTGGTCCTTTGTATGCAATGAGTCCTATGTTGTGACTTGCCCTGTGCATGACAGGACAAAGATCCCTTGCTGTCACTCATGCAGTCTTCTGCAACCACTTCCTGTGCCAGTAAAGTCTCTCCATGGACTTTACAACTGATCTCTCAACTTCAAACATCTGTACAGTAATTTTGGTAGTCAATCGGTTTTCCCTCATGGCACATTTCACTCCTATTGCTAAGTTGCCATCTGCTCCCCACCTGGCAGCAATGTTTCCTAAGAAGATTAAATAATTCAAAAGTAACTATTACTCTATAGAAATCTAACCAAAACAAAAATAGAGCAAACTCAACAAATCATGAGCTGAAGTATATAGGTGTAAATGTATACATGTTGGAAGAGTAGCTGTGAGGAATCAAACGACCTCTCGTAGCAGTACTTCCATTTTACTCAATTTAGTGAGCCCCAACAGGAGGTTTTTCACGTAGGTAAAAACACCTTAAAATAGTGTACATTTTTCTTGTACTACCTGTGAATGTTGCCAACATTCCATTGAAGGCAAGGACTGGCAGATACCTAAATCTGATTTTATTCATATTGCTAGATGGCGCACCACATGTTCTACTTCTTATGTGGTGTATGTCTTAGTTTGCAAATGTAACCTTTTGTACATAGGGAGAACAATTCGCCCTGTACGTGTCCGGTTACCTGAACATGCATCTAGAATCAAAACTAAAACCATATCTGCCCCCATAGTTCAACATTGTTTGGATCATTCACATCAGTTTACAGATATGCTTTGGAGAATTCTTGATTATGTGCCTGTATACCCACGAGGTGGTAACCGAGAACAACATTTACAATTGTTAGAACAGACTTGGATTTTCCAACTATCCACTGTCGAACCCCAGGGTCTCAATAAAGAGCTTGATTGGACCAGCCTTCTTTGAAACAGTAAGATCTAGCCATCATGTCAGGTGCAGCTGCTCTATCCTGGATGTGTTTCTTATGACGTAAACAGCTTTGATTGGTCCCGACTGGCATTTAACTATGGTTCCTTCTCTGTGGCAATAAATCGTAAATGAGCATGCGCTGGCGTCCTGAAGAATTGGGGAAGTCAGACGTTTTTGCAGTTAAGGAGAGCGTTGATACAGGGCATTAATATTGTCTTGCCCGAAACGCAGTACTGTGTTCTTTTTCAAAACTGCGGATTTAAGTGACTGAAACCAACTGAGTCTGGAGCATAACTATGACTTGGTTTTATGGGCAACAGATAAGTAACTTTCGTATTTTTGTTACTTTGTATTGTCCTATTGGTTTCAGATATGTTAAATTGTTGGAAGCAATATATTTTTTGAGCACATATGGTGTAGGGTACACTATTTTATGGTGTTTTTACCTAACGTGAAAAAGTTCCTGTTGGGGCTCACTAAATTGAGTAAAATGGAAGTACTGCTATGAGAGGTTGTTTGATTCCTTACAGCTACTCTTCCAACATGTATACATTTACACCTATACACTTCAGCTCATGATTTGTTGAGTTTGCTCTATTCCTAAGAAGATTGTACATCTGTATTTGTATTCATATCTTATATACTGCTTATCATAAATGGATAAGCAGTCTACAATAAAACATATTTTATATATATAACTACAAGACAACAGAAATGACAATAAAAACAAACTATACAATCGATCGCATCATCCATCAAAATCTTCTCTTCCCACAATTATTGTGTGATGAAAAAAATATGGTTTTAATTTTTTTTCTAACAGCTAATTAATCCCCTTCCTACTGTGTTATTTTGGTGATGTGTGCCACAATTGTGGACCCATTACAGAAAATGCACAAGTTCTTGTCATCAGGCTGACGCAATCATTAGGCAAACTAGGCGGCCGCCTAGAATGTCATTGGTCCAACGGCCCACTGATATTGCTGCCCCCCATCCCCATGACCTGCAACAGCGACAGTGTTCTTAAACAGCTCTTAAGCCTCCGGTGCTGCGAGGCTGCTTGACTCCCGCCCCCACTGAGGCCCGATGTTGACTTCCTGTTTGCAGAATTACCACAATTATCCAAGTAACAGAGAAATCAAAAGAACCTTAACTGATTTACTAAGAAGTTTCACTGTGCCGACTGTGTGTACTTACACTGGCAGGATCAACCAGGTAACCATGCTGAAAATGCCACCACTCCCTTTCCACAACTGCAGGCACCCAGGAGGGTGAACCAGGGGCACTAGATCATGGAAGGTGGTGCTGGCGGCAATGGTGATAAGGGCCTCAGTCAGGGCCGGCCCGTCCATTGAGCAAGAATGTTTTTTGCACAGGGCCCCGCGTTTCAGGGGGCCCCGCGCAAAGAACATTCTGCTTTTTTTTTAAATGACTTAAAAAAAAAACCTGTCTCTGGCTGCTGCCGCTGCCGCTACCACCGCGGCAGCGGCAGAATGGAGTGTCCCGCGGGGCCTCCTCTTCGCGTTGAGCCCCTCTGCAAAGGCTTTCAGATTCGCGAAGGGAGAGCATCTCCCTCGCGTCTCTGTTAAGCCCGCAGGGGCTAATGGGAAATTTCCCATCTGCCCCTTTAGACGCGAGGGGCTGATGGGAAATTTCCCCTTAGCCCCTGCGGGCTTAACAGAGACGCGAGGGAGACGCTCTCCCTTCGCGAATCTGAAAGCCTTTGCAGAGGGGCTCAACGCGAAGAGGAGGCCCCGCGGGACACTCCATTCTGCCGCTGCCGCGGTGGTAGCAGCAGCAGCAGCAGCAGCCAGAGACAGTTTGTTTGTTTTTTTAATTTTGCAATAAGGGGGTGTTAAGACTGGCAAGGGGGGGGTGTTAAGACTGGCAAGGGGGGGGTGTTAAGACTGGCAAGGAGGGGGGGGTGTTAAGACTGGCAAGGAGGGGGGTGTTAAGACTGGCAAAGGGGGTGTTAAGACAGGCAAAGGGGGCGGTAAGACTGGCAAGGGGGGGCTGTCTGGAAATGGGGCGATGGGGGGGTTAGGACTGATAATGGGCTATGGGGGGCTAGGACAGGAAATAGGCTGATGGGGAGGGGTTAGGACTTGAGGTGGGCTGATGTGGTTAGGACTGGTAATGGGCTGTGGGCTGATGGGGGGGGTTAGGACTGGCAACATGGGCTGACTGGAAATGGGCTGATGGGGTTATGACTGGAAGTGGGCTGATGGGGGGTTAGGACTGTTAATGGGTTATAGGGGGGCTTAAACTGAAAATGGGGTGATGGGGGTTAGGACTGGAAGTGGGTTGATGGGGGGCTAGGACTGGTAATGGGTTGGGGGTTGCTATGACTGGAAATGGGCTGAGTGGAAGGGGAGGCTTGAACTGCAAATAGCTGATGGGGAGGGAGCTTGGAATGGAAATGGGCTGTGAGGGAAGGGAGCTAGGACTGAAAATGGGCTGATGGAGCAGCTAGGATAGGATTGGAAATGGGCTGTTGTGGGGAGCTAAGATTGGAAATGAGCTGTGGTGGGGGTTTGAATTGAAATGGACTCATGGAGGGGCTAGAACTGGAAGTAGGCTCATGGGGGGCTTGGACTGGAATTGGGCTGAGTGGAGGGGAGCTAGGATTTGACATGGGCTGATGGTGGGGCTAGGAAATGACTAGAAATGGGCTGATGGGGGCTAGGATTGGAAATGAGCTGATGGAGTGACTCAGACTGAAAATGGATGGGGGAGCTAGGACTGGAAATGGGTTGATGGGGGGCTAGGACTGGAAATGGATTGATGGGGGGCTAGGACTGGAAATGGGCTGATGCAGGGACTAGAAGGGAATGGATGCTGGGTGAGACTGGAACTAGAAGGGAGCTGATGTTGGGGGAGGATTAGAATGGGATGGGGCTGGGAGAGTAAAATGGAGAGGGGAAAAATATTTTGTGTGGGAGGGATGAAAAATCTACAATTGGCCGGGTATTGGGAGAGTAAGTGGGGATTGAGGATAGAGGGGTAAAATTTGTGTGGATGAAATAGGAATGAGGAAAGAGCAAAAGGAGAAAGATTAGTATGTTAAAGCAGATGTAGAGAGAGAGAATGGAAAAAAAAACTAGAAGTGAGAAGAAAGAACAAATGGACAGCAGACGATGGACAGTTAGCAGAAAACATGAAGAAACCAGAAGAAAGTGGCTGGAGCAATTGCAACTGAAAAAAATGCACAAAAGGTAGAAAGATATCTCTTTATTTTGAATTTACTAACTGGAATATGAAAGCTCTGGGAAATGTGCATCATTAACGTCTGCGCTTTGTTTGGTACAAGAGGAAATTAATTTATAGTTTTATTTCTACAGTGGTGTTGTACATTCCAAGTTTGGCTTTTGGGGTTCCCAGTTTAATTATTGCCTTCCTGTTTCTAAATTGTGATTCCTTGTTTGGTGATGGTCTATGTTCTGCATCTGTAACTGAGCTGAGGTATTCTATTTATGTAATTCCTATTTGACATTGCCACTTGTTCTCTTTCCCCAGTATTCTCTGAAATGTATTGGTTTAATATTTGCAGTGTTGCCTTTTGATAGGTAGGGTATGGTGCTTTGTGAGTCCTGGTAATGCTGTCAGGGTACGGCGGGTTTGCTATGGGTTCTAAATGGGCAGCGTTTGTTGTAGTTCCTAATGTGCCTGGCGGTTGGCACTGGATTATAGTAATGTAGAAATCTTTTAGTCTTTCTTTATACATACACTCATTAAGAGACATGTTTACTAAAAGTTAGTGTATGGCAACATTATGCAAATATTTATGCAAATAAGGCCACTTATGCAAATGAGGCCCCGCACCGAGTCTCCGCACATGGCCCCGCACCCCCCTTGGGCCGCCCCTGGCCTCAGTGCAGCTAGAAAGAAGGGGCACAGCTGGTAAAGGAGGACCCTCTAAACTGGAGGAACGTGCAAGCGTGTGTGCACATCTCCCAAGAACAAACCCTCTCCTGGGTATAAAGGGGGCTGAGTCCATACAGCCAGGTCCGTGGACCGCTGGGAGAGCTGACGGACGCCTTGGACTCACCATGATGAAAGCGGACTTGTGGAGGGGTGAGTGTGGGGCATCTCACCACCAAGCCTAGACAAGTATTGTAGAAAGGAACCAAAAGTGAAGGGAGGAACCGCGTTGCCTGAACACTGGATGTGTTGGACCACAAGGGCACTTACATGCCAAATCAATCACATGTCTCTGATCCAGTTCTGATTCTAGGATTTTGTATTTGGGCAGCCTGCAAAGTAGAGAATGAGAAGGGGCAAAAGCAAATAGCTGTTGGCCTCAGACTCCAGGTAGCCCTATTAGAGCCATACAGTTATGTCACAGGTAAGTGAGACTGCTTGTGATATTTTAACTTTTGAACTAGAACTTCAAGACCATTTCAAATATATTCTTGCAAATTTGAGGGGGTCACGGCATATGCTTTCACCATATATATTTATTTGTTTATTTGGGCTTGCTATTATACTATGTTGGAGAACCACAAATTGGAGAATGAAGAATAAAGCAATGCAAAAATCTATTGCAAAGCACGCAAAAGCACATTTTAGTACATGGAAATCAGAATTGACATGTCGAGGTCAGGACATGCTCAATGCCAATGGAATTTTAGAAACAGCTTTGATAAACATGGAGCTGTTTCTAACACGCATAAAAGAAAGTGCAGGAATGCATGTGGATTTATATCCATGTGCAATGGGAGCAGCCATTTTACAAATTTACAGGTGAAAAAATAGATATTACACACATAACTGTTGGCATGTACATGTGTATGGCAGTCATTTCACAAATTTAGACATGTAGATGCCACTAGTTAACTACAGCGGATGCTATCTTTAACTCATTTCAGTTTAGAGGGTGTATCTTTAACTCATTTCAGTTTAGAGTTTCTGTAAAGGGGTGACCAAAATGCACAGTTTAAAAATCTACATGTGCCAGGCAGAAGACCCCCACGTGGAGAATTTTGGACTTTTATGTGCATTCCCTATTTTGAAATGGGGAATACACGTGTAAATGTCCTGCCCAGCCAATGCCCCGACATGCACCCTCAAACTTTCCACATACTAAGGACATCCATTTGTAAACTGAACCCTTTCTCAAATGATTCTTTACACGTGAATCCAATTTCCGGGTGTATATGCTTGATTATACATATGTAAATCGCAAATAACGTTTCTAAAATAACTCCCATTGCATTACAAGATGCAAATGTGCAAATTTCTTATGCCAGTAGCAATGCCTTTATTAAAACTCTCTATCTGTTTTTGTGGGCAGAATGAAGTCCTATCCAGTTTTGGGAGTATCTGAAGAAACTCAATTTTCATCTCTTAGACCAAATGTGAATCACACTTCTATTAAGAATTCACACATTCCCATGGACATTTCTCTAGTGGAAGAGCAAAATAATAGGAAGAACCTGATGGTCACCACCAGTACCAACTGTGATAACATGAGTGTCACAGACAGATCTCTCCTACAGAAAAGTAAAGCTCCACCAGTTCCTCCAAGGAGTACATCTTGGCAAATGACAAGCACTTTTCCCGTAATGTCGCAAGCTTATAATGCACAAGTACGAAATCTGAGTTGTGAAACCCCAAAATATAGCAGCGAGCAGCAGTACAACAGCCTGCATGAAAACCAAGAGATGTCTTTGAATGATACCACAGCAATCGTTACTGCATATCCCGCAGTAAAAAAAGATTCTCACTCTGAGTGTAATGCTGGTTTTTGCCATAACAAGTGGACTTATGAGCTGAACAGGTCTGGAGAAGATCACAAAACTGGATCTACCACATTGTTTGTCCATACAGAACTTGCAGATGCACCTGACAAGGTAACCCCAAGTCATTGTGTTGAGTGCCACAGTGGTCTGGATTGCACTAATGATAGCTTAGGAGATTCGAGTTATATTCTGGAGCAAACCCAGAGGAATGGGATCTTGGCAGCAAAGACTGTTGAATTTAATCGTACTGTGTTTCAGACAAATAAAGTTAAAACTGCTTCAGAAGACAGGGCACTGCCTCTAACCACACCTGGAAATCAGAACCACGATCACAATTCATTGTGTGGCAGCTCAGCTAAGGTAGAGGGCACTAGTAATGTGTGTAGTGTGTCAAGCCCCACTCTCTCCGCATGTAGGGATCTTGAGTCCTGTAGTCCTAACAAGACTGCAAAACTTTCCAAGCAGCAGAAGCAAACAAATAGATTTCATAGCACTAGTGGCTATTACCATAGGCTTCATGAACAGGATTGGAAACCGAGCAATTTATCTGGTCGTCCCCGATCAGCTGATTCAAGGTCAAACTACGGAGTTGTTGAAAAGCTCTTGAAAAACTATGAGAGATCAGCAGTAACTTCTGTGTGCGACCCTAAGTACTGCAATGATGAGCAGATAAGAGTGGGCTCCAGTTTTGCAGACAGCAGCTCTGACCCCTTAAGCCAATGTTTAGAAATGCTTCAGATAGAGCAGGTGGCACCTGAATACCAGAGGAATTCAGCCATGTCCGTTGATCGGAAAGTCAAGCGGCAATCAGAAAAGCAGAAGTTACCAGAGGTAGGTTGTGAAAAAAGCCCTTTCTTTTACAAAACAGGTAAACCTGAAACAGAAAGGATGAAACATGGAGCAGTAAGAAACAAGGTACTCAAAGCACATTCAGGTAATTAAAAATGATTTATTGTATGATGCGGTCGATGTGTTAAGGAAAGGAAAATTCTAGTTGCAGCTTCTGGCTTTGTACAAGAAGAATTTCTGCCATGTTATGCCAGGATTATCATCAAGAATATCTGCTTCGCTTTACTTTGTTGTTATTTTAGATGTTTGGCAGTATTTTTATTAGGATATTTATTTTATTTCTAAAATACTTATTTCAAAAATGTTGGTATAGAACAGATCATAACATGGCCGCATGCCCCAATCAGGGGATGCTTGGAGCAGATGGAAGGGAGGGGGCAGGCAAGGGGCAGGGAGTGGTGGAGTTGGGGGTGGCAGGGCCACATATGTTAGTTTATAAAATGCAGTGTGGCCCTTGCTCTCGGGGATTGGATAGTTAGGACATGACGCCAGAAGGGTGTGGGGAGGTTACAAGGAAGGATGAGGGTTTCCTGTAGTTTTTGGTTCCCACCGTCCTACCCATGATTTTTGTTTAAATATATGAAATTGTCAGGTTGTATGAAACATGATATTGGTCACAGCAGGGCAAACACCCAAGCCAGGTAGGGAGCAAATGGGAAAGGCTAGGAATGCATTCTGGGAGGGAAGTGCCATGTGGCTTTCCAAGGGATGCAACACTAGGAGAAGGAACTGGATGGCGTGACAAACAGGGAACACAAAGGGAGTCATTATGAGCAATGAATAGCGGGGATGGACTCCTATTGGGACATCCATCCCTGCTATTCGTGCCCTTTCCCGGGCCCGATTACCTTCCCCGCATGTTGTAACGGGAAGGTAGACGGGGCAGGAAAGGGGCGGATCAGGGACGGCATCAGGGCGGGCAGTGGGCAGTCGCCGGCCCCAGACGTACAGGGCCCATTCTAATGTCGGCCCTGTACATCTGGGGCCAGTGACTTGAACGGGGAAGTTATTCCACCTCCGAGGTGGAATAACTTCCCCGATGCGCCAGAATCAGCGGGCCTGGGGCTGAGAAGGGGCAGCAGGGGGCAGATGGCATTCCCCGCAGCCCAACCCTGGCCCTGGGAGGCCAGATCAGGGGTCGGCCTACAGGGAAAAGAATTTGGAGACGGCGGCCAGGGATCATGACTTTTAAATGGAGTCATGGTGCCATGGCAACCGGACACCATGGTGCCACGGTTCCATTTAAAAGCCCTGACTGAGTTAGTTGGGCAAGACCTGTACATGCAAGCCGGGCTGAATCACGGTCCCGGCCTGCACTTACAGGCCTGTTCACGATTCTGATCCCTTGGGGCTAGACATATCCCGCGGGATCAGAATCATGACTCCCTCTGTGCATTCATTTCCAGCCGGGCACACAGAAGGCGTCTACGTCCGCAATGGAAGTGGGCCTAAAAGGGGCGAGGAAGGCAGCAAATCCCTCTGTATGTGGAAATAGACTTTATTGAGTTCACCTGTGTTTTGACCTTATAAGCCTTCATCACAGGGTATGTGTATCCAAACCTCCAACAAAATAAAAGCAAATAAAAATCAAACCATCTACAAACCATATAAAAACCTATACATATACAGTGTATCTTAAAATGAAAAGATCAGAGTATATATATTATCTCCAGGAACAAGCAGGAATGAGTCTTCACATATGGGTATCGTCGGTACCGACGGAGCCTGCGCGGGAATGCTCCCCAGTGTCCAGTAAGAAAGCTTTTGGGAGCATCCCACAGCGCTTGCGTGCTGCCTTCCCGCCTTTCCCAACCGCCTCTCTCCAGTTCTTCTTTTCCGCGGAGCCAGCAGGTCGTGTTCCTGTCACCGCAGAAGAAGTTCTTTATTTTTTCTTTATTCTTTTGTGTCACGTCTGCCTTCTTCGACGTCGGACCGGTACCGCCGGTCTTTTCTTTTCTTTCTTTAAAAAAAAAAAAAAACTTATACTTTCTTCACTGTGCATTTTAGTTTTTGGGCCTTAGGCCTAAAAACTTTCTCCTCATGGAGAAGCCCGCCTCCGGGTTTAAAAAGTGCACAAAATGTTGCGGTAGTATTTCTGTCACCGACACCCATGATTGGTGTCTAAAACATTTGGGTCCTGACCATTCCATCACGGATTGTATGTCCTGTACCATGATGTCTAAAAGAGGTCGGCAGAACCGAGCAGCCAAGCTCAGTACCCTGTTTCCCTCTGATGCAGCTTCGGTGGCATCGACATCTTCCAGGGCTTCTTCTTCCTCCCATGGATCTCAAGTAACCAAGCATAAATCTGGCCGGTCCTCGAAGGGCAAATCTCCCTCTAAGCATCGAGATGCCTCCGGGCTTGTCCTCGAGGACTCCGCACCGGCAAAATTACCCCGACGGGAAGTTCCGGCTTCCAAAGCATTGTCTATGGGGTCACAGGTTGACATCGATGGCTCGACCGATCACCTGTTGCCGTGTTCTGGGGTACCGATGGCTCCCACTGGTACCGACATCCAGACTTTGGTGGCGTCGATGGATCAGAAGATTCTGACCATGCAGCGCACCCTGACGGCATTCATGCAGGCTGCGACGCCTCCGGTACCGCAACAATCCCCGTTGCCGGTACCGGCTCCAGCACCAGCATCATTCCCGGTGCCGGTACCGATTGCATCGACATCGGCTTCGGTGTCGACTGCAACGGTACTCTGTCCTATGATGCCCATCGGTACCGAACCGGTACCGGTTACTCCCGATGTCGATCCCACTCGGTACGCATGTCGGGCTTTACAGGAGCATCCAGACAGGCGATACTTCGATTCCTCCGAAGACTCTGACGAGTCTGAAGGATCTGTCGAGGCATCGATACTTCTTCCTCAGGAGTCGTCTTCTCCTAAACGAGGAATGTCTCCTCCAGAAGACTTGTCTTTTCAAGACTTCATTAGGGAAGTGGCTAGGGGCCTCTCCATCACAGTGGCTCCTGAGTCAGAGCCTAGAGCCTAGCAGCTGGATGTTTTACAATATCCTAAAGCTCCTAAAGAGGCAGCTACTTTACCTGTTCATGAAATTTTGTATGATCTCATGTTGAGCATGTGGGAGACACCTCTTACCACCCCTCCTCATTCTCGCAGGTTAGACACCATGTATCGTGTCCCTCCTTGTTCTGGCTTTCATAAGACTCAGCTTCCTCACCACTCTATTGTGGTAGAGTCTGCCATGAGAAAGATAAAGAGTGCAAAAAGACACTCATCTAATCCTCCAGGACGTGAATGCAGGACCCTAGATGCTTTTGGCCGTAGGGTTTTTCAAGCTTCTATGCTAGCTGCCAGAATCAACTCCTATAGTCTCTATATAGGGATGTTTCTAAAGGAAGTCACAGATCATCTGCAGACTTTAACCCCTTTTATTTCAGAAGATAAAAGGCAGGAGTTTCTCACTTGGCTCAAACATGCCCAGGATGTTTCCAAATTTTCCAACCGTGCAGCCTTTGACTCTTTTGAGTGTGTAAGCAGAGCCTCGGCTATTGCCATAGGTGCACGCAGAATTGCTTGGCTACAAGCTTCTGATTTGGAACTCTGGGTCCAAGATGAATTAGGAAATCTTCCTTGTACAGGTGAAAACCTTTTTGGCAAGGATTGGCAAGCAAAGGCCACTCAGATGGATGCTGAGAACTCTGCTTTGGATCGACTTTCAAAGTCTACCTCTGCTCCTGTTAAGAAAAGATTGTTCAAAAAGACATCTTTTTCTAAAAAGGGAAGATATTATCCTGCTTATGGTCAGCAGGCATCTTCTGCAGGTCGTTTTGCTGCAAAACGTCAGCAACCACCTAAACAGGCCAAGTCAAGGCCTCAGGGCCTTTGACTTGCAACTAGAGAACTTAGCCTTTCTAGCTCTGGAAGAACCAGAGCCCTTCACCATTCCAGGAAGGTTGGCTTACTTTGCTCCCAGATGGGAACAAATCACAGCAGAGCAATGGACCCTCTCCATCATAAGGGAAGGGTACAAGCTTCATTTCTTAAGCCTTCCTCCTTGCACCATGGTGAAACAGTTCAATTCTCCAACATCTCTCCTCAACCTTCTGGGTCAGGAGATTGCCACCCTTCTTGCCCAAGGGGCAATAGAAGAAGTACCTCTTCTTCAACAGGGCTCAGGGTTCTACTCCCCTTATTTTCTTATCCCAAAGAAAATAGGGGGCTACAGACCCATATTAGATCTCAGAGAGTTGAACAAGTTTCTATTCAAAGAGAAATTCAAGATGATTTCTCTCGGTGCTCTGCTTCCATACCTTCAGAGTCAGGACTGGCTTTGTTCTCTAGATCTCAAGGATGCGTACACCCATGTCCTCATCCATCCAACACACAGAAGGTTCCTTCGGTTCCTTTTTCAGGGAAAGCACTACCAATACAGGGTGCTTCCGTTCGGTCTGGCCTCTGCACCAAGGGTGTTCACGAAATGCATGACTGTAGTAGCTGCATTTCTACGCACTCTAGGAATATTCGTTTTCCCTTACCTGGACGACTGGCTCATTCGAGCCCCATCCCAGTCAGAGGCCCAGAATTGTCTAATCTGCACAATGCGTGTTCTCCAGTATTTGGGACTGGTAATAAACATCCCAAAATCAAATCTCACCCCTACTCAGTCTCTGGAGTTTATAGGGGCCTTGCTGGATACCACAACTGCAAGGGCCTATCTTCCTCAGGCCCGTTGCCTACGCTTAGTGCAGTTAGCCTCCCAGAAAAAGTTAAAGTCCCATTTAACTGCTCGAGAGATGTTACAACTCTTAGGCCACATGGCATCCACCGTGCATGTGGTTCCATATGCTCGCCTTCACATGAGGGCAGCTCAATGGACTTTGTCCACCCAATGGACTCAGGCATCAGGTTGCCTGTCAGACAAAATAGCAAACTCCAGTCGCCTTTTTTGGTCTCTCCAGTGGTGGAAGTCCTCTCCAAATCTGTTGCTGGGGTCCCCTTTTCAGCAGTCACTACCCCAAGCAACTCTTACAACAGATGCTTCTCCAATGGGTTGGGGAGCTCATCTGCAGGATCTCTCCACCCAGGGCATCTGGTCTCCACAGGAGACTTCTCTGCATATCAATCTCTTGGAACTCAGAGCAATATTCTTAGCTCTCAGAGTGTTCCATTCCCTGCTCAGCTACAGGACAGTCCTCATCCATACGGACAACCAAGTAGCCATGTTCTATGTAAACAAGCAGGGCGGGACTGGCTCTCTGTTGCTTTGCAATGAAGCTTTGCGACTGTGGGCCTTCGCCAGAGAGCATCACATTCATCTTCTGGCAGTATATCTTCCAGGCGTTCAAAACTCTTGGGCAGACAGACTCAGTCGAGTTCTCCTTCCACACGAGTGGTCCCTCCACATGGACCAGGTAGCCAGGATTTTTCAAATTTGGGGAACCCCGGACATAGACCTCTTTGCAAGTCCATGGAATGCCAAACTTCCCCGGTTCTGTTCCAGAATTCCGTGTCAGGGAGTTCAGGCCAAGGATGCCTTCCTCCTTCACTGGGGTCAAGACTTCCTTTATGCCTTTCCACCCATTCCCCTAATTCCCAAAACACTATTCAAGCTTCAGAGAGATCGAGGGACCATGATCCTCATAGCACCACATTGGCCTCGCCAAGTGTGGTATCCTCTACTTCTGCATCTTTTTCAAGCTCCTTCCCTGGACTTGGGCTCTGCACCAGACCTTCTATCCCAGGAGGAGGGAACGTTGTGGCACCCAAACCCCCAGTCTCTTCATCTCAGGGCTTGGTTGCTGAAGGCCTAGACCTTCAACGTTTTCATCTCTCTCAGCAAGTCAGAGATATTATTCATGCCTCTAGAAAGCCTTCTACTAGACGTTCCTATGCTTTCAAATGGAAAAGATTTACCATTTGGTGTTCAGAGAAGGGTCTTAACCCTCTTGCAATACCTTTGAATTTTTTACTAGAGTATCTCCTGCATTTATCCCATGCAGGTCTTAAAACGAATTCAGTAAGAGTCCATTTGAGTGCTATTGCAGCGTCCCTCAAGCCTCTCAATGGATAGCCTATTTCCTCTCATCCTCTTATAACAAGATTCATGAGAGGCCTTCTTCTAACTAAACCTCCCATTAGACCACCTCCAGTGGCATGGGACTTAAACCTGGTTCTTGGCCAGCTTATGAAGCCACCCTTTGAACCTTTAGCCACCACCTCCTTGAAATTTCTTTCTTGGAAAGTTATCTTTCTCATTGCAGTCACCTCAGCATGCCGCATCAGTGAATTGCAAGCTTTGGTGGCTAATCCACCTTATACAAGGTTCCATCATGATAAGGTAGTCCTCGGGACCAATCCACACTTTATGCCCAAAGTGGTCTCGCCTTTTCATCTAAACCAAGAGGTATATTTACCTGTCTTTTTTCCAGGACCTCATGCATCAAGTGCAGAGAGGAATCTTCATACCTTGGATTGTAAGAGAGCTCTTGCTTTTTACTTACAAAGAACACAGCAACATAGAAAGTCTTCTCAACTCTTTGTTGCTTTTGATCCTTCTCATGTAGGACTTCCAGTTTCTAAGAGAACACTGTCCAACTGGATTGCTCAGTGTATTTCTTTTGCCTACCAGAGTAGGAACCTTTCTCTGGAGGGCCATGTCACAGCTCACAATGTGAGAGCCATGGCAGCCTCAATGGCTCATCTAAACTCTGTGTCCATCGACCAAATCTGTCAAGCGGCCACCTGGACCTCGGTTCATACCTTCACAGCCCATTACTGTTTGGACAAGGACTCCCACCGGGATGCCTCGTTTGGTCAGGCTGTTCTCAAACACCTGTTCTATTCCTAATCAACTCCTACCCACCTACCCTGGTTGGATGCCAGAGATCCATGGGGGGAGGTAGAGTCCTTTTCAAGGACACACAACCTGGGGTCTTCCCCTGGCATCTGCAGCTAGGGAGTCCCCATATGTGAAGACTCATTCCTGCTTGTTCCTGGAGATAGCACAGTTACTTACCTGTAACAGGTGATCTCTGGGAACAGCAGGAATAAGTCTTCACAACCCACCCACCTCCCCTAGGAGTTGTATCTCTCTATCTATCTTTCCTTTCCTCTCTCTCTCTTTGTCTCAGCTTTAAAACTCAAACTGGAGAGAGGCAGTTGGGAAAGGCGGGAAGGCAGCGCGCAGGCGCTGTGGGATGCTCCCAAAAGCTTTCCTTTTGGACGCTGGGGAGCGTTCCCGCGCAGGCTCCGTTGGTACCGACGATAACCATATGTGAAGACTTAATCTCCAGGAACAAGCAGGAATGAGTCTTCACACGTGGGGGGGCGAGTTTCTGACTAATTCCTGCTGTTCCGGAGATCACCTGTTACAGGTAAGTAACTGTGCTTTCCTGCTGTTCCCAGAGATCACCTGTTACAGGTAAGTAACAGTGCTATCTTGCTGCTGTAGTTTAAAATCAACTGAAGACAACTGAAATTGATCATACATTAAGAGTGCTAGTGTCTATTTCCACATAAAGGAATGGGATTTGCTACCCTCCTCGCTCCTTTTGTGTTCCTTGGTCTTCCATTACAAGGACTTGTGCCTCTTTTGGACTCCTTATGGAGTGACAAACAGTCAAACCCATGGAGCCCCTTGCTGGAAATGGGAAGAAGAGATAGGATTCAGAGGCTGATCACGCTGGGTGGTGGCGTGAGTGGTGGCATACTCCTTTTTATGACTTGGGTGTCGTTATAGAATAAAGCTGTGGCCAAATTTATCCAAATTTACATACATGTGGAAGAAGGGGTCTCCACCTCATTTCTGCCCTTATCTGACCATCACCTGTTAACCTTCACCCTTAACCACCCCCCATTTTGATCTCGCCCAATCTCCACCAACGAGAAAGAGAGAGCAGGATAATTGAAAGTAGGCAGCATGGTGATCAGTCCAGGGAAGAGCCATGCTTGATAAGCCGGACAGAGACAGTTGAGAAGCAGTGTATGTCATGATGAAGTCTAATATGTGACCAGCACAATGTGTGGGAAACTGGACATGTTGCAGCAGAGACAAATCGGTAATCATAACAAGAAACACTCTGTCCTTAAGATGAGTAGAAGCATCTATATGAACATTGAAATCACCTAGAATGAGCAGATCTAGGAAAGTAGTGGAGGCCTCGGTGATTGTGGTGGAGAGATTTCCATGAACTGGAAGATGTTGCAGGAGGAATATAAACCAATAAAATGTGAAATAGATGTGGTGAATGGAATTTCAAGAGCAGGCATTCCAAATAATGTAAAACCAAAGAAGAGGGGATTTCTGTGATATGAAGAGAGTCCTTATAAATAAGGGCCACTCCGCTATCTGACTTTAATGTGCGAGAGGTGTAGAGAGCTGTATATCCTGGAGGGAGGCAGCGATAAAGCAGTACCTCCTCACCATCACGTAGCCAGGTCTTGGTAAGAAATAGTTAGGTGAATGACGTGAGACAAAGTCATGAGCAAGTATAGTCTTAGACCGAAGGGAGCGACAGTTTAGAAGAGCACAGGCAAGAGCCAAAGTGGGGATTGTAGGAGCAATCGTGTGAGTAGTGGACGGAACACATGGTACCTAAATATGGGGTTGTAGCAGAGGGGAAGGATACTGAAAAGATAATAATGGGCAAGTACCCCAGATCACCGGGATAGGGACTACCATAGGAAAACAAAGGAACAAGAAACAACGTACCTTAAATGACACCTGTCGCGTCCACCCCTTGGTATAGGCGGTTGCCTAGTGGGAATGGACGGACCACATATTTATTTTATCCTTTTTAAGTGCTGCGGTCTCTGTTCCCTTGTAGTTGTGGCAAAGACGGAGTCAGCAAGGAATTGGGTTAACAATAAGTTTTATTGTTATTGTTGCACAAGTGTCTATCTACTATCCCAATAAACAGAAATAAAGGATTCTTCTCCAAACCAAAGTGTCTTTAACTGATACAGCATTATTCACCTGTTAGACATACAGGCATGTTTCTTTCAAAGCACTTTCTTCAAGCTTCTTTCTGTTATAAAACATTCACTGCTTTCTCCTCCAGCAACCAATGCTTTCTTAAAACAAACCATAAAACAGTAATGTTCTTTTCTTCCACGGTTGCCTAATTGGCCTGGCTTTTACACTTCGGCAGCTCTCTGCCTCTTCCCGTGTAAAATCCCACCAGCACAATCTCAGGCTTCTTCCAGCACTTACTATTAGCATAACATTTTACAGCTTTTACCCTCTCTGGCAAAATGCACAATCCGTTTCCATATCAGAACCCTCGCTTCCAATAACAGCTTCTTCAATCTGCATGGGCTCTCCTTCTGAGTCTGATATGCCTTGTTCAATTACAGGCTTCTCCTGAGAAGGCTTCCACTGCTCTAATAAAGCTTTAATCTGTTTCCAACGGGACTCTTCTTTACTCTGAGGTATGGGGAGGAACCTAGGACACCAGTCTCCTTTAGCACTGACTTAATGGATTCAAAAGGGCTCACCTTTTTCCTGGCCTTCCTTACCCTTTCTGGTAGGCTTACAGGCAACCTCTTGTCCCCAGAGTGCTTCCTCTTCTCTCTGCCGTTAAGCTTCTCAACAGGGTCTGACTCTGACTCCTGTCTCCAGAGCTTCCAATCAGCAACTTGCTCCCTGTCAGCTGTGCTTCTCTCTGAACTGGAGCTACACACACGCTGCCTGCAATCAGAGTGTCTGTGCAGCCTTTCAAATGGAGCTTTGTTCCTGCTTAATTTCCCACCTTTTACAACAGCTTCAATGGAAGACTCCTGAGAAGAATTCCTCTGGCCTTTGTACCAAGTTTCCAGCCTTTTCTCCTGAGGACTATTCCTTCTTCTCTCTTCCTCACACTTCCCTTCTCGGTTCCTCTCACAGGTCCCCTCAGACTTCCTTTCACAGCTCCTCTCAGAACTCCTTTCACCGTCCCTCCCAGAACATTTTTCAGCGTGTCCCTTTCTAACTGTTTCTTCCTGCCTAAATGTTTGGGGCTGTCCTATGGGCTTTGGCTCCGCCCCCTTCCTCTCACGTCAGCTCCCCTAGTTGCCATGGAGCTGAGGTGTGTCTCTCTCTCCTGCTCTCTGTGCATGGAGTTTTTTTCATAAGTTGAAGGTTTAACCCTTTCCCTTCCTGCACTGCTCTTGGCTACAGAGGAAAAAGAGTGGTTTCTCCTTCTTTCACTAGCGTTTAACCCAGCTGCGCCATCACATAACCCCCCCGTTAAGATATTCCGGGCTGGCTGGCCCTTTCCAGCACAGCACGGAATCCTATCTTGGGCATGGTAGCTATCAGTGGTATCACTTCTCATGGCCAAACAAGCTAAAGCTACCCGCTCGTGCCAAGGCCGTAGCACATTCATGTGAAAAATTTGCTGTTTCCCTTTCCTAGTTTCTACCATGTATGTGACTGGGCCTACTTGTTTGACAATCCTGTAGGGCCCTTTCCACGTATTCTCAAATTTCGGGTTTCGGCCGGGCACCATTACAATGACCTTTTCACCCACCTCCAGGTGGCGAGGTCGGGCCCGACGGTCATAATACCTTTTCTGGCATGCTTGGCTAGCTGTCATATTCTCCTCAACTACCTGGGATGTACGCTGCAAACGCCCTCGCAAATCTTTTAAAAACGTGGGTATCTCAACCTCCTCCATGTTGGGCTCCACCCATTGCTCCCGCAAGATGTCCAACACTCCCCTGGGTGCTCGTCCATACAGGAGCTCGTATGGTGACACACCTATAGAAGCCTGTTTCCTTTCCCGGCAGGCGTATAGTGTAAATGGGAGCATCAGGTCCCATTCAGCCATCTCCCCTCCTAGACTTCTTTTTAACATCCTTTTGATGGCTTGGTTCTGGCGTTCCACCAGTCCGTTGGACTGAGGATGGTACGCGGCCGTTCTAATATGCCTAATGCCAAAAGCGTCCCAGACCTGAGCAAGATATCGAGACAAAAAATTTGTGCCCCTGTCCGTTAGCACTTCTCGGGGAAATCCCACTTCACAAAAAAGTTTCAGAACTTCGGCAGCGATGGTTCGTGCCGACGTATTCCGTAGGGGAATCGCCCAGGGAAAGCGTGTAGCTTGGTCCACAATGACTAATATGTACTGAAACCCCCTGGTAGTCCGGGTTAATGGTCCCACTATATCCATAGCTAATCTTTCTATTGGCCTTGAAATAAGAGGTAGGGGCATCAGAGGTACTTTTTTCGGTGGAAATGGGGTGACCTTCTGACAGGAGGGGCATGCCTCACAAAACTTTGCGGTCTCCCTGAAGACACCTGGCCAATAAAAACGATTTAAAATCTGATCCAAAGTGCCATGGACCCCTTTGTGTCCCCCTAAAGGATGGTCATGGGCCAATCTTAATACCAAATTTTTGAAGGTAGTGGGTACCACCAATTGTTTCCTAATACTGCCGGAATGAGGATCTAAGCTCTCCCGGTATAATATATTCCCCTCTAGGTAAAAGTGGGGCAATGCTCCCGATCCCTTGTTGGCATAATCAAAAGCTCGAGTTAAGGCCGGGTCTTCCCTCTGTTCCTCAGGGAATGAAGGAAATTTTTCTACCAACTCAGCCGAAGCCCATGGTAGTTCCTGTCCTGCCGCTAACTCTGCTCGATTTTGGGCCCTGATGGGTCTCTCCTGCCGTTTCTCAGCCTTCTTGCGTCTTGTGCCTTCCCCGGGAGGAGTTTATTAACCCCCCGTGTGAGGGCAACCCAGCCATGGGATCATTAAATGCATCCTGTCCCTCCTGGTTGGCCTGGCTTTGAGCCCGTGTGGATACCAGGCCTAACTTAGATCTTCCTCTCTGAGAGGATGTCACCTGTTTCTCCTTTATTCCCCCTCCTAAGGGTTCCTTTTCTGTTTTTTCTGGGCTTAAGGTTCCTGCATCAGCTATGGTGGACGTCAACCCTTTAACTAGGCCTTTCCTGAACTGTGGCCAATCCTTTCCTAAAACTAAGGAATGTGGTAGTCTGGGTACTACTGCCACAGGAATTTTCTTTCTTAAGCCTAGGCCTGTTACTGTGACTGTGTGCAATGGATATGACGAAGCAGCGCCGTGCACACACCTTATCTTTATTTTCCCTTCAGCTTGGTTTACAGAACCTTCACCCTGAGCTTCAATATCCCTCCATAACCTTTCCGAAATCATCGATTGGTCGGCCCCTGAGTCTAAAAGGGCGTCGACCGGGATATTGTCCACCTCGACGGCTAGTAGAAATCCCTCCCCAACCTCCTTGGATTGGGTGGTCACTAGCACTACATTTGCTCTGCAATCTCTCTTTACATGGCCTTTTTTTCCGCAAGAGAAACATTTCCGCTGTTCCCAACCAGCTTTCCCTGGGGGTCTCCTTTGCACACATTCCCCCAGCATTACCTTATCTCTCCTTTCCGAAATTCCTAGGACTGCTGGACCCGAAACACCCACCTTCCTCTGGCCGACTGCTCCAGCTTCTAGGAAACGCTCGGCCAAGGAAATGGCATCCTTTGTGTTTCTGCAGTCCTGCAGAATTAGGAAAGATTGTAATTCCCCTGGTACAGCATCTACAAATTGCTCCAGAACAATATTATCCAGAATTGTATCAACACTCTTTCCCTCTGGAGTTAACCATTTATACACAAGTGTTTTAATTCGGTGGCATAAGGCCTGTGGTGTTTCGCCTGGCTTCAATCTGCAAGCCCACAAAAGGCGGCGATAGACCACTGGAGTTAAGCCCATCCGGTCTCTTATGGCCTTTTTCGCTTCCTCGTAGTTGGAGGCAAGATCACTGGGCATAGCTCAGCCAACTACTTATGAGAGCAGTACGTTCAAATACTTCAAGATAATCATCCACATCATCATCTTTTGACAACTGTCCCAGAGATAACACCCCCTTCCCTAGGGTTCCCAGTCCAGATACTGTTCCTAGAGAACCTGACACAGTCCTCAGGGCATCTGTCGTCTGTTTCTGCTCGCCGATCCAGGCGCCTAGCATGTCCAACAGCGGTTTCTGTTGGGCCCTCAGCATTTCCGCAGTTCTCTCCTGGGCCTGGGCTGACATCTCTTGCTGCTGCCGGAATCTGTCCGTCATCCATTTCATCAGCTCTGCCGTCTCCATGTTGGTTCAGCTGCAACAAAACAAAAAGCAAAAACCCAAGTGTGGCTTACACACAATCGCCCCCTCTCTCCGCTTCCACTCCGGTTCTGCAACACCCCCACCCCCTTGTAGCAGAATCCAAAATAACCCCTTCCCATCTACGGGTTACCTGCTACAAGTGGTGAGTCTCGCTTCACAGGACAGCAGTGTCACGGGAACACCCGATCCGGTCCGCTTCCGTCGATACTCCACTACGTGTTTTCCTGCAGAACTGGTCAGCTTTTCAGAGGTACGTGCGTGTTGCTTGGTTTCTTTTCCAGAGAAACTTCTTTGGTAGAGTAGCACAAGTCCTTTGTATCTGTGAGGTAGTAGCTTAATCCGAAAAACTACGCCAGCTGTCGCGTCCACCCCTTGGTATAGGTGGTTGCCTAGTGGGAATGGACGGACCACATATTTATTTTATCCTGTTCCCTTGTAGTTGTGGCAAAGACGGAGTCAGCAAGGAATTGGGTTAACAATAAGTTTTATTGTTATTGTTGCACAAGTGTCTATCTACTATCCCAATAAACAGAAATAAAGGATTCTTCTCCAAACCAAAGTGTCTTTAACTGATACAGCATTATTCACCTGTTAGACATACAGGCATGTTTCTTTCAAAGCACTTTCTTCAAGCTTCTTTCTGTTATAAAACATTCACTGCTTTCTCCTCCAGCAACCAATGCTTTCTTAAAACAAACCATAAAACAGTAATGTTCTTTTCTTCCACGGTTGCCTAATTGGCCTGGCTTTTATACTTCGGCAGCTCTCTGCCTCTTCCCATGTAAAGTCCCACCAGCACAATCTCAGGCTTCTTCCAGCACTTACTATTAGCATAACATTTTACAGCTTTTACCCTCTCTGGCAAAATGCACAATCTGTTTCCATATCAGAACCCTCGCTTCCAATAACAGCTTCTTCAATCTGCATGGGCTCTCCCTCTGAGCCTGATATGCCTTGTTCAATTACAGGCTTCTCCTGAGCAGGCTTCCACTGCTCTAATAAAGCTTTAATCTGTTTCCAACGGGACTCTTCTTTACTCTGAGGTATGGGGGAGGAACTTAGGACACCAGTCTCCTTTAGCACTGACTTAATGGATTCAAAAGGGCTCACCTTTTTCCCGGCCTTCCTTACCCTTTCTGGTAGGCTTACAGGCAACCTCTTGTCCCCAGACTGCTTCCTCTGCTCTCTGCCATTAAGCTTCTCAACAGGGTCTGACTCTGACTCCTGTCTCCAGAGCTTTCAATCAGCAACTTGCTCCCTGTCAGCTGTGCTTCTCTCTGAACTGGAGTTACACACACGCTGCCTGCAATCAGAGTGTCTGTGCAGCCTTTCAAATGGAGCTTTGTTCCTGCTTAATTTCCCACCTTTTACAACAGCTTCAATGGAAGACTCCTGAGAAGAATTCCTCTGGCCTTTGTACCAAGTTTCCAGCCTTTTCTCCTGAGGACTATTCCTTCTTCTCTCTTCCTCACACTTCCCTTCTCGGTTCCTCTCACAGGTCCCCTCAGACTTCCTTTCACAGCTCCTCTCAGAACTCCTTTCACCGTCCCTCCCAGAACGTTTTTAAGCGTGTCCCTTTCTAACTGTTTCTTCCTGCCTAAATGTTTGGGGCTGTCCTATGGGCTTTGGCTCCGCCCCCTTCCTCTCAGGTCAGCTCCCCTAGTTGCCATGGAGCTGAGGTGTGTCTCTCTCTCCTGCTCTCTGTGCATGGAGTTTTTTTCATAAGTTGAAGTTTTAATCCTTTCCCTTCCTGCACTGCTCTTGGCTACAGGGGAAAAAGAGTGGTTTCTCCTCCTTTCACTAGCGTTTAACCCAGCTGCGCCATCACATACCCCAGAAATGCAGATGCCTGGTGACTGAGGGTTTGGCAACAAATGAACGCCAGTGTGGCCCTTACTATGCATGTTCATCCTGGAGTCACCCCAAGGAGCTCGTCCAAGGAGCAGAGCTGCTCCTTGGGTGTTCTCCCGCAGTGCGGGAGGCCCCAAACATACTTTTCAGCGAGTGCCTCAGATCTGAGCAGGTCACATGAGCAGAGTCAGCACTGATGTCACAGCAGGAACCAGCACCGAATGAAAGGCTGGCTAGCAGGCAAAGAATTCTGTAGGGGAAAAACAACTCAAATGAAAACACATCGGAGATTAGAGCAGGGCAATAGGGGACAGTTAAAATACAGTAGAAGCAATCGGATTCATGGTGCGGGAGGCCCCTGATGTACTTTTCAGTGAGTGCCTCAGGTCTGAGCAGGTCACATGGGCGGACTCAACACTGATGTCAAAGCAGGAACTGGCACCGAATGAAAGGCTGGCTAGCAGGTACAGAATTTCTTTAGTGAGTGCCTCAGGTCTGAGCAGGTCACCATGGCAGTCATGCTAAGCAGCAATAGCAGGCAGATGGACGCCGAAAGACATCATCCTGAGGCCTGCATTGACCAGGGTGGTAAGGTACCGTGGGAATTGCGGGATGGGGCAGGAGAAGTGGTCCAGTCCCATCGAGATGCACCAGGAGTTGGAGTACTTCCACTTGAGGCCATAAGACTTCATTTGTGGACTGCCACCTGGCTGCCATGAGGACGTGTTGCTCTTCGGTGGTATGGTGTAGGGAGGAGAGGGTCAACCTCTCAACCTCCATGCCACGAGGATGATTGTTGTCGGGTTGGAATGCAGGATTCAGCCCCCGTCTTGAGTGATGAGGTCTAGCACTAGAGGTGGCTGGATGGGTAAGCCCCTCAGGTGGTATAGATACAGAAACTACACTTGTCTGGGCTGGTGGAAGGTGATAAGGATGATGGTTACCCAATCATATATTATTTTCTGTATGTCTTGGAGATTAGCGGGGTGGGGGTAAGCAGAGAGGAGCAGTAGGACCCCCCAATACAAATGCTTCCGAGGCGAAGCTGCGGGTCAGTGGGCACTTGGAACAGTAATGGCTGCACTTCATGTTGGAGTTGCTGGCGAATAGGTCCAGGTGCAGTAGTTCCCACCATTGGAAGAGGGATTCTGTGATGCCGAGGTCAAGGGATCATTCGTGTGGGTCTGGTTGATGGCTGAGTCTGTCTGCAAGCTGGTCTTGCACGTCTGAAAGGTAGGAAACCTGTAGGAGGCATCCCCTGGACAGGACAAAAGTCCAGATTCTGTGTGCCTCCCTGAAGAGCATGGCTACTTTGATTGTCTGCATCCAGATGGACTTGTGGGTTATCCATTGTTCCAATGCCTTAAGGGTGTATGAGATCCCATGCAACTCCAGGAGGTAGAAATGTCGGTGGCATTCCTTCTACGTCCAGAGGCCTTGAGTTTGGAGGTGGAGTAGGTGCGTGCCCCAGCCCTCTGTGGAGGCATCCGTTGTGATGGTAAGATGATATTTGAGGCTGCTGGAGATGCCAACCCTGAGAAATGCTTACCTGCTGCATCCACCAGGCGTGTGCCTTGTGCGTTGAGTGGATAATAAGGATTCGACTTGAGAGTGCTGATTCCAGTGACTCCACAGGAACCACTGAAGGTACCACATGTGTAGCTTGAAGGACTAGAAAAGGGGACTGTTACTTCTGGAGAGAGATCTGCAATTGTGAGTATATACTTCTGGGAATTTTCTGAAAGGAATTCTTTATATTAAAGCTAATTAATCTGTGAACCCACTATTTTTTGTTAAATCAGCCAGGGCCTAGTAGCAGCAGTTTAAGTTTAAATTTAAAACACAGAAGAGAGCTTTCTGGTTACATTTCATACCCAGTAGAGAGCTTATAGTTTACATTTAATAGTCACTCAGGGCCTAGCATCAGCAAAGTGCTTTTTGTTTAAATTTAAAACACATAAGAGAACTTTCTGGTTAAATGTGGAACCCAGCAGAGAGCTTGTCGTTTAAATTTCATAATAAGTTAGAGCCTAGCAGCAGCAAGGAGCTATAATTTAAATCAAATCAGAATATAGCTTAGCACAAAAGGCAAAAGAGGGTCAGTACTCTTTGAGCAACAAATAAAGTCTTCTAGAGACCTTTACAAAGAGGCCTTCTACCTAGGGTGCAAGAGACCTGTGAAACATTTTCAGTAGGTGTTAACATCAGGTGGCAGGTCAAAAGGCCATTTTGAAAGACTCCTTCTATCCAGGCAAGGACTGATAATCACCCAGGAAGTTGGTCACAGCTTACCTCAGCAGCACAGGCATAAATAGCTCAACCAGAGCTCTGTGATCCTCAGTCTTGAAGGACTAGAAAAGGGGACTGTTACTTCTGGAGAGAGATCTGCAATTGTGAATATATACTTCTGGGAATTTTCTGAAAGGAATTCTTTGTATTAAAGCTAATTAATCTGTGAACCCACTATTTTTTGTTAAATCAGCCAGGGCCTAGTAGCAGCAGTTTAACTTTAAATTTAAAACACAGAAGAGAACTTTCTGGTTACATTTCATACCCAGTAGAGAGCTTGTAGTTTAAATTTAATAGTCACTCAGGGCCTAGTATCAACAAAGTACTTTTAGTTTAAATTTAAAACACAGAAGAGAGCTTTCTGGTTAAATTTGGAACCCAGCAGATAGCTTGTAGTTTAAATGTAATAGTAACTCAGGGCCTAGCATCAGCAAAGTACTTTTAGTTTAAATTTAAAACACAGAAGAGAGCTTTCTGGTTAAATTTAGAACCCAGCAGAGAGCTTGTAGTTTAAATTTCATAATAAGTTAGAGCCTAGCAGCAGCAAAGAGCTATAGTATAAATCAAATCAGAATATAGCTTACCTCAGCAGCACAAGACAGGGTACTGTGTAGCAGCCCTCTTTTAATAAGTGTTATTTCCCTCCCTCCCCAACACCCACCCACCCTTGTGATAATCATAGCTTTATAGGTACTTACACATCTTAAAAAACAGGAGGTGCTCTCAGGTGAAGCTCGTTACCCAAATCAGTCATACACTAATGACCTGAGATTAAGCTTCAGGTGAACAAGGTATATTAAACGTATTAGGTACAGTTTTATTAGTGTAAATATCCATAGCAACCCTTAGTAAGTAAAGAACTTAAAGATCTAAACACAATTTAAAACTAAGATGCAGACAGCAGTCCAGCAGCGAGATGGGGGCTTTCCAGTCTTTTGCATTGAGTGTCACATGTATGATTTTCTCCCAGTTGGTGAGAGGTCTTACGTGTGCATTAGGTGCAAGGAGCTCTTTGCTCTCAGGGAACGAGTCCATTCTCTAGAGGCTAGAATAGCAGACTTGGAAAACATAAGAAAGACAGAGAGGTACATAGACGAGACCTACAGGGATATAGTCCTGAAGTCCCACCTCCAGTCTGGCAGCATCCCTGTTGCCATGGAGGAGAAAGGTCACGTGACAGGAGAGCATCACTCTGGTGTGGCAGGAAGTGATCCTGTAACTAGGACCTGTCTTCCAGGTGATGTAAAACACTCTCGCACCGAGGAATTTTCTCCAGGGCCATGTGCCCATGAGGGAAGGGTTAGGACAGCTGTTATAGTTGGTGATTCGATCATTAGGCATGTAGATAGCTGGGTGGCTGGTGGACGTGAGGATCGCCTGGTAACATGCCTGCCTGGTGCAAAGGTAGCGGACCTCACGCACCACCTAGATAAGGTCTTAGATAGTGCTGGGGAGGAGTCTGCTGTCTTGGTACATGTCAGTACCAATGACATAGGAAAATGTGGTAGGGAGGTTCTGGAGGCTAAATTTAGGCTTTTAGGTAGGAAGTTGAAATCCAGAACTTCCAGGGTAGCGTTCTCCGAAATGCTTCCTATTCCACGCGCAGGACCAAAAGGCAGGCAGAGCTCTGGAGTCTCAATGCGTGGATGAGACAATGGTGCAGAGATGAGGGTTTTGGATTTGTTAGGAACTGGGGAACATTCTGGGGAAAGGAGGGGCTCTTCCGAAGGGATGGGCTTCACCTTAACCGGGATGGAACCAGGCTGCTTGCATTAACCTTTAAAAAGGAGATAGAACAGCTTTTAAACTAGATAATAGGGGAAAGCCGACAGTCGCCCAAGAGCAGATGGTTCAGAAGAATGTATCCTTGAAGGATGCTACCAAAAGCAGAGAGATTCCAAAAAAGAGTAGCTCAAATGCCCTCGAGTATGGAGGAGATAGAGCCTAAAGATCCCAAATTACCCATATATAACAATAGCCAAATTAATATGAATAAAATACAGTCTCTAAAATCCTTGTATGCAAATGCTAGAAGTCTAAAAAATAAGATGGGAGAGTTAGAATATATAGCACAAAATGAGAGGTTAGATATGATTGCAATATCAGAGACGTGGTGGAAGGAGGACAACCAGTGGGACACTGTGATACCTGGGTACAAACTATATCATAATGATAGAGCTGATCAAATTGGTGGAGGGGTTGCGCTCTATGTTAGAGAGGGCATTGACTCAGAAAGGATTAAAGTTTTGCAGGAAACAAAATTTGCTGTAGGATCTCTATGGATTGAAATTCCATGTAAAAAGGGGAAGGCGATGGCAGTGGGGGTGTACTTTCGACCGCCTGGCCAGAATGAACAAATGGATGATGAAATGCTCAAAGAAATCAAGGAAGCTAACCAAAGTTACAGCGCAGTAATAATAATGGGTGATTTCAATTACCCCAGTATCTACTGGGTCAGTGTCACGACAGGACATGCTGGGAGATAAAGCTCCTAGATGAAATAAATGACTGCTTCTTGGAGCAGCTGGTTCATGAACTGACCGGAGGGGAAGCCATATTAAACCTAGTCCTTAGTGGAACACCAGATGTAGTGCAAGAGATAAGGGTGTTGGGGCCACTTGGCAATAGTGATCATAGCATGATCGCCTTTGTTTTAATTAGTGGAGGAGGGATAGTAAGGAAATCCACAGTACTACCGTTTAACTTTCGAAAGGGAGACTATGATAAAATGAGGAAAATAGTTAAGAAAAAACTAAAAGGAGCAGTTGCATAGTTTAAAGACGTGGGTGTTGTTGAAAAATACTATCTTGGAAGCCCAGACCAGCTGTATTCCACGCTTTAAGAAAAGTGGAAGAAATTCCAAAAAACTGCCAGCATGATTTAAAGGGGAGGTCCGAGAGGCTGTTGTTGCCAAAAAAGCATCTTTCAGGAAATGGAAAAAAGAGCCAAACGACAAAACCTGGAAACAGCACAAGCACTGGCAAGTCAAATGCAAGGCATTGATAAGGCAGGCAAAGGGAGAATTTGAGAAGAAGCTTGCTGCGGAAGCAAAAACGCAAAATAAATACTTTTTCAAGTACATTCGTAGTAAAAAAACCTATGAGAGAGTCAGTTGGTCTCTTAGATGATAGAGGGGTTAAAGGGGCACTAGGAGGCGACAAGGTGATAGCGGAGAGACTGAATGAATCCTTTGCTTCGGTCTTTACTGAGGAAGATGTAGGGATGTTACCCATGACTGAAGTGGTATTTAAAGGTGCGGAAGAATTGAAGGAAATATCGATACATCGGGAAGATGTATTACAACTATTAGATAAACTGAAGAGTAGCAAATCACCTGGGCCAGATGGTATACATCCAAGGGTGTTGAAAGAACTGAAATATGAGATTACAGACCTGCTATTAGTAATCTGTGAACTATCATTAAAATCATCTCTAATACCTGAAGAATGGAGGATCGCCAATGTAACACCAATTTTTAAAAAGGGTTCCACGGGTGATCCGGGAAACTACAGACTGGTAAGCCTGACGTCAGTACCGGGAAAAATGGTAGAAACCATCATAAAGAATAAAATTACTCAGCATGTAGATAGTCATGGCCTAATGGGAGACAGCCAACATGGCTTTAGACAAGGAAGATCTTGTCTTACTAATCTGTTATGTTTTTTTTGAAGGTGTGAATAAACAGGTGGACAAAGGTGAGTTGGTTGATATAGTGTATCTGGACTTTAAGAAAGCCTTTGACAAGGTCCCTCATCAGAGACTTTTGGCAAAATTAAAGAGTCATGGGATAGGAGGCAGTGTACTATGGTGGATCAGGAACTGGTTAAAAGATAGAAAGCAGAGGGTAGGGCTAAATGGCCAGTTTTCCCAATGGAGAAAGGTGAATAGTGGTGTACCCCAGGGATCTGTGCTGGGTCCACTGCTTTTTGACATATTCATAAATGACCTGGAAAGTGGAATAACAAATGAGGTTATCAAATTTTCAGATGACACAAAACTATTTAAAGTTGTTAAAACCCAAGAGGATTGTGGAAAATTGCAAGAGGATCTTGATAAATTGGAAGACTGGGCATCAAAATGGCAGATGAAATTTAATGTGGACAAGTGCAAAGTTATGCACCTAGGGAAGAACAACCCAAACTATGGTTACACGATGCAAGGTTCCACATTAGGAACCACCACCCAGGAAAAAGATTTAGGCGTCATTGTGGATAACATGTTAAAACCCTCGGCCCAGTGTGCAGCGGCGGCCAAGAGAGCAAATAGAATGCTAGGTATCATAAGGAAAGGAATGGAAAATAAAACAAAAGATATTATAATGCCTCTATATTGTTCCATGGTGAGACCGCACCTTGAATATTGTGTGCAATTCTGGTCGCCGTATCTTAAAAAGGATATAGTAATATTAGAAAAGGTTCAGAGAAGAGCCACCAAAATGGTAAAGGGGATGGAAGGATACTCCTATGAAGAAAGGCTAAAAGGTTTAGGGCTCTTTAACCTGGAAAAGAGACGGTTGAGGGGCGATATGATAGAAGTCTATAAATTAATGAACGGAGTGGATCGGGTAAACGTAGATCGATTGTTTACGTTATCAGAATATAGAAAGACTAGGGGACATGCAATGAAGCTACAAGGTAAACTATTTAAGACTAATAAAAGAAAATCTTTTTTCACTCAACGTGTAATCAAACTCTGGAATTTGTTACCGGAGGATGTAGTAAAGGCTGTTAGTGTAGCTGGGTTTAAAAAAGGTTTGGACAAGTTCCTGGAGGAAAGGTCCATAAACCATTATTAAGAAGGGACCCAGGATATTAATGCTTGACCTAGTACAAGCATTGTGGAACCTGTGTCTTTTGGGGAAACTGCTAGGTACATATGACCTAGATTGGCCACTGTTGGAAACAGGATACTGGGCTTGATGGACCTTGGTCTGACCCAGTATGGCATGTCTTATGTTCTTATGTTGATGTGGGGAAGCACATGCATTGTAGCTGCCATGTGTCCCAAGAGGCATAGCATTCTTTTAGTCATTATTATCAGTATATCTCACTGTTTACATTGTTGCCTTTGTTCTATGTAAAGTTCTCATTCTAATTGTTATATTTGTTTAGCTGTAAACCGCCATAACTAGTAGATTCAGCGGTATAGAAAAGATGTTAAATTGTTATGGCAGTGATGCGGTTGGAGGCCGATGCCCTCTTGGCTAGAGCGGTGATGGTGTTCACTCACTATGCCAGCAGGAATAACTTCAACAGGGCTGTTCGGATGTTTGCTCCAATGAACTCCAGAGACTCTGTGGGGTGGAGATGTGACTTTTTGTAATTGACAAGAAAGCCCAGGAAGGATAGCAGTGTAATGGTCCTCTGGACAGCAGCCTTAACCTCCTGCTGCGAGGGTGCCACCAAGAGCCAGCCGTCCCAATATGGGAAGACACATACCCCAAGTGTGTAGAGGTGTGCTGCAGCTACTGTGATGCATTTAGTGAAAAACCCTGGTGTAGGGGATAGGCCAAAGAGAAACAACCTGTACTGGTAGTGGCTTCCCAGGATGCAGAAGCACAAGTACCGCCTGTGGGCCAGGTGGATGGGAATGTGGGTATCAGCATCCTGCAGATCCAGGTATGCCATCCAGTCATTGGTCTGTAGTAGAGGAAGAATGGAGCCAAGATAGTACATTCGGAACTGCTCTCTTCGAATGTGCTTGTTGAGGCGGCACAGGTCCAAGATTTATTTTAATTATTTATTTATTATACATCTCTATACCACCCCTTCCAGAGATCAGGGGCGGTTTACAATGAACCAACGCTACCTATAACAGGGTTTGAACTTTTTACATTATAACATTATTAGTCATAGACTTAACTAAACCAGAGAAACTATATACATATAACTATAATTACATGTTAACCGGGCTTATGAGAGTGGGATACAAGATACAGCCTTGAATATATAAAAGTTTTCAAATAAATAAATAAATAAGATAGGGCAGATGCACCCGGATTTCTTGGAGATTAGAAAGTACCTGGAGTAAAATCCTTCTGGGGGAACAGGCTGTATGGCTCATGATTTCAAGAGTTAGTGTATCTCCGTGCCCATGAAGGGAAGCAACTGCAGTGGGGTCTCACTGGAGGGGATGATGCGCTGATGAGATGTAGAGGAGAAACCAATGCGGTAGCTCTTGGCGATGATCTCCAGGACCAATTTGTCCATCGTGATCTTCTTCCAGGCAATCTGGTGTCTGCACTTCCTCTAATGTGGCTTCTGTTGGTAGGATTATTGGTATACCAGCTGCTACTTGGAATGTTGCAACAATGGTAGGGGTTGTAGTGCCGTGACGAGGAGTAGGCCATATGAGATTGTGCACCCTGAGATCTGCAGTGACTGGAGCTGTGCTCCAAGCCTTCCAAGATGCATGTGTGAAGAGTTACGCAGCGGTCCTTTAGTTCGTTAACAATGTTATGCACCTTGTCACCGAAGAGGTTGTTTCCACAGCAAGGGGCATCGGCAATTCTCTCATGAGTGCCCTCTCTCAGGCCAGAGGCTCGGAGCGAGGTCATCCATCTGGCAGCAATGGCCACACCTGCCCTACGGGCAGCAGTGTCTAATGTAGGAGTTCCAACCCTGTAGGGCCGCAATCCTGGCAGTTTTTTGGGATAGCCCTAATGAATATACATGAGATATATATGCATTAGAGATATCTTTCCAACCTGACTGGTTTGTGGCTCTCCAGGACTGGATTTGGAGGCCCCTGCCTTACCTCTGTCATTTAAGATTCTGAGTGGGCAAGGTACAGATGTCCTAAACATCAAAAGGGTAGATATAATTTGCCACATTCCTCCTCGATTATCACCACCACCAAAAAGTTGACATTTTGGTGGTGGTGAGAAGCGAGAAGGAATGTGACTAATTCTATCTACCCTTTTTGATGTCTAGGACATATGCACCTTGCCCACTCACAAGCTTAAATGACAGAGGTGTAAGGCAGGGGTCTCCAAATCCAGTCCTGGAGGGCCACAAACTAGTCAGGCTGGCAGGATATCTCTAATGCATATATATCTCATTCATATTCATTAGGGCTATCCCAAAAACCTGCCAGGCTTGCAGCCCTCCAGGACAGGGTTGGACACCCCTGGTCTAATGCATCAAAGGCTAATCAGATGAGGTGTTTACTGCATTCACTCAGGTCCATCAGGGTGGGAGATGTCAGGGTCCTAGATTCCTGCGGTAGTGCATCCACAACGCTCTTGAGCTTGTCCAGCAGCACATTGTGGAAAAGTATCTGCTGGAACTGGTGAGCGGCTATTTTAACTCTGAACATGGCACTCTGAAAGCTCTTCTTCCCCAGTCATCCAAGATCTTATGGTCTTTTCCTGGTGAAGTGTTCACATATAAGCAGGAGTTCTTTGTGTGCTTCAGTGCAAATTTCACGATGATGAAATGGTGGGGAAGCTGAGTCTTCTGGAATCCTGGGGATGGCTGTATGTGGTACTTGGCCTCGAGCTTGCAGGAGATGGATGGTGGTGATGCCAGGGTCTTCCAGATTCCCATCAAACGTTCCTGCTGGAGCTTGTGCACAAGTATGAACACTAGCATTCACAGGCTGTCCAGATACTTCAGAACCCCAAGGATTTCATTTCTGGGGTCAGGTGCATCAGTCAGGGTGAGGGAGAGTCGTGTCGCAAGTTTCTGGAGGAACTTGGGGTTTATGAGATCCTCCAGAAATGCTGGAGGCGAGGTGGTCTCCAACCTCGGGGGGGGGGGGGCTGGCGGCAACTCTGTAGAACGTGTTGATCCTCCTGTTGAGCCGACTCCTCTCCTTCGCTGTCTGATGCTAAAATCGCCGGCGAGAAGCATGGTGGCGATGCTGCTGTGGTGTGGAGGAGCATATGCAAAGGGGGATCTGTAGAGGTGGTAGTCTGCTACTGTGAGTGTTGTGACAGGAAGCGGGCCAGGAGATCTAGGACATCCGCAGGCGGTGGTGCATCAAACTGCGAAGGAACAGTAGGCTGGGGCGGACTGTGCTGCCTGAGCTCAGCGTAGCTGCCGGAGTGTTTGGAGAGGGAGACTGATTGAAATAGAGCTGCTGGAGCTGGATGATTCCCATTTCCTAATCTGTCTACCACTTCTGTGATCAGAGCTGTACTGGAGCTGCTGCAGCTCTGCTCTCTGTGCCTGACTTTGGAGCCATGACACCGATGGCTTTCTTTGAAACTGCTTCTGCTCCTTTCACATCGTATGCGAGAGCTCCTGTCAGCTCCAGAGCTGAAGAGACAGTCTGAGGGTGGAGTTTCGGTGCTGTAGAGGTGGAGCCATCACTGATGAGGGGAAGTACCCTCTGTGTGGTTTGAATCTTGGCTCTGACCAATCGCACTGCAAGGGGGTGAGGCTTGCTCCTGCAAAGCCATCCCAGCGCTGAGAATAGATGTGATCATTGTGGGAGTTGAAGTTACGGTTCTGCTGGGGTAGCGTTGTTAGTCGCTGGATCCAAGGACTAATCAGGCCTGGTGGTGTTCTGAAGAGGCAGAATTTGTGCCATGTACAACCTTGGACCGAGGATGGAGGCCTTCTTGGGCACATCCCGTGCTGTGGGAGAGTCTGCTGATTCGATCTTCCATCTTCTTGGCCATGTGGTGAGGGAGAGAAGAATCCCAATCCAGTACATCTTACCAGAGGATGTGAGAAAATCCTGCAAGGTATGGCTGTGGGATCTCCATGTTTGGGGGGCATGCGGGCACAGTGAAGGCAGACCTTCATGTGGGGGTGGCCCCGATGCACTGGACATAGCGGTCATGGGCATCAGTGGTATTCATCTTCTTATCGCACTTGGGGCACTTCTTGAACCTGGTTTTGGAGCTCATTCTTCAGGATCTTGATCTCCAGTTTTCTTTTCTTCTTCAATTCTTCTTCTTCTCTCTCTTTTTTTTTGTTGTTTGAAGAGAGCTGAAATTTCCATCCTTCTGGCAAGGCGAAAGAGAAGAGAAGAGACTGAGGTGGGTAGGGGCAGGGTCTGAGGAGGGGCACTTTGGCACATGCTCAAAAAGGCTTGCCTTTCTGAGCTCTGGAAGAACACTTCCATCTGTGGTGCCGTTGGAAGGAGTGTCACCTGGTGTCGCTGATGCATCCTGCTTGTCCTGGAGAAACTGGCATCTATTTTCTTGGCAATCTATTGTAATGATGGTGAACTCCAGTCCTTAAATTCTGCAAAATGGGTCTGGTTTTTAAAATTTTCACAATAAATATTCATAAGGTACATTTGCGTGCATATTTAACAGGTTTTATATACCGCTCTATCATTTCAACCAAAGCAGTTTACATTGTAACTTAAACTTGGTAATATACATTAAACAGGGATATTGATAACTTGGATTTTTCGAGGCAATGGAGGGTTAAATGACTTGCCCAAGGCCACGAGGAGTACTAGTGGCATATGATCCAAGAACCATATTAATTTGCACAACTTGCCCATCCTGAAAATCATACCTGTTTGTGGCATTTAAAGTTCAGAGTTCTGCATCCCTGGCTGGCTTTTTCTTTTAATTTCAAATTTGTAGTCCTTCTTTACAAGAGATCCTGAAAGTAGTTTACAGCATCATTAGAACACAAAAAGTACAGTAAGTGTTTTTTTCAAAAACGGCCAAACTGGAAATTATATTGTGGTGGTGTGTTGGCTATAGAATTGGGCTGGGACCAGGAATACCTGACTTCATGCAATGTTTCTGCCACTGGCCTTTACAATGACCTTGATCAAATCACTTCATCAGCCAGAAGATCAGCCACCTTTGACCCTCAGCTTATTTCCTGAAGCTGTCATTGTGTGTAGTATAATAAAATGGCAGAATATTATATATAAAAGCTGTAAATTCAGTTAGCTCAGTTGCTTCTGGGTGATGTTATGAATGGCATACATGGTCTAGTGTCTCATTGTCTCCTAATGCTGTGGTGAAACTGCAACATGATCGGGAAGGACTGTAAGATTTAGAATGCCAGTTAGGCAACGTGAATGTAATCAGTGGCATCTGTGCACTTCAGAAAAGCCTACTGCAGTTCATCTGGAAGCCTCAAATGCTGAAAAGTAGGAACAAATTGTGACTTTTGTGCAAAATTTTGCCATCGCTTTCCTCCAGGACTCAGATTACAGGAGCAATAGATGTAAGTCGTCCTATTGCATTTTGGTGGCTTTTAGGTACAGCTGCGGTACTGGAATAAATACAAATCGGGGCCAGAAGTGCCAAGAGTTTTATGTGTCTGGAGGAAACATGCTTAGCACATCTGCCCCAAGAATGAACAAATATATATAAGGGTGGCTACCTTAAGCCGTTTCCCATTGCTTTGCATCTATACTTTGTGTTGTCAACTATAATTGGCATTAGGGCCCTGGTTTAGATAAAGATACAGAACCTAGCTGAACAGAAATGTTGTTCTGTAAACAGACCTCTCCGGTCTCACAATAGCCTCAGGCCTACCTCTTTGTACAGTCATCATATGATAACATAATGTAGTCGTGTGGCTAACTCTATGGCTAAACTTACCTCACAGGACTTAAGAAAGCATGGCCACCATGCCAAATCTGTTTTATGTAATCGTCACCAAATACGTCCATTGCTTCCACTGGCCCTCCCATTTCTCTGCTTTCTGAAGTAACAGCTATTTCCGATATATTCCAACCTCTTTTGGTAGAAGAATTAAATAATTGTCGCTTGCTGTCTACTTTTTGGGTTCTGTGAAAAGAAAATACACTGAATCAGAAGAAGTGTTGCACCTAAGTTAAAAGTAATTAAAACCATAACTTTTATTTGTCATATTTTTAATTTTAAAAAAATGGCTATAGCCCAGAATACATTTCACTCTGAGCTTTCTCCAGATGGATAAAATATCAATGGGATGTCTTGCCATGAATGATTACCAAAAGGGTAATATGTATTTGTATTGTAGATATCCATGCCACTTAATTTCACCAATGGGAGAGGGTTCTCTCGCCCCGCTCGTCCAACAAATCGACGGCTGCCCTCAAGATGGGCCTCCAGATCACCATCGGCACCGGCAACCACAAGAAAGACTGCACATGGCTATTCTCGCTCCCTCCAATCCCAGCTCTCCGTGGTCTGAAGACAGGGCTGAAGCAGAGGAAGCTACCACTGCCGATTCTTAACTGATCTAGCAACAGATCCTATGCTGCTGGGAACCAGTCCTTGAGATCCCCTCGCTCCGCTTGCCCAAAGAGGTGAACGCAAGGAGTTAAAAACTTCAAAATCACCCTCATAGTCTTCAGTGGTTTTTTGTTTTCAAACGGCAAGATATATGTATTTCTGTACTTCCTATATTCTGTCCTCCGTCTGGTTAACTCTTTTCTTTGGATTGTCATATTTTCTGATTTATTCTAAGTAGACATAATGTACAGCTCTATATATTGGAACGTCCCTGTGAAGGGCAGAGTGTACAGCAGTGTGCATGTTGAGGTGTTCGTAGGTGCATGTGTTGAGCTAGGAAGTATACCTGTATGTACCTTACTTAGAAAAGGCAAACAGCAGTGCTCACATTTAAATTCCAAGTTATAGAGTATCTATTCTCTGTGTTATTAAAAAAAAAAAAAGAAATCTGAAATTATACAGTACTGCTGGTATTTATATTTTGTATATCTTTTACAAAGATACACTGCTCTGCTCTCCGATGAGCAGATAGGCTGTAGTCCTTTCCCGAGACTAGATTTGAAAGGTATGCAATGCGCAGTAGATTTGTAGATCAAGCATTCACAGTCAATATATCAGCGTCGTCCAATTTTGTATCCTTTGTATTTCTCCCCCAGCATCGCTGGGCACCTCTCTTAAATTCTTGAACAGACATTCCTCAAAACAATTGAGCTGTAGTGTTCATTTAGTCGTTTAGGGCTGGCTTTGCCAAGGTTTTCTTATATTCTGCCTGTGTGGGGGAGGGAAAGCTGAATGAGTCAGGCATTTAACTTCCTGCACTGTAGCTTTATCTGCAGCCATTTTGTTTTCATTTTTGTCTTTGGGGTAGGGGCAAAGGGTCAGGGGATGCTTTGCCTTGCGTTCCTATGTAACTGTTCGTCTGCTGTGTTTATTATGAACATCAGGCGATCAGAGAAGATGAAACCGTGTCCTTTTTAAATGGAAGCTACAGAACGGAGGACATAGCCCCTACTACTGGGAAGTTGGACTCGTGGCATTCACTTCTACACCGCAGTCTCTCCCAGTGTATTAGCCAAGAGACGAGCTGTCCAGCAGTAGTATAATTAGCCGTCAACCGTACAGTTTGCTTGCCTCCAGGCATCATATTACATACACAGATATTGCATCAAGAGCTGAAGGAGATATGATAGCCCTGGTGCCAGGAATCCTAGACCAGTGGCAGCAGTAGTATGATTCATGGTCCTCAGCTCTCTCCTAGATTATAAAGGAGATGCTTGCTCTTATTAACTCCACTGCAGGAGCCCAAGATTTGTTCATACTGTCTCAGTGAACTTGTTGCCTTGTTGGACATTATATCTGATTGCAAGCACCTTGCTTCCCCACCGCCTGACAATATAGCCTTTAAATACACACGTACATGGACTGCAGTTGATATTTAGCATAGGCAGGATTGTCCATTTCTGAAGAATTTTATGATAGGAGCGATAACTAAAAAGCCATCATAGAGTCCTAGGTTATCACCTCCCGTCCCACACACACACATATCTCTTGGAGTGCAACAGGCATCAGTATTTATTGGGGAGATGAAAAAACTTACTTTTCTGAGTTTTTCAAATAAACAAAGACCTCCAATACCCGTCTGCTCACAGCGTGTACCTACAGGGCTCTTTTAGACATTTTTTGCTGGTTTGCTGAGTTCTTTAACAATGGCAATCAAGAAATTCTCTAGATGTCTCAGGTACAAATTCCTGGGCATGGAATTCTCTAAAAGGGACGGCTGAAGACTGTATTCTTTCCCCAAACTTGAGTGGGTCAGCTCAGAGATACTGCTTTGTAGGAGCAAGAGAAAGAGAATGGAGTAGGAAAGAACCTCAGGTATTCTTCATAATAGGGAAAAATAAACATGAAAGGAAAACGAGAAGACTAAGGACACTATAAAAAGGAGAAAGAGGTGATAGGTTGTGGAATGAAGTATGAAGGAGGCGGTGCTTTGGACTGGGTGTGAGACAGGAGAAGAAGCTTGATGGTGTGTGAGAACAGCTCCCTCTGACTTCAATAGAGCTTGATGACTGCAGATTAGACTCCTGCCTCACAGATTTATGCCACCCTGAGACAAATAAGTTTACTCGTTTTAGATGCACCTACAGAGCTAGTGCAAGAATACCTGGTGCTCTAGGCAAACCTTCGGCCTTACAATCCCTTCCCCCCTCCCCACCCCCCACACAAGATTTTGATAATTAAATTCAAGGATCATTATCATCCCAACACCCCTGTCCCCCCACACAATTGTATAAAACTGTGTAATTGGACGTGATACTTTTATGTTAAACTTTGCTTTCTATGTATGTGTGCCTGATCCCAGGTAAAAGAATGCGATAATGACGCGCTGAGTTTGTGCAGCTCTCAGGACTTATTGTTTTGCTTTGACTGCTGCTGTTTCTAGCCTCCACTCAGAAGCTGCTGCCCTGACTGTCTAGTCTTTCATAATGCTTGGGTCGGCCCCGCACACTTGCTTGGCTGGCTGGAAACTTCAGGGATTTTCTGAAGAGTGGTTAGTGTAATTTCAGATATGGAGATATATATAGAGAGAGAGAGAGATCATCTTTGTATTTTCCCCTTTTTTTGGAGTGCACATGGTTTCTTCCTACTCCATTCTCTTTCTTCATCACGCATCTTCTCACAATTATTCCCCACTGCTTTCCTCCAGTTTCACCTCCATCACTAAGGGGGAGACAGACCCACTGTCTGTATCTCACTATTTTTCGACAACCTCCTAATAATTTCTCAACACCCTCTCATCCACTCTCCCCCTTCTCTTTTCTGCTCTTTCCTGCTCACGCCACACCTTTCTACTTTCCTGTTCTTATCTTCTGCTTTTCCTTCTCCACTTTGATGTCTGTAGTCTGTTTTTTTTCCTTCCCTCTCTTTCTTTTGCCACCCAAAAGTTACTTTTGCTACCACCAGTCTTGCCACCTTCCACACATACCTGCCCCATTGAATGCCTTTGTTTCCCCCACTTTAAGTCTCTCTTCCAGGACTGAATGAAGGGGTTTTGTAATATACATATAAGGGCACAAGCAGATACACGTGTATTTCCCGAAGTTCTGCAGAAGCATTAGTTTCACGAATCTTCATAGCATTACTCCACCATTTCTATGTGTCACTGCTGGTTATTTTACATATAAGCAGCGATTGCCATTGCTTCCATGTGCAACTACAGACAAATTTACATTTAGGTGCCATATTTTAGACTATTATACATACAACTGAGTGGAGGAGTAGCCTAATGGTTAGAGCACAGGCTTGATAACCAAAAGACCAGGGTTTGATTCCCATTAGCACTCCTTGTGGCCTTGGGCAAGTAACTTAGCCCTCTATTATCTCAGAAGAAAGGCCTGGCAATCTACTTCTGGTCACATTGCCAAAAAAACCCAGGAGTCAGCAATGACTTGAAGATAGATTTTTTTAAAAAAAGGAATAAGGCCCAATATGAGTAGAGGAGTAGCCTAGTAGTTAGACCAATAGGTTGCAACCAGCATAACCAGATTCAAATGCAGCTTTCCCCACAGACTCACCTTGTGACCTTCAGCCAGTCACTTCATCCTCCCCAGCCTCAGGGACCACTGAGATTGTCTTGCATTACACTCAGAGTTGGAAAGGCAAGTGGTTAAATCTCCAGTCTAGATAGGCAAATTCTATAGTTGACAGAAATCACCAAAAAGCCTAAGCACAATTGCCTCCCAGTCACTCATTGCAAGCCCTGCCCAAAACAAATACTTTGCCCATCTTATGCAGGCCTCAGAGGAGATGCAAATGTCACTAAGGGAATGTTTTAAAAATACATATGTATTCCCATTGTAAAATGGTAACTACATGTGTAGTGTTTTGTAGCACATCTCCTTTAAAACACTGATTCTGAGGTGCCGTCCATACATGTAAATAGCGGCATTCTGAAATCACCATTTTCACGTCTATGCAAGCTACGTGTGTAAATCCTGCTATCTGCATGTGTGGATATTAAAATGACTTCCTTTGCATTTAAAATTAGGCCAGTGAACTATCAGGCCTACCTTTACAGAGCAAGCCATCAGCATGGTCTCCAGTCAGGTGTAGATGCAACATCCCTTGATAGTGCTGCTGAGTATACAAATAAGTAACAGTGCCCTCAGTTAACTTTAAAGGCTGGCTAACCCAGCAAAATATCAGGCCCTTTGTTTTTTGGAAGGAACAGTGAGTAGGAGAATGTTCTCCTACTTTATATGTCTATGCATAGTAATGTGGAACCTGATTGCACTAGGGGCACACCCAGGCTGTCTGGACGGCTCTGAGCAGGATGGGCCCATTAGGACCCAATTCTGCACCGCGGGAACCAGATGTTCCCACGGGTGCAGGATCGGGCCCTGAAACAGCCCGGCATGCCCCTGCATGCATGTGGGGATGTCCACCCTGTATGATGGTCCTCCCCCACAGAATCGCTGACCTCCTGTCACCCCACCGCTCAACCCTCGGCAGGGCCTGGATCAGGCGGCAAGGACCCACCTTGCGCTGCTTCCAGCCGTCAGAGGGTTTTCTAGGCCAGATCGGGGTCTCTGCAGCTGGAATAAGCAGCACATCTCACTCCCAGTCATAGGATGTACAGGGCCGTGATCTGAATCGGCCCTGTACATCCTGCCGTCTCGGCCCACCCACCCCTTGCCAGATCTCCCTGTCCTGCTGCTCTGGCTGTGCGGCGAGAGCCTGTAGGAGAATATGGGCAGGACGGCTTCTGGGGCTGCACGTCCTGCCTTGATGAGCAGCCCCACAAGTTGCCTTGCTGAATCCAGTCTGCCCAGTAAGATGGCTACTACTACTCATCATTTATTTATTTATCTGTATTTATATTCCGCTTTTCACCGGGTCAAAGCAGTCAATTGGGGGATACATTTAACATGAGGGGATATGACACACATACGCTAATACTTACAGGGAACATGGGCAATGGAGGGTTAAGTGGCTTGCCCAAGACCACAAGGAGTGCCTATAGGACTAGAAATCCCAGTCCCTCCGGCCTGAGATTGCTGTCCCCAGGTGGGACTTGAACCCCCGGCCCTCCCGCCTGAAGTACCTTGTCCTAACCACTAGACCACTCCTCCCATTTGTGTAGTTCTACAAGGCTACAATTGTATCTGCTACTCCATGCTGATTACCCACCTCTGGTTTTGAAGCATAAAATGTAAGTTTGCTTTGATTCACTCTTCCTTCCATATAGGGATCCTCTGTGTGCACGGAGCAATCGTTTCTCTCCCATCCCCTTTGAAAAGTGTGAGAATCAGGCCCTCTCACTTAAGGGCCAGTGTTGGGTCCTCACACCACAAGGAGCCGCAGACCTGTCTGAAGAAAAAGGAAGGACAGCCTGCTGGTGGACTTTGGGGCCCCGGCATGTCTAACACCAATCCTGCCCTCTTTTAAAATGAAAAATGAATATATGCTGAAGCTGGCAGGATTGTCGTCCTTTCTACCAAGCCCTTAACCCCCCCAATGCCTCTGCCAGGAATCCCATGGCTTCCAAGCACTGCAGCAGGCCCTAGGAGTGTGCAGGCCAAAGGTTTTCACTGTGTTTAGTTTTCCAGTCATTTATGGCATTTTTCATTTTATTTGTTTGTTTTGGGGGATGTCATGAATAGTGCACACTATAGATGACAAGGGAAAACCAAAAACTTTGGGGGGGGAGGGTTTCCTGTCATTTCGGGTTCAAAACAACATGAAATGACATGGGAAGTTGACATTTCCCATGTCATTTCAAATGAACATGCATCCTTAGCAAGCCTAGTGGTAGCAGACTCACTTAGCTCAAGCACAGTCAAAGGTCCCTCCTGATTCTAACTTTCATGTGAAAGGTTTGGCCTTAGATTACACAGAGACCCACTAAGTGCCCATGTTAACTTCCATCTGCAACTGCTGCCCGCCATTATGCTTTAGCAATTATGAAGTAGAGGACTGGGTTTGGACACATGGCTTTGGTATTTACTTGGCAGCAGCCAAAAAAAACAAGCAAAATACTAGGAATAAGGAAAAGGATAGGGAATAAAACAAAGGATATTATAATGCCTCTGTAGCGCTCCTTGTTGCGTTCGCACCTTGAATATTGTGTGCAGTTCCGGTCGCCATATCTAACAAAAGAATATAGCAGAATTAGAAAAGGTACAGAGAAGAGTGACAAAAATGATAAAAGGGATGGAAGGATACCTCTACAAGGAAAGACTTCAAAGGTTAGGGTCTTCAACTTGGAAAAAAATTGGCTAAGGGGAGATATGATAGAGGTCTATAAAAGAGTGGAATGGAACAGGAAAACATAGATCAGTTATTTACTCTTTTAAAAAGTAAAAAGACTAGAGACATGCAATGAAACTATAATGTAACATATTTAGACTAAACAAAGAAATTTTTTTTCACTTAACGCGTAATCAAACTCTTGAATTTGTTGCCAAAAGACGTAGTAAAAGCTGTTGGTGTAGCTGGACTTAAAGAGGTTTGGACAAGTCCCTGGAGGAAAAGTCCATAAACAATTATTAAAGTGTACTGGGGAAATCCATTGCTTACCCTGGGATAAGCAGCATGGAATCTTTCTACCTTTTGGGATCCTGCCATGTGGCTTGTGACCTGAATTGGGGACTGTTGGAAACAGAATACTGGACTTGATGGACCTTTGGTCTGACCCAGTATGGCATTTCTTATGTTGTTATATTCTTATGTTCCAGTCCTTAAGGCCCCTGATGAATCAGGATATCCCTAATGAATATGCATGAGAGATTTGCATGCTTGCTGCTTCCAATGCATGTGACTCTCTCTCATTCGTTTAGGGATATCCTGAAAACTGACCTGTTGATGGTCCTCAAGAACAGTAAGTGAAGACCACTGTCTTATGGTCAAGCCATGATTGAAAATTGCCATATATAGGAAGCTTGAGTACCTCCAGCTCCCGGTAATCTCCCCTTTCACCATCTCCTTAGATGTTGTTGGCAGCAGCCTGGATTTGGTCATAGGTGTAGCATTCCTATGATTCCTTTAGAGCTAGATTTAGAAAAGTGTGCTACTGTGTTAGTGTATGCCAATGTCGTTAATGTGCATTATTAGTTAATAGGTCTCATCACATAAGTTGTGTGGGAAATAACATCTATTAGTGCACTTTAATAAATCTAGATCTTATTTTTTTTTAATTATAAATATTTTTGCAGCCCAGTAACTTTTAACTGCTGATTTTTTGCCTTCTGGTTCTGGCAGCTGGTGCTCACCCAGGACCTTGGCACTAAGAGGCCCCATGTGAAGCTTCTAGATAGGGAGTGGGTGCTGTCCAAATTCTCCACTTCGGACTTTCTAATTTTAACAACTTGTGCAATTTTTGATTCAATGTAACAGAAGAAACGAAAGCTCAGTTGTGATAGCTTTGACGCCAACAAAAAAAAATGTGCTGCATTTAGATGGTGTGAAGCATCTCACTTTTAATATTTACCATGTCTTCTGCAGAATAAGACTTACTGCTGCTAAAAAAAAAAAACCTCCAACAATTTTGGTTAACATTTGCTTTGAACTGAATGAACCAATTATGTGTGGAGAGATTACCCTTGATCCTGCATAGCAAGCCATTTTCATGTAACTGAGGAGAGAGTGCAAAAGCAGGTTATCAAAACAAGAGCTAACAGCTCACTGTATGCTGCCTGTGAATCATGGTGTAATGAGGATCTGTTACACGTGACCTACATTAGGGGGGTGGGGGGGGGTGTTCGGCTAAGCACTACAGCAAGAGAGAAGTTGAGTCTTAGATACAGCAGCCTCACACACTGGTGCGCTCAGTTCTCTGCAACTGGAATCCTGCCATGTAACAGTTCACTTCTCGGAATTGCCTTATTACTGCTGAAAATTGTTAACTTGGATAACAACGAGCAGTCATTTAAAAGAGAACAGAAAAAAAAAAAAAACAGCACGGCATGAATTCAGTTTAACACATAATTCCAGTACTCATTTTCAATGTTCATCAATGTGCACAAAAGGCCCTACAGTAAGTCTGCAGGGATTCCTAATTCATGCAGAAACGTTGCTATGGGTGAAATTCTTTTACAGACCTTGAATAAATGTACTCATTCAGCTCAGCCACATTGTCCCTCAGGCCATGATGTTCTTTCTAACCTTGGCAGCACATTGTGATTCAGAGTTAAGTGGATTCTCTTGTTCTGTGTCTTTGCCAAAAATAATTAGTTATCTGGGTTCATTGCCCCTTACATGGAATGTATTTGGGATTGTCACAGCACAAGCAGCTCTCTCTCTCTGTCTCTCTCTCTCTCACTCCTTCTTACCAGATGGCTAAGCAGGTCTCAGAAGTGACTTGTCCTAGTCAGATTTTTCCACTGTTGAGTAGAAACATAGAAACATGATGGCAAAAAAAGACCATATGGCCTATCTAGGATCTGTAAAGGAAATAAGGGGACTGTTGTAGTTGTTGATATGGAAGGACAGACTAGATAGGCCATGTGGTCTTTTTCTGTCGTCATTTTTCTATGTTTCTATCTAGTCCGCCTTTCCATATCAATTTATAGCCCCTTTTTTTCTTCAGAAATCTTCTGTGTTTATCCCATGCTTTCTTGAATTCAGATATTATCATTGTCTCTGTTATCTCCACTGGAAGACTGTTCTTCGTATCTACTGCTCTTTCCATAAAGAAATATTTCTGCATATTACTCCTAAGTCTTTCCCCTTTCACCTTAGAAGTTCTCCTCCTGTGTGTTTATGCCACAGAGGTATTTAAACATCTCTATCATATCTTCTGTATCCCACCTTTCCTCTAAAGCAGGCGTGGCCAACTCCAGTCCTGGAGCACCACAATCCAGTCCTGATTTTCAGGATGTTCTCAATGAAGATTCATGAGACATATTGGAAATACAATGGGAAACAGTAGATGCAAAGATATCTCATGAATCTTCATTGAGAACATCCTGAAAACCAGGCTGGATTGTGGTGCTCCAGGACTGGAGTTGGCCACCCCTGCTCTAAAGTATACATATTGAGATCTTTAAGTCTGTCCCCATATGGTTTATAATGAAGACCACTGACCATTTTGGTAGCCACCCTCTGAAACCAACTCCTTCCTGTTTAAACCCTTTTGAAGATGTGGTCTCCAGAATTGCACATGATACTCCAAATGAGGTCTCACAAATATAGGGTCATTCCGAGGCATGAATAGCGGGGATGGACGTCCATCCCCGCTATTCGGGCCTCTTCCGACCCTGACTAACTTCCCCGCACATTGTAAGGAGAAGATAGACGGGGGCAAGAAAGGGGCGGAGTGGGGACAGCATTAGGGCGGGCAATGGGCGGTTGCCAGCCCCGGACGTACAGGGCCGATTCCAATGTTGGCCCTGTACATCCGGGGCCGGTGGCCTGAACGGGAAACTTATTCCACCTCTGAGGTGGAATAAGTTCCCCTAGTCGGTGGATCAGGAGGCCAGATTGGGGGTCAGACTGCAGGGAATGTACCTTTTGGTCTGGTGGCTAGGGATCGCAGCTTTTGAATGGAGCCTCAGTGCATGGCAACCGCATGCCATGGTGCGTGGCTCCATTTAAAAGCCTTGACTGAGTTATCCAGGCAAGGCCTGTACATGCAGGTCGACTTGAATTGGGATCCTGGCCTGCATACACAGGCTGGATGCGATTCTGATCCTGTGGAGCTAGACGTGCACCGTGGGATCAGAATCCTGGCTAAATCTATGTGTCCGGTTCCGATCGGGCACACAGAGTGCCGGGACGCCCAGGACTGAATTGGCCCCTTACTGTATACAGAGGCACTATCACCTCCTTTCACTTTACAACCAAGCATCCTTCTGGCTTTTGCCGCCTCCTTTCTATCTGTTTAGCCACTATAAGATCATCAGAAACAATCATGCCCAGTCCTGCTCTTCTTTCATGGACCCCTTATACTGTACCACTTCCTTGGATTTTTGCAGCCCAAATGCATGGCCCTGCATTTTTTAGCATTAAATCTCAGCTGCCAAATTCTCAACCATTCTTCAAGCTTAGCTTGATTCCCCTCATGATATCTGCTCTTTCCTGGGTGTCTACTCTATTGCAGATTTTGGTATCATCTGTAAAGAAGCAAACCTTACCGGACAGCCCTTCCGCAATATCACTAACAAAAATGTTAAAAAGAATTGGACCAAGGACAGATCCCTGCAGCACTAGTAACCTCTTTCTCCTCAGTGAGCTCCATTTACCTATATTCTTTATCGCCTCCCATTCAACCAATTTTTGACCCAGTCAGTCCTTTAGGATCCATCCCTAGGGTACTCAATTTACTTATACGTTGCCTGTGTAGAACGGTGTCAAAGGCTTTACTGAAATCTTAAGTACACCACATCTAGGGCTCTCACACAGTCAAAGAAATCAATCAGATTTGTCTGATAAGACCTGCCTCTAATAAACCCATTCTGACTCAGATCCTGCAATCCATTGGACACCAGAAACCTCACAATCCTGTTTTAGCAGTGTTTTCATTCATTTACTCACCACAGAGGTCAGACTAACCAGCCTGTAGTTCTCAACCTCATCCTTACTTCCGCTTTGCTGTAAAGGGACCACATGTGCCTTTCTCCGATCCTCTGGGACCACTCCCGGCTCTAAAGAAGCATTGAAAAGGTCATACTTCCCCAAGTTCCTTCAATACTCCCGGATACCATCTGGTCCATTCACTTTGTCTACTTTTAGTTTAGCTTGTTCCTCAAGAACACAATCTTCTGAAAATTGTTCAAGACCCCTTTCACTTCTGCTCCTACTTGTGTTTTCTGAGGTCCTGCTCCAGGCCCTTCATCTGTGAACACAGAACAAAAATATTTGTTAAGTAATTCCATTTTATCCCCATCAGCTTCTACATATACCTTTCCTATACCCTTGAATCTGACAATACCACTTTTGCGCTTCCTCTTCTTGCTGACATATCTGAAAAATGGCTTGTCTTCCCATTTTATTGCATTGGCCATTTCTTCTGTATCTTTGCTTTCCTGAATACTTTCCTAGCTTTTCTTAAGTTTTTCCAAATATTGATGCTTGTCTTCCCCTTTCTTTGATTCTTGTTTTTTATGAAGGCCACCCTCTTTTTGTTCACCTTTATCAGCTGCTTCTTTTGAGAATCAGAGAGGCCTCCTTTTCCTTTTACAATTATTTACCTTCTAACAAAAGGGTTTGTTGCCCTTAAAATATCCCTTTCCGTTTTGCCCATTGCTTTTCTACAGCACATCCCCCAACCCATCCTGCTAATGACTCCTTGAGGTATTGTCCCATCTTGGCATAGTTATTTTTCCTAAAGTCTAAGAGTATATAGTTTCAATAAACCATCCTGCACATCGATATTCCCGAGTTCGGTTCTGTTGAATTAACTGCAGGCTCCCTGGAACACTTCTCCAGCAAGCAAATATCCTGAGCTCCAAAGCCACCAGCTCACCTGCTCTGAGTCTGCTGTGCCTCTCAAGATGGGTCATGGCTTTTGTGCAGTTTTGGCTATTTCCTTTTGTAAAAATGAGTTGAGTTATTTTTTTTATTTTAACTGCATAACTGATTACCAAGGATGCTATTGTTGTAGAATGAAATAAAGCAGTTGTAGGTAGGAGTGCTGTTAGTAATATTAAATGATGTGATAGATTGCTTATCAGATATTACAAACTTATATATATTACTGCTGATGTCAGGAGCACAGAAAACTGCTCACATCATACATGTGTGAACACATTTTCTACTTCAACTGAAATGCAGAGTAAGAATCTCTTCCAAAATAACAGAAGTGCTTTTGGCTCACAGCAAGAGTACCAGCTTGTATTGCCACTAGGAGGGTAATTTCTCTTTTTTTGTTTTACTGTTTTCATTGAAATTGTGATCATGTTTAATTTAAAGTACATTTTACAGTGCGTCGAGATACATCAGGCCTCCCTGTCACTTCTTTAAATGCTGGCATCATTCGTATTTTCTCATAAGTCATGTTTTTCCAGAGAAAGGTTATGAAGGATCAACCAGATTTCTTGCAGAAAACAAAGTACCGAAAGCCTGCAAGCTGGTGTGCATGCACAGTTTTGAAATAGCTCACTTTCTATCCAGGGATTGGATTTCCCATAACTTTTAGAAGGACAAAAAATTGCACAGAAAGAGCTGTGCCCAGCAAATGCTGGTGCAGACATACAAATTATATCGAGGGATAAAATAGAAGGAACAGAACAGAAGAACTACTATACTGAGTCAGACCCAAGGTCCATCAAACCCAGCAGCCTGTTTCTACCAGTGGCCAATCCAGGTCCCAGGTTCCTGGCAGGATCCAAAAACTAGTGAGATTCCATGCTGCTTACCCACAGAAAGAAGTGGCTTTCCCCAAGTCTACCTTAGTAGAAGTTTATAGACTTCACCAGGCACATGTCCACATCTTTTTTCCACCCAGCTGCAGTAACTGCTTGTACCCCACCCTGCAGCAAAGAATTCCAGAATTTAATTATGCGTTGCATGCAAAAATGCTTTCTCTAATTTGTTTTAAATGTACTATCTAGTAACTTCATGTGTCCTCCTTTAACATATCCTGTAACACGGGCCAGATTTTATAGCCTTTGCCATGTCGTCACACAAAACTGGGGCTGTGCTGCTTTTGATGTTGTCCCATCATCACACACTACCAACCAGTACTCCTCATTGTTTATCTTACAATAACACCTTCAAACGCACACACCTCATACTTCCTATAGCCTGCTTTTACAGAGCTCCTCAAACACATCCTGGCGACCCCACAGCCAGCCAGGCCCACAGGACATCCACAGTGAAGATGAATGACTAATTTCCATATTAGCTGTCCAGTACCTGCAACTTTATCTCATGCATGGTCACTGTGAACACCCTGAAAAACTGACTGGGGGCGTCACTAGGACAGGCCCAGGAAACATTGCCTTGCAGCAAAACTTCCTAATTCCACATTGTCTACTAGAGCCCAGAACTAAAACTCTGGGGCAAGATTTCCTAATGCCATTTTAAGGTATACGTTTTGCTCAGCCGTGCTATGAGAAAACAGCATGCAGATGAGCCGTGCACAAAAAATTCCACACTGGCGACATAAATAAATTGAGTGCCCTAGGGATAGACTGAGTTAGAAATTGGTTGAGTGGGAGGCAACAAAGAGAACAGGTAAATGGTGTTCACTGTGAGAATGATGCAACCAGTGGTGTGCCAAGGAGATCTATCCTGGTCTGATTTTTTTAAAAAAGTTTAAGTGATATTGCAGAAGGGCTGTTGGATAAGGTTTGCCTTTATGTAGATCATACCAAAATCTGCAATAGAGTAGACATCCAGGAAGGTAAAGGTAATATGAGGAGGGATCTAGTAAAGCTTGAAGAATGGTCAAGAATTTAACATTTGAGATTTAATGCTAAAAAATGCAGGGTCATGCATTTGGACTGCAGAAGTCCAAGGGAGTGGAACAGTCTAGGGCTGGGGCCACCAACCTCCAGAGGGCCGCGGGCCGCACAGCCGACTACCGGAAGCCTCGCGGGCCGCACCCCCCTTCTCCCCGCCCCCGCGAAAAAAAACAACAAACGCAAAATTATGAAAACAATGGCTGATCACCTTTATTGAATTTAATGAGATGGCTGATGATTCATGCTAGCAGACAAACGCTTAAAGTCCGGCTTCACAGATGACACTGACAGGAGAAGGGACGCTTGCAGGTGGTCGTCGGTGAGCTGCGAGCGCGTGGATACAATGGCGGGAATCCTTGGCGGGCCGCACGTAATGTTAACCGGGGTAGAGCCTCGCGGGCCGCACGAAGGGACCTCGTGGGCCGCATGCGGCCCGCGGGCCGCAGGTTGGTGACCCCTGGTCTAGGGGGTGAAGTACTTCTTTCCATGAAAGAAGAGTGAGACCTGGGGGCAACTGTTTCTGATGATCTTGGGCTAAACAAGTAGAAAAGGTGATGGCAAAAGCCAGAAGGATGCTTGGGTGCATAGGGAGAGGAATGGCCAGCAGAAGAAAGGAGGTGATAGTGCCTCTGAATAAATCTTTGGTGAGACCTCATTTGGAGTATTGTGTGCAATTCTGGAGACCGCACCTTCTAAAGGATATAAACAGGATGGAGTTGGTGCAGAGAGTGGTTATCAAAGTGGTCAGTGGTCTTGATCATAAGGCATATGGGGATAGACTTAAATATTTAATTTGTATACATTGAAAGAAAGGCAGGAGAAGTGAGATATGATAGAAATGTTTAAATACCTCTGTGGCATAAATGCATAGGAAGAGAGCTTCTCAATTGACAAAAAGTTCTGCAACAAGGGCGCTTAGTATGAAGGCGAAAGGTGTTAAACGCAGGAGTAATATGCAGATATTTTTCTTTACGGAAAGAGTGGTAGATGCATGGAATAGTCTCCCAGTGGAAGTAGTAGAGACAAGAACTATATCTGAATTCAAAAAAGCATGGGACAAAGACAGAGGATCTCAAAAGGTAAAAAAAGGACTGTAAAGCTTAGTAGGTAGTATAGAAGGGCAGACTGGTTAGGCCGCATGGTCTTTATCTGACCTCATGTTTCAGTGTTTCCAAGTCTGCGTTAAACAAGGAGAGCAAGCCAGATACATGTATATAGGCATCTGTGTTACCAGCAACCAGGGCTGGCCCCAGAGTTCGTTCATGGTGTTGGCACCTTAAGGAAACCTTAAAACTTATGCCCCCCTTCTCTGTCAGAATCAATTGTTTAGCTTTGATTGCTTTGCTGTTTGTCATCCCCCCCTCCTCCCGAAGCTGCCATCATACCCAACTGCCTACTTTGCCTAATGGCTGGCCCGCAACTCTATCCTGTACACAAAAAAAGGTGAGCTGTTTCAAAACGGTGCATGCACACTGACTTCCAGTTTTTGTCTGTTTTTTACCTTAATTTTGTCCAATCTCCATGTTGCCTGGCTTCACTGCAGTGATGCCTGCCACCGGCAACACCTTCTGTTTTGAATCTGCCAATTATGAAGCGGGTGAATGTCTCCAGTTACTTTTACAGAGCTGACACTCTATTTTATGCCTGCTAAACCTTTGCACAGCTGCCCACCTCAGGCAACATGCGTGGCCTTCATACCTTGCAGATGCAACATCAAAAGGCCTTTAAGCTATGCCTTAGAAAAATGGACAGCATAGAATTCCTTTAAAGTTCCCTGGCATTTAGGCACACCCTATTTTGTATCCCAACTTTTATTTGCAAACCAAAAGTAAACTCTGCTGCCTCTCTAGCATGCAAAAATGCACTTTTTGCTGCCTTGCTATGCAAAAGAAATTCTTTAAAAATGAAAACTTGTTAATGCAAACTGTTGGCTATAATATATCATGTACTGGGATGATCTTGTAATCATTTTTATTGGCTGTGTGAGTACTGTTTAGTATGAAACATAAAAATACACTGACTTTAATAATTCCTCTTCTCACTGCTTTGCTGCTCAGGATTAAGGTTCTGTGATTGTCCTTGGGGGGTAGTTTTATAAAGTCATTTTCACGCACATGTAGCCACATATGCGTGTAAATGGCCTGCTGTAGAAGTATGCACGTTGACAGGACGGCGCATACCTTGCAGGTACGCAGGTCCAGGGGAGGAGCATGGGCACACACACATATTATAAAATCTGCTAATTTACATGTGTACTTAAATCTGGACACAGATATTTACATGGAGGTGTAAATGTTCATGCCTGTCTTGTGGCCATGATTTCTGGCTAGTATTGTATCTAGACATGTAGGCACCTACTTACCTTCTTAAACTAGGTGCCCCCTTATAAAATTACCCTCTGGATGTAGAAATGATTTGGGTTGGAGCGACTGAGGTTGTACAAGCATCACAGCGCTTGCTTTTTTCTAAGAAAACTCTTATTCTTGCTGTTGTGTTATGGAAATATGGCGGACCTGGTTTTCTTGCTTTGTTTACTTTTAAGAGCTCAACTTTCTTACAAGCTACTAATGACTTACATAAAACCTGTTAACTTCTACACAGTTCAGCGTCTGATATTCCTGTGTTATTTATTAATTGCTTTATTTTTCCAGGACAACCATTTTAGCTTTGTTCAAGACCAGGCTGAAGGTGCAGTAGGTATTTCCCTGCCCAAGAGAGAGCTGGCAGTTTAAGTTGATACCTGAGGTAGTAGAGGGTGAAATGACTTTCTAAAGATGCATCAGTGCGATTTGAACCTTGGGTTCCCTTGTTTGTTTATTTATTAAAATCATTATAGCTTGCACTATTTATTATTTTAGGTGGGTTACAACAAACAATACATAAAATAATACATATCAGTGATAACATAAAAGTCACATATATAAAGCTAATAAGAATAACACAAAAGAATAACATATAGAACTCAAATAAACAACAGACTAACAATGAGTGCCTCTTCTTGTGAAAAGACAGTCAATGTAACATCCCTCTTTCAGTCATGCCTCCCACCAAACATCATCTCTTCAGAACACCATTCAATAAAAAGTTAAGACTGGCCTTTCTCAACAGGCTAAAAACTAATTGCAATAAATCATCAAAAATACAGTCTCCTAAGCAACTAATAAATATTACACAAAAAAAAACTATGTTCTGCAGTTCAATTTTCTCAACAATTGAAAAACTAATTTAGAATAAGCCTTAAAACTATATTCTCAATCCAAACCTTAACAGTTATCCCTACAAAATCAATATTCTACAGCTCAATTACCATCCAAATTCTGAAAAGCTAGTTTAAGAAAATAAGTCTTAAGTTTTTTTCTAAATGCAGTGATTTGAGAATTATATCTTTACTAGCAGTGAATTCCACAAAATGGTAGGAGCAACAGAAAAGGTAGCTGCTCTAACCAACAGGTTGTATCTTCTCTAGGGTCTAGGAGGAGGTGGGAATCTGCTCAGTTTGAACTCAGGTTGGAGGAGAAGGGGAGAGAGTCGGGGTATGTTCCCTTAGATTCGCTACACAATTCCTTGAATTGTTTGCAGCAGATTTTGTGGAAGTGCACCCACATCCAGTAGCAATCACTCTACCATTGAGTTTTGCATAAAATTTCTTAAGTTTCATGATGAAAGTAACCTGTGTGCCATCCAGTACAGTAGCCGTTCCTCACCTCCTCTTCAGATTATATAAACATAAGGTTACCAGATTTTTTGCATGCAAATTGGGGAGGGGAGGTAGGGATACCTTAATTCAAGGTTTCAGCAACAAGATGTGGAGGAGGGAAGAGGAGTCATTACCATGCTCCCTCATCCATCCCATGACAGCAACAATATCACTTCCAAGTAATCAAATTGGCAGAGAAATAAAAACAGTGATGTAAATAGCGATGTCGATTCCATAAACTGACATATTTAAATCACTAAATTGAAAATATTTCTTTTCATACCCCCTGTGTCCCCATTGCTGAAATTGAGGACAGGAGGCTGCCAAACAGATGGGAATCAGGGACACGTCTCTAAAATCAGGAACAATCCCCGAAAATCAGGGACATATATAAACAAGAGTGATACTTGTATAACCCTGCCCACCCTTGGTGTGTTTCTTTGGAGAACAAGCAGGAAGGGCTGGAGAGTTTTTGCTGTGTTGCTTGCAGTATAAACCACTCGGGCCTGCGGCTGCTACTGCAGGTCCACAGGGCACTGACAACCTGATCTGCTAACTCACTCCTTGCCTACATATGGTAAATAGTGAAAAAAAATGAAACGTGTGTGAGTCAGAATGAGGAAGATTGTGACCAAACAGTCACAGGCCATGTCCCCTGATTGTTACTAAGGCCTCCTCTGCTGCTACAGTCCTTTCCTACACAGGGCAAGTGGGGGTGGGGATAGGAATAGAAAAAGTATAAAGACTCACTGATGTGTGTATGTTTTCAATTGAGTGGATGAGTGAGACACTCTCATTCAAAGTCACTCAACGGATACATCTGTCTGGTGACTGTCCATTATACCAGCAGTTCTCACGTGATTGTTCAAAAAACGGATCTAGCCAACAGAGCTTCTCTTTATTGTCTTACCATTTCATTTGCGGAGAGATCCAGCTCATGGAGGAGGTTTAATTTGTTTTCATATGTGGCAATGGCAGAAAGACTGGTGGAGTTTCCTAGGTCGTGCCAGAAGCAGAAGACCCAGGCAAATGAAGAGCTGCTGGCGGAGAGGCCAGAGCCCACCAGTGGAAGATCAAGAAGACTGTAGGTAAAGGAGGGGGTGTGGATGAGAGGCAGAGGAAAGGAGGGAGGGAGTTGGAATGAATGAAAGGTAGAGTGGTGAGAGACTAGTGAGTGAGAATTAAGGGAGGTGAGGGAGTGAGAGGGAGAGGAAGAGATTTGAGAGTGCATGAAGTGAGGAGCCTTGGCACACACAGGGGACAGGGTTCCCAGAGTGTGGTAGAGATCGGGCTATCAACTTTCTAAGTATATTATTACAGACATTGGCTGTCTTCTACATTCCTAGCAATTCTGACCCCTGCTTCCTCCTTTCGCAACATCATCAAAAGTGCCAGAATTCCTCAACACGTGCTGAGGAGGATCCCCCAACCTTTTTGGTGATTTGAATGCTTTATGTGGCTCTTCCTTTGAAAAGTCTGGGGACATCTGCCTTGCGCAGCATGGGCTTGTTCAGTGCCAGAGAGTGATAGCACACAGTACATGGCCTTCCATCACCTGACTAGCAGCACAAATCTAGGAAAACTAAACGTTTTGTTGAACCTGTTCAGTGGAACGTCTTTTAAAGAAAAAGCATCACCCTTCTCTCCCCACTACCTCCCAAAAAATCCTTATCTGAAAGAAGATCGCTTCTGTCCCAAAACCGTTGCTTCAAATGCCTCAAAAGCCTGGTCCAATGTCAGATTTTGCTCTGCTGCGTCAGGGGCTGGCATTGATTCGGTGAAAAGGCAGGATCTCTATGTTCAAACAGCTACAGAAGCATGCTGCCAAAGTCATCACAGTGCTGCGAAGAAACTATAACGGTGAACTGCTAAACTTAATCAGAAATGTCCCAAGTCCATTTGCAATTCCTTTCACGTACTGTAAATGCTGGCTCAGTGTGGCAGAACTGTTGGCATCAAATCAACATCACTGGCAATGAATTTTATTATAACAAAATGATAAACAAAGCACAGCCTCTCGTTTGTATGTCAATACTGAAAATGAATTGCTCACAAATAAAAGTATTCTTATAAGAATAAAAGAGTAGCACAATAATAAGTATTTGAAAAAAAAACCCCAGCACAGCATAGCACCAAGATTGTCTGGAAGGCCCTAAAAGAGTCGAGAAGAGTTAACATAAGCAGAAGAGAAAGCAGAAGCCCAGGCCAAAGGACTGGGGGTGAATTCAGCTATGCTGTCTCTTCTGCAAAACAGTTTGGCAAACCACTCTGAAGGGTATGCAATTCCTGGGTGGCTGAGATAACAGTCCAAGTTGCAGTGTTAACCCTATAGTTATTGAATAACAAGTTGAACAGTACACACTTCCAGTGTGACACAATGGTGTTTTTCCACCATTTGTAGAAATGGGCATTTGGGGGTTCATCTTTGTATGTCATAGGAAGTGTTGGGAAGTGCACATGTGTGTGTTAGTGTATGCATGCAATGGTGTCATTCTGTGTGTCATGGGGACTGTTAGCGGTTACGTGCACATATGTGTCATGGGGAGTGTCAGGGGCCACGCATGTCTGTATGCACATGTAAGTGCCATGGGTTATGTCAAGGGCTGCATATGTGTGTGGGCTGTGTATCTTCATATAAAGACTGTGTGCATGTAAAAAGAACACATAGTCTGACAAAATCAGGGGCAGCTCTATAATGAGGCGAAGTGAGGCGGCTGCCTCAGGCGGCAAAGTTTTGAGGGCAGCAAAAATGGCCCCAATACAGCCGCCTCACTTCGTTTTCAAAAATTAAAACAAAAAAACCCAAGCACACAAGTTGCTGCCGCTGCGGAGTCTGTTTCTCAGCAGCGGCAGACTGGCTTTATCTTTTCCATGGCAGCCGCGGCTCCTGCCTCTTAGAGCCACGGCTATGCTACTGCTAGCGATAGTCAGTCTAAACAAAATTCAAACCGGTGCGGAGTCTTTCCCGCTGCCTCAGTGAAGGAACCTGGGCAACTGCGTCCCGCCTCCAAAGGAAGTTGTTATTGGACATGTACGTTTGGCAGCTCTGGGGTGCGGAACGGGCTAGGGGGACAAAAGTTAATTCCCTGCAGCCCGATCCAAGCCTTAGGAGGCCGGATTGGGGGTCAGGGCTGTGAGGAATTAACTTTTTAGCAGGTGGCCGGCATTGTGGCATTTAAATGGAGCCATTGTGCCATGGCAATATGACGCTGTGGCTCTATTTAAATACCCTGACTGAGTTAGTCAGACTTTGCTGCACATACAGTGCTATTCGCGATTCTGATCCTGCAGGGCTAGAAGTGTCCCGCGGGATCAGAATCACAATCTCCTTTGTACATCTAGGTCAGTCATGGACGTACAAAGAAGATCTGCATCTGCATCAGAATTGTGGGGGTGGAAGAAAGCAGAAACCTCCGATTGGGACCAGCATGATAAAGAATAAAATGGCCAGACAACAAAGGTAGAAGAGAATTTTATTTTCAATTTAATTAACAGTCTTGGTGCTATCTTTATATTTTATAAAGTACAGGGAAATGCATCTTTCTATTTCTCTGGTATTGCATTGTATGCAGAATCTGACTTTTTGGGGTTGCAGTTTAATTTTTATCTACATATGGTTTATTTTTTCTCCAGGACCAAGCTGGAAGTCAGTCCTCACATATGGGTGACGTCGGCGCTGACGGAGCCCCCATGCGGAGCATTTCCCCAGCTTTCAAAGAAAGCCTTTGGGAATGCAGGCACGCATGCGCGGTCCCCTTCCCGCCCAAAGGTGCCATCTTACTCAGTCTTCTTTTTTCCACCGAGCCCTACGGACGCCTGTCCTTGTCACCCGTGAAAAAAGTTGATTTTTCTGTGTTGGGTCGAGTTTTTTCTTCGGTTCGACGTTGGTTCCTTTCCCGCCTGGACTCGGTACACTGGTGCCGAGCCCCGATCTTTTTTTTCATTTTTTGTCCTTAGAGACTGCGTTCGCGCCTTTTTTCTTTTCCTTGGCAGCCCAATTTTTTGATCTTGCAGGGGCCCTTTTTCCCCCGATGGCTGCCAGTGGCTTTAAGAAGTGTGATCGGTGTAAGAAACTGATGTCTCTCACCGACACACACGACTGCTGCCTCCGGTGCCTAGGGCAAGACCATGATTCTACGGTCTGTAGCCCCTGTGGCAAAATGTCTTCTAAGGCATAACGGAGCCGTCAGCACCAGCGTGAGAGGATCTTCTCCGAATCTGCCTCTGAACGGGTCCGGACTTCGTCAGAGGCCTCGATGTCTCGGGAGTCTGACCCCAAGCATCGTCGGGGCTCTTCTGAAAGGGAGTCCACCTCGAGGGAGCATCGAAGGAAGAAGAAACCCGCGAAGGCGGCATTGGTGGAAGCTCTTGGCTCCTTGAGGGCCAGGTCGCATAGCCCCGATCGCCATCCCGGGTCTTCAGAGTTGGAGAGGCCTGCAAAGCATCCTCGTGTAGAGTCGGAGGCCCCGATTCACGTGAGTACTGTAGTCCTCGTGGACTCTCCTCTGGGGGAGCCGACGTTGGGCCCAATGCCATCGGGGCCCGAGTCGGAGGCTCATGGGTCTCCTGAACTCAGACTCAGGTTGACGGCCCTGGAGAGCAGATTGTCTGCCTTCATGGAGCAGCAGCGGGTGCTGATCGCCAGTCTCACCGGCGCATCTGCCTCGACCACCGGGACATCAACGCCCAAGTCGACCCCAGAGGCCGAGCCGATCCTCGAGACCATGCGAACTCGAGTCGATCCTCGGCCGAGGTCACCCTCGGCCTCCCGTTTGGGACCGAGTTCGTCGACGCCGGTTCCCTCGGCATCGGGGCGGATGGCATTGGTGCCCGCCCACTCGGAGCCGCTCGATTCCTCCTCGGAGGAATCAGCGTGGGAAACAGAGGAGGAGGAGTCCTCCGACACCTTACGGACTCGGTGCGTCCCTTTGGACTCACCGGGATCCGAGCCTCGGACCAGGTCCCCCCTGGAAGATACCAGGTTCTCGGATTTCGTAAGGGACATGGCCAAAGCACTGGCATTCCCTGCGGACCCCGAGGAGGAGCCTCGAGCCGAGGAGCTCGAGACTCTGCAGTATGACTCTCCTCCCAAGGAGGCCTTTACTGTCCCGGTTCCTCCGATGCTGGAGCGGTTGCTCTTCCGCATGTGGGAGGCGCCGGCCTCGATGCCGGTTCTAAGCAAGCGGGTCGATTCCATCTATCGAGTCCGCAAGAGCCCCAGGTTTCAAAAGGCACAGCTACCGCACCACTCCATGGTTGTGGAATCGGCCATGCATCGCCTGAAGAGTCAGAAGATGCACTCCTTGGTGCCTCCCGGCAGGGAAGCCCAGAACCTGGATGCCCTCGGTAGAAAGTGCTTCCAGGGCTCTATGCTTGCTTGCTGTGTTCAGACCTACCAGCTGTACATGGGTATGTACCTTCGAGACCTGGCAAAGGAGATTGCCGGGTTCACTGCTGGTCTGTCCGAGGAACCTTTGCAGAGGTTCCAGACCTTGTCGTCTGGTATTTGAGAGTGCTCGAAGTTTATATCTCGAGCAGCCTACGATGGATTTGAGGCTTCGGCCTGGGTAGCAGGGGCCGGCATCAGTGCACGCCGCCAGGCCTGGCTACAATCCTCGGACCTCGAGCCATGGGTACAGGACAAGTTGGTTGATGTCCCTTGCCGAGGTGAAAACCTCTTTGGCAAGCCCATGGCCGAAAAGGCTGCAGAACTCGAGACCAAGACTCTTACCCGGACAAGGCTGTCCAGGAAAACCTCTGCCCCTTCTCAGAAGAAGAAGGTCTCGGGGAAAAAGGCCTTTTACCCAAGGAAGACCACTGCCTACAAAACCTACCCTCACTACCAGGCCTCTGCAGCTCCCCAACAGGGCCAGCAGGCCAAGGGGCAGGGTCATGGGACCCGTAGGCAAAAGGCTCCCAAGCCTCCTACTCCAGCTCCTGCTCAGCAGGGAGGGGTTTTTTGACTATGCCAGCATAGCATCTCCTCCTCTCCAGGGCACAGGAGGTCGGCTGACCCTGTACGCAGACAGGTGGCCAGCCATCACAGGGGACACGTGGGTGTTAAGCATCATCCAGAAGGGCTATCTGCTCCACTTCACCCAGATACCCCCCTCCTACTTTCCAGGGGAGCCTCCAAGACCCCCTCTGCACAAAAACTTACTCCTTCAGGAGTTGGAAGGTTTGCTACAGGACCAGGCGAAGGAACCGGTGCCCCACCACCTGGAAGGGCAAGGCTTCTACTCAAGGTACTTCCTGGTACCAAAACGAACAGGAGGCCTCAGACCCATCCTGGACCTGGGTTCGTTATAAACTTCCCCAAGTCCACTTTAGTCCCCTCACAGGACGTGGAGTTCATAGGGGCAAGATTGGATACCATCCAAGCAAAGGCCTATTTGCCTGTGGACAGAGCTCACAGGCTGATAATGTTGGCCAGTCAGTTTCGGGCAAACTCTCTGGTCTTGGCCAGACACTTCCTCCGGCTCTTAGGTCACATGGCTTCCACAGTGCATGTCACCCCACATGCCCAGCTGCACATGAGGCCAGCTCAGTGGTACCTCAGGGCACAGTGGCTACAGGCCACAGGGAAATTGTCAGACAAAATAAAAGTGTCCAAACTCTTGGTGGACTCCTTACGCTGGTGGAGGCATCTCCCAAATCTGGTCAGGGGTGTTCCTTTTCGGGCCTCCCCACACACTCAGGTACTGGCAACCGATGCTTCCCTGCAGGGCTGGGGGGCACACTGCCAGGGGGCCTGCATCCAAGGCCTGTGGTCTCCGTGGGAGGCCGCCCAGCAGATCAACCTGTTGGAATTGAGAGCCATTCGACTAGCCTTACGGACTTTCTCTCAGATCCTGTCTCACCAGTCTGTCCTAGTTCAGACGGACAACCAGGTGGCTATGTTCTACGTCAACAAACAGGGAGGCACAGGATCCAGACTCCTGTGCCTGGAAGCACAAGCTCTCTGCTCCTGGGCTATCAATCAGGGCATGACCCTCAGGGCGGTCTACCTCCCAGGCCAGGAAAACTACCTGGCGGACAGGCTAAGCAGACTCCTGCAGCCTCATGAGTGGCAGTTGGATCCTCTGGTAGTTCAACAGATCTTTCTGAAGTGGGGACTTCCGACCATGGATCTTTTTGCCAGTCCGCTGAACAGGCAACTACCCAAGTTCTGTTCCAGACAACCGCAGCCTCTGCGGACGGCGGCAGATGCATTCCTGATCCCCTGGTCGGAAGGCCTGCTGTATGCTTTTCCTCCCACACCTCTGGTGGCCCGGACTCTCTTCAAAATCCAGCAGGACCGAGCCACGGTGATCCTGATAGCCCCCAGGTGGCTCAGGCAGCCGTGGTTCCCTCTTCTTCTGCAGTTGTCAGTGGATACCCCACTCCCTCTGGGGCTGCAACCCGAACTTCTGACTCAGGAGCAGGGGTCCCTCTTGCATCCCAACCTCAAATCCCTCAATTTGATGGCCTGGCTGCTGAAAGGGTAGTCCTTGCTCCCTTGCTCCTACCAAAGGAGGTTGAAGAGGTAGTGTTGGCCTCCAGGAAGCATTCCACTAGGAAGGCCTATGCTCTGAAGTGGCGTAGGTTCTCTACTTGGTGTTCTCAACAGCAAGAGGACCCCTTCTCCTGCTCGGTCCAGGTGGTGCTACAATACCTGCTCCACCTTTCCAACCTAGGACTTCAGTCCAACTCTGTCCGGGTTCACCTCAGTGCCCTCTCAGCTCACCACTTGCCGGTGGATGGACAATCTCTCTCAGGCCACCCTCTGGTGTCTCGCTTTCACAGAGGCCTGCTTCTGCTTAAGCCTCCTATTCGTCCACCGGCCACTGAGTGGGATCTCAATGTGGTCTTGCAGCAACTGACTCGCCCACCTTTTGAGCCGATGGCAACCTGCCATTTACGTTTCCTCTCCTGGAAGGTGTTGTTCCTTGTGGCACTCACCTCGGCTAGGCGGGTGAGTGAGCTTCATGCCCTGGTCTCAGATAGGCCGTATACCAGGTTCTATAGGAACAGGGTAGTCTTGCGGACTCATCCTAAGTTCCTTCCAAAGGTGGTGTCCTCCTTCCACCTCAATCAGGAGGTGGTACTTCCGACGTTCTTTCCCAGGCCGCACACCAGTAGGGCCGAAACTGTCTTGCATACCCTGGATTGTAGAAGGGTATGTCCTTTTACCTAGAACGTACGCAGGGGCATAGAAGGGCTTCTCAGCTCTTCATTTCCTTTGACCCTAATAAATTGGGGTTGCCTGTCACTAAGCGTACGTTGTCCATCTGGGTGGCAGACTGTATCACCTGGGCTTACAGGTCAGCCGGCCTCTCCCTGGAGGGTCGAGTCACGGCCCACCGGATCAGGGCGAAGGCCGCATCAGTAGCTCACTTCCGTTCTGTTCCGTTGGCAGATATCTGCCGGGCCGCTACTTGGTCTTCAAGCCAAACTTTTGCGGACCACTACTGCCTCAAGAGGGAGTCCCGTAGGGACAGTGCTTTCGGGCAAGCGGTACTCCGTAATCTCTTTGAGGTTTAGGCAACTCCTACCCTCCGGCCCTGGTGTTGGGCTACCGTTCAGGTGTGGTTTCAGAGAAGATTCTCTCACTGTTGCTGAGGCTCTAGAGGGAGCTCTATTTTTCAGCCTGGGTTCCTGGTAGCCCAGAGCTAGGGAGTCACCCATATGTGAGGACTGACTTCCTGCTTGGTCCTGGAGAAAGAGTAGTTACTCACCTGTAACAGGTGCTCTCCAGGAGCAGCAGGAATCAGTCCTCACAACCCTCCCTCCTCCCCTTGGAGTTGCAGTTGTATATAGTTCATTTTCTTTTTGTGCTGTCTTTTAGCTATGTCATCAGACTGAGCAAGATGGCACCTTTGGGCGGGAAGGGGACCGCTCATGCGTGCCTGCATTCCCAAAGGCTTTCTTTGAAAGCTGGGGAAATGCTCCGCATGGGGGCTCCATCGGCGCCGATGTCACCCATATGTGAGGACTGATTCCTGCTGCTCCTGGAGAACACCTGTTACAGGTGAGTAACTACTCTTAAGTTAAGGTCACTTATTCAGTACGTGATGAGGGTCTGTGTTCTGCGTTTGTGACCAAGGCCAGGTATTCTGTTAACATGGAGTTTGTACGTAGGGATCTGTACTGTAATCTGAATTGTTTCAGCCTTTCAAATAGGTGTTTGCATGTTCCAGGGCCCACTGCAATATTTACAGTTATGCTTTTTTTTTGGGTAGGCTCCTTATATGAGTTTTGGAAGCTGAGCTGGTATGGTGTGGTAGGTTTGCTTTACAGATCCTCAGTGACCTTATTGTAGGGTTTTGTATTAGTTCACAATATTCCTGGTACTGGAGAATGTTTTAGTTGTTAGTGAGATGATTGGAATCAGATTTTTGTTTTTAAAGATACTGAGTTCTGTGGGTGAATGTCCTAGATCTGCTCTGCACCCACTGTTGAGGGGAGGGGTTCTGTGAATGCAAAACATATGTTCAAAAAGAAAAAGGAAGAACCATAATGCACTTCATAACAACAAAAGCAACATGAGCTATAATTTGGTGTTATAAACAGTGCTGTGGTTCTCACGCTTTAGTTCTTTGGTGTGTAAGCATCTTTCATTTCGTCCACATTATCTAATCGGCCTTTTGGTTTGGTTCAGTTCTTGACTGGAGTTTTGAGAACGCCTCTCCCCCACAGCTTGGGGGGTAGGGGGGCACCACCATATCCCTCGCCTCAGGCAGCAGATTGCCTTGAGCTGCCCCTGGACAAAATGATATGTCTCCTTCCTTCATTTGCACAATCATACATGTCTGCCGGGGAAGGAAGAGTTCAAAGAAACATGATAAGTGTATCTCATTAAGTTCTGCCCTTGGTCCATTCACAGCCAAGATCATTGAGAAAACCATCTAACCCCCATTTCAAGACCATATCAACAGACACAACCTCCTGGACTCTCAACAACATGGATTCTGTCCACACCATGAAGTAGAAACACTACTAACAGACCCTGGATAAATACTCTAGTTCAAGGAATGGGATGCATCAACCAAGGCTTCCTATTAATCTTCTTAAGCATCTTGTCAGCCTTTGACATTGTAAACCATCAAATCCTCCTGCAACATCTCTGCACCAAGGAATTCAAGGCATAGTACTCAAATGGTTCACATCCTACCTCACAGATAGACACCAGCAAATAAAGATCAGACAAAACACTTCAACCCCATACAAGCAGACTCAAGGAGTTCCCCAGGGATCCATCTTCTCCGCTCTCCTTTTCAACCTCTACCTTCGACCGCTCTGCACAATGATAAGATCACATAACCTTAATGTCCACATCTATGTTGAAGATATCATGATCTATGGACCAATCAGCACAAACCAACCCACACTATCTGCCCATCAAGAATGTTTCACCAAAGTAACCAACTGGCTAAAAGACAACAACTTTCAAATCAACTACAACAAAACGGAAGCCCTCCATGTAACAAAGGACACCACCTTCATCCCTCCCCCCCCTCTTCAATAACACTGAACAACACAATTAAAACCCAGACTGAAGTCAGGTACCTTGGAATCACCCTTGATCAACACCTCACATTCAAAGCCCACATCAACAAAATCACCAGGACAATTTACTACAAAGTGAAGACACTACAGTGCCTCCGATCACTCCTCGAGCCAATGGACTTCCATACTGTCCAACAAGCCTCCGAAATACCTCACCTGGATTATTGCGATGCTGTCTACCAAGGCCTACCACAGTCCACACTTTTGCCCCTGCAAACAGCTCTCCACTCAGTAGCAAAGACCCTACAAGCTGCAGCAAGACACGAACACATCACAGAGATCTAGACAGACCTCCATAATGAACACCCTCACCATCCCCCACATCAGAAATAAATCCAACCAGCAAGCATGTAAATGAGCTTTCCAATTGTACACACCCTCGATATGGAACACTCTACCAGACCAGCTCAGGAACATCACAGACCTCAAAACCTTCAGAAAACATCTGAAGACACACCTATTCACAAAGCATTTCAGCCCTATCACATAACCTCCCCCCCCACAAAGAACATAACCAGATGACTATTACTACCGAGGTACATAGTTTGGAACTGTATATAGATGAACTCCAGAGTTATCAGTTGCATGTTGTATATAGTTTAAGATGCTGTTATAATGTATTTCACATTTGTTCTATGTAAACCACCTTGACCCAGTGACAGTGATATATAAATACAGCTACTAAATAAATAACTTAATTCTTTTTATGTCAATTTTCTTTTATTAGGCAGACTCCGTATCCAAATAACATTGTCAATATATTATATCAGAATGTACATGGTAAACCATTCATCAAAAACATATACAGACCATTCCCTTGCCTATATCATTTATATAGGCTAAATTCTTTTTAACATCTTTGTTAATGATATTGCAGATGGGCTGTCACATAAAATTTGTGTCTTTGCAGATGATACCAAAATCTGCAATAGACACCCTGGAAGGAGTAGATATGAGGAGGGATCTAGCAAAGCTTGAAGAATGGTCTAGAATTTGGCAGCTGGGATTTAATGTTAAAAAATGCAAGATCATGCATTTGGGCTACAACAATCCAAGGGAGCAGTATTGTATAGGGGGGCGAAGTACTTTTGTCCATAAAAGAAGAGCAAGGCCTGAGCTTGATTGATTCTGAGGATCTTAAGGTAGCTAAACAGCTAGGGCGATGGCAAAAGTCAGAAGGCTGCTTGGGTGCATAGGGAGAGGAATGACCAGCAGAAAAAAGGAGATGATAGTGCCTCTGTACAAGTCTTTGGTGAGACCTCATTTGGGGTATTGTGTGCAATCCTGGAGACCACACCTTAATTTATTTGTTTTATTTAAAACATTTATAGCCTGCAGCTATCTAAAAATCTAGGTGGGGTACAACAAAACATAAATACAATTTTAAAAAAAGCATACAATTCAGATCAATCCATTTTTCTTTGAGTATTCACAATATTAGGCTACCTAACATATCTGCTAACTAAATGCCACATTGTTCAGCAAATGCAATACAATGTGTGCCTCTGAGTCAATGCTGACTCCTGGTGACTCAGCGGCTCCTGAGTTTTCCTGACCGTGTGACTGGATGTGGATTGCCAGGCCTCTTCTAAGGCAATGGAGTGTTAGGTGACTTGCCCAAGGCCATGAGGGGTGCTAGTGGGAATCAAGCCCTAGTCTCTTGGTTACCAAGCCAGTATTCTAACCATTAGGTTCCTCCTCCTCCTCTCAGCAAAGGTCATAGCAAAAAAAATAAGCTTTTAACTTCTTCTTGAATGCAAGTATATGAGTAAGATTTCTTAATGCAGATGGTAAAGAATTCCATAATCGGGGGACAGCAATAGAAATTGTACAAGCACGTATTTCAGTTGAAAAAGACTCGCGTAAAGAAGGAACAGTCAAACAAGCCTGACCACAGGCCACATCCAGGGGCGTAACATTGAAACACTGAAGTAATGCAATGTGGAGCTTCTCAACCTAAAGCTTGAAAGGCCGTTACCAAAATTATAAATCTTGCTCTCCACAAAACTGGAAGCCAATGGAAAGATGACAAAGTGGGAGTTATATGCTCGTAATGATTTACCCCTACTAACAAACGGGCTGACGCATTTTGAACAATCTATAAAGCTCGAATGGAACGTGTAGATAACCCTAAATAAAGGCCATTACAGTAATCAAGATGGGTCAGCACAAAAGCCTGCAAAACTGTACCAAAATCCTCGTAGTCCAAAAAAAAGCTTGAGGTAGTGAATTAACTTAAATTTGAAAAAAGCCAGCCTAACTACAGAATCTGTGACTTTAAGGTTAGTCTTGAATCTAACAAAACCCCTAAATTGCAAGTACGATCAGTTACTGGAATTGACATGCCATCCAAGACAATACTCTCTGGCTTTGACTCTACAGAAGACCTTCAAGAAGATATACACAGGATGGAGTCAATGCAGAGGGTGGCTACCGAAATGGTCAGTGGGATTCATCATAAGGCATCTCAATTTATATACTTTGGAGGAAAGGTGGGAGAGGGGAGATATGATAGATCTGTTTAAATACAGTTGTGGACAACATTATTGGTACCAAGCCTGGCGCATGTGGTTTAGCCACACAAGGTGCAAAAACGTAGGGGCGTATTTACACCAGGACCAAAAGTTGACATCTCCCACTGGATGTGAAAGCTTACCATTAGATCTCCTGAATTCAGGAGGCATGCAAGGTAAGCATGGCAGGGGGGTGGCAGTGTCAAAGGCTAGCAGCACAGTGGCGGGAGCAGCCTGTTACTTCCACGAGCTGAAGAGGAGGATGTTGCCTGCATATGGCCCCGCTCCAGAGTAGGCCCACATTGCACCTGGTTAGCTTAAGTGGTAAGCCAGTGAGGCACGGGTTTTGGCACCGCAAGCCCGCCTCATCAGCTTATCTGTACACAGCCGCTGGACCGTACTCCTTCAGTCCCACAGCTGTGCTAAACTGCAGCCCCCAGCATGATTGTATCACTGCATTATTAAAAGTGAAATAGGGAACTTTCTGTCTCTTGCACAAGAGACAAAAAGTTCCCTTATTTCACTCTTAATAGTATGGAGATGCAGTCAAGCCTCCGGCATCCAGTTTAGCAGAGTCATGGGACTGAAGGAGTTTGGTCCCATGGCTGTGTAGTGATTGCAGCAGACAAATCCAGTCCACCAGGATGAGTAGAAAGGGGAGAGGGGGGAATGGGGGGGAGGGGCAGAAGAACTGGAAGGACTGGAAGGGAGTTAATACTGGGACTGAAGGGGAGCTGATGCTGGGAGGACCTGGGACTGAAGGAGAGCTGATGCTGGGAGGGGCTGGGCTGGAAGGGAGCTGATGCTGGAAGGGGCTGGGACTGAAGAGGAGCTGAAGCTGGGAAGGGCTGGGACTGGAATGGGGAACTGATGCTGGGGAGGACTGGAAGAGAGTGATACTGGGGGCTGGGGAGCTGAAAGGGGGCAGATGCTGTGGTCAGAGTGGAGAAAAAGGCTGGGGGAGTGAGGATGGGGAGGGGCACAGATATTTTGTTTAGGAGGGAAGAAACAAGCCATACAGAGCAAAAGGTTGAGAGGTATAGGCATAAGATGGATGCTGGGGTAAGGAGGAGGAAGGAAAGAACTAATGAATATCGGAGAAGGAAGTAGCTGGGTGGGTGTGAGGGGGATGAAGAAGGCAGGAGGGTAGGTATTGCGGAGAGGGAGATGGGGGAGATCAGGGAATGGAATTTAGGTGGAGTGGAGACTTTAAAATTGGGTGGGAGAAAAGAAGATGACAAACTCTAAGACTGACTGCATATCAGGCAAGTAAGAGGGGAATCAGGTGGCGGGCCCAGGGCCTGCGCAACTCACTGTACATACAGCCCTGGCAGCAGAAAGATTGTGATATCTTGTGGCACTGTCCCAAGCTTCATCTTTCTTTATCCAAGTTGGTGACAGCAGCCAGTGCTGCCTGTAGCATTCACTTCTAGTATGTGGGGCCATTGTACTGTGCACCATAAGTGAAAGCTACAGGCAGCACTGGCTGCAGCATGCTGACTCACAGAGAGAAAGATGGCGCCAGGGATTTGCTGAATGGGGGGGGGGGAGAGAAGGAGAGAGATTTGGGGTTGTGAGAGAGAAAGGATATATTGGACTGGGGATGGGGGATACAGGGGGACAGATACTGGGCTGAGAGGGGAGACAGGAGAGATACCAGACCACTGGAGGGGGAGAGGATGGAGAATGGGAAGGGGATAGAAAGCTTGTGATCTATGGGAGGAAGGGAAAAAAGGGCTGGAGAGGTAGAAGAGAGAGGAAGATGCTGGACTTTGGGGGTAAAGGGGAAGGGTGAGGGGACTGGGAGATGCTGAAAATGGGTGGTGAGATGGTGGGCATGGTAGAATTATGTGAGAAAGGCCATGAGAAGTTGACTAGGAGATGAGTGAGAGGAGGATGGTGATTACAGAGGGTGGAAATGTGGTAATGGGGGGTGAGTGAAAGACAAAAGGGAATAAGAGGCTAGCAAAAGAGTGAGATGGGAAATAGGAGAGATGGGTTGGGCTGGAGGTTAGAGGAGTAATGGAAAGTTGTTAGGTGAAAAAAAGGGTTGAGGATGGGTGTGTGAGTGTGTGTGAAATATCAGTGGATGAAGAAGGAGTAAAGAAATGGAGGAAAGAGTAAAAAGGAAAGATCAATATGTCTCAAGCAGCTGTAGAAAGAGAGTGGAAAAAAATGAGAGAAGAAAGAACAAGATATGGAGAAAGCAGAAGAGAGAGACTGGGGCAATTGTGACTGAAACATAAAATGCCCAAACAACAAAAGGTAGAGAGAAATTATTTCATTTTGAATTTATAAACTGGAATATGTCAGCTCTGGGAAATGTGCATCACTGACGTCTTTGTGTTTGATCAGTACAAGAGGAAATGAATTTAAAGGTTTATTTCTCCAGTGCTGTGGTGCATTCCAAGTTTGACTTTTGGGGTTCCTAGTTCAATTATTGCCTTAATATTTCCAAATTGTGATCTCTTGTTCTGTATTTGATGATGGTCTGTCTATGTTTTGCATATATGGACCGAGCTGTGGTATTCTGTTTGTGTAGTTTCTGTGTAGGAATCCTACTTGTTCTCTTTCCCAGTAGGACATAGGTGTCAAACTCTGGCCCGCGGGCCAAATTTGGCCCGTAGTGTAATTATATTTGGCCCACGAGGCTATACCAAATGACTACTAGAACTAGCCCGCCGGTATTATACAGCGCATTCATTCATCGCTAATACTACAAATCCCATAATGCCTTGCTGTTGTTTTGGCGCGTCAATCAGGACAGGTCCCAGAACGCCCTCTCCTGTGTGACAGAAGTCATAGCGATCTCAAGCTACAACTGTCACTGTGGAACCCCTTCCCAAAAATGGCAAAAAGAAAGGCAGACAACAGGAACTTTCTGGACAGGTGGGAGACAGAATATTTGTTTACATATGTAAAAGACAGACCTGTTTGTCTGATTTGTGGAGTCAACGTGGCTATAACTAAGGAGTATAACATTCGATGACACTATGAAACAAAACACCATGACAAGTACAAGGACCTGGACATGACTCAAAGGAGCCAGAAAGTGGAGGAGATGAAAAGAAGTTTGGTTTCACAACAGAATATGTTCAAAAAAGCCACATCACAAAGTGAGGCTGCTGTAAAGGCTAGTTATATTGTGGCAGCAGAGATCGCAAAATCAGCCCGGCCCTTTAATGAGGGAGAGTTTGAGAAAAAGTGCATGTTGAAAGTTTGTGACATCGTGTGCCCAGAGAAAAAGCAAGCCTTTTCAAACGTGAGCCTGAGCAGAAACACAGTAGCTGATCGCACATGTGATCTTGCCACCAATCTGTATGACCAGCTTTTGGAAAAGGGAAAAGATTTGTTGCATTCTCCCTTGCTGTGGATGAGAGCAGCGACGCATCTGATACTGCTCAGCTGTCAGTCTTCATCCGTGGAGTGGACTCAAATATGTGTGTTACGGAGGAGCTATTGGGATTCAAATCAATGCATGGCACAACCACAGGAAAGGAAATTTTTGAGGAGGTTTCCAAATGCGTAACTGAAATAAAGCTGCGTGGGATAAACTCGTGGGATTAACGACAGATGGTGCGCCAGCGATGTGCGGTAAAACAAGTGGACTGGTGGGCAGGGTCCGGGAGAAGATGCAGGAAGAGAACTGTGCAGGTGAACTAACTGTTTATCACTGCATCATACATCAGGAATCATTGTGTGGCAAAGCCCTAAAGATGGAAACATGTTATGACCACAGTAACACAAGTAGTTAACTTTAATAAGAGCCAAAGGTCTGAATCACCGCCAGTTTAAGTCTTTTCTGGAGGAGTGTGGTTCGGAATACGCAGACGTGCCGTATCACACAGAGGTGAGATGGTTAAGCCGAGGAAAAGTACTGAATAGATGTTTTTGAGCTGCATGAGGAAATATGTCAGTTTCTGGAAAGCAAAGGGAAGGACACAGCAGAGCTTCGGGAGAAAAAGTTTCTGTGTGAGCTGGCCTTTCTGTGTGACATCTCGAGCCATCTCGATGCGCTGAACCTGCAGCTTCAGGGGCGGGGGCGCATCATCACAGACATGTACGCTGCAGTGAGGGCTTTTAAAACTAAACTGTGCCTGTGGGAGAATCAGATGCTGCAAGGGAAACCTTGCCATTTTCCCTGCTGCCAAACCATGAAAACGCAGTTCTTTACCAACTTGTTCCATGCGCACAGTTTGCTGAAAAAACTCAGTGTACTCGGCGCTGAGTTTAGCCGGCGATTTGCCGACTTTGATGTCCAGAAATGTAGGTTTGAACTGCTCAGTAATCCTTGCAGTTAATGTGGAAAACGCACCAACCAACCTCCAAATGGAGCTAATTGAACTCCAGTGTAATGACACGCTGAAGTCAAAGTAGTATGATGCTGTGGGCGCCGCCCAGTTTCCACAGTTCATCCCTGACACAATGCCTCAGCTCCGCACCCAAGCTGCTCAGATGCTCTCCATGTTCGGCAGCACTTATCTATGTGATCAACCTTTCTCCTCGATGAAGATGACCAAAACATCTCACAGGAGACGTCTGATGAACACCTTCGCTCGATACTGAGGATTTCCTCAGCTCAAAGCCTGAGCCCAGACATTGATGAACTATCATCCAAGAAGAGATGCCAGGTATCTGGCTTGGGCACATCAGATTAGATCAGTGTGCAGCAAACTGAGCAATAAATAACGTTTTCTTTATGCACTTTTTCTTGCTACTCCAAGACATGGGCTTGAATGGTTGATTAATTTTATTATTGTTATTTTATTTTAAAAATATTATTTATTATTATTTAAATCTTATTTAATAAATGAATGTCATTGATGTTTTTTTTTATTGGAAATTGGTTTTTGCATATCTGAACTATTAAGTTATAAATTGTATAGTAATAAGTGTTGCTTCATATTCAATGTTAAAGCAAATCTTGTTTGGGTCCATATTAAAAGGTTCATTTGTTCAATGCTGGCCCGTGACTTTGTTGAAGTTTTACATTTTGGCCCACGGTGTATTTGAGTTTGACACCCCTGCAGTAGGAGATGTATTGGTTTTCTATGAGATGCATTGGTTTTATATTTTCAGTGCTGCCTTTTTATATGTAGAGTTTGGTGCTGTGTGAGTCCTGTTAGTACTGTTATAATATGGCAAGTATGCTATGGGTTCTAAATGAGCAGGGTTTTGTAGTGCTTCCTAATGTACCTGGCAGTTGACACTGGAGGATGGTAATGTAGAAATATGGTAGCCTTTCTTTAACCTCACTGTCCATGCAAATGGTATTAAGATACTCATTAAGAGGCACGTTTACTAAAGGTTAATGTGTATTCACAAATGTTAACACACACTAAGTGCAGCAGCACCCATTTATTTCTATGGGTGTAGCAGCATTTAACACACATTAATGTTTAGTAAACATGTCCCTAATTCATTGCTGAGACAAAAAAAAAGGTTTGTGCATAGCTCCTTTGGAAGCTTCCTAAAATTTTAGATATAAATTAAATGTATGCAAATTAAATTTAGATTAAAATTAAATGTATGCACATGAGGCCCAGTGAGTATAGGGGGGGCACCAGGTTCGCAAGTCACACAGGGCGCAGTTATAGCTTGGTACAGCCCTGATTGGCATCCTTGCATTTTAGGTATGTTGTATATAATCTTGAGAAATAATTGGAAATATTCCAACTGTATGTCATCATAATATTTGAATAGTTCAAAGGTATACAACAAAAAAAGATGTGTGTACAACTTACACATAGTAATTTCTGAGAAAAAAACAACAACTAAATATGACCTGGACAGGATTAATGGCACCCCTAACTAATACTTGGTTGCACAACCCTTGATAGCGATGGCAGCCTCCAAACATTTCTTGTAGCCATCTATAACTTTCATACATCTGTCTGCTGGTAGTTTCTCCCACTCTTCAACTGCGATTTGTTCCAGCTCATGAATGTTTCCAGGATTCCTTTTACCAATCTCAGATTTCAGCTCTTTCCAAAGGTTCTTGATTGGATTGAGATCAGGATTCATTGCTGCCCCATTTTAAACAGTCCATTTATTCCTTTTTAACCATTCTTTTGTACTTTTGGATGTATATTTTGGGTTATTGTCCTGCTGAAGGACCCATGACCTTCGACCCAGACCTAGCTTTCTGACACTAGGGGGTATGTTTACTAAACAGTGGTAGCAGCTTCTGTGCGATATCGGAGCTGTGGCCCCATTGACTTCAATGGGGCCACGGCTCCGATATCGTATGGAAGCCACTACCGCTGCGATGTAAACATACCCCTAGGTAGCAGATTTTGCTTCAAAATACCTTGGTTCCTTTAATACATTCCTGACTTCATGATTCCTTTAATAAATTCCACGCCTCCAGTTCCTGAGGCAGCAAAACAGCCCCACAACATTATGGTACCTCCACCATATTTAACTGTAAAGAAGGGTGTTTTTTCCTTATAAGCTTCATTTCTTTGCCTGTAAATATATCACTGGTCTGCATTGCCAAAGAGCTCAAGTTTGGTTTCATCTGTCCACAGAACATTTTCCCAGGATTGTAGTTTCTCAAAGTGGGTTTGGGTAAAGTTCAGGCCACAGACAATATCTGAAGATAGAAAAAAATATATAGATAACACCAGTTATAAAGATTTCTTATACAGCCCCTGCTACCATAGAAACATGACAGCATACAAAGACCATATATCCAGTCTCTCTTTCCATATAAATAGTGAGATACTCTGAACAAAAACAAGAAAGTGTGTTGTATTTTTCCAGACTTATTTTTTGACAACACAGGTTTCAGAACTTTGCGAGAATTGTTTTTTGGCAACACAGGTCTCAGAACTCTGGGACTACTTTCAGCTGACACCAAAATGTCAGACACTGTTGTGCCCTATATACATCACCAACCTGGACATTTGTCAAGCCATTTTCTATAGTTTTTTTATTTTTCGTAAAGATTTTTTTGTATATGTATAAATCAGGATAGCCGCGCTTAATAGAAAAAATTCAACTGATATCTTCCAAAGCAATTTTAAAGCGAGAAATCTTGTACTTAGCTTTTCACCAAAGACTCTGGAAGTTCAGCCTTGAATTGTTCAAACTCAAGGCTGAACTTCCAGAGTCTTTGGTGAAAAGCTAAGTACAGCTAGAGTTATATAAGCCTAAAGACCCTAAAAAGATTAAAAGGGGATATGCGCACACTGCGAATGCTTGCACATGCATGTGAAGAGACTAATCCAATATAAAGATGAAACAAAAGCATCTTAAGAATAATAAAAGGTTGGAAAGACAACCACGCAATAAAGAATAAAAAATAAAACCAAGACATAATGCATAAGTACAATCCCGATAATTCTTATAAAAAATTGCGTGCTATAATAAATACAGCCTGGTCACCTCACATAAGATTTAAACAGTAAACAATAAACCGAAAAGGGTTTTGTATAAATGTTGAACTGCAAAAAATCCAAATCTTACAATTGAGGAGAAATTGAAACGAAGCGCTTGCACAGACAAACCAAAAAAACGCTGAAGCATGCGCATTAAAAGCTTTCCAGGGGCGGAGCCACAACCGGAAGTGACAAAGGCAAAATAACTAGCGCAAAATGTAAAAAATATATGTCTAATATGCGAATTGCCAAAAGAACAATAAATAGTGTGTACCTATGACTATTATGAAAAAAAAGATTGGGTATGTCATGTGTACATTTTATAATTACCTTAACACCGTATACAATGCGATTAAACTTATTTATAAAATGATACGAGGCTAAGAATGGGAGGAATAAAAAGATGATCCTAATAAAAAGGTTATATTTATATAGATATAAAAAGAAAGTAATATTGAAACCAGCCAACATATGCAACTAAAACTACCAACCATAACAATTGTTTCTACTGTACCAAGACACTACAATGTAAGTAGGAATGAAATAAAACAGAAAAACAAACCACAAGGGATAGCCAAACAACTGTGCCAATCAAAGTCAAAAACATATAGAACCATAAAGTAAAAATCATCGTCCTTTTTGTTATGACCATAGGAACGTAATGATCACAAAAACACCGAGTAGAAACAATTGTTATGGTTTGTCACTTCCGGTTGTGGCTCCGCCCCTGTAAAGTTTTTAATGCGCATGCTTCAGCGTTTTTTTGGTTTGTCTGTGACAAGCGCTTCGTTTCAATTTCTCCTCAATTGTAAGTTTTGGATTTTTTGCAGTTCAACATTTATACAAAACCCTTTTCGGTTTATTGTTTACTGTTTAAATCTTATGTGAGGTGACCAGGCTGTATTTATTATAGCACGCAATTTTTTATAAGAATTATCGGGATTGTACTTATGCATTATGTCTTGGTTTTATTTTTTATTCTTTATTGCGTGGTTGTCTTTCCAACCTTTTATTATTCTTAAGACGCTTTTGTTTCATCTTTATATTGGATTAGTCTCTTCACATGCATGTGCAAGCATTCGCAGTGTGCGCATATCCCCTTTTAATCTTTTTAGGGTCTTTAGGCTTATATAACTCTAGCTGTGGACATGAGTTCATATTGGCTCATTTTGATTTGCATAACGGTTTGCGTTTTCTGCAGGTGCATTTGTGGTGTGTGCTCATGTCATTTTTTCTTTTATAAGGCTAGATTTGTTCAGTTTGTGCAAATTAGTTTGGTAGCTGTTTTATTCATCAAGTATACAGAATTTACGGAGTTGTCTAAGGTTGTAAAAAAGGTTCGGTCAACATCGGTGGACACACCGCAGAACTGTTTTCTCACACTGTATGTTTTTTATTCACATTGGAATGTCTAATAGGTGGATTCCCATATTATTGAATTTTTCTTGCAATGTTGTTACAATCTTTACAGTGTTTATACACAGAAGTTTTCTTTCTCAGTATATGCCATAAGTTTTTTTATGTGGTTATATATGGTATTTACCATTATTTATGTTTTTCTAAGGTTCATGAGTCTTAGGATTCCATCCTTAGAAGGGTTCATTGAGACCACGCATGGTTTTAGTGCTAGGTTTTGCATTCCTACCTTTTTGCCACTGGCTCTGTCCTGCTCCTCCTTGGTTTTCCTGCTCTGTAGTTCCTCCTCAGTAAGATCAGTAACATCATTAGATATGTTAAGAGTTTTAATATAGTTATAATTTTAAATATCACATTTCTGGCTTTTATTTGTTATTATCAGTTCTCTCCTGTATCTTTTTAATATTTATTATTCTATTATTCTTTTAATTATTTTCTAATAGTGTCTATGTATTTATAATGTTATTTATTGAGCAATACTATATTTTTTATGTATCATAATTATTTATTTATTGTTTTGTTTTTATCTGTATGCATTCTGGCTTATTTTTTATGCATTTTATGTATATGGTTGCTGTCTAATTGTTTTTAATTTAAAATTCATCATTTACTGTTTATATTTGTTAGTTATACATTCTATTTTTTGCATTATAATTTTAGCAGTATTGATGTTAATTGTTAGATTTTATTTCACTGATTCATTTTCACGTTTCATATTTTTTATTGTTTGGTTTCACCAATTCATGTTTTTAATTGTAGTTGAGCCATACCCCTGAAGAAGTTTCTTACGAAACACGGCCAGTGTCGGGTGTTGGCACCACTTAACCCCTGGACAATAAAGGTTTTTTCTGCCACGTCTTCTGACTGGTGTTGCTTGTCTGTACTACCTCCACTGGAAGACTATTCCATGCATCTACCACTTTTTCTATAAAGAAATATTTCTGCATATTACTCCTGAGCCTGTCTCCTTTCTTCTTCATCCTATGCCTCCTCGTTGCAGAGCTTTCTGTCCATTGAGAGAGGCTCTTCTCTTGTGCATTTATGCCACAGAGGTACTGTATAGTAAGGTGACCTGTGCCCTGCCAACCTCACAGCTGCAGTCACAGACAATACACAGAAAAGATTATTGGAGGCAATATTGTTGCACTATATCTTATGCTTCTGAAGCAATTTCTGTCACTCACTCAGCATTGTCTCAGAATGCAAAAGCATTTCCCTTTGAAACCGTTAGTATAGCAGACTTTGCATTGCAAAAGGAAGGCAAAAAAGCCTTCCACAAAAAAAAAATTTAAATTTGCACATTTATAGTGTAACAAAATGGTACATTTTCCTTTACTCACATTTATTTCTGGCATGGGGTACCCTGCTGGGGGCAGCTCTCTTCTTGGCCATGATTGCGGCCTGTGGATCTTCTTCCATTGAGGGGATATTGGGTCCCCACTGGTGGCAGCTTTCAAGCAGGGCTGCTCAAAGGGGCCTAGGCATCTGTTTTTGCACACATGCATATGGACAGATAAGCCAGAAAACAATAAAAATTGAATGAACCATCTAGAATAGGTGCTATTGCTTAAGCGAAACATACCTAAAAAACAAGCACAAATGCCTTCTCTTTGTGCTTTGATATCGCAAGCAGAGAGACTGAAGGGATCATTCTGAACCATGAATAGTGGGGATGGATGTCCCGTTGGGTCATCCATCCCCTCTATTCGTGCCCTTTCCCGGCCCTGTCCTCCTTCCCCGCGCGTTGTACGGGGAAGTTAGATGGGGGCGGGAAATGGGCAGATCGGGGGGCGGCGTTAGGGCGGGCAGTAGGAGGTCAACGGCCCAGGATGTACAGGGCCGATTCTAATGTAGGCCCTGTACGTCTGGGACCGGTGACTTGAACGGGGAACTTATTCCACCTCGGAGATGGAATAAGTTCCCTAATCATCAGGGAATGGCAGGCCCGGGGCGCGGAAGGGGCAGAGGGGGCCCGAGGACATTCCCCGCAGTCCAACCCTGGCCTTAGGAGGCCAGATCAGGAGTCGGGCTGTGGGAAAGCATTGCCGGAGCCGGCGACATGGCTCCATTGTAAAGCCCAGACTAAGTTAGTCAGGCAAGGCCCGAATGTGCAGGCCGGACTGAATCGCCGTCCCAGCTTGCACGTACAGGCCTGTTTGCGATTCTGATCCCGCGGGGCTAGACGTGCCCCGCAGGATCATAATCGCAATTCCCTCTATGCATCTGGATCCTGCTGGGTGCACAGAGGACTTCTACCTCCGGGATGGATTCCGGGCCTGTGGGAACAAGTCAAGTTTGAAGTTCTTTGTGTTTTCTTAGCTTTAAAGTCCTCTTTTACCTTAGACACAGCTAATTGCAGTAGGGCCAGTGCCATTAGGAAAACTGATGGGGGTTTTTTTCTTTGCAGTTCTACCCCTGACACTCCCCAAACTTCTGTCTGTCCCTTAGAATGTTAAAACCTGCACCAACACTCCTTCCTAATCCTCTGAAAATCAGAGCTTAAATGCTTGTCTGTCCTTGTGTTCACTGTATGTCTTGTAATCCTGCTGAGGTCATCAGTCATGGGATTTGCAGAAGTCAGACACAGGGATAGTTTTCTCTGGCTGCCAGTCAAGCATTTGAAGCAGGATTGGCTGAAGTGCCTCATGTTGGCTGATGGTGACCACTCCTTCCTCTCTCAGATTGCTTCCAGTACATCCAGGAGTGCACACTCCCATGACAAAAATGAAGTTCACAAATGGTGCTTCGTGAAAAATTTCAGAGACTTTGCCATACATTGGGGAGATGCTATTCCAGGTTAGAGCTGCAGTGGTAAAGTACTTTGTAAACAGAGAGAGTGGAAAACAGCGAGGCAAGCATCTTTATTGTAAGTATGTTGTTTTCCGTGCTCTGCTGCTGCTGTTGCAAGCTACAGTAGTGTCCACTGCGCTGAGTGGGCCCCCTATATAGCCTGGGCTCACTCACATTTCGGGGCTGCTTGGGTGGTATTTATACCACTGTGCCTATTACTTAGTTGGGGTTTCCATTTCTTCAGTTCACCTCCAGGCTCTGAATCATGACTGTGGGTCTCCAGAGGATACCTAGTGGCAGTCTCCTCTTCCAAAATCGGGTCCCAAGAAATCACTTGAGTCTATCATAGATACCAGTCACCCACTCAAAGAAGAGACTGGAAGAGTTTGATTAAGCAGCAACCTTTACTTTCTACACTAGTACAACAGTTTGGCTCTGCAAGCTTCTCCCAATAATCCCCTTTAACTTCCTGGTTTATTTCCGCACAGTACATCCTAATAGTGACTGCCTAAGTTGGCCGCTGAGGCTATAGGCAGCGGAAAGGGTGGGCCACAGGGGCCATGGCCCCACCAATATTTTGCACAACTCAGCATCAATAATAGAGAGCTTGAGGGATGAGCTGGAGATTGGTTTGTTTGGCCTCTCCAGCCAAAAAGGTGTTCTGCTGCTTCTGACTGAGGCAGTACAGGGTGAGCTCTCTCATGATATTGTCCTCTTTTTCAGAACTCCATAATAGCAACCAGTAAAAATCCTTGTGTCTATGTTCTCCTTCTTTAATGTCAGGGTTGATCCCTGGCCGCCATCTTACAGATTTTGCTTTCTCCCTTTCTCTCTCTTTCTCTGTTTTTAATAAGGCCCTGATATTCTTTATGTCAGCAACTTAGAATGTCCTTGTTATGGAATGTGAAACAATGTGTTGGCCATATGTCTGTAGGCCATTACATTCTCATAGCTGGCCCTGAACCAGGTAAAAGCCTTTCATGTTGTTGCAGATCAAGTATGTATCTGAGCCAACCATCCCTGACATTAACTGGGACTGCTTACATCACATCATCTTTTCTTGTTGCGTCCCATAGCTGGTCCCGTTTCGTTTATAGCAAGCTTCAACTGCCTTGACATGTACGTCCATATCGTTTTCGGTTCTGCATCAACTCTCTTGATGGTGGGTGTCTGGTAGGGTATTTGCAACTGAAAGGAATGTTCCCAGCACCTAGTCTGCAGCTACCTTAAACTTCATTAACCATAACGAGGGCTTCTGGCTCCTTAAAGGAACATCATCTAGATTCTTACATTTAATCAAGAGAACCAAGTGCCTGTGGTGTCAGTAATCTAAAAGCTCTCAGATCATAATGATAATGACAGGATTGTTGAAAAATGCAAATCCCAGCAAGACTTTCTGTTTCTTTCTGGGCAAATATTTATTTTTATTCTTTTATTTTAAAGCATTTCTAGTCCATACAACCTTATAATCTAAGCGGATTAATATGTTTCTACCAGAAGTTTCCATTGCATGCCAAAAGCTGAAGCAGCATGTCTCCTATCCCCATTAAGAACTGTTGGTTTTGCAACCTCATAAATGGCCAAGATTGGGTGCTGGAGTTGCCAGTAACTTCCATTTCTTAAAGGCCTGCTCTTAGACTTGATCCAAAACCTTAGCAGAATCTCGCTTCAACAATTATTTGAGAACTTCGGCAATATTGGAAAGATCTGGTAAGTTAATTAATCATACCCATTTTCTGTTGACAAGCAGGACTGGAGGAGATACACAAGTGTTGACGTTATCTGACAGCATTGGGATGGAACTGCTCTTCCACAACTCACAACTTTGTGTAAAGCTTTGAGCCTGTGCAACCCCTATGCAAACAAGAAGGGAGGGGGTTAAGTGTTGCATTGCTGTTTGATTCTTATTGCCATTGCTGCTGGGTCCAGAGAGGGGTAGAAGCAGGGGGGGATTGTAAGAATGAGGGTTCACCTAGGGCATCTTATATCCTTGCGCTGGCCAAGATTTGGAACACAGGGCTCCATCCGTTCATGTACTACCCTTTACAATGACGATGGCCCTAATAAGATATTCATCCAATTAATTACTTCTTTTCCTATTTCCTTGTCCACCTCCAGTTTTGTTATGAACAAGTCGGTGTTCATTTCAACTCCAAAATAAACAGATTAGCACTAATATGTTTTTTCCTAAAGTCTACCTCACTAGATTCTGTCTGAAAAGCTGCAGTGTGGTCCTCTCGTCATATATTTACCTCACAGTACTACCTGAACCAAACATTAGTGCAGGACAGTATCTTTGATCAACTTCTGCTGGCCAATCTGTTTATGTAAACTAGCAACTCTCCTATAACTCTGGACTGCTCCTAAGAATGGAGCAATGCAAAAGAAAAGAGCAGCCCTAAACTTGGGATTCCCCCACTTTTATGCCTCATTCAATCCGGCTTGTTGACAGAAAAAGCAATGCTTCTTTACTGTAACAGGCATTTCCCATAGAAAGCAGAATTGTTAAGGCACTCTATACTACCCACCTCTCTGAGAGTTGCTTATATTCTCAAGCTTTGGCAGCTAACTGAGGAGTTGAGGAGATCACTACATGTGGGAAGAGCCATGCATGCTCTGAACTTTACACTAAGTTCTGAGCTCTGGGAGAGCAGTCCTGTCCTGACGCTGTTAGATGATGTCACCCACTTGTGTACCTCATTAATCCTGCTGTCTACAGAAAACACCTGTTACAGGTAAGCAGCAATACTCTTTCCTTCTCAGAAAGTGGGACAAGGGTCAGTTTGTGCAGTAGTGGTATTGATAGAAGCGATGGTGTCTGCAATGTCTTTCTTCGAGGGGGTGGAGAAGGTGGTCAGTGGCGTAGAATAGGGTAGTTCGCGTACAGTGGTGGCCATTGTGGATTACTAGTCCGACATAACTTTGATTGCAAGTAGTCAGTGAATTCCTGGGGTTGGATCTCGCTTTGTTGGATGGGGGATGGTTCTTTTGTTAGGTTACTGACAAGAGTGAACAGATCATGCGGTTTGTTTAATGATCGTTTCAGGGTGTCAGTGTGGAATTGCCTCATATTTCCTTTTACTGCTTCACTGTGCTTTGTCAGGTGCAGGTTATACTCAGTTAGGTCAGCTGTGGAGCATGACCGACGCCAACGTCTTTCTAGCTTCCTTAGGCGGAGGAGTGACGCTCGTAGTTCCGTGGAGTACCAGGGTGAGGCGGCTCGTTTCCTTGGGGGTTTGCTTGAGGGTGGAAGTTGAGCAACGGAGCTGAGGCTATTATCCCAACTTGAGGTCAGATCATCGAGGTCATGCGCTGTCAGGGAGAGGAGCGGGAGGGTTTTACTCAAGATAGCTTCCTTGTCGAAGGGTCGGAATCTTCGCAGAGGTGCTCTGGGGGTGTTGGCTAGACTTCTGGAGCTTATGCAGTGGTTTTTCTGCACCGGTATTTGGAATCTGATTAATTTGTGGTCTGACCAGGGGACTGTGGTAATGGATGGTATGGGGTAGTGGGTCGGGTCAATGGCTGCCGGTGGGGCGAATATCAGGTCCAAGTTGTTTCCTCTCACGTGGGTAGGTTCATTGACTAGTTGTTTGTATCCTAGCTCGTTGATTGCCTCAAGGAAAGCGGCGGCCTGGGTGTTTTGCAGGGCTGGCAGGTTGAAATTGCCTAGAAGCCAGCATGGGGTGCGAGGGTTCAGGGTATTGCATGCAAGGTCGATTATTGCTGAGAGATCGTCGGGAGAAGCTGATGGGGCTCTGTACAAGAGGTTGATGGAACATTGCATGTTGGCTATGGTGATTGTGTCGAGATGGATTGTGCTGGTGGCATTTATTAGCTTGAATTGGAGATCCACCTTGGAGAGGACAAGCAATCCAGCTCCTCTTCGGCCTTCTCTATGACATGTATGGATGGAAAAGTTGGTGGGTATAAGTTGGTGGAGGAGGACTGTATCGTCGCTAGATAGCCATGTCTCTGTGACCAAGAGTATGTCGAGGTTGTGGAGGGATATCAAGTCCGAGATGACTGGCAATTTCTTACGGACTGAGCGTGCGTTTATGAGAGCACATTTCAGATTTTGGGGAAGGGGGTGTTTTTCTTGCTTAGCTTTCTTTGTCTCTTGCAGAGCGATGTGTAGTAAGTGAGGATGTTGTGTGCGCATGTCATCCTTTGCCCTGTGATGGGGAGTGCTTGACCATCTCCTCCCATGGCTCTGTAGGATTGGTATGTAATTGGGGGTAGGAGCATAGGCTGTTGTGTTGCTGATCCACCCGGCGAGGAGGTAACAGCAGACTAAGGCCGTAAGGTAGGTCGTAATATTGGTATTTGCCCTGGTCTGGGGCCTCCAGTGGGTTGGCAGGCAGACAACAGGCAGGCGGATTGTACTAACACAGGTGTGCAGGGGGATACTGCGGGCACTGGCTGCACTGGCAGTGGGAAATATCACAGGCCTGGGGAGCACTAGTACCGGCAACTATTACAGGCACAGGATGCACTAGCATAGGCACATAACAGGCACAGGATGCACTAGCACGGGTGAATAAACAGGCACAGGATGCATGGCATAGGCACATAAACAGGCACAGGATGCACTAGCATAGGCAAATAAACAGGCACAGGATGCACTAGCATAGGCAAAAAAAAACAGGCACAGGATGCACTAACACAAGTGGATAAACTAAGGCTAGATTGTGCCGTAGTGGGCAGGAGCTGTCTGTCACGATTTAGGTGGTGGGTAACAAAGTCACCTGGTGTGCCTTGGATCACCTACTTTGTTGAGGGCGTCTTTCTTCCTTGGGGTTCTGGCTGTATCCTTGGTGATCGAGATTCTCTTAGGCTAACCTGGGTTGTAGTTCTTCAGTCGTACTCAGTTCCTGAGGGTGGTTGTACTGGCGTTTTTTGGCTGGGGCGTCCTTGACCTAGGACCCCGCCAAAGGGCCACGCCGAAGGGCCCTCTGGCGAGGCCCTCAGGCACGGGCCCGCAAGGCGCAGGTGCGCCCGGTGGCGCTCCTTTTTAAATGTGCCTGGCTGGCCCAATTGGGCAGAGCACAGTGTTGGGACGCGGTTTCCAGCTCCGGCAAGCTTGTTCCCGCCTGGGAGAGCTGTGGCTGGGCCGGAGGGACAACGGAGGCTGCAGACTGCTTCGGCGCCCGATGGCGCTCCTTTTTAAATGTGCCTGGCTGCTGACTCCTGGCGACACAGAAGCTCCTGGGTTTTCTTGGCAATGTAGCAGTTAGCTGCAAAATCTGGTGGCGCTGTCATGGTCCCACGCTAGCTATCAACACACCTCCAAGTGCGCCTTTAACGTGTCAAAACCTGCACTAAAAGCGAATACCTTTTTGTACAAGGACTCCTTTGTCTCTGCACTTGCCGATGAAACACACATGCTCATGGATAACATATTTTGGAATGAAATGTTCAGATTTCTTCATTACAGATTCTCTCTGCTTCTAATGCAAGGGTGAATGAATTGCAAATCTTCTAAGCTTCACTGTTTTAATTCAGGAGTAAACTTCAAATTCCTGCAATTCTATTTTCAGTTTTGTGGCAATCTTTAATCTTATACAGCAAGGTTTCCAATCAGGCCAATCTGCTTACCTATTGAAATGAAAGCTCCCTGGATGGTTGAGTCTTTGCATCTTCACCAGTTCATCCTACATTCATGTCTGACACCATATCATGCACATTGGCCATTCACTCACAGAAAAGACTGAAGGCAGTTTAATCAAACAGAAACTTTTATGGTTAATACCAGTACTCACAGCAACAGCCTGGCTCTGCAAGCTTCTCCCAATAATCCCCTTCAAATTCCTGGCTCGTTCTCCCACAGTGCTTCCTTGTGATGCTCTTCGGTATAAACACAACATCCACTTATATCTTAAGCCTGCCATGCAGTACATTTTGGTGGGCCACTGCCCCTTCACTTGGTGTCAGGCCCACTCAGTCAGTGGCATCAGAACAGTCAAATGAGAAGAGAACTGGAGTCAGTTCCAGCCCCACCAAAAAATCAGTTCTGGCTACACCACTGCTGTTATGGCGGGGTCAGTGTAAAGAATGCTGTAGTGAAAGATGGTCCGAGCACAGGGGCTGACGCCCGCTAATACAGTCTCTGGGGCAACTCAGCTTTGCCCCCCTCCTCTAGCCGCAAGAGTTCCTGTTAAAAGCGATGTGTCTGGGCCACTGTAGAGACTGTGGGGATGTGTAGGCCTCATTCCTCATCTCTCGTGCTCTGATAGAGAGATTTGCTCTTAGGAATACCATCCTAAAGTTTTTGCCATGGGAAGAGGAGCAGTTGTATCTCCCTCACCTTTTTCATGGTCCCTGAAATGTACCCAGCACCAGGAACTGCTGTAGGGGCAGAAAGCATACTCTGCATCTAGGTCCCCATGGCTGGATGGCAGCTGCTGCTTGTGGGCACATTTGGGGGAGGGGAGGGGGTCACAGGAGGGCAAAGGAGATGGATCAGTTACCTTTTCCATAAGATTTCCAGATGTCCCTGATTTTCAGGGATTGGCCCTGATTTTAGAGCTGTGTCCCCACCTGTTTGGCAGCTTCCTGCCCCAGGTTCCAGCATGGGAGCAGACGCGGTAGAAAAAGTAATTATTTTTAATTTAGCGATCTGAATATGTCAGTTTTTAGAATTTACTGTATATCCATTATCTTTACATTTTGCATAGTACAGGGGACGGGGAAATGCATCACTGCTTTTATTTCTCTGTTGATTTGTCTGTATTGTTGCTGTCATGGGATAGATGGGGGACAGGGTGATGACTTCTCTTCGCCATGCCTTGTTGCTCAAACCTGGAATTCAGGTTTCCCTTTCCCCACACCCACACAGACACTTTGGATGTGTCCCAGATTTGCCTGCAGAAAGTCTGGTAACCCTACTTTTCCATGGAGATGGATTCTCCTGTGGTCCAGCAAAAACTTGTCCAGCCCTCTCCGTGCTTCTTTTCTTCTGCTAGAAATTCCTACACAGACTCTACATGTTAGTAGAATTCCTTATCTCAGTCATACATGAAAAACAGAGGCCACAACCTAGTCATGAATGTAAGACTACAAATTAGAACAAATATGCAGACAAAACATAAAATGGTAAATCCAAGAAAACAAACTCGGTGAGCATTGGATCATTGAAGAAGAAATGCATTTCCTCCTGTACTGAACAAAATAGGTTGAAAAGTGCACATGTAGAGTTTGACAAAAGCACGCATCTCCCTTCTGCCATTTGCAAACTCATGCACGTCAGTGGGGGAACTGTGTGTGAAGAGATATAAAGCATCTCTTGTTAGGGCAGAAGGGGCAGTGGAGCTCCTCTTTGAATAGTTTGTGTGCATGTTTGTCTCTGTTTTCCGTGTGTCTGTTGGGGAACGTGTGAAGAGCTGTGTCTGTATGTGGGGAGGGTGAAGGGTTGTGTGTGCATAGGGCTAGACTGAATGTGTGCAGAAGTGGGGAAGGGTGACGGGCCTTATGTGTGTCTGTGTGTGTGTGCATTTGCATATTCATGCATGACAGAGTAGGGAGTGCAGGGATGGGCTTTGGGTGGAGAAGGGAAGAATGAAGTGAGTGTGTGTGAGAGTAGGGATAAGGGGAGGGGCAGGAAGTGGGCTGAAGAACTGTATGTGCGGGGGGCAGTGGTGAAACGCTGTGTGTATGTCTGCGTAGGGGCGGGGGTGGTGATAGTAAACTGCTGTGTGCGTTTAGGAGGCATGGTGAAGGGCCGTATCTTTATATATCTGTAGCAGGCTGGAAACTGCAGTGAAGGGCTGTGTATGTGTGTTTGTGCATACAGGGATGGATGTGTGTGTGGGTATATGTGCACATATGTGGGGGATGTGCCTGGGGGAGAGGATGTGTGCAAAAGCCTGGGGTGTGTATGTGTGTGTGTGCACGTTTGAGGGTTTGTGTGTGTGCACATACCTGAGGAGGGTGTATGTGTGCATGCGTGAGCCTGGGGGTATGTGCGTGTACATGCATGAAGGAGTGTGGCAGGTCAAGGACTGTCATGACTTGGTAAGGTTTTTGCTATCTGGTTAGGGTCTGAATATCACCACTAACAGATAGCAAAATACGTCAGCGACAAAATGGAGATAGCATGGTTTTATTCGAGGTAGATCCTGTCAGATGAATGTGATTGATTTCTTTGAACGGTGGCCAGAGAATTGGATTGGGGGAGAGTTCTAAATGGGGTGTACATAGAGAGCATTTTCAGAGTGGAGGTTAGGCTAATGAAAGTGCATTAATTAAATCCGGATTCCAGCTCCAGACCTTATCTGATTTCTGGCGCTGAATATTCGGGTTTGCCGGACAGCAGAACTGCTGTTCTGTTAATGGTGAAATTAAGCTGCTAATCAGATAGTGAAAACTTAAGTTAGGACAGCTATTGAGATGACCTAACTTTAACCAGTTTAGTTATCCAGTTAGCCACTGAATATCGCCACTAACCAGACAGAGATCAGCACTACCCTCAATCTACCCTAGACCACTCTGGTTTTAACCAGAGATTTCTGACGTGGTCTGTGGGGATATGCCGTGGTATTAACTGGTTAGGGTTGCTGAATTTAGGGCTCAGTGCATTTTAGCCGGTTAGCTGATTTGCTAACCGTCTAAAGCACTTTGAATATGCCCTCCTTAGATTTTAGCAAGGCCTGTGACATTCTTCCACACCGGGGACTTATAAATAAACTGAATGCCCTTGGGATGGACCCTAAAGTAAGTGACCGAGTAAGAAATAAAGGTTAGCAGCAAATGGAGTTCGCTCTGAAGATAGGGGTATTACCAGCGGCATTCCTCAGGAATCGTTCCTTGGTCCTGTTCTTTTTAACATTCTTATAACTGATATTGCAGAAGGTTTTTTGGAAAAAGTAAGCCTCTTTGCTGATGATACCAAAATCTATAACAGGGTGGTGGATAGCAAGAGGAGAGATCAAGCAAAGATTGAAGAATAGTTGAGAATTTGCAAGGCCATGTGTTTTAGCTGCAAAACCTCAAGGAAGTGGTACGGTCTAGGGGGTGAATAGGGCTGGTGCAAGGATTGGAGGCACCCTAGGTGGGCCCTTCATCCTGCTGCTCTCCCCTCCCATTCCCATTGCCACTGCTGCCACCCTTTCTGGGACCAGCAGCTGCGTCAATGGCTCAAATACCGCAACGCAGTGCTTTCCTACAGTCTCCAGCGCTGCGATGTTCTCTTCCGCTTTCTACCTCTCCCGCCCCTCTCCAACACACACTTCTAGTTTGCATAAACCAGACGTCTGCAGATAGTGGGAGAAACTGTGATGCAGCGCTGAAGACTGTAGGGAAGCGCTGCATCGCAGTTTCTGAGCCATTGCCACCGATGCCAGGGTGGCAGTGGCAGAATGGGCAGCAGTAGAGCACCCCCAGAGGGCCGGCATTCTAGGCACCTGCCTGGTTTACCGAATGATAGTGCTGGCCCTTGGATTGAAGTACTTCGGTGCACAAAAGAAGAGTGATCATATCAGATAATCTTAAAGTGCATGAACAAATAGAAAAGGCAATGGCAAAAGCTGGACAGATGTTTGGGTGCATGGAGAGAGGAATGGCCAGCAGGAAGAAGGAGGTGATAATGTCTCTGTATAAGTCTTTGCTGCGACCTCATTTGGAGTACTGTGTACAATTCTGGAGACCGCACCTTCAAAAGGATATAAAAAGGATGGAGTCAGTCCAGAGGACAGTTACTAAAATGGTCAGTGGGCTTTGTGATAAGGCATATGAGAATAGGCTTAAAGATCTCAATATGTACACTTTAGAGGAAATGTGGGAGAGGGGTGATATGACAGAGATGTTTAAATACCTCCGGGGCAATAATGCTTAGGAGGTGGCCCTCTTCCAGTGGAAAGGAAGCTCTGGAATGAGGCGGTCATAAGATAAAGGTGAAAGGGGATAGACTCAGGAGTAATCTGAAGACATCTTTCTTTATGGAAAGGGTGGTAGATGCATGAAACATCCTCCCAGTGGAAGTGGTAAAGACAAGAATTGTACTGGAATTCAAAAAAGCATTGAACAAGTACAGAAGATCTCTGAAAGAGTTGAAGGGATTATAGAACTTCATCGTTCTTTGGGATGGGTAGGACTGGATTGGCTGTAGGGTCTTTCTCTGCTACGTTTTCTGTGTTTCAGTGCTGGACGCCGGATAGGCTCCAGTGCTGAATATCTGGTTTTTCTTTTGCCCTTAGTGGGCAGGTGTATTAGCAGCCCCAATCCCCACAGGTTGAATATCTGACCCCTAATTTGTAAGCCTGGTGCTGAAAATCAGTGCTAAGCTGCCAATTTTTTCCCCTTCCTTAAATCCGTCCCTGTTGCCACCCATCTTATATGCTCCTAAATTTATAAGATTAATGACATTTTGAGCATTCATTTAAGAAGTCAGCTCTAGGGAATTTTCAAAGAGGCACATTTAGGAGTGTGTTTTGTGTGCCATTGACTCCTGGGGACGTATAATTTAGGTGTAGAACTCTTACAGTTACGAACATGAGTCAGTAACTTTAACATGCTCTTCTGCATTGGCCTCTTCATCCTTCCAGTAATAGGACTGATAATGGTCACTTTCTTGGCCATCCACCACTTCCAGGTTGTTTCCAGGGTTGTTAAATTTGAGAGCAAAGAAGTTTAATTTTGCTTTAGACTGTGCCAATATTTATCTAAACTCAGCAATGAATCAGCTACAGTCATTTGGCAACGTCAAGTATCCTTTGATCAATAAATGTTACGGAAAAGTTTCTTTTCACTCTAAAATAATTTGCTCATTACTGCTCAGTAACAAAAAATATACCACAGACTATTCACTGGATTTTGTTTGTTTCTACTCCTCTGCAAACTCCTCGCTATATGCCTTAACAATCTGTTTCTCATTAGAAAATCAGGCTCAAGCTTTTTCTAGCAAGATGTCTTCCCACTTAGTGGGAAGATCTGCGGCAGACTTCTGTGACTCACCAAGCAGGACACCGTTTCCAAACTACTTTCTCTGAACTCCCAGAGAAAGGAGAGGTTTCAATCAACATGAAGATGAGATTTTTTATGCAAGTGCCTGCTGAAGTGGCAGAGCTAATGCTTTGGCTTGGGAGTCCCTCTGGGGCTGTGTTGGTGGGCACAGTTGGTCCTGTAGTTGGGGGCGTGCCACCAATTATGGCAGTGTTCAGACTGGAGGATCTATATATATCTAGGCTTTCTGGAGAGCTGTCTGAGGTCACTGGGTGTTAAGTTCATTGGAAGTAGCACAGGTGCACTTTACGTCTCTTCTTGAGGTGACATTGAGTGCAGCAGTATTACCTGCAAAATTGACAGCATGCAATGAGTACCACATGGTAACTGCACAGCACAGCCAATACTTAGTCTCTGCCTCCTTGTGTACTAAGCAGTTGACGTAGGAATTTTACTATGCTGGCTGATTTTTACACACAGTAGCCATTACTGTAGGCCTGTGCTAATGCTTACCATATGTTAAATGACCATTAACTGCTTAGGGCCCGATTCAGTCCTGGACTTCCCGGCCCTCTGTGCACCCGGTCAGAACCGGATGCACAGAGTTAACCAGGATTCTGATCCCTTGGGGCACATCTATCCCCGCAAGATCATAATCATGTCCAGGCCTGTACGTGCAGGCCGGGACCCCGATTCTGGTCGGCCTGCACATACAGGCCTTGCCCGGATAACTCAGTCAGGGCTTTTGAATGGAGCCGCAGTGCCATGGCATCCGGTTGCCATGGCACCACAGCTCCATTCAAAAGCTATGATCCCCGGCCGCCGGTAAAAGCACTTCATTCCCACAGCCTGACCCCTGACTAGCCTCCCAAGGCCAGGGTCGGGCTATGGGGAATCCCCTCTACCCCCTCCTACCTCCTCTGATGGCCAGGCCTGCCATCCCCCGCCAACTAGAGGAACTTATTCCAAGTTCTCTGTACAGACAGCCGGCCCCGGACATACAGGGCTGACATTGGAATCGACCCTGTACGTCCAGGGCTGCCGACTGCCCGCCCTAACGCCGCTCCCGTCTAACTTCCTCTTATGTGCGGGGAAGTTAGACGTGTCAGAAGAGGGCCCAAATAGCGGGGATGAACTTTTGTGCCTCAGAATGACCCTGTGAGTGTACTTCAAAAAAAGGGCCCTGAAATGCTTTAGTGAATGGCATATTAAACAGGCTGCAAGAACACGTCATCACATGTTTTAGCCCACTTAGGAAATAGGCCCCTAAATCTTTATTATTATTATTATTAGTAGTAGTAGTAGTAGTATTTAGCTCTTGCCTTTCCAGTGATAGTTCAAAAGGAGTTACATTCTATCAGTTAGCATAGTCGCCCTTAAAACCTTCCGTAATAAGACTGGCTGCCTGTGCCAATATTCAGTTCGTTCTCTGCATATAATTGTGACAGTTGCCCTTTGAACCTGTTTTTGTCTAACGTAACAGTCTCACAAATTACCAGGTCAGGACCACCCAAAAACTACAAAAAAAGGTCCAACCAGAAAAAATGTGATGAAAAAGGAAACAAAAAAGGAAAAAATATATATGGTGATGTCGGAATGTTTGTTGCATAGGGATAAAAAATCCCTCCGAATAACAAACAGCTCATTTTATTCTTTTTTATTTATATGATTATAAACTATAAATATGGTAGCCAAGACCCAATGAGCTAAGTGACTAAAGAATCCAATATATTTAAAGTAAAAAGTGCTACATAGCTGGCAATCGGAGCCTGAAGATTTGCATGGAAGAAAAAGCTGGAAACAGAAGAATGTTGCAGCTGACAAAATCAATGAGTCCAAAATGCTCTGGAAACTTTCACCAGCAACAAAATGATGTCACTAGACAATGATGTTCATGCACAGCAACACAGTACTGTGTTTCAGGTCAAAAAGCTTTCAGCGCCCAGATGAAAAAGAACATGCCTAAACAGCTACATCCAACCATGCAAATGTTAAACAGCACACAACAGCTCAGCTCCCTTCGCTCCAAAAGTCTGAAGCTCCCTTGAAAAAGATGGAAAAAAGTGCATGAACATCATTGTTTACTGACATAATTTTGTTGTACTGGTGTTATAAATTACTTCAAAATCCTAAACTTAGTGCTGTGTTGCTCAGCTCCTTAATTGACTCCCCTTGGATGTCTACTTTTGTGTTCTCAGGCACTTCTGTACACATTTATTTTAAATGACAAGGAGGCTGCTGTTCTGGAGTCCTGCCCTGAGTGTTCAGAAGTGTTGCAGTGTTCAGAAGAGAAGGCTGAAATGGCCACATGGGGGCCATTCCTATTCTCCGTCTGCTGCTGCTGACTCACTGTACCTTGTGTCTTCTCATTTATTTGCTTACATTTATTACATGCCAAATAACTGAACACCCTAGGCAAGTTACAGCATTGACATTTGATCAAATAAGAACACATAAAACAAATAGTATAATGAAATAATAAAACATAAAATAGCAAAAATAAAATACAACTGAATAAAAAATAAAACATAATCCACTCTAAAACAATCTTGTCACACGTTTTATTTCTCTGCATCTCTATCTGTCTCCACGGAGAATTTTAAATTATCTTATGAAGCCAGTAATCCCCATCAGAATATCAAATGTGTTTCCAACAGCTTAATAGCTAAGGAATATAATGCCATAATCTAGGGCCACAATAAAGAAATGCCTCTGCCCTTGAAACAGTCAAACTAATGTCATGCATGACAGGTACCTCCAACAAACAGCCCTAGAGCAGAGTGCAAAACTCTGCTTGGCAGTGGTGTAGATTCCGCCCAAGCAGCCCCTGCAATGCGGGGGGGGGGGGGGGGGCCGGGCAGGAAGGGGGCCCACATAGCAGCAGTAAGGCAGAGCAGAAAATTTAGTTTAACATGTTTGCTGTACTGCCTCTACTCATAAGGGGAGGAGTGGCCTAGTGGTTAGGAGAGGGTACTTTGGGCCAGAGGGCCGGGGGTTCAAGTCCCACCTGGGGACAGCAATCTCAGGCCAGAGGGACTGGGATTTCTAGTCCTATAGGCACTCCTTGTGGTCTTGGGCAAGCCACTTAACCCTCTATTGCCCATGTTCCCTGTAAGTATTAGCGTATGTGTGTCATATCCCCTCGTGTTAAATGTTATCTCCCAATTGACCACTTTGACCCGGTGAAAAGCAGGATATAAATACAGCTAAATAAATAAATAAATAAGTTTCCAGCAAGCCTGGCAGCTGTTACCTCATGGGCTGAAATCTCACGATAACAGCTGTACCATGATACTTCAGCACAGGTTGTAACAGCTGCTGAGCCTGCTGGAAACATACAAAGGCAGAGACGGTGTGGCAAACATGTTGAAGTAAGTTTGCCGCAGCCACCATCGCATGAGGAGGACTGCCAAGAGGGCGCATTGCTGCAATAATGGGGGGATGCGCCACCACGACAACAGGTGGCCCTCAGCAAAGGTTTGCTTGGGGGCTTCTCATCGGATCTTACACTACTGTTGCTTGGGGTATATCAGTGCAAATACTGTTGCAGATAACTCACTCCATCTGATTAGAGAGCTTTAATGCTTTAAGACATAGTCTATATTCCACTGGCAGCCAATGCGAGGCAGCCAACCTTGAAAACATATGCTGACCAATACCACATCCTGTCAGAAGACAGCTAGGGACTCCATTGCTCTAGTGCATTGCCACGCTGGCAATCTTCTTAAGCTGTTGCTGGGAAGGACTCATCCATTTGACAGGCACATGCTTTAGAACAGGAAGGCTTATATTCAGCTCTTGGGTGAGGGACTCCTGTTCCTTGGGCTGTTTAAGTAATGCTCACAGCCCATGCCTAGGAAAAGATTGAGCCAACACTCTTCTGGTTGGTCAAATAGCCCCCTCCCCCCTTTATATCCCAAATGGTCTCTACTGCTATCCCCTCTCTGGGCATCATGCCCAAGCAGCTTGAGAACTGAAGGGACACACCTTCAGCACCGCTCTGTTGGCCAGCAGATGGTCGCACAGTAGTAACTGCCATTTTCACTCCCTCCTATCCCAGGGCCTGAGTGCACCAACCCGGCTGGATGGGAGATCGAAATTCAGATCTCTCATTACTGAAAGTAGGCTCATAAGGAACAAATTCATGGACAAAAAAGAAACCTTCAGCCGTCAGCTTCCATGCATGAGACACTGGATCCTGCATGCATTGGGTTTGAATATCAGCTTGTGTGGTTAAAAGTATGCTCACAGAAGCAGATAGGGAGCCAATTAAGCAATTTGAGAAGAGGGGTTATAGAAGCATATTGAGGCTGGTGGAAGATTAGCCATGAAGCAGAGTTTTGAACAGATTGAAGGGGAGACCAGCAAGAAGAAGGTTCCAATAGTCTAGACGGGAAGAGACTTAAGCGTGGATATATGTTTTAATAGTGTGTTCAGATAGAAAGGTGCAAATTTTGCTGATGTTACAGAGAAATAAATGACAGATTTTAGCTATCAGTTGGATGTGTGTGAAGAAGAAGAGGGAGGAGTCAAAGATGATCCCAAGATTGCAAGCTGAGGAAACACAGAGACTGAGAAAGGAGAAAGAGAGGAGGTAGGTTTAGGGAGAAAAATAAGAAGCTCATTTATGGTCAGGTTCAATTTCAAAAGACTGTGAGACGTTCAGGCAGCAATGATAGATAGGCAGAGATCCAGGCCTGGATTGCTGGAGAGATTTCAGGTGTAGAGAGGTAGATCTGAGAGTCATCAGTGTAAAGATGGTACTGAAAACCATGAGAGGAGATGAGTGCACCAAGAGACTGGGTGTTGAGAAAGAAAAGGAGTGTCCCCAAGACAGACCCTTGGGGTACACCAGCTAGGAGCATGATAGCAGTAGAGAAGGATCTACCAGCACAAACACTGAAAGTGCAATGGGAGAGATAAGAAGAGAACCAGGATAGTACAGAGCCCATAAAACCAAGTGAGGACAAGGTATCAAGGAGAGGTTTGTGGTCAATAGTGTCAAAAGCAACAGAAAGGTCAAGAAGGATGAGAATCGAGTATTGGATTTTGCCAGGAACAGGTCACTGGAGACTTTGGCAAGAGCCGTTTCAGTAAAATGTAAAGGATGAAAGCCAGATTACAATCGATCCAGAAGGGCTTGAGGGGAGAGAAAGTCAAAGCAATGGCGGTGAAGGCTGTTCAAGCAGTTTAGAAACAAAGGGGAGGAAGGAGATGGGTCAATAATTAGAAGGACAGTAGGGTCTAGTGAGGGTCTCTTGAGGAGAGGTGTGACCATAGCATGTTTGAAGGCTGCAGGAACAGTTGCAGTGAAGAGCGATAGGTTGAATATAAGAACATAAGAAATGCCATATTGGGTCAGACCAAGGTCCATCAAGCCCAGTATCCAGTTTCCAACAGTGGCCAATCCAGGTCACAAGTGCCTGGCAGGTTCCCAAAAAGGCAACAGGTTCCACAGTATTCGTCCCGGGGCAAGCAGTGGATTTCCTGGGTCCTCTTTAATAATGGTTTATGGACCTTTCCTCTAGGAACTTGTTGAGAATATGAGAGATGGAAGGGATGACAGTGGAGGAGATGGAGCTTAGGAGATGGGTGGGAATAGGATCAGAGGAGCAGGCAGTAAGTTTCAAGGAGGAAAGAAGATGTGTGGTTTCCTCCTCAGAGATCTTAGGAAAGGAAGAAAGGGTGGCAGAGGTTGAGAGGAAGAGGTGGGAATGAAAAGGAGAAAGAGAGGATGGAGTTAATCTTGTGGGGAATTGGAGTATAATCTTGTGGACTTTGTCATGGAAATAGTAGGCCAAAGTTTGGGCAGAAAGGGGAGGAGGGGTCAGAGGCAGAGACATCTTAAAGAGAGTGCCAAGAGTGGTAGAGAGACGACAAGGGTCAGAGGCAAGAGAGTTAGGTGGACATAATAATCTTGTTTGGTAAGTGCTATGGCTGACTGGAAAGAGGCAAGCATGAATTTGAAGTGTAGAAAGTCCGCAAGGGTGTGGGATTTGAGCCAAATATGCTCAGCTGAGTGGACACAGGAACGTAGATAGTGGGTAGTGAAAGACAGCCAGAGTTGAGGTACAGTATGCCTCACAGGACATGCCATTGGCGGAGCAGGAGCATCCAGAGCAGATGAGAGTGCAATGTTATAGGATGTTACTGCCTCATCAACAGACTCAGATGACATAGTGGAGGAAAGAGGTGATGAGACAGTAGTGGAAAGAGCCAATGGGTCGATAGCATGAAGATTTCTGAAGAGGTTGGAGGAGATTAGGCGAGATTGAGGTGGGGGTGATGAAGAGTGAAGCTTAGTAGGTGATGATCAGAAGAACTGAGGTACACAGATCTGAGGGTAGGTAATAAGAGAAGAAGACAAGATTGAGGCAGTGGCCATACTGGTGAGTGGGGGCAGTAGAGAAAATCTGAAGGCTGAAAGAGGAGATAAGGGAAAGGAGATTTAATGCATAAGGGTCAGAGGGGTTATCAACATGAATGTTAAAATCCCCGAGAATAAAGGAGGGGGGAGATGAATCCAGAAAGAAGGAAAGCCACAAGTCAGTCAGTGAGAAAGGTAGACGTGGATTTGTCAGGAGGACGATAAATAACAGCTATCCTGAGAGGTGGTGGATTAAAAAGTAGGATGGAGTGGACTTCAAAGGACAGAAAGGAGTGAAACTGAGGCAGAAGGAGGGGTTTAAATTGGCAGGAATGAGAGAGTAGAAACCCATCACTATCACCATGGTCAATAGGACGAGGCATGTGGGAGAACTGGTAGTCGCCATGACAGAGGGCAGCAACTGAAGCTGAGTTTTCTGGGAGGAGCCAGGTCTGAATTAGAGAAAGAAGATGGAGAAAATTAGAGTTAAAGAGATCATGAATAAAGGCAAGCATATATGAGATGGAGTGTGCATTCCACAAGATGCAAGAGAAAGGGAGAGTGAAGGGGGAAAGGAGATGGATATGGATAAGATTTGAGAAGTTGCATCAGGATCTGTCTTGGGAGTGTGACAAAAGTCTATAGGGGCGAGGATTGGGATTGATCTCTCCAGATGACAGAAGGAGAAGGAGCAGAAGACTGCGGGGCAGAGAGGTGACAGCATGGTGGTAACGAGGGTGGGGTATTTTCAGAGAGAGAAGAGGTGGCTGAATGAGAGGAAGAAAATGGTGAAACTCAAGAGCTGATGATAGGGCAGATGACAAGATTACTACTACTACTAATGAACATTTGTATAGCGCTACAAGACGTACACAGTGCTGATCAGACACATGTAAAAGATAGTCTCTGCTCATCAGAACTTACAATCTAGTCAAGACAGATAACACAGTAGCTGTAGACATACGATACATCTAGGGGGAATGGTAAGGAAACAAGAAGGAGATCAGGTGAGTCAAGATCCGAAAGCGGCAGCGAAGAGGTGAGTTTCCAGCCTGGATTTGAAAAGGGCCAGGGAAGGTGCCTGATGTGCAGACTCAGGTAGTTTGTTCCAGGCATAAGGAGCAGGAAAGTCTGGAGTTAGCAATAGAAGAGAAGGGCACAGATAGAAGCGATTTGCCAGAACAGCAGAGTTCCCAAGGAGGGGTGTAGGGAGAGATAAGAGAGGAAAGATAGTGAGGAGTTGCAGAGTGAATGCACTTATACGTCAACAGGAGAAGTTTGAACTGGATGCGGAAACAGATAGGGAACCAATGAAGCGAATTAAGAAGAGGGGTAATATGAGCATGACGAGAGGGGATGAAAAGGAGGAGGGGCTTGAAGTTGGTATGAGAGGAGAAGATTAGGGAGTAGGAAGAAAAGGTGATGTGGAGTCATAAGAAAGAGATGGAGAAGAAAGCAGAAGTCAGAAGAAATATATGAAGGATAGGCAGGAGAAATATCTCAGGGGATTGGGGTGCAAGTGTGAGTAATAGCAGTAATAAGCACAGGACAGTTATAAGAGACTGTGAGCAAGAGGGTGGATTGGAAGGATAATAAGGAAGAGGAAAAGCAACAGAAAGACTGCTGAAGATAGGAATATTACAAAAAAGTACAGATAAGGTATAAAGCACACTAACAATGATATATATATATAGAGGGTGGCCCAAAAAAAGTGAGAACATCTCATAAATTAAAAGCTTAAATAGTTTACTTATTTACCCTTTTTAGCTATATAACGTCTTTATTTCGACAATTTCCGGTCACCATTTTTTTTTTAAATTTGTCAATCGTTTACATCTGTCTTTTTGAATTTTTAAATAACTTATATGCTATGAGATGTTCTCACTTTTTTTGGGCCATATAGACAGACAGGACTTCCAGGTTTCCTGGACAATGGGATGATGTTCCAAGGGCTGCAGAGCAGACAGCATCCATATGTCTAAGAAGGGTCGACATGTCTTCAGTAGCAGATTTGCTAACCTGCTGGAGAAGACTTTAAACTAGATTCATTGAGGATGGGTGACAAAAGCTCCCAGGTAAGTGAAAGCCCCCAGGTAAGTGAAATATTAAATACCTCTATAGCAATGGGTAAAAGGGGCAACATCTGGAAAGCAGTGTATATAAATGTCTCTAGCATAGGAAATATGGTCCCAAATGTTGAGGCTTTAATGGAAGAGGCTGACTTGAATTTAGTGACAGTTACAGAGACATGGTTCATGGACAACCATGACTAGGATATAATTATACCTGGCTATACTTTACACAGAAAGGATAGGGTAGGAAGGGGAAGAGGAATGGCACTATACGTAAAAAATAATATTACATCTATAGAATTACAGGGCTTAAAAGGGAGAGAGGAGGCACTGTGAGTTAAACTAGAAAGAGGGAAAGAGAAATCCATTTGCATTGGCGTGATATACAGACCTCCATCACAGGGAGAAGAAAGGATGGAGATTTAATAGAAGACATACTGTCACCCAGCAGACCTGGTTGAGAGGAAGGAAAATGCTTTAAATAAAGAAAAAGGCACATACAAGCTGCAAAATCTGGAGGAACCAGATAGAGGGAGCAAGAGGGACTCCAGAGTGACTGAGGAACCACGCCCCACTGATCATGAGGTAATGCCAGCCAACCTCCAATCCTCGAGCGCAGGAGGACTTCTTAAGGAGGGTCTGGAAGACTGGAAGGCAGGCAGATGGAGAAGCGGAAGAAGTGACAGCGGAGGAGAGAGCAGCGGGAAAGGCAGCGGTGAAGGCAGCTGGAGAGACGGCTGGAGAGGAGGCAGCAAGAGTGAATGCAGCAGGACAGCGTGCAGCAGGAAGGAAGGCAAGACAGAGGAAAAGAGGTTAGAATGTAAACCTGAATATTCCACTGCCAGAAGATCACCCAGAGTGGAAGGTGATTGCCTGAGAGCTAAGGGGGAACCTAGGAAGGTCTCAGCTCACAGAGGAGTAAAAGCTGTTTGCCCAGAGTGGCAAAGACATTGTTGCAGCTGTTGTCCAAAACCAACAGGGTCACAGCCTGAAGACTTAAGCCGTGCTGTACAGGCAAGACAATGGAGAAACTGTTGCAGGCCTCAACCTTCACTGGAAACAGAGACGCCAAATTCCCAAGGTAAAGCTTTTTATGATACAAGCTATAGGAAAAGTTTACCTGATAAGAAAGGTTTGGATAATAAATGTTTTTATAAAGCTGCTATAAAACCTCTAAGGAGAGAGGAATTTCCTCAATATAAAACAGCACAGAGCCGACGCCCTACGAGTTACCCAGAACATGGGGCTGTGCTAGAAGAGCTATATAAGAAGCCTGACTATAACCTACCTGAACCCAGGGACTCAGAGTCAGAGGCTTCCGCCTATGAGCCAATGCAAGTGGAACTGGCAAATGAGGTTTCAGATACAGAAATGGACTGTACGTACTGTACCACGGGAAGCCTAGAATCTTTGCCAGGCTTGTAAGCTGTATGTGTTGCTGCCTAGAACATTACTGTTGTGTGAATACCAGCACTACTGTGAAAGTAACAGTTTTGCTTTAAACTTTTGTTTTACTTTTTCTTACCTGAAGTAAGGACATTTGCGTTGTTGTTATTGCCCAGTCCTTTGAACCCTTGCGAGAAGGGGAAATAAAAGCCTTTATTTTCCCACCACTTGTGCAGTTGAATTCTTTGGAAGATTAGGATCCAGGAAACTAACAGGACCAAAAGCCAATTGGGCCTCTGGATTACTGGCCAATCTCCTCCCTATATAGTTACGTCCGACCTGCCCTGACTGCTACTTACCGCCAGGGTAGTGCTCGCGACAATACGTAGCATTGCCAGGAAAGGGGAAGTGCTACTGATCGGTGATTTCAATATGCCAGATGTCGACTGGCACATCCTTGCTGTGGTGTCATCTAGAAGTAAGGAGATCCTGGATTCTCTACAGGGAGAACTATTTGGGCAACTGGTAACAGAACCCACATATGAAGGGGCCGTACTGGACTTGGTGCTAACCAATGGGGAAAGTGTTTCTGATGTTATAGTGGGAGATCATGTCGCATCCAGTGATCATCAGATGGTGTGGTTCAGTATTAGGACTAGGGCTGATAAAATCCATTCAAAAGCAAGGGTCTTAGACTTTAGGAAAACTAACTTTGACAAGATGGGCCAATACCTCAAGGAGTCATAAGTGGGATGGGAACTGCTGGGGGATGTAGAAAAACAGTGGGCAAAACTCAAAGGGGATATTTTAAGGGCAACCAACCTTTAGATTAGAAAGGTAAATAAAGGAAAAGAAAAAGGAGGCCACTATGGTTCTAAAAAGAATTAGCTGAAAAGGTGAAGAAAAATGGGGAGGCCTTTATTAAGTACAAGAGATCACAGAGAGAGGAAGACAGGCATCTATATTCGGAAGAACATAGAGAAGCTAGCAAAGTAGTCAGGAAAGCAAAGGTACAAAAAGAAGAAGAAATAGCCAATGCAATGAAAAGGGGGATAACACATTTTCAGATATGTTAGTGAGAGGAAAAAGAGCAAAAGTGGTATTCTTAGAGTCAAGGGTGAAGGGGAGGAATATGTAAAAGCTGATGAGGATAAAGTGGAATTGCAAGTATTTCTGTTCTGTGTTCACAGATGAAGGGCCAGGAGCAGGACCGCAGAAAACACCCACAAATAGGAATAGAAGCGACGGGGATCTCGATTTTCAGAAGACTGTGTTTGTGAGGAACTAGCTAAAACTAAACGTAGGCAAAGAGATGGGACCAGATGGGATACATCAGAGAATACTGAAGGAAATTGGGGACATTCTAGCAGCTCCACTAACTGACCTTTTCAATGCTTCTTTGGAATCTGGATTGGTGCCAGAGGACTGGAGAGAGGCACATGTGGTCCCTTTACACAAAAGCGGAAGTAAGGATGTGGTTGAAAACTACAGGCTGGTTAGTCTAACCTCTGTTGTGAGTAAATTATTGGAAACACTTCTGAAAGAGAAAATAGTGAGATTTCTGGAGTCTAATGGATTATAGGATCTGTGGCAGCATGAATTCACCAGAGGCAGATCTTGTCAGACAAATCTGATTGATTTCTTTGACTGTGTGACCAGGGAGTTGGACCGAGAGAGAGCCCTAGATGTGGTGTACTCAGATTTTGGTAAAGCCTTTGACATCGTTCTGCACAGGAGACATAAACAAACTGAGCACCCTAAGGATGGACCCTAAAGTTACTGATTGGGTTAGAAATTGGTTGAGTGGGAGGCAACAAAGGGTACAGGTAAATGGATCTCACTCTGAGGAGAAGGTGGTTACTAGTGGTGTGCAGTGGTGATCTGTCCTCGGTCTGATTCTTTCTAATATCTTTGTTAGTGATATCACAAAAGGGCTGTCGGGTAAGGTTTGCCTCTTTGCAGATGATACCAAAATCTTCAATACAGTAGACACCCAGGAAAGAGCAAATAATATGAGGAGGGATCTAGCTAAGCTTGCAGAATGGTTGAGAATTTGGCAGCTGAAATTTATTGCTAAAAAATGCAGGGTCATGCATTTGGGCTGCAATAATCCAAGGGAGCGACACAGTGAAATACTTCTGTCCACAAAAGAAGAGTGGGACCTGGGCATAATGATGTGTGATGATCTTGCTACTTTAGCTACTTTAAGATGATCACACATCATCATGCCCAGGTCTCACTCTTCTTTTGTGGACATAGTATGAGGGTGAAAGGAGATAGACTTAGGTGTAATATGCAGAAATATTTCTTTACGGAAAGAGTGGTAGATGCGTGGAATAGTCTCCCAGTAGAGGTGGTAGAGATGAGGACAGTATCTGAATTCAAAAAAGCATAGGACAAACAGAGTTTCTCAAAAGGAAAAAAGGGGACTATTGCAGTAGTCGATATGGAAGGGCAGACTACTAGATAGGCCATGTGGTCTTTTCCTTCTTGTTTCTATGTTTCTAAGCAGTTAAATGACTGACCCAAGCCAAGAGCTAGGAGCAAATGCAGAGCAGAAAGACAAAGAGGCTCAGCACATGTGGGCATGGAGGTAAAAGAGGGTAAAGAATGCCTCAAGGGGGGGGGGGAGGGGCTAGTCACCCCATTTTCTGCACACCCTCAGATAGATCAGAAAAACAGGCACAGGAAGATTTAAAAACTCTGTGAAAACTGCAGAGACAGAGGTAGAATTAGATATTGGATTTGAATGTTAACTTGGCCTCCACAAACAGAGACTAGATAGTAGAGAGAAAGAGTTCAGGGGCAGCTACAGTCAGACAGCTGAAGATAGGAGGGAGCTGAGCAATTTTACAAAAAATACAGATAAGATAAAAAAACACACTAACAATGATAATATTTATATAGACAGACAGAACTCAAAAGCAAGCAGTTAAATGTCTGACCCAAGCCAGAAACTCTGTGGAGCAGGGACGGACTGTCTCTTATATATGCGTGTACAGTCCTGCATACATCTAGTAGTGCTATAGAAATGATGAGCAGTAGTAGTAGTAGTAATAGTAATAGTAGTAAGTAGTGTAAAGGCTTTTTTACATGTTTAGGAGGCTTTTATAAAATTACTCCAGAGGTTATGCAAGTAAAATTATGTGTAGTGACAGGAAGGCATGTACTTTTATATGGCCCACTTGTAGGTGTGTTCTGGAGCGGAATCACAATTTACGCACAGATTTTATAAAATACATACTTACGTGCATTTATGCATTAACATTTGTGCCTGCTTCCAAACAGAGGTGAATATCAACAGCTTCCATCTAGCCACTATTATTGAGTTTACTGCTAGTATTTTATGAAGGCATGTAGGCACGTATATGTCTTTATAAAATAGACTATAAATAAGCACCTTCAAACATAGGTGACCTGGCATAAAAATTACCCTCATTGGTTTTGAAAATGTGACGTAGATGCTTACTTCTTGAATAGTCCTCCTTCCCCACTATACCCTGTTTGTATGCAGTATAGTCAGTGACTGATTTATTTATACAGTTTTTGTTTGACCTTTGAGAGTTGCTTCTGTGTGAGGTGGACTGCACAGCCAGGCCAAAAGTATTTGATGCCCTAGGCAAACTTAAATTCAAGGACCTGCACCCTCCTCCATAATCAAGCATCTCCCCCCTCCCCTCCTTCCTCTCCCCAAACCCTGCCAATCCCATTTACAACATCTCCCATTCTGTACCACCCAGGTGTCCAGCATCTCCTTTTCCGTTTTGTACCCTCCTCCAAGTGTCAAGCACATCCTCTTCCTTTTGGTGCCCCTCTCCCCTCCCAGGTGTCCATAAGAACATAAGATATGCCATACTGGGTCAGACCAAGGTCCATCAAGCCCAGTATCCTGTTTCCAACAGTGGCCAATCTAGGTCACAAGGACCTGGCAGTTTCCCCAGAAGACAATGGTTTACGTACCTTTCCTCCAGGAACTTATCCGAACCTTTTTGAAACCTGGCTACACTAAGAGCTTTTACTACATCCTCTGCTAGCAAAGTCCAGAGTTTGATTACATGTTGAGTGAAAAAATATTTTCTTTTATTAGTCTTAAATAGGTTACCCTGTAGCTTCATTGTATGCCCCCTACTCTTTCTATATTTTGATGGCATAAACATTCGATCTACATTTACCCATTCCACTCCATTCATTAATTTTTAGACCTCTATGATATCTCCCTTCAGCCATCTCTTTTCCAGGTTGAGCAGCCCTAACCTTTTTAGCCTCTTTTCATAGGGATATCCTTCCATCCCCTTTACCATTTTAGTGGCTCTACTCTGTACCTTTTCTAATAACGCTATATCCTTTTTAAGATACGGTGATCAGAAATGCACACAATATTCAAGGTGCGGTCTCACCATGGAACGATATAGAGGCATTATAATATTCTTTGTTTTATTCTCCATTCCTTTCCTTATGATACCTAGCATTCTATTTGCTCTCATGGCCGCTGCTGCACACCGGACGCAGGGTTTTAACATGTTATCCACGATGACGCCTAAATCGTTTTCCTGGGTAGTGGTTCCTAATGTGTAACCTTGCATTGTATAACCATAGTTTGGGTTTTTCTTTCCTAGGTGCATAACTTTGCACTTGTCCACATTAAATTTTATCTGCCATTTGGATGCCCAGGCTTCCAATTTATCAAGATCCTCTTGCAATTTTCCACAATCCTCATGGATTTTAACAACTTTGAATAGTTTTGTGTCATTTGCAAATTTGATAACCTCACTCGTTATTCTCATTTCCAGGTCATTTATAAATATGCTAAAAGGTAGCAGACCCAGTACAGATCCCTGGGGTACTCCACTAAGTGATTCACCTTTCTCCGTTGGGAAAATTGGCCATTTAACCCTACCCTCTGCTTTCTATCTTTTAACCAGTTCCTGATCCACAATAGTACATTGCCTCCTATCCCATGCCTTTTTAATTTTGCTAAACGTCTCTCATGAGGGATCTTGTCAAAAGCCTTCTGAAAGTCCAGATACACTATATCAACCAACTCACCTTTGTCTACCTGTTTATTCACACCTTCAAAAAAATGTAACAGATTAGTAAGACAAGATCTTCCTTGGTTAAAGCCATGTTGGATGTCTCCCATTAAGCCATGGCTATCTAAATGTTCAGTAATTTTGTTCTTCATGATGGTTTCTGCCATTTTTCCAGGTACTGACGTCAGGCTCACTGGTCTGTAGTTTCCCAGATCACCCCTGGAACCCTTTCTAAAAATTGGCGTTACATTGGCTATCCTCCAATCTTCAGGTATTACAGATGATTTTAATGATAGTTCACAGATAATAGTATGTCTGTAATCTCATAGTTCAGTTCTTTCAACACCCTTGGATGTATATCATCTGGTGTATCAATATTTCTTTTCATTCTTCCACAGCATCATCTTTAAATACCATTTCAGTCATGGGTAACATCCCTACATCTTCCTCAGTAAAAACCGAAGCAAAGAATTCATTCAGTCTCTCTGCTATGGCCTTGTCCCCCACCTATCATCTAATGGTCCAATTGACTCTCTCACAGTTTTTTTGATACGAATGTACTTGAAAAAGTCTTTATTATGCGTTTTTGCTTCCACAGCAAGCTTCTTCTCAAATTCTCTCTTTGCCTGCCTTATCAGTGCCTTGCATCTAACTTGCCAGTGCTTGTTTTTTTTCCAGTTTTCGTTATTTCCATTTCCTGTAAGATGCTTTTTTGGCAACTACAGCCTCTCTGACCTCACCTTTAAACCATGCTGGCAGTTTTTTGGACTTCTTTCCACTTTTCTTAAAGCATGAAATACAGTTGGTCTGGGCTTCCAAGATAGTACTTTTAAACAACACCCAAGCTTGATGTAAATCTTTAACCTTTGCAGTTGCTCCTTTTAGATTTTTTAGCTATTTTCCTCATTTTATCATAGTCTCCCTTTTGAAAGTTAAAAGGTAGTACTGTGGATTTCCTTACCCGCCCTCCTCCATTTATTAAATCAAACACAATCATGCTATCATCACTATTGCCAAGTGGCCCAACACCCTTATCTCTTGCACCAGATCTTGTGTTCCACTAAGGACTAGGTCAAAAATGGCTTCCCCTCTGGTTGGTTCATGAACCAGCTGCTCCAAGAAGCAGTCATTTATTTCATCTAGAAACTTTATCTCCCTAGTATGTCCTGCTGTGACACTGACCCAGTCGATTCCGGGATAATTGAAATCACCCATTATTATTACTGTGCTGTAACATTTGTTAGATTTCCTAATTTCTTTGAAAATGTCATCATCCATTTGTTCATTCTGGCCAGGAAGTCGATAGTACACCCCCACTGCCATCACCTCCCCCTTCCCCTTTTTAGATGGAATTTCAATCCATAGAGATTCTACAGTGAATTTTGTTTCCTGCAAAACTTTAATCCTTTGTGACTCAATGCTCTCTCTAACATTGAGCGCAACCCCTCCACCAATTTGATCTGCTCTATCATAATGATATAGTTTGTACCCAGGTATCACAGTGTCCCACTGGTTGTCCTCCTTTCACCATGTCTCTGAGATACCAATCATAACTAACCTCTCATTTAGTGCTATATATTCTAACTCTCCCATCTTATTTTTTTAGACTTCTAGCATTTGCATACAAGCATTTTAGAGGCTGTATTTTATTCATATTAATCTGGCTATCAGTAGGCAGGGGTAATTTAGAATCTTTAAGCTTTGTCTGCTCTGTACTCAAGGACATTTCAGCTACTTTTGTCTTATTAGAACCTCTCTGCTGATATGCCCTAACTTAAATCTTTTGCTAGTATTCTTTAAGGATACATTGTTCCAAACAATGCACTCTTGGGCGACTGTCGGCTTTCCCCTATTATCTAGTTTGAAAGCTGCTCTATCTCCTTTTTTAAAGGTTAATGCCAGCAGCCTGGTTCCACCCCAGTTAAGATGGAGCCCATCCCTTCGGAGGAGCCCCTCCTTTCCCCAGAATGTTCCCCAGTTCCTAACAAATCCAAAACCCTCATCCCCACTTCCCTTTTGTAGCCCATCTCCAGATTTCCAGCATCTCCCCTCCTCTTTCATGCTCCCCAGTGTCCAGTATCTCCCCTTCTCTACACTCCCCAGGTATCACTGGTCAACAAATTTCTACAAATTCATGTTACAGAAATAAAAATAGTCATTTCTTATCAGTTTTTATATGCTGAACACGAATATGACAGTGAAATTGCAAAGTTGGCTCTAGTTTTTTTGTAATCTACAAGAATTCATGTTTACATCACGAAATGCATGTCATAGTAAATATAATAGGCCTTCAGTTAATACCTGTAAAAAAACAAGTCATAGAATACTTCTTAGATTTTTTTCGCCTGTCTCTTGTACAGCTGTTCGGGAGCTTCTCTGAAGAGTGTCCAGCAGTAGTCAGCCAGCATTGTAGTGGACCATTTTCCCTGGTATCTTTTCTCCATCTTTATCCTGGTGAAAACGTTCACCCTGTTCATCACTAACCATACCACAGTTGTTAGGAAAGAAATCGAGATGGGAATCAAGGAAATGGATCTTTAGAGACATATTGCAGCCAAGTTTCTGATACTGCATCAGCATGTCGTCTACTAGTTCCTTGTAGTTTTCTGCCTTGACATTCCCGAGAAAATTTGTTGACACTAGGCGAAAAGCATTCCATGCTTGTTTCGCATCACCCTGCAGCAAGTTGTTGAACCGGTCATCTTTGAAGAGCTCTCGAATCTGAGGACCCACAAAAACTACCTCTTTAATCTTTGCTTCGCTGAGTCGAGGGAATTTTTCATGCAGGTATCGGAAAGCTGGCGAAGTGCGGTCCATGGCTTTCACGAAGTTTTTCATCAAACCTAGTTTGATGTGAAGGGGTGGTAGCAGGATTTTGTGAGCCTCAACCAGAGCTGGGTGCTGGATATTCTTCTCTCCAACTGTTACATTTTGTCTGCGATTCCATTCCTTCCGCAAGTAGTGCCAATCCCTTGCTCGGCTATCCCACTCACATAAGAAACACATGTATTTTATATATCCCTGCTGCAGTCCCATTAAAAGAGCACTACCTTCAAATCACCACAGAGGTGTCAGCTGTACTTGTTATAGTTAATGGAAGTCAGTAGATGCTTTAAGTTATCGTATGTCTCTTTCATGTGGACGGCATGCGCTACTGGAATAGATGGAAAACGGTTTCCATTGTTCAAAAGCACAGCCTTCAGACTCAGTTTCGAAGAGTGTATAAATAGTCTCCAGTCTTGTGGGTCATGAGTGATTTTAAGGCATTCATGAGGCTTTCAGTATCGGAACAGAATACCAGATTACTTTCCTTTCTGAAGAAAGGCTCCAACTGCTGGTGGCACTTTTGATATGAAGTAATGTTGACATCTTCTTCTAGAAGATTCCATTGTTGGAGTCCTGATCCTAGCAATTCTGCCTTGTTCTTGGAGAAGTCCAAATCACGAACCAGGTCATTTAGTTCTTCCTGTGTTATTCTGTGTGGAGTTGATATGCATCCCAGTGAAAATCTAGGTCACGGACCAGGAGAAGAACAGGTCGGCTCACCCTTGTCCTCATCAGATGAATCAAGAGAATATTCGATGGAAGTTCTGGAATAGGAAGTCCGTCACCGTGTGGAACTGGTCTCAATGCAGGCAGAATGTTTAGGTAGACTATGCTTGACTTCTTTTGCTTCGTTATTCTGCTGGAAAGAGGAGGAACCAAGCAGAAGTAACAGTCATTTATGTGGTTGCTTGGCTCTCTCCACACCATGGGGACTGCAAACGGCATCGATGGTCTTTTGCAATTCAACCACTGTGAAAGCTGTGTTGTACATGTAGCACAGCACATATGCGGGGCCCAAGGCTTGTCTTGGTCACCAGTCTTGCATCCGAAGTAAAGATGATATGCCTTCTTCAGTTGAGAAGTGATATTTTTCTTCTGGTTGGCAAATGCCACCTCCCCACAAATGTAGCAGAAATTGTCAATGATATTAATGCACTTTCGCGGCATTACTGTTCTGTATTGTACCTAAATGGCTAAAATTATATGATTAATAAAAGTTACATGTAACAGTAGCTTAAACTGTCTTGCACACAGTGTAAAATATTTTAAATGCTCAACCTTTCCGACTGCGTATAGTACACTGCTGACGTCAGATGGCTTCAGCAGCCGTCTGGCAGTAGTATTGCATTGCACAGAAAATGATGCAATCAACTCTGGATGATGTGTGCATGCTGGTATTATGCAATGTGATGCAATATTACATCATTCAAGGCTTATTTGGGAGGTTGTTGATGTCCTACTGGATAAATTTACACGGTGAAATGTCAAAAATGAACTACATGCAATACAGTCATACCTCGGTTTTCGTTTGCCCCTGTTTTCGTGCGTTTCGGTTTTCGACGTCTTTTCTGACTGAGATGTTGTCTCGGTTATCGGATATCGCCTCGGTTTTCGTGCTGCCAGATCTGAAAACTATATACACTGTACAACTCCTGAAGAAGTGTCAACCTCGCGCTGGTCTGTTTACACTGCCCGCCCAGTCCCGGCAGCACTACCCCCCGGACTCACCGATCGCGTGTTGAGAAGCTGAGCAACATCCTCGAGCCAGAGTCAGAGTCAAGAGCCAAGGATTGCACAAAGAGGAAGGCCCCGATCTCTCCACCGCCTGCCTGTTCTCTGGAGCGCCCCCTCAGGCTCGGAGGTAGCAGGGTAGCAGGAGATGTTGAATGAATGTGGGAGGCAGTTCTTTCTCTTGCAGGGTACGCTTGCAAATTGCTGTTGAGAGGGAGTCAGCGATCAGATTAGCGTCGTACAGTATCTGTGTGTTTGCTGTCCTGTGGACGATCGGGCAGGTGAGAGAAGTGACAGGAGCTGGGTGTCTGGAATGGATTAATTGAATTTACATTATTTCCTATGGGAAATATTGCTTTGGTTTTCGTACGTTTCAGTTTTAGTCAGACTTCTTAGAACGGATTAATCATGAAAACCGAGGTTTGACTGTATCTTCAAAACGAGAGCCAATAAATTTTTTTTAATGTTAAATTCGTGTTCAGCTCACGAAGATACTACACATTAGGGCCTTTTAAAGTCAGTAACAATTTCAATGTTGACCAGTGATATCCTGAAATATCCCCTTCTCCCTCTTTCAGGTATCCAACATTTGCCTTTTCCAACCACAGCCGCCTTTTCACTCACTAGCATACCCTCCATCAGGTCTACTCTAAAACAAAGTGAAAGCAGCTGACACAGGGTGTTGAGTGATGCATGTGCTCAAGGTAAGTCATGCCCCATCATCTCTGAACTTCGTATTTTGGGAGGGAGACACACCCCGAAATTTGAGGGCATGTGTCAGCTTAAGGCCGTGTGCTTGCCACTTTCACTTTGATTCAGGGTTGTTGTGCTGAATACTGTCACACCAGCACTGACGTTGGTGCCATCCCCAAATTTGTGCTGTGCTAGGCGGATGCCTAGTCCAACTAGGGAAGGGCCGATCCTGGTGGACTGCAGTACATATCTTAGCCCGATTTTATGCATGTACAAGTATATCTCCCATCACACTTTTAGTGTCTCCTCTTGTGTATCCTCCTCAACCACTATCCCACTATTAATAGCTGTACCTCAGGGCCAGGGCTGGTGCAGGGAGATGAGGTGCTTTAGGCGAACCTCATCCTTTGTGCCCCCCCCCTCCCCGGCTCCCATTGTCATCTCTGCCAGCTCTCTCTGGAAGCTGCAGTGGTGGTAATGGCTACAAACAGCACCGCAGCGCTTACTTTACAGCTTTGGTACTGCGTGGCTGTTTGCTTCTGCCCCCTCCATTTGCAAACAGGAAACTGGCATCAGGCATTGGAAGGGTGGAAGCAAACAGCTCTGTGGCACCAAAGTTGTACAGTAAGTGCATGGAGCTGTTTGTGGCCATTGCCGCCACTACAGGTCTTGGAGAGGAGCGACAGTGGTGGCAATGGTCGCAAATAGCCCCACGGTGCTTACCGTACAACTTCGGTGCCACAGGGCTGTTTGCTTCTGCCCCTCCGATGCCTGATGCCAATTTCCTGTTTGCAAATGGAGGAGGTGGAAGCAAACAGCCACGCAGTACCAAAGTTGTAAAATAAGCATTGCGGGGCTGTTTGCTGCTACTAGAGGTCCCGGAGAGGGGTGATAGTGGTGGCAATAGACCACCATGGACCATTGGTGGATCATTGGTGGACCACTGATGCTCTAGGCAGACACCTAGTTTGCCTTATAGGCGTGCCATCCCTGCCCAGGGCTCTGTCTTGGGACCTCTTCTCTCTCTAGTTCTCTTATTTCCACACAGGGGGCAAGTACAGAAAGGGCACCGACATTATCAGTGGGTTTTAGGAAGCTCAAAAGAGTGAGTTATTGCATGTGGTTTGAGGGAGGCACTAAATTTGTTAATCGCACAAGGCGCATTTCTAGCTTGATACAGTCCTGCCTCACATTATAACTTTAGGGTCATCTTTGATTCCTCTCTCTCTTTCTCTACACATATCCAGTCACTTCTAAAACCCATCCTTCCTCTTTGGAAGCAAGGTCCATAAACCATTATTAAAGGGGACCCAGGAAATCCACTGCTTACCCCAGGATGAGCATTAAAAACATAAGAGCATAAGATCATAAGATATGCCATACTGGGTCAGACCAAGGTCCATCAAGCCTAGTATCCTGTTTCCAACAGTGGCCAATCTAGGTCACAAGGACCTAGCAGTTTCCCCAAAAGGCACAGATCCCACAATGCTTGTATTGGGGCAAGCAGTGGATTTCCCGGGTCCCCTTTAATAATAGTTTAAGGACTTGTCCAAACCTTTTTTAAACCCGGCTACACTAAAAACGTTTACTACATCCTCCAGTAACGAATTCCAGAGTTTGATTACACATTGAGTGAAAAAATATTTTTTCTTATTAGTCTTAAATAGGTTATACTTGTAGCTTCATTGCATGTCCTCTAGTCCTTCTATATTTTGATGGCGTAAACAATTGATCTACATTTACCTGTTCCACTCCATTCATTAATTTATAGACCTCTATCATATCTCCCCTCAGCCGTCTCTTTTCCAGGTTGAAGAGCCCTAACCTTTTTAGCCTATCTTCTTAGGGGTATTCTTCCATCCCTTTTACCATTTTAGTGGCTCTTCTCTGTACCTTTTCTAATAACGCTATATCCTTTTTAAGATACGGCGACCAAAATTGCACACAATATTCAAGGTGTGGCCACACCATGGAACAATACAGAGGCATTATAATATCCTTTGTTTTATTCTCCATTCCTTTCCTTATGATTCCTAGCTTTCTATTAGCTTTCTTGGCCGCCGCTGCACACTGGGCGGAGGGTTTCAACATGTTATCCACAATGACATCTAAACCTTTTTCCTGGGTGGTTGTTCCTAATATGGAACCTTCCATCATGTAACCATAGTTTGGGTTGTTCTTTCCTAGGTGTATAACTTTGCACTTGTCCACATTAAATTTCATCTGCCATTTGGATGCCCAGTCTTCCAATTTATCAAGGTCCTCTTGCAATTTTTCACAATCCTTATGGGTTTTAACAACTTTTAATAATTTTGTATCAACTGCAAATTGATTACCTCACTGTTATTCCCATTTCCAGGTCATTTACGAATATGTTAAAAAACAGCAGACCCAGCACAGATCCCTCGGGTACTCCACTACTCACCTTTCTCCATTGGGAAAATTAGCCATTTAGCCCTACCCTCTGCTTTCTATCTTTTAACCAGTTCCTGATCCACAATAGTACACTGCCTCCTATCCCATCACTTTTTGTTTCACCAAGAGCCTTTCATGAGGGACCTTGTCAAAGGCTTTCTGAAAATCCAGATACACTATATCAACGGACTCACCTTTGTCTATCTGTTTATTCACACCTTCAAAAACATAATGGATTAGTAAGAGAAGACCTTCCTTGGCTAAAGCCATATTGGCTGTCTCCCATTAAGCCATGACTGTCTTCAGTAATTTTGTTCTTTATAATGGTTTGTACCATTTTTCCTGGTACTGACATCAGGCTCACTGGTCTGTAGCTTCCCGAGAAATTGGCATTACATTGGCCATCCTTCAATCTTCAGGTATTACAGATGATTTTAATGATAGTTCACAGATTACTAATAGTAGGTCTGCAATCTTATATTCAGTTCTTTCAACACCCTTGGATGTTTACCATCCAGTCCAGGTGATTTGCTACTCTTTAGTTTATCAAATAGTTGTAATACATCTTCCCGTTGTATTGATATTTCTTTTAATTCTTCTGCAGCATCACCTTTAAACACCATTTCAGTCATGGGTAACATCCCTACATCTTCTACAGTAAAGACTGAAGTAAAGAATTCATTCATTCTCTCCACTATGGCCTTATCCCCTGTGTGCCTTTTGGGAACCTGCCAGGTATTTGTGACCTGGATTGGCCTCTGTTGAAAATAGGACTCTGGGTTTGATGGACTTTGATCTGACCCAATATGGCATTTCTTATGTTCTTATCACCAAAATGTAATCCTTCTTTTCTGAACACACTATCACATTATCAAATCTCACAACCAGTCTCATCACTTCCTGCTTAGATATTGCAACCTGCTTCTCACAGGTCTCCCACTGAATCATCTCCCTTCCATTTACTCTTCAACAGTGGTTTCTACTCTGCTTCAAGCCTGGAGAGTTTCTACCAACTTGGCATATGTGTGGGTTTGATGCTTTTTTGAGCGTTGGTGTGGCGTACAAAGCTGGTTCCTGAAGCGGCCATGGTGCTGTCTCTGTTGACTTTTCTGCAGTATGGTTTGGAGAAGGGCCTTTCTCTTAGCTCCCTGAAAGTCCAGGTGGCAGCTTTGTCTTGTTTCAGAGGTCCAATGGCTAGAAAGTCTGTGGCCTTGCACCCAGATATTTTGAGTTTTCTTCAGGAGGTTCGGCGTCTGCGTCCTCCCCCCCCCCCTCCCCCACCCAGTCAGTTGTCTTTGCCTGGGATCTCTGTTTGGTGATCATGGCCCTGATGTCAGAGACCTTTGAGCCTCTGAAGCATGCTAATCTGAAGAACTTGACTCTCAAGACTGTTTTCTTGGTCATGATTTTTTGGCAAGGCGAATTTCCGAGCTGCAAGCTCTGTCTTGCCGGTACCCATATTCGTCGTTCTCAGAGAAGATTGTCTCCATTCAGCCTGTGCCTTCCTTTTTGCACAAGGTAATATCTCCCTTTCATGTGAATCAGGTGGTTTGCTTGCCCTCCTTTTAAAAAGAGCAGTGTAGAGGGAAAGATAAAGATCTATACCTTGTGGATGTCCTGAGAGTGCTTTTCTGGTACTTGGAGGTTATGAATTCCTTTCATAAGTCCGATAATTTCTTTTATGCTGTTTGCTGGCTCGTGCAAGAGTGACAAGGCAGCCAAGTCTACCTTGGGGCACTGTATCAAGGAGGCTATTGCCTTGGTGTATCTGTTACAGAACCGGACAGTTCTGAAGGGTTTGCATGCCCATTCTATTCATAGAAACATAGAAACATGATGACAGAAAAAGACCATATGGCATATCTAGTCTGTCCTTCCATATCAACAACTACAACAGTCCACTTTTTACCTTTAGAGATCCTCTGTGTTAGTTCCATACTTTTTTGAATTCAGTTACTGTCCTCATCTCTACCACCTCCACTGGGAGACTATTCCATGGATTCACTACTCTTTCCGTAAAGAAATATTTCCGCATATCACTCCTGTATCTATCTCCCTTCACCCTCATCCCATGTCCCCTCATAGCAGAACTTGCTTTCAATTGAAAGAGGCTCTCTCCCTGAACATTTATACCACGGAGGTATTTAAACATCTCAATCATATCACCTCTATCCCGCCTTTCCTCTAAGGTGTACATATTAAGATCCTTAAGTCTGTCCTCATATGCTTTATAATGAAGCCCACTAATCATTTTAGTAGCCACTCTCTGCACTGACTCCATCCTGTTCACATCCTTTTGAAGGTGCGGTCTCCAGAATTGCACACTATACTCCAAATGAGGTTGCACCAAAGACTTATACAGAGGCATTATCACCTCCTTTTTTCTGCTAGCCATTCCTCTCCGTATGCACCCAAGCATCCTTCTAGCTTTTGCCGTCGCCTTTTCTACCTGTTTAGCTACTTTAAGATCATCAGACACAACCACGCCTAGGTCCCGCTCTTCTTTAGTGGACAAAAGTACTTCACCTCCTATACTGTATTGCTCCCTTGGATTGCTGCAGCCCAAATGCATGACCTTACATTTTTTAACATTAAATCCCAGCTGCCATTCGAGCGCAAGTGTCCTCGTGGGTGGACGGCAGTTCGATAGCCCCTTCAGACATTTGTTGAGTGGCAAACTGGGCATCACTTTCCACTTTTGCCAAGCATTACTGCTTGGATATCCATGCTCGGACAGACATAGCCTTTGGCTCCAAGGTTTTACAAGCTGCTGTGCCTTCTTCCCACCCAGTGGAGGCATAGCTTTGGTACATCCCACTTGCTGGACTGGTCTAGCAGGACGATATGGAATGTGGCATTTTACTTACCAGATATTGTCCTTTCTTTGAGTCCTGCTTGACCAGCCCAAGACCCGGCCCTGAAACTGTTTTTGGTCTGTTATATTGCAGGGGTACTTTTGGTCCACTATGATTGATATACTTGGCCCTGCAGGCTCATATTCTACTGACAGCCATAAAAGATAAGATAAGCCTTCTGTTCTTTTCTTCCGCACATGGTTTCTCTACTGTTTAATTAATCATTGTTGCCCATGTTTAGGTTGTGTGAGGTGTGCCATACTTCCCCATATGCTCTGGGACAAATACTGAGTTGCCCTATAGAGGCTCAGGCTGATAGAGGCAGGGGAGTGATGTAATTTGAAACCTAGGCATTTCATTGGCTCTCTGTCTCCATCAATTTACTGGTAGGTGATCACAACCCACTTGTATGGACTGGTCTAGCAGAACGCAAGGAAAAGACATTATCTGGTAAGTAAAATAGCACCATTAAAACCAGAACTAGCCAAAAATCTGAAACTGGGTAACTTGGCAACTCTGGAATTATACCCACAGCATAGGGACAGTGCTGTATATGTTTAGTCATAACCATAACAGTGGGAGAAAGAAGTCGGCATTTGCTAAAAACTCATTCCATGAAGGATAAGAGTTAACAAATAAAGCCAGAGGCTTAGGGGATTCATCATCTCCTGGGGCTAGTCTTGGAACTCAAAGGAAGTCCTTGAATTTATTTTTTTATTTATTTAGACAGTTTTTGTATACCGCCTTATCCTTCAATCAATCAGCTTTAACTGGGAACTACTATAGAAAGTATGCAGTTGATAATGCATTGCACTGACCTCTCTATTCTTCACCATGTGGACTGCTCTTTGTTTCACTCATGCTGACACTAGTAGACACTGGTGACCTTTAGTGACTTTTACTTTCAGTTTTACTGTGACCTCTAGTGGCCAACATAGCACCTGATTTTTAGTTTCTAACAGAGGCCTCTAGTGATCATATTGTATAATTTGCTCTTGCTGCTATTTTATTACTGTAAAAGTATAAAACTGATTTCTTTATAGTAACATAGTATATGACGGCAGATAAAGACCAGTATGGTCCATCTACTCTGCCCAGTAAGGCGGAAAGAACATTTTTTCTTAATGTCTGTTTTATATTCTGTAAATGAATTCTCGAGTTTAATTTTACATTCTATAATATCTCTTATATACTTTGGCAGTCTCCAGGTACCATATGTGTCTAACCTTGCAAAGTGTTCAGAAGGCCGTATAATTTATTGATTTTTTCCCCTCAGTCAGCACACTACAGTACTCTGGATAGATGTGAAGAGCGCAGGTCTTGTGGCGCTGCTGAGGGAACTGATGCCGAGTGTGGTGGAAGAGAGCAGGACTGCAACAGGGCTATATAAAGTAATGAGGAAGTCTATTATTGTGGATTGCTCAGAACTCATGAGGTGACATCGCACAATGAGAATGAAAACACTTCAGACAGCGACTAGCGTGTATTTGTGTATGCCAGTAATGATATCTTGAAAGAAACAAAATCCCTCTGTGAATAAAGAGACACTACAGAATATGGACATGGCAAGGACAAAAAGAGAACAGCTGGGCCTTATAAGTGATATACCTGAAAGAAAACTGAAAAACTGTCCTCTTACATATGAGAAGAGTCCCCGAAATGCAGCATATGACAGCAGATAAAAGCTGCAAGGCCCATCCGGTCTATGTATTCTCCCCCTCCTGCTGCAGCACCAGAGGCCCTTCATGAACTCTGACTATCGCCATCCATGGGATCATGTCCCACGCTTACTTTATTTCTGTTATTGGTTTTGCCTCCACCCTCTGTACTGGCAGGTTGTTCTACCGTTTCTGTGAAGACAGTTTTGGCTTATTTCATTCCTCAGTTTAACTCATTTGAGCCTCATATTTTGACCCCTTTCCACTGAACTGAAAAAAGATTCAGCTATATGAGCAAAGAGAATTAACAAAGAAAAATTCCTCTCCTGACAGAATTCATTTTACCAGATTCTGCAGTGTTGTTAGAGATTTGTCTGTCAAATAGCTGAAGAACCTGGTAGCAGTTACAGATGAAAAAGCCTTAGTGGTACAGTATGTTTAATAAGCCGGGCTAACGGTTAACCCGTGTTATTTGTAGCTAGGTCCCACTGAATTGCACACAATACTCCAAATGAGGTTGCAACAAAATACAGAGGCACTATCATCTTCTTCCTGCTGGCCATTCCTCTCCCTATGCAGTCAAGCATCTTTCTGGCTTTCCCTGTTGCCTCTCCTACCTGTTTAGCAACCTTAAGATCATCAGAAACAATCACCCCCAATTCCAGCTTTTCTTTTGCTCTACTACTCCCTTGGACTTTTGCAGCCCAGATGCATGACCCTGCATTTTTAGCATTAAACCTCAGCTGCCAAATTCTCAACCATTCTTCAAGCTTCGCTAGATCCCTCCTCTTGTTAGATACACCTCCCTGTCTACCTTATTGAAGATTTTGATATCATCTGGATAACGTCTGCCAGAGTGAGGTGGAACTCCTGCTGTGTGGATGCTAAAAGAAGGACCAAAGCGAAAGCCCTGAAGAGAGGACCAGATGGGCAGCCACAGTCCCTCACCAACCTCGAGGAACAGGTGCTTCAAATACTAGATGAGAATGAGAGGGGGTTGGAGACCTAGATACATCCAGAGCCTCCCAGGAACACAGTGGATATCTGAGGCAACCTTCTACACCTGTCCTTCCCCTACCTGCGTGCTCTGCCACCTTGTATTCATATCCCCATTCCATCCTGGTGCACTATTTTGACTCTGAGACATCTATCACTGGAACCCAACTGGAGCCTACAGTTGAAGCATGTGTGAATGCTGTTCTGACAGGGGTGGACGCAGTCACCGATAGTGTCTGTCAAGCAAGCAAAGTGGCTGTACTCACAATCCTTGGCTAGACTGCCACAGTGGAAGCCCACTGCTCTGATACCCTCTCCACCTGTTATGCAGGGGACATGACCAATACAGTATGGCTTGTAGTGGCCAGGCACCACATCTCACAGTGTTTGACTACTGCATATGGTATGTGAGGGCATTTAGAGAGGGCCTCCAAGGAACACCTAGGCCACTTCCAGGACCCTCTGCCATGGCGGTCATGAGCACATTCCATCTCTGCCCCAACTCCTTGGGTCCTGTCACCTAGTACAACTGACCCCCTTAACCTGGATTTTCACTCCCGCGGTGACGGAAGCAAAAATCTGGGTTTCGCTGGATGCGCTGGCAGCTGCCAAGGATAAGTGGGTAGCAACGATGTAAATGTAAATGCCTTATCCAGTATTTTCCAAAGGAAGCTACAGGAAAAACCTTGCTTATCTTTAAGGCGCAGAGGGCTAAGTGGGTAGCATCAAAAATTGCTGCTACCCATTTTGCCCTTTCCTCTGCCCCTGCTCTGCCCTAGAACACCCCCAACACGCCCCGATGCTAGCCGTATAGCATCTGGGCATATTAGGGACTTATTCGGATTTTCCAAAGGCACTACTCCTGGGGGGCATAGATCCCTGGGGTACTCCACTATTTACATTTCTCCATTGAGAAAATTGACCACAAAGCCCTATTCTCTGCTTTCTATCTTTTAACCAGTTTCCATTCCACAACAGGACCCTGCCTTCTATCCTATGACTTTTTAATTTCCTTGAGTCTCTCATAAGAGACCTTGTCAAAGGCTTTCTGAAAATCTACAGTAGATACCCTGAGGGTGATTTTATTTATATTCTGCTTTTCACTGGGTCAAAGCGGTCAATTGGGGGATACATTTAACACAAGGGGATATGACACACATATGTTAATACTTACAGGGAACATGGGCAATGGAGGGTTAAGTGGCTTGCCCAAGACCACAAGGAGTGCCTATAGGACTAGAAATCCCAGTCCCTCCAGCCTGAGATTGCTGTCCCCAGGTGGGACTTGAACCCCCGGCCCTCCAGCCTGAAGTACCTTGTCCTAACCACTAGACCACTCCTCCCTCACTCCTTTAGAAAGGACATTCAAGTTAAATTGGGGATGTCAAGGATGGAACATGCAGAAAAATGCCAGAGACATCTACTGTATGTCTCCGGCTGATTTCAGGAGCATAGACATCCCCGACGTGGATGCCCATCTTAGGCATGCTAGCATAAAGGGATATTCAGCCACACAGCAAAGAGCAAAGATGAGCCCCATCTCCCATTGGTGTTCATTGACATATGGTAAAATACAAAGGGGTAGTAGTGTAACTCCTTCTCCACACCTTTCAGATGTTAAACTGATAAAATGAACACATGGCTGGAGCAGGTTTAATGTTATGAGCCTGGGAATCTAATGTAAAACATATTGACCCCTGACATTGCACATTGGATCGGCATGCTATTAAATGTAACTATACAATCTGCAAAAGCAAAGGAGTTGTCAGATCATCAGAAACCAAGGAGTAAAATGAAAAAGCAAGAACTACAACCAATTTTATGAGTATGTTGGTGTTATAAACTGTGCTGTGCTTCTCGCTTTTTATATTCTGCATATAAAGAAACCCTTCTCCCAATAATGAGTGCAAAGCACTTTGACCTGGTGAAAAGCAGTATATAAGAACAGCTAAATAAATAAATACATTTCCCCACAGAACTCAATCAGTATTCTCTCCAGAAATATTTGCCAGCCAGGTGGCATGAAGGTATAGCCGGATGGGTCACATTATAAGCTGGCTGACAGCAGACAACATAATAGTCATCTTTTCTTTTCCCATTCCTTCTCATTATTTTGCAATGATTATGTTAGCCGGTGGTCAGTAAAATCAGCCGGGTGGCATACCCATTCAAAAGGTCCTGGGGAGAACACTGTCAACATACACAAAATAATTTCTTTTTCTGGTGTCATCTCAGTATCTGCAATATAAACATTCACCAGTCATGGACATATTGTGAGATGGAAACAATATGCAGAGTCATTATACCATACAGATCAAGTGGACCAACAGCCATTTCAGCCTGTACCTTATGATCAGGAACCATTGGTGATGAAAGAAGAAGTCGAAGTAGCATTGAAAGCCTTATCAAAGAACAAAGCACTGGGCATTGATGGCATTCCAATTGAAGTATTACAGCAATCAGGGCCGCCCCGTCCATTGTGCAAGAATTTTGTTGGCACAGGGCCCCGCACTTCAGGGGGCCCCGCACCAACAACATCCTGCACGTGCTCACCTCCTTTAGCGGCACGCGGCAGGCTCAGCACAGCTCGTTACAGCCGCTGAAGTGAAGAGCGTTGTTCCCTTCACTTCGGCAGCTGTATTGTAATGAAAATCGCAGGCACGCCGGAGGTCAAAGGACACTTCCTGTGTCCTGGCTCTCTGCGCGCCTGCGATCTTCATTACAATACAGCTGCCGAAGTGAAGGGAACAATGCTCTTCACTTCGGTGGCTGTAACGAACTGTGCTGATCCTGCCGGGAGCCGCTAAAGCCTGCTTCGGGGCTCTTCGGGGAGGGGGGCTTGGGCTTGGGCTGTGGAGGGGTCTAAAATTGGAAATGGGCTGGGGGGCTATAATTGGAAATGGGCTGAGGGGGGCTAGGAATGGAAATGGGCTGAGTGGGGGGAGGCTAGGATTCGAAATGGGCTGATGGGGGGGCTAGGAATGGAAATGGGCTGAGTGGGGGGTGGCTAGGACTGCAAATGAGCTGATGAGGACTAGGATAACAAATGGGCTTTTGGGGGGTATGATTGGAAATGGACTAATGTTCTGGAATAGGATTGGAAATGTCTGATGGGGGGGCTACTTTTAGAAATAGCTGATAGGGGCAGCTTGGACTGGACATGAGTTGATTGGGGGGGGCTAGGACTGGAAATGAGCTGATGGGGGGGCTCAGACTGGAAATGAGCTGATGGGGGGCTCGGACTGGAAATGGACTGAGTGTGGGGGAGCTTGGACTGGAAATGGGCTGATGTGGGGGGGTGAAAATACAATTAGAAGGGAGCGGATGCTGAGTGGGGCTGGAACTAGAAGGGAGCTGATTTTGGGGCAGGACTAGAAGGGGATGGGGCTGGGGGAATGAGGATGGAGGGGAAAAGATATTTTGTGTGGGAGGGAAGAAAAATCTACATGTTGCTGGGTATTGGCAGAGTAAGTGGGGATTGAGGATGGAAGGGTGAAATTTGAGTGGATGATAAAGGAATAAAAAATAAATTGGAGAAAGAGCAAAAGAGGAAAGATCAGTATGTTAAAGCAGATGTAGAAGATAGAATGGAAAAAATCTAGAAGAAAGGACAAATGGACAGCAGACAATGGAGAATTAGCAGAAGACCGAAGAGACCAGAAGAAAGTGACTGGAACAATTGCAATTGAAAAATAAAATGCCCAAACAACAAAAGATAGAAAAATACTTTTTTATTTTGAATTTATTAACTGGAATATGTCAGCTCTGGGAAATGTGTATCACTAACATCTTTGCATTTTTGTTTAGTACAAAAGGAAATTAATTTATAGTGTTGTTATACATTCCAAGTTTGGCTTTAGGGGTTCCCAATTTAATTATTGTCTTCCGATTTCTAAATTGTGATTCCTTGTTCTTTGGTGATGATCTATGATCTGCATGTGTAACCAAGCTGAGGTATTCTATTCTTGTAGTTTCTGTTTGACAGTGCCACTTGTTCTCTTTCCCCAGTAGGAGATGTATTAGTATTCTCTGAGATGTATTGATTTAATATTTTCAGTGTTGCCTTTTTAATAGGTAGGATTTGGTGATTTGTGAGTCCTGGTAGGGCTGTTATGATACGGCTGGTTTGCTATGGGTTATAAATAGTCAGTGTTATAGTACTTCCTAATGTGCCTGGCGGTTGGCACTGGAGTATAGTAATGTAGAAATCTGGTAGTCTTTCTTTATCCAGACACTCATTAAGAGGTATGTTAACATTATGCTAATATTTATGCAAATGAGACTTCTTATGCAAATGAGGCCCCACAATGAGCCTCCGCACATGGCCCCACACCCCCCCTTGGGCCGCCCCGACAGCAATCAGATGAAGCTGTTACCATACTTACAAGGCTTTGCCAGGAAATTTGGAAGACAAATTCATGGCCAAATGACCGGAAAAGATCTGTGTTTATACCAATACTGAAGAAAGGTGACTCAACTGACTGTGGAAATTATCGCACAATCGCTCTGATCCCACATGTCAGCAAGATTCTACTCAAGATCATTCAGCAGAGACTACAATCATACCTGGAATGAGAACTGCCTGAAGTGCAAGCAGGGTTCAGGAAAGGGCGAGGAACGAGAGACATCATTGCAGATGTGAGATGGATCCTTGAAAAGACAAAAGAATACCAAAATGATATCCATATGTGTTTTATTGACTACAGCAAGGCCTTTGACTGTATAAACCATGAGAAACTCTGGGCCACATTAAGAAGCATGGGTCTACCAGAACACCTGCTAGTTCACTTGCACAACCTTTACATTGATCAAGAAGCAACAGTTTGAACGGAACTAGGAGAAACAGAATGGTTTAAAATCAGCAAAGGTGTATGACAAGCCTGCATATTTTCCCCTACCTGTTTAATTTATATGCAGAACAAATCATCAGAGAAGCAGGACTGTATGAAGACAACAGAGGTGTAAAGATTAATGGAAGACTTATCAACCAGCTTCGCTATGCTGTTGATACCATATTACTGGCTGAAAGTGAAGACGATCTGAAATGTTTGCTTCTCAAGATCAAGGAACATAGTCTTAAAATGGCTCTGCACCTTAACATTAAGAAGACAAAGATCCTGACAACTGACAAAATCGATAAGTTCATTGTTGATGAAGAAGAAACTGAAATAGTTGACAACTTTAACTTAATTGGATCAACAATCAATATAGAAAGGACTAGCAGTCAAGAAATCTGATGACATATTGCTCTTGGCAGAATGGCTATGAAGGACCTAGACAAGATTCCCAAGAGCAGAGATGTCTCTCTCCATACAAAGATTTGACTTGTCCAGGCCATGGTATTTTCAGTAACATCATATGGATGTTTAAGTTGGACAGTGAAAAAGATAGACAGGAAGAAAATTGATGCCTTTCAATTACAGTATGGTGCTGGCAATGAATACTATGCATTTCATGGATGTCCCAAAAAAACATACCTGTCAGTACTAGAGGAGATCAAAACTAAGCTTTCCTTAGAAGCTCAGATGACAAGATGTCGACTTTCATACTTTGGACACATCATACGAAGAGAGAGATCATTGGAGAAAGACATAATGCTTGACAAGGTAGAAGGTCACCGTAAAAGAGGAAGGCCGGCAATGAGATGGATTGATACAATATGGATACCACTCTACCAACAATGAGCCGCTTGGCTGAAGACCGAACAAAGTTTAGGTCAACTATCCAGAGGGTTGTCAGGAATCTACACCGACTCAACAGCACTTAACAACAGCAACAACATAAAACCTTACAAAAATTATTCAGGACCTACAGAGAAAAGCTACCATACCATTACTACTGCTACTACTATTAAACATTTATAAAGGCTACAAGGCATACACAGCACTGTACAAACACAGATAGAGACAGTTCCTATTGACAGAGCTTACAATCTAATCAAGTCAGACAAGACAAAAGATAAGGATAGAATAGGAAAGGGTAAGGAGACCACAACAGTATCAACTACCAAAACTCACAAAAGGAACATACCCAGGAGAAAGCAGCACTCTAAGGGAATCTGTTTACTAAAGCACGTTAGGTTTTTGCAGCTAACATGGCAAAAACATGCAGATAGCATGCCTTTAGCTGCAAAAGCTCTATGTTTTCTATTGGAGAATTCACAGCATTTCCCTGGCAGATAATGCACCAAAATTGCAGAGAGTGTTCCCCGGCATCACTATGGATGCACATAAGACCACCCATTGAGGTGGCATTATGAGCACCCATGTTGTCTACTTTGATAGTTACCGCACGCTGTTGATTCCCGCATTAACCACACATTGCACACGCACCCAGATAGAATGCACTATCAGCCGCTAATAGTTAAACCAGCTTAGTCAACATCCTCCTAAATATTTTTATTGCAGTGGACCCTAGAATATCCATACACCTAGTCAGAAAACCAAACAAGCCAGATTTCTATCGATCCTTACATAGAAACTTCATGATAACAGAATACCTGGGCTTGGTCACACATTGAGAAGATAGATAGATCCTCACTAAGCATAAAATAAATGAACACAAATTAAAAATAAAATTATGTAGACAAAAATTAAATTGAAATCCCAAAAACCCAGACTCTGCATGCAATATGCCAGAGAAACAGAAAGAGCTGCAGACATCCCTGTACTGTGCAGCATGTAAAGATAAAATATGTACATACAGCCCAGTATTCAAAGGGGTGTATTGGGCTAGCAGGACCTGCTACTTGGATAAATCCCGCTGAAAGGAATACTGTATTCAGCAGCATTAACCGGTCAGTGATGCTGAATATCCCTCTAAACACTGTGGCACTGTCTGGAGAGTTCCAGGGTGATGCATGAGTACGGCGAGGGTAGTCCCAGTACTTAGCTGGTTAGCAGTGATTTCAGTCTGATGCGCACACACCAAGGAACTAAAAGAAAAAGCGAGAACCACAGCACGGTTTATAAGACCAAATTATAACTCATTTTATTCTGTTATAAACTTCATTATGGTTCTCACTTTTTCTTTTTGAATATATATTCTGCATCCACAGAAACCTCTCCCTCGAGAATGGGTGCAGAGCAGAAGTAGGACATTCACCCACAGAACTCAAGATATAAAAAATATAGATATATGATTCTGATCATCTCACTAACAACAAACATTCTCCAGTACCAGGCATATTGGGAACTAATATAAAACCCTACAAAAGTCACTGAAGTTCTACAAGGCCAAATCTACCATAGCATACATACCAGCATATACTTCAAAAATTCATACAAGGTGCCTACCCAGAAAAAACAGCACTATAAATACTGCAGCAGGCCCTAGAACATCTAACACCTATTTGAAAAGCTGAACAAGGCAAATTACTACAGCACAGATCCATGCGTACAAACTCCATGTTAACAGAATACACAATCTTGGTCACACACTCAGAACACTGACTCTCACCAAGTACAGAATAAGTGATCACAACCTAGAGTAAAAATAAAAATATGTAGACAAAAATTAAATTGAAACCCCAAGAAGCCAGACTCCACATGCAGTGCAGCACCAGATAAATAAGAGATGTAGTTCCCCCATACTGTGTAAAATATAAAGATAGCACAAAGTCCAATCACTAAACTGAAAATAAAATTATTTTTTTCTACCTTTGTTGAATGACCAGTTTATTCTCTGATCATGCTGGTGCCGATCTGAGGCTTCTGCTTTCCTATCTTCTCTTAGCTCTCTTTCTATGGTCTATAGTAACATAGTAAATGACTCTATCTGCCATTTCTTGTCTCTTCTTTTATTTGCTTCACTTCCTTCCATCAGCCTATTTCCAGTCCCAGTAATCCTCCCCAGTGTCAGTTCCCTTTCCAGTCCTCCCCTCCTAGAACCTTCCAATGTCAACCCCCTTGCATTCCGAGCACCACCATTGGTATCCATTCCCTTCCAGTACCCCTCCTTCCCCACTGTCCAGCCCCTGCTAATCTAAATATCATCCCAGGTATCAGCTCACTTCCACTCCCATTGCCGCCCCACCCCCTCCATGTCAGCACCTTCCAGTGCCATCCCCACATGTCAGCTCCCTCCAGTCCCACCCCCATTGCTTATTAACAGATTTGTTTACTAAATTTAATGAGGTTAACTTGCAGTTACAAGGTGAAGTCTGAATTTAATAAAAAACAAGTCCATCATTGCAGCTTTTCTTGCCAGAATGAATCTAATGAAGCAAAACATTGGACGGAGAGAATTTTCCCAGTTACCCAACTTGTCATTGACAAACGTCCAGGATGATGACGTTTTGGTCTACGTTCAACATTTAAATGTCCTTCACACAGACTTTAAAACCAGGTTTGAGGATGTTTTGACTATGGAAATCCCACAGTGGATTATCAATCCATACGGTGACATTGAAGAATCGGATGTCATATTACAAGAAGAACTGATCGGAATAAGCACTAACAAAGAACTTAAGGTGCAGTTCAGAAAGGGGTATCACAGTTCTGGCTTCAGAAAGATATACCTGTTGCTTATCCTGCATTATGGACTATCGCATAAAGTTTTTGATAGCTTTTCCATCTTCATACCTTGTGGAAAGGGGTTTTAGCGTGGTTGCCAATCTTCTTACAAAAAAAAGAAATCGATTGCAAATCACTGGACGTGGAGATTTAAGACTATACCTCACTAATTTGAAGCCAAATATTGAACAATTGCTATCAGAGCATCAGGTTCATCCCTCTCATTAACAGCATTATTTGTGTATTAATTTTATGCAAGAATTTTACTAGGTTCTGATTTGATTCGTTTCAAATCCAAATATTTACTTGCATTTTGTGTCTTTTCAATAAAGGTATGAATAAAAAGTTTACACGTTTTTCTTTTTTTACAATTGTCCACTCTACAAAAAACCCTATCAAAGTGAGCAGGACTGTGTCAGCTGTCAAAAACACATTTGAAATTAATAAGTTTAGGAAAATTCAAAATTAGGCAGGGGGGGGTCTATGGAAAACAAAAAAATCAGCAAGTGGTCTACGGGGCAAAAATGTTTGGGAACCTATGGTCTATACTCTATAGTAACATAGTAAATGACTCTATCTGCCATTTCTTGTCTCTTCTTTTATTTGCTTCATTTCCTTCCATCAGCCTATTTCCAGTCTCAGTAACCCTCCCCAGTGTCAGCTCCCTTTCCAGTCCTCCCCTCCCAGATCCTTCCAATGTCAACCCCCTTGCATTCCCAGCACCACCATTGGTATCCATTGCTTTCCAGTCCCCCTCCTTCCCCACTGCCCAGCCCCTACTAATCTAAATTTCATCCCAGGTATCAGCTCACTTCCACTCCCAGTACTGCCCTACCCCCTCCATGTCAGCACCTTTCCAGTTACCCTACCCTCAGTCCATTCCTCTTCCAGTGCCATCCCCACATGTCAGCTTCCTCCAGTCCCACCCCCAAAGTGTCAGCTCTCTTCCAGTCCTCCTACAGTACCACCCCCAGGTGTCAGCACCCTTCATGGCCCTCCTCCTTTCCCTAATGTCATCATAAGAACATAAGAATATAAGATATGCCATACTGGGTCAGACCAAGGTCCATCAAGCCCAGTATCCTGTTTCCAACAGTGGCCAATCTAGGTCATATGTACCTAGCAGTTTCCCCAAAAGACACAGGTTCCACAATGCTTGTATTGGGTCAAGCACTGATATCCTGGGTCCCTTTTTAATAATGGTTTATGGACCTTTCCTCCAAGAACTTGTCCAAACCTTTTTTAAACCCAGCTACACTAACAGCCTTTACTACATCCTCCAGTAACAAATTCCAGAGTTTGATTACACGTTGAGTGAAAAAATATTTTCTTTTATTAGTCTTAAATAGTTTACCCTGTAGCTTCATTGCATGTCCCCTAGTCTTTCTATATTCTGATAACGTAAACAATTGATCTACGTTTACCAGTTCCACTCTGTTCATTAATTTATAGACTTCTTTCATATCTCCCCTCAGTTTTACCAAAAGTCTCTGATGAGGGACCTTGTCAAAGGCTTTCTGAAAGTCTAAATACACTATATCAACCGACTCACCTTTGTCTACCTGTTTATTCACACCTTCAAAAAAACATAACAGATTAGTAAGACAAGATCTTCCTTGTCTAAAGTCATGTTGGCTGTCTCCCATTAAGCCATGACTATTTACATGTTCAGCAATTTTGTTCTTTATGATGGTTTCTACCATTTTTCCCGGTACTGACGTCAGGCTCACCGGTCTGTAGTTTCCCGGATCATTACCATCCTCTGATATCAGCCCTGCACGTTCAGGCCGGTAGACCCCATTCTGATCCTGTGGGCATGTCTAGCCCCATGGGTTCAGAATCGTGTGCTACTGCTTCATGCTCAGATTCCGTCAGTCCATACAGGGGCAAGATGTGCAGAATAGAATTGGCCTCTATGGGTGTCCGTACCTTCCTTGGTTGTGTCCTTGTCCTTAGCTGTTGTATAGCCTGTCTTGATAAGATCTTAAGCTCTAACAAACAGAGACCCTCCTTATATGTATCTGTACAACACTGCACATGCCTAGTAGTGCTATATAAATGCTCAGTAGCAGTAGTTGTAGTAGGAGTACATCTGCATGACCTGAGATGCCCCACAAATCCATAGAACAGCACATCTCCACAAGAATTGCTTAATGCTACCTCACAGTGGGGTCTCAGGGCCCTGTGTCACATACATATAGCTGGGTCAGGGCCACTGTCAGTCACATCTGGAGAGTATTGGTGTGCCAACTCCATGCAGTTCATGCACTGAGTGCCACATGCATAACTATAGATGGATATGGTCAATTGGGTTTTTTGCATTCTCACATGTGCCTGAGTACTGTGACGATGTGTGGGAGGTGGGAATGATGTCAGGACACCTAACTATTGAGCCAGGAATTGAGCATGGCACATACTATCTTGTACTTCAGTGGGCACTCTATGGAGCAGTGTCATGTGGATGATATGCGGTTTCTTATTGCTCAGACCAACATGAGCAGCAAGGTGGAAAATTCCAACTATTCCCTTATGTAGCAGTGCAGCAGTCCCCGTAGTGGGTGGAAATGTCATGTTCTGTCACCTCGAGTGGACTGACATTGAGTCATGAAGCTGGGTTGGCAGCTACCTCAGCACTTGCCCCTTGGACACCATCTGTACTTAGAGGGACCCACAGACTTAGTGTTGACCATTATATGGGCCAAATCATGTGCCGTAACCTGTTAGAGCCCCAATGAAGAAAAGTGAGTGAAAGAGGTAAAGTGCCTGTATCACAGGCAACTGCCTAAGGTGTGAGTAAAAGGGGAGCAGGAGAGCACATGGCTGTCCCCATCACACATTGAAGCCAGACTTGCAAGGGGCACATATTTTCCACATTGCCTGGGGTGCCCACACCTCTGGCAATTTGGCGGCCAGCCCTGAAAAGGGATGTGTACATACCTGAGACTTCTGGGATTTTAGGCTAGCTATGTGCCTCAAGGGCATATTCGTCATATGCAATTAACTCTACATACATGGGTAGGACACAGGATATTCAAGCGACCCAAACTAACGGTTACCCCCACAACACGCACGCAGCCCAATCCGCGATTTTGACTGACAAGGTGTCTTTTTTCTAACGCACCTATGAGGCAGCTATTTGTGTGTGGGCATGGTCACGTAGACCCACATAGCTGTGCAATATCCACGGATAGGTTGCTGCCTTCTCATGTCATATCTGTGTATGTGATAGATATGAATGGTTAGGCCAGAGATGATGGATTTCAGCCATGAAGAGGACAAGGAAGCAGAACGTCTCAGCTGCGGAGGTGGAACTCGCTATTGGCCTTATCCTTAAGGAGCATAATCATCTGTTTGGATCTGGAGATGCCCACAACCAACAGTGTATCTGACATGACATTGCCAGGCAGTTGAATGCTGTGCACCACCATAATAGGGAGGTTGAGGACATAAAGAAGAAGTGGCGTGTGCTCTGCCAGCATGCTAAGGAGAAGCAAGCAATGAACCTGAATGTGTCACCAGAGCAGCAAAGGCCCCGAGTGACCTAGAGGAGAGGGTGCTAGCATGTATTAATGACTGCTATATCATTGGGTTAACTGTCAAGGATAGCTTCACTCCGGCTGCTTAAGAGTGTGAGTAGGCCCCATTTACTGTTTACATCTTTCCCAACCCCAACCACCCCTACAGCACAACCCCCTGGGCCAGCCATAGGTGTGTGTTGAACTTCCTTCCTTGTGTGCTCCCTCTTCCCTGCAAACAACTTGCTCCCTTTCACAGTGTCCAGTCCACGAGCTGCTCCCCTAACATCGGCTACTACTCACCCTTGAACCTTCCCAGGTCCCTTGCAATGTTCCTATGCCGCTCTGCCTCCCAATGCCACCACCATGCCTGACCATACATTACACAGGTCATGGCAAATGGGCCAAGGGAAAGGTAGGCACCACATTAGTTAGCTGAGTGTGTTTCCACATTGCCATATTGTCAATTAAGGAAGGTCCAGGTTAGGCAGATGTCCCCCTTTTCCTCCCTGTGATATTCTTCCACAGGTCTTCCCCTTTTGTGCAGTCACAGTAGTCCATCGATGAGAGACGGTGACCCCTGTGAGGCAAGTGGGGAATTACAGTTAGCACCTCTAATATGTGCTTTCTACCATAACAACTTCCTAATTATCAATCACATATTTGTAAACTCAGTGGTGTTCCAGCATTAGCAATACATGCACTCCTAACATCTTGCAGTGATTCTGATAGCATGGGCTTTCTAATTCCACCTTGTGCTATGGTCTACATTCACTGCTCCTCTGCTCCATGGGGGGGGGAGGGGGAGGGAATCCACATGTGTCAGCCCACACATCCCCCACTTCCTTAGGTAGGTGGCTACATTCCCCTTTTGCTTACTGCCTCTCCCACCGATGGACCCCCAACCAGACTCTCTGATGAGAACCCAGGTCCTTCTGGAGTGCACATTCAGCTGTGTCCTGGTATCCCTGAACAGCCCAGCCACATCACTGCACCTGCCACGCAGCCCAACCCTCAGGAAGACTCCACCGCTGCAACATCTCAACCTCCTCAGCCACAAGGTCATCCCCAGGATCTGCTGGAGCAGGTTCCCCATCCCCAAGCAACCCATCAACACCTGTTCTAATGCTGCTGAATAGCAAATGCTTCAAGACGGAGCAGAGATGGTCAGCTTGACTAAGGGCATCCTCACAAGCCTCGAGAGGATAAGCCAGGAGCTATACAACTCAACCCAGTAGATGTGTGAAATGGCAGAGTGACAGGAGAAGCACCAGGAGGCAGTGTGCTGCCTATTGAGAGAAACTGCTACCTACATGGCTTCCATCTCATGCTCCCTATGTGGGGAGCAATGGCATAACATGAGGAATCTTCAGGCTACTGCTTGATGAGGCCTCAAACCTTGGAGAGGAGGATGAGATAATTAGCAATGCCTCAGAAGCAGCACCATTGAGGCAGTGCCCAAGTTGGGAGGAAGGTTGGAGGGTCACAGGAGGAGATTCAGGACAGGAAGAGGGCACATCAGTGATGGTATTGGTGATCTGTACTGCATGTCTCACAGTAGAAGTTCTCCTGTATCAGTCTCTCTTGCTGCTTGCACCACTGCTGTTACATGCTGGCTGCCAATGTGGTCATCCTCCTTCGGTCCCTCATTACAACATTCCACATTAACAGACAACTCCTCCTGTGACAGCTTGAACCCCCTCTGTACAGCAATATTGTGGAGAATGCAGCATGCCATAAAATTACAATAGACTTGTTCTCCCTGTCTCCTCAGCTCATAACCTTGGGGTCACCTTTGACTCCTTTCTGTCCTTCTCTACACACATACATCTGATAGCTAAAACCTGCCATTTCTTTCTCTATAACATCAAAAAAATTCACCCATTCCTTTCTGAACACACTACTAAGACTCTTATCCACTCCTTAATCACCTCCCATCTAAACTATTGTAACCTGCATCTTGATGGTCTCCCATTGAGTCCTCTCTCTACCCTTCAATCTGTTCAACACTCTACTGTGCGACTAATCTTCCAACAGCCTCATCATGCTCATATTACCCCTCTTCTCAAGTCTCTTCATTAGCTTCCTATCAGTTTCTGCATCCAGTCCAAACTTCTCCTGCTGACTTATAAGTGTATTCACTCTGGAGCTCCTCACTACCTTTCCTCTATTATCTCTCCCTACACCCCTCCTCGGTACCTCCACTCTTCTGGCAAATTGCTACTATCCATGCCCTTCTCTTCTATTGCCAACTCCAGACTTCGCTCCTTTCACCTTGCTGTTCCTTATGCTTGGAACAAACCACCTGAGTCTGTACATCAGGCACCTTTTCTGACCCTTTCCAAATCCAGGCTAAAAACTCAACTCTTCACTGCTGCTTTCAGATCTTGACTCACCTGTTGTCTTTTGTGTTTCCTTCCATTCCCCCTAGCTGTATCCCATGTCTACAGCTAGTGTGTGGTCTGTCTCAACTAGAGTTTAAGCTCCGATGAGCAGGGACTGTCTTTTACATGTGTCTGTGCAGCACTGCATATGTCTTGTAGCGCCATACAAATGTTCAGTAGTAATAGTAGTAGTAGTATTAGTAGAAGAGTTCAGGGCTGTACAGCAGCTCTCCCCTATGCCTGCCAAGGCATCAAAACTTGCTTTTCAGGAGCTCAAATGCCTGATCCACCACCGCCCTTGTACGTGCCAGCGCTCTGTTGTAGTTCTTCTCCTGGGCAGTTTGTGCTTTGCGTATTAGTGCCATGAGCCAGGGCCTCAGCGGGTATCCCATATCACCTGTGGAGTCACAAAGAGGGGGGAACACATGCATGTAGAGTCATTGGTAGAGGATTGTGGTCTGTGCAACAGCCATTCTAACAACTATGTGACACAAGATACATGTTTGACATCTTCTGCAACCATGCTTTGCAACTCCAGCATCCCAGCATCCTGCTATAGCTCTGGAAGGGCTGTTTGATGCTGCTTCCCTGTCCATGGTGCCATTCGCCACCATGCGCTTACCCCCTCTACACAGTCATCAGGACTGGGCAAAGCCTATGCTCCAACTGTGCCCAATAAGTTCTGCCCCCCCCCTCAGTTGGGCTGCCAGGACATGTGCTGTCAGCACTTCTTAACACATATTCAGTGGCAGGGATCAGATGGGGCACCTGCCTACTTATGACATGACTACCTTTCACCCACTCTGGGGCCACCCCCATCTATCCTTTCCATAAAGAAATATTTACTTAGATTACTCCTGAAACTAACCCCTTTACCCTTCATCCTATGCCTCCTCGTTCCAGATCTTTCTTTCAATTGAAAGAGGCCTGCTTCCTGTGCATTTATACTATAGAGATGTCTCTATAATATCTCCCCTTTCCTGCCTTTCTTCCAAACTGTGCATATTCAGATCTTTAAGTCTGCCCCCATAGGTTTTATGACAAAGGTCACTTACCATTTTAGTAGCCACCCTCTGCACTGACTCCATTCTATTTCTATGTTTTGAAGGTGTGGTCTCCATAATTGTACAAAGTTTGCCAAATATGGTCTCACCAAAGACTTATACAGACTTATCACTTTCTTTTTCCTGCTGGCCACTCCTCTCCCTATGCATCAAAAATACTTCTGGCTTTTGCTGGCATCTTCTCTACCTGTTTGGCAACCTTAGATCAGAAGATACGATCACACCTGTGCGCCAACGGCCATGCACTGTGGGTGGACAAGAGTTTTATAGGGCCCTCGGGTAGAATCCAGCTGACAACAGCAATGCTGGAATAGCAGATAGGCAGATGACACACCTTCACACAGCAGGCAGCAAGTAAAGCAGCTCCCGATGTACTCATAGACCAACCCAGTTTTTTATAGGGACCTCGGGTGGAATCCAGCTGACCACAGCAATGCCGGAACAGCAGGCAGACAGATGACACACCTTCATGTGGCAGGCAGCAAGTAAAGCAGCTCCCCGGTATTCCCCTATCTTGACAAAGATAGTTTTCCTGAAGTCTAGGACCAGTCACCTTTGAATGAACTCTCTCTGTCCATGTCCTAATAATGAACCACACTATCCAGTGATCACTGGATGCCAGATGATTGCCCACAATAATATCAGAAACACTCTCCCCATTCATAAGCATAAGAGCCAATATGACCTTCTCCTGCATAGGTTCTGCTACTAGTTGCTAGAATTATTCTACCGGTATAGAATTCAGAATTTCCCTACTTCTAGAGGACATTGCAGCAGGGAGTCCCAATCAACATCCAGCATATTAAAATCACCTATCAGTAGCACCACTCCTTTCATAGCAATATTATAAATACCTTCAATTAAATCTCTGTCCACTTCTGCATGTGAAAAAGAACTGCATATCGCACCAATGTAAACAGATGTTCCAGTCTTTCTTTGCAGATTAACCCACAGTGCTTCTTTCTTACCTCATAAATCTCATTGTTCTGTTGCTTTATATTTTTTATCTATTGGGTCACGCCACCTCCCTTTATTTCTTCCTTCCCTGTCCTTTCTGAATAGATTATAGCTCTGTAGAACTATATTCCAGTCATGGTTCTCTACGAACTACTGTATGTCTCCATGATCTCAACTAAATCCAAGTCAGCCTCTTCCATTATGGCTTCTAGATCAAGAATCTTATTTCCCATACTACGGGCATTAGTTTAACAGCTTTCCATAAGCTGTCCTTTTACCCATTTCTATAAAGGGAATTTAATATTTGACTTACTTGAAGGCTTTTACTTACCTTGGGGCTTTGTTTATCCCATATCTAATGAAACTAGTTGAAAGTCCTCTTCAGTAGGTTAGCCAGTTTGCTGCAGAAGACACTTCATTCCTTCTTTGATAGGTAGACAATATCTCTGCTTTGCAGCCCTTAGAAAATCATCCCATGCTCTAGAATAATTAATTTAAGCTGAATCCTCAACTTTCAATGGTGCCAAAGAGTGCCTTTCTAAAATTATGAGAGATGCATTTGTTACATCCTTTTTAAGAGCAAATATCCTTTAGATGATGGTTCAAACATGCATTTTGTCTCTGATAAACTATTGCAATATTCTATATTTAAGGTTACCTGGGAAGAGTATAAAATGTTTTCAAGTCATGCATAATATGGCCATGAGACTGATTTTCAGATGTTCTAAGAGGCAGAGTGCATTATTGCTCTTAAAGGATTTACAGTACATTAGCCTCCTGTAAGAGAGTGGATGTAGTTTAAGGTTACCACTTTGCTTTTTCAGGCCATGCACAATGAAAAGCCAGGCTACTTGTCTATGAGACTTAACTGGTATCAAGTAAAGTGAATTTAAGATCAAGACGGGCTGCACAGCTAGAGATTGAGGGTAATTTTATAAACCCCAGTGGCATTTACATGCATTGGTATGTGCACAACTGAGGCCTATTTTATAAAGTGACATATGTGCGTAGTTTACGTTATAAAGTAGGAACATAAGTGGTGCAAAAATGTACCCAAACTAGGGTCAAGCATTTATTTATTTATTTAGCAGCTTTTATATACCATTGTATCTACAAGTCACAGTGGTGAACAGGTAACAAGCAGGTTATATAGAATTTAAGTGCATAGAATATAAATAACAGCAATCAATAACATAATAACATTGATGCCTGCTGTATGGCAGATCTAAATGTCCATGCCTGGATTTTTCAAGCACATGCATAAGTTATAGTATTTTATACGTTATGTATTGGGTCACTCCACCTCTCTGCACGCCCACATTTAAAGTACATGCAATCAGTCTTGCACACGTGCTTACAGAATCACAGCCATCAAAAGTACACTCGTAAATGCCCATTCATGCATGAGTGTCCTTGAAAATAGGTGACTTAGGTGCCTCAAATAGGGCGTAGTTTTATGCAGCTCCTTATAAAATCAGCCCCATTATGTGCATACAGACAATACAGAAGGTGAGGTTGAGAAGCTTTCTTTGTTGTGGGATCTAAACTGTGGAATCTGTTGCCCTGAGGAATAAGATTGGATTACGGGTCCTTCAGGAAAAGGGTAAAAATCTGCTTTTTCCTAACGAGGTTTGAAAGGTTGAGGGTGTTTGCTGAAACTATCCGATTGAGTGAAGAGTGAGAGAGTTTGGAAGGTAAGTTCTATAATTTTGGTGGGTGGTTGGGAGATTGAGAGGTGGTGATGGAACTGGAGGTTGGATCTGCCTCTTATGGTGGGTTACATATGGGCATTGAGTATTTAATAGTGTTTGATTTGTTTTTATTTTATGTGAAATTGTAATTATGTAGCTAATATTATACACCACGTTGAGCAGCCTGAGGTTGGGAGGGATGTATAAAAGTAAGAAACAAAATGGAAATAAAAATTAAATCTGCTTTGAGGTTCATATCACAATCTCGTGTTCTAGAACTTCTTTACAGTGGATATTCCACGTCTGTATTATTTATGCCTTTGTGGTATTTGGATGCCTTTATAATATCCCCCGTCCTCTATCCCCCCTTCCAGACACTCCCTCTTATCCTCTAGAATAGTTAGAGAGCATATTTACTAAAGTGCGCCAATGGCTAGCATGCGTTCTACCATGCACTAACCATTAGTGCAGCTCTGTGGTAACTTCAACCATGCACTAAAAGCGATCAGTTTGGTAAAACATCTACAATAACTGCATAGCCCATGGTGCGGTGGGAATTGGGTGGAGAGTGGGCATGTTGGCTAGTGAAAGCTAGTGCACAGGATGCCACTGCACACTAGATGTCACGACTGCCCGTAGCACGGTTGCACTTAACGTCACCTCAAAAGGTAGCACTAAGTGCAATCACACTACTGGCAATCCGGTAGCATGGCCACTGTCTCATCCCTCCCGGCCAAGCACTAACACTAGAATTAGCACCATTGACAGCTCTCATGCTTGACAGTCTTCTTCATCTGACCCTCCTCAATAGAAGCTCCCCTCCAGTCCCCCTCCTAATTCCCCCATCTGATCCCCCTCCTGAAGCAAGAGAGCGGTATGGGGTGGCCACCAGAACTCCCCTGATTAAACCCCTTCACTACAGTGGAAGCCCACCCCTCTCTCTACCTTCTCAGCTCAACCTCCCCCCAGGAACTTACCCCAGTGGAATCCCTGACTCTCCCCTGGAGCAATGAATGCTTCTGTCCCAATCCGCTGGTCAGAGATGCTGGAAAGAGAGGGCAGGGAGAAGACGCGGCGAATGCTTAAGTAGCAGTGAACTAGAGTTGAGTTGAGGTATTTATTTATTTATTTATTTATGAAAACTTCTATTTGCTTTGCCATCCACTGATTAGGGCAGATTTAGATTCTGAAGTATATGGAAACTATAGACCAGTTTCTAATTCTCAATTTCTGGCAACGGTTTTGGAATGGGTTGTATTTTTAGAACTCAGAGGTGATGAGTAAGACAGAAGGAGCTGGATTATGCCCAGGCTTCAATATTGTAAAGAAGCAGTGTTGTTGGCAGTGCAAAATGAGTTGTTAAGGTATATAGATAGAGGAGAAGAAGTTGTGCTAATTTTATTTGATCTTCGGCAGCATTTGATTTGTACACTGTCATGCCAGGATATAGTTCTCTCTCTTCAAAGCCTTCCTCTTTACAGTTTTGAAGCGAGGGATACCAGTGGCCCCCAAACTATTGCCCAGAGCCTTGAAGCTACTTTTTTCAGGGAGGGGGTGGTAGAAGGGGTGGAGGATCCCCCCCCCCCATTCCATGAACATCCCAGCCCTTCTGGCAATCGGAGGGGTCCAATGTGGCCTTCACTCAAAAGGTCTGCATACAAGCCCCATACAGTATATAAGAGAACATTTAGCTTTTCTGCTATTTCCATATCCTCCTTGAACACTGTTTTTTCCTGTGGTTATGTAGCAGTCCAACTGATTCCCTCACAAGCTTTTTAAAAATGATACTTGAAAGTATTTTTATCGTTAGGTTTGGCCTCTATGGTAAGCTTCTTCTCCAAGTCTCCCATGCCTGTCTTATTTTATTACTGCTTTACATCTAACTTGACAGTACTCATACTCCTCCGTATTTTCCTTATTTGGCTCTGCTTTCCATTTTCTGGAAGATGCCCTTTTATCTTTGATTACCTTTTGCACCTCACCATTAAATAACATTGGCAGTCGTCTGGTCTCCTTTCAACATTTTTTTAATGCATGGAATAATTTTCTGGGCTTCCACAATGGTCTTTTTAAATAAAGTCCACACTTCATACCAACTTTTGACTCTGCACCCAGTTTTTTCAGTTTTTTTCTAAATTCCTCCAATTTATCCTAGTCTCCCTTTTTAAATTAAATGCTACAGGAACATTTTTCCTTATTTGCATCATTCTAGTGATTATAACAAATTTGATCCTATTATGATCACTATTGTGCACCACCATTAATTCTTGCACCAAGTCCTTCATTCTAGTAAGAACTAGGTCTAAAGCAGTTTCTCCTAGGACAAGCAGGATTCGTCAGCCACACCTGGTGACGTCCACCGACGGCGCCGTATACGGAAGTGCTCTCAGAGCTCAGACCTTTCTGAGCATGAGCCAGAGACCCAACCCACGAGCCCGCCCCTAGCCAGCCAGTCTTTTTTCTTCCGCCGTGCCTTACACACGCGGATCCTGCTCTATCTAGCCAGAGAAGATTTTTAAAGTCATTTACCAACAAGAAGATGCCATCTAAACCCGGTTTCAAGAAATGTAGCCACTGTTCTAGGAAGATGAGCAGCTCGGATGATCATGATCACTGCATTAGATGCTTGGGAGCCAGCCATCAGGTACAGGATAGCCAGCACTGCTCCCGGATGTCCCCCAGAGTAAAGTCCAGAGGCCACGCTCTTATGGACTTCCTTGCTGCGCAGAGCTCCGAGGGTCACAGGCCCCCCTTATCGACACGGGATGCGCCCCCCCCCCCGGGGCCTCCATCCCCAGTCGCTCAGCCACGGACCACTCTTCTGCCTCCGGAGCTCCCGACAAACATCAGCCTTCCTCCACGAGGACTTCTGACGCCCGCGGCTTAAAAGGTACTGATCAGCCTTCCTCCGCGAAGCCTTCTGACACACGCGGCTCAGGAGGTACTGAAGTTAAAAAGCATAAACGCTCCATTGAGACCCCCCGGGGAGACCCTCCATGCTCCAGCCACATTTCTCCTGGAGGCTGCCACCTTGTCGACATCATCGCAGTGAGTCCCGCCTCCCTCTCTCCCATTGGACAATGGCAGGGCTTCCCTAGCTCCTCCCATATGCTTCCTATTGGACTATCTAGCCCCTCCCAGCCTCTGCCTATTGGACAACATCTCCTAAGCTCTCCTCGACGTCACAGGGCTTCCCCCCATGTCGGCACCGACTCAGGCCCGCCCCTCCGCAACGGCTCCGTGTCTCCTGTTTCTCATCGGAGCCGGGACAGCCACCACAGGAGCGAACGGAGCAGCGGCCATAAGAAGGGCAGACAACGCGATCGAAGCAGAGAGCACGATCTCTGCAGCAAACGTCACATGAGGCACAAAGACAATTGCAATCTGCATCAGCACAGACACCGGGACCGCAGCAAGCACAGTGAGTATGGCAGCCCCCGCAGTCCCGGTGCCTCCGGAAATGACCATTGCTCCCGTAAGCGGAAGCATCTCAGTCCCAGCTCTTTGTCCAGGGCAGCCAAGAGACCCTCAGATCCAGCAACACAAATCACTGAGTCTGTCTCCTCCACACCTACACTACCCAATCAAGGAGCCATTCTACAGCTCCTAAACAACCTCACTGAACTTTTACGGGTCGGCTCCAACAGTCCCGCTGCCCAACTCCTTCCTGAGGGCACCCGGGAGTCTGCTACTCAGAATACAATCTCGGCAGAGCCAACAGACCACAGTCTTCCCGCCGCAAGCCCTGGTGACCTGGAGCAAACCTTCACCAGCAGTACCTCTGCGGATTACGCATCCTCCTCTTTCCTCAGCTCTGGGGAGGAGGATGAACTGACGCCTCTCGGATCCGAGCCACCTAAAACCCTAGTGGCCTCTAAACAGATCTTGGAATCACCATCCTCAGGGGCGTGCACCAGCACCGGAGCAGCACCCATTCCACCCCAGGAGGACCTCACATACCCCAAGTTCCTGCGCAAGGTGGCTGCCGCTCTCAACCTTTCAAACCCGGACCCTCAGCAGGATGGCCCTGAAGTCTTCATGTACCTTGACACTCCGAAGGCCCCCATTACCTTACCCATACATCAGTGCCTTCTGGATGCACGTACGAAACTGTGGCAGAGCCCATTTTCTTTGCCAGCATGCCCTAAGAGATTGGATGTAAAATACCAGGTCCAACAAGCCCCTGGATTTGGAAAGAGCCAGTTACCACATCACTCCATAGTGGTCTCCTCAGCCCTGAAGCACATGAAATCCTCACGCAACCATGCTAACTCACCGCCTGGCAAAGACCCGAAACTTCTGGACGACGTCGGAAAGAAAGTCTTCCAGGGTGCCATGCTTAATGCGCGCATTACTGCGCACCAGTTTCAACACGTGCTCCTCCAGGATGCCTTACTGGCGACTCTCAAGGACACTTTAGCATCTGTTCCAACCGAGGAGAAAGCGAAAGCACTATCATTGATAGCTGACTTAAATGAATGCGGGAAACATCTCATCAGCACGGTACACGATGCTTTCGAAGTTGCTACGCGCACAGCAGGCACCGCCATCTCCACCAGGAGATTAGCATGGCTACGAGCCTCTGGCCTGCGTGAAGACACCCATGAGCGTATAGCAGATGCTCCCTGCAATGGAGAATCGCTCTTTGGTGACAAAGTTGCAGATACTGTCAACGACATGAAGGAACATTGTTCGATGCTACAGACACTCGCTGACGAAGGCCTGGAAAGTCGGACCGGTAATAAAGGAACGTATAACCGCAAGTCCTACACCAGCCACCAAGGGTATCACTCACACCGCAAATGGCAGCCACCCCGCTACAAACAGGCTTCCTACAGACCCTCGTATGGGGCCCCGCATCATCAGAAGCCACAGGACAGGAAACAAAAGAAAAGGCCGCCCCCCTCGGGCAAAAACACACCGTCTTTTTGACAACCAGCCTGCGGTGCCACTAACAGCTCTCCCGGTCGGGGGACGATTAACCGCCTTCTGGGACTCTTGGCAACGTATTTCATCAGACACGTGGGTCCTACAAATCATTCGGGACGGCTACCGCCTGCGCTTCCAGTCCCGCCCCTACCAACAACTTGCGCCACCACCTCCCGACGACAGCATAACATCCCTTCCTCTGCACCCGGAATTACTGCACCTCCTGACAATCCAAGCCATCGAGCCGGTGCCTCCGGATCAAACCAATCTGGGATTCTACTCCTGCTTTTTTCTTGTTCCGAAGAAGTCGGGAGGGATGCGCCCTATCTTGGACCTGCGGAATTTAAACAAGTTCATCCTCAAGGAGAAGTTCCGCATGTATTCTCTGGACTCAATCCTACCTCTCCTCCAACCAGGAGATTGGATCGCCTCCCTGGACCTACAGGACGCGTACACACATGTCCCAATCCATCCTCAAGACAGGCAATACCTGCGTTTTCAAGTCCTCGGGAATCATTATCAGTACAAGGCACTCCCCTTCGGGCTTTCACCAGTGCCCCGAGTGTTTACGAAGTGTGTAGGAGTCGCAGCGGCTCACCTACGGAAACAGGGGATCCATGTCTTCCCATACTTGGACGACTGGCTCCTAACATCCCCATCTCCACAGGAGACTCGCTGGGCCATCAAACGGACAATCCGCCTACTCTCTGCCCTCGGTTTCCTGGTGAACCACCAGAAGTCGCATCTTGTCCCCACTCAGCGTCTGGAGTTCATAGGGGCCGAAATAGATACCATCGAGGCGAAGGCCTTTCTTCCAACCCAGAGGGCCAAAAGGTTGACCTCTCTAGCCATGACGGCCTCTCTTCAAACGACTTCGACAGCCCGGTCCCTCCTATGCCTTCTGGGCCATATGGCCGCCACCACACACGTGCGGCCCGTAGCAAGACTGCACATGCGCACCCTTCAGTGATGCCTACATTCATGCTGGAACCAGCGCACCCAGCCGCTCTCTGTCAAAATCATCCTCAATGCCCGCACCAAGAGGAGCCTTCAGTGGTGGACAGTCAAACAAAACCTCATGATGGGGAAACGATTCCAAAAACCCAGTCATCAAATCACCATCACTACCGATGCATCCCAGACTGGATGGGGAGCTCATATGCGCCACCTTCGCACACAAGGGGCCTGGACGTCGGCAGAGAGGGACCTCCACATAAACCTCCTGGAACTCAGAGCCATACGGTATGCACTACATGCCTTTCAGCCACATATCAAGGGCAAATCAGTTTTTTTTTTTAAATACTTTATTTAACTTTTCAATAAACAAAGAACAAAAAAAAACATCAATACAAACCAGCACAACCCCCATCTTAACACAACAGACCACCCACCCCGCCCATCCACCCCACCAACCCAGACCCACATCCCACAACAACCTCCGTAGCTCCATCTAAAACAAGTTACGTAAACACCCCCTTCCCTAAATTAAGGAAGAGCGTGTTACAGCTCGACAGCCATTCCTGAGCACCGAGCCTTATTACTAAAATCCAACAGGGATTGCCATTTCCTCAAAGAGGAACACTGTGGTCGTGACCCTTTGCGGGGAACCATCTCATATTTACAATATAAGCACACCTGATTCCACCACATATTCCAATGAAGATCGGTCACCACCTTCCAGTATCGTAGTCTGCAGCAAAGGGCAATCCCCAACATAAAATCCAAAAGAAAGGAATCATGCTTATTCAATGAGGGAGTCAGCACTTCAGAGCGAAAAACAAGAATCTCCCAAGACAGAGGGGCTCTAAATCGCAAGACCCCCTGAATCCTTTCCCATACCTGTATCCAAAAGGATTGAAGCAGCAGGCAGTCGTAAACCATATGTTTAAGAGTCCCTGCAGTACGTTGGCACAGCCAACACTTGTCACTGCCAGACCTATCCCATTTAGCTACCCGCACAGGGGTAAGATGGGCCCTTTGGGCAAAAAAGAATAAAGACTGAGTAATCGCTGCCGATTGAGAGATTCGAATCTGAGAGCCCCAAAACTTCACCCAGCTCTGTGAGGAAAGAGCAATACCAGTATCACGCTCCCATGCACGCTGTACCCACTCTATTTTAGTACAGCGTTTCCGGCCCAACAGTTGACACAAAAAGGAGGCTTTACCCTGCACCTCTTGAACGTGCGTGATCAAAGACTCCAGATCCCCTTTAATGCGTAAAAGCTTCACCTCCCCCAGAGAACTCACTATACAGTGACGCAATTGGAGCCATTGAAAAAACAAAGATCCAGGGAGGTGGAATTCCAACTGAAGCCTGTCAAAAGCCTTCCACTGTCCCTTCTCAATCAGGTGATGCAGTGTCCAAACACCTCAGCTATACCACGGCTGCCAAGCAACTACTTTCCCATGGATCTTAAACAGAGGATTGAACCACAGCGGGAGGGCTAAAGAATACTTCTCCTCCAACTGCCCTGAATGAATCAGATCCTGAAACGCCCTTTGAGTATCCCTCATAATTTGAGGCCTACCGCTAGCTAAGCTAAAGAGCATCCCAGGAGCCAAGTATATCGGGAAGGGGGCGGCTACCTTAACCTCAAGATCCAACCATCTAGGACTAAGCTCAGACACTTCCCCAAGCCACATGCACCCTTGCCGCAACAAAAAGGCACTATGATATAAAGAAAAATCTGGAAAATTCACGCCTCCATCTTCTTTGGCAGCCTTCAATTTCACCAATGCTATACGAGCAGGCTTATTGTTCCACAAAAAACGCACCAGCACCCTCTCTACCCGCTTATACACCCAATCCGGAAGATAAAACGGCATCATCTCCAACAGGTAATTAATTTTAGGGGCAACGGTCATTTTAATGGTCTCCAGATAACCCCACCAAGATAGCAGCAAAGGTGACCACTTAGATAACAGAGATTCCACTAGAGAAACTAAATGTTCCGCATTAAAACGAGCCGTCTCCTCTAAGGGACTGCAATAGTACGCTCCCAAATACTTAACCATTTTCGCCTCCCAAATAAAGGGGAATTGCGACATGTCTGCTTTAAAGACCCGGCTGTTCAGAGGAAACGCAACAGACTTTGACCAGTTTATCTTATACCCGGAAAGAGCCGCATAACTACTTATTTGTGTGAGTATCGGGGGCACCGACTCTGGATCTGTAAACAGCAGCAGATCATCAGCATATGCTGATAATTTAACCTCGCTCCCCATGATAGTAACCCCTTGAATAAGGGAGTTTTGCCTAATCAACAAGGCAAGAGGTTCCAACGCTAAATTAAAAAGTAGTGGTGAAAGCGGGCAGCCTTGCCGCATCCCTCGCTCTAACACAAACTCTTGAGAGTACACACCATTAAAGGATAGACAGGCAACCGGCCGGGCATATAATACCTTCACCAAATTGACGAAGTTATCCCCAAAACCAAACCAACGTAACGTGGGGAAAAGAAATGTCCATTCCAGGCGATCAAACGCTTTTTCAGCGTCCAAAGAGAGCCCCACTAAGGGCCTATCGATAGCCTCCGCCGCCGCCAGAACATGACAAAATAATCTAGCATTATCAGCCGTCGACCGGCCCTTAACAAAACCACATTGATCCGGATGAATCAAAGAAGGGATCACCTCAGACAGGCGCTTTGCCAGGATAGTGGCATAAATTTTATAATCTGCATTAAGCAGAGAGATAGGCCGGTAATTACCGGCCTCCAAAGGGTCACGCCCTGCCTCTCCAGCACAATAATGTTAGCGGAAGCGAAGGAGCCTACCTGTGGGCAGTCCTCCAATAACGCCTGGTAATACTGTTGCAAAAAAGGGCCCAATTCTGTGGAGAAGACCTTAAAGAATTCTGCAGGAAGACCGTCAGGGCCCACTGCCTTCCCTGTAGCCAACGATTCAATCGCCCTGCCAATTTCTTCCAAAGTGATTGGGCCACCGAGCATTGTCTGCATATCAGAATCCACTGTCGGCCTCCGAACTCCTTTCATTAAATCCTCAAACGCCACACCCGTGCATTCAGTCTCAGAGGTATAGAGATGTTTGTAAAAGGATCGGAAAACCTCAACAATCTCTCCATCTCTCATAGCCACCTCAGAGTTACGGCCGTCCCGAAGAGCAACGATCCGTGTCGCCTCTTTACGAGCGTTCAATGTTTGAGCCAGCAGCCGGCCCGCCCTGTTGTTTTCCCTATAATAAGTACCAGTCTGCAAGCGGACAAGCCGGACAGCCTCCGAGGAGAGAATCTGATTGTACTGGAATCTCAACCGCTGCAAACGAAGCAATATACAGGGATCAGAACGACTTGCCAAAAGACGCTCCCCTGCTGATATTTGCGCCTCCAACACCCGGAGCTTCTCCTTACACAGCCGTGCTTGTCCTATACAAAAACTAGTTATTTCAGCCCGTATGTAGGCTTTAAAGCCTTCCCATCTAGCCCAACCCTTAGCCACCTGTGGGGGATTAAAACCAAAGTATTCTATAATAGCAGCTTTCAGTTTCAGTTGGAAGTCCCCATCTGCCAATAAGGACCTCTCAAAAAACCACCGTCCGGGAGCTGGGTCCAGCTTCAGGTCCTTCAATTCTACAAACAGAGCTGAGTGATCAGAAATATGGGAAGATAGAATCTCTGCTGTAATCAGATTAGGCATCAGCGATTTAGAAACCAAAAAAAAAATCGATACGAGACAGGGTCCCATGTGGAGGAGAATAAAAAGTAAAGGTTTGATCAATAGGGTGTAGCCACCTCCAAACATCAATCAAACCTGCTTCATTTATGAAAGCCTTGAGGATCTTCCGAGCTTTGCCAGTTTCTACGGACCTAGGGGGTTTCCTGTCAATTAAAGTATCTAAGACTAAGTTAAAATCACCCCCTATGACCATAGGAGCCGCAACATCAGAAGATAATTCCCCTACGAGAGCAGAGAAAAAATTGGGAGAGTCGCCATTAGGGGCATAGACATTTACCAGAGCTATCTCCATAGCACCCAGCTTGACATGGGCTCTAACCCATCTCCCCTCCAGATCTGCTCTCATTTGCAACACTGTCAAAGGGAGAGATCTATGAGCCAAGATAGCCACCCCATTATGCTTATTCCTCGCTGGGGAAAAAGCCACCAACGTAAAGGGTCTGATATTCAGCTTCAGCGATTCACGCTCATTTAAATGCGTTTCCTGCAACAAGAAGATGTCGCTACCGATCTGTTTCCCATATAGAATAATTTTCTTTCTTTTAATGGGATTGTTGACACCTTTCACATTTAGCGAATGAATTCTTAGTGTAGCCATCTTACCAGCACTAAAATACTTAATAACCTACCCAAGATAGTGGAGCCACATTCACAATAAGCATGATTCCTTTTGTCCAAACACATCCTCGGTGATCAAAGCAATCCATGCTATACATGCATCTCCAGATGGATAAACTATAATCATAGAGCTACCATAAATGCCCATGGGCCACTCAGGGGGGGGGGGGGATTACAACAGCAAAAAAAACGGGTGAGCCCATCATGGTGCTACCAAACGTACACAGAGGGAGATAAACAAACATTTTCTTACAGTCTGCACCAGAAACATCGAAGACTGAAACATCATCACAGCCAGCAAATCAAGTAGGGAAGTTGTGGGCCATGAGGGAGCAAACCCCTCTAAACTGAGAAAGCATCCCCGACACCCTCGGCTCCACAACAATTCCTACACAGTAACAGACATGCCAAACATAAGACCACTTCAATTCAACTCATAAGCTCTGCCTCTTTTTCCTCCAAAAAGGCAAGCAGGCCTGCCAGTTTATCGAAAGTCTTAGTGGAGTTATGTAAGGTAACTCTCATTTGAGCGGGTTGAAGTAAACCAAACCTTGCTTGCAGCCGTTGCAACCGTGGCCGCAACGCCAGAAACTGCCTTCTTTTGTCCACCGTGCTTTTTGCAAAGTCCGGGAAAAGCTGGATGGTATGGCCCTCAAATTCAAAAGGCGATTTGGCACGCGCTGTCTCCAAGATCTTGATAGCGTGCTGATGACGCAGGACCTTAAAAATGATCGGCCGCGGTCTTTTATTGTGGAGTGAGACTTGTGCCGGCACCCGATGCGCTCTTTCCAGCTCAAACGGAGCCTCAAAGGAAAGTTTTAAAGTAGAGGAGACAAACCTTTGAAGAAAAGTAAACATATCTTTCCCCTCAGCGCCTTCCGGTACACCCACTACCCGGACATTATTCCGTCGGGCCCTGTTGTTCATATCCTCCAGCTCCATTTGTAACCGGTCAAGCTGTCTGGCATGCTTGTCTAGATCCTTCAATCTTTCCTCATGCACTACAAGCCTTTGATCAGTAGTGTCCTGCCGAAGAGTTAGGCTTTCCACTCCACTTTTCAACTGCCCGATATCCTCCTTCATACTTGCCAAAGAGTCACTGTTGGTCAGCACAATATCCTTCACCGCCCGTATCTCCTGTAACAGCTCTTGTAGGACTTCCGGCTGCTCCTTCGTCGCTGCCATTTTCTGAGGAGACGGAGGCTCTGTCTTGGAACGTTTAACGCTCCCACTCTGTCCTGAGGTAAAATCTAAGCAGACCGGCTTAGAAGTCGACATCGCCAAACTTTCACACAGCCCGGGGTAGTCTCAATGGCCCAATATACTGGCGCAGACACAGGATTCACTGCCTCTCCCTCCGGAGCACACGCTCTAGCCGTCCATGCAGCTCCGCTCCAAGCTCCGCCTCCAGGGCAAATCAGTTTTGATACTGACGGACAACCAGGTGGCCATGTTCTACATCAGCAAGCAAGGAGGAACAGGCTCGCGACGCCTATGCAGGGAGGCGCTCAAGACATGGATGCTAGTTCTAACGAACCACTGCTGGATAAGAGCGTCTTACCTCCCGGGCGACCAGAACTCCCTGGCAGACAAATTGAGCCATCAGCTGAGCCCACACGAATGGACCCTGAGCCCGCAGGCCGCCGCTCTCATCATCAAGTGCTGGGGCCAACCGGAAATCGACCTCTTTGCTACAGAACAGAACAAGAAATGTCCCCTATTTTGTTCCAAACATCCATCAGCCCTCAGCGTGGCGTCGGATGCCTTCGCCATGTGCTGGGGAGAGTGGTCTCTTGCATACGCCTTCCCACCCACTCCCCTGATCTCCAGGATGCTGCAGAAAGTTGTTCAAGACAGAGCCCAGATTATCCTAGTGGCTCCATACTAGCCCAGACAGATGTGGTTCCCGACCCTGCTACACCTCTCGCAGGAACCACCCCTCCGCTTCCCTCTCCTTCAGTCCTTGCTGACCCAGGACAAAGGGCTCATGCTTCACCCCAACTTGGGGTCCCTGGCGCTGACAGCATGGAGATTGAGTGGATGTCTCTCTCGTCGTTGAGCGTCCCGGAGGAGGTACAACACATCATCTTGGCAGCCAGACGGCCTTCCACAAGAAAATCTTATGGCCTCAAGTGGAAACGCTTCAGCCTCTGGTGCGCTCCTAGAGGGCTCAACCCCTCTGACTGACCGGTCCCTTGTGTCCTTCAATACCTGGCCTCGCTCTCGGAGCAAGGTCTCAAAACAAACTCTGTCCGTGTACACCTGTCTGCCATTGCGGCATTCCACGAACGCAAGGACAGTGGATCAATCGCCTCACTTCCTTTAGTCGTGAGCTTCATGAAAGGACTGCACAACCTACGGCCTCCTATATGGGCCCCCGCCACGGCCTGGGACCTGAACCTTGTTCTACAACAGCTGACCAAGCCGCCCTTCGAACCGTTGCTCACTGCCACAATGAAGTACCTGACATGGAAAACTCTGTTCCTGGTGGCCATCACATCCGCACGCAGAATCAGTGAACTTCAGGCGCTGGTGGCCCATCCACCATACATCCAGTTGTTGCAGGATAGAGCCACTCTTCACACTCATCCCAGGTTCATTCCAAAAGTGTCCTCTGAGTTCCACATAAATCAAACCATTGAACTGCCAATGTTCTATCCTGAACCACACTCTTCTCCCGAGGAGGAGAGGTTGCACACTCTCGACTGCACCAGAGCCCTCCGAACCTATATCCTCAGGACAGGACCTATCCGGCAGGGCTCTCAGCTGTTCGTCTCCTACGACTCCAACAAGCCAGGGCGCCGGGTCTCTAAGCGCACTATGGCCCTCTGTATCTCGGGCTGTATCGGCTTCTGCCATGAAATGGCAGGCACACACGCGGCTCCGAACGTAGGGCCACATCAGCTCAGAGCGCTTGCAGCCACTATAGCCAACCTGCGCTCCATCTCTCTTATCGAAATCTGCAGAGCCGCCACGTGGTCCTCCACTCACACCTTCCAGAAACATTACTGCCTGGACTTGGACACACAAACGCGTTGCGCCTTCGGACAGGCGATCCTTGCCACCGCCAACGGGACGTGACTTTGGTACAGTCACATAAAATCTTTCATTGACTTATGCTAGTCCCAGTTTTCTTCGGCCATGTTGGCCTTATCGTACGGCCATGTTGGCCGCTATTCATTAGTGCTTGTGTAACCTGGCCATGTTGGCCACTGTTCATTAATGCTGTGTCTCACAACATTAAATCGTGGTCTCTCTATCCAGAGCTAAACTAATGAAATATATCACAACTCTGTATCATAACTTGAAAGTATCCTGCAGTCTTTAACTGACTTGTTGTTCTTATGTAGCACTCAAAACTAACTTCAACAAGACAGACCAGAAGTTGGACACCTTTAAGCTAAGCCTCATTTTTTTCATAAAATTTACAAAAATTTATATAAAAAATGTGAAAATTTATATAGTGGCTTTATCGAGGGTCATTGATGTATGAAGGGCAGTATCCTACAATGACTGTATTTGAACAGTCACTGGTTGCCCGGTTTTTCTGAGACCTCTCTTGCCACTTTTTGAAGTTCGTTTTGAGTGCTACATAAGAACAACAAGTCAGTTAAAGACTGCAGGATACTTTCAAGTTATGATACAGAGTTGTGATATATTTCATTAATGCTGTGTGACATGGCCATGTTGGCCACTGTTCATTAGTGCTTGTGTGACCTTCTAATATGGAATGTTTAACCTGTTGTTGCACTGAAAATAAAAGCTTTTTGCCTCGGCCTCCCTCTCCACTGCTATTCCGCGCAGCTAGGGAGGCACCAGGTGTGGCTGACGAATCCTGCTTGTCCTAGGAGAAAGCATAGTTACTTACCTGTAACTGGAGTTCTCCGTGGACAGCAGGATGAGTCAGCCACACATTCCCGCCCACCTCCCCAGACCGAGGTCGACCTCCGCACGCCCCTAGCCACGGATATGCCAGGCACAGCTAGATACTCACTGGCTGGCTAGGGGCGGGCTCGTGGGTTGGGTCTCTGGCTCATGCTCAGAAAGGTCTGAAGTCTGAGAGCACTTCTGTATACGGCGCCGTCGGGGGACGTCACCAGTTGTGGCTGACTCATCCTGCTGTCCACGGAGAGCTCCAGTTACAGGTAAGTAACTACGCTTTCCCTCCCTCATCAGTTCCCAGCATATCCCAATGAAATGTTGACCAAATCAATATTGGAGTAATTGAAATCTCCCATTATTATTGTGTTTGCAGATTAGTTAGCCTGCCTAATTTCTCATAACTTTTCACTATCTGTCTTTTCATCCTGTACAGGTGAATGGTAGTATAAGCCTAAGCACTATATTCTTTCCCATCATACAAGGGAAGCTGATAAATCTCTGGCCTTGTAATGAAACAGAAAGCTACAGGCACACTTCAGTTCTGGAGATCCAAATGATCTCTCTGGAACCAAATAAAATGAAAATGCAAAGAGATTATTTTGCTCTCTGGAACTGAAATATGCCCGTAGCTTTCTGTTTCGTTACAAGACCAGAGACTTATCAGCCCCCCACTCCCTTGTACATGGAATTTCTATCCATAAAGATGCATACAAATGAAAAACACATTTTAAATTGTCTGTATACCAGACAATACCAGATTTCTAAAAAATAAGAGTGGAGAGTTAGAATGTATTGCACTAAGGGGCATTTTTACTAAAGTGCTAACTGTCAATGTTGCCAGTAGCTTGGGTGCACTTAATGCCTCTTCGAGAGGCTGTATTAAGTGCACCAGCATTAATTGCGAAAGATGCTGCCACATCTTATGGAACATTTCAGTGTGGGTACTACTGGGGACATGCTGGGCACACCCCCAATAGCATGGCGCTGCTACACTTACCGCCTGGTAGGTTTTGCTTCTAACTCGCTGTATGTGCAAAACCATACTTCAGTAAACATGCTCCTCAATAAAGATGTGTACATAAGAGGCCTCAAAGACCTGGTAGAAGAAGGACAACTAATGGGACATTGTGATACCTGGATAAATATTATATCAAAATGATAGGGGCGGATTAAATTGGTGGAGGGATGGCATTATTTACTAGGATGACGTAAGAGGAAAGTTCTATAGGAAAATAAAATACAAACTGCCTCGTAATTGATGAGAGTAATTTAGAATCTCTATTCTTTGTTTAAATGCACCTGGGTGAATTCAGCCTTTACTACAATTTATCAGCATATTCCAGCTTTAGCATATTACTAGTATCTTTTGAAAATACTTTACTCAAGACCTTGTATTCCTGAGCTGCTGTTGGCTTTCGCCCAAGATAAGAACATAAGAAATGCCATACTGGGTCAGACAAAAGGCTCATCCTGTTTCCATCTGCAGCCAGTTCAGGTCAAAAGTATCCAGAGGATCCCAAGAGTAGATCCATTATTTGTTATTTACACCCATCCAACCCTCCTCCTTTCCATGCCCTAATCACACCTTCTTGCAGTCTTTACATGGTATAAATTGTAGCTTTCTAAAATCGTTATTTGAACATGTAAGCAATCAACATGTTTAGAGGCACCTAAGCTAGGTGTCCTGTTATAAAATTACCCTCACTATGTACGGCCAGTTTTGACATCCCTGTCATAAAAGGGATACAAAGTGGATCCCATTATCTTCTAACCATCTGGTGGCACAGAGGTAGGGAGCTTCATGTGGTATCCTCTTTGCTTTCCTTTAGTTGGTCTCCAATTAAAAGACTGACTATGCCATAAACCTCAAAAAGGTTTCAGAAAACCATCTCGATGTGTTCCTTCATGAGCAGTGTAACAAGATATCTGAAAACCAGCAACATGAATAACTGCATTAACTCTCTATATGTTTCAATTAATACAATTAAATAATAGCATTTTTTCTGTGTTTTCCTTTCTATTAGCTGCAGTAAAATGTAGGAAGGCATGTTTATTTCATGCTGCTGAAGGACAGATGGTACTCTGTGAGTCCCTCTCTTACTGATGTGGCATTTTGCCTGATTCTGAAGGTCTCCCTCTGGCAAATCAATGAACTCACATTCTCCAGGGAAATGTTTACAAACCACTTGTTCACATCATTGTGAGAGAGAAAAGAACTGTATGCACGTAGCCTCCTTATTACATGTCTGAACTTTTTAAAAGAGAAGAGTCTTGCTACTCACACAACCTTTACATGAGCTGAAATGATGCCATGTTGTATATTAAACAGTATTAGTGTTCAGCAGCCCCGTGTAAATGAACCTGGATCTTGCCCCCGAAGCCATCAGTGACTCATGGTGCTCAGAACCATAAGGAGGGAATCCCAGCCTTTGCATTTCAGGAACGCTTGCTGGATGAGCGAGAAGATAATTACATTGGGTAATGAGGAAAGCCACAGTTCATGTTTCTTAGGTTCATGAGGAGCAAGAACTGTTTGTCCTGAATGAAGACTCAGTGTCTGAGCTTTGGACTCCTTGTACTATAAAAGTAATACCCATTTTCTTCCAGTTCGTCAATCCTGAACCTTTTTAAACTGCAGCAAATTTCTCCCTTCTCCACACTGTAAAGAGTAGAAGGTAACAGCCAGTACTGGTCTTAACCCACTGTTAAATCTGAACTGTATAAAAGGCAGTGGAGAAGGTCTGCACCTGGAGGAAAACTATCTCCATTGTATCTCTCCAGCAGACAAAGTCCAATCTGGTATCTCAGTCTCTTTGGTAGACCTATGGATCAAGCCAGCACCTCTGTTCTCTCTCTAGTTCTCAAGCAGAGGGGTGGGTTAACCCTCATGGACACTTCACATGTAGACACGTTTAAGACTCAAGGGATGATTCCACAGTGGACATAAATAAAGTAAAAGAAAATCTGAGACAAGGTCACTGCACAAAAGCAACAATAGCACCATCACTCTCACATCCAGATACCAAGGTATAATGTAGTAGCAGGTAGAACCAAAACAGCCATTCCACAAAGGGGATATTACAACAAGATGGCATGCACTTCTGCTTAGGATTCAACTGCCATGCCAATCTTATAAGTCACTTAACCTTCCAGTGCTTCAAGTACAAAAACTTCACTCTAAAGACAAAAACAGTGCCTCCTGTATCTGTATATAACGCACCTTCAGCTGCTATTCTACAAAAGGTAAGAGAAAAATCCCATCCCTTCTTTGCTTTTAGATGGTCTAAGATGGGAATAAAAATCTGGTTTTCACCTTCACAAACATCTAGGAATTTATGGATGAAAATCAGTTTAAACTACTCATAAATCACTATGGCTAAGTCACCTTGGATGAGCCTGATCTTGTCTGATCCTGGAAGTTAGGCCACATCGGGTCTGGCTAGTGCCTGGATGGGAGGCATCTTGAAATGCCAGCTGCTGTAGGCTTACTGCATGGGAGAAAGGCCTGACAATCTATTTCTGGTTGCATCTTGCCTAGAAAACCAAGGTTATGAATCACTAGGAGTTGGCATTTACTTGAAGGAACAGTACAACACTCATAAATCACAGGGCTTTCCCATACATTCCCAAGTATTCTTTGGCCCCACTACAGGAGTTTATGGGATGTTCCAAGGGACTACTAAGAGGAGTCTTTGTGAACTGTGATATCTCTTAAGGGGCAAACAACAAAGATGTTATATTGCATGAGGTCTTCATTTTGTTGAGGTCACTCACTGCTTCAGATGACAGGGGGTGGTAAATATGTTCTACAGCAAAGATCAGGGGTAGGGCTTGGTAGACATGTGAATGAAAGGCAGGCTGAAAAATCATGGTCTAGAATTTTGTATAGCTTCTAATGATTTTCCTGCATTTTTGTCATTTTGGATTATAACTTTGTTTCTACTGGCTGAATTTAAGATGTGATCCAAAATCATGAATTTTCAGCTTGTATCTGGAATAAATCCCAGATGAGCATGCTGAATCATGTGACACCCTTGCAATCTGTTGCATAATACTGAATGCAAATATTTTTTGTGTATCCAATATTTCCAAATTTCATGGAAGCAGGTCTTTGGGGGCTCAGTCTTAGCTTTTCATATTCCTACATACTGAATATGTATTGGGATAATCTGCCAGGAATTCCTCAAACTAATTAACTAATCTGATTCCAAAATTTAAGTCCTAATATTGCAATGGGGAGTCACCAAAACATTTAAGTTAGACCTTAATTTACACTGTTTTCAGCTTTGATAATCTTATTTTCTAAATTTAAAAAAAAGCAAAATGCCACATGACAAGGGTAAGGTTTAGCAGATACTGGAAAGAAAAAAAAATCTTGACTCCAGATATTTGTGAGAGAGGAAGCACTCCAAAATCCAGGACAAGGAGAGAAATGAAATGCTCTTCAGATGGAAAAGACAGTTTGTCAGCAATGTGAACCAGTGGACATCCTCATAAACAGTCTTACTGGCATCAGAGGAGTCCACAGTTGAGCTAGGCAGCCAGCCAAACAAAAAGTCAGCCAGGGCTCAGAGTCAGTCCCACATGCTTCTGTTCTTTCTGGAAAAAGGAAAATTACATTCCAGTTGGCTTACGAGTTGCACGGCTGCCAAGCATATTCCTTATGTGGCCAAGAATGGTTTCCAACACTGCAGGGGCAAAGGGACAAACTCAACAGTGGCAGTAACATGAGGAGGACCTACCAGGGTATAGAATGGAAGAGCAAGCTCGTGCCAACTTGCTTTATATTTTCTTTACTGCACAGAAAAGGCATGAATACAATCTAAAAGGAGGCACTGGGAAATTGGATTAGCTCATACCTTTTCTCAGAAGTTCAAGGCCAATTATATTAGGCATTTTCCTGTCCCCAGAGGGATTATATTCTAAGTGTGTACCTGAGGCAACGGAGGGGTAAGTGACTTGCCCAGGGTCAAGAAGAACAGCAGCAGAATTTGAACCTGGCTTTTCTGGTTCTCAACCCACAGCTCTAGGCTACCCCAGAGGTTAACTTTACATTCAGCAGAGTCTTTTATAAAATACTCAGGGAATCGTAAACATCCTGAGCTGTGTGTCCCAATTCCTACTTAGTTGTCCTACACACAGTAGGGATTATATCGTAGTAACCACTAGGTAAATGCAATAATTTGTTATAAAGAAATTGGTTTTCTAAGCTAGTATATGTTGGCTGGGGGAAGAGGTGGTAACAAAATAAACTTTGAGAGGAATTTGAAACATTACAATAGCAGTCAATAAAGCAATCTAACTGCAAACTCTAAATTTTTGCATGTTGAGTTTTAGTAAACAATTATCTTCCAGTAAGTTTAAGCAATTTTTAAACAATTATCACAATAAAAATAGAGATGATTCTGCAATAACAATCACAATTTCTGGTGCATTGTACTCAAAGTTCAAATTCCAATCCCCCAAGTAACATTTTTCAGAGAAGACCCTACTACTACTACTACTACTATTCAGCACACATAAAGTGCCACGCACGCAGCGCTGCACAGAGGTAGCCAACATACAAGGGACAGTCCCTGCCCGTCAGTCATGCTCATTGGAGCTTACAATCTAATCAGAACAGTACAGAGCATTGGTCAGTTCTGCGCAAGGTACGGTGTGGTACAGTTTGGTCTATAGTTTAGTCATAAGCGATGACTGGGGTTAGGGTAAGATGAGGATGGAAGTCAGCATCTGAATGCAACGGTGAAGAGGTGTGTCTTCAGCCTGGATTTGAAGAGGGCCAGGGAGGGTGCCTGGTGTACAGACCCAGGTAGGCTGTTCCAGGCATGTGGTGCAGCAAGGTGAAAGGAGTGCAGTCGGGAGTTCGCGGTGCGGGTGAAAGGCATTGGTAGAAAAAATTTGTTAGCAGAGCGCAGATTTTGAGAGGGGACATAGGGAGAGATAAGAGGTATTGAGGGGCCATAGAGTGAATGCATTTATAGGTTAGTAGGAGAAGCTTGAATTGGATGCGGAATTGGACAGGGAGCCAGCGAAGCGACTCGAGAAGGGGAGTAACGTGGGCATGGCGAGGCTGGCAGAAGATTAGTTGAGCAGCGTGATTTTGTATAGATTGAAGGGGAAGGAGGTGGCTTGCGGGGAGACCAGCGAGGAGTAGGTTGCAGTAATCGAGGCGAGAGGAGATTAAGGCATGGATGAGCGTTTTTATAGTGTGTTCAGAGAGGAAGGCGTGGATTTTGCTGATGTTGTAGAGAAAGAAGCGGCAGATCTTAGCTACAAGCTGGATATGAGCGGAGAAGGAGAGAAAGGTGTCAAAGATGACCCCTAGATTGCGGGCCGAGGGAACAGGAAGGATAGTAGATCCATCCACATGGACTGAGAGAGGGGGAAGTGGGGAGGAGGAGTTGGGTGGAAAGACAAAGAGTTCAGTCTTGGCCATGTTCAGTTTCAATCGGCGATGAGACATCCAGGCAGCGATGTCTGAAAGACAGGCATAGATCTTGGACTGGGGAGCCGGTGAAATATTAGGTGTAGAGAGGTAGATTTGGGAGTCATTGGCATAGAGATGGTATTGAAAGCCATGGGAGGAGATAAGCACGCCAAGGCCTTGGGTATAGAGAGAAAAAAGGAGGGGGCCCAAGACGGATCCCTGGATACACCTACATGGAGCGGGGTAGGGGAGGAGGAGGAGCAACCAGAGCATACACTGAATGAGCGATGGGAGAGGTAGGAGGAGAACCAGGATAGTATGGAGTCCTTGAAGCCAAGTGAGGAGAGGATGGTGAGGAGAAGGTTGTGATCAACGGTGTCAAAGACAGAAGAATGGTCAAGAAGGATGAGGATAGAATTGAGGCCCTTGGATTTAGCCAGGAACAGGTCTTTGGTGACTTTTGTGAGTGCTGTTTCAGTGGAGTGTAAGGGACGGAAGCCAGATTGTAGTGGGTCCAGGAGGGCCTGGGAGGTGAGGAAGTTGAGGCAGCAATGGTGGACTGCTCGTTCTAATAGTTTGGATAAGAAGGGAAGGAGGGAGATGAGTCAGTAGTTAGAAGGGCATGTGGGATCAAGGGAGGGTTTCTTGAGGAGGGGTGTGATAACAGCATGTTTGAAGTCAGCAGGGATAGTTGCAGTGGAGAGTGAAAGGTTGAGGATATGAGTGATGGAGGGGACAATGGTGGGGGAGATGGGTGGGAATAGGGTCTGAAGAACAGGTGGTGGGTTTGGAGGAGGAAAGAAGGAGTGTGGTTTCTTCTTCAGAGATTGTAGGGAAGGAGGAGAGGGTGGCAGGGGGAGTATGGATGGGGAGGAGAATTGGGGAGGAGGGGAGATAGATGAGGGGTTGGGGAATTGGAGGGTAATCTTGTGGATTTTGTCATGGAAGTAGTCTGCTAGGGTTTGGGCGGAAAGGGAGGGAGGGATCGGGGGCGGGGGGACCTTGAGGAGAGAATTGAGGGTATTGAAGAGACGGCGAGGATCAGAGGCAAGGAAGTTGGTTAGATGGATGTAGTAATCCTGTTTGTCAAGTGCTAAGGCTGACTGGAATAAGCCAAGCATAAATTTGAAGTGTAGAAGGTCTTCCGGGGAGCGGGATTTGGACCAAGCTCGTTCGGCAGAATGGGCGCAGATGCATAGGTAACGGATTGTGGGTGAAAGCCAGGGTTGGGGAGTAGATCGTTTGACAGGACGAGGGGTGGGGGGTGCAAGAGTGTCAAGGGCTGAGGATAGTGTAGCATTGTATGAAGATAATGCCTCGTCGATGGACTTGGAGGATATAATGGAGGAAAGAGATGGAGAAATGGTGGAGGAGAGAGTCAGGGGATCAATATTATGAAGGTTTCTAAATAGGTCGGAGGAGACAGGGCGAGGTTGGGACGGCAGAAGCTGAAGAGTAAATGTTAAGAGGTGATGGTCAGATGAGGGAAGGATTGATTTGCGTAAGTTTGAGGGAGAGGAATTGGAGAAGAGTATTAGGTCAAGGCAGTGGCCGTGTAGGTGTGTGGGGCAGTGGAGCAAAGTTGGAGGTCGAACGAGGAGGTAAGAGCGAGGAACTTTGAGGCATGGGGGTTGGGGGGTTGTCGATGTGAATGTTGAAATCACCCCGAATAAGAGTGGGGGGAGGAGGGATCCATAAAAGCAGAAAGCCAAGAGTCGACGTCGGTGAGGAAGGTTGATTTGGATTTGTCGGGTGGGTGATAAATAACAGCTACTCGGAGGGGAAGTGGTGTGAGGAGGCGAATGGAGTGGACTTCAAAGGAGAGGGGAGAGTGTGATTGGGGTGACAGGAGGGGTTGGAATTGCCAGGAGGGAGAGAGTAGGAGGCCAACGCCACCACCCTGACCAGTAGATCGAGGTGTATGGGAGAACTGGTAGCCCCCATAGCAGAGAGAGGCAATGGATGCGGTGTCGTCTGGGGGGAGCCAGGTCTCGGTCAAGGCAAGAAGGTTTAGGGCATTAGAGATTTTGGGGGTAGGGTTGGAGTTGTTATCTATGGATGAGTGATTGTGGGTGAATGAGGAGGGCGGAAGGAGGGAGGAGCGGGATGTGGATGAGATTAGATAGGGTACGTGAGGAACTTTTTTTAGTGTGAGAAAGAAATCGGGGGGGGGGGGGGTGGCCAGGGTTGGGGTTGATATTACCAGATGAGAGAAGGAGAATGAGTATTAGAGAGCATGGTAAAGTGGAGATAGTATGGCGGAAGCGAGGGTGGGGTTGCCTTAAAGAGAGGGGGGCTGGTTGAATGTGGGGGATGGTGTGAAGAACCTCAAGAGCAGGTGCTAGGCTAGGGGGCAGAATGGAGGGAGAAGTGAGGAAGGAAGGGGGAGGGTAGGAGGAAGAGGAGGGAGGGTGATGGTAGGAGGGGAGGCAGTTGGGGAGGATGAGGAAGACAAGGACAATTTGATGTGGGGCCATGGTAGTGGGCAGCAAGGTCAGGCAATCAATGGGTAGCAAGTTCTAGGCAAACAATGGGTAGCAGGTTTTAGGCATACAATGGGTAGCAAGTACTAGGCAAGCAATGGGTGGCAAGTTCTATGCAGGCAGTGGGTAGCAAGTACTAGGCATACAATGGGTAGCAAGTACTAGATATACAAAGGTTAGCAAGTTCTGGGCACACAATGGATATCAAGTACTAGGCAAACAATGGGTAGAAAGTTCTAGGCAAAAAAAGGGTAGCAAGTACTAGGCAAAAAATGGGTAGCAAGTTCTATGCAGGCAATGGGTAGCAAGTACTAGGCATACAATGGGTAGCAAGTTCAATGCAGGCAATAGGTAGCAAGTTCAATGCAGGCAATGGGTAGCAAGTTCTATGCAAACAATGGGTAGCAAGTTCTATGCAGGCAATGGGTAGCAAGTTCTATGCAGGCAATGGGGAGTAGGATCACAGCCAGCAGTGGGAAGCAAGACCAGAGCAGAGATACGTGTAGGGTAGTAATCGTGAGCTGGTTGGGGTGTGGAGGAGCGATCATACCTGCTCGGCTCTTCAGAAACTACGGAGATTTGTTGGAGCTGTGTTAACGGTTCATGCAGGATCGGGTCTTGGGTTAAACTTGAGGGTTAGGCAGAGACTGTTTGATCCTGGGGGTTTGATGCATTCTTCTCCATTCCTATTTGTGTTTGTTTTCAGAGGTCAGATTCCCATCTCTTTATCTGAATGCGAGACTTTGCATATTCTTTAAATGTGATTAACAGATCCTTGCGGTTGTGGACCGTCGAAGAGCACTGTTATTGTTGTGGTGACAGACCTGCTATGGTTGCCCTCTGAGGATCCAGCTTTCCTCAACATTCAGAGCTGGTTCATAAGCCTCTGCAAATGTTAACATGAGAGCATCCTATCTGACCCCTTTGAAGATGCAGCATTTCACAAACTGATGTGAGAACTGCAACATTCAGGGCCCTATGAGCCATGTCTAGCAATGCCCAAATCCTCCCATAACCTCTTCCCAGGTCCTCTCCTTTCCAACATCCCTCTATGGCACCTTTCCATCATCACCTTCTTGTCATCTCACCTCATGGCTGATCTTGGACCTGATGTCAGCAGTGATAGGTGTAGAAATCAGCAGGGGACTTGAAAGTTTGCAGCATTTACAGCTCTGCAGCAGCCCTGCTCCTCATGTAGGTTTTCTTGGTAATAGGCAGCCTGTGTGGAAAAAAGAGTATGGGATTGTCACTTGTCCTGTGATTATGCACCTATTCCCACTATCACCTGAAAGCTGCTTTCAAGCGCTGGTCCAGTCAGCTATTCTGGGTTGGCAGCAGCCAGACCCCGTTTTCACTTTCCCTTTCCCTGGTCCACACTGTGAGGGCTAATTGGTTGGAATTTACACCATTGTCAATTAACTTTGGGTTGGCCTGAGGAATTGGATGATAATGGATGAACTGTTGTATGCCATGGACAGAGATACTAGATCCTTTTTTATTTTACTAGACCACTCCATAGCCTTTCACAGAAGAGATTATGAAATTTTGTTGGAGAAGATGCTGTCATGTGGAATCTAGGATCTGTCATATGTGTGGCTGAAAGAGTTCCTTATTGATCATACTCAATAAGTGGTGTTTGGGGGTGCATAAGCTGCTCCTCGACACATGAGGTAGAATCCCTCAGGAATCAGTCATGTCTCCTCTTCATTTTAACTCTATGTATAACCTCTTGCAGTTATAATGGCCTTCTTGGGAATGGAAGAGTAGCCTAGTGTTTAGAGGAGTACAAATCAGTTGGCAAGGACTGACTTTTGTTGTAAGCTTGGGTAAGTCACTTCTAGGCAAGTATATGCCAAAGATTTTCAGGCTATCTTTGTCAAAATATGACCCATTTGGTTAGTCTTCAGAAGCCGAACACTGGTGTGTTTGTCCCATCCATCCCCATTAAAGTCTATGGGGAAGCTATTTTACAATGGAACAGTCAGGTTTGCCATCTATTTTCAATCAAAGCTACTTCAAAGTTTATGGCAGGCATCTGTAACAGCACTACAAGCCATCAAGAGTGTCACAAATGTCCCAGGTGCACCAGAAGAGGAGCAAGGAGTATGCAGAGTAGTAGGATGAGTACCAGAAGGGCAAAGCATTACAAAGAACACAGTGAACACCTCAAGAGAATGGAAAAGAGCAAAGCAGCACCATAATTGGTGGAAGCACACAAAGGCACTTTCAGAAGAGCCAGCACCAAGGCTGGTGCAAAGTAGAAGGGACCCTAGGTAAATCTTCAGCATTACACCCCCCCCCCCCCCCCCCGATTTTGATAATTGAATTCACTCATGGTCATCTGAACACCAACCTTCCGATGCATAACTGGACATAATACTTTTAAATATTAAACTTTTCTTCAAAACACACCCACATCACACCCACCCTACTTCAACTACACTGGCTACCAGTCCAAACATAAGCCAAATTCAAGACAATACTGATCATCTTTAAAATCATAAACAATCTATCACCAGCCATCCTACAATGATGATCACTAAGGAAACAGACAATAGGGTAAGAAGGACCTCAAACAGAAACCCACTATCCATCCAGAAAAGCAAGACCAGAGCCAAACAAGCTACATGCACCAGAGCTCTATCCATGTATGCCCATCCGTATGGAACATCTTACCGGAGAACATAAGATCTATCAAAGATATTTGGGACTTCAGAAAAGCAATAAAAACACTCCTCTTAAAGGAGCACTATGGACCTGACATCTGACCAAAATTAAACTTCCCTACCCCACTTACTGCCATGCCATGTTCTCCTCTACATTGTAGCTAGAAGGCCCCTTTCACGAAGGATATTAGCACCACCCAAGAGACATTCCCTGTCCCTACATAACCCTACAATTATTGCTATCCCTAAACATAAGAGAGGAACACCTAAAACTCAGAATGTATATTTAATGCATCCATAGGAATTGTTAACTTGTTACCCAAATGAAACTCCCTATATAACCCTCCAAGTTGTATTCCCCTTGTTCTATGTAAGCTTCATGTTGTATTATATGTAAACCACTTTGGATATAGGATGGGGTGGTATAGAAAACTCATTAAATAAATAAATGTGTGTGCCTGCTGTCCCTGCAGATAAAAAAATGTGCTGATGGCTCTGAGTTTGTTTGACTGTCAGGATCTAATATTTTGCTTTGGATGCTGCTGTTCTTTGCTGCCCCCTAGAAGCTGCTGCTCCAGGCAACCACCTAGTTTTGCCTAATGGTTGAGCTAGCCCTGGTTAAAATAGCAATGACAGTAGTACATAGAGATATGATGGCAGAAAAAGACCACATGGCCTATCTAGTCTGCCCTTCCATATCGACTACTACAATAGTCCTCTCTTTTCCTTTAGAGATCCTCTGTGTTTGACCCATGCTTTTTTGACCCATGCACCTCCACCCATGCACCTCCACCGGGAAACTATTCCATGCATCTACCACTCTTTCCGCAAAGAAATATTTCTGCATATTAAACCAAGGCAGAGTCCAATCACTGCAAGCTCAAAGTCCTAAACTTCAAAAATGATGACTTCAGTAAAATGTCAAGTGCCTGAAGGAGAGGTTGGCAGGAGGTAATGCAATGCAATGTGTGCCTTTGAGTCAGTCCTGACTCCTGGTGACCCAGATGCTCCTGGGTTTTCTTGGTAGTGTCACTGGAGGTAGATTGCCAGGCCTTTCTTCTGAGGCAATGGAGGGTTAAGTGACTTGCCCAAGGCCACAAGGAGTGCTAATGGGAATTGAACCCTGGTTGCTTGGTTAACCAAGCCAGTGTTCTAACCACTAGGCCACTCCTCCACTCCTGGGAGGAGGTAAGGGAAGTGGAATTGCAGTGGGCTAAACTAAAGATGGCAATAAAAGGGGCAACATGCATATGTAAGGAAAGTAAATAAAAACAAGAGGAAAAGGAAACCTATTTGGTTCTCCAAAGAAATAGCTACACAAAGATTAAAAAAACCATAGCTTTCACAAAATTCAGAAGTTCACAAACAGAGGAACACAGAACAGAATATAGGATAAAGCTAAAAGAGACCAAAAGAGAAATAAGGAGAGCAAAATCAAAGGCAGAGGAAAAGATGGCTAAAGATCTGAAGCATGGAGACCACCTTGCTAGGCAGACTAGATGGACCATGCTGGTCTTTATCTGCCATCATATGCTAAGTTACTATGTAAAACCTTTTTCGGGTATATTTGAGAGAAGAAGACGATCAGAAGTGGAATCACAAGGCTCAGAAGTGCAAAGAACGGATTCCTGGAAAGTGACATTGAAAAAGCAAAAATGCTAAACAAATACTTCTCTTCTGTTTTTACTAAAGAAAATCCTTAAGAAGGACCACCTGTGATTTACAAATATACAAATGTGAATGGAGTAGATCCTACACCATTCACAGAAGATAATGTGTTTAAACAGCTTGCAAAACTGAAAGTGGAGAAGGCCATGGGACCGGATGGGATACATCCCAGGATACTGAAAGAACTCAGAGAGGTTTTTGCAGGGCCTATAAAGGATGTTTTTAATAGATCCTTGGAGACAGGAGACGTTCCACAGGACTGGAGAAGGGCTGATGTGGTACCTCTTCACAAAAGTGACAAACTACAGGCCAGTAAGCCTTACCTTGGTGGCAGGAAAAGTTATGGAGGTGCTCTTGAAAGAGAAAATGATGGACTTTCTCGAAACCAAAGGTTACATGATCCAAGATGACATGGTTTTACCAAAGGATGATCTTGCCAAACAAATCTGATTGAGTTCTTTGACCGGGTGACCAGAGAACTAGATTAAGGGCATGTGATGGATGTGAGCTACTTAGATTTCAGCAAAGCCTTTGATACTGATCCTCACAGGAGGCTTATCAATAAGCTGAACAGCCTGGGGATAGGTCACAAGCTGGTGAACTGGATCAGAAATTGGTTGACTGACAGGCAACAGAAGGTGATGGTAAGCGGAACTCACTTGAATGAAAGGAATGTGATTAGTGGTGTGCCCCAGGGATCGGTACTGGGACCAGTACTGTTCAATGTATTTGCGAGTGATATTGCTGAAGGACTGAATAAAAAAGTTGAATTTTTTGCAGATGACACAAACATTTGCAACAGAGTGGACTCCCCTGAGGGAGTGGATAGCATGAGGAAAGATCTACAAAAGTTGGAAGAATATTCTAATGCTTGGCAGTTAAGATTTAATGTGAAGTGCAGTGTCATGCACTTGGGATGCAGAAATCCAAGGGAATTGTATGTGATAGGGGTGAGAGGTTGGTGTGCATGGACCAGGAGAAGGATCTTGATTGTTTCTGAGGATCTCAAGATGGCAAAACAGTGTGACAAGGCATTGGCCAAAGCCAGAAGGATGCTGGGTTGCATACAGAGAGGAATTACCAGCAGAAAGGAGGAGGTACTAATGCCACTATATAAGTTGCTGGTGAGGTCTCACTTGGAATATTGTAATCAGTTTTGGAGACCATATCTCACAAAGGATATAAAAAGACTGGAAAGGGTTCAGAGGAAGGTGACCAAAATGATTAGAAGCCTGCGCCAAAAGACGTATGAGAAGAGATTTGAAGACCTAAATATGTATAAAGTAGAGGACAGGAGGGACAGGGGGGGTATAATACAGACCTTTAAATACCTAAAGAGTATTAATGAACAAACAAACCTTTTTCAAAAACCAGAAAGCTATAAAACTAGAGAGCATAACATGAAACTGCAAGGGCATAAACTGAAAGGCAACATCAGGAAATACTTTTTCACTGAAAGGGTGGTGGATGCTTGGAAAGCCCTGCCGATGGAAGTGGTGGGGGCAAATACAGTGACAGAATTTAAAATGGCATGGGACAGACGTAATAGGTAGCTTTATAGCAACAGGATAAAATAAAAATAAATTTAACTGTCTCATATTTCAACAAATAGGGGTGACCTACATGGAGCGGCAAGTGCGCCTACTCTTGCCACCTTTCCGGGCAGACTAGATAGACAATGTTGATCTTTATCTGCCATCATATACTATGTTTCTATGTTACTGAGTCTTTCCCCTTTCACCCTCATCCTTTATCCCCTCGTAGCAGAGCTTGCTTTCAATCAAAAGATACTCACATGTGCATTTATGCCAGGGAGATATTTAAACAACTCTATCATATCACCTCTATGCATTCAGCCTCATTCTCATGCTCATACACTAAAACATTTATGACAACAAATGTTTATCAAACATTTATGACAATGGGGCTAGAGGATGGTCTCTGGGACCATAGCCTCCACCTATATATTAACCACTTCACAGTGTAGAGCTGTAGCACTTCTCCCAGGCCACAAGAAGAGTGTGTCACCCCTGGAACATCCATAGCTCAAAAGTACTCAAAGTCCAATCTCTTACCACAACCCACCAACTGCTCCACTGCCTTTATACCAACAATGTAAACAGAGCCCAGCCTGGGAAGGGGAGTACCAGAAACTGTAGTTCTCTAGCTATGCTCTATAATGAGATGGAGGGGAAGATCAGACTGCACTTCCCGGGATATGGAAGATTTGAGGGATGAAAAGTCTCAATGGGATTGTTGCCATCAAAAAAGAGGAGAGATAAGGATGACTGCTCCCAGCGGGCAATGCAAATGTAAAAGATTGGATGGACAGGTGGCTGGGAGTTGCATTTTTTGTAGGGGGTTGGAATGTTTCTGAACAAGGAAAGACAGGTTAGAGCTTTAGGTGACTTTTGTAGGTTTCAAATTGCAATCCTGGAGCTTCCATACAGGAAGGGAGGAGATGGAGAGGTTATAAAAGAGTGCATGGAGAAAGTGAGTGACAGAGGGAAGAATGAGAGGAGTATATGGGAAGAAATCGAGTGAGGGAATGGTAGAGAGTGAGGAGATTGGAGAGGGTGTTGAGGGAAAGTGAGGGGTTGGGAAGATGGCAGGGACAGAGTGTGAAGGGATTGAGAAGGCATAGATGGGGTGAGATGATTGAAGGAAGTTGGGTCCTGCCCCCTCCAACAGGAAATTTACGATGAAGGGGGTGGGACCCAGAAGAGTTTGAATATATGTCTGCACTCAGAGGCCCTACACTATCCACAGCTGCTTTAGAATGATTCAGGGCAGACAGCAGAGGTATAGCAATGGTGACGGTGATGGCAATAGCAGAGGGCAAGGAGAAGAAGAGAAATGATGGACATGAGGGAGAGGAAGATGAGGGGATGAGAAATTCTGGGCATCTGGGGAAATGGGAAGAGAAGAGGATATGCTGGCCGCCTGGGGGGAGGGGAAGGGGAGTGAGTTACTGAGGTCAACAAGAGATAATAGAGGAGAAAGAATGATTGACTGCGGCCAAAGAGAAGGGTTTGAGCGTGTAAATTTATACTTCCAAAACTCCAATGGAAAATATCTCTCATTGGCCTTCAGTCTCACCCATTGGGGTAGTAAATATCACTCTTTGGGATGGGCTACCCTTGGCATCTCTGCACTGGTGGCAACAGACCAAAATAGCTAAGGAAAACCAATGCAGCAACAAGATAGACTGGAAGCCCCTATAATGAAAGCTAATACATGTGGCTGAAGACCAATGGTCGACAGAATGGTGGATGTGAGGGCAATCTGTCACCCGAAGATAGAGTTGATCTGGCCAAAACTACAGCTAGGTACTGAAGGCAGAGAGTGTGGGTAACTGCCCCTCAATCCAGCTCTACACTCATTGCTCCTCCCAGTTGCACAAAAATGAAGGGAAGCCAAACAAGGGGAGGTCTGTCTTCAGAAACACCTACCTCACCAAGAGTTGCCTACATTCTTGAGCAGTAGAACTAACAGAGGAACTGAGGAAATCACTGTGTGATGGAAGGGCTACACATGCTCAGAACTTTACAGAGTTCTGAGCTATAGAAAAGTACTGTCCTAGTGACATCAGATGATGTCACCCACTTGTGTGCCTGAGTCAATCCTGCTTGTTGATGGAAAACTCAATGTTATTTAGCTGTAATAAGTGTTTTCCATAAACAGCAGGATTGATATGACACACAATCCCTTCCATCTCCAAGAGTTGTCTACACGCTTCAGCAAGGAAACTAAGTAAGGAGCTGAGCAAACCCCTTCATTTAGGAAGGGTTGCACATGCTCAGAATTTTACAATAAGTTCAGAGCTCTGAAAGAGCAGTTCTGCCCCAGCACCCCTAGACGATGTCACCCACTTTTCAATCCAGCTGTCTACGGAAAACATCTGTTACAGGTGAGCAACATTGCTTTATTCCTTAACTCTCCACAATAATCCAATCAGCAAATATATTTTAAAATTTCAGCAGTACAGGTGTAATGGTTGAATTTCCATGGCATACATACATTTGTCAAAAGCCCATAGAAAACATTTTTTAAAAATGTATATATTTTCCAGTTACATATACATGAAAATTGGTTTTAAGATTATTCATATTGTATGTAGCCCTGTAACACTTCTGCCTCTATCTTTGACTTTTCCTCGATTTCTCATTTAGAAGTGTCAATGGTCCTGCATTCGGGGTTGTGGCTAATGGTGATATCTGCTTTTCTGATGCTTCTTCCAAATTAGCACTAATGAGGCTGTTTATGACCTCACTGTTTATTCAACAACATTGATTACCCATTCTTAGCAGGATTAAGTTCAAAATGCTTATGTTAGCACATCATTCATTCTATACAGGTGGTAAAAGAGAAGCACAGCATAAAATTCACTAGCAGTGATAGGTGAATTGCGGTGCATCTCTTAGGGAGAGAGAATATGGTTTCCTCCCCAAGTCTTACTGGGTACCTTCACATGGTGACCCCGTTATACAAAATCTATACTCAATCTCAGCAAGGTGACATGACAGTTGAAGTATGGTAGGAAATAAAAATACATACTGGCTGCATGTCACCCAGAATAAAAAGGTGCCCACCCGTAGCTTACGCACTAGGGCTATGATTGCGATATAGATAACATCCCTGCCACGGATAAAGACCATAGTGAGCCTGTTCGTGGACCCACTGTGGCAGGCAATAAACCACAGAAATTAATGAAAAAGTTAAGAGAATTAACTACAATTAAGTGGACTTCTGCAGATAAAGAGGAAATGATGTACTGCTTCTGATATGCACAAAAGTGATTTGGAGAAACTGCCACAAGACTATTTCATTCCTCTTTTAGTCCCATATCACCCTCAGAGGCAAATTAGATCCTCTCAAGTTCATCTTTTAGAAATCTCCTTAATGTGTAAATTTAAATTTGAATGAATTTGAAAGTCAGCTCTTACCTATTTACCTATTTAGCTCTACATCATTGCTTTGGAATTTCCTTCCACTGGACATATGGATGGAAGCCTCTCAATAAATTTAAGCAATGTGATTATTCCAATATACCTTTGCAAATTATCTATACATTTTTTACTCTTTTGTTTTTTGTTTTCTCCCTCCACCCTTATGTTTCTCCGGTTTATATGATAGTCTTGGATTAGGATTGTTGTCCTATTCATCCCTATCTCCTTAAAGTTTCAGTGGTCCTTATACGTTTCATGTCTTTATCTAGTCTCTTTGTAAGTTTTATAAGCTGTTTAGTTAGACTGGTTGTTGTGTTTATTGTTGCGTCATTGCATTATGTATTTCTGTCTGCATTTGCCATGGGTTTTGTAAACTTGAATGATAATAAGGCTCCTAGTGGAACTGCGGTATATCAAATGAACGTAGATAAATAAATTTCCTCCCCAAGTCTTACTGGGTACCTTCACATGGTGACCCCGTTGTACAAAATCTATACTCAATCTCAGCAAGGTGACATGACAGTTGAAGTATATGTAAACTTCAATGATAATAAGGCTCCTAGTGGAACTGCGGTATATCAAATGAACGTAGATAAATAAATGTCTCCACTTCCCTCATTCCTTCCCAGCAAGGGTACTGCTTGAGGAGAGAAAGTAGGAATCAACATTCTATGAACTCTTGCAAAGTTCAAATATTAAAGGGCAATATTAAAAAGATTTATGTAGATAAACTCGGCTTTTATCTGCATAAATATCCTTGCCACCTTTGTCTGGGTAACGTTATGCATACTCAGACAATAAAGGAGCAGAGCTGGAGGCAAGATAAGGCATTTAGCTAGACAGTACCCCTAGAGAGGCTTATCTGGCTAAATTTGTGTGAATAATTTGAACAAATAGCAGGCTTAAAGTTATCCAGATACCTTTATTTGGCCATCCAGTGGCAATCTTATCTGGTTAAGTTCTGCTGAATATCTGGATGCAGGTAACTGGTTAAATTTATCCAGCTATCTTATCCATTTGGTAAGTTTATGAATATGAACCTCTTAAAATGTTTGAACACTTCTCGCATACTACTTTAGAAAAAAAAGTCAATCTTTATTTACATAGGAAAGGATATGTACAAGGTTAAATAAATGCATCACTGTTGACTTACACAGTAAAAATAAAACTGGGTGTGATATATTTTTAATCATTAGATGTCACTGTAGCATATAGCAGAGGATGAAATCTTCATTTTGACCACAAGAGGTCAAACCAGCATAACCATAGTATCTATACTTTACTTTTAGACCACAAGGTATCACTGCAATATAGGAACACACGCAGGGTAAGATAAGTTTTTCAACCAGTTATGGTCACTGCTAAGGGAAAATTCAAAAGAAAAAAAGGGAAAAATGTCCACTCTAGAATCCTTACAAAGAAACAGATCTTCAGGTCTGGTGTTGTTGCAGCATGAAGACAGTATGGAAGTTTGTTTAGCTGTAATGGTAAATTGCAGAGGTTTCTCTGAGAATCAGTTACTCTACTCAGCAAGCCTCAAATGAATTCTCCTGGCTTTTAATTCATAATGCCTACAAGTAGCATACAATTCACAGGCATTTTAGGCACAGTTCCAAGAATTCAGTCCCCCATTGTAATTACAGCTGACAAGGGAGTTGCTGCCTGGCTTCACAGCAAAATGCTTGTCTAGGATCATAGTGACAGGTCCTCACAAGCATGTGGCAAATCTCACACTGGTGACCATGGAGTGCACCTGCATGACATCAGGATCTAGTGGTTGCTGCACATTTTAGAAGACTTCCAACCTGGGAATTACCAGGGCAACTCTTTTAACACTAATGGGCTGATATTTAAAACCACTTGTGTGGGCAGCCACAGGTGCAAGTAACATAAGTGATGGTTTAGTCACCGAACAGTCATAATTTATTTGCATCACTTAGGATGGGATTTGGAACAGGCCAGTTGCCAGGTTTAAAATTATAAACTTCAACTGCTTTATTTATTTACATCCTCTTATATACCATGCTATTCTGCATCAGTGTGGTTTACATTGAACAAACTGAAATTACATTGAACAGGTCATTATAACTTGGAGATAACTATTTTACAGGGAACATGGGCTATGGAGGGTTAAGTGGCTTGCCCAAGACCACAAGGAGTACCTGTGGGACTAGAAACCCCAGTCCTTCCAGCCCAAGGTTGCTGTCCTCTAGTGGGATTTGAACCCCTGACCTTCTGGCCTGAAGTACCTTGCCCCAACCACTAGGCCACTCCTCCACTCTGCTTTCCATATATCTTATACATCTAAGTGGCAGTGGCCAAATAGCAGTTCATGGATGCTGTCCATTTACAGTTATCCAGGCCTATTCAGGGGCAGCACTTATCCATTTACGATTACCGAATATACATATAACTTTAAACGGATAACCTAATGTTGAATTTAATGGGGCTGCGGAACCGATATCGCATGGAAGCCAATATCACAGCTAAGTAAACAAACCCCTTAGTCCTAGCTTTCATAATAAGACAATGAAGTTCAGTTAAACGTGGAGTGGCTCTTTCCTTCCTAGACCTCCCATGAACCATGCTTGCAGCAGTATTTTGCAATACCTAAAGTTTCTTCACCACTTTACTCAGGGCTGCCATCAATAAGGCATTACAGTTATCCAGATGTGAGACCACTAAAGCCCAGGTCACCATCTGATGCACCTTTACAGACACATATGGATGCAAGCTTCACACCAAGCAAAGTTTACTTTATGCCTTATGTAATGTTCAACCAAATTAAAATCTGCTAATAATTCAACTCCCAATGACTTTCTTTGTCCTCTGGAGAACAGACCACCCCTCCAATATCATTACTATTTTCTCCCCAGCAATCTTTGGAAAGGCAACCTGAAATAGGTATCATAGAAATATAGCAACAAACACAGGGTAAAATAAGTTTTCAAGCATTAAGGGTTACTGGTGTCTACTAATTTCAAACTTGAGAGAAAATTCAGTGAAAGAAAATAGTGGGGAACGCGGCTTATACAATTCTTTCTAACCCTTGCATGTATATGTTGTCTCTTTATGTGCCTATGACCTGGAGGGGAGAAGGGCTAGACGGTATGAATGAAGCGATATCCAAATATTCAAGAGGCCATACACAAATTATATAGTTTAGTCATTAGGTTTCACAGTAGATTTTACAACAACAAAATATGAAATACACACCTGAATCACTAAGAGACAGCCTAGCAGGGATAGGGGTGTCACAGAGTGGGGGACACCTTGTGAGGAAAGTATGCAGAGCATGCCTCATGGCATTACTTCCATTCCATCTCTGAATTTGAGTGTCTATGTCTTTGTGTGTATGTGTATGTGTTTCACGTGTGTCTGTGTTTGTCTCTGTATTTTGATTCTGTATATGTCTATTTGTGTGTGTGTGTGCATGCTTGTGTATTTTTATGTGTGTATGAGATTCTGTTTTCTGTGCTTTTTTTGCATGCCTGTGATGTATCTGTGTGTGTGTCTGGATGTCTGATTGTGTGTGTTAGAATGTGTGGATGGGTATTTGTAGGTGTGGGTGTGTCTCTGGGTATATCTGTGTGGGTGGTGGGTATATGGGATAGGCAATTTGGAAAAGCTAACAAAAGCTAGGAAGGTAGCCAGGAAAGCAAAGATACAAATGGAAGAAAAAATAGCCGATGCAGTAAAATTGGGGGGGGGGGGGGGGACTTTTTTTAGATATGTTAGTGACAGGAGGAAGTGCAAAAGTGGTATTGTCAGACCCAAGGATGAAGGATAGGAATATGGAGAAGCTGACAGAAACAGATAAAAATCCATATGACCTATCTAGGCTGTCCTTCCATTCCAAATGTTAAGTTTTACAGTCCCTTTTTCTCCCTTAGATATCTTCTGTGTTTGTCCCATGCCTTCTTAAATTCAGATACAGTCCTACTACCTCCACTGGGAGGTTATTCCATGCATCTACTGTAGTTGGAAGTTCTTGCAGTTCCCTGATGAGGATAAAGTGGAATTGCTTAACACATTTTTTTATTATGTGTTCACAGATGAAGGGCCGGGAATAGAACCTCAAAAAACACAGACAGATAAGAACGGAAGTGAGGCGGATCTTGAACAATTTTCAGAAGACTGTGTTTGTGAAGAGCTAGTTACTACTACTACTGATCATTTGTATAGCGTTACAAGGCATATGCAGCGCTGTACAGAGACATGTAAGAGACAGTCCTCGCTCATCAAAGTTTACAGTTCTAGTCAAGACAGACAACACAACAGTCAAGACAAAGAACACACCAACTCGGGACTAGGATATATCTAGGGGAATGGTAAGGAAACACATAGGAGGAGAATAGAAGATTAAGGGGATCCTGATCCAAAAGCAGTCTCAAAAGAAGTGAGTTTTTAACTTGAGACTGCTTTTGGATCTTGATCCCCTTAGTCTCCTGTTCTAAAGGTAGACAAAACGATGGGGCCACATGGGATACATCTGAGAGTACTGATGGAACGTAGGCAAGTTCTGGCGGCTCCACTTTTCAATGCTTTTTTAGAGTCAGGAGTGATCCCAGAGGACTGGAAAAAGACGCATGTGATCCCTCTACACAAAAGCAGAAGTAAGGATGAGGTTGGGAATTATAGACTGGTTAGACTGACTTCTCTGGTGATTAAGTTAATGGAAATGTTGCTAAAACAGAGGATAGTGAGGTTTCTGGAATCCAACGGACTGCAGGATCCAAGACAGCATGGGTTTACTAGAGGCAGGTGTTGTCAAACACATCTGATTAATTTCTTTGACTGGGTGACCAGATAGTTGGACTGAGGAAGAGCACCAAATGTGGTGTATTTAGATTTCAGTAAAGCCTTTGACACTAATCTGCACAGGTGACTTATAAATAAATTGAGCACCCTAGGGATGGACCCTAAAGAGATTGTCAGGGTTAGATACTGGTTGGAGGGGAGGGGACAACAAAAGATATAAGTAAATGGAGCTCACTCCAAGGAGAAGGATGTTACCAGTGTTGTGCCACAGGCATCTGCCCTTGATCTAATTCTTTAACATTTTTGTAAGTAGAATGCAGAAGGACTGTCAGGTAAGGTTTGCCTTTTTGCGGATGATACCAAAATCTGCAATGTGGTAGACACCCAGAAAGGTGTAGAAGCTTGAAGAATGGTAAACAATTTGGCAGCTAAGATTTAAAGCTAAAAATGCAAAATCATATACAGTATTCGGGATGCAAAAATCCAAGGGAGCAGTACAGCCCAGGGGACAGAGCAGGTGCTACCATTAAGAACACTAATGAATGTTTAGGTAAGCGCTGCGTCGCGGTTTCAATGCCATTGCTGCTGCTGCAGTCATCAGAGGGGCAGCAGTGGCGGCAAAGAGGGTAGGGGGCAGGGCTCACCTAGGGTGCCTCCAGTCCTTGCACTGGCACCAAATGGGGGTGAAGTATTTCTGTCCACGAAAGAAGAGCAGGACCTGGGTTGATTGTTTCTGATGATCTTAAAGTGGCTAAGCAGACAGAAAAGGTGATGGCAAAAGCATCCAGCAAAAGAAGGAGGTGATAGTGCCTCTGTATAGTGAGATTTCATTTGGAATAGTGTGCAGTTCTGGGGTTCACCCCTTCAAAAGGATATAGACAGGATGGAGTTTGGTGCAGAAGGTGGCTACTAGAATGATCAGTGTTTTTTGTCATAAGGCATATGGAGACAGACTTTCAAGATCTCAATATGTAAATTTTGGAGGAAAGGCGAGAGAGGGCAAATACAGTATGATAGAGAAATTTAAATATTTCCTTGGCATAAATGCACAAGAGGAGAGCCTCTTTTTAACTGAAAGTTCAGCAATGAGGGGGCACAGAATGAAGGTGAAAGGGGATGGACCCAGGAAGAATCAGAGGAAATATTTCTTTACAGAAAGAGTGGTAGATGCATTGAATGGGCCCAGTGGAGGTGGCAGAGGCAAGGGCTGTATCTGAATTGAATAAGGCATGGGACAAACACACAGGATCTCTAAAGGAAAAAGGGACTGTAAAGCTTAATAGTTGCTATGGAAGGGCAGAGTATGATCTTTACCTGCTGTTTCTATGAAAGGAGAAATTCCCTGATGGTTGGGTTTCAGCGTATCAATGTTTCTATGCTGCAGAAGGTGGTACTGCTTCTCCCATATAGATGCATTGGGACTTTTTTTGGGGGGGGGGGGGGAGAGTAGCTTAATTGTTCTGGAACTCCCAGTCAAATCTAGTCCATTTTCAAACCTGATATTTCTTTGCAGCATTTTTTCCTGTGCCAATTTTGGTCCCATTAAATTTTGGGAAAGTTATTTTGCTTCCAGACAGATAGACGGAGAGAAATTCTCAATCCCTTATGCATAATTTCTTTTCTGCACCTCTTGGCTTGGAAATAATAAAAAGAGGGAAAAACCTCTACTGCAGAGTCCTTGCCAAAAACCAGACCTTCAGACCCGGTGCTTTTGCAGCATGGTTTAAAAGTTCCCTTAGTAGCAATGGTAAATTACAGGCGGACAGCAGATGTTTTTCTAGGCATCCATTACTCAATTCAACACAGCCCTGAAGAATTCTCTTGGCTTTTAATTCATAATGCCCACAAGTGGCAGAAATTCACAGGCCTTTTAGGCACAGTTCCAGGAATTCAGTCCACATCTCTATCTAAGTACAATTGACAAGGTTGTCGCTTCCTGACTTCACAACAAAGTGTTTAGTCAAGGTCAAAGTCCCTGGTCCTCACAAGGATGTGGCATGTTCCACATTGAGGCCATGGACTGCATTTGCATAACATCAGGATTTGCGATCACTGCACATTTTAGAAGACTTCCAACCCAAGGGTTATCAGAGCGCCTTCTCAAACACTTTTTTTGACATCTGGTGAGACAGGTTTCTTCAGCCTCAACTATTTCTGGTTCACAGACAGAAAAAGGCTTCTTCTGCTTTACAATTATTTCCTGGCATAAACTTACTAATTCTTAAACACATTCGAGCTGATATTCTAAGTAAGTTACATTATGAACATATAACAACCTCTGTGACAATTTTTTCTATTTACACATATAAAACTGGGCTATTTAATTCACTGAACTGCCAGAAATTAAGTGAATAAAAAGAGACCAGCACTGAGGCAGGGCAAAGGTGGAGCTGCCAGCTATATGTTCAGTGGTGATATTCAGCTGCTAAATAAAAAAGTTATCAGGGCAAACTTCACTGTCATATAGAGATATACAAATACTCGCAGGGAGCAATCCCATGTCGTATGTACGTGTATAAAGTAGGTGTTCCAGAGGCAGAGCTGGAAAAGGTAGCGGTTTGCTTGTATCCTTTGCTAAAAGCAGAGTAGCCAGCCTATGGCGGCAGACATTCATGTCTGCTCTGGAACATGCAGGAATACACATGTGTGGTTGTCTAGGGGATTGTGCTGTCTCTCAATCTGATGGCTGTGGGTTCAAGGCTCCCTCTGGTTTTAATTTATGGAGAATAAAACCAGATATTATAATGTCTCCGTATTGTTCCATGGTGCGATCACACCTTGAGTATTGTGTGCAGTTCTGGTCGCGATATTTGCTTGCATGGCCACCACTGCACACAGGGTTTCAATGTATTATTCACGGTAACGTCTAAATCCTTTTCCTGGGTGGTGGGTCCTAAGGTGCATCATGTAACCGTAGTTTGGGTTTTTATCCCCTCAGTACATAACTTTGCACTTGTTCATATTAAATTTCATCTGCCATTTGGACACCCAGTTTATCAAGGTCCTCTTGCAAGTTTTCACAATTCTCTTGTGTTCCAACAACTTTAAATAATTTTGTGTCATCTGCAAATTTGATCGCATTACTCGCTATTCCCATTTCCAGGTCATTTATGAATATTTAAAAAAGCAGTGGGCCCAGCACAGATCCCTGGGGTACTCCACTATTCACCTTTCTCTACTGAGAAAATTGGCTATTTAGCCCTACCCTCTGCTTTCTATCTTTTAACCAGTTCCTGATCCACAATACTACACTGCCTCAAATCCCATGACTTTTTTTTTGGAAACTCTGTTTATTAATTCACAGCACACACTTATACAACTCAAGTCAAATACATACATAGAACCCCTGACAGGGTTGTCTCTGATCCACCGCCTCGGGGTTCAAACAAACATAACTGACCGTGATGGCATTATTGACATAAACACCAAGTCATTTTAAGTTTCATTAGTCCCCTCACTACCCCCACCCCAACCCCACCCCCTACTTTATGTAGCCTCTACCTCCTCGGTTTACACTTCTTAGGAACACATAGATAAGGAATACCTATTAATAGCACTCCCCTTGCCCCCTCCTCTGAGCACCCGCTCCCTATCTGTTGCTTTGTAACACTGCACTACGAGACTGTGGTCCTAGCAGCTGGATGTATGGTTCCCAAATCAGCAGAAAGGAGGCCCATCGTTTAACACTCCCTCAAGCTCCTCTCCACTCCAACAGCATTAACTGGTGGAAACTATTGTGCCACTCCCAGAAGGTGGGAGCCTCTGGCTCTCTCCACTTTCGTAGTAATGGACCCTTACCCACCAGACATGCCTTTTGCATCAAATTCCTCTCCCATCTTCCCTTCGGGTGGAGTGCTCAAAGCTGGTCCAACACCACCAGCGACCCCGTCCATCTAATCTGTTGGTCAATTAGGCTACTCACATAATTACCGATCCACAACCAGTAGTCCCAAACTTTCAAGCACCCAAATCTGCCAAAGGGCAAGAACACTTCGGGCAACCTCCATCTAACGTAAGATGTCTATGCAGTGCTCGTCATGGGGAGAAGTGTGCTCGAATCAGACATTTGAACTGTATCTCGCACCATCTAGCCCCGCCACTAATCCTGGAATCCGAGTTAATGCTCTCCCGATCGACCCGGGGTCACCTACAGATTCATTTCCCTCGCCCATAGTGCCTCCTCGCTCGAATAATCCAGTGGGGAATCATATGCCCCCAACCTTCTCTTGAAACCCACAATCTTGGGCGGGCATTCCTCCCCCAAAGCAAATAATGCCCACCTTCCCCCATTGTCGAAAAGCTGTATCTGTTCCAGGGGAGAACTGAGCATTTCCCCATAGGGGCAGCCAGCGTGACACCTCCGGAGTGCCGCCCCAATTTCTTTTTAGTAGTCTCTGCCAGGTACACCGCACTGGCATCACCAACACACTACCAGTCACCCTACACAGCACCGTTGAGCTGTCCAAATGCAACACCGCCGTCAAACTGTGGGGAGCCACCAGCTCCTCCTCCATCTCCGTAGGAGTATACACATCTGTATTACCCAGCCAGTCCCCAATATGTCGGGCCTAGTTTGCATTTCGGCCGCGGTCCATTCAAGGTCTACCCAGATCTGGGTATGATCCGAGATCTCTGTAGGACCAATCTGGGCATCTTCCACTCGGGCAAAGACTCTCTCAGACACCAGAATATAATCAATCCGCACACTGGAACCATGTGCCTGCGATTGGTGAGTGTAATCCCTATCCATCGGGTGTAAGAGTCGCCAAGAATCCACCACCCCCAGCCGTCGCCGCAAGTCTTGAATGGCTCTCGTCGTCTGCGCCCGCACCCCTTCCCCTCCCCTCCCCCCGGTCGTATCCAACTCAACATCCAGTACCCCATTAAAATCACCACTTAGGATCAAAGGCACCTCTGGCAGCTGCTCCACACAAGACGCCAAACGGGCATAAAGTGCCCGATCCAGCACATTAGGACTATAGAGGTTCACTAGTACTATGGGATGCCCCTCCAGAGTCCCATGCAGAAGCACACATCAGCCTTCTGGGTCCACGTAGTCCCGCTCCCGAACAAACCTGATCCTTTTATGCATTAGAATGACCACTCCACCTTTTTTCCCTCTCGCCGGAGCCCCCCATACCTGCCCCACCCAGTCCCTCTGCAATTTAAGGTGCTCTTCGGCATTCTGGTGAGTTTCCTGAATCATGGCAATATCACATTTATGTCGGGCTAGGGCTCGCAACACTTTGTATCTCTTAATAGGGGTCCCTATCCCACATACATTCCATGAAATGATCTCCAGGGTATCAATTCCCAGAAAGTTCCAATTCCGCTGGCTATCCAGTTTAGTATGAGAAAAACCTCCCCAGCCTGAGGTCTTCCCAGAAACTCATCTATGTGTTGTATTCCTATGTCAAGGTTATATTTGAGACTACTCACTATCCACCCCCATGCCCATTCCCCCCACCCAGTCCTGCTATTCCCCCCCCCCCACCTATTACCATGTCTAAGCTACCTCCCCCTCTACTCTACCGCCCTCCTCCCCCCACCCCCTTCTCTGCTCCCTACCCCAGCTACTTCTCCCCCTCTCCCTCCTCTGATCTCGCTTCTCCTCCCCCTCTCCCTCTGTTAGTCACCTTAATGTGATTAGGCACCCCCCTCCCTCACCTGCACACTGTTGTTGTTGTTAAGTGCCGTCGAGTCGGAGCCGACTCATGGGGACCCTCTGGATAGCTATCCTAAATTGTGTTCAGTCTTGAGTCAGGCAGCTCATTGTTGACAGACTGGTACCCGTAGCTGCTGTTATTGTATCGATCCATCTCATTGCTGGCCTTCCTCTTTTGCGTTGACCTTCTATCTTGCCAAGCATGATGTCTTTCTCTAATGATCTCTCTCTTTGCATGATGTGTCCAAAGTATGAAAGTCGAAGACTTGTCATCTGAGCTTCTAAAGAAAGCTTAGGTTTGATCTCCACTAGTACCGACTGGTTTGTTCTTCGGGCAGTCCATGGTATACACAGTATTTGCCGCCAGCACCATAATTCAAAGACATCAATTTTCTTCCTCTCTATCTTTTTCACTGTCCAGCTTTCACATCCATATGATGTTATTGAAAATACCATGGCTTGAACAAGTCGAATCTTTGTATGGAGAGAGACATCTCTGCTCTTGAGAATCTTATCTAGGTCTTTCATAGCCGTTCTACCAAGAGCAATGCGTCGTCTGATTTCTTGACTGCTTGTTGCTTCTTTATTGATAGTTGATCCAAGCAGGTTAAAGTTGTTCACAATTTCAATTACTTCTCCTTCAACGATGACCCTGTTGATTGTGCCAGTTGTCATGATCTTTGTCTTCTTTACATTAAAGTGCAGGCCCATTTTGAGACTATGTTCTTTGATTGTGAGAAGCAAATGTTTCAGATCATCTTCACTTTCAGCCAGTAATGTGGTATCATCAGCATAGCAAAGGTTGTTGATGAGTCTTCCACCAATCTTAACACCTCTGTTGTCTTCATACAATCCTGCTTCTCTGATGATTTGTTCTGCATATAAATTAAACAGGTAGGGGGAAAGTATGCAGCCTTGTCTTACACCTTTGCTTATTTTAAACCATTCTGTTTCTCCTTGATCCGTTCCAACTGTTGCTTCTTGATCAATGTACAGATTGTGCAAGAGTATGATCAGGTGTTCTGGTATACCCATGCTTCTTAATGTGGCCCAGAGTTTCTCATGGTTTATGCAGTCAAAAGCCTTACTATAGTCAATAAAGCACAAATAGATATCCTTTTGGTATTCTTTAGTCTTTTCAAGGATCCATCTCACATCCGCAGTGATGTCTCTCGTTCCTCGCCCTTTCCTGAACCCTGCTTGCACTTCAGGTAGTTCTTGTTCCAGGTATGGTTGTAGTCTCTTTTGAATAATCTTCAGTAGAATCTTGCTGGCATGTGGGATCAGAGTGATTGTGCGATAATTTCCACAGTCAGTTGGATCACTTTTCTTTAGTATTGGTATAAACACAGATCTTTTCCAGTCAGTTGGCCATGATGTTGTCTTCCATATTTCTTGGCAGAGCCTTCTAAGTACGGTAACAGCTGCATCAGATTGCTGTAATACTTCTATGGGAATGCTATCAATGCCTGGTAGTTTGTTCTTTGATAAGGCTTTCAATGCTGCTTTAACTTCTTCTTTCATCACCAATGGTTCCCGATCATAAGGTACAGGTTGAAACGGCTGTTGATCCACTTGATTTTTATCATATAAAAACACTGTATATTCCTTCCACCTTTTCTTGATCTTCTCAGCATCATTCAACATAGAACCTTGAGCATCTTGTAACATTCCAATTCGAGGCTGGAACTTTTTCTTTAACTCTCGTAGCTTTAGGAAAGCCGATCTTGTTCTTTCTCAAATAGTTTCTGCTTCTATTTCCTTGCATGCGTCGTTGTAGTACTTTTCCTTGTCCTGTCTTGCTGCATGTTGGAAATCTCTGTTGAGTTCTGTTATTGTCTTTCTTTCTCCTCTGGCTTTAGCTTCTCTGCATTTCTGGGCAATTTTCAGAGTTTCTTCCGTCATCCATTTTGGCCGTTTTTGCTTTTTCACCTTTTGTAGAGACTTCTCGCTTTCTTCCAACACAACCTTCTTGATGTCATTCCATAATTCTTCTGGAGCTCTGTCATTTGTATCTAAAGCAGCAAATCGATTTTGCAGGCAGTCTGTAAATTCCAGTGGTATATTCTCAAGGTCATATTTTGCTGCATTCATGAGTGGTTTGCTCTTTTTCAACTTTAGCTTGATTTTGCATACTAGTAGTTGATGATCTGTACCACAGTCAGCTCCAGGTTTTGTCTTTGTTGATGCTACAGAACTTTTCCATCGTTGACTTCCACAGATGTAGTCAATTTGATTTTTATACAATCCATTGGGTGAAGTCCATGTGTACAGTTGCCGCTTGTGTTGATGGAAGAAGGTGTTTGAGATGAATAGATCGTTGGTCTTGCAGAATTCTATCAGTCTTTCTCCAGCTTCATTTCTGTTGCGAAGTCCAAATTTTCCAACTACTTTGCCTTCTTCTTTGTTGCCAACTTTTGCGTTCCAGTCACCCATGACTATCAGGATATCCTGTTTGCATGTTCTGTCAATTTCAGCTTATACTTGTTCATAGAACTCTTCAATTTCATTCTCTTCTGCAGCTGTTGTTGGGGCATATACTTGAATTATAGTTGTGTTGATAGGCATTCCTCATAGACAAATAGAGATTAAGCGTTCGCTGACTGCAATGTATTTCATTACAGTTCTTGCAAGTTTCTTCTTTATTATAAATGCAACACCATTTCTTCTTTGTCTTTCATGTGATCATCTGATGCAAAGTGCCCGATGCCAGTCCATTTCAGTTCGCTGACACCCAACAGATCAAGTTGTACACGTTCCATTTCATTCTTGACCACCTCCAACTTCCCTTGGTTCATGCTTCGTATGTTCCATGTTCCAATGTGTAAGACATCTTTACAGCTTCTGACCCTCATTTCATGCGCAGCTACATCAGCAGTCAGACATCCCGAGGGCTTTGATCCAACCACATCATAAATGCTGGCTTTGCTCTGAAAAGTCTTCAGCTCTTCCTCAGTAGCTAGTTGAGTGCCTTCCGACCTGGGGGTCTCATCTTCCAGCACTATAGCACAATTTGTTTTGTTGTAACTATCCAATGGGTTTTCATGGCAAGATACAGAAGTAGATTGCCAGGCCTTTCTTCCGCGCAGTTTAAGTTTGGTGGTGTTGCTGTTGTCACAGAAATGTGATCCTCCGCCGTCAACACTATCCCATTCTGCTGCTGCCCAGATGGGTGGTTTGTCTTGGTCTGGTACCTCACACTACTGCCCCACATCCCATCATTCCCCCCTAGATCCCTGGAAGATCACCCACTGGAGCTATCGAGACATAATAATAACTGACCGCAACCCCCGTAGGACCAACACAGAGGATCCTTGTCTCCCACTCCTCCACCTATGCACTACCTACTGCTCCCGTAGGAGAACCCTACCCCCCCCCGCCCATCCATCCCCCACCTTCACAGTCCTAGCAACCACAAACACACAGAAACATTCTTACCCCACCTAACAAAATGAAGTACACACAACCCTATCCCCGTCTCAGCCCAACCCCCCCCCCGGACAACCCATATCCCCACATATACAGAGAAAACTAAAGCCTTCACCTCCCTCCTCCCACCAGGCCATATGGGAAGGCTGAATCCCCCTCCCCCCCTTCACACATTCCAAACCGGGTACCCACAAGTTCCAAGTCCAGTTTTCACAGCCCGGATCGCTCTCACCGGGCCTCCGGTCTCCTCCATAAAACTTCAACAGCCAGCGGTCTGTCCCTGTCCTTCTCACGATTTGCTGAGTAGCACTGCCTGGGTCTCTGCCTCTAGCACCTCCGCTGTTCCCGCCGTTTTCCGCTCTATATCCGCGACTTACTGAGCCGCGGCCGCAGCCGTCTCAAATGTCTGATGTCCTCTGTTGTGGGTGATATGCAGGCGAGCGAGGTACTGGACTGTGAATTTTATATTTGCATCCACCAGCTGTTGGCAAATAGGCACGTAAGCTCATCTGCGCTGGCTCAAAGCCACTGAATAGTCCTGCGCCACTCTGATTTTAGCATTTTCGTGCTCCAGTACCCCCTGTTTCCTGGCTGCCTGCAACATCGCCTCCTTCTGTTGGAATTCCAGGAATTTGGCCAAGACCACTCTAGCCCAGCAGTCCTTGGGCTGCTTAGGCCTTACTCGGTGTACTCTCTCCAACTTGATGGGTCCATAGTCCTCTCTCTCCTTCAGGAGCAACAAAATCAACTTCTCCAGATATGCCTGCAGCTCCATGTCCAGGATCCGATCCGGGATTCCCAGAAAACGCAGGTTATTCCGCCTGGATCGGTTCTCCAGGTCATCTATTTTTTCTGCCTGGGAATGAAGCACCAGTTGTACCTGTTTCACCTCCTGCGTGACCGCCTCTAGGCTCTCCTCGCTCTACACTATTTGGGATTCAGCTTCCTGCATCCGATTCCACAGTGTCCGCATAGCTTCTTGCAAAGAGTCCATTTTGCTGTGCAGAGTATCAAATTGGACCACTAACGCTTCAGCCACCGCTGCGGAGACCTCATCCAAAAAGGCTTGGGAGGCAGGCGATTTCGGCGCCGGGGGTGAGTCCGCCATCTTGGGCTGGCCAGCCACCCGATCTTTCTCCCTCCAATTAGCCTTTGCCGCCGCTGCCATGTTCAATTAACAGCTGCCTGCACTTGCGCCACTCTTCAGCTTCTCCACCGACGTCTTTGATAACACCCTACGGGTAGCAAAAACGGCTCGTTTCACCGGTAAGGTCGGGGGAGCCTAGAGAGTGAGCGATCAGCGTTCACTCGCTTTCACCACATCACGTGACCTCCAATCCCATGACTTTTTCATTTCACCAAGAGTCTCTCAAGAGGGACCTTGTCCAAGGCTTTCTGAAAATCCAAATACACTATAATCAACCAGCTCACCTTTGTCTACCTGTTAATTCACACCTTCCAAAAAATATAACAGATTAGTGAGACAAGACTTTCCTTAGCTAAATTCATGTTGGCTTTCTCCCATTAAACCATGACTATCTACATGTTTAGTAATTTTATTCTTTATAATGGTTTCTACCATTTTGCCCATTACTGATGTCATCTAAATCAGAAACTTCATTCTACAACATAACATTAGGTGCTAAGCACAAGCAATCATAGCCAGAGGGTGAAAAAAGATCTCAGAACCAATGAGCACTCAAGCCCATGTCTATAACAGACACCATAGGGCAGGCTCAAAAACATCAGCGATCCTTAAAAACAACTCCCACTCAGCAAACTTGTTTAACATAAGAACATAAGATATGCCATACTGGGTCAGATCAAGGTCCATCAAGCCCAGTATCCTGTTTTCAACAGTGGCCAATCTAGGTCATACGTACCTAGCAGTATTCCCAAAAGACACAAGTTCCACAATGCTTGTATTGGGTCAAGCATTGATATCCTGGGTCCCTTCTTAATAATGGTTTATGGACCTTTCCTCCAGGAACTTGTCTAAACCTTTTTTAAACCCAGCTACACTAACAGCCTTTACTACATCCTCCGGTAACAAATTCCAGAGTTTGATTACACGTTGAGTGAAAAAATATTTTCTTTTATTAGTCTTAAATAGTTTACCCTGTAGCTTCATTGCAGGTCCCCTAGTCTTTCTATATTCTAATAATGTAAACAATTGATCTACATTTACCCGTTCCACTCCGTTCATTAATTTATAGACTTCTATCATATCTCCCCTCAGCTGTCTCTTTTCTAGGTTAAAGAGCCCTAACCTTTTTAGCCTTTCTTCATAGGAGTATCCTTCCATCCTCTTTACCATTTTGGTGGCTCTTCTCTGAACCTTTTCTAATAACGCTATATCCTTTTTAAGATACGGTGACCAGAATTGCACACAATATTCAAGATGCAGTCTCACCATGGAACGATATAGAGGCATTATAATATCTTTTGTTTTATTTTCCATTCCTTTCCTTATCATACCTAGCATTCTATTTGCTCTCTTGGCCGCCGCTGCACACTGGGCCGAGGGTTTCAACATGTTATCCACAATGACGCCTAAATCTTTTTCCTGGGTGGTGGTTCCTAATGTGGAACCACCACCCAGGCAAAGGACTTATATCACAAACACATTTTAACCAGAAAGACCTTGCCAATCAGCATTGCAGCATATATAGGAAGCACTTCATAACATTGGCTTTGTGACACATAGTAATAGTCAGCCAGTACTTATCTCATCTCATAACCCCAATGCCACTGTAGACGCCTATACAGCGGTTCGCCACAGCTTCATTAGGGGGGCAAAACACACTTGAAAAATTCCATCAAGTTATTCAAAAGCCGGCTGAATTTTAAATGCCTATCACACAAGAAGCGTTGCTCCCACCTACTGTGATCGCAATAGGTGGGTCCGAGGTTTTCTGTTTTTAAGGATCGCTGATGTTCCTGAGCCTGTCCTATGGTGACTGTTATAGACCTGGACTTGAGTGCCCATTGGTTCTGAGATCCTTTTTTCTCCCTCTGGCTGTGATTGCCTCTGCAAAGCACCTAATGTTATGTTGTAAAATGAAGTTTCTGATTCGGTTGGTTCTCCTTCCTTCATTCTGACCTTTGGACATTTTTGATTCAGTATTGATGTCAGGCTCACCAGTCTGTAGTTTCCAGACTGTAGTTTCCTGGATCACCCCTGGAACCCTTTTTAAAAATTGGAATTTCATTGGCCACTCTCCAGTCTTCAGATACTACACATGATTTTAACAATAGTTCACAGATTATTATTAATAGTAGGTCTGCAATCTCATACTGCAGTTCTTTCATCTCTCTGGGATGTATACCATCCGGTCAAGGTAATTTGCTACTCTTTAGTTTATCAAATAGCTGTTTTACATCTTCCTGGTTTATAGAAGTTGTTGAAATTCCCCTGATACATCACCTTTAAATACCATTTCAGGCTTGGGTAACTTCCCTACACCTTCTTCAGTAAAGACCAAAGCAAAGAATTCATTCAGTCCCTCCACTATGGCCTTGTCCTCTCTTAGCACCCTTTTACCCCTCTATTATTTAATTGTTCAAATGACTCTCTCACAGGTTTTCTGCTACAAATGTACTTGAAAAATATTATTTTTAATACAGTTTTGCTTCCATGGCTAGTTTCTTATCAAATTCTCTCTTTGCCTTATCAATGCCTTGCATCTAACTTGCCAATGCTTATGCTGTTTCCTGTTTTTGTCATTTGGCTCCTTTATCCATTTCCCTAAAGATGTCCTTTGGTTACAACAGCCTCTTTGACCTCACCTTTAAACCGTGCCAGTAGTCAATTGTCCCTCCGTCCACCTTTCTTAAAGCATGGAATATATCTGGTCTGGGCTTCCAAGATAGTATTTTTAAATAATATCCAGTCCTGATTTAAGCTTTGCAGTAGCTCCTTTTAGTTTTTTCTTAACCATTTTCCTCATTTTATCATAATCTCCCTTTTGAAAGTTACAGTAAATGCTAGTGCCGTGGATTTCCTTGCTGCCCTCCCTCCATTTATTAAATCAAATGTGATCATGTTATGATCACTTTTGCCAAGTGGTCCCAACACTGTTATCTCTCTCATCAGATCGTGTGTTCTACTATGGACTAGGTCTAAAATTTATTTATTTATTTATTTAGCAAACATTTATATACCGCTGCTTCCAGCGATCAGCAGCGGTCCGATTACAATAGGAGAACTGTCAAATCAGTACAGTAGAATTTGGGGCGCGCATAGGTTGATTCGGGGGGTAGGCACATCACATCACACAAGTGGGTATAAGGGGCATTGTTTACATAAATACACTGATGTGGAATATGTACATATATACAAATAACCAGTATACACAAAACATATTCAAGAGTAATAAATACAGTAGAATTTGGGGCGCGCATAGGTTGATTCGGAGGGTAGGCACATCACACAAGTGGTGTAAATAAGTATTATCTGTATAAGTATAAGTATATCTGTTACATGTATATCTGGATACATGTATACTCATACCTTTGGGTATAAGGGGCACTGTTTACATAAATACCCTGATGTGGAATATGTACATATATACAAATAACCAGTATACACAAAACCAAATATAAATTTACATAAACTATCAGGTGTACATAGGTATGCAATGGATTATTGCGGTGAATAATCTTAAGCTTTGGGCTTAAAACAAATTGAAATGACTCTGAAACAAATAAGTCTTGAGGTTTTTCCTAAAGTCAGTTAGGTCTTTGCTGGCTCGTAACTCTGGCGGCAGATGGTTCCAGAGTGTTGGTGCAAAGTATGAGAATGCTCTGTTGCCTGTGCTAGTTTTAACAGCTCTAATATCTGATGGAACTATCAAGGTGTTAGTATTGATGGTTCTCCTGCTTCTGTTGAGTGGTTGAGAGCAGATCAAGGTGGAGAGGAATGACGGGGCTGTGTTGCGTATGAGCTTGAAAGTGGTCGTGAGGGTCTTATATTTTATGCGGGCAGAAATGGGGAGCCAGTGTAGCTCAATCAATACCGGAGTGATGTGATCCGTAAATCCTTTTTTCATTATGACCCTGGCGGCTACATTTTGCGCCATTTGCAGAATGTTTAGGGTTTTCTTTGGGAGACCCTGTAGAATGGCGTTGCAGTAATCAAAATGTGGCATGATGAGTGCCTGCGCCACTGTCCTGAAATCCTGGGGTTCGATAATACTCCTTAGTGGTTGCAGGACTCTTAGCTTGTGGAAGATGGCTCGGTTGGTTTTGCGGAGGTGTTTCTCCATCTTAAGGTCGCTTTCGAGCGTCACCCCCAGATATTTTATTTCGTCCTTTGTTTGGTATGTATTGTTACATAGGGTGATTGTTGCGGGGGGGTTGAAGTTCGGCTTTTTGGAGATGTACATTACCTCCGTTTTCTTGTGATTTATTGCCATGTTACTTTGGTGCAGCCAGGCTTGCATCTCGCTTAGGCACTCCTCTAGTTGGGTGTAGTTCGGGTCGACCGTGTCCAGTTGCGTGTACAACATAATATCGTCTGCATAGACGTGGTATTTGATATTATGCCGTTGGAAAATTTTGCAGAGTGGTTGCATATACACATTGAACAGGAGCGCAGAGAGGGCCGAGCCCTGTGGTATGCCCTGAGTTTGTGTGAAAGGTTCTGCCTTTTCCCCATTGAACTGTACCTGTTGCATTCTATTCGATATGTACGAAGTGAACCATTTTAGTGGGGTTCCCGCTATTCCTATTGATTTTAGTCTGTTTATGAGGGTTCCATGGTGAACAGTATCGAATGCGGCTGATATGTCGATGAATATAAGTAGAAACATTTTCGTTTTGTCTTCTAGACCCTTAAGGAGGTTGTCTAGCAGCGCTAGGAGTAGTGTTTCAACGCCGTGATGCCGTCTGAATCCATATTGCTGATTGTCTAGGGTTTCATTCGCATCCAAGTGGTCTTGAAGTTGGAGTAGCACGGCCTTTTCGATGACCTTGGCCAGGAAGGATATGCTGGATATTGGTCGGTAAGATGCCGGGTCGACCTTATTGACTGTTTTGTTTTTCAGGATAGGCCTTATGATAGACTTCTTAAGTTGTGTGGGCATGTCACCTTGTTGCAGTGATAGGTTGACTATGTGGGCGACGTGATGGGCGATGTCTTGTTTCACTGCTTTGATCCAGGCGGCTGGGCATGGATCTAGTGGGGAGGTGGTGGTGTTGATGTTTGTGATTATGGTAGTAATCTGATGGTTGTTTACTTTGTGAAAAGTGCTCCAGAGCTGATCCTGACTGGTGCAGATTGTCATGGATGGAATAGACCTTGAGGGGGTTGGGTCCATGTATTGCATAGGCGTTGATGCTGTGAGTTTGCTTGCATAGTGGTTTGCTAAAGTTTGAGGTTTGATTTCATTGTTGGTGTGATCATCCAGTGTTGTTTTTGTTAAGGTTTTGACTAGTTCAAATAATTCGCGGGGTTTGTTTATGGCCTTGTTCAACAGATTTGTGTGATGAGTTCTTTTCGCTGAGTTAATCTCCTCCTTGTATTTAGCGAGTAGAGACAGGTATTCTGTCCTGTGCTCATGGTCCTTTGTTTGTCTCCATTTCCGCTCTGATTTGCGGAGTGTCCTTTTCATTCTGGTCAGAGTAGCGGTGTACCACGGTTCAGATCGGAGTTTGGCTGAGTCTGTTGGGGTTTTCCAAGTAGGGTTGGATACTTCCAGTATACCACTGTTCCATCTGTTGGTGAGATCCTCGAGGTCCGTGCATTCCAAATTAATGCGGGAAGCAATGGAGCCTATAAGATTTTCCTCGTTGAATTTGTTGAAACTCCTCCGCGTGTATGTTGACCTCCTGGCTTTTGCATTTTTAGGCGGGGCGGGCAGTTTTACTTTGAGATCAACTTGGTGGTGGTCAGACCATGGTACTGGAGTTATTCTAATCATGGGTTCCTCATTGCCCGTTTGCTGATTTGCGGGTAGGAAAACCAGGTCTAGGGTATTTCCCTTTTCATGGGTGGCGTCACTTATGATTTGTTGATACCCCAGTTGCACCATGGCTTCCATGAAATTGGTTGCATGACTAGGTGGAAGTGATGCTAGATTCAGATCTCCCAAAATGATCTGGAATTTTCGAATTTGGGTGTTAGAGATGGTTTCAAGAGCTGGGGCGAGTGTTTCATGGTGTGACGAGGGGGACCTGTAGATAAGACAGATGGAAACAGCTGTATTTTCTATTTTGAGTATGTCCATGTCATCATTTGAGCTCAGGGAGGTGGTTGTTAGTTGTAAGGTGGTTTTGGCTATTATGATGACGCCCCCACCCCTCCTATTGGTGCGAGGGCAGTTGTACACTTTGTATCCAGGTTTATTTAACTGATTTATTATTGCGGGGTCGGAGTCGTTGATCCAGGTTTCCGTTATACAGAGGATGTCTGGTTGTTCGTCCGAGATGATATTGTAGATGATAGGTGTTTTGTTTCTAATCGATCTGGCGTTGATGAGGATGATGCTATATTCAACATGCGCTGTTTGGGAGGTAGGCAGGTGACGAGATTGAAATAGGTCAGGCTTATTACTCTTCGCTTTATGTGACGTGGGTTTGTTGACTCTCTTTGTCTTGTTTTTCCTGGGCGGGAAAGGTCTATGGGTTTTTGCCGGGTAGTTTGTGGCTATGTGGGGTGGGTTGCGCTGAAAAGGTGGGGGTATTGGAAGGGGGTAAAGATAATAGCTAGGTCTGAAATAGTGCACTACACTGTAGTGCACATTGGGGAGGTAAGAGTGTGCTTGGGCCAATATGCACATGCATACTATTAGAAAGAGGTTGAGTGGTTCCATTTCTAGCTACTCAGAGACCCGTAGAGAAGAACGGGTATATCTCACGATTTAGTGACAGATAAATGGAAGTGAGTATCGCAGTAAAAGAAATCCGATGGAATGGCAAATTTAAATATCACAAGTATCACATTAACAGTAACAGTGTGTAACAGTAGCAGTATGTATCCCAGTAGCATTAACAGTAGCTGTACCAGGAGTTGTAAATATGAAGTAGTGGCAAATTGCAAATATTACAAGTATCACAGTATCAGTAACAGTAACATTAAAGTAAGGTAACAGTATGTGGCCCAGTCACAGTGTCGGTAAATATATACTGTACAGCAGTATCGTAGTGTCCAGGCTAGAGACGGTTAGCGGACCCTGTGTCAATTTCAGATTAAACTAGAGGTCGCTTATCAGGTTTGTATGTTTGTATGGCTTCTCTTCATGTTGTTTCACAAACCAGCTGCTCCAAGAAACAGCCATTTATTTCATGTAGAAACTTTATCTCCCTAGCATATCCTGCTGTGACATTGATCCATTCAATGTCAGGGTAATTGAAATCACCCATTATTACTGTGTTGTAACTTTTGTTAGCTTCCTTGATTTCTTTTAGCATTACATTATCCATCTGTTCATTTTGGCCAGGTGGATGTTAGTAACCCCTACTGCCATTATCTTCCCCTTTTTACATGGAATTTGTCTCTCTAGAGATTCTACAGTATGTTTTGTTTCCTATGAAACTTTTATCCTGTTTGACTCAATGCCCTCTTTAACATATAACTCAATCCCTCCTCCAATTTGATCTGTCCTGTCATTGTGATATAATTTTTACTCAGGTATCACAGTATCTCATTGTTTGTCCTCCTCCCACCAGGTTTCTGAGATGTCAATTACATATAACCTTTCATTTAGCTATATATTCTAACTCTCCCATCTTAATTTTTAGACTTCTAGCATTTGCATGCAAGCTTTCAGAGGATATATTTTGTTCAGATTAACTATCCAGTTTTCAGGTGACAGGGGTAATTTGGAATCTTTCAACTCCATCTACTTTTTACTTAAAGGCACCTGGGTTACTTTTACCTATGTTGAAACCTCTCTTTCAGGATGCTCTGTCTTCCCTGTTTTGCTATTATTCTTCAAGGATACATCATTCCAAGCCATGCGCTCTTGAGCGACTGTCAGCTTTACCTTATTATCTAGTTTAAAAGCTACCCTCTCTCCTTTTTAAAGGTTAATGCCAACAGCTTGGTTCCATCCCGGTTAAAATGGAGCACATCCTTTTAGAAAAGTCCCCCTTTTCCCAGAATGCTGCCCAGTTCCTAAGAAATTGAAAACCTTCTTCCTTGCATCATCGTCTCATCCATGCATTGAGACTCCGGAGCTCTGCCTGTCTCTTGGGTCCTGCACGTGGAATGGGAAGCATTTCTGAGAACGCTGCCCTGGAATTCTTGTCAGATAACACACCTTTGTATATAGTTTCCCCTATTTCCCAAGTTTATATCTCCTGTTAAATGTAATTGACCAGACATATGTAAATTGTCGGATGTTTTTGTTCAATGTAAACCGCGCTGATGTCTAATAGTGCGGTATATAAGAATTGTTAATAAATAAAATAAATAAATAAAATTCTGGATATCAACTTTCTACTTAAAAGCCTAAATTTGGCTTCCAGAACCTTCCTCTTACACTCCTTCTAAAACCTTATCTAGGTGGTGCGTGAGGTCTGCCACTTTTGCACCAAATAGGCAAGTTACCAGGCAATTCTCACATCCACCAGCCACCTAGCTATCTACATGCTTAATTGAATCACCATATATAATGGCCATCTTAACCTTTCCCTCATGGGCACATGGTCCTGGAGACACATCCTTAGTGTGAGAGGGTATTATATTACCTGGAAAATAGATCCTAGCTACAAGATCACTCTCTGCCACACCAAGGTGATGGTCTCCTTTCACATGACCTCTCCTCCATGGCAACAGAGATGTTGCCAGACTGGAGATGTGACTTCTCTACTATGTCCCTATAGGTCCCATCTATATACCTCTCTGTCTGTCTCTGCTCCTCCAAGTCTGCTACTCTAGCCTCCAGAGATAGGACTTATTTCTTAAGAGAAAAGAGCTCTTTGCATCTTGTGTACATATAAGACCTCCCACCAAGTGGGAGAAAATCATACAGGTGACACTGAGTGTAAAACACTGGAGAGCCCCCATCTCGCTGCTGGACTACTGTCTACATCTTAGTATTAAATATTTGTTTAGATATTTATGTTGTTTACATATTTAAAGCTGCTAGGGAAATAGGGATATTGAACCAATACAGTTATACCTACAGTAATATGTTTAAGTGATTTTGTTTAATGTTAACCTCAAGATAAATTGCAAGGCCTTAACTATTCTATTCCTAAGGCCTAATAACTTACTTACATAGTAACATAGTAAATGACGGCAGATAAAGACCAGCATGGTCCATCCAGTCTGCCCAGCAATACGGCAAGAGTAGGGGCACCTGTCGCTCTGTGCAGGCCACCCCTCCCCATGTCTTTGTTTAGGGGTGGACCCACCACTCCATGTAGGACACCCCTATTTGTTGAGAAGTTAGATGGTTCCGTTTATTTTGTTTTTATCCTGTTGCTGTAAAGGGATCCGCTCTGCTTGTCCCATGCTGTTTACTAATGGAGAAATCCAGTTAAACCTGAAAGTGAATAAGATGGAAAGGGGAAGTGATGATGCCATAGGGTAATAAGGGGGAGGGGAAAAGGATGATGCTAGGGAGTAGAAAGGTGAAGGTGGGCCATGGCAAAGTACCCAGTGCTGGGTGTGCCACAACAATAAAAAGTAGGGCATCACTGCCTTGGTACCAGCTCACAGCATGGGTTGTTTATGTTAAGAATGAATGAAATCAACAGGTGGTCACACATTCACTCACAGGCACAACATCCGTGAAGGAAGTTTAGTTACAGAATTAAATCAGAAAGAGTGTTGAAATGATGGATAAGCCAGTTTTAAAAAGCATAAATAAATTTAGCTAGTAGATGCCATTTGGAATTTAAACAATGTTGTTTACTTTGCAGTGAAGAGGAGCTGTAAAGGGCAGGGATGCTACCCCACATTCTCTCCGTGTGCCTTATTTTCCAAAGCTATTTAAACAGACAGAGGCAGATTGTGGTCAAAACGTTGGCATGGGAGATGTGAAGAGGCCCTGAAGATGCATTAAGATCAGTCTTTCACCCTCCTCCCTGCACCTACCTATGTGTCAGTCTCTTCTCCCCTCCTCACCTTACTATGGGGCCTGTAGTTCCTGTTAGCTACAACCCTCTCCCCACATATATGGCCACTTTGTAGACATATTTCATTGTTTAGTCTCTCACTAGATGTCTTCAGTCTAACAGCTGTTTAATTTTCAAACCTGCTGTCTGTTTATCTTTATTAAAAATTACATCAGCACTTACTGCACTTCAGAAGACATTGTCAAGCCTGGTTACATTTCCAGTGCATGGTGGTATGTAGTCTGAAGCAGGAAACCCTCCCTCCATCCCCTTTTCCCACACAGTCATCTCTGTGAATGCCATATCTGTGAACTATTGAATTGCGGTCACTGAGAGATATGGTGTGGATTGGGAGAGGGATACATATCTGTGAACTATTGAATTGCGGTCGCTGAGAGATATGGTGTGGATTGGGAGAGGGATACATATCTGTGAACTATTGAATTGCGGTCACTGAGAGATATGGTGTGGATTGGGAGAGGGATACATATCTGTGAACTATTGAATTGCAGTCACTGAGAGATATGGTGTGGATTGGGAGAGGGATACATATCTGTGAACTATTGAATTGCGGTCACTGAGAGATATGGTGTGGATTGGGAGAGGGATACATGCACTGACTTTCTTCCTCACGCTCTTGCACCACATTTTCTTCTTATGTCTCTTCTCCTCCATCCAGGGATGACCCCAGTACTCTCCATACTATCGCCAAGCGCTATCTCAGCAGTCTTCCCCTTACCTAGGTATAAGCAGACAAGATTTGTGCAAGGAACCTTACAGTACAGAGCATCATCCTGCTTCCTGATCCAGTCCCTCCCCTCCTACTGTTTGTTCCCCTTCCCCTCCCCAGGCAGCCTGCAGATAGCAAAAACTAGTACTGAGGCTGCCCAACAGACTGGCTCACCAGGGGATCACCAAGCATCCCAGAGGACAATCCACCCCTGCTCATGTATCAGTTGGCTTGTTCCCCTTCCCAACAGTCTACATTCACCCTCGGCAGGAAGTCTGTGAGTGGGAAGAAGAGGAAACGAAGCAACAAATGCAATAATGTTGTTGTTGTGTTGTTAAGTGCCATCGAGTCAGAGTCAACTCATGGCGACCCTCTGGATAGCTATCCTAAATTGTGTTCAGTCTTCAGTCAGGCAGCTCATTGTTGACAGACTGGTACCCGTAGCTGCTGTTATTGTAAATGCAATAATACTGCCGTTTTAATGCCCCAGTACTGCTGATTTACACTGGGGTAAGGTGCAGAGGTGAAGAACATGAAAGATGCCTTTCTCCTCCACCAGCTGGCTGTGAGCACCAGTGGTACTGAACTGATAGCACCAGCAATTAATCCACCATGGTCACATTTGTAAGACAGGCCCTTGCCCAATATATTGTTCCTTGGCTGTCAGACTGATCCTCTGTTTTGGAACCAAGATTGAAACCATATTGTTAAGCATAGATGAACGTTTAAAGGCCCATGATATATTTGGAATATTTCAGAGAGAGGGGGAGAGAGAGAGTCTGCAATCCTTCTGGGTAGTTAAGTCTAGTGCCTTTGAAAGGAGTAGGCAAGAAGGAAGAATGTCCTAAATGTCCTTCCAGCTATCAGCCTCTCTCTCTCTCCTCCCCTTTGTTTCAAAACTACTTGAATGAGCAGTTCACCACCACTGTCTTGAGTTTCTTTCAAGTCCTTCTGGATCCATTGCAATCTGGCTTTTGTTCTCTACATTGTACAGAAACGGCTCTTGCCAAAGTCTCCAGCAACTTGTTCTTCCCCAAAGGCCTCTACTCAACTCTCATCCTTCTTGACCTTTCTGCTGCCTTTGACACTGTTGATCACCATCTTCTCCTCAATACCCTGTCCTCGCTTGGATTTAGGGGCTCTGTTCTGTCCTGGTTTTCTTCTTATCTCTCCCATCGCACTTTTAAGGTATGTTCTGGTGGATCCTCCTCTACTGCCATCCTGCTTTCAGTTGGTGTACCTCATGGCTCTAACTTGGGACCTCTCCTTTTCTCTCTCTACACCCAGTCCCTTGATGCACTTATTTCCTCCCATGGATTTCAGTACCATCTTTATGCTGATAACTCTCAGATCTACCTTTCTGCGCCTAAAATCTCTTCAGGAATCCAGATCTAGATCTCTGCCTGCTTATCCGATATTGTTGCCTGGATGTCTCACTGCCATCTGAAACTGAACATGGCCATAGCTGAGCTCCTTATCTTTCCCACTAAACCTACCTCCCCCTTCCTCCCTTCTCTATTTCTGTGGATAGCACTATGCTCCTCTCTGCTTCCTCAACTTGCAACCTTGGGATCATTTTTGACTCTACTCTCTCTTTCTCTGCCCACATCCAACAGTTGGCTAAAATCTGTCACTTCTTTCTCGATAACATTGGCAAAATTTGTCCCTTCCTTTTGACACACACTTCTAAGACCCTCATCCACCTCCCATCTTGACTATTGTAGCCTGCTCCTCACTGGTCCCCATCTGAATCATCTTTAATCTGTTCAAACTCAGTTGCACAGCTTATCTTTTGCCAGTGTTGCTATGTTCATGGAACCCCTCTTCTCAAGTCACTTTACTTGCTCCCTATCCATTTCCACATCCAGTTCAAACTTCTCCTACTTACGTACAAGTGCATTCATTCAGTGACTCCTCACTACCTTTCCTCTCTTATCTCACTCTACACTTCTCCTTGGAAACTCTGCTCCTCAGGAAGATCCTTTTATCTGTGCCCTTCTTTGCCACTGCCAACTCCAGTTTTCATTCATTTCACCTTGCTGCTCCTTATGCCTGGAACAAACTACCTGAGTCAGTGCATTGGGCTCCTCTGGCCCTATTCAAGTCCACACTGAAGACCCACCTATCTGAGGCTGTTTTTGGATCTTGATGCTCCTTATTCTCTTGTCACTACTTATGTGTATCTTGCTATTCTCTAGTCTCCAGTTTTGCAATGTTTTTTCATCTTGAATAAAATTGTAAGCTCTGATGAGCAGGGACTGTGTCATACATCTATATGTACAGTGCTGTGTACACCTTGTAGTGCTATTCAAATGATTAGTAGTAGTAGCAGTAAGTTGGTAGGGTACCACAAAGCCCTTTTCAGTCAGTCAGAGAGCCTGCTGGTCCAAAAGGGAAGGGAGGTGCCAAAACTAACCCTTACCCAGGGTGGAATTGGATTTAGCTCATGCATTTCTCAAAACTTCATGGCGAATTACATTCAGATACACTAGGTATTTTGTTGCCCCCAGAGAGCTTACAATCTAAGTTTGTACCTTAGGTAATGGAGGATTAAGGGACTTGCCCAAGATCATAAGGAACAATGGTAGGATTTGAACCTGGCTTCTTAGCCTACTGCTTTAACTATTAGGCCCCTCAACTACCCTTGTGGAGCTAGTTAAGAAACGTGAAAAACCAGAGAATAAATATTTAAATTTGAATTAATTTTTGAATTTAACTCAAGTCTTTTCATTGGGCACTCAAGGCCAATTATGTTCATGTACAGTAGGCATTTCTTTGCCTCCAGGTTGACAATCCAAGAGGCCCGTTTACTGACCCAGGGTAAACTATCACATGCTCCCATCTGCAACAACACAGATAGTAGGCCTCAACTAGGAAAAATAGACCCTGTCCCCTGATACCTTTAAAAAAATGATCTGTGCTCAATCCCCATATCAACACCTTACCTCTGATTCTCAGTTCCTTGTAAAAATAGCAAATGGACCTCCATAGTCTCCCTGCAATCCCTAATTCCTTGAAAAACTAGCACGTGGACCCCACTCTCGAACCTACCTCTTGGTGAGTAGTGAGAGCAGGAGTGATCCCTGGTTGCTCCTGTCTCTTGACAAATAGTGGCAATATAGTAAATACTACTGCTACAGGTCAGACTGCTAAATTCATTTTATAGCTTCTTAATATTTAACATGCTTTGTAATAAGATTCCAGGTGTTAAGCTGCATTATTACCCAACACAGCTTAGTAAATAGACCCTTGAGCTTGTACCTGAGACAATGAAACTTAAATGACTTGCCTAAGGTCACAAGGAGCAGGAGTGAAATTTGAATCCTGGCTTTGAACCTACTGCTCTAACCATACATGAGTGAATAATCTAAATTCCTAAACTCACTATTTTATACGCTTTCAGACTCATTCCATCCCGGATGCACAGCCCCTCTGTATGTCCGGTTTGAACTGGACATACTGAGGGGGGTCGCGATTCTGATCCCGAGGGGCATGTCTAGCCCCCTGGGACCAGAATCGCGAACAGCCCTGTACATGCAGGCCGGGACTGCGATTCAGCCTGGCCTGCATGTACAGGAAAAGCCCAACTAACTCAGTCAGGGCTTTACAATGGAGTTTAACAAAGGCTTTCCCTGCACCCCGACCCCCGATCCGGCCTCCTAAGGCCAGGGTCAGGCTGTGGGGAATGTCCTCGGGCCCCCCCCCCACCTCATCTTTGTCCCGGGCCTGCCGAAAAAAAACATACAGGGAACTTATTCCACCTCGAAGGTGGAATAACTTCCCCGCACAAGGTGCCGACCCTGGACATACAGGACCAACATTAGAATCGGCCCTGTACGTCCACGGCTGGCGACCGCCCACCACCCACCCTAACTCTGCCTCCGATCCACCCCTTCCCCACCCCATCTAACCTTCCCATACAACTGGCAGGGAGGTAAAACACTGGTGGGGAGGGCACAAATAGTGGGGATGGACGTCCCTCTTTGATCGTTGGCTTCTCCCATTGGGACGTCCATCCCCAGATTCCCCACTATTCGTAGGATAGAATCGGGCCCTTTAGCAACTGATCTGATTTCACAGAACCCTAGGGATATCAAGAACCAATACATTCCCTTCATTTTCCTTAGATTTGTTTCTTTTCCTTCTCTCTATCCACAGTAACTCATGAAAACTGGGGTTGTTGTTCAATACATCTTCGCTTGACTGGATATAGATCGGCAAACTATGAAACACTTGGATAATTAACATATATAAAGCAAAACAGAAATAAAACTATCAACAGCTCCCATCTTAAAATAAATAGTCACCATGGTTAGTAAGTTAAAAATAAATCAAGTTAGTACAAGTAAAATAAATCCAAGAAAAAATAGATCTAAGACAGGGGTGGGCAAACCTTTGGGTGCAGGGCTACATTGGGGTATGTGCCGTCCCATCATCTGATGTGGTGGGGGGAAGGAAATATAAACATTTATTCTCAGCCACATGCAGCTGCTGCTCAGAGGAGAAAAGGGTGAAATGCTAAAAACAGCTAGCAATGAACTCACTTATTTCTTCCAGCCGTAAACACAGCCTGCCCTCCTCATGCTCCCAAGCATATTCATACTAGCAACAACCCTCCCTGCCTCGGTAGTACATGCTGCTCCCAGCCTCCAGAGCTTTACACACTGTGCTCCTGGTCACTTTTGTGTCAGTAAGTGCTGTTTCCCACTACACACTGCCAGTCTGGTGGAAGTGTGTAGTGGGAAACAGCACTTACTGACACAAAAGTGACCCTGACTCTGGCTGCCTCTCTTCTGGTCTTTGATCATTGGCTTCTCCCTCTTTTCCTTTCCTTCCCAGGGGAGATGGGACAACGCAGTGTTACTCCTGCTCTAAGAAATTCCACAAGCAGCAGATTGCCTTCCAGAGGATTGTTTCCTCTGTGAAAACAATGGCGGAGTAGCTTAGTGGTTAGAGAAGTGTGTTATGTGCCACAGAAGCCAGGCTTGGAATCTCATTACTGACATTCTGTGACCTTGAGTAAGTCATTTCACTCTCTGTTGCCTCAGTTACTAGATTGTAAACCCATGTAACTCACCTTGAGCTGAGATATGGAAAAGACAAGTAAGAAATTTAATATCTACATCTTCTGTTGTTTTCAAAATTTTTAAAATAGGTCAAGTTCACGAGGAGGGTAATTTTACAACAGGCCCCTAGGCTGTGAAGGTATATAGGTGCCTATTTTATAAAAGACAACAGGGGGACAAGGGGGATTGAGACGTACCCCTAAGCCCAAGGGAAGATTGTTGGAGCCAGTGTTTCCCTGGCCCCTACCCTTGCTGTTTCCATCAGAGGAAAGTGTTTCTGCGAGCTGATATAAATGCATTTATAATGGCTCCAACTTTGCCCCTCTTCCCCCACCACACACACACACACACATACTTGTCCCAGGTACACTCTTCCACATCTACCCAGCATACTCTACCTCTCTCCTTCCTTTACACTACACAAGGCAGTATCTCTCTCCCTCCAGCACTGCCTCTCTCTCTCTCCCCTTTCTTCCCCCTTCCAGGCTTTCTCTCAGCCTTCCCTAGATAGATTCCTAAAAATGCTTTTCAATTGATTATTGTTATTATTATTGGCTATTGATTAATGCATCACTTTTTTTTCTATTGATTGGTTTATACATATGTGTGTGCTTATATTTAGCCATGGTATTGATTTCTGAGAGTATTCTGTGTTGCGCCAGGTTCTGCATTATATTGGTTCACCTTACCCTGAAGCATGGTTGTCAAAATGTGCAATACATCAATTTATTGTAACTGAGAAAACTTGAAATGCATTTTCTGGCTCCTCTCTCTATCCAACAGTTCCTGCCAAGATTACATCCTTTTAGAACTTTCCCTTGTCTCTTCTTAATATGTCTCTGGGAATCTGGTCTTCAACTTGACACCAATAACAGCACCCATTCCTTCTCCTCCTGCTGTAGCTGTGGAGACAAGTCCACCACTGAATTAGTATTCAAATGATCTCATCTCATGACTGCAAAGTGGACTAAGCTAATGACAGAGAAGGTCCAACGTGTTGTGGAGAGTCTAAGTATGGTGGAGTGGGAAGAGAATGAAAGCTTTTGAAGGAGTTGTTTACATGTGCAGAATCGATGAGTGCCTGCTCGTTGCCGCTGATGTCTGGTATAACTTCAAGCTCTTCATCACCTAATCTGCTGGGGTGTGAGGCCAACATACTGTATCAGTGCAATCTAAGGATGATATTTAACTTCCTTTTAGGAAAGGTAGAAATTACATTACAAGACAATGAGGATTCAATATACCATCCTTGGCACATTATGCTTCAATATGTATTATTCTGTCTTGTATATTTCCCAGGAAAAGATGATGCTAGAGCCCAGATCTGATACAGACACTTCTGAAATCTTAGGTTCCTACCTCAATCCTCTCTGCCTGTCCTCTGAGAAAACTGGACCTGTTTTTCTGAGGCTCCACTTTGCCCCACAGATAAAAACCTAGGGTCAGTTGGTACCATTTTGAAGAACAGAGTGAGTGCAGAAGGAATAAGGGTGAATTGTTCTTGTCCCAAAAATTATAATATATTGCCATATGTGATATTAGGGCTGCAGCATCCTGATAGGAGGCTGTGATCTTAAGCCAAGGGAGGAGTGCACGACTTTGAGCCTCGGTTTGCATGTAAGAAGATATTGAGGGGTCCCTTGGAACTCCAAGTCTCTCATGGAGGGGAGAGGTTGCACTTCTTTGAGGTAAGGAGCCCCAACCAGTGCTGAGAGAGGAATGGGATATTAAGCTACCAATAGCCCTTCAGAGTTCTGGAAAGACTAATGGATGCATTAGCCTCCCCATATTCTCAGCTTGCTAACACCTTTTCAGCAGCAGAGCAAGATAACAAGAGTACCTGAGACTTGCTTCTGCACTAAGACCCAATATACATTGAGGGGATGGGGGAGGAGGGTTGCAGTTTTCAGCCAGTGAGGCTGTTGGGGCTCTGAAGCCCTGATTTGCTCAATAGGTCTCTAGGGGGGGTCTCCTTGATTTGCTTGGGGAAATCTCCAGGGATGGCAATAGAGCAGGCATTTGCAGTCAGAGCTGGGAGAGGAAGTAGACATCAGATTGATGGTCCCAGGTTGATGATCCTTCACAACTATGGATGAGGAGCATTTTTTTCAAGACATGAGCAGGTATGTTAGATTGCCAGTGCTCTGGAGCAAAATTTACAATGCCTGCTTCAGATCAGCTCATTAATATTTGGAATCCATGAAGTCTATTTTCAGGTGTTATTCAGAACACCTACACATGTATAACTTCTGAAAATGCATTACTATAGATTTAACTCACATTAAACCCCAAATTCTGTGTTTAATACATGTTAACGAGTTAACACTGTTTAGTAAGTAAGCCCCTCTATAAGAACAATATAGCGTAGTTACTCACCTGTAACATGTGTTCTACAGGGACAGCAGGAATCAGTCCTCACATATGGATGACGTCGGTGCCAACGGAGCCCTCGTGCGGAGCAAATCCCCAGCTTTCTAAGAAAACGTTTGGGAATTGCATCACATATGCACGGTCCCCTTCCCACCCAAGGGTGCCATCTTGCTCAGTCAAATGACATAGCTAAAAAGATGGCAAAAAGAACAAAATATAATAATAGGACTGCAACTCCAAAGGGAGGGGGGAGGGTCATGAGGACTGATTCCTGCTATCCCTGGAGAACACCTGTTACAGGTGAGTAACTACGCTTTCTCCAGGAACAAGCAGAAAGTCAGTCCTCACACATGTGGGACTCCCCAGCTATAGGCTACCTAGGACCCATAGCTGAAAATAGGCTCCCTCTATGAGAGCCGCAAGCAGCCACAATAGGAATCTAACTGAGAGAGTAACATTCCGGTAGCCTGACACCAAAAGGTCGGAGGATAGGAGTTGCCTAGACCTCGAAAAGGTTACGGAGTACAGCCTGGCCGAAAGCACTGTGCCGTTGGGTCTCCCTATCCAGGCAGTAATGGGTTGTGAAAGTCTGACCCAAAGACCAGGTGGCGGCCCGGCAGATATCTGCCAGCGGAACAGAGTGGAAATGAGCCACTGATGCCGCCATAGCCCTGACCGGTGGGCTGTAACACGACCCTGCAACAGAAGATCAGCCGCCCTGTATGCCCAGGCAATACAGTCCGCCACCCAGGTGGACAGCATACATTTGGAGACAGCCATCCCCAGTTTACTGGGGTCATATGATACGAAGAGCTGAGAAGCCTTTCTATGGCCTTGCGTACGCTGAATGTAGAAGGCCAACGCCATCTTACAGTCCAGGGTATGCAGAACTGCCTCTGCCCAACTGGCATGTGGCCTGGGAAAGAAGGTAGGCAGTACTACCTCCTGATTGAGGTGGAACTAAGAGACCACTTTTGGAAGGAACTTGGGGTGAGTGTGGAGCACCACCCGGTTCCTATAGAACCTTGTATAAGGCCTATCGGACACCAGGGCCTGGAGCTCATTCACTCGCTGCGCCGAAGTGAGTGCAACCAAGAAAACTACCTTCCAAGAAAGGTAGCGTAGATGGCACATTGCCATCGGCTTAAATGGCGGACGAGTAAGCTGCCCTAAGACCACATTCAAATCCCATTCGGTTGCTGGAGGGCGGACCGGGGGCTTCAGCATAAGTAGGCCTCTTAGGAACCTGGACACCAAGGGATGTGCAGAAAGAGGCTTTCCTTCCACCGGGAAGTGGTGTGCCGCCAAGGCACTGAGGTGAACTCTGACAGAGTTGGACTTAAGGCCCAAATCCGAAAGATGGAGAAGATATTGCAGGACCACTGCAACCTGGCAAGAGAAAGGATTTTCTTTCTGCTTTTCGCACCATACCCCAAACCTATGTCACTTGAAAGCATAGGTCTGTCTAGTTGATTGCCTCCTTGAGGCCAGCAGAACGTCTTCCACATTTTTGGGAAGGAGAAATGGTGCGAGAACTACCCTTTCAGCAGCCATGCCATCAGGTTGAGGGAGCTGAGGTTGGGGTGCAGGAGTGTACCCTCCTCCTGAGACAGGAGGTTGGGATAGGATCCCACAGGGATTGGGGCCTCCACCACTAGTTGAAGCAGAAGTGGAAACCAGGGTTGCCTCGACCACCTGGGGGCTACCAGAATGACCGAGGCCTTGTCTTGGAGAATTTTGAAAAGGGTTTTGGCCACCAGAGGCATTGGAGGAAACACATACAGGAGGCCCACAGACCATGAAATAAGAAAGGCATCGGCAGCCACTCTGTGTGGATGTGACTGTCTGGAGCAAAACCTGGACAACTTGTAGTTGTGTCGGCTCGCAAACAGATCCAGTGTCGGCTGTCCCCAGATCTGAAAGAGCCATTGGGCCATATTCGTATCCAGCTGCCACTCGTGGGGCTGGAGAATCCTGCTGAGCCTGTCGGCTAAGTAGTTTTCCTGGCCTGGCAGATAAACTGCTTTCAGATGCATGTCGTGCTGGACTGCAAAGGAACACAGGTCCAGAGTTTCCTGACAGAGACTGTGGGACCCCGTGCCGCCCTGTTTGTTCACATAGAACATCGCTACTTGGTTGTCTGTTTGTATTAAGACAAATTGATGAGCCAAAGTTTGTCAAAAAGCTCGTAGAGCTACGCAAATGGCACGAAGTTCTAGGAGATTGATCTGCTGTGTGGTCTTGTGTGGAAACCACACCCCTTGAGTGCACAGTCCTTGGCAGTGGGCTCCCCAGCCCAGCAAGGATCCATCTGTAGTCAGGACCCTCGTGTGTTGAGGAGCTTGAAAGGCGACCCCCGCCTCCAAGTGTTTTGGTTGAAGCCACCAGGCCAAGGATTGTACCAGTCTTTTGGACACTTTGACTCTGTCTCGGAGTCTGCCTGTGGCTTGTGTCCACTGGTCCCTGAGGCACCACTGAGCAGTTCCCATGTGGAGGCGAGCATTCGGTGTCACATGTACCGTGGAGGCCATGTGGCCAAGGAGGCTCAGGAAATGTCTTGCTGATATCTGAGACCTGTGACTCACTTGATGTGCCAGGGCCAGGAGTCTCTGTGCCCTGTCTACTGGCAGGTAGGCCCTTGCCTGAATGGTATCTAGTCTGGCCCCAATGAACTCTAGTTGTTGAGTGGGGACTAAGGTAGACTTGGGATAATTGATTACAAAACCTAGGTGTTGGAGCACCTGAATGGTGCGAGATGTGGCCTGTTGGACCTTCCTGGCTGATGTGGCTCTGATGAGCCAATCATCTAGGTAGGGGAAGACAAAAACTCCTTGTATTCTGAGGAAGGCGGTCACCACCGCCAGGCACTTTGTGAACACCCTGGGGGCGGAGGCCAGGCCAAAGGGAAGCACCCTGTACTAATAGTGGTTTCCCCCTACCACAAAGCGTAGATATTGTCTGTGGTCTGGATGAATTAGGATGTGTGTATACGTATCCATCAGGTCTAAGGAGCATAGCCAGTCTCCCTGATAGAGGTAAGGCAGCAATATTCCAAGGGAAAGCATTTTGAACTTCTCCCTCACCAGGAATTTGTTTAAGTTGCGCAGGTCGAGGATGGGTCTTAGGCCTCCAGGAAGTACCTGGAATAGAAGCCTTTGCCCTGCAGGTGGTGGGGCACCGGTTCTACCGCCTGGTGCTCAATAAGACCTGCTAACTCCTTCAGAAGAAGGTCCCGGTGAAGGGGAGACCTGAAAGGCTCTCCCGGAAAGTAGGGAGGTGGCATCTGGGTCAAGTGAAGCAGATAGCCTTGATGGACTATCTGAAGAACCCAAGTGTCTGTGGTGATGGCCTGCCACCTGTGGGCATACAGGGCAAGCCTCCCCCTGTGCATTGCCTTTCTCCTATGGTGAGAGGGGCTAGGCCTTGAGAGTCAAAAGCCACTACCAGGCTGGGCCGGAGCTTATGCCTGGGGTTTGGGGGCTTTCTGCTTACGCGGGCCATGCCCCTGTCCCTTGGCCTGCTGCCCCTGTTGGGGAGCTGGGGAGGCCTGAAATGGGGGGTAGCTTCGGTAAGCAGCACCTTTCCTCGGGAAAAGGGCTTCTTACCTGAGCCCTTCTTTTTAGAAGGGGCAGAAGTCTTCTTCGAGAGCCTTGTTCTGGTCAGGTACTCGGACTCGATCTCAGCAGCCTTTTCGGTCATGGGTTTGCCGAAGAAGTTTTCACCACGGCATGGAACATCGACCAACTTGTCCTGTACCTACTGTTCCAGGTCTAACGACTGTAGCCATGCTTGGCGGCGTGCACCGATGTCAGCCGCAGCTACTCGGGCTGATGCTTCGAACCCATCATAGGCTGCTCGAGTCATAAACTTCGAACACTCACGGACTCCGGTGGACAGGGTCTTGAAGCGCTGCAAAGGTCCCTTGAAGAGACCAGCCGAGAACCCGGCGATCTCCTTCACCAGATCCCGCAAGTACATGCCCATGTACAGCCGGTATACCTGGATCCGACATGTCAGCATAGAACCCTGGTAGCACTTCCTGCCGAGGGCGTCCAAGTTGCGGGCCTCCCTGCCAGGAGGCACCGAGGAGTACATCTTCTGGCTCTTGAGTCGGCGCATGGCCGATTCCACAACCATGGAGTTGTGTGGCAGTTGTGCTTTTTTGAACCCAGGGCTCTTGCGGACTCGGTACATTGAATTGAGCTTCCTACTGATCACCGGCACTGACGCCGGCGTCTCCCACATCCAGAGCATCAGCCGTTCCAGGATTGGAGGCACCGGTACAGTAAGGGCTTCCCGAGGGGGAAAGTCATACTGGAGGATCTCGAGCTCCTTGGCTCGAGGCTCCTCCTCAGACTTCATAGGGAATGCCAAAGCCTTTGACATGTCCTTTACGAAGTCCAAGAACTGAGTGTCCTCCGGGGGACCTTCTCTGAGGTTTGGACACCGGGGAATCAGACGGGACGTCCCTGGTTCTGCAGGTGTCCAGGGACTCTTCTTCCTCAGTCTCCCAGTCCAACGCCTCCGAAGAGGAATTGAGTGGCTCCTGCCTTGAGAGCTTCAGCTTTGACCACCCCGATACTGGTGACACTGGTGTTGATGACCTCGGTCTCGAACAGAAGATTGAGGGAGACCTCGACCAAGGATCAACTCGAGTACGTAGAGTCTCGAGGATCAGCTTGGCCTCTGGGGTCAACTTGGACGTCGGGAGCCCGGTGGTCAGGGCGGAAGGACTGGTAAGACCGGTTATCAGCGCCCACTGCTGCTCCATGAAGGCAGACATGCTGCGCTCCAGGGCCATAATTCTGAGACTGAGTTCAGAAGGCTCCGCAGCCCCCCGGGTCATGTCCCGACACTGTTGGGCCCGACGCCAGCTCTCTCGGAGGAGAGTCCTCAATGAGGACATTGGTTACCTGCCTCGGCTGCTCCAGGTCCTTTCAAGGAAGTTTTGCAGGGCACTCCAACTCCAAGGATCTGGGCCGGCGGTCAGGGCTCCGCAACCGATCCCTCGAGGAACCAGGCCATTCGGAACCATCCAACGATGCCACCTTCAAGGATTTTTTCTTCCTCCAATGTTCCCGTGAGGGAGACCCACTTTCGAGGACACTCAACACTGCTCAGGCTCAGACAGTTCCCAAGAAGTTGAGGCCTCAGATGAGGTCCGGGCCAGGAGAGTACAGACTCAGCAAAAATCCTATCGTGCTGCTGCTGGCGGCTCCTCAAGGCCTTCGAGGACATTTTCCTGCATGGGCCACAGACCTTCGGGTAGTGATCAAGCTGGAGGCAGAGGAGACAGCAGTCGTGTGTATCGGTGAGGGACATTAACTTCATACACCGATCACATTTTTTAAACTCGCTGGCAGCCATCGGGGGAAAAATGGCCCCTGCGAGGTCGAAGACCCGGGCTGCCAATTAGGGTTGCCAACTGGCTCCAGATGCGCCCGACAGGGTCAATCCAGTCCTGGGTTTACCCCATTGTATGCAGGGATATGTAGTTCTAATTTCTCCATTGCACTCCATAAGAAATGGAAAACTACAAGTCACTGCATGCAATGGGGTAAACCCAGGACTGGATTGACCCTGTCGGGCGCATCTGGAGCCAGTTGGCAACCCTACTGCCAATGAAAAGGAAAAAGCGCGAACGCTAATCACGAAGGACAAAAAACAAAAAATCAGACTGGACTCGATACCAGTGTACCGAGCCTAAGGCAGGAAGGGGAACCAATATCGAACCGGTAAGAAAGAAAAATTAATTTCTAACTTTAATCAACTTTTTTCATGGTGACTATGGGACAACATCCATTGGGCTCTTCGGAAAAAAGGAGACTGAGCAAGATGGCACTCTTGGGTGGGAAGGGGACCGAGCATGCGTGATGCAATTCCCAAAAGCTTTCTTAGAAAGCTGGGGATTTGCTCCGCACGAGGGCTCCGTCGGTGCCGACGTCACCCATATCTGAGGACTGACTTCCTGCTTGTTCCTGGAGAATTATTCTTTTTTCATATTTCATGCAGGGTACTCCTTACTCAATGCAGAGGATTACACCACCCTCAAAAGATTATATTACTCGGCAACATTAAGAATCACAGAAATGGGTAACGACATTAAAGTCTTTGCTCTACTTAAGTTTCACTTGCAGTCATTAATTTTCACTTACTGTGTCTGCATTCCTAACTTCCCAAGTCCAATGCTCAGCATGCATATAGGTCTCAACAGGAAAATGATAAAAGACTTAGCAGGAAAAATGTTGGGAAAGCATATTTGAGGACCAAGCATCCTTTTGGCTTCTTTGATGGAATATCATGGAGCTGTTTCCAAATTATTCAAATGATGATTAAAACGTAAGCAGAAACAGATGAACCATGAAGAAAAAATGTAAATTAAAATGATGCCAAGGAAAAGATATTTATAAAAGACAAATAAACTCTTAAAGTGCTTAAGAATATTTCGATATGCAGTATGATTTCATATTCACCTGTTAAGGTTAATGAGACAAAGCCTTAAACCCCCAGAAGGATCTTAGGGTTTCTGTCGATCCATCATAAAAATAACAAAATATATGCACAACCATCACCCCCCAGGTCATCCACCACCATATCCACTGCAATCCCATAGACCAACCCTAACTTCTTCCCCCTAGATCTCTACTCGTCCATCCACAACCCCACTGTACCTACACTCCAGGGCTGGTTTAGCGATAGCAAGCAGGCCAATCACCCAGGATTCCAGCACCACAAGAGGCCCTCACAACAAAGCTGAGTAATTTCATTGAGGTAGAGATTCAAGGAACCTAGCACTGGCAGGGTCCGCTCTTTATTTTATGCCATGGGCCCCAGTGTGACTAACATCAGCTTTGTCTACACCCCTTCCCCCACATATTTCTCCTCTTCTTCTGCATGCCACTATTTGTCCAACCCTCATTCTCACTCCCACTCCAGCTCCCTCCTAGATGGTCAATCTCACTCCTCTTGCCACTACATAGGCTGCCATTATTACTACTACTACTACTGCTACTAATTCCAGGGGCGGTCAAAAGGGCCATGTACGGAGATTTATCGTGGGGCCTTGTTTGCATAGAGGCACATTCCAATGTGGCCGTCCAGATCCCTGTGCATTCGAACGGAATTGGAATGCCCAGAGGTAGACCCCATTCTGATCCTGCGGGGGCTAGACATGCCCGCGTTATCAGAATCGGGTCTAAGGCCTTAACGTGCAGGCTGGGCCCCAATTCCAATTGGCCTGCATGCTCAGCCACATGCTTGGCTATCTCAGTCAGGCTCCTGAATAGAGACACAGTGTCATTGCATCCCATAACCATGGCACTGTGGCTGACCCTTGATCCAGCCTCCCATTGCCAGGGTCCGGCTGTGGGGAACTTCCTTTGCCCCCTACCTCTTTTACCAGGCCCGGCAGCTTGATCCACCGATGTCCTGGAGACTTGTTTCACCTCTGCGCCTTGTATGTCTGGGGTCGCAGACTGCCCCGCCCTCGCTCTGCCTCTGGAATGCCCCCTCCCACACCTATCTAAGCCTCCCCATATAAACGTGTTGTTCGTATGGGGAGGCTTTTGCCGGGGACATTCCAACAGGATGTCCATCCCCACTATTTGCGGGACAGAATGACCCCCATAGCCACTGGGCCTCATTTGCATAAATATTTGCATACTGGACTTATTTGGTCAGTGCAATAACCAGGTTAATGATGAGGAGGGAATAAATAAAATAAGAAAATAATCCTGGTTCTTGTGAATTTAAGGTCATGGTACACAGGCTGGATCAGAATGTGCCAGAGCTGAAAAAGCTCAAAAAATCGGCAACAGTGAAGATTTCCTTGAATGTGAACTGACAAAATATTTTAAATTTAAGGCTGGAAGCATCAAGAGCATAAAAATGCAAATCTTAAAGACTACGGGCCCAATACTCAAAGGCATTTACGTGCCACTTAGAGGCATATTCAGAGGCATGAACATCGTTAGTGCCGTTGAATATCCCCGAGTAACACTGCTACACGCCCCGATGCTAATCATGTAACAATCAGGGAATGTCATGGGTGTTCTGGGACGGAGCAGAGGCAACACTTGTCGCTAACCGGGCAGCAATGAAATTACACCGCTGCCCAGTTAGCGATCCGTGGGTAAAGATAGGCACAGCAAAATCTGGCCTATCTCGCTCAACACGTCCCCTGCCCAACCCATGTTTCAGGCCAGACTCTGGACCTTATCCTCACGCTCGACCCTTCTCCCTACTTTCCTTCCCGTATCCACCCTCATCCCGTTCCCTGGTCTGATCACCTTTGTCTCCTTTTTTCCTTTCCTTTTCCGTCACCCAGGACAGGGAACTCCCCTTCCTCTGTCCCCTCAGCTCCATCTCTTAAGCGACACATTACCCCGCACACTTTACAATCCTTCCCCCCGGCCAGTTCCCTCTTCCCCTCCGAATTCTCTTCTCTTTCGGTTGACCAGCAAGCGGACGCCTGGTCCTCCACTCTTTCCACTGCCCTTGATACTTTAGCCCCCCTTTGCTCTGTCTCTTTCCGCTCTTCTTCACGTCACCATTGGGTACCACCCAAGGCTTTATCTTCAGCGCACTCACCTTCGTCGCACAGAGTGTCTCTGGCGGAAACACCGGTCAGCAGCCTCCTTTTCGGCTTTCCGCCAAACACACCTCTCCTATCATTCTATGATAACTTCAGCCAAACATTCATACTACTCCCATCTCATAGCCACTTCCTCTAACTCTTCTCGTCGTTTGTTCCATATTCTTAGATCTCTATCTTCTACCTCCACCTCTTTTTGTCCCTCTAACCCTTCCCATCCTCCCCCTAGTACCTCTGCCCTCGCCTCCTTTTTCTCTAATAAAGTCCTTACCCTCCGCTCTTCCTTCCCTACCTGTCCTCCTCCCCTATCTCCCCTTCCTGACTCCCCCATTTCCTCTGGGGTCCCCTCCCTGCCTCTCTCCCACACCTTTCCACACGTATGGCGCTCCTTTGCACCCATTACCTTGCCTGAGTTAACTAGAGCGATCTCGTCTGCTCATCAGACCACTTGCCCTCTTGACCCCGTGCCCTCATCTTGGTTACTCAACTCAGATCTTGAACTGACCCCCTACATTCTCTCCATTATCAATTCCAGCCTCACCTCTGGTCATTTCCCATCCAGTTGGAAACACGCCATTGTCCGCCCTCTCTTGAAGAAACCTTCCCTCGATCCTGTTTCCCTCGCCAACTGGCGACCGGTCACTAACCTTCCTTTCCTTTCAAAAATCCTCGAAAAGCTTGTCTTCGCCCAACTCACGACTCACTTGGACTCCACCTTTGCACTCCACCCACGGCAGTTGGGCTTCCGTCCCGGACACAGCACGGAGACCATCCTTGTTGCTTTGCTCTCTGAACTCCACCACGCTCACGATCAGGGTGACTTTTCTCTTGTGGTATCTCTGGATCTTTCCTCCACCTTTGATATGGTTGAATCACCGCACTCTTCTTACCCATCTGTCTGACTTCGGTGTTCATGGTACTGTCCTACAGTGGTTCTGTTCCTTTCTGTCTTCCCGCACTTTCTCTGTTCACTCTGGTTCCTCCGCTTCTCATCCCTCCCCCTTGATCTGTGGGGTTCCCCAGGGTTCTATTCTCGCCCCCCTGCTTTTCAACATATTTCTTGCCCTGCTCATTCAGCAGTTTGGTATCTCTGCTTATATATATGCCGACGATATTATCTTGGTCCACCATACATCGTCCTCCTCCCTTGAGCTTGCCCCACTCAACCTCTGTCTGGCTTCTATCGCCTCTTGGTTTGATCTCAACTTTCTTCACGCCAGTCCCGCCAAATCTTCTGCAATTTGGTTTTCTTTTGGACTTCCTCCCCCTGCTTTGGCCCCTTCTATGTCCTCCCGTCCTATCCCCTTGGTATCAACTCTTCGTTACCTGGGTGTCACTTTGGACTCTTCTCTTTCCTTCCACCAACACATCTCCTCTGTCATACGTACTTCCTTCCTCCACCTCGGTCAGATAAGGGCTGTTCGCTCATTTCTTCCCCCTTCGTTGGTTGTCACTCTGGTTATGTCACTGGTGATCACATGTCTGGATTACTGTAACGCTATCTATGCCGGCTTCCCCTCCTCCCAGCTTCGCCGTCTTCAATTAATCCAAAATACTGCAGCCCATCTCATCACCTACTCTCCTTCCTGTGCTCACGTCACTCCCTGCCTTTTCGCCCTTCACTGGCTTCCGGTGAAGTTCAGATTCATGTACAAATTACTCATCACGCACAGAGCCCTTCATTCTGGTACCCCCCAGTACTTGGCAGACATCATTCATCTCCAACCCTCCCCACGCCTTCTTCGTTTAGCGCACGGTAACCACCTCTTCCTCCCCTCCCCTTCTCAGGCTCGTCTGGAACTCACTCGTCATTCCGCTTTCTTCTTTCTTGGCCCTGCTTTGTGGAATTTGCTACCTCTTTCTCTCCATCTTGAACTGTCCCACCCCCGCTTTAGAGCTCTTCTCAAAACCCATCTTTTCTGTAAAGCCTTTGATCTCTCCCCTCCCGCCGGTGACGCTCTGCCCCCCAGCCGCGCCCCCCACTCTTCATAGCACCCCCTCAGTCTCCTTACTCGCCCCCTCCCTTGTGTTTCTCCCGTCTACCGTTGTCCTTTCCACTTTTGGACCACCTTTGTTTTCTATCTTTTATCTGTCCCTCTCTGTCCTGTTATTATTGGTGTTCTTTTCTGACTTTGTTTTTTCTGTAGCCATTGCCTTTTTGTATTGTACACCACCCTGACACCTCAGCTTGAGCGGTTTATCAAATCCTGCGAATAAAGATAAAGATAAAGATCTTTACCCATGGGAGTTAACTGAGCAGCAGTGCAATATTGCCACTGTCCAGTCAGTTTCTGCGGCGTCTGCGGCTGTGTGATGATCCCGGATATTCAATGCCGGGGCTGCATATGACCCTGGCATTGAATATCCATGTTTAATGTTCAGCGCCGGCAGCTACTCGCTGTAATCGCCCTACTGCTGGCACTGAATATCAGGCCCTACTCTTATTCCAGTAGCCCCCACCAACACCCTACATTTGTCTCCACACAGGAAGCAAAAAGTCAGAACATACAGCAAATCTGCCATTCAAAAATGCACTTAACTTCCAAAACTCACAAGGAGCCTACCCAGATAAGGGCAGCACAGTAAATATTGCCCTGAGCTCTAGAAAATCCATACACCTACTAGGTAAACAGAACAAGTCAGATTCCTACTCCATGCTAACAGAACATCTGGCCTCAGTCATACACTTAGAACATCGATATTCTCTCACCAAGTAGCGTAAGGGATGACAAACTAAAAACAGAAACATGTAGACAAAAATTTAACTGAAGCCCCAAGAAGCCAGACTCTGCATGCAAGGTAACACCTGAGAAATAGAAGCACTGATGTTTTTCCCCTGTACCATTCAAAATATAAAGGGCCATGCTTATTAAACATTAGGACGGGCTATCTGCCATGGTGCCCTAGGGGATAATGGATGCTGCAGCAGATAGTGCATGCTAGTGTTTAGTAAACTCAACATACAAAGAAAGTCCAACTCCGGTTTTATCTCAGTAAAGCACCATAAATCCTCTTCAGTACCAGACATACTGTGGAATAATGCAAAAACCTTACAACAGTTGCTCAGGATGGAGCAAATCGAGCATTCTGTAACAGCACCAACAAGGTGCCACCTATGGAAAAAGGCAACACTGTAAATATTGCAATGGCCCTATAACATCAATGCGATCCACTGGGAAAATTGAAGAAGGCTGATTACTGCAGATCCCTACATAGATACAGTACTTAATGCTAACAATGATACCTGGCCTCAACCGCACATGCTAGACCAGTGCTTCCTGCACTCTTTTGCAGTGTTGAAAATGTACCCCAGATGGTAAACAAAGCTAATTATTACTAAACAGCATAATAAGCAGAACATTCACTGTGTCTTTTAAATATTCAGTAACATATAAATATGGAAATATTTATTTTTTTAAAGTAATTATCTGATGTACTCATCATGTTTGATGCAGGGCCGGCCCATCCATTGTGCGAGAATGTTGTTCGCACGGAGCCCCACACCAACAATATCCCATACATGCTGTTGGGCTCCCAGCAGGCCCTGGCGTACCGCGCTACAGCTGCTCCCGGCAGGCCCCAGCTCACCTTTCTACAGCTCCAAAGTGAAGAGCACCATTTTTCTTTACTTCGGCAACTCTGTTCTAATATAGGCCGCTGGTGCGCCGGAGGTCAAAGGACATTTCCTGTATCCTGGCACTCAGCGTGCCAGCGGCCTACATTAGAACACAGCTGCTGAAGTGAAGAAAGACGGAGCTCTTCACTTCGGCGCTGTAGAGAGGTGAGCTGGGACCTGCCGGGAGCCTTCTAAACCCAGTCAGACAGCTGCAGGGATCTTTGGTGAGGGGGGGGGGGGGAGATAGGACTGGAAATAGCTGATAGGGGGGCTAGGGCTGGAAATGGGCCGAGGGAGGGTTCTTGGACTGGAAATGGGCTGACGGGGGTGGGATAAGATTGGAAATGTGCTGATGGGGGGCTTGAAATGGGCTGATGGGGGGGCTAGGATAGGACTGGAAATAGCTATGGGGGCTAGGATTGGAAATGGGCTGATGGGGGGAGCTTGGACTGGCAATGGGCTGATAGGGGACTTGGATTGGAAATGGGCTGGGGGGCTAGGATAGGACTGGAAATGACTGATGGGCTAGGATTGCAAATGGGCTGATGGGGGGGGGGGCTTGGACTGGAAATGGCTGATGTAGGAGCTAAGACTGGAAATGGGCTGATGTGGGGGGGCTAGGATAGGACTGGAAATGACTGATGGGGGGCTAGGATTGGAAATGGGCTGTGGGGGCTTGGACTGGAAATGGCTGATGTAGGAGCAAGGACTGGAAATGGGCTGATGGGAGGGCTAGGATAGGACTAGAAATGGCTGATGAGGGGGTAGGATTGGAAATGGGCTGATGGGAGGCTTGGACTGGAAATGGCTGATGGGGAGCTAGGATAAGACTGGAAATGGCTGGCGGGGAGTTAGGAGTGGAAATGGGGTGATGGGGGCTAGGATTGGAAATGGGCTGATGGGGGCTAGGATAGGACTAGAAATGGCTGATGGTGGGCTAGAATTGGAAATGGGCTGATGGGGGCTAGGATTGGAAATGGACTGATGGGGGCTAAGATGGGACTGGAAATGGCTGATTGGGGAGCTATGACTGGAAATGGGCTGATGGGTGGCTAGGATAGGACTAGAAATGGCTGATGGTGGACTAGGACTGGAAATGGGCTGATGCAGGGGTATGTGAGAATGGGACTAGAAGGGAGCAGATGCTGGGTGGGCTGGAACTAGAAGGGAGCTGATGTTGGGGGAGGACTAGATTGGGATGGGGCTGGGCGAGTGAGGATGGAGAGGGGAAAAGATATTTTGTGTGGGAGGGAAGAAAAATCTGCGATTGGCAGGGTATTGGGAGAGTAAGTGGGGAGTGAGAATGGAGGGGGTGAAATTTGAGTGGATTAAAAAGGAATAATGAAAGAAATGGAGGAACGAGCAAAAGGGGAAAGATCAGTATGTTAAAGCAGATGTAGAGAGGGAATGGAAAAAAAACTAGAAGAGAGAAGAAAAGACAAACGGACAGCAGACAATGGAGAGTTAGCAGAAGACACGAAGAAACCAGAACTGCCTGGAGCAATTGCAACTGAAAAATAAAATGCACAAAGAACAAAAGGTACTAAAATGCTTTTTTATTTTGAATTTATTAACTTGAATATGTCAGCTCTAGGAAATGTGCATCATTAACGTTTTTGTGTTTTGTTTAGTACAAGAAGAAATTATTTTAGTTTTATTTCTCCAGCGTTGTTGTACATTCCAAGTTTGACTTTTGGGGTTCCCAGTTTAATTATTGTCTTCAGATTTCTAAATTGTGATCCCTTGTATTTGTTTGGTGACGGTCTATGTTCTGCCTATGTAACCGAGCTGAGGTATTCTGTTTATGTAGTTTCTATTTGACAGTGCCACTTGTTCTCTTTCCCCAGTAGGAGATATATTAGCATTCTCTGAGATGTATTGGTTTAATATTTGCAGTGTTGCCTTTTGATAGGTAGGGTCTGGTGCTTTATGAGTCCTGGTAGTACAGTTATGATATGGCAGGTTTGCTATAGGTTCTAAATGGGCAGTGTTTGTAGTAGTTCCTAATGTGCCTGGCGGTTGGCACTGGAGTATATGTTGAAATCTGGTAGTCTTCCTTTATCCATACACTTATTAAGAGACATGTTTACTAAAAGTTAGTGCATGTTAACATTATGCAAATATGTATGCAAATGAGGCCCCTATGCAAATGAGGCTCCACAATGAGTCTCCACATATGGCCCTGCACCCCCCTTGGGCCACCCCTGCTTTGATGCACACAGGATTGCAAACACATATAGATTCAACTTCACCAACTATTTCTGCAGCAAAGCCACTGAGCTTTTTTAGATGGAGAATAAGGAATGGGGGGGAGGGGGAAGCGAAAGGGTACTTATAAGTTTAGAATTGATGCTTCTGTATACAAGTGTGTGTGACCAAGTGGATTTAGGCGGAGGGGAGGGATGTTTACAAGTGTGTAGTTGGGATCTGTGTGGGTGGATGGGGTGGGTGGCTGATAGACTGGGTGGTTGAGTTATTAAGTATGGTACATTACAGTAGGTAGGCAGGGAAATCTACAAGTACATAGTTGAGATATATATGTGTATGAGTGAGTGGGGGTGGATGTGTGACTGAGTGGTTTGATTTGGGTGAATGGGCAGTGGGTGACTATGTCTCTGCAGGAATAGTGAGGAGCTGGGTGAAGTGTGCAGATCACCTCTTTCTCTCCCCCTTCTTTCTACTCTTTCCTTCTGTCTGCTCTCATGCCACCTGCCTTTCCATCCAGCCTATGCATCTACAGTACCTTCTTTTCTCTTTCTTCATGTCCTGTCAGACTCATCCCTTCCCTCTCTCCTCCCCCAGGCTCACCTCCTCTCTTTCTTACCCTCGCACCATAGGCTCACTCATCCTCAGATTCATTCATCCACTCACCCTTGACTTATCACCTCATACAGCCCACAGGTTCACTCCCTCAGATTCATCCCCTCATTCTCAAGCTTTTCAAGCCCATTCTGTGTCAATCTGAATCTCTCCTCTCTACCTCCCCGGTTCACGTCTCCAGACTTATTCCCCCTCTCTCAACCACACTCAGCCCTCAGGATTACCTCCCCTGAGTTTGACCATTCTTCATCCCCCCCCCCCAGCTCATTCCTTTTATTTTCCCCCCAGATTCACTCATTCATCCACTCTTTCCACCCCACTCCAGTTCATCCTTTTTCTCTCACTGCCCCCCTCCCCCCCAGCCTCAATTCTGCCAGACTCATTCACCCCAGGTTCACACATCAGTTCTCTTCCTCATCTATTCTCCCTCCCTCTCCCCAGATACAATCATTCATCCAGTCTGCTCCCCCCGCCCTTCCTTCTAGACTAACCTCCAAGGCTGATACTCTCATTCTTCCTTAATTCATTACTCCCTATCTCTATCTCTATCACACAGAAATGTACACACAGAGAGGGCTAGATGTACTTAAGCACATTTCCCAGTGAGACAAAGGGCCTGATTAGCTGGGGCTTCTCTCCTGCTCTGTGCCTAGTGGGGCCCACAGAGCAGTGAGAAAGAGGAGCAGCAGCTTAGGGATTGGCTTGGTCACACAGTACCTCCCATGTCATGATGCCACATATTTGTCAGCAGAAGATTACCATACTGGGAGGGTGGTGGATGGCTGCAATAACCTAAATAACCTTGGAAGAGATCCAGTGGGACCTTCTTCTCTCCATGTATCGCCCGATAGCTCTGCCATTCCCAGCCCTCTGACAAGGGCTGTACCAAGGGCCGCGCGAGTGGTGAAGCTGCACAGGACGTAAGTACAGAAAGGGCACTGATACCATTGCTGGGCTCCCAGGAAGCTCCAAAAGAGTGAGTTACTGCACGCGGCTGTGGCGGAGGCGGGGTACCAGATCCGTTAGTCACACAGGGCGCATTTCTAGCTTGGTACAGTCCTGCCTCTGACATGTACTTAAGTAACAAAGAAGTTAAACTTTATCCTAAATTATAGCAGATGAAATAATTCACTCATGAGTCACTGTGAAATTTGTGCTACTGTGGTATAAATGGAAATAGCATTCTATTGAAGCTTTATATCACCAGCAGTGAAAATATTGCCAGCATAGACATGTATTAGACCTGTTTAATGTGCCTTTTGCAGGAAAGCACCGTTACCTTAGCAACCATCACATTAAATGATACTAAGGCTTTTTTCTCTCCTTCAAAACCATTTTAGACAATGTCACTGACGTGCTGTTTATTTATTTATTTAGTATTTCGCTGACGCCTTTCCAGTAATTGTTCAAGCATCTCTTTACAATAATTCAAATGAAAAATACGCATGAGGCATACATCATTAACACAATTCTCTTTTGTTTTGTGCCACCATTGTGCTGCTGTTTCAGGCAAGCAGTAAAATGGCGGCTACACTGGGGCGAACATCAACCCCAGCAGCATATAAGGCACTGAGCTCTGATCTACACTATGGGAAAAGAAACGAAAAGATCACACATGTATTTCATGAAATATGCATCATTGCTTGCCTCACCTTCCTTTTCTTTGAGAACATCTAAATCATTCTCAAATGTTTGCTAAATGCTTTTTGACTCATATGTTCATTTGGTCCCTTTGTAATTAGCAAAGAGCAGGGCCAGTTGGGGGGAAGGGGGGGGGGAAGCAAGCAGGATAATTGCCTAGGGCCCCATCACCACTAAAGGCCCCCTTGGCAAAATTTAATAATATCACAGAGGGAGAGTTTCAGGGTGCCTAGCATCAGCTTGGCTCACTTCTTGGTAGCTGGAGTGGAGGAGTAGCAACCTGGAACCAGAAAGACCAGGATTCAAATTCCACTGATGCTCCTTGTGACGTTGGGCAAGCCATTTAACCCTCCATTGCCTCAGGTACAAACTTAGGGGTATGTTTACTAAACCGCAGTAAAGTTACCAGCGGTAAGGGCAGCGTTAAGGTACCTGAAGCCATATAAGGCAGTGGGCAAGTAGGGGGTGTTCTGGCATAAAGGGAGCAATGGGCCGTTTAGCGCATGTTAACGGGACATTGCACGTTAAGGTGACAAGCAGGGCGCGTTAAGTCAAGGTGCCCTAAGGGCTGTAAGGTGCCTTAAGTTAAGGTGCCTTAAGTTAGGATGCCTTAAAGCCCTTAGGGCACCTTGAATTAAGGCACCTTAGGTTAAGGTTATAAAAATACACTTTTTCCTTTTTGTTTTCGTATGTATTGTTATCCCAAGAATGTGTAAGTGTAACCACACCTCGTGTTGTGTTCTTTATTAATAAACAGATGAAACATAAATTTAAATGAGTTTGTATGGCATACCAAACTAACCATGATATTGGCCCTCTTTATCTTCTAATTTTACACCTGTGAGCCTAAAGGTTTTTTCCCTCCGTAAAAATTTTGCAAAATTGTTTTCTAGGGTTATCCGTGTTCTATGCAATGATTCAACTCAAACTTTGAACGAAATGAATACTTATTTGAAGGTCCATTGGCATCTCAGAACTTTATGAAACCCCCCTGTCTGTGTGGTCCTCGCAGCTGCTTCTAGTAGCTTGGCAGACAGGGGGTGACACTGATCCAATCAGCCTATTTACAATCTTGTACTCATGGATTTCTTTTTATCAGGGTTTGTTTAGTGGGGACTGACATACACCAGGATGCCCTTGGCACTTCACACTCTCACATCTCTCCCTTCTCAAATAAATGAGTCTAGGCCAGAAATTGTGTTCTGAACCAAGGGTTTACTTAAACATTAGGATCACTAAACAGCAACAACAATAACAATTGGCAGAAAAAAATAAATAAGAACTATGCTACAAACAGTTAACTCTTCTTCTTAGTCAAAAGTAGTTAAAAGTAGATTATTCCTTTCTCCTGTTACCACATTCTCTTAAATTACTCTTTATCTTAAGTTAAACATTTACTCCGTTCTTCACCACTCCTGTACCTCTACTACTTAGTCTGGTTTCTTTACCACATTTGCACCTTTGTTGCTTAGTTTGATTTCCCTGAATGGGAATCCCTTTCTCCTATTTCTGGTACTCTTTCCCAGTATACCTGAAGCTGGTGGTGATGCACACACAGGTCACCCATACTGCACTGGGCTCAATCTTAGAGCTGGTGTCACTGGTGTATAATGAGTGCTTGGGTTCCTTTTCTCCTTGAGAGCTGGTGGCTTCTTGAGAACAGGACCCAAAAATTGCTCTGCAGGGCTCCTAGCTCTGATGAACTAAGAAGCTTAGTTGCTGGTACAGGTCTTGGAACCTCTCTCATGGGCATGAGCTACTTTTCTTCTGAGTCAATGGGTTGCAAGTAGGGTTTGCATAGATATCAATCCTTGATCATCCAGAAGTCCAACCAGCTCTCTCACTGGCTTTTTGCTTCAGATGTACTCGATAAAGGTCTTAGTGTTTTTAACTCTACAGCAAACTTTTCAAAGTCTTTAGGCCCGATTCTGGGATGTGGGTTGCAGGACATCAGGAAAGGGAGAGTCGGTGGGGGGAAAGGGGGGGCAGGAGAGAGCGGGATCTGGATGGAGCGGGGGCGGGCCAGCCCGGCAGGACATACAGGTCTGATTCAGGTCATGGCCCTGTACGTCCTGCCGGGTCAAAGGGAATGTGCTGCTTATTCCACTTCAAAGATGAAATAAGCAGCAAAAATCCAGCAATCAGGCACAGGAAGCCCCGGGGCCGGGGCCAGGGCTGAGTGCAGGGAGGTCCCCGCCACCCATTCCAGGCCATGGCAGGCCAGCTGTGGGTCGGGTGACGGGGATAAGAGAGGGTCGTGGCAGGGCAGCTAAGGGAGCCTGCAGGGAAGACATCCCCGCAGGTAGGCAAGAGCGCTCTGGGCCATCCATGGCCCAGAATCAGGACCAAACGGGCCCGTCTTGCTCGGGACCATCCGGATGGCTCGGATGTGCCCCTATGTGAATCGGGCTCCATGTTGGCTTGTCTTAATGCTTTTTTATATCTAACATGCCAGTGCTTGAGCTCACCCCTATTTTCTTCATTAGGGCCTGTTTTCCATTTTTTGAAAGATTTCCTTTTGACTTTTAGCACCTCTTCCACATTACCACTAAACCACTGTGGCTACTGTTTAGCCTTCTTTCGATATTTCTATTTTATGAATATATTTTAACTGTGCTTCCAAAACGGTCTTTTTAAATAATGTCCATGCCTCATGCAAACTTCTGATCCTGACAACTGTTCCTTTTAGTTTTTTCCAACTAATTTCTTTATCTTACCAAAGTCTTTCTTTTTAAAATTAAGTGCTACAGTAGTAGGGAATTTGTTAGCGCCTTCCTTCCAGTGATAACAAATTACATTGTGATCACTATTGTCTAGTGGCCTCACCAGCATTGCCCCTTGCATCAGGTCCTTTGTACCAGTAAAGATTAGGTCTAAAGTACTTTCCCTTCTGATCAGTTCCTGGATCAACTGCTTCATTTATGTCATCTAGAAACTTTGGGGTGTGTTTACTAAATCGTCTTAATGTTACCGGCGCTAGTTGCAGCGTTAATGTGAAGAATGCCATATAAGGTAGTTGTCGGTCCGGTGGCAAGGTAGCAAGAATCTGTATCACGTGATAGTGGGCGCTGTGGCACGTTAACACGTGTTAACCCTAAATTCATGCCAGCGCAGTGTTAGAAGCTATAACGATGTAACCCACTGGTTACTGCAATGACTGTGGGGGCAGAGGTCATGGGTTTGATCCTGCAGTGGTGTTATGTAAGAAGGCTGTCTGAGGCATTCCCATTTTTAATTTAAATCAGTGCTGTCTGAGGCATTTCCTTTTTAAATTTAAATCAGTGCTGCCAGCAAAAACACCCTCACACTGCCGTAACCTAAGGTGCCGCATAAGGTGCCCTACAAGGCCCTCCATAGGGCAAATTATAAAGTGCCCTGTCCGCCAAGGCACCTTATAATGTGCCCTATAGAATGCTTTATAGGGCGCCTTATGAGGCACCTTAGGCTACAGCACTGTGAGGGTGTTTTTGCTGGCAGCACTGATTTAAATTAAAAGGAAATGCCTCAGAGAGCCTTATTAAATAACACCACTGTGGGATCATCCCATGACCCCTGCCTCCACAGTCATTGAAGTAACCAGTGGGCTACATCACTATAACATCTAACACACTGCTGGCTGGCTACAGAAAGACTGCAGGTCACCACACAAACTGTCTGCTGTGGATACCAGGATAGGGTAAACCCACCTGTACCCATGATGCACTGCACATGCAGATCAGCAGCCTATATCTGATCACAAGATGGGGTATGCGCCTCTATAGCACCCCGGCCTGGTAGGGGGAACTGACCGGGTGTGTTACTGGCACAGAGTAGCTACAGACCATGATAGTTTGCAGTTCCTGTGCTCACCCTGAGGGTGAGGTGGGCTGCCCAGGACTAGGTCCAGAGCCCCTGGCTTGGCTGAGGAAGGATGTGTTGCAGGTCCCCATCAGTGCCTGTGTGTGATGCGTAGTCCTTGCAGATGCACCTAGGATACACCTGTGTCCATCTGTATTTCCCAGTCATATCTAGCCCTTGTGGACTATGAAGCACCCAGAATAGAATAGTGCATATCCTGTGTGGTTGCCATGGTCATATGTTATAAGAGAAGGGTGGTGTTTGGACCAAAAAATGGATTATGTAGCACAGGGGTGTCCAATCCTATCCTGGAGGGATGCAATCCTGGCAGGTTTTTGGGATAGCTCTAATGAATAGGCACGAGATATATATGCATTAGAGATATCCTGCCAACCTGACTGGTGTGTGGCCCTCCAGGACTGGATTTCGGGACCCCTGCCTTACACCTCTGTCATTTAAGATTGTGAGTGGGCAAGGTGCAGACGTCCTAGACATCAAAAATGGTAGATAGAGTTTGTCACATTCCTCCTCACTTCTCACCACCACCAAAATGTTGTCTATTAGGGCTATCCCAAAAACCTGCCAGGGTTGCGGTCCTCCAGGACAGGGTTGGACACCCCTGATGTAGCACCACCCAACCCGCCCTCTGTGGGTCAGGATCTCCCATCAACAGATCCACATTCTACATCTCTGCAATGGTGACAGTAGAGGGGACCATCTGGGGAATAGGCACCCTACAGGGCAGTCAATGCAAACCTGTATGTATCACATAGGGCACTGGCAGACAGGCCTGGGAAAGCTCAGCTGCCCCCAACCACTATCTGACATTCACCAGCAGAGGGCACAGTTAGTCTCCACCCACTGCACCCTGCAAGGTGTTCCAGCCATACACATACTAACTGCAGACAGTCTGCTAGCTAGTACATAGTGCATGCTCCTGGAGAAACTGTGTGCAACAAAAAATGAGATCTGAGCGCACACACACCAAACAGGTATGTCAGTGATCAGGCCCCAGAAAAGGGAACTCATAGATATCATATGAGAGAAATATTGTATAGCACTATGGGGGAACCTAGCCATGCCATGGTCACTGCTCAGTCAGGAATAAGCAAGTAGAGTGTTTCGTTGTACCGGTTTTCTAAAAAGAGTAGTTGACACAAAGCGGTCTTGCAAGGATACCAAAATATCCAAAGAACGCTTTGTGTCAACTAGTCATTTTAGAAAACCGGTACAATGAAACATTCTACTTGCTTATTCCAGCTTTCATCCTATGTCCCTGAAAAAGGGATTATCTTTTGGTCAATTTTTGCGACGTAGGAGGATCTGTTCTTCTATGGCAGATTTTAAGCTTCATGCTTTGGATTTAACTTGGCGTTTGCAAGAACGTGAATACCCTAATTATGTAAGCTGTAAGGCATTTAAGCGGGCACTAAATAACCATAGGGAGTGGTTACTTTCATCTCATAGACAAGAGGAGCAATCTGATAAAATAGTTGGGGTTCTACCTTTTAATAGCTGTGCTCAGGCGGTGAAAGCTATCTTGTACAGACACTGGCGGGTGCTTTCAGTTCATTCCTGTTTTCAAAAAAGATTATGTGTGGCGTTTACATGGGGGAAAAATTTGCGAGATAGATTGGTTCATGCAGTATTGTCACCCCCGCTTTCAAATGGCCGAACTGGCCATTCCCCCTGTGGTAATTGCTCATATTGTTTTGGCTCTCTGGTAGGTACTACATGGACTGATCCATTGACTAACAAGACTTGGACATTTCACTATACCACTACGCGTGAATCATCCTATGTTGTCTATCTTATTTGTTGCCCCTGTGGCTTGGCTTATGTTAGCCGCACTATTTGCCCCCTTAAGGAACATTTGGCTGAACATGCTTCACACATTCGTACTGGGGTTCTTTCGGCACCAATGGTTCAGCATGTTTTATCTCATGATTACACCTTTGAACAACTTACCTGGAGAGCGATTGACTGGATGCCCCCTCAGAAATTGGGGGGTGATCGGACCCAAAAACTTCAATACATTGCACAACGGTGGATTTTTCGTCTAAATACTTTGGTTCCGAGAGGTTTAAATCTGGAATTGGATTGGCACAGCTTGCTGTGAGACTTCCTCTGGGGAGGCGGGAGTTTGGGAGTACTCTCGACCTTGGATTTGAGCTGCAGCAATCATGTGACTATTATTACGTCAGCTATAGGCATTTAAAAGGGTGTTTCCCCTTTTTCCAGTTTTCTGGCGTTTTTTTGTTGGGTGATGATAAACGAACCTGAAGCAGGGTGTTGAAAAGTGAAGAACCCAAAATACAGGACTGTGTCGTACATAGATCACCTGTTCCAGCATTTTTCGCCAAAGTTGCAGATAAGTAAAAAACATTCTGACTGATTTTAATTTTGGCAGTTATGTGTTTCTTACTGCTTTTGATTAAAAAGAACCCTTCTCCTCTTTACCGCAGCTTTCACTGTTGGTAGCTTCGGTGTGAGGATTTTAGGTCCGACAAAAAATTTTTGGTTTCATGGGGAGCACTACCTATTTTGAGGTTCACTTTCTGGTTTCTTTTATCCATGTCAGCCAACAGCATGCAGAACCCAATATAAGTACAAACGCAAGTTTTCAAGCAAATTACCATGCTAAACTTTGCACTGATGTTGTCCCCTCGAATGGTGATGTCTGCAATCAAGTTGCCAACCTCAGAGAACAACCCAATACTACCATTTCATGGTCTCTTCATTCTGTTCTGGTGAATGGTAGTTTTCTGCCACCAGTGTGCTCCTCCTATCACACATGGAATTTCTATCCATAAAGAGTCCACATTGCATTTTGTTTCCTGAAAATATTTTATCCTGTTTATATCAGCCTTTACATATAGTGCCATCCCTCCACCAATTTGATTTACCTTGTTATTTTGATATAATTTGTATCCCAGTGTCCCACTGGTTATGCTCCTTCCACGAGGGCTCTATTACATCTAGGGCTTCATTTACTGTCCTCCATTCTAGCTCTCCCATCGTATTCTTTAGACGTCTGGCATCCACATGCAGACAATTTTAAAAAATTGTTTGTATTTGTATTTACAACCTGAGTAGCTGTTGATGGAAGTAATTTGTAGTCATTTATCTCTGTCTGTTCTTTATTTAAATACTTATGGGTACAGCTTTTATCATAACCTTTCTATTAGGATATTCTAACTTCTGCATTTTACTAGTATCTTTTGAAGATATATGGGTCCATACTGAGCCCGTAGTGGTCAGTGTTTTTGTTTTTTGTTTTTTAATTCTGGCTCCACAGGTAAAAAAAAAAATCAACATAGTCAGTGGCAGTATACGGATAGTTGCTGCCCCTGAATATAGTAGCAATATTCAGCCACTGTCTAGAAAGCTTATCCGAATAGCACTTAGGACAGCTTTTTTGCTTTCGTAAGTTATCTAGTACTGAAAATCACCATTATCTGGATAACTGAAGTTACCGCCCTGGTTTTGCCCCTGGTCTGCTCTGGCACTATCCTGATAGTGCTGAATCAGTCTGTGGAGATACTTAGCAGCAGTATCTTGATAGTGCTGCTAAATATCTCTCTCAGTTGGACTTATCCAGTTAACAGGTGCTGCTAACCAGATACGTCCTTTTAGATATTTACACCATAGAGTTCAACATTCTTAGAAACATAAAAATATGATGGCGGAAAAAGACCACATGGCCTATCTAGTCTGCTCTTCCATATCAAGTACTAAAGTCCCCTCTTTTCCTCTAGAGATCTTCTGTGTTTGCCCCATGCTATTTTGAATTCAGATACTGTTCTCGTCTCTATAACCTCCACTGGTAGACTATTACATGCATCTACCACTTTTTCTGTAAAGAAATATTTCCATATATTACTCATGAGTCTATCGCTTTTCACCCTCATCCTATGTCCCCTCGTAGCAGAGCTTGCTTTCAATCGAAAGAGGTTCTCCTCTTGTGCATTGTGCCACAGGGGTATTTAAACGTCTCTATCATATTTCCTCTATCCCGCCTTTTTTTTAATGTATACATATTGAGATCTTTAAATCTGTCCTTATATGCTTTATAATGAAGACCACTAACCATTTTAATAGCCACCCTCTGCATGGACTCCAATCTGTTTATATCCTTTTGAAGGTGCGATCTCCAGAACTGCACACAATACTCCAAATGAGGTCGCACCAAAGACTTATACAGAGGCACTATCACCTTCTTTTTTCTGCTGACCATTCCTTTCCTTATGCACCCAAACATCCTTCTGGCTTTCATCGACACCTTTTCCACCTGTCTAACCACCTTAAGATCATCAGGAACAATCACTCCCCAAGTCCCACTCTTCATTTATTTATTTATTTTATTTTTCTATATCACCCCTTCCAAAGATTAGGGGTGGTTTACAGATAACAGAACATTTTACATAGAACAAGTTTAACTTTTTACATAGTAACTTTTTGGGAGTAACAAAACAGTTTAGGATGTACATTTGGCTACAAACTTAGCCTGTTACAGGACGATAATAAACTATGTACAAAATTTCAGGTGAGAAGAATTACATTGAGTTTGAGATTGTTGTAGGTGGGTGTCGTTCAGGAGTGTGTTTGGTCAGTGTTTGTGAGTACATGTCTATATTTGGGTTCAAATCTGAGTTTCTGTAATGAGTAGGAAAGAGGTATGTTTTGAGGTCTCTCCTAAATGTCTGGAGGTCTTTGTGCGAAGTTTGAGAGGTAGCGAGTTCTAGAGGTTGGGGGCAGTATATGTGAAGGCTCTGGAGCTTGTAGTCTGTTTTGTCTTGCGGATAGAATGGGGGATTACAAGGGAGTTGCTAGCATTTTGTCTGTGAGCTCTAGTGTCTGGTTGGGTGTGGAGGAGAGTTGATAGAAAAGACGGGGAAATGTTATTGATTAATTTAAATGTTACAATTAGTAACTTATATTTTATTCGGCTTAGAACTGGGAGCCAATAAAAATTATATAGGATGGGTTTTACATGATCGGTGAGGTGGGCCTTGGAAATTATTCTGGCAGTGATGTTTTGAGCTCTCTGAAGTATGTTTGTGTTTTTGAATGGCAGACCCTGTAATAGACTATTACAGTAGTCAAAATGTGGTGTGATGAGGGCCTGAACTACTAGCAGACGTCTTAAATATTGGATAGTTTTTAACTTAAAAAAGATAGTTCTTGCTGTTTGTTTTATATGGGGGAGCATGCTGAGAGATTGATCCAGTATTATGCCAAGGTATTTCACCTCTTGTTTGACAGGAAGTAATCGCAATGGATTGAAGGGGTGTATGGTTTTGATATCTCAATGTATAGGGCTTCTAATTTTGTAGTTAACATTAAGGTTGTTGTCTTTTAGCCATGATTCCATTTCATTAATGCAGTCTGATAGCTTGTGATAGGTAGGATCGTTTATGTCTATAGGGAGGGACAACATAATGTCGTCAGCATAGATGTAATATCCAATATCAAATTTTCTGAAAATGTTGGTTATTGGTTGCAGGTATAGGTTGAAAAGGAGGGCAGAGAGAGCTGAACCTTAAGGTATTCCTTGGTCTTGGGGGAATGACTGTAATGTGTTTTGGCCTATTTGTACGTGAAGTTTGCGGATTGAGATATATGGTTTGAACCAATATAAGACTGTGCCTCCTAGTCCTATTTGTGCTAATCTTGAAATGAGAATATTGTGGTTGATGTTGTCAAATGCTGAAGCTATGTCAATGAAAAGAAGAATGAATGCATGGTTAGGATTATCTATGCCTCTGATGAGGTGATCCATTAATCTTATCAGCAAGGTTTCTACAAGGTTTCAACAAGAAATAAAATACCTGGGAATAACCCTTGACAGAGAGCTCAACCTTCATTCCCACATCGCGAAAACCACCAGGAGTGCCTACATCAAGATGAGGACAATCAGACGACTTAAACCCATCCTTGCTCCCGAGCATTTTCGAACAGTCTGCCAGGCCATCATCACCCCCACCCTGGACTACGGCAACCACATCTACCTAGGACTCCCAAAGAAATCCACACAACCACTTCAATTAGCACAAAACACCGCTGCAAGACTCATAACGGACAGTACAAGCCACGAACATATCAAACCCATCCTATACCACCTCCATTGGCTACCAATCAGCTCTCGAATCCGCTACAAAGTTCTCTTAACCACATTCAAAATAATAAACAAACTATCTGCAGACAGCCTACAACAGCTCATAACAGCTGACGACAGCAAAAGACCAAGAAGAAAGGGAACATCAAACAATATCAGAACTCCAAAAGACAAAGACTCCAGGACAAACCAAGCCACATCAAAAAGAGCCTTCACCCTGGCTGCCCCCGCCATATGGAACTCTCTCCCAGACCACCTCAGAGCAACAAACCACATCAAAGACTTCAGAAAACAGCTCAAAACTGAACTATTCAAAAACCATTTCAAGGACCTCATAGAATGACTTTTGCTCAACCAAGTCAGATAGCAAAGCCACCATTGTAAATATGAATCTGTAAATATGTATCATAAGCACACAATGTATATAGCTTCACATCAAATCAACCACACTCCCTCACACAGTACACTGCGACAAACCAACCACTGCATGCTACTGACAACCCCCCTTTCTTTGATTGTTTGCTGTGCCAACCGCTTTGATTTCATGAGAAAGCGGTATACCAAGTCCGTTTAAATAAATAAATAAATACTCCGTGAAATGGCCAAAATTCAAATTGGTGGGAGTGTAATGGGGCATTAAGGTCAATGTAATCTTGGAGTTGAAGTTGAATGACTTTTTTTATTATTTTATTTATTTATTTAACAGCTTTTATATACCTCACTATTCATCATCAGCACGGTTTACATTTTGGAAATCGGTTTATTATTTTGGAAATCAAAGGTATGCTGGCGATGGGTCTGTATGCACTTGGGTCTTGTTCATTGAGTGTCTTGTTTTTAAGTATAGGGCGGATTGATGAGGTTTTGAGGTCTGTGGGCATGATGCCTTGGGATAGAGATTGGTTAATAATGTGTAGGATGTATGGGGCGAGTTCTGATTTTCTGGATTTGATCCATGATACTGGGCATGGATCCAAGGGGGAGGTTGTGATATTGTTTGTTATAATGTTTAGCAGGTGTTTTTCATCAATTGGATAGAAAGAATCCCATTTGATGAGGTTTGCTGGGTAATCTAGGGAGAAGGTGGTATGTTTAGAGTTTTTATCCTTAAGCTTGGATGCAAAATAATTGGATAATGTTTGTGGGCTGAAGTTACATATTTCTGACTCAGTTTGGTTTGTCTTGGTAAGTAATCTTACGATAGAAAACAACTCTCTTGGACGATTAAGGGAACAGTTTAGTATGTTGGTGTAGTAATCCCTTTTTGCTTTATTAATTGTATCTTTGTAACTATTGAGCAAATTATGGTAGAGTTGTTTATTTTCTTGTGTTTTGTTTAGCCTCCACTTTTTTTCTTGTTTTCTTAATTGCCTTCTTTGTTTTGTAAGCTCATGTGTGTACCATTTTTCAGAGTTTTTAGTGGTTTTCTTATGGTTTGTGATAGGGGGAGTAGCAGCTTTTTGAATAGTAGAGTTCCATATATTTATAGTGGTATTAATGTCCGTGGAGTCCGCTGGGACAGTTATAAGTTTGGGCAAATGTTGTCCAAAACAGGTGTCTTTATTAAAGTGGGCAAATCACTTAGTTTGAAGTTTTGTGTCTGACTTTGAGGTCTGGAAGTTGATTAGTGGAATATGGAAGGTCACCAGATGGTGGTCGGACCATAGAACCTTGGTTATTACAGGGGGTGTGTACAAATAGTGGTTCATAGTTTTTGGTATGGTATGAAGATGAGATCAAGCAAGTTACCCTTTATGTGTGTTGGTGAATGTATAATTTGATGAAATCCCATGTCTGTCATTTGTGGACAGAAGTACTTCACCCCCTACACTGTACCGCTCCCTTGGATTTTTGCAGCCCAAATTCATGACCCTGCATTTTTTAGCATTAAATTGCAGCTGCCAAATTTTTGTACAGTCTTCAGCCTTAGCTAGATCCCTCCTCATGTTATCTACTCCTTCTCATGTTATCATCTGCAAAGAGGCAAACCTTACCCAACAGCCCTTCCGCAATATCACTAACAAAGATGTTAAAAAGAATCAGACCAAGGGCAGATCCCTGCTGCATACCACTGGTAACCTCCTTCTTCTCAGAGTGAGCTCCATTTACCTGTACACTTTGTTGCCTCCCACTCAACCAATTTCTAACCCAGTCAGTCACTTTAGGATCCATCCCTAGGCAGAAGCCCCAGCTCTGCCCCCCCCCCCACCCATGCTGAGCTGCATTATCGCCAATTCAGATGGCAGGATCGAGGGGGGGTATGGCTCTGCTCAGCGGCAGGCCATGTGTGCTAAAGCACATGGCCTGCGAGCCTGGCCATCCCCCCTGCATCTGGAATCAGTGGTAGTGTGGCGTGGCTCAGCACAGGTGGGGCGGGGGGGGGGCGGAAGGCTATGTGTGCCGAAGCACATGGCCTGCTACCCATGGAGATCTGATGCCCTAGGCGGCCACCTAGTGGATGGGCTAGCCCTCCCTCCTGTATAAGTTTACCTGCATAAAAAAGGTGCATTTCAAGGGTATAATAAAGATTTACATAGGTTACTTGAATGTCTGTAGCTTTGTATTCTGCGTGTATATTTTAGCCACGTGAAGCCTGATTTAGGTAGAGGGATGTCCGAGTCATCCAGACGTTCCCGAGGAAGACGGGCCTATTTGGACCCAATTCTGGACCATGGGAACAAAATGTTCCTGCGGTAACCAGAATCGGGCCCGAGTACAACCTGGCGTGCCCCTACCACCTGCGGGGACATCCTCCCCACAGGCGCCCCCAACTCCCATGGCTTCGGCCACCATTTTCCCTGCCACCTGACCCACAGCTGGCCTGCTGTGTCCTGGTTCAGAAGGCAGAGACCCCCCCTCTGCACCTGGCACTGCCCCCAGAGTGGGATCCCTGGGCCCAATCGCTGGTTTTGTGCTGCTTGTTCCACCTTTGAGGTGGAATAAGCAGCACGTCCCTACGAGCCCGGCAGGATGTACAGGGCCATGATCTGAATCGGCCCTGTACATTTGCTGGGCTGGCCCGTCCCCGCTCCGCCCCCAACCCGTCCCCCTCTGGCTCTCCCCATCCTGATGCTCAGGACATATGAGGAGAGCCGGAGGGGGAGTTGGGCCGGTCAGCTTGCAACTCACGTCCCAGAATCGGGCCCATAGCTACCCAATCTTCAAGTCAACTTGTGCATGTACTAGAACCATGCACAAGCTTGAAAATCATGGTGGTCTTGTATGTGCTTGAAATTGTGCACTTAACTTTGCACGGTTTAGCCCAGTATGATGTGATTAGATGGGGGATAAAACAGGGATCACTTCATTATTCAACAATATGCTTCAGCACTCTAATTTATGCACAGATGCATGTGTACACATATACAGGAATGCTTGCTTTTCCTTGGCAAAAAGGAGAAATTACAAATTCTTCAGCCTTTATACTTCAGCTGTGTGAAGACTGGACACAGCTGTGAAAAACAACAGCTTTCTTTGTATCCCTGCTACAGACTTTCCAAATAAGCTTAAATGCAAAGAAAGGAATTGAAAGCATGCCTGTGTTTTTATTCTGCCTCTTCCATTACCCGAGCAGAATCACAACACGGTGGCTCCTAAATGTTTGTATTTGAGACTCACCTCAAAGCTACAGCAAAATCAAAAAAGCACCACAAACTAATATTAATAGAAAGTCAGTGTCAATGGAGGCTGTAAATATAAAATAACTCATACCCTTGGTCCTTGCTATTATTTTTGCTGTTGATTCTCCTGATTGAGTAACCACAGTGAATATATTCTCATCTGCTTCCTCTCTGAGGTATACTGTTTAGGAACCTTGCAATAACACAGCTGTCCACTCTCCCTCATCTTGAAGAGAACAGCAAGCGTTACCAGTTAAATTCTCCTCCGGCATCTTCTCTAGAACTAAACTCCATTTTGCTGTTCTTCCACTGCTTGCCAAAGCTTTTATGAACACTCAGGGCTTGACATCTCCCATTCTGAGGTTAAATTTTATAAAGTCCTGCGCAATGAATGCACTTTTCCATGCACGTATTTGGGGCTTATTTATAGGGTGGAGCACGCTCGTATAGGGTTACCAGATTTAGGGAGAGCTGGGCTGAGCTGGGCTGGGAGGGGCAGGGGTCCTCTCTCCTCAAGCATCTTTTCCACACATATTTCAAAATGACCAGTCTTAGTAGCATTCAAAAGTTTAAAAAAGAACAGTAGCAGCCCTTCTCAAGTTATAACCACACGTGCATACATATATACTTAGAGCCCAATATTTGAAAGGCATTTACACAGTTTACAGCCCTGTAAACCATGTAAGTGCCGCTATCTGGGATATTCAACGGCACTAACACGGTTGGTGCTGCTGAATATTCCCTCCCTTACGCACCCTGATACTAACCGCTTAGCACTGGGGCGTGTTGGGGGTGTTCCTGGAAAAGAGCGGAGGCAGTGACAATTGAAAATGAGGCCGCAGCGATATTGCATGCTGCCCGGTTCAGTGGCCTGTGCCTACAAGATAGGCGACGCAAAAGCTTGCCTATCTTTAAGTGCGGGAGCTAACCAGGCAGCATGCAATATCGCTGCTGCCTGGTTATCGACTGCGGCTGAGAGGCAGTGCAGCGATCCCGGATATTCAATGTCAGGGCCGCATATGATCCCGGCAGTGAATATCCAGGGTTAGAGGTCGCCAGGGAGGGCTATGCTCCAAAGGGGCACATAGCCCTCCTAACTCAATATCGGGCCCTTAAACTTTATTTTATACATATAGATAACTATTCTATATAATTCTAAAATTCCTCTTTTTTTTTTAGAAAATAAGTTAATATTACATCTTCTCCTACTGGGATCGAGAAGACTGCATTAGAGGGGTGTGCAGGAGAAGTAATGTCCTTTGCTCTGTCCCCACTGAAATCAGGGACAAGAGGGTTATATGAGTTGATGGAGTTGGGGACCCTATCTCTAAACTGGGGACAATCACTTAAAATCAGGGAAATTTGATAACCTTACGTGCGTAGTTTACTTTATAAAATAGGAAATGTACGTAACTCATAATATTCTATAACTTACACCCCTGTGCGCACCTCAACTGAAAGTATACACGATGGCACATGTCTAAGTGCTCTTCACATGTGCCTTTAAAATAGAGACTTAGGGGTCTATTCTGTCCCGTTGGGATGTCCATCCCCATTATTTGTCCCCCTTGCCATTCCTAACTAAGCCTCCCTGTACGAACAAGGAGTTTGTATGGGGAGGCTTAGATGGGGGTGGGAGGGAGCGGTGTGGAGGTGGAGTTAGGGCAGGCAATGGGCGATCCGCCATCCTGGACGTACAGGGCTGATTCTGAAGTCGGCCCTGTACATCCGGGGCCAGCAGACTGGACAGGGGACTTATTCCACCTCGGAGGTGGAATACGTCCCCCTAGACATCGGGGATGGGAGGCCCAGCCAGAAGCAAAATGTTGAGGGTGGTGCAGAAGAGTCCCCACAGCCTGACTCTGGCCATGGGAGGCCAGATCGGGGGTCGGGCTGCAGGGAAAGGTGAAAGTGGTCAGCGGCTGGGGATCGCAGCTCCTGAATGAAGCCATGGTGCCATGGCAACTGGACACCATGGCATCGCAGCTCCATTCAGAAGCCTGAGTTTGACGGGCAGGGGCCTGGACGGGCAGGAGAACTAAGTGATTGGTTAGAGCGCTGGCCTTCCGGGGGCACTCACTGCTGCTGCCCCTCTTGAGGGCCTGCAGTGGTGGAAGTGGCTCCCAAACCATGTTCACAATCTGGTGCTGTGTCACAGTTTCTTTTGCCTACTAACTGCTTCTTCTGCCTTCCTTCAATGCAGACTTCCAATTTATGCATCAAAGGGGGGGCGGAAATGGCAAATAGTAGACAAAAAAAGCCATGTTGCAGTGCCAGACTTTATAGGGTGAATGCTGCCTCACGGTTTGGGAGCCATTGCCACCATTGAAGCCTTGACAAGGGGCAGCAGTGGTGTCAATAGGGGCAGAGGGGGCCAGAGTGGCCCTAGGACACCTCCTTCCTTGCATCGGCCCGGGTGGCTGGCTGCCACAGACAGACTACAGCTTTTGGGAGTGGTTTATATGTGAACTGAATTCCCCCCATCCTGAAGAGTCTCAAAAATTCACCTACTTTTGTGCTTGTCATTGAGCATGTCTTTGTAGCAACTGCCAACGGATCATGTATACCACAGGAAATTATTCAATTATGCGTGCACATAATTTCTCACACAATTAATGAGCATGCGCATAATCACATAATTTTGCATAAGTACTGTTAAAGCTGGTGGGAGGTGGAGCCAATAATTCAAATGCAGCTGGAGTCATGGCCTTCCTGCATTGCACGGCTCTTCCAGAGCGCTCGGAGTGCTGTGCTAAAGTCCTGCGCTGCTCTCAGAACACTGAAAGCACACGATTTCAAGCACCACACTGATGGCCCGATGCTAGGGCCACACAGCACAGGAAAGTTGTGGCACCAGCTGCATTTGAATCACAGAGAGACATGCTGGGCCGTGCTGAGAGGTAGGATGGAGAGGTGGCATTCAGTGAGAGAAGCTGGGCAAGGGACTTACTGGAAAAGGCTAGGGGCTTAGACAGGGGAGGCCCGAGGGTTCTTGCCGCCCTAGGCAGGCCCAATGTGCCACCGTGCCACCCCTGACATTCAGCTTCTCACCTGAAGTTCATGGGCGGCATGGTGATCACCTCTTTGAAGCCATGACAGGACTTAAAGTTCATGCATACACTCATGGCCTATAGCTGATGCCCCTCCAAAGCTTCCTGTTGGAAAGGGCATGAGCGGTGTGCAAGCGATGCTTTAAAGCTTGGCCGCGGCTTCAAAGAGGTGATTGTCATGCTGCCCATCAACCCCTGGTGAGAGGCTGTATGTTGGGAGTGGCACAACGATGGCATGTGGTGTGGTGAGGGCAGTACATGGACTGTCTAGGGCTGCCACCAAACAGGGTCTGCCACCCTAGGCAACTGCGCGGCGTTCTAGGGCCGAAGAGCTCGTTGTGAAAGAAGCAGGTTACGCGCTTGAAATTGAAAATGAGAAAATAAAAGAAAGGAAAGTTGGCATTACATAAAGCTATTGATGAAGCTCAACCCCTGAAGAAACATTCTGTGAAACGCGGAAGCGGTGCCGACAGACGGCGTCGGGGAAAGTCTAATCAAGAGCATAATTCACTTCTATAAAATCATCTACAAGTTAAGCTCCATTCCTCTAGCTATACTCTTATAAGAAGTAGAAGCTTTATGCTCGTATTTACAATGTTAAGAGATTGATAAAAGGAAAGGAACAAATCAAAGGACCGTGGTCATTGATGCAAATAGTACTACGGGGTTGTATCCCATTATAAGTACTGAAAACAGTCTGAGACCCGGTTCTAAGTTAAGAATATAAGATGAAACAAATTTGTTGAAGAATTTACATCAGATATGATATTGAATCTAAGGCGGTAGTTTTGAGGAACGTTTATATCTTTAACAAGGAATTGTCTCCTCTATAAAAGAAAATAGACCTAAAACATTAATAGTTTGCCTAGTGGACAGGCCGGCCCTGGGTTTATAGAATGTAGGGTAGGACACTGTGGACAATGGGACATGTGTGGAAAGGAAGATGAGCTGGAGGAGATGGGCTAGCAGATGTGTGAGGGAACATGTTGGGGACAATAGAGGACAAGGGGACATATGTTTAAGAGGAGATGAACTGGAAGAGACAGGGTAAGGGACTGGGTGGGGAAAAGCTGCTGGGGACAACAGAGGATATGGGACATGTGTGGAAGGGGAGAAAAACTGGGAGAAATGGGGTAAGGGATTGAGCATTTTCGGGAGTCACATACAAACATACACACAGCCAAGTCAAGACACTGTGGTCACTCCTCTCCTCAAGAAACCCGCACTAGACCCTACCTATCCTTCTCACTATCAGCCCATCTCCCTCCTCCCCTTTGTTTCTAAACTACTTGAATGTGTGGTTCACCGCCGTTGCCTTGACTTTCTCTCCTCTCAAGCCCTTCTGGATCTTCTACAATCTGTTTTTTGTCCTTTACATTCTATCAAAACTTTTTCTGCCAATGTCTCCGGTGACTTGTTCCTGGCAAAATCCAAAGCCTTTATTCAATCTTCATCCTTCTTGACCTTTCTGCTGCTTTTGACACTGTTGACCATAACCTTCTCCTTGATACCCTGTCCTCACTTGGTTTTAAGGACTCTGTGCTATCCTGGTTCACTTCTTATCTTTCCCATCATTTGTTCTGGTGGATCCTCCTCTTCTGCTATCCCACTCTCAGTTGATGTACTCCAACGATATGCCTTGGGTCCACTTCTTTTCTCTCAATATACCCAGTCCCTTAGTGCACTCATCTCTTCTCATGACTTTCAATACCATCTTTATGCTGATGACTCCCAGATCTACCTTTCTATACCTGAAATCTCTCTGGCAATCTAGGCCAGGATCTCTGCCTGCCTTTCTGAAATTGCTGCTTAGATATCTCACAGCCGCTTGAAACTGAACATAGCCAAAACTGAGCTTCTTATTTTCCCCCCTAAACTCTCCTCTCCCCTTCCTCCTTTCTCAGTCTCTGTGAATAATTCTCTACTCCTCCCTATCTCCTCAGCTCGCAATGTTGGGATTGTCTTTGACTCCTCTCTCTCGTTCTCCACAAACATCCAACTGATAGCTAAAACCTGTCATTTCTTTCTCTACAACATCAACAAAATTCACCCATTCCTTTCTGAACATACTACTAAGACTCTAATCTACTCCTTAGTCTCTTCCCATCTGGACTATTGTAACCTGTTCCTTGCTAGTCTCCCTCTGAATCATCTCTCTCCCCTTCAATCTGTTCAACACTCTGCTGCGTGGCTAATCTTCCGCCAGCCTCGTAATGCTCATATTACCCCTCTTCTCAAGTCACTTCATTGGCTCCCTATTCATTTCCATGTCCAGTTCAAACTTCTCCTGCTGATCTATAAGTGCATTCACTGTGCAACTCATCACTACCATTCCTTTCTTATCTCTCCCTACACCCCTCCTCGGGAACTCCACTCTTCCGGCAAATGGCTTCTATCTGTACCCTTCTCTTCTATTGCTAACTCCAGACTTCACTCCTTTCATCTTGCTGTTCCTGATGCCTGGAACAAATTATCTGAGTCTGTATGTCAGGCACCTTCTCTGACCCTTTTAAATCCTTTTAAACTCACCTATTTACTGCCGCTTTCAGATCTTGACCCACCTAATCTCCGTGTTTCCTTACCATTCCCCCTAGATGTACCCTCTATCTACAGCTACTGCATTGTCTGTCTTGACTACATTGTAAGCTCTGATGAGCAGGAACCATCTTTCACATGTGTCTGTGCAATGCTGTGTACGTCTTGTAGTACTATACAAATGTTTAGTAGTAGTAGTAGTAGTAGTAGTTGTAGTCATTCCAGAACATGGATAAGGGGTTTGTACTTGCGGCAGGGACATTTATGTGTCAAAAATGTCCCCAGCTGTATTCTGAAACACTGCTGACGTGCATGTACATGGTGCTAGCACAGGGATCTCAAAACATGCCATGAAGGGGCGGAACAGGGGCGTGGTCAGCCAGGTAGACGTATAAAGCATATTCAGAAAAGGCCTGTGTACATATTAAATATTTTCTGCAAACATCCACATTATTTCTGCCATAATGTGGAATAAGGCCAGGACTTAGAACATATTCTTCTGTGCTCTGCAATTCGTCCCATATAGAAAAATGGTTGTGACAAGTATGTGCTGAACTAGTATGACTGCAGTCTAGAAAAACACAAAATGTAGTTATAAAGAACAGAAAGCAGAGGTGAGGGAATATTGTAAGGTAAAAACATTAATAAACACCCTTACAGAAATGTTAAGAAGAGCAATAGTGTTAATTCAGGCTATGCTGAAATGTGTTGTTTGTGCTAAAATAGTTAATCCAGGGAACCTTAACAAATCCTGTGTTCTGAAAACTGGGACTGTTGATGTAAGAATAGTATGTGAGTGAGTCTGGAAACAAATCATGTTGCGGTAAGAAAGAGAGACCATGTGTAGTCCTGGGACGTCATGCCATTATGGACAGCAGCTGTTAGTCATAGGTTTGGTTTGGTAGAATGATCTATATTGTGACTACAACTGAGAGTGTGTGGTTTGGGGGTAGCACAGGAGGATCTGATGGGCTGATCTGCAATTCAGGGAGGTCATGAATGGCTGGTTGGCACCTGGACCATATGGATGACCACAGTGTCACCAGGTGCCAGTGTGATAGGGCAGCTGTGCCAGACACTGGGAGACATGACTGATGATGTGCCAACTTCCCCTAGATTATGTCATGAGGCCTACAACCTTCCCCAGTCCAGGATCTAAGCAAGCTACGAGAGTGGTGATATATCCGGAGGCTGGCTACCTGGTATGATGGCACAGGGATCCCCCTCCAATGCCCACACAGGCCTGACCAGGGGAGCAGTGCCACAAAGCAGACTGTGGGAAGGCAGACAGAGTTGCCCCAAAGATAGTGGATTCATACAGACCGACATATACCACAATGGGACAGGTGTAGCTGCTGTGAGAAATGCCAGTACCCAGATATGTGAGAATCAGATGCCATAGCCAGAAGGCCCTACTACTATTACTACTTATAATTTGCATAGCACTACAAGGTGTGTGCAGTGCTGCACAGACACAGGTAAAAGATGATCCCTGCCCAGCAGACAGACAACACAGCGGCTGTGAACAGGATACATTTAGGGGGAACGGTAAGGAAACACAAGGGAGTTAGGCGGATCAAATCCAAAAGTGGCAATGAAGAGGTGAGCGCTCAGCCTGGATTTGGAAAGGGCCAGAGAAGAACCCTGAGACTCAGGTTCCAGGCATAAGGAGCAGCAAGGTGGAAGGAGCAAAGTCCGGAGTTGGCAGTAGAAAAGAAGGGCACAGATAGACTGAATCTGCCAGACGAGCAGAGTTTCCGAGGAGAGGTGTAGGGAGAGATAAGAGGGGAAAGGTAGCGAGGAGCAGCAGAATAAGTGCACTTATAGGCCATAGGCACGAAAAGGGCATACATTTGGTGCTCAGCAATAGCATCCTTTGGGGAACTGCAATGTTAGTTTTGGGTTTGGTGCACTTGGTAAGGGTCCATCCTTAGTGGTTTAAAGCGTATTTGTAGAGATGACCAAGGCAGGAATTACTGGGGCCATTTCCTAATGCCAAGTACCATTTGATGCAAGGTATGTCCTGACATACATGTTCATATTTACATTCTCTTATACCATATTAGGGTGCACTGGGATTACCTAGCACTTTTCAGGGCCTGTAGAGGACAGGCATATGGTTGCAGCAGCAGGCATTTCTCATTGGTATTTATGTCTAGTTTGCATCAGCAAACTATTGTCAGTGTGAAGAGCAGCTTTGGAGATGCATGTTTTTCCCGAGAGGCATGGCATCCGCGGGTACATCACAGAGATGGGCAGGATCCAAAATGTGTAACTTTTCAGAATATGATGGGCACAAGGACATCCAAAACGTTTACCCATGTATGATAATATTGACAGGGGATATGTTTCTCCATTATATTGCATGGCCCATGCCTTCACCTGTGCATGGGCCATGCGCTGGATGCATGCATGGGCTGGCTAAATAGCGCTTTGCCTATGCCGCGCCTAACACATCTACCTCCCCGATTTTGGACCCACAGCATGTCTAGACCCGCGGATGCGGAATTAGGTTCAAACGGTACCCGTTTTTAACTTAGATGTGTCCATGGGCTGGATGTGCATGCTATGGAATTGGGTTATGTATGACAAGAACACATCCAACCACTACAAATGTTCAGCCATGCACACACAAATCCAAACTACACACTTGCAGTCACCTTCTTAATGGACAGATCCCACCTGCAACATGTCCTTCACCCATGCATTCCATCTATTGCCACTCAGCCATGGACAAGCACACACAGTCCCCAATAACCCCCATCCCCCCAGGGCCCATGCAAGGAACAAAGGCACCTTAGGTGGGCCCTCCAGCCTGCCGCCCCGCCCTTCATTGCCGCCACTGCCACCCCTCTTTATGGCTTGCATCGGTGGCAATGGCATGGAAAATGCAACACAGCAAGTACCTCCATCAATTTGTAAGCAACTGCTATACTGTTATAAAATTTATTTGTGTGAAAAATAATACTTTACCATAACTTCTGATTTTTTTTTAGCACATAATTTTGACATTTTTTGTACATAATTGGAGGGGCAGGTACATCCCTAAAAAAAAGGCTTAGAGAGGGATAACCTGCACGTAGCGGCAGTTGCAACTCTACAACTCTAGCCATCACATTGAGCAGACTAGATGGACCATGCTGGTCTTTATTTGCCATCATTTACTATATTACTGTATAATCTTGAAATTTTGTGCACTTAATGTAGATTGAACCAGTGTAAAACATTATGCCGGAACCAGGGTGTCCTGGAGTGTGTGAGGGAGTCTGGGAGGTCAGGGGTGTCTGGAACACACAGGAGTGTCTGGGGTGGGTGGGTGTCAGAGGCACACTGGGCCACTAGGGAATTTTTGCAAGCGGAGTCGCAATCAAAGTTTTCCCTGTCTCACAAACCTCTCTAACCACCATGGATCAAAGCAGATCTTGTTCACATAATTCAATGTATCTGTACAGTGCTGCTGGATATCCTCAGAGACCGCAGAAAAGACTTCCGGATGAAGCCAGGTAGTCTGTGGATGGAGTGGAGGCTAACCCGGATAAAGGTCAATGGCTGTCCTAACTTGAGCTGGTTTATGCTATCTGGTTAATGGCTGAATATCACCACTGTGGCTAAATGGATAAGCTCCAGCCCTGAATATCCAGCTCTGATCAAAGCCGAAGCAGCCAAGCGCTTTAAAAGCTCTGACTGTCACCACTGAATATCAGCCCCAAATGTTTTAAACACTACAGCTGGTGTTTAAAAAACCCCACCAACCATGGGTGTTGAAATATCAGGCCATTTATATTTGGGTAAAATATGAAAATGTCTTAAAGAATTATTCTTGAAAAAATCCCTTTCCAAATCACTGAGAATATTCATTAAATTCACCAGTTAACAATACATTCGGGCATCCATGCACTAGTCGCTACACATTAAGAAGAAGGAAAAAAGACCTCTGTGCTAGTCTATGCCAGCATTCACAGAATACCATCATTGGTCATAAAAAAACCTTCATTTTCGGTGCCACATTCTATCACTATATAGACACAGTCACTTATCAATACAATCTTCTTATCACTTATCCAATAAAATAGGCACTCCTTATCTTATGCTCTCATAGGTGAACAGTCAATAAATCATTAGCTATCATGCTGCAAAGGAAATATAAATGTTCTTATCTCATCTGCTGGGAAATCACAGTCGCTGGAAAATCACAGTCATTTCTCTTTGCTTTGTTGAAAAATCACAGTCGCTAGAGAATCACAGTCACTTTCCTTTACTGAAGAATCACAGTCACTCCAATGGGTCCTGTTTCGCCATTACAGCTGCCTCAGGGAGTGTCACAGTATTGAAGCTTTTCAACATCCCACGATATACACAATAGCTGAAAATAAACATTAAAGTCTCAGTGGCAATTAATTAATTTATGTAGGACTTCCGTAGCTATTATTTGCCCTGTGGAGGGTGTTCGCTGCTGATCAACTCCCGCATACTACCGTCCCACTCACACACAAAATCAATAAAAGAAAAAGGTGGTTACTATATTAAAGAATTATTCTACATGAGTGAGGACTGAACAGGATTGTATGATAACATCTGAATGAGGTGTGAGAAAATGCCTTTCATAATACAATAGAGACGGTCACTGCTGCAGGAGTGCAATACATCCAAAAGCAAGGGCACGGCTACAATTGTAATTTCTTTTATTTATTTATATTTATTTATTTGTTTTTATATACTGCACTTTTTCAGATCAGTGTGGTTTACATATAACACATGAACAATAAACTGGTTTACATAGAACTGGTTACATGGAACAAATTTACATCAAATTGGCATTAACATGAACGGTTAACAGTAAACATTGCATTACAAATTTACATCAACTTGGCATTAACATGAACGGTTAATAGTAAACATTATAACATAATCAGGTTTGTATAGGACAGTTTAAGTTGGGTAGGAACCAACGGAGAACAGATGTATACTAGTGTTGAGTGTGGTAGCTAAGTGTTCAGCGATAAACATAGGACTTGTTTAGGGTGTCTGGTTGTAAGCTAGTTGGAAAAGGTATGTCATTAATGCCTTGCTGAAAGATGTAAGATCTGGGATGGCTGGTATCGCTGGGGGTAATGCGTTCCATCGAGTTGGTGCAAAGTGAATGCTGAAAGGACACTGCCCAGCAATATCAACCATAGCACATGGAAACCAGACCCCCAAATCTCACCCTCGTTCCCCCCAGTGAAATAATTACTGGAAACAGCACTGCCAATGCCCCTCAGTCTAATGCTGCAGAAATATCTTCAAGCTGAACGGGCCTCTGACCTCTTTGACAGGTGAAAATCTACACCAGTTGCAATAATGTTTACAGACACAGTGTCGGGAAACTGGATTGGTTTCACCAAAGCGTCCATTTTGCACCCCTTTCAGATGGTAATGAAACTGACTTTTTTCAGTCTAGTTAAAGTGTCATAAGCACTTGAGGCAGACGTGGAATGATTCTTTTGCAGCATAAGTCTCTAATAGCTGCTTGGCCCTGGTATCCCTAATACATCAATAGCCAGTGAGAATGAGGTCACTTTAGTGCTGCTGAGCGCTGCTCATGTGTCCTGAAAAACTGCTGGAAGTAAAATAAGACATGCAGTGCTATCGTGCATTGCAAGAGCATGACGGAACAGCATCATGGCTCACGCCAGCTTCTCTGCTCTTTTTTAATCTTCTGCTCTGCACCTAATATAGAAAGAACGTGAGAAGCAGAAATTCCACATAGATGATAAACATGTAAAGTAAATGCCTCGGCGAGTAAATGATATTGGACTGACTTGAGGAGATGATATAAATTTACAACGGTGTTTTTTGGTAGGGGGAAAGAGGCCCATAGCTAATGAGTGAGCCTGTGCCTTCCTTTTGCCCTGGTGAATGTGCAGTCGCATGAAGGGATGTGTTTCCAAAAGCACTTGAGGTGTTGATGTATAAATGGGATCATGAAGTGCCCACTTTGCTGTCAAAATTACACGTTATCTCAGCCCCTGCTCTCACTGTCAGCCTATGAAACTGGAATCCATGTGAGGTGGTGAGCCAGGCAGGAACGTCAGCGCTCAGAGAGGTCTCAGTTTAAGCACTTAGATGCTCTGCTGATTCTACTGCATTGCAAATGGGGAGGACTAGGGGTGTGCAGACCAAAAGGGTTTTTTTTTGCTTAATTTCTCATGTCATTTATGAGATTTCTAGTTTTATTCATTCTTGTATTTTGTTATCAGTCAGGCATATTATTGCATAATAGTGTTTATTACTGCTCAAAAGCGCGCACTGTGGAGCAATAGGGCACATTATTCTTCAGTATTGTGCCTATTAATATATCGTGTGCAGGTGGTGGGGGCAAAAACAGTGACAGAATTCCAAAATGCATAGGACAGACACAGAGGATCTCTATATAGCAAGTGGATGGAATCAAAGCATATTTAACTAACTTTTACACCTCAAGAAATAGAGGGGGTAACCTGCATGGAGCAGCACGTACAACCCCAAACAAAGGCACAGAAGGGGTCAACCTACAACCAGCAGTGGGTACAACTGTAGCCGCCATACTGGACAAACTAGATAGACCATGTTGGTCTTTATCTATCGTCATTTTCTATGTTATTGAGTAACAAGGCACACTATTGATGATAAAGGGAAAAAATGAAACTGAGTTCTTTCCCATGTTGTCTCAACAGCAGGAATCAGTCCTCACTTATGGGTGACATCGGCACCAACAGAGCCCGCGTGGAGCAATTCCCCAGCTTTCAATAAAGCCTTTGGGATTGCTGCCACGCATGCGTGGTCCTCTTCCCGCCCAAAGGTGCCATCTTGCTCAGTCAGGTCCCCTAGCTAGAGCCCTACTAAGCAGATGGCAAGGGAAGGACAAAAATAGCAACTCTTCAGGGGCGGTGGAAGGGTAGTGAGGACTGATTCCTGCTGTCCCTGGAGAACACCTGTTACAGGTGAGTAACTACACTTTCTCCAGGAACAAGCAGGAAGTCAATCCTCATGGGACTCCCCAGCTACAGGCTATTGAGACTGTAACCCAAAAATGCCTCCGCAAGGCCGTGAGCAGAAGTCGATGCCCAGAGGAGCCCAAGTCTTCGGGTCCTCGGGGCGAAGCTCTTGGTAGCCGAAGAAGGGTCAGAGGGCAGGAGTTGCTTATACCCCGAACAGATTACGGAGTACAGCCTGGCCGAAGGCACTGTCCTGGTGGGACTCCATCTCCAGGCAGTAATGAACAGTGAAAGTGTTCGCTAAAGACCAGGTCACAGCCCGGCAGATGTCCGTTAGAGGCCCTGAGTGCAGCAAAGCCACCGATGCTGCCTTGGCTCAGACGCCATGCGTGGTGACCCACCGATCCAGTGGGACGCCCGCTCTTGCTTGGGTGACGGCAATGCAGTCCACCACCCAGACGGAGATGGTGCACTTGGTGACTGCCAGCCCCAGGCGATTGGGGTCATAGGCGACGAGAAGCCGGTCGGAGGTGCCATGAACCTGGGTATGCTGCAAGTAGAAGGCAAGAGCCCTCTTGCAGTCGGGTGTATGCAACACCACCGATGCCTGGTCGGTATGCGGTCTCGGGAAGAAGGTCGGTAGGACTATCTCCTGGTTGAGATGAAAATCTGAGACCACCTTCGGTAGGAACTTGGGATGGGTGCAGAGGACCACCCTGTTCCCGTAGAACCTGGTGTATGGAGCCTCAGCCATGAGGGCCTGAAGTTCGCTGACTCAGCGAGCCGAGGTCAAAGCCACCAGGAAGACCACTTTCCAGGAAAGATGCTGAAGTGAACACATTGCCATCGGCTCAAAGGGCGCTCGCGTGAGCTGCATCAGCACCACATTGAGGTCCCACTCTGCCGGTGGAGGCAGGATGGGAGACTTGGAAAACAGTAAATCTCACATGAAGCGAGAGACCAAGGGCTGCCCCGAGAGGGGTTTTCTTTCGACAGGGAGGTGGTTCGCCGAATTGGTGCTCAGGTGTACCCTGACAGAATTGGAGGAGGTACTAGAGGATCCACTGGGTACAGCAGGAGAATGGGTCGATCTGGAGCTCGGAGCACAGGTTGAGAAGCATCGCCACTTAAAGGCATACACTCTTCGCGTTGAGTCCTTCCTTGACGCAAGGAGGATCTCCTCGACGTCCTCCGGGAGACGCAGCAGAGCTAAGGTGATCCATTCAACCTCCAGGCTGCAAGGGACAGTGAGGCCAGGTTTGGGTGGAACATCTGACCCTTCTCCTGCATCAATAGGCCTGGGTCACAGCCCAGGGGGACTGGGGGCTCGGACACAAACCGGAGCAGAAGCAAGGCTGTTGAGGCCATGAGGGGGCCACAAGGATCACTGAAGCTCAGTCCCGCTGAGCCTTGTGGAGGGTCCTCGCAATGAGAGAAGTGGGAGGGAATGCGTAAAGAAGGGCAGAGGTCCAACTCAAGAGAAACGCATCTGGGGTCACCCTGCTCGGGTGCGGAACTGGGCCACAGAAGCGGGGAAACTGCGTGTTCACCGGCCTGGCAAACAGGTCCATTGATGGGGTCCCCCACCGATGGAACAAAGCACCGGCGACCTCCGGATCCAAGCACCACTCGTGTGGGTGGAGGATCTGCTGAGTTTGTCTGTGAGGACATTCTCCTGGCCTGGGAGGTAGACCACTAGCAGGGTCATCCCCCGACGAGATGTAAAGGAGGATCGCCTCTTGGCAGAGGAGGCGTGATCCTGTTCCCCCCTCCTTGTTGATGTAAAATATGGCTACCCTGTTGTCGGTCTGCACGAGCACGACTTCCCCTCAGATAGCCCTCGAAGGCCCTCAGGACCAATCAGACTGCCCGAAGTTCGAGCAGGTTGATCTGCTGCCAATACTCCTCGAGCAACCACTGCCTCTGGGTGCACAATGTGCCGCAGTGGGCTTTCCACCCCAGCAAGGAAGCATCCGTCGTTAGGACGAGCTCGTGCTGTAGAGTCTGGAAGGGCATTCCCTGAAGGAGACTTCGGGGGTCCCGCCACCAACTCAGGTAGTCGTTGAGACTGCGGGGAGACCCAGATATGGTTTCTGAGGTGGCTGAAGTCCTGGCTCCATTGTGCCCTGAGGCATCACTGGGCTGTCCGTATGTGAATGCGAGCATGGGGGACCATATGGATGGTGGAGGCCATGTGCCCAAGGAGGCGCAGCATCGCTCGCACCATAACCCAAATCTTGTCTTTCATGTGAGACACCATGGCCCGATGGCGGTCTGCTCGGTCCATGGGGAGGAAGGCGATTGCCTGCATCGTGTCTAGGCATGCACCGATGAACTCCAGTGTCTGCACTGGCTCGAGGTGAGACTTGGGGTAGTTGACCAGGAAGCCGAGGTGCTCAAAGAGAAGGATTGTGTGCGCTGCCACCAGGCGGGCTTCGCCGATCGAGATAGGGGAAGATGGGTATGCCCTGCCACTAGAGGAAGGTGGCGGCCGCAGAGAGGCACTTTGTGAAAACCCACGGTGCAGACGCAAGCCCAAACAGGAGCAACCTGTACTGGTATTGCCTGTGCTGAGTGTGAACTAGGTTGTAGGCATAAGCGTCCTTGAGATCCAAGGAGCATACCAATCACCCTGCTGAAGGGAGGGCAGTAGGACGCCGAGCGATAACATCTTAAACTTCTCCTACACCAGGAACTTGTTGAGGTTTCTGAGGTCAAGGATGGGGTGCAGTCACCCCCCCCCCTCTGTCTTTTTTTGGGGCAAGGAAGTAGCGGGAGTAGAACCCCTGACCTTGAAAGCGCAGCGGTACCTTCTCAACCACTTGTTGGGCGAGGAGATTGGACAGTTCCTGCTGCAAGAAGGTCTAGTGTGCAAGGAGCCAAGTAGGCTCTGCTGGAGAGGAGGAGGATGTCTGTCCAGGCTGAGATGATATCCGTCTCAGATTACCCAGGTGATCCATGTGTCCGACGTTATCGATGCTCACTCTGGAACCGGGACAGGTATCCCCCCACCGGTGGAAGAGGTGCCGGGGGGCGAGGAGGCTATGCTGATGGCGTCAACACCCCTGCGTAGGCTTGGGCAGCACCGGTGGTTGGACCTTAGGCCCTTTAGGTTTGCGGTGGCCATTTGAACCCCCCTTGCCTGCGTGCCAGGTGTCAGTGCAGAGGTGGGCGGGAAGGGCGGGTAACCCCGGTAAGGGAGTCCTTTCCTTTGGAAGAACGGCTTTTTAGATTGCTGCTTCTTCCTAGGGAGGAAGGAGGTTTTGCATGAGAGATGGGTTTGAGTCATGAACTCCATTTCTATCTCAGCGGCCTTATCCTCCATCGGTTTACCGAACAACTGTTCGCCAAGGCAAGGGACATCCAAGAGCTTCTCTTGGACCAGATCTGAAAACTGGAGTCATGCCTGGAGCCGAGCCCCGATACCAGCTGCCGCCACCCGGACGGAGGACTCAAGCCCATCAAATGTGGCACTGGAGAGGTACTTCGAACACTCCGCGATGGATTTGAGCAGAGTCTGGAACCTTAGGAGGAGTTTGCCCTCGAGCCCGCAGCAAAACTGCTGAGCTCCTTGGCAAGGTCCCACAGGAACATGCCCATATAGAGCTGATATGCCTGGATACGGCAAGCGAGCATGGAACCCTGATAGGGCTTATGCCCCAGGGTGTCGAGACCTCTCAACTCCCTACCTGGGGGGACCAAGGAATGAGACTTCGGGCTCTTTTGCTTCCGCATCACCTACTCCACAATCATGGAGGTATGCGGAAGTTGGGTCTTTCGGAACCCCGACCCACGTTGAACCCTATACATGGCATTGAGGTGCTTACTCACAATGGGGACTGAAGCAGGTGTCTCCCACATACAGAGGAACAGTCTTGACAATATGGGGGGAACCAGGACAGTAAGAGATTCCCGAGACATGGACTCTTATTGCAAAATATCGAGCTCTTCAGCTCGCGGTTCCTCTTCAGTCTGCATAGCCAGACTGAGGGCCCATGCCATGTCCCACACGAATGCTAGGAATGATGTGTCCTTGGGCGGCAAACGCCTCTGATAGGTAGGCGGGTACGGGTCCGAAGGAAGGTCCCTGTGGGCACAGGTCTCTAGGGAAGTATCCCCTCTGATTCCCAGCCCGAGAGGTCTGAGGAGGAATCCAACTCAGGTAGGTTGCCCCGTCCAGAGGTCGAGGTCTGCTTGGAGTAAGAGGCCTTGGAGGATTGCACTGCCGAGGACCGGGAAGGCGAACGAGACCGATGCCGAAGACCCTCATGAGGCCCGTGGTTCTCAGGGGTTTCCAGGGCGGATTTAGGTGTCCCTCTCCAGGGAACCTCGGTCTCGAGGCACAGGCCAGCCATGCTGGGCATGAGTGCCTGCTGGGCAGCTAGAAAGGCCGAAACTCTGTGCTTTAGTGCCAATATTTGGGACTCTCACATGGGCATGGGCCCCTGCGATGCCAACAATAGAGTTACCGGATTTGGTGTGGAGGAGGAGAGGGGGTCCTCACTGGGACAACCCTCAGGAGACCGGGCACCATCGCTGGAGGCCTCTGTATCTGTACAAGGTATCTTTTGAGACCGCTCCTTGTCCAACTCTCGGGAACGCCGTGGGGGACTGAGCGACCGAGTGACTTCAAGGTCTTCTTCTCCTTACACCACTCCATTTCACGGGACACCTGGTCAGAGTGCCGCCAAGAATGCAAAACTGAAGTGGGGGATCCCACCAGTGGACGGGGTGACCGAGGGTGCCACCAAGGATTCCAGGGCCACCTTCTGGAACTGCTTACAGCTGAGCAGGAGGACATTTTCTTGCAAAGGGAGCAGAGCTCCGGATCATGGTCAGCCCCAAGACACCGAAGAAATCAGTCATGGGTGTCCGTGAGTGACATGTTCTTGGAGCATCTGTCACATTTTTTAAAACCAGTGGCCATAGGGGCAAAAAGGACCCCCGCTAGGTCGAAGGCCTTGGCGGCCAGTGGTTGGGGTAAAAGGGCACAACACCCGCAACCAGAAAAAAACTTTTAAGAAGAGTATCTACTCGCTCGAGGAAAAAAGGGAGAGCAAGGGGGGATGGAAGAGGACCGGTGCAACTGGAAAAACTACCGCCCATGGGCTGAAAATGAAACACTTTTTCTGAGGGACAAAGACGTGCGTCCGAAGGGCTCCGTGGAAAAAGGGAGACTGAGCAAGATGGCACCTTTGGGCAGGAAGAGGACCACGCATGCGTGGCAGCAATCCCAAAGGCTTTCTTTGAAAGCTGGGGATTTGCTCTGCGCAGGCTCCGTCAGTACCGATGTCACCCATAAGTAAGGACTGACTTCCTGCTTGAATGTATATCTCTTGGCAGTACTTCTTAGTACTGCTCCTCAGTCTTTCCATAGTGCTAATAAACATATACTGAGCTATGCAGTAGAAGATATACGACTTAGGCCAAATGTATTACGGTGTTTCTCTCATTTTGGGTTCATAAAGATAATGCTTGGGACACGGGCTCTCAGTGACTACAAGCACATAAAGGTCAAGCAAGTCATCAGACCTCATTTTTCATCTCCTCTGTTCTAGAGATTTTTCTATTGAGACACTCCCAAAATGTTCTCCTGGTAGAATATGCACATTTTATGAAGATTGACTCACAAATGTATATTCAATGGTTATGTGAGAAATTATTCAGAATGTGATCTACGGATGAGAAGTCGACACCACATCCTCATTGAAAATGCTTCCTTACCTTTGATGCAGAACTCTCAAAGCACAAACAGCTAGATTTACGAAAAGGTGCTACCGTTACTGCAGGCCAACAAGTATTAACACGCATTCTTTACAGCATGTCCCACGTAATGCAGTGAGACCTATTTACTAATAACACATGTTAGCTGCATTCGCATGCACTAGCAAAGTGGCACCTTTTCCTAAATCTAGCCCAAAGTCCCACAGAGAATCATTAATTCAGGTCCTTAAACTTGGGAGCAGGCTCCTCTGTTGCTTCCGTCCTCTCCTGGTGCCTCAGGTAGGACTTCTCCTCTCCTTCTTTCCTCTCAGAGTCTCAGGCTGGGTATTCCAGACTCCTGTCATCAGATTCTGCAAAGATATTCACATCTCATGCCTCAAGGCTCAGTGCTCAAGTTAATACTGCGAGTGTCAAGTGTCCTGAAGTTCAAGGCAAATATCCTAGAGGGAGACAAAGTTATGGGATTTGCTAGCTTACCCATAAAATATTCTCCTACCATAAAAGTAAAAGTCAGCACTGCCTTTTAGCAAAAATCTCCAAATTCCTCTATCTGGGTATTTGTGATGCATTGGGGTGGTAGTCTGTTGCACCTCAGCACTTGACCTCTCAGCAATAGAGTTCAATCCCACTCACCTTACTCAGGAAAAACAGCTCCAAGAACAGTTTCTTGATGTCTGCCGTTCCAGTCTAGACTCCCTTGGGTCTTTCCCTACTCCTTTTGTACCTTAGCAAACTTCTCCTTGAGTAAATCTAGCCCACTTAGGGTAATAGTTCTCCCAGAATGAATGACCTATCAGTCTATCAGGGGGGCTGCTTCCCTGACTTCCTCCTGAATTCCTTTCATGTAGATTCCTGTGGAGGACCTTCTCTGGCCCTTAGGAACCAGCTTTTTATATTTCCTTCCAAAAGCAATGGAGGAATCACCCACTAGCCATGATGGACAAGCAGGCCCGATTCTATTACATCACTACCTCTAGGGTCAAATCAGGAGCAGGAACTTTACAATCTGACTCATTCAGAACACAGAAAGAAGACTGTGGTATTCTGTTGCATTGATAATTTCTCTATGGTGCCCTGCACTTGCTTGTCTGTGCTGTCCCTAAGTCCCTCATAGAGTCTGAGTTCCATGTGCACAAATCTTTTATGCTAAGAGACAGAAAGACCATTGAGAATGAACTGTTTTCTTTGCAAATGTGATGGGGCTCCCTAATGTCCTAGTGAAATATATGTAATCACTGGAAACGTCCTTCCTCCATTTTGCTGAGGGGCTAATCTGAAACTATTATTCCCTATAGCTGTTTCACTCCAGACAATTTTGAAAAACATCCTGTTGGAAATGCAGAGCTGGCAATTATTCCAGTCTTTAGAAGAACTAAGGGAACTGGATGAATGTTAGGAGGGGAGAGGTCCAGTTGCAGGAATCCATGTGCACAAGGAAAAGATGAAATATTTTTCAGGAAAGACAGCAACATGAAGTTGCTTAGGACGTCAAACAGGGGCGGTCCAAGGGGGGTGCGGTGTCAAGTGCGGAGATTCTGTGTGGGGCCTCATTTGCATAAATATTTGCATAATGTTACCATACACTAACTTTTAGTAAACATGCCTCTTAATGAGCGTATGGATAAAGAAAGACTAAAAGATTTCTACATTATTATAATCCAGTGCCAACCGCCAAGCACATTAGAAACTATTACAAACACTGCCTATTTAAACCCATAGCAAACCCACCGTATCGTAAAGCACTACCAGGACTCACAAAGCACCATACTCTACCTATCAAAAGGCAACACTGCAAATATTAAACCAATACATTTCAGAGAACAACAATACATGACCTACTGGGGAAAGAGAACAAGTGGCAATGTCAAATAGGAATTACATAAACAGAATACCTCAGCTCAGTTACACGTGCAGAACATAGACCGTCACCAAACAAGAAATCACAATGTAGAAACAGGAAGACAATAATTAAACTGGGAACCCCAAAAGCCAAACTTGGAATGTACAACACTGTAGAAATAAAACTATAAATTAATTTCCTCTTGTACTAAACAAAGCGCAGACGTTAATGATGCACATTTCCCAGAGCTGGCATATTTCAGTTAATAAATTCAACAAAGAGATATTTTTCTACCTTGTGTGCATTTTTTTTCAGTTGCAATTGCTCCAGCCACTTTCTTCTGGTTTCTTCATGTCTTCTGCTAACTCTCCATCGTCTGCTGTCCATTTGTCCTTTCTTCACTCTTCTAGTTTTTTTCCATTCTCTCTCTACATCTGCTTTAACATACTAATCTTTTGCTCTTTCCTCATTCCTATTTCATCCACTCAAATTTTACTCCGCCATCCTCAATCCCCACTTACTCTCCCAATATCCGGCCAATTGTAGATTTGTCTTCCCTCCCACAAAAAATATTTTTTCCCTCTCCATTTCACTCTCCCAGCTCTATCCCATTCTAATCCTCCCCCAACATCAGCTCCCTTCTAGTTCCAGCCCCACCCAGCATCCGCTCCCTTCTAGTCATCGCATCAGCCCATTTCCAGTCCTAGCTCCCCCATCCGAGTGCCTCCATCAGCTTATTTCCAATCCCAGCCCTCCATAAGCCCATTTCTAGTCTTATCCTAGCCCCACCATCAGCCCATTTCCAGTCTTAGCTCCCCCATCCGAGTCCCTCCATCAGCTCATTTCCAATTCCAGCCCCCCATAAGCCCATTTCTAGTCCTATCCTAGCCCCACCATCAGCCCATTTCCAGTCCTAGCTCCCCCATCCGAGTCCCTCCATCAGCTCATTTCCAATCCCAGCCCCCCATCAGCCCATTTCTAGTCCTTTCTTAGCCCCACCATCAGCCCATGTCAAATTGTAGCTCCCCTCCACTCAGCCCATTTCCAATCCAAGCCCCCCATGAGCGTACTTACAGTTCTAGCCCCTCTATGAGTCCATTTCAATCCAAGCCCCCCCCAACAGCCTATTTCCAGTCATATCCTAGCCCTCCATCAGCCCATTTCCTGTCCTAGCCCCCCTCACTCAGCCCATTTCCAGTCCTAGCTCCCTCCCCTCACAGCCCATTTCCATTCCAAGCCCCCCTCCCCATCAGCTATTTGTAGTTCAAGCCCTTCTTCCACACAGCCCATTTCCATTCCAAGCCCCCGTCCCCCTCAGCTATTTGCAGTTCAAGCCCTCCTTCCACTCAGCCCATTCCAGTCCTAACCCCCCATTAGCCCATTTCCAGTCCTAGCCCCCCATAGCCCATTTCAATCCCTAACCCCCCATCAGCCCATTTCCAGTCTTAGCACCCCCATAGCCCATTACCAGTCCTAACCCATCATCAGCACATTTCCAGTCCTTGCCCCCCCTATAGCCAATTACCAGTCCTACCCCCCATCAGCCCATTTCCAGTCTTAGCCCCCCATAGCCCATTGCATCCGAACCCCCCCTCCATCAGCCCATTTCCAGTCTTAGCCCCCCCCTAGCCCCTTACATCCTAACCCACCATCAGCCGATTTCCAGTCCTAACCCCCCATCAACCCACTTCCAGTCTTAGCCCCCCATAGCCCATTAGTAGTCCTAAGCCCCCCGTAGCGCATTACCTGTCCTAACCACCCTCCCCCATCAACCCACTTCCAGTCTTAGCCCCCCCATAGCCCATTACCAGTCCTAACCCCCCCATAGCCCATTACCAGTCCTAACCCCCCTCCCCCCATCAGCCCTGATAGATTTAAAAAAACAAACCGGCTGCTGCTGCCGCTGTGGCAGCGGCAGAATCAAATGTCCCGCCGCGGGGCCCCACCTGCCCGGCAGAGCCTCCCTGCAGCATCAGCTCCCGAGTCCCTCCCAATGCGTGGGCTTTCAGAGCCGCGAGAGTTTCCCTTTCTTCTCGCGGCTCTGAAAGCCCACGCATTGGGAGGGACTCGGGAGCTGATGCTGCAGGGAGGCTCTGCCGGGCAGGCAGGGCCCCTTGGCGGGACATTTGATTCTGCCGCTGCCACGGCGGCAGCGGCAGCAGCAGCCAGTTTGTTTGTTTTTTAACTACTTGTGCTAATGTAGAATGTTTTTTGCGCGGGGCCCCTGAAACGCGGGGCCCTGTGCAAAAAACATTCTTGCTCAATGGACGGGCCGGCCCTGCTGTTGAACAATGGCCATGTTCCCTCCTCTTTGAAGTTGCCTCTGAGCATCCCAACCTTGGCTGGCCTAAAGAGCAAAATCCTTGTCTGGATCTCCTTTTTTTTCATTATGTAAATGATCTCTTAGTCTGGGTTCTGGAGTCTGTCTTTCAGAAAGCTCTATTTTCTAACGTCCTCTAAAATTTTTATTTTGGATGTAAACCACCTTGATACCCTGCAAAGGGTGGTATAGAAAAGCATAGACATAAACTGTTGTAAGCACTATAGCAAAATAAATAATTGTCCAGCATTGCTTCTGTGGCCACTATGGATCTCTAATATTAGCTTAGTTGGCATAATCAGAGATGATTGACACGTCTCTCATATCAGCTTGTGGTATTGCGACAGGAACAATGCAATGCCAAAGGATATCGATAGATTAGGGAGAGAGTCATCATGATTTTTCTTTTCTTTTTAGACCATAGGTTCAAATGATGATATAGAATTTGGTTTAGCCGGATAGAAGATATAAACTAGTTGTATCTTTTTATGCTATTATTTGATGTGCTATGTTATCTGATTATGCTGTTTTATATGGGTTTACTTCTTTTTTTGCTATTTTTAATCAAACCCTGTCTTGGTGTATATGGGAAAGATGGGTAAACTAATTTTAAGAAATAAAAGATAAAACACTTAAAGGGCACTGGGAAAATCTCTTTTCTCCTTTAAGAGCTATATATTCCTACAATGATTTAAATGGCAAAAATACACCTGTTTCGTCAAGGGAAAGTGGAGCAATTCCCAGCATGATGCAGCAGATGTTTTGATATAGGTTCAGCTATTGGATACCTTCTGTTTTACAGGCTGATCTTATTCTTTCTTTAGAGTGACTGCCAATTTTCAGATGAGTAGCACCAGTATAACACACATCTCACTAGCCTTTTATAAATGAAATCACTCTGCATACAAAATCATTTTATTTAAACAGTTATAATACCAGCTGTCAATAAAAGCTGTCAAGCTACCCAAATACTCCTCCTTATGTGACTTTTAGATTTTCTGATTGTAATACTATGGGGTATGTTTACTAAACCGTCTTAATGTGCGCTCTGCGATGTTATCGCGCGATAAGGTACCTTATCGCGCGATGATGGCACTTTTTAAGGCGCACAGGTACCATATCGCGCAATAACGCGTGCTGCGGCGCAAACGAGCGCTGAAGGCGGGGAAAGGCTCCCGGAGGGCGGAGGAAGGCTCCCCAGGGGCGGAGAGAAGAGGTCAATGGGTGGAGAGTGGGAGGGGAGAGGCTCCCTGCACACCAACGCTCTGAAATCCGAGGCTCAAAACTAACGCCAGTGAAACCCTGGCGTTAGAGCTGATTTAAAGGGAAAAGAAACCATTTCCGTCAGCAATGTACAGCAAAACCAGGGAAACCTACAAAAAGTGATAAGTGTGTTACATGTGCACGGAACAAAAGGGCAAATAAACAGTGAAAATGAACAGAAGTAAATGTAAAAAAACCATAACCAAGCTGGGCAATAGTGATAGTAATGGGAAACATCAAAAAATACTCCCAAGAAAGCCCCAAAAAAAAGATATGAAGTTTGGAAGGGTCTACGCTCCGTCCCCATACAAGGTGAATGATCCCACAGTGAAATAGCACTGATCAGGGTTTCCCTCTCCATTGGACAGGTTTCCTATGGCATGCACATGTTCCACAACAGCAGGGCGGGCATGTCGGAATGGACAACTGGACAGATGCTGGGAAAGGGGATACAGAGGGCTGCAGGCGGCACATGCTGTGGTGCAGCTGGGGTACAGTGCGGACTAGGCAGATGCCTAGGTGGCACTTAGGAATGCTGAAACTGTACAGCAGCCAGACAGCAACTGATGAGGGCCCAACATGGGCACGAGAGTGTTTATCACAGTGTCACAGGGGATAGTACCCAGCAGGTACCTCCAAGGGCACAGAACATTGGCAGGCGGTGTTGGGGGGGAAGCGTGGACAGCTATGCAGGCACCACTACCCCAGAACATGCACCATAGGCAGCCGCCTACCTGCACACTGGATGGCTTGAGACTGCACACCACTAGCACCACCAGCAGAAGGGCATGTCAGCATGGTGGCAGAGGGGTACTGGTGGTGGAGGGGGGCAGTGGCAGCTGCCCAGAGCAGACCATGGCCTAGCCCTGTGTAGGTGGGTGCCATGCACTGCAACAGACAGGCCCTGCCGGACAAACAGTCATGGTATCACCAGGGAATGCACTGTCTCTGTGGCAACACGGTGGTGCAGTGCACACAACCAGTGTGTTAGGAGGCAGAAAGTCACAGGTTCAAGTCCCAGCTATGGTGCCTGCCAACCCAGTCCCCATATTTTACCCACTACTACAACGTGCTAATACAGACAGAACCTGTATTGCAGATGACGTAAACATGCCCAAAACACCTACATTTTACCCTACAGAGCAAAGACATCATAAACAGGCGCATTACCTACAGCAGAGTCTCCCAAATGCAGTCCTGGAGGGCTAAACACCATTCAGGTTCCATGCTGCCTCTAATAAAGATGCCTGTGCTGCATATCTATGCACCACCCCCATGGTATGCAGATGTATCTCATGCATATTCATGAGGGACAGCATGAAAACCCGAACAGTGTTTGGCACACCAGGACTGGAGTTGGGAACTTCTGCCGTAAAGCAGCAGCCAACAGGGGCAGACACACCCACACCCACAGGCTCCATTAGCCAATGCCTCCTGGAGAGGCAGGACATTGGGCCCTGCGTGCATCTCCCAATACTAGCACTTGCATACCTTAGCAATGCCACCCTACACCTGGGAATACGGTACACAGCTATCAAACGTTTGCTATGATTACTGACAGATAGCAATTCCTACGTTAAGCACAGTTTGCTGATTGAGCTCCATCATAGCAACCTTTCTGATGTCTGTGGAGTGTGCTTCAGGTCTGGTCTCTGACAGTGTTTACCACCCTGGGGAGTGACCCCCAACAGTATTGCGTACCATATCCATGCCTGCACTGTGCCCAGGACTGGTGTGGTGGCCAGGGCTGCTAAACACCTCTATAGTAGCACAATGCTGGCATAGGTGTGGGAGTGTGTGTCTGTCTATCCAGTGTGTGGTGGCTGCAAACACCCTCCACAGCCCACACTGCCAGCACTGTTGCCAGTATTGGCCTGCCAATGTGCATAATGAGGAGCAAGGTACCATGGGTATAGCCCGGACAGGGTGGCCTGGCCAGGATGCATCTGCACAGGGTATAGGGCACTGGCTGGGACATTGTAGTGCCCAGCCACCACCTGCACAGATAGGGTGGCCACAGCATGTTCCGCAGGGAGATCACTCTCACCCTGACGGAGCAGTGACCACGGCATGGCTAGGCTCCCCCATAGTGCTATATTGTATTTCTCTCATGTGATATTTATGGGTTCCCTTTTGGGGTCAAGTCACTGATTTATCTGCTTGGTGTGTATGCTGACATCCTAGTTCTGGGTGCATGCATTTCCACCAGGAACATGCACTATGGACTAGCTAGCAGACTGTCTGCAGCTGGTCTGTGTCTTGATGGAACGCCTTGCAGGGTGCAGCGGCTGCAGCCTTGCTGCAGGAGAATATCAGATAGTGGTGGGGTGCAGCTGAGCATATCCAGGCCTAATGTCTGTCTGCTATTGCGTTATGGATGGGTACAGAGCTGCATTGACTGCCCTGTAGGGTGTCTGTTCCCCAGCAGGACTGGGGTTGATGGTCCCCTCTACTGCCACCATTGCAGGGGGGTAGAATGTGGATCTGTTGGTGGGAGACCTGTTTACCCCCCCGCAGCCCTGGAGGAGGAGGGTGGTGGTACATAAGCCTACTAGGGGTCCATAGGGGCTAAACCTGACTGAGACATACAGATATATCCAAGGTGTGTCTGCAGAAACTACCTATCTCACACATTAGCACAGCATGGCCTATCTCTGCTGTGGACCTGGTGCTGGGCACCCCACCTCACCCTCAGTGTGAGTGCAGTACCTGCACAATGTGATGGTGTGTAGCTACTCTGTGCCAGTACCACACACGGTCAGTTCCCCCTACCAGGCCGAGGTGCTGTGGGGGTGCATACCCCATCTTGTGATCATCTGTAGACTGCTGATTTGCATGTGCAGTGCATCATGGGCATGGGTGGGTTAACCCTATCCTGGTGACCACAGCAGACTGTTTGTGTGGTGACGTGCAGTCCTTCTACAGCCAGCCAGGGGGTTGCTAGCAGCTATGGAGCTGTAGCCCACTGGTTATTTCACTACTTGTGGAGCTAGAGGTCATGGGTTCAAACCCACAGTAGGGGTTCTTTGATAGGGCTGTCCAAAGCATTGTCTTTTTTTAATGCACGTTAGTGCTGCCAGCAAAACACCCTCAGGGTACTGTAACCATAAGGTGCCTCAGAAAGCGCCCTATAAGGCGCCTTATAGGGCACCCTATAAAGCGCCTTCTGAGGCACCTTATGGTTACAGTCTGTATAAGGTGTCCTATGGAGCGCCTTATAGGGTGCCCTATAGGGGACATTATAGGGTGCCATGGCGGACAGTGCACTTTATAATGCGCCCTATGGGGTGCCTCATAGGGTGCCTTATGCGGCACCTTAGGTTACGGCACGTGAGGGTGTGTTTGCTGGCAGCAATAAATAAAATGCCTCAGGAAACAATACTTACATGTCATAGCTGATGCCTCAGCCAGCCTTATGCATTAGGCACACTGGGGGATCAAACTCATGACTGCTGTATCATCAGTCAGTGTATTAACCATTATGCTACACTTCTGTTCCTATGTTTGGTTGTCTGTGCGCCTACTTAAGATTACCATGTGGTAATGCGCTTAGCGGCGCTTCGCACGATCATGTGCGCAGCAGCGTGCGTTATCGCGCGATATTCCCGTTTTGCTGCTTTAAGACTGAAACGCCCACTCCTTTTATGGCAGCCTGCACACTATCGCCAGGCGCACATTAGGACGGTTTAGTAAACATACCCCTATGTTTTGAGTATGTAGCACACAACGATCGTTAAAAAACAATATGTATGTTATGATTAATTATGGGACCAGGGTTTGATTCTTACTGGCACTCCTTGTGGCCTTGAGCAAGTACGTAACCCTCCATTGCCTCGGAAGAAAGGCCTAGCAATCTACTTCCGGTCACACTGCCAAGAGAACCTAGAGGCTGCTGGGTCGCTAGGAACGAGCATTAACTCAAAGGAACACATTGTTTGCAACTATGACATAGGGGTATGTTTACTAAACCATCTTAATGTTACTGGCGTTAGTTGCAGCGATAATGTGAAGAATGCCATATAAGGAGTGGGCGTTCCGGTCTTAAGGTAGCAATCACGGGTTATCACGCAATAAAGTGTGCCATGTGCATTATCGCGCGATAGAGGGAGCCGCGCATGTTACCGCGCGTTAACCTTAACTTCGTGTGCTGACATACAATCACAGCAATAGAGGTGTAGCACACTGGTTAATACAATGACTGCTGAAACAGGGGTCATGAGTTTGATCCCCCAGTGGGCTTAATGAATAAGGTTTGCAAGGCAATCCCTTTTCCTGCTTGAAACAGTCCAACAATCTGTGCTGCCAGCTAAAAATACCTGCACCCCAGTGCCATAAACTAATGCACCTTTTAGGACTCACCAGAAGGCACATCCTAAACCACCACATCAGCCAAGGCAGGTTATAATGTGCCCCAGAGGCCATGTCGAAAGGTTGTCAACTCCCAAGGCACTATAGTAGGCACCCCATAAGCTGGCTGAATCTAAGGTGTGGCTTAAGATGCCCCAAGGATGTATAGGTGACTCAAAAAATGTTGGCCAAGGGCAGTAAAGTCCCCCAAGTTGAAAAGCAAGAAAGGTATGGGCCAAACACAGATGTAACCCTAACAATGCACAGAGCAACAAGGAAAGACAATGCACACGTAATGGAAGGAAGTAGATCTGAGCTGATGGACCAGACATATCTGCGTCCAGCCCATGTGGCAGCTGGAAAAATGGACAAACATATCGGGGGCAGCTGTAGCAATGCACAGGGTGAAGGTAATGTACCATGTAACAATGACAGTGTGTGGCAGAGGATGGGAAGACATGTCCAGCAGAGGAGGTAGAGGTGGCAGGATAGGTGTAATGACAGGAGGACAGAGGAGTAGCAGTGCCATGCAGAGCACACACAGGAGAGGCAACCAGGGAGAGCTGCAATGCAGAAATGTGTAGCAGTGCAGGACGTGGGGTAGCAGCATGCACAACAGGGTAGGACAGCATGCAACTGGCAGACACACATAGATGGACAGAACGATGGTTGGCAACTGTGATAAGGGTACAATGTGCTAACAGCACAGATCTGCACAGATATGACTGTCACAGGAATGAAAAGTAGTTGTGCAGGACAGGCATACAAATGAAAGAGAACAGAGAGGAATCAAACCTATGACCATTAGCACAAATGTCAATGCACAAACTTCTACCAATCCCAGTGCCCATCATCAACCTTCTAATACATTCCAAGCCAGCATAGAAAAATTGTAAATATATTATTTATACAAGATGTTAATAAAATCTCTATTCATTGTATATAATTTCATAACATATATGTACATAGTTTCACCAAGTTGAATCCCAGTTGAATTTTCCTGTTTCATGTAAACCTGTTGCTTGCTGTGAGTATTCTTGTTCATTGTAAACCGCGCTGATGAAAAAGAGCGCAGTATAGAAGAGCTATAAATAAATAAATAAATTAGCAAAGGCTGCATACAAGAATACTGCAGGGCATCACACAAGAAGCCTGCTGTCTGCCAGGATAGGCAAACCTCCAACAGTAACCATGATGAAATGCACATGCAGATCTGGTGTGTACAGATCAGATAACAGTCTGTAATTGGGACCAGAGCCACATATAACTACATGCACACACACAATGAAATGTTATGCAGTGGATACAGCATGCAAAAGAGGAAAGAACCTAAACCCAAAGGGCGGCAGGAGATGTTCTGTGGAGCAGGGCAAAATATGGAACAGAACAGGAGAGAACTGAACCTGCAAACAGGTGTGCTATAGATCAGCTGAACCACAGCAATGCCATTCCCCCAAGCGGACTGCCATGTAAATGCTATAAAGAAAGAGACATATGTAACAGCTAATATGTGATGGATAGGCAGCACAGAGGGCACACTTTGGTGTACAGTGAAGAAATGGAAGGGTGTGTGCATAGGTGATGAACCTGCAGGTACCTAATGGTCAGGTTAGCACAACAGAAAAAAAAGTAAACACCATGTGGGGATCAAACCTGCAACCTATAGTGTTACAACACATGTCTGTAACCCCTACCCCAAACAACAAAACAAGCACAACACAAAAATATTACCTCAAAGGGAAGGTGTGTATGGGAACCTGTAACACCCAGTGATGTAACAATATAAATACCGGTCCCTATCAAAGCCACAAATGATACTTCATCCAACAAACTATTTGGCTTTACTTAATTTACCAAATTGCAGTATTCTTTAACCTAGCAATAAGGTGGAAACCAGACCTCAGAAACCTCAGCTAAACCCCCGGTAGTCACCTACCAACAAACTGGGGTATAGCATTAGGTGAAATACATCAACGGTCTGTAATTTCCTAAACCGCCCTCCACCGACAGAGTTCAATAGCCATAACACATATATTTTACAATCACTTTCCTACCATCTTAATATATAAATTTATCATAAATGGGGTAAACACAAGAGGCAAGAGTGAAAGATGCTTTATTAAAACCCCAACGCGTTTCGGCGAACGCCTTCTTCAGGGGGACTATATGATGTTGTGCACCATAAGTATACCTCAGCAATGTTTCTTATTCTACGAGACACTTATTTTTGTGAGAGACATTTTTGTCAGTTTCACAAGATACGCACGGCTGTAGTACGTTAGATTTCGTTGTTGCTAGTTCAACCACGATAGTAACTGAATAAGAAACATTGCTGAGGTATACTTATGGTGCACAACATCATATAGTCCCCCTGAAGAAGGCGTTCGCCGAAACGCGTTGGGGTTTTAATAAAGCACCTGTGTTCATCATTCACTCTTGCCTCTTGTGTTTACCCGATTGGTTCTGCAAGAGCGGTTCTGCTCTTCTTGTGCCTGCTTTATCATAAATGGCACATGATCTTCGTCCTAAAACAGCAGACAATAAACTCCCCGATGCCCCCTCAGACGTCCTTTCTTGCGTTTCGCATCAGCTGTTTCAAGGGTATAAAACAGAAAAAACAAACAAAATTGCTTAATACTCATACCACAAATATAAACCCCCCATTCTTCTAAGCTGAACCAGGATAATATCAGCTTACTAACCTAACTCGATCAAAACTTCATCAACCAAATCAGAAAGCCGAAGGGCAGATGGCAACCATTGTCCCTTCTACAGCTCAATCATATCTACTGCTAACCACCTCACAGCATATGAATGTTATAAAGTTACTAAAACCCCACCCGTACTACCCAACATCCAATCACTATAAGATTGCTGCATTTATACATTGAGATCCATCAACACCTACCTAAATTCACCTCTGATAACTAAAAAGATATCAGTTAATTGACTAACATAATTCAACCCTACTACTTCCTGCAAACCCCTATAAAACCTCACACACAGGCTCCCCAATCGACACCTGAGTTCAAACCACCAGGTGAAATCGTTCCTAATTGAAAGATCCATTGCTATTCTTTATATAAAAGGTATTGACCATGCGATTTCAACCCTGATCCAGACAATACCTGCTCAATACAAAAACATTGTAACTCTGCAAATGAATGTTTATATAATAAACAATGTTCCACAATTGGTGCCTCATGCCATTTACAATGTAACTTGCTTTTATGTTCACCTATTCTTATGCGGAAAGAGCGAATAGTTTTCCCAATATAAAAAAGTTTACATGGACAGAAAATTCCACAAACTACAAAACTGGAAGCACAAGACGTTTGAGATCTAAGAAAATATTGTCTTCCATGATAAACAAAATAATCGGTCTCCCACATCACAGAACAAAATGTGCAATGTCCACATTTCTTATGCCCTATTTCCATTACCCCATTAGAATCTATTAATCTCAAAGATGAAGGACTTAGTAATTCTTTTAAATTAGAATTCCGCTGCCATACACACCGCAAGCATTTTGATTCTAATCCTGGTACAGTTTGCAGAACATTCACATGTTTCTGCAATATTCGCTGAATCTGTGTGCTAAATGGAGAATATCTCGAAATAAAATTAATGTGATCACCACCTTCTCGTAATCGCTTCCTAGGGGATAGCATCCATGACCGATTATTATGCAAAGCTCTTTTATATGCACGATTTAACACCATCTCAGGGTACCCTCTTTTCAAAAAATCATTCTTAAGAGATGCTGCCTGAATCTTATAATCCAAACAGATATTAACCCCTAATCTCAAAAACCTTTTCTATGACCAATTATATAATATTTTTTAAGAGTTTTTAATATAATAAATAGTACTTCTATTTTTAATATAGCAATTATACAATTCTTTAAGATGTCAAAAATAATTCTTAATAACATAAAAAACCTAACTTACTTTTTATCCATACATTTATAATATGATCACATCCATGTTTATACACAAAACACCTCAACATATAATATTCAAAACATACATTGTCATCACTCCAAATATTCCCAATCAAACAAATATTCCCAGTCTTTAAATTGATCTATCTATATGTCTCCCAACGCTGTCAGACAAAATTATTTCCAGTTTGAGGGAGAAATATATCAACAAATATCTGGGGTGGCGCTGGGCGCTACGTGCGCCCCTTCAGTGGCCAACCTCTTTATGAGGGATTTTGAAGCACAGTGGTTGCAGGACGCTTGCCCTTTCCTCTCTCAGATTCGCCTGTGGCGACGTTATATTGATGATATTTTTGTTTTCTGGCAAGGAGGGGAGGGGGATCTTTCACATTTTATCAGTTGGTTGAACCATTTAGATCCTCATATTCAATTCACCAGTACCTGCCATGTAAATGACATTACATATCTAGATGTTCATATCGTCCGTCACGTGACAGGTTGGAATACGAAAGTGTTCAAAAAACCTACTGATCGCAACACATTGCTTCACTATAGCAGTGCCCATCCCAGAGCCCTCAAAGATGGACTACCATTCTCACAGTTCATTAGGTTTAGACGGAACTGTTCAAGAGATGAGGATTTTCGTATACAAGCCCGAAAGTTAAAATCTAGTTTCCTTAAGAGAGGGTACCCACAACGGGTGGTGAATAAGGCATATCAACGTGCCAAATGTAATCATCAGGCGACGCTCTTGTTGACTCGTCCTAAGGAAACATCCGACGACACAGTAGTAAATTTTATTACGAAATTTTCCCCATTAAGTTATCCTATTCAAAAAATTTTGAAGAAGCACTCTAATATATTAAATAGTGTGGAGGGGCTGTCGAATCATCACATTAGATGTGTTTGGCAGAGACAGGCTAATCTGAAAGAGTTAGTAAGTCCCACGAGGTTACGTTCATTACACTCCCCTATTAGTTCATCTTTGGATCAACATGGTCATTCCCCTTGCGGTAATTGTGGTATGTGTGAGATTAATTTAACTATAGATAGCTTTACATACAACAACCGTCTATACACTTTAAGAGGTTTAACATCTTGCCATTCATCATTTGTGATTTACGCACTCCGCTGCCCATGTCAGTTATTGTACATAGGTAAGACAACTCGCCCTTTGCGGATTAGATTGGGAGAGCACAAAAGCCGGTTGAAATGCAAGACTCTACAAGCTCCAATAGTACAGCATAGTCTATCATTGGGCCATGCTTTTCAGGATTATCGGTGTTTTGTGATAGAGCAGATTCGGCAGGGTAGAGGCGGTTTGACACGTGAGCAAGTCCTGACATTTCAGGAGCAACGGTGGATTTTTAATCTGTGATCGGTAGAACCTACAGGGCTTAACAATATGATTGAATGGAAGGCATGCCTGTGTTAGTATTGGAAGTCAAGGAGGATGGTCCTTGTTGAGCCTCCTAGGCGTTTTCTATAAAAGGTGGCTGCCATAACAGTAGCGCATGCGCGGCGTTTTTTTGAAAGGTGAAGAGAATCCTATAAGGCGCGGGCAGCACTCTTCTTGTTTCCTGTTTTATGTTTTGGTTGGTAAAGTAGTTTTATGGTAAGTTACATTTATGTGCTGAGTTGAGGAGTGGACTCATATATGAAGGTGGTCCCGGTTGGGTAGAATGGTTGATTTTTGGTTTTGTTCTCAGCAGACCACGGGCAGTCGGACCTTTCTTAGCGGTTTCGGCAGCGATCGGTCAAGATTTCTTCATTAAAGTGGATTTGGTATCCTTTAAACATCTCTTCAATAGTTAGTTAGTATTTAGTTTAATGGTACATTTGGTAGTTCTTTTACTTAAATGAAAGCTCACAGACATTGTTGAGTTCCATTTTCCTTTGGTGAAATTTGGTGAAAATAACAAGAACATTGGTGAAAACTTCACGAACATTCCCTACATAGAACCTGTCTTCATTTTCCCCTGAAGAATCCCATTAGGGAGAAACGTGTGGGAGCGCGACTGAGACAGCGTTGGGAGACATATAGATAGATCAATTTAAAGACTGGGAATATTTGTTTGATTGGGAATATTTGGAGTGATGACAATGTATGTTTTGAATATTATATGTTGAGGTGTTTTGTGTATAAACATGGATGTGATCATATTATAAATGTATGGATAAAAAGTAAGTTAGGTTTTTTATGTTATTAAGAATTATTTTTGACATCTTAAAGAATTGTATAATTGCTATATTAAAAATAGAAGTACTATTTATTATATTAAAAACTCTTAAAAAATATTATATAATTGGTCATAGAAAAGGTTTTTGAGATTAGGGGTTAATATCTGTTTGGAGCGAAAATAGAATTATAGGTCATTGGTATACGCTCTGTTAATACGCCTAAGCATTACGTCCAGTGACGATCATGGAAGGGCATACAGTATGGAAAAATGTGTGGAGTTTTTCATCAACCCACATTGAGCAATTATGTAAAGAGAAGACCCCATTTGCGTTGGATGGTTCTGAGAACCATGAAAGTAACCAATCTACCTGGGAATCACTTGTTAAAATGAAAAAAAGAGCACTAAAAATTGATTTGCATAGACTATCACTTGTGGAATATATTAGTAGACAGCACATCCCTAGGGGACTACGTATCTATAAGGAGCCCAAAATATATAACTCTGATCCTTCATTTTTAGAACGATGGAACAATATACTTAATAAATGTTCATTAGACTTAATGGTTCTGATAGTGGAAAATACAGCTAAACAACTTTTGGAGTTGAATACAGAAATTACTTCGGCCACCGAGGGTTTGAAAGCGTCCGAGTCAGAGATACATTTTGCTCAACGGATGGAAGATGTTACAAAGCAGTTGACAGTAACAGGTCAAGAAGTGAAAGCAGTGAAGATGAAGAAGTTGCGTAGGGATTACGATGATTATAATTCCGGTTACGTCTATCCTTGGATGGACGTTAACCGGAAGACAAAAAGGCCACGCAGACAAGTAAATTTTGAGTTAACATCAGAAGATACCTCAGAGTCAGGGAGGTCGGGTACAGATGAACGTACAGAAGATGATGAGGAGCAGATAAAGAAGAAAGGAGGGAAGGGTAGAGGAAAACCGCCCACTCGGGGGGGCCAACATGGGAAACCCTGAGGGTGTTTCCCAATTGGTGGTAAATCTTTCTGGTATAGTTTTGACACCAGTGCAAATACAGTTGTTAGAGAAAGGTCTCTCGTTTGTCCCTGAATTAAGATATGATTCTTTTCAAACTCGAGTTGATTTCGAACAGTTTATGCGGAAATTACATTTAAAGCATTATTTTGCTCGTTCCTCTCCATTAGAACCTCAGCTGTTCACAATTGAACAAAACTCTACGGTCACTTCTGCACCTTCTAGGTTGCCAGTACCAATACAATCCTCTTGGTCCCCTTCATCACCCCTTCCGTCGGGTTTAGCTATTTTCCACACTTTGGTATTACGAGATCTAGCCCAATTGGAAATTCAAACCCCTTGGTATCACCAACGGAGTACGGTGCTAACGGTGGCTGAACGACGGGCACTCACTTCCCTTAGTAGTAATACAGAACTCGTGATACGTCGAGCTGATAAGGGGGGAGCTGTAGTAGTTCTTAATCGTAGACAGTATTTACAGGAGGCCTATCGTCAATTATCAGATACTGCAGCATATACCAAATTATCAAATGATCCCACCATTGATATAAGTATAGAGATTAAAGAGATCACTACCCGGGCTTTGAAGAACAAACTTATTCCTTATAAGGAATGGAAATATTTGAACGCTGGTTCACCGAATGTAGCTAGTTTCTATCTGGTCCCTAAGATCCATAAAACGTTGATTAATCCCCCTGGACGGCCGATAGTGTCCACTCGGGGTTCGAATTTGGAACCACTATCAGTCTTTTTAGATACCTTTTTGCGGCCTCTTTTACCAACGATTCCATCATATGTGAAAGATACAGCTCACTTTTTGAATATTTTGAGTCACCATCAACAATTGGCTAGTCAGGAAGATATTTTATTAGTGACACTTGATATTACCGCCCTATACACTAGTATCCCACAGGAGGCAGCGTTAGTCACCATACTTCACGCACTTCAATCTCGGGGTGATTTATCCGCGGGTTTTATTACATTTCTAATGGAACTGGCCAATTTGGCCATACGACAAAATTATTTCCAGTTTGAGGGAGAAATATATCAACAAATATCTGGGGTGGCGATGGGCGCTACGTGCGCCCCTTCAGTGGCCAACCTCTTTATGAGGGATTTTGAAGCACAGTGGTTGCAGGATGCTTGCCCTTTCCTCTCTCAGATTCGCCTGTGGCGACGTTATATTGATGATATTTTTGTTTTCTGGCAAGGAGGGGAGGGGGATCTTTCACATTTTATCAGTTGGTTGAATCATTTAGATCCTCATATTTAATTCACCAGTACCTTCCATGTAAATGACATTACATATCTAGATGTTCATATCGTCCGTCACGTGACAGGTTGGAATACGAAAGTGTTCAAAAAACCTACTGATCGCAACACATTGCTTCACTATAGCAGTGCCCATTCCAGAGCCCTCAAAGATGGACTACCATTCTCACAGTTCATTAGGTTTAGACGGAACTGTTCAAGAGATGAGGATTTTCGTATACAAGCCCGAGAGTTAAAATCTAGTTTCCTTAAGAGAGGGTACCCACAACGGGTGGTGAATAAGGCATATCAACGTGCCAAATGTAATCATCAGGCGACGCTCTTGTTGACTCGTCCTAAGGAAACATCCGACGACACAGTAGTAAATTTTATTACGAAATTTTCCCCATTAAGTTATCCTATTCAAAAAATTTTGAAGAAGCACTCTAATATATTAAATAGTGTGGAGGGGCTGTCGAATCATCACATTAGATGTGTTTGGCAGAGACAGGCTAATCTGAAAGAGTTAGTAAGTCCCACGAGGTTACGTTCATTACACTCCCCTATTAGTTCATCTTTGGATCAACATGGTCATTCCCCTTGCGGTAATTGTGGTATGTGTGAGATTAATTTAACTATAGATAGCTTTACATACAACAACCGTCTATACACTTTAAGAGGTTTAACATCTTGCCATTCATCATTTGTGATTTACGCACTCCGCTGCCCATGTCAATTATTGTACATAGGTAAGACAACTCGCCCTTTGCGGATTAGATTGGGAGAGCACAAAAGCCGGTTGAAATGCAAGACTCTACAAGCTCCAATAGTACAGCATAGTCTATCGTTGGGCCATGCTTTTCAGGATTATCGGTGTTTTGTGATAGAGTAGATTCGGCAGGGTAGAGGCGGTTTGACACGTGAGCAAGTCCTGACATTTCAGGAGCAACGGTGGATTTTTAATCTGCGATCGGTAGAACCTACAGGGCTTAACAATATGATTGAATGGAAGGCATGCCTGTGTTAGTATTGGAAGTCAAGGAGGATGGTCCTTGTTGAGCCTCCTAGGCGTTTTCTATAAAAGGTGGCTGCCATAACAGTAGCGCATGCGCGGCGTTTTTTTGAAAGGTGAAGAGAATCCTATAAGGCGCGGGCAGCACTCTTCTTGTTTCCTGTTTTATGTTTTGGTTGGTAAAGTTGTTTTATGGTAAGTTACATTTATGTGCTGAGTTGAGGAGTGGACTCATATATGAAGGTGGTCCCGGTTGGGTAGAATGGTTGATTTTTGGTTTTGTTCTCAGCAGACCACGGGCAGTCGGACCTTTCTTAGCGGTTTCGGCAGCGATCGGTCAAGATTTCTTCATTAAAGTGGATTTGGTATCCTTTAAACATCTCTTCAATAGTTAGTTAGTATTTAGTTTAATGGTACATTTGGTAGTTCTTTTACTTAAATGAAAGCTCACAGACATTGTTGAGTTCCATTTTCCTTTGGTGAAATTTGGTGAAAATAACAAGAACATTGGTGAAAACTTCACGAACATTCCCTACATAGAACCTTGTCTTCATTTTCCCCTGAAGAATCCCATTAGGGAGAAACGTGTGGGAGCGCGACTGAGACAGCGTTGGGAGACATATAGATAGATCAATTTAAAGACTGGGAATATTTGTTTGATTGGGAATATTTGGAGTGATGACAATGTATGTTTTGAATATTATATGTTGAGGTGTTTTGTGTATAAACATGGATGTGATCATATTATAAATGTATGGATAAAAAGTAAGTTAGGTTTTTTATGTTATTAAGAATTATTTTTGACATCTTAAAGAATTGTATAATTGCTATATTAAAAATAGAAGTACTATTTATTATATTAAAAACTCTTAAAAAATATTATATAATTGGTCATAGAAAAGGTTTTTGAGATTAGGGGTTAATATCTGTTTGGAGCGAAAATAGAATTATAGGTCATTGGTATACGCTCTGTTAATACGCCTAAGCATTACGTCCAGTGAATCTTATAATCGTCAACAGAAGAACAATTACGTCTATACCTGATGAATTGAGAGAAAGGTAAACCTTTCAAAAGGCTCACTGGATGAGCACTAGAAAAGTACAAAAACGTGTTCTTATCTGTATTCTTCCTATAAACCGACATATCCCACGATGCACTTTGTCCCCTGGGGGTCCATGAGACTTACTGGGGGTCCACAGGACACAGAAAAAAGATAAAAAGAGAGAAAGGCTGTGGGGATTGGTTGGGGAGAAGAGAGACTTGGGCGAACTGGCTGGAGGTAGGGAGAGAGAAAGAAAATGAGACTGGTGGGGACTGGCTGAAGAGAGAGAGACAGAGAGAGACTAGAGGAAACAGAAGGGAAGGGGAGATCAAAAGAACTTGGCATTGAGGAGAGGGGGTCCAGTAAGAGTGGTGGGAATAAACTAGGGGGTCTCTGAACTTTTTTGGAAATTAATAAGAGGTCTCTCAAGGTTAACTGAGGGTTCTGAATTTATTTCCTTCCTTCCCCCAACCCACCGTGTTTTCCTATCTTTGAAATGCACTGAAACTAATGTGAACAATTGCTAGCCCAGTATATCTGATTTACCCCTTGATTGCCCCTCTTGTATGAACCGCACTGGTTACCAATAACCTCACGCGATAAATACAAATCTGCTCTTACCATCTTTAAAATTAAAAATAACATGTCAGCAGGAATTTTACAGGATCTCATCTGCATCAAACCCAGCAAAAGACCTAACAGAAGCAGCACCAAAAACACCATACCAACCCCAGCTTATTTACAAAAGCCAAAAAATCCACCACCACGAGGGCTCTTTCACTTGCTGCCCCCACTATCTGGAATGCTCTCCCAGAAAAGCTAAGGTTAACAACAGACAAAGGATTTCCGGAAACAACTCAAGACCCTCCTCTTCATTGAAGACTTCAATGAACACTTCTAACACCTCTGTCAACCTACGGCCTCATACCCACTCCTCATCTCCAGCTGTTTATATGTCATAGTGTACATAAGTTGTGCTTTCAGCACTACCCGTTTATCCCCTCCCCTTTGTCCCCCAAAGAAAATTTTCCGTGTTTGTTTTATTGTTTTTACATGCAAGTTTTCTGCAACAGTTAAAGTTTTCATGTAAACCACCTTGATTAAATGATAAGACAGTATAGAAAAATTGTTAAATAAATAAATAGTGCTGAACTGTGAAAGTGAACAGATTGATTTGTGTATTTTGAGAGAGCATTCATAGTTTGTGGAGGAGTAGCCTAAACCCAGAGATTTGGGTTTGATTCCCACTGGCACTCCTTGTGGCCTTGGGCAAGTCACTTTACTCTCCATTGCCTCAGAAGAAAAGGCCTGGCAATCTACTTCCGGTCATACCTTGCCAAGAAACCTAGAGGCTGCTGGGTTGCCAGGAGTCAGCATTGACTTAATGGCACTTAAAAAAAAAATCATAATTTATTGTCCTAGGTCAAGTATTTCTGAAACACTGCATATGCTTGAGTATATTGCTATATAAACCGTTCATGCAGAGCTTTCCTACTGACATTTGGGGGCATGTTTACTAAAGGGCTTAATATGCATTAACCTTGAGTAAACATGCCCCTCGGGCTCCTGACATAATAAAAATCTGATTGCTGTTCACTGACTGGCATATGAACAGTCAGATGAGCTGTTAAAATCCTCACTTCAGGAGCAGTTCCTCTCAGAAGTCCATTCACCATCAGTATACAAGTTGTAGCTGTGAGTCGGGCTACACTGATATCTGAAAATATTTAGCAAAAAAGGCAAAGGAGTCAATATCTAACCATGGCGGCCACCATTAGTTTTAAGTGTCGGCTACCCACAGTTAAATTAAATCTGGATATTCGGCGGTGGAGGCTGAATCATGGCTGGCGCTGATTATCCAGATGCTTCAGTGGCTGGAGCCAGTATCCAGAGCAGGAACATTTAGCCTGTTATCCGGATAGCAAACCACATAAAGTTAGGACAGCCTTTTATCTGCTCTAACTTAAAGCGGTTAATTATCTCATTTGTGGGCTGAATATCACCATTAACCAGAACCCTAAACTATGCCCCAGCTCCACCCACGGACCACTCTGTCAAAAGAAATATTTAGCAGCACTATTTAGACAGTGCCGCTGAATATCTCACCGGCTGGCACTTATCTGGTTGGCAAGTATTGCAAGACAGATAAGTGCTTTTGAATATCAGCCTCAACATTTGTTATAGTCTCAGAAAAAATATTTGGTGTTTCCCTGAGGAAAAGCCATCACCAAAGATATTCCATTAAGATTCCCCACTCTGCTCACAGACAACTGTTCCCACAGATACATACATTGTACACCTTCTAATTACCTCAAAGCTATTTGGTGTGTAGGGGAATTTTAGAAAGGACATACAAGCGCAATCCAGGACATCTGAGATAGCACGTCTGGAAAAAAAGCAGGCACGTCCAGGTGCAGATATGATTTCACAAACATGGATGTGTCTGATATGGATCTGTGGAGCGTCTACAACATAGACATCCCCAGAAGTGTATCTCAGACCCCAGACATCTAGGATAGCTTGATGGTTAGAGAAGTGGGCTGGGAATGGGGCAGCCAGGGTTCACATCCCACTGTTGCTATCATTAACATTGCACTGAGGATGATGGAGTGTCTTATTTTCTACGCCCTCTGTATGTTTTTCAGCCAAAATGAGTACTTTTCCGGTGCCTGGAGCAGCTCTAATCTTGGATGCGACGCCGGATGTCCGTGACGTTTCTGAGATCGGGCAGGGACATCCAAGTTCCTGGGAATGCCCCACTTATGTCTCCATCATGCCCTTGTTCAGACTTGGATGTCCTTGTGCTGGGGATGTCCCCAGAGCCGGCTCTACAGACGTCTCTATGCCCGTTTGTTCAGAGTATGAATAGGGCTTCTAAAATGACCACCATTATGTCCAGGAGACAGAGTGGGCAGCCAATAAGGGGGTACCTTTGGGCAATGGGTCAAGTAGGTTACCTGGTGCATGCAGCCAGGCGGCAAGAAATCTCAAAGGGTTTGCAGGCTTCTAAATTAAAACTTTCCTTAGTATATTCTATGTGTATCCTTTATTGGGACTTGACAGTGTTCTCAAGACCATCCATTTGGTTTAATGCTTTTTCTTTTCATGTGATCACCATGACAGAGATACAGTTCCTCACACATGAATATATTTAATCTTAGTCAGGGTTTATGCAAATCCAGGCTAGAGTTTTGCCACTATTATTTCCTGTGGGAATGATTTTGACATGTTCATACTTTTTTTAGATATATGCATCAATGAGGAAGTTAGCCGTAAGAAGCCATCATTTTTCAGTTAATTGTATAATTCACCAATTAACAGCTTCACCTATTTTTAAACACTGTTTGACAGGGTAGATTGGTAGAACGTTAAGGGGATGATATGAACCACATTACTGCGGTCAATAGGGTTCTCCTACTAGCCTTGCTAGTAATATGCCTCCTGATTGAGAGTATAGCCCTCCTTTTGCCTGTCTAGCAGAATTGAGGGGCACATCTGAGAATGGTTGGGCAAGCTGATTCCCTCTGCTGTGGTTTTTCATGAACAGGGAGAAAAACAGTCTTTCAGGGCCCTCAGCTTCTAGAATTGTCAGCACAAGTCCCAGTCCAGTAGTAACAATACATAACACAACTGTTTAAGGTTTCTTTGAAAAGAAAAACCTTTATTGGAAATTTGAGACAAATAGAAAAATTACTGCATGTAGTACAGCTGGTCTTAGAATACGTCAACTGCAGACAAAATAAAAGGACACACAGTCCAGAAATCCAAAAATCCTCACTAGGGCTCACGGTCCAGACATATCAAGAGGCGGAATCTGCACACACCACAAACTAGGTGGTTCTAACTGCTCCTCCTCCTACTTTGTGTGGCACTATTCTGGGGAAGGGGGACCCTCCCTTGTGCCTTTGTTGGTACTTGCAAATCCTGACTACATACTGTACCAGTGTCCCCCTTGTCAAAGGTGAGCTCCTGCAGTCTCCATTGAGGCAGTGGCTCTGACGTAAAGGTCCCTCCTGGCAGTCCTTCCCTTGACTTCAGCTACAACTCCTTTTGATATAATAAACTATGAAGTGCAAAGAGAAGTCCACCAAATTTTACTGGTTGCATTGTGTAAATAACTGCTGTGTTTTTTCTGCAGGACAGTGGGCACCGAGTCCTCAGGTATGTGTACTAGAGAGTGCAGGAAGGAAGCATTAGCTGGAAAAATCTACGTGTATTTTTGAAAGTTTATATAGCAGACAAACTTTGTTCAGGGCTGTAGCCCAGGGACACCAAATGCAAAGGAGGAGACCACTCTCCTTTCCTACTGGGTCCCAAGGAACAGGGGGAACTGCTTCAAGGCCCTACATAGGTGGAACACTTTATGTGATATCATACTCTGTCCAAGCATTATTTACACCATCAATATGTAGAAAAACTAGGGGACATGCAATGAAGCTACAGTGTAACCCATTTAAGACTAATAAGAGAAAATATTTTTTCATTCAACGCATAATCAAACTCTGGAGTTAGTTACCGGAGGATTAGTAAAAGCTGTTAGTGTGGCTGGGTTTAAAAAAGGTTTGGACCAGTTTCTGGAGGAAAGGTCCATAAACCATTATTACAGGAGACCTGGGATATCCACTGCTTGACCCAATACAAGCACTGAGGAACCTGTGTCTTTTGGGGAAACTGCCAGGTACTGGTGACCTGGATTGGCCACTGATGGAAACAGGATACTGGGCTTGATGGACCTTAAACTGACCCAGTATGGCATATCTTATGTGCTTATGTTCTGTCACCTCATTCACCCAAATGGGCTCAGGTTAGTCTGGGTTTGGATGTATGCATAAAATAGACAGGCCAGAATTCAGCCCACAGTGATCAGCGTTTTTTTAATATGCCAGTCGCCATGGAAAATAATAATCTGGATATGCCATACCTGTTCAGACCAAGGGTCCATCAAGCCCAGTATCCTGTTTCCAACAATGGCTATTCCAGGTCTCAAGTACCTGTCGGGTTCCCAAAGGTATATACATTCCATGTTGCTTGTCCCAGGGGTAAGTAGTGGCTTTCCCCAGTCCTCTTTAATAATGGTTTATTGATTTTTCCTCAAGAAACTTGTCCAAACCTGTTTTGGACCCAACTATACTAAAAGCTTTTACTACATTCTCTGGTAATGAATTCCAGAGTTTGATTACATGCTGAGAGAAAAAAAATATTTTCTCCAATTAGTCTTAAATGCAGCTTCATTGCATGTCCATTAGTCTTTCTACTTTTTGAAGGAGTAAACAACCGATCTACATTTATCCTTTCCACTCTATTCATTATTTTATATTCCTCTATCATATCTCCCCCCCAGCTCTCTTTTCCAAGTTGAAGAGCCCTAACCTTTCAAGCCTTTCCTCATAGGGATATCCTTCCACCCCATTTACCATATTAGTCTGTACCTTTTCCAAGTCTGCTATATCCTTTTTAAGATATGGCAACCAGACTCGCACATAATATTCATGGTGCAGTCGCACCATGGAGCAATACAGAGGCATTGTAATATCCTTCATTTTATTTTCCATTCCTTTCCTTATGATTCCCAGCATTCTAGATCAGGGGCATGTGAGAACTAGATCAGAGGCATGTGATGGATGTCATCTACCTGGATTTCAGCAAAGCCTTTGATACTGTTCCTCATAGGAGGCTTATCAATAAACTCAGTAGTTTGGGGATGGGTCTCAAGGTGGTGAACTGGATCAGAAATTGGTTGAATGACAGATGACAGAAGGTGATGTTAAATGGAGCTCACTCGGATGAAAGGAGGGTGATTAGCGGGGTGCCCCAGGGTTCGGTCCTGGGCCCGGCACTGTTCAATGTATTTGTGAATGATATTGCTGAAGGAATGCATGGAAAAGTCTGTCTTTTTGCAGATGACATGAAAATTTGCAACAGAATGGACTCCTCTGAGGGAGTGGATAACATGAGGAAATATCTATAAAATCTGGAAGAATGGTCTAATGCTTGGCAGTTAAGATTTAATGCGAAGAAGTGCAGTGTCATGCACTTAGGAAGCAGAAATCCAAGGGAAATGTACGCGGTAGGGGGCGAGAGGTTGGTGTGCACGGACCAGGAGAAGGACCTTGGTGTGATTATTTCTGCGGATCTCAAGGTGGCAAAACAGTGCGACAAGGCAGTGGCAAAAGCCAGGAGGATGTGGGGTTGCATAGAAAGAGGAATTACCAGCAGAAAGGAAGAGGTACTAATGCCACTGTATAAGTCACTGGTGAGGCCTCACTTGGAATACTGTGTTCAGTTTTGGAGACCATATCTTGCAAAGGATATAAAAAGACTGAAAACTGTTCAGAGGAAGGTGACCAAAATGATTTGGAGCCTGCGTCAGAAGCCTTATGAGAAGAGACTTGAAGACCTAAATATGTACACTCTGGAGAAGAGGAGGGACAGGGGAGATATGATTCAGATCTTTAAATACTTAAAGAGAAATCATGAACAAACAAACCTCTTCCAAAGATGAGGAAGCTGTAAAACTAGAGGGCATAACATGAAGCTGCAAGGGAGTAAATTAAAAGGCAATGTCAGGAAATACTTTTTCACTGAAAGGGTGGTTGATGCTTGGAATGCCCTCCCGATGGAAGTGGTGGGGGCAAACACAGTGACAGAGTTCAAAGTGGCATGGGACAGACACAGTGGGTCCCTTTACAGCAACAGGATAAAATAAATGTAACTATCTAATTTCTCAACAAACAGGGGTGTCCTACATGGAGTGGTGGGTTCACCCCTAAAACAAAGACATGGGGAGGGGTGGCCTGCACAGAGCGGCAGGTGCACCTACTCTTGCTGCTCGGAGTGGCAGGTGCACCTACTCTTGCCATCTTACTGGCCAGACTAGATGGACCATACTGGTCTTTATCTGCCATCATTTACTATGTTACTATGTTACTATTTGCCTTCTTGGCCATAGTTGCACATTGGGCAAAGGGTTTCAACATATTATCCACGATGATGCCTAAATCCTTTTCCTGAGTAGCAGTTCCTAATGTGGAACCTTTCATTGAATAACTGCAGTTTGGGATGTTCTTCCTTAAGTGCATAACTTTGCACTTGTCCACATTAAATGTCATCTGCCATTTGGATGTCCAGTCTCCCAATTTTTCAAAGTCCTCTTGCATTTTTCACAGTCCTCTTGTGTTTTAACAACTTTGAATAATGTTGTGTCGTCTGCAGATTTGATCACCTCTCTTATTATTTCCACTGGGCAGAGATCCCTGGGGTACTCCACTATTCATCTTGTGTTATCGGGCAAGTCACTTTATCCTCTATTTCTTCAGAAGACAGACCTGGCAATCTACTTCCTATCACACCTTGCCAAGAAAACTCAGGGGCCGCTGGGTCACTAGGAGTCAGCATTGACTCAACAGTGCATTATATCTGAACAGATTCTGCTATTTTCAAAGCAAAAATAGTTTTGTACAGAACCAATCAAAGCACAGGAGGCGATTAGGAATTCCCATGAGAGGGGCCACTGTTGTAAGCCTTTGGGGTAGAATCAAGATAGCATTTGTTCCTTGGTATTAGGCAGGGCTCGACAAACCCTGGGCGTCAGGTCACCATGGCAACTAAAATATCCGACCTGGCACCTGGGGCTCAGGACATCTATAAGGCATGAACATCTGGGACCAGTGATGGCTGCCCATGGGGATCCCAACCCCTGCCGGCAGAAGTGCTGCAAAGGCCGCGATCACAGCCTGGGACCAGTGATGGCTATCTTTGAGGATCCCATCCCCTGCCGGCAGAAGTGCTGCAAAGGCCGTGATCACAGACTGGGACCAGTGATGGTTATCTTTGAGGATCCCATCCCCTGCCGGCAGAAGTGCTGCAAAGGCCGCGATCACAGCCTGGGACCAGTGATGGCTATCTTTGAGGATCCCATCCCCTGCCGACAGAAGTGCTGCAAAGGCCGTGATCACAGCCTGGGACCAGTGATGGCTATCTTTGAGGTTCCCATCCCCTGCCGGCAGAAGTGCTGCAAAGGCCGCGATCACAGCCTTTGGCAGCAGTTCTGTTGGTGGGGGATGGGATGCCCATGGGCAGACAGCATCAGTCCCAACCATGATCACTGCCTTTGCAGGCTCAGTCCCAGTGGTGACTGCGGCCTTTGCAGCACTTCTGCCCGCAGAGGATGGGATCCCCGTAGGCAGCCATCCCTGGTCCTTGCCGTAGCAGAAATGCTGACTTTGCAGCTAAGACTGCATGACAGCTGGAAGGCCTGCAAAAAAACTAGTTAGATTAGAGCAGTAGTTCTCAATCAGAGTATCGGGATACACTGACGTGCCACCAAAAGCTGGAAGGTGTGTCACCAAAGATTTAACAGACAGCAAGCTCGCGCTTTCCTTAGCAATGTGTGTCTGTTGGCTGGGAATAAGTACAAAGCACTGACTCGGGCATTGTACTTATAATCCATATAGCCACTCACTAATTCTGCTTCCTTCTCCAATGATCATTGTTGCCGCCAGCCCAGACATTTTTTTAAACTACAGTAAAATTATATTGGGGCTCTTTTATTTGCATTCAGTGTGTCGCATACATGAATACAGTCTCTCAGGCCAATATCACCCCTCTTCTCAAGTCGCTTCATTGGCTCTCTATCCTTTTCCACATCCAGTTCAAACTTTCTTGCTGACCTATAAGTGCATTCACTCTGCAACTCCTCACTACCTTTCCTCTCTTATCTCTGTCTACACTCCCCCTAGGGAACTCCGCTCTTCTGGCAAATCGCTTCTATCTGTGCCCTTCTCTTCTACTGCTAACTCCAGACTTTGCTCCTTTCACTTTGCTGCTCCTTTTGCCTGGAACAAACTACCTGAGTCTGTGAATCAGGCACCTTCTCTGGCCCTTTTCAAATCCAGGTTAAAAACTCACCTCTTCACTGCCGCTTTCGGATCTTGACTCACCTGATCTCCTTTGTGTTTCCTTACAATTCCCCCTAGATGTATCCCGTGTCTACAGCTACTGTGTTGTCTGTCTTAACTAGATTGTAAACTCTGAAGAGCAGGGACCGTCTTTTACATGCAGGGGCGGCCCAAGGGGGGTGCGGGGCCATGTGCGGAGACTCGGTGCGGGGCCTCATTTGCATAAATATTTGCATAATGTTACCATACACTAACTTTTAGTAAACATGCCTCTTAATGAGTGTATGAATAAAGAAAGACTAAAAGACTTCTACATTACTATAATCCAGTGCCAACCGCCAGACACATTAGGACCTACTACAAACACTGCCCATTTAGAACCCATAGCAAACCCGCCGTATCCTAACAGCACTACCAGGACTCATAAAGCACCATACCCTAACTATCAAAAGGAAACGCTGCAAATATTAAACCAATACATTTCAGAGAACAACAATACATGACCTACTGGGGAAAGAGAACAAGTGGCAATGTCAAATAGGAATTACATAAACAGAATACCTCAGCTCAGTTACACATGCAGAACATAGACCATCACCAAACAAGGAATCACAATTTAGAAACAGGATAAGGATAAGGCGGTATACAAAACTGTCTAAATAAATAAATAAATAAAATAAATAAATAAATTAAACTGGGAATCCCAAAAGCCAAACTTGGAATGTACAACACTGTAGAAATAAAACTATACATTAATTTGCTTTTGAACTAAACAAAGCGCAGACGTTAATGATGCACATTTCCCAGAGCTGACATATTCCAATTAATAAATTCAAAATAAAGAGATATTTTTCTACCTTTTGTGCATTTTTTTCAGCTGCAATTGCTCCAGTCACTTTCTTCTGGTTTCTTTGTGTCTTCCGCTAACTCTCCATCGTCTGCTGTCCATTTGTCTTTTCTTCTCTCTTCTAGTTTTTTTCCATTCTCTCTCTACATCTGCTTTAACATACTAATCTTTCTCCTTTTGCTCTTTCCTCATTCCTATTTCATCTACTCAAATTTTACCCCTCCATTCTCAATCCCCACTTACTCTCCCAATATCCGGCCAATTGTAGATTTGTCTTCCCTCCCACACAAAATATTTTTCCCTCTCCATTTCACTCTCCCAGCTCCATCCCATTCTAATCCTCCCCCAACATCAGCTCCATTCTAGTTCCAGTCCCACCCAGCATCCGCTCCCTTCTAGTCCCCGCATCAGCCCATTTCCAGTCCTAGCCCCCCATAAGCCCATTTCCAGTCCTATCCTAGACCCACCATCAGCCTATTTCCAGTCCTAGCTCCCCCATATATTTCCAGTCCCATCCGAGTCCCTCCATCAGCTCATTTCCAATCCCAGCCCCCCATGAGCCCATCAGCCCATGTCAAATCCTAGCTCCCCTCCACTCAGCCCATTTCCAATCCAAGCCCCCCATGAGCCTACTTCCAGTTCTAGCCCCTTCATGAGTCCATTTCAATCCAAACCCCCACCACAGCCCATTTCCAATCTTAGCACCCCCCCAACAGCCAATTTCCAGTCCTATTCTAGCCCCTCCATCAGCCCATTTCCTGTCCTAGCACCCCCCCACTCACCCATTTCCAGTCCTAGCTCCCTCCCCCTCACAGCCCATTTCCATTCCAAGCCCCCGTCCCCATCAGCTATTTGCAATTCAAGCCCTCCTTCCACTCAGCCCATTTCCAGTCCTAGCAACCCCCCAGCCCATTAACAGTCTTAGCCCCCCCCAGCCCATTACCAGTCCTAACCCCCCATCAGCCCATTTCCAGTCCTAGCCCCCCCATAGCCCAGTTCTTGTCCTAACCCGCCCATCAGCCCATTACGTCCTAACCCCCCCATCACCCTATTTCCAGGCCTAGCCCCCCATCAGCCTATTTCCAGTCTTAGCCCCCAATAGCCCATTACCAGTCCTAATCCCCCATCAGCCCATTACCAGTCCTAACCCCTCCCATAGCCCATTACCAGTCCTAACCCCCATCAGCCCATTTCCAGTCTTAGCTCCCCCCATAACCCATTACCAGTCCTAAACCTCCCCATCAGCCCACTTCCAGTCTTAGCATCCCCCCATGGCCCATTACTAGTCCTAACCCTCCCCCATCAGCCCACTTCCAGTCTTACCCCCCCCCCATAACCCATTACCAGTCCTAAACCTCTGCATCAGCCCCTTACGTCCTAACCCCCCCATCACCCTATTTCCATTCCGAGCCCCCCCCACAGCCTATTTCCAGTCTTAGCCCCCCCTAGCCCATTACAAGTCCTAATCCCCCATCAGTCCATTACCAGTCCTAACCCCTCCCATAGCCCATTACCAGTCTTAACCCCCATCAGCCCATTTCCAGTCTTAGCCCCCCCATAACCCATTACCAGTCCTAAACCTCCCCCTCAGCCCACTTCCAGTCTTAGCACCCCCCCATGGCCCATTACGAGTCCTCACCCTCCCCCTGGAGCCTCCTGCCCGTCTTTGCCCCCCCCCCCCCATAACCCATTACCAGTCCTAAACCTCCCCATCAGCCCATTTCCAGTTTTAGCAACCCCCCATGGCCCATTACTAGTCCTAATCCCGGCGGGATTAACAGAGCCGCGAGAAAGGAAACTCTCGCGGCTCTGAAAGAAGCCCGCGTTCGGGGATTCAAAGCTAGCCTACGATGCAGGGAGGCTCTGCCGGGCAGGGGGGCCCCGCGGCGGCACTCTTGATGCTGCCGCGACAGAAGCAGCTGTTTTTTTTTTTTTTTTTTAAACTTGGGATGATGAAGAATGTTTTTTGCGCGGGGCCCCCTGAAACACGGGGCCCTGTGCAAAAAACATTCTTGCTCAATGGACGGGCTGGCCCTGTTTACATGTGTCCATGCAGTGCTGCGTACGCCTTGTAGTTAGGGTTGCCAACTGGCCTCGCCTGTTTTTCCATGGCCAGACCGGCTGCCGGCAGAGATCGAAAACTGACACTTGAAAAGCCATTTTTTTGCTCTAGCCATGAGACTGGGAGCGGCCAGAGCAGAAAACGGCTTTTCATCTACATTCCCCGCACCCCCCCCCCCACCATGCAGCCTCACCTTCCCCTTGCAGCCGCTGCTCCTGCTTCTTACAGAGCAGCGGTTGCAATAAAGCTAATTTAAAAACAAAAGGAAACCTGTGTGGAGCCCTCTGGCCCTATGAAAACCCTGCTGCAGCGTCCCGCCCCCTGTAGCGTCACTTCCTTTTGAGCGCGGACGCTGAAGCAGGGATTTCATAGGGCCAGAGGGCTCCGCACAGGTTTCCTTTTATTTTTAAATTAGCTTTATTGCAGCCACTGCTCTGTAAGAAACAGGAGCAGCGGCTGTAAGGGGAAAGAGGTGGCAGAAGAGACTGACACAGAAGGAAGGTGAGGGCTGGAAGGGAACTGAAAGGGAGGGGGGAGGAGGTGGCAGGAAGGGACTGATAGGGTGAAGGAGTTGGCTGGAAGAGAGCTGAGAAGGGGATGGGAAGGTGAGGGTTGGAACGAAGCTGAAAGAGGAGGAAAGGTGAGGGCTGGCAGGGAACTGAAAGAGGGGGGAAGGAGGTGGCAGGAAGGGACTGACAAGGGGAAGGTGGAGACAGAAAGGCAGCTGAAAGAGGAGGGAAGGTGAGGGCTGGAAGGGAACTGAAAAAGGGGGGAAGGAGGTGGCAGGAAGGGACTGACAGGGGGAAGGTGGAGGCAGAAAGGCAGCTGAAATAGGCAGGAAGGGGGTGGCAGTAAGGGAGCTGACAGAGGGGGTAAGGAGAGGGCTCAAAGGGAACTGACAACTGGTGATGGTATTGGTAAGTGACTGGGTAATGGGGAGGAGGCTGGAAGGGAGGGGGCACTGGGACAGGAAGGGAGCAGACATGTGGGGATGGCACTGGAAGGGGGATGGACAGAGTAGGGTGACTGGAAGAGAGCTGCCATGGGGATGGCACTGGGAGTGGCACCTGGGATGGTATTTGGACTAGAAGGGGCAGGACAGTGAGGGAAGAGAATGGACACCAGTGGCAGTCCTGGGAATGCAAGGGGGTTGACATTGGAATGTAATGGGAGGTGAGGACTTCTCCTTCTTCTTTTTCAGTCTCTGTTGATGGCTCTGTTCTCCAGCCTGTTTCATTTGCTCGCAATTTGGGTGTTATTTTTGACTCTTTGCTCTCTTTCTCCTCTCATATCCAACTCATCGCTAAGACCTGTCGCTTCTTTCTCTTCAACATTGGCAAAATCCGCCCCTTTCTCTCTGAGCTCACTACTAAAACCCTCATCCATTCCCTAATCACCTCCCGCCTTATAATTATAATAATTATTGTAACCTCCTTATTGCTGGTCTCCCTCACTCTCAAACTCTTCCCTCTTCAGTCTATTCAGCACTCCGCTGCCTGTTTGATTTTCCGTCAGCCTCGTTTTGCCCACATCACTCCTCTCCTCAGATCTCTTCAGTGGCTCCCTATCCGTTTCCGTATTCACTTTAAGCTTCTCCTGCTGACCTATAAGTGCATTCACTCTGTGGCTCCTCATTACCTTTCTTTTCTCATTTCTCCCTATTTCCCCCCTCGTGTACTCCGTTCTTCTTCCCAGTTGCTTCTTCCTATGCCCTTCTCCTCTATTGCCAACTCCAGATTCCGCTCTTTTCACCTTGCTGCTCATTACGCTTGGAATAAACTTCCTTTGTCTATACGTCAGGCATCTTCTTTGCCCCTCTTCAAACTCAAGTTAAAAGCTCATCTTTTCGCCTCTGCCTTTGGCTCTTGATTTTGCTGTTCTGCTTCCTTCCCCTCTTTTATGTCATCTTTCTTTCTTCCTCTTACACTTGTTCTTACCTCTTTCCTTTGTCCTGTCTCTCCTGCTCTTGTCTCTTTGCCCTTGTTCTTATCTTTTTTTCTACTCCTTTTCTTGCTTTGTCTTTTTAGATTGTAAGCTCTTTTGAGCAGGGACTGTCTTTTTGTGTTTTCATTGTACAGCGCTGCGTGCACCTGGTAGCACTTTGTAAATGCTTAGTAGTAGTAGTAGTATAGTGGGGAGGATTAATGGGACTGGAAATAGGATGATGGAAGGAAGTGAAGAAAACAAAAGACAAGAAATGGCAGATGGATTATAGACCACAGAAAGAGAGCTAAAAGACAGGAAAACAGCAGCCTCAGATGGGGACCAGCCTGATCAGAGAATAAAATGGTCAAAGGTAGAAAAAATAATTTTTTTTCAATTTAATGATTGGACTTTGTGCTACCTTTATATTTTACACAGTATGGGGAAATACATCTTTATTTATCTGATGTTGCACTGCATGCGGAGTCTAGCTTCTTGGGGTTTCGGTTTAATTTTTGTCTATATATTTCTCTTTTTGTTTTGTGCTCATTTATTGATAAAGGCCTGTCTGTATTGTATGTGTGTGTACAAACAATGCTGCGTATTCTGTCAGTATAGAATTTCTGTTTAAGAATGTGTAGCAATCTTGCTTGTTCAGTTTGCATATTGCCCTCTCAACAATATTTTTAGGGACAGAGGGTGGAGCAAGGGTGGGGCAGGGGTGGGGCAAGGGCGGGGCAGGGATGGGCATGGGCAGATCATGACTAGCCACAACACGTGGCAGGTTTTTCTCTTTCAAAAAGTTGGCAACCCTACTTGTAGCGCTATACAAATGTTCAGTAGTAGTAGTAGTAGTCGGGTGTGCCACAACACAAAAAAAGTTGAGAATCACTGGATTAGAGGTAGGAGGAGTTTGCTTAAAAGGCTCAAAACATTTAAATGGGTAATAGGTTTAATAGAACGGTGGGAGGAATGGAGGGCAGGGGCAAGTCAAGGGAGGAGAGAGAATGAAGTCTGAGAAAGGAAAGAAAGTTGGGAGATGGGGACAGCAGGAGAGGGCTTGGAGTATGGGGGGGGAGGTAAAGGGAAGAGTGCAAGGGGTTGGAGGATGAAGAGATGAATTCATAGGAAATAAAGGGCACAATATGTATGTGCAAAAGGCATACCCCTCTTCCATCATATACACGCAGACACCCGAGGAGGAATGGCCTCTTAAGAATCTGATTTATTAAGCTTTTTCCCACAGAAAATGGGAACACAGTCTTAGTAAAACAGGCCCTAAAGCCTAAGAAAGTAACTGCGATACACCTTTGTGGGGGGCAGGGGCATGCACTGTGACCTAGGTTTCAGTGGCCGGCTCCTAGATTTTTAGGCTGGCGCCTAGATTGTAAGAAAATTTGTCAAGGCCTGGTTATAGGGAATGCATTGCTTCAGAATAAGGGTGAGGCAGAGGCACATTAATTTTAATTTTTCATTGTCCAAAATTATACTTCCCATGGATATCTCAAAAAATATTTGCTGAAAGTATTAAAATTATCAGAGAATGATCCCAATGTTCTCAAAGGTTTATTGTCTTTCTATGAAGGATATAAACAGGTTGGAGTCGGTGCAGAGAGTTGCTACTAAAATGGTTAGTGGTTTTCGTTATAAATCATATGAGGACAGACTTAAGGAGCTTAATACGTACACTTTAGAGAAAAGGTGGGATAGAGATGATATGATTGAGACATTTAAATACCTCCGTGGCATAAATGCACAGGAGGAGAGCCTCTTTCAATTGAAAGCAAGCTCTTCTATGAGGGGACATATAATGAGAGTGAAAGGAGATAGAATCAGGAGTATATGCGGAAATATTTCTTTACGGAAAGAGCGGAAGATGTGTGGAATAGTCTCCCATTGGAGGTGGTAGAGATGAGGACAGTATCCAACATCAAAAAAGCATGGGACAAGCACAGAGGATCTCTAAAGGAAAAAAGGGGACTGTTGTAGTGGTTGATATGGAAGGACAGACTAGATAGGCCATTTGGTCTTTTACTGCCATCATGTTTCTATGTTTCTATGAACATAGAAAGTTTGAGAGAGGGTATACAAGAGTGATCATCTTTGATGTCATTAATCTTACTGATTTATTAGAGTCAGATGACGGCAAAGTCCCCTTATCTTTGCCCATAAGAGATTGGAGCCCCACAGGCAGACAAGTCTTGCAGCCATCATCGTGGCAACTCACTGGGAGAATGGCAATGCGACCCCTCGCTCCCCTAAACTATGCCTATGATAAAAGCACAATTTACTTTTGTTTTAACCACATTAAAATGAACTAAAGGAACACTCCCTCTTCATACGCTTTCACAAAAAATCATGGGCCTTATTTTCAGCAGTGGCGGTGAGTGTTTTAAAGCACCTGACCACTGTGGCTGAAAGTGAAACGGGATATTCATTGCCAGAGCCTATGTGACATCCGGGACTGAATATCTGATTTTGCCACCGACCAGACTTGTTATCTGGTTAATAGAAATATTCAGCCACTAACCGGATAGTAGATCTGCATAAAGTAAAGACAGCAGTTGACCTGCCCTAACTTTATGCGATTCAACTATCCAGTCAGTGGCTGATTACTGGCTAGCTGCCGGGGTCACCGCAGCTCTGCCCACAGAGCACTCTGGAATTAACCTTACTGTGATCTGTGGGAATATTCAGAGCTACTTTCCAGATAATGCCAACGAATATCGGAGTCGCCAGGGTTTATGCAGTTTAGAGGTTTTGTAAACTCCGTAACCCATCTGGATATTGACCCCCCCATGTTTTCAATTGCTTTTGAAAGAGTATAAATAAAGCCTTCAAGAACTCTACAAGATGAGACAGAGACCACTGAAGAAAAACAGGAGCCCATGTAATCAGTTACAGAGAAGACAAAGCATGCTGGGCAGGTGGGCTCACGGCAACGAAAGAACTTACATTAATTTTATGCATCCTGTACATTTTAACTAACAGCATTTTCACGTTCCTCAGTCACATTTCCTTATTAATACTCCATAAATCATTCTTTCATTTCTCCATTTGAATCAGATAATTTAGCTAAAGGGTAAAATCTCCTCTCAAGATTTCTTGTTCAAAATAAGTTGCCAGAAAGATAGTAAATTACCATGGCTAACCTTTTCTCCTCAGTGTGCATCTCAAACCATGGCTTTCTTTCCCTAAGACTCAGGATGTCAACGTTATTTATTCTGCTCAGAGCTCAGGAAGTCATATATTTAATAGATGGATACGCAGTGCCTAATGGAATTCTTTCTCATACTAGTCCAGTTGCCTGGAGCATTTATCAACTCTTACTCAACTCCATCTGCAAGGCGATATCACTCATCAGCGCATCACGGGTCGTCATTCATCTAAATCTAGGACACTGAGCAAACATGACCTGTACACCATGGAGCGGGCATCTACAGAGCATGGAGAGGCGCGCTTCTCGTTAGTTCATGCAGAGAAAAGAGCACACCGGCGACCACAAAGCCCTGAAAACATACAAATGTCAAAGGACTGACTCCTAGCAATATTAGCAGCTATTGCTGTTAATACAGTATCGGGGGATCAGCAGCATATGGAATACCCCTACCACGAGGAAAGGAAGAGCTATGATTTGGGGGAGAGAGCACTGGAAGAATTGCTTCTGCCCAAGGCAGGACGTTTATCCTCTTTGACTCTATGCCATCCTTAACCTATAGCGCCACCGCTCCGCCAATCTGATGCACCCTGTCATTTCAATATAATTTGTTTTGTATTCTGGCATCACAGTGTCCCATTGGTTGTCATCCTTCCACCAGATCTCCGAGATGCCTATTACATCTTACTGTGAAGCCTGTCGCTAAGACCCAAGCCCTGCCTGCAGAAGAAGATGGAGAAAGCCACAGTTGCAGTGAAAAACTCTGAAGTCTGCCGGTGGCAACTCAAAACCTGCAGGAAGGGGAAGAAGAGAACAATCATGGCTGTGACAAAGATCCATTGCAAGTACTCAGCCACAGGTGGAAAAAGATGAGAAAAGCTGTGGGCTAAGGAAAGGATCTCTGAAGTCTGCCAATGGAAACAGCAACTGCAGCATTTGCAGAGGAGCTGACCCAATGCACAAATAAGAAAATGGGATGGAGGGAAGGGAGGGAGGGAGCAGAGAATGCAAAGGGGATGGATAGGAGGGGAGAAAGAGTGGTAGAGGGAGAATGGAGAGAGTGCAAGAGAAAAAGATGGGAAGAGGAGAGAGGAGGAGGAGGGAGAGGGAAAGAGGGATGAAGAAGGGGGGAATGAGAAAGGAGGAGAAATTGAGGGAGGAAGTGGATGAGAAAGAGTGCAAGTGGGAAGGGAGAAAAGAGTATGAGGTGGAAGGAGTGGAGAAGAGATGGGAGAGAGTGCAAAGGGAAACAGGAATGGAAGAGAGGGGAGAGAATGTGAGAGGGATGGGATATCGAGGGAGGGAGTGCAGGGGGGCAAGAGAGAGTGCATGGGGAAAAGGGAGACAGAACACCTATATGCCAAGAGGTGAAAACACTCCCCAATAACCTCTTCCACATACACACCTCACATACATCCTGCCAACACAATCTCACCAACAAACCCACACTCCTGACAACATACTCTCACCCCTACCAACACATGCTCCCCACTACTGTATTCCCTACAACCTCACATATACACACCTACACTCTCCAGATAAACACAGATATATACTAAATACAGCTCACACACCCAGACACAAAGATCCCCACCCAACCACCCACATAGATCCTGCCAAGTCTCCTCCGCCTCAGTCCTCCAAACAGACATGCCTGCTTTAGCAGAATTTCCAACCAGAAAACCAGGGAGAGGCCAGAAAACCACCAGGATGCTTGAAAAAGATATACAATAATGCTAATGTGCGCTGCAAAGGTAAATTGAATTTAAGGACTGAAATGGTGGTATCACATCCAGGGGATGGAGAATGGAAGATATAATATGTGCCACGGGATACATTATATTGACAGGGTGGTTCAAATTGGTGGAGAGGTAGCACTGTACTTTAAGGATGGCATACAGTCAGGCTCTGCACAATTCTGCAAGCTCCCTCGCCCAGGGCCAGTGCAAGGAGATGAGGCCTCCTAAGCAAACCTCATTCCTTGCACCTCTACCTCCCCTACATGCAGCGCCCACCACTGCCACCATCTCTAGGACCACCAGCAGCAGCAATGGCTGCAAACAGCCCCACTGCGCTTACTTTAAAACTTTGGCACCATGGGGCTATTTGCTTCTGCCTCTTCAGACTGCCCGATGCCGAATTTCTGTTTGCATCAGAGGGGAGGAAGCAAACAGCACTGCGTCACCGAAGTTTTAAAGTAAGCACTGTGAGGCTGTTTGTGGCCATTGCTGTTGCTGCAGGTCCCGAGAGGGCAATAGCAGTGGGATTGGGTGCCCCTGGAGGGCCAGTGCTCTAGGTGAACACCTAGTTTACTTAACTGTAGCATCAGCCACACCCTGATCCCCACCGACTTATAGCTACTAAATCCACATACTGTATTATTACCAGCAACTGCTAGCATTGCTAGGATTTAATACTTTGACATTTACAGCTTTTTAGTATTTTGTGTACACTAGTGTTTGTTTTTTAATGAACTGGCAACCAGCTCTATAAAGAGAAATGCACATCTTTATACTCTGCAAATGCCTGCTCTATAACATACAGGTCATGTTTTCTTAGGGGCTTGTTTACAAAGCCGCGGTAGTAGTTCGCGATCGCGATCGCAGCCGCGGCCCCATTGAAATCAATGGGGCCGCGGCTCCGATTACGATCGCAAACCGCTACCGCGGCTTTGTAAACAAGCCCCTTAGTGTTCTAGATTTAGATTAATGGCTACTGGTGATGCATTGATGAGTGACATCTCCAGAAAACAAAATGCAATGTGGAATCTTTATGGCTAGAAATTTAGTATGTAATTAGGAAGGGTATAGTAGTGGGGGTATTACCATCCACCTGTCAAACTGAAGAGACAGTGAAATGCTAACAAAAATTAGGAAAGCTAACAAATTTGGTAACACAATAATAATGGAACAAACAAGTTACTTTCAGAATTTAGGGCAAGACTTATGTTCCCAAAATACTGCAGCTGAGCTTTACTTTCCTTTTCTGAGCCACTGAAATTATGCAAGAACTAAACTGAAGCTTTAGAGGCTAAGGGCGCATGCAGAGTCCCAAATAGCGGTGTCGGATGTCCGATTCCTGGGCCAGAGCTCCCTGCACGTTTCAGGGCTGCTGTGCAGGGATCTCTGGATGGGGGGCGTGAAGGGCGAGCAGGGGGAAGAGACAGGGCGGGCTGGAGGTGGGACTTTGCATGAAAAGAGCAATATCTATTCAAAAACATCCACAAACATTCAAAAAAAGCCAGACATAGTACTATGTTTCAAAAGCCAGGGGGAAAAAGTTACCTTTCTACTTTACGAAAAAATTCTCTCAAGACTTTCTATAATTGTTCCCCAATCTCACAGGATACAGTCCATCAGTCATTGAAATGCTTCCTTGCTCTTTCTGATCTCTGAAAAAGCAAAGATGACATCATTGTTTTATAATACAAAATCACATGATCTATCAAACCAGCATCTGCCACTCAATCTCCAAATTGAGACCAGCTGGTACCACAGTGTTCAAACTAAAAATTAATTTCTATTCTTTATAATTGAACCAATTGTTGCGATTGCTCCCCCTCCCCCCTTCCCAATTGCTCACTACAGGTAGACATGTACAGTACATGCATCTATTTACATCTTTTCTGGAACAGACATAAATTTGTGGGTAAACATTTGCTATTACTGGGGTGGTTATGGGTGTCTGTTTCATAAAGGTACATAGGTGCTTATATTTCCTTTATAAAATAGGCATTTGATGGACTTCTCCATAGACATCCTGTCATTTTGATGTGATATCTATGAGAAATTTGAGAGAAAAAATTTTAGCCAAGCTTTTTTTGGATTCACTAACTGAAGCAATTAACACAAGCTGTGGCAGAGAAATATGAGTGACTTTCTAAAATGTTATCAAAGAGCCAAAATAATATTTAAGTGACAGATAGGATTTCTCTGGACAGCTTTCATGGCGAAGTGTCTGAATTCGCCCCTGCAAGTATTGTGCCCTTGTGATGTAGTCCAGGCTTGAAATCTGGAAGAGATTGATGCAAATATGATGTTCAAAGAAAATGGTACTATAAAAAGTGAAATATACTTTCCTGAAATGAAATAATACCAGATGAGTGAGGAGAAGAATCTCAAACATTTCAGCAGAGCTCATATACGCTTCAGGGACATGATTATAATCAGATCTTACATATATACTCAATGCCATGAGGCAATGATCATACAGAATGCTGATTTTTGAAACGATCACCACATTTGGAGAAATGAGAAGAAAAGAAGGGAAGTAAACAGTGGAAAAAGCAAAGTCTCCATTAATTTTTTTAAAGAATACAAAGACACGTATTGTGCATTCATTTCATTTGTCCCCCAAAATAGGGATGATCCCAGAAAAAAGAGAAGTAACATCACAAGTCACTTCTACAATTGTGAGTAAATATTTAGGGCAGGGGAATTGAATTCCAGTCCTGGAGGGCCACAAACCAGTTGGGTTATCATAGAAACATAGAAACATGACAGCAGAAAAAGACCATATGGCCAAGCCAGTCTGCTCTTCCATATCAACTACTATAACCCCTTTTTTTCCTTTAGAGGTCTTTTGTGTTGATCCCATGCTTTCTTGATATCAGATCCTTTCCTGGTCTATACTACCTCCACTGGGAGAGTATTCCATACATTTACCATGCTACGTAAAAAATATTTCTGCATATTAATCCTAAGTCTATCTCCTTTAACCTTCATCCTATGCCTCCTCGTCGCAGAGCTTTCTTTCAATTGGAAGAGGTTCTCCTCCTGTGCATTTATGCCACAGAAGTATTTAAATGTCTCTATCATATATTCTCTCTCCAGCCTTTCCTCCAAAGTATATATATTGAGATCTGTCCCCAATATGCCTTATAACAAAGGCAACTGACCATTTTGATAGTTACCCTCTGCGCTGACTCCATCCTGTTTATATCCTCTTGAAGGTGTGGTCTCCAGAATTGCACACAATACTCCAAATGAGGTCTTGCCAAAGACTTATACGGAAGTGAACACCTAAATACTTCGAGACTGGGTCAAAACACACTCAAAAAGCCATAAAAAAACCAGCTAAATGTCAAACCACAATTAACTTTTTTTGTTGGATTGGCCAGCACAGTAAACAGGATCAATGCCTGTTACCACAGTGGCCCGTCCTTTTTAATCAATTTGTAGAGTAAATTTAAAACAGCTCCCATTCAATGATGGCTGGTACTTAGCTTTATAAACAGACTGTGTAGACGTTGTAAGCAGCGAAAATTCGACGCCAGTTCAGTAGCGACATGACCTACTGAACTGGCATCGAATTTTCGCTGCTTACAACGTCTACACAGTCTGTTTATAAAGCTAAGTACCAGCCATCATTGAATGGGAGCTGTTTTAAATTTACTCTACAAATTGATTAAAAAGGACGGGCCACTGTGGTAACAGGCATTGATCCTGTTTACTGTGCTGGCCAATCCAACAAAAAAAGTTAATTGTGGTTTGACATTTAGCTGGGTTTTTTATGGCTTTTAAAGACTTATACGGAGGCATTATCATCTTCTTCTTAATACTGGACATTCCTCTCCCTGTGCACCCAAGCATCCTTCTGGCTTTTGCCATTACCTTTTCAATCTATTTAGTTGCCTTAAGATCATCAGAAACAATCACGCCCAGGTCTTGCTCTTCTTACAGGGATAGAAGCACTTCACTCCCTATACAGTTCTGCTGCCTTGGAGTTTTGAAGCCCAAATGCATGACCCTGTATTTTTTAGCGTTGAATCTCAATCACCAAATTCTCAACCATTCTCCAAGCTAAGCCTGATCTCTCCTCATGTTTTCTACTCTTTCCTGGGTGTCTATTCTATTGCAGATTTTGGTATCATCTCAAATAGGCAGACCTTAACTGACAGCCCTTCCACAATATCACTAACAAAAATGTTAAAAAGAGTCAGACAAATGACAGATCCCTGCACTGGTAAATCCTTCTCCTCAGAGTCATCTCTATTTACCTGTACCCTTTGTCATCTCCCACTCAACCAATTTCTAACCCAGTCACTTTAGGGTCCATTCCTAGGGTGCTCAATTTATTTATAAGTCGCCTGTGCAGAACGGTGTCAAAGGCTTTACTGAACTCTAAGTATACCACATCTAGGTGTGTCCCTCAGTCCAAGTTTCTGGTCGCCCAGTCAAAGAAATTAATTAGTTTGTCTGACAAGACCTGCCTCTAGTAAAACCATGCTGCCTCGGATCCTGCAATTCATTGGACTCCAGAAACCTCACTATGCTCTGTTTTAGGAGCGTTTTCATTAGTTTACTCTCCACAGAGGACAGACTAACCGACCTGTAGTTCTTAATCTCATCCTTACTTGTGCTTTAATAACCCATTTTTTACTGCTGTGTATCTACATTTTCCTAGTTTTCTTAGTAGGATTTTTGTAGTAAGCTTCAATATCGGATATCACTTTTTTACCTCTAAGGCTTGGTTCTGCTTAAAAGGTTGCAAAGAATTAAGATCCTTTTCCTAAAATCTTTTACCCTTCGTGTTTTCCAGACTCCTGGAATGGAAAGTAGTTCATCAGTAAGCAAGTGTTAAAACTATAGCTCAGTTACTGGGAACTTCAATTGTGAAGTTACTTAAAATGGCAGAGAGTCATTCAGAATTCTATAAAGTGAGGTTATGATGACACAGCATGTGTGATGCAACAGCTGAACTCGTGCTTTCCTCTGGCTCCAGAAAGTCCATTTAGGCTATAGGTATCATTGGGTCGGCCATGTGGCATCACACCCGTGTTGAAACATTCTCTTGACTCACTCACACTGGATACCTATTAAACTAGTTTAATAAAGGAAACTAAAACCCTCTCTCTCTCTCTCCTGGTGCTCCAGTTTTAATGGGGTATCTCTTGGCTCTGGCTGACTCTATGCAGACTGGGTGACGCTAGGGATCTAGCTAGCAAAAGAAACAAAACGTTCAGATTCTGTATTTAAATACAAGGGAAAAGGATAACCTGCACACTTGTCACACATACACACACAGGAGTTGCTTCATTACTGATGGGCCCAAGGTATCCAGACCAAGCACTCTCGCTTTGGCTTGGCCGGCTTCTCACTGGCTCCGCTCGCTGTTGCACTCCCAGTTTTGCAGTGTCATTCCTTCAGCAGTCAGTCAGTCAATCTCCTGCTCTCATGCTCCCTATACCAGTCTTCAGCAGAGGCATATCCCCATTCAGGCTTCCAGCCCCTCTGGTCTCTACAAGATCAGCCCCATCCATCGCATCTCTCAAGGCCAGTTGCTCTGCTTGAGGCGTTTTCTCAGCTGGACTTTTCTTCCCCTTTCTCTTCAGGCCAGGTCTGCCTCTAGTGGTCCTGCCATGCTTCCCTTTACAGCAGCAGCCTCTGTCTTCAGCCATAGCCTCCTCTTCCAGCCCTTAGCAGCCCTTCCCCCACGGGCAGCTGCTGCTGCTCCTTTGGTGGCCCCTTACGAGCCCGCCTCTGCTGCGCCGTGGCTTATGGTAGTGAGGGCTCCCATGGCTCACACTGGGGCTCCCTCCATGGAATCATTTGCAGTTGTGTTTTGCGGCTATTTCTTCCTATGTCATTACTGTGGCTCTGTTTCTACCTGCTGCCATGGCATGGTTGTGATCTCAGCTGCAGGCTTTCTTTTATTTCTTTTTTAAAGCTCTTGACGCCGCCTGCTCCCTGGGGGGTAAGTAATTTTAATATTGAATTTTAGCCCCAGGCTACACAAAGCTATGCAGATAGTTTTCCTTTGATCATTGCCTATAGTATCCACAGTGATTTTTCTACGGGTAATTTTTACAGCCTAAACAATACATATAGGGGTATGTTTACTAAACTGCGGTAACGTAGCAGCGGCTACATTAACACTCGTTAGGTAACGTTAACACATGCTATGTAACGTTAACGCACGTTAACGTTACCTAAGGGGCGTTAGCGCTCCCGGCCGTGGTAAACTCCGCAGAGGGTGGAGAGAGGGCCAGAGAAGGGGTCAATGGGCGGGGAGTGGGCGGGGAGAGGCTCCTTTTATACCAACGCGGGGAACTGAAGGGCTGAAAAGTACCACGAATGAAAATCTTTTGTTAGATGCACATTTGCAGGAGAGAGAAACCATTTTTGTGTCAGCAATGTACAGCATAGGCAGGGAGCCCAAGAAAAGTGATAGTAGTGCTCCATTTGCAGCAACAGCATAGTGCCCAAGTATGAAAGGCCACTAAGGCGATAGTACAAATGGGGCATAGGGGGCTGCAGGTGGAATATTTAGCGGGGGCAGCTGGAGTACAGGGTGGACTAGGCTGGTGCCTAGGTGGCACATAGGAACATAGAAACCTGAAATCAGCAAGACAGCAGCTGACAAAGGCCAAACACAATCCACCTACATCTACCTGGTCCACCCAAGCCAACAGATGCCAGGGCACTGACCTGACATCCCCCCCAGCCAACCCTCCCCCAAGCAGAAGGGACATACTATTGGAAGGCGGTGATGGGGGGGATGTGAGGATGCTCATGTATGCCCCCCGCCCCGGACCCTGCTCCCTAGGCGACTGCCTACCCACACCGTGGATGGCCTGGGACTGCGCAATACCAGCACTGACAGCATATGGTCATGTCAGCATGGCAGGGGGGGGTGTGCTCGTGCTGGAGGGGGCAGTAGCACCTGCCTACAGTGGTCCTAGGCAATGTCCTGTACCAGTACGTGGTGTGCAGTGCAACATAAAAGGGTCTAGTTGAGGAAAAGTACAGGTAGCTCCAGGGACTCCCACATATCTGTGGCAACAGTGTGGAGCAGTACACCCAGCCAGTGTGTCCAGAAACAGAGGGTCACAGGTTCAAGTCCCAGCTGTGGCTCCTGCAGAGCATATCCCTATATTTTACCCTACAATGCAGATACAACAACAGCATGTGCAAAGCCCAAAGCAGCAGCGAACAGGGGTACAAACGCTCACTCACACAGGCTCCACAATCCAAAGCTGCATGGAGAGTCAGGCTCTTAGCCCCAGCACTGAGCTGCAGTCATCACCAGAGCACTACTACTACCTCCTGCACAGTTTATCAATGTCGGCACTGTGATCAGGACCAGTGTGGCAGGCAGGGTTGCCAACCACCCCTATCTTTGCACAATGCTGCCATAGGAGTGTGTATGTGTGTATGTCTATCCATTGTTCTGTGGCTACCCACACCTCACTGGGCCCACAATGTCCCACTGTTACCAATGTTAGTCTGAATATGTGCATAATGAGGAGCAAGGTATTGTGGGTATGGCTCAGATAGGGCGGATTGGCCAGGATGTATCTTCACAGGGTGCGGGGCAATGGCTGGGACACTGTAGTGCCCGACCAACACCTGCATGGACAGGGTGGCCACAGCATGGCATGCTGGGAGGGCACTCACTCTGACCGAGCAGTGACCATGGCATGTCTAGGTTCCCACATAGTGCTCTACACTATCTGCCTCTAGTGATACTTTTATGTTCCTAGTGCTGGGGTAGTAATCACTGAACTACACACTTGGTGCACATAGTTTCTCTGTGAGCATACACTATGGCAGTGTTTCCCAACCCAGTCCTACGGGGCACACCGGCCAGTCAGGTTTTTGGGATATCCCTAATGACTATGCATGAGATATATATGTATTAGAGATATCCTGCCAATCTGACTGGTTTTGTGGCCCTCCAGGGCTGGATTTGGAGACCCCTGCCTAACATCTCTGTCATCTAAGATTGTGAGTGGGCAAGGTGCAGATGTCCTAGACATTGAAAGGGTATATAGAATGTGACACATTCCTCCTCGATTCTCACCACCACCAAAAAGTTGTCTAATAGACAATATTTTGGTGGTGGTGAGAAGTGAGGAGGAATGTGACACATTCTATATACCTTTTTGATGTCTTGGACATCTGCACCTTGCCCACTCACAATCTTAGATGACAGAGGTGTTAGGCAGGGGTCTCCAAATCCAGCCCTGGAGGGCCACAAACCAGTCAGGTTGGCAGGATATCTCTAATGCATATATATCTCATGCATAGTCATTAGGGATATCCCGAAAACCTGACTGGCCGGTGTGCCCCGTAGGACTGGGTTGGGAAACACTGCACTATGGACTGGCTAGTGGACTGTCTGCTGTTAAACTGTGCATGGTTGGAACACCTATAAGGTACTGTCTGCTGGTGACTGACAGACAGTGGTGTGAGGCAGTTGGGGTTTTCTAGCCCTAACACCAGCATTACTGCTGGTCTGCCACTGCCCCCAGTCACAAGTATGGCTCTGGCCCGCCAACCCTGGAGGGCTGTCTTATACCAGCAGGATGGAGGTTGCTTCACCAGGGCTCAGGCACTTGCTCATTACTTATAAAAAGGGGTGATTGTGGGCCCTTTGGGGTATATAAAGTATACAACTTTGACCTCTAGAGGCACTGCTACACAGACCTCAGGCAAGTCTAGAAATTCCTCTGCCCTGATAACAGGTGCCCACGTCAGCCAGACCCTAACATAGGGTGCACACTAATCTGGGTGGTGTCCAGTCCCAGAGGGCCACATGTGACTGCAGGATACAGAGAGACACCAAAATACCTTCAGATGTACTGCAAGGAACACCTGTCACACACTGGTAATGATGGAGATGTACAGCAGGACCTATCTCTAGTAGCATATGTACTGCGGACCTAGTGCTGGGCACCCATCCTATCCCTCGGGGTGAACACAGAACCTGCACACTGGCATGGTCTGTAGCTAGTCTGTGCCAGTATCACGTACTGTCAGTTCGTCTTTCCAAGCTGAGGTACCGGAGAGGTGCAGAGCCCATTTGGTGATCAGCTGTTGACAACTATTCAGCATGTGCATTGCATCATGGGTACTGGTGGGGTTACCCTATCCTGGCACTCAGAGCAGACAGTTTGTGTGGTGACATGCACTCCTTCTGTACCCAGCCATTGCTGTGAGATACACCACAGAGGTATAGCCTACTGCAGTGTTTCCCAACCCAGTCCTACGGGGCACACCGGCCAGTCAGGTTTTTGGGATATCCCTAATGACTATGCATGAGATATATATGTATTAGAGATATCCTGCCAATCTGACTGGTTTGTGGCCCTCCAGGGCTGGATTTGGAGACCCCTGCCTAACATCTCTGTCATCTAAGATTGTGAGTGGGCAAGGTGCAGATGTCCTAGACATTGAAAGGGTATATAGAATGTGACACATTCCTCCTCGATTCTCACCACCACCAAAAAGTTGTCTAATAGACAATATTTTGGTGGTGGTGAGAAGTGAGGAGGAATGTGACACATTCTATATACCTTTTTGATGTCTTGGACATCTGCACCTTGCCCACTCACAATCTTAGATGACAGAGGTGTTAGGCAGGGGTCTCCAAATCCAGCCCTGGAGGGCCACAAACCAGTCAGGTTGGCAGGATATCTCTAATGCATATATATCTCATGCATAGTCATTAGGGATATCCCGAAAACCTGACTGGCCGGTGTGCCCCGTAGGACTGGGTTGGGAAACACTGGCCTACTGGTTAGTACAATGCCATTCTTGGCAGTGTTCATGGGTTCAATTTCTCATTGTTCTCTCCTTTCATGCCTATCCTACTCAAATAGTTTGCATGCCTGTAACAGTCATATTTTTGCAGATCTGTGCTGCCAGCCCATAATACCCTCGCCACACTTGCCAACATTCCTTCGGTCCGTCTATCTGCGTCTGTCAGCTGTGTAGAGTCCTGTCTGCCTGTGCAGGCTGTCACCCCATGTCCTGCACTGCTACCCTTTCCTGCATTGCGCCTCTTCGTGCTTGCCTTGCCTGTGCCTGATCTGCATGGCACCACCACTCCTCTGTCCACCCATCATAGTAACTATCCTGCCACCTCCGCCTCCGCTGGGGGACACGTATTCCCTTCATCTGCCATCCACTGTCTTTCCAGTACTTTACATTGCCGACACCCTGTGCTATGGTATAGTTGCCCCCACCATGTTTGTCAACAGTACTGGCAGCCATATGGGATGCCTGCAGATATGGCAGGTCCAGCAGCTCCCCGCTCTCCCTCCTTCACTCACCTGTTCATTGCCTTTCCTGAGTGCTCTATCTAGTGTTAGGGCTACATCTGTCTCTGTGCCTCACAGGTCATGCATGTTATCCTGAAGCACCTTGCAGCCTTTAGGACACACTAACTTAGGGCACCATAACCTTGTTAGGCCACCTTAACCTATGGTTCAATAGCCCAGGTTGCCTTCTACGGTGCCTTGTCCAGGGATGCCTAATACGGTGCTTAGCCTAAGGAGTCCTATAGGGCGCCTTATGAGGCACTTTACAAGGCATCTTATAAGGCACCTAAGAAAGCACCTTACAAGGCGCCTTACTTATAAGGCACCTTACAAGGCAGCTTACAAGGCGTCTTGTAACGCACGTTGGTCCAAGGCGCCTTGTAACGTGCGTTAGCTAATATGGCTTGCTGTAACGATGCACCGCCCATGCCTTGTAAACGGGGGTGCTTGTTGTGAAAGTTCCACAATCTTGGCAAAGACAGGAATTTACTTGACTTGCAAAGGATTGTGGGTCTTGTAGTTCAATCACACAAAACCAGCCGTTCAACAAGAATAAATAATTGTAGTTGCTCGAGTGTAAAGCAGAAAACAGATTTTATTTATGGGGAGTTATTCCCTCGCACAGATATGCTTGGTAACATCAACAGGATAATTTCTTCAGGAATTGTATTCAGGAAACAAAACAAATAAGGCAACTGAATTACTTATGCAACAACTTAGTAAAGACCTTGATGGAACAGAAAAGGTCTTTCTTCTAGCACCTGCTAATAAACTTTCTTAGCAGTGCTGGAATGAAAAATAAACCCAAAAGGAAAATTCTCTTTATCAAAAAAACAACTTTCTTCCTTTCACACAGTGAAGAAGTTTTCTTTCCAAAGTCCCACGTGCACTTGTGCCTTGCTCTAATCACAGGTGCTTAACCAGCTGCAAACTATTGCTGGTCCACTCACCACGTGGCTCCAACTTTCCCTAAAGCTTTCTCTCAAAGAAACTTTTCTGGGTAATTAAGAAAACAGTACAGTTCCTTTTGGTGTTTAATGCTTAACTGAGGATTACTTTAGAACAGCAGCCTAGAAAGAGAGCAATCCATGCATTCCACTTTCTCATTTGATATTTCCCCTTGCTCTTGAAATATCATAGGATCACTTTCATACACTGGCTCAGAGGAATTCTCTAACTGAACTCTACCAGGCTAGAAACTGTTTCCCTGCTGTCTTCCTTGTGCAAAGCTAGGGAACAGATCAGAGTTCATACCTGAGATCACGTTGTCATTAGGTTTCCTCTCTGGGTATTTTGGCCAGTAGGTAGCAAAGCTTCTGTGCCCAGCTCTCCAGTCAGAATCTCTGGACTTTAGGTCTCTTTTCCCATACCTCCTTAAATAGGTATTAGAGCTCCTTCTTTCTGTAGATGCAGCCGTCTCCTTTACAGGTGCTGTCCGAGGGTTCCTGGCTGTATATCTCCAAGCCTCTGGTTTCTTCCAGTCCAATGAAGAATGCTTACCCCAGGAATCTCTCCCATCATACGTACTGCCTTGGGCTCCTTTCTTAGACCTCCTGGACATCTTGCTGTTCTTCCTTCTGTTCAGGCTCCGTCTCCCCTTCTCTTGCCGTCTTTGCCACCATTGCTGTTGCTCTTCTTGCTGTTCTCCTTGCTGTCTGTCTGAAGAATTTCTTCTAATTTTAAAGTGCCTAGATGGACACTCCACCCTAGCACAGTCCAGGTGTTCTGAATCAAGCCCTGCCCTAGGAGATGGGTGATTAGGGATTAAACATAAGAACATAAGATATGCCATACTGGGTCAGACCAAGGTCCATCAAGCCCAGTATTCTGTTTCCAACAGTGGCCGATCTAGGTCATATGTACCTAGCAGTTTCCCCAAGAGACACAAGTTCCACAATGCTTCTACTGGGTCAAGCATTGATATCTTCGGTCACTTCTTAATAATGGTTTATGGACCTTTCCTCCAGGAACTTGTCCAAACCTTTTTTAAACCCAGCTACACTAACAGCCTTTACTACATCCTCCGGTAACAAATTCCAGAGTTTGATTACACGTTGAGTGAAAAAATATTTTCTTTTATTAGTCTTAAATAGTTTACCCTGTAGCTTCATTGCAGGTCCCCTAGTCTTTCTATATTCTGATAACGTAAACAATCGATCTACGTTTACCCGTTCCACTCCGTTCATTAATTTATAGACTTCTATCATATCTCCCCTCAGCCGTCTCTTTTCCAGGTTAAAGAGCCCTAACTTTTTTAGCCTTTCCTCATAGGAGTATCCTTCCATCCCCTTTACCATTTTGGTGGCTCTTCTCTGAACCTTTTCTAAAATCGCTATATCCTTTTTAAGATACGGCGACCAGAATTGCACACAATATTCAAGGTGCAGTCTCACCATGGAACGATATAGAGGCATTATAATATCTTTTGTTTTATTTTCCATTCCTTTCCTTATCATACCTAGCATTCTATTTGCTCTCTTGGCTGCTCATCATTGCTTCTCTGATTAGGCACACTTTTCCCTATTCCAGCTCTCCTAGAGGCTTTCTGTAAACCAGTGCATTCTGGGTCTGGTAGTCTTTTAGGTAAACACTCTGTTTTAGTACTTTTACCAGCCCGCACAGGTTGCTTATTCAGAGCCAATTCACCTCTTGTATTATTTCTCCCTGAACTATGATAAGCTTCCTTATCACAGCCTTTATATGGGCATCTGTACCTTTACCGCAGAACCTAACGCGGGTGACATTACCGCAGTTTAGTAAACATACCCCATAGTGTTTTAAAATCCTCCTCTAGCTTAAGCCTGCCCACAGAACACATCCAACCAATGCAGGCAAAATTACTCAAACATAGTAACATATTAAATGATGGCAGATAAAGACCAGTATGGTCCATCTAGTCTGCCCAGTAAGATGGCAAGAGTAGGTGCACCTGCCGCTCTGTGCAGGCCACCCCTGCCCATATCTTGTTTAGGAGTGAACCCACCACTCCGTGTAGGACACCCCTGTTTGTTGAGAAATTAGATGGTTCAGTTTAGTTTGATTTTATCCTGTTGCTGTAAATGGATCCAGTGTGTCTGTCCCATGCCATTTTGAATTCCGTCACTGTATTTGCCCCCATCACTTCCATCGGGAGGGCATTCCAAGCATCCACCACCCTTTCAGTGAAAAAGTATTTCCTGACATTGCCTTTCAATTTACCCCCTTGCAGCTTCATGTTATGCCCTCTAGTTTTACAGCTTCCCCGTCTTTGGAAGAGGTTTGTTTGTTCATTAATACTCTAAGTATTTAAAGGCCTGAATCATATCTCCCCTGTCCCTCCTCTCTTCCAGAGTGTACATATTTAGGTCTTCAAGTCTCTTCTCATAAGGCTTCTGACGCAGGCTCCAAATCATTTTGGTCGCCTTCCTCTGAACAGTTTCCAGTCTTTTTACTTCCTTTGCAAGATATGGTCTCCAAAACTGAACACAGTATTCCAAGTGAGGCCTTACCAGTGACTTATACAGTGGCATTAGTACCTCTTCCTTTCTGCTGGTAATTCCTCTTCGTATGCAGCCCAACATCCTCCTGGCCTTTGCCACCGCCTTGTCGCACTGTTATGCCACCTTGAGATCCGCAGAAATAATCACACCAAGGTCTTTCTCCTGTGATTATTTCTGAAGATCTCAAGGTGGCAAAACAATGCGATAAGGCGGTGGCAAAAGCCAGGAGGATGTTTGTCCCATGTTTTCTTGAAATCAGATACAGTCTTCATCTCTATTACCTCCACTGGGAGACCATTCAAAATGTTAAAGGCTAACAGAAAATGCAGGATACTATTCTTACAGAGCCAGTAGCTTCACAGACATTGCTATGATTAGATGCCCTCTGCTGGCAGGAAAGAGTAACACAGAAACATAGAAAAATAATGGCAAATATGGACCCTAAGGTCATCTAGTTTTCCTCATTTACTTTCTGGGGCAGTGTCACAAACCAATGGTGCTCAAACTCGTCCTTGGTCTTTTAATAGGATATAAACAGGATTGGGTTGGTGCAGGGGGTGGCTACCAAAATGGTCAATGGTCTTCATTATAAACCATATTGCAGGGGTTTTCAACCCAGTCCTCGGGGAACCCCAGGCCAGTCAGGCTTTCAGGATTCCAAGAATGAATATGCATGAGAGAGATTTGCATGTTCTGCCTTCATTGTATGCAAATCTATCTTATGCATATTCATTGTGGGAATCCTGAAAACCTGACTGGCTTGGGGTTCCCCGAGGACTGGGTTGAAAACCTATGCCATATGGGGACAGACTTAAAGATCTCAATATGTATACTTAACAGATTCTCTTGTTAAGTTCCTCCTTGACCAAGCCATATGCTCAGGGTACTCTGTTTTCCTGACCCCCTTACCTCTATGTGTCAAGGGTATCACCTTCACAGGATTCTGCCACTCTCCTTCCTGATCAGATTATAGCAGGTGTTCTCAACCCATTCCTCAGGACACACCTTGCCAGTCAGGTTTTCAGGTTAACCACAATGAATATGCATAAGAAAAATTTGCATGCACTACCTCCATTGAATGCAGATCTCTCTCATGCATATTCATTGTGGTTATCCTGAGAACCTGACTAGTGAGGACTAGGCTACTTTTGGGATGCAGGATTCAGGTGTAGCCCCCTACCTCAGTTGCAGTCATTACAACAGTCCTTATGCCGCTTGACAGGCCAGGGGACATGGTTCCAAGGGTTTTTATGTCTTTCCGTCTTTACTTTTGGGAATTAAATTTCAGGGTTCTTTGAATGGGGACTAGCATATTTTTGGAGCCTCTTGGACTTCTCTCACACCTCTTCCTTTCTCAAAATAATTGAGTCCAGTCGAGTTTGAGTTCTGAATCAAGGACTTATTTAAACGTTAGGGATTCTGGTACAATATTTATAAAAATTGGCAAACAGCAACAAGAACTATAATACCAGAGATGCCCAGGATGGCGCATCCTAAAGAGTGAGATTTACCACTCCAGTGAATGAGACTGAAGGCCAATGAGTGAAGTTTTTCTCATGATGCTTTCACATTATAAATTTGAAAAAATCTGCATGTTGCATTGCTTTGCAAATGAAATGAATATCATAAAATGAGGTGTAGTTTTCTATGCTTTTATTTTAACTTGTAAATTTTCATTCCCTCCCTCCAGAACAGAAACTGGACATTTACTTGTAGAATTCACTATACAAAAAAATAGTTTGATAGTAGCAACAACATAAACCTTCTCCAGTACCAGGAGTATTATGAAAAGACAAAAACCCTAAACAGTGGTCTGGAGAGAATGAATTTACAATTCCATAACAGCACCAATGAGGACCTATCTAGGAAAAGGCAGCACTCTAAATTCATTAGTACCACTTATTGGGAAAATTAAGCCAGATTACTACAGATCCCTATACAGACACCCACTGCTAACAGAATACCTGGCCTCAGTCATATATTCTAAACATAAATAGACCCTCACCAAGTACAGGACAAATTACTACCAACTCACAAGAGAAATGTTTAGCAAAAATTAAACTGAAATCCCAAGAAGCCATACTTTGCATGCAATGCAAGACCAGAGAAATAGAAATGGCAATGCATTTATTTAATACTGCATCAAATATTAAAATAGCAGATGATATCAAATCCAAAAACTGACATATTCCAATCACTAAGGAGTATGTTTACTAAACAATGCTAATGTTACCAGCGCTAGGTGCAGCGTTAACGTGAGGAATGCCATATAAGGAAGTGGGCATTCCGGCGTCAAGGTAGCAATGGCTTTTTATTGCGCGATAGAGGGCACCTTGGCCCGTTATCGCACGGTAACCTTAATTTTGTTCCAGCGATGTGAAAAAAGCTATAGTGGTGTAGCCCACTGTTTAATGCAATGACTGCCAAGCCAGAAGTCATGGGTTCAATCCCTCAGAGGTCTCATTTAATAAGGCTGTCCAAGGCAATCCCTTTTCCTGCCTGTAACAGTCAGACACATCTCTACAATCTGTGCTGCCAGCAAAAACACCTTCACCTCAGTGATGTAACCTAAGGTGCCCTTAGGGTGGCCTATAAGGCGCTCCATAGGGCACATTATAAAGTGCCTTGTCTACTGACAAGGCACTTTATATTGTGCCTTATAGGTTGCGGCACTGAGGTGAGGGTGTTTCTGCTGGCAGCACAGATTGTAGAGATGTGTCTGACTGTTACAGGCAGGAAAAGGGATTGCTTTGGACAGCTATATTAGATGAGACCTTTGAGGGATCAAACCCATGACTTCTGACTCAGTAGTCATTGTATTAACCAGTGGACCACACCTCTATAGCAGTTAGCACAGCCCTGGCTGGCTACAGAAATACTGTAGGTCACCGCACAAAATATCTGCTGTGGTTACCAGGATAGGGTAAACCCATCAGTACCCATGATGCAATGCACATGCAGAACAGCAGTCTACATCTGATGCGCCTCTACAGAACCTCAGCCTGGTAGGGGGAACTGACCGTGTGTGTTACTGGCACAGAGTAGCTACAGACTGTTGCTGGGCGCTCCACCCTGAGGATGAGGTGGAGCGCCCAGCACCAGGTCCACAGCACCTGGCTTGCCTGAGATAGGCTGTGCTGAAGGTCCCCATCAGTGCTACTGTGTGATAAGTAGTCCTTGTAGACACACCTAGGATACACCTGTGTTCATCTGTATTCCCCTGTCACATCTAGCCCTTGTGGGCTATGATGCACCCAGAACAGTGTATATCCTGTGTGATTGCCATGGTCACTTGTCATAAGAGCAGGGGGTGTCTGGACCCACATGTGGATTATGTAGCACCACCCAACCCACCTTCTCTGGGTCAGGGTGGGGGACAGGATCTACCACCAACAGAACCATACTCTACATCTTTGCAAAGGAGGCAGTAGAGGGGACCATCAACCCCAGTCCTACTGGGGAAAAGGCACCCTCCAGGGCAGTACCAATCTGTACCTATCACATAGGGCACTGGCAGAAGGCCTGGAAAAGTTCAGCTGCACCCCCCACATTCACCAGCAGAGAGCACAGTCAGTCTGCACCCTGCAAGGTGTTACAGCCATACACATGCTAACTGCAGACAGTCTGCCACCCAGTACATAGTGCATGTTCCTAGAGGAGATATGTGCACCCAGAAGTGGGATGTAAGCACAAACACCAAGCAGGTATATCAGTGATAGGACCCCAAAAAAAGAGAACTCACAGATATCACTTGAGAGAAACACTGTATAGCACTATGTGGGAACCTAGACCTGCCATGGTCACTGCTCAATCAGGGTGAGAGTGACCTCCCAGCATGACATGCTGTGGCCACCCTGTCCGTGCAGGTGGTGGTCTGGCACTACAATGTCCCAGCCATTGCCCTATGCCCTGTGCAGATGCATCTTGCCCAGACCGCCCTGTCTGGGCCATACCCACAATAACTTGTTCCTCATTATGCACATTGGCAGGCTAATGCTGGAAACACTGTAAGCATTGTGGGCTCAGTAAGTTGTAGGCAGCCACAAAACACTGGATAGACATACACACACTCCCACATTTATTTCAGCATTGTGCAAAGATAGCAGTCCTGCCCGCCACACCAGTCCTAAGCACAGTGCAGGCATTGCTAAGGTATTCAATACTTTTAGGGTCACTCTCTGGGGTGGTAACACTGTCAGACAAAAAAAGGAAACACACTCCACATATATCAGAAAGATTGCTTTGATGAATCTCTGTTAACAAATTGTGTTTAATTTAGGATTTGTTATCTGATATTAATCATAGCAAATATTTGATATATGTGGAGTGTGTTTCCATTTTTATGACGGTGTTGAGGTATGCAGGTGCCAGTAGTGGTAACTGCTGCTCCACGCCGGGCCCCACAGCCTGACTCTCCATGAGACTTTGGATAGTGGAGCCTGTGGGTGTGGGTGTTTGTGCCCCTGTTGGCCGATGCTCTAGGGCAGGGGTGGGCAATTCCGGCCCTCATGCACCACAATCCAGCCTGGTTTTCATGCTGTCCCTAATGAATATTCATGAGATCGATTTGCATCCACTGCCTTCCATTGTATGGAAATAGGTCCATGAATATTCATTAGGGACATCATGAAAACCAGGCTGGATTGTGGTATACGAGGGCCGGAATTGCCCACCCCTGCTCTAGGGAGTGCACATGTTTATGTTGTACGTGCTCTGTAGGGTAAAATATAGGGACATGGTCTGCAGGAGCCACAGCTGGGACTTGAGCCTGTGACCTTCTGCCCCTGAACACACTGGCTGTGTGTACTGCACCAAACTGTTGCCACAAAGGCAGGTAATTCCCTGGGGATACCATGACTGTTCTTCAGACAGACCTTGTCTGTTGCACTGCACGCCACCGACCTAAACAGGGCTTTGCCTTGGTCTGCTGTGGGCAGATGGCACTGTCTCCTCCACCACCAGAAGCCCTCCCCCACCACTCTGACATGCCCTTATGCCGGTGGTGCTGGTGGTGCACAGTCCCAGGCCATCCAGTGTGCCAGTAGGCAGCTGCCTATGGTGTGGGGTCTGGGATAGGGGTGCCTACATAGACATCCACGCTTCCCCCCAGCACCACCTGCCAATGTTATCTGCCCTTTGGGGTATCTGCTGGGTACTGTCCCCTTGATGAGACACTGTGGCACACACACTCATGGGCATGTTTGACCTTGGTCAGTTGCTGTCTTGCTTATTTTCTATTTCTGCGTTCCTATGTGCCACCTAGGCATCTGCCTAGTCCACCTTGTGCCCCAGCTGCCCCACTGCATGTCCCGCCTGCAGCCCCCTGTACCCCATTTGCAGCATCACCATAGTGCCCTTTCATACGTGGAAACTATGCTGTTGCAGCACATATAGCACTACTATCACTTTTCTTGGTCTCCTTGCCTTTGCTGTACATTGCAGACTGAAATGGTTTCTCTCTCCTGCAATTGTGCCTCTAACACCAGGTTTTCACTCGCGGTAATTTTTGGCCCTTCATTTCACAGCGTTAGTGTAGCAGGAGCCTCTCCCCGCCCAATCCCCGCCCATTGACCCCTTCTCTCCGCCCTCTCTCCACCCTCTGCCGGACTTAACGCCGCTGGGGACGTTATCGCATGATAACGTTACTTATCATACGATAACATAGCCGCTGCGACGTTATCCCAGTTTAGTAAACATACCTCTGTGCGACACACACTCGTGGGCATGTTTGACCTTGGTCAGTTGCTGTCTTGCTGATTTTCCGTTTCTGCCTTCCTATGTGCCACCTAGGCATCTGCCTAGTCCACTCTGTGCCCCTGCTGCCCCCCTGCATGTCCCACCTGCAGCCCCCTGTACCCCATTTGCAGCATCACCATAATGCCCTATCAAACTTGGGCACTCTGCTATGATTGCACATGTAGCACTACTATCACTTTTCTTAGGCTCCCTGCCGCTGTTGTACATTGCTGACACTTAAATGGTTTCTCTCTCCTGCAAATGTGCCTCTAACGCCAGGTTTTCACGCGCGTTAATTTTCGGACCTTCATTTCACAGCGTTAGTGTAGCAGAAGTCTCTCCCCGCCCATAGACCCCTTTGCTCCGCCCTCTCTCCACCCTCTGCGGGCCTTAACACTGCCGGGGCCGTTATCACGCGATAACGTCACTTATCGCAGTTTAGTAAACATACCCCTAAATTAAAAATATAATTATTTTTTCTACTTTTGTTGTCTCGTTATTTTATTTTTCTAATCATGTATCTGGATTTTGCTTTCCTCTATCTTCTCTTAATTTTCTCTTCAGGGTCTCCAGCCCATTTGCCCATTTCTTGTTCGTCCTTCATTTTCTCTTCTATATCCATTTCTGACCTTGATCTTTTCCTTTCAGCTTTCTTCCAATGATTTTTCTATCTCTCTATCCTCTAAGATTTCAATCCTTCTTACAATCCAGTCTTCAATCTTCTTTTTACTGCATCTATGTTCAGCTGTTCTTTTCTTTTCCTTACCCTGGCCCCCTTATTCTCCAGTCTCCCGCCCCCACCCCCCAGCATCTCCTCTCTCTCCCTCTCCCCTTCAGCATTTTGTCTCATTCTCTTTCCCTTCTTTCAGCATTTTGTTTCACTCCGTCCCCCTCCTTCCAGCATCTCCTCTCACTCTCTCCTCCCTTTATTCAGCATCTCCTCACTCTCTTCCCCACCCTTAATCAAGCATCTCTTCTCTCTCCCCCCCACCTCTATCTAGCATCTCCCATCTGTTTTCCTACTTCCCTCCATGCCCAGCATCCCCCCTCTGTGTCCCTATCCCCCTCCTATGTACCACAACTCCCCTCTGTGACCCTACCCCCTCCATATTTAGCATCTGCCCCATCACTCTATTCCCCCTATGTGTTTAGCATTCCCTCTCTATGACAGAGACATAGGAGGTTGATAATGTCCAGCACCTCCCTTCTGTGTCCCTACTCCTGCAACCATGTGTGCCAGGATCTCCCTGTCACCTTATTTCCCCCGCCTATATTCAGCATATGATTCCCTCCTCAGTGTCTCTAATTACCTATGTCTAACATCTCTAGTCACCCTATTTCCCCTCTGTTCAGCACCTCTCCTCATGTCCAGCATCACCTCTTTCACGTCCCTATTCTCCCCCCCCCCGACCAAGCCAGATTATCCCCTCCATCACTTTCACTCCATCCCATATCCACCATCCCCTTCCCCCTGTACCAGCATCTCCTCTTCCCAAGTGATGCCATTGTTCAGCTCTCTCCTCCCCCCCCCCACTAGTGTCCACCTCTACCGCTGATGCCTTCTGCTGGGACCTGCAGCAGTAAAACACAAAAGAAGACTGGAGCTTGTAAGTTCCTGCCCCTTCTGACGTAAACTTCCTGTTTCTGAGGGGTAGGACCAGCAGAGCTCTCAGCAACGCTATGAACTTGCAGGCTGTGGTCTTCTTCTGTGTTTTTTTGGCACTGTCATTGGTCCTGACAAGTGGCACTGGTATGTAGAGGCAGGCACTGGTAGGTGGAAGGAGCTGAAGAGTGATAGAGAAATACTTTGGAAGACCGAGCAGCATGGCAATGGAAAATGCATGAGAAAAAGGGGCAAAGGCATGTAAGCATGTGAGTGGGGACAAATTGGTCTTGTTTTATTTGATTATTTTATATGCATATATAATCCAAAGCCATTTCACTGGCCACTTTATTTTTTAGGAGAAATTGGACATTAAGGGGTCGAACCGCAATAATGTTGACCATAACTGTTGCTGTTTTAGAGACTACTTGCATTTCATTGCTTTGAGCAGAAACACCATCCAGTGTCCCTACTAAATTACTGCATTGTAATCTGACAAAGATCTCGTATTCTTCAGAACAAGGGAGTATACTTTCTGTCCAGTTATATCATGTTGGAAAGAGGCTCCACTGGGATTGAAAATCCAAGTCGCATATAATTTACTCCTAAAGACAGAGATCTGTCTTTCACACAGCCACTGTACCATGCTGGAAAAAGGCATCTGCAGTGGGGGAAGGGCTACTGAACGTGGCCATACCCTAACTCCTTATCCCATTTAGGAGGAATCACAGGCATATGAATGGAGAAATAGGGAATAAGGAAAACATAGAAAAATGACTGCAGAAAAAGACCACATAGCCTATCTAGCCTGCCCTTCCATACCAACCACTACAACAGTCCCCTAGTGGTTGGGGCAAGGTACTTCAGGCCGGAAGGTCGGGGGTTCAAATCCCATTAGAGCAACCTTGGGCCGGAAGGACTGGGGTTTCTAGTCCCACAGGTGCTCCTTGTGGTCTTGGGCAAGCCACTTAACCCTCCATAGCCCATGTTCCCTGTAAAATAGTTATCTCCAAGTTATAATGCCCTGTTCAATGTAATTTCAGTTTGTTCAATCTAAACCGCACTGATGCAGAATAGCGCGGTATATAAGAGAATGTAAATAAATAAATTAATTAATTAATTAAACTGGGAACCCCAAAAGCCAAATTTGGAATGTACAACAACACTGTAGAAATAAAACTATAAATGAATTTCCTCTTGTACTAAACAAAGTGCAGACGTTAATGATGCACATTTCACAGAGCTGACATATTCCAGTTAATAAATTCAAAATAAAGAGATATTTTTCTACCTTTTGTGCATTTTTTTTCAGTTGCAATTGCTCCAGCCACTTTCTTCTGGTTTCTTCGTGTCTTCTGCTAACTCTCCATCGTCTGCTGTCCATTTGTCCTTTCTTCTCTCTTCTAGTTTTTTTCCATTCTCTCTCTACGTCTGCTTTAACATACTAATCTTTCTCCTTTTGCTCTTTCCTCATTCCTATTTCATCCACTCAAATTTTACCCCTCCATGCTCAATCCCCACTTACTCTCCCAATACCCGGCCAATTGAAGATTTTTCTTCCCTCCCACACAAAATATTTTTCCCCTCTCCATTTCACTCTCCCAGCTCCATCCCATTCTAATCCTCCCCCAACATCAGCTCCCTTCTAGTTCCAGCCCCACCCAGCATCCGCTCCCTTCTAGTCCCTGCATCAGCCCATTTCCAGTCCTAGCCCCCCATCAGCCCATTTCCAATCCTAGCTCCCTCATCCATTTCCAATCCTATCCTAGCCACCCCCATCAGCCCATTTCCAGTCCTAGCCCCACCCACATAGCCCATTACAAGTCCTAACCCCCCATCACCCCATTTTCAGTCTTAGTCCCCCATAGCCCATTACCAGTCCTAAACCCCCCATCAGCCCACTTCCAGTCCTAGCCCCCCCATTGCCCATTACCAGTCCTAGCCCCCCCATCAGCCCATTTCCAGTCCTAGCCCCCCCCAAAGCCCATTTCCAGTCCTAACCCCCCATAGCCCATTACCAGTCCTAGCCCCCCATCAGCTCATTTCCAGTCCTAGCCCCCCCCCCATAGCCCATTACCAGTCCTAGCTCCCCCCATCAGCCCATTTCCAGTCCTAGCCCCCCCCATAGCCCATTTCTAGTCCTACCCCCCCATCAGCCCACTTCCAGTCTTAGCCCCCCCCCACCATAGCCCAGGTAGATTAAATAAAAAACAAACTTGCTGCTGCTGCCACTGTGGCAGCGGATGAATAGAGCATCCCGCGGGGCCCCCCTGCCCGGCAGAATCCTCCATGCAGCCTCAGCTCCTTCAGCGCAGGCTTTTCAGAGCCGCGAAGGGAGAGTTTCCCTTTCTCGCAGCTCTGTTTAAGCTTGCGGGCCTAATGGGAAACAGGAAATCCTGCTTCCCATCAGCGCCAGCGGCTTAACAGAGCCACGAGGGAGACGCTCTCTCCCTTTGCGCCTCTGAAAGCCGGCAGTTAGGGAGCTGAGGCCACATGGAAGACTCTGCCAGGCGGGGGGGGGGGCCGCGGGACGCTAGATTCTGCCGCTGCCATGGCGGCAGCAACAGCAAGTTTTTTTTTTTTTTTAAATTTACTGACAGATGCAGAATGCTGTTTGCACGGGGCCCCCTGAAATGCGGGGCCCTGTGCAAACAACATTCTTGCACAATGGACGGGCCGGCCCTGCATATCAACAACTACAACAGTCCCCATTTTTCCTTTAGAGATCCTCTGTGTTTGTCCCATGCTTTTTTGATGTCAGATACTGTCCTCATCTCTACCACCTCCACTGCGAGACTATTCCACACATCTACCATTCTCTCCATAGAGAAATATTTCCACATATTACTCCTGAATCTATCCCCTTTCACCCTCATCCTATGTCCCCTTGTACCAGAGCTTGCTTTCAATCGAAAGAGGCTCTCCTTCTGTGCATTTATTCCATGGAGGTATTTAAACAACTCTATCATATCTCCTCTATCCCGCCTTTCCTCTAAAGTATACATATTAAGATCCTTAAGTCTGTCCTCATATGCTTTACAACACTCCAACCTGTTTATATCCCTTTGAAGGTGTGGTCTTCAGAATTGCACACAATACTCCAAATGAGGTTGCACCAAAGACTTATACAGAGGCACACACAGAACACATGACAGAGTGAAACACACAAACACATGAACACCACACACACATAGGGGTATGTTTACTAAATGGCGATAACATAGCAGCAGCTACGCTATCCTGCGTTAAGTGACGTTAACGCGCGTTAACGTCACCTGATGCAACATTAGCACACGTTGACGTCGCCGGTGGCGGTAAGTCCCGCAGAGGGTGGAAAGAGGGCGGAGAGAAGGGGTCAATGAGCGTCATGGCTGTTTGGCATAAAAAAAAGAACAAAAAAAAAAAAAAAGAACAAAAGGGAATTGAATCCATGACCCTTGGCTTGGGAGGTAGCAGTACTAACCAGTAGGCTACACCTCCACAGCTTGCTGACCTGCTATCTGCTGGATAAAGAAGGATGATGTGTTGGGACAGCAGCTTAGCTGAGCTTCCTCATGGCTGATGTGCAGTCCTGTATTCATCTGAGATCTATTCTTCCTCTCAGATTCTGTTTCTGTTTTGTGCTCCAGTATTTTCTACCATATGCATGTTGATGTTAGGATGGAGTGATCGTTTCTTATCTCCAGATATATAAAGACTGCAGGTCACCGCACGGCATGTCTGCTGTGGTTACCAGGATAGGGTTAACCCACCAGTACCCATGATGCAATGCACATGCAGATTAGCAGTCTACAACAGGTCACCAGATGGGGTATGCACCTCTACAGCACCACACCATGGTAGGGGGTACTGACAGTGTGTGTTACTGGCACGGAGTAGAGTGTGTTACTGGCACAGAGTAGCTACAGACCATTACATTGTGTGGGTTCTGCGCTCACCCTGAGGGCAGGTTGTGCGCCCAGCACCAGGTCCGCAGTACCCGGGTTGAATGAGATAGGCATTATTGTGTGTCAGATATTACTTGCAGACATGCCTAGGATATTCCTGGGTCCACCTGCATTCCCCAGTCATATCTGGCCTTTGTAACAACCAGACTGGTGCCTATCAAGTATGGTTGCTTATTACAGGGGGAGTCTGGATCCACATGCAGATTATGTAGTGCCATCTACCAGACCACTATCACTTGGCCATGGTGGTGGACAGGATATGGCTTCCAACAGACTCACACGCCACATCCGTTGCAAAGGAGGCACATGATGATGGGCTGTGGGGACCAACAACCAGGGCTGTTAATGTAGATCTGTACTTGTCACAAGGGCACTGGCCTGGAATGGCTCAGCTGCCCCATAGCATGAACTGACATACACCAGCAGAGGGCATACTCAGTCTGTACCTTGCATGGTGTTCCAGACAGTCCACTAGTCAATGCAGCTTCCCAGGGGAACACTGTGCACCCAGACGTGGGATGTACCTACAGACACCAAGCAGATAGCTCAGTGATTGGGCCCCAGAGCAGAGACCACACAGATATCACTTGAGAGAAGTGCTGTATAGCACTATGTGGGAACCTAGACATGCCATGGTCACTGCTCAGTCAGAGTGAGAGTGACCTCCCAGCATGAGATGCTGTGGCCACCCTGTCCATGCAGGTGGTGGTCGAGCACTACAATCTCCCAGCCATTGCCCCACACCGTGTGCAGATGCCCAGTCCGCCCTGTCCATGCCATACCCACAATACCTTGCTCCTCATTATGCACATTGACAGGCTAATGCTGGAATCAGTGTAAGCATTGTGGGCCCAGTGAGGAGTAGGCAGCCACAAAACAATGGATAGACATATGCACACTCCCACTCCTATGTTGGCATTGTGCAAAGATAGGGGTGGTTGGCAGCCCTGCCCATCACACTGGTCCTGGGCACAGTGCAGGCATTGCTAAGGCATGCAGGTGCTAGTAGTGCTGCTTTGCTGGAAACTGCTGCTCCATGCCGGGCCCAACAACCTGACAATCCATGGGGCTTTGGATAGTGGAGCCTGTGGGTGTGAGCGTTTGTGCTCCTGTTGGCTGATGCTTTGGGGAGTGCACATGATGATGTATCTGCAACGTAGGGTAAAGTGTAAGGACATGGTCTGCATGAGCCACAGCTGGGACCTGAACCTGTGACCTTTTGTTCCAAGACACACTGTCTGTGTGTACTGCACCACACAAGCATAGTAGTCCCTGGGGCTACCTTTTCTGTTCATCCGACAGACCTTTGCCGCACTGCACACCATGCACTGGTACAGGGCACGGCTTTGGTCTGCTGTGGGCAGGTGTCATGGCCCCCTCCATCACCAATGCCCCCTCCCCCACCATGCTGATGTGCCCTTATGCTGTCGGTGCTGGTGGTGCGCAGTCCCAGGCCATTCACTGTGTAGGTAGGTGGGTGCCTAGGGTGGGGGGTCTGGGGTGGGGGGCATACATGGACATCCACACGTCCCCCCATCACCACCTGCCACTATTATGGCCCTTCCACATGGGGGGGAGATGGTTAGGGGTGGCAGGTCGGTGATCTAGCAACTATTGGCTAGGGTGGGCCTGGTAGATAGATTGTGTTCTGCCAGCAGACTGTGGACAGGCTAGGGTATGCAATCGGGTACAGTGTATCCACTTTATTTATTTAATTTATTTAAAAGGATTTATATACCGCCTTCTGTAATCAAAGCGGTTACTTTGGACTGCTGGTTGTATACATGTGTCAGGCAATGCGTGGCTGCTCCCTGCACTGTCCTTCCCAGGGGTTGGTGTGACAGATGTTCGTATAGCTGGGTGTTCGGACAGTTTGGGATGTATCCTGGGGTGAGTACCTGGACCCCTATTAGAGTTGTTCCCAGATGTGCACTGCTTGCCCCATTATAGGCATTGTGTTTCCTGTGTGACGTTTGGTGTACCTTCAGGGTACGTCTCCCCTGAGTGGGACACTGTGAAGCAAAGACTACTAGGCAAGTTTGACCTTGGTCAGCTGCTGTCTTGCTGTTTTCCATTTTCTGTGTTCCTCTGTGCCACCTAGGTGGCTGCCTGGTTTGCCCTGTACCCCACCTGCAGCTTCCTTTGTAGCATCACCATAGTGACCTTTCATACTTGGGCACTATGCTGTTACTGCACATGTAGCACTACTATCACTGTTTTTGGGCTCTCTGCCTATGATATACATTGCTAACAGGAAATGGTTTCTCTCTCCTACAAATGAGCATTTACCGATAGGTTTTCACTCACGGTACTGTTCCAGTGTTAATGTGACAGCGTTAATGTAGCAGGGGCCTCTCCCCACCCATTGACCCTCTCTCTTCGCCTTCTCTCTGCCCTCCGGTACAGTTACAGCCGAGAGGCATACCCCATCTGGTGACTTGCTACTAATCTGCTACTAATCTGCATGTGCATTGTATCATGGGTACTGGTGGGTTAACCCTATCCTGGTAACCACAGCAGACATGTCATGCAGTAACCTGCAGTTTTTCTATATCCAGAAATAAGAAACAATCACTCCATCCTAACATCAACATACATATGGTAAAAAATACTGGAGCACAAAACAGGAGGGGGAAAAATACAACATAGCACTATGGGGGAACCCAGCCATGCCATGGTCACTGCTCAGTCAGGGTGAGAGTGACCTCCCAGCAGGACATGCTGTGGCCACCCTATCCGTGCAGGTTGTGGCCGGGCACTACAATGTCCGAGCCATTGCCCTATGCCCTGTGCAGATGCATCCAGGCCAGGCCACCCTGTCCAGGCAATACCCACAGTACCTTGCTCCTCATTATGCACATTGGCAGGCTAACACTGGTAACAGTGCAAGCAGTGTGGGCTGAGTAAGGTGTTGGCAGCCACCACACACTGGATAGACAGACACACACTCCCACACCTATGCCAGCATTGTGCAACTATAGAGGCTTTTGGCAGCCCTGGCCACCGCACCAGTCCTGGGCACAGTGCAGGCACGGCTATGGTACGCAATACTGTTGGGGTCACTCCCCAGGGTGGTGAATACTGTCAGATACCAGACCTGAAACACACTCCACAGACATCAGAGAGGTTGGTATGATACAGCTCAATGAGCAGATTGTGCTTAATTTAGGAAATGCTATCTGCCAGTAATCATAGCAACCTTGTGATATATGTGTACCGTATTCCCGGGTTTAGGGTGGCATTGCTAAGGTATGCAAGTGCTAGTATTGGGAGATGCACGCAGGGCCCAACATCCTGCCTCTCCAGGAGGCTTTGGATAATGGATCCTGTGGGTGCGGGTGTTTCTGCCCCTGTTGGCCACTGCTATAGGGCAGAGGTTCCCAACTCCAGTCCTGGTGGGCCAAACACTGTTCGGGTTTTCATGCTGTCCCTAATGAATATGCATGAGATACATCTGCATACCATGGGGGCGGCGCATAGAAATGCAGCACAGGCATCTTTATTAGAGACAGCATGGAACCTGAATGGTGTTTCGCCCTCCAGGACTGCATTTGGGAGACTCTGCTCTAGGTAATGCGCATGTTTATGGTGTCTGTGCTCTGTAGGGTAAAATATAGGTGTTTGAGGCATGTTTATGTTATCTGCAATAAAGGTTCCGTCTTTATTACCACGGTTTAGTAGTGGGTAAAATATGGGGACTGGGTTGGCAGGAACTTGAACCTGTGACCTTCTACTCCTGAACACACTGGCTGTGTGTACTTCACCACACTGTTGCCACAGGGACAGTTCATTCCCTGGGGATACCATGACTGTTTGTCAGACAGAGCCTGTCTGTTGCAGTGCATGGCACCCACCTAAACAGGGCTAGGCCACGGTCTGCTGTGGGCAGCAGCCACTGCCCCCTCCACCACCAGTACCCCTCCGCCACCATGCTGACATGCCCTTCTGCTGGTGGTGCTGGTGATGCGCAGTCTCAGGCCATCCAGTGTGCCGGTAGGTGGCTGCCTATGGTGTGGGTTCTGGGGTAGGGGTGCCTGCATAGATTTCCACGCTTCCCCCCCAGCACCGCCTGCCAATGTTCTGTGCCCTTGGGTGTACCTGCTGGGTACTATCCCCTGTGACACTGTGGGAAACACACTCGTGCCCATGTTGGGCCCTCATCAGTTGCTGTCTGGCTGCTCTACTGTTTCAGCATTCTTATTGGCCACCTAGGCATCACCCTAGTCCACACTGTGGCCCAGCTGCACCACAGCATGTGCCGCCTGCAGCCCTCTGTATCCCCTTTTCCAGAATCTGTCCAGTTGCCCATTCCGACATGCCCACCCTGCTGTTGCGGAACATGTGCACACCATAGGAAACCTGTCCAATAACAAGGGAAAACCCTGATCAGCGCTATTTCACTGTGGGATCATTCGCCTTGTATGGGGACGAGCATAGGCCCTTCCAATATTAATATATTTTTTTTGGAGCTTTCTCAGTAGTGTTTTTTGCTGTTTCCCATTAATATCACTATTGGCCAGCTTGGTTATGTTTTTTTTCCATTTTGCTTAGGTCCTTTTCAATGTTTATTTGCCCTTTTGTTCCGTGCACATGTATCACACTTCTCACCTTTTGTAGGTTTCCCTGGCTTTGCTGTACATTGCTGACTGAAATGGTTTCTCTTCCCTTTAACTCTGCTCTAACGCGAGGGTTTCACTGGCATTAGTTTTCAGACCCGGCTTCCACAGCGTTAGTGTGCAGGGAGCCTCTCCCCTCCCACTCTCCATCCATTGACCCTCTCTCTTCGCCCCTGGGGAGCCTTCCTCCGCTCTCCGGGAGCCTTTCTCCACTTTCAGCGCTCGTTTGCGCCGCTGCGCGCATTATCGCACGCTAAGGTACCTTATCGCCCGGTAAAGCACCATTATCGCGCGATAACATACCTTATCGCATGATAACGTCTCACCAGTGCAAATAGCGCCCTTTAGTAAACATATCCCCTAATAAGTGTATGGATAAAGAAAGGCAACCAGATTTCTACATTATTATACTCCAGTGCCAACCGCCAGGCACATTAAGAAGTACTATAAACACTGACCGTTTAGAACCGATAACAAACAGCACTACCAGGACTCAAAAGCACCAAACCCTATCTATCAAAAAGGCAACTCTGCAAATATTAAACCAATATATCTCTTACTGGGGAAAAAGAACAAGTGGCACTGTCAAATAGAAACTACATAAACAGCTCAGTTACACATGCGGAACATAGACCATCACCAAACAAAGAACAAGGGATCACAATTTAGAAATTGGAAGATAGTAATTAAATCGGGGACCCCAAAAGCCAAAGATGGAATATACAACACTGGAGAAATAAAACTATAAATTAACTTCCTCTTGTACTAAACAAAAACGCAAAGACATTTGTGATACACATTTCCCGACATATTCCAATTAATAAATTCAAAATAAAATGTATTTTTCTTCGTTTTGTTTGGGCATTTTATTTTTCAGTTGCAATTGCTCCAGTCACTTTCTTCTGGTTTCTTTGTGTCTTCTGCAAGCTGTCCATTTGTCCTTTCTTTTTTTTCTAGATTTTTTTCCATTCTCTATATCTGCTTTAACATACTGATGTTTCCCCTTTGGCTCTTGCCTCCATTTCTTTTTTTATTGCTTTATCAGCCATTCAAATTTCAACCTTCCATCCTCAGTCCCCACTTACTCGCTCAATACCCGGCCAATCGTAGATTTTTCTTCCCTCCCACATAAAATATCTTTTCCCTTCTCCATCCTCATTCCCCAGCCCCATCCCTTTCTAGTCCTCCCCCAACATCAGCTCCCTTCTAGTTCCAGCTCCACCCAGCATCCGTTCCCTTGTAGTCCCATTCTCCCATGTCTCCCCATCAGCCCATTTCCAGTTCTAGTCCCCCATCAGCCATTTCTAGTCCTATTCCAGCCCCCCCATCAGCCCATTTCCAGTCCAAGCTCCCCCATCATCCAATTTTGAATCCTAGCCCCTCCATCAGCCATTTCCAGTCCTATTCTAACACCCATTAGCCCATTTCCAGTCCAAGCTCCCTCCCATCAGCCTCCAATCCTAGCCCCCCATCGGCCATTTGGCCATTTCTTGTCCTATCCTAGACCCCCTCCCAAAGAGCTCCATGGCTATCTAAGCTGCTTCAGGCCCTGGTTCACCTCTGGACAGCTGCCAGTGTGACGAGTGGCATTTTCCCTCACGCTAGCAACTGTGTTCTAGTGAAGCACGCTGAATTCCGGGAAAGGCTAAAGGGCATTTCCCGGCACATGCGTGCTTCACAGTAATACAGCTGCCAGTGTGAGAGAGAACGCTGCTCTTCACACTGGTGGCTGTGCAGAGGGAGCTGGGGCCTCATGCGGGCTTCCCCAACTCACCTCTGAAGCAGCTTAGACAGCCACAGGGCTCTGTGCAAACAACATTTTTGCACAATGGAGGGGCCGGCCCTGACCACACCATTCACAAAAGATGATGTTTTTGAACAACTTGCAAAATTGAAAATGGACAAGGCCATGGAATCGGGTGGGATACATCCTAGGATATTAAAAGAGCTCAGAGAGGTTCTTGCAGGGTCTTTAAAGAATGTTTTTAATAGATCCTTGGAGACAGGAGAGATTTCGCAGGACTGGAGAAAGGCTGATGTGGTCCCTCTTCACAAAAATGCTAATAGGGAAGAGATGACAAACTATAGTGGCCTTTCTGGAAAGCATAGTTACTCACCTGTAACAGGTGATCTCCGGGAACAGCAGGAATTTAGTCTTCACATATGGGTATCGTCGGCACCAACGGAGTCCGCGCGGGAACGCTCCCCAGCATCCAATAGGAAAGCCTTTGGGAGCATCCCACAGTGCCTGCGTGCTGCCTTTCCACATTTCCCAACTGTCCCTCTCCAGTTGAGTTTAAATCTGAGACAAAGCGAGAGGGAAAGAGAGAGAGATAGAGAGATACAACTCCTAGGGGAGGTGGGTGGGTTGTGAAGACTAAATTCCTGCTGTTCCCGGAAATCACCTGTTACAGGTGAGTAATTATGCTATCTCCAGAAACAAGCAGGAATGTAGTCTTCACATATGGGACTCCCTAGCTGCAGATGCCAGGGAGAAGGCCCCAGAAGTTGTGTGCCCCTGTGAAAGGGCTCCACTTCCCCCCATGGATCTCTGGTATCCTACCAGGGATGGTGGGTAGGAGTTGATTAAGTATGGAACAGGGGTTGAAGAATAGCCTGACCAAACAAGGCATCCCGGCGGGAGTCCTTGTCTAAGAAGCAGTTAGTTATGGGCTGTGAAGGTATGAACCGAAGCACAAGTAGCTGCTCGACAGATGTCGTCGATAGACACAGAGTGAAGATGAGTCATAGAGGCTGCCATGGCTCTCACATTGTGAGCTGTGACATGGCCTTCAAGAGGAAGGTTCTTACTCTCATAGGCAAAAGATATACACTGTGCAGTCCAGCTGGACAGTGTTCTTTTGGAGACTGGAAGTCCCAAATGACTAGGATCAAAAGCAACAAAGAGTTGAGAGGACTTTCTATGTTGCTGTGTCCTTTGCAAGTAAAAGGCCAAAGCCATTTTACAGTCTAAAGTATGAAGATTCCTTTCTGCATTCGAGGCGTGAGGCCTTGGGAAGAATACAGGAAGGTAAACTGCTTGGTTTAAATGAAAAGGTGACACCACCTTTGGCATAAAGTGTCGATGAGTCCTAAGGACTACCTTATCACGATGGAACCTTGTATAAGGAGGATCAGCCACCAATACTTGCAATTCACTGATGCGACGTGCTGATGTGATTGCAATAAGAAAGATGACCTTCCAGGAAAGGAATTTCAAAGAGGTAGTAGCTAATGGCTCAAAAGGCGGCTTCATGAGCTGCCCAAGAACCAGATTTAAGTCCCATGCCACCGGTGGTGGCTTAATGGGAGGCTTAGTTAAAAGAAGGCCTCTCATAAATCTCACTATGAGAGGATGAGAGGAAATAGGTTGTCCATTTAGAGGCTTGAAAGAAGCTGCAATAGCACTCAAATGAACTCTCACTGAATTGATCTTAAGCCCTGCATTAGATAAATGAAGGAGATACTCCAGTAATGGTTCCAGAGGTATCGCAAGAGGGTTAAGACACTTCTGCGAGCACCATATGGTAAACCTTTTCCACTTGAATGCATAAGAGCATCTTGTGGAAGGCTTCCTGGAAGCATAAAGGATATCCTTTACCTGCTGAGAAAGGTTAAGACTGTGAAGTTCTAGGCTTTCAGCAACCAGGCCCTGAGATGCAGAGATTGGGGATTGGGATGCCACAGCATCCCATCCTCCTGAGAAAGGAGATTTGGAGCAGATCCTAACTCCAGAGGCGTAGCTTGAGAGAGATGTAGGAGCAGAGGGTACCATATTTGCCGTGGCCAACGTGGAGCTATGAGAATCATATGACCTCTATCTCTCTGAAGCTTGAACATGGTTTTGGGAATTAGGGGAATGGATGGGAAGGCATACAGGAAGTCCTGGCCCCAATGGAAGAGGAAAGCATCCTTGGCCTGACAACCCTGAGCCGAAATTCTGGAACAAAACTGGGGAAGTTTGGCATTTAGCGGACTTGCAAAGAAATCTATGTCTAATTTTGGCCACCTGGTCTGCATGGAGAGACCATTCGTGTGGAAGCAGAACTCGACTGAGTCTGTCTTCCCAAGAGTTTTGAATGCCTGGAAGATACACCGCAAGGAGATGAATCTGATGCTCTCTGGCGAGGGCCCATAGTCGCAAAGCTTCGTTGCAAAGCGACAGAGAGTCTGTTCCGCCCTGCTTGTTGACATAGAACATGGCTACTTGATTGTCCGTTTGAACTAGGACTGTCTTGTAGCTGAGCTGGGTATGGAATACTTGAAGAGCAAGGAAGATTGCTCTGAGCTCCAGGAGATTGATGTGTAGATAGGCCTCCTGTGGAGTCCAGGTACCCTGGGTAGAGAGGCCTTGCAGGTGGGCTCCACAACCCACCTGTGAGGCATCTGTTGTTAGATTGGCTTGGGGTGGGAGTTGCTGAAAAGGAGACCCCACCAAAAGGTTTTGGGGTGACTGCCACCATTGGAGGGACAAAATAAGGCGATCTGAGTTTGCTGTTTTGTCTGACAGGCAACCTGATGCCTGAGTCCACTGAGTGGATAAAGTCCACTGGGCTGCCCTCATATGGAGGCGAGCATAAGGAACCACATGCACGGTGGATGCCATGTGGCCTAGCAACTGTAACATTTCCCGAGCAGTGAGGTGAGGTTTTAGCACTGCTTGGGAAGCTAACTGCACAATGCGAAGGCAGCGGGGCTGTGGAAGATAGGCCCTTGTCTGTCTGGTATCCAGCAGAGCTCCTATAAACTCCAGAGACTGAGTGGGAGCAAGGTTGGATTTTGGGAAGTTTATGACAAGACCCAAATACTGAAGGATGCGCATTGTGCGAGAGAGAGCAACCCTGGCCTCTGGCTCTGAAGGGGCTCGAATGAGCCAGTCGTCTAAGTAAGGGAAGACGAATATTCCTAGGGTGCGAAGAAATGCTGCCACCACAGCCATGCATTTTGTGAATACCCTTGGTGCTGAGGCCAGGCCAAAAGGAAGAACCCTGTATTGGTAGTGCTTCCCTTGAAATAGAAAGTGAGGGAACTTTCGATGAATTGGATGGATGAGAACATGAGTGCACGCATCCTTGAGATCTAGAGAACAAAACCAATCCTGACTCTGAAGGTATGGCAGCAGAGTTCCCAGAGAAACCATTTTGAACTTCTCTTTGAATAGGAATTTGTTCAATTCTCTGAGGTCTAAAATGGGTCTGTGTCCTCCTGTTTTCTTTGGGATAAAGAAATAGGGAGAGTAAAACCCTGTACCCCATTGGGGAATGGGTACCTCTTCTATTGCTCCTTGGGCAAGAAGCACAGTGACCTCTTGACCTAACAGGTCGTTGAGAGAGGTCTGAGAATTGAACTGTCTTACCATTGTAGGAGGGGGCATGCTGAGAAAATGAAGCTTCTACCCCTCTCTTACAATAGACAGAGTCCAATTTTCTGCTGTTATCTGACCCCATCTGGGGGCAAAATGACATAACCTTCCTGGAATGGTGGAGGGTTCTGGGCCAGGAAGGCAAAGTTCTCTAGATAGGACTCAAAGCCCCTGTGGAGGCTGAGTCTGCTGAGCCGGTTGAAGCTTAGGTGCTTTTGACTTTCTTTGTCTAGGTTGTTATTATTTTTATTTATTATTTTACATTTCTTATATACCGCACTATTTACGATCAGCGCGGTTTACATAAAACAAAACAGAATCCGACAATGAACAAGAGTCAGGTCATTACAATGAACAGGAGCAATCAACTTGGATAACGGGGGAAACTATGTACATAAATGGATGGTTGTTGCTGTTGTCCCTTTTGGGCAGACTGACCTAAACGATGCCCCTGTTGGGTATAGGAGGGATAAAACTTCTTCTTCTTACTGAAGAATGGTTTCTTAGAAGACTTTTAGAGGACTGTGGGGATGGATCACTGGAATGCTGCTTTAGTCAGAAAGAAAGGAGGTGAGTTTGGGGAAGCTCCTGTGCTGTACAAGTTAAGTTTCTGTGTGTGGTTGGAGATGAAAGAGAAATGAAGCTCCCTTTGCCCCCCCCCTCCCCCCCCCCCAAGAAAGCCTCAGTGCATCTCTATAGAAAAAACAGTTTTAATGGATGCATTATAAAAACACTGTTTCACAGTAACATAGCGGCTATGGAATTGCAACTGTCAAGCAGCTCTTCCCTCTAATTTTTTCTCCTAATCACAGACACACAGAGAAGCAACACATAAATCCATTCATGCACAAATCCACTCATGCACATACAAAACCGCCTTGACTCAGTGAAAGGCGGTATATAAATACAGCTAAATAAATACATACAGACACACCTACAAGCACATATGTGGTGACATCCAAGCATGTGCATATATATACAACTACACACAGACATACCAGTCCACAAAGATACCCACACAAATGAAACAGACACACACACAAAACAGATAACATACAAATCACAGATATGTGCATACATACAAGCACACACACACACACAGGCAATGCACATACACACAGGGGTTGGGAAAGAATTTCATGAGCTATGCTCTCCATGCTTTTCTCACATCTTTCCTAGTGAGAGGTGTACACTCATCCATCTACTGTTGGCATGGATTCGTCTACCTTGTGAGGGAATAATGCTAGATATTATTCAGAGGAAACAAAGGATGTTCATTAAAATAAAGGGTACTAATGCATTACAGTATGACACAGAGTAGTACTAGTCGCTATGGCAACAAGAGGACAGTTAACCCTCATGGATTTTTTTTTTTAAAGACTTAACACTGTTTAAGTCTCTAACGCTGGGAATTAAGGGGGGATATTCAGCAGCAGCTAGCACAGCTAGCACTTCTAATGCACATAGCCATCATGGCTGAATACTAACCCCAGATATTCAATGGTGGGGCCATATCCGGCCACTGGCATTGAATATGTGGGGCGCCGCTTAGCGTGGAAGCTAACCGGGCAGTGGCAATATTCAGCCTCTGCCCAATTAGCTCCCATGGGTAAAGATAGGCACGCTTTTGCCGCACCTATCTTTACCCATGGGTCACTAACCGGGCAACAGTTCAATATCGCTGCTGCCCAGTTAGCAACAAGTGCCACCTCCGCTCCATCCCGGAACACCCTGTGCTACCCGCATTGCATCGGGGCATGTGGCAATGGCACCCACAGATATCCAACAGCACTAACCATGTTAGTGCCGTTCAATATCCCACTAAGCGGTATTTACATGTTTTACAGATCTGTAAACCATGTAACGCCTTTGAATATACCACCCTAAGATCCTAAATTGGTCCCTTTGAAAATTTAATAGAGCTGCATGACTAAATTTAGGAACCTAGTTTCATTAGGGGTCTTAATTTAGGAGCCCAAAAAAGTGGTTGGCGATGACATTGGAGTTATGGTAGGGAAAACAATAAGAGCTTAGCATTGATTTCAGCATTAGGCATCTAACTTAAGGTCCTAAATATAACAGTCCTAAATGAGCAGGCCTAAATTAAGGACCCTAAATTTTAACATCCTAAATTAAGGTGAATTTCCAACTGAGAATTTAGGATTATAAACTCAGCTGAAAATAGGTGTCCATCTGAAAGTCCTCTGTTTAGGAACTCATAAGTCAATTTCCAAAAGGTTTAAGTTTCTAATGTAGCAGTATACCAAAGCCTTCCCCCAATTATTGCATTAAGAAAGGTTTTGGAGAGCCTGCTCCTAACTGTGCAGTGTAAAAAGGTGATATAATTTAAATGACAGAGAAAAAAGTTTAAAAATGGCTGACCATATTTTTAAAAGCAGAGCAAAGCCCACATTTGTGCTGTATGGAGGCAGGGGGAGCATGCTTTCTGGCATCAAGCATCAAGATGGTGCTGGAGGGGCCAAATGAAAAGAAACAAGAGGATGAAAATGAAAACAAAAAACAAAACAGCCACATTAAAAATAAATGAAAGGGGTCAGTAAATTTTCAAATAAGGAAACAAATATTTCAAATGAAAGGCTGGCTATTCAAATGAAGTGTCAAATAAGGAAACATGCCAAATAAATAAATCTTTACTGATTCTGAAGGGATATCTGTGGGTATGTGTGTGTAGTAAGGGGAATTTGTCTATAGTTTCAATACAGTGTTGAAGGAATTAATGAGCACAGCAGAGCTGATGCAGGAAGTAGCTGGGGCAAGCAAGGGAGATCTCACAGGAGATAAAAAGCATGACCTAGCTACATAAACAACACAGATACTAAGCAAACTTTAAAGAAAGTGGCTTATAAAATTACTTTTGTGTGTGTAAACGTCTGCTAGGGGCTTAAGAGCTATGAAGTGTACTGTGTGAATTGGAATGAAGTTAGTAAGGACGCTTTTACAGAGAGGATAGAATCCTAGTGCAGGAACCTCAGTGCCTGTGGTGGAAGAAAACTCTGATGGAGTAAGGTGTGTGTCTTTATGGAAGAGCTGGAAAAGGATTTAATTGATATCAGAATTGTTAAGTAATTAATAATTATTTACTGGAGAAGCGTGTAAGAAGTTGGAATGGAAACTCAAGAGAAAATCTGAAGTTAAATGTGGAAACACTTTCCTTAGTGACTGGAAGCAGACTGGAGAAGCTCTGTAACTTATTCAAGCAGTTTTAAAATCAAGCTGAATGAGAATTTGAATTGATTTGTTGAAGAGCGAGTTTAATTTTGAGCATTGTTTTGATTATTAAAAGTTCAAAAATGTGTGACTTGCTTTCTATAGCATTGGAGCCCTTCAAGCACTGGAGGAAAAGGAAGGCTGAAGATGTAAATCTCCCAGTGCATTGTGAGAGACCCTGAAAGTTAGCTGTTTTAAGACAGTGTACTGCTCACAGGATTTATTTAATCCTGAAATATAATGGACTGTTTCAGTGAGGAAAAGAGTGTATGTTTGAAAGAGTGAAGTATTTGGTGATTAGAAAGGAAAAAAATGTTGCCTCATTTAAAGAATTACATTTATTGGCAATTGGGATAGTTTTCCCAAACTGATTGGCAGTTGTAAAGGACTGACTCTGGCACATACCTAAAGAAAAAATTGATTTGTTGCAGAGAGTTCTGTGGGAGGAAAAGATAGGAAACTTGATTATCTTTTATTTTGGGGGAATGGCAAGCATCCCAAGTAATAGAGAGAAATAAAAGAAAAACAAATAGGAACACTTTCTAGTTGCTGCACACATAGCTAGGGAGATAGCTAGTAGGTATCCTGAACATTGCTGGAACATAGGGGATCCTAAGGCGACCAACATACAAGAAAGCTGCAAGACCTAGAAAGAAGAATGAGCTAAGTGAATGACACACCACAGTGACTATTTTTTTTTAAACACACTAGCGCACTAGTATATTTTTTGAAACAAAAGATTTCCTTATCTGGATGGTAACACCCATTTACCTGCAGGGGTGCATGTGAAACACGGTGTTAAAACTTTTCTTCTGCTAAGGAGTAAAGAAACTTCAAGCTTTAAACAGGTTAATTAATGATTTCCTGTTGTTGAAAAGGTCCATATTGTAATACTGATGAATAATTGAAACATTTTAAAAAATGTTCATAGACTATAATTGATTAAATTATATTATAGTGCAATGTACATATGTGCCGGTGAAGACTGTTGTAGAAATTGAATCTACTTAAAAGCTTTATAAAAACTGTTATTGCGTGTTTACAAAAATTGAATTTACACCATTTTTTCAAATTAAAATTAGAAAATTGTGCAAAATATTTCCTCTTATTAGTCTTAAATAGGTTACACTGTAGTTTCATTGCATGACTTTCTGTATTTTGATTACGTAAACAATCAATCCATTCCACTCCATTCATTAATTTATAGACCTCTATCATATCTCCTCTCAGCCGTCTCTTTTCCAGTTTAAAGAGCCCTAACCTTTTTAGCCTCTCTTCATAGGGATATCCTTCCATCCCATTTACCATTTTGGAGCTCTTCTCTGTACCTTTTCTAATAATGTTATATCCTGTTTAAGATACAGTGACCAGAATTGCACACAATATTCAAGGTTCAGTCGCACCATGAAATGATACAGAGGCATTATAATATCCTCTGTTTTAGTTTCCATTCTTTTCCTTATGATTCCTAGCTTTCTATTTGCTTTCTTGGCTGCCGCTGCACACTGGGTGGAGGGTTTCAACATGTTATCCATGACGACACCTAAATCTTTTTCCTGGGCAGTGGTTCCTAATGTGGAACCTTGCATAGTGTAACCATAGTTTGGGTTGTTCTTTCCTAGGTGCATAACTTTGCACTTGTCCACATTAAATTTAATCTGCCATTTGGATGCCCAGTCCTCCAATTTATCAAGGTCTTCTACAATTCTTCACAATCCTCTTGCATTTTAACAACTTTGAATAATTTTGTGTCATCTGCAAATTTGATTACCTCACTTGTTATTCCCATTTCCAGGTCATTTACGAATGTTAAAAAGCAGCGGACCCAGCACAGATCCCTCGGGTACTCTAATATTCACCTTTCTCCATGGGAAAATTGGCCATTTAGCCCTACTCTCTACTTTCTATCTTTTAATCAGTTCCTGAGCCACAATAGCACACTGCCTTCTAGCTCATGACTTTTTAATTTCGCCAAGAATCTCTCATGAGTGACCTTGTCAAAGGCTTTCTGAAAATCCAGATACACTATAGCAACTGACTCACCTTTGTCTACCTGTTTATTCACATCTTCAAAAAAACGTAACAGATTAATAAGACAAAACCTTCCTTGGCTAAAGCCATGTTGACTATATGTTCAGTAATTTTATTCTTTATAATGGTTTCAACCATTTTTCCCAGTACTGACATCAGGCTCACTGGTCTGTAGTTTCCCGGATCACCCCTGGAACCATTTTTAAAAATTGGTGTTACATTGGCCAGCCTCCAATCTTCAAGTATTATAGATTATTTTAACCATAGTTCACAGATTACTAATAGTAGGTCTGCAATCTCATATTTCAGTTCTTTCAACACCCTTGGATGTATACCATCCATTCCAGGTAATTTGCTGCTCTTCAGTTTATTAAATAGTTGTAATACATCTTCCTGGTGTATCAACATTTCTTTCAATTCTTCTGCGGCATCACCTTTAAATACCATTTCAGTCATGGATAACATCCCTACATCTTCCTCAGTAAAGACTGAAGCAAAGAATTCATTTAGTCTCTCCGCTCTTACCTTGTTCCTTCTTATGGCCCCTTATAACCCTCTATCATCTGTGGGGCCCTGTATCCCACAAACGAGCCTAATTGCCAATTATCACTAATATCCCATAAAGTCCAGAACCAAAAGTCGGTACAGGTACAATCAGAGTCTTACTTTATTAGATAACCAATGGACAATACAGGCACTGGAGAGGAGTGCTTCTCTCGGTGCAATACACCTCCAGAATTTCTCCTCCCCCTCACAACAAACCTTTCCTTCCTTATATACAATTTTATTTCCGTGTTCCATGATACATTTGATCCTGTGTTAATCTCATTTAAATAATAACTCAGAGTTGTGCCTCTCGTTTCTCAAGCCCATCCTATTTTCTGCATTTCTTTGTTCATAATCTTTTGTAAGCCAGTTTCTTGGGACAGGCCCCTACTTCTCCCTTTCTACACACTTACCACGATTTATCAACACCATTTGCTTTCTTCAGGGCTAACTGGTCTAATGTCCACATAGCTTCCTCTGCAGCTGTCAGCTTGTGGTCTTTTGGGTGTAACTGTTTTCTTCAGCTTGGTATGCAAGCCCTCCAGCACCTCTGCTCGAGGTTTCGCACCTCCACTTGCTGATTAAAACTTGCTTATTCTTGCCAGTTCTTATAGCCCACTGTATAGCAACCTGGTTTGACCAATTTCAATGTTAATAGAAAGGTGGCCTAAGTGAGGCCTGGGGTAAACTGAAAGACCTGTCCAAAGACCTGCACCCAACACATCTAATGGTCAAATGTCTCTCTTACAGGTTTTTTTTTTTTATACAAATGTACTTGAAAAAGTCTTTATTACACGTTTTGCTTCCACAGCAAGTTTCTTCTCAAATTCTCTCTTTGCCTGCCTTATCAATGCCTTACATCTAACTTGCCAATGCTTACGTTGTTTCCAGTTTTCGTCATTTGGCTCCTTTTTCCATTTCCTGAAAGATGCTTTTTTGGCAATGACAGTCTCTCTGACCTCACCTTTAACCATGCTGGCAGTTTTTTGGACTTCCTTTCACTTTTCTTAAAGCATGGAATACAGCTGGTCTGGGCTTCCAAATTAGTATTTTTAAACACGACCCATGCTTGATGTAACTCTTTAACCTTTGCAACTGCTTCTTTTAGTTTTTTAACTATTTTCCTCATTTTATCATAGTCTCCATTTTGAAAGATAAAAGGTAGTACTGTGGATTTCCTTGCCGTCCTTTCTCCATTTATTATATCAAACGCGATCATGTTATGATCACTACTGCCAAATGGCCCCAACACCCTTATCTCTTGCACCAGATCTTGTGTTCCACTAAGGACTACGTCCAAAATGGCTTCCCCTCTGGTTAGTTCATGAAGCAGCTGCTCCAAGAAGCAGTCATTTATTTCATCTAGAAACTTTATCTCCCTAGCATGTCCTGCAGTGACACTGACCCAGTTGATACCGGAGTAATTGAAATCACCCATTATTATTACTATGCTGTAACTTTTGCTAGCTTCCCTGATTTCTTTGAGCATTTCATCATCTATTTGTTCATTCTGGCAATAGTACATCCCCACTGCCATTGCCTTTCCCTTTCCTTATTTGCATGGAATTTTAATCCATTGAGATTCTACAGTGAATTTTGTTTCCTGCACAACTTTAATCCTTTGTGACTCAATGCCCTCTCTAACATAGAGTGCAGCCTCTCCACCAATTTGATATGCTCTATCATTACAATATAGTTTATACCCAGGTATCACAGTGTCCCACTGGTTGTCCTTCTTCCAGCATGTCTTTGAGATACCAATCATATCTAACCTCTCATGTAGTGCTATATATTCTAACTCTCCCATCTTATTTTTTAGACTTCTAACATTTGCATACAAGCATTTTAGAGGCTGTATTTATTCATATTAATCTGGTTATCGATAGGCAGGGATAATTTGGAATCTTTAAGCTCTGTCTGCTCTCTACTCAAGGGCATTTAGGTTACTTTTGCCTTTATGGAAACCCCTCTGTTGATATGCCCTAACTCCACTCTTTTGCTAGTATCCTTCAAGGATACATTGTTCTGAACCATGCTTTCTTGGGCAACTGATGACTTTCCTCTATTATCTAGTTTAAAAGCTGCTCTATCTCGGTTAAGGTGGAGACCATCCCTTCGGAAAAGCCCCTTCTTTCCCCAGTTCCTAACAAATCAAAAACCCTCTTCCTTGCACCATCATCTCATCCACATATTGAGACTCCAGAGCTCTGCCTGCCTTTTGGGTCCTGCACATGGAATGGGAAGTATATTGGAGAATGCTACCCTGGAAGTTCTGGATTTCAGCTTCCTACCTAAAAGACTAAATTTGACTTCCAGAACCTCCCTACCACACTTTCCTATGTCATTGGTACCAACATGTACCAAGACAGCAGACTCCTCCCCAGCACTATCTAAGAACTTATCTAGGTGGCATGTGAGGTCCGCTACCTTCTTACCAGGCAGGTATGTTACTAGGTGATTCTTATGTCCACCAGCCACCCAGCTATCTACATGCCTAATGATTGAATCACCAATTATAAGAGCTATCCAAACCCTTCTCTCATGGGCACATGGCCCTGAAGAAACCTCATCGGTGTGAGAGGGTTTTACATCACCTGGAAGACAGGTCCCAGCTACAGGATCATTTCCTGCCACACGAGGGTGATGTTCTTCTGTCACGTGACCTCTCTCCTCCATGGTAACAGGGATGCTGCCAGGCTGGAGGTAGGACTTCAGTACTACATTCCTGTAGGTCTCATCTATGTATCTCTCTGTCTTTCTTATGTCCGCCAAGTCTACTACTCTAGCCTCCAGAGATCGGACTTGTTTCCTGAGAGCAAAGAGCTCCTTGCACCTAGTGCACACGTAAGACCCCTCACCAACCAGGAGAAAAGCATACATGTGACCCTCAATGCAAAAGACTGGAAAGCCCCCATTTCGATGCTGGACTGCTGTCTGCATCTTAGTTTTAAGGTTGTGCTTAGCTATTTAAGTTGTTTACTTAGGTTTGCTGGGGATACTTATACTAATACAACTATATTTAATACATTTAATGGACTTTGTTCACCTCAAGATTAATTAATCCCAGGTCCTTAATGTATGCTTGATGAGGATAAACAGCTGCACCTGAGAGTGAATATGGGCACCTCCTTCCCTTTAAGAGGTTTAAGCACCTTTAAAGCTACGATTATCCCAGGGGTGGATGGGAGTCAGGAAGGGAGGGAAAGAAGATTTATTAAAAGCTGGCTGCTACACAGTACCCTGTCCTGTGCTTCTAAGGTAATCTGTGACCAATTTCCTGGGTGAGTCACACAGCCCTTACTTTGACAGAGAGAGTCTTTCAAAATGCCCCTATTATCTGTCACTTGGTTTTAACACCTACTTAAAACAATTTCATGGGTCTCTTGCCTCCTATCTAAAAGGCCTCTTTGTAAAGGACTCTAGAAGCAATTTATTGCTCAAAGAATACTGACCCTCTTTTTCCTTTTATTTATTTATTTAATCAGCTTTCTATACCGCCTTATCCTTCAATCAAAGTGGTTTACATTATGGAATTACTACAACCAGGTACTGGATATATTTCCCAAAGGGGCTCGTTCCCAAAGGGGCTTACAATCTATGTGTACCTGAGGCAATAGAGGGTTAAGAGGCTTGCCCAAGGCCACAAGGAATGCCTATAGAACTAGAAACCCCAGTCCCTCTGGCCTGAGATTGCTGTCCCCAGGTGGGACTTGAACCTTCCAGCCTGAGGTACCGTGTCCTAACCACTAGGCCACTCCTAAGTTATACTCTGATTTGATTTAAATTAAAGCTTCTTGCTGATACTAGGCCCTAACTGGGTATTAAATTTAAACTAGCAGCTCTCTGCTGGGTTTCAGATTTAATTAGAAAGCTCTCTGCTGGGTTTTAAATTTAAACTGAAAGCTCTCTGCTGAGTTTTAAATTTAAACTGAAAGTCCTCTGCTGGGTTTTAAATTTAAACTAAAAGCTCTCTGCTGGATTCTGAATTAAAACTTAAAGCCCTCTGCTGGGTTTTAAATTTAAGTTAAAAGCTCTCTGTTGGGTTCTGAATTTAAACTGAAAGCTCTCAGCTGTGTTTTAAACTTAAACTGAAAGCTACCTGTTGAGATTTTAATTTAACTAAAAGCTCTTTGCAGATACTAGGCCCTGAATGATTTAATTAATACACTGGATTCTAATTTATACAGATTAACCAACCTTAATCTAAAGAATTCCTTTTTCCCCAAGATTTAGAAAAATTCACAGAAGTAAATACTTACAATTGCAGATCTCTCTCCAGAAGTAGCAGTCCCTTTTTGTAGTCCTTCAAGTCAATTTAACTATCCAGCCAATAGCTGAATATCGCTGCTGACTGGATAGGTAGTTCGCTATCTGGGCATTATATAAAGCAGCGACAGCCAGCTGCTTTAATTGCACTGGCTGCTGCTACTGAATATATCCCCCTCGCTGTTTTGTATTTCCCTAGAGGAGGTATTTTTTGTTGATTCTTTTCACTTTTTTTTCATATTGATAGTGTAGGACACTTGCACCTCCAGTACTTACCCAAACTTGGATGTTTTGAAGATTATTTCCTGTGAGTGTATTTTACAAAATTATCTAGAATTTGGGGTACCTAGCCTGGGGCCCCAAAAATAGAAGGAAACAAATACAATCAGAGCTCCAGAAGAGGATTCTAAACAAGGAGTTTAGGAAGAGACCTACTGAAGACCCAGAAGTTTGAGATAAGGAATATTTGGGACTTTGTCCAATGCTTTTGCCCTTTTGCTTCTATCTTGCATTTGCCCTGTATATACTTTATTTTTGAGGAATCACCCAATAAAGGTGTTTTACTTAAATATACCTCTTGGAATGAGCACTTCTTGCAGGGCTTTGGAGAGTTTTGTCCCCCACCATCCACCAGAACCCTTTACTTCTATTTTTGTGGGATTTCTTACTATTTTTCTGTACCCCTTTGGGGCTATCCTTACCTCGTGGTAGGAGGGCTGTAACATGGGAGTTAGACTCCTAAACTTGCTTTGAAAGTGAAACTTAGTGGAGAAAGACAAAACCAACAGGGTAGATAACAGAAGGAGGCATGAAACTATACAGTCTGTAGACAAGGAGAAGAGAAATAGCTGGAAAAGCCATGAATACAATTACCAGATCTGCAAGTGCTTATGGCAAGGTTGTCCAAGTTATTTCAACAGTGGGCCACATGACCAAAATTCTATATGTGCGCAGGCAGCACAAGTTTGGTATACTGGACCACACGATCACAAATCTGTATGCATGTGGACCACATTAAATTTTTAATTAATAAACATGATTCATACTCATTAAAATCAGTTGCTCTTTCCTGAAACTGTGACTTCATATCCACAAAATAGCTCTGCAGTTCTTTAAAATCATATATAATTAGTTATTTTGAAAATAATTTTCCTAAAAATCTTAAACAGGCTGCATCCAAAGATCAGGTGGGCCACTCTTGGAAGCCCTTTCCTTATGATGTAGGCAGACCTAGATATTTTTTGCTATCATGGAAGTTGGTCCACTGAGGGACATGTTTACTAAAGTGTGTCAAGCAATTAACGCATGTTTTAGTGACCTGCTAGCCATTAGTGTGGGCATATGACAGCGGCTACTGCATGCTAAAACTGCTAGCACACGCTGATGTTGTGTTACCTGGTTAGCATACAAGGGGGTGTGAAATGGATGAGGAGTGGGTGGAGAACATGTATCTTCAGTTAACACACAGTATGTTAGTGCACACTCTTAACATGGCAGATAATGTGGGAAACTTAACACTACCTTGAGAGGAGTTGATAAGTGGAATCATTGTAGCTGCACACCACCTAACACGTCCTAAAAAAGCCAGAAACCTTTTCCCTTGGACTACCCCACACAAGTCAGCCAATAAAAGTGCACAAGGGCTTTTCCTATGCATTACTTTAACATAGTTTTCTTCCTGGCATGGTACCTGATGGAAGCTATGGTATCAGTAGGTATAGTTGGTGAAATGAGCCATTCTAACATTTCCTGCTATCTCCACCAGGTGCTACAAGCCATGAGAAGCCAAGCTAGGATTTAAAGTTCTTTTCAGGCAACAATGGAGGGCCTAGAGAGAGATGTTAATCATCATTGCTGGACTGCCTAATGTGATGGAAGCCACTGATTGTACCCATGTAGCACTTATTCCATCTGGTGGCAGGGAAGCTTCCTTTCACAACCGTTAGCACTTTCATTCCCTAAATGTGCAGGTGATCTTTGATGCTCACAAAAGGCTTACATGCGCGACATTAAGCAACTGCTCAGAGTTGTAGGCAGAGGAGGTCCCTCAAGGCCTTTAAAGGTGCATCAGTGGGAGACAGTGGATGTCAAACAGCTGTATGTCAATGTTGGCAAAACTGAGTTCAAAATAATAATATTTCCAGTTGGGGCAGGTACCCAACAATGCATCCATAGATGTTTGTGGGGGGGTTTCTCAGAAATTCATGTATATCTAATGTGCTTTCAACTAACAGTGGCACATAGGTTTTTCCTGGTCCCTGGCATTACCTGTGAACAGGAACATTCAGGAAATCAGTGCCACACTGTTTCTACTACCCGCAAATTGTCCCTGACCCACTGGAGACAGGATGATGGTTGTTACGCTATTGAGATGTTATTCTTGCGCTCCCTCACTGCTTGAAGCTCTACTCATCTACTACCCCTTTATGCAATGGTACCACTGTGTAAGCTGTCTAACCGAGCAACTGGCAATCCTGAGGCTGCTCAAAGATCTCACAATGACCATCCAAATGGCTTTCAGTATGGTGGGAGGAAAATAGTAGCATGACACATCTATAGGAGAGGTGTAAAATAATGAGATTAAGAAGTATAGAACCCCTAGTAAGGAGAGATTAGTGGTCTCATTTTTTATCTACTGAGAGGCAACCAGAACTCACAGAGGAGCATCTGGACCTTGTAGTGAGAGGGTTAACAAACTGGGGAGTGCCTGGGACAGGAGAGGAAAATCCAGCAAGGAGTCTTCCTCCTACTGGTGGAAAGCCAGAACCTGGTCCTCACAGTGAGAGGTTGCTGGACTGGAGGATGCCTGGGAGAGAGGACAGGAATACACCGAGGGCCTGTGTCATGCAGAACTTAAGAGCGAACAGAGTATTGTGACTTACAGATTTAAAGAAAAAGAACAGAGGAACCAGAAAGAAAAGGAGATAAAGAGCTGGACCAACCCAAGTTAGTGAAGATAAAGGAGAAGATTCAGGCTATCCCATGGTGTTTTCATGGAACATTTTATTGTACTTTGAATACGTCACAATAAAATTGTGTTTTTTATTCAGAGTCTGGCCTGAATAGTGAACTTTGTCTTTGTAGTGTGTCTGAGGGGTGAACAAATTGACACTGTCGGAGGAATAAGACAGCATCCCCACAGAGGCAGGATCTTGAGAGTTCGTTTTCTCTATCCTAGCCAGTACCTTTCAGGTCAGAAGCCTATTTTTTTGCCTCCAACTCACATTGTATGCCTAATGTGAAGTCCCAGAGTTACCCAGGTTGTTAGAATAGCATAAGCTGATGCTCTGATTTTGAAAAAATAAGTTCAGTGCACAACTGTAAAGGAAATGTTTGGCATCTTGTCCTACCCTATGCAATCAGTCCCTTTCTCATACCCTACCACTTCCCCCTGCAATACCCCAATATAACAGACAATTGAACCTAAAGTCTTAATGCTCCATTTTATAATCCTACTGTATAATAGTTTGTTTAAGTTCATATATGTTACATCTATATATCTCCAAGTTTAATTCCCTGTTCAATGTTACTGTTATAATGTAAACCACCCTGAATGGAAGATAGGGCAGTATAGAAGACCTGTTAAATAAATAAATCTTGTATATTCATAGAAACCAATTTAGAAACAAATAAGAAGAACAAAATAAAAGGTAGGGGGGTGAAAGCAAATAACGATTTCATCTCTCTCTGGTACAGGTACAGCTAAGCATGCAGCACAATAGGTGGAAAATGCCTACTTCCCAACCACCTACACATTCAGAGAGGGAATGCAAAGCATGATGGCTTTTTCTTCTCTCTGCATTGATTAGCTAGAGTTATTTTAATTATTATTGTAACCACACTGCTTCTGATGTAGAACGGTAAACATGTTCTTTATCACATACATATACAGCACAAGAGTCAGCAAGCCAGCAAATGTAGGCATCAGGAAATTAGAGACTTGTTGCTTTTGCTCTCTACTCCCTCTACTGCCAGCTCTATACACCTGCATTCGGCAAACCTACGTTTTGCAGAAAAGTAAATTAATATAACAAACACTACTGCTTCTTATTTCTAGATGGCTACTCAGGGTTGCCAGCTCACTCCATGTCATCTGAACAGGCTGATACAGTCTTCACTGCATCCACAGATATGTAGGTCTGCTTTTTGGGGGAAAATCAACCGCTATAGCCCCCGATGTTGCTTCTGTACTAATTAACATCCCTTTTACCCTAATTCCCTCTTTTAAATATCTAATTGTTAAACTAGACTCTGCACTTTCCTTCCACGACCACATTAGTTCCATAGCATAAACTACCGACTATGCCTTATGATTTATGCAGGCCTGCCTGACTACAAGTTTAAAAGATTACACTGGTCAAAACACTGCTGTCACATTACACCCTTGAAAATCCATTTCCACTGGCTACCCATACTCAGCCTTGGATGCCACTCTTTCAACAATGAACCGCCTGACTGAAGACTAAACACAGTTTAAGACAACTATCCAGAGGATCGCCATGAGTCAACACCAACAACAACAACAACAAGCCATAGTCTATTGCATTCATTATAAAATCCTTACTCTTAGTCATAAAACTCTGAACACCGGCATTCCCACTTACCCCTCTTCATTAATCATTCTCCACATCTCTCACTATATGTGCTTCTCTATTCATACTAACCACCTCTTTCTTCCTCCAGTTTACCATGCCAAAAATGACGTCATAAGACAATCTGCCTCATATTTCCATGCCCCCAGTCTCTGGAACAATTTCTCCCCCAGACCTCCATCAAGAACAATATCAAAATTTCAAAGCTGGCCTCAAAACCTACCTTTTCAAAAAGGGATTCAATCACTCCCATCAGTAAGGTAGATTTTTAGCCCAACCTGCTCCCTCTCCCCCTCTTTTGCCCTTATATTGTGCGATTGACGCTACCACTCTTTATGCAAATTTTATTGGAGCTCTTTCTGCTCCGTTATTAATCTTGTTTTTATGTAAACTGCTCTGATAACCCAAAGGCAATATATCAAATTTTAATAAACCATTAATCACAGCCATAAATTATACAATGACTTGCAAGTCTTCACACCCTAAAACATTTTTCACATTCTTCTGTCTAAAACGTACATTCAAAATTCATTAAAATAGGATTTTGCTTCACTGATCTATACAATGTACATAAGAACATAAGAATTGCCATACTGGGTCAGACAAAGGTCCATCAAACCCAGTATCCTGTTTCCAACAGTGACCAATCCAGGTCACAAGTACCTGTCAGATACCCAAAGTCCACAGTTTCCACAATGCTCATCCTGGGGTAAGCAGTGGATTTCCCGGGTCCTCTTTAATAATGCTTTATGGAGGAGTGGGAGGAGGCAAGATGGCGACAGAGCTCTTCCGCCGGTGAGACGCACCGCGCTGGTCAGGACGGTTGGGTGGTGTCCCAGAGGCTGTCAGGTGGAAATAGGATGCCGGCAGAGAAAGCAGGCTGCCCTACCCTCGGGGCTGCCTGATTCTGTCACTACCGGCCAGAGGACGTTGGCAGCATATGACTTTACTACAGCGGCAGTTGGAGCGGCGTCTATGGCAGAGCCGGCAGTATTGGAGTCGTCGGCTCTGGGTGCATCTGGGGTGTGGCTGTCTCCAGAGCAGCGCGTCCCCCCCCCCCGCCTCGACCTGGAACCCGTGAGCCGGGAATCAGAGTGCTTCCTGCCGGGGCTCCGAGATGCTCATCAGTGATTGGAAGTGGAGAGGGCTCTGACCTCGTTGCAGATCTGACAACTTCCTTGCCCTTTGCGGCTGCTGCGGTGGATGTAGAAGGAGTGGTGGAGACCATCCCCCCTTGTGGGGTTCCTACAGCACCGTCGGAGGGTTTGGACATGATTCCAGGTTTGAGAGGCTTGGTTAAGCCAGCTGTTGTAGATTTGGAAGCACTGTGAGATGCGGTTGCTACCGTGAATACCTCCCTGTTGACTGTTGTGGAAGTTGTTAAAAGGGATTCGTTATCACTGTGTAAAGATAGTTCCGATGCAAAAAGTGTCCAGGAGGAGCAAGCTCGGCACCTGGAGTGCGTGGAGAAAGAACTGGAACATCTTCGAGGGCTGTGTGCTGCCCAAGTTAAAGATAAGCTCTTACTATCAAAAAAAGCTGAACATCTGGAGAATTATACTAGTAGAAATAATTTAAGACTTTTAAATTTTCCTAAATCTCCTGTTATGTCTGCTATTGAGATGGTTCGTAAATATTTCCAGGAGGTGCTTAGATTTCCTGGAGATAATTTACCTCCAATCGTCCATGCACAATATTTAACTGTAGGCCCTGGTACTGGTGGTCCTACCTCTGGGAACCCGGCCATAGGAATCGGGGATCTTACCGCATTCCTGGAGGATTCTCTAGAGGTGGTAACCAGTCATACTACCTTGCTTGTGACTCTAGCCTTGGAGCTTGATAAGTCTATAATTCTTCAAGTTTACTTTAGAAATTTCAATTGTACTTTCTTAGGCTCTAAAGTTTACATGTTTCCTGATCTTTCTCGGTCTACCCAGTTGAGGAGAAAAGAATTCTTAGGCCTTCGCCCTAGAGACCTATCCCTTGGAGGTAGTTTTCTACTTAGATTCCCCTCTCATTGTGTAATTTCCTATGATGGTAAGACTTTTTTTTTTTTTTTAGCCTAGTCAGTTATTGGACTTTCTGATATCCAGGGAGGGAATTGGGGTACAAAATGCAACTAACACAGCTGATGCTTAAGTCTCCGCTCTGTTTAAATGTTTTTTTTATTTTTTTGTGATTATGGGGTATGTTTACTAAACCCTCTTAACGTGCGCGCCGCATTAGTCTGCAGGATGCCATAAAAGGAGTGGGCGGTCCAGTCAAAAGTAGCAAAACGGGATTAGCGCGTGCGCTCTTGTGCGCCGCGCACATTAGCGCACGAGAAACGCACGCAGGAAGCATAAGCAGGCACGCTGATGTGCAAACAGAGGAACAGGGCTGCAGTACAATGGTGAAGACACTGACAGATGGTGTAGGGGTCATGGGTTCAATCCCCCACTGTGCCCAATGAATAAGGCTGGCTGAGGCACTACCATTTATGTGTAATATTGCATTATGAGGCATTTTAATTTTATTTTAATTACTGCTGCTAGCAAACGCACTCTCAAAGCACTGTAACATAAGGTGCTGCATAAGGCACCCCATAAGGTACCCCAGAGGGCACATTTTAAAGTGCACTGTCCGCCAAGGCACCCTACAATGTTGCTTAAAGGGTGGCCTATAGGGCACCATATAGGGTGCCCAATGAGGCACGGCAAGGTCATAGCACTGTTTAAATGCAGCACTGTGCATTTAAACGCATGGAAATCTTAAGTAGGTGCGCTGACATGCAAGGAGGAACAGCAGTGTAGCACAATGGTTAAGGCACTGACTGATGATACAAGGGTCATGAGTTTGATCCCCAGTGTGCCTAATACTTAAGACTGGCTGAGGCATCAGCTTTGACATGTAAGTATTGTTTCCTGTGGCACTTTATTTGTATTTTATTAATTGCTGCCAGCAAACACACCCTCATGTGCCGTAACCTAAGGTGCCGCATAAGGCACCCTATAAGGCACTCCATAGGGCACATTATAAAGTGCACTGTCCGCCACGGAACCCTATAATGTCCCCTATAGGGCACTCTATAAGTCGCTCCATAAGATACTGTATAGTGCACCTTATATGGACGGTAACCATAAGGTGCCCTATAGGGCACCCTATAAAGCGCCCTCTGAGGCACCTTATGGGTACAGTACGCTGAGGGTGTTTTTGCTGGCAGCACTAATGTACATTAAAAATACATAATGCTTTGGACAGCCCTATCAAATAACCCCACTGTGGGTTTGAACCCATGATCTCTGGCTCCACTGGCAGTGAAGTAACCAGTGGGCTACAGCTCCTAGCAAACCCCTGGCTGGCTGCAGAAGGACTGCACGTCACCACACAAACAGTCTGCTGTGGTCACCAGGATAGGGTTAGCCCACCTGTACCCATGATGCACTGCACATGCAAATCAGTCGTCTACAGATGAACACAAGATGGGGTATGCACCCCCACAGCACCTCGGCCTGGTAGGGGGAACTGACCATGTGTATTACTGGCACAGAGTAGCTACACACTGTCACATTGTGCGGGTACTGTGCTCACCCTGAGGGTGCGGTGGGGCGCCCAGCACCAGGTCCACAGCACCTTCCATGGCAGAAATAGGCCATGCTGTAGGTCCCCAGCAGTCCTAGTGTGTGAGATAGGCAGTTCCTGCAGACACACTTTGGATACATTTGTATTTCTCAGTCAGGTTTGACCCTTATGGACCCATAGGCAGATTATGTACCACCACCCAACCCACCCTCTGGGGCTGAGGGTGGGAAACAGGGTCTCCCACCGACAGATCCACATTTTACATCACTGCAATGGCAGCAGTAGAGGGGACCACCAACCGCAGTCCTGCTGGGGAACAGACCCCCTACAGGGCAGTCAATGCAGCTCTGTACATATCTATAAAGCAATAGCAGACAGACATTAGGCCTGGAAATACTCAGCTGCACACCACCACATTCTGATATTCTCCTGCAGCAAGCCTGCAGCCGCTGCACCCTGCAAGGTGCTCCAGCAAGACACATACTAGCTGCAGACAGTCTGATAGATAGTCCATAGGGCATGTTCCTGGAGGAGATGCATGCACCCAGAACTAGGATGTCAGCATACACACCAAGCAGATAAGTCAGTGATTGGGCCCCAAAAGGGAACCCAGAAATATCACATGAAAAACATATTATAGGGCACTATGGGGGAACCTAGCCATGCCGTGGTCACTGCTCAGTCAGGGTGAGAGTGAACTCCCAGCAGGACATACTGTGGCCACTCTGTCTGTGCAGGTGGTGGCCGGGCACTACAATGTCCCAGCCATTGCCCTATGCAGATGCATCCTGGCCAGGCCACCCTGTCCGGGCTATATCCATGGTACCTTACTCCTCATTATGCACATTGGCAGGCCAATACTGGCAACAGTGCTGGCAGTGTGGGCTGTGGAGGGTGTTTGCAGCCACCACACACTGGATAGACAGACACACACTCCCACACCTATGCCAGCATTGTGCTACTATAGAGGTGTTTAGCAGCCTTGGCCACCACACCAGTCCTGGGCACAGTGCATGCATGGATATGGTACGCAATACTGTTGGGGGATCACGCCCCAGGGTGGTAAACACTGTCAGAGACCAGACCTGAAGCACACCCCACAGACATCAGAAAGGTTGCTATGATGGAGCTCAATCAGCAAACTGTGCTTAACATAGGAATTGCTATCCGATAGTAATCATAGCAACCTTTTGATAGCTGTGTACCGTATTCCAAGGCGTAGGGTGGCATTGCTAAGGTATGCAAGTGCTAGTATTGGGAGATGCACGCAGGGCCCAATGTCCTGCCTCTCCAGGGGGCATTGGCTAATGGAGCCTGTGGGTGTGGGTGTGTCTGCCCCTGTTGGCTGCTGCTTTACGGCAGAGGTTCCCAACTCCAGTCCTGGTGTGCCAAACACTGTTCGGGTTTTCATGCTGTCCCTCATGAATATGCATGAGATACATCTGCATACCATGGGGGTGGTGCATAGATATGCAGCACAGGCATCTTTATTTATTTATTTATTTACATTCTCTTATATACCGCGCTATTCTGCATCAGTGCGGTTTACATTGAACAAACTGAAATTACATTGAACAGGGTATTATAACTTGGAGATAACTATTTTACAGGGAACATGGGCTATGGAGGGTTAAGTGGCTTGCCCAAGACCACAAGGAGCACCTGTGGGACTAGAAACCCCAGCCCTTCCGGCCCAAGGTTGCTGTCCTCTAGTGGGATTTGAACCACCGACCTTCCGGCTTGAAGTACCTTGCCCCAACCACTAGGCTACTCCTCCACTCCTTATTAGAGGCAGCATGGAACCTGAATGGTGTTTGGCCCTCCAGGACTGCATTTGGGAGACTCTGCTGTAGGTAATGCGCCTGTTTATAGAGTCTGTGCTCTGTAGGGTAAAATGTAGGTGTTTTGGGCATGTTTACGTCATCTGCAATAAGGGTTCTGTCTGTATTAGCATGTTAATATTGGGTAAAATATGGGGACTGGGTTGGCAGGCACCATAGCTGGGACTTGAACCTGTGACCTTCTGCCTCCAAACACACTGGTTGTGTGCACTGCACCACCGTGTTGCCACAGAGACAGTGCATTCCCTGGTGATACCATGACTGTTTGTCCAGCAGGGCCTGTCTGTTGCAGTGCATGGCACCCACCTACACAGGGCTAGGCCATGGTCTGCTCTGGGCAGCTGCCACTGCCCCCCTCCACCACCAGTACCCCTCTGCCACCATGCTGACATGCCCTTCTGCTGGTGGTGCTGGTGGTGTGCAGTCTCAAGCCATCCAGTGTGCAGGTAGGCGGCTGCCTATGGTGCATGTTCTGGGGTAGGGGTGCCTGCATAGGCATCCACGCTTCCCCCCAACACCGCCTGCCATTGTTCTGTGCCCTTGGAGGTACCTGCTGGGTACTATCCCCTGTGACACTGATAAACACTCTCGTGCCCATGTTGGGCCCTCATCAGTTGCTGTCTGGCTGCTGTTCAGTTTCAGCATTCCTAAGTGCCACCTAGGCATCTGCCTAGTCCGCACTGTGCCCCAGCTGCACCATAGCATGTGCCGCCTGCAGCCCTCTGTATCCCCTTTCCCAGCATCTGTCCAGTTGCCCATTCCGACATGCCCGCCCTACTGTTGTGGAACATGTGCATGCCATAGGTAACCTGTCCAATGGAGAGGGAAACCCTGATCAGTGCTATTTCACTGTGGGATCATTCACCTTGTATGGGGACGGAGCGTAGACCCTTCCAAAATTCATATTTATTTTTTGGGGCTTTCTTGGGAGTGTTTTTTGATATTTCCCATTACTATCACTATTGCCCAGCTTGATTATGATTTTTTTTTATTTTGTTGGGGTCATTTTCAATGTTTATTTGCACTTTTGTTCCGTGCACATGTATCACACTTATCACTTTTTTGTAGGTTTCCCTGGTTTTGCTGTACATTGCTGACAGAAATGGTTTCTTTTCCCTTTAAATCAGCTCTAACGCGAGGTTTTCACTTGCGTTAGTTTTGGCCTCGGATTTCACATCGTTAGTGTGCGGGGAGCCTCTCCCCTCCCACTCTCCACCCATTGACCCCTTCTCTCCGCCCCTGGGGAGCCTTCCTCCGCCCTCCGGGAGCCTTTTCCCGCCTTCAGCGCTCATTTGCGCCGCTGCGCACGTGAGCGCGCACTAAGGCACATTTGTGCCCCATAAAGTGTCATTAGCGCGCGCTAAGGTACCTTAGCGCGCGCTAATTGCACAGCGCGCACGTTAAGAAGGTTTAGTAAACATACCCCTATATTTCCTGTGGCCTCCCCTTACAAATATTGCCTTAATTTTGTGGACTAAATGCGGATGATGTATATATATATATATTATTGCTTTTGCTTATTGGGCGTATATATTTCTTTGGGGGTTTTTTGATTCTGTATATGTATATCATCCTTTTGCATTCTCATTCTTGTTATTCATGAGTGTGTATAAATCAATAAAAATTTAAATATAAAAAAATATTGGTTTATGGACCTTTCCTCCAGGAACTTGTCCAAACTTATTTTAAACCTAGCTACACTAACAGTTTTTACTACATCCTCCAGTAACGAATTCCAGAATTTGATTATGAGTTGAGTGAAAAAATATTTTCTCTTGTCAGCCTTAAACGGACTACATTGTAGCTTCATTGCATGTCCTCTAGTCTTTCTACTTTTTGATGGCATAAACAACCATTCTACATTAACCCGTTCCACTCCATTCATTAATTTATAGACTTCTATCATATCTCCCCTCAGCCTTCTCTTTTCCAAGTTGAAGAGCCCTAACCTTTTAAGCCTTTCCTTATAGGGGTATCCTTTCTTTCCCTTTACCATTCTGGGGGCTTTTCTCTGTACCTTTTCTCATTCTGCTATATCCTTTTTAAGATATGGCGGCCAGAATTGCACACAATATTCAAGGTGCGATCGAACCATGGAACGATACAGAGGTATTATAATATCCTTGGATTTATTCTCCATTCCTTTCCTTATGATTCCTAGCATTCTATTTGCTTTCTTGGCTGACGTTGCATACTGGGCGAAGGATTTCAATCCACAAAGACGCCTAAATCTTTTTCCTGGGTGGTGATTTCTAAGGTGGTACCTTGCATCATGTAACCAAAGTTTGGGTGCAAGTGTGGGCAACTTTGCACTTGCCCACATTAAATTTCATCTGCCATTTGGATGTACATCTTCTAATTTATCAAGGTCCTCTTGCAATTTCTCACAATCCTCTTGGGTTTTAATAACTTTGAATAATTTTATGTCATCTGAAAATATGATCACCTCACTCGTTATTCCCATTTCCAGATAATTTATGAATATGTTAAAAAGCAGCAGGCCCAGCACAGATCCCGCGGGTACTCCACTATTTACTTTTTTCCATTGAGAAAATTGGCCATTTAGCCCTAATCTCTGCCTTCTATCTTTTAACCAGTTTCTGATCCACCTTACTACACTGCCTCCAATCCCATGACTTTTTAATTTTGCCAACAGTCTCTCATGAGAGACCTTGTCAAAGGCTTTCTGAAAATCCAGATACATTATATCAACTGACTCACCTTTGTCTACCTGTTTATTCACACCTTCAAAAAAACACAACAGATTAGTAAGACAAGACTTTCCTTAGCTAAATCCATGTTGGCTTTCTCCCATTAAACCATGACTATATACATGGTCAGTAATTTTATTATTTATAATGGTTTCTAATATTTTCTACAGATATCAGACTCAAAGGGCTATAGTTTCCTGGATCACTCTGGAACCCTTTTAAAATATTGGCATTACATTAGCCAATCTCCACTCTTCAAGTACGATAGTTAATTTTAATGATAGTTCACAGATTACTAATAGTAGGTCTGCAATCTCATATTTCAGTTCTTTCAATACCCTTGGATGTATACCATTCAGTCCAGGTGATTTGGTACTCTTCAGTTTATCAAATACCTGTAATACATCTTCCCGGTTTACCGATATTTCTTTCAATTCTTCCGATACATCACCTTTATATACCATTTCAAGCACGGGTAAATTCCCTCTTCAGTAAACACTGAAGCAAAGAATTCATTCAGTCTCTCCGCTAGGGTCTTGTCTTCACTTAGCGTCCCTTTTACTCCTCTATCATCCAATAGTCCAACTGACTCTCTCTCAGGTTTTTTTGCTACGAATGTACTTGAAAAAAATTTTATTATGCTTTTTTCAAATTCTCTCTTTGCCTGCCTTATCAATGCCTTGCATCTAACTTGGCAATACTTATGTTGTTTTCCGTTTTCGTCATTTGGCTCTTTTTTTCCATTTCTTGAAAGATACTTTTTTGGTGGCAACAGCCTTTCTGATCTCACCTTTAAATCAAGCTTGCAGTTTTTTGGCTTTCCTTCCACTTTTCTTAAAGCGTGGAATATATCTGTTCTGGGCTTCCAAGATAGTATTTTTAAACACCACCCATGCTTGATGTAAATCTTTAACCTTTGCAACTGCTTCTTTTAGTTTTTTAACTAATTTTCCTCATTTTATCATAGTCTCCCTTTTGAAAGATAAAAGGTAGTACTCTGGATTTCCTTGCCGTCCTTCCTCCATTTATTATATCAAATGCAATCATGCTATGATCACTATTGCCAAGTGGCCCCAACACCCTTATCTCTTGCACCAGAACTTGTGTTCCACTAACGACTAGGTCCAAAATAGCTTCCCCTTTTGTTGATTCAAAAACCAGCTGTTCCAAGAAGCAGTCATTTATTTCATCTAGAAATTTTATCTGCCTAGCATGTCCCGCTCTGACACTGACCCAGTTGATAACCGGGTAATTGAAATCACCCATTATTACTGCGTTGTAACTTTTGATAGCTTTCCTGATTTCTTTCAGCATTTCATTATCCATCTGTTCATTCTGGCCAGGCGGTCGGTAGTACACCCCCACTGCCATTGCCTTCCCTTTTTTCTATCTATAGAGATTCTAAAGTGTATTTTGTTTCCTGCAAAACTTTAATCCTATGTGACTCAATGCCCTCTCTAACATAGAGCGCAACCTCTCTACCAATTTGATATACTCCTATCATTGCGTTATAGTTTTTACCCAGGTATCACAGTGTTCCATTACATAGAAACATAGAAATATGACGAGAGAAAAAGACCACATGGCCTACCTAGTCTGTCCTTCCATATCAACAACTACAACAGTCCCTTTTCCTCTAGAGATCCTCTGTGTTTCTCCCATGCTTTTTAAAATTCAGTTACTGTCCTCATCTCTACCACCTCCACTGGGAGACTATTCCATGGATCCACCACTCTTTCCGTGAAGAAATATTTCCGCATATCACTCCTGAATCTATCCCCCTTCACCCTCATCCCATATCCCCTCGTAGCAGAACTTGCTTTCAATAGAAAGAGGCTCTCTCCCTGAACATTTATGCCACGGAGGTATTTATACATCTCAATCATATCACCTCTATCCCGCCTTTCCTCTAAGGTGTACATATTAAGATCCTTAAGTCTGTCCTCATATACTTTATAATGAAGACCACTAACCATTTTAGTAGCCACCCTCTGCACCGACTCCATCCTGTTCACATCCTTTAGAAGGTGCAGTCTCCAGAATTGCACACTATACTCCATATGAGGTCGCACCAAAGACTTATACAGAGGCACTATCACCTCCTTTTTTCTGCTAGCCATTCCTCTCCGTATGCACCCAAGCAACCTTCTAGCTTTTGCCGTCGCCTTTTCTACCTGTTTAGCTACTTTAAGATCATCAGACACAACCACGCCTAGGTCCCGCTCTTCTTTAGTGGACAAAAGTACTTCACCCCCTATACTATATTGCTCCCTTGGATTGCTGCAGCCCAAATGCATGACCTTACATTTTTTTAACATTAAATCCCAGCTGCTAAATTCTAGACCATTCTTCAAGCTTAGCTAGATCCCTCCTCATGTTATCTACACCTTCCTGGGTGTCTACTCTATTGCAGATTTTGGTATCATCCGCAAAGAGGCAAACCTTACCCGACAGCCCTTCCGCTATATCACTAACAAAGATGTTTAAAAAAATCAGACCAAGGACTGATCCCTAGGCACACCACTGGTAACATCCTTCTCCTCGGAGTGAGCTCCATTTACCTGTACTCTTTGTCGCCTCCCACCCAACCAATTTCTAACCCAAGCAGTAACTTTAGGGTCCATCCCTAGGGTGCTCAGTTTGTTTATAAGTCGCCTGTGAGGAACAGTGTCAAAGGCTGCACTGAAATCTAAATACACCATATCTAGGGCTCTCCCTCGGTCCAACTCCCTGGTCACCCAGTCAAAGAAATCAATCAGATTTGTCTGACAAGACCTGCCTCTGGTGAATCCATGCTGCTTCGGATCCTGTAATCTGCTGGACTCCAGAAACCTCACTATTTTCTCTTTCAGCAGCGTTTCCAATAATTTACTCACCACCGAAGTTAAACTAACCGGTCTGTAGTTTTCAACCACATCCTTACTTCCGCTTTTGTATAAAGGCATCACATGAGCCTCTCTCCAGTCCTTTGGCACCACTGCCGACTTCAACGAGGCATTGAAAAGGTCAGTCAGTGGAGCTGCTAGAATGTCCCCAAGTTCCCTCAGTATTCTAGGGTGTATCCAATCCGGTCCCATCGCTTTGTCTACTTTTGGTTGAGCTAGTTTCCCACGAACACAGTCTTCTGAAAATTGTTCAAGATATCCCTCGCTTCTCTTCCCGGTTGTGGGCGTTTTCTGAGGTCCTGCTCCTGGTTCTTCATCTGTGAACACAGAACAGAAATATTTGTTAAGCAATTCCGCTTTATCCTCATCAGGTTCTACACATTCCTCCCCTTCACCCTTGAGTCTGACAATACCACTTTTGCCCTTCCTCTTCTCACTAACATATCTGAAAAATGTCTTATCCCCCCATTTTATTGCATTGGCTATTTCCTCCTCTTTTTGAATCTTTGTTTTCCTGACTACTTTGCTAGCTTCTCTAAGTTTTTCCAAATATAGATGCCTGTCTTCCTCTCTCTGTGATCTCTTGTATTTCATGAAGGCCTCCCTCTTTTTCTTCACGTTTTCAGCTACTTCTTTTGAAAGCCATAGCAGTCTCCTTTTCCTTTTCCTTTTATTTACCATTTTAACAAAAAGATTGGTTGCCCTTAAAATATCCCCTTTCAGTTTTGCCCACTGTTTTTCTACATCTCCCAGCTGTTCCCTTCCCGCTAATGACTCCCTGAGGTATTGGCCCATCTTGGCAAAGTTAGTCTTCCTAAAGTCTAAGACCCTCACCTTTGAATGGATTCTAACAGCCCTAGTCTTAATACTGAGCTACAGCATCTGGTGATCACTGGATGCAAAATGATCTCCCACTATAACATCAGAAACACTTTCACCATTTGTAAGCACCAAGTCCAGTATGGCCCCTTCACGTGTGGGGTCTGTTACCAATTGCTTGAATAGTTCTCCCTGTAGAGAATCCAGGATCTCTTTACTTCTAGATGATACTGCAGCAGGAATGTGCCAATCAACATCTGGCATATTGAAATCCCCTATCAGTAGCACTTCCCCTTTCCTAGCAATGCTGCGTATGTCTTCAATTAACTTTCTGTCCACCTCTTCCTCTTGTGAGGGAGGTCTGTATATCACACCAATGCAAATAGTTTTCTCTTTCCCTCTTTCTAGTTTAACCCACAATGCCTCCTCTCTCCCTTTTAAGCTCTGTAATTCCAAAGCTTTAATAGTATTTTTTACATATAGTGCCACTCCTCCTCCCCTTCTTCCTACCCTGTCCTTTCTGAATAAAGTATAGCCAGGTATAGTTAGTTACATCCCAGTCATGGTTTTCTGTGAACCATGTTTCTGTAACTGCCACTAAATCCAAGTCGGCCACTCCCACCAAAGCTTCAACATCAGGAATCTTATTTCCCATGCTACGGGCATTTATACACACTGCTTTCCATATGTTACTCCTGTTACCCATTTCCATTAAGGTATTTAATGTATCACTTACCTGGGGGCTTTCTTCACCCATCCCCAATGAATCTAGTTTAAAGCCCTCTTCAGTAGATTAGCCAGTCTACTACTGAAGACAGCATCCAATGGTCTAGGAAACCAAAACACTCTCGATGACACCATCCACATAGCCATGCATTCATCTCCAGGATGAGAGCCTCTCTGCCTTGGCCTTTACCCTCAACAGGGAGGATTGAAGAGAACACCACCTGTGCACCTAACTGCTTCACCCTCTGTCCCAGAGCCAAGAAGTCACTTTTGATACACTCAGAGGGATACCTGGCAATATCATTTGTTCCGACATGGATTAGCAACATTGGGTAATAGTCAGTGGGCTGGATGAGTCTCGGCAAACTCTCCGTAACATCTTGGATTTTGGCACCAGGTTGTCCTCCTTCCACCAGGTCTCTGAGATACCAATCATAGCTAACCTCTTGTTTAGAACTATATATTCTAACTCTCCCATCTTATTTTTTAGACTTCTAGTATTTGCATACAGGCATTTTAGAGGTTGTATTTCAAACATATTAATCTGGTTATCAGTTGATAGGGGTAATTTGGAATCTTTCAGCTACTTAAGGACCTCTGGGTAACTTTTATCTTTATTGGAACCTATCTGTTTGGATGTCCTAATTTCCCTGTTTTGTTAGTATCCTTCAAGGATACATTCTTCTGAACCATGTGGAACTGTCAGCTTTCCCTTATTATAAAAGCTTCTCTATCTCCTTTTTAAATGTAAATGCCAGCAACTTGGCTCCATCCCGGTTAAGGTGGAGCCTATCTCTTCGGAAGAGCCCCTCCCTTCCCCAGAAAGTTGCCAAGTTTCTAACAAATTCAAAATCCTCTTCTTTCCACCATAGTCTCATCCACAAATTGAGACTCTGGAGTTCTGCCTGACTTTTGGGCCCTGTGCGTGGCATGGGAAGCATTTCAGAGAATGCTACCCAGGAAGTTCGGGATTTCACCTTCCTACCTAAAAGTCTAAATTTGGCCTCCAAAACCTCCCTCCCACATTTTCCTATGTCATTCATACCAACATGTACCAAGACAGCAGACTCCTCCCCAGCGCTACCTAAAACCTTGTCTATGTGGCGCGTGAGGTCCGCTACCTTTGCACCAGGCAGGCATGTTACCAGGTGATCATCATGTCTACCAGCCACTGAGTTATCTGCATGCCTAATGATTGAATCGCTCATTTTTATGGCAATCCTAACTTTTCCCTAATGGGCACATGGTCCTGGAGAAACCTCCTTGGTGCAAGAGGGTTTTACATCTCCGGTGGACAGGTCCTAGCTACAGGATCACTTCCTACCTCACCAAGGTGATTCTCTCCTTTCATGAGACCTCTCTCCTCCAGGGCAGCTGAGAGGATTCCAGACTGGAGGTGGGGCTTTAGTACTTCATCCCTGTAGGTCTCCTCTGTGTACCTCTCTGACTTCCTTATGTCTTCCAAGTCTGCTACTCTAGCCTCCAGATCACATTCGTTCCATGAGGGTAAAGAGCCCTTTGCACCTAGTGCACACGTAAGACCTCTCACCAACTGGGAGAAAATCATACATGTGACACTCAATACAAAAGACTGGATAGCCCCCATCTCGCTGCTGGACTGCTAACTGCATCTTAGTTTTAAAGTTTTGTTTAGTTATTTAACTTGTTTTTAGTTGCTAAGGATACCTGTCCCAATACAACCACACCAAATAAGTTTAAGGGACTTGTTCATCTCAAGATTATTACATTCAGGGCCTTAATTCATCTATTCCTGGTAAGGATAATCATCTGAATCTAGAAGAGAATGTGAATGCCACTCCCCCTTTAATATGTGTAAGATCCTATAAAGCTAGGATTATGGCTGGGGTGGGTGGGGGTCAGGGTGGGAGGGAGGGAACTAACACTTAGTAAAGGCTGGCTTGCTACACAGGTCCCAGACTTGTGCTTCTAAGGTAATCTGTGACCAATTTCCTGTGTGATTCATACAGCCTTTGCTCTTATAGATGGAATCTTTCAAAATGCCTGTTTGATCTGTCACTTGGCTTTAACACCTATTTAAAACAATTTCACAGATCTCTTGCCCCCTATCTAGAAGGCCTCTTTGTAAAGGTCTCTAGAAACAATTTATTGCTCAAATACTGACCCTGTTTTTCCTTTTATGCCTCGTTATGTAGAAAATGGGGACGGCAACCAGCAGCTTAGACACTTTGTCACAGTGCCTTGCAGTAGCCAAGTCTTTCGAAGAGGATTGCTGTTTTCCATGCAGCAACAGTTTTGTTTCAACGAACCCAATCTGCGTGTGATTTTGCACACTACTTTGATCCTACAGTTATACTCTGATTTGATTTAAATTAAAGCTCTTTGCTGATACTGGGCCCTTAGTATTAAATTTAAACTAGAAGTTCTCTGCTGGGTTTTAAATTTAAACTGAAATCTACCTGCTGAGTTTTTAATGTAAACTAAAAGCTTTTTGCTGATACTAGGCCCTGACTGAGTATTCTATACTTTCATCATGAAAGAACAATTATAAATATATTTGAAAAAGTAATAAAAAAAACAAAAGGTTTTTACTGCATAAGTCTTCACACCCTTCGTCATAACAAATTCAAATTAGCTTAATTTCCAAAATTGCCTTAGTGAGGCCCATTAGTTAAATAGAATCCACTGGTGTCTGATCATAATAACTGAGCTGATTCAAATATTCCTGAATGAATTTGAAGAAAAGATCTAAACATGCCAAACACTGAGCTGCCAAAAGAACTCCAAGATAAAGTTATTCAAAAGGACAGATTGGAGGAAGTCTACCTGAAAATTGAATTTCTGTTGGAGCATTGTAAGGGCCACTAATGCAAAGTGGAGATGGTTTGGCACCATGACGACATTCGAGGGATGACCTGATCCAGGCAAAGTCAGTAACTGTGGGCTAAGGAAACTGTTAAGGAAGGATACTGTGAGGCCTAAAATTACATTAACAGAACTAAAGAGGTCTCTGGCTGAGACTATTCAACAATTTCAAAATTATTCCACAAACCTGGAATAAAGGACCCATGGGCCTATGTTGGAGGATGCCAAGGAGGAGGCCAGCTAGAGAAAAGCCATATTGTCAGATATATTGGGGATTGAACCGCAACTTCAGGGAACACATAGGCTACAGAGACTGAGCTTGAGCTCTAATAATAAGACCATATTTGGCAGAAAGGGAAACTCGCCCCCCCCCCAGAGAAGCCCATTGGACCAGCAAGAGGTTGTCTTTTGAGCAATTGTATATAAGGAAGCATAGCCAGGCACACCTTGCTGGTTTACGAGTTTTTGGTGGGCCTGACTGTCATCTACTGCTACACCAGCTCCCTTCACTGTTCGGTGAAGGGTTGGTTCTGCTTCTACTTCCTGCCATCTCCAGCTTTTCTTCCACATCTGGTTCCTGCTCCTGTTCTGCCAAAGCTACCCCACTTTGCTTTTGCTCCATATCTGGCTGTCTGTACCAGTCCTTTAATTGTTCCCTCGCCTGGTTCCTTATCCTGCCTGATTCCTTCACTGCCCCACAACCCGCATCCTAGAATCAGGCCCATAGTCTTGGACAGATATTCATTCAAATACAGTGCAATTTTCAGGTAGGTTTCTTCCATTCTGTCCCCATCTGACCTTTTGAATAACTTTATCTTGAAGTCAGTTTTGAAGCTCTTCAGGCCTCACCGTGCTTTACAGTCACACGATGCAAAGTTCCTGGATGTACCTTGTAATGTCGCTACTACCCCACAGCTTGTGCTTGTAGAGTTAAGCGGCCTGATCCCTTCTTCCGGTAGGAAAATAGTGCTTGGGGAAAACACTGCCTCCTGGGAGTTGTAGTTTTCACCAACCGAAATAAAGAGAGTAGTGGAGCTCGAGTGTTTCAGGCAAATAACAGGATTTTAATTCCCCTCCCAAACGGCTTTTACATAACAGAAAATAAAGAACAGTTGGCCATGTATCTTCTGGCAGGAAATAATATAAGAATGTAACATAAACAGCTTCCTATATCAGCATCACAGTAATCCAACTTAAAGAGCAATTCTCTGTTCCAAAACCTTTGGTGCTTTTTCTTCTAGCTGCTACCTGCAGCTCTCTCTCTGCACAGCTTAATCCTAGCACACAGGTTTTATCTTCTCAGACACAGATATTGTACAGTCCATTGACTCAACAGGCAGGTATTCTAAAGATGGTTCTGTTTCCATCGGTTCATATTGGTTCTCAGCTGTAAATGTCTGTAATTGACTACAGGGTGTTTCCAAACACACACCTATTCCTTCAGCATGAGACTTTTCCCTGCAGCCTTCTGCTGCACAAGGTTGGGAATGGTCACAGTATTCAGCACACGTAAAGCCCCACCCTTCTGGGCTAATATCAGAGCACTTCTTAAAAACAGCTTTGCTTTTATACCAGTCACTCAGCCTACCTTTTGGCTTTCTTATGAGAGATTCCTTCTGCCCTCTAGGATCAGCTACAGATACAAGCCTTGGAGTTTCTACGTGCACACAGGTCTGCCTTCTTGGTACCTTTCCCTTCTGGCTGCCTTTTATATATGGCACCAAACCTGGGCTGCTTGTACCTGGCTCCTTTGCACTGGTTCTCTGCTCGTTTCTTCTGCTGATTTCCCTTTCTGAGTCAAAGGTCAGAGAATCTTCAGTTACCATTAGTTCCTCTGAATCCTCACCCTTGTGACTGCTCTCTTGCTTGCACTCGTGGCTGTTCTAACGGCTGTGTTCTCAGCTGCTCTCCCGGCTGTGCTAGCTTCCTTCCTAATGAGCTTCCCTTATATCTCTGGCTTTCTGGGTTTAATCTGACCCCTCCCTCCCGCAGGTGTTCTGCCTCAGCTCGTGACCGATGAGCTGAACTGCAGCAGGGGCGTGTTTTCCTCTCCACTGATCTGCTCTGTTTGTGGTTTCCCTGGAAACCAGGAGCCATGTGCATTTGTTTTCTTTCTTCAACTGAAGCTAAATCCTGCGTTTTATCACTCTCTAAGGGATCTGAGGGACCTTCTACACCACAACCTTCATAACTGCAAGTACACTTTAGTATACTTCAAGATCAGATGTTCTCTATGACATCTTCTAAAATCTGGAATTCTTTGCCTTTGGAACTACGACCTGAAACAGATATGTTTGCATCTAGGAAAAGGCTGAAGGTACACCTATTTAAGCAAGCCTTTTTGCATTTTACTGAAAATTAAAATAAGTAAAAAAGTAAAAGTAAAAAAGTAAAAATTAAAATGAGTGGAGGAGTGGCCTAGTGGTTGGGGCAAGGTACTTCAGGCCGGAAGGTCGGGGGTTCAAATCCCACTAGAGGACAGCAACCTTGGGCCGGAAGGACTGGGGTTTCTTGTCCCACAGGTGCTCCTTGTGGTCTTGGGCAAGCCACTTAACCCTCCATAGCCCATGTTCCCTGTAAAATAGTTATCTCCAAGTTATAATGCCCTGTTCAATGTAATTTCAGTTTGTTCAATGTAAACTGCACTGATGCAGAATAGCGCGGTATATAAGAGAATGTAAATAAATAAAATAAAAAGTAGACTTTGATATATTATTTTTTATCATTCATTTTTAACGTATTTTTTTTATTTCAGAGTTATTTATTTTTATGGAAGTTTTGTGTTTAATTATGTTAAAAATTGTGCTTTTGTTGTAGTTTTTATTTTATTTTATTTACATTAGGTATGTTATGTTATGATCATCTTAGGTTTGTATTGTGTGTGGAATATAAATAAATAAAATACAACAACCTGTGGAAGAACCCATGCTAATGGGTACAATGATGGCAGAGGAGAAAAAAAGACGATGCTGAGAAGGACTTTGCCTCTAGCCTTCCTGGACATATGCAAAATACCTGAAGAAACACAATTGTGATCAGAACCAGGAGGGTGATAGCTGGGGATAAGTACAAACCAACCCTCTAAAACTAAACTTCATGATGAGTATGTGAACTGCTTATATGGTCACCCTAATTCACCTTTATAGAAGGACAAGGAACTCACAACATAAGCCATGATCAACTTGGGAGCCTCAGTATGCTTCATAGACTTTACCTTTGCTCAGCAGCATCAAATTCTGGTATGAGAAAGGGGGTGAGCATAGCCTTGGAAACTTTTGATGGCTCACCACTCACCACTGTCATCAGATCCTGTAATCCTAGAGACTGAACCTCGCCTAATAACTATGATCCAGGATCACCAGTAGATGATGCACTTTGATTTGATTCATGCACCACATTTTGCTATAACCCTGAGGATGCCTGACTAGAACAGCATGAACCCCACATCCAGGGGAGAACTCACTAGATTACCTTGCCATCTATATTTTACCAAGAAAACTGTCTGCCTAATCTGGGAATGAAGGAGAATGACCCAGGACGCTTTTTTGGAAATCCAGGATGTGCAGCAACCCAGGAGGAAACAGGGATCTATAAAAGAAATACTCAGAATACCAGGAAGTGTTTGATAAGAGGGCCATGGATAACTTACGCCCTTGTCAACCTTATAACTGCCCAATGACATACAGCCTAGGGCAGATGTTCCATTTGGTGGAATTTACTCCATCTCAAATCCAGAAATCAAAGCACTAAGGGCACAATATTCAAAGCGATTAACATGATTAGCAGAGCTGCTAACTGCATTAATCGTGGTGAACGGGTTATTCACCACACAGCTGCCAGCTCTACATACCTCAATGCTAATAGCTTAGCATCAGGATGTGTCGGGGGCTTTCTGGGGCAGAGCGGAAGCAGAGCTGATTGGTGACAAGTCAGTGGCGATATTGAGCTGCTGCATGGTCAGTGAAAGTGAAGCGCAGATAACCCTGGCCTAACTTCCACTGCATATTGCTAACTGTGCAGTGGCTCAATATCACTGCTGCCCGGTTACCAATTGACCTATGTGGCTAACCCAGATATTCAATGCTAGGGCTGGATGTGACACCAGCATTGAATAACTGGGTTTACTATTCAGTGCCAGTGGCTAGCCACAAAAGTAGTGCTAGCCACAGGTGCTGAATATCGGGTCCTAAGAGAATATCTAGAGGAGAACCCAAAGAAGGGATTTATCAGGCTTTCAAATTCTCAAGCTGGAGCCTCAATTTTCTGTGTGCCTATTAAAGATGGCTCCCTCCAACCATGTATAGATTACTAAGCACTCAATGCCATGATCATCCTCCTTCTTTTCAACACCTGATCAATAAGATCTTCCAAGACCTTTTAGACCAATGTGTGGTAATATATCTAGACATCCTCATATTCTCAGAGAACCCAGCTGATCACAGTCACCAAACCTATCAAATATTAAGAGAGTCTGAGGAAAGATAAGCTGTACACCAAGCTAAAAAAAATGTGAATTTGATATGAAATCCATAGAATTCCTGTGTTATATTATTTGCCGAAGTCATCTGGATGGATTCCTGGAATATCTTGGTGGTAACTGAGTGGCTGGTCCTAAAAGATATCAAGGGGATCCTTCATTTTTTAGGATTTGCCAACTTTTATTGATGTTTTATCCAATGATTTTTCAGAGCTACTGTTCCTCTGATGGAAATCCCAGAGAAGAATGTTCCATTCATATAGGTCAAAGAGAACAGCAGGGTTTTGACAGCCTCGAGACAGTGTCCACACCCGTCCCTGTCCTCATACATTCTGATCCCAAAACAGCTATTAATAGTAGAGGCTGATAATATAAGATATGGTGTACTCTGTTATGCCTAGGAGTTAGGTACATATGACCTAGATTGGCCACTGCTGGAAACGGGATACTGGGCTTCATGGACCTTGGTCTGACCCAGTATGGCATATCTTATGTTCTTATATGTCTGCTATGTGTCCTGTCAGTTCTTTTGCACGACTCTCTGGCAGTGAGTGACACCAAGACCAGTTCTGTGCTTACAGATATATTAGGCTTTTATTAGGGTACAAAAATAGCAAACCATATAGCTACACCCTGAGGTAATAATTTGTTAACAGCAGCAGTAATAGAGTAGCAATAAATCACTAATTAGCAACCAGAGGTCACAGGCACTCTCTCTACTCAGAAAAGTACAGGAATGGAGCTACCTGGCTAGACAACATCCTCTCTCCTCTTCTCTCCCTCCCACAGACACATACACACCCACAGAAGGAAATGGAAGCCAGTACTTTAGCCTTGCCTGGAGGAAGGAATAAACTGGGGTCCAAAGTCAAATACCAAAATAGCTAAAAGTCCTAGGAGGCAGCTAAGCTAGTTGGCAAACTTGAGCCGTGCCTGGCGAGTTGCATGGGTGATAGGAAGAACTACTGAACATCAGAGGTGCCTGCAGGGGTCTTAGCTGGTCTCACTGTGCCTCTGTGCTGAGGCTAGCACAAACAGCCCATTAGGTGGTAAAAGCAACCACCAGCAAAGGCCCTGATGGGAAAACAAAAACCAAAGCCAAAAGCCAAATGCAAAAAGAAGTCATCCCTTTCTCTCCCAGGTCCACATTCTTTATTTATTATTTTATTTTATTATTTTTATATACCGCACTCTTAAAAATCAGCGTGGTTTACATATAACGGAATTATGCCGGAAGGGCATTTACAGTGAACAGGAAAATTAACTTGGATTTCAATTGGGAATAAACCCTGTAAATTGGTTTAAAATTATTTACATTCCATATTTACAACATATACATTCTTTCGTAGAAATTCGTGTGTCAATGGTTGGGTGCATGCTAGCAGGTGTTAGCTTGGGGGCTGAGAGTAGTATGATAGGAAGAGATGGTGTTTTAGCGCTTTTCTGAACTTGGCTAGATCTGTTATGGCTCTGATAGGGGCTGGTAGTATATTCCAACAGCTGGGCGCATAAAACTTAAAAGCTCTGTTCCTTGTTGTTTTGGTGCATTTTGTTATTTCACTGGGGTATTGGTTGTGCAAGATCTCCTTTCTCTGTTTGCAGACATGGGGTGGACAAGATCAGTTAGGGTTGTAGGGGCTAGCTTGCTGATGATCTTGAAGGTTATGATGATTGCTTTATAGGATAGTCTACATTGGATTGGTAACCAGTGTAAATTCTTAAGGACCGGGGTGATGTGATCGACTTGGCAGCTCCGCTCAGGACACGTGCGGCGGCATTCATGGCTAGCTGTAGGGGGTTTAAGGTGTTTCGGGGTAAGCCCTGTAGGATTACATTGGCATAATCAAAGTGGGGGATAACTAATGCCTGAAAAACTGATCTGAAATCATCAGGTTGTAGTACCACAGTAGCAGGGGTCTAAGATGTCGTAGGGTTCTTATCTTGTGGTAGATTTGTTTGGTTGTGTTGCTGATGTGTACCTTGAAATTGAGCCGTTGGTCTAACATAACGCCCAAGTAGCGTATGCTAGGTCTGCTTGTGAGTTCTGCATCTCTTGTCTTTAAGGCTGTTGGAGACGAGAAGGCCTGGTTTCTTGTTACAAATAGTACATCGGTCTTACTGAAGTTGATCCTTAGGCCTTGGGAGAGGAGTCAGTTGTTTATGGCATCAAAGCAGGTTATCAGTTGGGTGAAGTCTGGATTTTCAATCGTGAATGGAGTAAAGAGTAGCACATCATCAGCACAGAGCAGGCAAAAAGTGCAATGTGTGCCTTTGAGTCAGTCCTGACTCCTGGTGACCCAGAAGCTCCTGGGTTTTCTTGGCAGTGTCACTGGAAGTAGATTGTCTGGCCTTTCTTCTGAGGCAATGGAGGGCTAAGTGACTTGCCCAAGGCCACAAGGAGTGCTGGTAGGAATTGAACCCTGGTTGCTTGGTTACCAAGCCAGTGTTCTGGCCACTAAGCTACTCCTCCACTCCATAGAGCAGGCATGATATGTTAAAAAAAAATTCTTATTGTTATTAATGGAGTAAAGAGTAGCACGTCATCAGCATAGAGCAGGCATGATATGTTAAAAAAATTCTTATTGTTTCTCCAAAGTTGCTTAGTCCCTGTCCCTGTTTTGGGCTGGGTTAGACCCCCAGACCCTGTCGGGTGGCTGAGCCACTCAGAATGCCCTTCTTCAGAAGTGGTCACTCACCCAATAGGGTCCATGGTGAGAGATATAATGCAGAAGCAGATGACTAGGATCCCAATACATTGTTGCAACTTCCCAGGTCCTCAGGAGCTCTTAGGCTAGGAAAAATATGCTGTCAGCAAACAGAACAGAAAACAATGGTCTTCAGTATCCGTGCTCACAGTCCTTGGCAGGATGTGAATTTGTAACATCAGCAGTCTTGGAGTAGGAACACATCAGAGGTCCCTGCAGCAATAATTCATTTTATTTGGTGTAAGCTTCGGGTTATGAGCAGGCCACAGGCAGGCTACCCATATTAGCCTCACAAGGACAAATGACACTGTACTTTCCCAGAGGAATACACTGGGGAATCTCCTCCACCTATGTGCATTCTACTCCTGGAAACTGATTGCAGCTGTGAAAAATCCCCATTAAGTCTGCCTTTGAAGAGTGGCACCACCCCCATGAGGGAGCATGCTACCAAGTCCAGGTCTACATAGACCATAAGAACCTGGAATGTCTTAAGACCTTACAAAATATGAACTCAAAGCCAAGCATGCTGTGCACTTTTCTTTTTTTCCTCAACTTTGTCCTGACCTGCCAACTGGGCACTCAGCATAACAAGGCCAAAGCTCTCTCTCAGAGAGAAGAGGATGAGGTGCTAGAACCAGAGTGTCCTACTACAATCTTCTGCCAGGAGAACTTTATCCTGGCTACTTGAAAGATGGACTTTCTGAACAGGGGCAAATTCCCCTATCTGGGGGGGAGGGTGGGGGGGGGGAAGGGAATCAGGCATCTCTCAGTTGGCCACCGATGTAAAAAACAGTGGGCTGCTGCTGCAGTTTGTTTACATCACTTAAGGCAGGAATAGAAACAGCATCAAAGTTAAGTGGGAGAGAGACTGAAAGGGAAGAGGGATGGGGGAGAAGATCATCATGTCTGGGCCAATTTTTATTCACAGTCCTCCTCTAATTCTGAGCTATATAAAGGCAGGTTTTCCCGATGATGAGTTTGTAGAAGATCTATAGTGGGGAATGACAAGATCAGGGAAAGAGATAGGTTGGAGCTGGCTTCAAGGATTCCTGTACAAAAGGGACAAGTTTTACGTACCTCCATCACCGAGTGGAGAGCCCAGCTTACCTCTAGTCCCACCTCATTCAAGGAACCTAGTCCCAGCCCAAAAGACTGCTCCACATGAGCCATATGGAGCTCTGAGCAATATTTTACTCCCTTTGAGTACTCATCTGTCATCTTAAGGATCGTTCCATACTAGTTCAGACAGACAACCAGCTTCCCATGTTTCTTATCAAGGAGGAGGGTGGGTTGTATTATGTATTAGTTTGTTTATTTCACGATGAGTATGTTGGTTTTTGATAAACAACATTTTGTATTTGCAAATAGCTTAACAAAGAAAAAAAAAGGGAGGGTGGAACAAGATATCCCCACCTGTGTTGGAAGCAGAAAGGATTTGGGATTTTGTCGTTGTTAATCACATACAAATCAAAGCCCTTATCTCACAGGTCAGAATCTCCCCACTCCCTTTCTCCCTCCCCCAATAGTGCAGCCTTTCTCCTCTCCCTTCCCCTTCTCCCAACAGTGTAGGCATCTCCCCTCTCTCCCCAAAGTGCAGTATTCACCCATTCTATTTTCCCCTCTCACAACAGTGCATCTCCTCCCCACGCCCTTTCCCTCTCCCCCAACAGTGCACATCTTCCCTATCCCCCAAAAGTGCAGTATCTTTCCTCCTTTCTTGGGTCACAGCAGAATGAGCCATTTATTATGGTTTCAGTTGCAGTGCAGGGGGGCACTCCAGAAATTAAATCATAACAAGCGCCTCATGACTGCTGCAAACTGGGAAAGGGGCACAGCTTTGAGAAAATAAGGGAAAATGCTGGGGCTTGCATGGCCATTCCTCCTGCCACCAGGTTTTTCTTCTGTCACTGTCATCCTCTTTGATTCACTGCCCTGTGCAAATCCACATCTTGCACGGTGTGCTGTGCTGGCCTCCTGCTGTCCCTGCAAGAATCTTCCAGATCTCTCAACACACCATTTTGTGACACTGGTTGAGAACCACTGCTCTAGAGCATCAAACCCTGCAGAAACGTTTTCAGTCGGAGAACCACTCAAAAAGAGATCTCTGCCAACTTTACTGTTGAATATGCCCATCCCTGGATCAACTGGCAAGAGATGCTCTAATCATAAACTGGGCCCCTTCTCTCTGTTTATTCTCCTGTCCATCTCATTGTCAAGAACCTGCACAAGTTTCAACAGAGGCTGGGCACAATGGTTCCCAAAGCACACTTTCAGCCTCGTCGGGATTGGCTCCATTTATACAGATGGCTTGTAGTTCTTCCTTCATGCAGACTTCAAAATATTCCTATCATTGATCACACAAAACAAGGGCTGTACTCTTCATCCAAACTGCAAATCATTAGCTCTCACAGCATGGAAATTGAGCATGGTTTAGTTTCCACTCTAGGACTTTCAATGCTTACTGCAAGGGAACCCATCTACCAGTCATATCTACACCTTCAAGTGGAAGCGGTTCTCCATCTGGTGTTTCACAAATGGCCAGGACACCTTTCGATGTCCTTTCAGCAATGGGATATTCAGTGGCACTAACTGGGTGCCACTGAATATCCCAGTTGCTGCATATGCCTTGTAGCGCTATATAAATGATTAATAGTAGTAGTAGGTCTGCAAACCACATAAATGCCTTTGAAAATGCCCCTATAGAGGCCAATTCTGGTTCCTGCTTGTCCAGCCGCATTGGCTGTACAAAAATCAAACATGCGAGAAATGGACCAGATTCTGCCACCGCAGAGCCCGGATGTACCCATGATGGCAGAATCGATCGAGGACACAGACTTCTGGCCAGGCACATCATTCAGGTGCTGGGGACATCTAGTGGCCTGTCTGCTCAGTCGCAGAATGCTCCAGCTGATATGCTGGTGCTGTGGTGTCCCGTCGCCATGGCACCGGCATGTCCAACCGGAGACATGAAATGCTACCAGAGAAAGTGGCCACAGCACACCACCGCCTGACTCTCAGTGGGGCCCCCCTGGGCCTGGATCGGGTGGCCGGTGCTGAGCTATGGCCACGCGATGGAGATGAGGGCCTGCAGCTCGCAATTGGTGCGGTGCCCGGCGCTTATTCCACCTTTGGGTCCATCTCTGCTCTGGGGGACATACAGAGGCCTAACTTGAATGACCTCTGTACATCCCAAAGCCTGGCCACAACCCCCACTCCGCCCTTGCTCTGCCCCAGCGCTGCCCCCTCCAGCGCTCCCCGCACAACAGCTCTGCACATGCGGGGAGCCCAGGGCACAGAATATGGTACTGGAGCTCAGCACAAGTTGGGCATCCAACCCCGCTATTCGCAGTGCAGAATGACCCCCATAGAGGCCGATTCTGGTTCCCGCACATCTGGCCGTATTGGCCATGCAAAAACCGGATGTGTGGGAAATGTACCCGAATCTGGTGCCACGGGGAACAACAGAATCGGGGACTTGGACATCATAGGCTGATAAGATTGACATATAGGGAGCTGCCTGTCCAGATGCCAGAATGACATGGCTAGGGCGCAGGTACCATGGTATTCTGGCACCTTGGCAATAAGCCTCTATGTGACAGTTTGGAATGCTATTACCCATGTCCATCTCTGTAGACCATGATCCTACTGGCACCGGAGGCCCCCTGGGCCAGATCGTGGCTGCAGGGGCACAGGGCAGCCAGGAGAATGGTGTGTTGGGGGTGTGCGGCACAATGCAGTGGGGACCCCCGGGGCTTATTCCACCATTGGGGTGGAATAAGCCAGGTGTCCATCTCTGTGCCAGGGGACATACAGAGGTCCGACCTGAATGGCTTCTGTACATCCGGGCGCATAGCCCCCCCCCCCCACACCACCCCTGCTCTGCCTCTGTCCTGCCCCCATCCAGTGGTCCCCCACAAACTCTCTATACATGCAGGGAGTGCTGGGACCGGAATAAGCATCCCAGGCCTGAACGCGGGTTATACATCGAAGCCAGATGTAAAACCCCTCTATTCGGAGATCTGAATGACCACCATAGTGTTATCTATTTTTTTTATTTCATAGCACACTTTTGACTTTGCTCAAGCCTCACACAGCAAATCAAATTTTGCAATGCTATTGTATTTTATTATAAATTATAACTAGCATAGCAGTACATGTCTTCAACTTGGAAGAGATGGCTAAGGGGAGATATTAGAGAGATATTAATAAATGGAGTAGAATAGATAAACGTACTGTAGATAGGCTGTTTACTCCTTAAAAAAATAGAAAGACTAGGGGACATGCAATGAAGCTACAATGTAGCATATTTAGGACTAATAAGAGAAAATATTTTTTCACTCATTACTGGAGGATGTAGTAAAAGCTGTTAATGTAGCTGGGTTTAAAAAAGTTTGCACAAGTTCCTGGAGGAAAGGTCCATACACCATTATTATATTGCTTATCCCAGAACAAGCACTGTGGAACCTATGTACCTTTTTGGGAACCTGCTATGTACATGTGACCTGGATTGGCCACTATTGGAAACAGGATACTGGACATGATGAACCTTGGTCTGACCCAGTATGGCATTTCTTATATTCTTATGTTCATATGTCCCCTGCACAAAGATGCCAAATCTCATTCATTAAGAGTGTGTCACACTCATTTGAAGGATTTTACATACTTTGAGACCCCTCTCTCACTCATTAGAGCCTAAGTGCCAGCACACTAATCCTGATCGCTACTTTCGGCAAGTCTAAGAGAAGGAACCTAAGTGGTTCAACCAGTAGGAAGAAATAATGAGCATGTATTATTGTTACTGTCTCGTCCTGGCACCATCCCTTTTCCCTGTACCTATAAACAGAGCTTAATTTGTTAAAAAAAATAAAAAAAAAGGAAGTGAAACTGTAGGGGTGGGGCTAAGGCCACAAGGTTTTGCATACTTTTGTTTATATCACTGGTGAACAAACTATCTGCTTAGGTTAGGCCTGCTATTTGGTAGGCCTAAACTAAACACATAACTTATGCTAATAATGGCTGAATATTGATACTATCTGGATAATTTTCTGGTCTGCTCTTGCTCCTCTGCTAACATGATCCACAAATAAACAGATATTATCTGGCCATTTAGCAGTTTAAATAGCCCAATATTATCTGCATATTTTTTGAAAATACAGTTAGGCTAATTATGCATTTCCCAGCAAATGTATAATTGCCTTTCAAATTCAATGTGTGCCTTTGAGTCAGTCCTGACTCCTGGTGACCCAGAAGCTCCTGGGTTTTCTTGGCAGTGTCACTGGAAGTAGATCACCAGGCCTTTCTTCTGAGGCAACAGATGGTTAAGTGATTTGCCCAAGGCCACAAGGAGTGCTAGTGGGAATTAAACCCTGGTTACATGGTTACCAAGCCAGTGTTCTAACCACTAGGCTACTCCTTTTCAATGCAACATAATTATTCACTTGTCTGATAAGGCAGAATTATTCATTCATATGGAACACTCCCAGATTCACCAATAAAAAACTCCCAGCAATGGATGCAGAGCAGAAGTAGGGTTTTCACTTTACAACTCAACATACAAAAAAGATTTCATTCAAGTTTTGGACTCACATCAGTGACAACACCACCAACTCCCTCCACTACCAAATATTATATGTGCCATAACATAAAACCCTGTAAATGGACACTCAACAAGAGTACCAAGTTGAAGAACTCAACGTGCAACAACCTTACGTGTTAAAAATCAGCACTGCAAATATTCTAGAACACCAGTAAACTCCAGTTGGAAAAAGAACAAGCTGAACTATTACACATTCCTACACAGGACCAACATGTTAGCAAAATCCCTCATCTCATAAGAACATAAGATATGCCATACTGGGTCAGACTAAGGAGTATGTTTACTAAACCGTCTTAACGTGCGCCCGGCGATAGTGTGCAGGATGCCATAAAAGGAGTGGGCGTTTCGGTCAACGTAGCAAAACGGGATTATTGCGCGATAACGCACGCTGCGCACATTATTGGGCGAAACGCCGCTAAGCACGTTACCACGCGCTAATCTTAAGTAGGCCCCGCAGACATATAAACATAGAAGCAGAGGTGTAGCGCAATGGTTAATACACTGCCTCATTGTACAGGGGTCATGAGTTCAGCCCCCCAGTGTGCCTAATGCATAAGGCTGGCTGAGGCATTACCCTTTATGTTTAAGTAGTGCTTTATGAGGCATTTTACTTTTATTTTGATTAGTGCTGCCAGCAAACACATCCTCACAGTGGCGTAACCTAAGGTGCCGCATAAGGCACCCCATAACGCACTCCATAGGGCACATTATAAAGTGCACTGTCCGCCAAGGCACCCTATAATGGCCCCTATAGGACACCTTATAAGGCACCCTATAAGGCGCCTTATAGGGCGCCCTATAAGGCACCCTATAAGTTGCCTTATGGGGCGCCTTATGAGGCACCTTAAGGTTACAGTACTCTGAGGGTGTTTTTGCTGGCAGCCCTAATGCACATTAAAAATAGACAATGCCTTAGACAGCCCTATCAAATAACCCCACCATGGGTTTGAACCCATGACCTCTGGCTTTATAGGCAGTGAAGTAACCAGTGGGCTACAGCTGCCAACAAACCCCTGGTTGGCTGCAGAAGGACTGCACGTCACCACACAAACTGTCTGCTGTGGTTACCAGGATAGGGTTAACCCACCCATACCCATGATGCACTGCACATGCAAATCAGCAGTCGACAGATGGGCACAAGATGGGGTATGCACCCCCACAGCACTTCGGCCTGGTAGGGGGAACTGACCGTGTGTGGTACTGGCACAGAGTAGCCACAGACCGTCACATTGTGCGGGTACTGTGCTCACCCTGAGGGTGAGGTGGGGCGCCCAGCACCAGGTCCACAGCACCTTTCATTGCTGAAATACGCCATGCTGCAGGTCCCCATCAGTGCTACTGTGTGTGATAGGTAGTTCTTGCAGACACACCTAGGATACATCTGTGTCCTTCTGTATTTCTCAGTCATGTCTAGCCCTTGTGAAGTTGGGGGAGTTCAACTTCATTCCTACACAGTCTTTAAGAGTTGAGATAAGGCATTAATTGGCTTTTTGCCCAAAATGCAGTGTTGCGTATTTTGTTTTACAACTGCAGCAAATTTAAATCATGATGCTCTAAGATTTATCAGAAGTCATTCCTGAGAAGAACGGTATAGGGAGTTCTTCTCTCCTTTGGATGCCGCAGAAGATCAAACGACTTCCATTCAGATAAACATTGTTTTTTATTTCTTCTTTGGGCTTTTTGACATAAATATTTGTCTTTTCTTTATTTCATGTAGGTGGCACTAGTTTTGGGTGTTTTTACCTATATTACAGCTCTGAAGTGGGCTCAAAAAAGTTTAAAATTGAGTAAAATCGAAGAGTAGTTTTAAGAGGTTGTTTAAACTTGTTTTAACCTCACGGCTTCTCTTCCAACAATAATTTATCTTCACATATGTAATCTTAATTAATGTTTTTGGTTTTTTGGCTCTATTTTTGTTTTTGGGACTTTGTTACCATAGAGTATTTAGTTATTGATTATTTTTGGTATGTCTAGTCCTTATGGCAGGGGTCCCCAAACCTGTCCTGGAGGGCCGCAATCCTGGCAGGTTTTTGGGATAGCCCTAACGAATATGCAGACAGGGTGGCCTTATGGGCTATGATGCACCCAGAATAGTGCATATCCTGTGTTGGTGCCATGGTTACATGATGTAGGTGAGGGGGGGGGGGGGGTTGGACCCATAGGTGGATTATGTACCACCACACAACCCACCCTCGGGGCTCAGGGTGGGAAACAGGATTGCCCACCAACAGATCCACATTCTACCTCCCTGCAATGGTGGCAGTAGAGGGGACCATCAACCCCAGTCCTGCTAGGGAACAGACACCCTACAGGGCAGGCAATGCAGAGCTGTACACATCCATAAAACAATAGCAGACAGACAGTAGGCCTGGAAATGCACAGCTGTCCCCCACCACTATCTGACATTCTCCAGCAGCAAGCCTCCAGCCACTGCACCCTGCAAGGTGTTCCAGCCAGACACATACTAGCTTCAGACAGTCTGCTAGCTAGTCCATAGTCCTGGAGGAGATGCGTGTACCCAGAACTGGGACATCAGCATACACACCAAGCAGATAAGTAAGTGAGTGGGCCCCAAAAGAGAACCCATAAATATCACATAAGAGAAACAGTATATAGCACTATAGGGGAACCTAGCCATGCCATGGTCACTGCTCCATCAGGGTGAGTGTGACCTCCCAGCAGGACATGCTGTGGCCACCCTGTCCGTGCAGGTGGTGGCCAGCCACTACAATGTCCGAGCCATTGCCCTATGCTATGTACAGATGAATCCACCCTATCCTGGCTATTCCCACAGTACCTTGATCCTCATTATGCACATTGGCAGGCCAATACTGGCAACAATGCTAGCAGTGTGGGCTGTGGAGGGTGTTTGCAGCCACCACACACTGGATAGACAGACACACACACTCCCCACACCTATGCCAGCATCGTGCAACTATAGAGGTGTTGGGCAGCCCTGGCCACCGCACCAGTCCTGGGCACAGTGCAGGCATGGCTATGGTACGCAATACTGCTGGGGTCACCCCCCAGGGTGTTAAACACTGTCAGACACAAGATCTGTAGCACACTCCACAGACATCAGAAAGGTTGCTATGATGCAGCTCACTCAGAAAATTGTACTTAACCTCGGAATTGCTATCTGCCAGTAATCATAGCAACCTTTTGATAGCTGTGTACCGTATTCCCAGGTTTAGGGTAGCATTGCTAAGGTAAGCAAGTGCTAGTATTGGGAGATGTACGCAGGGCCCAACATCCTGCCTCTCCAAGAGGCATTGGATAATGGAGCCTGTGGGTGCGGGTGTGTCTGCCCCTGTTGGCTGCTGCTTTAGGGCAGAGGTTCCCGACTCCAGTCCTGGTGGGCCAGACACTGTTCAGGTTTTCATGCTGTCCCTCATGAATATGCATGAGATACATCTGCATACCATGGGGGCAGCGCATAGAAATGCAGCACAGGCATCTTTATTAGAGACAGCATGGAACCTGAATGGTGTTTGGCCCTCCAGGACTGCATTTGGGAGACTCTGCTCTAGGTAATGCGCATGCTTATGGTGTCTGTGCTCTGTAGGGTAAAATGTAGGTGTTTTGGGCATGTTTACGTCATCTGCAATAAAGGTTCTGTCTGTATTAGCAGTGGGTAAAATATGGGGACTGGGTTGGCAGGAACCACAGCTAGGACTTGAACCTGTGACCTTCTGCTTCTGAACACACTGGCTGTGTGCACTGCACTACTGTGTTGCCACAGAGACAGTGTATTCCCTGGTGATACCATGACTGTTCGTCGGACAGGGCCTGTCTGTCACAGTGCATGGCACCCACCTACACAGGGCTAGGCCACGGTCTGCTCTGGGCAGCTGCCACTGTCCCCTCCACCACCAGTATCCCTCTGCCACCATGCTGACATGCCCTTCTGCTGGTGGTGCTGGTGGAGCGCAGTCTCAGGCCATCCAGTGTGCGGGTAGGTGGCTGCCTATGGTGCGGGCTCTGGGGTAGGGGTGCCTGCATAGCTGTCTACGCTTCCCCCCAGCACCACATGCCAATGTTCCGTGCCCTTCGGGGTACCTGCTGCGTACTATCCCCTGTGACACTGTGGGAAGCACACTCGTGCCCATGTTGGGCCCTCATCAGTTGCTGTCTGGCTGCTCTACAGTTTCAGCATTCCTATGGGCCAGCTAGGCATCACCCTAGTCCGCACTGTGAGCCAGCTCCACCGCAGCATGTGCCGCCTGCAGCCCTCTGTCTCCCCCTTTTCCAGCATCTGTCCAGTTGCCCATTCCGACATGCTCGCCCTGCTGTTGTGGAACATGTGCATGCCATAGGAAACCTGGCCAATGGAGTCGGAAACCCTGCTCAGCGCAATTACACTGTGGGCTCATTCACCTTGTATGGGAACGGAGCATAGACCCTTCCAAAATTCATATCTTTTTTTTGGAGCTTTCTTGGGAGTGTTTTGTGATGTTTCCCATTGATATCACTATTGGCCAGCTTGGTTATTTTATTTTTACATTTTCCTCTGTACATTTTCAAGGTTTATTTGCCCTTTTGTTCCTTGCACATGTATCACACTTATCACTTTCTGTAGTTTTCCCTGGTTTTGCTGTACATTGCTGACGGAAATGGTTTCTTTTCCCTTTAAATCAGCTCTAATGCCAGGGTTTCACTGGCGTTAGTTTTGAGCCTCGGATTTCACAGCGTTAGTGTGCGGGGAGCCTCTCTCCCCCCACTCTCCACCCATTGATCCCTTCTCTCCACCCCTGGGGAGCCTTCCTTCGCCCTCCGGGAGCCTTTCCCTGCCTTCAGCGCTCGTTTGCGCCGCTGCGCGCGTTATCGCGCGATAAGGTACCTGTGCGCCTGATAAAGCGCCATTATCACACGATAAGGTACCTTATCGCATGATAACGTCACAGAGCGCACATTAAGACGGTTTAGTAAACATACCCCTAAGGGTCCATCAAGCCCAGTATCCTGTTTTCAACATTGGCCAATCCAGGTCACAAGTACCCGTCAGATTCCCAGAAAGTATACAGATTCCATGCTGCTTGTCCATAAGTAAGCAGTGGATTTTCCCAATCTTCTTTAATAATGATTTATGAACTTTTCCTCCGGGACCTTGTCCAAACCTATTTTAAATCCAGCTACACTAACAGCTTTTGCTACATCCTCTGATAATGATTCCAGAGTTTGATTACATGTCAAGTGAAAAAATATTTTTTCTGATTAATCTTAAATGTGCTACATTGTAGCTTCATTGGTATGTTCCCTAGTCTTTCTACTTTTTGAAGGAGTAAACAACCGATCTACATTTACACATTCTACTCCGTTTATTATTTTATAGACCTCTATCATATCTTCCCCTCAGCTGTCTCTTTTCCAAACTGAACAGCCCTAACCTTTTAAGCCTTTCCTCGTAGGGATAGCCTTCCATTCCCTTTACCATTTTTGTCATTCCTCTCTGTACCTTTTCTAATTCTGCTATATCTTTTTAAGATATGGTGCAGTGCAGTGTCATGTACTTGGGTAGCAGAAATCCAAGGAAAATGTACGCGATAGGGGGCGAGAGTTTGATGTGCACAGATCAGGAGAAAGACCTTGGTGTGATTATTTCTGTAGATTTCAAGGTGGCAAAACAGTGTGACAAGGCGGTGGCAAAAGCCACGAGGATGTTGGGCTGCATACAAAGAGGAATTACCAGCAGAAAGAAAGAGGTAATAATGCCACTGTATAAGTCACTGGTGAGACCTCACTTGGAATACTGTGTTCAGTTTTGTAGACCATATCTTGCAAAGAATGTAAAAAGAATGGAAACTGTCCAGAAGAAGGCGACCAAAATGATTTGGAGCCTGCGTCAGAAGCCTTATGAGAAGAGACTTGAAGACCTAAATATGTACTCTTTGGAGGAGAGGAGGGATAGGGGAAATATGATTTAACCTGGAAAAGAGACGGCCGAGGGGAGATATGATAGAAGCCTATAAATTAATGAACGGAGTGGAACGGATAAACGTAGATCGATTGCTTGCGTTATCAGAATATAGAAAGACTAGGGGACATGCAATGAAGTTACAGGGTAAACTATTTAAGACTAATAAAAGAAAATATTTTTTTACTCAAGTGTAATCAAACTCTGGAATTTGTTACCAGAGGATGTAGTAAAGGCTGTTAGTGTAGCTGGGTTTAAAAAAGGTTTGGACAAGTTCCTGGAGGAAAGGTCTATAAACCATTATTAAGGGACCCAGGATATCAATGCTTGACCCAGTACAAGCATTGTGGAACCTGTGTCTTTTGGGGAAACTGCTAGGTACGTATGACCACTGTTCCCTCTAAGCTGTGCGCGTGTGCGCGCGCACACACCTCGCCGAGCAAGCGCACATACTTTATAACAGAGCGCACAAAAATTACGGTTCTGAATCTGATAGAAAACACAAGACATCTTAAAATTTAAAAGTTGTTGTGTATTTACGGTTTTCACAAGTTCTACAATATTATCTAGTGCAAAAATTTGGTGTACATACTGTATTCTGATGTGTAGTCAAATTTTAAAGTATAGAACTCCGAGTGTCGTTATGTGACGCACAAAAATTTAACCTTCCTTCAAAAGCTGCACAGCTGATATTTTATGCGCACACAGCCTTCAGAAAATTAGAGGGAACATTGCGTATGACCTAGATTGGCCACAGTTGGAAACAGGATACTGGGCTTGATGGACCTTGGTCTGACCCAGTATGGTATATCTTATGTTATGTTATCTCATGTTATGTTCTGGTATACCCATCCTTCTTAATGTGGCCGAGAGTTTCTCATGGTTTACACAGTCAATAGCCTTGCTGTAGTCAATAAAACACATTTAGATATCCTTTTAGTATTCTTTTGTCTTTTCAAGGATCCATCTCATATCTGCGATGATGTCTCTCATTCCTCGTGCTTTCCTGAACCCTACTTGCATTTCAGGCACAACACTCCTAGACATATTGCCATGTAGTCCATTCCTTATCCTTTCCCCTCCCTCATACCAGCTTGACCCTTCTCCCTCCTATTCCCCCTCACCCATCCTACCTCCATCCTCTCCGCAAACATACACTACCTCTACAAGCTAGATGCAAGAAAAGGCAGGCAAAGAGAGAATTCGAAAAGAAGCTTGCTGTGGAAGCAAAAATGCATAATAAATACTTTTTCGAGTATATTCATAGCAAAAGACCTGTGAGTCAGTTGGTCCACTGGATGATAGAGGGATAAAAGGGGCACTAAGGGAGGACAAGGCCATAGCAGAGAGACTGAATGAATTCTTTGCTTTGGTCTTTATTGAAAAAGATGTAAGAAAGCTAACTGTGCCTGAAATGGTATATAAAGGTGATGTAGCGGAAGAACTAAAAGAAATATTGATAAGCCGGGAGGATGTATTACAACTGTTTGATAAACTGAAGAGTGGCAAATCACTTGGACTGGATGGTATACATCTAAGGGTGTTGAAAGAACTGAAATATGAGTGCAGACTTACTATTAGTAATCTGTGAACTATCATTAAAATCATCTGTAGTACCTGAGGATTGGAGAGTGGCCAATATAACTTCCATTTTTAAAAAGGGTTCCAGGGGTGATCCGGGAAACTACAGACTGGTAAGCCTGATGTCAGCAATGGGCAAAATAGTAGAAACCATTATAAAAAAACAGAATTACTGAACATGTAGATAGCCATGGTTTAATGGGAGAAGCCAATATGGATTTAGCCAAGGACAGTCTTGACTTACTAATCTGTTATAATTTTTTGAAGGTGTGAATAAACAAGTAGACAAAGGTGAGCTGCTTGATACAGTGTATCTGGATTTACAGAAAGCCTTTGGCATAGTCCCTCATGAGAGACTCTTAGCGAAATTAAAAAGTCATGGGATTGGAGGCAGTATACTATTGTGGATCAGGAACTGGTTAAAAGAAAGCAGAGAGTAGGGCTCAGTGGCCAATTTTCTCAATGGAGAAAGATGAATAATGGAGTACTCCAGGGATCTATGCTGGTCCCACTACTTTTTAACATATTTATAAATGACCTGGAAATAGGAATAATGAGTGAGGTGATCAAATTTGCAGATGACAGAAATTTATTCAAAGTTGTTAAAACGCAAAAGGATTGTGAAAGATTGCAAGAGTACTTTGAAAAATTGGAAGACTGGACATCCAAATAGCAGACGAAATGTAATGTGGACAAGGGCAAAGTTATGCACCTAGGAAAGAACAACCCAAACTATGATAACACAATGCAAGGTACCACCTTAGAAACCATCACCCAGGAGAAAGATTTAGGCATCATTGTGGATAATATGTTGAAACCCTCTGCCCAGTGTGAAGTGGTGGCCAAGAAAGCAAATAGAATGCTAGGAATAAAAAAGAAAGGAATGCAGAATAAAACAAAGAATATTATAATGCCTCTGTATCATTCCATGGTGTGACCGCACCTTGAATATGTTTGCTATTCTGGATGTCATATCTTAAAAAGGATATAGTTGAATTAGAAAATGTACAAAGAAGAGTGACAAAAATGGTAGAGAGAATGGAAGAATATCCCTATAGAGGAGAGGCTTAAAATGTTGGGGCTCTTCAACTTGGAAAAGAGACGGCTTAGGGAGGATATGATAGAGATCTATAAATTAATGAGTGGCATGGGACGGGTAAACGTAGATCGGTTGTTTATGCCATCAAAAAATAGAAAGACTAAAGGGCACAATAATGAAGCTACAATGCAACCCATTTAAGATTAATAAGAGAAAAATATTTTTTTACTCAACGCGTAATCAAACTCTGAAATTCGTTACCAGAAGATATAGTAAAAGCTGTTAGTGTTGCTGGGTTTAAAAAAGGTTTAGATAAGTTCTTGGAGGAAAGATCTATAAACCATTATTAAAGAGAACCTGGGAAATCCACTGCTAGCCCCAGGAAGACCATTGTGAAACCTATGAGCCTCTTTGGGAACCTGCCAAGTACCTTTGATCTGGATTGGCCACTGTTGGAAACAGGATACTAGGCTTGATGGGCCTTGGTCTGACCCAGTATGGCATTTCTTATGCTCTTATGTTCTTAGAATTTTCCCCAAACCCTTTCCCAGTCTATCAATGGGTTCATTAAGCAGAGCATTATTTGTCCCAGCTCTACTCTCATCTTATCCCTGGGTTCTGCACCTGATACACCGAAGCAATGGCATCCTTAATTCAGCACGCCAATATAGACTTAGCTGTCGCGACACTTTTGCGCAGATCAGCCAACAGCACAAAAAGATGGTCTGACTTACGAAAAGAATTCAAAACCTCCCAGTACAAGAAAAGCATCCTCCGGACATGCGCAAGGTGGAGATCCTTATCCCTCCCTTACTCCTTAGAGAAGGGAGGGCAGGCAAACCACCTGATTCACCTGAAAGGGAGTATTCACCTTAGGCAAGAAGGAAGGCACAGGCTGAATGAAAACGGCCTACTCAGAAAAAGATAAATAAGGATCTCAGCAAGATAGAGCCCTTCAGCTCAGAATTCCACCTTACGGAACAAATCGCAACCAAGAATACCATCTTGAAGCGCGCTACTCTAAAGGATTTGGCTCAACTGCTCAAATGGTTCTGACATTAGGACCCTGAGCACCAGACACAGATCACAGGAAAGGACCACAGACCGAAGGGGAGGACAGAGATGCTGAACCCCCTGAAGAAAGAAAATCCATGTGTAAGGCTAGAGACTTACCAGCCACCGAACCTCTGAAACAGATCAAAGCTGTCACCTGAACCTTCAGGGGCTAAGAGAAAAGCTCTTCTCCAGATCATCCTTCAGAAAGGCCAACAGGGATGGCACCTTGGCCTCCCAGGAGACCGCTGCCATGTACCACACCATTGCCGAAAGAGGCACCAGACCCACACGTATACTAAGTTGGTAGACCTCCTCCAGGCTCTGAGCAGAGTGGAAACCACCACCAGAGAACAGCCCTTATGCGCTAGCCATCTTCTTTCAAGAGCCAAGCTGTAAGCTAGAAGGGAACCGGGTCCTCCAGGGTGATCAGTCTCTGACAGAATAGGCCCAGAGACAGAGGCAGACAATGGGGTGGTGCTTGCAGAAGCCACATCAGATCTCTGAACCACACTCTCCTCAGTCAATCCAGAGCCACCAGAATAATCCTTCCAAGGTGGTGCTCTATACACTGAATCACACGCTCCACCAGGGGCAATGGAGGAAACACATATAGAAGGCTTTGACTTAGCCAGGGTTGAACCAGGACATCAACACCCTTGGACTCCATCTCCATCTCCATGAGGCAACTGATGGTGTTGGATGGTGGGTAGTGGGTAGCATGATGTAAGGTAGGATGGTGATTTGGTAGGGTAGCAGTTGGCAGCAATTATTTATTTTAATTTTGTTTACTTTATTCTGGGATTGGGTGTCTTGCTGGGTTGGGCCGGTGAGGTTTGTTTTTATGATGTTTTACTTGTTGTACACTGCCTTGAATGCTATATGTATTTGGTGGTTAAATGTTTCAAAATAAATAATAAATAAATAAATAAGAAGTGGCATACTTTGGCAATGGAACGGGTCACCATCAGTTCCATCTCGGGGCGACCCCAGAGGTGCAGAATCAATTGAAATGCCTCCTGACTCAATTCCTACTCTCCTGGATCCAGCTGGCTGAAAAAGTCCAATGCCACATTGTCCACCCCAGCAATGTGCTGAGCTGACAAAGCTAAGAGGTTCTTCTCCACCCAGGCAAACAGGAGATCCATCTCTAGGGCTATCCCAGCACTTCTCATGCTGCCTTGCTGATTAACATAAGCTACCGCTTTGGCATTGTCTGAAAACACTCAAACCGTCTGTTCCTTGACTAGGGGCCAGAAATGCATAAATGCCAACCTGATGGCCCTCATTCAAGGTGGCTGAAGGACCAAACCATTTCCCTGTGGTTTCAATGGCTCTGGGCCACCTGGTCATGGCAATGGACTCCTCAGGCCGAGAGACTGGCATCTGTTGTCAGAAGGATTCATGAGAAATCATCCAGTGGCACGCCCTTCCTCAGATGACAGAGCTACTGCCACCACCATAGACTGGCCGTCACCAACATCATGAGCGGAAGCCCGAGCTCAAACTCCTGAGAACCTGGGGACCACAGAGTCAGCAAGGACCATTAGAGTGGCCACATATGAGCACGCACCCAAGGCACCATCTTGATTGTCACAGCCATCAATCCGAGAAGTTGAAGATAATCCCAGAATATAGGAGTGTGCTGTGAACAGAACAGCGCCAGGCAATCCAAAAACAACATTTTGACTTTCTCCTCTGGCAGGAAGACTCTGCCCCTAAGTATCAAAATGTGCTACCAGGAACTTCAGGGACTGGGAAGGCAACAACTGGATCTTTCCCCAATTGATCACCCAGCTGAGGCTTTCCAAATAGGACACCACTCGAGTCGTTACCTGAGATGTCTCTAAAAGAGTATGGGCTCGGATAAGCCAGCCACCAGATATGGGTGCATACAAATCCCTTGGCGCTGTGGCACCATAGTGCCACAACTACCACCATCATGTCCTTAGAAAATGTCTGTGGGGCAGTGGAGAGTCCAAATGGGAGGGCGGAAAACTGAAAGTGAGAGCCAAGCACGGCAAAATGTAGATACTTGCTTATCCTCCAGGATATGAAAATATGCCTTGGCCAAAACCAGAGATGCTAGGAACTCCCTTCAGTACACAGCTTGCATCACAGGTTGCAAAGTTTCCATCTGGAAGCACAGGATGTGCAAGTGCTCAGTGATACCCTTGAGGTCCAGATTGAGCCTGAAGAATCCGTCCTTTTTTGGCACCACAAAATAGATGGAGGACTTGTCCTTGCCCTGGTCATCCTGGGGAAAGGGGACTAACACCTTCAGGAGCAGCAACTTGTCCAAGGTGGTCTGCACAGTGGCCCTTTGATCGCAGACCCACAAGGGGAGATGACAAAGGCATCTGGAATCAGTTTTTTGCATTCCAGAACATAGCTGTGCTGAACTGTGTCTAACACCCAGCAATCCTTGATGACCCCAAAGCCTACCCCTAACCGAAGGAACAGGCTCCAAAACCTCATTGTGCAGCCCAGGAGGGTCCTCTTCTGGAAGGGACAGAGCCCCTAGGCCCATGCGCTCCAGGAAAGGACTGAGAACAAGCCCAAAGTCCGGAAGCAACGGAGGAGAAAGGCTTTCCAGGCTGACAGTGACATTAGTCCTGAGAGCCCCAGGAGTCTGACCAGCTTGCCCATGGGGAATGGGCAGAGGCTGAGGGGAAAGGGGCTCCTTTCCGCTTCACAGGCCCACTGGACCTGTCCTCTGGAAGGCAGTAAGATTTCATCTCATCCAAGTCCTTCACCAGCTTCTCCAAAACAGCACCAAAAAGAAGCTTCCCTTTAAAGGCCAGTTGGATCAACTGGGCTTTGGAAATGTGTCTGCGACCTAGTGTAGGAGCCAAATTCAACGCCATATCATCATCAACAGGGCACTTATCCTTGGCCGCTATACGTACCAGGTCACACATGGCATCAGCATGGAAGGCAGTAGCTGACTTCTAAAGAAGGGTAGTATCACCTGGTAGAAGAGACTGAATCCTCTGGTTTTTAACTGCGGGGCTCCATCTATTTAGAAATTCAAAACAACCACATCTAGTTGAATTGGTATACAATCCTGATACATTTTTACATGACTCGCTAATCATCTATGAGTCCATTATGATACCCCTTAAGTGTTACATTTTTATTTATTTTTATTTTTTACTCTTTTATCTTCATTTTTATATTTTTTATGTTCTGTATTTTTAGTTGTGAGCGGTGTCCTTTTATGTGAGACTGGGCCAGTATTCATTAACTGTAGGGTTTTATCCATTTATTTACTCACTACAAACAATATGGTTTTACTATTTATTGTGTTCTCCCCTAAATGGCATTTTCCCAAGGCATCAGTTTTAAGTGCCCAGATACACAAGACTGTTACAACAATCGACGTCTTTTTTGTGACCAATCTTTGACATATTTATAGACTGTCTTTTACTCATTGATGAGGTCAATGCAGCAGCACTGATCCAACTCAGGAACATACATCTCCTATTTGCAATCCCTGACTTAAAGGCAAAAGAACCACTCAAGTGGCACACAATCTTGACACATCAATACATGGCTTGCTACTCATTAACGAGTCTTTTATAATATCCTCTCACTGCTTATGTTTTTTCTCTTTTTATCCCTTTACTTTTGTTTAGGTTATTTTTATATGGCTTGTGTTCTTAGCCATTGAGCTAGTCTGGTTATTTGTGAGTGGGCTGGTAATCTTTTAACCATGGGGGGGTCTCATTTTTTATTTATTTAAAAAGGTCTTCTATATCGCAATTTCAGTCAATCAAAACGGTTTTCATTGAAACGGTGAGTATTACATTGTAACATTAAACATTGACATTTGAACTTATAACATTGAACATTTTAACCAAGGGATAGTTATGGATTAAATAACACAAACTTTTTACCGAGGGTATAACATTCACAGTTGTGAAACTTATTTACAGAAAACTATGTTAATAGTGGTATAGGTTGTCATAGGGTTACATCATATTTTCTCTTAACAGGTTTGATTATGCCTAAACAAAATGGTTTTACTTTTTAATAATCGGATTCAATTTTAATGGTGTTATTTTAAAACAGTATCCCCAACTGTCCAAGTAAACGAGGATGTTGGAATAATGGACGCCTTCTTTGTGACCATTTTTGGAAACATTGATACATGTCCCTTGTTTCATATGTGAGGTCATTATAGCAACGTTGCTTTAATATAGGAGTGTATATTTTATGTGAACCATTTTTGGCTTAAAAATAAAATAAATAAAAACAGTTTAACTAATATGTTCTTATTAATCTACTCGTTTTTATTTTCCCTGTATATTCCACTATTTTAAACCCAGGCGATCCCATCCCAATACCTCCCTTCTCTTCCATATATTTTTTAGATTTTCATTTTTTAATATATAGTCATTATATATATATCCCTTCATACATATTATCATGCTTCCAACTGGTGATTAGTCTTTTTATGAGACCGGTGGGTATTTACTTTAAATGTAGGATTTAATTATTTTTCAGATGGATTGCTAACGTACCCACTGCTGGTTCAACTAACTTGTAAGAGGTGCTATTTGAAAGCATATGGTTATAGGTTCAGGAGAATGGGTCCATTCTAACAAGGAGCTCTACCTTCAGGACCAGTTTACAATATAGGTTCAATATGGATATTTCTGTTGATTTATGTCTGCAATTTTTTATATTTATATTTATTTTTTAGTGTATGAGGGTTGTCACACCGCCTCCCTGGTGGCAATGGCGGGTCACAGCAGAAAGGGGGTGGACATGCAAAGTTTGTTTGTGGAGGAGTTTAGCTCAATTACAGGGCCCAGGTTTTTATAGTCCTGGTAGCCTTCTGTGTAACTAAAAGCTCCCAAGAATATCACAGTCCGAGGGTAGGGAAAAATTAAGGCTTTTATTTCCCGTGTTGCAAATAGGTTCAAATAGCACAGATTACATCAACACAAAAGAATGTCCTTGCTCCAGGTTAAAAGAAAAAGAAACCTGAACTGAAGAAAACCTGTTAACTTCACAGCAATACCAAACGAAGTACAGAATCAAACTTTACCCCAGACCACAGCTATTCCTCCGCTCAGGGCTCAATTCTTTCGGCCAGGCAATAGCTACAATCCATCGGGAGGTCCGAGGGATCATCCGGGAATTCCACCTGCATTGGCTCGCAGTCCGGAATGTCTAGGGGCTCTCCTTCAGGCTTTTTGTATAATGCTTGTATGATGCCCCAATGTTCAGCATCTAAAGGTAAGCCTTTGCTTTGTACACTTTTAGAATGTGGACAGTTTCTCCTGCACCCTGTTCCTTCTCTAGAAAGTCTCCTGTTTGGTACAGGTTTGTATTTTGTAGCATGAATGCATCTAGAAGGACAGCATTCTCCAGTGCCCTGCTCCTTCTGTGTCACCGCATTCGTAAAATCATAGTCAGTAAAATAGTAATTACCTTTTCTTCTAAGGTTATCACAGTGAGGTGAGGGCTGAGGCCTGTTCCTGCTGGGGCTTGGCTTCTCTGGCACCCAGGTAGGCCTCCGGTTCTCAGGTCGGCCTTCAGCTGGGGTTAAGCCGCACGTGCACCGCAGCTTCTTTCTCCCAGGGCCTTGAAAGTTGCCTTTCAAAATTCCTCTTTCACCTCTTTCCTGGTTACTCCCTGTTGAGCCTTTCAACAGTTGCTGGCCCTTGCCAAACTCAGGCCTTGGACTCTCTGGTACATTCCTTCTCCTTCCAGGGTTAGCTTCCACATGGTATCTTTCCCTCCTGGAAAGTGTGTCCTCTCCCCTTTTGAGATATCTAAAGCAAGTTTCTTCACCTGGCTCTGCTGAGTCTGCTAGGCCGGTTCCATCTGTTAGGACTCCTATTCCTGGGTCCTCTTCTCCTTCCAGGAAAGCTCTCCTTTCTCCTTCCAAAGTTAGCTTCCTTCCTGGATCTGGATCTCCATGCGAATCTGGAACTGGAACTCCTTGCACAACTCCCTGCCAGTCTGACTTTCTCCAGTCATCTGGGCTTTTAAAAGGAATCCTTCCCTTTCTGGATTGGGTGCAGGCCGGTATTGCATCATTGGCTCTAGGGCGTGGTTCCTCAGTCCTCCAGAGGTCCCTCTTGCTCCCCCTATATGGCTCCTCGTGATGCTGCAGCCGGTGTCTGCCTCTTTTTTCTGAGTTTAAAACATTTTCTTCTGCCTGCAGAGGGTCTGCAGTGCCACAGGGTATACCTTTGGCTCCCTTGGTTTAACAATTACAGTGTATTTCCAATATCTAAACTTTCGATTAGTATCATCCTCTTCATTTTGGCCAACCTTTAGTAATGCTATGCAATGTAGACAGAGGCACAACTTTGCAGACGTCCCAGTCTCCATGGAAACCCGCTTTGGTGCCAAAATCTTCTCAAATACGCAGACACGGCATCCTTCTCTTTTCTCTTGGCTCTCTCAACAAATGCTGCTGTTAGTACAGTACCCATAAAAGAAATGCTACCATTTTGCCCAAGGTAACATACTCTTTTAAGGTTCCTTGAACAGTTTTTAAGTTTTAATCAAGGGTGGGTACGTACACATACACTTTTAGCATTTTAGCGAGTCCATATAACTGAAGGGTGTAATTCATTGCAACGCTCTAGACATTCACTTCTGTGGTTCTACTGTAATTTAAACTACACGAGTACATGAGCTAGATTCATAATAACTCCTGCCTACACATGAGTTTCTTTTTAAATATATGGTACTAACATACATATGCTCCTTGGTTTATAGGATTCAATATACTTACTATATAATTATTTTTACTCTATCTAAATCTTTTTTATGGTTGCAAAGGAGTGCCATCATAAATTCTACGGTGCAGGATCACATGATATACAGAACAATACTAGTAGGTGTAATTCACAACACTTATGTGACCTATTAGATAATTCTTAACCTCCACCCTCACAATGTGAGACGCCTTTGATGATCTATGGTTGTCCGCTCCAGATTTGCCTCCCACTCTGTGGGTAGCCTACAACATATTCATGTTACCGCAAACATTACAAATAATGCTTTTCTAGATTTCATGATCTCTACTTTATGGATCAGTTCTACACATTAGAGTGCTTAGAATTTTATAGTCTCTCTTCTTCACCCATCTTTTTATGTATTTCACAATTATGTGTTATGATATTATTTATATTACTCATTTAGGGGCATGTTTACTAAACCGTCTTAACGTAGCAGCGGAGGTATTATCGCGCATTAAGTTACCTTATCGCACAATAATGGCGCATTATTGGGCGTAGAGGTACCTTAGCGCGTGATAACGCGCGCAGCGGCGCAAATGAACACTGAGGGTGGAGAAAGGCTCCCGGAGGGCGGAGGAAGGCTCCCCAGGGGTGAAGAGAGGGGGTCAATGGGCGGAGAGTGGGAGGGGAGAGGCTCCCCGCACACTAACGCTGTGAAATACGAGGCTCAAAACTAATGCCAGTGAAACCCTGGGGTTAGAGCTGATTTAAAGGGAAAAGAAACTATTTCCGTCAGCAATGTACAGCAAACTCTGGGAAACCTACAAAAAGTGATAAGTGTGATACATGTGCACGGAACAAAAGGGCAAATAAACATTGAAAATGAACAGAGGAAAATGAAAAAAAAAACATAACCAAGCTGGGCAATAGTGATATCAATGGAAAACAACATAAAACACTCCCAAGAAAGCTCCAAAAAAAAGATATGAATTCTGGAAGGTCTATGCTCCGTCCCCATACAAGGTGAATGAGCCCACAGTGAAAATGTGCTGAGCAGGGTTTCCCTCTCCATTGGACAAGTTTCCTATGGCATGCACATGTTCCGCAACAGCATGTCGGGCATGCCGGAATGGGCAACTGGACAGATGCTTGAAAAGGGGACACAGAGGGCTGCAGGCGGAACATGCTGTGGTGCAGCTGGGCCACAGTGCGGACTAGGGTGATGCCTAGCTGGCCCATAGGAATGCTGAAACAGTAGAGCAGCCAGACAGCAACTGATGAGGGCCCAACATGGGCACGAGTGTGCTTCCCACAGTGTCACAGGGGATAGTACCCAGCAGGTACCCCCAAGGGCACGGAACATTGGCAGGCAGTGCTAGGGGGAAGCATGGACAGCTATGCAGGCACCCCTACCCCAGAACCCACACCATAGGCAGCCGCCTACCCACACACTGGATGACCTGAGACTGTGCACCACCAGCAGAAGGGCATGTCAGCATGGTGGCAGAGGGGTACTGGTGGTGGAGGGGGCAGTGGCAGCTGCCCAGAGCAGACCGTGGCCTAGCCCTGTGTAGGTGGGTGCCATGCACTGCAACAGACAGGCTCTGTCTGACAAACAGTCATGGTATCTCCAGGGAATGCACTGTCTCTGTGGCAACACGGTGGTGCAGTGCACACAGCCAGCATGTGCAGGAACAGAAGGTCACAGGTTCAAGTCCCAGCTGTGGTTCCTGCCAACCCAGTCCCCATATTTTACCCACTACTAAAATGTGGCAATACAGACAGAACCTTTAGGGCAGATAACGTAAACATACCCAAAACACCTACATTTTACCCTACAGAGCACAGACACCATAAACATGTGCATTATCTAGAGCAGAGTCTCCCAAATGCAGTCCTGGAGGGCCAAACACCATTCAGGTTCCATGCTGCCTCTAAAAAATATGGCTGTGCTGCATCTCTATGCACCGCCTCCATGGTATGCAGATGTATCTCATACATATTCATTAGGGACAGCATGAAAACCCGAATAGTGTTTGGCCCACCGGGACCTGAGTTGGGAACCTCTGCCCTAGAGCAGCGGCCAACAGGGGCAGAAACACCCGCACCCACAGGCTCCATTATCCAAAGCCACCTGGAGAGGCAGGATTTTGGGCCCTGTGTGCATCTCCCAATATTAACACTCGCATACCTTAGCAATGCCACCCTAAACCTGGGAATACGGTACACATCTATCAAAAGGTTGCTCTGATTACTGGCAGATAGCAATTCCTAAGTTAAGCACAATTTGCTGATTGAGCTTCATCATAGCAACCTTTCTGATGTCTGTGGAGTGTGCTTCAGGTCTTGTGTCTGACAGTGTTTACCACCTTGGGGAGTGACCCCAACAGTATTGCGTACCATAGCCATGCCTGCACTGTGCCCAGGACTGGTCCGGTGGGCAGGGCTGCCAAACACCTCTAGAGTTGCACAATGCTGGCATAGGTGTGGGGAGTGTGTGTGTGTCTGTCTATCCAGTGTGTGGTGGCTGCCAACACCTTCCTCAGCCCACACTGCTAGCACTGTTGCCAGTATTGGCCTGCCAATGTGCATAATGAGGAGCAAGGTACTGTGGGTATAGCCTGGACAGGGTGGCCTGGCCTGGATGCGTCAGCACAGGGCATAGGGCAATATTGGGCTTGGACATTGTAGTGCCTGGCCACAACCTGCACCGACAGGGTGGCCAAAGCATGTCCTGCTGGGAGGTTACTCTCACCCTGACTGAGCAGTGACCATGTCATGGCTAGGCTCCCCCATAGTGCTATATTTTATTGTTTTTTAGGTAAAATATATAAGTTCTCCTCTCTGGGGCCTAATCACTGATTTATCTGCTTGGTGGGTGTGCTGACATCCCAGCTTTGGGTGCACACATTTTCTCCAGGATTATGCACTGTGGACTAGCTAGCAGACTGTCTGCAGTTATATGTGTATGGTGGGAACACCTTGCAGGGTGCAGTGGCTGGTGACTTGCTGTGCTAGCTGCTGGAGAACGTCAGATGGTGGTGGGGGGCAGCTGAGCATTTCCAGGCTGACTGTCTTTCTGCCATTGCCTTAGGGATGTGTACAGCTCTGCATTGGCTGCCCTGTTTGGTGTCTGTTCCCCAGCATGACTGGGGTTGATGGCCCCCCTCTACTGCCACTGTTGCAGGACCCTGGGCCACAGAGGGAGGGAGGGAGGTGGTACATAATCTGCCTATGGGTCCAAACACCCCCTGTCACTTACATCATGTTACCATGGCACCACCATGGAATATGCACTAGTCTGGGTGCATCATAGCCCATAAGGGCCAGACCTGATTGACAACGTCAGAGGGACACTAATGTATCCTAGCTAGGTGTGCGCATGCGCACACACTCTCTCTGGTGCTGGCCGCCCCACCTCATCCTCAGGGTGAGCACAATACCCACACAATGTGATGGTCTGTAGCTACTCTGTGCCACTAACACACACCGTTGGCACCCCCTACCAGGCTGAGGTGCTGTGGGGTGCATACCCCATCTTGTGACCATCTGTAGACTGCTGATTTGCATGTGCTGTGCAGCATGGGTACAGGTGGGTTGCCCCCCTATCCTGGTAACCACAGCAGAATGTTTATGTGGTGACATGCAGTCCTTCTGTAGCCAGCCAGGGGTTTGTTAGCAGCTGTAGCCCACTGGTTACTTCACTGCTTACAGAGCCAGAGGTCATGGGTTTGAACCCACAGTGGGGTTGTTTGATAGAGCTGTCCAAGGCATTGTCTATTTTTAATGTACATTAGTGCTGCCAGCAAAAACACCCTCAGGGTACTGTAAACTTAAGGCGCCCCATAAGGCACCTTATCGGGCGCCCTATAGAGCACCTTATAAAGTGCCTTATAAGGCGCCCTATAAATCGCCTTATAAGGTGTCCTATAGGGGACATTATGAGGTGCCTTGGCGGACAGTGCAGTTTATAATGTGCCCTATGGAGTGCCTTATAGGTTGCCTTATGCGGCACCTTAGGTTACGGCACGTGAGGGTGTGTTTGCTGGCAGCACTAATTAAAATAAAAATAGAATGCCTCAAAAAACAATAATTACACGTAAAAGCTAATGCCTCAGCCAGCCTTCTTCATCAGGCACACTGGGGGATGGAACTCATGACCCCTGTACCATCAGTCCATGTATTAACCATTGTGCTACACCTCTGATTCTGTGTTTGCATGTCTGCGCGCCTACTTAAGATTACCGCACGTTAACGTGCTTAGCAGCGTTTCGCCCAACAATATGCGCAGCGCACGTTATCGTGCGATAATCCCGTTTTGCTACGCTAAGACGGAGACGCCCACTTCTTTTATGGCAGCCTGCACACTATCGCCGGGCGCACGTTAAGACGGTTTAGTAAACATGCCCCTTAGTCTTTTTACCCCCTTTTTTATGATTTCACTTCATGTTTTATGATATTTATCATGACCATATTATTTGTATTGTCCTTTTATGCCTTCTTTTATGTTTAAAATATTTTTAACAACTTTGTATCTTATGGTTTTAATATATTTATTTTAATGACGTTTATATGTGTTTGTTTGTTCTTAGCTTTGATCCCTGAAGAAGGCTCTGCCGAAACACAGTCATGTCAAGTCTAGTGTTTTGGTATTCCTGTACTTCCTGACCCATGTGCTATCTTCAGTAAATATTTTGGTTCAGTTTACTCGCTTTCTTTTGTGGTCTCTGGACAGTGCGAATTTCTTTGTGCTTTTTGTGTTGGACATACATCTTCTTATACGCCCTTAGGCAAGGAGTCGGGGGAATCCCACTCCGACCGGATCCTGCCCTTGAGCATCTCTAGAAATGGGAAGATAGTAGTGGATTTCCACAACCCTTGCAGGAGTGGATGCACCTTTGGCTCCTGCTTCATGCCTGAAGCATCTGCCGAGCGCAAGATGGATGAGACTCTGGTAACCTTCCGGAACAGGTGAATACCGAGCGCAAGATGGATGAGACTCTGGTAACCTTCCGGAACCGGCCTCATCAGAATCCTCCAAAGGTGAGAGTGATTCTTTATCCACATCAGAGCCCAGAACAGAGACATCTGAATCCAAGTTGCAGTTAATGCCCATCTCCAGGGGATGCCCATCACTAGGAATGCTTAGCCATAGGCAATCACAAGGCTTCCATTCTCAGATCGCCCCTCACAAGATTGCGCTCGGGGGAACCCAGAAGCCGCAGTGTCTGAATTTCCATGTCAAATGACCAGGCCTGTTGTAAAAAGGAAAAGAATTCCATAAAGGACAATCCAGACTCCGGAAGCTCTCTTCTCGGAAGTTACCCTCCACAACAGGGGACATAGCCACTGCCCTACCCCTAGAAGACAGGGAGTGGCCAACAGCATGGTCGCCGGAACCTCTGGCCAGCTGATCATTCTTATCCACAATGCCATCTGCCACCTCCTACTCTGGGACAGGCAAGACCAGACCAACTGCATCTTCCTGCTAAGATGGGGGAAACCAACTCTGCAGGGATGATTCAGAAGCTGCCATGCAGGAAGAGCAGAGTCCAGAAGGTGTACCTCGCTTGCCACAGGAAAAATAACGATTCCTGGAAGAATACATAAAGAGTTAAGGTAAGTGAAATAGCAGCACACTCTAAAGCTGTGGTGGCCATAAGGCATGCATTAACAGTGCTTGTATAGTAACATGCGAAATGGGCGCTTGGGTAGGAATGCATGTTGGAGCCATGACCTCCAGGCACAAAATAGTAAAAAGCACTAGTAACGCGTGCAGAAAATGGTGGGAAACTCCCAAACTATGCCAACAGTTGCCAGCAGTCCACCCCAAATTGAGCCCCAGTTGATCAGAATTGGGAGCCCCCAACAAGGATAATGATGATGTCAAGCCTTGGTACTCACCCTCTGAGATCCCCAGGCAGAACGTCATGCTGCCTCAGCTCTACTCTCCTAAAACCATTTCTTTGCTTTATAGGCACTGCGTTTAAGGTGGCTGGCAGGCAGATTCCTCAGAGAGCTTTCTGGAATCTTCAGAAGAGAGCAGGGGGGAAAGAGGAGGAGGCGTTGAGGCTGTGTGAGTCTGCAACTCTTCAAAATCTTTCCAATCCTTCCATTTTCTGGCTGCTCAACAGACCCTTATCAGGGTAAGAACATGGAGCTAAACCAATTTTCCTTTCTACTATGGCTACTGAAAAGACCGCAGACTAGTGGAGTCTCCCACGTTGCACTCAAGTGAGAAAGTCGCCCTCAAGGTGATTATTCACAAGTGTTTAAATCAATCTTTTCCTCTCAATTCTTTAAATTTTCTTCAGAGAGGGGAAAATCCATCCACTGTCTGTTGGAGACAAAAAAATACTGAAGAGACCTCTGGTGGCTGAGGCAGATAGAGGCATGTGAGTGATGTCATTGAAACCTGGTCTTTTCATTGGTTCCTTGTCTCCACCAATCTGCTGGTAGGGGAACACACCCCACTTGTCTGGACTGTTCCAGCAGGATGATATGCACAGCCGACACATGGGCTTCTGCCGCCCTAGGCAGAAACCCCAGCCTTGTGATCTCCCCCAGTTGCTGTTGCCTCCCCCCCCCCCACACACACACACCAGCTGCCACCAATTCTGTCTCAGGAGGAGGAGGAGGAGGTGGGTAGCTGCAGTATTTCAAAAAGCAAGTGGCAAAAAGTAACCTCTCAATTGTTTCCACCTCCCCCCCAAACAGAATTGTGCTGCCTCCCCCCCAAAAGTGAATTGGCAGCAGCTGGGGGGGACAGCACAGCCAGTTATGTGTGCTGCTGCACATCCTAGGCAGCCACCTAGCTCGCCTAGTGGACTGGCATGCCCTGATGATATGAATTAAGTATTTAGGCTTTTGTTCAGCCATAGATTGTAGAGATCAGTGTGTCACACAAGTAAACATTATCAGGTGTGGCATAAGATAAGGCTGAGAACCACTGCTCTAACCCTGCTTTAGCCACATGGCTTAACCCATTGAGGGCACTAATCTTCTGTAACATGTTGATATTCAGATTTTACCAAAATAGATTAAAAACACAACTTGCAAGGGAAATGACTGGCATCTTGTATATTTGTGGAAACAATTTACAGTAGAAGCAAATGAAGGGAGAACAAAAGGAAAAAAAAGGTGGTGGGGGAGGGGTGAAAGCAAATAACGATTTAATCTCTCTCTGGTAGAGCTACAGCTGTGCCTGCAGCACAATGTGTGAAAAAAGAAAGTATGTCAACACCTACACATCGCAGAGAGACATGTAAAGCATGATGGATTTTTCTTTTCTCTGCATTTATTAGCTGGAAGCTGTTTTAATTATTATTGCAACTCTACTGCTTCAAATGTACAAAGGGAAACATGCTCTTTATCACACACATAACACTGCACAACAGTAAAAGAAGGTCAGACACAAACTAGAGGCAAAGGGGCCCTTTTACTAAAGTGTGTTAGCTTTGCATTAAATGTGCATTATGTGAAAAAAACCTAACGTACATCAAATGCAAATGCCTTTGTAGTATCCGTCAGGGGAAATGCCAGCATGCTGTTGACAGTTAATGCACAGATACGTATCCTAATGCACGGTATAGTTTTGACAGGCAAACTATGGGGTATGTCTACTAAACTGCGGTAATGTAGCAGCGGCTACGTTAAGGCGCATTATGTAACGTTAAGGCACCTTAATGTTACATAACATGCCTTAATGTTCCCGGCCGCGGTAAGTCCAGAAAAGGGTGGAGAGAGGGCGGAGAGAAGGGGTCAATGGGCAGGGAGTGGGCGGGGAGAGGCCCCTTTCACACTTACGCAGAGAAATTAAGGGTTGAATCCTAACGCAACTGAAAATCTGGCTTTAGCACACATTTGCAAGAGAGAGAAACTATTTCAGTGTCAGCAATGTACAGCATAGGCAGGGAGCCCAAGAAAGGTGATAGTAGTGTCCATTTGCAGCAACAGCATAGTGCCCAGGTATGAAAGGCCACTATGGTGACGGTGCGGATGGGGCATGGGGGCTGCAGGCGGGACATGCAGTGGGGGCTACTGGGGCACAGGGTAGACTAGGCAGTTGCCAAGGTGGCACATAGGAATGCAGAAAATGGAAACTAGCAAGACAGCAACTGACCAGGGTCAGACATGCCCATCAGTCTGTGGCCCACAGTGTCCCATCCAGGATACATTAGCCAGCAGGTATCCCAAGGGGCACATAACATTGACAGGCGGTGCCGGGGGAAGCGTGGACATCTATGTAGGCACCCCTACCCCAGAACCCACACCTTAGACAGCCACCTACCTGCCCTCCTGGATGGCCTGGGATGGCACACCACCGGCACCGACAGAATAAGGTCATGGTGGCATGGCAGAGGGGGTGGGTGATTGTGCTGGAGGGAGCAGTGGCACCCGCCTGCAGTGGACCTAGGCCATGCCCTGTACCAGTACGTGGTGTGTAGTGCAACAGAAGAGGTCTGGCCGAAGAACATAAGGGTAGCCCCAGGGACAACTATGCTGCTGTGGCAACAGTGTGGTGCAGTACACCCAGCTAGCATGTCCAAGAGCAGAGGGTCAGAGGTTCAGGTCCCTTCTGTGGATCCTGCAGAGCATCTCCCCATAGTTTTAGCCCACAATGCAGCCACAACAACAACATGGGCAAACCCCAACACAGTGGTGCACAGTGGTACGGACACCCACACACAAGGGCTCCACTATCCACAGCTTCATGGAGTGTCAGGCTGTTAGCCCCAGCACAGAGCTGCAGTTATCACCAGAGCACTACTACTACCCCCTGCACAGATTAGCAATGTCAGCACTGTGATCAGGACCAGTGCAGCGGGTAGGGTTGTCAACCACCTCCATCTCTGCACAATGCTGAGATAGGTGTGGGAGTGTGCGTATGTCTCTCCATTGTTTTGTGTCTGTCAACACCTCACTGAGCCCACATTGCTCACACTGCTTCCAGCGTTAGCCTGCAAATGTGCATAATGAGAGCAAGGTATTGTGGGTATGGCCCAGACAGGGCGGATTGGCCAGGATGCATCTGCACAGGGTGGAGGGCAATGGCTGAGACACTGTAGTGCTCGACCGCCACCTGCATGGACAGGGTGGCCACAGCATGTCACGCTGGGGGGGGGGGGCACTCTCACTCTGACCGAGCAGTGACCATGGCATGTCTATGTTCCCCCATAGTGCCACATATTATTTGTTTTCAGTGCTACCTGTGTGTTCCCAGTTCTGTGGCCCAATCACAGGGCTACCTGCTTGGTGTCTGTGCTGTGCATAGGGTTCCCCTGTGAGCATGCACTATGGACTGGTTAGTGGGCTGTCTGCAGTTCACCTGTGTATGGTGGGAACACCTTGTAGGATGCTGCAGGTGCAGTCTGACTGTGCTGTCTGTTGATGAATGGCAGACAGTGACATGGGGCAGTTGAGCCTTTCCCTGCCTACCCCAAGCATCACTGTTGGTCTGCAATGGTCACAGGTATGGCACTGGCCCAGAAGCCCTGGAGGGCTGTCATCCGCCAGCAGGACTGTGGTTGCTGGTACTGCAGCCATTCTGTAGGGTGCAGGCACCTATCCCACCATACCCTAATCTACAAAAGGGGTGATTGAAGCCCCTTGGGGTATATAGCACATACCACTTAGACCCATAGTGGCAGTGCTGCATTGCCCTCATGCGAGTCTAGACACCCCACTGCCCTGATAACAGGTACCCATGGCATCCAGACTGTAACACCTGGTACACACTAATCTAGGTGGTGTCTGGTCCCACAGGGCCACATGTGACTGCAGAACACAGATGGAACAGATGTACCTTCAGTTGCACCGCTGGGAACACTTGTCACACACTGGCAGTGCTATGGATGTGCAGCAGGACCTATTTCTAGCACCACATGTACTGTGGACCTAGTGCTGGGCGCCCATCCTATCCCTCAGGGTGAACACGGAGCCTGCACAATGGCATGTCTGTAGCTACTCTGTGCCAGTATCACACACTGTCAGTCTGTCTAACCACGCTGCAGTACCAGAGAGGTGCAGACCCCATTTGGTGGTCAGCTGTAGGCTGCTGTTCTGCATGTGCAATGCATCATGGGTGCTGGTGAGGGTTACCCTATCTTGGCACACAGAGCAGGCGGTTTGTGCAGTGACCTGCAGTCCTTCTGTACCCAGCCATTGCTATGCAACACGCCATAGAGGTATAGCCTACTGGTTAGTACACTGACATTCTAGGTGGAGGTCATGGGTTCATTCCTCATTGTTCCCTCCTGTCCAAGGCAGATATTTTGCTTGCCTGTGACAGTCATATCTTTGCAGATCCATGCTGCCAGCCCATAGTACCCTCACCACAGTTGCCAGCAATACTTATAAGGCATTATAAGACTCCTAATTAGGCACATTACAAGGCACCTTATTGGGCACAGTACAAGGCGCATTATAAGGCATGTTACAAGGCACCTTATTGGGCACAATACAAGGCACGTGCATTGTACTGTGCCCAATAAGGTGCCTTGTAACGTGCCTTATAATGCGCGTTACCTGACACGCTTGCCATACTGATGTCCCACCCATGCCTTTATATGGGCATCTGTACCTTTACCACGGAACCTAACGCGAATGACATTACCGCAGTTTAGTAAACATACCCCTATGTGCTTATTTCACACCCTTCCCCTCTCCAGCTCCCAGTCACCCCAGGGACAATCTTTGATTTATAGGCTCTTGATGAGGAAAGGAGGGAAATTTTCCACTTTCAGGCTTTATTTTTATTTATTTATTTAGACGGATTTAGTATACTGCTTTATCATTAAATCAAAGCGGTTTAACACATCAAACAATTGAGATAATTGTGTGGTCAGTAGCATGCAGTGGGAGATCAAGAAGAGTGATGTGGGGTGCAGAGTGCTAGATTTTATCAGTGAGCTATATACAAAGTGAGCAATATACATATATACAAGATTAGAGCCATGTGTAAAGGTGATCTAAGATCCGGGCCTGTATAGCATTGTATTTACTGTACATAGGAGTCAGTTCAGGTGATTTCCTTGTAGTATTATATAAATAGAGTTGTTTTAAGTAGCTTTCTGAAGTCCTTTAGGTGTTTGGCTGATCTTAGGTGGTTGGGGAGAGAGTTCCATAGTGCGGGCACTGCCAGAGAAAGTGCCCTTCTTGATGTGGCCTGATTTGTTTTGGCGAATTCCTTTGGTGTGCTGATGGTGTCCGAGGTTCCTTTTCTTCTTGGTCTTGTGCTGTGGTCGGTTTTAATGATTGGTTGTAGGCTGTTAGCTGAGAGATTGTGTATTATTTTGAAAATGTTTATAAGTACTTTGAAGCGGATCCGAGAGCTGATTGGGAGCCAGTGCAGGTGGTACACTATGGGAGTAATGTGGTTGTGCCCTGTGCAGTCTGTTATGATGCATGCGGCGGTGTTCTGTGCTAGCTGTAGAGGTCTTAGAGTCTGTTTTGGTAGCCCCTGGTAGATGGGGTTACAGTAGTCTAGTGTGGGAATGATAAGGGCTTGACAGACTGTTCGAAAATGCTCCTGAGAGAGGATGGGTTTGAGCCTTCTGATAGTTCTCATTTTGATGTAGGCGCTCTTTGTGGTTTTGGCAATGTGGGATTGAAGGCTAAGGTCCTTGTCGAGCGTTACCCCCAGGTATTTTACTTCTTGTCTTACTGGTATTGTGATGTGATTCAGTTTGATGGTAGTTGAGGGTGAAAAAGTGGGGTTCCTTGTGATGAATAGAGCTTCAGTTTTGTTGTAGTTTATTGAAAGATTGTTTTCCTGAAGCCAAGTTGCCATTTGTTGGAAGCAGTTGGCTATGTTGGAGTAGTCTGGGTTGTCTAATTTGATTGGTGTGAATATCATTATGTCTTCTGCATATATGGTGTATTGAATCTTGTGCGCCTTGATGATGGCGCAGATGGGTTGTATGTATAGATTGACAAGCAGGGCGGAGAGTGCTGAGCCTTGTGGGATGCCCTGTTGGCTTTCAGAGGTTGAGAGGTGTCTACGCCACATTTGACTTGTAGCTGTCTGTTGCTGAGGTATGATGTGAACCAGCTCAAGGTGGTGCTGTGTAGTCCTGCCTCTTGTAGTCTGGTTAGTAAGGTTGTGTGACAAACAGTGTCAAATGCTGATGAGATGTCTAAGAAAATCATGAGGACACCCATTCTGGTGTTGTCGATCGTCTGTATCAGCTTGTCGAATAGTTGTATTAGTAGAGTTTCGACTCCATGGTTTGGTCGGAAGCCATGTTGATTGGGGTCCGGGGGAGTGTGGATGTCAATGTGTTGTTGAAGTTGATGTTGAACCACTTTCTCAATGATCTTGGATAGGAAGGGAAGGCTTTAGATGGGTCTGTATGTGGCGGGGGTCGGCTTAACTGTTTTTATCCACAACACTATAATATGGTCTATTCTTCTGGAGTAAGATAACAGTTGAGCTATATGTATACAATATTACTCCACTATCAACTACAGAACTCTATTTCCTATTTGTTCCCATTAATTATCTGTGAAGCACTAATAGAAGCAACAGGTCTCAGACTTTAAAGAGCTGCGGTCTTCATTTGTTATCGACCCTTTGCTCTATTTTGCATCAATGACCTGTATTTTGCTTCACACTATGTTGGTAACTTTTGACTTATCAATTGGTATTTAACTTGTGTTGTTTACACAAAGAGACAATAAGTATTTTTTGAAATGCGAACCATTGCTTGCGAAAAGAGAAAATGAGTGCTTATCTTTAAATGTGCCCAACGCCAACTTCAGCGCTATTGCGTTTCACATCCACGCTGTTTCCTCAGGGGCCGGACTCATTCATACTTCTGCATTGCATAATCTTCCATATTTTTTTAATAATCTTCCCGCTATGGTTTTCTGACAATTTTCATGATCGTGATCTTCACTGCCGGTTTCTTCCAACCCTGTAACTGTTCAGTTAGGACAACACCGCGCTGTTTTTATCAGCAAGTTCTTAGGAACAGGTCTGGCGCTACTGTTAGGCAAACTAGGTAGGCGTCTAGAGTGCCAGGCTCCAGGTCTACCCATTGCCAGGGACGGTTCTTCCATTAGGCCACCTGAGACGATGGCCTCAGGCAGCACTCTGATGGGGACGGCACTCCGATGCTGGCAGCACTCTGGCTCTGTTTTCATTTTAGATTTTTCAGCCTCTGACCTGCCTCTGATTTCCCATGCAGGAAGGCAGAGGCAAGGCAGAGGCTGCAAAATCTAAAATTAAAACAGAGCCGGAGTGCAGTGGCCAGACAAATCAGCCTGATTGCTTGCAGGAATTGTAACCCTGCAAGCAATCAGGCTGATTCGTGCGGCAGCGGCAACAGCACTCCGGCTGTTTTAACTTTAAATTTTGCTGCCTCTGCCTTCCCGCCACTTTCTTTTTCCTTGCTGCAAGCATTCTTGAGAAGAAAAAAAGCGGTGGGAAGGCAGAGGCAGGCCAGAGGTGGCAAAATCTAAAATAAAAACAACCAGAGTGCCCCGCTGCTGCCAGATGAGAGGTGCAGGTGGAGGGATTAGGGACAGGAGGAGGACAAATGAGAGACAAAGGGGAGAGACAGGGGGGCAAATGCTGGACAAAGGGGGAGACAGGGCAACATACTGGATAAAGGGGAAAGCCAGGGGACAAATGCTGGACAAAGGGGGGAGAATGGGGTACATACTGGACAAAGGGTGAGAAAGGGGGATAAGTGCTAGACAAAGTAGAGAGACAGAGGGGCAAGTGCTGGACAAAGGGGGGAGACAGGGGGCCAAGTGTTGGACAAAGGGGGGGGAGACAGGGGGCAAGTGCTAGACAAAGGGGAGAGACAAGGGGGCAAATGCTGGACAAATGGGAGAGACGGGGGGGGGGTTAGGGTTATAATGGGCTGATGGGGGGACTAGCACTGAAAATGGACAGATCAGGTGTGGGTAGGACTGGTAATGGGTTGATTAGGGAAGGCTAGGACTGGGCTGATCCAGGGGGGGGGGGGGGGGCGGGGAAAGGTAATGGGCTGATTAGGGAGGCTAGCACTGGAAATGGGCCGATCGGGGTGTTGCCCTTTTCTGAGTACACTCCATGTTGTGTGAGTTTTGGAAGTTAGTGCTGTTATGGAATAGTAGATTTGCTCTATGGATCCTGTACTCTGGGTTCTTGGAGAGGTCAACTGTAGGGTGTTGCTTGGGAGGAGGGACTGGAATATGTAGTGCTTTTGAGATTTGCAGTTTTGCATTCTTTATGCTGCCAGACGAAATTTAAAATATTTTGTCAGTTCAGATTCAAAGAAATTTCAAATTTTCAGAGAACATCTCAGTTTAATAGCCTGATAGATTCACCGCTGCTGAGTTCTGGACTTTTCCAGCTCTAACACAATCCAATCCAGCATTTGACTTCATGGCTACCAGGATTAGTTTCTCATTTTATATCTTCCCTCCTCATCAACAATCTGGTCATAGCAAAATAAATCTGATGTGCAGATACTTATAATGGTTTGATTATGGTGGAGGAGGCTGTGTAAGTGACTTTTCATTAATCAAATTTCATGTTTTATTATTATATTTGTTTTATTGTAACATCTGTTTTACTAAATTGCATGTGTATGTTTAGAAGCCGCCTAGGATTTTAGATGGGTGCCATATACATTTTAAAATAATATATACTAAATTTATGCAAATGATGCTGCAGTGAGTCTTTGCACATGGCCCTGCATCACCCTCGTGCCATCTCTGGGGGAAAGTAGACAGGAGGGTGCACTGGGAGACAGAGAAAAGCAGAAACCTCAGATTGGGACCTACATGATCAGAGAATAAAATGGTCAGACCACAAAGGTAGAAGAGAATTTTATTTTCAGTTTAATGACCAGACTTGGTGTTATCTTTATATTTTATACAGTACATGGAAATGCATCTCTTTCTATTTCTCTGGAATTGCACTGTTTGCAGAATCTGGCTTCTTGAGGTTGTAGTTTAATTTTTATCTACATATATTTATTTTTAGGTTATGGTCACTTATTCTGTGCTTGGTGAGGGTCTGTGTTTTGAGTGTGTGACCAAGACCAGGTGTTCTATTAATATGGAATTTGTATGTAGGGATCTGAATTGTTCAGCTGTCCAAATAGGTGTTTGGATGTTCCAGGGCCCACTGTAGTATTTACAGTGATGCTTTTCTTGGATGGCCTCCTTATGTGAGTTTTGGAAGTTGGTGCTGGTATGGTATGACATGTTATGGTATGGTAGATTTGCTCTATGGATACTCAGTGACTTTGTTGTAGGGTTTTGCATTAGTTCACAATATGCCTGGTACTGGATAATGTTTGTTTTAAGATATTGAGTTCTGTGGGTGAATATCCTGGTTTCTGCTCTCTCTTCCGGTCCCCTAGGATGCATATTTCTAGAGGAAGGGGGAGGGATAAGGAAAGGAAGATGTGAAATGCTGGACATGGAGTGAGGGGAGAAACAGTGAGAAGATGCTGGATCCAGGGGAAGAGAAAAGGAAGGTTATATTGGACACAGGGCAGGAATAGGGAGAGAGGAAGAATGGTGGGCGCAGTGGGGCGAAAAAAAGGGGATGAGGTGCTAGATCAGTGGTTCTCAACCTGTGGGTGGCAACCCCCATGGGGTCACCACAGGATTTAGCAGGGGTTGCCTCACTCCGCCAAGTTAAAAAAAAATTTAAAAAAGCACCCAAGTTGCTGCAGAGTCCACTTCTCAGCAGCGGCTAACTCACCAACTCCCTTCTAATGCAGCCGCGGCTCCCTGCCTCTTAGGGAACCGCGGCTGTGCCTGCAAAACCGTTGCGGAGCCCTTCCTGCCTCTCGATGGGCTCCGTGCAACATTGTCCCGCCTCCAAAGGAAGTTGTTTACCACTTCCTCTGGAGGCGCAACAATGCTGCACGGAGCCTGTTTTAGAGACAGAAAGGCTCCGCAACAGTTTCACAGGCACAGCCGTGGTTCCCTAAGAGACAGGGAGCCGCGGCTGCAGAAGGAGGCAGACATGGGGAAGGGGGGGGGGGCTGACATGGAGGGAGGGAAGGAGGGAGGGGGCTGACATCGACAGAGGGGCGCTGATATTGACAAAGGGGGGCTGACATTGACAGAGGGGGGGGCTGACGTGGAGGGAGGGGAGAGACGGGGACATACTGGACAGACGGGATAAATGCTGGACAGAGGGGAGAGACAGCGCGGGTTAGGATTATAATGGGCTGATGGGGGAGCTAGCACTGGTAATGGGCAGATGGTGGGGCTAGGACTGGTAATGGGTTGATTAGGGAAGGCTAGGACTGAGAATGGACTGATCAAGGGGGAGGGTTGGAACTGGTAATGGGCTGATAGGGGGGTAGGACTGGTAATGGACTGATGGGGGGCTAGCATTGGAAATGAGCTGATCGGTGAGGCTAGGACTGGTAATGGGCTGATGGGGGGGGGTAGGACTGGTAATTGGCTGATTAGGGGAGCCTAGCACTGGTAATGGGGTTGAGGGGGGACTAGCACTGGAAATGAGCTGATTAGGGGAGGCTAGGACTGGTAATGGGCTGATGGGGTTGGGTAGGACTGGTATTGTGCTGATTAGGGGAGGCTAGCACTGGTAATGGGGTTGAGGGGGGACTAGCAGTGGAAGTGAGCTGATTGAGGGGCTTCGACTGGGAATGGGCTGATTGTGGGGAGGGGAGGATAGAGCTGCTGTCCCTGGAAGAAAACTTGGGGCTAAGGCTACAAATGGGCTGATACAAGGGGATGGGAGAATTGAACTGGAAGGGAGTGGATCTGAGAGGGGCTGCCATGGTATTTGTACTAGAAGGGACTGGTCAGTGGGGAAGGAGGGGGACTGGAAGAGAATGGACACCAGTGGCAGTCATGGGAATGCAAGTTGACATTGGAAGGTACTGGGAGTGAGGACTGGAAAGGGGCTGATACTGGGGAGAGTTACTGGGACTGGAAATAGGCTGATGGAAAGAAGTGAAGAAAACAAAAGAGATAAGAAATGGCAGATGGACCATAGACCACAGAAAGAGAGCTAAGAGAAGACGGGAAAGCAGAAGCCTCAGATCGGGACCAGCATGATCAGAGAATAAATTGGTCAGACAACAAAGGTAGAAAAAATAATTTTATTTCATATTAGTGATTTGACTACAAAATCATAATAATTTTGAAATCAAATACTGTTACTTGTTTATTGGGATTAATTATTGTGGTTTAAATAAGTTAATTTTTATAAATAAAAACATAATGCAAAGGCCTATTATATATCTATAATTCAACAAATGATTACAGTGACAATGCGTTAGCGGTAAAGGAAGAGAGACGCATTTGATTTTATCATTGGGGGTCATCACAAATTGACCAATGGTAAAAGGGGTCACGGTACAAAAAAGGTTGAAAACCACTGTGCTAGATGGAGAAGAGCGAAGGGAGAGACACTAGATTGGGGAGGAGAAAAAGGGGAGATATGCTGCAAGCTCTGGGATGAAGAGAGAAAGGGAGAATTAGTTAAAGATTGGGGAATAAGAGGCTGGGGAAGGAGAGAGAGATGGGGAAGGAGAAGGCTGTGTTAAGGGTTGAAAAGTGATAGATGCAGTACCAAGAGGGGATTGAGGTAAGAAGAAGGAGTAAAATCTGAGTTGATAGAGAGAGAAAAATACATGGCTCAAAGGAAAAGATCAATGCCAGAGATGTAAGGAAGTGAAAAGGTCAGGAGGGGAGAGAAGTAGCAGATGGGCTGGAGACCTCCAGAAAACAAAACCAAAAGATGGATATGAACATGATTAGAGAATAAAATGGCCAGTCAACAAAGTTAGAAAAATGAATTTTATTTTTAATTTAGTGACAGGAATATGTCAGTCTTTGGAATTTACATGTCATGTCTTTATATTTTGCACAGTACAGGGGCATGTGCATCTCTTTCTAGTTCCTTGGTACTTTACTTCATGCAGGGATGTAGCCAAGGTTGGGCCTGAGTGGGAAAATAAAGGGAAGATGCTGGATCATGGGAAGGAGAGGAAAGAGAAAGGGGAGATGCTGGATCTTACAGTGGCGTGGAGTAGGGGTGGAGAGGGACGAGAACAGGGAGATTGGGAGGCACAAATACAGACATTGGCTCCAGGTGCTGGAGGTATGCGATAGGGGACAAGAGGTCGGTGTACACAGACCAGGAGGATCTCGGAGTGATAGGGTCCGAGGAGGCAAAGGTGACAAAACAGTGTGATCAGGTGGTAGCCAAAGCCAGAAGGATGCTGCATTGCATACAGAAAGGAATTACCAGCAGAAAGGAGGAGGTATCAGTGCTCCTGTACAAGTCGCTGGTGAAGCCTCACTTGGAGTTTTGTGTTCAGTTTTGGAGACCATATCTCACAAAGGATATAAAAAGATTTGAAATGGTTCAGAGGAAGGCAACCAAAATGATTTGGAGCCTGCACTAGAAGATGTATGAGAAGAGTCTTGAAGACCTAAATATGTACATTCTGGAGGAGAGGAGGGACAGGGGAGATATGATACAGATGTTTAAATACTTAAAGGGTATTAATGAACAAACAAGCCTCTTCCAAAGAAGGGGAAGCTGCAAAACTAGAGGGCATAACATGAAGCTGCAAGGGGGTAAACTGAAAAGCAACGTCAGGAAATACTTTTTCACTGAAAGGGTGGTGGATGCTTCTAATGCCCTCCCCCGATGGAGATGGTAGAGGCAAAAACTGATGGAATTCAAAATGGCATGGAACAGACACAGTGTATCCCTTTATAGCAAAAGGAAGAAATCGAAACAAACAATTTATACTTTGACAAAGGGGGGGGGGGGGGGAGATGACCTGCATGGAGCGGCAGGTAAAACCCTACAACTCTAAAAAAGACATAGAAGGGGTGATCTGCACGGAGCAATGAGTACAACCACTCTAGCTGCCTTACTGGGCAGGCTAGAAGGACTATACTTGTCTTTATCTGCCGTCATACACTATGGGGTCTATTCTGTACTGCAAATAGCAGGAATGGATGTCCTGTTGGGAGGTCCAACCCCACTACTCGCCCCCCTTCTGTCCCTGGCAAAAGTATCCCCGTACGAACAAGGAGTTTGTACGGGGAGGCTTAGACCAGGGCGGGAGGGAGCGCTGTGGAGGCAGAGTGAGGGCGGGCAGTGGGCGATCCAAGACCTCGGATCTACACGGGGGATGGCAGGCCTGGGCAGCGGCAGAGAGGTGAGGGGATGCAAGGGGTTCACTGCAACCTGACCCTGGCCATGGAAGGCCAGATCGGAGGTCGGGCTGCAGGGAAAGAAAATTGTGGTAAGCGGCTGGGGATCACGGTTCCTGAATGGAGCCACAGTGCCATGGCAACAGGACGCCATGGCACCGCAGCTCCATTCAGGAGCTTGACTGAGTTAGCCGGGCAGCGGTCTGTATGTGCAGGCTGATCTGAATCGGGTCCCAGCCTGCATATGTACAGGTCTAGACCCCATTCTAATCCTGCAGAGCACGTCTAGTTCCCGCAGGATCAGAATCTGGTCTGCCTCTGTGTGTCCCGATTCCGATCAGACGCACAGGGGCCTGCACACACTCAATGGAATGTGCCTCCACTTTACTATGTTAGGTACTCCTCTGATATTTGTCCAAATGGCTAGTGCAAGCATTCAAGAGCATTCAGAGCTGGACTTCCAATATCTGAGATGTGGGGATGGAATGCTATTTGGAGAAGGTGTTAAGGGCAGTGCAGAGGTGAAAAGCTGAAGTCTCAAGACCTACCATCTGAATTAATAAACCCAAGTGATCACAAAAGAAAGATACCAGCACTTGTTTAAAAAAGATACCCAAGGCCTTTTTTTAAATCTAAAATTAATAAAACAAAACAAAAATAAATCATTCAGCTATATTGTTATAGCCAAACCTTTAAAAATCTCTGAGAAAAGGTTACATTCCCTCTGCATAGGTAGTGGGGCAGCAGTTTTCACACATATACACTTGAATACAGTGATCTCCTCTTTCCCGTGCATATTTTAAAGTGTACCCACCAGGTTTGCAAGGACTGCACTGTGCCTCAGCCTACCTCCCAGACATAGCTACAGACACTGGAACCTGCAGGGACCATAACTTTAACTACCCTGCTCCAGCCTGAGGGCCACCAGGCAGGGATGTAGACATGGGGAGGGGAATCTGCAGGAGCACACGCCTCTCCTCTTTTGGCTCAGACCCCTCCAGTTAGGTGATAGGATTTGTTGGGGAATGGGACTAAGTTCATGGGACTAAGTTCAAAACTGCAAATCTCAAAAGCACTACATATTCCAGTCCCTCCTCCCAAGTAACACCCTACAGTTGACCTCTCCAAGAACCCAGAGTACAGGATCCATAGAGCAAATCTACTATTCCATAACAGCACTAACTTCCAAAACTCACACAACATGGAGTGTACTCAGAAAAGGGCAACACCCCGATCGGCCCATTTCCAGTGCTAGCCTCCCTAATCAGCCCATTACCAGTCCCAGCCCCCCCCCCCCGGATCAGCCCAGTCCTAGCCTTCCCTAATCAACCCATTACCAGTCCTACCCACCCCTGATCTGTCCATTTTCAGTGCTAGTCCCTCCATTATAACCCTAACCCCCCCCCCCCCGTCTCTCTCATTTGTCCAGCATTTGCCCCCTTGTCTCTCCCCTTTGTCTAGCACTTGCCCCCTGTCTCCCCCCCCCTTTGTCCAACACTTGGCCCCGTCTCCCCCCTTTGTCCAGCACTTGGCCCCGTCTCCCCCCTTTGTCCAGCACTTGGCCCCGTCTCCCCCCTTTGTCCAGCACTTGCCCCTCTGTCTCTCTACTTTGTCTAGCACTTATCCCCCTTTCTCACCCTTTGTCCAGTATGTCCCCCATTCTCCCCCCTTTGTCCAGCATTTGTCTGTGTGCAAGGAATGAGTGCATGCAATGTGTGGGTAAGGTATTCATTTATTTATTTAGACAGATTTGTATACCACCTTATCCTTCAATCAAAGTGGTGAGTATGTGAGACAGTGTTTTTCCCTTTTGATTACATGTAGCCTAGAAAACAATAAGTTAAAGCTTTAGACAGACACTTTATGCAACTTTTGGAAGTTCAGTTTTAGACTATGAAAATTCAATTTGACAATTTTATTTCCAGTAAGGCTGGCTTAAGGGATGATTACATCTAAAATCTTTGAAATGCCGCCCATGATGCATGAAAGCTGTTCTACTGGAGCTATACTCAGGTTGTTTACATGTAGCATTTCTATGACACTTAAAACCGAGGACTCAATGCAGCAAACTGCTGTTCTAGCATAGTGTTTTGCTAGAGATTTTCCCATGCTAGTCCTGTTCCCTAATGCAGAAATTAAACTAGGCCTGCTAATCACATGCAACGGCTATGCACATCTATGGCATTAGCTGTTGCCGCCGGACTTTAACCCCGGATATTCAATGTGTCACCCTCACGGTGGCCAGCCCAACGCCTAGGGCGCTGAGACTTGGTCTGCCTGTGGTGTTCCTGCCTCAGAGAGCTGGGGCTTGCTTTAACTTTGCAAGACCTTCTGGGAATGTAAGTCCCTTTACCCTTTGAGCACAGATGAGTTGCAGTCGAGTGGTTTCAGGCAATGACAAGAATTTATTTTCCCCTTCCCAGCGGATTAAATGCAAGTGAATAACTCAGGACAAAACATGCCATACAATTGGCTTGAGGAAATTATACATGAACTCAGGTAAGTTAGCCTTGTCAGCTTCAGGCTTTAAACGTGCAGTGCATGATACAAAACAAATCACAACAGCTTCAATTAGCAAAGAAAATGTTCCCTTTTCTTCTGCTGCTTTTACCGTCTCTCACAGACACTGTTCAGCATAGGGAATTCACATGGTCAGCCAAAGATAATGTACAGTCCATCCGATCATCCACTATTTCATTATGGTCAGAGTCTATCTGCATTTCCTCAGCATCAGGAATAGCAGGGTGTGTCAATAAGCTGCTATCCTGCTCTTTGAAACAAACGGTTTCTCTGACCTCACGTGGTTTCTCTCTGTAACACTCTCTTGAGCAGGGTTGTAAACTACCATATATGCTGTAGTTTTTGTCCAAGGAGTTTGCTACTTTCTGGTAACTATAGGGAACTGCTTTGTAGCTAGGTTCAAACTTATATGAATTATTAAGCCTACCTTTTGGCTTTGAAAAGGAAGGAACTCTCCACTCTGCAGGGTTAGACTGGTTCTCAAACACGGCTTGTGTTTGCTTGCCTTTCAGCCTATTAACTTTCCCCTCAGACGTACCGGTATTCTCCCACCAGCCTGTCTCTCTCTTAGGAACGTGTGAACTTTGCCAAGCCTGCCTCTTAGGAAGATTCTTCTCTCTCCTGCCTTTGCCAGACAACCCCTGTCCTGGGTTGCCTCCTTCTGACCTCAGGAATATGGTTCCCTTGGTTCTCACTCCTCCTTGACTCCTTCTAGTCAGCGTGCTCCTTTGCTGGCTTCCTTTCTGGCTCTGACTCCAGTTCCTCCTCTGGCTCTCGTTCTCGTTCTGCTTCCAGTTCCCCCTCTGGCTCTGCTTGGTCCAAGCTAATGACCACTTTTTATCATTGTAACTCTCAGGGCTTAGCTGTACCCTGCTCTGAAACAGGGGAACCTCATTACCTCCTGAGCTAGGGAATACGTCACTGCAGGGGCATGTCTCTCCAGTTCGTGACTCTCTTTGTTTACTTCTTCTTTGCAAACACTGAGCCATGTGCTCAGACTGCTTGTCAGTTTCTGAAAGCAAATCCTCATCTTGCCCTACCTCCATAAGCTCTGAAGGGTCTTCTTCATGACAAATGCCATGGTCATATGTGGCCCCGGCATTGAATATGAAGGGTCACCGCACAGCCAAAGACACCACAGAAGCTAACAGGGCAGCAGCAATAATTGAGCGCTGCCCAGTTAGCTCCCACTTGTAAAGATAGGCACAGCAAAAGCTGGCCTGTCTTTACCCACAGGTTACTAACTGAACAACGGTGCAATATTGCTGCTCATGACACGCCCTGATGCTAAGCAGTTAGCATCGGGGCGTGTAAAAGAGTTGATCAGGGATATTCAGTGGCACTAACAGTGTTAATATCACCAAATATCCCTCCAAGTGGCATTTACATGGTTTACAGGTCTGTAAACTGTGCAAATACCTTTGAATATCAGGCCCTATATTTTTAATTACGTCCAATGTTAAAAAACAAAACAGTGTTAAACTTAGCACTGTGTTTTACTTTTCCCTTAATGCTGGATCTCCATACCAGCTTTGGGCATGCATAAAGATGCAGCAGGGAGCAAAAGGATCTGAGGTGACGGCTGACACTTCATCTCGGATGACCATTGCAAGGTAGGACCCCCCTCCACCCCGATCACACATTCCCCTCCCAAACCCCACCCATCAATCCACCACCAAAATATCATTTGTGGCCTCTACTCCTCACCTCCCCTACCTGAACCTTCAAAGAAGACTCTCTGGTCCTAAAACCTGAACCTCCAAAGAAGGCTCCCCACTGTGAATTTTCAAAGAAAGCTCCTTGGTGGTCCCTCCCCCTCTCAAGCTCCAAAGAAAGCTCCACTACCCCTCATCCCTCTAAACTTCCAAAAATAATAAAAGCTACCTAGTGGCTCTTACCCCCCCTCCCGGTACCTTAATTGTTGGGGGAAGGAACAATGCCCACATGCTACTGCCCCTTAGCTGCCATCTACATATGGTAGATTGACTCAGCCCAGCGTATCTCAGGATGCATTGTACAGGATCAGACACTGTCATTTTCTAAGATGGCGATACAGGGAGTTTTATTTGAAGGTTTGGGGGATGGGAGCCACCGGGGAGCCTTCTTTGGAGGGGGGGGGGGTGAGAGGTAGGGGTCACAAGGCCACCAATGATATTTAGGTGGTGTCAGGGATGGATGGGGTGAGAATGCATGATTTGGAGGGGGGGCAGCAATCTGACTTGGTAATCAGAAGTGAAGTATCAAACTTCATCTCAGATTATTTTTTCCCCCTCAATGAATTATATGCGCATAAGCGCCAGACTGCTAATGCAGACCCTGTATACAGCTGTCTGACTTGCTCTCCATGTTTATCACAGGTTTTTGTACACAGCTCATTTTCTAGAGCTTCAGTGCGGGGCTCTAGTTTAGGATTTCTGCGTGGAACCCTGTATGTAATCAGTGCTGAAAACTATATTAACAACTCCACTTGAAAATCACGAACAGTGCCACCAATGGAAACAGGTGTGCCAAGACAGTGGTAGGTCCAAATAACTTTATTAACAATCCCAACGCGTTCGGCTGAAAGTCTTCTTCAGGGGGGAAAAAAATCCTTAAATAAAATCAAAGGAAAAGACACAAGGTCACAAGTAAAGCAATAAATCAATAAAAACTTAAAATTTAAAATAACAAAAAAATGCAAACTATAATAAAACTATAGAACAATAAATAACTTCAAACAGTACTGTACTAAAATATAGTATAAAAAAGAAATATAGACATACTAAACGTGAAAAAAGGTTAAAAGGTTATGAAAGACAAACTGCTAACATATCATATGTATCTCACCAGAGTACAAACAGAAGGGACGAGGAGGACCTCATGTGAGATTAATAGATAATACATAACTGTGCAATCAAAATACATAGTGGAAAATCTGCATGGAATGCACATATGGTCAAATGGAAGCCAATACGTAATGGTGAAGTAGCTTATGAACCCTCATGAGTAATCAACCGTGTTAAAGCAAGAGAGGAAAACATATGTGTATTATGCACTAGGGTGTTCATGTCAAAAAATTATTAAACGGAAGAACCCAAGTGCGAGTATCATGTATTGAAATCTTACTCAGCAGGTGCAAGCTTCATATAAGCAAGAAGCCCAGATTAGAGACGAATAATCTCCAAAGGTAAAAGTCTAACATAAGACAGGAATCACCATATTAGTCGCTCAACTCTCAAGGGTATCAGGAGAACATCTTAAAACATTCAAAAAGTCCACCTTAATTTTGGAGAGAGAGAAGGGGATCACTTGCCTTATAAACTGCTCACCGCGTCCTCAAACCTACTGGTATTAGGAACTGCACGGAGCAGGGAAACACTTATGAAGGTAAAATGGCACCAAAAAAAGGTCAAAAGTGTAAGAAAAATATCTGCTCAATTCTCACAAAAAATTGTATTGTGACCATCCATATTCGCTGATATATTTAAAAGGGCCAGAAAATAAATACTAAATAAAACTCTGCTGGATGAGTGCGGACAAAGAGACCAGTAGTGACGCAAGACGGCATATGTAAATGAAAGCTAGTAACTTGGCAGAATAAAATTAGAGAGACAACAGAAAGCAGAGGTGCTGCTTGCTATGTCATCTTTGATTCAATTAAACTTCCATGATGTGAATCAATAAAAATTGGAAAGCACCATGTGTATTTTACCGTGTAGCCATATTCCTAAGTATGAGATATACATATATCCCAGGTGTCCAGAGCATCCACTTCCAATATCCTGCAGTTGGAAAATAAAACTTAAATAAAAAGTTGGATCAAAAGAGTGTGGTTAAAAAATAAGGGAGCACACCACTGGGCAGCACATAAACATATCGATCTCTAATTTAACTGGGAATAACACCCACAATGTTACTTCCTATAAACTGCACTGTGGTACAACCTGCAACAGCAGACCTAAAGGCATAAATAAATAAATAGTGATAAAAAATGAAAATAAAATTGGTAAACAAACTCTAAAATATAGTATATATAAAACTGTGCCATTTCAAACGATCACAAAATTAAAAGACAAAACCAAGTAAAAACAGTAAAAGACCAATATCCAGCAGTTTGAAAATAAAACACATATAAAAAGTTGGATCAAAAGAGAGTGGTTAAAAAATAAGGAGCACACCACCAGGCAGAACGTAAACATATTGATCTGTAATTTAACCGGGAATAAACACCCACAAAGTTACTTCCTACAAGCTGCAAATTAAAGGAATAAATAAATAAATAAATAATAGAAATAAAAAGTGGATACTGTAAAATGGTTTATTTTCTTTTGTATTTTTTTGGAAAATATAAATAAAGACGTAAAAAAAAAAAAAAAAAAAAAGTGGTAAACAGACTCTAAAACATGGTATATATAAAACTGTGCCATGTCAGACGATCACAAAATTAAAAGACAAAACCAAGTAAAAACGGTAAAAAACAAAAACCATAATAAGGGACAAAGTAAAAGCAAGTAAAAGTAAATGGTGGAGGGGCCAACATGCAACACCACAGAAGAAAGCGTCACATCCCTAATGAGATGTCCACACATCCATAGGTAAGGCTATAATTAAATAGGACTAAATTTAAAAATAAGGGAAGATAAAAAGGACTAAAAAGGAATTAAAAAGGTGGGATAAACAAGAGGGAGGTTGCAATGGAATAAAGCTCCCTAAGGGGTATGTTTACTAAACCGTCTTAACGTCGCAGCGGTGGTATTATCGCGCAATAACGTCACTTATCGCACGATAACGCGGCGGCGTTAAGGCACACTAAAGCTGTGAAATCCTGGTCTGAAGGGTGGAGTAAGGCTTCCCAGAGGGCGGAGAGAAGGGGTCAATGGGCAGAGAGTGGGCAGGGAGAAGCTCCAGGCACACTAACGCTGTGAAATTCGGGTCTGAACACTAACGCCAGTGAAACCCTCGCGTTAGGCACATTTGCAGGAAAGAGAAACCATTTCAGTCAGCAATGTGCAGCAAAGGCAGAGAAACCCAGAAAAGTGATAGTTGTGATACATGTGCAGGAACCAAAAAGGCAAATAAACATATAAAATGACCAGAACCACATTTAAAATCCCAATAAAGGAGAGACCACGTGACACATGAGCGAGTAAGAGGCTTCTCTGCTCGCTCCGGGGCTGCCCCGCTCTTATTTAAACTTTTCTAAGAGCCTTCCCAGCCGAACGATATTACAAAGAGTACGGGCAGAAAGGTGTATGCCTTTGGAGGTGGTTGCTGCGGAATTCGCCTAAGATTATGCCTCCCACAGCACGGAAGGAGCGTGAGAAAGCTCCGAAGAGTGGGGCCTCTTCTGCTGGGAAGCAGACATCCAGCATGGCGCAACCACGCTCTCCAGGTGCGGAGAGTGTGGAATCTGGGTCTGAGGAGCTGGCGCGGAAGTGGCAAAGCTCTTGGAGCCGAAGTTCGACCTAATTCTCACCAAATTAGAGACGGTGGGAGAGACACTGACGGAATTTGGGCAGCGGGTGGATGAGCTTGAACACTGCGTGTCAGCGCTAGAAGACGCAGAGGGCAGTCAGGCCCGGGAACAGGCCACGCTGCAAAAGACAGTTGAGATACTCCGAGATAAAGTAGATGACCTGGAAAACCGTTCCCGTAGGAACAACCTGAGATTGGTCGGAGTCCCGGAGTCCAATACTGACACTATGCTACTGCCTATGGTGGAAATGTGGCTCCCCCGGGAGTTAGGCCTTGAGGACCTAGTGGGAGAAGTAAAAGTGGAGCGGGTGCATCGTACTGGGCCTAAAACAGAGAACCAGCGGCCCAGAGTGATCATAGCGCGCATCCTGAACTTCCACCATAAGTGGCGGTTACTGCAGGCATACCGGAAAAAGCGAGCTCTGATGATGGATGGTCATAAAGTACTTTTATTCCAAGACTATTCCGCCGTGGTGGCGGCGAAACGGAAGGAATTCTCCCCGATCTGCTCGGCCTTATTCCAGAAGCAACTCCGCTTCACATTAGCGTTCCCGGCAACGCTCCGCATGCAGCACGAGGGCGGAAGAACCATGTACTGACAACAGCAGTGGCGGCGCGGAAGTTTATGGAGGGATTGGAGAAGTCTGCGTCGGAGAACAGGCGAGAGACCTGAGGATATGAGCGCCGGACCCTGGGCACAGAAAGCAGCCGCAGAACTTAGCAGAGAGGAGGTCGGCGTATAGCGAGGCCTACAGAAGGGACTTACAAGATACTTGACTATGATACAATTTGTTGCACGATGTCAAAGAGACAGCGAGATATTGCATGAGACCACTCAAGGTCTGTTTCAGGACTATTGCTGTGGGATTATAATTAGGTCTGTGCTGGGGAGTGCCAGTAAGCTTACTGTGCTATATAGTTCATAATGAGAGTGTTTGCAAAATGTTGTTATAGTTTACAATCTGTTGGGTTGGCTCTACACATAGATGTTGTCTGAAGGCATGACCCGATTTCTTGTATAGGTATGGCTATTGTCTTTAGATAGCTGAGGTGACTACCTCCCGGCAGCAACATAGCGGGTGAACGGTTTACATTGGTGGGAGGGGTGGGGCAGCCCTGCAGCGCACAGCGGTGGGATCCGAGCCTGGCGGGTTACGCCGGGAGTAAAATGGTTAGTGATTTTAGGAGGGAAGGGGGACATAGGGGACAGGAGAGGCAGTAGGCAAGGGAAATGGGGGAGAATGGAGGAAGGCTAACTATAGCAGGGTTGGAGTTGTTTTGGGGATGGGGCGGGGGGAGGGGTGAGTTTGGGAGGGCGGTGGAAGAGTTTGGACCAACTAGCAGGGGATCTGGGCAGAAGAAGACTCGTGGGAAAGCTAGAGAGAGATTAGTGCTGGGAGCTGAGGCTGGGCAGCTCGCAGCTAAGCGTTGTGAGTTAGGGCTGTTGCTGAGTTTGGGAGGAGGGCTGCAGGCTGATGGGGGATGACCTGAGATTTATCTCCTGGAATGTGGGGGGTCTTGGTATGCCAATAAAACGTACTAAAGTGCTGCAGGCCCTAAAGAGGCAGGGAACACATGTGGCGTTCCTGCAGGAAACACATCTGAGTGAAAGAGAGCATGCCAAACTTAAAAGGACCTGGGTGAGGCAAGTACATGCGGCAGCAGAGCCAGGGGGAAGGAAAAAGGGCGTGGCAATCTTGTTCCACAGGCAACTGAAAGTAGAGATTATCAGGGAAGATGGTGATCCTATGGGGAAATACATATGGGTACATGCAAGGGTCAATGGGGAAGAAATGATATTGGGAAATGTATATGCCCCTAATGTCTATGATCATGGGTTTTTTAAGTCCCTGGGGTGGAAGTTGGGCAACATACCCAGAATCCCCACAATCTTAGCTGGGGACTTTAACTGCCCGCACGATCCTTTGTTGGACAAATCGGTGGTGCCCCCGGGAACGGGAGGTTGGACATCACGTGGCATACTGTATTTGTGTCAGATGGGGGGGGGGGGGGGATACTAGATGTGTGGAGAGCCTTACATGGAGGGGAGAGAGACTACACCCATCTGTCTAGAGCCCATCACACCTGGTCCAGGATTGATTATATACTGGTAACTCAAGTGGATTTAGGTAGGGTTAGTAGAGCAGAGATTGGATCAATACAGGTCTCTGACCATGCGATGGTCAGTGTCAGCTGGAAAGGGCGCCATTCACTTGGGGGAAGATGGTCGTTTCCCCGGCAGCTATGGCACCGGCAGGCGTTTCAAGAATTTGTGCGAGAGAAATGGAGAGAATATGGAGAGAATATGGAGAGAAATGGAGAGAAAGCCACTTAACCCTCCATAGCCCATGTTCCCTGTAAAATAGTTATCTCCAAGTTATAATGCCCTGTTCAATGTAATTTCAGTTTGTTCAATGTAAACCGCACTGATGCAGAATAGCGCGGTATATAAGAGAATGTAAATAAATAAATAAATAAATATCTTGCAGATAATGAGGGAAGTGTGTCCTCTGAGGCTATTTTATGGGAAGCGGGGAAGGTAGTAGTTAGGGGTCATATTTTTGCCTACGTGGCCAAGGAGCGGAAGCGAGTAAATGAAGAGTTGGTGAGGCTGGCACAGGAGCTACAGGAGGCAAAGAGGGAGTCATTGCAAAAGCCGCGTGACAGGGCGCTGCGGAGGTACGTGGAGACTCAGAGGCAATTGAATAATATCTTGCACGAAAGAGCGGTATTTGATATGCAGTATTACCGTCACCAGTTTTTTAGGTTCGGAAACCGGTCAGGGACACTTTTGGCCCGCCTGATGCGGGATTGGAAGGGTACTAACTTGGTGACCGTGCTCAAGAACAGTAAGGGAGTCAAAGTTACGGAGCCGAAAGATATAGTGCGAGAGTTTATGCATTTTTACAGCACACTTTATACGCGAGAGGATAGAGAACAGGAACGCTGCTTTCTGGATAGTGTATCCCTTCGGCAGGTGACGCCGCAAGAAAGAGAGGCTCTGAATAAACCGATCTCGGGGGCCGAAATCCAGTTGGCTATTAAAGCAGGGAAGGTACACAAGGCGCCGGGCCCCGATGGGTATGGTTCAGAATTCTATAAAATTCTCAGTGGGCAGGTGGTGCCCATTTTGGCAGCGGTATATGCAGAAGCGTTAGATACTGGGAGTTTCCCGAGAGACATGCGGACTGCCTCTATTTTGCTTATTCACGAGCCGGGGAAAGACCCGGAGGACCCAGCCTCATATCGGCCAATCTCGCTTATTAATTTCGACATGAAGATCTTGGCATCGATTTTGGCGGAGCGGGCACAGAATGTTTTGACACGCCTTATAGGGGACTACCAAGCGGGGTTTGTGAGAGGAAGAGTGGCGGCCTGTAACATTGCGAAAGTCCTGTTAGGCATGGAATGCTGCCTACAGCGAGATACGCCTTTGTTGTTGGCCAGCTTGGATGCCGAGAAGGCCTTCGATCGTGTCTCGTGGGATTATATATTCGAAGTTCTGCAACGTTTTGGCTTTGAGGGACATTTTGTGGGTTGGGTTCGGGCGCTGTACGCGGAGCCCCGCGCGTTTATAGCAATGGGGGGAGAGGTTTCGCCTGCTTTTGTGTTAAAGAGAGGAACCAGACAAGGCTGCCCCCTGTCGTCCCTCCTTTTCATACTTCATCTGGAGCCTTTACTGGTGAAGCTGATGCATCAGGAGGAGGTGACAAGGATAAACTGGACGATGGATGAGATTAAAATAAGTGCCTTCGCAGACGATATGCTTCTTTGTTTAACGAATCCGCAGCAATCGTTGGCAAGGGCGTTACAAATTATAGAAGGCTTTGGGACCTTTTCAGGTTTGAAAATCAATACCGCCAAGTCGTTGGGGTTAGATGTGGGGGGGAGGAATCGAGCACTTTGGCGGGGCACCTTCCCATTGAGTTGGGCGGATGAGCAGATTCGATACTTGGGCATTCAAATCCCGGCAGGGTTAGACCAGCTATATAGAGAAAATATCCGGACCCTACTTGAGGGGACTATAGATCGATTGTGGAGATGGAGGAGATTGTTACCGCTATCACTAAGTGGCAGGATTGCGTTATTTAACATGGTGGAGTTTCCCCGATGGGCATATCTTTTGCGACACCTGCCAGTGTGGATCAGGCGGAGGGAGGTGATGACCTTACAAAGTCATTTGTCTCGGTTTTTATGGCAAGGCCGGCGGGCACGTATAGCGCTGGACGTTCTGATCCAGCCTAAAGAGCATGGTGGAGCCGGGCTACTGTCGGTACGAGGGTATAATATGGTGTGTTGGGCGAGGATTTTGCGGGATATGGTAGAAGGAAGTTCGGAAGTAGTCCCTTTGACAATTATAGATGAAGCGGCGGCCCCGCATCACAGAATGGCAGTTGTGCAGGCGACCCGGGGAAATGCACCGGAGAGCTGCAAACTCTCCGGTTTCTGGAGGGCGGCATGGGCCACTTGGAAGGCCATCTGTAGATGTAGAAAAGTCCCATGGCGTGCGACTAACTGTATCCCTTTGATGGGCAATGTGGCTTTTTCCCCGGGACTGGCTTCAGCAGTGGCAAGGCGGTGGGCAGACAGGGGGCTTCGGTATGTAGGACAGCTCCACATGGAGGGGTGCGAGGTGCTGGATTCTTTTGCCTCTCTGCGCAAGAGGTTTGATTTAGAAATCCATGATCAATTTTTCTATTTTCAGGCCCGGCACTACGCCTTCAGGCTAAAGAAGGAGCACAGGCAGGTGCTGGCACTGGGAGGAATGTTGGAGTTGTTTAATAGTCTGGAAGGGAAAATAACGTCGAGGAGGTTGGGGCTGGCGCTTTGTCCGGAGGGGGATAGAGCCCGGCTGGTTGCCTTAGTGGAGAAATGGCAGAAGGATGGAGTGCCGCAAGGTAAGGAGGAGCGCCTGCGGGGAGCGTTCGCCACTATCAAATGGATTTCTGAGGCGGTGCAGTTACAGGAAATCCAATATAAGTTTCTCTGGCGGGCATATGTGCACAATATATGGGCAGCTAAAGTGGGATTGGTGCCAACAGATGTGTGTAGTCTCTGCAAGGTGGAAAAGGGGGGCTTGGCGCATCGGTTTTGGGCTTGTATCCACATTCAGGGGCTTTGGCTGGGTGTTGGGAGGAAATTGGGGAAGTGGTTAAGGGAGGACTTGGAGATGAGCCCCGAATGGTGCCTGTTTGACTCTTATGAGCGGGAGGTACCGCTTGGTGGAGAGGCGCATAAACTCTGCACCAAAGGCTTTGTAGTGGTAAAGCAAATCATACTGCAGCATTGGCTGAAGGACACAGCGCCTGCAGTGGGGGAATGGGAGCGGGCGATGGTGGAGTTGATGGGGATGGAGAGGCGCTGAGCTAAGTTGCTAGGGGGGAATAAATGGGATCAATACCTTAAAGTGTGGGGACTCGTCAGCAGGGGTGGTTCGTTGGCATGAACTGAGGGGCTTCCAGATGACCTGTGAACTTGCAAGCCTGGTTAGTGCAGTCTGGGTGGGGGGGGGGGGGGGGAGTTTGAAAGGGGGGGGTGGAGGGAGGAAGGGAGGCAGGGGGGAAGGGGGGAATGGGTAGCGGAGGAGCTGGGGGCTCTGGGACTACTGTATTGTAGTCAGCAAAGTGTCTGTATTAGTCAGTTTAGTTACGAGATCAGTGGAAATTGTTTCGCCTGTTCACGGATTAGTATTTTAGGTGTCATGTTCTCATGCATTAATACTGCTCTGGAGTCATAAGCTCGTTGGCTGTTGGCTTATATGTAAAACCAATAAACATGATTTTCCTAAAATCCCAATAACCAAGCTAGCCAATAGTGATATCAATGATAAACATAAAGCAACACTACTGATAAAGTGTAAAACTTAAGATATCATGTTTGGAAGGGTCTATGCTCTGTCCCCCTACAAAGTGAATGATCCCACATTGAAATAGCGCTGATCAGGGTTTCTGTCGTTTAGATTGGGCAGGCTTGTTATGGCGTACACATGTGCAGCAACAGCAGAGTGGGCACATAGGAAAGGGCAACTGTACTGATGCTGTAAATGGGATCAGGGGGCTGCAGGCGGCACATGCTGTGGTCCAGCTGGGGCACAGTGCGGACTAGGCAGATGCCTAGGTAGCACATAGGAATGCCAAAACTGTAAAGCAGCAAGACAGCAACTGACGAGGGTCCAACATGGGCACGAGTGTGTGTCCCACAGTGTCACAGGGGATATTACCCAGCAGGTACCCCCAAGGGCACATAACACTGGCAGGCAGTGCCGGGGAAAAGCGCGCATGTCCATGTAGGCACCCCTACCCGAGAACCCACACCATAGGCAGCTGCCTACCGGCACACTGTATGGCCTGGGACTGCGCACCACCAGCACCACCGGCTTAATGGCATGGCAGCATGGTGGCGGAGGGGTGCTGGTGGCGGAGGAGGCAGTGGCATCTGCCCACAGCAGACCATGGCCTAGCCCCGTTTAGGTGGGTGCCGTGCACTGCAACATACAGGATCTGTCTGACGAACAGTCATGGTATCCCCAAGGAATGATCTGTCAGTGTGGTGCAGTACACACAGCCAGTGTGTTTCGGAGCAGAAGGTAACAAGTTCAAGTCCCAGCTGTGGCTCCTGCCAACCCTGTCCCCATATTTTACCCAGTACTAAACCGTGGTAATAAAGACGGAACCTTTATTGCATATAAAATAAACATGCCTGAAATGCCTATATTTTACCCTACAGAGCACAGACACCATAAACATGTGCAATCCCTAGAGCAGAGTTTCCCAACTGCAGTCCTAGAGGGCCAAACACCATTCAGGTTTCATGCTGACCCTAATAAATATGCCTGTTCTGCATTAGTATGCACCGCCCCATTGTATGCAAATGTATGTCATGCATATTCATTAGGGACAGCATGAAAACCTGAACAGTGTTTGGCCCACCAGGACCGGAGTTGGGAACCTCTGCCCTAGAGCAGCGGCCAACAGGGGCATAAACACCCACAGGCTCCACTATCCAAAGCCTCATGGAGAGTCAGGCTGATGGGCGCTGCACGGAGCAGCATCTCCCAATACTGGCACTTGCATACCTTAGCAATGCCGTCCTAAACTGGGGAACACGTTCCACATATATCAAAAGGTTGCTATGATTAATGTCAGCTAACAAATCCTAAGTTAAACACAATTTGTTGATAGAGATTCATCATAGCAATCTTTCTGATATCTGTGGAGTGTGTTTCAGTTATTGATTCTGACAGTGTTTACCACCCCGGGGAGTGACCCTAACAGTAGTGATTACCATAGCAATGCCCGCACTGTGCCCAGGACTGGTGTGGCGGCCAGGGCTGCCACAAACCTCTATATTTGCACAATGCTGGCACAGGTGTGGGAGTGTGTGTCTGTCTATCCAGTGTGTTGTGGCTGCCTACACCTTACCGAACCCACATTGCTTGCACTGTTTCCAGTGTTAGCCTGCCAATGTGCATAATGAGGAGCAAGGTACTGTGGGTATGGCCCGGACAGGGTGGCATGGGCAGGATGCATTTGCACAAGGTATAGGGCAATGGCTGGGACATTATAGTGCCCGACCACCACCTGCACGGACAGGGTGGCCACAGCATGTCATGCTGGGAGGTCGCTCTTACCCTGACTGAGCAGTGACCACGGCATGGCTAGGTTCCACCATAGTGCTATACAGTATTTTTCTCAAGTGATATTTATGGGTTCTCTTTTCTGGGGCCCAATCATTGATATACCTGTGTGGTGTGTGTGCTGACATCCCAGTTTTGGTGCACACAGTTCCTCCAGGAACATGCACTATGTACTAGCTAGCAGACTGTCTTCAGTTAGCATCTGTATGGCTGCACCACCTTGCAGGGTGCAGCAGGTGCACACTGACTGCCCTCTGCTGGTGAATGTAAGATCAAAATGGGGGGCAGCTGAGCTGACTGGCCCACTACCTATCTGCCAGTGGCCCTGTCCCAAGTGCAGATCTTCAGCAGCTGCCCGTTCGCCACCAGTACTGGGGTTGCTGGTCTCACAGCCTGTCTTCATGTACCTCCACTGCCCCCCTTGCAAAGGGTGAGAGTGCAGGTCTGTTGGGGGCAGATCATATCCCTCACCCTGACCCAGAGAGGGCGGTTTGCTAAGTACATTGTTGCCATGTGAGTCCTGACACACCCCTGCTCCCTAAACAGGTGACCATAAGCAAGCACAGGGGATATGCACTATGTTGTGTGCATCATGGTCCACAAGGGCCAGACATGACTGGCAATTACAAATGGACACAGAGACCTCCTAAAGGTGTCTGCAACAAATACCTGTCACACACTGGCACGAATGGAGACCTGCAGCACAGCCCACCTCAACCAACCCGAGTACTGCGGACCTGGTACTGGCCACTCCACCTCACCCTCAGGGTGAGCACAGAACACGCACATTGGCATGGCCTGTGGGTACTCTGTGCCAGTAACACACATGGTCATTCCCCCTACCAAGCTGACGTGCTGTAGAGGTGCATACCCCGTCCGGTGAGCAGATGTAGACTGCTGTTCTGCATGTGACTTGCATTATGGGTACTGTTAGTTCTATCCTATCCTGGTAGCCACAGCAGACAGTTTTATGGTGACGTGCACTCTTTCTGTAGCCAGCCATTGGTATGATAACTCCCATAGTGATGTAGCACAATGGTTAATGCAATGACTTCAGTAGCAGAGGTCATGGGTTTGATTCCTCTCTGTTCCACTTTTTTTATGGCTGTCCTACACAGCTATGTTTCATTCGTGTAACAGTCATATCTGTGCAGATCTGTGCTGCTGCCACATTATACCCTCATCAATGTTGCTATCCATCCTTCTCTCCGTCTATGTGTGTGTGCCAGCTGTGTGGCGTCCTGCCCTAATGTGCAGGCTGCTACCCCATGTCCTGCACTGGCACACTTTTCTGCATTGCGGCTCTTCATGCTTGCCTCTCCTGTGTCTGCTCTGCATGGCACTGCTCTCCTCTGTCCTCCTGTCATTGCACTTATCCTGCCACCTCTACCTCCTCTCGTGGACACGTATCCCCATCCTCTGCCACACACTGTCATTGTTGCACTGTACATTACCATCACCCTGTACATCGGTACAGCTGACCCCGATATGTTTGTCCACTTTACCTGCTGCCACATGGACTGCACGCAGATTTGGCTGGTCCATGAGCTCCGTCATCTACTTCCTTCCATCACTTGTTCATTGCCTTTCCTTGGTGCTCTGTGCAGTGTTATGGTTACATCTGTGTTTGAGCCATACATTTCATGCTTGTGACTTTGTGGCACCTTTGTGCCCCTGGGCACCATCTCCTGTGTCACCTTGGCATCCCTGGGGCATCTTTCGCAGCACCTTAGGTTTGGCCAGCTATGGGGCGCCTTATATGCTGCCTTGGAGGGTGCCAACCTTTCCTGCCACCCTCTGGGGCACATTATGACCTGCCTTGGATGACGTGGTGCTTTATGATGTGCTTTATGGTGCGCCCTAAAAGGTGCATTAGGTTGCGGCACTGGGGTGAGGCTTTTTTGGCTGGCAGTGTAAATTCTTGGGATGTGTCTGACTGTTACAAGCAGGAAAAGGGATTGCCTCAGACAGTCTTTTAACTGAGCCCACTGGGGGATCAAACTCATGACCACTGGATCAGCAGTCAATGTATTAACCATTGTGCTACACCTCTGTTGCTGTGTTTGCAGGTCAGCGTGTCTAATTAAGGCTAACGCGCATTAACATGCCACAGCTCCCTTTATCGCGCGATAACCCAAAATGCTACCTTAAGAATGGAACGCCCACTACCTTATATGGCATTCGTCACAGTAAGACTGCAACTAACGCCAGTAACATTAAGACGGTTTAGTAAACATACTCCTAAGGGTCCAATAATCAGCCATTTAAAAAAAGTGTGATAAAAATGTATATGTACTTATAAAATGCATAAAAACAGGAGGGGGAAGGGGAGGTAGAAGGGGGGGGGAGAGGGAAAAGGGGGGAGGGGAGATGAAAGGGTGGAAGGGAAGAAAGGAAGAGAAAAAAATAATGAAAAAATATAAATGAAAAAAGGAGGAATGCAAAATGAAAAATAATAAAAAGGTACAATATAAAGGAATGTAAAAAATCCAAAACTGAGAGCACAAATTGTCAGAGGATTATAAAAAAAAAACCTGAAAAATCATATGCTAGGTTTAGATTATGGGGATGGATGGTATTCAAAGTGTACATGAATCTCTGTTCTAGGCGGAGCAATAATCTGTCCAAATCTCACTCTCTCCAATGTGGGCAAACAACTTTTAAAATCAGAAACCTCAAATCTATTAATCGATGTTAACAGGACATCCAACGACTGACAAGGGGCTTGTCCGTGAGATGTCTTCTATGTTGCTCTTGTGCTCAATGATTCTCATATTAAATCGACTGTCTAGTTTTCCAACATACAGCAGCTTACAGCTGGACAAATAGGGTATTCTGAGGTGGAGTTTGACACTTCTCCTCAGATGATACAGGCAATGCCCCTCCCAGACACCGATCCCCTGACAGAAATTAAGTTTCTGGTGGCCCCAATCCTCCTCACTCGCTGAAACAAAAGAGATCTGGTGGCCCAATAGCCTGATTCCCCCACCATCCCCCTAAACATAAAAGACCTGGTAGTCCAGTGTACCACAACCCTCCCAAATCTTCCCCAGTATCTTAATCATTGTTGGTGGGAGCGTTGTCCAAACACTCCAGCCCCTGCACTATCACCTTGTGAAATGGCAGCACCTGGGATGCACCGGACAAGGTCAGACTACATATGGCAGGATGATCCCCCCATGTTGCATCCTGGAATGCACAACGTGGGGTCAGCTGTCCCAGGATGCAACATATGGGGTGGGAGTGGTGTCACACTGCTATATAAGATATTTTTTGCCTTATATGGCAGTCTGACTCCCAACCAGTGCATCTTAGGATTCACTGCGCAGGGCCTGGTGCCATTATTTTGCAAGATGACAACGTTCATGCCCACAACTTTTAAGGCAGTGCTTCTCAACCAGTGCACCCTAGCACTCTAGTGTACCTTTGGAAGGGCCTTGGTGTGACTGGTATATGCATGGTTAGATGAGGGTGTTATCCCCTTTCTATTGGCCAGTGCCCTAGAGAAAAGCCTTCTGCTTTCTAAACTGAATTACTTGCATATTAGTAGAACAGGAAATTAGGTGTCGTTACTCACCACCCTGCCGACCCTGGTAGGACAATGCTTCTTTCCTGTGAATGTCTTTGCCACCTCACATAGTAACATAGTAAATGACAGCAGATAAAGACCAGTATGGTCCATCTAGTCTGCCCAGTACGATGGCAAGAGTAGGTGCACCTGCCGCTCTGTGCAGGCCACCCCTCCCCATGTCTTTGTTTAGGGGTGAACCCACCACTCCATGTAGGACACCCCTATTTGTTGAGAAATTAGATGGTTCAGTTTATTTTGATTTTATCCTGTTGCTGTAAAGGGATCCACTATGTCTGTCCCATGCCATTTTGAATTCCGTCACTGTGTTTGCCCCCACCACTTCCATCGGGAGGGCATTCCAAGCATCCACCACCCTTTCTGTGAAAAACGTATTTCCTGACATTGCCTTTCAATTAACCACCTTGCAGCTTCCTGTTATGCCCTCTAGTTTTACAGCTTCCCCGTCTTTGGAAGAGGTTTGTTCATTATTTCCCTTTAAGTATTTAAAGGTCTAAATCATATCTCCCCTGTCTCTCCTCTCCTCCAAAGTGTACATATTTAGGTCTTCAAGTCTCTTCTCATAAGGCTTCTGACGCAGGCTCCAAATCATTTTAATTGCCTTCCTCTGAACAGTTTCCAGTCTTTTTACATCCTTTGCAAGTTATGTTCTCCAAAACTGAAGACAGTATTCCAAGTGAGGCCTCACCAGTGACTTATACAGTGGCATAAGTACCTCTTCCGTTCTGCTGGTAATTCCTATTTGTATGCAGCCCAACATCCTCCTGGCTTTTGCCACCGCCTTGTTGCACTGTTTTGCTAATCACACCAAGGTCTTTCTCCTGATCCATGCACACCAATCTCTTGCCCCCTATCGTGTACATTTCCCTTGGATTTCTGCTACCCAAGTGCATGACTCTGCACTTCTTTGCATTAAATCTTAATTGCCAAGCATTAGGCCATTCTTCCAGCTTTTGTAGATCTTTCCTCATGTTAACCACTCCCTCGGGGGAATCCACTCTGTTGCAAATTTTTGTGTCATCTGCAAAAAGACAGACTTTTCCATTCAGTCCTTCAGCAATATCACTCACAAATACATTGAACAGTGCTGGGCCCAGGACTGACCCCTGGGGCACTCCGCTAATCCCTTCATCCGAGTGAGCTCCATTTACCATCACCTTCTATCGTCTGTCAGTCAACCAATTTCTGATCCAATTTACCATCTTGGGATCTATCCCCAAGCTACTGAGTTTATTGATAAGCCTCCTATGAGGAACAGTATCAAAGGCTTTGCTGAAATCCAGGTAGATGACATCCATCGCATGCCCCTGATCTAGTTCCCTGGTCACCCAGTCAAAGAACTCGATCAGATTTGTTTGGCAAGATCGTCCTTCGGTAAAACCATGTTGCCTCGGATTTTGCAACCTGTTGGTTTTGAGAAAGTTTTATTTATTTTATTTTTATTTATTTAGACGGATTTAGTATACCGCTTTATCATTAAATCAAAGCGGTTTAGCACATCAAACAATCGATAATTGTGTGGTCTGTAGCATGCAGTGGGAGGTTTAAGAAGAGTGATGTGTGGTGCAGTGTGCTAGATTTATCGGTGAGCTATATACATGGTGAGCAATATACATATATACTCACTATGTATATAGCTCAAACCAAGAAAGACATAGAAATAGCAAATAATTTTATCTCATTGCGCTTTACTCTAGTAACCATGCTCCTATCTCCGTTCATAATCACCCTAATATATCATAATAGTCAATCTACATCAATGCATTATACATAGTACAGACACAAATATTTTGTATATAGTTCCAATACCTCTCACAATGTTGAACTGTATTTAGCCCCTAATTCAACCGAAATCATGTTTGTTGTATTTATTAAGGCTCATACCTTTTGTACATAGTTCACTGATGTTTAATTTAAAAAACAGACTTCTGTACATAGTTCACTGATGTTTCATGTAAAAAAAAACAGACTTAATGCTCGGTCTCTTAACTTGTTTTTTGTAAACCGCACCTGATCTATGGAAAATGCGGTATATAAGTGATTGTTAAATAAATAAATACATGAATACAGCCATGTAAAAATGGTGAGCTAGGGTCATGATCTATATTGCCTTGGTTGTGCTGCAAATAGGAGTCAGTTCAGATGATGTTCTTGAAGTGTTCTGTAAATAGAGCTGTTTTAAGGAGTTTTCTGAAGTCCTTGAGGTCTTTGGTTGATCTTAGGTGGTCTGGGAGGGAGTTCCATAGAGCAGGCGCTGCCAGGGAGAGTGCCCTTCTTGACGTGGCCTAATTTGTTTTGGCAAATTCCTTTGGTGTGCTGATGGTGTCTGTGGTTCCTTTTCTTCTTGGTCTTTTGCTGTCGTTAGTTTTTATGAGTGGTTGTAGGCTGTTATTCGAGAGGTTTGTATTATTTTGAATATGTTTATAAGTACTTTTGAAGTGGATTCGGGAGCTGATTGGGAGCCAGTGCAGCTGGTACAAAATGGGAGTAATGTGGTCGTGACTTGAACAATCTGCTATGATTCATGCGGCTGTGTTCTGTGCTAGCTGTAGTGGTCTCAGGGTCGTTTTTGGTAGCCCCTGGTAGATGGGATTACAATAGTCTAGTGTGGGAATGATGAGGACTTGACAGACTGTTCAAAAGTGCTCCTGAGCGAGGATGGGTTTGAGCCTTCTGACGGTTCTCATTTTGATGTAAGCGCTCTTTGTGGTTTTGGCAATGTGGGATTGAAGGCTAAGGTCCTTATCGAGCATCACTCCCAGGTATTTTATTTCTTGTCTTACTGGTATTATGATGTCATTCAGATTGATGGTGGCCGTGGGTGAAAATGTAGGGTTTCTTGTTTAATAGTGCTTCAGTTTTGTTGTAGTTTATTGGCAGATTGTTTTTCTGAAGCCAGGTTGCCATTTGTTGGAAGCAGTTGGCTATGTTGGAGTAGTCTGGGTTGTCCAGTTTGATTGGTGTGAATATCATTATGTCGTCTGCGTATATGGTACATTGAATCTTGTGGACCTTGATGATGGCGCAGATGGGTTGTATGTATAGATTGAAGAGCAGGGCGGAGAGTGCTGAGCCTTGTGGGACACCCTGTGTGGCTCTGAAAGGTTGAGAGGTCTCTGATCCACATTTGACTTGTAGCTGTCTGTTGGTGAGGTAAGATGTAAACCAACTCAAGGTGGTGCTGTGTAGTCCTGCCTCCTGTAGTCTGGTTAGTAAGGTTGTGTGACAGACAGTGTCAAATGCTGACGAGATGTCCAGGAATATCATGAGGACGCCCATTCTGGTGTTGTCGATCGTCTAACAGTCTGTCGAATAGCTGTATTAGTAGAGTTTCAACTCCATGGCTTGGTCGGAAGCCATGTTGATTGGGGTCCAGGGGATTGTGGATGTCAATGTGTTGTTGAAGTTGAAGTTGATGTTGAACTACTTTCTCGATGATCTTGGATAGGAACGGTAGGCTTGAGATGGGTCTGTAGGCGGCGGGGTCAGTTTTAGCTAAGGTGGTTTTCTTGGGGATCGGGCGTATTGTGGCTAGCTTCAGGGCGCTTGGCATTATTCCTTTGGAAAGAGAGTTATGTATTATTTTACGTATGACTTGTGTCAGGTCTTCTTTAGTTGCTTTAATCCAGGATACTGGGCAGGGATCTGTAGGGGTGGTGCTGGTGTTGAGGTCCGTGATGATTTTGGAGAGCTGGTCATTCGAGGGGATGTTGAATGTGCCCCAGCCTTGTTTGGGTGTGGATGTCCTGTGGTTGACAATCTCCTTGCTGTTCTTAGGTGTTGCAGTGAATTTGTTCTTGAGGTGGTCTGCGAAGGTCTGTGGGTCTATTTGTTGCTCGTTTCTGTTGTAAGGCTCTTTGGTGAGGGTCTTTACGACTTCGTAGAATTCTCGGGGTTTGTTAGTGGACTTCAGGATAAGGTTGTGTGAAATTCTCTCTTCTGTTGGTTGATGAGGTTGTTATAGTCCTTTTGTTTTATCTGGTATTGTTTTTGTAGGGAGGCTGACTTGTTGTGTCTCCAGCGGCGTTCTAGTCATCTTAGTGCTCTTTTTGCTATGCGTATATCCTTGGAGTACCATGGTGTGGAGCAGGGTTTTGTGCTGCGTGATTGTTGCGTTCTGAGGGTGGCTGGTTTAGCAGCAGAAGAGATGATGTCGTTCCAGTTAGAGATTTGATCATCTATGTTCGTTGTATCGGTGCTGAGGAGGGGTAGTGTGTCATGTTTGAACTGTTCCTTATTGAAGCTTTTGAATCTCCTGGTTGAGGGTGGGTTATCGGAGTGCTTCTTTAAGTTTGTTGATTGTAGTTGAATCGTTATTAGGTGGTGATCTGACCAGGGTACTGGTGAGATGCGGGGTCCTGAGATGAGGCTTCCTTCCTTTAGGTTGTTCGGAGCAAAGATGAGTTCAGGGGAATATCCGAGTCTGTGAGTGGGGATGTTGATACAGTTGGGTGAATTGGAGGCAATACATGGCTGATACGAAGGCTTCTCCTTCTTTGCTGTTGGTAGATCTGAGATTGAAGTCTCCGAATACTAGAAGTTGTTTGTGGAGGTTGTTGACTGTGCATATTGCCTCTAAAATTGATGAAAGTTCATCTGTTGGTGCGTTTGGGGCTCTGTAGGTGAGGCATAGGGCTAGGTCCAAGTTTTCAATGATGATTGTGTTGCAGTGGCTTGAATTAGTGGTGATTTTGTTTTTTAGCTTTAGGCTGGTCCTTGCAATGATGAGGACGCCTCATCATTGCAAGGACCATTCACTATTCGCTCTTTCAGGAGCGCCTCCATTACTTTTCCCGCCACTGACGTAAGGCTCACAGGCCTGTAGTTTGACACTTCTTCCCTGTCACCACGTTTGTGTAGAGGTACGACATCAGCCATTCTCACATATTCACACATCAAACTGAACCCAGCAGAATGAGACCCATACAGGATAAAAGTGCTGCTCCCCTTCTGCTAGTGGAGGAACTGAAAGTGAGGATCATGCAAAATGGTTTGGTGTGCCGTGAGGATTGAACAAACTCAAAAAGGCTGAGAAGCACAGATTTAAAGTACCGGGAAGAGTTTGGGAGGGGTTAGGGCCCATTGGATCAACAGGTCTCTTATCTTTTAAAGGGTGGGGGGGAGAATCAAGGCCACCAGAAATTTTATTTGGTGGAGGAGGAGGGTTTCATGTCCAGGGTGGGCGCTGGCTCTTCGAAGTTGTGCTAATGGCATCAGGGTTTCCCCAATTCTTGGATCATCTAAGGTGAAGGGTCAAACTTCACCACAGATGATGTTTTTGGTCACAGCTGGATCTTTATGCCTGCCCAAAGCTGGCATAAATATCCAGTGTTTAAAATAATGTAAAAAACGATATTAAGGGGTATGTTTACTAAACTGCGGTAATGTCATTCGCGTTAAGTTCCGCGGTAAAAGGTACAGATGGCCATATGAAGGCATGGGCGGTGCATCATTACAGCAAGCCATATCAGCTAACGCATGTTACAAACTAACGCGCGCTACATGGCGCCTCATAAGGCACCTTACAAGGCGCCTTGTAAGGTGCCTTATAAGGCGCCTTGTTAGGTGCCATATAAGTAAGGTGCCTTGGAAGGTGCCGTATAAGTAAGGTGCCTTATAAGATGCCTTGTTAGGTGTCCTATGAGGTGCCTTATAAGGTGCCTTGTTAGGTGCCTCATAAGACACTTTGTAAGGTGCCCTATACAGTAGGGCTCCTTAGGCTATAAGCCGTACTAGGCACCCCTGGACAGGGCACCTTACAGGGCACCCTGGGTTACGGAACCATAGGTTACGGTGGCCTAACAAGGTTATGGTGCCTAAGGTTAGTGTGGCCTAAGGGCTGCAAGGTGCTGCAGGATGACATGCATGACCTGTGAGGAACAAAGACAGATGTAGCCCTAACACCAGATAGAGCACTCAGGAAAGGCAATGAACAGGTGAGTGAAGGAGGGAGAGCTGGGAGCCGCTTGACCTGCCATATCTGTGGGCATCCCATATGGCTGTCAGTACTGATGACAAACATGGTGGGGGCAACTGTACCACAGCACAGGGTGTTGGCAATGTAAAGTACTGGAAAAACAGTTGGTGGCAGACGATGGGAATACGTGTCCCCCAGTGGAGGCGGAGGTGGCAGGATAGTTACAATGATGGGTGGACAGAGGAGTGGTGGTGCCATGCAGATCAGGCAAAGGTGAGGCAAGCATGAAGAGGCGCAATGCAGGAAAGTGTAGCAGTGCATGACATGGGGTGACAGCCTGCACAGGCAGACAGGACTCTACACAGCTGATAGACGCAGATAGACGGACCGAGGGAATGTTGGCAACTGTTGCGAGGGTATTATGGGCTGGCAGCACAAATCTGCAAAAATATGACTGTTACAGGCACTCACACTATTTGAGTAGGACAGGCATGAGAGGAGGGAACAATGAAGAATTGAACCCATGAACACTGCCAAGAATGGCATTGTATTAACCAGTAGGCTATACCTCTGTGGTGTATCTCACAGCAATGGCTGGGTACAGAAGGATTGCAGGTCACCACACAAACTGTCTGCTCCGAGTGCCAGGATAGGGTAACCCCACCAGTACCCATGATGCAATGCACATGCTGAATAGCTGTCTACAGCTGATCAGCAAATGGGGTCTGCACCTCTCCGGTACCTCAGCTTGGAAAGACGAACTGACAGTGCGTGATACTGGCACAAAGTAGCTACAGACCATGCCATTGTGCAGGTTCTATGTTCTCCCTGAGGGATAGGATGGGTGTCCAGCGCTAGGTCCACAGTACATGTGGTGCTAGAGATAGGCCCTGCTGTACATCCTCATCACTGCCAGTGTGTGACAGGTGTTCCTTGAAGTGCAGTGCAGTGCAGCTGAAGGTAATTTGGTGTCCATCTGTATCCTGCAGTCACATGTGGCCCTCTGGGACCAGACACCACCCAGATTAGTGTGTACCCCGTGTTAGGGTCTGGCTGAAATGGCACCTGTTATCAGGGCAGAGGGGTTTCCAAACTTGCATGAGGTTTGTGTAGCAGTGCCTTGATAGTTCAAAGTAGTATACACTACATACCCCAAAGGGCTCACATCACCCCTTTCTGTAGGTAAGAAACAGGTGTCCCAGACCCTGTGAAGCAACCTCCATCCTGCTGGTATACGACAGCCCTCCAGGGTTGGTGGGCTAGAGCCATACCTGTGGCTGGGGCAGTGGCAGACCAGCAGCAATGATGGGGTTAGCTCTGGAAAACCCCAACTGCCTCACACCACTGTCTGCCAGTCACCAGCAGACAGCACAGTCAGACTGCACCGTATAGGTGTTCCGACCATGCACAGTCTAACTGCAGACAGTCCACTAGCTAGTCCATGCTCACAGAGGAACTATGTGAACTAAGCAGGCATCTCAGTGATTGTGGCCCCAGCAGTGGGGACACAACAGAATCACTGGAGGCAAATAATATAGAGTGCTATGTGGGAACCTAGACATGCCATGGTTACTGCTCGGTCAGAGTGAGTGCCCTACCAGCATGCCATGCTGTGGCCACCTTGTCCATGCAGGCGGTGGTCAGGCACTACAGTGTCCCAGCCATTGCCCCACACCCTGTGAAGATGCATCCAGGCCAAACCGCCCTGTCCGGGCCATACCCACAACACCTTGCTGCTCATTATGCACATATTCAGGCTAACGCTGGTAACAGTGGGACATTGTGGGCCCGGTGAGGTGTGGGCAGCCACAAAACAATGGATAGACATACACACACACACTCCTATTGTAGCATTGTGCACAGATAGGGGTGGTTGGCAACCCTGCCTGCCACACTGGTCCTGATCACAGTGCCGACACTGCTAAACTGTGCAGGAGGTAGTAGTAGTGCCCTGGTGATAACTGCAGCTCAATGCTGGGGCCAACAGCCTGACTCTCCATGCATCTTTGGATTGTGGAGCCTGTGTGAGTGGGTGTTTGTACCCCTGTTCGCCGCTGCTTTGGGCTTTGCACATGTTGCTATTCTATCTGCATTGTAAGGTAAAACATGGCGAACATTCTGGGGAAAGGAGGGGCTCTTCCGAAGGGATGGGCTTCACCTTAACTGGGATGGAACCAGGCTGCTGGCATTAACCTTTAAAAAGGAGATAGAGCAGCTTTTAAACTAGATAATAGGGGAAAGCCGACAGTCGCCCAAGAGCGGATGGTTCGGAAGAATGTATCCTTGAAGGATACTACCAAAAGCAGAGAGGTTCCAAAAAAGAGTAAAGTAGCCCAAATGCCCTCGAGTATGGAGCAGACAAAGCTTAAAGATCCCAAATTACCCATGTCTACCAATAGCCAAATTAATATGAATAACAAAGTCTCTAAAATGCTTGTATGCAAATGCTAGAAGTCTAAAAAATAAGATGGGAGAGTTAGAATATATAGCACTAAATGAAAGGTTAGATATGATTGGAATATCAGAGACATGGTGGAAGGAGGACAATCAGTGGGACACTGTGATACCTGGGTACAAACTATATCATAATGATAGAGCTGATCAAATTGATGGAGGGGTTGCACTCTATGTTAGAGAGGGCATTGAGTCAGAAAGGATTAAAGTTTTGCAGGAAACAAAATTTGCAGTAGAATCTCTATGGATTGAAATTCCATGTAAAAAGGGGAAGGCGATGGCAGTGTGGGTATACTATCGACCGCCTGACCAGAATGAACAAATGGATGATGAAATGCTCAAAGAAATCAAGGAAGCTAACAAAAGTTACAGCGCAGTAATAATAATGGGTGATTTCAATTACCCCGGTATCGACTGGGTCAGTGTCACGTCAGGACATGCTAGGGAGATAAAGTTCCTAGATGAAATAAATGACTGCTTCTTGAAGCAGCTTGTTCATGAACTGACCAGAGGGGAAGCCATATTAGACCTAGTCCTTAGTGGAACACCAGATCTAGTGCAAGAGATAAGGGTGTTGGGGCCACTTGGCAATAGTGATCATAGCATGATTGCCTTTGATTTAATTAGTGGAGGAGGGATAGTAAGGAAATCCACAGTACTACCTTTTAACTTTTGAAAGGGAGACTATGATAAAATGAGGAAAATAGTTAGGAAAAAGCTAAAAGGAGCAGTTGCAAAGGTTAAAGACTTACATCAAGCTTGGGTGTTGTTGAAAAATACTATCTTGGAAGCCCAGGCTGGCTGTTTTCCACGCTTTCAGAAAAGTGGAAGGAAGTCCAAAAAACTGCCAGCATGGTTTAAAGGTGAGGTCAGAGAAGCTGTTGTTGCCAAAAAAGCATCTTTCAGGAAATGGAAAAAAGAGCCAAACGACAAAACCTGGAAACAGCACAAGCACTGGCAAGTCAAATGCAAGGCATTGATAAGGCAGGCAAAGGGAGAATTTGAGAAGAAGCTTGCTGCGGAAGCAAAAACGCGAAATAAAAACGGTTTTCAAGTACATTCGTAGCAAAACACCTGTGAGAGAGTCAGTTCGTCCATTAGATGATAGAGGGGTTAAAGGGGCACTACGATACGACAAGGCGATAGCGGAGAGACTGAATGAATTCTTTGCTTCGGTCTTTACTGAGTAAGATGTAGGGATATTACCCAGGACTGAAGTGGTATTTAAGGTGCGGAGGAATTGAAGGAAATATCGATATATCGGGAAGATGTATTACAACTATTAGATAAACTGAAGAGTAGCAAATCACCTGGGCCGGCTGGTATACATCCAAGGGTGTTGAAGGAACTGAAATATGAGATTGCAGACCTGCTATTAGTAATCTGTGAATTTTCATTAAAATCATCTCTAATACCTGAAGAGTGGAGGATCGCCAATGTAATACCAATTTTTAAAAAGGGTTCCAGGGGTGATCCGGGAAACTACAGACCGGTGAGCCTGACGTCAGTACCGGGAAAAATGGTAGAAACCATCATAAAGAATAAAATTACTCAGCATGTAGATAGTCATGGCCTAATGGGAGACAGCCAACATGGCTTTAGACAAGGAAGATCTTGTCTTACTAATCTGTTATGTTTTTTTGAAAGTGTGAATAAACAGGTGGACAAAGGTGAGTAGGTTGATATAGTGTATCTGGACTTTCAGAAAGCCTTTGACAAGGTCCCTCATCAGAGACTTTTGGCAAAACTAAAGAGTCATGGGATAGGAGGCAGTGTACTACTGTGGATCAGGAACTGGTTAAAAGATAGAAAGCAGAGGGTAGGGCTAAATGGCCAATTTTCCCAATGGAGAAAGGTGAATAGTGGTGTAACCCAGAGATCTGTGCTGGGTCCACTGCTTTTTGACATATTCATAAACGACCTGGAACTATGGTTACATGATGCAAGGTTCCACATTAGGAACCACCACCCAGGAAAAAGATTTAGGCGTCATTGTGGATACCATGTTAAAACCCTCGGCCCAATGTGCAGTGGGGGCAAAGAGAGCAAATAGAATACTAGGTATCATAAGGAAAGGAATGAAAAATAAAACAAAAGATATTATCCTAATCCCTAATCCTACCACATTTTGATTTCGCCAACTCAATTCTTCAAGGACTCCCACAATCCACCTTGAGCCCATTACAGCTCGCTATGAACACTGCCGCAAGGGTTCTTCAAGGAGCGTCCAAGAGTGAACATATTACACCAATCTTCAAACAGCTCCACTGGCTCCCCATACACGGAAGGCTGATGTTCAAAATCCTGATTCTAACATTCAAGGCCATAAAGGGACTATCTTCCAACTCACTTTCTGAGCTCATCCAAACTGTACCACGAAACAGAAACAGAAGACAGGCAACATTAAACTCCTTATCAACACCAAAGGCCATTACAACATACAATCTATCAACAGCTAACAGAGCCTTCTTGTGTTGCGCACCAAAATGCTGGAACTCGCTCCCTGCCGACATCCGTACCATAACCGACTTAACCCAGTTCAGAAAGGCCCTTAAATTCACCCTATTCACCAGATACTACCCCATATGAAGATAACATCTAGTCCCACTACATATCCAACTTCAGTTTTTTTTTTTTCCCTTGCTCCCAACAATCGTGCTAATTCATGTACATAGTTCGAGCATGTGATCTAGTTAACAGATTACATTTTCCATGTAAATAGTTCTCCCTTGTTTTCCAAGTTGATAATCCTGTTATATGTAACTCCGAACAGCCTGTTGTTCTGGTTTTTGTTTTGTTCTCTGTAAACCGCGCTGATGTCGAAGAGTGCGGTATAAAAGAAATTAAAATAAATAAATAAATAAATAAATTATAATGCCTCTATATCGTTCCATGGTGAGACCGCACCTTGAATATTGTGTGCAATTCTGGTCGCCGTATCTTAAAAAGGATATAGCGATATTAGAAAAGGTTCAAAGAAGAGCCACCAAAATGGTAAAGGGGATGGAAGGATACTCCTATGAAGAAAGGCTAAAAAGGTTAGGGCTCTTTAACCTGGAAAAGAGACGGCTGAGGGGAGATATGATAGAAGTCTATAAATTAATGAATGGAGTGGAACGGGTAAACGTAGATCGATTGTTTACATTATCAGAATATAGAAAGACTAGGTGACATGCAATGAAGCTACAGGGTAAACGATTTAAGACTAATAAAAGAAAATATTTTTTCACTCAACGTGTAATCAAACTGGAATTTGTTACCGGAGGATGTAGTAAAGGCTGTTAGTGTAGCTGGGTTTAAAAAAGGTTTGGACAAGTTCCTGGAGGAAAGGTCCATAAACCATTATTAAGAAGGGACCCAGGATATCAATGCTTGACCCAGTACAAGCATTGTGGAACCTGTGTCTTTTGGGGAAACTGCTAGGTACGTATGACCTAGATTGGCCACTGTTGGAAACAGGATACTGGGCTTGATGGACCTTGGTCTGACCCAGTATGGCATATCTTATGTTCTTGTGACATGCTCTGCAGGAATCACAGCTGGGGCTTGAACCTGTGACTCTCTGCTTCTGGACACACTTACTGGGTGTACTGCACCACACTGTTGCCACCGATGCATGGTGGTCCCTGGGGCTACCTGTACCTTTCCTCAGCCAGATCTTTTATGTTGCACTGCACACCACGTACTGGTACAGGGCATGGCCTAGGTCCACTGCAGGCAGGTGCCACTGCCCCCTCCAGCATGGGCACACACTCCCCTGCCATGCTGACATGGCCATATGCTGTCGGTGCTGGTAGTGCGCAGTCCAAGGCTATCCACTGTGTGGGTAGGTGGTTGCCTAGGGAGCGTGGTCTGGGGCATGGGGCATACATGAGCATCCTCACATCCCCCCCCATCACCGCCTACCAATAGTCTGTTCTTTCCATTTGGGGGAGGGTTGGCTGGGGGTATGTCAGGTTAGTGCCCTGGCAACTGTAAGCTCGGGTGGACCAGGTAGATGTAGGTGGATTGTGTTTGAACTTTGTCAGATGCTGTCATGATGATTTCCAGTTTCTATGTTCCTATGTGCCACCTAGGCACCTGCCTAGTCCACCCTGTGCCCCTACTGCCCCCGCTACATGTCCCGCCTGCAGCCTCCTATGCCCCACTTGCACCATCGCCATACTGGCCTTCCATACTTGGGCACTATGCTGGTGTTGGACATGGAGCACTACTATCACGCTTCTTGGGCTCCCTGTCTATGTTATACATTGCTGACACTAAAATGGTTTCTCTCTCCTGCAAATGTGCATCTAACGGCAGGTTTTCATTCGCGGTAGGATTCAGCCCTTCAGTTCAGCGCGTTAGTGTGCAGGGAGCCTCTCCCCGCCCACTGACCCCCTTTCCCCCGCCCTCTCTACATACTTTGCGGTGTTTACCGCAGCCGGGGACGTTAACGATTGTTAAATAACGTTAACGTTACATACTGTGCGTTATGTTACCTAACGAGCGTTAACGTTACATAACACGCGGTCTGTAACGTTACCGCAGTTTAGTAAACATACCCCTAAGTTTCAGTATAGGTTTTTTAAATTAGGTGCAATTAAATATGCAATGATTTGTATGCTACTACTACTGAACATTTGTATAGCGCTACAAGATGTACACAGCGCTGAACAGCCACATGTAAAAGACAGTCCCTGCTCATCAGAGCTTACAATCTAGTCAAGACAGTCAACTCAGCAGCTGTAGATATAGAATACATTTAGGGAGAACAGCAAGGAAACACAAAGGAGATTATGCGAATCAAGATCCAAAAGCGGCAGCGAAGGGGTGAGTTTTCAGACTGGATTTGAAAAGGGTCAGAAATGATGTACAGGCTCAGATAGTTTGTTCCAGGCATAAGGAGCAGCAAGGTGAAAGGAGCGAAGTCTACAGTTAGCAATAAAAGAGAAGGGCACAGATAGAAGTGATTTGCCAGAAGAGCGGAGTTCCCGAGGAGGGGTGTAGGGAGAGAGAAGACAGGAAAGGAAGTGAGGAGCTGCAGAGTGAATGCACTTATAGGTCAGCAGGAGATGTTTGATGCGGAAACTGATAGGGAGCCAATGAAGTGATTTGAGAAGAGGGGTAATATGAGTATGATGAGGATAGCAGAAGATTAGCCGCGTAGCAGAGTGTTGAACAGACTGAAGGGGAGAGCGATGATCCAGAGGGAGGCAATTAAACAGTGTATAAGTGTCTTAGTAGTGTGTTCAGAAAGGAATTGGCAAATTTTGGTGATGTTGTAGAGAAAGAAATCCATCCATCAAAAATAGAGTGTAGTATGAAACAGCATGAAGCTAGCTACCAAAGTAATGTCGGAAGAATCACCATGAGGTTTAAACTGCCTCTTGAAGCTTAACTTCCATTTTGCTCAAATTATTTTTTATTGAGCCCACTATGGAGCTGTATAACAGGTGAAACACCACAAAAAGTGCTCCCTATATAAAACCAATGTGTTTTTTTAAAACCAATGTGTTTGTTTAAAAAAACCACGTAGTTAATTGTGGTAAAATCTACTGACCGGGAGAAAATCCAAAAACAGAGAACAAAAAAAACAAGCGAAAACGAGACTTATCTTAAAATGCTGAAAATATGTCTTCCATATGCCTGTATGTTCTCAATTCTTTAACTGGACTTCTCCGTCTGGAAACGTTTGCAGTTATAAGCATAAGACACAGTACTGCGTTTCGGGCAAGAACAAAATTTTAGCCCTGCTTCAACGCTCGATGCAACTGCAAAAAGGAGAACTCAATCTCACAACGGCTCCAAAACGCAGTTGTGAGATTGAGTTCTCCTTTTTGCAGTTGCATCGAGCGTTGAAGCAGGGCTAAAATTTTGTTCTTGCCCGAAACGCAGTACTGTGTCTTATGCTTATAACTGCAAACGTTTCCAGACGGAGAAGTCCAGTTAAAGAATTGAGAACATACAGGCATATGGAAGACATATTTTCAGCATTTTAAGATAAGTCTCGTTTTCGCTTGTTTTTTTGTTCTCTGTTTTTGGATTTTCTCCCGGTCAGTAGATTTTACCACAATTAACTACGTGGTTTTTTTAAACAAACACATTGGTTTTAAAAAAACACATTGGTTTTATATAGGGAGCACTTTTTGTGGTGTTTCACCTGTTATACAGCTCCATAGTGGGCCCAATAAAAAATAATTTGAGCAAAATGGGAGTTAAGCTTCAAGAGGCAGTTTAAACCTCATGGTGATTCTTCCGACATTACTTTGGTAGCTAGCTTCATGCTGTTTCATACTACACTCTATTTTTGATGGATGGATATTATTGTATAGGGAATTAGTTAGTTTGTTTTTGGGTAGAGAAAGAAATGGCAGGTTTTAGCTAATCAGTTGGATGTGTGTGGAGAAGGAGAGAGAGGGGTCAAAGATGACCCCAAGGTTGCGAGCTGAAGAAACAGGGAGGAGTAAAGAGTTATCTGCAGAGACTGAGAAAGGAGGAAGTGGAGAAAAAGGTTTGGGGGGGAAAAAAAGAAGCTCAGTTTTGGCCATATTCATTTTCAAGTGGTGGTAAGACATCCAAGCAGCAATGTCAGAAAGGCAGGCAGAGATCTGGGCCTGAATTGCCAGAGAGATTTCAGGAGTAGAGGGGTCGATCTGAGAGTCATCAGCGTAAGGGTGGTACTGAAAGCCATGGGAAGAGATGAGTGCACCAAGGGAATGGGTATAGAGAGAGAAAAGGAATGGACCCAAAACAGATCGTGGGGTACACCAGCTGAGAGTGGGATAGCAGTAGAGGAGGATCCACCAGAACAAATACTAAAGGAGCGATGAGAGAGATAAGAAGGGAACCAGGATAGCACAGAGCCCTTAAAACTAAGCGAGGACAAGGTATCAAGGAGAAGGCGGTGATTAAGTGTCAAAAGCAGCAGAAAGGTCAAGCTTATGATTGTTTTTCTGGCATTAGCTTGCTTTCTGCACTGGAGAACAAGCTTAGCATGGGAAAAGTGCCATGGTAAGGTTTTCTGTATCAGCCCCTAAGTTTGCCAAAAGCAACAAGAAATGCCAATGGGATTCAAACCGACCTCTTTGGTTACCAGATCACTGCTATCAATGACTAGACTACTTCTATGACCCTGTGTTAATGGCTACTGTCCACCCATGATAACCAAACCCCCCCCCCCCCCCCTTCCACCAGCAAATCAGGGTCTGGCTTACACTACTACCATGAGGCTCTGCCAGAGAGAATATAGTGACATGGAAAATCATCACTAAGTTGTCTGGTTACTGCCATCCACCTCCTCTGTTTTTTTCCTGCCCCAACTTTTAAGACCAGCATTCTTTGCCTTTCACATACTATAGCAGCAAAGTAGAGAGAGCATGTTTTTTTACTCAACGCATAATCAAACTCTGGAAATCGTTACTAGAGGGTGTAGTAACCATTATTTAAAAGGATCTGGGAAATCCACTGCTTACCCTAGGACGAGCATTGTGGAATCTGTATGCCTTTTTAGGAACCTGCCAGGACTTGGATTGACCACTGTTGGTAACAGGACACTGGGCTTGATGGACCTTGATCTGACCCAGTCTGGCTTTTCTTATGTTCTTAAGTAGAACCCTGGTAGGCTACAGTACACATGATACAGCCTATGAACAGGTAAGAGGATATAGAAGGTCACACCGTCTAGAAAACAATTACTGTACACATAAAGCCCTCACCGCCTTTTTTCCCAGAAGATACCTGCAAGAAGCATGCGCAACAGTACGATTAAGAAACCGGAAACTGCCGTAGGTTCACAAGTGTTGACGTCCCTTACTAGTGCGCAGGCGCAACAGTACGATTGAGAAACCGGAAACTGCCGTATGTTCACAAGTGTGGACGTCCCTTACTAGTGCGCAGGCGCAATAGCACGTTTGAGAAACGAAAATTTCGTGAGTTTATAAGGGGTAACGGCTCTTATTAATATCAGACGGGGAATAATGTTTTAATGTATTTGTGATTAGTCTGCTAGTCTAGCTTTCCGGTTCTCCTGGTGGAAGAGGCAAGAATTGCCATTTACAAAACAAAAACCTAATTTGCTGTGGGGGACACTGCTCAGCTGGCTACGCTGCTGTATACTTATGCTAATTTGGCCGTCTTGAGGGTCTGTTTACTAAGCGGCTCCCATTTCGCACGGAAACTGCTAGCGCCGCTTTAGTCTCGCAAGCCCAGTATCGGAGTGCGGGTATGGATGCGGTGCTGTATCGCCGTATCAGCTTTTTGGGGAATAGAATAGCACAGGGGAGAGTAGTAGAAAAGTTGGTAGAGCCAGGGTGGTTCCCCCTTTCCGACACTACTATCTCTACTTATGCAAAAGAAGCGATCCTTTTTCAGTGGGGCGCAAACAGCTGATGGTCGGAGTTTTCGAGAGGGAAGATTCAAGAGTAATATCAGAGAGTTAATACAGTCAAACCTCGGTTTTCATGATTAATCCGTTCAAAAAAGTCTGACTATAACCGAAACGGACTAAAACCGAAGCAAGATTTCCCATAAGAAATAATGTAAATTCAATTAATCCGTTCCAGACACCCAAAAATATTGACAAAAAATACATTTTATAGAGAATAACTATCTTTTTACATACAGAAAACAATGAGAAATACATATAAATGACTAATGAAATGGATAAATGAGCATGTAACATCACTTTTACCTTTATTGAAGACTTTTGTTGGCATATGGGACGTGCTCCAGCTGCTCTCCCCTCTGGGGATCGAGCAATCACCACCAGCAGCGGAGGTGGGAACAGCCATCTTGGCCGTCTGCACAATCGGGGCTCCAGCCTGCCTTTTAATTTAGCAGCCATCACACCCAGTTACCAAGCTCACAGTGTCAGGAGAGGTAGTGCCAATGTCAGCAAAAGTAAGGGCACCAGAAAGAGGACAGTGCCCGAAGTCACACCAGCCTGTAGGGCAGCCACTCCTACACAGTGTCGGGAGAGGTGGAGAGGCAGTGTCAGCCAAGCAGCAGGCAGTTGAGAAACAGTGGGACAGAGAGTCTTAGGCTGCCTCCGGCCCCCCTAAGGTAGCAGCCTGACACAGGTGAGAGTCAGAGAACAGCGTGGGGCTATGCCAGCAGGAGCCTGCAGCTGCAGACTGCAAGGTTTCAAGGAGAGGCCGCGTGTGCAGGCCTGCAGGACACCCAGAATCCAATCGGGAGGGCAGGGGCCCCGGCGGGAGACTGGGCCGCCAAGGAGAAGCAGATTCGGTCACCAGCTCCTGTCCCGGTTCAAGGGATGTGCAGGGGAAGAGGCAGCAGGCAGACGTCAATCGGGGGAGAGTCCGGGGCAGGAAGCAGTTTCGGGCAGGCCACGCTGGAGCGTTGAACTCCTCGGCTCCCCAGAGGTCCCGCAGAATCGCTGGCTCAAGCTCCGTGGGAGATCGCTGGCTCACGCTAATCCATGGCAGGTACGGGGGGGGGGGGGGTAAAATGCTGTACGAAAACCGAAACAAAATCTTGATGAAAAAAGTCAACGAAAACCGAATCGTACGAAAACCAGGGCATACGAAAACCGAGGTTTGACTGTATTCAGAAAGTAGTACTAAATGCATAAATGAGCCTTCTACGGGAAATGGTAGAGGAAACAACAGTAATGGAACCCATGAAGAATGACTGGAGTGGGTGGAAAGAATCTTTAGCTGTAAAGGAATAGCCTAGCAGTTAAAACAGTGGGCAGAGAACCAGGGAAGTCTGGTTCTCCAAGGACAAGCAGGATGAGTCAGCCAGACCTGGTGACGTCATCCGACGGCGCCGAGATGGAAGTACTCTCCATAGCTCAGAAGGGCTTTCACCCTTTTGAGCATGGGCCAACTGGCCCTGCCCCCTGTCCCGCCCCTAGCTAGCCAGTTTCAGTTCTTCCGCCTTGCCAGCAAGACGGTTTCTTCTACTCTCCACTGAAATTGCACTTAGAACTTATTAAAACAACGAGAAGAATGAGTCTCACCTTGCTTAGGTATGTTATAAACTGCATTAATGCTTGTTTTGGCTTCTTCCAGCATCCTTTCCAGTCTAATGCTTTCAGCACGGACAGCTGCCCTTTGTAGGGCACCGCTCACTCATGATATTTGGATGCCTCCACGGCAGCTGATGTCGCTTGGGATGTGCCCCAGGGCCTTCATCCTCAGCCGCACCTCCCAGTCGCCGAAGCAGCTCGGGCGGTGCGGGACTCCTAGTGTCTCTGGTCTCCTTGACCGCAGCAACTTGGTCCCGGCCGGATTGTACAGGCGGATCCCGCCGATCAAGGTTCAGCCCCGGACTTGGGAACCGCTGCGGAGAGCGCCCAAGACATGCCTTCTGAGAGTCCCGGCAGCCCAGGACGTGCCTGCGGGCCTCCGTCCCCGGCCAGCTGCAGCTCGGCGCACCCCTTCTCCTGCACGGGCCATCTCACGTGGGGGACTATGGAGGAGGCCATCTTGCCCGGACCTGCAAGTCTCCACCCACTCTTCTGCGGCCACAAGGATCCCTGGACGGCAGTCATCTGGCCGATGACATCACAGCCTCCGTCTCCTCCTGCGGCGCCATTGGCCGGCGCCAGTCCAATCAATGGCCTGATTGCTCGGCTTCTCCCCTGCAGCGTCGGCACCTTTTTCAAGCATCCGCGCCGTTCCTAGCATCGGCTCTGCTCCGAGCAGGAAGATATGGGAAAAACATTGGCGCCGAGGGGTCTGTTGACGCGGCGTCTCCCGGAATGGCCTGGTTGCTCCGGCACTGCCCCGAGCAGGAAGGAATGGGGAAAAATCGGCATCGGCGCCGATGGGTCTGTTGATGGGCACGCCTGCCTCAACGCTCAGCACCATCTTGCCTCTGGCCCTGCCTCAGTGCTGATCGCGCTACACACCCACCGCTGACGACTCCGTTAGCGCCGGCACGCCAGCCTCAACGCCAGTCGTGTCGGCCGGTGTGCCTGCCTCAGCACCGATCGTACCTGTGGCTCTGCCTCGATGCCGATCGCGCCTGCCTCAGCGCCTATGGGGGCAAATCCAAGAGCTACTCCAAGAGGCTGAGACTCTCTGCCCGGCATCAATCCCCCACCGGCGCCGGTCCCTCCCAGTAGCCAAACACCGTAGGAAGTGTCTGCGCTACCCAGCTCTTGTACCCTCGGACGAGCAGAGATTCAGGGACAAAATGTGCAGGGGAGGAGATGCAGTGCGCTGTGTGGTGCGGCCCCTCCTTGCATGGCTCCAGGACCGAGCTGCCTCCAGTGGAACGGAGCGGCAGTACAGTGGTTAAGACACCGGCCGATGATGCAGGAGTCATGGGTCCAATCCCCACCTGCCTAATGAAGAAGGCTGGCTGAGGCATTACCTGTTATGGGTAATATTGCCTTAGCCCTCCTCCCGAAGTGTTAATTGATGCACTCTACGCTGAGTCCCCCCTTGCATGGAAGTGTAAGTCTGATCCCAGTAGAAGTCAGAACTTCGCATCCACGTGCTAAGGCTAACCCGGAGAAGGTGGGAGGGTCTGGCTGAGCTGATACAGCTACACTCCACTCTACTGTAGCAGTTCCTTGTCCCACCTCTGGGCTTGGGTGCTTGACAGAGCACTGGTGGTGCCTGTCCAGTCTCTCTCCAGATCCCCCATGCTGAGGAGGCGAAGCCCAGTAGCCACTGACTGCTGAGTTCCGTATGCTTACCGGAGTGTTACCAGTCTCTTGCGGCGCTTGCACGTAAATCCTATACTTCTCTCTTCCCACCCAGTACTATGAACAGCGTGTTACTCCAGTGGTCACAGTGGGGTGCAGTACACACATTCAGTGTGTTCAGGAGCAGAAGGTCGCAGGTTCAAGCCCCAGCCGTGGCTCCTGCCAAACGGTCACCATATGCTTGGCTTCCTTTGTGTAAGCAGCGATGAGAAGCTGCGAGAACGGAAATTGCTCGCCCATTCAGAACCACAGCAGTGGCCACAGTTTGGTGCAGCGGACACAGCCAGTGCCTGTAGGACCAGAGGGTCACAGGTTCAAATCCCAGCAGGGGCCCCTGCCAACCCAGTCCCCATACAATGGTTAAGACACTGACCAATGATGCAGGGATCAGGGGTCAATCACCCACAGTGCCCAATGAACAAGGTTGGCTGAGGCATTACATACACTGAGGTGAAAAGCTGCTAGGTGGGATTTCCCACTCTCTCCCTGTAATTCTCCGGTCAGAGAGATCCATTGCGTAGGAGAGGCCAGATCGGAAATCGCATTAAGGATCAAGTTCACTGTCCTTCTGCCTGCATCCCGAAGTCGTCTTAAATCGGGTTAAGACATCATCTCTTGGCGTTGTACTGGTCGATATCTCCTTGGTGCCTGTTGCTCTCTTGCAGCTTTCGCTGGTCGTTGACCCTAGCAGCCTTGGTACTCCATAAGCAGTGAGGCCAGAGGCGGTTCCTGATGTTCTTTCGGCCATCCCGAAAAACAAGTTTCCACGGGAGATCTGAATGGCACAGCCATCTGGTTCTGCCCTCCACCCAGATCAGTTTTACATGGGTACCTCCTGCCCAGAGTGCTATTAGTTAGGTGTCCTTTGCAACGAAACCCACTTCCTCGGTTTCAATTCGAAAACTCATCCAGGCAGACCTGCTCCCCAACCCACATCTCGTGAGGACTAGTAAGGCTGTCTGAGGTTCACCCTTAGAACGATCCTGAGGAGCAGCAGCAGCAATACACCGACTGGAAATTCTGCGACCCGAGATGGCAGGGCGCAGTGCCAGTGGGCTTGCAGGCCCCCTCCTGAGTTCGCTACTGCTCCTACTCATGAATGGATCACCGCTTGTCCTCGGGCTAATGTATCACAGACAGTAGCAGGGGGTCCTCGTCTTCCCCTATCTGGATCACCGGTAATGGCCAGCACAGCCGCCAAAACCACAACAAGTGACAGGACGCACTATCCTTGTTCTAGAACACTTCGGGTTCTTAGTCAACTACCCAAGGTCTCATCTCCAGCCAACCCAAAACATGGAGTTCGTAAGGGCAGCTGGACACCATCAAGACCAAGGCTTTCTTATTTGGGACAGAGCCCTGCATCTCCAGGCGCTTGCAGAGTGCACTCCAGGCACTTGCAGAGTGCACTGCTGCCCAGCACATGCTCTTCTACTGGGACGTATAGCAGCAATGGTACACGTCACCCAGGACGTCTTCAATGGTGCACATCACCCCAGACGTCTTCCCATGCGGGCAGTGCAGTCGGCACTCTGCTCTCAGTGGTCACAGACCATAGGCTAGACAGGATGATTGTCTCCAGTTCCCTAGCCTACAACAAATAGCACTCGGCTGCATTGACACCCTCCCGCATCTATGGGCTGGAACGCCCTTCCAGACACCTACACCGTAGGGGATCCTCGAAACGGGTGCCTCCACATTGGGTGGAGGGGGCCCATTGTGGTGACCTCTGCACTCAGGACAGTTGAGTGCCAGCGAAGAACGTCCAGCAAATTAACCCCAGAGCTCCAGGCTATGGCTCAAGTCCTCCGGGCTGCTTGCCACCACCTGCTTCCCTTGCAGAAGGAAACACTGCACTACACAGGCCCCATCAGCGAAATCTGTGGCCCTGAACGCAAGAGTCCTATGGCACCGAACCCAGGTCACTATGGCCCATAGTGCACGGTGACAGAGCCCTGCGACACTAAACCCAGTTTCTGTGGGCATGAGTACAAGGTGGTGAGGTCGAAGCCGCTCATGGGATCACATTGCATATAAGATCACATATTCAATACCTGACTACAGGCCCGGCCGTAGTTTCACCCCTTCACAGAAGGGGAACAGGCTCCCTCTTCTCTACAAGAAGGACTCAAACCCACCCATCCAGGCAGACCCCCGACTCGACTGCAAGAGTGGAGGAGTAGCCTTGTAGTAAGAGACCTGGGTCCATTCCCTTGGGGACTTGGACACGTCACATAAACCTCCTTTACTAACCTGCAGGTAGGAACTCGCAACCCCTGGCCATCAGATCTCCTCTCCCATCGGTGGGCTGACCACAAAGCGCCCTGCCCACCTCGCCGGGAGCAGGAAGGGCAACTGTTTTCAGACATTCAGAGCCAGGCCATCCGCACCTGCGTGTTTTGTTTTCTTTCCTAACTTATGGCCCTAGGACCCCGATGCTGTCTTGCCCTGAGACGGGGAGGACTGGGCCCGGCTGGGTTAGGTAGTTGGAATGGCGACTGGAGTTATGCACCTCCGGACAAGGACAGTAAGCTCCTCGATGAGGTTGCGAAGCGTCTTCATCAAAGGGCCATGCTGAATGTCAGGATTGCGGCGCACCAGTCTTGTCCTCCACCATCTCCGCTCCACCCGTCCATCAGCTCCTCCGGGACAGCCCCCCAAAGACGTGGCAGACACCAGCATCCAACCACTCCTGCCCACGCAAATTGGACTCTAAGTATGTTGTTAAACTCATGCCTGGATTTGACAAGCAACAACCACCATGGCAACACAGACAGTGTGCTCAGGAGCAGAAGGTCACAGGTTCAAGTCCCAGCTGTGACTCCTGCCACCAATCCGTCATTGTTGAATCTGCCCTTCAGTCTCTCCTGCAAGGCTTACACAAGCCACTGGGCCCAGTCAGGGCGGTCGCGCTTAACGCACCTCTGGAGCTCTTGCCCAGGATCAGTAAAAGGGCCCAACTTGTCCTTCATTAAACCTGGCCAACCGGTCATGGCGTCCCCTACCGATAGAAATTCCGCATGCTCCGCCATAGGATGGAACGGTCATGGCCATACGCAGAGGCCCAAACCAGGCCAAAGGCAAGCACAGGACTTAGCTGTGCCAAAGGATGCATCGACAACCTGTGTCCCATACCTTGGGCAGGGACACCTGCAAGCGGCATACCACATGGACAAATGCGTCGCCTAGCAGTCTTAAGGTCTAGGCTGCTACCCGGACACTCCTAACCAAGTCATGAACTTAGTCATGTCTCATGCCCGGTCTTGCCGCACGCTTCCAGCGTTGATACCGTGGTTATCCCCGCACGCAGTGGGTATCTCAACATTGAGGACCCCCTCTGCTGCTGCATCTCTGCCGTTAGACCTTCTCGGCAGCTTCTCATTCAGACCATAGACCCTCACAACCAAGTGTGACGGCACATCCACACCCAGCGTCCACACGCTCAGTATTGCTATAAGCTCACTTCTTATGGGCGCACACCCATTAGCACTGCACACTGCACATTGTCCGGTGTGTGTACACAGTGCAGGTTGGCACATGGCGCACTGACGCCACCACCAGGTATTCAGGGCACATCTTAAACTTCCAGCACTGATATCGTGTCTCAGAACCTATCTCGGCCTCCCCCTTTCCACCGCATCGCATTACAGCTTGGGAGGCACCAGGTGTGGCTGACTCATCCTGCTTGCCCTTGGAGAAAACAGAGTTACTTACCTGTAACAGGAGTTCTCCGAGGACAGCAGGATAAGTCAGCCACACATACCCGCCCTCCTCCCTTGGAAAAGGTCTCGGCCTCTGTCCAGTACCCGCCTCCTAGCGGCTAAGGCTCAGCTAGTGACGAACTGGCTAGCTAGGGGCGGGACAGGGGGCAGGGCCAGTTGGCCCATGCTCAGAAGGGCGAAAGCCCTTCTGAGCTATGGAGAGTACTTCCGTCTCGGCGCCGTCGGATGACGTCACCAGGTGTGGCTGACTTATCCTGCTGTCCTCGGAGAACTCCTGTTACAGGTAAGTAACTCCGTTTTCCAAACCAACTGACACCCCTTGTGACTTTGGTCGCGTTGCTACATCCGGCATTGCCTCAGAAACAAACTGGGAGGGGGCTTTTACTAAAGGGTACTAGTTCTTAGCACGATGCATGCAAAAGACGCGCTGGGACACTCATTAACAGCCTGGTCCCATGTCAGTGAAGCCGTATTTCGGTGCTAACTGTCCATGAGGCATTGAAGTTGCGTGGGCAGATTTGAGAGTGGATGGGGTGAGCACCTTGCAATCAGTGCACCTGAGCTAACTGCAAATAGAGCAGTTAGTGCAGGTGCACTTTGGAGGTGAGTGCGCCTCTTTGCACAGAATGCACTACGTTAACTGTGTGGGAACGTTCTTATGTTTATTTGAGACTTTATATACTTCTTTTCTGTAAAAAGGGAAAGTGGCTTAATGTGCTTTCCATACCTCTGACAGTTCTGTGGGTGGCAGGCCATGTGCTTCAGCACACACAGCCTGTTGCTGCTCCCCCCCCCCCCCCGACTCATGCCCCAAGCCATGCTGCTCTCTTCCCCCACCCCCCCACTGAGCTGCCCCCCTGCTGCCGCTGATTCCGGTGCCGAGGGAAGGATGGCTAGGCTCAGCGGCAAGCCATGTGCTTTGGTGGTACACATGGCCTGCCGCTTCTGAACCCCTGAAGTTATGTTGGAGGGGGGTTAGAAGCGGCAGGCTATGGGTGCCAAAGCACATAGCTGGCCACTGAGCCAGGCCATTCTCTCCCTCAATCCTGCCACTGGAATCGGCGGTAGTGCGGCTCAGCCAGGGGGGGTGGCGGTGGCGGCTGCATGCACACAACCGTAGCTTCTGCCTAAGGCAGCAAAAACCCTTGAGCTGGCTCTGCTAACACTTAATGTGGTGATGATGCACCTAAAATGTTATGGTCTGAGCATTAAGGACATGTTAGTTGCAACACCATAGCGCCGTTTACTAAAAGGGCCCCTTAGATTGTAAATCCTATGGGCTAGGGCAATAAGTACAATGCATGGTACCTGACTTGGCATGGCTCAAGGGGGAAAAAAGTGAAGGAAAAGCCGGCAGTCAACTGGCATAGCGCTTCAGATTAGTCTGATTTAGGAGGTCATTTTGGAAGGTTTGTGTAGCTTTTACAGGTGTCGGTAGCTATTGTAGAAAGCTGTGGTTTAGTACATTGTTAAGCAACATTCACAGTTTCCAAGAAGGCATGTTATAGGTGGGCTGGGAAAGTGTTGGTTTCTTTCTGACTCTGTAGTAATCATTTTTTAATATATGTATTGCTAAATAAAACTGGATTTTGGCATTCACACTTGCTCCAAAGCCAGGTGTAAGCTAAGTTAATGGTTTGTTGCACATGACTGAAAGGGCAGTTGTCCTTACTTCTATGGTGTATTAAGACCACCTCAAACACATAAAAAAGCTTTTATTTCCAGGAACAAGCAGGAATAAGTCTTCACATATGGGTACGTCGGTACCGACGGAGCCTGCGCGGGAACGCTCCCCAGCGTCCAAAAAGAAAGCCTTTGGGAGCATCCCACACGCATGCACGCTGCCTTCCCGCCCATTCACTTCCCTCTCATCAGTTTTTCGTTTTCCGCAGAGCCAGCAGGATGTATTCCTGTCACCGCAGAAAATTCTTCTTTTTTATTCCTGTTTTTTTGTGGTCGCGTCTGCCTTCCCTCGACGCCACTGGTACCGCCAGTGCTTTTCTTTCTTTTTACTAAGAATTTCTTCTTTTTTCTAAGGAATTTTTTCCTGTTTAGTGCCTGACGGTTTCTAGGCCACTAGGCCTCTCTTTCCATTATGGAAAAGCCAGCCACTATCCTTAAGAAATGCTCAAAGTGTGGCGGTGCAAATATATTTTTAGACACTCATACTTGGTGTCTAAAATGTTTAGGTCCTGACCATTGTCCACTGGAGTGTCTCTCCTGCTGGAGTTCAAACAGAAGTCTTCAGGATCAAGCACAACTCGATACCCGGTTCACATCGAACTCTGTCACCAGCCAGAATATCTTCTTTTTCACAGGATCAGGTAACCAAACAAAGGTCTGTTAAGACTAGCCAGTCCTCGAGTGGTAGATCTCCTTCTAAGCATCGAGATGCCTCTGGCGTTGCCCTCAAGGACGTTTTGGCAATAAAGCCCCGGCGGGAGTCTTCGGGCTCCAAAGCATTAACGGGGCTTCAGGTTGTTCCCGAGGTTCTTACCTCCATGGACATACCTGGGCCATGCTCGGTGGTTGTGGCCGCTTCGAGCGGTACCGACATCCCGGCATCGGCTATGGTGATGGATGAAACACTCCTCACTGATGAACGTAGTCTAGCGCTCTCAGCTACTTTGGTACCGCTAGAGTTGCTGCAGACCGTTCCTCCAGTATGGGTATCGGCTTCGGTACCGATATCGGCACCATCGATGATTGCTTCGACAGACTCGCTTCCTTCGATGCCGAGCCTGGAATCGTTCTCTAGCATGGAGGATTCGATACCGACCTCGGGCGGTGCCGTGGACATCGCTTTAAAGAAAATTTGATGCTTAATCCTTTCAAGTCTTCCGATCCCGATGACTGGGATGAATCCATTGGTACCAAGGCTGAATTTTTAACAATTCTAGCCTTTACCCCTTATTTCAGGGGGTCCTCTTCAGGAGAGATTTCTTTTCAAGCTTTTCTGCTTGATATGGCAAAGTTACTTGCCATTTCTATACCTGCTAAAGAATCTATACCAGGGGATTCAGAAACTCTGCAATTCCCCTGTATTCCAAAGGGGGTGATCATGCTTCCTTTGCATCAGATCTTACAGGATCTACTATTAAGAATGTGGGAAACTCCTTTAACGTTATCCCCTACTTCGAAAGCACTTGACACTATGTACAAGGTGCCACCTTCTCCAGGTTTTCAAAGACTCAACTTCCTCATCATTCTATTATTGTAGAATCAGCAATGAGGCATATTAAGAGTGCAAAGAAGTACTCCTCTTATCCGCCAGGTTGTGAGTCTAGGATTTTAGATGCCTTTGGACGTCGATGCTTCAAGGCATCTATGCTTTCAGCAAGAATTGTCTCATATATTTTCTATATGGGATTATCTCTTGAAGAAACTTTAAAACTTTTGACCCCTTTCTTCAAGAACATAATAGAGCAGACTATATCTTATTAGTCAGTCATGCTCAAAATGTTTCTAAGTTCCTTAATCGTGCTTCCCTGGACTGTTTTGAGTCTATTAGCAGAACTTCTGCTATAGCCATAGGGCAAGGGTGGGCAAACTTTTTGACTCGAGGGCCGCAATGGGTTCATATATTGGACCCGGGGGCCGGACCAAGAGTAGATGGACGGTGTGTATGTGTGAATTAATATAAATTAAATTTAAATTTGTAACATTAAATGTTTAGATTAATTTAAGGTAGAAAAGCATAAAAAGAGTTATTTTACAAAACTTTTATGCAATGTATTTCTTTCATAAAATAGTACCTTCAATTTTAGTGGGAACAGTGTTGTTGGTCTCCCTTTTTTGTTAAGGCATCAAAGTCAGGAGATAGCTTTGTTGTTGCAATTCGCAGAATAGATCTGAGGTGTTGGTCAGTTAACTGGGATCTGTGACGGGATTTATTGATGTTCATGACGCTGAACATCTGCTCACACACGTAGGTCGAGCCAAACAAGGCCAGAATCTTCTGTGCCATCCCCCAGAGGTTTGGAAAACAGTCATCTTTAAGTGAGGCATAGAACTCTTTTAGTGGAAGAGAGTGGAAGTTCTCCTTTAAGATTGCATCAGATTGAAGATCGATTAGTTCCAATTGCACTTCTTGTGGTGCTGTTTCTGGGTCTTGTGACAAGGGACAGGCCACCAGCTGAAGTGACTTTTCAATTTTTTCCAAATCTGAAAACCGACGGCAGAATTCTTCATGCAGGTCATTCAGTGATTTGCTATATTTATTCACATTTTGGATGGCCTTTTCCTGTGTGGCTAGTGTGGGGAAAATGAGAGAAGTTTTTCTTTGAAATTTGCCTAGAAAAAAAAGTCAACTTGGCTTTGAAGGCATTTACATTACTATACATGTCGTGAATATACAGGTCTTTTCCCTGTAGCTTGACGTTAAGCTCATTCATGTGAGAAAAAATGTCAACAGCAAACGCAAAGTCACACAGCCAATTCTTGTCGCTCAGCTCTGGAAAATCATCAGACTTCCCCTTTAACTCCAAAAATGTATCAATCGCTTCTTTAAGATCTCGCACTCGTTTAAACACTTTGCCCAAACTCAACCAGCGGACATGAGAGTGGTAAAGCAAGTCTTGGTGGTCTGCGTCGGTTTCCTCCAAAAATGCAATGAACTGACGGTGCTGAAGTCCCTTTGCTCGTATGCAGTTAACAAGCTTTATAACTGGATTCACAACATGACTAAGCTGTAATACAGATTTACACAAAGATTCTTGGTGTATGATGCAGTGGAGAAAAATAACTTCTTGCTCAGGGTTTTCCTCTTTCACTTTATCCTGAATTCTTTTCAGCAATCCCACATTTTTTCCAGTTAAATTTGGAGATCCATCCGTAGTGACATTAGCAAGTTTACTCCAAGGTAGCTTCATACTCTCGATGACAGCAGACACCCGGTCATACAAATCTTCTCCCCGTGTTTTTCCTTTAAGTGGCTCCATGGCCAAAAACTCCTCTGTTATTTCAAAACTGTCGCTAATCCCTCGGATAAAAATTAAGAGCTGAGCTGTGTCTTTTATGTCTGTACTTTCGTCCAGTGCTAGCGAATATAATTTAAAGGACTCTGCAATATTATTTAACTTGTTTGTTATGTCTTCATCAATCAGTTCCACATGACGAGTCACTGTTCTGCGTGATAAACTGAGTTTTTCAAACTTGTCTTTGCTCTCTGGACACAAAAGACCTGCGGTCTCTATCATGCATTCTTTCAAAAACTCTCCTTCAGAGAGGGGTTTACTAGCTTTTGCTAATTTGAATGAGAGCATAAAACTTGCTTTGGTACTTGACTCTTGAATCGCAGTTTGTCTGTGAAATAAATTTTGCTGAGCCTGTAATTTAGCCTTCAACCTCCGAGCTGTAGACCCCCATTCTTGGGGCGACTGCTTGCTAGCATAGTTAGCATGCTTCGTGGCAAAATGACGGCTGATATTATATTCTTTGAAAACCGCAACAGTTTCCTGGCATATGAGACATACAGCCATTGATCGGACTTCCGTAAAAAATATTTTGCTATCCATTCCTTATTAAACACTCTGCATTCACTGTCCACTTTTCTTTTCTTTGCCCCACTCATTTTGGGATTCTGCACTACACTAGCCGGCCATCGCGAGATTACGCTGCGTCCTCTAGAAAGTGAGGTGAATAAATTAATAAATTAGCTAGCGCTCCGCGGGCCGGATTAAAAGGTCCGCCGGGCCGTATACGGCCCGCGGGCCGTAGTTTGCCCATTCCTGCCATAGGGGCACGACGCATGGCCTGGCTCCAAGCTTCAGACTTGGACAAATGGGTACAAGAAAGGCTGGGAAATACTCCTTGTACTGGTGAAAATCTTTTTAACAAGGATGCCTTATTCCAAGCTAATCAGTTAAACACTGATATTGTTGCTTTCAGAGGATTGTCAAAACTTTCCTCTATCCCAGCTACTAAAAAATCTCCTAACAAACCTTATCCCCCTAAGGGAAAAAAGTTGTATGCATCTTCTACCCATCATACAGATGTTTCCAAAGAAGGGCAACATCAAACCAGGCTAAGAAAACCAAAACCCAGCAGTCGCAGGGTTTCTGATATTTTATTCATTAAATCTCTTTTTCCTGTTGAGGTTTAGAACCGCCAACCTACTTCTTATCAACAGAAGCATCTGCAGTTCATCTCATCCTTACTGAGAGATCAGTGATACACTGACTCAATCCTCGACTCTAGGCATGAATCTCTTGCCACAAGAGAAATCCATTCTTTTAGCTCCTAGAGCTATTGAGGATAATCATGCCCTACAGGTTTTCTCCTCTCCTTTTTGAAGGAAAAAGAGGAGAAACAACTAACAACAAGGTAGGCTATGCCCTTCACCTTGACAGTTTTTTCCTGTACAAGGATATCTCATAGTTTTCACTGCAGGGGGGGCTTTACCTTTTTCAGAGACTTACCAAATTGTAAGTCTTCACAACTCTGGAAGTCTCGACTAAGAGGGATAGAAAGTAATACAGTCTAAGAGTGATACTATTCAACTGGAGGGCTTACTTTTTAAGCCCATAGGATTTTCGTCAATACCTACTCCAGTAAGTGGTTTCCATACAGAGCTTTCTTCCCCTTTGCAATCTTCTCAAATATTTCTTTTAAGACAGTTATCAGACCATAATTGAGTTTTACCACTCCTAATGTCTGTCGGTCCTTTTCCAAACTATAGGACCTAACTTTTTCTGCTGCCTTGATAACAAATAATTCCAAGAGAGGTTCCAAAACCTACTTGGACAATTTATCATTGCAGGCAACCTGCCTGTCTACTATTCTTAGCCATCTTCAATTCTTTTTGGCTTCAACGGAATAGATTAGGTTGCACACTGGCAGTTAAACAGCCAGATCTCACCTAAGCAACCTACAATATGCTCTCTGCAATTATACAAAAAAGCTCTGCAATTATGGGCCTTTGCCAGAGAGCGTCAGAGCCATTCCTAGTAGGTAACTTCCAGATGGTTAAAAAGGCTTTGCCCAGTCATGCTCCTACATGACTGGTTTTTTCCTACTCTTACCATCTTCCTTAAAATTTCCTTTTAAGGGAAAGGAACCAGGGCTTAGACCCCGTGAAAGCATAAAGAATTGCTCAATTCCCTGGGTTGTTCCACGTCTCCAGTGAAACTCTTACAATAGGGATGCATTCCTTTTCACTGCAGTCGGTCCTTGTCTAGTGCATTCCTTCTAATTCCCAATACTTCATTGAAGCTTTTGCTGAACCAAGAACGCATGATACTCATATTGCCCTAATAGAGGAGCAAACATGGTATCTCCTTATATTGCGTCGTCTTCTCCACACTGAAGTTATAGAAGGATTCAGACTTGTTGTCTTAAGACTAAGGATCTCCTCTGCACTCTTTCACCTAGGTCTCCATTTCTGGTTATTCAAAGGCTAGAATTTTTAAAGAAATCTAAACCTCTCTTCTAAGTAAGAACATTCCACTGGTTTCCATGTTACCTTCTCCATGGTTCTTCCACGCGTAACCAGAAAGAGATTCTCTATTCATATTCTCAAGTGGGTCTTACCCTTTCTTGTTGTTAAGTGAATCTCTATCTCTATCTATATATAATATCTGACTCTGAAAGATTTGTTACTGTCCATATTAATGCTGTTCCAGCATACCATAGCATTTTAAATGGACAGCCAATTTCTATGGTAATTAAAAACTACCTTCTTTTACCGTAACCTTTCCGGTTACGTTATATCTGAAGCTCCCCATGTAAAGTCATTATCCTAAGTGACATCACTTAGGGAAGACATTACTGATCTTCAAGAAATTGGAGGCTACACCACCTACGAGTGGTGTAGCCTCCAATTTCGTACTACAAATGTTTCTTTCTTTCATTTGGATAAAGGGGTCTTAAAGACCCATCCTTTTCCTGCAAACCAGTCCGATTTATCTCCTCTCTTTCCTAGAGCCTTTTTCTGCTCCAAGGACAAAGAGCTTCAAACTTTGGCCTACAGAAGCTTTAGCTTCTCCTTCAAGGTCCAACCTCATTAAACTCCCCCAGTTTGTTGTTCTGGGATTAGTTCTAGCCATTAAGGCTTCTGACCTCTGCCTGTATTGCAAAATTTATTTTCCTCTACTTCACAGAGAGGTAATTTCTTTGAGGCTAATGTACTGGCTCTTAGCACCAGACCCATATTAGCCTCAACAAATACTTTCACAATACTTTTGAATAAGATCCACATTAAAGAATTGAAATTCAATATTTGCTAACATTTATGATCTACACAAGGACTTCCCTCTAGACGCCTTGTTTAGTCAAGTTGTTCCACAGCACACCCTTTTTAATTCAACTCCTACCCTCCATCCCTTGGATGCCTGAGGTTCTGGAAAATACTATGGCCCATTTATTAGATTTGCAACATGCTGGGACCTCCTCTAGGCATCTCTAGCTTGGGAGTCCCCATATGTGAAGACTCATTCCTGCTTGTTCCTGGAGATAGCACAGTTACTTAACTGTACCAGGTGATCTCTGGGAACAGCAGGAATAAGTCTTCACAACCCACCCACCTCCCCTAGGAGTTGCACTCTCTCTCTCTCTCTCTGTCTACTTCCCTCCTTCGGTCTCAGCTACAAACCCAACTGATGAGAGGGAAGTGAATGGGCGGGAAGGCAGCGCGCATGCGTGTGGGATGCTCCCAAAGGCTTTCTTTTTGGACGCTGGGGAGCGTTCCCACGCAGGCTCCGTCGGTACTGACGTGCCCATATGTGAAGACGTATTCCTGCTATTCCCAGAGATCACCTGTTACAGGTAAGTAACTGTGCTTTATCCTCGCTCAGCTCCTTAATTTTCGCTTGCTGGGTGGCCAGTTTTGTAAAATCTGGTACTTACAAATGACTTGGTAACACACATGAAGATTGAGAACATGGTCTATTTACATAGTCAGTAGCAAGAATGATGTCAAGTTTGTTTGTTTTTTAAACATGTTCCTTTATAAAAGCATTGGCCCCTGTGTACGTGCTGCCATCTGTGTGTATTTCCCAGTGTTAGATGTATATTTTACAAAAGGCTCCATATTAGGCAAGTCTTTTGTAAAGAAAAGTAAAATACTTGAGGAATTATATGCATCCTGACCTAGGTGTCCAAATTCCTACCTCTATGTGAAATCGGCATTTAAATGTAATATCTATTAGTCGGTGGTTCTCAAACTATGGGTCAAGACCCCAAATGGGGTTACAGAAGGATGGTTTCCCACCTCTCTGGATCTCCATAGTGACCTGTACTCAGTAATGGCAATCAGCATGGGGTCTATCCCCTCCTCCTATGTGGCCTTCCTATTAGGCTGGAAACACATGCAGAGTACTGACCTACAAATGCATTCATTCTACTGCTCCTCACCAGCTTCTCTCATTTCTCCCTGCACCCCTCCTCGTAAACTCCACTCTTCTACTAGCCTGCTTCTCTCTATGCTCTCTGTTTTTCTACTACCATCTCCAGGTTCTGCTCCTTTTGCTTTGCTGCTCCTTATGCCTTGAGCAAATTACCACCATTGGTATGTCAGGCTTCCTCTCCTCCTTTTCAAATCCATGTTAAAAGCTCACCTTTTTGAGGCTGCCTTTGGATCCTAATCTCCTGATTTCCTTGTGAGTCCTCGCTTTCTTTTTTTTTGTACCCTCATCCTCATCTATTGTATTGTCTGTCATGATTAGATTGTAAGTTCTGACGTGCAGGGATGCTCTTTTATATGTGTCTGTATAGCACTGTGTACGCCTTGTAGGGTACAGCACTATATAAATGATTATTTCCTGAGCGGTCCTCCAGTTTAGTCCTCCGCATCCGGGTAGTGCACCTCTTCCTGCAGCATGGAGACTGGACCAGTCAGAATCTTCAATACCTCAGGGTATATGCTGCTGGATCTCCCATCAGCCCCCAGTGTGTCCAGTCTTCAGCAGCAGGAAGACGTGTGAGCCCACCTGGCTCACTTAGGGACTTCATAGCAACACTAGTTAGCCTTTCTTTGGGCTTGTTTCATTTGCTTTCTTTACATTTATTTTCCTTTTGTTTCGTGCAGCCTGTCAAAAAAAAAAAAAAAAGGGACGAGCCGAGCCGTCACTGCCCTTCTCTCTCCTTTGCCTGGGGCAATTGTTAAGCAGTGTTTGGATCGCTCCCCCTTGACAGAACGGGGGAAAGATCTGTTCTCCTGGCAGCAGCTTCTTTGCGGTTAAGAGGGCTTGCTCCGGAGTTTTGAACGGCAGCGCACAGCTCTGCGGGGTGCTCGGCTCTCCGGTTTATTTCCTGTGACAGCCGGGTTCTCAGCTTTACTCCGCTCTAGATTCGAGCGTTTTTTTGCTGTTCCGGCAACTTATTTCAGCTGCGTTAAGTGGGGGTTTCCCTACCATCAGTTTAGTTTAATTTCTTTATTTTTGGTTTCGTTGTATTTTCCCGCCTTTTTTTCGCCGGTCCGGCGGCCATTTTCTCAGCTCTTTTTTGCCGCGGGCTGTTTCATCTTCTTCGGGACTTTGAGCTACGGTCCTTAGCGTTTGGCGGCACCTTCCTTTTGTTGTTTGGTTTGACCTTTAAAAAAAAAAAAAAAGAAAACAAGATAAACAATACAACGAGTGAACGGAGTTTGGTTATTTTATTTCTTTATCCCTTTGCTGATTCTAGGCATCTCCCCCCTACTTAGGGTGGTGTTAGATGTCATCAAGGCCCCAGTGCATGGTCTGCGGATCACGCAGAGGCACTGTGTCAGACTCGGGCATTTGCAGGGGCTGTGCTGCTGTGTCTGCGGATATGGAGCAGCAGTTGGAAGGTAGATCAGTGGCAGATTCCGTGGACCCTTCCGTGCTGCCTGAGGGGGAGACTTCGCTGGGTGCTATCGTTCCCCAGGCGCAAGTTGTTGCTAAGGCGCAGGGGTCTGCCTTGCCGGGGACAGAGACAGAGTGTTCTTCCTCCTTGGCGGATTTCTCCCCAGACTTCGTCCTTCTTATGCATCAAGCTTTCAAATTGGGACGTTTAGGTAGGCTACCAGACACTTTCACGGTGCCCCCCCTCTGCCGTCTCTTAAAGTGGAGGGAGCCGGTCGAGTTTTACCGAAGCCTGCGAAACGACCTCGGTCCTCAGACATAGAACAGGAGGATTTGGAGTGGCAAGATGTGGAACATGAGATGGAGTCTGAGGATGTCTTTGAGGATCTCGAGGAAGGGGAAATCCCGGAGCCCGAGGATCAGGCAAGAATCATCAGAGTGTTTCGTAAAGAGGAACTGGTTCCTCTTGTTTATGTTTATGTTTTATTGAGCTTGATATACCGCTATTACATTTAGAACATAGCGGTGTACAGTAAAACAAAACCTTACACAGAAAGACCAGTAGGTCGGAGAAAGAAAAAAAAAAAAAAAGAAAGGAAGTTACAATATAAGACAGGAAAGCACCCAAGACATTTAAATAGACAGGACTACAGGAGAGAGAGGAAAGGGAGGGCAGGGAGGGGGAGAGGCTCGTCACATAAGAGGCAAGGGGAGGTCAAAAGCAGCAGAAAAAAGGTGTGTTTTTAAGTCTTTTTTGAATGTAGGATAATGTTCTAGCCTGAGGGAAAGGGGTAGTGAATTCCAGTAGGCTGGACCAATAAAGAAGAAGGCGGAAGAACGTGTGGATTGTAAATGGGCGAGGGATGGGGAGGGAAGGTGAAGGCGGTTTATATGGATGGAGCGGAGAGAGCGGGTGGGGATGTGAAAGTGGAGTAAATCTGCTAAGTATTGGGGGGTATGGTTGTATAAAACTTGGTGAACCAGTGTAAGGATTTTGTAACGAATGCAGAATTGTAGAGGTAGCCAATGCAAGTGAGAGAAGGGGAGTAACATGCTCGCGGGGGGAGGAGTGGAAAATAAGACGTGCAGCAGTATTCTGAATACGTTGAAGCCGATGAAGTTGTGAAAGGGGGAGCCCAGCAAAGAGGGAATTACAGAAGTCGAGGCGTGATATTACCAGAGAAAGAAGAAGAGTGGTGAGGGCTTCAGGGGTGAGAAATGGACGTATAGAGCGTATTTGGCGGAGGAAGAAGGAGGAGGTTTTTGTGAGATGCGAAATGTGATTACGGAAGGAAAGGTCAGAATCAAAGATTACACCAAGGTAGCGAAAGTCAGTGACTAGAGGGACTGGTGAGGTCGAGAAGGAAGGAGCAATTGAGGGGGGAGGACTGCCATGGGTGAACCAAATTGCGAGGGTCTTTGTCAAATTAAGGTGAAGGCAGTTTGTAGTGAGCCAGTTTGCAACAACGGAAAGGCAGGAGTTGAGTGGGGTGAGATCAGGATGGAGGGGAGAGGTGTGAAACAGGAGGAGAAGGTCATAAGCATAATAGTATGCAGAAATCCCAAACTGCTGAACCAGGAGTGCTAAGGGTGTTAGAAATAAGTTGAAGAGAAGGGGTGCCAAAACAGATCCCTGGGGGACACCGCAGGACAGCGGGAAAGAATCAGAGGGGAGCGAGGGGGTGGAGGAGGAGACAACAGTGCAGGAGCGAGAGGAGAGGAAGGAGTGAAACCAGTGGTAGACTGTGTGACGAAGACCTGCATCTCGAAGCCGTGAGAGAAGAAGAGAGTGGTCGACTAAATCAAATGTGGCTGACAGATCTAAGGATACCGCCACCGAGAAGTCACCACGGTCGTGTGCCACGTGAAGTTCGTTTAAGAATCCGGTGAGAACGGTCTCGACACTGTGGCCTTGTCGAAAACCGGACTGACGGGGGTGAAGAAAGTGAGTGGTATTGAGATGATGAGATAGTTGTGTGAAAACTGTTTTCTCAAGTATCTTGGACAGAAATGGGAGGTTAGAGACCGGACGGTAGTGCGCAGGGAGCTGGGGATCGAGAGAAGGTTTTTTCAGAATAGGGCGGACAAGGGCATGCTTCCAGGATCGAGGGAAGACACCGGTGGAAAGACTATTATTGATCATGGTGAGAATATAAGGAACGAAAGCTAGGGAGGGAGTGAGAAGCCAGGAGGAAGGAATAGGCTCTAGAGAGCAGAAGGTTTTGTTGGAAGAGGATATCAGACACTCAATCTCGCAACAGCGCGTCCGGCGGAGGAACAGGGGTTAGAAGATCCTATCATCCAAGCGGTCCGGGATTCTCAGGTCATGTTTCCGGTACATCGGGTTGTAGATCAGATGATTCAAGCAGAGTGGGATCAGCCTGAGGCAGGTCTGAAGGGTATTCGGACTATGCTCCGTCTCTACCCCTTAGCAGACAAGGACAAAGAAAAATTCATGTCGCCTCGGGTAGATGCGGCGGTCTCGGTGGTGACCAAGAAAACCACCATTCCTGTTGAAGGCAGTGCGGCCTTAAAAGACACTCAAGACAGAAAGGTAGATGGCTTATTGAAGCAGGCTTTTGAGACCAATGCCTTGTCTTTGCAGGCATCTATTTGTGGGGCCTGGGTGGCTAGAGCCTGCTTAAGGTGGGCTCAGCATCTGCGTCAGGATTCCCGTTTAGACCAGCAGGGTTTGCTCGAGGTCACGAGGTTAGAGTCTAGTTCCGCTTATTTGGCAGATGTTCATTATGATTTGATCCGGACGTTGGCAAATAGTATGGCTTCCTTGGTGGCAGCCCGCAGGTCCATCTGGTTGCGTAATTGGGCGGCCGACGGGTCTTCCAAGTCTCGGCTCAGTAAACTCCCATTTAAAGGCAGATTGTTGTTTGGTGACGATCTGGACAAGTTGGTAAAGGATCTTGGTGAGTCCAAAGGCGGACGGCTGCCGGAGGATAAACCTAAGTTAGGAAAAAGTTTGCCGCTTTTTCGAGGTCAATTTTGGGACTTTCGGAGATTTCGGTCCTCCCGTCTTTGGGGTTCTCAGCATGGCAGGTTTGGATCCAAGTCTCCGACCTTTCGGGGGTTTCGAGGAGCGGGCAGAGGTTTCTCGGCTGCGTCCTCATCCTCTTCCTCTTCCTTTAGTCGCAAACCGCAATGAGGCGAGGTGGGCCCAGGAGGGAAACCAAGTGATCGGAGGACGTCTTCGAGACTTTCTTCCTTCTTGAGTCCACATTACTTCGGATCAGTGGGTGCTCGAGATTATCAGAGACGGTTATGCGCTGGAGTTTGCTTCCCCGCTGCAGGACTCCTTCGTACTTTCTCCCAGCAAGGGTCAACTAAAGGCATTGGCAATTCGTTTAACATTGAATCGGCTGGTGGAGTTGGGAGCGGTAATTCCCGTTCCGGAGTCCGAGCGAGGGGAAGGTCGTTACTCCATTTATTTCGTGGTGCCAAAGAAAGATGGGTCTCTCCGTCCTATCTTAGACCTCAAGGGTGTGAATCGGTGTCTCCGGGTGCCTCATTTCCGCATGGAAACCCTAAAATCCGTCATTGTGGCGGTTCGCCTAGGAGAGTTTTTGACGTCTCTGGACCTCTCGGAGGCCTATCTGCATATTCTGATCAGACCGGTACATCAGAAGTTTCTGCGCTTCGCCTTTCCATGGGGTCACTTCCAGTTTCAGGCCCTACCGTTCGGGCTAGCTACCGCTCCACGCACCTTCACCAAGGTCATGGTGGTGGTGTGGCGGCAACTTTAAGGAGGGAAGGTGTTTTAGTTCACCCTTATCTCGACGACTGGTTGATTCGAGCAAAGTCCGAAGCGGAGAGCTTACAGGCCACAGACTGGGTCGTTTGTCTACTTCAGAGTCTCGGCTGGGTGGTCAATGCGAAGAAAAGTCACTTGGTTCCCTCGCAGTCCCTCGAATACCTTGGAGTCGTATTCGACACGGCACGGGGGTTGGTGGTTTTGCCGGTCCGCCGTGCCCAAGCCTTACGCCGCCTGGTGCGCACATTTTTGGGGATTCCCGCTCCATCCGCGTGGTGGTACCTGCGGCTTTTGGGAACCATGGCGTCAACGTTGGAGGTGGTTCCGTGGGCCCGTTTTCACATGCGTCCGCTTCAGAGAGCCCTGTTACGTCGCTGGTCGAACCAGTCCGATTCCTTAAACTGCCGGTTGCCCTGCCCGAGACAGGTTTGCGTGTCGTTGCAGTGGTGGCTCCGCGCAAAGTCTCTGCGGGCGGGGATGCCCTTGGAGCAGCCGGTGTGGCTTCCGTTGTTAACAGATGCGAGTCTGTCGGGCTGGGGAGCCCACTGCCAGGACCATTTTGCGCAGGGGACGTGGTCAGCCAGGGAGTCCTCGTGGTCGATCAACCGCCTCGAGCTCCGAGCGGTGCAGCTTGCGCTGCAGGCCTTCGAGGCGTCTGTTCGGGGGAAAGCAGTGCGGATCCTGTCGGACAACTCGGCGACGGTGGCGTATATCAACCGTCAGGGCGGCACGGCAGCGTGGCCATGGAGGAGGAGGCGGAGGCGCTCTTCGTCTGGGTGGAAGTTCGCCTTCTAGCCATTTCGGCAGCGCACATCGCCGGAAAAGACAATGTGATGGCGGACTTTCTCAGCAGAGTGCAGGTAGACTCCGGAGAGTGGGAACTGCACCCGCAAGTATTTGCGCAAATAGTTCATCGCTGGGGGCCTCCGGTCATGGACCTCATGGCGACTTTCCAGTTGGCAAAGACAAGTCGGTTTTTCAGCAGGAGAAGAGAACGCATGTCCGAGGGGATCGACGCTCTCATCCAGCCGTGGCCCGCATTCAGTCTTCTGTATGTCTTCCCTCCGTGGGCGTTGATCGGCAGAGTAGTCCAGCGTGTCGAGGCGCATCGCGGAAAGGTTTTGCTGGTGGCTCCAGACTGGCCCCGCCGACCTTGGTACGCGGATCTGGTCCAGCTTCTCGACGGAGTTCCCTGGAAGCTTCCTCCCCTGGTAGATCTGTTAGTCCAGAGACCGCTGCGCATGCCTCAGGTGGATCGATTCTCGCTTACGGTATGGCCATTGAAAGGGCTCGGCTAAGGAAGAGGGGTTATTCGCCGGCGGTCATTGCCACCCTTCTTCGAGCTCGGAAGCCTTCTACCTCGCTGACGTATGTCCGGGTTTGACGCATTTTTGAAGATTGGTGTTCCAGGCATCAAGTTCGGGCTTCGACGGCTTCGGTCGCTGTTATTCTCAATTTCTTGCAGGACGGTTTCGACAAAGGTTTGGCTGCCAGTTCTCTGAAGGTTCAACTAGCAGCTCTCGCTTGTTACAGGGGGAATATTCAGGATGTTCCTATTGGAGCAAACTCTGATGTACGTTTTCTTAAGGCAGTTTTTCGCTTGCGGCCATCGCGTAGAGTGTCCATTCCCCCCTGGGATTTGAATCTGGTTTTGCAAACGCTCGTTCAGAAGCCCTTTGAGCCTCTTTGTCAGGCGTCGGTTAAGGATTTAACTTTGAAGACGGTATTTCTGGTAGCTATTTGCTCGGCAAGGCGGATTTCGGAGCTGCAGGCTTTGTCTTGCAGGCCTCCATTCCTTTCTTTTTCTTCAGATAAAGTCGTTCTGCGGCCGGTTCCTTCCTTTCTGCCTAAAGTGATGTCTCCTTTTCACGTAAATCAATCCGTCATTTTGCCTGCGTTTTCTGCAGTCAGCCAATTCGTCCAATGTCGGCTTGCGTCGTCTTGATGTCCGCTGAGTGTTGCGTCAGTATCTGAAGGTGACCGGCACGTTCCGTAAATCGGATCGTCTCTTTGTGATTTTCGGTGGAACTCGAAAGGGAGAAGCGGCAGCGAAGTCTTCTATCGCTAGGTGGATTAAAGAAGCGATTGCGTCAGCGTACATTTTGCAAGGCCGTTCGGTTCCATTGGGTTTGAGAGCCCACTCCACTAGGGCGCAGGCGTTGTCTTGGGCGGAACATAGCCTTGTTCCTCCCGTGGAAATTTGCAGAGCGGCTACTTGGTCGTCGCTTCATGCTTTCAGTAGGCATTATCGGTTGGATATTGCAGCGACTCGGGATTCTTGTTTTGGTTCGGCGGTGTTGCGCGCCGGTTGGCAAGGTCCCCCCCCCGTTGATAACTGCTCTGTTACATCCCGGATGTGGAGGACTAAACTGGAGGACCGCTCAGGAAATGGAAATTACACGTACCTGGTAATTGTAGTTCCTGGAGGGTCCAGTTTAGTCCTCCGTCCCGCCCAAGAGACTTTTTTCTGTGGTATTTGTACGGCGTGCTAACACCGGTGCGCGAGAGTCGCATGAGTACTTTTCTTTCTTTTTTCGCTTCCTTTGGATAAGGAGGAGACCTTTTTCTTATGTTACCAGCTCAGTCTGCCTTTTGCGTCAGGTAAAGGGGGCAGAAGCAAGGTGCGCAGTTCTGGCTCTCTCGTTTGGGGAGGGAGCCCACTTACAATTAAGGGGGGATATACCTGTTTTCTAGTTTTTACTGTTTTTTTCATTCCTGTGTTGCTTCTTTGAGTCTGCTTTGTTAATAGTTCACTGGGGGCTGATGGGAGATCCAGCAGCATATACCCTGAGGTATTGAAGATTCTGATTGGTCCAGTCTCCATGCTGCAGGAAGAGGTGCGCTACCCGGATGCGGAGGACTAAACTGGACCCTCCAGGAACTACAATTACCAGGTACGTGTAATTTCCATTTTTAGTAGTAGTAGTTCTGCGGTCTGTGAGTGCGTGCTTATACACACAGGGCCCTGTGCTAACTGCTGCTGCCATTTTTCTGGTTTGGATAAGCTGGGGAGAGGGGAGGGGACTGGAGCTCTATTTGTTTTCATCTTCATTTAGATCACTAGATTTTTCATTTATTAAAATGGAGTCATATTCACTTAGAGGTCTGTTCCAAGCCACGAATAGCAGGAATGTACGCCATGCCTGGACATACATCCCTGCTATTCGTCCCCTTGCCATTCCCGTGCAAGGCTCCCTGTGCGAACAGCGGAGTTGTACAGGGAGCCTTAGATGGGGGCGGTTGGAAGGCGGAGCAAGGGTGGTGCATAGGCGGGCCGTCACCCTGGACGTACAGGGCTGATTCTGAAGTTGGCCCTGTATATCCGGGGTAGGCTGATTAGACAAGGGACGTCTTCCACCTCAGAGGTGGAATAAGTCCCCCTGGTTGTGGGGTCTCTCCTGCCTCTGCGCTTCTATCTTGAAAATGATGGTGCCTGACCTGCTCGGAGCATCACAGGATGCACTGCTCAGGTTCAGTCTACCAAACTGCCTTATTGTGTTTGGTTTTTTTTAAAATTTCCCTTCCTGTCCGTATGTGAGCCAATCCTTACACATGCACTGATTGAAAGGGAGACCACCCTCACAGGAGGAAGAGATGAATAGAGAGTTAATTGAAGACATACGCAGAACTGCCAAGAAAGGGGAAGTGCTATTGATAGGGGATTTCAATATGTCAGATATTGATTGGCACATTCCTGCTGCAGTATCATCTAGAAGGAGATCCTGGATTGTCTACAGGGAGAACTATTCAGGCAACTGGTAACAGAGCCCACACGTGAAGGGGCCATACTGGACTTGGTGCTTACCAATGGTGAAAGTGTTTCTGATGTTATAGTGGGAGATCATTTTGCATCCAGTGCTCACCAGCTAGTGTGGTTCAATATTAGTACTAGGGCTGTTAAAATTCATTCAAAAGCAAAGGCCTTAAACTTTAGGAAAAATAACTTTGCCAAGATGGGCCAATACCTCAGGGAGTCATTAGCTGGATAGGAACAGCTGGTGCATATAAAAAAACAGTGCGCAAAACTGAAAGGGGATATTTTAAGGGCAATCAACCTTTTTGTTAAAATGGTAAATAAAGGTAAAAGGAAAAGGAGCCCACCATGGTTTTCGAAAGAAGTAGCTGAAAAGGTGAAGAAAAAGAGGGAGGCCTTCATGAACTACAAGAGATCACAGAGAGAGGAAGACAGGCATCTGTATTTGGAAAAACTTAAAGAAGCTAGCAAAGAAGTCAGGAAAGCAAGGATTCAAAAAGAGGAGGAAATAGCCAATGCAATAAAATGGGGAGCTAAGACATTTTTCAGATATGTTAGTGAGAAGAGGAAGGGCAAAAGTATTGTCAGACTCAAGGGTGAAGGGGAAGAAAATGTAGAAACTGATAAGGATAAAGCAGAATTGCTTAACAAATATTTCTGTTCTGTGTTCATAGATGAAGAACCAGGAGCAGGACTTCAGAAAACGCTCACAAACAGGAACAGAAGTGAGGGGCATCTTGAACAATTTTACTGTGTTCGTGAGAAACTAGCTAAACTTAAAGTAGAGAAAGCGATGGGACCGGATGGGATACACTCTAGAATACTGAGGGAACTTGGGGATGTTCTAGCTGCTCCACTGACTGACCTTTTCAGTGCCTTGTTGGAGTAGGGAGTGGTGCCAAAGGACTGGAGAGAGGCACATGTGGTCCCTTTACACAAAAGCAGAAGTAAGGATGTGGTTGAAAGCTACAGGCCAGTTAGTTTAACTTCGGTGGTGAGTAAATTATTGGTAGCGCTGAAAGAGAAAATAGTGAGGTTTCTGGAGTCCAGCAGACTACAGGATCCGAGACAGCATGGATTCACCAGAGGCAGGTCTTATCAGAATCTTATCAGAATCTGTTTTCTTTGATTGGGTGACAAGGGAGTTGGACCGAGGGAGAGCCCAGATGTGGTGTATTTAGATTTCAGTAAAGCCTTTGACACCATTCCTCACAGGCGACTTATAAACAAACTCAGCACCCTAGGGATGGACCCTAAAGTTACTGCTTGGGTTAGAAATTGATTGAGTGGGAGGCGACAAAGGGTACAGGTAAATGGAGCTCACTCTGAGGAGAAGGAGGTTACCAGTGGTGTGCCCCAGGGGTCTGTCCTTGGTCCGATTCATTGTAACATCTTTGTTAGTGATATAGTGGAAAGGCTATTGGGTAAGGTTTACCTCTTTGCGGATGATACCAAAATCTGCAGTAGAGTAGACACCCAGGAAGGTGCAGATAACATGAGGAGGGATCTAGCTAAGCTTGAAGAATGGTCTAGAATTTGGCTGCTGAGATTTAATTTTAAAAATGCAAGGTCATATATTTGGGCTGCAGCAATCCAAGGGAGCAATATAGTATAGAGCAGGGGTCTCAAACTCCAGTCCTGGAGGGCCGCAAACCAGTCAGGCTTTCAGGGTATCCTTAATGAATATGCATGGAATATATTTGCATGCACTGCCCCATTGTATGCAAATATATCTCATGCATATTCATTAGGGATATCCTGAAAACCTGACTGGTTTGCGGCCCTCCAGGACTGGAGTTTGAGACCCCTGGTATAGAGGATGAAGTACTTTTGTCCACTAAAGAAGAGCGGGACCTTGGTGTGATTGTGTCTGTTGATCTTAATGTAGCTAATCAGGTAGAAAGGATGACGGTAAAGGATGCTTGGGTGCATAGGGAGAGAAATGGCCAGCAGAAGAAAGGAGGTGATAGGGCCTCTGTATAAGTCTTTGGTGAGACCTCATTTAGAGTATTGTGTGCAATTCTGGAGACCGCACCTTCTAAAGGATATAAACAGGCTGGATTCAGTAGAGAGGGTGGCTACTAAAATGGTTAGTGGCCTTCATTATAAAGCATATGAGGACAGACTACTTGTACTTATTAAGATCCTCAGAGGAAAGGCGGGATAGAGGTCATATGATTGAGACGTTTAAATACCTCTGTGGTATAAATGTACAGGAGTAGAACCTCTTTGTTTGAAAGCAAGCTCTGCTACGAGGGGATATGGGATGAGGGTGAAAGGGGATAGATTCAGGAGTGATATTCGGAAATATTTCTTTACGGAAAGAGTGGTGGATCCGTGGAATAGTTTCCCAGTGGAGGTGGTAGAGATGAGGACAGTATCTGAATTTAAAGAAGCATGGGACAAACGCAGAGGATCTCTAAAAGAAAAATTAGGACTGTTGTAGTGATTGATATGGAAGGGCAGATAGGCCATGCGTTCTTTTTCTATCATCATGTTTTTATCTTAGCACTCGGGTATGTGCTGCTATTATTTATTTTATTTTTAATGCAGCAGTAATTTGCTTATCATTACTGCATCGGGAGTGATTAATATTTTTTAACATTTGCATTTGTACACTGTGCACTGGAGCTCAGTGCAGTATTCTGACACAAGGTTTTCTGCATCAAGCTCTTAATATGCACTTTGAGTTATTAGTTTCAGAATAGCTGAAGAATTTGAAAGCATGTTGCTCTCTAGGTTTTTATCAGATTTTGAAGGCAGCTACTCATGCTGTCATATAGTTTACTTTTTGTTCTGCAAAAATGCTCAAGATAAGTAATGTTTGAATGTTAAATGTTATCGAATGAGTATCAACTTGCGGTGACCCTCTGGGTAACTGTCCTAAATTGTGTTTGGTCTTAAGTCAAGCGGCTCATTGTTGGAGTAGCATCCATAACTGCTGTTTATTGTATCGGTCCATCTCATTTTGACCTTCCACTTTTTTGCATTGACTTTCAACCTTGCAAGCACTATGTTTTTCTCTAATGTTCTCTGTCTTCGCATGATGTGTCCAAAATATCAAAGCCAAAGTCTTGTTATCTGAGCATCTAAAGAAAGCTTAGGTTTGATCTCCTCTAATACTCAATGGTATGTTCTTCGGGCAATCCATGGTATACACAGTATTCTTCGCCAGCATCATATTTCAAAGGCATCAATTTTCTTCCTGTCTCTCTTTTTCACTGTCCAACTTTCGCATCCATATGACGTTATTGAAAATACCATGGCTTGGACAAGTTGAATCTTTGTATGGAGAGAGAAATCTCTGCTCTTGAAGATCTTGTCTAGGTCCTTAATGTCAGTCACCATGGACAGATCACTATTGGATCCAATTTAACTTGCCAATACCCTCATCAAAGAACTTAAGGAAGGTCTGTTAGAAAAATGGGCAAACAATATGTTTAAATGATAAATTTCACGGCAGAGGAATCTGTATGACAGTATTTTTCAGTTTTGAACCTTACTATATTTCCTTTCTCACTAGACACCCATAATCTGTTTGCAAGATTTTCACCTTCAGCTTTTTGCACATTCCAAGAGCATGTCTCTTGTGAGTCACTGATAGGACACATCTCGGCAATATTTGCTGAATTTGAACAAATCTGAGGCTGCATGGCTTCGTGTGCTCTACTCATGTGTGAAACTAATGCCACTGTATAAGTCACTGGTGAGGCCTCACTTGGAATACTGTGTTCAATTTTGGAGACTATATCTCACAAAGGATGTAAAAAGACCGGAAACAGTTCAGAGGAAGGCGACCAAAATGATTTGGAGCCTGTCAGAAGCCTTATGAGAAGAGACTTGAAGACCTAAATATGTACACTCTGGAGGAGAGGAGGGATAGGGAAGATATGATTCAGACCTTTAAATACTTAAAGAGAATTAATGAACAAACAAACCTCTTCCAAAGACGGGGAAGCTGTAAAACTAGAGGGCATAACATGAAGCTGCAAAGGGGTAAATTGAAAGGCAATGTCAAGCAATACTTTTTCACTGAAAGGATTGTGGAAGCTTGGAATGCCCTCCTGATGGAAGTGGTGGGGGAAAATACAGTGACACAGATATAAATACACTCGCACCCAGTTGTATGTGTATGAATGCTTGGATGGATATATACAAGCCCACAAAGACATACCCTAGCAATATAGAGGTACACACACACACTAAAAACAAGTTGTAACGTGCACACTTATGGTGTGACAAAACGGCTCATTGAAATAGTAGATCTCTGACTTACACAAGACGTCTAGCCCTGGTTTTTTTATGTACTCCTTGTTTGTCGATCGGGCCAGGGAGGTGACCTATGTTTCTATTCTAGAAGCTTTGTTTGATTTCCCTTATGTATGGTAAGGGGTATATACAGATTATATATTCCTTAGACTCCTTTGGAATAATTGACATGTTCTCTTGTTTGTTTGTGGCTACTTTCCACTCAGGTTCGGAGGCAACATTCCTTGGACACTCGCCCAGTGACTCTAAAGTGTTGGGGAATTACCTGGGGTAGCCTTCCCTTGTATACCCTCTCCTCCCCTCAGGCACACATACACATGCTAATAAGCATACAGAACCACTTATTGTAATGCTTAAACAAGAAATCGTTATTATAGAAGCTTGAGTATATTATCTAATTGCACCTAGCAAAGCAGATAGCATAAGCTTACCTACTAAGAAAGAGAGAGGTTGGTACAGCCCACCTCTGTGTTCTGTTCCCACTAACTCCCCCTGTACATCTCCTCTCCTACTTTATAGGCTTTCCAGCATGTACTCGCGTGCGAACACACATATAGCCTTATCTCTATTTTTCTCTCTCATCCCTTTGTAGTTCATTTCCAGACTTCATGTCTCCGTTCTTTCTTCAATATATGTTTCTCCAGGATCAAGCAGGAAGTCAGTCCTCACATATGGGTGACATCGGCATCGACAGAGCCCCCATGCAGAGCATTTCCCCAGCTTTCAAAGAAAGCCTTTGGGAATGCAGGCACGCATGCGCGGTCCCCTTCCCGCCCAAAGGTGCCATCTTGCTCAGTCTGCTTTTTTCCGTGGAGCCCTACGGATGCCTGTCCTTGTCACCCGTGAAAAAAAGTTGATTTTTCCTGCGTTGGGTCGAGTTTTTCATCGGTTCGATGTCGGTTCCTTTCCTGCCTGGACTCGGTACACCGGTGCCGAGCCCGGATCTCTCTTTTTCGGTTTTTGTCCTTAGAGACTACGTTCGCACCTTTTTTCTTTTCCCTGGCAGCCCAAATTTTGATCTTGTAGGGGCCCTTTTTCCCCCGATGGCTGCCAGTGGCTTTAAGAAGTGTGATCGGTGCAAGAAACTGATGTCTCTCACCGACACACACGACTGCTGCCTCTGGTGCCTGGGTCCAGACCACGATTCTACGGTCTGCAGTCCCTGTGGCAAAATGTCTTCCAAGGCATTGCGGAGCTGTCAGCATCAGCGTGAGAGGATCTTCTCCGAGTCTGCCTCTGGACGGGTCCGGACTTCGTCAGAGGCCTCGACGTCTCGGGAGTCTGACCCCGAGCATCGTCAGGGCTCCTCTGAAAGGGAGTCCCCCTCGAGGGAGCACCAAAGGAAGAAGAAACCTGCGAGGGCTGCATCGGTGGACGCTCTTGGCTCTTCGAGGGCCAGGTCGCATAGCCCCGATTGCCGTCCCGGGTCTTCGGAGTCGGAGAGGCCTGCCAAGCATCCTCGTGTAGAGTCGGAGGCCCCGAGTCATGTGAGTACTGTAGTCCTCGTGGACTCTCCTCCGGGGGAGCCGACGTCGGGCCTGACGCCGTTGGAGCCCGATTCGGAGGCTGCTGGGTCTCCTGAGCTTGGACTCAGTTTGACGGCCTTGGAGAGCAGACTGTCTGCCTTCATGGAGCAGCAGCGGGTGCTGATCACCGGTCTCACCGGCGCATCTGCCCCGACCACCGGGACATCGACGTCCAAGTCGACCCCGGAGGCCGAGCCGATCCTCGAGACCATGCGAACTCAAGTCGATCCTCGGCCATGGTCACCCTCGGCCTCCTGTTCGGGACCGAGGTCATCGCCGGTTCCTTCGGCATTGGTGCCCGCCCGCTCGGAACCACTCGATTCCTCCTCGGAGGAATCGGTGTGGGAGACGGAGGAGGAGTCGTCCCCGGACACCTTCCGGACTCGGTACGTCCCTTCGGACTCACCGAGCTCCGAACCTCGGACTAGATCACCCCCCCCCCACCCCCTGGGGGATACTAGGTTCTCGGATTTCGTACGGGATATGGCCAAGGCACTCGCATTCCCGGCGGACCCCGAGGAAGAGCCTCAAGCCGAGGAGCTTGAGGCTTTGCAGTATGACTCTCCTCCCAAGGAGGCCTTTACTGTCCCGGTTCCTCCGATGCTGGAGCGGTTGCTCTTCCGCGTGTGGGAGGCGCCGGCCTCAATGCCGGTTCTAAGCAAGCGGGTCGATTCCATCTATCGAGTCCGCAAGATCCCCGGGTTTCAAAAGGCACAGCTACCGCACCATTCCATGGTTGTGGAATCGGCCATGCATCGCCTGAAGAGTCAGAAGATGCACTCCTCGGTGCATCCCGGCAGGGAAGCCCGGAACCTGGATGCCCTCAGTAGAAAGTGCTTCCAGGGCTCTATGCTTGCTTGCTGTGTCCAGAGCTACCAGCTGTACATGGGCATGTACCTTCGAGACCTGGCAAAGGAGATTGCCGGGTTCTCTGCTGGTCTGTCCGAGGAACCTTTGCAGAGGTTCAAGGCCTTGTCTTCTGGTATTCGAGAGTGCTCGAAGTTTATTTCTCGAGCAGCCTACGATGGATTTGAGGCTTCGGCCCGAGTAGCAGGGGCTGGCATCGGTGCATGCCGTCAGGCCTGTCTACAATCCTCGGACCTCGAGCTGTGGGTACAGGACAAGTTGGTCGATGTGCCTTGCCGAGGTGAAAATATCTTTGGCAAGCCCATGGCCAAAAAGCCTGCAGAACTCGAGACCGAGACTCTTACCCGGACAAGGCTGTCCAGGAAGACCTCTGCCCTTCTCAGAAAAAGAAGGGCTCGGGGTAAAAGACCTTTTACCCGAGGAAAACCACTGCCTATAAAACCTACCCTCACTACCAGGCCTCTGCAGCTCCCCAACAGGGCCAGCAGGCCAAGGGGCAGGGTCATGGGCCCTGTAGGCAGAAGGCCCCCAAGCCTCCTACTCCGGCTCCTGCTCAGCAGGGAGGGGGTTTTTGACTATGCCAGCATAGCCTCTCCTCCTCTCCAGGGCACAAGAGTTCGGCTGACCCTGTACGCAGACAGGTGGCCAGCCATCACAGGGGATACTTGGGTGTTAAGTATCATCGAAAGGGGCTATCTGCTCCACTTCACCCAGATACCCCCCTCCTACTTTCCAGGGGAGCCTTCACGACCCCCTCTGCACAGAAACGTACTCCTTCAGGAGTTGGAAGGTCTACTGAGGGACCAGGCGGTGGAACCGGTGCCCCACCACCTGGAAGGGCAAGGCTTCTATTCCAGGAACTTCCTGGTACCAAAGAGAACAGGAGGCCTCGGACCCATCCTCGACCTGCGAAATCTGAACAAGTTTCTGGAGAGGGAAAAGTTCAAGATGCTTACCCTAGGAATCTTACTGCCCTGCCTCCAGCAGGGAGATTGGCTATGCTCCTTAGACCTGAAGGATGCTTATACTCAACATCCTCATCCATCCAAGCCACAGACAATTCCTCAGATTTGTGGTGGGAGGAAAGCACTTCCAGTACAGAGTGCTTCCTTTTGGCCTCACCTCCGCCCCCCATGGTTTTTACCAATGTCTGGCGGTGGTTGCGGCCTACCTCAGGAACCAGGGGATCTTTGTGTTCCCTTACCTGGACGACTGGCTAATCAGAGGCCAGTCTCCACAAGAGGCCAGGCAGGCCACCTGCAGAACCATATCCCTGCTTCAGCACCTGGGGTTCATTATAAACTTCCCAAAGTCCACTTTGGTCCCCTCGCAAGACGTGGAATTCATAGGGGCCGGGTTGGATACCCTCCAAGCAAAGGCCTTCTTGCCTGTGGACAGAGCTCACAGGCTGATGAAGTTGGCCGGTCAGTTTCGGGCGGACTCTCGTCTCGGCCAGAAACTTCCTCCGGCTCTTAGGTCACATGGCTTTCACAGTGCATGTCACCCCACATGCCCGGCTGCACATGAGGCCGGCTCAGTGGTACCTCAGAATGAAGTGTCTGCAGGCCACAGGAAAGTTGTCAGACAGGATAAGGGTGTCCAAACAATTGGTGGACTCCTCACGCTGGTGGCGGCATCTTCCAAATCTGGTCAGGGGTGTTCCTTTTCAGGCCTCCCCACACACTCGGGTACTGACAAGCGATGCTTCTCTGCAGGGCTGGGGGGCTCACTGCCAGGGAGCCTGCACCCAAGGCCTGTGGTCTCCGTGGGAGGCCACCCAGCAGATCAACCTGTTGGAATTGAGGGCCATTCGGCTGGCCTTGCGGACTTTCTCTCAGATCCTGTCTCACCAGTCTGTCCTAGTTCAGACGGACAACCAGGTGGCTATGTTCTACGTCAACAAGCAGGGAGGCACGGGATCCAGACTTCTCTGCCTGGAAGCACAAACTCTCTGCCCATGGGCTGTCACCCAGGGCATGACCCTCAAGGCCGTCTACCTCCCAGGCCAGGAAAACTACCTGGCGGACAGATTCAGCAGACTTCTGCAGCCTCACGAGTGGCAGTTGGATCCTCTGGTAGTGCAAAAGATTTTTCTGAAGTGGGGTCTTCCCACCATGGATCTTCTTGCCAGTCCGCTAAACAGGCAACTGCCCCGGTTCTGTTCCAGGCTACCACATCCCTTCAGAACAGCGCCAGATGCATTCCTGATCCCTTGGTCAGGGGGCCTGCTGTATGCCTTTCCTCCCACACCTCTGGTGGCCCAGACTCTATTCAAAATCCAGCAGGACCGAGCCATGGTGATCCTGATAGCTCCCAGGTGGCCCAGACAACCATGGTTCCCTCTTCTTGTGCAGTTGGCGGTGGATACTCCACTTCCTCTGGGGTTGCAACCCGACCTTCTGACTCAGGACCAGGGGTCCCTCTTGCATCCCAACCTCAAATCTCTCAATTTGATGGCGTGGCTGCTGAAAGGCTTGTCCTTGCTCCTATCTAGGGAAGTTGAAGAGGTGGTGTTGGCCTCCAGGAAACATTCCACCAGGAAGGCCTATGCTCTTAAGTACCGTAGGTTCTCTGTTTGGTGTTCTCAACAGCAAGAGGACCCTTTCTCCTGCTCTGTCCAGGTGGTGCTTCAATACCTGCTCCACCTTTCCAACCTAGGACTTCAGTCCAACTCTGTCCGGGTTCACCTCAGTGCCCTCTCAGCTCACCACTTGCAGGTAGATGGGCAATCTCTCTCAGGCCACCCTCTAGTGTCCCGCTTTCTAAGAGGCCTGCTTCTGCTTAAGCCTCCTATTCGTCCACCTGCTCCTGAGTGGGATCTCAATGTGGTCTTGCAGCAACTGACTCGCCCACCTTTTGAGCCGATGGCCACCTGCCATTTACGTTTCCTCTCCTGGAAGGTGTTGTTCCTTGTGGCACTCACCCCAGCTAGGCGGGTGAGTGAGCTTCAGGCCCTGGTCTCGGATAAGCCGTATACCAGGTTCTATAAGAACAGGGTAGTCTTGCGGACTCATCCCAAGTTCCTTCCTAAGGTGGTGTCCTCCTTCCACCTCAACCAGGAGGTGGTTCTTCCAACGTTCTTTCCCAGGCCGCACGCCAGTAGAGCAGAGACTGTCTTGCATACCCTGGATTGTAGAAGAGCGCTGTCCTTTTTACCTTGAACGTACACAGGGGCATAGAAGGGCTTCTCAGCTCTTCATTTCCTTTGACCCTAATAAATTGGGGTTGCCTGTCACTAAGCGTATGTTGTCCATCTGGGTGGCAGACTATATCGCCTGGGCGTACAGGTCAGCCGGCCTCTCCCTGGAGGGTCGAGTCACGGCCCACTGAGTTCGGGCAAAGGCCACATCAGTAGCTCACTTCCGCTCTGTTCCGTTGGCAGACATCTGCCGGGCCGCTACTTGGTCTTCAAGCCAGACTTTTGCGGACCACTACTGCCTTGAGAGGGAGTCCCGTAGGGACAGTGCTTTCGGGCAAGCGGTACTCCGTAATCTTTTTGAGGTTTAGGCAACTCCTACCCTCCGGCCCTGGTGATGGGCTACCGTTCAGGTGTGGTCTCAGAGAAGATTCTCTCACTGTTGCTGGGGCTCTAGAGGGAGCTCTATTTTTCAGCCTGGGTTCCTGGTAGCCCAGAGCTAGGGAGTCGCCCATATGTGAGGACTGACTTCCTGCTTGGTCCTGGAGAAAGAGTAGTTACTCACCTGTAACAGGTGTTCTCCAGGAGCAGCAGGAATCAGTCCTCACGACCCTCTCTCCTCCCCTTGGAGTTGCAGTTGTATATAGTTCATTTTCTTTTTTGTGCTGTCTTTTAGCTATGTCATTTGACTGAGCAAGATGGCACCTTTGGGCGGGCAGGGGACCGCGCATGCGTGCCTGCATTCCCAAAGGCTTTCTTTGAAAGCTGGGGAAATGCTCCGCATGAGGGCTCCGTTGACGCCGACGTCACCCATATGTGAGGACTGATTCCTGCTGCTCCTGGAGAACACCTGTTACAGGTGAGTAACTACTCTTTCTTTTTAATTAACACATATCCTGCCCTTGGTGTGTAACATTTAGCACCCACTCCTCTGTTCCTTTCTTCTATTGCACTTTGTTCTTCTGTGTCTGAATCTGTCCTTCAAGGTCTTAGACAACTGTGCTGAACTTATCCACACAGTTTCTCTATTAACCCTTATCCTGATGTTATAGCAAACAGATTGGTAGGCCCTTACATTGCCCTCATCCCCTTCGGAGTGACAAATTTATTGAGCCCACCACAGACCTAGGGGTCATAAGTGCAACTAATGGCCTACATGTGTGACACCAAATGCTGGTGTGCAGGAACAGGATGCACCATAACCTTGGTAGCAGGAGAACACCGTGACATGATACAATTTATAGACTGGAACAAAATGCAAGTAAACACAATAAGCAGCACAAGACCAAATAGCAAATTTCTGAGCCATGAGGAGACACCTCCAAACCATGACGTGAGGGAAGAAAGCCACAAACCTACTTTAGGATCTACCCCAGTCTGTTTTTGCATGTACACACACCTCCTTTTGCTGCTAAAAGATAATCTAACACTAACCTAGTCTGCAAAGTCATATGTGTGTTAGCATCAAGTGCTGAGCTCAAAACACGAAAACCCTGTTCCTTTTCGTCTCTCCGGGCCAGTCCAGGAACAGTAGGGATAGTCAACCTCCTTCAGCAGCTGAGGACTGAACTCTTCAAAGATTTGCTGCTAGCCTACCCAGCTCCCCCTGGTGTTAGAGAGCCAGTCTTTCAGTCCTCAGCAGCGAGAAGGAGGCGGGAGCGGCAGCCATTTTAGGTGGCGCGTCTGTTTCTCCCGCGCTTCCTGAAAGGCCGGTAAAAAAGAAAAGTAAATCGAAGAAGCCGGTTCCTCCTGTGGGGATTGACTCTGCTCCGCTTTTAGAACCTCCAGAGAGGGTACAGTCTTTATTTTCGCCAGATTTTATTCTGGCACTTCATAAAGCGTATTGTTTGCGGATGCAGCAAGGGCAGAGCAAGCAGTCTGCGCTTAATCTGGCAGAGGGGGTTCGGAAAGGCACTGCTGAACTGGACCCGGGAGAGGGGTCCTCCAAGCAGGGTATCCCTTTGGGGGAATCTGATATGGCTATTCTGCAAAGTCTGGCATCCCCAGAACCGGAGGAGGGAGAGCTTCCTTCAGAGCATGAGATTGACCTCTGGCCAGAAGTGTTGGAGGAGGGGGAGCGGGGGTCAGGAGAAGATCCTAATGTTTTCAGGGTTTTTCGGAAGGAAGAGCTAAGGGCTTTAATTTCTCATGCGCTTGCAGCTCTCAATCTGACTTTGCCGTCAGTGCCTGCGGAACCTCTAGAGGATCCACTTCTACAAGGGTTTCGGGCGGAGCAGAGGTGTTTCCCGGTCCACAGAGTAATTAAGCAGATGGTGGAATCGGAATGGGAGTGCCCAGAAGCCTCCTTGAGATGGGGTCGGGCGTTAGGCCGTTTATATCCAGTCCCTCAGGAGGAAAGGGAATTGCTGCGAATGCCAAAGGTGGATGCCTTGGTTTCGGCGGTGACCAGGAAAACCACTATCCCGGTAGAAGGGGGAACAGCTCTTAAGGATCTGCAGGATAGAAAGTTGGAGGTGCTCCTCAAACAGGCCTTTGATACCTGTGCGTTGGCGCTGCAGGCTTCTATTTGTGGAGCCTATGTGTCCAGGGCATCAATCAGATGGCTTCAGGCGGAGGCCTCGCCTGAGTCGGAGATTTCGGCGGCTCCGGAAGGGGCGAAACTAGAGTCTGCGTCGGCTTATCTCGCAGACACCTTTTACGATTTAATACGTATGTCAGCTAAGTCAATGGCCTCATTGATAGCCGCTCGCAGATTTCTCTGGCTGCGTAATTGGGCGGCAGACGCCTCCTCTAAGACTCGGCTTAGCAAACTGCCGTATAAGGGCAAGCTGCTCTTTGGAGAGGCATTGGAGAAGATTGTGAAGGATTTAGGAGATTCTAAAGATGGCAGGTTGCCCGAGGACCGGCCAAAGGGTCCAAAGCCGGGATCTTCGCAAAGAGGACAGGGCCGGGACTTTCGAAAGTTCAGAGGCAGTCGTCGTCCTCCTTTTCAGAGAGGCAGGTTTCAGACTAGAGGTCAGTCCTTTTGAGGAGCGAGAGGTTTCGGGAGGGGGTATGGCAGTCCCCAGCCGAACTCCTCTAAAAAGCCACAATGAAGCGAGGCTGGTCCAAGCGGAGATTCCCATAGGAGGGCGTTTGCAGCAGTTTCTCTCCGTTTGGACCACGATAACGACGGATCGCTGGGTGTTGGAGATCATTCAAAAGGGTTATGCCTTGGAGTTTGCACAGCCTCTGGCTGGAGCCTTCGTGCAGTCTCCCGGCGGTTCGTCACTAAAGGCAAACGCGATAAACGCCACGCTGCAGCGGCTGCTGCAGCTCCAAGCGGTCGTCCCGGTCCCGGCGGATCAGTGCGGGTTAGGTCGATACTCGATTTATTTCGTGGTACCCAAAAAGGAAGGCTCTTTTCGGCCTATTCTGGATCTCAAGCATGTGAATCGCTGTTTGCGGGTGCCTCATTTTCGGATGGATACTCTGCAGTCGGTGATCAGGTCCGTTCGGCCAGGGGAGCTATTGATGTCCATAGATTTAACGGAAGCGTATTTGCACATCCCCATCCGGCCCGAGCATCAAAAATTCTTACGTTTTGCGGTGTCCATGGGACACTTCCAGTTCCGGGCGTTACCATTCGGGCTGGCGACGGCACCTCGCACCTTCACAAAAGTGATGGTGGTGGTGGCAGCTGCCCTGCGTTGGGAGGGCATTCTGGTACACCCCTATCTGGACGATTGGCTAATTCGAGCTCGCTCGGTAGCGGAGTCGGTGGAGGCCACCTCGCGGGTGGTAGAGTTTCTCGAGAACCTAGGTTGGGTGGTGAATCGAGCGAAGAGTCACTTGGAACCAGTGCAGCGTTTGGTCTACTTGGGAGCACTATTCGACACGGCAGTAGGGGCAGTGTTTCTGCAGGAAGCAAGGGTGCAGAAGATCTTAAGTCAAGTGTTGGCCTTTTTACGCTTCAAGGCTCCGACCGCCTGGAGATACTTGCAGCTTCTGGGGTCCATGGCAGCGGCCTTGGACCTGGTGCCCTGGGCCAGGGCCCACATGCGGCCGCTTCAACGGTCCTTACTATCCCGTTGGTCTCCCCAGGAGCATCCGCTAGGTCAACGGTTGGTGTGTCCGTCGGAGGTCAGCGACAGTCTTCAGTGGTGGCTCAATCCCATGCATCTTCGGGCAGGGATGCCGCTGGAGAGGCGAGATTGGATCTTACTTACCATGGATGCCAGTCTCTCCGGCTGGGGAGCTCATTGCATGTCTCACATAGCGCAGGGCCGCTGGTCCACGGAGATGTCTGCGTGCTCCATCAATCAGCTCGAAATGAGAGCGGTGCGGCTGGCGTTACTGCAGTTCCAGTCGCTTCTGGAGGGCAAGGCGGTGCGAGTTTTCTCCGACAATGCGGTGACGGTGTCTTATATCAATCGGCAAGGGGGCACGGGCAGTGTAGTCTTGTTGCAGGAGAGCCAACTGTTGATGACTTGGGCGGAAGCCCATCTCGCAGCCTTGTCGGCGGCCCATGTCTCAGGAAAGGACAATGTCCAAGCCGATTTTATCAGCCGGCAGGTGTTGGATCCAGGCGAGTGGGAGTTGAACATCGCTGTGTATCACAAGATTGTACAACGCTGGGGTCAGCCGGTGATGGACCTCATGGCAACGTTCAACAATGCCAAGGCGTCTCGTTTTTTCAGCAGAGGCAGAGAGCGCATGTCGGAGGGGTTGGACGGTCTGGTGCAACCGTGGCCGTCCAATGGCTTTCTGTATGTGTTTCCTCCATGGCCCATGATAGGTCGGGTTCTTTGCAGGATAGCGCATCACCAAGGGACGGTGATTCTCATAGCGCCGGATTGGCCCAGGCGAGCTTGGTATGCAGATCTCGTGCGGCTGTTGGTGGACAGGCCTTGGCGGCTTCCCGATCGAGTCAGTCTTCTTCATCAGGGGCCAGTGCTCATGCCGCTGGTGGACCGCTTCTTGCTTACGGCTTGGCTCTTGAAAGGGAGCGCCTGAGGCGTAGGGGGTATTCGGAGGCGGTGGTCTCCACAATGCTTCAGGCGAAGCGAAAGGCCACGTCCTTGGCTTATTCTCGTATATGGCGAATATTTAAACGTTGGTGCGCAGATCGGCAGGTGCAGCCCTTGTCAGCGGCGGTTTCGGATGTGTTAGCGTTTTTGCAGTGCGGTCTGGACAAGGGATTGGCGGTTAGCACTCTAAAGGTTCAGTTGGCTATAGCTTGTTATAGGGGCAACGTACGGGGCAAGAGTTTGTCTCTTCATCCAGATGTCGTGTGTTTCCTGCGTGCGGTTAGGAATATCCGGCCGCCTGTGAGGCCGGTGGTGCCGTCCTGGGATCTAAATCTAGTTCTGGAGGCGTTGACTCGGAGTCCATTTGAGCCTGGGAAGCGGGTTTCTCTGAGGGAGCTCTCTTGGAAGACCGCCTTCTTAGTAGCCTTGTGTTCCGCTAGGAGGATCGCTGATCTTCAAGCGCTCTCTTGCCGGGAGCCTTACCTTCAGTTTTCAGAAGAGAAGGTGGTATTGCGGCCGGTGCCATCCTTTTTGCCAAAAGTGGTATCTGTTTTCCATGTCAATCAGACAATTTCGCTACCTACCTTTCGCACTGAGCCTTCTGTGGAGGCTAGAGCTGCGCTCCAGAGTTTAGATCTCGGCAGAGTACTGCACTGTTACCTGCGAAAGACGAAGTCCTTTAGGAAGTCCGATAGGCTGTTTGTGCTGTTTGGTGGTCCGCGTAAGGGCGAAGCGGCGTCCAAAGCCTCAATTGCACGATGGGTTAAGCAAGCCATCGCAGCTTCTTATGTGGCCAGTGGCAAACCTCCGCCGGAGGGTCTTCGGGCTCACTCTACGCGGGGGCAGGCGACGTCTTGGGCGGAGTTAGCGTTGATTCTGCCTGTGGATATTTGTAGGGCGGCGACCTGGTCGTCCTTACATACGTTCACTAAACATTATCGGTTGGATGTTCAGGCAGCCGGAGATGCGAAAGTTGGGGCGTCGGCCGTGTTGGCAGGGCTGCTTGGACCCTCCCGTGAGTAGGTACTGCTTTGGTACTACCCTACTGTTCCTGGACTGGCCCGGAGAGACGAAAAGGAAGAAGAAATTAGATCTTACCTGCTAATTGTCTTTCCTTGAGTATTCTCCGGGCCAGTCCAGGACCCACCCAGGCTGTAGCATTCTTTGCGGTTGTTTCTGTCATTTCGGGTATTACGCGGTCACATGGGTGCTGGCTTTTCAGCGTGACGCTGACGTGGGGGGAGGGCTCCCTTCCAGGTCTCGGTAGACAGAAGTTTAGGCGATTGTTTACAAAAAAAAAAATTAAAACTAAAGGTTAAGAAGCATATCTGACAGATACACTTTTTGAATACCTGCTTCTTTAAAGAAAGTTGGTGCAGTTCCTGCTTGTTTTATGGCTTTACATATAGTTACTATTTCATTTTTGGTTATAGAGCTGCTTTGACATAGGTGACTGGCTCTCTAGCACCAGGGGGAGCTGGGTAGGCTAGCAGCAAGTCTTTGAAGAGTTCAGTCCTCAGCTGCTGAAGGAGGTTGACTACCCCTACTGTTCCTGGACTGGCCCGGAGAATACTCAAGGAAAGACAATTAGCAGTTAAGATCTAATTTCTTCTTCTGTCAAATTAAGCAGCTTCATTAAATCCATATGGAACTCCCTCCATCCATATGGAACGCCCTCCCAGATGATCTGAGACTAACCACAGAAATCAAGGACTTCCGAAAACAGCTGAAGACAACCCTGTTCATCGAATACTATGGACATACCCCCTGAACCAGCATACAAGTCAGATCATCAGCCCTCTCCCCCCACCACCCCGAGACTGTATATAAGACTGTATAATAGCTCATGATGTATAATAGCGCACTATGTATATAAACCAACTCTAATCACTTCCCCGCCAACACATACACACTACACTGTACACTGCATGAAAACATTTGCCCCCATGATTGTTTGCCGTGAAAACCGCTTTGATTGAATGATAAGGCGGTATATAAATACCATTAAATAAATAAATCAAAATGCATTTTCTGTATCCATTTACCATTAGTAGCAGTCTGCAATCCTGCTGTAAGAATTGAGGCAAACATAACTTCAGTATCTGAGAACAAGCAAAATTCATAGGGTACATCATTTTCAGGATCTCTTTTGTCTATAATGGAGGCTATATTTAGACCATGCTTTTGAAAACCCAGAGAAATATTTTAGGGGAATTGCAGCTACAGGTAATATGTCTTGCACATAGGCACAGGTACCACTCTATTCCGGTAGCAGGCATGGGTATAACCGATGGCCACACGGATAAGCATAATTTACAAAAGGGAAGGCAGTGCCATTTTGGGGAAATATTGTTATAGTTTTGTAAAAAGGGTTATCACCAACTTCTTTTCCAACAGTAACACTTAGTGATTTAATTCAAACACTAAACTTTGACATGTGCTGCTAAGTCATAGGCCTCACAAGATAATATGTCAGTTTTGCAGACAATCTAAATTCCTTCCCTAAGAAGGTTTGACAAAATCTATCAGGGGTATAGCTGGAAAAATTAACTAATTTAAATGACCAGGCCTTCAATTTCTTAGTTCTAGTGTTAATATATTCTACATGCTGTGAAGTGACATTGGCAAGAGGTATTCTCCCTGTACAGATAGATATATTGGTCGCAGCTACAGACCACAAATACTGTTGGATTCTGATATCTGGCACAACAATAGAAAAGACAGCAGACATGTCTGCAGTTACAAATTTGTTTGAACATATCACAATCCTTAGTATCCAAAGAGGCAGCACTCTGGCTCATCAAAGAATACCAAGCATTTGTTTAATAGTAAATTTGGTGGAACAACATTCATAGAATTTTTAAAGTCTGGTAAAGCAGTATCGTGACTCAAGTTTCTTGAAGAAATCAATGTAAAGGACTCCCAAAAACAATTCAGTCCAAGCAGACACATGGAGCAGGCTGGACATCTGTGATATGGATCCATACTCCTCCCTTGGATATCTGCACTATACTGAAAATGGCACTTCAAAGTTAGGGCTATGTCCAACCAGTCCAAGGTTTAACCCTCTTGTACACCAAATCTCTTGCTTTGTACATTACTATTGGTGGAACATGCAATGTTGTCCTTGAGTCTGGTCTACTGACAATTTCATCAATTAACTGCAAGGAGGTATGCAATGCTGGAACCTTGCCATCCTCTGGATTGATCAATGGCAATCTGCATCTCATTCCTGTAAGCAACTGAACTGGGGTTAGTGAATTTTTCTTCAGTGGTGAATTTTGTAAGGAAAAGAGAGCCCGGGATAAAGCCTGCACCCAATTTAGTGAAGTTTCAGCACACGCTTTTCTGAGAATAGATTTTAAAAGACCATTCATTCTTTCTATCAGGCCATTAGCCTGCGGCCTATACACAGAGACAGTGCTGCTTCACTAATAAAGCTTTTGTCAAGTCCTGCATGAACAAATTTCTAAAATGTGACCCATTGTCCATAATATATTGTACTTGGGCATCCATGTCGTGGAATGATCTCTGAACATATAAACTCCACTACAGCTGTGACAGTTTCTTGTTTAGTGGGCAAAGCTTCCACCCACTGTGTCATGGGATATACTGCCACCAATAGGTAATGTTTATCTTGGACTGGTGTTTGTATATCTGTAAAATCCATATGAACAGCTAAAAAGGGGCCTCTTGGACTAGGCAGAAGCACCTCAACTTTAGGAGCTATAGTTCCTAAAGGATTATTCTTGGCATGATCCTGACATCATGAAACACAACTATGTACCTTTTCTTTCAATATGGGACTTCATACCAGTTCTCTAAGAAGTTCTATCATGCATTAGTGTGACTTGTGCTCAGGCAGATGTACAGTGGGCAACAACAAATGTAAAGCAAAATCTGACAAACATTTCTTTCTTGATGGGTGATTATCACAAACCTTTAGAGAAATATGCTCCAACATGTTCCCATTTCTCTTGTTTTTCAGCAGTAGTTCTTACCTGAGCTGACTGAAGCACCTCAGCCACCTCTCCTGCAGAGAAGGTTGCTTTGGGTTTACTGCATCGTGACCACGAGCTACTAAATCTGCATTGCTATTCCGTTCTGAAACAAATGAACCATCTGTTGCATGAGCAGCACATTTTACAATGGCTATATGAATACTTTCCTCCATACAGTGAATCAACAACTGTATCAGTGTCAACATTATAGGAGCATGCATTAATGGCTTACCTCTTGACGTGATCAGCCCTCCCCTTTTCCACTTCTGGGCTTTAGTCAGTATAGCAGTACATACATAGTCAGAATCTGAATAAATGGGCATGGACTGTGCAGAAAAAAGAATGCCATTACCACTGCCACTAACTCTGCTGCTTGGGCTGAAAAATCCTGTGGAGACAACTCACCTGCTGCCATAGTTGTGTAGCCAAATTCCTCATATGTCACTACAGCATATCCAACACTCCGAGGACTTTCTTGTGGACCAATTGCAGAACCATCCACAAACACCACCTTTTGAATCTGGAATACACCTATCCTCACACAGCTCTAGGGCATTCAAAACATTATCACAAGCATGATCGATCTCAAGAGGTGGTACATCCAAGGTATAAGGCATATGCCTTGTTGAGAGTAACAGGAACCACATTTGGCTATTGAATCACCACTAGATATTTGGATAATCTCTGAATGGAAAAACCTACAGTGGGTAACTTTAATTCCTGAAAAACATGCAGACAATGCACTTGTACCTTTTGATCTCCAACTGTCATCAGTACCTTCTGTATTCCCTTAGCTGCAGCTACTACTCCTTCTTCACACAGGCCGAAACCTTATTGTACTGGACAGGAACTACACCAAAATATGTTCTTTTCTTTCTTCATCGTATTGTGTCAATGCTGACCAGAAAATCTGTAGCTACAACAAACAAAACAAAAGGCAATCCTGCATGAGGGACCGTCAGAGGGTCTGTCTCTTTGAGCTTTCTACTACTACTGAGCATTGTAGAGTGCTGCAAGATGTATGTAGCACTGCACAGATATGTAAGAGACCGTCCCTGTTCATCAGAGCTTACAATCTAGTCAAGACAGACAGCACAGTAGGTGTAGACGGGGATACATCTAAGGGGAATGGTAAGGAAACACAAAGGAGATCAGATGAGTCAAGATCCCACAGTAGCAGCAAAGAAGTGAGTTTTCAGCCTGGATTGAAAAGGGCCAGAGAAGGCACGTGACGTACAGACTCAGTTTGTTCCAGGCATAAGGAGCAGCAAGGTGAAAGGTGCGAAGGCTGGAGTTAGCAATAGAAGCAATTTGCCAGAAAAGCGGAGTTTCCAGGGAGGGGTGTAGGGAGAGATAATCAACTCCTGTATGTTTGTCCATGCAGTCTCTGATACATGCACATGTTTACATCCATCTTGGGCATTCTTCCCTCTAAGATGTTTTTTTAATGGGGGCTACCCATCTGGCAAAGTCTGGCACTCACATTCGACAAAAGTTCAGGTGCCCAAGCAGACCTCTCAATTCTGATACTGTGCTGGCTTGGTTAGTTAGTCTAATACTGCCAGTTTCTCTCTAGATAAGGCCTTGGTGCCTTTAGAAACCAACAATCCCAGAAATTTAACTCCTTTTTGTGCCACTACTAACTTTTCTCTGTTCACTTTGTACCCTCTCTCTCCCAACCATTTGAGCAGGCTTATTAACTTTGCAATTTTCTAGACTGTTGAAAGCAGAACATCTGTGTATTACAAAATGCTATAAGATTTTTCCCTTGTTCTCCCTACATCGCTGGCCTAAGTCTTGTGCCAATACTTTGTGAAAAATAGAAGGATTCTCACAGTAGCCTTGGGCAAACGTGTCCACATATACTGCCTGTCTTGGTGTATGAATGCAAATTTTTCCTGGTCTGGACCATACAATCTGATACAATAAAAAGCATTTGCCAAATCTATGACTGTTAAATAAGGTTGGATTTGCAATGACTCCCAGATCCTAGCCGGATCAGCAACTACTGGAAATTCAGCTGTCACCAGTTTATTCAGTTCTCTTAAATCTTGCACAAGCCTCCACTTACCATTAGGCTTGTGCACTGGGTAGATTGGGGCATTGGATGGGGTACTTACTTCATATAGTACACCATGTTTCACCAAAAGATCAATTTCTCCTCTTATTTATTTATTTATTTATTTATTACAAATTCTTATATACCGCGCTATTTGGCATCAGCGCGGTTTACATTATAACACAACAACCATAACAACATGCTGTTTGGTTTTACATCGAACAGGGGTCCAAACTTGGATAACAGGGGTAACTATATACATGAGATTTTTACATAGTAAAGAGTAGCTTGGATAACAGGGTTGATTATATGCATGAGATATTTACATGGCAATGAGTGGGTGAAATAACATAATGAACGTGAGGGTTGTTTCTTAGAGTGGGTCATCTCTTCAGAGGGGTGTCATTGGAGTTTGGGTAGCATTGGAGGAATAAATGGTATTTGAGTGCCTTTCTGAACTGTGATGGGTCGGCAATCGCCCTAATGTCAGGGGGTAGGGCATTCCAGCATTTATCCCTACAGTAGCTTCAGTTGACAAAGGATACTGCTCCTTATAGGGCCTGCTATTCCCTTTTTCCAGTTCACCTGCACATATTCAACTGACTGCACCAAGCCATATAGGTTTGCTTCTATAGCCAAAACTGCGCAGGGACTTCCTTTTCTCTGTAACCAATCACTTCCACCCACAAAGGTCCCAAATCTGCTGGATCAGGTATATGCTCTCCTTCCCTGACCTGTAGGGGGTAGCAAGATACACACTCGTACTGGCTGCAGATTTGTCACAGAAGGTACTCTTAGCTGCAAACCTTAGGAAAAACTGGGTAAACAAACCATCTAGCTTAAAAAACTCCATTGTTTAGCCTTGACAGCTTCAGACATTTGCATTCCATCTGTTTTCTGCAGGTCAGTTCCAACTCCTAAAATCATGCATTTGATTTCTGCTCCTAATTTTGTCAAGATGTTCCTCCCTAACAAGTTCACAGGAGAGTCCGGGGCATATAAATTTGTGTTCTGTCTGCTGCTCCCCTATTCCTACTATCAAAGGTTGTATATACCTTAGTTGTTTTGCTTGGCCCATGAAACTAATAGTTTCCACTATAGTATCTGACAGAGGAAATCTGGGTACTCGGATCCTACACTAGATGCTGCAGCACCCATATCAATCAAAAATGGGGCAATCTCGCTTCCTACTTTTATATTTATTACTAGGTCATTTTTCCCTATCCTTATCAGCATGGGTTCGATATATAGCCAATCCCTTCTGTCCGACCTCCACTCATCCCGTACTTGTTGGTTTTGTCTAACTCTGCAATCTCTGTGCACATGTCCCACTTTACCACAACTCCAGCAAACCTGAGGTTCTACCAGTGGCCTTCTGTATTGTCTTCCCTCCTCCCTTGCAGCATCAGTTTTCCTTTCCTCTGTGTGTTCTCTTCTATGTGTGTGTTCCATTTGCTACAGCTTCTCTTGGTTGCCTGCTTTGTCATATCATCCAGAGAGATTACCAGGAATTTATTATGAAGAGCATTACCTTGTGCCGTCGTCTTTTTTTTCTCTTCAATATGCTGCTTCAAGAAATGGTCTGTTTGTGCCATTACCTCTGACCAGTCCTTCTGTGTAAGCACCATAACTCTGTCCAGCTTCTTCTGGACTTCGAGGGAAAGTAAAGGTTTTGATACTGAATAAAACACTGACATTCCAATATGATCCCAAGGGACCCCTGATTGTTGTCACCACAAATCCTGCATTTCTTTTACATACGCATATGTTATCTTCTCCTCCCCCCCCCCCCCTCCCCGAATACACGTTGCTGCCTTATTGAAGTCCCTAACATCTGGAAACACATTTCATAGGGCATTCCAAACAGCCGACCAATATGGTCCAAACTCCACTCCATCATGCAAATTGTTCTGTAATGAAACCTATGGTGACCCTGCCTTCTGAAATATTTCTTCCACCTTACTTGCACCTAAAAGCCTTGCCAAGATACTTTTTACATCTCCTATTGCTAACTGATGGCCTGCAGTGGATGTCTCAATTTTACTTATCCAAGCTGTGGTACCTCTCACTAGCGGAGGCAGTAACCTCTCTACATTTTCCATATCCATAAAACTCCATGGCATATACCTGCTTACTGGAAGGGCTCCTCCTTGTCCCGCAATATGTAATAGGGGATTCAGAAACAGCAGTTTAGATTCCTTTTTCTCATATTTCTGCCAGATCACTAATCCTTGTTCCATATAACTATAGTCCCAACGAGTGTCTCCAAAACCTCCTATTATGAATCTCCTTGCTAAATCCATTGCCCATGTCTTATTTGATCCTTCCCAGGCCATGGACAACTCTGCGGCTGGAAGGACTCTGTGCATCCTGCTAAATTGTCTGTCCATCTAGACACAAACGCCCAGGAGCCTTCCTTCCATGCTACATATTCATTAGGGGTCATATTCATCTGGCATCCCTACTCTGTACCATACCCTCCTATTACTCAGCATCATCCTGCTGATACAGTTCTTTAGCTAGACTCATATCTTTCATTTCTGCTCCTTTTTCTTGTCCCTATCTCTTAAGTCATAATCCTTTATTTTGGTATTGTATTCCTCTCCCTCTTTGTTTGTACTAGATCATTGAAAGCTCTTCCCTAATCCTTCCCCAGAGTGAAAGGCAGTGGGTATCTGTTGTTTTGTCTTGCTTTCTCCTGTCTGCTCTTCCGCTTTTTTCTGTTCTGCTTCCTTGTCATTCTTCCCTTCTGCCTTCTTCCTTTCTTCCTCCAGTATCCCTTCTACCATCCCTGCTATTGCCTTTTCCCCCAAACACCTGTTTTAACATGCCACTTAGTTTAGTATAAAAGGATTTCCATGCCATTTGTTGGAAAGTGGACAACCCAGGAGTTCCCTGACTTTTATCTTTTGAAGCTATTCTCGCTTCTTTTCCTGGTGGATTGCCCAGGATCCCCTCTCTGGCCAAGGGTGGGGGAGTCCCTTAGTGTGCTTATACCTTTTCTGACAATATTTCTTTAGTTCTCCTTAATTAGCTGGATAACAATCACATAATATCCCTAGAGGAGTGCACTCAGAAGAGACTCGCATTTTAACAACCTATAGGTTTCTCTTTCTTAAGGATCCAAATTGCACAATAAACTATGCAGATTACTAACAGTACCAACAAAAGATATATTGCAAAGATGATGAGAAACAGCGCATTAAGCGTTAACTTAATAAATGTATTTTACCTCTTGCAAAGTGTCTTTGCCAGTCCCGGATCTCTTCAGGGGTACGCCACCATGCACTGTAGCGCCTCCTAGCGACACTCCTTGGACACTCACCTAGTGACTCTGAAGTGTTCGGGAATTACCTGGGATAGCCTTCCCTTGCTATACCCTCCCTCCCCCCCCAGGCAAACATACACATGCTAATAAGCATACAAAACCAATTATTGCAGTTCTTAAACAAAAAATCTTTATTATAGAAGCTTGAGTATATTATCTAAGTGCACCTAGCAAGCAGATAGCATAAGCTTACCTACTAAGAAAGAGAGAGGTCGGTACAGCCCACCTCCGTGTTCTGTTCCCACTAACTCTCCCTGTACATCTCCTCTCCTACTTACTTTATAGGCTTTCCAGTATGTACTCGCATGCGAACACACACATATAGCCTTATCTCTATTTTTCTCTCTCATCCCCTTGTAGTTCATTTCCAGACTTCGTCACAGTTCTTCCTTCAATATGTTTCTTTTTAATTAACATACATACTGCCCTTGGTGTGTTACATTTAGCACCCACTCCCTTTCTTCTGTTGCACTTTGTTCTTCTGTGTCTGAATCTGTCCTTCAAGGTCAAAGACAACTGTGTTGAACTTATTCACACAGTTTCTCTGTTAATCCTTATGCTGATGTTATATAAAACAGATTGGTAGGCCCTTCATTGTGTTTCCACTTTTTCTTCTCTTCCATTCCCCTTTCTTTTTTCCCTCCCTTCCCCTCCCCTTCCCTACTTCTCCCCTTTTTTCTCTTTGCCCCCCTTGTGTTCTCTGTTTTTCATATGTTTTCAGCTGAATTTCTAGTGCCTGAATTATCTTGTGAAGTTACATATCCTTTGTATCATTTTATTTATAGAGAGGAGTTATGTTTTGAGTTGCTCTCATGTAGAGATTTTACTCTGCTTCTTTCCTCATGCATTCCAGTCAATATACTATTTATTTTGTGCGTATATACTTTTGATGTGTACTATGATCTTTTAATATTGTTTTGTCTGATATTATGATGAACATAAGGTTTATTGATGTGTTACCTATATGAAGATTTTTATGCATATGTTTGTTTGATATGTTTGTTGTTGTCTTTTCTTATAGTTTTTTAATAAAGTCCCATTACACCTGATGAAGGCTCACTCTAGCCGAAACAGTCTATGTAGGGAGGGACTCCTAGATACCTAATAAAAGCATTATTGATTCATTCCATGGTGTGGTTCATCGCCCTGCTCTGTTGTATCATGTTCATTTCTATTTTTTCCATTGGCAAATTCATAACCTGTTAAATATGTCTGGAGAAGAGGGGAAGCGTTAGAAGAGAAATGATAATGTGTCTTGTTATAGTAGCAGGGGCTGTAAGAGGCATCTTTAGACAGAAATATATTGATATATTTCAGTGTCTGGGTGTGTGGTGCAGTGATAGTATGACTGTGAGTGGGATGCAGGAGTGAGTACCTCCCCCCCCCACTCCCTTCAAAATAACGACGGTTACACAATGAAAGGTTCCACATTAGGAACCACCACCTAGGAAAAAGATTTGGGCATCATCATGCATAATCCTTTGAAACCCTCTGGCCAGTGTGCAGCAGCGGCCAAGAAAACAAATAGAATGTTAGGCATCATAAGGAAAGGAATAGAGAATAAAACAGAGTTTATTATATAATGCCTCTGTATCATTCCATGGTGTGACTGTATCTTGAATATTGTGTGCATTTCTGGTCACCATACCTTAAAAAGGATGTAGCAGAATTAGAAAAGGTACAGAGAAGAGCCACCAAAATGGTAAAGGGAATGGAAGGATACCCCTATAAGGAGAGGCTTAAAAGATTAGGGCTGTTCAACTTGGAAAAGAGATGTCTGAGGAAGATATGATATGATAGAGTCTATAAATTAATGAATGGTGTGGAACAGGTAAACGTAGATTGGTTGTTTACTTCTTCTAAAAGTAGGTAGACTAGGGCAGTGTTTTTCAACCTTTTTTGTGCAAAGGCACACTTTTTTCATGAAAAAAATCACGAGGCACACCACCATTAGAAAATGTTAAAAAAATTTACCTCTGTGCCTATATTGACTATATATAAAGTAATTCTCTTGAATAGGAATCAAACACTCACCCCCACCCCCCTCCCCTGCTGGTTCACACCAACCCCCCTCCCCTGCGGGTTCACTCCCACCACCCCCCCCCCCGCCCCTGCTGGTACACCCACCCACCCCCCTGTCACTTACTCCCCCCTCCTTCTGGGTCACACACACACTTACCCCCCCTCCCCTGCTGGTTCACTCACACCATCGCCCCCCCCCCTTGCTGGTTCACTCACACCACCCCCCCCCTCCACTGCTGGTTCACTCACACTCCCCCCCCTTGCTGGTTCACTCACACACACACACACCCCCTCTGCCCAAGCCGCTGCTTCTGCTTTGTACAGAGCAGCGGCTGCACTACACTTACATTGAAAAGTAAAGAGAAACTGTGTCAGGAGCCCTCCGGTCATCGCAGAGCCCGAGGAAGTGATGTCATGGGGGCGGGCTCCTCACAGGCTGTCTTTCCTTTTCAAATTAACTTTATTGCAGTTAAAGTTAATTTGAAAAGGAAAGACAGCCTGTGAGGAGCCCGCCCCCATGACATCACTTCCTCGGGCTCTGCATGATCGGAGGGCTCCTGACACAGTTTCTCTTTACTTTTCAATGTAAGTGTAGTGCAGCCGCTGCTCTGTACAAAGCAGAACCAGCAGCTGCACTGCTATAGGGAATCGCGTTCGTGCCGCGGACTTCGGCACAAAAGCCGGTTTTTTGCTCTGGCCACTTCCGATCTTGCGGCCAGAGCAAAAAAACGGCTTTTCAATGGCCGGTTTTACAACTGTGCCGGCAGCCGGCCTGGCCATGGAAAAACCGGCCAGGCCGGCTGAAAACCGGCCGGTTGGCAACCCTAATTTGTGAGCCGAGGCCACATGTTACGGATGAAATTGGAATTTTTCCCACGGCACACCAGACAATATCTCACGGCACACTAGTTGAAAAACGCTGGACTAGGGGACACTCAATGAAGCTACAATGTAGCCCATTTAGGACTAATAAGAGAAAATAATTTTTCACTCAACAGGTAATCAAACTCTGGAATTCATTACCAGAGGATGTAATAAAAGCTGTTAATGTAGTTGAGTTTAAAAAAGGTTTGGAGACGTTCCTGGAGGAAAGGTCCATAAACCATTATTAAAGAGGACCCGAGAAATGCACTGCTTACCCCAGTACAAGCATTGTGGAACCGATATACCTTTTGGGAAACTGCCAGGTACTTATAACCTGGATTGGTCACTTTTGAAAACAGGATACTGGGCTTGATGGACCTTGGTCTAACCCAGTATGTCATTTCTCATGGAGTATCTTGTTTGCATTGGAGACCCTCTAAGAATGGCAGTACTTGCAAGGCAATGTAGACCTTTATACAAAACTCAGTCGTCTGGTTCCTAAGCAAGCTAATTAAGCACATTAACACCTGAGGAGTGCTTTGACTTCAAAGAGCTTGCCTATAAACATATAAAACACAGATACATGTACACATACATGCATATACTCACTTTCAGAAAACGTACATAGAGGAGTCGCAAACTCTGCATGCTTTCCCTACTTGTTCATACCAGGTGTATACTTGTTATGATTTGTTCGGTTTTTAGTCAATCTATGCTGAATCTGGTATAGATTTAATTTTGTTTTGTTCTATGTCTGCGTTATTTTGATGTCCCATAGAACAGTATTGTGCTGAATTTTTGGAATAGAGAAACTGAAATTTAAAACAAAAATTGAAATTTTAACTGTGCGCTAATGAATTGGTAGTATTTTATTTTTTTCAACACAATTTTCTTTTTGTGTTCCAGTACTCCCACTTCTCTTTACTTAGCTGGAAGATTTGACACGCATGACTACTATTCCACTGGTAATGAGTGGGAAGTATCTCTAGAAGGCAAATTTAGAATCCCCTGGGGGTCAGTTTTAAAGAAACTGAAAGAGAAAAATGTAGATATCAAAGAATAGAAATAAACACATTTCTTTTATGTTATAAGCCAAATAAATATAATCTCCAAGTCATTTCTCAGATACTCCACTTTTGCAATATAAAGTGCTTTTCTTTGTTTTTTTAAATCCCCGAGTAACCAACATGAATTGTTTTCTATCTGGCTGTCAGCATCTATAGACAGCAATTATGTATATTAACAGAAATCTAATGCTTGATTTGTATCTAAAATCTGATAGCTTGATAAGGTATGTTTCATTGCTTTTCTTTAGTTTCCCATACCAAAGAACTTTGCAGACAGGTGAGTGCAGGCACAGCCAGTGGACAAGTTTAATTTTCAGCAGAAACTACCTATCTTAGCTTCTGTATCATCCTAAATCAGTTCAGATGAGTGAGTTACACTCCCCAACCAGCAGATGGAGACAAAGAACACTGACGTTCAGTGACATCATCACTAATATCAGGGTTGATGCAGCCCTGGAACTTACCACTGAGCCGACCTATCTGAACCACAGTCATGGTAAGCAGTGTTCCTCTGGGGCCATAGGGCGGCAGCGGTCTTGTGGGAGCTGGTATTTCAGAACCAGCTTGGGGAGATGGGAAGGAAAGGGGAGGCTCGGGGACCCAGATGTAGGGGGTTGGGTCTTGGGCTTTGCCTAGTTTCCGGGTGTCTGTTTAGGATGCAGTTATGTTGTCTTTAGCTTCAGCTGTTTTTTCTTTTTTTTCTTTGCCCAATGTTTGCGTGGATGCGAGGACAATATAGGTCTGCTGGGATGCCGGTTTAATGGAGGAGTTCGTAGAAGGCACTATGGTGGAAAGTGAAGGTTCAGCCAGCTCTTGGAAGGCGATTTTAGGGTGAAAGGGGATAGATTCAGGAGTGATAAGCGGAAATATTTCTTTACGGAAAGAGTGGTGGATCCGTGGAATAGTCTCTCAGTGGAAGTGGTAGAGATGAGGACAATATCTGAATTCAAAGAAGCATGGGACAAACACAGAGGATCTCTAAAGGTAAAAAGGGGACTGTTGTAGTGGTTGATATGGAAGGAGAGACTAGATAGGCCATATGGTCTTTTTCTGTTGTTATGTTTCTATGTATTCCCTGCCTACAGCAGATGGTGTGGATGGTTTGGTGCAGCAAGATTTGTTCTTTGACAGCCTGATTCCCATGGGTGCAATTATGGTCTGACTTTGTGGTTGAGTTTTTTGGCTGAGGGAGGCTCTTGGGGATTAGTCTTTGGACCTTTGCCTTGTTTGAGCAGAAGCTGATCTGCTTAGAATGCCCTAAGCCCCAACCTGTGGGCCTCAGCTTGGTGAGACCTATAATTTGGAACAGGAGGAGATCCTTTCTTTCTGCCTCAAGCTCTGGCTTGTGGGTCTGGGCTTTGTGAGACAACTTGTTGGGGTCACTGCCCATGGGACCATTGCTTGCAGGGATGAGTACTAGTTGGGGTCTTCCCTCCCCCCCCTTCCCTAAGGTCTCTTCCTCTTCTCCAACCCCCCTTTTTGTTTCTTCCTCTTGGATGGCTGTCTTCCCTCAGCAGGGTTTCTCGGGCTTACTGAGGGAGAAAAATTGTTTTAAATTTTTTAAAAAAAAAGATGCTGTTAACTTCAGAGAAGCATTGGGAGTTCCCAGCTCCCTGATGAGAAGGAATCTCAGGGGAATCTTTAGAAGTTCATCTGATTCTGGAGCAGCATTGCCAGGAGTGGCTGCAGGGAACTGACACATTGTTACGTTGCTGGCCCCGTCTTTCCCAACGTGTTTGGAGGTCTGTTGGCTTCAGGCTGCAGAGGTGCACTGGAGGTAGTGGAGGCAACGCAGATGGGGATCAGCCAGGCAGTTGACAGCAGTGGGTGTGTCTGCAGTGCAGCCAGCTCTCTTTCCTGGAGTGCATGGAGAGTCGCCAACTTGCATGGGAGCCTGCCATGCAACGGTTTGTTTGACTGGCAGATTCTCTCGAGATGTCTAGATGGTAGTGCTGCTGCCAGCTGAGGTTGCAGGATTTATTTTAGAACAGCAGGTATGGCTCAGGACAGGAAAGCATGCCATACCCTCTGCCCTGACCTCACCTCTTTCTTGCTGGTGAGCATGGCACTCTGCTGGGGGAAGAGTTCCTACTCAGTACTGCAGTGCCCCTGTGGAGTATGTGGAATTTATTTTTTCTCCCATCCGTCTCTGGCTGGCAATATCTTAACAGGATGTTTGCATGGGAGGTGGGCTGCAGTTAGAAACTTGTCAGCTAGGTTTCCAGCTCTCCACCCCTTTTTGGTCAGGGTTTCATTCTGCAGACGTTAAAGGTGGTACAGTGGGTCTGGGTATTTTATTTTCAAAGGAAGTACAGATTTCTTGTCATTCAGGTATGGCTGTGAAACCAGCATTTGTTTATTCAGTGGCTATGCCTTTTTGGGTATTTTGCATTAAACCAAATATGGGGTTCTGGAGAGCTGCTTAGTTAGGGGGTGGGGGGTCTATACAATTGTATTGCATTGGAATTGCTCACCTTGAGCACTCCTGATGTGGCTTTGGAGCCTCTTTGGTCTGAGTGCTCCATATTCATAAATGACCTGGAAAGGGAAAAACGAGGTTATCAAATTTGCAGATGAGACAAAACTATTTAAAGTTGTTAAAACTTATGAGGACTGTAGAAAATTGCAAGAGGATCTTAATAAATTGGAAGACTGGGCATCAAAATGGCAGATGAAATTTAATGTGGACAAGTGCAAAGTTATGCACCTAGGGAAGAACAACCCAAACTGTGGTTACACGATGCAAGGTTCCACATTAGGAACCACCACCCAGGAGAAAGATTTAGGCGTCATTGTGGACAACATGTTAAAACCCTTCACCCAGTGTGCAGCGGCGGCCAAGAGAGCAAATAGAATGCTAGGTATCATAAGGAAAGGAATGGAAAATAAAACAAAGAATATTATAATGCCTCTGTATCGTTCCATGGTGTGACCGCACCTTGAATATCGTGTGCAATTCTGGTTGCCGTATCTTAAAAAGGATATAGCGTTATTAGAAAAGGTTCAGAGAAGAGCCACCAAAATAGTAAAGGGGATGGAAGGGATATCCCTATGAAGAAAGACTAAAAAACGTTAGGGCTCTTTAACCTGGAAAAGAGACGGCTGAGGGGAGATATGATAGAAGTCTATAAATTAATGAACGGAGTGGAACGGGTAAACGTAGATCGATTGTTTACATTATCAGAATATAGAAAGACTAGGGGACATGCAATGAAGCTACAGGGTAAACTATTTAAGACAAATAAGAGAGAGTATTTTTTCACTCAACGTATTATCAAACTCTGCAATTGGTTCCGGAGGATGTAGTAAAGGCTGTTAGTGTAGCTGGGTTTAAAAAAGGTTTGGTCAAGTTCCTGGAGGAAAAGTCCGTAAACCATTATTAAAAAGGGACCCAGGATATCAGTGCTTGACCCAATACAAGCATTGTGGACCCTGTGTCTTTTGGGGAAACTGCTAGGTACGTATGACCTAGATTGGCCACTGTTGGAAACAGGATACTGGGCTTGATGGACCTTGGTCTGACCCAGTATGGCATATCTTATGTTCCTAGGTAACGCTTGGGACTCTGTATTCCTCTGGAGCTTTTATGTGTGGTGCCCCTCATATATTCCTCTCAGAGCTGCGCACTCTGTGCATTCCTGGGTGCGCCAGATATGGTTGGAACCAGGTTAGGGCTATGAAGTGCATATGCTTGTTACATGCCAGGTCTGGCTCTGGAGGGCATATCCTCCTCACTCCATTTATTGCACTACAGTTGGCACATTTGATGTATTCCATGTGGTAGTCTAGAAACATGGAAATATGATGACAGAAAAAGACCACATGGTCTATCTAATCTGCCCTTCCAAATGGGGCTCACTCCGAGGAGAAGCATGTTACCAGTGGTGTGCCGCAGAGATCTGTCCTTGGTCAGATTCTTTTTTGTATCTTTGTTAGTGATATTGCGGAAGGGCTATCGGATAAGGTTTGCCTCTTTGCTGATGATACCAAAATCTGCAATAGAGCAGACACCCAGGAAGGAGTAGATAACATGAGGAGGGATCTAGTTAAGCTTGAAGAATTTTCAAGAATTTGGCAGCAGAGATTTAATGCTAAAAAATGCTGGGTCATGCATTTTGGCTGCAGAAATCTAAGTGTATGGGGCAAAGTAGTTCTGTCCGTGAAAGAAGAACGAGACCTGGGTGTGATTTGTGTCTGATGATCTCAAAGTAGCTGTTGTTAAGTGCCGTCGAGTCGGAGTCGACTCATGTAGACCCTCTGGATAGCTATCCTAAATTGTGTTCGGTCATCAGTCAGGCGGCTCATTGTTGACAGACTGGTACCCGTAGCTGCTGTTATTGTATCGATCCATCTCATTGCTGGCCTTCCTCTTTTGCGTTGACCTTCTATCTTCCCAAGCATGATATCTTTCTCTAATGATCTCTCTCTTCGCATGATGTGTCCAAAGTATGAAAGTCGAAGTCTTGTCATCTAAGCTTCTAAAGAAAGCTTAGGTTTGATCTCCTCTAGTACCGACTGGTTTGTTCTTCGTGCAGTCCATGGCATACACAATATTCGCCGCCAGCACCATAATTCAAAGGCATCAATTTTCTTCCTGTCTATCTTTTTCACTGTCCAGCTTTCACATCCATATGATGTTATTGAAAATACCATGACTTGAACAAGTCGAATCTTTGTATGGAGAGAGACATCTCTGCTCTTGAGAATCTTATCTAGGTCTTTCATAGCCATTCTGCCAAGAGCAATGCGTCGTCTGATTTCTTGACTGCTTGTTGCTTCTTTATTGATAGTTGATCCAAGTAGGTTAAAGTTGTCCACGATTTCAATTTCTTCTCCTTCAACGATGAACCTGTTGATTATGCCAGTTGTCATGATCTTTGTCTTCTTTACATTAAGGTGCAGGCCCATTTTGAGACTATGTTCTTTGATTGTGTGAAGCAAATGTTTCATATCATTTTCACTTTCAGCCAGTAATGTGGTATCATCAGCATAGTGAAGGTTGTTGATGAGTCTTCCACCAATCTTCACACCTCTGTTGTCTTCATACAATCCTGCTTCTCTGATGATTTGTTCTGCATATAAATTAAAAAGGTAGGGGGAAAGTATGCAGCCTTGTTTTACACCTTTTGCTTATTTTAAACCATTCTGTTTCTCCTTGTTCCGTTCGAACTGTTGATTCTTGATCACTGTACAGATTGTGCAAGAGTACGATCAGGTGTTCTGGTATACCCATGCTTCTTAATGTGGCCCAGAGTTTCTCATGGTTTACACAGTCAAAAGCTTTGCTATAGTCGATAAAGCACAAATAGATATCCTTTTGGTATTCTTTAGTCTTTTCAAGGATCCATCTCACATCCGCAATGATGTCTCTCGTTCCTCGCCCTTTCCTGAACCTGCTTGCACTTCAGGTAGTTCTTGTTCCAGGTATGGTTATAGTCTCTTTTGAATAATCTTCAGTAGAATCTTGCTGGCATGTGGGATCAGAGCGATTGTGCGATAATTTCCACAGTCAGTTGGATCACCTTTCTTTAGTATTGGTATAAACACAGATCTTTTCCAGTCAGTTGGCCATGATGTTGTCTTCCAAATTTCTTGGCAGAGCCTTGTAAGTACGGTAACAGCTGCATCAGATTGCTGTAATACTTCTATGGGAATGCAATCAATGCCTGGTGCTTTGTTCTTTGATAAGGCTTTCAATGCTGCTTCAACTTCTTCTTTCATCACCAATGGTTCCCGATCATAAGGTACAGGTTGAAACGGCTGTTGGCCACTTGATCTTTACCATATAAAAACTCTGTATATTCCTTCCATCTTTTCTTGATCTTCTCAGCATCATTCAACATAGAACCTTGAGCATCTTGTAACATTCCAGTTTGAGGCTGGAACTTTTTCTTTAACTCTCGTAGCTTTAGGAAAGCCGATCTTGTTCCTTCTATTTCCTTGCATGCGTCATTGTAGTACTTTTCCTTGTCCTGTCTTGCTGCACGTTGGAAATCTCTGTTGAGTTCTGTGATTGTCTTTCTTTCTCCTCTGGCTTTAGCTTCTCTGCGTTTCTGGGCAATTTTCAGAGTTTCTTCCATCATCCATTTTGGCCGTTTTTTCTTTTTCACCTTTTGTAGAGACTTCTCGCTTTCTTCCAACACAACCTTCTTGATGTCATTCCATAACTCTTCCGGAGCCCTGTCATTTGTATCTAAAGCAGCAAATCGATTTTGCAGGCAGTCTTTAAATTCCAGTGGTATATTCTCAAGATTATATTTTGCTGCATTCATGAGTAGTTTGCTCTTTTTCAACTTTAGCTTGAGTTTGCATACTAGTAGTTGATGATTTGTACCACAGTCAGCTCCAGGTTTTGTCTTTGTTGATGTTATAGAGCTTTTCCATCGTTGACTTCCACAGATGTAGTCAATTTGATTTTTATACAATCCATTGGGTGAAGTCCATGTGTACAGTCGCCGCTTGTGTTGCTAGAAGGTGTTTGAGATGAATAGATCGTTGGTCTTGCAGAAATCTATCAGTCTTTCTCCAGCTTCATTTCTGTTGCCAAGTCCATATTTTCCAACTACTTTGTCTTCTTCTTTGTTGCCAACATTTGCGTTCCAGTCACCCATGACTATCAGGATATCCTGTTTGCATGTTCTGTCAATTTCAGCTTGTACTTGTTCATAGAACTCTTCAATTTCATTCTCTTCAGCAGCTGTTGTTGGGGCATATACTTGAATTATAGTTGTGTTGATAGGCAATCCTCGTAGACGAATAGAGATTAAGCGTTCGCTGACTGCATTGTATTTCATTACAGTTCTTGCAAGTTTCTTCTTTATTATAAATGCAACACCATTTCTTCTTTGTCTTTCATTTCCAGCATAGTAGACCTTGTGATCATCTGATGCAAAGTGCCCGATGCCAGTCCATTTCAGTTCGCTGACACCCAACACATCAAGTTGTACACGTTCCATTTCATTCTTGACCACTTCCAACTTCCCTTGGTTCATGCTTCGTACATTCCATGTTCCAATGTGTAAGACATCTTTACAACTTCTGATTCTCATTTCATGCGCAGCTACATCAGCAGTCAGACGTCCCGAGGGCTTTGATCCAACCACATCATAAATGCTGGCTTTACTCTGATAAGTCTTCAGCTCTTCCCCAGTAGCTATTTATTTATTTATTTAATTTATTTATTTATTTAGTATACATTTGTATACCGCTACTTCCAGCGATCAGCAGCGGTTTTGATTTGAGTGCCTTCTGACCTGGGGGTCTCATCTTCCAGCACTACAGCACAATTTGTTTTGTTGTAACTATCCATTGGGTTTTCATGGCAAGATACAGAAGTAGATTGCCGGGCCTTTTTTACGCGCAGTTTAAGTTTGGTGGTGTTGCCGTTGTCACAGAAATGTGATCCTCCGCCGTCAACACTATCCCATTCTGCTGCTGCCCAGATGGGTGGTTTGTCTTGTTCTGGCACCTCAGCTGAGACCTGTCTATCTTGGGAGACCCTGCCAGTAGTTAAACTACCGATAGTTTAGCTCTCAGCATCACTGATGCACACAAGCCCTCACAGCACGACAAGCTGCAAACCGCCAGAAGGATGCTTGAGTGCATAGGAAGAGGAATGGGCAGCAGAGAAAAGGAGGTGATAATGCCTCTGTATAAGTCTCTTGTGTGACCTCATTTGGAGTATTGTGTGCAATTCTGGAGACCACACCTTCAAAAGAATATAAGAGTTGGTGCAGAAGGTGGCTACTAAAATGTTTTTTGTTATAAAGCATATGAGGTCAGACTTAAAGATCTTAATATGTTTACTTTAGAAGAAAGCAGGATAGAGGAGATAAGATAGACATTTAACTACCTCTGTGACATAAATGTGCAAGAGGAGTGCCTCTTTTAATTGAATGCAAGCTCTGCTACGAGGGGGCATAGGACGAGGGTGAAAGGGGATAGGCTGAGGAGCAATATGCGGTAATATTTCTTTACCGGAAGATTGGTAGATGCATGGTATAGTCTCACAGTGGAAGTAGTCGAGACTAGGACAGTATCTGAATTCAGGAAAGCATGAGACAAAAACAGAAGATTTCTAAAGGAGAAAAATGGGGATTCTTGTAGTGGGTGATATGGAAGGGCAGACTAGATAGGCCATGTGGTCTTTTTCCGCCATCATATTCTATGTTTCAGTATTTTGGGATTAGGGGGGAGGCACTCTTAAGGATGCTCCATCCAGTAAATAATGTAACTGGGATGTTTGGGGTAATTGCAAGTTAACAGTAGCACTGCTACTTGATTTGGAGCTCTCGTTATGTGGCTGTAGAGTTTGCAGGTTTTGGCCACTCCATGTTATGCTATTGCTCTCCATTTTATGCTCTCGCTCAGAAGTCATGTGCTTATGCACTCCCTGTCTTCTAGCATTTGTGTACTTTGTGTACTGCTGGTTTTGCTTTGGAGATTGCTTATGCTATGTGCACTCCATGTTTTGCCTCAGAGGCTCTACAGTGCGCTCAGTACACTCCAGGTCTTGCACTGCAGGTGGCGCACTTGCTGCACTCCTTTGGTATCACACCCTTTGTACCCCTGTCTGGCTCTGGAGGTGTCTCATTCTAGGTGTCCTCTGTCTCATTCAGCGGGCGATGTGCTACTTATTTTTAGTTTGATCAGTCTCTTTCATATTAGGCCATTAGCAGAAGTGGTGTTGCAGTGAACTGGTCTTCGGTCTTCTTGGTCTATGCATGCTGGTTTGGCCTGTTGCAGAGGCCGAGGTTCACATTTCCTCCTGTGGGTTTTACTTTTTCCCTGTTTGGGAATTACACAGTTTGCCCTTCCCAACTGATGGCCCTCCAGTGTTGTATTAGGTCTACCTTTTGGATCCCCTCCCTGATGGTTATTCTGGGGAAAGTGCTCTAGACTGTTATTTATTTGGCATATCTAGGGACGTACATTCCAGTTGGGGAAGAAATTTCTCCTTTCTTTACTACACACATTTTCTCCCCATGTGGTTCAGAGATGCTGTTTTATTTTTTTAAGGTCCTGTTTTGAGTATCTAAAGGCATCAGGGACTTTGAGGGTTGGTCCGTGTTGTGGGTTCACTCTGTTAGTTGCGATATCCAAGCGTTGAACAGGCTTTTTGTTTTTCCCTATTGGCCTAGTGGCTTTTAGAGGCTGTAAAGTGCAGGCCTTAAGGTTTAAGAGTATTATAGGGTCTTGGCCTTCTTTGTGTTCATATAGACATTGCCCTAAAGGATGTCCAGGGCAGTGAAGTATGAATCTACAGGTGAGTTGCCATCTATGTAGTCACTGTTCTCCTGCTTGGAATGACAAGTTGAGAATTCAGCGAGGGAGGGGATAAAATGGTACCTTGTGAGGGGTTGCATGGGGGTCTTGTCTTTCTCATTTTGATGCTTTAAAAACCTTGGTATTTTCCATTCTTCTGGACTGGTTTAGCAATAGGATAAAGAAGGTGAAATTTTTGTTCTTAACTGCTAATTTCCTTTCCTTTGCTTGAGTCCAGTTAGACCAATCTGCCCATGAAAACCCAAGAGCATGTTTACTAAACGTTAATACACCTTAAGTACTGTCACTGCCCATTCATTTCTATGTTGCAGCACTTAATGCGCATTGACCTTTAGTAAACATGCCCTTAAGACTTTTCAGATTAATTCTCTATCTTTTCTGGCAGTTAAGTTGGGTCCTCGGTGCTACCTTGTAAAGGTTCAGGTACTATGGTTGCCAAGCCTCATAGCATTGGGGTTTCTGAGGGTTTGTTTATTATAATGCTCAAGTTGTATTTTTCAGATGTGCTTTGCCAATAGTATACTGGCAAGTTCCAGGGCTGCATCAATCCTTATACTTGGGATGATGTCACTGAAACTCTGTATTCTCTGCCTCCATCTGCTGGTTGGGAGTTTAACCCATTGGTCTGGACTGGTCTAGCCAAAACTCAAAGAAAGGAAAAATGTCACTGCTTACACTTTGCTTCTTATTTATCACTGAACAATACATGTTGTCAAACAATGACTTTATAGTTGTGATCAACATTATTGGCACCCTTGCAGTTCAACCCCTTAATGTCCAATATCTCCTTTAAAAAAGTGGCCATTGAAGTGGCTTTGGACTATATATGCACACATATTTGATACACAAAAGAATCAAATAAAACAAAACCAATTAAAAAAGGAAATAGTATAAAAACTGGGACATTTGTCAGGACTTCATTATTCACCACCAAACCAAAATATCCCAAAGGGCTAAATGGGAAAGGCTTAGACCATTAAAATCCAACCATCAAAAGGACCTAATCCCACTATCAGGTTCCCACCTCAAAAGCGAAAAATGTTTGATTGCTCCCATGGTCCATCATAGTATACAATTGAATCACTCTATTTCCCAATTTCAGTGGCATGTATTGGATTGGAGTCCTCTACCTATTAGAGGTGGTGATCGTGAAGCACTCCTTCAATTGCGAGAACAAATGGATTTTTACATTAAGCGCTCTGTCTCCCCATCTGGCCTAAATCTAGAGCTTGATTGACATAGTCTTTTGTGAATGGAGTTGATTGGTTAGACGTCTGCATTGTTGCTTTTGCCTTCCAATTAGCTCTTGCAGTAATCAACCTGGTGGGTTGACATCAGATGCGGTTTGTTTAAAAGCAGTTTCCGCTTGGGGCGTTCATTCATATACGATCTTCTTCTCTGAGAATAATGAGGATGTTTGCCTAACGCAGGGTCTTTGAAGTTATGACCCGAAATGCAGTGCTATGTTTTAAAGAATCCCGTTTTCTTTTTCCTATGAACTGTGGAGATCATTTCGCTTCATGATTTGTCAAACCAAAAGTTAAGTGCTTGGTTTTTTCCTTGTTTCTGATGAAATACAAATAGTGAGGCATTTTACTGAAAAACTTTGATTAAAATGGACACAGTCTGAGGTAGGGGTTAAGTCCTCACACAGACACTGGTCCGACAAACCCTTTTTTGCTTTTGAGGTGGGAACCTAATAGTGGGATTAGGTCCTTTTGATGGTAGGACATGATTACTGGCACTCTTATAAAAAAAAAAAAAAGTCAAAACAGTTACATAGTAACATAGTAAATGACGGCAGATAAAGATCCATCTAGTCTGCCCAGTAAGATGGCAAGAGTAGGTGCGCCTGCCGCTCCGTGCAGGCCACCCCTCCCCGTGTCTTTGTTTTAGGGGTGAACCTGTTGAGAAATTAGTTAAGTTTATTTTGATTTTATCCTGTTGCTGTAAAGGGATCCACTGTGTCTGTCCAATGCCATTTTGAATTCTGTCACTGTTCGAACAGAAGAACCACATTCCCATTGCAGTAAAATTAGACACACCTATGATCAATTGTCAGTACTCGCATGACTTGAATCAACCAATGTATAATGACTGTAATATGTAAAAGGGCCGTATTCACTCCCTGTTCCATTTTCACAGTGGTGAAGACCAGAGAGCTGCCTGAGACCATCAGAAAAGCCATTATCACCAAACTTCAAAGGGGCACAAAGCCATCTCCAAAGTCCTTGGGATTCCTGTGTTCACAATGTTATTAAGAAGTTTTCTGCTCATGGAATTGTCAAGAACCTCCCAGGACGTGGTGGGAAGAGGAAACTTAATCCAAGAAGTCTTTGAAAGTTAGTGCGAACTGTTGGAAAAACACTTTGTACAACATCCAAAGAGCTTAATGCTGATCTGGAGTGGTAGTTTCAACCTACACCATGCACTAAATAAAGGAGGACTTCATGGGCGAAGGCCAAGGAGGACCCCACTGCTCAAAGATAGACATAGAAAGGCATGCCTGATCTTTGCCCAAACCCACCTTGAGAAACCACAATCCTTCTGGGAAAATGTTCTGTGGACAGATGAAATCAAACTTGAGTTGTTTGGCAATGCAGACCATCGATACATTTATAGGTGAAGAAATGAAACTTATAAGGAAAAAAACCCACCCTTCCTACAGTTAAATATGGTGGAGGTTCCATAATATGGTGCTGTTTTGCTGCCTCAGGAACTGGAGGCCTGGAACATATTAAAGGAATCATGAAATCGGAGGACAAGGCATTTTGGAGTGAAATGTGCTATCTATGTCAGAAAGCTAGGTCTGGGTTGATGGTCATGGGTCCTCCATTTAGACAATGACCCAAGATATACATCCAAAAGTACAAAAGAATGGTTAAAAATGAACAAATGGATTGTTTTACACTGACCAGCAATGAGTCCTGATCAATGTTCCCTCTAATTTTCTGTAGGCTGTGTGCGCATAAAATATCAGCTGTGCAGCTTTTGAAGGAAGGTTAAATTTTTGTGTGCCACATAACGACACTCGGAGTTATATACTTTAAAATTTGACTACACGTCAGAATACAATATGTACACCACATTAATTTTAATCAAATTAAATGAAATAGACGATTACTAAATGAAGCTGAAAATTTCTAGTAATTACAATCACAACTTTTACATTTTAAGACGTCTGTGTTGTTTTCTATCAGAATCAGAACCGTAATTTTTGTGCGCTCTGTTGTAACGTATGTGCGCTCGCTCGACGAGGTGTGTGCGTGCGCACAGCTTAGAGGGAACAGTGGTCCTGATCCTAATCTAATCAAGAATCTTTGGAAAGAGCTGAAATCTGCCATTGGTAAAAGGAATCCTGGAAACATTCATGAGCTGGAACAAATCACAAAGAGTGGGAGAAACTACCAGCAGACAGATGTGTAAAACTCCATAGATGGCTATAAGAAATGTTTGGAGGCTGTCATTACTGCCCAGGGTTATGCAACCAAATATTAGTGAAGAGTGCCATTAATCCTATCCAGGTCATATTTTGTATTTTTTTTAAATCAGAAATTACTTCTTCTAAGTTGTACAGATATCCCTTTTTTGTTGTATATCTTTGAACATAACTATTACACTAGTATGATGACATACAGTTGGAATATTTCCAATTATTTCTCAAGATATTGTACACAACATACCGAAAATGCAAGGGTGCCAATAATGTTGAACACAACTGTAAGTGCGGCCATCTCAAGAAGAAAAGGAGCATCTGTATTTAGGTCCTGAGAAACACCCTGCTGCCTCAGCATCTCCTGATTGGTCACTCATTAATGCAAGGGAAAGGCGGGCATAATAAGTAATTTTTAACATCTTTGTCACTAGAAAGATTCATTTGTGATAATGCATATGTAGGGTGACTAATCGTGTCCTTTAAAGTCTTTCAGGATTATGCCAGAGAATCAGAGGTTTCCTGGAGATCTACTGTTGGTTTTGCATATACATTCATAAATTTTCAGATGCTGAACATTCTGGAGAGTTGGGTAGGGAATACAGCCATTAAAAAGGTGTCAGACTTTTCAAACAAATCATATGTACTTGAGTATAGGTCAGAGGTCCCCTAAAGAAGTTAGTCACTTGCAAAGCTTACACATAACACACACACACATGTACAAAAGTCTCTTTCTTCCCATATCGCCACCTGAAACCTGCTTTACTGCTGTTTTTTGCTTACATTTATCCGCTATGCCAGAAAAACAGTTGTTATGGCTTCAGTAAGGAAGTGTTTCCTGATTTGTGACAAATACCTGGTACAAATGGCCCAGGTTTGTTCCCTGTTTGCTCTTGCTAATGACATCTTGCTGGTAAATTGAGAGGTTTATGCCGTCTTTTGCTTCTTTTTAGAAATGGCAGCTTGCATTTGGAGGCGTCTATTGGTGCGACCTGTGAAAAGCAGACTGACTTACCAACGCATTGTATCAATTTATAATAGAACCCATGGGTTTGATGAAAATGAAATTAAGGAGACATTGCAACACTTTCCCAGTGGATCCATTGACCTTTACAAAGGAAATGATGGCATTGGAGTCCTTACTTTGAACAATCCTATTCATATGAATGCAATTACAGGTACTGCCAGTCCCTCTCTCTGTATTCACATACTTGTCCTACAGAGTCTAGTCATTTCATTTATGATTTCCATATTTTGATAGGCAACAGTAAATCAGACTGAGACAGTTGAGGCCAGAAAGGGAAGCCTCTAGGAAGAGGGAGTTATGGGGCTGTTGACAGACACACACAATGTGGCTGATTTTATAAGAGACACACAGACATTTATGCTCTATTAATGCACATGTCTGTATTTTAAAGGACTTCTGCACATGAATGGACTATTACACATGTGCTTTGGGCAATCACTATTCTGTAAGCACAGGTGTAGGTCCCATTATGTGTCCTTTCAGTTGGGATATTCTTGGGGTGGAGCGTAAGCGGGTCCTAAATTTACATGCATAAGTTATGGAGTACTATGATTTACATGCATTTTTGCCCAATCTAGGCACGTGTAGTTATGCCTGCTCTAGGAAAGGCATAACTACTGCAACATGGTTAAGGCACATTATTACACCTTATTTTATAAAGTACATGCTTCCCTTTATAAAATAGGCCCCAAATACACGTGAGTTTATAAAATTACACTCAATAGGTGAGCTGCCCTTTTTAACTTAAACAGCCCTTGACTAGGAACCTAGGAGACTACAAATTCATATCCTGAGACTGGTGTGAATGCTGAATAAGGAAGGAATCTCAGAAGAGACCATGGCAGACCAGAGATAGTGAGAGATGCACAGGGCAGGAGGTACATGACGTAAAGGAGGTAGAGAAGGAAAAAGCTACAGAGGTGATACAAAATCAGAGAATTTAAGGATGACTCATTAGACATAAATTCTAACAACTTGAATGTTCTATAATTGTGGGGTGACCTAGAAAACTGTGTTTTTGTAGCAGTTGATTTTTTTAGTTTTGTTGTTTAAACCAGAAACCTTTTGCAGTACAATATAAAATGAGAGGGAAAATATATACTTACTTTGCTTTAGCACATGCAGCAACATGTATACCATAATTTAAATTACAGAAAACTAGTGCTGAAGGAATGTTTAAAGCTTTATCAGTGTGCTATGTAAAGCTGATTGGGAAAATAATAAAGATGACCAGAATCAACATAGATTAACCCAGAAATCCCTTGGCACTATCCCTAAACTACTTTTTACAATTTACAGTATGTCTACATTATACTGTTTTCCAAGCCAGCTGAAAACAGTTTACAAATGCAGTAAAACATACTCATCAAAATATACACATCAAAAATACATTAAAACATTCAGACACCACCATACTCGTTAAATTTAAAAAGTCCATGTATATTGCAATGGCATAAAAATCCCATATCAACATCATCCATCCATTAAAAAAAAATGGCAATCAAACCATCAAAACTCGGCCCCATCTTTAATTTCCTGAAGCCCATCATTAATAATAAAATGGCTGCTTCCTAAATCCAAAGACCCTATCCCTCTATACCAGGGGTGGGCAATTGTTTTGGCTCAGGGGCCACTTTGAGAGGGCTGTGGTTAGTGGAGGGCCACACCTTCTAAAACTGATAGTATTCATTAGTTAACATTACATTTCATTTAATGCGAAGGATTTTCAAAATATCCAAAATGAGTTTTCATAAAGTATAAGGACATAAGAATAGTCCTTCTAGGTCAGACCAAAGCTCAATCAAGCCCAGTATCATGTTATCAACAGTGGCCAATCCAGGTCCAGGAATAATCTCAAAAGTAGCCAGATTCCATGCAACTTATCTGCAGGGATAACTAGTAGCTTCCCCCGGTCAACCTTTAATACGTTCCTGCAGGAATTTATCCAAACCTTTTATAACCAGCTACACTAGCAACTCCTCTGGGGATAAGTTCAAAGCTTAGCTATGCAATGAAAGAAAATATATGTACCTCATATTACTTAAGGTCCCCACGACAGGTTTCGAAAGCCCTGGTTTACAGCAATAACTGATTTTCACTAAAGAAGACTCGCTCACCAATCCGCAGCTTAGAATCTGCTGTGGCCTTAGCGCTGACAAGAGGCATTATTAGTGGCGCAGTGCTTCCTGGAGCTCTGAAATGGAAGCAGTTCGGGCCGACGCTTTGGGATTTTCACAGTCATCTGCTTCTGCCCGTGGGGCTTGGGATTCCCGCGGTCTATCACTAACAGCCACGACTTCCGGCATTCATTTATGTTTTTCCTCCAGTCCAGGCAGTAGTTTATCAGGGGCGGCACTCCTGCAGTATTTATTTCTGATTTTGCCGCCTCTGGCCTGCCACTGCCTTCCCGTTGCTTTTTATCTCCAGGAACAAATAGGAATGAGTCTTCACATATGGGTATCGTCGGTACCGACGGAGCCTGCGCGGGAACGCTCCCCAGCGTCCAGTAAGAAAGCTTTTGGGAGCATCCCACAGCGCCTGCGCACTGCCTTCCCGCCTTTCCCAACCGCCTCTCTCCAGTTCTTCTTTTCCACGGAGCCAGCAGGTTGTGTTCCTGTCACCGCAGAAGAAGTTCTTTATTTTTTTCTTTATTTTTCTGTGTCGCGTCTGCCTTCTTCGACGTCAGACCGGTACTGCCGGTCTTTTCTTTCTTTAAAAAAAACAAAAAAAACGATTCTTTACTTCAACTGTGCATTTTCAGTTTGGGCCTTAGGCCTGAATATTTTTCTCCTCATGGAGAAGCCCGCTTCCGGGTTCAAAAAGTGCACAAAATGTGACGGTACTATTTCTGTCACCGACACCCATGATTGGTGTCTAAAATGTTTGGGTCCTGACGGATTGTGTGTCCTGTACCATGATGTCTAAAAGAGGTCGGCAGAACCGAGCAGCCAAGCTCAGTACCCTGTTTTCCTCTGATGCAGCCTCGGTGGCATCGACGTCGTCCAGGGCTTCTTCTTCCTCCCATGGATCTCAGGTAACCAAACATAAATCTAGCCGGTCCTCGAAGGGCAAATCTCCCTCTAAGCATCGAGATGCCTCCGGGCTTGTCCTCGAGGATTCCGCACCGGCAAAATTTCCCCGGTGGGAAGTTCCGGCTTCCAAGGCATTGTCTATGGGGTCACAGGTTGACATCGATGGCTTGGCCTCAACCGATCACCTGTTGCCGTGTTCTGGGGTACCGGTGGCCTCCACTGGTACCGACATCCAGACTCTGGTGGCGTCAATGGATCAGAAGATTCTGTCCATGCAGCGCACCCTAACGGTGTTTATGCAGGCTGCGACGCCTCCGGTACCGCAACAATCTCCGTTGCCGGTACCGGCTCCGGCACCGGCATCGTTCCCGGTGCCGGTACCGATTGCATCGACATCGGCTTCGGTGTCGACTGCAACGGTACCCTGTCCTATGATGCCCATCGGTACCGAACCGGTACCGCTTACTCCCGATGTCGATCCCACTCGGTACGCATATCGGGCTTTACAAGAGCATCCAGACAGGCGATACTTCGATTCCTCCGAAGACTCTGACGAGTCAGAGGCTTCTGTCGAGGCATCGGTACTTCTTCCTCAGGAGTCTTCTTCTCCTAAACGAAGAATGTCTCCTCCAGAAGACTTGTCTTTTCAAGACTTCATTAGGGAAGTGGATAGGGGCCTCTCCATTACAGTGGCCCCTGAGTCAGAGCCTAGAGCCAAGCAATTAGATATTTTGCAATATCCTAAGGCTCCTAAAGAGGCAGCTACCTTACCTATTCATGAGATTCTCTATGATCTCATGTTGAGCATGTGGGAGACTCCTCTTACCACCTCTCCTCATTCTCGTAGGTTAGACACCATGTACCGTGTCCCTCCTTGTCCTGGCTTTCATAAGTCTCAGCTTCCTCACCACTCTATTGTGGTAGAGTCTGCCATGAGGAAAATAAAGAGTGCATCTAATCCTCCAGGACGTGAATGCAGGACCCTAGATGCTTTTGGCCGAAGGGTTTTCCAAGCTAATATGCTTGCTGCCAGAATCATCTCCTATAGTCTCTATATGGGGATGTTTCTAAAAGAAGTCACAGGTCATCTGCAGACTTTAACTCCTTTTATTTCAGAAGATAAAAGGCAGGAATTTCTCACTTGGCTCAAACATGCCCAAGATGTTTCCAATTTTTCCAACCGTGCAGCCTTTGACTCTTTTGAGTGTGTAAGCAGAGCCTCGGCTATTGCCATAGGTGCACGCAGAATTGCTTGGTTACAAGCCTCTGATTTTGAACTCTGGGTCCAAGATGAATTGGGAAATCTTCCTTGTACAGGTGAAAACCTTTTTGGCAAGGATTGGCAAGCAAAGGGGCCACTCAGATGGATGCTGAGAACTCTGCTTTGGTTCGACTTTCAAAGTCTACCTCTGCTCCTGTTAAGAAAAGATTGTTCAAAAAGACATCTTTTTCTAAAAAGGGAAGATATTATCCTGCTTATGGTCAGCAGGCATCTTCTGCAGGTCGTTTTGCTGCAAAGCGTCAGCAACCACCTAAACAGGCCAAGTCAAAGGCTGCCAGGCCTCCCACGGCCCAGCAGCCTCAGCCTCCTCAGGGCCTTTGACTTGCAACTAGAGAACTTAGCCTTTCTAGCTCTGGAAGAACCAGAGGCCCTCACCATTCCAGGAAGGTTGGCTTACTTTGCTCCCAGATGGGAGCAAATCACAGCAGAGCAATGGACCCTCTCCATCATAAGGGAAGGGTACAAGCTTCATTTCTTAAGCCTTCCTCCCCACACCATGGTGAAACAGTTCAATTCTCCAACATCTCTCCTCAACCTTCTGGGTCAGGAGATTGCTACCCTTCTTGCCCAAGGGGCAATAGAAGAATTACCTCTTCTTCAACAGGGCTCAGGGTTCTACTTCCCTTATTTTCTTATTCCAAAGAAAACAGGGGGCTACAGACCCATATTAGATCTCAGAGAATTGAACAAATTTCTATTCAAAGAGAAATTCAAGATGATTTCTCTCGGTGCTCTGCTTCCATACCTTCAGAGTCAGGAGTGGCTTTGTTCTCTAGATCTCAGGGATGCGTACAGCCATGTCCTCATCCATCCAACACACAGGAAAGCACTACCAATACAGGATGCTTCCTTTTGGTCTGGCCTCTGCACCAAGGGTGTTCACGAAATTCATGGCTCTGGAGTTTATAGGGGCCTTGCTGGATACCACAACTGCAAGGGCCTATCTTCCTCAGGCCCATTGCCTACGCTTGGTGCAGTTAGCCTCCCAGATACAGTTAAAGTCCCATTTAACTGCTCGAGAGATGTTACAACTATTAGGCCACATGGCATCCACCGTGCATGTGGTTCCATATGCTCGCCTTTACATGAGGGCAGCTCAATGGACTTTGTCCACCCAATGGACTCAGGCATCAGGTTGCCTGTCAGACAAAATAGCAAACTCCAGTCGCCTATTTTGGTCTCTCCAGTGGTGGAAGTCCTCTCCAAATCTGTTGCTGGGGTCCCCTTTTCAGCAGTCGCTACCCCAAGCAACTCTTACAACAGATGCTTCTCCAATGGGTTGGGGAGCTCATCTGCAGGATCTCTCCACCCAGGGCATCTGGTCTCCACAGGAGACCTCTCTGCATATCAATCTCTTGGAACTCAGAGCAATATTCTTAGCTCTCAGAGTGTTCCATTCCTTGCTCAGCTACAGGACAGTCCTCATCCATACGGACAACCAAGTAGCCATGTTCTATGTAAACAAGCAGGGCGGGACTGGCTCTCTGTCGCTTTGCAACGAAGCTTTGCGACTGTGGGCCTTCGCCAGAGAGCATCACATCCATCTTCTGGCAGTATATCTTCCAGGCGTTCAAAACTCTTGGGCGGACAGACTCTGTCGAGTTCTGCTTCCACACGAGTGGTCCCTCCACATGGACTAGGTAGCCAGGATTTTTCGAATTTGGGGAACCCCGGACATAGACCTCTTTGCAAGTCCGTGGAATGCCAAACTTCCCCGGTTCTGTTCCAGAATTCCGTGTCAGGGAGTTCAGGCCAAGGATGCCTTCCTCCTTCACTGGGGTCAAGACTTCCTTTATGCCTTTCCACCCATTCCCCTAATTCCCAAAACTCTTTTCAAGCTTCAGAGAGATACAGGGACCATGATCCTCATAGCACCACATTGGCCACGCCAAGTGTGGTACCCTCTACTTCTGCATCTCTCTCAAGCTCCTTCCCTGGACTTGGGCTCTGCACCAGACCTTCTATCCCAGGAAGAAGGAACGTTGTGGCACCCAAACCCCCAGTCTCTCCATCTCAGGGCTTGGTTGCTGAGGGCCTAGACCTTCAAGATTTTCATCTCTCTCAGCAAGTCAGAGATGTTATTCATGCCTCTAGAAAGCCTTCTACTAGACGTTCCTATGCTTTCAAATGGAAACGATTTACCATTTGGTGTTCAGGGAAGGGTCTTAACCCTCTTGCAATACCTTTGAATTCTTTACTAGAGTATCTCCTGCATCTATCCCATGCAGGTCTGAAAACGAATTCAGTAAGAGTCCATTTGAGTGCTATTGCAGCGTCCCTCAAGCCTCTCAATGGACAGCCTATTTCCTCTCACCCTCTTATAGCAAGATTCATGAGAGGCCTTCTTCTAACTAAACCTCCCATTAGACCACCTCCAGTGGCATGGGACTTAAACCTGGTTCTTGGCCAGCTTATGAAGCCACCCTTTGAACCTTTAGCCACCACCTCCTTGAAATTTCTTTCTTGGAAAGTTATTTTTCTCATTGCAGTCACCTCAGCATGCCGCATCAGTGAATTGCAAGCTTTGGTGGCTAATCCACCTTATACAAGGTTCCATCATGATAAGGTAGTCCTCAGGACCAATCCACACTTTATGCCCAAAGTGGTCTCGCCTTTTCATCTGAACCAAGAGGTATATTTACCTGTCTTTTTTCCAGGACCTCATGCATCAAGTGCAGAGAGGAATCTTCATACCTTGGATTGTAAGAGAGCTCTCGCTTTTTACTTTCAAAGGACACAGCAACATAGAAAGTCTTCTCAACTCTTTGTTGCTTTTGATCCTTCTCATTTAGGACTTCCAGTTTCTAAGAGAACACTGTCCAACTGGATTGCTCAGTGTATTTCTTTCGCCTACCAGAGTAGGAACATTTCTCTGGAGGGCCATGTCACAGCTCACAATGTGAGAGCCATGGCAGCCTCAATGGCTCATCTAAACTCTGTGTCCATCGACCAAATCTGTCAAGCGGCCACCTGGGCCTCGGTTCATACCTTTACAGCCCATTACTGTTTGGACAAGGACTCCTGCCGGGATGCCTCATTTGGTCAGGCTGTTCTCAAACACCTGTTCCATTCCTAATCAACTCCTACCCGCCTACCCTGGTCAGATGCCAGAGATCCATGGGAGGGGGTAGAGTCCTTTTCAAGGACACACAACCTGGGGTTTCTCCCTGGCATCTGCAGCTAGGGAGTCCCCATATGTGAAGACTCATTCCTGCTTGTTCCTGGAGATAGCACAGTTACTTACCTGTAACAGGTGATCTCTGGGAACAGCAGGAATAAGTCTTCACAACCCACCCACCTCCCCTAGGAGTTGTATCTCTCTATCTATCTTTCCTTTCCTCTCTCTCTCTTTGTCTCAGCTTTAAAACTCGAACTGGAGAGAGGCGGTTGGGAAAGGCGGGAAGGCAGCACGCAGGCGCTGTGGGATGCTCCCAAAAGCTTTCTTACTGGACGCTGGGGAGCGTTCCCGCGCAGGCTCCGTCGGTACCGACGATACCCATATGTGAAGACTTATTCCTGCTGTTCCCAGAGATCACCTGTTACAGGTAAGTAACTGTGCTTTCTCGTTCAGATCAGCTTGAATGGGAAAAAGAGCAGCGGAAAGGCAGCAGCAGCCCAGAGGCGTCAAAATGAGAAATAAACACAGCCGGAGTGCCGCCCCTGAGAAAATGCCGCCTGAGGCCACCGCCTCAGTTGGCCTAATGAAAGAACCGCCCCTGCTTCCATGTGCCGCAGAAAGTTCTGTGGCGGGCCACATGCAGGCGTATATTGCCCACCCCTGCTCTATACAGATATATGTAAAAGGTCCATTTTCCCACAAGGTAAGATGGCTCTTAAAAGCAGCCAGCTTTTCAAGTAATTGCAGGATAGAAGTTTTGTGAATTTAAGCAGAATTTATTAAACTAATAGAATTTCTGCCATTGCAGCAAATCATGTATACCATTCGCTTTTTGTTTGAAAACCCTCTTCATAGTAAGGTTTCTTGACTTGAAACTAATTTCTCATAATCAGGTATGCATTAGGGCTTAAATTTAGCTTATCCACCCTCTCTCCATACATATGTTCTCTTTTCAGAAAACGCACTCGTATACTGTTTTACTTCTGGTTATAATTAAAACCCTTACGATCACATATTGGCATTACATCACAGACCTTATCGTTGTACTTTTATATATCTAGGAAGATTGAGTTGTCCACATGAAAATGACTGGCCCTGTTGGTATTCACCTTTTACATCTCTGTGGTAGGTTCAATGGCGATAGAACTTCAAAATCGGGTGAAAGAACTGGAAGACTGGACTGAAGGGAAAGGCCTTATTGTCCATGGTGCAAACAACACTTTCTGCTCCGGCACCGATTTGACTGCCATCAGAGCTATAAGCAGCTCAGAGGCAAGTGCTGCATTGCTTCTTTGAGTAGGCAGAGAAAATAGCCTGCACATATCCTGTAGCATAGGAATCTCATTGACCGCATTTCCTAATTGCACTCTGGTATAAACATTGTACAAGCTGCATGTAAAATTTCAAAACAGGTTTGTCAGAATAGTAGTCACTGAAACACTTATTCCTTATCATCCCTCCAGTCTAGTCCCAGAAACTCTGAGGTTGCCATCCTCTTCCAGCAGCTTGGAGACTGATACACGTCATTTCTTGATGACACTGGTATAAGGACACAGGCACCGCCTCCTCCCACTCCAGTTATATCAGTCTCCAAGCAGCTGGAGGATGTGAGCCAGAGTTGCTGGCTCACTAGAGAAACAATTAAGGGCATTAGGAGTAGTTAGTTAATTTTTGGGGTTACATTTCCTTACATTTCCTTTTAAATTGGGTATTGATTTACTTTGAAATCTGGTACTTTTCAATTCTTTTGTGTTTAGATTTGGGGATATTGCTTTAAATTTTGGCTGCTGAGGGCCTCTCCTTCCTTCCTTCCTTTCTCTTACCAGGAGCGAGTTAAGAGCAGGGAGATACAGGTCCCGGGAGAAGTCCGGGCTTAGTGCCTACCTTTTAAAACTGCCTCCTCCAGCCTGACACAGAAGATTTGCCTGTAGGCGCTTAGGAGAGTCTGCAGTCTGGAGCCGCGTTGCTTCAGTTCCCTTCTGAAGTCTTTTACCGAGGCAGCTCTAGCCCTTTTCCACACGCAGAGATTGCTCGGGGTTAGCAGCAGGCTGCTCTGGTGAGGGGCTGATTAACCTGTCCTCCACAGTCAGGTAAGCTGGGGTTTTTCTGCATTGTTGGCATCTGCGAGACCCATAATGTGGACAATTCACGTTAGGCCCGAGGACGCAGCTGTTTGGCACCGCGTCCCGTTTTGAGCGGGAAACGCCGGTACTGCGGTCGGGGAAACAAACCCGAGTTCTGCACAGAAGAAGCTTCGTTTTTGAAATTTGGTGGTGCGATTTAGGTCGGCAGAGCTCCTGCTTTCTTTTTGGCTAGTTTAAAAAAAAAATGGCTCTGACACATCAAGCGGGTTCAGAGCTGTAGGTTCCCTGTTCAGTCTGATCTTTTAACGCTTTGAATAAGAGGCCAAAGAGTTACCATGCCTGCAAAGACCTTATGTTTACTCTGTGGAGTGAAAAGGTCTGTAGTTTCGGAGACAGGGATCTGTAAGAGCTGTAGCCAAGCTCCGTCAATAGAGCAACAACGCTTAGATTCGGCGCAGGAGCAAGAGGTGGCTGGTCAGGGTCCTCTCTCCGCTGGGGGATCCAGTGGACGCAGTGCTGGGACCTTCCACAGCTCCTGATGTACCGCAGTCTCAGGCACCTTTGACCGGTGATTTGGTGTCGATTTTTGCGCCAGACTTTGTGGCTCTCATTCAAAGAGCATTTGGGGGTGCTCATAAAGAAGATTCTTCCTCGGCTTTGAGTCCCATGGGTGGAGATTTGGGGCACAAAAGGCCAGGGGACGCCTATGTCGGTGACTCTTTCGACCTTGGGGCCGAAGAGAGCTCGAGTAGAGTTGGAGAAGCACGGTCAGTCAGAGTTTTCGGAGGATTTGCGCACAGAGGATGAGGAGCACGATCAGGAGATGGATGAGGAGTTGGAAGAAGGAGAGATCGCAGAGCAGGAAGATCAGGCTAGAGTAGTGCGCATTTTTCGGAGGGAAGAATTACCCGCACTGATTTCAGAAACTTTGAAGGCGCTTAATATGCCGGCGTCAGCGCCAGTAGAGGAGGTCGCGTTAGAGGATCCGCTCTTACAAGCCTTTCGGAAGACTCAAAAAGCGTTTCCCATGCATAGAGTTATAAAAGAGATGATCCAAGGTGAGTGGGACTTGCCAGAAGCGACGCTCAAAGGCACTAGGGTAATGTCTCGTCTTTATCCGCTAGTGGAACAGGATAAGGAGCTCTTTAAGTCTCCAAGAGTGGATGCGGCTGTATCTGCCGTGACCGAGAAGACGACCATTCCGGTGGAAGGGAGTGCAGCTCTTAAGGATGCTCAAGACAGGAAGCTGGATGCTTTGTTACGGCAGGTTTTTGAGGTTAATGCTCTGTCCATTCAAGCATCTATTTGTGGGGCTTGGGTGGCAAGAGCGTGTCTCCGGTGGGCTCAAAGAGTCCGGGGAGAGCGTGCGGAGGATGCAGTTGGTGAGGCAGCTCGTTTAGAGTCCGGTACGGCGTATTTCGCAGATATTCATTATGACCTCATTAGGGGGCTGTCGAACAGTATGTCTTCGACATTGGCAGCAAGGAGGTATTTGTGATGTTGCCAAAGGCCTTTCAATAACAGTACCTCCTGAAAAGGAACCTAGAGCAAAGGAATTGGAAATTCTCCAATATCCTAAGGCTCCAAAGGAGGCAGCCACTCTGCCCATTCATGAAATTCTTCATGATTTGATGCTCAGAATGTGGGAAACACCTTTGACCACATCTCCTCATTCTAGGAGGCTTGATACCATGTATCGCGTTCCACCATGTCCTGTATTTCAAAAGACTCAGCTGCCACACCATCCAATGGTAGTGAAGTCAGCCATGCGTAGGATGAAAAGTGCAAAGAGACATGCATCCAATTCTCCAGGTCGTGAATGCAGGACTCTTGATGCTTTTGGACGTCAAACTTTTCAGCTAGGATCAGCTCATATATTTTATATATGGGAATGTTCCTCAAAGAGACCCGGTCACAGGAGATTTGGCGCTTGTGAGTGCACTTCTCCCAGATGACAGATGACAGGACTTCCTTACGCTTGTCAGGCATGCTCAAGATGTCTCCAAGTTTGTGAATCGTGTAGCCTTTGACTGCTTTGAATGCATCAGCAGAACCTCTGCTATTGCCATTGGTGCACGACGGATTGCCTGGTTTCAGGCATCGGACTTGGAGATTTGGGTACAGGATAAACTAGGCAACATCCCTTGCACAGGAGAAAACCTCTTTGGCAAGAAAAGGCTAATGAGAGAGATGCTGACAATATCACCTTAGATAGATTGTCAAAATCTACAGCCACTCCAGCCAAAAAGAAGCCCTATAAAAAACCCTCTTTCAGCAAAAAGAGGAAGTTTTATCCACCCTATACCCAGCAAAGCCAAGCTCACAGTCAAGTTGCCCAAAGGGGACAACAGCAATTCAAACAGCAGAAGAAGCCAAAAGGCCAGAGAGCTCAACCAGCTCTGCAAGTTCAGCCCCCTCAAGGGCTTTGACTCCTTCCTAGAGAGCTTAGCCTTCCTGCCTCTGAGGGGTCCAGAACCCTTAAATATTCCAGGCAGGCTGTGTCATTTTGCCAACAGATGGCACCAAATAACAGCAGAAAATTGGACTCTGTCCATTGTAGGAGAGGGGTACAAGCTTAATTTTCACAGCATGCCCCCTCCTACAATCCTAAGGCAGGACAATTCCCAGACCTCTGCAGACAATCTGCTGGATCACGAGGTCTCAACACTTCTTGCCCAAGGGGCAATAGAGGAAGTACCCATCCTCCAGCAGGGTACAGGGTTCTACTCCCCCTACTTTCTTATTCCAAAGAAGACAGGGGGACACAGATCCATTCTAGACCTCAGAGAATTGAACAAATACCTGTTCCGAGAGAAGTTCAAAATGATTTCTCTAGGAACTCTTCTGCCATACCTTCAAAGTCAGGATTGGCTTTGCTCTCTAGACTTAAAGGATGCATATACTCACATTCTGATCCATCCAGATCACAGGAAATTCTTACGATTCCTTTTCAAGGGAAAACACTTCCAGTACAGGGTTCTTCCCTTTGGTCTGGCTTCCGCACCAAGGGTTTTCACGAAATGCATGGCAGTAGTAGCTGCATTCCTGCGAACCCTAGGGATATTCGTCTTCCCTTACTTGGACGACTGGCTCATTCGAGCCCCCACGGGTGCAGAAGCCAGCTCTGCACTGTCTCGCACAATGCGAATCCTCCAATACTTGGGATTGGTAATAAATTTCCCAAAATCCCAACTTGTTCCTTCCCAGTCTCTGGAGTTCATAGGAGCCTGTTTAGATACCAGACAGTCAAGGGCTTTCCTTCCACAGGTCCGGTGTCTTCGCATAGTGTAACTAGCTTCTCAAGCAGCGGGAAAATCCTCCCTAACTGCTCGAGAACTGCTACAGTTACTGAGACACATGGCATCCACAGTTCATGTAGTTCCCTATGCTCGCCTCCACATGCGAGCAGCCCAGTGGACCTATCCACACAGTGGACACAGGACATCTGTCAGACAAGATATCAAACTCTCATCGACTGCCACCATTGAAGGGACAAGATCAATCACTGGAGAATCTTTTAGTGGGGTCTCCTTTCCAACAACCCCTATTCCAGGCCACCCTAACAGATGCATCACAGGTGGGTTGGGGAGCACACCTGCATCATCTCTCTACCCAGGGCACCTGGACTCCACAGGAGGCTTGTCTTCACATAAACCACCTAGAATTAAGAGCAATCTATTTAGCTCTTCGAGTATTCCATGCCCAGCTCAGGTACAAGACAGTCCTAGTCCAAACGGACAATCAAGTAGCCATGTTCTATGTGAACAAGCAGGGCGGAACAGGCTCTCTGTCGTTATGCAACAAAGCTTTACGACTTTGGGCCCTCGCCAGAGAGCATCAAATCCACCTTCTCGGGGTATATCTTCCAGGCATTCAAAACCTTTGGGCAGACAAACTCAGCCAAGTACTGCTGCCTCACGAATGGTCTCTCCACCTAGACAAGGTGATAAAGATATTTCACATCTGGGGGACTCCAGACATAGACCTCTTTGCAAGTCCACTGAATGCCAAACTTCCCCGGTTCTGTTCCAGGATTCCGGCTCACAATTGCCAGGCAAGGGATGCCTTCCTCCTTCACTGGGGTCAGGACTTCCTCTATGCCTTCCCACCTATTCCCCTCATCCCCAAAACACTCTTCAAGCTTCAGAGAGACAGAGGTCGTATGATCCTCATAGCGCCATGGTGGTATCCCCTGCTTCTACATCTCTCTCAAGCTGCGCCTCTGGAGTTAGGATGTGCTCCAGATCTCCTTTCCCAAGAGAGCGGGACCCTATGACATCTGAATCCCCAGTCCCTGCATCTCACGGCCTGGTTGCTGAAAGCTTAAATCTTCAGGATCTCAATCTTTCCCAGCAGGTAAAGGATATCCTTCAGGCTTCTAGAAAACCTTCCACAAGACGATCTTACACCTTCAAGTGGAAACGTTTCACTATATGGTGTTCCCAGAAGGGGTTAAACCCCCTGGTGATACCTTTGGAAGCGATACTAGAGTATCTACTTCATTTATCAAATTCTGGTCTAAAGACCAATTCAGCAAGAGTACATCTTAGCGCAATTACAGCTTCCTATAAGCCTCTAAATGGACAACCGATTTCCTCTCATCCTCTCATATCCAGATTTATGAGAGGTCTTCTATTAACAAAACCTCCCATCAAACCACCACCGGTGGCATGGGATTTAAATATAGTTCTCGGGCAGCTCATGAAACCGCCCTTTGAACCTTTAGCCACTACTACCCTAAAGTTTTTGTCCTGGAAGGTCATCTTCCTAATTGCAATCACCTCTGCACGTCGCATTAGTGAATTGCAAGCGTTAGTGGCTGATCCTCCTTACACTAGGTTTCACCATAAGGTTGTCCTCAGAACTTATCCACACTTTATGTCAAAAGTGGTTTCGCCTTTTCATTTAAATCAATCAATTTATCTTCCTGTATTCTTTCCGAGGCCTCATGCCTCTAATGCAGAGAAGAACCTTCACACTTTGGACTGTAAAAGAGCCTTAGCTTTTTATCTACAGAGAACACAGCAACATAGAAAGTCTTTCCAACTTTTTATTGCTTTTGATGCTAGTCATTTGGGACTTCCAGTCTCCAAGAGGACTTTATCCAAATGGATTGCACAATGCATATCCTTTGCTTATGACAGTAAGAGTCTTCCTCTTCAAGGCCATGTCACAGCTCATAATGTGAGAGCCATGTCAGATCTCTATGGCTAACCTTCACTCTATGTCTATTGATGACATTTGTCGAGCAGCCACCTGGGCTTCGGTACATACCTTTACAGCCCACTACTGCCTAGATAAAGCCTCCCGTCGGGATGCCTGCTTTGGCCAGGCTGTTCTTCAAAATCTCTTTCAAACTTAATACAACTCCTACCCACCAAACCTGGTAGGATGCCAGAGATCCATAGGAGGAAGCATGGCCCACCTCACTATAGGTGGCAACTTCCTGGGGTCATCTCCCTGGCATCTTCAGCTAGGGAGTCCCCATATGTGAAGACTACATTCCTGCTTGTTCCTGGAGATAGCGTGGTTACTCACCTGTAACAGGTGATCTCCGGGAACAGCAGGAATTTAGTCTTCACAACCCAGCCACCTCCCCTAGGAGTTGTCTCTCTATCTCTCTGTCTCTTTCCTCTCTCCCTCTATCCTTTCACTCAGCTACAAACTTAACTGAAGAGGGACAGTTGGAAAGGTGGGAAGGCAGCACGTATGTGCTGAGGAATGCTCCCAAAAGCATTCTATTGGACGCTGGGGAGCGTTACCGCGTAGGCTCCGTCGGTACCAACGATACCCATATGTGAAGACTAAATTCCTGCTGTTCCCAGAGATCACCTGTTACAGGTGAGTAGCTACGCTTTCTCTGGGAATGCATTCCAAATGGCAGGGGCCACTAGGGAGAAAGCTCGCATGGATGTGGATTTATTGGTATTTGTAAATAATCTGGGAGTTGGTATTGTGTTTTTAGTTCTGTTTCTGTCTGGTCTCTCTCTTGTTTTGGTTCTGATGAGTTCTTGAAGTATATCTGCTGGCATGTTGTTTTTGATCTTGAATATTGTTAGCGCTGATTTATATTTTGCTCTTGAGGAGATTGGTAGCCAATGCAGATCTTGTAATATGGGGGTTATATAGTCTTGTGGTGACGTGCTAACAATGATGCGGGCAGCAGTGTTTTGGACTATTTGAAGGGGACGGATGGATTGTTTGGGTAGGCCTTGAATAGAGGCCTACCCAAACTTGAATAGGCCTTGGGTAGAGTTGTTTGACTTTGCCGCAGCAATTTTTCCAGATGATGTGTCCCAGAAACCGGCCAGCTGGTTCACAAGGTGTTCCCAGTGTGCTGAGACCATATCCGCCTTGGATACGCACAACTGGTGTCTTCAGTGACTGGGACTTGATCATCAGCCCTCTTGAAATTTGTGCTTGCAGATGACAAAAGGAGGACTCGAGGGTCGTGAGAAGCAACGTGAATCACCTTTTGTACTGAAAAAAACATGAATCACTTTTTGGTACTGAGAAGTCCAATCCATTGCCTTCAGCATCAATGTCACCAGTCTCTGTAGCTTCTAAGGCTACAAAGGATGCTGGCAGTGCATCAATATGGAGGAGCTCTCGGGCTCAATCGTACTGCCCCAGAGCATTGGCCATAGATTGAGCCTGAGAGCTCCTCCATGTTGGATTCAGCTTCGTCATCTTCAACGTTGAGGGATGATCACACCAAGTGAAGGTTCCGGTGCATCAGCGTCGGAGCCTATCGAGACATGGTGTCAACTGTGATGGTGATCCGTGCAAGCGCCCCTCAAAGATGCCCTGAAGAGATGAGAACTTATCCTCCAGGACACTGGAAGGGCACAGACAGTCCATCAAAAGCCAAGACCCAACCGCCGATACACCTCTTCAAATACTGGATATATCAGTCGAAGTTGCTCAGTACCCGCAGCCTTCAGAATCAGCAGCCATGGAGAAGCGCCTTTTGTAAGTGCTGGAGAAGCGCCTTCTGTAAGTGCTTGAGGAACGCATCACGGCACTGTTGGCAGTACAGCATGCTGGGGCCTTGACAGCAGCAGCATTGGCATCAAGTACTATAAAGCCGATCCCCAAGATGCATGTCCTGCCTGCAGGAGAGGCATCGACATTGGGGCATCGAAGGGCCCCAAATCCGGTGCCTGCTTGGCTGATATCACTCTCTAGCATTTCAGGATCCGTTGCAGCCTTGAAGTCTAGATGGACATTGGTGCATCATCGCTCCTGGAGGATCTCTCAATTCTCTCGGGGCAGGACAGAGATTCAGGCAGAGACTCGGAAGTACTTTCAACTTCCCCTCTGAATCTTATTCTGAAGACTGGGTCACTGACATGGAATCAGAGGACTTGTCAGAGGACAGGTCTTCTGAGCTCCTGTTGGACCCTTCTCTGCCTCATGAATAGCATAAGTCCCTTCCTGAGGACATGATCTTCTAGTACTTTGTAAGGGACATGGCGAAGTCCATCCCATTTTCATTGGAGACTGAGGATGAACTCAGGGCAGAAGAGTTGGAGATATTACAGTACTCCACAGGCCCCTAAAGGAGGCAGTGATAGTGCCTGTGCATCACATCCTGCAGAGAGTACAAATGAGAATGTGGGAGAACTCCCCCCTCCCCCATTGTGCCTCTGTAGAAGACTTGGCTGTATGTACAGAGTTCAGAAGGCTCTCAGATTCGAAAAGCCCCAGCTTCCATACCATTCCTTGGTGGCCAAATCCACCCTAAAGAATATCAAGAGTACCAAGACTCGTTCCTTGGAACCCCCAGGGAGGGAGGCTTGGACAATGAACTCTTTAGTGAGAAGGTGTTTTCAGAGTCCCATGCTAGTAGCTGCATGACCTCTGACCAGCTCTACATGAGCATGTTCTTGAAGAACATCATGTGCAACTGGCTGACCTGGCCCGGTTTCTTCCTCCAGAGAAATGGGATCAATATCGTTCCCTTGTGGCACATGGCAAAGACTGTTCCACATTTATGGTCCAGGCTACCTATAACACCTTTGAGATGGCTTCCAGAAATGCTGCCATAGATATTAGTGCCAGGAGACTCGCTTGGCTCCAGTTGTCCGACCTGGAGCAATTGGTGCAGAACAAGCTGGCAGATGTCCTGTGTCATGGAGAGAATCTCTTCAGCGAGCAGATTGAAGAGAAGGCTGTCTATATTGAGAAGCAGCATGTTACACTCACTTGACTCTCAAGATATACGTCTGAGCCGGCCTTGTTTCATAGAAGATACCAGGGGAGCCAGAAGAATACCTGCTACCCTCGCAGGCATCGGTATTTTCCTGGGCCCCAAACCTCCCAACCCAAATAAGCCCCTCGCCAACAGCATTGTCAAGAGAAGCCTCAGAAGGCCCAGCCTGCTCCCCAGCCAAAACCTGGGGTGCGGTTTTGACTGTCTCTTTTGGAGCACAGCCACTCTTCCACTAACTGCAGTAGGAAACCCTCTGGTTGGGGGAAGACTCACTCTCTTTTTGCAGAAAGGTGACCCCTCATAACCTCAGACACATGGGTACTATAGATCATCCAAAGCGATTAGAAACTACACTTATTGGAACTGCCATCAAATTGCCCCCTGAGGGTGCATTATCTCGACCATCTGCATCGGGATCTGCTTCAGAGAGAAATCACCACCCTCTTGTCAAATCTCGCAATCGAGCTTGTGCCACCAGAGCAAAGAGGTAGAGGTCTTATTGCAAGTATTTCCTGATCCCCCCCCCCCCCCAAGAAATCTTGGGGGGGGGGATTCTGTCCCATCCTAGACCTAAGAGATCTGAATTTCTACTTGGTAAGGGAAAAGTTCAGAATGATTTCTCTAGACATCCTGCTTCTTTACCTTCAAAAAGGAGATTGGCTATGCTCCCTGGATCTGAAGGATGCATATACCCACATACAGATACTTCCTGTGAGGGAGATGTATCTCAGATTTTCCCTGGGAGGGCAACACTTTCAATACAGAGTGTTGCCTTTTGGCCTAGCCTCAGTGCCTCGCATCTTCACAAAATGCTTTGCGGTATATTATTTATTTTATTTATTTAACATGCTTTACAATGAACATTAATAGGATTTTACATTGACACGTCTAAAACTTATGTACATTTAACTTTAGTTTTCATTTGTTGTTCTGTCTACATCATTTCAGCAAATATCAACCTGTAATCAGTAATCATGGAGAGTATTGCAGTAGGTTAGTACCTGGGGCACAGGTTAGAAGAGAGTTATCCATTCGGTGAAGCTTGGGGCTGGGCATCTGTGGTGCCATAGTCTTCGATGAATAGGTATGTTTTTAGATCTTTGCAGAATTGTTGCAAATCTTTTATGGCTCTTAAGTTATTGGGGAGGGCATTCCATAGCAACGGGGCGACGTAGGAGAATGCCCATGCGCTGGTCGATTGGTTTGTAGTACGGAAAAGATGAGATGTGTTCAAGGTGTTTTGGGAGCAGAGCTGCTTTGTTTTAGAGTGTGCGGGGGTCATAAGTAGGGAATATAGCTGAGACATGGCTATTTTATTGTAGTGTTTTAAAGATAATCATGAGGTCTTTATATTTTATCCTTATTCTAATTGGTAGCCAGTGCAAGCAGTGAAGAATTGGGGTAATGTGATCGGCCTGTTTTGCTTTGCATGCAATGCTTGCAGCAAAGTTTTGAGCAAGTTGGAGTTGATGTATGGGTTTTTTTGGTAGACCTTAGAGGATACTATTGCAGAAATCAAAATGTGGGGTTATTAGTGTCTGTAGGACAGTTCTGAAGTCATGACCTTCTAGCAAAAGTCTACGATGCTGAATTACAGGTAATTTGAAATATACAGTTTTAGAAACTGATTTGATGTGGGTGGTCACGGTAGTAGCAGCATACCTCCGGATGCTGGGAGTATTTGTCTTTTTCCCTCTCTGATCAAAAATACCACTCCGGAAGGAGTTCAGGAATCAACACAGTTGACTATTCGGGTGTTGGAACAACTACGGTTCATTATAAATTATCCAAAGTCCCACCTTCAGCCCACCCAACAACTGGAATTCACAGGAGCCCTGCTCGACATGACTCATGTGAAAGCCTTCCTTCCGCACGACCGACTTCAGAGATTCACAGCACTGATGCAGGAGACTCATTTGAGTCAGCAGGTAACAGCTCACAAGATGTTGACTATAACAGGCCACATGGCCTCTACAATATACGTCTCACTCTTGGCATGCCTCCAGGTAAGGCATGCTCAATGGACTCTGAGGACTCGGTGGACCCTGGCCACGGGCCATTTTCAGGTATCGTCTGTGTTTCACCGCCCTACTTGTTCAGTCATTGCATTGGTGGGCAGATCACTACAGTTTGCTCAAGGTTCTTCGTTTCCAAATTACTCCACCTCAAAGGTTCTGATGACAGATGCATCCAAGCTAGGGTGAGGGAGCTCATCTCAATGGGTTGCGCACCCAAGGCAATTGGTCCATCCAAGAAAGAAAGTTTCCATCAGATCAACTTCTTGGAACTAAGAGCAATGGCAAATGCTCTAAAGACTTTCTGAGATCGACTAGCCAAACAAATTGTTCTGATTCAGATCAACAATCGGGCTGCCATGTTCTACATAACAAACGGAAGAACAGGCTTGTACCTCTTGTCTTGGGAAGTTGTCAGGTTGTGGAAGTTTGCCATTGCACATGAGATAGACTTGAGAGCCACATACTTGCCAGGCAAACAAAACACTCTGGCAGACAAACTGAGTTGGGTCCTCCAACCACATGAGTGGACGCTGGACAGGGAGGTGGCATCTCGCTTCTTTTGAGAATGGGACACCCCCTCTATAGATCTGTTCATGACCCTGCAGAATGCCCAGGTGGATCAGTTCTGCTCCAGAGTAAGATCACACAGTAACACTGCAGACTAGCATTGAATGCTTTCCTCCTGCATGGAGAAGAGGGGCAGTTTTCTGTATACCTATCCTCCTATACCTCTCATTGCAGACCCTCCTGAAGCTCAAAACAGACAGAGACACGATGATTCTCATCGCTCCCAACTGGCCTGTCCTGCTGTGGCTCGCCATCAGGAGCCTTTCTGGCTTGGCTATACGCCGGATCTGATATCGCAGGATGGCGGCATGATGTTGCACCCCAACATCCAGCCCTTGGCCCTCATAGTGTGGCTGTTGAGAGGCTAATGTTGTCTGAACACAATCTGTGGAGAGTATAATCGAAGTTCTTTTGGCCTCCAGGAGGGCCTCCACGAGAAAATCGTAAATGGAAGAGATTTGCTGTCTGGTGTGAGGGCCGGCCATAGATCCTTTCATCTGTCTGCAGCTCTGAGTCGGGACTTAAGTCCAACTCTGTCAGGGTCCACCTCAGTGTGATTGGAGTTTATCATCGAAGTGTGGATGGAAAGTCCATCTTGGTACAGTCTTTAGTTGTTCGCTTCATGCAGGGGTTGTTTCTCTTGAAGCCTTTCTGCAGACCTCCTGCAGTGTCTTGGGATCTCCAATGTGGTTCTTGTGCAGCTTGTGAAGGCTTCCTTTGAGCTGCTCAATTCCTGTTCCCTGAAGTTCTTGACCTGGAAAGTGTTGTTTCTGGTGGCAGTCACTTCAGCACACAGGGTGAGGGAGCTTCAGACTCTAGCTGTTCATCTGCCTTACACCAGATTCCACCATAATAGAATGGTCCTACATACTCATCCTAAATTCCTTCCAAAAGTGGTATCTGATTTCCACCTTAATTCTTACAACATTTTTTCCAAGACCTCATGCCTACAAAGGGGAAACTGTGTTGCACATGTTGGACTGTAAGTGAGCCTTAGCCTTCTACCTAGAGCAGACAAAAGACCATAGAAAGTCCATCCAGCCATTTGTCTCTTTTTACCCCAGCAAGCTAGGGACTGCCATTTCCAAATGCGTTTTCTCAGTTTGACTAGCAGACTGCATCTCTTTTGCCTTTAAACCCAGACAGGCCTGAGCCTTGATGGTCATGTCACAGCTCATCATGTCAGAGCTATGGCTGCATCAGTAGCCAACTTACACTCTGTCTCTATGGAAGAGATCTGCAGACTGTAACATGGTCTTCGGTCCACACATTCACATCTAACTACTGCCTAGATGGGGGATTCCCAACCTGACAGCAACTTCAGCTAATCTGTACTCTGGAATCTGTTTGGCGATTAGAATCCAACTCCATACCTTTCCAGGCTACCAAAAAAAAAAAAGGAAGAAGGCATCTCTGCTCCGCTATATAGGCAGTATATAAAGTCAAATAAACTGTAACTATACATAGTTGATTGTTCAATGGTTTTCGCCCCTTGCCAGGCTGCAATTGATTTTTACCCCTGTTGGGTTTTTTGGTGGCCTCCTCTGTTTTTGGTAGTCTGTAACTTGGGAGCCCCATACATGAAGACTCATTCCTGCTTGTCCGTGAAGAAAAGATAGCTACTCACCTGTAGCAGGTGTTCTCCGTGGACAACAGGAATTGGTCCTCGCAACTTTTCCACCTCATTGAGGAGTTTTCTGCTAAAGCCATGTTATTAGACTGATCTAAGATGGCGCCATGGCGGCAGACAGGAAAGAGACGTGCAGGCACAGTGGAGCCTCCCAAAAGTTTAAAATAGAAGCTGGAGAACGTTCCTGCGCAGGGGCTCCGTCGAGGATGTCTCCCATATGTGGGGACTAATTCCTGCTGTCCATGGAGAACATCTGCTACAGGTGAGTAACTGCCTCATATTGGGAAAGCAGAGACTGAATAGGAAAGAGCAGAGCAACTTATAGTAACATTGAAAATGACGGCAGATAAAGACCAGCATGGTCCATCTAGTCTGCCCAGCATGATGGCAAGAGTAGGTGCACCTGCTGCTCCGCCACCCCTCCCCACATCCCTATTTAGGGGTGAACCCACCACTTCATGTAAGACACCCCTATTTGTTGAGAAATTAGATGGTTCAGTTTATTTTGATTTTATCCTGTTGCTGTAAAGGCATCCACTGTGTCTGTCCCATGCCATTTTGAATTCCGTCACCGTGTTTGCCCCCACCACTTCCATTGGGAGGGCATTCCAAGCATCCACCACTCTTTCTGTGAAAAAGTATTTCCTGACATTGCCTTTCAATTTACCACCTCGCAGCTTCATGTTGTGCTCGCTAGTTTACAGCTTCCCCGTCTTTGGAAGAGGTTTGTTTGTTCATTATTTCCCTTTAAGTATTTAAAGGTCTGAATCATATCTCCCCTGTCCCTCCTCTCCCCCAAAGTGTACATGTTTAGGTCTTCAAGTCTCTTCTCATAAGGCTTCTGACGCAGGCTCCAAATCATTTTGGTCGCCTTCCTCTGAACAGTTTCCAGTCTTTTTACATCCTTTGCAAGATACGGTCTCCAAAACTGAACACAGTATTCCAAGTGAGGCCTCACCAGTGACTTGTACAGTGGCATAAGTACCTCTTCCTTTCTGCTGGTGATCCCTCTTGTATGCAGCCCAACATCCTCCTGGCTTTTGCCACCACCTTGTCGCACTGTTTTGCCACCTTGAGATCTTCAGAAATAATCACACCAGGGTCTTTCTCCTGATCCGTGCATACAAACCTCTCGCCCCCTATCACGTACATTTCCCTTGGATTTCTGCTACCCAAGTGCATGACTCTGCACTTCTTTGCATTAAATCTTAATTGCCAAGCATTAGACCATTCTTCCAGCTTTTGTAGATCTTTCTTCATGTTAACCACTCCCTCGGGGGAGTCAAATCTGTTGCAAATTTTCGTGTTATCTGCAAAAAGACATACTTCCTGATCGTGTATCCAGTCTAGTCCCGAACCTCTGGGTTGTCCATCTCATCCAGCAGCTTGGAGACTGAGAAATTCCTCCTTTTGTGATGTCATTGGTATATCCTGTCGGGAGCCACCTCCTGTCACCAGTTACCTCAGTCTCCAAGCAGCTGGATGGATGGTGAGCCTGGAGGTCCGGGCTCACTGGAGAAACAATTGAGGATCGTTCAAATTAGTGGTTAAAAGAATTTAAAAGAATTGGTAAATTTAAAACAGAAAAGAGTATTTATATTGAAGGACTGTGCCTTTAAATTTGCAGGAGGCCCTCCTTCAGCCTTGGCTCCCTCCTTCCTTCTTCCTCTCCTTGCCTTTGCGGCTCGGGGCACGGGTCGGACAGCAAGTCTGTGGAGGGGGACAGCTCCGGTTCACAGACCTACGGAGGGTGTGGAACCGGAGCAGAGCATAGCCAGCGCTTTACAGAAGCTCTGCCTCTTGGCGCGCTGTGGTTGCTCTTCTCGATTGCCTGGAGGCGGGGAGTCCAAGCGGAACGGCGATCGCAGGCTGCTCCGTCCCAACGGATCGGCTCCAGGGCCGGCAGCAAGCACAGCACGTCTGGGATTGGCTGCTGCTTCGCTCGGAGGCCGGCGGAGGTAAGGGGGCCCGATCGGGAACATTTCCCTCAGCAGCGCGTTTCGGTGCGAAGCGGACATTAGGCCCAGCCGTGTGGCACCGGCGCGCCAGAGCCGCGTCGGCAAAGAATTGTTTGAGGGGGCTTAGTTTAGACGGGGAAGCCTTCTTTCAGAGCCCTAGATATCGCGGTTTGGCTGACAGTTTCTAGCTGATTAGGTCAGTAGTGTAAAAAAAAAAAAGCAGAAAAACTGTAAAGGAAGTTGAGGGACCTGATCCTGGCTGGGGACGGATCAGCTGTTCTCGGAGCTGGAATGCCTTCTAAACCACAGTGTGTGGTATGTGAGGCCAGAAAGGGCACAGGCTCAGGAGTTTGTAAAGCCTGTGTTAAAGAAGCATCTATAGAGCAGACACTGGAGGAGAAGGAGGAGGTCCCGGGGGCCGAAGCGGGGGCATTGGCCACGCAGATAGCGGAATTGGCTCTGGGGGAGCTGGTGGCAGGGCCGTCTTCCGTCCCGGACACTCTCTCCTCTCAGGCGCCTTTGCCCATGGGGCTGACATCCATTTTTTCACAGGAGTTTGTAACTCTCCTGCAGCAAGCTGTGTTGGGCAACGGCCAAGAGCGGAAGGGTACCATGAGCACGGGAGGAGCGAAGAGGCTCGCGGCTCCGCTGCAGGTGGAGGAGCCCCCATGCAGGGTTAAGAAACCACGAGTCGAAGGGGAGCTTAGAGGGGCCTCGGTCAGTGGCCTCGGAGGGGCCGCTGTCGGATGAGGAAGGCCGCAGTATGGACTTCGAGGAGGAGTTAGAGGAAGGAGAACTCTCAGAGAAAAAGGACCAGGCTAGAGTGGTATGGGTCTTCAGGAGAGAGGAACTGCCGGCGCTCATCATAGAGACGCTGAAGGTGCTGAAGTATGCCGGTACTGGGGTCGGCGGAGGATGAGGCACTTTAGGATCTGTTAGTGAAGTCAAAGAGCGTTCCCGGTATACAGGGTGTTTCAGGAGGTGATTCAGGAGGAGTGGAACATCCCAGAGGCACCTCTGAAGGGGGCCAGAGTGATGAGCCATTTTTATCCATTGGTGGACCAGAATAGGGAGGTATTTAAGTCGCCCAAGGTGGACGCGGCCGTCTCTGCGGTGACGAAAAAAAACACCATACCCGTAGAGGGTAGTGCGGCCCTCAAGAATACCCAGGACAGGAAGTTAGACGCTTTGTTAAAACAGGTTTTTGAGGTGAATGCTCTGTCGCTCCAGGCAGCTATTTGCAGAGCATGGGTGGCTAGAGCCTGTCTGCGATGGTCACAGCGAGTGCAAGGGCAGGAGAGTGAATTGGCTGGAGGGGCATCCAGGTTAGAATCGGGCGCAGCCTATCTGGCGGATATTCATTATGATCTTATGCGTGGATTGTCGAAAAGCATGGCGTCAGCCGTAGCAGCGCGACGCTACCTGTGGTTATGCAATTGGGCGGCGGATAGCTCCTCTAAGGCTAGGCTAAGTAAACTTCCCTTTAAAGGGCATCTCTTGTTTGGGGAAGATTTAGAGAAGTTAGTCAAGGATCTGGGGGAATCTAAAGGAGGTAGATTACCAGAGGACAAGCCTAAGCCAGGCCGGACGACACCTGCGGGCAGGGGGCAACAGCGGGATTTTCGTCTGTTCCGTTTCCAGAGATTTAACTCAGGTCAAAGAGGAAGATTCTCCAATAGGAATCAGGGGTTTCGAGGAGCAGGAAGGGGCTTCGGGCCTTCCTCCTCATCATCCCTCAACCCCAGAAAGCCACAGTGAGATCAGGGGGACCCAGGCGCCCTTACTTCCCGTAGGGGGGCGGCTGCAGGATTTTTATTCTGCCTGGGTCCAAGTCACGTCAGATCAGTGGGTGCTGGAAGTCATCCGAGAGGGCTATGCACTGGAACTGCTAAGGCCAGTGCGAGACGCCTTCGTGAGGTCCCCCGGCAAGTCGCCCTGCAAATGTGAGGCTCTGCGGGGGACAATACGAAAGCTGCTAGATCTCAAGGCGATAGAGCCAGTGCCGCCAGACCCATGCGACTACGGTCAATACTCCATTTACTTCGTGGTACCAAAGAAGGACGGAGGTTTTCGGCCTATTCTAGATCTCAAGGGAGTGAACTGTTGTCTTCGAGCGCAGCGTTTCCATGTGAAAATGCAACAATCGGTTATAGTGGCGGTACAAAAAGGGGAATTCCTTACGTCCCTGGATTTGTCAGAAGCGTACCTTCACATTCCTATAAGACCGGATCATCACAAGTTTTTCAGATTCACGGTTCCTTTCGGGCATTTTCAGTTCCGAGCATTGCCCTTCGGCCTAGCAACCGCACCGCGGACCTTCATCAAAGTCATGGTGGTGGTGGCGGCAGCTTTGCAGAAGGAAGGAATTTTCATACACCCTTACCTGGACGATTGGTTGATTTGTGCAAAGTCGAGGACCGTGAGCGAGAGGGCAATGGCCAGGGTGGTGGCCCTCCTGGAAAGTCTCGGTTAGGTAGTCAATATTTCAAAAAGTCAGTTATTACCCTCTCAGAGTCTGGAATACCTGGGGGCTCGGTTCAACACGGTCAGTGGAAAGGTTTTTCTAACGGAGCAGCGAGCACAAGGTCTGCGGAAGCTAGTCGAGAGATTCTTACTCAACAAGACGCCCTCGGCTTGGTATTACCTCCAACTGTTGGGCATAATGGCAGCGACAATAGAGACGGTGCCCTGGGCAAGGGCCCACATGAGGCCTTTGCAGAGGGCGTTGCTTCGGCACTGGTCGCATCAGCACGATCCGCTGTCTCAGAAGCTACCTTGTCTGGCAGAGACGTGTCAAGCCCTACGATTGTGGTTGCTTCCCGAATCTCTGGAGAGTGGGAAAAGGTTAGAGACACCGGACTGGGTATCCTTGACTACAGACGCCAGCCTGCTGGGCTGGGGAGCTCATTGTCTGGGCAGGTGCACGCAGGGACAGTGGAATTCTCAGGAACGGACATGGGCAATCAAGAGGTTGGAATTAAGGGCAGTTGCGTTGGCTCTACAGGAGTTTCGGGCATCCCTTGGAGGGAGGGCAGTTCGAGTGTTTTCCGATAATGCGACTGTGGTGGCCTATGTCAACAAGCAAGGGGGAATCAGCAGCGTCGCGCTGGAGTCCGAGGCCGAAGCCCTGTGCGAATGGGCCAAAGCGAATCTTCTGGATCTATCGGCAGCGCATGTAGCATGGGTGGACAATGTAGAGGCTGATTTCCTCAGCCAGGTAAGAGTGGATCCAGGGGAATGGGTCCTGCATCCGGAGGTGTTCGAGATGCTGGTACGCCGTTGGGGCGCGCCGGTCATGGACCTCATGGCAACTTTCGACTCGGCAAAGGTCAGCCGCTTCTACAGCAGGCGGAAGGAAAGAATGTCAGAGGGCTTGGATGCTCTCATTCAAAGTTGGCCGGTGGGGCAGCTACTGTATGTCTTCCCGCCATGGGTCTTGATAAGCAGAGTGGTCCAACGGGTAAAGCGCTACAGAGGTCAGGTAATTCTGATAGCTCCAGACTGGCCACGTTGGCCCTGGTACGGGGACCTGATGAGGTTGTTGGTGGCAAAACCCTGGCGTCTTTCCCCCTCAAGCAGATCTGTTGTCACAGGGTCCTCTGCTTATACCCCACGTGGATCGGTTCTCGCTTACGGCTTGGCTATTGAGAGGGCTTGGTTGAAGTCTCGGGGGTACTCAGCGGAGGTCATTACTACTTTACTGAAGGCCAGGAAGAGATCAACATCACTAGCATATGTTCGCATCTGGAGAGTATTCGAGGCGTGGTGCATAGACAAGAAGTGTGAAGCGTTAAGATCCACCATCCCTCAGGTCTTAGAGTTCCTACAGGATGGGTTCGACAAAGGATTAGCTGCCGCGTCGCTATGGTTGCAGGTAGCACCTTTGGCATGTTACAAGAGGTAGGATAGGAGGTCAGACACTCGGGAGTCAGTGGGATGTCAAACGGTTTCTTAGGGCGGTGTCCCTACTGAGACCGCCGTGTAGACAGATAGTTCCTAAATGGCATCTGCCGTTCGTGCTAGACGCGTTGGAACGGGAGCCCTTCGAACCATTGTCGTGGGCGTCGTTCAAGGACCTCACTCTAAAGGTGTTTTTTTCTTGTGGCGATCTGTTCGGCGAGAAGAGTCTCAGAGTTGCAAGCGCTATGCTGTAAGGAACCCTACCTTTCGTTCTTTGCGTCAAAGGTAGTCTTGAGGCCTGTGCCGGCTTTTCTGCCAAAGGTTGTCTCAGCGTTTCATGTGAATCAGGAAATCTCCTTACCTGTCTTCAGAGAGGGCGCAGGAAGTTCGGCGATGAGGAAGTTGAATCTCTTGGATGTCCGTCGGGCGTTAGAGAAGTATCTTCGTCAGACTGCCAGTTTCCGCAAGTCGGACAGACTTTTTGTGCTCTTCGTGAGGCCAAGAAAGGGAGAAGCAGCGTCAAAGGCCTCTATTGCAAGGTGGATTAAGGAGGCCATTGCGTCAGCGTACGTGTTGAAAGGTAGGCCGGTGCCGGAGGGGCTTAGGGCCCATTCCACCAGAGCTCAAGCAACCTGGGCAGAGGTTCAGTCGGTGTCGCCGGTGGAGATTTGTAAGGCAGCGACTTGGTCGTCTTTGAATTTGTTTGTTAAGCACTACCGGCTGGATGTTCAAACGGCGGAGGAGACCTATTTTGGTTCAGCAGTACTTCAGGCTGGCCTGCCGGGTCCCTCCTGTGGTTGATTTTTTTTCACTGCTCTGGTACTAACCCAGAGGTTTGAGACTAGACTGGATACACGATCAGGAAGATGAAATTAGACTTACCTGCTAATTGTGGTTGCTGGAGTGTAGCCAGTCTAGTCCCATATCCCTCCCCAGTTTTCTTCTGTGAATAGAAGCCTGAAGTGTCTATATGGATTACAGGTAAGTGGTGTCTTCATTTACGGGTCTTCGGCATCCTGGGATGGGGGTTTTCCTGTGGGATGCCATTTATTTTGGGGGCATTTTCCTTCATATCAGGTGAGGGAGTGGCCTCGGCAAGTTTAAAGTCTATGTAAGTTGAGGGAGTTTTCCCTCGGTTAAACATTATTGGTTCAGTCAGTTGATCATTGTTGGTCAATTTTTGCAGTTGGTTCTTACTTGTTGCTCCGGTGAGTCTGCTTTGTCAATAAGGTACTGGTGACAGGAGGCGGCTCCTGACAGGATATACCAGTGACATCACAAAAGGAGGAGTTTCTCAGTCTCCAAGCTGCTGGATGAGATGGACAACCCAGAGGTTTGGGACTAGACTGGCGACACTCCAGGAACCACAATTAGCAGGTAAGTCTAATTTCATCTTTTCCATTCAGCCCTTCAGCAATATCACTCACAAATACATTGAACAGTGCCGGGCCCAGGACCGACCGCTGGGGCACCCCGCTAATCACCTTCCCCTCATCCGAGTGAGCTCCATTTACCATCACCCTGTGTCATCTGTCAGTCACCCAATTTCTGATCCAATTTACCATCTTAGGATCAATGTTCCCTCTAATTTTCTGTAGGCTGTGTGCGCATAAAATATCAGCTGTGCAGCTTTTGAAGGAAGGTTAAATTTTTGTGTGCCACATAACGACACTTGGAGTTTGTCAGACGGCTGCCTCGGTGAGAATCTTCACAGTCTCGGCAAGTGCATATCTCTATATGATTTGCAAGGGATTGTGGGCAATGTAGTTCATTCACACCAGACACAGCTGCTGACAATTTAGTTGTGCTCTTGGGTAAAGCCAATAAGATTTTTATTTATGGTAGCACATAAATTAGGTTACTTGCTTTCAGTGTTAACTTGGAAAAACAAAGTCAAAATCAGGAAAACAACAAATGAAAAGCCACAAAGCAAGAAACAAACTGTTCTTTTCAGGTTAACTTCTGATTACTTCCCACATAGATACAGAAGTGATTCTCTCCTAGCTCACAAGCAATTAGGTAAGGCTTAATTGCTAGCAGTCACCAGCTGAAACCCCTTAGCTGGCTTGCCTTCCACTGTGTGGGTCAAATTCTGCTTCAGGAGCTTTTCTGAGTAGAATAAAGAACAAATTTGTATTTCTTTGTGATGGTTGCTATACTTTATAACAGAAAGTTACCAACGGAGTTTAGATAGAGAGCAGTCCATATAAACAGGATCCTCATCTGCTATTATTCCCCCTTGTTCAACAAGCATGGGTTCAATATCATGGATTGGCACAGATGAATCTCTCAATGGAGCATTTTCAGGAGAATACTTGTTTCCCTGCTGTCTTTCAAGGTTATAGCTAGGGCATAGATCAGTGTTCATACCTGAGCTTCCATTGCTGCTAGAGTTCCTCTCTATATAGCCTGGCCAGTATGTAGTCCAGTTCTTATGTCCAGCCTTCCAATCCAGATCCCTGGACACTGGATCTCTCTTCACATACCTTCTGGCACAGGTCTTAGGGTCCCTTCCACGTGCAGCCGTCTCCCTCACAGGTAGCCTCTGGTGATTCCTAGCTCTGCAGCACCATTCCTCTGGCTTTTCCCAGTCCAATGGTGTATGCTGGCCCTTGGAATACCTCCCAGTATACGTACTGCTTTGGACTTTTCTAGACCTCTCAAAGGCTTTTCTCCTCTTTCTTCCAGAGGGTTTCCTTGCCTCTCTGTCCGTCCGGTTTGGCTTCTGCTTCTGATGATCCTTCAGATGAAACTGATGATCAAGCTCCAGCTGATTCTCTGGATATCCAAGGTGATCATGAAGATGGTCATTTGTAGAATAAACTCTACTCTTATTCTGCTTAGATGAGCACTCCTCCCTAACACAGCGCAGCTGTGCTGAATCAGGCCTTGCCCTTTGAGATGAGTGTTCCATCCTAGCACAGCGCAGCTGTGCTGAATCAAGCCCTGCCCTTTGCAATGAGTGCTTGGGGATTACCTTATAGCCCTTTTGATTGAACACACGTTTTCTCACTTCAGCTCCTCTCATGGCTGTTGGAAACCTGGTGCATTCTGGGACTGGTAGTCTTTTATGGCAAAATTCTGTTTTCTCATTTCTACCAGCACTGACAGGTTGCTTGTTCAGAGACACTTCACCTTTTCTATAGCCCCTTCCTGAGCTATGATAAGCTTCCTTATCACAAGTTATATACTTTAAAATTTGACTACACATCAGAATACAGTATGTACACCACATTGATTGCACTAGAAAACATTGTAGAACTTGTGAAAACCGTAAATACATAAGAACTTTTAAATTTTAAGATGTCTGTGTTGTTTTCTATCAGAATCAGAACCGTAATTTTTGTGCGCTCTGTTGTAAAGTTTGTGCGCTCGCTCGGTGAGGTGTGTGCGCGCGCACACGCGCACAGCTTAGAGGGAACAGTGCTTAGGATCCATCCCCAACTCATTTCAGAAAAACAAAACAACAAAAAAAAAGAATATGTCAAAAGAATGTGTTCTAAAGTGAGTGGTCACCCATCAGAGAAGAGCATAGGAAGTTATAACAAAATAAAAGCCTGAAGGGTTACAGAGCTATTGGAAAAAAGTAGAAAAAATATAGATGGGACAAATATTTGAATTGTGAAGAATGGCTCAGACATTAGTTGTGTTCAGGGCCGGTTCAGGGTGTTGGCACCTTAGGCAAACCTTAAGCTTTACCCCACCCCCAACTCTAGCTGTCAAAATCTAATATTCCTTATCGCTTCTCCGGGCCAGTCCAGGGAAAGGTAGGGTTGTCAATCCCCTATAGTGACTGAGGACTGAAGACTTCAAGCTTTTCTTGTGATGTGAAGCCACTCCCCCTGAGGGTAATCCAGCAGTCTTTCAGTCCTCAGTGACTAGAGAGGATCGAATATCCCTTCTCCCTCAAGAATACACCTGCGGGTGTTTTATTTTCCTTATTTATTTTGAATATTTGTTGGTTGGCTCTGGCAGAGCTGATCTTCTATAGTCCTAAACTAATTTTATTTTTGGGAACGCTATCACTTTAAGAGCGTGGGGAGACGTTGAGAGCCTAATTATACAGTGTGAGGTAGAGCCTGCCTCTCTCACTGTCTCCGTCTCCAGATACAGAGTGATACTGGGGGCCCCAGCTTTCTCCTCTGTCCCAAACGCTGTGAATTTGTCGGTAATCCCGCTAAGCAGCGAAGCAGCCTGACTAGCACAGCCTTGCCTCTCCGGTGAGTTCTCTGCATTCTTAGTAATTTCTTTTCAGCTATCGGGACCGCGGGCTCCGTAGCGCATTCTCCGTTTTTTTCCCCAGCGTTTTCTTTTTCATTTTCATTGATTTCTTGTTCTTTTGCTTTCTGCGGTTTCGCGGATTCATTTTGATATGGCAGAGAAGCCATTAATTACCTTACCCGAGCCTTCTTCACACGCCGAAAAGGCGGGAAAGTCGGCCATTTTGACGGCGCCGGGCACTGCTCTGTCAGAGCAGCAAAAGCTGCACAAACGCAAGACTAAGTCTTCTAGAGAGGCGGTTTTGACTGACAAGCCCTCCCACTCCCAGGCTTTGCCTCCGGCAGACATGGATTCATTTTTTTCGCCAGCATTTATTCTTGCCATGCACAAGGCATTTCTGCTGCGATCTGCTGAGCCTCCGGAGCTTCCTTCTGTTTCTGGTCCTCTGCCGGTTCCCCTTCCATTGCCAGTGTCTGAGGATACAGGGGAAGGATCTTCTCATTTCAAAGAGATGGTTAAGGACCCCTTAGATCCTTTGTTGTCTCAGGCTCCTCTGTTACTGGGGCAGGGGGATTCCGAATATCTTACAGAGCCTCCTTTGGATTTTGAAGCAGAGGAATTGGAGGAAAGGGAAATAGCGCCAGGAGAAGATCCTAACGTTTTCAGGGTCTTCCGTAAGGAGGAGCTCTCGGCTCTCATTTCCCATTCTTTAGCGGCGCTACACCTCAATCTTCCGGCGGCTTCTCAGGAACCCTTGGAAGATCCGTTGCTGCAGGGTTTTAAAAAGGAGCAACGGTGTTTTCCCTTGCACCGAGTGATCAAACAGATGATTGACTCGGAATGGGAGTGTCCAGAGTCTTCATTGCGTGGCAGCCGAGCGTTGGCTCGCCTGTATCCACTTCCTCAGGAAATAAAGGACTTATTTCGCATGCCGAAGGTGGATGCCATTATTTCAGCAGTAACCAAAAAGACTACTATTCCTGTAGAAGGTGCTGCGGCGCTTAAAGACCTTCAGGATAGAAAATTGGAAATTCTACTCAAACAGGCTTTCGATTCAAGTGCCTTGGCTCTACAGTCGGCTGTTTGTGGGGCTTATGTATCTCGAGCATCCATACGTTGGTTACAAGGCGATGCTTCCTCGGACGCTACGTCTGCAGTTCCCGATACGGCTAAATTGGAATCAGCCGCTGCTTATATGGCGGATGCCTTTTATGATTTGCTGCGGATTGCAGCTAAGACTATGGCCTCTCTGGTGGCTGCCAAGCGTTTTCTTTGGTTACGCAACTGGTCGGCGGATGTCTCCTCCAAGTTGCGACTTAGTAAACTGCCCTATCAGGGTAAATTGCTTTTTGGTGAGGCATTAGAGAAAATTGTTAAAGATTTGGGCGACTCTAAGGGAGGTAGGTTGCCTGAGGACAAACCTAAACCTACCCGAGTGGTTCCTAGTGTCCGGGGCTTCGGCCGAGATTCCCGTAGATTTCGCGGTGCGCGCTTTGCGCCCTATTCCAGGGGCCGTTCCAACTTTCGGGGGCATTCCTTTCGTGGGGCCAGAGGATTTGGCATGTCCTACTTTGGTGCGTCCCAGCCCTCAGCTAAAAAGCCGCAATGAAGGTCGGTTGGTCCAGCCGCTAGTTCCGGTGGGAGGACGCCTACAGGACTTTCTAGCGGCCTGGACCAACATTACATCCGACAAATGGGTGTTAGAGGTCATTCGGGAAGGGTACGCGCTCGATTTCGCCTGCCCATTGTTACCCGCATTTGTAATGTCTCCCTGTGTTCCCGGTCGAAAGAAGCAGGCCATTGTGGACACGCTTGTTCGCCTGTTGTATCTCAACGTGATAGTTCCCGTGCCTCTAGACCAATACGGTTGCGGTCGATACTCGATCTATTTTGTGGTTCCCAAAAAAGAAGCTTCTTTTCGTCCTGTTCTGGATCTCAAAGGCGTCAACCGGACCTTGCGGGTGCCTCATTTTCGCATGGAAACGCTACGTACTGTACTTCGAGCGGTTCAGCCGGGAGAGTTTCTCATATCAATCGATCTCACGGAAGCATATCTGCACATTCCCATCAGGCGCTCGCATCAGCGCTTTTTGCGTTTCGCTCTTCCCATGGGTCATTTCCAGTTTCGAGCGTTGCCTTTCGGTCTGGCTACGGCTCCGCGTACTTTCACAAAACTAATGGTGGTTGTGGCGGCAGCGCTTCGGAAAGAAGGGATCAGAGTGCATCCTTATCTCGACGATTGGTTGATCCGAGCCGAATCGCGGACTGCATCAGTTCAGGCGACGGCTCGAGTGGTGCAGCTTCTCGAGCAACTCGGCTGGGTGCTCAATCAAGCCAAGAGTCACTTGCAACCGTGACAACAACTGACTTATCTCGGAGCATTTTTCGACACCGCACAGGGGAAGGTGTTTTTACCCGAAGTTCGCGTGGAGAAGTTGCTGCAACAGTTCCGAACATTTCTCAGCTTGACAGCACCGTCGGCGTGGACGTACTTACAACTGTTGGGATCCATGACGGCGGCGCTGGATCTTGTTCCGTGGGCCAAGGCTCACATGCGTCCCTTACAGCAGGCGTTGCTTTCCCGCTGGTCCCCGCAGCTTCATCCACTCTCTCAGCTTCTCCCCTACCCAGAGAGCGTGCGTCACAGTCTGCAGTGGTGGTTGGTTCGGGATCACCTCACGGCGGGGATGCCCGTACAAGAACCCTCGTGGGTGTTAGTGACCACGGATGCCAGTCTCTCGGGATGGGGAGCCCATTGTCAGTCTCGTATTGCACAGGGCATTTGGACCGTGGTAGAGAGCTCATGGTCGATCAACCGACTAGAGCTTCGAGCGGCTCGATTAGCTCTGGTTCACTTCGCATCGGTGCTGAAAGGGAGAGCGGTCAAGATTTTTTCCGACAATGCCGTTACAGTCGCATATGTCAATCGTCAGGGCGGGACAAAGATTCCTTCCCTCCTGTCCGAATGCCAGCAATTGATGGAATGGGCGGAGAACAATCTCGTGGCTATATCGGCGGCTCATGTCGCTGGCAAAGAAAATGTGCAAGCGGACTTTCTCAGCCGCCATCTCCTCGATCCAGGGGAGTGGGAACTGAATGCGGCGATTTTTCATCAGCTCACGTTGCGTTGGGGACAGCCAGTAATGGATCTCATGGCCTCCTACAGCAATGCCAAGGCCAGCCGTTTCTTCAGCAGGCGCAGGGAACGCATGTCAGAGGGTCTCGATGCCCTAGTTCAGCCATGGCCTCTCGATACGCTCCTATACGTTTTCCCGCCTTGGCCGATGTTGAGTCGCGTTATCCAGCGCATAGCGAGTCACCGGGGGCTGGTGATTCTCATTGCTCCAGATTGGCCTCGTCGTCCTTGGTATGCCGATCTCGTTCGCCTCCTCGTAGCTCCGCCGTGGCTTCTTCCACTCCGCGTCATCCTGTTGCATCAGGGTCCCATCCTCATGCCGCGGGTGGATCGCTTCTTGCTTATGGCTTGGCTCTTGAAAGGTCTCGCTTAAAGAGCAAAGGCTATGCGAGTTCGGTTGTGGCTACCTTGCTACAATCTAAACGGCCAGGGACTTCTTTAGTATATGCTCGAGTCTGGCGTCTTTTTGAGACTTGGTGCAATCAGCACGATGTGGCACCCATGGCTTCTACCGTGCCTCATCTTCTCCTCTTTCTACAACAGGGTTTGGATAAAGGCTTGGCTCTCAGTACCCTTAAAGTGCATGTCGCTGCGCTGGCTTCTTTTCGGGGGTTAGTTCAGCATCGCCGTCTTTCCGCCCATCCAGATATTCACCGCTTTCTGCGTGCTGCGAAGATTATCCGTCCTCCACGGCGGCCTATTGTACCTCCTTGGGATTTGAATATTGTCTTGGAAGGCTTCTCTCGGTCGTCCTTAACTTCCCTCTGCGCTCAGCAAATCCGGGAGTGTTCTTGGAAAACAGCCTTTTTAGTAGCATTGTGTTCCGCTCGACGAATTTCAGATTTGCAGGCCCTATCTTGCCAGGAGCCTTATCTGCAATTTCTGCCTCAGCGGGTTGTCTTAAGGACGGTTCCCTCTTTTTTACCGAAAGTGCTGTCTGTTTTTCATGTTAACCAATCAGTAACATTGCCCGTGTTTTCTGAGCGCGGCGGTTCGCCTATGGACCGAGCTCTTAAGCATTTGGATCTTGGCCGAGTGTTACGTACGTACCTTAAGCTCTCTCAGCCGTTTCGAAAGACGGACAGGCTTTTTGTCCAGTGGGCCGGCCCACGAAAGGGGCAAGCGGCGTCAAAGTCTACTATCGCTCGTTGGGTTCGCTCTGCTATTCGAGCAGCTTACCAGGCTCGGGGAGTGGCCCCACCTGAGGGTCTAAAAGCTCATTCGACTCGAGCCCTAGCGACCTCCTGGGCGGAGTTTGCTTTTGTTCCTCCAGTGGATATCTGCAGAGCGGCGACGTGGTCTACATTACATTCGTTCACTAAACATTACCGCTTAGATGTTCAGGCCAGGGACGATGCCAGAGTGGGAGCATCAGCTCTTATCGCCGGTTTGGCGGGTCCCTCCCATTCTTAGGTACTGCTTTGGTACTGCCCTACCTTTCCCTGGACTGGCCCGGAGAAGCGATAAGGAAGATGAAATTAGTTCTTACCTGCTAATTGTCTTTCCTTGAGCTTTCTCCGGGCCAGTCCAGGGTCCCACCCTGGTCGCTGTCTGGTCGGTTTGTAGCTTTTGCAAGCCTCTACAGAATTACATCGTCTATATGTTCTCGAAGGAGACGTTTTGGGGCTTCCAGTATGCATTCGCCACCGCTTGAAGCTATTCTAGCTTAGATATATTAATATAACAAAAAAAAAAAAAGATTTTTAATTGATGTTTTCAAGGACTATAGAATGTTATCAGTTTTTCAAGGGTTAATCTGCTGTGTTTAGTTTTCTTTCTGTTTAGTCGCTTTGTCAGAAGGAGACTGCTGGATTACCCTCAGGGGGAGTGGCTTCACATCACAAGAAAAGCTTGAAGTCTTCAGTCCTCAGTCACTATAGGGGATTGACAACCCTACCTTTCCCTGGACTGGCCCGGAGAAAGCTCAAGGAAAGACAATTAGCAGGTAAGAACTAATTTCATCTTTAGCTTTGAATGCCCTGTTCTTTGCCGCCTCTCCCTCCTACTACTACTTTTTATCATTTATATAGTGCTACAAGGTTTACACAGTGTTGTACAAGAACATATAGAAGGCAGGCCTTGCTCATTAGAGCTTACAATTTAATCAAGACAGACAGTGCAATATAAGAGAAATAGGGAAAGGAGAACAAGGGAATTAGGATCTCCCCTCCCCAGAAGTTACTGCCCTTGTTATGTAAAAAAGGACCCTTTCAACTTCGATTTTGTAGACATAAAAGAAAAAAAACTTTCCGTCCAAAACTGGACTTACGTTAGTAAATGAGAGGAGAAAGTCAAAGATAAAGTGACAGAAGGCTGAGAAGAGAGAACACAAATTTTGAGGAAGTGGTATACAGCATAGTTCCATAGATGTAGCTAAAACTTAAGATCAGATTGAAAAGTACAAAGTCAAACTTTCAGTGGAAAGCATATCATCTCTATCTGGTATGTCCTTGTATTCCCAGATAGAGGTGATGTGCTCATGCATTCTGTGTTCTTTTGGATCCTATACACCAGGCATGTCCAAATTCGAACAGGTCGTGATCTACTTTTTCCAGCCAAAATTGCCAGTGATCTACCACCATGAAAATTAAGTTTCAAATTAGTTTCAAATTAAATTGTAACCCAATTAAGATGGAGGATTCCCCCCCCCCCCATTTTTAATGAACCTTCTGTCATTTACTTGGATGTGATCAGCTGTTAAGCAAATTAAGCAAAAACAAAACAGAGGCGAAGATCCAGTAAGAACTGCGAGGGGAAATGCAAAATATATTATTTCTTAAGGTTTTATTGAGAAATAACTTCTTTAACTGTCTTAATAACTTTCTTTAACTTTTATTGAGTAATTTGTGTTAAATTTAGGTTGCGTATTGATCCAGGCTGATAAGAACATAAGACATGCCATACTGGGTCAGACCGAGGTCCATCAAGCCCAGTATCCTGTTTCCAACAGTGGCCAATCTAGGTTATACGTACCTAGCAATATCCCCAAAGACACAGGTTCCACAATGCTTGTACTGGGTCAAGCATTGATATCCTGGGTCCCTTTTTAATAGTGGTTTATGGACCTTTCCTCCAGGAACTTGTCCAAACCTTTTTTAAACCCAGCTATACTAACAGCCCTTACTACATCCTCTGGTAACAGATTCCAGAGTTTGATTACATGTTGAGTGAAAAAATATTTTCTCTTATTTGTCTTAAATAGTTTACCCTGTAGCTTCATTACATGTCCCCTAGTCTTTCTATACTCTGATAGCGTAAACAATTGATCCACGTTTATCCGTTCCACTCCATTCATTAATTTATAGACCTCTATCATATCTCCCCTCAGCCGTCTCTTCTCCAGGCTAAAGAGCCCTAACCTTCTTAGCCTCTCTTCATAGGAGTAGCCTTCCATCCCCTTCACCAATTTGGTGGCTCTTCTCTGTACTTTTTCTAATAACGCTATGTCCTTTTTAAGATACAGTGACCAGAATTGCACACAATATTCAAGGTGCGGTCGTACCATGGAGCGATAAAGAGGCATTATAATATCCTTTGTTTTGTTCTCCATCCCTTTCCTTATGATACCTAGCATTCTATTTGCTTTCTTGGCCGCCGCTGCACACTGGGCGGAGGGTTTTAACATGTTCTCCTAGGACAAGCAGGATGTGTCAGCCACACCTGGTGACGTCATCCGACGGCGCCATGACGGAAGTGCTCTTATAGCTCAGAAGCTTCTGAGCATGTGGGAGGTCCCACCTCCCTCAGCCCGCCCCTAGCCAGCCAGTTCTTTTTCTTCCGCCCTGCCTCAAGACGGAATTTCTAGCTCTCCATTACAAAAATATAAAAATCCTTCTAACTTCATGCCTAAACCCGGCTTCAAGAAGTGTTCTCTCTGCAATAGAAAAATGAACTTATCAGACACTCACCAACTTTGCATCGGATGCCTAGGGTCCTCTCACCAGGTAGAGAATTGTGCCAGCTGTGCCCGGATGTCTCCCAGGGCAAGGAAGCACCGGGAGCACGCCCTGCAAGATTTGCTGTTCTCCACGGCGACCTCGAGCATAGTCCCTGCCAACCGGGAACGGGAGCATCACAAAAGTAAGGACCATCACAGGCCCGATCTGCCTTCTAAGTCAGCAGACCGTTCCCAGCCTGAGAAGCAGCACCGAACTGACCCAGGGAAGGCTCCCTCTCACCGGGGATCAAGCGGTGTCTCCCCTGCTCGTCGGCACGCTTCCAGAGAGGCCTCTACCCTTCGGGTAAGCCCTCCCGTGGTAAGCAGCGATCTGGCCTGTTCTCCCCGGCCATGCGGTCCCCAGGAAGCCTCTCAAAATGGCGCCGTCCTCCTTGACCCACCTGGCTCCTCCTCCGGACACACCCCCTCTTCCGGGATTGGGTGCAGCAGTTCCTGCTCCGCCGCAAGTGACCAGCGCCGGCAGCCTTCCCCCATGCCTAGCACTTCCTATGCTGCGGCAGAGGAGCTCCGGTCCAGCGCAGGTAGCAGGTTCCGGGCCGCTGAAGCTCAGCGCAGTCAGCCCTCCCCCCTGCATTGCTCTTCCTTGTTTCCCGCGGCAGAGGAGTCCCGGAGCGGCACAGATGGCGGCGATCGGTGCGGGAGCACCGCGGATGTCAGCCCCCCGCGCGGGAGAAGCAGACACCGCTCCAAAGACCTTGACCGCGCTTCTAATCAGCGCCAAAGGAGCCGCGAACGCCGCTCCAGCGGCAGAGATTCACAGCGCGATGGCACCGAGAAGAGCAGGAAGAGGACAGCAAAGCACAGGCATCTAACTCCGTCGGGGTCAAGAGATTCCCGCAGTGGATCCCCCCGTAGGCACAAGAAGAGCAGGAGATCAAACTCAGGAGGCAGCAGGAGACATAGGAGCAGTCGGTCTTCGGACTCCACCTCCTCCGCAATCCTTCATCTGCTCACACTCGCCTTGTGGAACAGACTGCCCCCCAGCGATTGGACCAGGATCATGCACATGCTTCCCCTGGGGATCATGCACATGTTTCCCCTGGGGCACAGCCGGGCTCGGAGCGTTCCCCCTCTCCACGAGCCCCTAGCCGGTCGCCCTCCAGAGCACGATCGCCTTCCCCTACACTGTCTAGACCACAGCCACCTTCCCCAGCGCAGCTGGATTCCGAGGGAAGCGAAGGGGAGGAGTTAGGACCAGACTCTGACACCTCCAAAAATCAAGCGGACGAGACGGAGAATCCACCGACACCAGTACTGGAGGATCTCACCTATCCAAAATTTCTCCGGAAAGTGGTTTCCAAGCTCGGGCTGGCCACAGAGGACACACCAGATGACCAGGAACCTGAGGTCATGAAATACCTCAGTGGCCCCAAACCAGCCATGGCCCTTCCCCTTCACCGCAAGTTGAAGGAAAAGCAGTTGACACTCTGGCAGTCCCCAGCGTCTGGCCAACCTTGCTCCAGGAGCCTGGACAGTAAGTACATCATCCACAAGACACCTGGGTTTGACAAGCCTCAACTACCCCACCAGTCAATAGTGGTGGCATCAGCACTCAAAAGAGTTAAGTCCATGCGTGTCCAAGCCGCGCATCCACCGGGCCGGGACCCCAAGCATCTGGACGACATGGGGAAGAGAGTATTCCAAGGTGCAATGCTTAGTGCCAAGATAGCAGCGCATCAATTCCAGCATGTTCTATTCCAGGATGCCATCCTTGCTGACCTCAAACGCCACTTACAGGATCTCCCCAAGGACTCACGTACATCCGCCTCTACCTCCATCCAGGAGCTAGCTGAGTGCAGCAAGCACCTGATGAGTACAGCCTTTGACTCATTTGACACAGCTGTACGGACAGCGGGCACGGCCATATCAGCTCGTCGCTGGGCATGGCTTCGTGCATCGGGGCTCTCTGATAACACCCACGATCAGATCGCCGATACACCCTGTTCGGGCGACTCCCTCTTTGGAGACAAGGTCACTGACACGGTGAAAGGTCTGAAAGATGACTGCACCACTCTGAAGACCCTGGCTGCGGACGGGATCGAACGACCCTCCTGGTCTAGGAAAGGGAGCTACTCCAGAAAACCCTTTTCCTCTTCTAAACAATATTATGGCTCTAACCGACAGTGGCAGACGCCCAGGTTCAAGCAGACCTATCACAAGTCGTCCTTTCAGAGACAGCAGCCACGACAACGCAAACAAAAACAAACCAACCTCTCCCAAACCGGGAAAGACTCCTCTTCCTTCTGACTACCCGGCCTGGCTGGGCCCCTCTCTGGGACAGGCAGACCACCCAGTCGGGGGTCGTCTGTCCTGCTTCCTCTCGGCCTGGCAGGAGATCACCACGGACAAGTGGGTCATTCAAATAATACAGACAGGCTACCGCTTGCGCTTCTCCTCCCTTCCACGGCAGCAGAAGCAACCCACCAGCCAGCCCTCACCCCATCAGGAACAACCCCTCTCCGAGCTCCTCCAACAGCTTCTCCGGGCACGGACAATAGAGAGAGTGCCCACGGACCAAGTCAACACTGGATTCTACTCCCGTTACTTCCTTATCCCCAAGAAGTCAGGGGGCCTCCGTCCCATCCTGGACCTCCGAAAACTGAACTTCTTCATCAGAAAGGAAAAGTTCAGGATGTATTCGCTCAACTCCATCCTTCCTCTCATCAGAGCGGGCAGCTGGATGGCTACACTGGACTTACAGGATGCCTACTCCCACATTCCAGTCCATGCCTCCCACAGGAAATACCTCAGGTTCATTGCTATGGGATGCCATTACCAGTATCGAGTGCTGCCTTTTGGCCTATCACCAGCACCCAGAGTTTTCACGAAATGCGTAGCGGTCGCCACTGCACATCTCCGCAAGCAAGGCGTTGCCATCTTTCCTTACCTGGACGACTGGCTCCTGTCGGCGAACTCTGCCCACGAACTCCGCAGAGCAGTCCTCCGAACTGCACACCTACTAGTCAGACTGGGATTCCTGCTCAACAAAGAAAAGTCACGATTCGAACCCGTGCAGCGGACGGAGTTCATCGGGGTGATAATCGACACCAAAGCCTGCAAGGCTTTTCTGCCCGAGACCCGGATCAATGCCATCGTGCAGCTGGCAAAGAAAATGTCGGCGGAGAAGCACACTTCAGCCCGTGACATCCTGCGCCTACTAGGCCACATGGCAGCGACGACTTCGGTCCTCCCGCTGGCGAGACTCCACATGCGCACCCTTCAGTGGCACCTGCGGACCCACTGGAAGCAACTATCCCAACCACTCACTACCTGCGTACTGATCACGGTCAATGTTATCCGGAGCCTACGTTGGTGGACAAATTCAAACAACCTCTCAGTGGGCAAGTATCTGCAACCCCTCACTCACCAGCTCATCCTCACCACGGATGCATCCTCAACGGGATGGGGGGCTCACCTACTGCATCTCAGCACCCAAGGAGGCTGGACAAGAGCGGAGCGTGCCCTCCACATCAATGTTCTCGAACTCCGGGCCGTCAAATATGCCCTTCAGACATTCATGACACACCTGGCGGGGAAAGCAATCTTGGTGCAAACAAGACAACCAAGTTACCATGTTCTATATAAACAAGCAAGGAGGCATGGGATCCCGCACACTATGCAAGGAAGCTCTCGAGACATGGGCAGTAGCTTTATCCAACAACTGCGTCCTGCAGGCGACCTACCTCCCCGGGGATCAGAACGCCTTAGCGGACAGGCTCAGCAGACAGCTCCAACCTCACGAGTGGACGCTCCACAAGGAAGTGGCAGCCAACCTCTTCCAGCGCTGGGGAATTCCCCAGATCGACCTCTTCGCGACCGAAGCGAACACCAGATGCATCTTGTTCTGTTTCAAGCACCCGTCGCAGCAGAGAGTGGCTTCGGATGCGTTCGCCATCCCTTGGGGGACGTGGGACTTAGCGTATGCATTCCCTCCAACTCCACTCCTGACAACCACGATACAACACATCATCAAGGAGAAAGCGCACGTAATCTTGATCGCTCCCTACTGGCCGCGACAGATGTGGTTCTCTCTACTGCTGCAGCTCGCCCAACAACCCCCTATTCGCCTTCCACTGCGACCGGACCTGTTAACCCAGAACGGGGGCAGAACCTGGCACCCCAACCTCCAGATACTAGCCTTGACAGCCTGGAGGCTGAAAGGCTGACGTTTCATGATTCTAACCTATCCTCGGATGTGCAGCAGATTGTGCTGGCCTCGCGGAGGCCGTCAACCAGAAAGGCCTACAGCCTGAAATGGAAATGCTTCAGTATATGGTGCAAGGACCAAGGAGTCCTGCCAGCCTCTTGCCGATACCCACTGTCTTAAAGTACCTCGCCTTCCTCTTCAGCTCCGGCTTGAAACCACAATCCATCAAAGTACATCTTGCGGCCATTGCCTCTCTACACGAAAGCCCGGATTACCAAAGTTCAGGCTCCCATTTCCGCGCTTCCCATTGTGACGCGTTTCATGAGAGGGCTTCGAAATCTACAACCTCCGGTACAGAAACCGGTACCCTCATGGGACCTTAATGTAGTCCTGCACCAGCTCACGCAGGAACCGTTTGAACCTTTGACAACAGCGCCCGGAAAATTTCTCTCTTGGAAGACTCTTTTCCTGATCGCCATCACCTCAGCCCGAAGGGTCAGTGAGCTGCAGGCTCTGGTAGCACACCCGCCATACACAAAGCTCTACCACAACCGGGCATCCCTACGGACTCACCCCAAGTTCGTGCCCAAGGTCGCCTCTGCCTTTCATGTGAACCAGGCGGTGGAGTTACCATCCTTCTTTCCAGCCCCACACTCTTCTCCCGAAGAACAACGTCTTCACTCTCTGGATTGCGTACGTGCCCTACGCATCTACCTCGACAGGACGTCCGCAACTCGACTGGGGACCCAGCTTTTCATCTCCTTTGACCCAAACAGGCCTGGCAGACCTGTCTCAAAACGCACGCTCTCCCATTGGATCTCAGCTTGCGTTGCCTATTGCCTTCAGAAGGCGGGCGCACTCCCATCTAACAAGGCGAGTGCACATCAGCTCCGCGCTATAGCCGCTTCTCTGGCCTGCGCACAGGAGGTGCCGGTGAGCGAAATCTGCAGAGCCGCCACCTGGTCCTCACAATTAACCTTCCAAAAACACTACTGCCTTGACATGCATGCGGAGAACGACGGCTCCTTTGGCCGGGCAGTCCTATCCGCTGCTACGGCGCCTTTGATGGTGGGCCATACGGAACCAGCTCAGTGATGAGTGGAGGGACCATAGGCCACGCATACCTGTTGCTACCAAACCTCTTTAGTGTGGTTTGGACTACATTTGTATCAGTGTCTAGTTTATTGCACAATTGTTGTTACATTGTTTGCACAGTTGTTGTTTGCATTGTTTGCATTGTTGAATTGACTGCAAATTGCTACCTCACAGTTGCACAAATGATATGCACTTTGTTGAATTACTGCTTTATGCTACCTCACAGTCACACAAATGATATGCACTTGTTATTTTGCATTGTCGGATTGATTGATTATGCTACCTCACAGTTGCACTAATGGTATGCACTACGTTGCACAGTTGATTCTACCTCTTGCAGTTGCACATATACTGTTCCAGTTTAATAGTCACCTCATGGCACGTTGCCGAGGATTTGCACTTGTATTACTGTTGGATTATCTAATAAACACAATTGCTGTTATACGCATGCCTCCCTCATTCTCCACAGCGTGAATGCGTAGCTTGGGAGACACCAGGTGTGGCTGACACATCCTGCTTGTCCTAGGAGAAAACAGAGTTACTTACCTGTAACGGAGTTCTCCGTGGACAGCAGGATAAGTCAGCCACACGATCCCACCCACCTCCCCTGCATGAGGGTGGCCTGCTCTCACCTAGCCGTAAGGGCATAGCTAGTTACTTACTGGCCGGCTAGGGGCGGGCTGAGGGAGGTGGGACCTCCCACATGCTCAGAAGCTTCTGAGCTATAGAGCACTTCCGTCATGGTGCCGTCGGATGATGTCACCAGGTGTGGCTGACTTATTCTGCTGTCCACGGAGAACTCCGTTACAGGTAAGTAACTCTGTTTTATCCACAATGACTCCTAAATCTTTTTCCTGGGTGGTGGTTTCTAATGTGGAGCCTTGCATCGTGTAACTATAGTGTGAGTTGTTCTTTCCTAGGTGCATAACTTTGCACTTGTCCACATTAAATTTCATCTGCCATTTGGATGCCCAGTCTTCCATTTTATCCAGATCCTCCTGCAGTTTTCCACAATCCTCTTGGGTTTTAACAACTTTAAACAGTTTTGTGTCATCTGCAAATTTGATAATCTCACTAGTTATTCCCTTTTCCAGGTCATTTATGAATATGTCAAAAAGCAGCGGACCCAGTACAGATCCCTGGGGTACTCAACTATTCACCTTTTTCCATTGGGAATATTGGCCATTTAGCCCTACCCTCTGCTTTCTATCTTTTAACCAGTTCCCGATCCACAATAGTACACTGCCTCCTATCCCATGACTTTTTAGCTTCGCCAAAAGTCTCTGATGGGGGACTTTGTCAAAAGCTTTCTGAAAGTCCAGATACACTATATCAACCGACTCACCTTTGTCTACCTGTTTATGCACACCTTCAAAAAACATATCAGATTAGTAAGACAAGATCTTCCTTGTCTAAAGCCATGTTGGCTGTCTCCCATTAGGCCATGACTATCTACATGCTGTGTAATTTTGTTCTTTATGATGGTTTCTACCATTTTCCCTGGTACTGACGTCAGGCTCACTGGTCTGTAATTTCCTGGGTCACCCCTGGAACCCTTTTTAAAAATTGGTGTTACGATGGCGACCCTCCAATCTTCAGGTATTACAGATGATTTTAATGAAAGTTCACAGATTACCAATAGCAGGTCTGCAATCTCATATTTCAGTTCTTTCAACACTCTGGGATGTATACCATCCGGTCCAGGTGATTTGCTACTATTCAGTTTATCAAATAGTTGTAATATATCTTCCCGGTGTAGCGATATTTCTCTCAATTCCTCTGCAGTATCACCTTTAAATACCACTTCAGTCTTGGGTAACATCCCTACATCTTCCTCAGTAAAGACCGAAGCAAAGAATTCATTCAGTCTCTCTGCTATAGCCTTGTTTCCTCTTACTGCCCCTTTTACCCCTCTATCATCTAATGGTCCAATTGACTCTCTCACAGGCCTTTTGCTACGAATGTACTTGAAAAAGTCTTTATTTCGTGTTTTTGCTTCCGAACCACAATCTTTAATATTTCGCTCTCGCTCATTAGTGAGACGTCTGAGCCTGCATTTCATCTACCAGCTTTTTGAAGTTGGGTGAATATTGCGTGATGGTCAGTCTCAGGGAATCCTGGAGATGTTCATCTGTCATGCTGGAATATTCTGTACTCTTTGTCATTTTCAGATGGGAAAACGCAGATTTACACAAATAATTTGAACTGAAACAGGAGTGTACAGCTTCACTGCATCTTCTCAAGTTGGGAAATTTGTCTCTAGTCACTAGCTTCCAAAACGATTCTTGCTCAGCATGGGTCTTGAGAAAAATGTCATTTTATAAAATATTTCATTTTCAAGAGATGGCTTGTTCAATGAGTAATTTTTACTGATAGCAGCTGCAGTTTCTTTAATGTCCACATCTACTTTGAATGGGTATGACAAGTACTCACAACTGTTCCAATTTTTTGGAAGTCACAGAATCTATTTTTGAATTCCTGGATAACAACAGATTTCTGTCACATACTTCTCGTTCTGAAAAACAAAATTTGGATATTGTCCCAGATGGTCCTGCGTATTAGGAAGATGCTCAAAAGTGTTGTTTGCAAGGTCAGTCAGTCATCATTAGCTCAAATTTGCTCTTGTAGGATGAAACTGTACTCATCATCTCGCCAATGCATTTGTTTTTACCTTGTAGTTCAAGGTTCATATCACTTAGTTCGCCTGTAAAGTCAGCGAGAAATGCCAGATCACATAACCACTCTTCTTCTTCCAACTCTGCTTGGTCATCTTCCCTCTCCTTCAAAAAACTTCTTATTTCATTCAGCAAATCACAAAATCTTTGCAGAAATTTGTGCCTACTTAGCCACCTTACATCTTTGTGCAAAATGATTTCCCCTGCCCCTTCATCAAGAGTAAGATTGAAAAGCCATCTTTGAAGTGATCTTCCACGAATTGAATTTACAATTTTGAAAGTGATGTCCATGATGGTCTTTGTATTGAGTCTTTTGCTTGCCAAAACTTGCTGGTGAATGTTGCAGTGGTAAGAGATTAAATCTGGGTAGTCATGCTGTCTACAGAGGGCTATGAAACCGTTAACCTCACCTGTCATTGCTCTTGCTCCATCAGTAGTGATGGAAGCAAGTCTATGCAATGGAAGATTACACTTTGTCACAAAAGAATGGAAAGAACTGAATATTTCCTGACTGGTAGTTCTCCCTTTTAAATAAATCATTCCAAGTAGTTCTTCTTTAACACTGAAGTCTTCAAAAACCATCCGGATAAAGACTAGTAACTGGGCTATGTCTCTTATGTCTGTAGATTCATCCAGTTGAAGTGAGAAAGCAACACAATTTGAAACATCCTCCAACAATTGTGTCTCCACAATTCTTTTCTATTCGCCATACGACGATGTTTCTTGACAATTGTACATCTTGAATAGCAGCTATGATCTCTTTCTTATTTTTAAATCCTTCAAAAAGATTGTCAGCTGCTTCAATAAAACAATCTTTTACAAATTCCTCTTCAGTGAAAGGTTTGCATTTCTTTGCGGTCAGGTTGCTGACCTTGAAGGATGCTATGGTTGCATTGACTGAATGTGACCTTGGCTTCGTCATCCACTGTTGCTGAGTAGCCAATTTCGATTCAAGTTCTTTGAGCTTCAGTTTAATCACCAAATTCTTGACACTTTGTTGTGTCTGCCCGAAAATGTTTAATGAAAGCGAACTATAAAGCAACCAAGGACCAGCACATGACACAAATAATACAGTAAGTGTATTCAGGTAAAGCCCAGGCGAATGGATATCGCCCAGTATATAACACACTTCTAAGGAGTGTTGGGGCAGGGGCAGGAATGGGTGATTCTGAGAGGCAGGAGACCAGGTATGACACCGGGCCTGTGACGTCTCGTCGTGGGGCACGGGCGGCAGCCCTCTGGGGTACCCACAAACTATTGGCACGAAAACACCAAGCGCCCCCAATACACCCACAGGCAAGATTCCCGCAGGCAGGGAAAAAAGCCAGGCAAAGGATCAGCAGCGGCGGCGGCAAGCCCACAGCAGACGACCTGCCGGCACGAGCTCTCTCCTAGCGACGGGGCGAGCTGCCGGAGAGATGGAGCCAAGTGAGGCTGGCGATCTATCTCTGACCCCTCCACAATCTACAGGTAGATCGTGATTTACCTGTTGGACATGCCTGCTATACACCATGTTTGTGTGGTGACTTTTTTTCCTTCATGAGGCCAGTGATGGTGTGGTTGCTGTTTGCAGTTAGAAAATGAAGAAAAAAAAAAAGGAACAGGGATGTCAACACATTTACAAAGAATGAAGAACAAAGAAAGAGAGGTTTTTAGATTTCCGGGCAAAAACAAAAAAAATGTCTTTCTTGTTGCCTTTCCAACTTGAAATCTTGAAATCTTTCAGCCAGAGCAAAAGTGGAGAATGTGAACTTTTTTCCTGGAAAAGGTTTCTCTGTATAGGCCTGTCTAACAAAAAAAAATCTAAGAAGTGTAAAGCATTCCACTTAAGTTTTGCACTTAAGTTTTGCTGCCGACCAGTCTAGTTTTGATCCATTCTTAAGTTTTGCTGCCGACCAGTCTAGTGCAACAAATCAATAAAATAAACAAAAACAAAGCAAAGCTCTTCCCACCAGATTATACCCAGGCAGCAGTGGTGTTCCCAGCCCCTTCTGTACCCAGGAGGGGTGGCCCTCCCCCATGCCGCAAGCACCTCTGCACATGCGACACCATGCTCTGCAATGCACCCTCCACCAGCCAGGCCCACAGAGGCAGCGTTACAAACTTACCAAAAAGCTGGCTTGCCGCGATGCCTCACATTTTGTGACCTGGCTGCCCTTCTCTCCTGGCCAAAGTCTTGTGAATTGCGAGACTTCAGCCGGGAGAGAAGAGCAGCCTGGCCACAGAGCATGAGACACCGTGGCAGCTTTTTTTGGTAAGTTTGCCATGCTGCCTCTGTGGGCCCAGCAGAGGTGTACTCTCCTCCTGGATGGCTCCTGGGACAGGCCACACCCACAGCCCTGTCCTTGGTACACCACTGACGGGCAGCATTTCCTTATTACAAAATTCATTCACTGGGCTCAGACTGTGTAACCACTTAACAGCTCTGAACAGCTGTCTTATGCCTCCTCTCAAGCATACAATATACAGATGTGGAGGTAATTTTATAAGCCTTTTTCACACAAAAAAACACCTCTGAAATTAGGTCATAACTAAAAAGTACATGCGGTGCAGACATATCAAGACATACTCTTCTCCACCTCCAAACCTAGGCATTCTGGCTAGAGTCTGACTTTTAGCCACTTGCTTTGTAAGACTGTCTGCCTGTATATATTATTATTTATTTATCTTATCATTGTTAGATTGCGTTACTTTTCAGTATTTTTATTTGTGATCTTGTTCAGCTCTCCCTCTCTATTTTCAGCAATATGTGTTTTTCTCTCTCTCTCTCCCCTCTTCCTTATTATTCTACCCACCCCCTGGCTTATAGTCTCTTATAACTGCCCTGTGCTCATTACCATGACCACGCACAGGTATATCTTATCCCTTGCAATTTCTGACATCTCTCCTTTTATTTCTTCTAAGGTCTGCCTTCCTCTCCATCTCTCTCTTTATGGCTCCTCAACACTTTCTCTTCATATTGCTCATACTCCCTAATTCTCTCGCCTCCTACCAACACCTTCAAGTCCCTCCCCCTTATATCCCCCTTACTATCCTCACTTCCCCCACCATCTTGTCATCTACCCTATCATCAGCCCTTGAGCATCATCACTTTCTCCCTCTCATTCAGCAATCTCCTCTCTCTCTAAAGTAACCTCATCCTCATTACTGCCATGTTGTCTCCTCTCTGCCCCACACTCTTCTACTCCTCTTTCTCTCTTCCGGAGATATCAATATCAACCCCAACCCTGGACCCCCTAGACTTTTGTCACACTCCCAGAACAGATCCTCATACAACAACTCAAATCGTATTCATATTCTTCTCCTTTCCCTCTCCTCTCTCCCTTTCTCATGTGCATTGTGGAATGCACATTCCATCTCAAATAAACTTGCCTTTTCCCCAGGAACAAGCATTAAATCAGTCCTCACATATAGGTGATGTCGGTGCCGATGGAACCCCCGTGGAGCATTTCCCCAACTTTCAAAGGAAGCCTTTGGGAATGCTACCACAATGCATGGTCTCTTTCCTGCCCAAGGATGCCATCTTGCACAGTCTCCTTTTTTCCATGGAGCCCAATGGATGCTTGTCCTGTTTCCCTGGAAAAATCCTCTAAAAATTATCCTAAAATTTTGGGGGGTTTTCTCAGTTTGCACACTGGTTCCTCTTCCCACCTCAAGCCGGCGCCATATCAGAGGCTGTCCTTGGCTTTCCTTTCTTTTTCTTCAAGACTTGTCTTGATTGGCGTTCGCACCCTTTTTTGCCCAGGGGTCATCGACCTTGACCGGGTGTCTCCCATTATGTCTTCTGGTGGGTTCAAAAAAATGTGACCGCTGCAGTTAAATCATGTCTGACAAACACCCATGAATGCTGCTTGCACTGCCTCGGTCCGAGCCACGAAAGAACCACCTGCGACCTATGTCGGGCCATGTCTCTGAGAACCAACAAAAAAAGGTTGAAGTTGCAGGAGAAGATGTTCCTGCGGTCCAGCTCAGCCCCGGCTTCCCCAACGCTGAGCCCCAAGCCAAGCACCTCCCATGAGGCCTGGGCGTCTTCAGAGTCCCGCGACGGTGGCTCCTCCATCAAGACCCCAGACCCTGGCAAGAAAAAAAAAATCTTCAAAGCCAGTCGAGCTCCCACTGGTGAAACACGGCAGAGTCCCATGGTGGGACTCGGGCAACTCCGAGCAGCACCCTCCTGAGGTCTCTAAGCGGGAGTCCTCAGCCGGCGGCGACCGTGTGAGGCTCCCCAATGCCATGGTCCTCGTCGAGGATGCACTTGTGAGAGTGCCAGTGCCATGCTTGAGACCCTCTATGCCCGCGCCAAAAGCTGCGGAGCCTTGTGGTATAGAAGCCAGAATGGCAGCCCTGGAGCAGAATATCTCTGCCATCCTGGCCATGCAGCAGGCAATGTCAGGTTCGTCCGCATCATCTGCCCCGACAACCGGGCCCCTGACTGTGGTGGCATCCCAAGGGGTCGAGCCAGGCCCCATGTGCCATCGGCCTCGGGTGAGTCCTCATTACTGATCAGGATCCCAGTCCCGATCCTTGGGAATCTGGTCCTCCCCAGCTAGTTTCCGGGAGTCTGACCCGAGACCAACCAGGGGATCTCAGTTTCCTGGGGCGTGTCTTGAGGCATAGACAGCCTGTGCCTCGGACTCCTCAACACCCTCCGGCTCCAACTGGGAGACCGATGTTGAGGCCTCGCCCAAGACCTCTAGGCACCGAGACGTCCTTTCAGAGCCATTTCCCACCCGAGGACATGGCCTTTCACGACTTCGTCCGGAACATGGCCCAGGCCCTCTTGATCCCGACCGAGTCAGAGGAGGATCCACACACCAAAGAACTAGAGATCCTCCAGTATGAGTCCCCACCAAAGGAGGCTCTGTCTGTTCCAGTGCAACCCATCTTCGAGCGGCTTCTCCTGCGGATGTGGGAAACCCTGGCCTCTGTGCCGGTGGTCAATTGGCACCTCGAGGTCATCTATCACGTCAAGAAGAGCCTGGGCTTCCAGAAATCCCAGCTTCTGCAGAACACCATGTTCGTGGAGTCCTCAATACAAAAGCTGAAGAGCCAGAAGAATTACTCTTCTGTCCCCCCCGGGCAGAGAGGCCAGAGCCCTCGACACCCTGGGACGTAAGTGCTTCCAGGGATCCTTGCTGAGCTGCCAGGTACAGGCCTATGAGCTCTACAAAGGCAGGTATCTAAAGGACCTCATCCAAGAGCTCGCTGGTTTCACAGCAGGACTCGCCGGGGAACCCCTTCACCGGTTCCAGACTCTGGTTGCCGCCATCCGGGACTGTTCCAAGTTCTTGTCCTGGGCCGCCTACGATGGTTTTGAGACTGCATCCCGAGCTGCGGCTGCAGGCATTGGTGCTTGGCGCCAGGCCTGTCTACAGACCTCTCATCTCGAGCAGTGGGTCCAGGAAAAGCTGCTGGACATCCCCTATACCGGGGAGAACCTGTTTGGAAAGCCTATGGCCGATAAGGCAGCCGAGATAGAGGCTCTCAAAGAAGATCTCTGTCCTCCCCCAAAAGAAAACATCGGGAAATGACCAATTTTCTCAAGGGGGGAAAAAGGGGCCTTCACCAGAGTCACCACTACAAAAGCCTTCTCAGACCAACAGCAGCAGGGACCCCAGCCTAAAAGCCAGGGACACAGACCCAGGAAGCCGAAAGCCCTGAAGCCGCAGGCCCTGGCTCAGCCTGGAGGGAACTTTTGACTCCCAGGGCAGGGCCTCCCTTCCCCCTCCCCCCCCCGGAGACCCTCACCAGCCCACAGAGGGCTGCCTGACACTCTTCGCCCACAAGTGGGCTGATGTCACTTCCGACCAGTGGGTGCTCCCAGGTGGTAAAGAAAGGTTACCACCTCCACTTCCAGCAGACCCCACAGAGGTATTTCCCAGGAGAGCCAGTGTGACCTCTCCTTCACCAGATCCTCTTGCTCTCAGAGCTAGTAGGTCTACTCAGAGACAAGGCAGTAGAGCCCGTACCCCAACACCTTTAAGGAAACGGCTTCTCCTCCAAATATTTCCTTGTTCCCAAAAGAACTGGGGGCCTCGGGCCCATTCTGGACCTCCAAAACCTGAACAAGTTTCCTGGTGAGGGAGAAGTTCAAGATGCTCTCCCTTGGAACACTGCTGCCATACCTCCACCAGGCTGTGCTCCTTAGACCTAAAGGATACGTATACTCACATCCTGATCCACCCCTCTCCCAAGCATTCCTGAGATTCATGGTTGGAAGGGGCCACTACCAGTACAGGGTACTTCCCTTCGGTCTGGCCTCCTCACCAAGAGTCTTCACAAAGTGCCTAGCAGTAGTAGCCACCCATTTGTGCCTACAAGGGGTGTTCGTCTTCCCCTACTTGGACAACTGGCTCATCAGGGGCAGGACGGCCACAGAGGCCAGCCAGGCCGCAGAATGTACCGTTTTCCTGCAGCACATGGGGTCTGTCATCAATTATCTCAAATCACATCTCTCTCCAGCCCAAAACCTGGAATTCATAGATGCTCAGCTGGATATGGTGAGGGCAAGGGCCTCCCTCCCTCAGGACAGGGCAGAATGTCTCAGACAGCTGTCAGGGGAGGTCGAATGCGGCAAGACAGTGCCGGCCCGCCTCCTTCTCTGCCTGCTGGGCCACATGGCCTCCACAGTCCAAGTCACACCCCTAGCCCACTTACACATGTGGACAGCCCAGTGGTGCCTGCGTTCTCAGTGGACTCAGGCCACAGGCAGGCTCCGGGGCAGGGTCAGGATCACTCGCCAGATGTCGAGGTCCCTCCTACTGGTGGTAGGACCTGTGCCACCTCCAGGCCAGAATGCCCTTTCGGTCGCCCTCACCGCAGAGGACCCTAACCATGGACTCCTCCCTCCTGGGGTGGGAAGCTCACTGCAGACCTCACTGCACCCAGGGCTGCTGATCCCAGGAGGAGTCTCTGCTATGGATCAACCTCCTGGAGCTACAGGCAGTTTTCCTAGCCCTTCAAGCATTCTGCAGCCACTTGCAAAACAGACCTGTGCTGATCCAGATGAACAGAAGGACAGACTAGATAGGTCATGTGGTCCTTTTCTGTCGTCATTTTTCTATGTTTCTATGACAACCAGGTTGCAATGTTCTGCATAAACAAGTAGGAGGGCACGGGTTCGTTCTCCTTCTGCCATGAGGCGGTAGCCCTCCTCTCCTTTGCAATGCACAATGGCATGCTCCTGCGGGCAGTCTGCCTCCCGGGCCAGGATAACTGCCTGGCAGACAGACTCAGCAGAGTCCTGTATCTGCATCAGTGGCATCTTGACCCCACAGTGGCGGAGGGGCTCTTCCGCCTCTGGGGCTGGCCCGAGATAGACCTGTTTGCTTCTCCAGCCAACACACAGCTGGCTTGCTTCTGCTCCCATCAGCCGCACCCGGGGAGGATAGCGGTAGTTGCCTTCCTGTTCTCATGATTAGAGGGACGACTCTATGTGTTTCCGCCGACTCCTCTGGTTGCCAGGACTCTGTTCAAAATCTAGAGCGAGAGGGCATCGGTGATACTGATTGCCCCCAAGTGGCCCAGGCAACCCTGATTTCCTCTGCTGCTCTCGCTGTCAGCGGCACTTCCAGTCCACCTGGGTCAAGCCCCAGACCTCCTGACCCAGGAGGAGGGCTCTCTTTTGCACCCCAATGTAGGGTCGCTGATGCTAATGGCCTAGCTGCTGAGAGGGTAGCTCTGGCCCCTCTCAACCTGCCAGCAGAGGTTGAAGAGATCCTGCTGGCCTCCAGAAAGTCCTCTATCAGAAGGTCCTCCGCCTTTAAGTGGCGCAGGTTTGCCCTCTGGTGTGCAGACAGGAAGGAGAATCCCTTCTCCTGCTCCATGCAGCTGGTACTTCAGTACCTAGTGCACCTGTCGCATGCCGGGCTGAAATCAATCTAACTCCGTCAGGGTGCACTTGAGCGCTATAGCCGCTTACCACCACCCGATCGAGGGCAAACCCTTTTCAAGCCATTCCCTAGTGTCTCGGTTTCTACGAGGCCTTCTACTTTTGAAACCACCTCTGCCCCCCCCCCCCCAGCAGTCAAGTGGGACCTCAACGTGTTGCTCTCCCAGCTTACTAGACTACCATTTGAGCCTCTGACCATGTGCCACTTGTGATACCCGTCCTGGAAGGTGGCCTTAACCTCAGCCAGGGTGAGTGAGCTCCAAGCCCTGGTGGCAGACCCTCTGTACACCAGGTTCTTCAAGAATTGGGTGGTGCTCCGCACTCACCACAAGTTCATCCCAAAGGTGGTATCCCCGTTCCACCTCAACCAAGAGGTTGTACTTCCCTCCTTTCTGCGGCCTCACACCGGCAAAGAGGAGCTCATACTCCACACACTGGACTGCAAACGGGCCCTGTCCTTCTATTTACAGAGGACCCGGGGCCACGGTAATGCACCAAGCTTTTTGTATCCTATGACCACAGCAGACTGGGGCTTCCTGTGACCGAGCGTATTTTGTCCACTTGGGTGGCAGACTGTATCACCCTCACGTATGAGCGAGCAGGCCTCTCCCTGGAGCACCAGATCACAGCGCATCACGTGAGAGTGATGGCCATGTCTGTAGCCAACCTCCACACTGTGACGGTGACGGAGGTCTGCGGAGTCGCCACATGGTCTTCAGTTCACACGTTTGCAGCTCACTAGTGCCTGGAAAGCGAGTCCCGCAGGGACAGTGCCTTCGGCCAAGCAGTACTCCGTAATATTTTTGGGGTGTAGGCAACTCCTGCCCTCCTACCTTTCTGTGTTCAGGCTACCGGAGTGATACTGCTGCTGGATGCTAGGGTCTTGCAAAGTCTCTCAACGGGGACTCACCTTCTGCAACTCATGGCTACCCGATTGGCTGCTGTTGATGCTGTCGTGGTTCGGTCCTCGGCATCCTGGAGCTAGGAAGTCCCATATGTGAGAACTGACTTTCTGCTTGTTCCTGGAGAAAGCGTAGTTACTCACCTGTAACAGATGTTCTTTGGGAACAGCAGGAATTGGTCCTCACAACCCTCCCTCCTCCCCTAAGAGTTGCCTTCCCTACCTTGTTTAATTTTTACTGCCGTTTTAGCTATAAGAACATAAGATATGCCATACTGGGTCAGACCAAGGTCCATCAAGCCCAGTATTCTGTTTCCAACAGTGGCCAATCTAGGTCATATGTACCTAGCAGTTTCCCCAAGGGACACAGGTTCCACACTGCTTGTATTGGTTCAAGCATTGATATCCTGGGTCCCTTCTTAATAATGGTTTATGGACCTTTCCTCCAGGAACTTGTCCAAACCTTTTTTAAACCCAGCTACACTAACAGCCTTTAATACATCCTCCGGTAACAAATTCCAGAGTTTGATTACACGTTGAGTGAAAAAATATTTTCTTTTATTAGTCTTAAATAGTTTACCCTGTAGCTTCATTGCATGTCCCCTAGTCTTTCTATATTCTGATAAGGTAAACAGTCGATCTACGTTTACCCATTCCACTCCGTTCATTAATTTATAGACTTCTATCATATCTCCCCTCAGCCGTCTCTTTTCCAGGTTAAAGAGCCCTAACCTTTTTAGCCTTTCTTCATAGGAGTATCCTTCCATCCCCTTTACCATTTTGGTGGCTCTTCTCTGAACCTTTTCTAAAATCGCTATATCCTTTTTAAGATACGGCGACCAGAATTGCACACAATATTCAAGGTGTGGTCTCACCATGGAACGATATAGAGGCATTATAATATCTTTTGTTTTATTTTCCATTCCTTTCCTTATCATACCTAGCATTCTATTTGCTCTCTTGGCCGCCGCTGCACACTGGGCCGAGGGTTTTAACATGGTATCCACAATGACGCCTAAATCTTTTTCCTGGGTGGTAGTTCCTAATGTGGAACCTTGCATCGTGTAACCATAGTTTGGGTTGTTCTTCCCTAGGTGCATAACCTTGCACTTGTCCACATTAAATTTCATCTGCCATTTTGATGCCGTCTTCCAATTTATCAAGATCCTCTTGCAATTTTCCACAATCCTCTTGGGTTTTAACAACTTTAAATAGTTTTGTGTCATCTGCAAATTTGATAACCTCACTCGTTATTCCACTTTCCAGGTCATTTATGAATATGTCAAAAAGCAGCGGACCCAGCACAGATCCCTGGGGTACACCACTATTCACCATTCTCCATTGGGAAAATTGGCCATTTAGCCCTACCCTCTGCTTTCTATCTTTTAACCAGTTCCTAATCCACAGTAGTACACTGCCTCCTATCCCATGACTCTTTAGTTTTGCCAAAAGTCTCTGATGAGGGACCTTGTCAAAGGCTTTCTGAAAGTCCAGATACACAATATCAACCGACTCACCTTTGTCCACCTGATTATTCACTCCTTCAAAAAAACATAACAGATTAGTAAGACAAGATCTTCCTTGTCTAAAGCCATGTTGGCTGTCTCCCATTAGGTCATGACTATCTACATGCTGAGTAATTTTATTCTTTATGATGGTTTCTACCATTTTTCCCGGTACTGACGTCAGACTCACCGGTCTGTAGTTTCCCGGTCTGACTGAGTAAGATGGCATCCTTGGGCGGGAAGGGGACCTCGCATGCATGGTAACCTTCCCAGAGGCTTTCTTTGAAAGCTGGGGAAATATTCCTCGCGGGCTCTGTCGGCGCCAATGTCACCCATATGTGAGGACTGATTCCTGCTGTTCCCGGAGAACACCTGTTACAGGTGAGTAACTACACTTTCTCATGATCTCTTTATCTCTAATGCGCTCCATCTCCTTGCTCTAACTGAGACCTGGCTCCTCTCAGAGGACACTGCTTCAGTCACTACTCTCTGTCATGGTGGCTATCAGCTCCCACATGCCTCGTCCCACTGGCAGTGGTGGTGGTATTGGGCTTCTACTCTCTCCTTCCTGTCAATTTGAACCTTCTGCCTCAGTCTCACTCCTTTCCCTCCTTTGAAGTCCACTCTATCCGGCTTTATATTCCACTACCTCTCTGATTAGCTGTTATTTATCAGCCCCCCCCCCCCCCGAGAAATCCACCTCTACCTTTCCCTTTGACTTTGACTCATGGCTTTCCTTCTTTCTGGATTCTTCTTCCCCTCTCCTTATTCTCAGGGATTTTAACATTCTTGTTGATAATCCCTCTGACCCTTATGTTTAAAAGCTCCTCTCTCTTACCTCATCATTCAACCTCCAGCTTTACTATACTGCTCCTACTCACCGCAAGGCCACTGCCTCGACATTGTATTCTTCTTTAATTGCTTACCCTCAAACATCTTTACCTCACTTTTTCCCTTATTGGACCATCACCTGCTAAGCTTCACTTTTCCATCAACCTCATCCTGTCTCTTCCAACCTCTTTAGAAATCTTCATTCTATTGACCCTTTGGCTCTCTCCTCCACTATCTCATCACCTCTTTCCTCCACTATGTCTTCTGAGTCTGTTGATGAGGCAGTAGCTTCTAATAACATTGTACTCTTCTCTGCTCTGGATGCTCTTGCTCCGCCCATGCCACGTCCTGTGATGCGTACTGTACCTTACTCCTAACTGTCTTCTACTACCCACTATCTACGCTCCTGCGCCTGCTCAGCCGAGTGTGCTTGGCTCAAATCCCGCACCATTTCAGACTTTCTACACTTCAAATTCATGCTTGTCTCTTTCCAATCAGCTATAGCACTCGCCATACAAGACTATTATATCCATCTGACTCTCTTGCCTCTGGCCCTCATCGTCTTTTTACAACTCTCAACTCTCTCAAGGTGCCACTGCCTCCTACCCCTTCCTCTTTTTCTCACTAAACCCTGGCTTACTACTTCCATGACAAAATCCACAAGATCACACTCCAATTCCCTACGAGGTCAGCTACTTCCCCTCCTCCCCCTCTTCACTCCCAACTCCCCCACCCTCCACCTCTGCTACCCTTTCTTCCTTTTCTATAATCTCTGAGGAGGAAACCACTCACCCTCTTTCCTCATCCAAACTCACTACTTACTCCTCTGATCCTATTCCCACCCATCTCCTTAGCTCCATCTCCTCCATTGTAATCCCTTCCATCTCTCATATTCTCAACCTATCGCTCTCCACTGCAACTTTCCCTGCAGCCTTCGAACATTCTGTGGTCACTCCTCTCCTCAAGAAATTCTCCCTAGATCCTCTCCCTGTCCTTTTCACTGTTGACCCATCTCCCTTCTCCCCTTCGTTTCTAAACTGCTTGAAAGTACGGTTCACTGCCGTTGCCCCCACTTTCTCTCCTCTCAAGCCCTTCTGGATCCTCTACAATCTGGCTTTCATCCTTTACATTCTACCGAAACGGCTCTTGCCAAAGTCTCCAGTGACCTGTTCCTGGCAAAATCCAAGGACCTTTACTCAAGTCTCATCCTTCTTGACTTTTCTGCTGCTTTTGATACTGTTGACCACAACCTTCTCCTTGATACCCTGTCCCTGCTTGGCTTTAAGGGCTTTGTGCTATCCTGGTTCTCTTCTTATCCCTCCCATCGCCCTTTCAGTGTTTGTTCTGGTGGATCCTCCTCTTCTGCTATCCCATTCTTAGCTGGTGTACCCCAAAGATCTGTCTTGGTTCCACTCCTTTCCTTTCTCTATACCCAGTCCCTTGGTGCACTCATCTCTTCCCATGACTTTCAATATCATCTTTACGTTGATGACTCCCAGATCTACCTTTCTACACCTGAAATCTCTCCAGAAATCCAGGCCTGGATCTCTGCCTGCCTTTCTGACATTGCTGCTTGGATGTCTCACTGCTGCTTGAAATTGAACATGGCCCAAACTGAGCTTCTTATTTTTCCCCCTAAACCCTCCTCTCACCTTCCTCCTTTCTCAGTCTTTGTGGATAACTCTCTACTCCTCCCTGTCTCCTCAGCTCGCAACCTTGGGGTCGTCTTTGACTCCTCTCTCACCTTCTCCACACATCCAACTGATAGTTAAAACATGCCGTTTCTTTCTCTACAACATCAACAAAATGTGTCCGTTCCTTTCTGAACACACTACTAAGACACTTATCTGTTCTTTAGTCACTTTCTGGCTAGACTATTGTAACCTACTCCTTCCTGGTCTCCCTTTGGATCATTGGCTCCCTATCCGTTTCTGCATCCAGTTCAAACTTCTGCTGACCTATAAGTGCATTCACTCTGCAGCTCCTCACTACCTTTCCTCTCTTATATCTCCCTACACCCCTCCTCAGGAACTCCGCTCTTCTGGCAGATTTGCTTCTATCTATGCCCTTCTCCAAGAACAGCAGGAAGCCAGTCCTCACATACGGGTGATGCTGACAGAGCCCTTGCGGAAGCAACTCCCCAGCTTTCAAAGAAAGCCTTTGGGAGATGCCACCATGCATGCGTGGTTCCCTTCCTGCCTAAGGGTGCCATCTTGCTCAGTCTCCCTTTTTCTGCAGAGCCCTACAGACGTTCGTCTTCTCCATGATGGTTGTCGGCCATGCACTGGCAAAAAAGCCCAAAGACACACTTCTCAATGCCCCCAGGCAAGGAGTCTCGCACCTTTGATGCCTTTGCTCTTGGAGCACTACTGCCCTACCTCCAGCAGAGAGATTGGCTATGCTTTTTGGATTTAAAAGACGCTTACACCCACATCTTATCCATCCAAGTCACAGAAAATACCTGAGGTTCATGGTCGGGGGCAACCACTACCAGTACAAGGTACTTCCCTTCGGTCTCACCTCCGCCCCAAGGGTCTTCACCAAGTGTCTGGTGGTGATGTCAGCCTATCTCTGCCTCCAAGGGGCCTTCGTCTTCCCTTACCTCGACGACTGGTTTGTAAAAGGACATGACCTCAGAGGCCAGGCAGGCCATCGGCCACACCATTCAGGTCTTGCAGCACCTGGGCTTCGTGATAAATCGTCCAAAATCCGAACCTCACCCCGACTCAGGCACTGGAGTTCATCGGGGACCTTCTGGACACTCTCCAGGCCAGGACTTTCCTCCCCCTAGGCAGGGCAGATCACCTTGTGGCCCTTGCAGCCAAAGTACAACAGCACCGCGCTGTCTCAGCCCGATTGCTGCTTCGCCTCCTGGGCCACATGGCCTCCACAGTGCATGTAGTTCCCAATGCACGCCTCCACATGCACGTGGCTCAGTAGTGCCTCCATTCCCAGTGGACCCAGGACACTGGTCAACTCCGCGGCAGAATCACAGTGTCTTGCCAACTGGCAGAGTCCCTCATCTGGTGGCAGGATACTCAACACCTGCAAGTGGGCATGCCCTTTCAGTTCCCCCAGAGGGTTCTCACAACGGATGCCTCCCTGATGGGATGGGGCACCCATTGTGGGGAGCTCCGCAATCAGGGGGCCTGGTCCTTTGAGGAGAACCAGCAGCAGATCAATCTGCTTGAGTTCAGAGCAGTCTTCCTCACTCTGAAGGTTTTCAAGTACCACCTGCAGCACTAGTCGGTGCTCGTCCAGACTGACAATCAAGTCACGATGTTCTGACAGGAAGCCGTGGCCCTCTGTTCCTTCGCGACCAGCCACGGGATGCTCCTCCGGGCGGTCTACCTACAGTGCCAGAACACAGTGACTTGGCAGACAAGCTGAGCAGGGTCCTTCAACCACAAGAGTGGTGCCTGGACTTCGAGGTGGTACATGGGCTTTTCCGGCTATGGGACCTCCCCAGCCTTGACCTCTTTGCCAGCCTGATCAATGCTCAGCTGCCCCATTTTTGTGGCCCCCAGCCCCACCCCTCCCAGGTGGCGGCAGATGCCTTCCTCATCTCGTGGTCAAGGGGCCTTCTGTACGCCTTCTCTCCCACGTCCTTGATAGTTCACACCCTCTTCAAGGTCCAGTGAGACAAGGCATTGGTAATCCTCATAGCCCCAGGTTCACCCTCTTGACGGAGTCCCTGGTCCCTCTCGAGAGCTCCCTGGGACTCTTGACACAGGAGGAGGGCTCGATCCTCCATCCCAACCTGGGATCCCTATCTCTCACAGCATGGCAGCTGAACGGGTCGCCTTGGCCCCCCTCAACCTCTCCAAGGAGGTGGAGGACATCCTTCTGGCCTCTCATAAGGACTCCACGAGACGGACCTACGCCTTCAAGTGGCACCGGTTCTCCATGTGGTACACGAATCACCAAATGGATCCATTTTCTTGCCCAGTGCATTCGATCCTTCAATATCTCCTCCACCTCTCACAGTTTGGACTCAAGTCCAATTCCGTCAGGGTACATCTGAGCGCACTCTCCGTGAACCACTATTCCATGGAGGGCAAACCTCTGTCCATGAAACCCTTCATAACCAGGTTCATGTGAGGCTTGTTGCTCTCCAAACCCCCCATTCGGCCGCCCCCGGCGGAATGGGGTCTCAATGTGGGCCTGGCGCAATTTACCAAGCCGCCCTTTGAGCCCTTGGCTACTTGTCCTGGAAGGTTGCCTTTTTGCGGAAAGAGGTGAGTGCCATCAGAGTCGGCGAGCTCCAGGCTTTGGTGGCTGAGCCACCCTACACCAGATTCTACAAGAACAGGGTCATTCTCTGCACTCACCCTAGGTTTCTCCCAAAGGTGGTCTCCGACTTCCACCTCAATCAGGAAGTAGTTCTCCCTACCTTCTTTCCGTGGCCTAACATTGACTCAGCATCAGCTGTCCTCCATTCCCTGGACTCCAAACGAGCCCTGTCCTACCTGCAGCGGACCCAGGGTCACCATATAGCCTCACAGCTTTTCGTTTCCTTCGACCCCAACCGCCTGGGGCAGACTGTCACCAAGCGGACCATATCCATCTGGATGGCGAACTGCATCGCCTTTGCCTACAGTTGAGCTGACATTCCCCTGGAGCTCCAAGTCGTAGTGCCCAATGTCAGGGCAATTGTGAGCTCAGTCGTGAGTCTCCAATCGGTGCCCATGGCAAACATCTGCTGGGCCACCACATGGTCCTCTGTTCATACTTTTGCAGCCCATTATTGCTTGGAGAGGGAGTCTTGACAGGACAGTGCTTTTAGCCAGGCTGTACTCTGTAACCTCTTCAGGGTTTAGGCAACTCCTGCCCTCCGACCCTTCTTGTCCAGGCTACCGGAGCCATGATTCTCCCTGGACGCTGAGGTCCTCTGAGTCTGTCAGCGGATTCGCCTACATCTGTTCAAGGCTGGGCTGTGCCTTTTTCATACCGGTCCTCAGTAGCCTGGAGCTAGGGGTCCCATATGTGAGGACTGACTTCCTGCTTGTTCTTGGAGAAAGTGTAGTTACTCACCTGTAACAGATGTTCTCCAGGGAAAGCAGGAATCAATCCTCACAACCTTCCCTCCTCCCCTTGGAATTGCTGTTCTTTTTGGCTGTCTTCTTGGTAGGGCTCTGGCTATGGCACCTGACTGAGCAAGATGGCACCCTTAGGCGGGAAGGGGATCACGCATGCATGGTGGCATCTCCCAAAGGCTTTCTTTGAAAGCTGGAGAGATGCTTCTGCGAGGGCTCTGTCGACGTCACCCATATGTGAGGACTGATTCCTGCTGTCCCTGGAGAGCACCTGTTACAGGCAAGTAACTACGATGTCTCTTCTGTTGCTAACTCCAGACTTCGTTCCTTTCACCTGGCTGCTCCTTATGCCTGGAACGTCAGGCACCTTCTCTGACCCTTTTCAAATCCAGGGTTAAAACTCACCTCAGTGCCTCTTTCAGATCTTGACTCACCCGATCTTCATTGTGTTTCCTTACCATTCCCCCTAGATGTATCCCATGTCTACACCTATTGTGTTATCTATCTTGACTAGATTGTAAGCTCTGATGAGCAGGGACTGTCTCTTATATATCTGTGCAGCACTGTGTACATCTTGTAGTGCTATACAAATGCTCAGTAGTAGTAGTATCTATTTTTTTTTTTTTTTATTTATGTGAACTTATATAACGCCTTTCCGAAATCAAAGCGGTTTGCAAAGAACTCAGTTACAGTAACAGTTTTACATCCAACATAACTTAACAGTGAACTATGCTAACATGGTGCCGAGGTATTAGATGAACATAACTATAACAGAGTTTCACAAGGAGTTTGAAAGAACTTATTTACATGCAGCATTCCTATGAGATTATGGCTAAATGTTGACCTTAACTTGCACTGAATGATAGCGCATTATTTTATTTATGTAACTATTTACATAGTGGTGATGACCTGTGCGCTATGTTTAAAGTGTAACACTGAGGGACACTGGGTTTACAGTGAATGAAGATGATGGGTGATCTTGTATGCTTTATATCAGGTAACTAGATCACCGAAATGCTCTCTGAATAAATGCGTTTTAGGAGTCTGCGGAAAACTTTAGGGTCCTTTGTATTTCCTAAGATGTTGGGCAGTGAGTTTCATAACATTGGTGCTTATAGGGAGAAAGCTCTCTTGGAAGTAGTGGCATTACTTTTCCTGAAGTCTGGCGGCACTGCCAGTAAGTTTATTCCTCTACTTCTTTGTGTTCTTATTTCCGGTGTCGATTGAATAAGTGTTCTCAAGCTTGACTATGAATCATGTTGGAGAGCTTTGAATATTGTATGAATTGCTTTGAACTTTATTCTGCAGTTAATTGGTAACTCGTGAAGTTGGTTTAGTGTCGGGATAATGTGTTCTTTGATTGGAACTTCAGAGATTACTCTAGCTGCTGTGTTTTGGGCCAACTGAAGACGACGAATGCTTTGTTTAGGGAGACCCATTAGTAAGCTGTTACAAAAATCTAGATGTGGAAAGATCATAGCTTGGATTGTAGATCTGAAGTCGCTTGCTGATAGGAGAGGTCTTAGGTATTGGAGAATCTTCAATTTTGAATAAATGGCCCTAGTAAAGTTGCTTATGTGTTTTAGTGAAGTTGAGCTGCTGATCTAGAATGACATCCAAGTATTTCACCTCATTCTTTACCTGGAAGCTTGTTCCATTTAATTTTAAGGTCTTCAGAGGGATGAAGGAGTTGCCTCTTGCCATAAACATGATTTCTGTTTTCTTGTAGTTGATCTGTAAGTTATATTTGGCTAGCCACATTACAGTGTCGGTGTAGCATTCTTCTTTGTGAGAATTGGTTGTTTGGTATCTATTTGCGAGTACAACATTATATCGTCCGGATATAGATGGTAATAAATGTTATAACTCTGGATTATTTTGTATATAGGTTGAATATATAAATTTAAATAGAGCTGATAATGTCAAACCTTGAGGGATTCCTAGCCTTTGGCTGAACAGGGTAGATGTGCTATTACCTATTTTCACAAGTATTGAACGATTAGATAGATAGGAGTTGAACCACAACGTTTTATTTATTAGGCCAATTTCTTGCAATATAGCTAAAAGGAGAAATGAATTATGGAGTCATAAGCTGCTGATATATCTAGAAATATTAGGATGAAACCTGATCCTTGTCTTCCTGTTCCTTTTAATATTCTGTCAGATTTAAGAGAAGAGTTTCCACTCCGTGACTCACTCTAAAACCATGTTGTGGTTCGAGCAGGGCGAAGTTATCAACGTGGTCCTGTAATTGGATCTCTACTGTCTTTTCTAGGATTTTTGCCATAAATGGTAAACTTGAAATCGGCCTATATGAAACTAGGTCAGCTGAATCTAGGTCTTTGCCTTTAAAGATAGGGCGGATAGAGGTGGTTTTAAGGCCCTTGGGTATGTACCCTTGTTCTAATGAAGAATTGATCAAATTGAACATGAAGGGTATAAGGTGGTCGTGCAAGGTAATAGTAGTAGTAGCAGCAAAAGCTAAGGACATGCGCATATAAGCTGTGAAGGTGCGATCTTGTAAGACTGAGGAAAACCATTTCAGTATGTTGCCCCTGATGCCAATAGAGTGAAGATGTTGGAATAGGAGCAAGTAGTTAAAAATCAAATGCTGCAGACAGGTGCATAGAAATGATTAAAGTGGAGTTACGGATGTGTCCAAATTGGTGTAGAGTTCACTTAGAATTGCAGTTATAGATAACTCAGTGTTGTGACCCTTTCAAAAATTAGACTGCCTAGGATGAAGGTTTGTTTTTTTTTGTTTTGTTTTTTTTTTTAAGAAGTCCAATAGCTGAGAAAAAAATGTGTGTTCCATTATTTTGGATAGGAATGGTATTGACACTGGGCGATAACTTCCTGGGATAGACATATCAAGTTAGCTCTCCTTAAGAAAGGGTTTCACTATGGCTTGTTTGAGCTTTTGTGACAGACGCCCTGTCTGAAGACTAGTATTTAACATTGAACAGCAAATTGTTGAAATTTCAAGAGAAGGAGCCATTAACCAGATCAATGACAAACGGTCCAGGAAGCAGGTAGTGGCTTTCATAGAGGAGAGCAACTTTTGTGAAACCCCCTAGGGCAGGGGTCGGCAACCCGCGGCTCCGGAGCCGCATGCGGCTCTTTCTCACCTTTGCCGCGGCTCCGGAGCACACTGCCCGCCCGGTGACAGGCAATAGTGTTGTAAGCTCCCCTCCCTTCTTCTGCAGCCGCGGCTCCCTGCCTCTTAGGGAACCGCGGCTGTTCTTTTAAAATCATCTCGGAGCCCTTCCTGTCTTGACGGGCTCCGTGCAGCATTGTCCCGCCTCTAAAGGAAGTTTGGAGGCGGGACAATGCTGCACGGAGCCCGTCAAGACAGGAAGGGCTCCGAGATGATTTTAAAAGCACAGCCGCGGTTCCGTAAGAGGCAGGGAGCCGCGGCTGCAGAAGAAGGGAGGGGAGCTGACATGGAGGGAGGGAGCAGAAATGGATGGAGGGAGGGGGGCTGACGGGGATGGATGGAGGGGGCTGACATCGAGGGAGGGGGGCTGACATCGAGGGAGGGAGCTGATATGGATGGATGGAGGGGAGGGGGGCTGACATGGAGGGATGGAGCTGATATGGATGGAGGGAGGGTGGCTGACATAGATGGATGGATGGAGGAGGGGCTGACATGGAGGGAGGGAGCTGATATGGATGGAGGGAGGGGGGCTGACATGGATGGATGGAGGGAGGAGGGGCTGACATGGAGGGAGGGAGCTGATATGGATGGAGGGAGGGGGCTGACATGGAGGGATGGAGGGGGCTGACATGGAGGGAGGGAGCTGATATGGATGGAGGGATGGAGGGGGCTGACATGGAGGGATGGACGGGGCTGACATGGAGGGATGGAGGGGGCTGACATGGAGGGAGGGAGCTGATATGGATGGAGGGAGGGGGGCTGACATGGAGGGGGCTGACATGGAGGGATGGAGCACTGGTAATGGGGTTGAGGGGACTAGCACTGGAAATGAGCTGATTAGGGGAGGCTAGGACTGGTAATGAGCTGATGGGGGGTAGGACTGGTATTGGGCTGATTAGGGGAGGCTAGCACTGGTAATGGGGTTGAGGGGGGATTAGCACTGGAAGCGAGCTGATTGGGGGGCTTTGAATGGGCATGGGCTGATTGTGGGGAGGGGAGGATAGAGCTGCTGGCCCTGGAAGATAACTGGGGGCTAAGGCTGCCATGGTATTTGTACTAGAAGGGACTGGTCAGTGGGGAAGGAGGGGGATTGGAAGGAAATGGACACCAGTGGCAATCATGGGAATGCAAGTTGACATTGGAAGGTACTGGGAGTGAGGACTGGAAAGGGGCTGATATTGGGGAGGGTTACTGGGACTGGAAATAGGCTGATGGAAAGAAGTGAAGAAAACGAAAGAAGAGATAAGAAATGGCAGATGGACCATAGACCACAGAAAGAGAGCTAAGAGAAGACAGGAAAGCAGAAGCCTCAGATCGGGACCAGCATGATCAAAGAATAAATTGGTCAGACAACAAAGGTAGAAAAAATAATTTTATTTCATATTAGTGATTTGACTACAAAATCATCATAATTTGAAATCAAATATTGTTACTTGTTGTTGTGATATTTTCTGGCGTATTTTTTTTGGTGTGCGAAGGAAGAGGGGTAGTCTTATACGGCGAGTATAGGCCAAACACCTATATTTTAACAGGAAAAGTAGGGGGTCGTATATAGCATTAAGGTAAGAAACAATATATGCAGTGTTAGATTTGTTTTAAATGTCGCAATGGTTTTGCGGCTCCCAGTTTTTTTTTTCCCTTCGGAAACGGGTCCAAGTGGCTCTTTATGTCTTAAAGGTTGCAGACCCCTGCCCTAGGGATAAATCATTAAAAGCCAACAATGTAGTGCACAAGTTGTTTCAATTCCTCTGATACATCACCTTTTAAATATTATTTCTAATGCAGTTAGCTTACCTGCATCATCTTCAGTAAAGACCAAAGCAAAGAATTCATTCAGTCTGTCTGCTATGGCTTTGTCCACTCTAGTGCCCCTGTTACCCCTGTATCATCTAATGGTCCAACTAACTTTCTCACAGGGTTTTTACTACAAATGTACTTGAAAATGTTTTTATTATGACTGTTTACACAGCAAACGTCTTCTCAAATTTTCTCTTTGCCTGCCTTAGCAATGCCTTGCATCTACTGTAACTTGCCATGCTTATGTAGTTTTCTGTTTTCATCATTTGGCTTCTTTTACCATTTTCTGAAAGATGCTTTTTGGCTATAGCAGCCTTTCTGAACTCACCTATTAAAACATACTGTCAGTTGTTTAGTCGTCTTCTACCTTTCTTAAAGTATGGAATACATCAGTCTGAGCTTCCAAGATAGTGTTTTTAAATAATGCCCAGGCCCAATGTAAACTCTTAATCTTTGCGGTTGCTCCTTTTTTAGTTTTTTTTCTTTACCATTTCCCTCATTTTATCATAGTCTTCCTTTTGAAAGTTAAATGCTAGCGTAGTGGATTTCATCATGCATATTTTATAAAATAAGCCCATAAAGTATGCACTAGCATTTTACACCTGCTCTTGAACAAACGTAGTGTTCATGCCTTCAATCTAGGTATGAATTCATCAAGATTTGTGCAACTATCTTGTAATGACAAATAGGCACCTTCACCTCCAAACCTGAGCATCTTATTTTTAAAACTTACTCTCTATTTGTATGTTCACAATTTTAATAAATTACCTTAGCTTTTAGCAAATAAGAGACATGGCTGGAACAGCTCAGGCAAATTTTCAGAAAAACTAATTTCTTTCCATTTTTAAATAGACATTTGTTGTTCGCTTCTGCACGCATTGAGGCCACACCATATGCTTGTGTGGCCTCCAGTATGGAAATTGTTTCTAGTGTACGTTTCTAATCTCTGCTCTTGCCTTTTGGCTAAGATCAAATATAAAGTCTGAGCCATGAACTAAGGATGGTCTTTTTTTTGGCCTCGTGGCTGAGATTGATAAAATGTACATTCTTTATCATCCTGCTAAACCAGTCCAGACTAATGGATCATGCTCCCCAGGGGAGGGAGACCTGAACAACGGTCAATGATGTCATCACATGGTGCCACACTGAGAGAAGCCAGTATTCTCCAGGAACAAGCAGGAAGTCGGTCCTCACATATAAGTGATGCCGGCATTGATGGAGCCCATATGGAAAGCTCTCCCTGGCTTTCAAAGAAAGCCTTTGGTAGATGTACCACGCATGCGTGGCCCCCTTCCCGCCCAAGGGTACCATCTTGTCTCAGTCTCCTTTTTTCCGCAGCGCCCATCGGACATTCGTTTGCACCCCAAAAAAGGTTGATTGTGGGGGGGGGGGGGTGTTTTTTCTTCTCTCATATTTTCTTCCTTCTCTGGTATGCATACCAGTGCCATCTCGCCTCCCTGGGTCCGCTGCTACTTCAGCGCTGCATTTTCTCTGGGTTTTGTTTCCCTTTGGGTCTTTTTCAGTGAGCAGGAAACCTCGTTCTCTCCCTGGCCGTGACGCTTGAATTTGATCTTGCGGGCGCCATCTTCCCCGCTATGTCCATGATGACTCCTCCTGTGGGCTCTGTCAGCAAACGATGAGCAAGAGACGGAGGAACTGTGAGAAGCAGCGAGAGTCCATGTTCAGGAAGACATTTTGGCCCCAGTGTCACACACACAGCCGGCGCCCTTGGTGGCCTCCGTCTCGCATGACGGCCATGCCCATTCTGAGCCCCGAGGTTGCAGGGCGTCAGAGAGGTGATTGTCTTCTGAAGGCTGTCCCCTAAGGAGCTAGACGTTGTGGGTGGCATCATCTGGCAATGATGCCAGAGCCGTGGGTAAGTCCCACGATCACCGGCATCAGAGCCCACAGCATGATGTCAAGGGCAATGGCTGGGAGTGGCCCTCCAAGCTGCCCTAGCGGGAGAAAGTGCCATCAGCTTCGGGAGATCAACTCCATTCTCCTGAACCCATCCACATTGAAGACACCATCTCAACGGAGCCGGCATCGGGCCTGGTGGCTTCGGTGCCCATGCCTGTGACTGCAGAGCCATCTGGCCTTGAGGTCAGAATGGCGGCCCTCAAGTGCAAGTCACAGCCTTCTTGGTCCCGTAGCATGGACCAATGCCTGGTTCCTCCGGGTCATCGGTCCCGACCACCAGCCACCCCACCGCGAGGGCATTTCTGGAGGTTGTGGAACTGATCCTTGAGTACCATCGGCCTCGAAACAATTCCAGGCACTGTTCTTGCTCCATTCGGGGCAGAGGACTTTCCCAACCAGCGCCTTCAGGTCCGGAGTGCAGGAGCTCTGGGGGCCTCATGGCACTGGTCACCCAGCACGGTCTCAAGGCCCAGAGGCTTCCCGAGGTCTCCTCTGATTCCAAATTGGACTGGGAGACCAATGACAAGTCCCCCGATACCCTCCTCTATCATGATGTCCCTTCAGACCCTTTCCTTCTGGAGGACCAATGCAGATCCCCTGCTGAGGACCTCTCCTTCTTGGAGTTTGTCAGGGACATGGCGAAGGCCTTGGCCTTGGTCTTGGTCATCACCACGGAGTCCGAGGAGCTGCCTCAGGCGCAGGACCTTGAGATTATCCAGTATGAGGCCCCTCCGAAGGAGGCACTCAGGGTGCCTGTTTCTCCCCCATCCTGGAACGGTTTCTTTTCCATATGCGGGAGACCCCGGCCTTGGTGCTGATCTTGAGCAGGTGGCTCAATGCCATGTATTTCCACAGGAACCCCGAGTTCCAAAAGGTACTGTTGCCTCATAATTCTATGGTGGTAGAGTCAGCCATGCGCAGGATTAAAAGCCTGAAGACTTGTTCCTCGGTGCCCCCTGACAGGGAGGCCCGCACCATGGATGCTGTAGGCAGAAAGTGGTACCAGGCCTACCAGCTCTATATTGGCAAGTACTTGCGAGACACGGTGAGGGAGCTCGCTGGGTTCTTGGCTGAGCTAGCAGAAGAATCTCTCCAGAGGTTCCAGACCCTAACATTGACAGTCAAGGAGTGCTCCAAATTCATCACTTGTGCGGCCTATGACGACTTTGAGTCGGTGGACATTTAGTGCCCACCGCCAGGCCTGGCTACAGTCCTTCAACCTGGAACAATGGGTGCTGGACAAACTGGTCGATGTCCCATGCCGGAGGAAGAATCTCTTAATGACGGACAAGGCCACCAAGCTGGAGTCAGAGTTCCTGACCCAGGACCAGGCTCTCCAAGAAAACCACTGACCCTTCCCGATGGAAGGCTTCAGGGAAAAAGCCCCTTTACATAAAAAAGAGGAAGGCTTATGGAGACTATTCCCAGTACTCGGCCTTCCCAGCTCCCCAACAGGGCCAGCAGGCCAAGGGACAGGGGCAAGGCCCGCATAAGCCTAAGACCCCCAAAGCCCCAGGCAGCTCCCCAGTCGCAACCTGGTGAGGGCTTTTGACAGCTTGGGCATAGCCTCTCCTCCCTCAGGAGGCCTAGCCCCGCAGCACACTGGGGGGCGTCTGGTGTTCTTTGCCAGCTGGTGATCTAGCATCACCACCAATACCTGGGCCCTCCAAGTGGTGGGGGAGGGTTACCTCCTCCTTTTCGATCAGACGCCGCCCCCGTTCTTTCCAGGGGTACTCCCGATGACTCCCCTTCACCAAGACTTGCTTCAGCGAGAGCTTGCTGGGCTTCTGGCCAACAAGGCGGTAGAACTAGTCCTTCCCCACCTCACGGGTGAGGGATTCTACTTCTGGTATTTCTGGTTTCCAAGAGGAGTGGCGGCTTTCGTCCTATTCTGGATCTTCGCAATCTCAACAAGTTCCTAGTGAAGGTGGAGTTCAAGATGCTCTCCCTTGGAACATTGCTGGCTTACCTCCACCAGAGAGATTGGCTGTACTCCTTAGATCTCAAAGACACGTATACTTACATTCCCATCCATCTGTGCCGCCGGCAGTACTTCGTTTGTCATTGGAGGATGCCACTACCTGTACAGGGTTCTGCCCTTCAGCCTGGCTTCGGCCCCAAGGGTATTCACCAAGTGTCTGCAGGGGGTATTTGTCTTTCCCCACATGGACAACTGGCTGGTCAGAAGTGGCATGCTGCACCATTCTCACTCTGGAGCCCCTAGGGTTTCTCATCGATTACCCCAAGTCCCACCTGCAACCAACCCAAAGCCTGGAATTCATAGGGGGGTTGCTAGACACGGCCCAGGCAAGAGCCTTCCTCTCCTGCGACAGAGCCTAGGGCTTAGCTGCTCTTACAAGGGAGGGTCAGGGCCAGAAACACAGACTCTCTGCCCGGCTCATGTTGCACCTCCTGGGGCACATGATCTCAACTGTGCACAGCACAACTGATGCCTGTCTCCACATGCATCCAGCCCAATGGGCCTCTGCTCCCAGTGGTCCCAGGTGATGGGGTTCCTGCAGGACATGGTAACAGTCACCCATCCTCTTGACTAGTGCCCACTTGCACATGAGGGCAGCCAAGTGGTGCCTCTGATCTTGGTAGACACAAGCCACAAGAAGGCTCAGGGACAGAGTGAAAGTGACCTGTCAGCTGGTGTGCTCCCTCGGATGGTGTCAGATTCCATGTCACATTCAGGCAGGAATACCCTTCCAGGCACCCAACATCCATAAGGTCCTTGCCACGGACACCTCTCTAATGGACTGCGGAGCACATTGTAAGAGCCTCCAGACACAAGGTTGCTAGTCCCAGAGGGAATCTCGGATGCAGATCAACCTGCTAGAGCTCCGGGCAATATACCTAGCCCTCCGAGCCTTCTGCCATCATCTCCAACACCACCCGGTGCTGATCCAGACCGACAATCAGGTCGCAATGTTCTACATGAACAAACGGGGGGAACAGGGTCGTACCCCCTCTTCCAGGAGGCAGTAGCCCTCTGCTCCTATGCTGCATGCAGAGGGATGCTCCTAAGGGCAGTGTACCTCCCGGGCCAGGACAATGCCCTGGTGGACAAACTGAACAGGGTCCTCCAGCCACATGAGTGGTGCCTGGATCCAGTGGTAGCCTCATGGCTGTTTCATCTCTGGGGCGTCCCCTCGATGGACCTATTCCCCAGCCCTGACAACACACAGTTGCCCCGATTCTGCTCTCGCCAGCCACACCCATTCCGGTTAGCAGCGGATGTGCTCCTCATCCCATGGACGGAAGGCCTCATGTACGCCTTCCCATCGACACCGCTAGTAGCCAAGATACTATTCAAGGTCCAGTGCGACAGAGCATCGCTAATGCTGATGGCCTCTCTCTGGCCCAGGCAGCCCTGGTTCCCACTGTTCCTTTCCCTATCGGTGACGTTGCTGATTCCCCTGGGTCGAGCTCCAGGGCTACACTCTAACCTGGGGTCCCTCTCTCTCACGGCTTGGCTGCTGAAAGGGTAGCGTTAGCCCTCTTCAACTTCCCACGGGACGTGGAAGAGATTTTTCTGTCCTCTCATAAGGCCTCCACACGAATTGCATACGCTTTCAAGTAGTGACGATTCTTGGTGTGATGTGCGGAAAGATGGGTGAACCCATTTTCCTGCTCAATACAAGTGGTACTCCAATACCTGCTTCACCTATCGCAGGTGGGACTGAAGTCCAGTTCGGTTAAAGTACATCTGAGTGCCATTGCAGCGCATTACCATTCCATTGAGGGAAAACTCTTCTCTGCTCAGCTCCCTGTGTCCCTATTCCTGCAGGGTCTCATGTTATCCAAACTCCCCGTCTGCTCTCCAGCAGCGGAGTGGGATCTTTGTGATGCTCTTGCAGCTCACTAAGCCTCCGTTTGAGCCTCTGGATACCTGCCACCTCCAGTACCTGTCCTGGAAGGTCACCTTCCTGGTAGCACTCACATCAGCATGCAGAGTTGGCGAGCTCCAGGCTCTGATGGCGGAACTGCCCTACACTAGGTTCTACAAGAACAGAGTGGTGCTCGGCACACGCCCCAAGTTTCTGCTGAAGGTGGTGTCCCCATTCCACCTCACTCAGGAGGTGGTACTCCCCACCTTCTTTTTGAGGTCTCACGCTGGTAGGGTGGAGACCATTCTCCACATTCTGGATTGTAAGAGGGCCCTGTCCTTTTATCTGCAACAAATTCAGGGCTACCGCAAAGCACCAAAGCTTTTTGTATCCTGTGACCCCAGCCGTCTGGGGCTACCAGTGACTAAGTGAACTCTGTCCACTTGGGTGACAAACTGCATTACCCTTGCCTGTGAGCAAGCAGAGATCTCACTAGACCAGAAGGTCATGGCACACCACATCAGGGCCATGGCTACTTCCGTGGCAAATCTGTGTTCCATCCCTGTGACGGAAATCTACCAGATTGCCACCTGGTCTTCGATCCATACCTTTGCTGCTCACTACTGCCTGGAGAGAGAGTCCTGACGGGACAGCGCCTTTGGCCAGACTGTACGCCGTAATCCCTTCGGGGTGTAGGCAACTCCTGCCCACCGACCCTTCTGTGTTTAGGCTACCAAAGTGCTGATTCTCTGCCGGACACTTGGGTCTTGCAAGAGCCTGTCAGTAGGGACTCAGCTGCTGCTGATCACGGCTCACCCTTTGCAGGTCGCTGTGGCATTTTTTTTACAGGTTCTCAGTAGCCTGTAGCTGGGGAGTCCCATATGTGAGGACTGACTTCCTGCTTGCTCCTGGAGAAAGCATGGTTACTCACCTGTAACAGGTGTTCTCCAGGGACAGCAGGAATCTGTCCTCACAACCCTCCCTCCTCCTCTTGAAATTGCTTCTTTACCGTATTTTATTTTTTCCTTGCCGGGGGCACCTCATCTCCTTGCGCCGGCCCTGATTCCTAGGCAACTGACTGATTTGGTCAGACTCCTAGAAGAAGTCCAGGGACAACACAGTCCTGGGGATTTGTTGGCTGGAGAGGCTGAGGTTGATGATCACTATTCCAAGAGCAGCCTTGTTCCTTCCCAGGAGTATCCTGGGGCTTGGTTCAGCACACTCCGAGGTTGCATCTTCCTCATGCAGGAATGGTTTTTCAAGCTGCAGAGCCAGCCCAGGGCTTCTGTGCTCAGTTACCCCCCAGGCTGGGACTTCCTCCAACTCCTAAGGTCTATGGCATCGACCTTGGAGCTAGTTCCTTGGATGAGGGCGCACCTGTGCCCTTTCCAGAGATAACATTTGTCTCACTGGTCTTCCTTTTTCTCAGTTGTTCAACCACATCCTTCCTCTACCTCAGGGGCTTAAGGAGCAGATGGTGTGGTGGTAGCAGTCTCACTATCTGGTGAATGAGATACCCCTGGAAGCACCGGGCTGCATGATAGTCACCACCGATGCCAACCTGAAGGGCTGGGAAGCGCATTGTCTAAGTCGGTTTGCCCAGGAACTCTGGTCCCCTCAGCCTGCCAGTTGGAGGCCACAGTGATTTGCCTGGTGCTACAGAACTGCCAGCCTCATCTGGAAGCCAAGATATATATATTTTTTTTTGAGTATACAGAATGAAATTGTTTAGAGAGAACTTTTACGAAGAGGCCTTTCAGTTAGGAGGCAAGAGAACTGAAATTGTTTAAACAGATGTTATAGCCAAGTGATAGATTCAAAAGGTCAATTTGAAAGGCTCCCTCCTATCAAAACAAAGGGTTTAAACTGATAAAATTTGTCTATTTTTTCTGTGTTTTTTTTAAGTCACAGAGGGCACTGTTTTAGCAAGCTAGCTTCTATTAAGTGTTTCTTTCCTTCCTCCCCACCCCAACTCCGACTCACCCGGACTCCGACTGACCCCAGGCATAATCTTAGATTTATTGGCTCTTACAGGGACAGAGGTAGTCAAATTCACTTTCAGGTGTAGCTGGTTATCCTCCTCATCTATAGCTTAATTAAGGTCCTGAAATTAATCCTGACATAAACAAAGTCCCTTAAACCTATTAGGTATACTTTTGTTTGTACAACTATCCCTAGCAATTTTAAGTAAGTAAACAACTTGGTTTTAATGTTTTGTTAAGATATTTAAGATGCAGACAGCAGTCCAGCAGTGAAATGGGGGCTATCCAGTCTTCTGCACTGAGTATCACATGTACGATTTTCTCCCAGTTGGTGAGGGGTCTTACATGTGTACTAGGTGCAAGGAGCTCTTTGCTCTCGGGAGCAAGTACAATCTCTGGAGGCTAGAGTAGCAGACTTGGAGGAGCTGAGGAAGATAGACTACAGGGACAAAATACTGAAGTTCCACCTCCAGTCTGGCAGTCTCTCTGTTGCCATGGAGGAGAGAGGTCACATGGAAAGAGAGCTTCACCGTGGTGTGGCAGGAAGTGATCCTGTAGCTAGGACCTGTCCTCCAGGTGATATAAAACCCTCTCACACAGAGGAGGTTTCTCCAGAGACATGTTCCCATGAGGGATGGGTTAGGATGGTTGTTATAGTTGTCAATTCAATCATTAGGCATGTAGATAGCTGTGTGGATGGTGGGCGTGAGGATCTCTTGGTAACATGTCTGCCTGGTGCGAAGGTAGTGGACATCACACGCCACCTAGTCAAGGTTTTAGATGGTGCTGGGGAGGAGTCTGCTGTCTTGGTGCATATTGGTACTAAAGACATAGGAAGGTGTGGGGAGGGAGGTTTTGAAGGCCAAATTTTAAGCTTTTAGGTAGGAAGTTGAAATCCAGAACTTCCAGGCTAGCATTCTCTGAAGTGTTTCCTATTCCACGTGCAGGACCCAAAAGGCAAGCAGGGCTATGGAGTCTCAATGTGTGGATGAGATGATGGCACAAGGAAGAGGGTTTTAGATTTGTTAGGAACTGGGCAACATTCTGGGGATGGGAGGAGCTTTTATGAAAGGATTGATTCCACCTTAACCAGGATGGAACCAGACTGCTGGCATTAACCTTTTAAGAAACTTTTAAAGCAAATAATAGGGAAAGCCAACAGTCACCCAAGAATGCATGGTTTGGAAGGACGTATCCTTGAAGGATACTAGCAAAAGAGGAAAGTTAGGGCAACCCAATAGAGAGGTTCCAATAAAGATAAAAGTAACCCAAATGCCCTTAAGTACAGAGCAGATAGCTGAAAGATTCCAAATTACACCTATCAACTGATAACCAGATTAATATAAAAAAAAGAAACCTCTAAAATGCCTGCATGTTAATGCTAGAAGTCTAAAAAATAAGATGGGAGAGTCAGAATATATAGCACTGAATGAAAGGTTAGATATAATTAGCATCTCAGAGACCTGGTGGAAGAAGGACAACCAATGGGACACCATGTTACCTGGGTACAAACTATATCGCGATGATAGGTTAGATCAAATTGGTGGAGGGGTTGTGCTCTGCGTTAGAGAGGGCATGGAGTCACATAGGATTAAAGTCTTGCAGGAAACAAAATACGCTGTAGAATCTCTATGGATAGAAATTCCATATAAAAAGGGGAAGGCAGTGGGGGTGTACTACCGACTCCTGGCCAGAATGAATAGATAGATGATGAAATGCTAAAAGAAATCAGGAAAGCTAACAAAAGTTACAATACAGTAATACAGTCAAACCTCGGTTTTCGTATGCCCTGGTTTTCGTACGATTCGGTTTTCGTTGACTTTTTTCATCAAGATTTTGTTTCGGTTTTCGTACGTTGTCTCGGTTTTCGTACAGCATTTTACCCCCCCCGTACCTGCCATGGATTAGCGTGAGCCAGCGATCTCCCACGGAGCTTGAGCCAGCGATTCTGCGGGACCTCTGGGGAGCCGAGGAGTTCAACGCTCCAGCGTGGCCTGCCCGAAACTGCTTCCTGCCCCGGACTCTCCCCCGATTGACGCTGCTGCCAGCCGCGGTATCCGGCACAGAAGAAAGCTGCCTGATAGGCTCCTGCGGGGCCTGCGGGCTGAGCCCTCACTATTGCCTGCGGTCTGAGCAGCGGTCTGATAAACGGGAGGAGGAACCTATTACAAACGTCTGGAGCTTGGCTGTCGCGCTGCAGAACTGAAGGGGAGATTTATCGGGACCAAGCAACATCCACGTGGCAGCCGCCGGCGCTTGTCACCATCCCTCACCAATACGATCTATCCTGAGAGGGGTACGTCTACCTGCTGCCTCTTCCCCTGCACATCCCTTGAACCGGGACAGGAGCTGGTGACCGAATCTGCTTCTCCTTGGCGGCCCAGTCTCCCGCCGGGGCCCCTGCCCTCCCGATTGGATTCTGGGTGTCCTGCAGGCCTGCACACGCGGCCTCTCCTTGAAACCTTGCAGTCTGCAGCTGCAGGCTCCTGCTGGCACAGTCCCACGCTGTTCTCTGACTCTCACCTGTGTCAGGCTACTACCTTAGGGGGGCCGGAGGCAGCCTAAGACTCTCTGTCCCACTGTTTCTCAACTGCCTGCTGCTTGGCTGACACTGCCTCTCCACCTCTCCCGACACTGTGTAGGAGTGGCTGCCCTACAGGCTGGTGTGACTTCGGGCACTGTCCTCTTTCTGGTGCCCTTACTTTTGCTGACATTGGCACTACCTCTCCTGACACTGTGAGCTTGGTAACTGGGTGTGATGGCTGCTAAGTTAAAAGGCAGGCTGGAGCCCCGATTGTGCAGACGGCCAAGATGGCTGTTCCCACCTCCGCTGCTGGTGGTGATTGCTCGATCCCCAGAGGGGAGAGCAGCTGGAGCTGGCTGGAGTGCGTCCCATATGCCAACAAAAGTCTTCAATAAAGGTAAAAGTGATGTTACATGCTCATTTATCCATTTCATTAGTCATTTATATGTATTTCTCATTGTTTTCTGTATGTAAAAAGATAGTTATTCTCTATAAAATGTTTTTTTTGTCAATATTTTTGGGTGTCTGGAACGGATTAATTGAATTTACATTATTTCTTATGGGAAATCTTGCTTCGGTTTTAGTCCGTTTCGGTTTTAGTCAGACTTTTTTGAACGGATTAATCATGAAAACCGAGGTTTGACTGTAATTACCCTGGTATCGACTAGGTCATTGTCACAGCCAGGGCTGACCTAACCACTAGCCAAACTAAGTGGTCACCTATGGCATCAACCTCTGGAGGGCAGCAAAAGCAGGCCATTCAAAACTAAATAATAGATTTTGACAATCAGGGGGTGTAAAGCTTGAGTTTCGCCTAGGGCTACAACACTTTGGACCAAGTCTAGGGCCAGTCCTGGTCACAGCAGGACATGCTAGGGAGCTAGTTTCTAGATTAAATAAATTACTTCTTCTTGGAGCAGCTGGTTCATGAACTGACAAGAACATAAGATATGCCATACTGCGTCAGACCAAGGTCCATCAAGCCCAGTATTCTGTTTCCAACAGTGGCCAATCTAGGTCATACGTACCTAGCAGTTTCCCCAAGGGACACAGGTTCCACAATGCTTGTATTGGTTTAAGCATTGATATCCTGGGTCCCTTCTTAATAATGGTTTGTGGACCTTTCCTCCAGGTACTTTTCCAAACCTTTTTTAAACCCAGCTACACTAACAGCCTTTACTACATCCTCCGGTAACAAATTCCAGAGTTTGATTACACGTTGAATGAAAAAATATTTTCTTTTATTAGTCTTAAATAGTTTACCCTGTAGCTTCATTGCATGCGCAACTGCGTGAGCCACACTGATTTCCGGAAAAAGTTAAAGACCCATCTCTTCCTTGATCATTTTTCTCTTCCACCCTAAGACCTAAACCCCTTATTTTTTACCTCCCTGCCCTTGTTCCTTCAAACTTTACAATACTCCCCTCCGTAGCTTTGCACATACATATGTAAATAGTTGATCATTGTTCACTGTAATTAATTTATAATATAATTTAGTTCTTCATGCTTTTTATTCTGTACCCTGTTATTCGTTCCTTGTAAACAGTTGAAATACACTGCTTTTTATTGTTCTATGTAAACCGTTTTGATTCGTAGAAAGACGATATATAAAAAATGTTAAATAAATAAATAAATGTCCCCTAGTCTTTCTATATTCTGATAAGGTAAACAATCGATCTACCTTTACCCGTTCCACTCCGTTCATTAATTTATAGACTTCTGTCATAGCTCCCCTCAGCCGTCTCTTTTCCAGGTTAAAGAGCCCTTACCTTTTTAGCCTTTCTTCATAGGAGTATCCTTCCATCCCCTTTACCATTTTGGTGGCTCTTCTCTGAACCTTTTCTAAAATCGCTATATCCTTTTTAAGATACGGCGACCAGAATTGCACACAATATTCAAGGTGTGGTCTCACCATGGAACGATATAGAGGCATTATAATATCTTTTGTTTTATTTTCCATTCCTTTCCTTATCATACCTAGCATTCTATTTGCTCTCTTGGCCGCTGCTGCACACTGGGCCAAGGGTTTTAACATGGTATCCACAATGACGCCTAAATCTTTTTTCCTGGGTGGTGGTTCCTAATGTGGAACCTTGCATCGTGTAACCATAGTTTGGGTTGTTCTTCCCTAGGTGCATAACCTTGCACTTGTCCACATTAAATTTCATCTGCCATTTTGATGCCCAGTCTTCCAATTTATCAAGATCCTCTTGCAATTTTCCACAATCCTCTTGGGGTTTAACAACTTTAAATAGTTTTGTGTCATCTGCAAATTTGATAACCTCACTCGTTATTCCACTTTCCAGGTCATTTATGAATATGTCAAAAAGCAGCGGACCCAGCACAGATCCCTGGGGTACACCACTATTCACCTTTCTCCACTGTAATGCCAAGGGGAAGCTATTTTGGACTTAGTCCTTAGTAGAACGCAGGATCTGGTACAAGAGATTAGGGTGTCGGGGCCACTTGACAATAGTGATCATAGTATGATCGCATTTGATTTAATAAATGGAGGGAGGGATGGCAAGGAAATCCACAGTATTACCTATTTCAAAAGGGAGACTGATAAAATGAGGGAAATAGTTAAGAAAAACTTAAAAGGAGCACCTGCAAAGGTTAAAGATTTACATCAAGCATGCACATTTTTTAAAAATACTATCTTGGAAGTGCAGACCAGATATATTCCATGCTTTAGGAAAAGTGGAGGGAAAGCCAAAAAACTGCCAGTATGGTTTAAAGGTGACGTCAGAGAGACTGTTGTAGCCAAAAAAAGCATCTTTCAGGAAATGGAAAAAGGAGCCAAATGACAAAAAACAAGAAACAACATAAGCACTGCAAGTTAGATGCAAGGCATTGATAAGGAAGGCAAAGAGAGAATTTGAAAAAAAAAAAAGCTTGCCGTGGAAGCAAAAACACATAATAAAAACTTCAAGTGCATTCATAGCAAAACAAAACCTGTGAGAGAGTCAGTTGGACCATTAGATGAGCAGGGTAAAAGAGGTGCTAAGAGAGGACAAGGCCATAGTGGAGAGACTGCCCTTTGCTTTGGTCTTTACTGACGAAGATGTAGGGAAGTTACCCATGCCTGAAATGATATTTAAAAGTGATGTATCAGAAAAATTGAAAGAAATATCGATAAACTGGGGAGATGTATTACAACTATTTGTTAAACTGAAGAGTAGCAAATCACTTGGACCGGTGCAAGTCTCTGTCTGAATCATCCCGTCTAGACTATTGCAACCTCCTCCTTGCTGGTCTCCTTCTGAATCATCTCTCCTCCCCGTCAATCTGTTCAAAACAGCTGCATGACTAATCTTCCGCCATCCTCAATATGTTCATATAGCACCTCTTCTCAAGTCACTTCACTGGCTCCCTCTCCGTTTTCGTATCCAGTTCAAACTTCTAACTTATAAGTGCACTCATTCTACTGCTCCTCACTACCTTTCCTCTCTTATCTCTCCCTACACCTTTCCTTGGGAACTCCGTTCTTCTGGCATATCCCTTTTATTTGTGCCCCTCTCTTCTATTACCAACTCCAGACTTCGATCCTTCCACCTTGGTGCTCCTTATTCCTGGAACAAACTACCTGAGTCTCTTCATCAGGCTTCATCTCTGGCCCTTTTCAAATCCAGGCTGAAAACTCACCTCTTTGAGGTTACTTTTGGATCCATATCCGCTTAGTCTCTTGCATATTTTCTTACCACTTTCCTAGATATATCCTCGTCTTCAGCTGCTGTGCTGTCTTGTCTTGACTAGATTGTAAGCTCTGATGAGCAGGGACCATCTTTTACATGTGTCTGTTGAGCATTTTGTACGACTTGTAGTGCGTTATACATATGATTAGTAGTAGTAGGATGGTGTATATCTGAGGATTTTGAAAGAACTGAAATATGAGATTGCAGACCTACAAGTAGTAATTGTGAACTATCATTAAAAATTTGTAGTACCCGAAGATTTTAGAATGGCCAATGTAATGCCAATCTTTTAAGAGGGTTTCAGGGGTGATCTAGGAAACTATAGACCGGTGAGTCTGAAATCAGTACCAGGCAAAATAGTAGAAACCATTATAAAGAATAAAATTACTGAACATGTAGATAGTCATGGTTTATTGGGAGAAAGCCAACATGGATTTAGTCAAGGAAAGTCTTATCATACTGATCTGTGTTATTTTTTTGAAGGTGTTAATACACAGGTAGACAAAGGTGAACCAGTTGATATAGTGTATCTGGATTTTCAGGAAGCCTTTGACAACGTCCTTCATGAGAAACTCTTGGCCAAATTAAAAAGTCATTGGATAGGAGGCAGTGTACTACTGTGGATCAGGAACTGGCTAAAAGATAGAAAGTAGAGGGCCAATTTTCTCAGTGGAGAAAGGTGAATAGTGGAGTATCCCAGGGATCTGTACTGAACCTGCTGCTTCTTAACATCTTCATAAATTACCTGGAAATGGGAATAACGAGTGAGGTGATCAGATCTGCAAATGACTCAAAATTATTCAAAGTTGTTAAAATGCAAGAAGATAATGAAAAACTGCAAGAGGATGATCCAAATGGCAGATGAAATTTAATGTGGATAAGTGCAAAGTTATGTACTTAAGGAAGAACAACCCAAGCTATGGTTGCATGAGGCAAGTTTCCACATTAGGAACCACCACCCAGGAAAGGATTCAGGGACCTCGTGGATAATACGTTAAAACCTTCTGCCCAGTGTCCAGCGACTGCCAAAAAATCAAATAGCATGCTAGGAGCCATAAAGAAAGGAATGGAGAAGAAAACCAAGGATATTATAATGCCTCTGTATTATTCCATGGTACGACTGCACCTTGAATATTTTGTGCAGTTTCGGTCACCATATCTTAAAAAGGATATAGCAGAATTAGAAAAGGTACAGAAAAGAGCCACTAAAATGTAAAGGAGGAAAGGCTTAAAAGGTTAGGAGCCCGATTCAGCAAGAGGCATATCTGGGTCATCTGGACGGCCAAGAAATGGACGGCTCCAAATTGCACCTGATTCTGCAACCTCGGGAGCCAGACGTTCCTGTGACTTCAGAATCGGACTTCTAGATGGCCCGGCATTTCCCCAGTTCCTCGGCATGAGACGTCCACTCAGCACACCATCCAGCCCGCCCTATGCTCCTGCTGTGGTGCCAGTGCCATGGCACCCCATCACCATGGCATTTGGATGCCCAGCAGGAGTGCCGGAAGCCCACTGCAGTGCAAATGTGTCCTATCCCCAACACCCAACCCTCGGTGGGGTTTGCCAGGGCTGGGATCGGGTGGAGGAGCCTCACCTGCTGCAGCTCCTGTGCTGGTAGGTGGCTCCCGGGCCCGGTCGCCACTGTCTGTTGCTTATTCCACCTCCGTGGTGGAATAAGTAGCATGTCCAGCATCCACCTGCCGGACATACAGGGCCATGACCTGAATCAGCCCTGTACATCCGGGTGCTTTGGTCCGCCTCCACTACGCCCTCTTCCCACCTCTGGCTCTTCCCCTCCTGCCCCTGTCCAGCAATCCCCGCACAGCAGCTCTGTGTGTGCGGGGAGCACTTGAGCCAGCATACGGTCCCGGGGAATAGTGGGGCTGGACGTCCAGCCAGGATGTACATGCCCACTCTTTGCCTGTCAGAACTGAGCTCTAGGGCTCTTCAACTTCAAAAAGAGACAGCTGAGGGAGAGATATGATAGAGGTCTATAAATTAATGAATGGCATGGAATGGGTAAACCTAAATCAGTTGTTTTACTCCTTCACAAAGTAGAAAGACTAGAGGACACTCAATGAAGCTACATTGTAGCCCATTTAGGACTAATAAGAGAAAATATTTTTTCACTCAACGAGTAATCAAACTCTGGAATTCGTTACCCGATGATTTATTAAAAGCTGTTAGTGTAGCTGGGTTAAAACGGTTTGGACAAGTTCCTGGAGGAAAAGTCCATAAATCATTATTAAAGAGGACCTGGAAAATCCACTGCTTACGTAGGGATAAGCACTGTGGAATCTGTGTACCTCTTTGGGAACCTAAGAGGTACTTGTGACTTGTATTGGCCACTGTTGGAAATAGGATACTGGGTTGATGGACCTTGGTCTGATCCAGTATGGCATTTCTTATGTTCTTATTTTCTTATGCTTGTTCCCACAGCTTTGGAATATGCCTACAAGCTAGGCAAACCTCGCAGTACCAGAGTGGCGCTCAAGGTGGTAGAGCTGCATCATGGAGCATGTTTTCATGCATTAATCATGACTGGGCTCACCAAGTAGCAAAATCCAACCTCTGCTCTGTAGCTATAATTCTCTAAATTCAAGTAAGGAATGAAATGAAAACACACACTTACAGAGAGAATTATATCAATAACAGTACTACTTAAGGCCTAAAGGGAGAAACTCACAGGCCTGCTAACTTGAGCAATCTCCTGTAAATCCCTCTCGAGTTAGGCCACAGTGCCTTCTTTTTATTAGGAAAAAAACCCTGCTACATTCTACAATTTCATCTCATTGCTCTACGTCATGCTTCTGCCTTACGGATTAAGCTAAACACTACATATTTCAGGTCAAACTAGGCACAGACATTGCTCTCGCTTAATCAGGACATCCAAAATCATTCTGTCTCCATAAGAATTCTCTCTCTCAAAACAATTTCATCTGGAAAATGCAGCCTTGGCTTCTATACGCATACACTTTTAAGCTGCTTCAGATCAAGCGTCAGGTTTTCAGCAAGATTCCAAGCCATTCTCCATATTAACCTTTTCAGAGGGTCCTGGTACCCCACTTTGAGTCCCTTTCTGCCGGGCAAAGAAGCATCTAATTGCCCTGTCCGCAGCCCACATGGCAAGCATCGGCATCGTGCAGGATGGCTTCCTAAGACGGAACGCCATGGATCTCAGCAAATAGAAGTTAAGCCCTCATGTGTTTGACCTCAAAGGGAAGAGAGAAAGCCTTCCAGTATTCGACTTGATAGCCACTTAGGAGATTGCTAAAATGAAGAACTTTTCAGCCACAGGAAGAATCTGGGAGTGGTGGACTTGGATCCCCTGCTTCAAGAGTGGCCCTAAGAAGGGCTTTTTTACATCTTCCTCCCGTGGCTCTTGAGTGTGCCATCTGCTGTGCAGAATTTGGTCCCACCTAGGCTTGATGATTCTACTGGCTCCAGACTGGCCATGCAGACCACGGTACGTAAATTTCTTGATTCTATTTGCGAGGTCACATCTTTGGCTCCTTCACGAGAAGAGCCTCCTGCAGCAGGGGGCCACTGGTGATGGAGGATATCATACTCTTATCGCTTATAGCCTGGCCCCTGGGGGTCACGTGATGCAATGATCCTGGTCAGACGTGTCTGCTTGGGCTTTGAGGCTCCCCTCCTATAATCTAAGTTAAATTACCGTGTTTCAACTGCCTGCTATCCCCGGAGACCTTCCCTAGCCTGAAAACCCTGGGGCCCGCCTTGGCATACTTCAGGGAGACAATGGCTATTAAATCGGCCTGGAAGGATCAGGTAGATCGGCCGAAGAGCACCAAAGCCAATATGGCAGATACTTCCCCAGAGCCCACGTGGAAATGTTCAGCCCAATACAGTGGTGGAGGAGGTGTATAGCCTGGACCTTGAGAGGCTTAGGCTGTCCAGAAACAACTACTCTGGGGCAGTAATGGACACCCTGTTTAAGTCCTCTATTTCCTTAACCTAGGTGAGAGTCTGGAGGGTTTTTGAGAGGTGGTGTTCCTCTCTAGCCCTAGAGGCCTGTAAGATGGACATTGTTGCTGTTTTGTCCTTCTTACAGTCCAGTTTGGATTGGGCATGGACACTGAACTCTTATCATGGTTCAGGTTGTGGCCCTGGAGTGCTACAGGTTGGCATATTCAAGACATGTCCTTGATAACACATCCCGATGTCTCCCACTTCCTCAAGGGAGTGAAGCAGATCCACTGGTCAGTGCACCCAGTTGTTCCTCAGTAGAGTCTTTCTCTGATGTTGAAGGCACCGAAAGAGCCTCCCTTTGAGTCCATTTGTAAGGCTTCTCTCAAGGATTTGACCCTTAAGATACAATACTAAGACCACAATTTAATGAGGCTGTTGTCTAATGCCCATATACTATACAAATGAACACACACTATTTACATTATCTTCATTAAAGCACATCCAGCTTAACAAAATCACCCCTCCTCCAAATATAATGATTTTTGATCCTTGGTCGTAAAACATGAAGTGATAACAGAAGTATAGCCAAGCTGTATTTTGAAGAATGAATGCTAGGGCTATTAGAATGAATGTCTGGGTCTGTTTGGCAAGCTGCAATTATAGAATTAACTGACACCTAGGTGTCTGAGCAGACTACAAGTACAGTAACCAGAAGTCCTGGTGGAAATGCAAGTGTTTATGTGGTCTGGCCTGGGCGACCAAATGCAGGTGACCTAGAAAGTCAGATGTTTGGATAACATCCAACTTGAATTAGTAATTATTTAGATTATTACAAGGTTTTGCAGCTTATACATGGGAACTTTAGGTAGGAAGGCATGCTGGATGTGAATTGAATAAGAGATCTTGTGTTCATTAATGAATTAAGAGGCTTCATATAGTCCACTAAGGCTACAAACAACACTATCTGTTCTTCCCCTTAGCCACCCCCCCCCCCAACCAAAAATGGAAGGCATTAAGGCCTGAATATCGCATCATCCTCTGGTTCAGCCAGTAGGAGACAAGCCTCCTTTCCTTGCACTGGTTTGACTTCCTGACTTCAAATGGTGCTGCATTATGGCATGTCAAACTTTGAACTTCACATTGTATATGCTATGGGTGGCATCATTCTGAGGCAAGAGACCAAGTCAGAAAGAGGTAAGCAACTTTCTTCTGTCAGCTCAGCCTGGAAAGGGGGTGAGAGATGCCTTGAGGAGAATGTTGAGTTGAGGGTCTGGAGGCCACCACTATTCTCAGAGCTGGTGGAAAAGTATTTGGTTCCAAAGCTTGCTTCTTTTGGAGGAGATGGGAACTCTTCGTATGTTAATCAGTCCCTTCACATTGAGCAGGTCAGTGAGGAGATACCTGGTCTGTAACTTAACCATTTTAATACTACTACATTCTGTGTCACATTAATGTTGTATATTCCATGTTAGAATAGATGGATAATGCAAGTTAGGACTTGAGACACCAGGGTGTTTTGTCTTTAAGGTAAACAGTAAAACCTGTTGACATATACTGAATAGCAGATTTACTACACAGAAGCTTTTCTCTATGACCTTTTTTTCTCAATTCTGAATGGTAAAGGTTGTCATTTCCTTCCTTGTGTAGATGGGGTTGAAGCTGTGCATGTTCATGCAGAACACATTAACAAGACTCAAGAGGTACTTTTACGTTTCTACTATCATAGAAAAGCCGTGATGTGTGTGCATGGTGTTTTAAAGAAAAAACAAAAAAGCTGACATTTCAGATCGATGTTCAGTCTTGTAGTGTCTTATATAAAGCATCCATTTTATAGTGGAGAATTTGCAGAGTTTTCATGTTTTTTTACTACCTTTTGTTCCGACATAAGCCATTTGAAGGCGAGGAGGATTTAGATCATTTTGCCAATCCACTGCAAAACTTGCCAGTTTTATTTATTTAACTGTTTTATAATAAGATGCTGCTTCAACTGCTTTGTCTCTTTTGTTCAGTTAAGTATTTATTCCATATCGCCCTGTTAGATCAGTCCAGACAAGTGGGTTGTGTTCCCCTACCAGCAGATTGATGGAGAAAAAGCCCAGGTTTCAATTTATTTATTTATTTATTATTTATTTTCATTTCTTATATACCGTGCTCTTTTAATCAGTGCGGTGTACATATGAACAAAAAAACAAACACAATGTAAAGGCAACATTGGTTTTTTACAATGAACAGGGTAAACTAACATGGAGATAACTGGGGGAACTATATACATGGTATGATAATTAATTACATGGTTGTAGTAAATACATTACGAGTGCAAGCGCTGAGTATCAAAGGGGTAAAGACAGGGTGAGGTGAGCGTAGGGTCATAGAAATGGAGTCACCTGGGGAGCAGTGCTCACTGGGTGTAGATTCCAAATAATATATTAGAAACAGGTGGTATTTAAGAGCTTTCCTGAATGACGTTAAGTTTGTGATGGCTCTGATTTCAGGTGGGAAGGCATTCCAGGCTCTGGGTGCGAAAAGGGAGAATGCTCTGCAGGCTGTTGTTTTAGAGCATTTCGTCAACAATCTTGGAAGATCAATGGTGTTCAAAGAAGAGGGCCTCCTGGTTCTATTAGCTGGAGTGACATGTATAAGATTACTGATGGGCGAGAGGGGTTGGGTCCTTGAGGCCTTGAATGTCATGACTAGAGCTTTATAGAGAGTTCTGGCCTGTAGAGGTAACCAGTGTAGGCTCTTCAAGACCGGCATTATGTGGTCGGAACGTGATCCTCCTATGAGAACTCTCGCAGCTGAGTTCATGGCCAGACGGAGAGGGTTCAGTGTTGATTGAGGGAGCCCGTGGAGGATGATATTGGCAAAGTCTAGGTGTGGGATTACCAAGGCTTGGAAGATTGATCGATAATCGGAGAAGTCAAGTAATGGGCGGAGATGTCGAAGTGATCGGATCTTATGGTATATTGCTTTGGTGGAGTTTTTAATGTGCGCTGACATGTCGAGCCGCTGATCTAGCGTAATACCTAGATATCGGATTGTGGATTGTGCCTTCAGTTCCATCGTGTTGACTTGTAGTGAAGATGGTGGTTTGAAACTTGAGCTCCTTGTGACGAACAGGACGTCTGTTTTGTTGTGGTTTATACGTAGGTTTTGTGTGAGGAGCCAGTTCGCTACAGCTTCAAAGCATCTTACTATCGGTGCAAAGTCTGGCTGGTGAGTCTTGAAAGGAGCATACATCAGGATGTCATCAGCATAGGCTAGACATTGGATGTTGAAGGAACGGATCAATGTGCAAATGGGCTGCATATAGATGTTAAACATTAATGCAGACAGGGATGACTCTTGAGGTACACCTTGCATCAGGGGAAATGGTTCTGATGTCGCTGAGCCTGTTCGGACTTGTTGCCATCTGTTACTTAAATATGATTTGCACCAGGATAGGGCTAGGCCTTGAATGCCCTTTTCTTGAAGGCGTTGAAGAAGAGTATCATGGTTAACTGAATCAAAGGCAGCTGCAATGTCCAGAAAGATAAGAATAAATCCTTGATGGACATTGTCAAGGCCTATGACTAGGTTGTTAAAGACAATGACATCACTACCATGCCTCTGTCTGCCTCAGCCCTTCAGTATTTCTTTGTCTCTAGCCAGATGGTGGATGGATTTTCTCCTCTCTGAAGAAAGTCTGAAGAATTGAGAGGAAAAGATGGATTAAAAAATGCTTGTGACAAACCTCTTTGAGAGTGACTCTCTCATTTGAGTGTGACATGGGAGACTCCACTAGACTGCGATCTTTTTGGTAGCCATAGGATGAGGGAAAATTGGTTCAGCTCTATGCTCTTAAACTGGAAGGATGGAAGATTTCAGCAGCTTCACACAACCTCATTGCTCCCTCCCTCCCTCCCTCCTCCTCTGTTCCCCCCTGCTCTCTCTCAAAGATTGCAAAAGGCTCTCAGAGGAATCTGCCTGCCAGCCACCTTAAACGCAGTGCTGCCAAGCTAGAGAAACCGTTTCAGGGGAATAGAGCTGAACCCAGCATGGATCCTCTGCCTGAGGCTTTCAGGGAATGAGTATCAAGGCTTGACCTTGTCATTGTCCTTGTTAGGGGCTCCCTATTCTGTCTTTGTGGGACACAATTTGGGGTGGACTACTGGCAACAATTGGTGCTGTATCGGGGTTCCCATGTTTTCTGCACGCACTAGTAGCATTTTTAATATTGTGCACCTGGTGATCGCACGGTCCTTGCGCACATTCTGCCCAAGTGACTCCAAAACACGTTCCTACTCTAGAGCCTGTAATGCATGTTGCAATAAAAGCGCAGTTAGCACATGCCTCAGGCCGCTATGGCCTTAGCGCTTGCTGTTGTGATACTTGCCTTAACTCTGTCGTCTTCCAAGAAACATTGTTTGACCTGTGGCAAGCGAGATGCTTCATCTCTGGCTTCTGGACTCTACCCTTCTTGGGTGGCTGCTTCTGAGTCATCCCTGGAGGGCCTACTCTCCCTCTTTCAGCCAGGAGATGCTGTTAGTTCGACCTTGCCTGCCTCAGGGCACAAGGTGGCAGATGATGCTACAGTAAGGATATTCAGCCAGCTGAATGCTCCGATGACCATGCTGTGGGCCTCTTCCTGTCCTCTAGGGGATCGACAGTGACTGTGGCCCCTAGTGTGGTGGGGTCATTTCTGTGAGGAGAGCTTCCGGAGTCCGGATTATTATTATTATTATTATTATTATTGAAATTACCTTGTTATCCAAGTTTTTATGACCTTGTTTACTGTAACTCAGGCACATGTTTTTGTGCTGAATTTTGTGTTCGATGTAAACCGCGCTGATGTCAAATAGTGCGGTATATAAGAAATGTAAATAAATAAAAATAAATAAATAAATTATCCTTTCCTTTTACAGCAGGCCTAGTCAATCTGACATGGAAATTCAGGCCCTGTGGCTTCTACTTTCCCCCGAGCACAGTCTTGTGAGGGGCAGGCTGAGAGTGGAAGCTCTGTTTGATTGACAGCTAAGTGTCCCCATATGTGAAGACTCAATTCCTGCTGTTCCCGGAGATCACCTGTTACAGGTGAGTAACTATGCTTTACGCTATCTCCAGAAACAAGCAGGAATATAGTTTTCACATATGGGTATCGTCGGTACCAACAAAGCCTGTCTGGGAACGCTCCCCAGCGTCCAATAGGAAAGCTTTTGGGAGCATCCCACTGCGCCTGCGCCTCTGCCTTCCTGCCTTTTCAACTCTCCCTCTTCAGTTTTTCGTTTTCCGTGGAGCTGACAGGCAGCAAACCCTGTCACTGCAGAAAATCTTCTTTTTGTGGTCACATCTGCCTTCCCGTCGAGGCCTATACCAGTACCACCGGTGTTTTCTTTCTTTTCTTCTTTCTTTTCCTTCAAAAAAGTAGTTATTCTTTCTTATTTTTTTGAGGGTCTGTCCCCTCTTGGTGCCAGGCGCCATTTTGGGCACTAGGCCCTCTTTTCTTCCAAAATGGGGAAACCATCTAATGGTTTCAAAAAATGTTCAAAGTGTAGCGGTACCATTTCTGCTGTCGACACCCATGATTGGTGTCTCAAATGTTTACCATCGGAGTGTCTCCTTTGTAGAAAGATGACCAAGAGAGGCCTGCAGAACAGAGCTGCAAAACTCGGCACCCTCTTTACCTCGGATGCAATGTCTATTGCATTGACATCTTCCAGGGCTTCATCTTCCTCTCATGGATCTCAGGTAACTAAACCTAGGTCTTCCAAGACCGGCCAGTCCTTAAAGGGCAAATCTCCTTCTAAGCATCAAGATGCTACTAGCGTTGCCCTCGAGGAAAACACACTGGCCAAACATCCCCGGCGGGAGGCCCCTGCCTCCAAAGCATTAACGGGATTCCAGGATGTTCCCAAAGCTTCCACCTCCAGAGAACTCTTGGTGCCATGTTCTGGTGTCATGGCCTGCTTTGCCAGTACCAACATCTAAACACAAAACAGTTTTTTTCGTTCACTGTCACCAATAACTGGATTAGAATGTCCGATCACCAGTATTTCAACTTTTTTCTGAGGTCTCAGTACTATATTGGCAAGGTCTCATAGACTTCCGTCATAGTGAGGCCAATTGCCTAATCACATCAGCGACCTCAAGATAATACCAACAGTTCCCTGTTTCTCAGCGAAGTGTTCTATGAGACAAAACTCTTCTAAATACTTTGATCTTAGCATAAAGACAAGCAAAAAATTAGTTGCACTTCCCACTGGTCAAGGGTCCTGTTCTCTCTTAGCGTGTTGTTTAGATCCCAACGTCAAATCCCCGGCACCGCTTAGACGTTTCACTAGGTTGTTTCCTCAGGGGATCATAACTTTATCTACAGATAAAAATAGAAAGCAAACGCAATCACTTTCCAATCCCACTTACTTTCCCTTAAACTACTCTACAAAAATAACTCTCATTTATCAAAGATAAAAGATAAAACCCTACCAAATGATGCTGCCCACGTTTTCTCTCTCGGCAATGACAAACTACTCCCGATGTACTAAGGGAATTGAAACGGTTCCACAAAAAATGCCGCGCATGTCCGGTAAGCTCACCCCCCTCCATTTTTAAAGGCTACTTAAAACATCCATAGAGATGACTCTTCCTCCAACTTAAAGGCATACCTCCCCTTCAAATATTCTCCAATATTACACAAAGCCTCCTCCACCATGGAACCTGCTGGCCCACAATAGCCTTAGGGACTGATACATATTTAATATACTCTGAACTCCACTCCAAACTCGACTTATTCTCCCCAAAGGGACCTTCCCTATACTTATTCTCAGAGTTTATCTCCACAGAACCTTCAATTCCCAAGTACCATTCTCCAAAGTGAACAGATAAATAAATAGCCATATCTCTTCACATTCATACACATGCCGCCCACTCTACAACGTTATTTAAACCTCTAGGCACCACAGAGTCAAGTGTATAAATCAAGCGCTGCTCCTGTAACACCAGTGTCTGATCCAATGTCTTCCCCGCGCGACCCTGCGAAATCTGTAACAAACAGAGACACCTAAGTTGTTCAAAAATATGGTTTTTTTGTAAGCAATGTGCTACCAGGGGAGCTTCAAGCACCTTGCAATGTAAACGACTTCGATGTTCCCTCATCCGTACACGGAAAGGTCTAATAGTCTTCCCCACATAGCAAAGTCCACAAGGGCAAACTATCGCGTACACTACATTTCGGGATTCACATGTGGTCTTTTGTCTCAGTGTATAAACCGTCCCATGATATTCGAATGACGACGTTGCAATCGTTAAATCACAGATGTCACAGCCTCCACACGGCTTATGGCTCCCTGACTGACTAAGTGTCATTCCCTCACTTGGTGTAGGTAAAACCGCTGGGCTCACCCATTCTTTTAGGTTCCGGTGCCTTTGCCAAACGCACCAAACATGTTTATCTTGAAGCCCCGGTACTAATTTAAGTACATTAGCATGTCTTCTAAATATTTTCGGAATCCCTGTGCTCAAGGGGGAATACTTTGAGATGAAATTAACACTCGTGTCATCAGACTCCGTATTTACACAAGAAGGCTTCGTCTTTAACAAAGCCGCTCTGTGGTTAAACAAAGCCCGGGAATACGCCCGCTTCAGGAGCGGTTCTGGATACCCCCTCTGCCTAAAATCCCGGATCAGCTGTTTAGATCTGCTCTTATATTCCGCCTTACTTGAGCAGTTCCGTCTGAACCGCAAGAATTGAGAGAAGGGCAATCCTTCCTTAAGACGTCGTGGATGCATGCTGTCAAAACGTAAAAACGTCACCCTATCAGTGGGCTTTCTATGAACGGTGGTTTCCCAGGCTGTGGTCCCCCAAGTAACACGAATGTCAAGATATGTGAGTGTATCTTGACGTTCATGTTACTCGGGGGACCACAGCTTGGGAAACCACCGTTCATAGAAAGCCCACTGATAGGGTGACGTTTTTACGTTTTGACAGCATGCATCCACGACGTCTTAAGGAAGGATTGCCCTTCTCTCAATTCTTGCGGTTCAGACGGAACTGCTCAAGTAAGGCGGAATATAAGAGTAGATCTAAACAGCTGATCCGGGATTTTAGGCAGAAGGGGTATCCAGAACCGCTCCTGAAGCGGGCGTATTCCCGGGCTTTGTTTAACCACAGAGCAGCTTTGTTAAAGACGAAGCCTTCTTGTGTAAATACGGAGTCTGATGACACGAGTGTTAATTTCATCTCAAAGTATTCCCCCTTGAGCACAGGGATTCCGAAAATATTTAGAAGACATGCTAATGTACTTAAATTAGTACCGGGGCTTCAAGATAAACATGTTTGGTGCGTTTGGCAAAGGCACCGGAACCTAAAAGAATGGGTGAGCCCGGCGGTTTTACCTACACCAAGTGAGGGAATGACACTTAGTCAGTCAGGGGGCCATAAGCCGTGTGGAGGCTGTGACATCTGTGATTTAACGATTGCAACGTCGTCATTCGAATATCATGGGACGGTTTATACACTGAGACAAAAGACCACATGTGAATCCCGAAATGTAGTGTACGCGATAGTTTGCCCTTGTGGACTTTGCTATGTGGGGAAGACTATTAGACCTTTCCGTGTACGGATGAGGGAACATCGAAGTCGTTTACATTGCAAGGTGCTTGAAGCTCCCCTGGTAGCACATTGCTTACAAAAAAAACATGTTTTTGAACAACTTAGATGTCTCTGTTTGTTACAGATTTCGCAGGGTCGCGCGGGGAAGACATTGGATCAGACACTGGTGTTACAGGAGCAGCGCTTGATTTATACACACGACTTTGTGGTGCCTAGAGGTTTAAATAACGTAGAGTGGGCGGCATGTGTTTGAATGTGAAGAGATATGGCTATTTATTTATCTGTTCACTTTGGAGAATGGTACTTGGGAATTGAAGGTTCTGTGGAGATAAACTCTGAGAATAAGTATGGGGAGAATAAGTCAAGTTTGGAGTGGAGTTCAGAGTATATTAAATATGTATCAGCCCCTAAGGCTATTGTGGGCCAGCAGGTTCCAAGGTGGAGGAGGACTTGTGTAATATTGGAGAATATTTGAAGGGGAGGTATGCCTTTAAGTTGGAGGAAGAGTCATCTCTATGGATATTTTAAGTAGCCTTTAAAAATGGAGGGGGGTGAGCTTACCGGACATGCGCGGCGTTTTTTGTGGAACCGTTTCAATTCCCTTAGTACATCGGGAGTAGTTTGTCATTGCCGAGAGAGAAAACGTGGGCAGCATCATTTGGTAGGATTTTATCTTTTATCTTTGATAAATGAGAGTTATTTTTGTAGAGTAGTTTAAGGGAAAGTAAGTGGGATTGGAAAGTGATTGCGTTTGCTTTCTATTTTTATCTGTAGATAAAGTTATGATCCCCTGAGGAAACAACCTAGTGAAACGTCTAAGCGGTGCCGGGGATTTGACGTTGGGATCTAAACAACACGCTAAGAGAGAACAGGACCCTTGACCAGTGGGAAGTGCAACTAATTTTTTGCTTGTCTTTATGCTAAGATCAAAGTATTTAGAAGAGTTTTGTCTCATAGAACACTTCGCTGAGAAACAGGGAACTGTTGGTATTATCTTGAGGTCGCTGATGTGATTAGGCAATTGGCCTCACTATGACGGAAGTCTATGAGACCTTGCCAATATAGTACTGAGACCTCAGAAAAAAGTTGAAATACTGGTGATCGGACATTCTAATCCAGTTATTGGTGACAGTGAACGAAAAAAACTGTTTTGTGTTTACGAAGTAATCGTTCAAGCAGTGAGGGCTTTTGAAATTTTGTGTTGTCACAAGTACCAACATCTAGGCATCGGCAGGCTCCATGGATCAACGTATCCTGGCCATCGAGTGCAGTCTTGCGGCTTTATTAGCAGCCTTGGTACTGCTAAAACCGCTTCAATTGACGCAGTTGTCCATACCGATATCTGTACCAAATGTACCTGCATCGACCGATGCGCCTCTCTCCATGCTTCCTCCCATGCCAGCCCTGGAATCGATCTCTGGCATCGAGGCAGTCCGATACCGACTTCAATCAATACGAGAGCATCCGGCCCAACAATACTTTGAATCCTCCGATTCCGATGATTCCAATGACTCTGTCGGTACCGGGGTGGTTCTTCTGGAGGATCCTTCCTCTTTGCCACAGCGTCGGATGTCTCCCCTGGAGGACATGTCCTTTCAGGACTTCATACGTGATGTAGCAAGGGGACTCTCGATCACCGTGACCCCTGAGAAGGAACCGAGAGCTGAAGAGTTGGAAATTCTTCAGTATCTGGCAGCTCCTAAGGAGGCTGCTACCCTTCTCATTCACCGAATTTTGCATGATCTCATGCTTAGGATATGGGAAACACCATTAACGGTGTTTCCACATTCTCAGAGACTCGATACAGTGTACCGGGTAACGCAATGACCCAGTTTCCAAAAAACACAATTATCGCACCATTCCATGGTAGTGGAATCGGCAGTGCATAGAATCAAGAGTGCTAAGACACATTCATCCAACCCTCCAGGTCGTGAATCGAGAACGCTCAATGCCTTTGGGCATCGATGTTTTCAGTCCTCGATGGTATCAGCTAGAATAAGCTCTTACATACTTTATATGGGTATATTTCTTCGGGAGGTTACAAGAGATTTGGTGGTGGTTCCTAATGTGGAACCTTGCATCGTGTAACTATAATTTGGGATTTTATTTCCTAGGTGCATAACTTTGCACTTGTCCACATTAAATTTCATCTGCCATTTGGATGCTCAGTCTTCCGATTTATCAAGATCCTCTTGCAATTTTCCACAGTCCTCATGGGTTTTAACAACTTTAAATAGTTTTGTGTCATCTGCAGATTTGATAACTTCACTCGTTATTCCCTTTTCCAGGTCATTTATGTATATCTCAAAAAGCAGCGGACCCAGCACAGATCCCTGGGGTACTCTACTATTCACCTTTCTCCATCGGGAAAATTAGCCATTTAGCCCTATCCTCTACTTTTTATCTTTTAACCAGTTCCTGATCCACAATAGTACACTGCCTCCTATCCAATGACTTTTTAATTTGCCAAAAGTCTCTGATGACCTTATCAAAGGCTTTCTGAAAGTCCAGATATACTATATCAACTGACTCACTTTTGTCTACCTGTTTATTCACACCTTCAAAAAAACATAACAGATTAGTAAGACAAGATCTTCCTTGTCTAGCCATGTTGGCTGTCTCCCATTAAGCCATGAAATGTTCAGTAATTTTGTTCTTTATTATGGTGTCTACCATTTTCCCCATACTGATGTCAGGCTCACCGATCTGTAGTTTCCCGGATCACCCCTGGAACCCTTTTTAAAAATTGGCGTTACATTGGCCATCCTCCAGTCTTCAGGTATTACAGATGATTTTAATGATAGTTCACAGATTACTAATAGCAGGTCTGAAATCTCCTATTTCAGTTCTTTCAACCATCTGGTCCAGGTGATTTGCTACTCTTCAGTTTATCAAATAGTTGTAATACATCTTCTTGGTGTATTGATATTTCTTTCAATTCTTCTTCCACAGTATCACCTTTAAATACCATTTCAGTCATGGGTAACATCCCTACATCTTCCTCAGTAAAGACCGAAGCAAAGAATTCATTCAGTCTCTCCACTGTGGCCTTGTTCCCCTCTTAGTGCCCCTTTTACCTCTCTATCATCTAATGGTCCAACTAACTCTCTCACAGGTTTTTTGCTACGAATGTACTTGAAAAAGCCTTTATTATGTGTTTTTGCTTCCACAGCAAGCTTCTTCTCAAATTCTCTCTTTGCCTGCCTTATCTCAATGCCTTGCATTTAACTTACCAGTGCTTGTGCTGTTTCCAGTTTTCGTCATTTGGCTCTTTTTTTCCATTTCCTGAAAGATGCTTTTTGGTAACAACAGCCTCTCTGACCTCACCTTTAAACCATGCTGGCAGTTTTTAGTGACTTCCTTCCACTTTTTTTAAAGCGTGGAATACAGCTGGTCTGCATTAGTCACAGATTCTCTACTGCCCTCCTTTTCTGAGAAATTCTGAATTTTTCTGAAAGATCAAAGGTATTTGCTATGATCCTCATAGTAGTGGTGGACAGGTCTGATAGGATTTTTATCTTCTAGTATGTGGTAGTACCATGTAAAAACCTCAAAAGGATGAATGAATCTTCATACCTGGAAAAATGTGCACATAAATGTCAATTTATAATGTTATGTTATTTTATTACAAATTATAACTAGCATCATCTTCCCCTCGTCTTTCTCATACTATTCTTTGATTCTTGCCTGTATACACACACCCCTCCATGTGAAGTTTTCTCTCCCACCTACCCCTCCAGCCATCAGGAGGAGAGGAGCACTTCTACCTGCTTCTGTCTCCTCTCCTGGCCAACTACTCTGAGATTTTAATACATGGTGCAGGCAAGATCCACAAGATTATGGGGCCCTGAGCATTCAGAGTGAACTTGGCTGGTAGAATCGTTAGATGTAGCATGAAGCTCTGTGCAAAAGTTGTAATGCACACAGTTGCTAGGCCTTTGGTAATAAGTTCTAGTTCTATGTAATAAGGTCTAAGTTCATTGTATAAAGTTCACAGATGTTCCATGTAAGATGAATAGGTATCTATAAGCGTTTCACCTGTTCATACCATTGTTCTTTGTAAAACCGCACCTGATCCATGGGAAAGTGCGGTATATAAGTGTTTGTTAAATAAATGAATCAACACCAGCTTGCCATCCAGACAGAATAGGGTGGAGTTTATACAGCATACCAAATGCGAGACATTTTCCTATATATGTAGCACTGACTACTACTATGTTTGTAACCCAAAAGCTTTCAGAACAGATTCTCCTTTATCACTCTTCTGTGCAGGCTGCCTTTAATCAGCGTGGCACTAGTGCAAGGAAAGGCGCTGGGAGGAGGAGCAGAACTCAGCACAGCCTGTGATTTCAGGTAAGACGACATTGGTAGAATTGGGTGTCTAGAATTTGCTTTAACTATGTGACCACCATGGTTTGCAATATTTTTGGAGTTATAATTAGAGACTCAAGCAGTGCTTTTCAAATTGGAGTGTGAGAGAAGTTCTTGGGGAGAAAATGTGTCTGATTTGACATCACTTTAAAAAAACAAATATGAAAGTTAATATTACCATTTTTGGTGGGGGGAGTTGGAGGAAGGGAACTAAAAGTAACACAGAGAGGATGCACAACCTAAAATGTTTGAGAACATTGCCCTACTGTATGCTTCAGGAGTCACATTCCATCCCTTTATGCAGTGATGTATCAGAAGATCATGAATTGGCCAAGCCACACTTTTCTGGTGCACAAGTTCCTCCTCTGTTTAAAAGACACATGGCTGTGACAATACATCAAATTATACATCACAAGCTTATAGAATGATTTCTACCTGTTTATTGTCTCTCTCTGCAATCCCTCATAGTAAAGCCATGCTAGCATTAAAGCACAAGGCTTGTAAATTTGAATGTCAAGTTAGAGCTCTTCTCACCACTAAATCTCTAGTTGATAGCCATTGTCTTTCAGTAGCTCCTGTTTGTTTATGCTTGTTTAGGCAATTTCTTGATATACCACCCAGAGCAGTTTACAGTCACTGCAGGCAGGTACTGGATACATTCCCTTGTCCCCAAAAGGCTCACAATCTACATGTGTACCTGAGGTAACAGAGGGTTAAGTGGCTTGCCCAAGGCCACAAGGAGTGCGTATAGGACCAAAACCCCAGCCTCTCCGGCCTGAGATTGCTGTTCCCAGGTGGAAATTGAGCCCCTGGCACTCCGGCCTGAGGTCCTAATCACTTCTGCAAGAGCCAATGCTAGCTGCAGCATCATCAGAGGCTGGGGTCATACCAACTGATCAGCCATAGAATGGCAATTCAGACCTCCAGTAGCTGTGATTCCAGAAAGGGGATTGTGTTTGTACAACTTTTTCTATCAGTTTGGCTATGTAAGGGATATTTTCTATGGGTCTGTATGAGCTGGGGCTCATCTTGTCTAAAGAATTGTTTTTTAGTATTGGGCGGATCATGGATTGTTTAAGTTCAGGTGGAATGTAGCCTTGTTCAAGGGATTGGTTAATTATGTGACGTAGGTAGGGGGCTAGTTCTGATTTATTTGCCTTGATCCAGGTAATTGGGCATGGGTCAAGTAAGGATGTGGTTGTATTGGTTTTGGTGACTGTGTTTATAAGTTGTTTTTGATCTATTAAATGAAAGGTGTTCCAGGTGCTAAGGTTTGTGTAAGGCTGAAATGTGGATGTGGGTCCATTTATAGGCCCTTTTTTTCAGTTTATCTGCAAAGTGGCTGGCGAAGGTATTAGGGCTGACAGGGGTGTTATGCATGTCTTGACTGGGGGGTTGTAAGAGATTTGACTACAGTATTTCAAATAGTTCCCCTGGGCGGTTGAGGGATTTGTTGAGAATATTGGTGTGATGGTCTTTTTTTTTCTTTTGAGTATGGGTTCTTTGTATTTCTGTAGTGATTCTATGTAGGAGGATCTATTGACTGGTGATTTAGTTGTCCTCCATTTATGTTCCTTCCTCCTGAGTTCTTTTTTAAATTATTTTAATTTGTTTGTGTACCAAGCTTGGCTGGGTTTGTGAGATTGGTTTATATTTTGGTGTTTTGTGTTAATTGCAATTTCTGATATTGTGGTGGTCCATGTTTTTATTGCGGTGCTAATAGCGGTAGTTGGATTGTTTAAGTGGGGGGAGTATGTTATTTAGGCAGTTGTCTTTGTCGAAATGAGAAAATCTTTTTTTTTAATTTGGGTTCATTGTTTTGAAGAGGGTTGTACGATTCTAGTGGTATGGTGAATTCAATATTATGGTGGTCTGACCATGGGACTTCGTTTGTTTTGGGGGGAGAGTATAGGGTTTTTTTTTAGTTAGGTGATTAGGAATGAAAACAAGGTCTAAGGTATTACCTTTAGTGTGTGTAGGCATTGTTACTATTTGTTGGAATCCCATGTCAGATAGTGAGTTGATAAATGAGGTGACTTGTGTGTCTTGTAGTGATGGGAGATTGAAGTCTCCTAGTATTTATTTTATTTTATTTATTTAACTGTATTTATATCCCGCTTTTCACCGGGTCAAAGCGGTGCTACATTTAAGGGTGGGGTAATTAAGTATAAGGGTGGGGCCATCACCGGGTAGGCAACATTGATGATTTCGACATAGGACAGACTTTAGACATGGACAGTATAGTTCAGTTTTCAATCAGGGGTCCCTGATGGGTGATATCAAGGGTTGGTGCACTTTCTGGTGGGGGTTGCTTCAAAGCATTCTTGGAATAGGATGGTTTTTAGCTGTTTTCTGAAGGACATTAGATCGTTGTTGTTTCTGAGGTGGCTTGGTAGAGAATTCCATAGGGATGGAGCATAAAGTTCAAAAGCTCGATTGTATGTCCGTTGAGAGCATTTGGTTCTTTTGTGAGGGACGGTGAGGGAGTTGCTGGAGGCCAGTCTGGTGGTTTTTCCATGGGCTGGACGAAACAGCAGGGTGTGGAGCTGTGTGTTCTGTGTTTGATGGATGGCTTTGTGGGTGAGTAGGATGGATTTGTATTTAGTTCGTGCTTCGAAGGGGAGTATGTGCAAGTCTCTTAGGATTGGGGTGATGTGGTCGCTTTTCCTTGCTCTCTGAATAATTCTCGCTGTGGTGTTCAATGTGGTTCGGAGGGGGTTGGTCTGTGTGGCTGGTAGTCCATGGTAGATTATGTTGCAGTAGTCCAGATGTGGGGAGTGTCATAGTTTGCATTACCGTCCTGAAGTCTTGAGGTTCGAGGAGGGGTCTGAGACGTTGCACTGTTTTTGCTTTGTGGAATATAATTCCGGAGGTTTTAGTAATTTGTTGCTTGAGGGTTAGGGCTTGGTCAATGATAATGCCTAGATATCTTATTTGTGGATGTATTTGAATGCGTGTGGTTCCTATGTTAAGGTGTGTGGGCGGTGTGAAGTCTGGGTCTTTTGTCACTATGAGGGCTTCAGTTTTCTTTATGTTTATGGATAGGTTATTTTCTTTTAGCCAGTCGGTCACTTCGGTGAAACATGCTGATAGATGTATATTTGTTGGATTTGAGGTTGTAACTGGGGCGTAGAGCATGATATCATCAGCATATATATGAAAGTTGATGTTGTGGGAACGTATAACTGAGCAGAGTGGTTGAAGGTAGATGTTGAAGAGCATGGCGGACAGCGTGGATCCTTGAGGTACTCCTTGGTGTTGTTGGAAGGGGGGCGAGGTCGAGGTGCTAGTGCGGATTAGTTGTTGTCTATTAGTTAAGTAGGATTGAAACCATTGAAGTACGTTGTCTTTGATCCCAATTGAGTGCAATCTGCGTATGAGGATGTTGTGGGAAATGGTGTCGAAGGCTGCTGATATATCAAGGAAGATCATGGCATATCCAGAGTGTTTTTCTTGGGTTCCTATGATGAGGGTGTTAATTAGTGTGGTCATGAGGGTCTCGACTCCGTGTAGTGGGCGGAAGCCGTGTTGCTGTGGGTCCAGTATATTGTTGTTGTCCAGGTGTTCTTGAAGCTGCTGCTGGACTATCTTCTCGATTATCTTGGCGGTGAATGGCAGGCTTGCTATTGGTCTGTAGGATGCAGGGTCTAGGGGATCCAGGTTTTGTTTTTTTAGGGATGGTCGGATGATTGTAGATTTGAGAATGTGTGGCATGTGACCTTGGGAGAAGGATTCGTTGACAATATGGGTCAGTGGTGAGCTCAGGTCGTCTTTGGATTTCTTTATCCAGTCTGTGGGGCAGGGGTCCAGCGGAGAGGTGGTGGTGTTTAGGCGGGAGATGGTGGATGATATTTCTTGGTGGTTTCTTTAAAGGTGGTCCATTCACTGTGCATGTTGGGGTGGTGGTTTATTGTGGTTGCCTCGGCGTTCAGATGAGGGTTTTGTGGTTTTTGGAGCTGTTTGTATTGTCGGGCCAGTGACTCTGGTGGAATCTTCGGCAGCTGGTCAAAGTTATTGGGTGTTTTTGTCAATTTTTTGACAATCTGAAAGAGTTCACAAGGTTTATGTATGGATGTGATGTGTTTATGATTTTCGTGTGGTAGGCTTTTTTTGCTTTGTCAGTCTCATAGTGGTATGCGTTGAGTTGATATAGGTATTTTGTTTTGTCAGCGTCATTTTGGTTTTTCCTCCATTTTCTTTCTGTTCTTCTGAGTTTTGTTTTTAGTTTTCGGAGATTGGGAGTGAACCATCTGGCCTTCATGGATGTAGGTTTGGTGGTGGCTTTGCTTGTCGGCGCTTCAGACACAGTGGAGATCGTGGTATTCCAGTTGTGGATTAGGTCATCGATGTTACTGGAGTTTGTTTGTAGTTTTGGTAGGGTTTGCGCTAAGAAGTCTTCTTTGTTGTTAAAGGTTTTAAATCTTCTAGTGCGGTGTCCATCATCCTTGTAGGTCATAAGTTGGTAGGTGTGGGATATGGTAATGAGGTAGTGGTCTGACCAAGGTACAGGTGAGATCTTCGGGTTCTTGGGTGAGGAGGCAGTTAGGGAGTTTAGGAATATGAGGTCCAGTGTGTTTCCTTTGTCGTGTGTGGGTTCTTGTATGATCTGCATCAGGTCCATTGCTGTCATGGCGGTGGTGAAGATTTCTGCTTGTTCTTCTTGAAGTGATGGGAGGTTGAAGTCTCCTAGAATAATTTGCTCTTTCGCCGAACCGGTGCTCTCAGATATGAATTGTAGTATCCTTGGTAGGTCAATGTTTGTGGTTGGTGCCCGGTAGATTAGGCATATTGAAAGGTGTTTATTGGTGAGGGTGAGGAGATCTGCTTCATTAGTAGTTTCTGAAGAATGGATCCTAAAATGGAGGTCGGCTTTTGCTATGATGGCTACACCTCCACCTCTGGTGTGAGCCCGGGAGCAGTGATGGAGATTGTATCCTATTGGGGTTAGCTGGTTCATTATCACCGTGTCGGTATCTGTTAGCCAGGTTTCCGTTACACAGAGGATGTCGATTTTCTCAGTTGTGATTAGGTCCTGGAGCATGTGGTATTTATTTCTAACTGAGCGTGCGTTTATTAGTGAGATGGGGAGGTGGTGGTAGTTTGAGGGGTTGGGGGTGTGGGTTGGTGTATGCTGTGCGAGAGGGTGGTTTTGTTTAGGGTTGTAGGTGTGTGTGGGTTGTGCTGTTGTGATATGTGTATGTGTAGTAATATGTGAGGTTTTCTTATTGAGGTTAGGCATGTGGTTTCCAGAATGGCTTGAAGGGTGTCCTGGTTGGAGGTGGGAGGTCTGTATACCAGGCATATGGACAGGTTTTTGTTTTCTATTTTAATCATGTCTGTGTCATTTATGTTGTTGCATATATTAAGTGTGGGTTTTAGTTCTCTTTTGCAAAGAATGAATACTACTCCTCCCTTTTTTGATTCCCTAGGACAGTTGAAAAGATGATATCTGTCTACATTATGTACAGGTGGTTTAGTAGTATAGTGTCTGTGTTTGAGATCCAGGTCTTGTTGAGTGGTATTTTATTTCTGAAAGATCTCATGTTAATAAGTATAAGTATTGGGAAGGGGGTTGTTGCGGATGTTTGAATGGTGTTAGATTGATGGGTTTTTATATGTATGAGTCTGCGTTGAGTGGTATTATCTTTTGCATTGTTTGTTTTAGCGTTTGAGTTGTAAGATTTGAATGATAAGTGGTTGCTTGAGCTTTTGGAGTGAATTATGGGAATGTACAATTGTCGTGTAGAGTCTGTTTGGAGGGAGGGGAAGGCCATTGTGGAGGAGGTTAAAGAGGTTAAGTATAGGAGGAAAAGGGGTGTACAGTAGCAGTTTGATATATTCCATGTTGGTGATCCAATTCAAGGAGATGGGGTTTCTGTAATGTTGTTCTGTGTTGTCTAGGTGGGTGTCTAACCCAGGGTTGTGCAAAGGATGTCAGGGATGGAGAGGGGTTTGTAGCATAGATTGTTGCAATATTATAACCTTAGGTTAGTAGAATATAGCACAGTATTGAATGTTTTTAAATTAACCAGTATACTATCAATTGGTTACAAACATTGGATGAATATAGACAGTGTTACAAGGGTAAGGCAGTTATTAGTTGATAGCTAAGTTACTTAAATAGGTATAGTTGCAGCAAGAAACAGCAGTAGATGATGGCAAGAAGGTGGTCTGGTTTGATATAGCTTAAGCCCTGTTGGGAGTAGGGCGTATTGATCTTCTGTTTCTTTGTTTTCTGTATTAATAGTAGGAAAGTAGGTATCTTCTGTTTGATGGGATACATGCCTTGGCTCCATGCTTTATAATGACAATTCAGGTCTGACCCCCCCCCCCACCCCCTCCCTCTTATGACACCTGTCAGTGCTAAAGAATCAGCCCTTTTGGGATGCGTACAGTGTCGGAGCAGGGCCAGGACAACCATCAGGCAAACTACGTGGCAGCCTCTGGGAGGGGGGGGGGTCAGCAAAGAGCAAGCCATTCAACACTAAATCAGGGTGATTTCCCTTTTCTCTCTGGACCTGGGTGAGGTATATTTTCACATTCCGATCCAAGATCAACATCGGAGGTCCCTCCACTTGTGTATGCTAAGAAGTCATGATCTGTTCAAAGACCTTCCCTTTGGTTGGCCATGGCTTTGAGGACCTACTCAATGGTCATGGTTGTAGTGGCAGCTTATCTTTGCAGGGAGGGCACCAAGGTTCCTCTTTATTTGGACAACTGGCTGATTTGGTTGGATTTGGAGGAGAGTGCTAGGTTGACTACTTGCAGAGTTGTCCAAGTGCTGGAAAGTCTTGGTTTGGTGGTGAATTACTGGAAAGCAGTCTGGAGCTGGCCTAGTCTCTGAGGGCCCAGTTCAGCATAATTGTTGACCACAAGGTCTTTTTTTTACTTTTTATTTCTGATGTTTTTAAATATTACATCAAGCAATAATTCCATACTTGAAAGAAATGGGAAGGTGTATATTGTAGCAATATTATTATACAGAGAAATAAACATGAAATAATAAATAGCACCTCACACTATAAGCCCAAAACAGGGAAGGAGGAGGATCAAATAACGAGGCTATGATTATAATAATATCAATGAAGAAATATTTCCTAAAAGGAAAAAAAAAACGACCATGCAACGCAAATAACTACTGTGTCCATGATGAATTGATCTAAGTAGGTTCCACCGTTACTGAGACCGTTCCAGGTGTAGTTCTGCCATCCAAAAACATGCGTAATTGCTTAGGCTCATAGAAGATAAATCGAGTTGAAACTGACTTAATAACACATTTACATGGATATCTTAAAACAAAGGAAAAACCTAATAGGACTACCTCAGGACGCATAGCTAAAAATAATTTCCTTTTTCCCTGAGTTACAAAAGAAACATCAGGGAAAACCCAAACTTTCTGATCTAAAAAAGTTTTATTAGCGTTCCTAAAGAACATTTTTAGGATCCAAGACTTATCCAGCTCCAAAACAAACGTGACCAGAAGAGTAGCTCTCTGTGTTATTTCCTCAGTGGAGGATTCTAATACCTGAGACAGATTCAGGATATCCAGACTATCTCCCTGATCTCCTACCTCATTAGGCATAACATTACTAGAGCTAGAACATTTCTTCATAGGCAAATAATAAACTTTAGAGGTAGGGGGGAGAGCATTCTCTGGAACTCTCAAAACTTCACGCAAATATTTTTTAAAAAGCTCCACTGGGGAGGACACAGAAGAGACAGGAAAATTAACAAAACATAAATTGAACTTCTTGGAAAGGTTCTCCAACTTTTCCAATTTATCATGAATTGCAGTGCTATCCTTTAGAAAGGTAGAGCACTGTACAGAAACAGTAGACATTTGAGAAGACAAAGTTTCTAAAGTTTGTTCAGAGTCCTTATTGATTTGCTCCTGTCGAACCAACCTTGCCTGAAAGTCCTGAGATGTCCGCTCCATTAAATTCATGCGTTTAGCTTTCCAATGAAACAATCGCAGTTCAGATGGAGTCCAAGGTTACTACCGCAGGTTTCACCAGGGTGCTGCAGATGACCAAAATATCAGGTCTCTCCATAGCTCCCAGGACAGTCGAAACTGACTCGTTAGCCATCAGAGAAACCAAAGGTCTTCCACTCACAACCGAAGCAAGCTGGGTACTCTCCCCACTTCCTCCAGCTGTATTCAGCACACCAGTCCTACCAAGACACATCCATCATTGTGAAACTTCATTTGGTTCTTTTTCTGCCCCATAAACCAGTGGGCCAGACCACATACACTTTACTCAAGCTCTGGGCACACTAACGGCACCTCCGCACCCCCCCCCCCCCCCCCGTAAGTCACTTCAGTCAGAGACTTTGCTTCCTCCTCAAATGAGGTGAGAAGCGTCAAATTACCCCTATGCCCTAAAATTACCAGTTTGTCCCCAACAGTGCTTCCAACCTGGCTATCCCCAGCACTGTCGGGCATGGGCTGAGTGCCCAGATAATCAGAGAGTTGTCATCACCATCGAAGACTGCCTAAACCGTGTCAGTCAAATGGTTCCTCAGGAACCTGCAGTCCAGCCTAGTTGCTTCCCCTTAATGGAGGTTCACCATAGATAGCAGATATATGAAGTGTGCAACATTGTCCTGCTCGTCTCTAGAGAACTTCCAGTAGGAACTGTGCTTCAAACTGATCAGAGGGGTAGAAGTGCTCTCATGTTCCTTTCTTCTAAGAAAGAAAGTACTCTTTGCATCTTTCTGGGTAAACTTAGCTTTGCGTGCAAAGGCAGGTGATGCAGCCATACGACTGCTACCCCCCAAAAAAGGGAAAATCAAAATAATAACAGCACCTTAAATAGCAACGCTACTGTTGGGAACTCTCCTCTATCTTGGCTACAACATATAGCCCAGCAGAGCCATAGACTATGGCTTGCAGGTCTTAGCCAGTTCTAGCTTACACACACTTGAGTTGTGCTTTAATTCATAAGACTACTCTGCATCACAGTGCGCCACTGATGGACAGTGGCATCCCTCCATGATGGTCGTCCAATCCAAGATCACCAACGCTCGCAGGAGAGGAAACCAAACACAACACAAAATGAGGTGTAACAAGCAGCTAGTGTATCAAAAGAGCTTTATTCTGGAAGTCTATTGTCTATAGTCTATTGTCCACCCCCCCCCCCCCACTCAATGTTGCACCGCTTTGACCCGGAGAAAGGCGGGATATAAATACAGTTAAATAAATAAAATAAAGAACCCCAATGCGTTTTTTGGTTCTTGCCGTCCTCAGGAGGTAAAAGCCTCAAAAGAGTAAAGCAAAACAGTAATATACATTAAAATATACAATAAATAATAAATAACAGAACATATTAAAAATAAGAACAACAATCCATTAGATATATATAATCTGTCATGGGTAAGCGTATCAGAAACATATCTATCATAAAATCAAATGAAAAAAGTGAAAGCAGCATCAGGGACTATTGTGATTATCCATACAAATGTCTGGGTGAGGAGGAAATATAGACGTGGCAATAGAAGTTATACAAAATTATTTAAAATGTGCCACCAACAGGCTTACACAACAGTAAAGCATATAAGAACATAAGATACACCAAAATGGGTCAGACCAAGGTCTATCAAGCCCATTACCTTGTTTCCAACAGTGGCCAATCCAGGTCACAAGTACTTAGCAGTTTCCCCAAAAGATACACAGGTTCCACAATGTTTGTATTGGGGCAAGCAGTGGATTTCCAGGGTCCCCTTTAATAATGGTTTATGGACCTTTCCTCCAAGAACTTGTCCAAACCTTTTTTAAACCCAGCTACACTAACAGCTTTTACTACATCTTCCGGTAACAGATTCCAGAGTTTGATTATGTGTTGAGTGAAAAAAATATTTTCCTTATTAATCTTAAACGGGGTACACCGTAGCTTTATTGCATGTTCCCTAATCTTTTTGATGGTGTAAACAATCTATCTATGTTTCCTCTATCATATCTTCCCTCAGCTGTCTCTTTTCCTTGTTGAAGAGCCCTAACCTTTTAAGCCTCTCCTCATAGGGGTATCCTTCCATCCCCTTTACCATTTTGGTGGCTTTTCTCTGTACCTTTTCTAATTCTGCTATATCCTTTTTAAGATATGGCGACCAGAATTGCACACAGTATTCAAGGTGCAGTCGCACCATGGAATGATATAGAGGCATTATAATATCCTTTTTCCTTATCGTCCCTCCAGTCCAGTCCCGAACCTCTGTGGTTTTTCTCCTCCAGCAGCTTCGAGACTGAGAAATGTCACCCTTTTGATGACACCGATATAAAGGCACAGGAACCGCCTCCTCACTCCAGTTATCTCAGTCTCCAAGCAGCTGGAGGGTTGGTGAGCCCAGAGGATAGGGGCTCACTTGAGGAACAATTAAGAAGAGTTATAGTAGTTAAATTTGGAAAAGTTACTTTACTGAGTGTTTAGAAGATTTGGAAAGAGCAGCGGTGTTTAGACCTTTTAAGAAAGGGTTGTGCTGAAGTGCTTCCTCCCCCCTTCCCTTCCCCCTTCCTTACCCGCTCTCTTTTAATTTAATTTAATTTTAGTCAGAGCGGGGAAGCAGGCTTCTAAGAGGCAAGGCTCCGGCTCCCGAACCCACGTTTGTGGGTGAGGAGCCGGCAGCGTAGGCACAGCAGCGCTTGCAGAAGGTTTCTGCCTGTTCGCGCTAAGGAGCCGACGACAGGGTTCCCAGCGGATCGCTGCAGCTACTCTTCCGGTTTCGGTCTCTCCTCCGACGCTGAAGCCGCAATGTCGTCTGAGCGCAGGGAGAAAAGGACAAAGGCATAAGAAGACATCCCGGAAGGTAAGGGGGTCCAGAATCAAGCGGAACAGTGGGGAGTTAGCGGTGGGAATCACGTGTGTAGAGCGGAGCAGGCCGGGCCACGTGCCAGCTGCGCAGGAAACTCCGTTGGTTCCTGTGTGTCTTCAGGGGCTCCTAATACTGTGTGGGAGCTTCGTTTTGGAATTTCTACCACATAAGGTGGGCTTGGAGTAACTTAGTGAAGACTCCACAGTACTTTAAAAAAAAAAAAAAAAAAAGTTTTCCCTCGACAGAGACAAAGCAGATTCAGTCAGGAGCTGCTATTGGTGGCAGGTACTCAACATAGGTTGGGAGCCTGAGGGGCCAGTCAAGATAACCGCTCGGACAGGATGCCTTCAAGGCCACAGTGTTTAGTCTGTGGTACTAGAAGGGGAGCGGTGACAGAGACAGGGGTGTGTAGAGGCTGCATCCAGGAAGCAGCCTCTATGGAGCAAGCCCTAGAAGTTGGAATAGAGGGTCACAAAGGGGCACCTTTGGTCCTGCCGGAGCCGGTGTCTCCCGCTTTGCCACCTCTGGAGCCGGTGGCGGGGCCTTCTTTCACTCCAGATCTTCCCCCCTCTCAGGCGCCTTTGCAGGGGGGGGGGGGTTTGGCAGCAATCTTTTCTCCGGATTTCGTGGCTCTGATCCAGCAAGTTTTTGGAGGCGCTCAGAGAGGGTTAGCAGCCAGTTCTACAGAAGGGGAGCTGGGGGAGAAGAGGCCGGGGACCCCTCTGAGCTTGGGGGCTACAGGGATCCCTGCAAAGAAGCCCAGGAGCGAAAAGGACCAGCCGGAGCAGTTAGTGGCCTCGGACGGTCTCCACTCCGAGAGTGCAGATCAGGACTTGGAGTTGGACGACTAGTTGGAAGAAGGAGAACTCACAGAACAGGAGGACCAAGCGAGGGTGGTCCGCGTGTTCAGGAGAGACGAGTTACCGGCGCTCATATCAGAGATGCTTAAGGCAATTAATATGCCGTCAGTGGGACCGGCTGAGAATTCTACATTGGAGGACCCGTTGTTGCAGGCCTTTAGGAAGACTCAGAGAGCTTTTCCAGTACACAGATTGGTTAGAGAAATGATTCAAGGAGAATGGGACATGCCCGAGGCAGTTCTTAAAGGGTCCAGAGTTATGGCCCGTCTGTACCCACTAGTGGAACAGGATCGAGAATTGTTTAAGTCTCCCAAGGTGGATGCAGCCGTCTCAGCGGTTACCAAGAAGACTACCATTCCGGTAGAAGGTAGCGCCGCACTCAAGGATGCCCAGGACAGAAAGCTGGAAACCTTGTTGAAACAGGTTTTTGACGTAAATGCGCTGTCCATCGAAGCATCTATTTGTGGAGCTTGGGTAGCGAGAGCCTGTCTTCGCTGGTCTCAGTGGATTCAGGGAGAACAGATGGGGGAGACGACCAGAGAAGCAGCCAGAATAGAGTCAGGGGCATCTTATCTGGCCGATATTCATTATGACCTTATTCGAGGTTTATCGAAGAGTATGGCATCGGTAATAGCGGCAAGATAATATCTTTGGCTGCACAATTGGGCTGCAGATGGATCCTCCAAGGCAAGGCTAGGCAAGCTTCCTTTCAGGGGAAAGCTACTTTTTGGTGAAGATTTAGATATTCTCCAGGAACAAGCAGGAAGTCAGTCCACACATACGAGTGGGAGCTGACGTATGGGTGACGTCAGCGCCGACGGAGCCCTCATGCGGAGCAATTCCCCAGCTTTCAAAGAAAGCCTTTGGGATTGCATCGCACATGTGTGGTCCCCTTCCTGCCCAAGGGTGCCATCTTGCTCAGTCTCCCTTTTTCTGTGGAGCCCAACGGACGTTGTCCCTAATTCCTCGCAGAAAAAGTGCGTCAAAACTTAGAATAATTTTTTTCTCTTCAACCGGTTCAACGCCAGTTACCCTTCCCGCCTGCGGCTCAGTACACCGGTATCGAGTCCAGTCAATTTTTTGCATTTTTGTCCTTAGAGACTAGCGTTCCCCCTCTTTTTTTATTTTCACTGGCAGCCCGGTTCTTCGACCTTGCAGGGGCCCTTTTTCCCCCGATGGCTGCCAGCGGGTTTAAAGTGTGATCGGTGTAAAAAGTTAATGTCCCTCACCGACACACATGACTGCTGTCTCCGATGCCTCGGGCCTGACCATGACCCAAAGGTCTGTAGCCCGTGTGGGAAGATGTCCTCTAAGGAACTCAGAAGTAGGCAGCAGCAGCGTGAAAGGATTTTCTCAGAGTCTGCATCCCCCCGGATCAGGACCTCCATCAGAAGCCTCGACATCTCGGGAGCTGTCGGAACCCGAGCACTGTCGGGGGGTCTTCTGAACGGGGGTCTCCCTCCCGGGAACACCGGAGGAAGAAGAAGCCCGTGAGGGTGGTGTTGTTGGATGCCTCCGATTGCCCTGGGCCCTTGAAGACCAGGTCGCGGAGTCCTGACCACCGCCTCGGGTCCTCGGAGTCAGAGCGGCCTGCGAAGATACCTCACACGGATCCGGAGATGCCGAGGCGAGTAAGTGCTGTTGTCCTCGTGGATTCCCCTCTGGGGGAGCCGGAGCTGGAGGCTGCGGAGTCTTCTGAGCTCAGTCTCAGAATTACGGCCCTGGAGCGCAGCATGTCTGCCTTCATGGAGCAGCAGCGGGTGCTGATAGCCGGTCTCACCAGTCCATCCACCCCGACCACCAGGACCTCGACATCCAAGTCGACCCCGGAGGCCGAGCCGATCCTCGAGACTCTTCGGACTCGAGTCTATCCTCGGCCAAGGTCTCCCTCGACCTCCCACTCGGGACAGAGGTCGTCGATGCCGGTGCTCTCGGGGTTGGGGCGGTCGGGGCCGAAGCCCTCGTGGCCGGAGCCCCTCGATTCCTCCTCGGAGGGATCGGCATGGAAAACGGAAGATGAGGAGTCCCCGGACACCCATCATACCTGGTATGTCCCATCGGACTCACCGGGTTCGGAGCCTCGGAGAAGGTCCCCTCCGGAGGATACCCGGTTCTCGGACTTCGTCAGGGATATGGCCAAGGCTTTGGCATTCCTGGCGGATACCGAGGAAGAGCTCGAGGCCCTCCAGTATGACTTGTGGGAAGCCCTTACTGTGCCTGTTCCTCCGATGCTGGAATGGCTGATGCTCCGCATGTGGGAGTCACCGGCCTCGATGCCGGTTCTCAGCAAGCGGGTCGATTCCATCTATCGAGTCCGCAAGAGCCCTGGGTTCCAAAAGTCACAGCTGCCACACAACTCCATAGTTGTGGAACCGGCTGTGCATAGGCTCAAGAGCCAAAAAACACACTCCTTGGTGCCTCTCGGCCGGGAGGCCCGGAACCTGGACGCCCTTGGCAGAAAATGCTTCCAGGGCTCGATGCTGTCATGCCGTGTCCAAACCTACCAGCTGTACATGGGCATGTACTTGAGGGACCTGGCAAAGGAGATTGCCGGGTTCTCAGCTGGCCTCTCCGAGACACCCTTGCAGCGCTTCAATGCTTTGTCCACCGGGATTCGGGAGTGCTTGAAGTTCATATCTCGAGCGGCCTATGATGGCTTCAAGGCTTCGGCCCGAGTAGCCACGGCCGGCATCGGTGCATGCCACCAGGCCTGGCTAATGTCATCGGATCTGGAGCCATCAGTTCAGGACAAGTTGGTCGATGTCCCTTGCCGAGGTGACATCCTCTTTGGCAAACCCATGACTGAGAAGGCTGCTGAGCTCGAGTCCAAGTACTTGACCCGGACAAGACTCTCAAAGAAGAAGGGCTCGGGTAAAAAGCCCTTTTTCCGAGGAAGGGTACTGCTTACCGCAACTACCCCACTTACCAGGCCACCCCAGCTCCCCAACAGGGGCAGCAGGCCAAGGGACAGGGGCATGGCCCGTGTAAGCAGAAGACCCCCAAGCCCCAGGCCCTGGCTCCTACCCAGCCGGGAGGGGGTTTTTGACTCCCAGTACATAGTCTCTCTTTCACCAGTGGTAAGGCCATGCACAGGAAGCAGGCTAACCCCGTATGCTCACAGGTGGCCAGCCATCACCTTGGATATCTGGGTCCTGCAAATAGTCCAAAGGAGCTATTTGCTTCACTTCAGCCAGATAACACCCTCCTTCTTCCCAGGAGAGCCTCTCAGACCCCCCTCTTCACAGGGACCTCCTCTTGCAGGAGTTGGCAGGTCTTCTAGAGGATCAGGCGGTGGAACCGGTGCCCCACCACCTGCAGGGCAAGGGCTTCTACTCCAGGTATTTTCTCATACCAAAGAGAACAGGAGGCCTACGGCCCATGCTCGACCTAAGAAACTTAAACTAGTTCCTGGTGAGGGAAAAGTTCAAGATGCTTTCCCTTGGAATGTTGCTGCCTTACTTCCACCAGGGAGATTGGCTATGCTCCTTAGACCTGAAGGATGCCTATACACACATCCTCATACATCCAGACCACAGACAATATCTGAGATTTGTAGTGGGAGGAAAACATTTCCAATACAGAGTTCTACCCTTTGGCCTAGCCTCTGCTCCCAGAGTGTTTACAAAATGCCTGGCTGTAGTGGCGGCCTTCCTCAGAAGTCAAGGAATTTTTGTCTTCCCTTACCTGGATGACTGGCTCATCAGGGGCCAGTCGCCTCAGGAGACCCAACAGGCCACTTCTCGCACTATCAACCTGTTGCAACCTCTAGGCTTTGTCATAAACCACGCAAAGTCTACTTTGCTCCCCACTCAAAACTTAGAGTTCATAGGAGCAAGACTGGACACTCTTCAGGCGAAGGCTTACCTGCCGAAGGACAGGGCGCAGAGGCTGCTAGCACTGACACAACAGTTCAGGCACAGGTCTCAGGTCTCAGCGAGACACTTCTTACGCCTCCTGGGCCACATGGCCTCCATGGTGCATGTGACCCCAAATGCCCGTCTCCACATGAGAACAGCTCAGTGGTGCCTCAGGGATCAGTGGACACAAGCCACCGGCAGCCTCAGAGACAGGATAACAGTATCCAGGCGACTGGTGAAGTCATTGCAGTGGTGGAGTCAGCCACCCAATCTGCTCGAAGGAGTGTCTTTTCAGATTCCCTCGCACACAAGAGTGCTAACGACAGATGCCTCCTTGCTGGGCTGGGCAGCCCATTGCCAAGGATCATGCACTCAGGAGTCTGCACACCAAATCAACCTCTTATAGCTGCGGGCGATTCGCCTAGCCCTTCAAGCCTTTTGTCATGTCCTCTCACATCAGTCTGTATTGATACAGACGGACAACCAGGTAGCAATGTTCTACGTGAACAAGCAGGGAGGTACAGGGTCTCGTATCAGGAGACACTGGACCTCTGCTCCTTTGCCATCAGGCAGGGTATGTCTCTCAAAGCAGTGTACCTGCCTAGTCAGGAGAACTGCCTAGCAGACAAACTAAGCAGGATTCTCCAACCTCAAGAATGGCAACTGGATCCGGTGGTGGCCAAGCGTTTTTTCCACTGCTGGGGACATCCTCCATAGATCTATTTGCCAGTCCGCAAAATCACCAGCTGCCCAGATTTTGCTCCAGACAGCCACATCCCCTGAGGGTGGCTGCAGATGCTTTCCTGATCTCCTGGTCAGGGGGCCTCATGTATGCGTTTCCTCACACGCATCTGGTGGCCCGGACTCTGTTCAGAATCCTTCAGGACAAAGGCTTCTGTCATTCTGGTAGCCCCCGGATGGCCAAGACAGCCTTGGTTTCCGCTTCTTCTCCAGCTGGCAATGGAAACCCCACTTCCACTGGGGATGCAGCCCGACCTCCTTTCACAGGAGCAGGGCTCTCTCTTGCACCCCAACCTCAGGGCCCTCAACCTAATGGCATGGCTGCTGAAAGGGTAGTGCTGGCACCTCTCATACCTCGGAATGTGGAAGAAGTGTTACTGGCCTCCAGGAGGCAGTCCACTAGGAAATCCTATGCTTTCAAGTAGCGTAGATTTGAGGTGTGGTGTAACCAGCACAATGAAAACCCTTTCTCTTGCCTTGTACCAGTGGTGCTGCAGTACCTGCTTCACCTCTCAGAATTAGGTCTCAAGTCTAACTCTGTCAGGATCCACCTGAGTGCTTTGTCAGCAAACCACTCGCCAGTGGAGGGGCAACCTCTTTCGGCTCACCCCCTGGTGTCCAGATTCCTCAGAGGTCTGCTTCTGCTGAAACCCCCAGTTCGTCCTCCAGCAACTGAGTGGGATTTGAATGTGATCTTGCAGCAGCTTACTCGCCCACCGTTTGAGTCGATGTCCTCTTGCCATCTGCGCTTCCTCTCCTGGAAGGTGCTCTTCCTGGTGGCACTCACATCAGCCAGATGTGTGAGTGAGCTGCAAGCTCTTGTAACTGATAAACCATACACAAGGTTTTATAGGAATAGGGTGGTCCTCTGCACTTACCCGAAGTTTCTTCCAAAGGTGGTCTCTTCTTTCCACCTCAACCAGGAGGTGATTCTTCCGACCTTCTTTCCCAGGCCGCATTCCAGCCGGGCAGAGGCAGTCCTGCATACCCTGGATTGTAAGAGGGTGTTGTCCTTCTACCTGGAGCGTACGAAGGGACATCGAAGGGCTACTCAGCTCTTCATCTTGTATGACCCCCAGTAACCTGGGGTTACCTGTTTCCAAGTGTACGCAGTCCACCTGGGTGGCAGACTGCATTGCCTGGGCGTACAGGGAGGCCGACCTCCCATTGCAGGGTCGAGTCACGGCCCACTGTGTCAGGGCTAAGGCCGCATCAGTGGCTCACCTCCGCTCTGTTCCGTTGGCAGACATCTGCCGGGCCACAACTTGGTCTTCAAGCCAGACTTTTGCAGCCCATTACTGCCTGGATAGGGAGTCCCGACGGGACAGTGCTTTCGGCCAGGCGGTTCTCCGTAACATATTTGAGGTTTAGGCAACTCCAACCCTCTGACCCTTTGGTGTCAGTCTACCGGGGGGTGTTGCTTTCTCGCTTGAATTCCTATTGCAGCTGCTGCGGCTCTTCTAGAGGGAGCCATTTTTCAGCTATGGGTTCTCGGTAGCCTATAGCTAGGGAGTCCCATATGTGAGGACTGACTTACTGCTTGTTTCTGGAAAAAGCGTAGTTACTCACCTGTAACAGGCGTTCTCCAGGGACAGCAGGAATCAGTCCTCATGACCCTCCCTCCTCCCCTGGCGTTGAAGTCCTATTATTGGTTTTTATTCATTTTGCTGTCTTTTTAGCTATGTCATTTGACTGAGCAAGATGGCACCCTTGGGCGGGAAGGGGACCGCGCATGCGCGATGCAATCCCAAAGGCTTTCTTTGAAAGCTGGGGAATTGCTCTGCACGAGGGCTCCGTCAGCGCTGATGTCACCCATATGTGAGGAGTGATTCCTGCTGTCCCTGGAGAACACCTGTTACAGGTGAGTAACTATGCTAACTGGTGAAGGATTTAGGAGAGTGCAAGGGCGGAAGGCTGCCGGAGGACAAACAAATCCAAAACAAAATATCCCACAATCAGTGACCAAAATTAATCAATAAACATGAAGAAGTCATGGAGGACAAAGAAAAGCAGGGACGGTCGGCTCCGACAACCAAGGGTCAACAGAGGGAGTTTCGTTGCTTTCATTCCCCGAGGTTCTGTCAAGTTCAAAGAGGGCGTTTCCCCTATAGGAATCGGGGGTTTTGAGGCTTTCGAGGGGCAGGCAGAGGATTTGCTGCCGCCTCTTCCTCGAGTCTTAGAAAGTCACAAGGAAGCCAGGGGGACCCAGGTGGGACAGGAACCTGTAAGAGGTCGCCTACGAGAGTTTTATCCTGCCTGGGTACAAATCACGTCAGATCAGTGGGTGCTGGAAGTCATCCGAGAAGGTTATGCTTTGGCGTTTCAACGTCCGGTGACCGATTCTTACGTGCAGTCTCCGTGCAATGTGCTCTCAAAGTACCAAGCAGTGCGTGAGACCTTAGAGAGGCTGCTGTCCCTCAAAGCAGTGGTACCGGTACCCCCAGACCAATGCAGCTGCGGTCGGTACTCCATATACTTTGTAGTGCCAAAGAAGGAAGGGACCTATCGGCCAATTTTGGATCTCAAGAGAGTAAATCGCTGTCTCAGAGTATCGCATGTTCGTATGGATCTTAAGGTCAGTCATCGTGGCAGTAAGGAAAGGAGAGTTTCTTACGTCCTTGGATTTGTCGGAAGCTTACCTGCATATTCCAATTCATCTGGAACATCAGAAGTTTCTAAGATTTGCGGTTCCCATGGGACATTTTCAATTCTGGGCGTTACCGTTTGGGCTATCTACGACTCCACGAACCTTCACCAAGGTGATGGTGGTAGTAGCGGCATCGTTGCGAAAGGACAGAGTGTTGGTGCACCCCTATGGACGATTGGTTGATCCGTGTGAAGTCCAGAGCCGAGAGCGAGTCGGCTACAGCCAAGGTGGTAGCATTCTTACAGAGTCTCGGATGGGTAGTCAATATGTTGAAAAGCAGGTTGAAGCCATTGCAGAACCTGGAATACCTGGGTGCTCGCTTCAGTGCAAGCGTTGGAAGGGTGTTTCTGCCACAGCAACGGGCACAAGGACTGAGAAAGCTAATCTGCAGGTTTCTGGACAAAAGAAATCCCACAGCCTGGCATTATCTTCAGTTGCTCAGTACCATGGCGGCAACACTCAAGTTGGTTCCATGGGCAAGAGCCCACATGAGGCCATTGCAGAGAGCATTGCTCAGACGGTGGTCACACCAGGAGGACCTTCTCGGATACTACCCTGTCCGCCAGAGACGCGTCAGGCTCTTCAATGGTGGTTACGTCCAGAGAATCTGAAAAAGGGAATGTCCTTGGAGGCACCGTGTTGGATACCCCTAACAACGGACGCGGGGAGCTCACTTCCAAGGACAGTTCGCCCAAGGACAGTGGACCAATCTGGAAAAGGTCTGATCGATCAACAGGTTGGAATTGCGGGCGGTAACATTGGCACTTCAAGTTTTTCAGCCTCGTCTCTAACGCGACCGCAGTAGCCTACATCAACCGTCAAGGGGGCACCAGCAGTGTGGCGCTGGAAGCCGAGGCCGAGCAGTTGTTCGAGTGGGCCGAGATACATCTGGTGGCTTTATCGGCAACACATCTGGTGTCTTTATCGGCAGCACATCTGGTGGCTTTATCGGCAGCACATGTGGTAAATAACATGAGGAGGTATCTAGCTAAGCTTGAAGAATGGTCTAGAATTTGGCAGCTGGGATTTAATGTTAAAAAATGTAAGGTCATGCATTTGGGCTGCAGCAATCCAAGGGAGCAATATAGTATAGGGGGTTAAGTACTTTTGTCCACTAAAGAAGAGTGGGACCTAGGCGTGGTTGTGTCTGATGATCTTAAAGTAGCTAAACAGGTAGAAAAGGCGACAGCAAATGCTAGAAGGATGCTTGGGTGCATACGGAGAGGAATGGCTAGCAGAAAAAAGGAGGTGATAGTACCTCTGTAAAAGTCTTTGGTGCGACCTCATTTGGAGTATAGTGTGCAATTCTGGAGACCGCACCTTCAAAAGAATGTGAACAGGATGGAGTCGGTGCGGAGGGTGGCTACTAAAATGGTTAGTGGTCTTCATTATAAAGCATATGAGGACAGACTTAGGGATCTTAATATGTACACCTTAGAGGAAAGGCGGGATAGAGATGATATGATTGAGATGTTTAAATACCTCCGTGGCATAAATGTTCAGGGGGAGAGCCTCTTTCAATTGAAAGCAAGTTCTGCTATGAGGGGACATGGGATAAGGGTGAAGGGGGATAGATTCAGGAGTAATTTGTGGAAATATTTCTTTACGGAAAGAGCGGTGGATCCATGGAATAGTCTCCCAGTGGAGGTGGTAGAGATGAGGACAGTAACTGAATTCAAAAAAGCATGGGACAAACACAGAGGATCTCTAAAGGAAAAAAGGGGACTGTTGTAGTTGTTGATATGGAAGGACAGACTAGATAGGCCATGTGGTCTTTTTCTGTCATCATGTTTCTATGTTTCTAGGAGTGGACAACGTGGTGGCCGATTTTCTGAGTCGAATAAAGGGGGACCCAGGGGAGTGGGTTCTCCATCCACAAGTGTTCGAAATGGTGGTTCGCCGCTGGGGGACGCCAGTGATGGATCTTATGGCGACTTTCCAGTCAGCTAAGGCCAATCGCTTCTTCAGCAGAAGGCGGGAGAGGATGTCGGAGGGCCTAGATGCTCTCATAGAGCCCTGGCCAGAAGAGCAACTTCTGTACATGTTTCCACCTTGGGTGTTAATAGGTTGGGTGTTGCAGCGCATAGAAGTTCACAGAGGACAGGTAATATTAATCGTGCCAGATTGGCCAAGATGACCTTGGTATGCAGATCTGATGAGGCTCTTGGTAGGGAAGCCATGGCATCTTCTGTTTCAGAGGGACCTGTTACCTCAGGGTCTGCTGCTGATGCCTCAGGTAGATTGGTTCTCGCTTACGGCTTGGCTCTTGAAAGGGCGAGGTTGACAGCGAGGGGCTACTCCACAGCGGTGATTTCCACCTTGTTGAAGGCTCGGCGGAGATCAACTTCATTGGTGTATGTTCGTATCTGGTGTGTATTTGAAGCATGGTGTGTAGACAGGAAGGTGGAAGCGTTAAGAGCTTCGGTACCACAGGTCCTTGCTTTCTTGCAAGATGGATTTGAGAAAGGTTTAGCGACTGCATCCTTAAGGGTGCAGATGGCGGCGCTTTCCTGTTATAGAGGTAAAATAAAAGGAGAGGCGATGGGAGGACATCCAGATATCAAACGTTTTTGAGGGCGATATCGCTTTTGCGACCGCCATGTAGGCAGGTAGTTCCAACGTGGGATCTCCATTTACTACTGGAGGCATTGGTGTGCGAGCCCTTTGAACCTTTGTCTAGAGCAGCGATGGCGAACCTATGGCACGCGTGCCAGCTGTGGCACGCGAAGGCCTTGCAGCTGGCACGTGGGAAGGTCCGCAATCGAAAAAAAAAAAAAACCCTGTCTGCTGCCGCTGTCGGGGCCGCCGCGGCAGAATCGAGCGTGCCGCGGGGCCCCCCTGTACCCGGCAGATCCTGCCCTCCCCGTAGCAGCTCTCTCTTAGGAGCTACAGTCAGACGCGCCGGCTTGCAGAGCGCGAAGGGAAGAGTTTCCCTTTCGCGACTCCGTTAAGCCCGCGGGGGCTGATGGGAACTTCCCATCAGCCCCCGCGGGCTTAACAGAGCAGCGAGGGAACTCTTCCCTCGCGCTCTGCAAGCCGGCGCGTCTGACTGCAGCTCCAAAGAGAGAGCTGCTACGGGGAGGGCAGGCTCTGCCGGGTGGGTACAGGGGGGCCCCGCGGCACGCTCGATTCTGCCGCGGCGGCCCCGACAGCGGCAGCAGACAGGTTTTTTTTTTTTTTTAAATTTCCCCGGGGGGGGGGGGGGGGGGGGGGGGGGGGGTTAGGAGTGGTGATGGGCTGGGCTGGGCTGGGGGGGGTTAGGAGTGGTGATGGGGGGGGGGTTAGGAGTGGTGATGGGCTGGAGGGGGGGTTAGGAGTGGTGATGGGCTGGGCTGGGCTGGGGGGGTTAGGAGTGGTGATGGGCTGGGCTGGGCTGGGGGGGTTAGGAGTGGTGATGGGCTCGGCTGGGCTGGGGGGGTTAGGAGTGGTGATGGGCTGGGCTGGGCTGGGGTGGTTAGGAGTAGTGATGGGCTGGGCTGGGCTGGGGTTGTTAGGAGTGGTGATGGGCAGTGGAGGGGTGGGGTTAGGAGTGGTGATGGGCACTGGGCTGGGGGGTTAGGAGTGGTGATGGACACTGGGCTGGCTGGGGGGGGTTAGGAGTGGTGATGGGCACTGGGCTGGCTGGGGGGGTTAGGAGTGGTGATGGGCGCTGGGCTGGGGGGGTTAGGAGTGGTGATGGGCGCTGGGGGGGTTAGGAGTGGTGATAGGCGCTGGGGGGGCTTAAACTAAAAATTGAGTGATGGGGGATTAGGACTGGGAGTGGGCTGATGGGGAGGTTAGGACTGGAAATGGGCTGGTGGGATTAGGACTGGGAGTGGGCTATGGGGGGCTAGGACTGGTAATGGGTTGGGGGGTTGCTAGGACTGGAAATGGGCTGAGTGGAAGGGGGCTTGAACTGCAAATAGCTGTTGGGGATGGGGCTTGGAATGGAAATGGGCTGAGGGGAAGTGGGGGGCTTGAACTGCAAATAGCTGATGGGGACGGGGCTTGGAATGGAAATGGGCTGAGGGGAAGTGGGGGGCTTGAAGAAGGGAATGGATGCTGGGTGAGACTGGAACTAGAAGGGAGCTGATGTTGGGGGAGGATTAGAATGGGATGGGGCTGGGAGAGTAAAATGGAGAGGGGAAAAATATTTTGTGTAGGAGGGATGAAAAATCTACAATTGGCCAGGTATTGGGAGAGTAATTGGGGATTGAGGATGGAGGGGTAAAATTTGTGTGGATGAAATAGGAATGAGGAAAGAGCAAAAGGAGAAAGATTAGTATGTTAAAGCAGATGTAGAGAGAGAGAGAATGGAAAAAAAACTAGAAGAGAGAAGAAAGGACAAATGGACAGCAGACGATGGAGAGTTAGCAGAAAACATGAAGAAACCAGAAGAAAATGGCTGGACCAATTGCAACTGAAAAAAAAATGCACAAAAGGTAGAAAGATATCTCTTTATTTTGAATTTATTAACTGGAATATGTCAGCTCTGGGAAATGTGCATCATTAACATCTGCGCTTTGTTTGGTACAAGAGGAAATTCCTATTTGACGTTGCCACTTGTTCTCTTTCCCCAGTATTCACTGAAATGTATTGGTTTAATATTTGCAGTGTTGCCTTTTGATAGGTAGGGTATGGTGCTTTGTGAGTCCTGGTAATGCTGTCAGGATACGGCGGGTTTGCTATGGGTTCTAAATGGGCAGCGTTTGTAGTAGTTCCTAATGTGCCTGGCGGTTGGCACTGGATTATAGTAATGTAGAAATCTTTTAGTCTTTCTTTATCCATACACTCATTAAGAGACATGTTTACTAAAAGTTAGTGTATGGTAACATTATGCAAATATTTATGCAAATAAGACCACTTATGCAAATGACGTGCTGGCACTTTGAGGAAATTCTTTGGTTTTGTGCGACAGTTTGGGCACTCGGGCTCAAAAAGGTTAGCCATCACTGGTCTAGAGCATCAGTAAAGGACCTTACTCTCAAGATTGTGTTTCTAGTGGCTATTTGTTCAGCTCGAAGAATCTCGGAGTTGCAGGCTTTGTCTTGTAGAAAACCTTTTTCTGTTTATTTGTGATACAAAAGTGATCTTGAGGCCAGTGCCGTCCCTTTTTGCCCAAGGTAGTGTCAGCTTTTCATGTGAATCAGGTGGTCTCATTGCCGGTTTTTGGGGAAGGTAGTGATAGTACATCAGCAGGGAAGTTATATCTGTTAGATGTTCGTCGAGCATTAAAGAAGTATTTGAGAATTACAGCAAGTTTCCGCAGGACGGATAGATTGTTCTGTTTGGAGGATCAAGAAAAGGGGAAGCAGCGTCTAAAGCTTCCATTGCCAGATGGCTTAAAGAGGCGATAGCGTCAGCGTATGTTTTGAAGGGCAAATCAGCGCCAGAGGGACTTAGAGCTCATTCGACTAGAGCGCAAGCGGCGCCGTGGGCGGAGTACAGTTTGGTACCAGCTGTTGAAAATTGTAAGGCGGCTACCTGGTCATCTTTAAATTCTTTTGTCAAACATTACCGTCTAGATGTTCAGGCAGAAAGGGATACCTGTTTTGGGTCAGCAGTGCTTCAGGCTGGTCTAGCAGGTCCCTCCCGTTGACTTTTTTCACTGCTCTGTTACATCCACAGAGGTTCAGGACTGGACTGGAGGGACAATAAGGAAGGTGAAATTAGACTTACCTGCTAATTGTTGTTCCTTGAAGAACTCCAGTCCAGTCCCGTATCCCACCCTGATAATTTCCTTTGGACTATAGCCTGAAGCAAGAGATATTTCACAGGTAAGCTGGATGAGTAGCTGTGACGGTTATGGTCCATAAGGGGGGATTGTATAGATGAGGATTCTGATGCGGTCAGTATCCTCCGTAATGGGGAAGGGCGGACCTAAGCAATTCAAAGAAAGTTAGTATGGTAGGGGGGAAAACAAAAGAGAAAGGATAGTTTTCTCCTTTAAAAGGTACTAGTTAAGTTATGTTAAGTTTGTTTGTAGTGTTTACTACTTAATTGTTGCTCCGGTGAGTCTGCTTTGTCAATAGGTTACTGGAGTGAGGCGGCGGTTCCTGTGCCATTATACCGGTGTCATCAAAAGGATGACTTTTCTCAGTTTCCAAGCTGCTGGAGGAGGAGCAAAACCCCAGAGGTTCGGGACTGGACTGGAGTTCAAGGAACAACAATTAGCAGGTAAATCTAATTTCACCTTTTTATTCTCCGTTCCTTTCCTTATAATTCCTAGCATTTTATTGGCCTTCTTGGCCGCCGCTGCACGCTGGGCGGAGTGTTTCAACATGTTACCACGACGCCTAAATTTTTTTTTTTCTGGGAGGTGGTTTCTAATGTGGAACCTTGCATCGTATAACCATAGTTTGGATTGTTCTTTCTTAGATGCGTAACTTTGCACTTGTCCACATTAAATTTAATCTGCCATTTGAACGTCCAGTCTTCCAATTTATCAAGGTCCTCTTGCAATTTTTCACAATCTTCTTGGGTTTTAACAACTTTGAATAATTTTGTGTCATCTGCAAATTTGATCACCTCACTTATTAGTCCCATTTCCAGGTTGTTTACGAATATGTTAAAAAGCAGCGGACCCAACACAGATCCCTAGGGTACATGATTTCCGTGATCTGTGCTGGGTCCGTTGCTTCCTTCAAAACATTGTACAATAACCATCTCAATAGGAAGGGCGATTAGTACAGCAAATTGAAGTGCTAATAATACTGGTCAACATTGAAATTGTTACTGACTTTAAAAGGCCCTAATCTGTAGTATCTTGGTGAGCTGAACACGAATATAACATTAAAAATTTTTTATTGGCTCTTGTTTTGAAGATATTGCATGTAGTTCATTTTTGACGTTTCACCGTGTACATTTATCCAGTAGAACATCAACATCCCCCCAAATAAGCCTTGAATGATGTAATATTGCATCACATTGCATAATACCAGCATGCACACATCATCATCAACATCCAGAGTTGATTGCATCATTTTCTGATGCAATGAAATACTACTGCCAGATGGCTGCTGAAAAGCCATCTGACGTCAGCAGCAGGTTGAGCATTTAAAATATTTCAGACTGTGTGCGAGACAGTTTAAGCTACTGTTACATGTAACTTTTATTAATCATATAATTTTAGCTATTTAGGTACAATACAGAACAGTAATGCCGCGAAAGTGCGTTAATACCGTTGACAATTTCTGCTACATTTGTGGGGAAGTGACATTTGCCAACCAGAAGAAAAGTATCACTTCTCAACTGAAGAAAGCATATCATCTTTACTTCGGATGCAAGATTGGTGACCAAGACAAACCTTGGGCCCCGCATATATGCTGCGCTACATGTACAACACAGCTTTCACAGTGGTTGAATTGCAAAAGACCATCAATGCCGTTTGCAGTCCCCATGGTGTGGAGAGAGCCAAGCAACCACATAAATGACTGTTACTTCTGCTTGGTTCCTCCTCTTTCCAGCGGAATAATGAAGCAAAAGAAGTCGAGCATAGTCTACCCAAACATTCCGTCTGCATTGAGACCAGTTCCACATGGTGAGGGACTTCCTATTCCAGAACCTCCATCAGAATATTCTCTTGATTCATCTGATGAGGACAAGGGTGAGCCGACCTGTTCTTCTCCTGGTCCGTCACCATGCAGTGACCCAAATTTTCACTGGGATGCATTATCAACCAGTGAATAAGCAAAGGTGTACGACAAGGCTGCATACTTTCCTCCTACCTATTTAATTTATATGCAGAACAAATCATCAGAGAAGCAGGATTGTATGAAGACAACAGAGTTGTGAAGATTGGTGGAAGACTCATCAACAACCTTCGCTATGCTGATGATACTACATTACTGCTGAAAGTAAAGATGATCTGAAACATTTGCTTCTCACGATCAAGGAAAATACTCTTAGAATGGGCCTGCACCTTAATGTAAAGAAGACAAAGATCATGACAACTGGCAAAATCAATAATTTCATCGTTGAAGGAGAAAAATTGAAATCGTGGACAACTTTAACCTTCTTGGATCAACTATCAATAAAGAAGCAACAAGCAATCAAGAAATCTGACGACGCATTGCTCTTGGCAGAATGGCTATGAAAGACCTAGACAAGATTCTCAAGAGCAGAGATGTCTCTCTCCAAACAAAGATTTGACTCGTTCAAGCCATGGTATTTTCAATATCATCATATGGATGCGAAAGCTGGACAGTGAAAAAGATATACAGGAAGAAAATTGATGCCTTTGAATTATGGTGCTGTCGGCGAATACTGCGTATACCATGGACTGCCCGAAGAACAAACCAGTCAGTACTAGAGGAGATCAAACCTAAGCTTTCTTTAGAAGCTCAGATGACAAGACTTTGACTTTCATACTTTGGTGACATCATGCGCAGAGAGAGATTGTTGGAGAAAGACGTCATGCTTGGCTAGATAGAAGGTCAACGCAAAAGAGGAAGGCCAGCAATGAGATGGATTGATACTGTAACAGCAACTATGGGTACTAGTCTGTCAACAATGATCTGCCTGACTGAATACTGAACACAATTTAGGACAACCATCCAGAGGGTCGCCATGAGTCAACACCGACTCGACGGCACTTAACAATAACAATAACAACAACAACAACAAAAAAGCAATTCACACACAGAATTATATTAATAACACAGTTTTCTTAAGGCCTTAAGGGGGAGGGGGCCCACAGTCCTGCAGACCTGAGCAGTTCCTGTAAATCCCCTTTCCCCTGGCTAGTCCAGAGCACCTCCTTTTATTAGAGAAAAAATCGATTACATGGTACAAATTCAGTTCTACGTCAAGCTTTGTTTATCTATGTGTTATAGGTCAGAGCACAGACATTTCTCAACTCCAGAATTCTAAAACAAAATCATTCTGTCTTGTTCTCGCATAAAATGTCATCCCAAAGTACAACCTTGACTTTTATACATCTCTCTCTCCAGGCTGCTAGTACCACACTTCAAGTCCCTCTCAACAATATCATATTGTAATATGTATATGTTCGCTTCACCAGGAACTAGCAGGAAATCAGTCCTCACGTATGGGTGATGTCGGCACTAATGGAGCTCGCATGAAGCATTTCTCCAGCTTTCACAGAAAGCCTTTGTGAATGCCATCTCGCATGCATGGTGCCCTTACTGCCCAAGGGTGCCATCTTGCTCAGTCTCCTTTTTTCCGCAGAGCACAACGGATGCTTGTCCTGTTTCCCTAGAAAAATCCTCTAAAAATTATCCTTAAAAGTTGTTTTTTCCCGGTTTGCATACTGGTTCCTCTTCCCGCCTCGAGCTGGTGCCGTCCCCGGCTCTTCCCTTCTTTTTTGATGAGGCTTGCCTCAACTGGCGTTCGCACCCTTTTCACCAGGGGGTCATCAAGGTGAGGTCAGAGAGGCTGTTGCTGCCAAAAGAGCAACCTTCAGAAAATGGAAAAAAGAGCCAAATGATGAAAACTGGAAACAGCACAAGCACTGGCAAGTTAAATGCAAAGCATTGATAAGGCAGGCAAAGCGGGAATTTGAGAAGAAACTTGCTACGGAAGCAAAAAAAAACGAAATAAAGACTTTTTCAAGTACATTCGTAGCAAAAGGCCTGTGAGAGAGTTCAATTGGGACCATTAGATGATAGAGGGGGTAAAAGGGGGCAGTAAGAGGAGACCAAGGCTATAGCAGAGAGACTGAATGAATTCTTTGCTCGGTCTTTACGAGGAAGATGTAGGATGTTACCCAAGACTGAAGTGGTATTTAAAGGTGATACTGCAGAGGAATTGAGAGAGAAATATCGCTACACCTGGAAGATATATTACAACTATTTGATAACTGAATAGTAGCAAATCACCTGGACCGGATGGTATACATCCCAGAGTGTTGAAAGAACTAAATATGAGATTGCAGACCTGCTATTGGTAATCTGTGAACTTTCATTAAAATCATCTGTAATACCTGAAGATTGGAGGGTCGCCAACGTAACACCAATTTTTAAAAAGGGTTCCAGGGGTGACCCGGGAAATTAACAGACCGGTGAGCCTGACGTCAGTTACCAGGGAAAATGGTTAGAAACCATCATAAAGAACAAAATTACGCAGCATGTAGAAAGTCGTGGCCTTATGGGAGACAGCCAACATGGCTTTAGACAAGGAAGATCTTGTCTTACTAATCTGATATGATTTTTTGAAGGTGTGCATAAACATGTAGACAAAGGTGAGTCGGTTGATATAGTGTATCTGGATTTCAGAAAGCTTTTGACAAGGTCCCCCATCAGAGACTTTGGCAAAGCTAAAAAGTCATGGGATAGGAGGCAGTGTACTATTGTGGATCGGGAACTGGTTAAAAGATAGAAAGCAGAGAGTAGGGCCAAATGGCAATATTCCCAATGGAAAAAGGTGAATAGTGGAGTACCCCAGGGATCTGTACTGGGTCCGCTGCTTTTGACATATTCATAATGACCTGGAAAAAGGGAATAACGAGTGAGGTTATCAAATTTGCAGATGACACAAAACTGTGTAAAGCTGTTAAAACCCAAGAGGAAAGTGGAAAACTGCAGGAGGACCTGGAAAATTGGAAGACTGGGCATCCAAATGGCAAATGAAATTTAATGTGGACAAGTGCAAAGTCATGCACCTAGGAAAGAACAACCCACACTACAGTTACTCGATGCAAGGCTCCACATTAGAAGCCACCACCAGGAAAAAGATTTAGGAGTCATCGTGGATAACATGTTAAAACCCTCCACCCAGTGTGCAGCGGCGGCCAAGAAAGCAAACAGAATGCTAGGTATCATAAGGAAAGGGATGGAGAATAAAACAAAGGATATTATAATGCCTCTGTATCGCTCCATGGTACGACCGCACCTTGAATATTGTGTGCAGTTCTGGTCACCGTATCTTAAAAAAGGACATAGCGTTATTAGAAAAAGTACAGAGAAGAGCCACCAAATTGGTGAAGGGGATGGAAAGGCTACTCCTATGAAGAGAGGCTAAAAAGGTTAGGGCTCTTTAGCCTGGAAAAGAGACGGCTGAGGGGAGATATGATAGAGGTCTATAAAATTAATGAATGGAGTGGAACGGATATAAACGTGGATCAATTGTTTACGCTATCAGAATATAGAAAGACTAGGGGACATGTAATGAAGCTACAGGGTAAACTATTTAAGACAAATAAGAGAAAATATTTTTTCACTCAACGTGTAATCAAACTCTGGAATCTGTTACCGGAGGATGTGGTAAGGGCTGATAGTATAGCTGGGGTTTAAAAAAAGGTTTGGACAAGTTCCTGGAGGAAAGGTCCATAAACCACTATTAAAAAGGGACCCAGGGATATCAATGCTTGACCCAGTACAAGCATTGTGGAACTTGTGTCTTTGGGGAAACTGCTAGGTACGTATGACCTAGATTGGCCACTGTTGGAAACAGGATACTGGGCTTGATGGACCTCGGTCTGACCCAGTATGGCATGTCTTATGTTCTTATGTTCTTAACCCCAGCCGAGTGTCTCCCACCATGTCTCCTGGTGGGTTCAAAAAGTGTGACTGCTGCAGTCAAACCATGTCTGTTACAGATGCCCACAAATGCTGCTTGCGCTGCCTTGGCCCAGACCATGACAGTACCTCCTGTGACCTATGCCAGGCCATGACTCCGAAAACCGACGGGACTCCAAGCAGTGCCCCCTTAAGGTCTCTAAGAAGTGATCCTCAGCCGGCAATGACACAAGGCCATGGTCCTCATCGAGGACGCACTACGAGAGTATCGGCATCTGGCCCGAGGCCCTTGGCACCCATGCCGACAGCTGCAGAGCCTTCTGGCCTTGAAACCAGAATGTCGGCCCTGGAGAAGAATATCTCTGCCATTCTCGCCTTGCAGAAGGCAATGATGTCTGGTTCGTCTGCATCATTTGCCCTGACAACCGGGCCTCCGACTACGAGGTAGTCCCGGGCATCGAGCCAGGCCCTGAGTGTCACCGGCCTCGGATGAGTCCTCTGCACAATCAAGGTCCCAGTCCTGATCCTCAGCTGTCCGGTCCTCCCTGGCCAGTTTCCTGGAGTCTGACCTGAGATCCACCGGGGGATCCTGTTTACTCAGGGCCGGCCTCGAGGCTCGGGAGTCCCAAGCCTCGGAGTCCTCGATGCCCGCCGGCTCTAACTGGGAGACCGACATCGAGGCCTCCTCTGAGACCTCTTGACACAGAGACATCCCTATGGAGCAATCTCCCCCGGACCCCCAGTGCCATTCCCCTCCCAAGGACGTGGCCTTCCATGACTTCATCTGGACATGGCCCGGGCCCCCTCAGTTCCAACCGAATCAGAGGAGGGACCCATGCACCGAAGACTTGGAGATCCTCCAGTATGAGTCCCTCGCCAAGGGAGACTCTTACAGTGCCGGTACAACCCATCCTCGAGCGACTGCCGGTGGTCAGCTGATACCTCGATGCCATCTACTACTTCAAGAAGGACCCAGGTTTCCAAAAGTCTGAACTCCCGCATAACTCCATGGTCGTGGAGTCATCTATGCTAAAGCTTAAAAGCCAGAAGAATTACTTTTCTGTTCCTTCAGGCAGAGAGACCCGAGCCCTCGACGCCCTCGGGTGCAAGTGCTTCCAAAGATCCATGCTGGGCTGTTGGATATAGGCTTATAAGTTGTACATAGGCATGTACCTCAAGGGCCTCATCCAAGAACTGGCAGGCTTCTCTGCATGCCTTGCCGGGGAACCCCTGTAAACGGGGCGCTGGGTGAGAATGTCCACAGTCTTGGCAAAGGCAAATATTAATATGACTTGCAAAGGATTGTGGGAAATGGAGTCCATTCATACCAGACTCAGCCGTTCACAATAAATTAGTTGTGCTTGCTCGAATGTAAAGCAAAGAAGATATTTTATTTATGGGGTTATTTCTCCCAACACAGATATACTTGGTAGCACATAAAAAGGAATACTTGCTTTCAGTATTATACTTAGAAAAACAAATAAGGAAAAAACAACAGCTGAACTTGTTAAGCAATCAAATCAAAGCATAAAGACCTTGATGGGAACAGAAAGGTCTTTTCTGTAAGCTCCTGCTAATTCTCCTTAGCAGTGCTTCAAAGAACAAACAAAACCCACAAAGTAGGAAAAAAACTGTTTTTTTTCAGGGATATCTTCCTGTATCTTCACACACACTCTGAAGTGTCCCTCCAGAGCTCACAGGCAATTAGGCAAGGCTCAATTGCTAACCATTACCAGCTGAAACCCTCTTGGCTGGTTTACTTTCTATTACGTGGCTCAAATCCTACTCAGAAGCTTTTCTGAGTAGATTAAAGAACAAGTTTATATTTCTTTGTGATGGTTGTTGTATTTTGTGACAGCATATTACCACAGAAGTTTAGACAGAGAGCAATCCATGTATTCAAAGTCCCCATTTCTAACATCTTCCCCTTCTTCAATTATCATAGGTTCACTATCATGGATTGGCACAGAGGAATTTCTCAATGGAACACTCTCAGGACAATACTTGTTTCCCTGCTGTCTTCCCAGTGAAGAGCTAGGGCATAGATCAGTGTTCATACCTGAGCTTCCATTGCTGTTAGAGTTCCTCTCTAAATATCCTGGCCAGTATGTAGTCCAGTTCTTATGTCCAGCCTTCCAATCAAGATCCCTGGACACTGGATCTCTCTTCACATACCTTCTGGCACTGGTCTTAGGGTCCCTTCCAAGTGCAGCCGTCTCCCTCACAGGTGCCGTCCGGGGATTCCTGGCTCTGCAGCCCCACTCCTCTGGCTTTCCCCAGTCCAGTGGTGTATGCTTGCCTCTGGAATGCCTCCCAGTATACGTACTGCTATGGACTCCTTTAGACCTCCCAAATGCTTTTCTCTTCTTTCTTCCAAAGTGTTTCTTGCTCTCTCTGTCTGTCAGCTCTGGCTTCTGCTGATGATGATGGTCAGGATGATCAAGATGCTTCTGATGATCAAGATGAGGCTTCTGATGATTCTCTGTAGAATAAGCTTTTCTTTTATCCTGCTTAGATGAATGCTCCGCCCTAGTACAGCGCAGCTGTGCTGAATCAAGCCCTGCCCTTGGAGATGAGTGCTTGGGGATTACCTCATAGCCCTCCTGATTGAACACACGTTTCCCCACTTCAGCTCTTCTAATGGCTGTTGGAAACCTGGTGCATTCTGGGACTGGTAGTCTTTTATGGAAACATTCTGTTTTATTATTTCTACCAGAACAGACAGGTTGCTTGTTCAGAGTCATTTCACCTCTATTATAGCTCCTTCCTGAACTATGATAAGCTTCCTTATCACACCCCAGAGGTTCCAAGTTTTGACAGCTGGGATCCGGGGACTGTTCAAAGTTCCTATCCCGCGCCGCCTGTGACAGCTTTGAATCAGCAGCCCGGGTAGCAGCAGCGGGCATCGGGGCCCAACGCCAGGCCTGGTTGCAGACCTCCGCCTTCGAGCAATAGGTGCAAAAGAAATTGCTCGATGTCCCCTGCACTTGGGAAAACTTGCTTGGCAAGCCCATAGCTGACAAGGCGGCCGAGATAGAGGCAGAGGCTCTCAAGGAAGACCTCGACCCTTGCCTAGACGAAACCATCGTGGGAAAAAGACCACCTTTCCCGAGGAAAAAGGGGTCTTTTCACCAGGGCCATTACCAACCCTTCTCGGGGCAACAGCAACAAGGCCCCCAACCCAAGAATCAGGGCCCTGGGCAGAGGAAGTCAAAGGCTCAGAATCCTCAGCCACCAGCTCCCACCCAGTCTGGGGGGAACTTTTGACTCCCCGGACAGGGCCTACTCTCCCCCGGGAGACCCTTCCCCCAGCCCACAGGGGGCCACTTGGTGCTTTTCGCCTTTACCACTTGTAGGACCATTGGGACCTACAAGTGGTAAAGGAGGGCAATCTCCTCAGGTTCCAGCAAACATCCCCATGGTTCTTACCAGGAGAACCGGTGTGGCCTCTCCTTCACCAGATCGGCTCCTCTCATAGCTCGCAGGCTTGCTCAAGGACAGGGCGGTAGAACCTCTACCCATTTGTGGAGAAAGGGTTTCTACTTCAAGTATTTCCTTGTCCCCAAAAGAACTGGGGGCCTCGGGACTATACTAGACCTGCCAAACCTGAATAAGTTTCTGGTGAGGGAGAAGTTCAAGATTCTCTCACTTGGAACTCTGCTGTCCTACCTCCATCAGGGAGATTGTCTGTGCTCCTTAGACCTAAAGGATGCATATGCCCACATCCTGATCCACCCCTCCCATAGACAATACCTAAGATTCGTGGTGAGAGGAGAGCACTACCAGTACAGGGTACTTCCATTCAGCCTGGCCTCCTTGCCAAGAGTCTTTACAAAGTGCCTGGCGGTTGTGGCCGCCTATGTGTGCCTATAAGGGGCCTTTGTCTTCCCCTATCTGGACAACTGACTCTTCAGAGGCAACATGGCCCCCAAGGCCAGCTAGGCCGCAGGGCGAACAATCTGTCTCCTGCAGCACCTAGGTTCATCATCAACTACCCCAAATTCCACCTCTCTCCTGCCCAAAACCTAGAGTTCATAGGTGCACAGCTGGACATGTTACAGGTCAAGGCCTTCCTGCGAGAGGAAAGGGCACATCGCCTCATACAGCTGGTGGGAGAGGTACAGAGTCACCGGTCGGTACTGATTCGCCTCTTCCTCTGCCTACTGGACCATATGGCCTCAACGGTCCATGTCATACCCCTGCCCGCTTGCACATGCGGGCAGCCCAGTGGTGCCTCCACTCTCAGTGAACTCAGGCCACGGGCAAGTTGCGGGATAAGGTCAGGGTCACCTGCCATCTGGAGGACTCCCTCAACTGATGGTAGTCCCTACACCACCTTCAAGCAGGGAATGCCATTCCAGGCGCCTGCGTGCAACAGAGGATGCTGCACACTGTGGAGACCTCCGCACTCAAGGCAGCTGGTCGCAAGAGGAGTCACTCCTACAGATCAACCTCCTGGAACTCGGGGGCCATCTTCCTGGCCTTGTAAGCATTCCGCCACCTCCTGTGCAACTGTCCTGTGCTGATCCAGGCGGACAACCAAGTCGCCATGTTATATGTAAACAAGCAGGGGGGCACGGGTTCATACTCCCTCTGCCAGGAGGCAGTGGCTCTCCTCTCCTTCGCAGTGTGCCACAGAATGCTCCTATAGGCAGTATACCTTCCAGGTCAAGAATTGCTTAGCAGACAAATTCAGCAGAGCCCTACGCCCACACGAATGGCGTCTGAACTCCAGGGTGGCACAAAGACTCTTCTGCCTTTGGGGCAGGCCTATGATGGACCTGTTCACCTCCCCAGACAACACGCAGCTGCCCCACTTCTGCTCACACCAGCCGCACCCAGGGAGAGTGGCAGCGGATGCCTTCCTGATCCTGTGATCTGAGGGGCGCCTCTGTGCCTTCCCACGACTCCTCTAGTGGCCAAGACCCTCTTCAAGGTCCAAAGCGAGCAGGCATCTGTGATTCTGATCGCCCCCAGATGGGCCCGCCAACCCTGGTTTCCTATGCTGTTCTCCTTGTTGGTGGCACTCCCAGTCTCACTGGATCGTGATCCAGACCTCCTGTCCCAGGAGGAGAGCTCCCTCTGCACCCAAACCTGGGGTCACTAGCATTGACTTTGTGAATGCTAAAAGGATAGCCTTGGCTCCTTTCAGTCTCCTGGGGGAAGTCAAGAGATCCTGCTGACCTCCTGAAAACCCTCCACCAGATGAACGTATGCCTTCAAATGGAGAAGATTCTCCGTCTGGCGTGCAGAAAGAGAAGAGAACCCTTTCTCCTGCCACGTGCAAGTAGTGCTACAGTACTAACTGCACCTCTCCCACGCCAGCCCAAAGTCTAATTCGGTGCAGGTACACCTGAGTGTCATTAGCCGCTCATCATCACCCTGTAGAGGGGAAATCCCTCTCAAACCAGCCCCTGGACTCTAGGTTCCTCCGGGGCCTCTTGCTATTGAAACCCCCTCTCCGCCCTTCTGAGGCAGAATAGAACCTTAATGTCGTGCTTTCCCAACTTATCAGATTGCCACTTGAGCCTCCGGCCTCCTGACATTTGCGATACCTATCCTGGAAAGTGTTTTTTCTGGTGGCCATCACATCCACTCGGAGAGTGAGCAAACTCCAGGTCTTGGTGGTGGCTCCGCCATATACAAGGTTCTATAAGAACAGGGTAGTGCTCTGCACACACCCCAAATTCCTCCCCATGGTGGTATCTCCTTTCCACCTCAACCAGGAGGTGGGCCTTCCCACTATTTTCCTACGGCCCCATGCCACCAGGGAGGAACTCATATTCAATAAGCTACACTGTAAGCGGGCCCTGTCCTTTTACCTGCAGCGGACCCAGGCCCAACACAAAGCTCCTCAACTCTTTGTGTCATATGACCCCAGTAGACTGAGGCTGCCAGTAATGAAGCGAACTCTGTCCACTTGGGTGACGGACTCATTGCCCTCGCCTATGAGTGAATGTGCCTCTCCTTTGAGCACTGGATCACTGCACATTGCGTGCAGACTATGGCCATGTCAGTAGCCAACCTCCGCTCAGTGCCGGTGACGGAAATCTGCAGGGCTGCCACATGGTCTTCGATTCATACATTTGTAGCTCATTACTGCCTGGAGAGGGAGTCCCGCAGGGACAGTGCCTTTAGGCAGGCAGTACGTAATATTTTTAGGGTGTAGGCAACTCCTGCCCTCCGACCCTTCTAGGTTCAGGCTACTGGAATAATGTCCCTGAACGCGTGGGTCTTGCAGAGTCTGTCGAGACTCACCACCTGCAACTTATGGCTATCTGATGGGTCACCAGTAGTGCTGTCGTGGTTTGGTCCTCAGCAGCCTTGAGCTAGGGAGTCCCATATGTGAGGACTGACTTCCTGCATGTTCCTGGAGAAAGCGTAGTTACTCACCAGTAACAGGTGTTCTCCAGGGATAGCAGGAATCAGTCCTCACAACCCTCCCTCCCTCCCCTTGGAGTTGCCTCCCTAAATTGTTTTAAGTCCTTTTTTGCTATATCATCTGATTAAGCAAGATGGCACCCTTGGGCGGTAAGGGAACCATGCATGCGTGGTAGCATTCCCAAAGGCTTTCTGTGAAAGCTGGGGAAATTCTCCACGCAGGCTCCATCAGAGCCAACGTCACCCATATGTGAGGACTGATTCCTGCTGTCCCTGGAGAACACCTGTTACATTAACTACGCCCATCTCCCTCTTCTCTTTTGCATCCAAACTACTCAAATACATGATTCACTACCACTGTCTTGATATCTTTCTTCTCGAGTCATCCTGGATCCACTGCAATCTGGCTTGCACCTCTACATTCTAAAGAAACAACCATTGCAAAAGTTTCCAATGGCCTATTCTTGGCCAAATCAAAGGGCCTTTACTCATTTCTCATCCTTCTTATCTGCTGCTTTTGACACTGTGGACCACCACCTTTTTCTCGATACCCTGTTTGCGCTTAGATTTTTGGGCTCTGTTCTATCTTGGTTTTCTTCTTAATCTCTCACATTTCATTTTCCGTGTATGCTCTGGTGCATCCTCCTCCACTGCTATCTCCACAGGCCTGCAGAGAGTTAGGCAAGAACAGTACCAGAGTTGCGCAGCTCTCTTTCAAGGGCAATTTTCAAACAGCCTGTGCAGCTCCAAAGTGTGGGGATACTTTTTATCCTCAGACTTTGTATTGGGTTTCAAAATGGAAATATGCTCAAACTTTCACTTTGAAAATTGCCTAAGGAAAAAGGTAACCATAGAGACTTGTACCTACCTTTTCTGGCGGTACTTTGACTAAAGCAATGAATCTACTTTTGAAGCCACTAAAGTGTGCACATTGTTTCAATTTCCACCCCTAGGGAATTACCCCTTCAAGTAATGCAAAGGTACACACAATGTGACGCTACATACATACTTTTACCCACATGTCTTCCAGAGATAATATGCGTCGCTGTTATGGTGGGGAAGGCTGCGAAGGAAGGTCCTGGGGGCCCCGGGAATCGAGCAACTCCACATCCGAAGCACTGGAATCAGTCGGAGGACTCTAAGTATCAATGAGTACGGTGTTCGGCCGAAGCGAGATGTCTGTACTGATACTCCGAGGTACCGATCTTGGTGAGCTGTTTGGGTTGGGTACTGACATCGGTGATATTTCAAAGGAGGTCATGTATGGACACCATTTGCATTAGCCCTGATGCCGTGACCACAACTGGTGTCAACATCGGTACCGGTATCGACGAGGTGGTGCCTGGAGCCAAGGGCTTTATAGAAACTGAGGCTGTCAGGAGAGCTGCTCAATGGCCAGTATGCGCTGGTCTGTCGAGGTTGCCAATGCTTGGGTATTGGTCACGGATACTTGTGCTACCATCCCAGAGGATGGCATCAGTAATTCTCTGAAGGCCGATGCCTTGGGAGCATCCTGGATCCCCTGTGAGGCTTTGTAGGACAGGGCCTCCCGCCAGGGCTGTTTGGCAGGCCGATCCATCTCCAATGCAATAGCCGAGGAATCTCATTGTTTTGAACTAGATCTACCCCTGGAGGTTTTGTCCATCTTCGATATGGACTTGTGCTCAGACTTTCAGAATACCTGTGATCCATGAGAGGAGGTTGAGGCCCTCGATGAAGTGGACACCAACAACACAGTATCAGAGATGAAGAGTGTCCCAGTTTTAGAAACCTGGTTCTATAGGACTCTCCGTGTCATTTTCTGACAGAGGGGACAATCTTTTGGCTGAAGTGCTGGCACACTTAGAACATTTTTTTTTAACCACTAGCTGGTTTCTCCATGCCTTCGAAAGGTGGGAAGCCTATGTTAGGCTTAAGGCCTAAGAAGGCGTCGAGACACCTGTTTGTTGAGGTTTTTTTTAAGGGAAAACCTAGATTAAAAAAGAAAAGAATAAAGGGATAGGCAATGTCTTCAACGGGAAAGCAGAGGCACTATCCACAAAAAAGGTTTTTTCTGCGGTGACAGGATTTGCTTCCTGCTGGCTCTGCAGAAAAACAAGAATTGAAGAGAGGGAGTTGGGAAGGCGGGAAGGCAGTTGCACAGGCGCAGTGGGGTGCTCCCAAAGGCTTTCCAATTGGATGTTGGGGAGCGTTCCCGCGCGGGCTCCATCGGTACTGACGTCACCCATATGTGAAGACTGCATTCTTGCTTGTTCTTGGAGATAGTCAATTGATCGGCCTTCTGCATCAGTCTGCAAGAGAGGAAGTGGCCTAGTGGTTAGAGCAATGGACTGAGAACCATAGAAGCCATAGTTCAAATCCCACTTCTGTCATAGACATACTCGTGTATACAACTACTGTATTTGGTCAATTTTTCTGAGCAAATCATTACTGATAGAATATAAACTAATTTTCTGCTCAGAGATTCACCACTAAGAAACTAAAGAAAAAGATTTATTATAGTGCCACAAAGCTAACCAATGTTAGGTACAGGGGCCTCAGTAAAAAACAACGCAGTTATCTGTAAGGTCTGAAAATCATCACCATTACTTTTACTGCTGTTCACATCAACGGCCCTTTTCCTTGTACCACTTTGAATATTATTTACTTTTTTTTATATTTTTTTCTTTTATCATTACTTCTGTGTCCGTATTTTTTAAAAACAATCTGTTAATCATTTGTACTGCTTTCCTTAAAGTCTTCTGGATCACCTCCTCAGTTATATGAATCTATAAACTCTTTTTGTCCATTAGAAAATACTTATAATATGGACACTTAGCTTCTCGTTCATATTTGACATCCGATGTTGCTCTGAGGTGATATCAAGCTCTTATACTGGCGGCTGTTATTAAAGTCCCAACGCCGTTCTTCTAAGGCGCCCAAGCATTTCACAAAATGTGTTTCTTCAGGGGAGTACATACAGTCATTTTAAACTGACCTAAAAAAGATATACAGCCACAGAGTGTTATTTCTTTGTTTCATTAAAAACTATTGCTTACTATGTCGCTTATATGAATAATCATAAATATACCTGTGATTTAATCTCCATTATCTCTTTCACCCTGGGAGGAAAAGGTTGACTATTTGCACTACTCTCCTCTCCGACTATCGAAAAAACGCCGCGCATGCGGTATAGACTCTCAATGAACATTTTAAAGGCTTCCCTTTTAGCTCCCAAAGAAATGACACCGGGAGAAGGAGGAGCTAAAAGGGAAGCCTTTAAAATGTTCATTGAGAGTCTATACCGCATGCGTGGCGTTTTTTCGATAGTCGGAGAGGAGAGTAGTGCAAATAGTCAACCTTTTCCTCCCGTGGTGAAAGAGATAATGGAGATTAAATCACAGGTATATTTATGATTATTCATATAAGCGACATAGTAAGCAATTTTTATTATTTATTTTTATTAACAATTCTTATATACCGCACTATTAGACATCAGCGCGGTTTACATTGAACAAAAACATCCGACAATTTACATATGTCTGGTCAATTACATTTAACAGGAGATATAAACTTGGGAAATAGGGGAAACTATATACAAAGGTGTGTTATCTGACAAGAGATATCATGGTTAACTATATACAAAGGTGGTGCAATAGTATATGGAACTGTTTGTATTTACATTGTGTAGTTGGCCTGTTGCGATGGTCTGTCTGTTTGGCCACTCCTGCTATTCACCTGGAGGTTATGTTCAGAGCTGTCATTGAGATATTTAAGGAAGAGGAAATGTTTCAGTGACTTTCTGAACTGACTCAAATTTGGTACTGATCTGATTTGTGCTGGTAAGGTGTTCCATAAAGTGGGGGCACAGAGTCGGAATGCTCTGTTGGCTGTTGATCTGGCACATCTTGTGGTGTCGTTTGGGATAGCTAGTGTGTTCATTTCTGCTGTTCTTCTTGGCCTGTTTGGTGCAAGTGGTAGTATGAGGTTGGAGAGAGAAGAAGAGGTGAGCCCCTTGGTCGCTTTAAATGTTAGCAGTACAGTCTTGAAACTGATCCTTGCTTGAATGGGAAGCCAGTGTAGCTGTTTTAGGAGTGGTGTCACGTGGTCTCTCCTAGATGCCCCGAGGAGTACCCTCGCTGCACTATTCATGGCCAGTTGCAGGGGGTTCAGGGTGGACCGGGGGAGCCCCTGTAGAATAGAGTTTGCAAAGTCGAAATGGGGAAGTATAAGGGCTTGATAAATGGTACGGAAATCATCTGGTTCAAGTAGTGTGCGTAGGTGTCTGAGGGATCTAATTTTAAAGTAGATTGCCTTGACTGTGTTGGCTATGTGACTCTTCATGTCAAGGTTTTGGTCCAGTGTTACTCCAAGGTAACGTATTGCAGGTTTCACTTGGAGCTGGGCATCCTTTACATTAATACAACTAGGAGGAGTGAAGTTGGTGTTCCTTGAGACGAAAAGGACTTCCGTCTTTTTGTGTTGTATTCTCAGGTTTTGGGATAGGAGCCACTCTGCTACGGCGTCAAAACAGTTAGTCAGCGGTGTGAGATCCAGGCAATCCATTGATATTGGCATATATAGTAGCACATCGTCTGCATATATCATGTAACTGACATTAAAGGATCTGATGATGTTGCAGAGGGGTTGAATATATATATTAAACATCAATGCAGATAAGGAGGATCCTTGGGGTACACCTTGACTTTGTTGGAATGGTTCAGATGTATCCCGTCAATTCGGATGTGCTGCCATCTGTCGGACAGGTAAGATTTGCACCATTCAAGTGCTGTTCCGCAGATGCCTTTTTCCCTTAACCGGCAGATGAGAATTTCATGGCATACCGAGTCAAAGGCCGCTGCTATATCGAGAAATACAAGAGCGAAACCTTGGCGTATGTTATCCATACCTGAGATTATGTTGTTGAGGAGTGTTGTAAGTAGTGTTTCTACTCCATGTGACTCTCTGAAACCATGTTGAGACGGATCAAGTGGAGCAGAGGTGTCTATATGATCCTGTAGTTGCCTGTGCACTACTTTCTCAATGATTTTTGCTAGCATAGGTATGCTAGATATGGGCCTATAAGATTCTACCTTCTGAGGATCAAGTTTAGTGTTCTTTAACAGCGGTCTTACAGAGGTCTGCTTGAGCGTAGTTGGAAATGAGCCGGTGGTGAAGGACTGGTTTAAAATTTTTGCTATAATTGATGATATGTCACAACGCAGGTCCTTTATCCAGTGTGCAGGGCAAGGGTCTGTGTGCGCAGTGGATGTATTTAGTGCTAGGATGGTATCTTCAATGGTTTTCTTTGAGGGAGTGGAGAAGGATGCCAGAGATACTGGGTAGTCTTGTTCATCAAGAGGTTCCGGTATTAATATTTTATTAGTTTTGCACATTTTAGATTGCATATACATTGCATAGTCCTGTGGGTGGATCATGCTGTGGTGCTCCGGGGTTGGTTCTTTGGCAAGTGTTTTAACTAAGTTAAACAGGTCATGAGGTTTATTCAATGACCGTTTCAGGGTGTCTGTGTGGTGTTGTCTGATTTTATCTGTGATGGTTCTACGATGCTCTGCCAGGTGGTGGATGTAAGCTGCTTGGTCACTACTGGTGCGTGATTTTCTCCATCGTTTTTCTAGCCTTCTTAGAATAGTTAGTGAGGCTTTTAAGTCCGCTGTGAACCATGGGGCTGTAGATCTCTTTTTTGGGTTCTTGTTTGTTGGAGGGCGGATAGCAATAGTGCTGATTTTTCTGTTCCAGGAGGAGATCAGTTCTCAAGGCTTAGTGAGGTGTCATCAGAGAGTGTGCTAATCTCAGAGAGGATGCGTTCTCTGTTAAATGGTTGGAAACTTCTGGTAGATGAGTTAGTGGGCTTGCTTTTATCCATTATTGTCTTGTGTGAATGGTTAGTGGTATGCATCTGGAAGGTGATGAGTTTGTGATCGGTCCATGGGACTGCCGTTATGGATAGTACTATGTTTTGTGGTTGATCCAAAATTAGCTGTGGTGCGAATATGAGGTCGTGTATATTGCCTTTATAGTGAGTAGGTTCTCTCACCATTTGCGTGTATCCGAGGCTCTCTAGGGCATCTAGGAATGCTGTTGCTTGGGTGTCCTGTAATTATGGTAGGTTGATATCTCCTAAGATCCAATTGGGTTTGTTGGGCCCTGGGTGAGAGATGCCAGATTTATTATGGTTGCTAGGTCGTTTGGATCTCCTGATGGTGATCTATAGACCAGGTTTATAGAGCATAAGTTGTTTGAAATAGATACTGTCTCTAGATGGTTGTTGCTGTTGGATTCCTCCAATTTAAACTGTAGGTCGGCTTTGGCGATGATAATTAATCCTCCGCCTTTTTTGTTCTGTCTGTGTCCGGTGAAGGCTGTAAAGTTAGGTGGGAGCAGCTGGTTAAGGATGATATTGTCTTCCGCTGAGAGCCATGTTTCGGTTACCATGAGAATGTCTAGTTTATGGGATATTATTATGTCTGTGATCGCTGGCCACTTGTTTCGAAGTGAGCGGGGCATTTATAAGTGCACACTTCATGCTACTAGGGTAGAACTTTTTAGATTGTCTGGTTTTCTTGTTGTGTTGTAGTGGGACTTGTAATAGGAGGTTGTGGTGCGAGAGGTTGGCCCCACGTGAGTTGTGATAGGGGTCTCCTGACCATTTTCTCTCCCTATGTAGTAGTACAATAGGAATGTGGTTTTGTGGGGTGGTGAGGGCCAAAATATTGGATGGTAGTGCTATAATAAGTAGGAACAGGCATATCAACATGATGATCATGTCTTCCATGTTAACCCCAAGAGGTAGGAGGCTTGCAGGAGGTGAGTCGAGGCGGTTTTTGGCACACTAGAGCTGACTGGATCTTAGCTGGTATATTGTGTAACCGGTAAACAGGCTAGTGTGTCATATCGTATGATGAGAAGACAGTATTTGTAAATTTATGGGTGGTGACGACAGTATGTCTGTCTATCTACTGACAACAGTATAATTTTCTGGAATATGGCAACAGTATGTCTGTCTATCTACTGACAACAGTATAATTTTCTGGAATATGGCAACAGTATGTCTGTCTATCTACTGACAACAGTATAATTTCTGGATTATGACAACAGTGTGTCCTGTCTATCTACTGACAACAGTTATACTTTCTGAATTAGGACAACAGTACATTCTGTCTAGCTACTGGGGACAATAGTTCACAACTAGTGAGTACTGGCAACAATGTATCTTATTAATATGAACAGTGTATGTTTATAGCTACTTAGTATATTTACTGATATGGTTACTAACAATAGTAAGCAAGGCTTTAAGGGATATGCAGGATATCAGTTTAGAACATAGTTCCATTTGTATGTGGTATACTTGCTGTTCTCGGAGAGGGATCAATTCAGCGGTGGAGCGAGCTGCTCGATTTTGTTTGAAGTATCGGTTTGCCGATTTGCTATTACGTTGTTGAGGCGTTAGGCCAGCGTTCTTTTTCCGCCTGTCGTGCCCCACCTAAGGGCCACGCCAAAGGGCCCTCTGGCGAGGCCCTCAGGCGCGCGGGCCGCAAGGCGCGGGCACGCCTGCCGGTGCGATCTTTTTGAAGCAGTTGGTCCTGGCCCGATTGGCCGGAGCTGGTTTCCTGGGCTGCCCTCACCTCTGGAGGCTCAATCCCCCGACTGGGGAGAGCCGATGAAGGAGGTGGGTGAAGAAAGAACGTGCGCCTGCCGGCGCGATCTTTTGAAGCAGTTGGTCTGGCCCGATTGGCCGGAGCTGGTTTCCTGGGCTGCCCTCACCCTCTGGAGGCTCAATCCCCCGACTGGGAGAGCCGATGAAGGAGGTGGGTGTTGAAGAAAGAACGTGCGCCTGCCGGCGCGATCTTTTGAAGCAGTTGGTCTGGCCCGATTGGCCGGAGTGTTTCCTGGGCTGCCCTCACCTCTGGAGGCTCAATCCCCCGACTGGGGAGAGCCGATGAAGGAGGTGGGTTGAAGAAAGAACGTGCGCCTGCCGGCGCTATCTTTTGAAGCAGTTGGTCTGGCCCGATTGGCCGGAGCTGGTTTCCTGGGCTGCCCTCACCTCTGGAGGCTCAATCCCCCGACTGGGGAGAGCCGATGAAGGAGGTGGGTGAAGAAAGAACGTGCGCCTGCCGGCGCGATCTTATGAAGCAGGAGGTCTGGCCCGATTGGCCGGAGCTGGTTTCCTGGGCTGCCCTCACCTCTGGAGGCTAAATCCCCGACTGGGGAGAGCCGATGAAGGAGGTGGGTGAAGAAAGAACGTGCGCCTGCCGGCGCGATCTTTGAAGCAGTTGGTCTGTGCCCGATTGGCCGGAGCTGGTTTCCTGGGCTGCCCTCACCTCTGGAGGCTCAATCCCCCGACTGGGGAGAGCCGATGAAGGAGGTGGGTGAAGAAAGAACGTGCGCCTGCCGGCGCGATCTTTTGAAGCAGTTGGTCGGGCCCGATTGGCCGGAGCTGGTTTCCTGGGCTGCCCTCACCTCTGGAGGCTCAATCCCCCGACTGGGGAGAGCCGATGAAGGAGGTGGGTGAAGAAAGAACGTGCGCCTGCCGGCGCGATCTTTTGAAGCAGTTGGTCTGGCCCGATTGGCCGGAGCTGGTTTCCTGGGCTGCCCTCACCTCTGGAGGCTCAATCCCCCGACTGGGGAGAGCCGATGAAGGAGGTGGGTGAAGAAAGAACGTGCGCCTGCCGGCGCGATCTTTTGAAGCAGTTGGTCTGGCCCGATTGGCCGGAGCTGGTTTCCTGGGCTGCCCTCACCTCTGGAGGCTCAATCCCCCGACTGGGGAGAGCCGATGAAGGAGGTGGGTTTTTAGTTTTTAATGAAACAAAGAAATAACACTGTGGCTGTATATCTTTTTTAGGTCAGTTTAAAATGACTGTATGTACTCCCCTGAAGAAACACATTTTGTGAAATGCTTGGGCGCCTTAGAAGAACGGCGTTGGGACTTTAATAACAGCCGCCAGTATAAGAGCTTGATATCACCTCAGAGCAACATCGGATGTCAAATATAAACGAGAAGCTAAGTGTTCATATTCTAAGTATTTTCTAATGGACAAAAAGAGTTTATAGATTCATATAACTGAGGAGGTGATCCAGAAGACTTTAAGGAAAGCAGTGCAAATGATTAACAGATTGTTTTTAAAAAATACGGACACAGAAGTAATGATAAAAGAAAAAAATATTTAAAAAAGTAAATAAAATTCAAAGTGGTACAAGGAAAAGGGCTGTTGATGTGAACAGCAGTAAAAGTAATGGTGATGATTTTCAGACCTTACAGATAACTGCGTTGTTTTTTACTGAGGCCCCTGTACCTAACATTGGTTAGCTTTGTGGCACTATAATAAATCTTTTTCTTTAGTTTCTTAGTGGTGAATCTCTGAGCAGAAAATTAGTTTATATTCTATCAATAGACATACTCGTGGCATTGGGCAGATCACTTATCTTCTGTTGCCTCAGATCCCCAAAGAGCTTACAATCTAAATGGGCAATGGACATATTGTACTTAAATATCTATGACCATTATACAGTACTATAGAAAGTATTATAGGTTAATCTTTGGCTAGGAGTCAGAGTCCTCATGTCCTTTTTGTTTTTTCCCCCCACTAGCAATAGATTGCCTGACGGTTAGCAACACTTCTCTGGAAGTTATAAACAGGGCCAGCTCCAGAGTTGGTTCAAAGTGTTGGCACTCTAGGCAAACATTAAGCCTTATGTACCCCTTCCCCCACCCTCTCTTGCTGTCAAAATCTATTGATTAGCTTTGAATGCTGTGCTCTTTGCTGCTGCCGCCGCCGCTTCCTCCTCCCCCCCCCCCCCTGAGGATACCACCCTAGGCGCAGCCTAGTTTTTCCTTATGGTTGGGTTGGCCATGATTATAAATGCCTTCAAGTACAGATGTTTTCTGTTGAAACTACCATCATTATTGCTATTATTCATTCACCTCCATTATTGTTTTTATTCCACAGGTTAATGACACCAGGAAGTGAGATCTGTTTTGTCCACAAGCACATGGGCTTAGTCCCTGGTTTTGGTGGAGGTGCAAAGCTGATTCGAATCGTTGGTGACCGGCAATCCCTTAAACTTCTGAGTGGTGCTCTAAGAATGGATTCAATGAAAGCACTAGATGCAGGACTGATAGATGACATTTTACCACCGGATGACAGTAGAGCTTTAGAAGAGGCACAGCACTGGCTGGCCCAGTATACGGATGCCCCAGCTGAAGTAATCCGAGGTATAAAAAAGGTAGTCACGGCAGGAAGGGAACTACCACTGGAGGAAGCCTTGAAGTGTGAGAGGGACATTTTTGGAATACTGCTTGGTGGGCCTGCCAATTTACAAGCACTGGCTCGAGTTGCTAAACATAAATAACTAAGCATCAGCTCCAGCAGAAATGGTGGTGGTGGTGGTGATGATAATCGGGGCCGGGTCATCCATTAGGCAAGACCAGGTGGTCGCCTAGGATATCAGCTTCTGAGGGATGGCAAAGAGAAACTGCATTCAAAGCAAAACAATATATTATGACAGCTAAACAAACTGAATGAACCATTGTCATATTTATTTTTTACCTGCAGGTAGAGCAGACACAATGCAAAGTTTAATATTTAAAAATATGATGTCCATTTATACATTTTAACAAAACTGATGCAGGGAAGGCTGGTGTTCAGATGATCTACTGTCCTACCCCCGCCTAGGGCCGGTGGCTCAAGGGCAAGGGTGACCTCTATTTTGTCTTCAAGTAATGTCCTTGGCTAATGTGCCAGCAAGGGATGCTGGGACTTGTAGTCTTGGTTACTATCCAACAAAAGTGTTGTGGCACGAGGTTCAGTCAAACAGATACATTTATTTGGGTTTTTCCCTTTCACATAGAGTTCACAGCTCAAAACATGGCATGGATTATTTTCTCCCAAAATAATAGGAAAAACAGGAGCAATTAAAGTTGAGAAATAAAGCATAGGTAAACTGTTTCATTCACAGCAAACGCTTAGGCAGAGTTAATTGTTTCAGCACAATGTCCTTCTTTCAGAGAGTCAGAAAACAACTTTGCATTCCTCTCATGCAAAGGTTGTTTAACGTAAGTCCAGGTGATTGGTCTCACAGAAAGAGCAATCCATTTCACAAACGTCATTCATATCAGGAGTTTCTTCTACATCAATTATCTTCTCACTATCTCCATTATCATTCTGCTCTAGGGAACTTTTAAAACCAGAATTAGACTGAAGGTTATTAAGAACTTCCTGCAGCTGTTCTATAAACTGTTCCCTCTGATTTGCAGTCACTTTGTCTAAGGCAGGAAACTGATTCCTTTGTAAGCTTTTAACTACAGACTTTAAATCTGTCTGATAACACTTACTTGGAATGTTTCTGGTTCTGACTGGAGTTGTTTTCACAGCAGTGCTATCTTGGCTCTGGTTAGCACTGGTCTTTAACTGCTGTTTATCTTCAGCATATCTCTTGCTAGGGATTATAGCAGACATACCTTTCTCACGTGCAATGCCCTCTCTGCAATCAGAGCTCTCTCCCCATGTGAAGGTGAACTTTTCTACCTTTTCCTTGGGTTGCTTTAGCAGAGGTTTTGGGTTTGCTTCCAGTGTTCCTGGGGTATAGGAAACAGACCTTCCAGAATCCTTCTTAGCTTGTTCTGGGTTCCATAGCTTTCCTTGTTCAGCTGGCTTCCCTCGTGGCTTCAGCTTTCCTCGTTGCTCTTGCTGCTTCCTCCCACTCTGCTGCTCCTTCCCTGCACTGAACTCTGAGGCAGGTTTAAAACGGCTTTCCTCAGCAGCCACACCCTTCTGGCTGCTCATGTGAAACTCGTTAGGGCTCCACTCAGCTCCTACGTCACTACTATGACCGGGCTCAGTTCTAGCTAGAAGCTTGAGGTTTCCATGGGAACCTTGTTTGCCTTTACTCTTAAAGGTATATTGCTCATTTCCTTCCCATTGCATTCGCTCTACAGAGCTGTCATTATCACACTACCAGGTGGATGAGTTACATCATATGTTAAAGAGGGCATTGAATCAAATAGGATAAAAGTTTTGCAGGAACCAAAATCCGCTGCTGAATATCTGTCGATAAAAATCCCATGTAAAAAGGGAATGGGAATGGCAGTGAGGGTATACTACTTGATCAGAATGAACACTATTAAAATGGAGTGGACAAACTACAAAGAATCCAGTGTTTTCCAGGCTCACTCCAGTACCACATTTTTTTCTGGAGATCCGCAATGTAATGTTAAAAGTAAAAAAAATAATAATAATTCCATGCTTATTTTTTTATCTACAACAAAATGTAGACCCCACCGAGATAAATGCCCTATTCACAAAGGTGTGTTGCATATTATCAATCAATAAATCCTAATGGACACACATAAACAGGGGGAAGCAAACGTTCAGTGTGTCAGAAAATTAAATCACAGAATATTTATAAAACAAAGAAACCCAAAACACAGACAAGTGTGTTTATTTTTAAAAACATATTATACTTCCCTATGCCATTTGCTTTTCACAGCAGTTTACACTTTAATTAGTGGAGGAGGGATAGTAAGGAAATCCACAGTACTACCTTTTAACTTTCGAAAGGGAGACTATGATAAAATGAGGAAAATAGTTAAGAAAAAAACTCAAAGGAGCAGTTGCAAAGGTTAAAGACTTACATCAAGCTTGGGTGTTGTTGAAAAATACCATCTTGGAAGCCCAAACCAGCTGTATTCCACGCTTTAAGAAAAGTGGAAGGAAGTCCAAAAAACTTCCAGCCTGGTTTAAAGGTGAGGTCAGAGAGGCTGTTGTTGCCAAAAAAGCATCTTTCAGGAAATGGAAAAAAGAGCCAAACGACAAAACCTGGAAACAGCACAAGCACTGGCAAGTCAAATGCAAGGCATTGATAAAGCAGGCAAAGGGAGAATTTGAGAAGAAGCCTGCTGCGGAAGCAAAAACGCGAAATAAAGATTTTTTTCAAGAACATTCGTAGCAAAAAACCTGTGAGAGAGTCAGTTGGTCCATTAGATGATAGAGGAGTTAAAGGGGCACTAAGAGGCGACAAGGCGATAGCGGAGAGACTGAATTAATTTTTTGCTTCGGTCTTTACTGAGGAAGATGTAGGGATGTTACCCATGACTGAAGTGGTATTTAAAGGTGCGGAGGAATTGAAGGAAATATTGATACATCGGGAAGATGTATTACAACTATTAGATAAACTGAAGAGTAGCAAATCACCTTGGCAGGATGGTATACATCCATGTGTGTTGAAAGAACTGAAATATGAGATTGCAGACCTGCTATTAGTAATCTGTGAATTTTCATTAAAATCAACTGTAATACCTGAAGATTGGAGGATCGCCAATGTAACGCCAATTTTTAAAAAGGGTTCCAGGGGTGATCTGGGAAACTACAGACCGGTGAGCGTCACGTCACTACCGGGAAAAATGGTAGAAACCATCATAAAGAATAAAATTACTCAGCATGTAGATAGTGTCGCGATGCCACCCTGGTGGCTAATGGGCGCCAAGGTAGGTCGGACACAAATAAAGATAAGGTTGGGATTGGTACTTATTTTTCAGGGCCCAGGGATGTATAGCCTTGGTAGCGTCCTTATTACCCAATACCCAAAGAACACAGGTTTCCAAGTGGAGGGAAAATAAGGCTTTATTTCCCTTGTCTTGCAAAGGTTCAAAGGATCAGTCCCAAAACAACAAAAGAAATGTCCTTACATCAGGTTAGAAAAAGTAAAACTCAGGTTCAAAGCAACAACTGTTCTTCTTCATAGAGGTGATACAAACACAAACATTTCCTATTTCACCAGTTTACTGCTCACATTCTATGCAAGGATTCTAAGCTTCCAGTGGTACAATAACTACAATCCATTTCCTCATCTGAAAGGGATTCTACCAATTCCACTTGCATTGGTTCCTGATCATACGCCTCTGAAACAGAGTCCGTGGTTCTGGGCAACCTATAATTGGGTTTTTCAGCCAAACGCTGTATGTCCTCCCAATGCCTTGGGTTCAGAGTGGGGCGTCGGTCTTGTACTGTTCTACAAGGCGAATATTCTTCCCTCTTCATGGGTTTTATATTAGCTTTCTGAAAAAACTGCTTATTCAAAAGTCTCTCATTTGATAAAAACTTTTCATACCTTGTATCAGGAGAAGTGTTACATGAACAGGGACCTTCTGTTTCCTGTCCTTTCCACAGGCTAGCTCTCTGAAGGCTGTTCCCAACCAAGTGTGGGTTACCTTGTAATGCTGGCTTCTCTCCTTGGGGTAAGGCTTGAGGCCTGCTCCTGCTGAGATTATGCCCTCCTCCTGCAACCTGGCGTGGGTTTTTCAACCGTCCTTCGGTTGACTTCTCACAGCTGTCCCAGTACTGTTTTCGTGTCCCCGGATCTCCTGGATCCTTCCGTACTCTCCGTCCTTTCAGGTCTCTCTGGCCTGTTCTTCCTTCCGGCGCTCCAGCAGCGTCTGTAGCTTCTGCAGTTTCTGCCACCTCTACAGCTCCTGCCGCTCCTCCGGCTTTTGCAGGCTCTGTAACTTCTCTGCCTTCTCTGCTGCTTCTGCTGTTACCGCCACTTCCCCTTTTACCGCCACTTCCCCCTTTCCAGTCTTCCAGACTTTCTTTAAAAGGAGTTCCTGCCTTCCTGGATTGGAGGCTGGCTGGCTTTTGGTCACACCCTGTGGGGCGTGGATCCTCAGTCTTCCGGAGGTCCCTCTTGCTCCCCCTATCAGGTTCCTGAAAATACTGCAGCTTGTGCATGCCTTTTTTCGTGTTTAAAATATTTTCTTCTGTTCCCCACTGGTCTGCTGCATCACATATCCCCCTTCTTAAAATATTACAGGCTGGTGAAGTCTCTTCTACACAGCACGTAATACATGATACCGTGCTCTTCCGCAGCTGACTGGTCCTGTACTTCCCTCGCCGGTTGCCCACCGGTATCGGCTCCGGGTGGAATATGTTCTCAGCAGAAGCCAGCAAAACTGACCGCTTATGCCAGGGCCGAAGAATATTGACATGATATACTTGTGTATGTCCTTTTTCATCCTGGACCAAGTAGGAGGTTACTCCTATAGGCTTAACTATTGTATGAGGCCCCTTCCACCGAGCTTCAAACTTAGGAGTGGCGCCCGATATCAAGACCATCACCTTGTCCCCAACCTGTAATTGCCGGGGTTTTGCATGCCTATCATAGTACCGTTTTTGTTTTTGTTGACTTTCCTGTAGACTTTCGCCTGCGAACCGGGAGGTTCTTTCCAGGCGAGTTCTTAAGTTCTTTAAGAATAAAGGTACGCCTATTTCCGTCTCAATGGGTTCAATCCATTGTTCTCTTAGGACATCTAATATACCTCGGGGTGGTCATCCATACATGAGTTCGTAAGGTGAGGTACCCAAGGAATTCTGTTTTCTCTCCCTACAGGCATACAGGATAAACGGCAACATGGTGTCCCACTCCGTCATTTGGCCACCCAATGCTCGACGAAGCATTTGTTTTATGCTCTGGTTTAATCGTTCCACCAGCCCATTGCATTGGGGGTGGTAGGCGGCGGTCTTCACATGATGGATGCCAAAAGCGTCCCAAACTTGAGCGAGGTATTTTGACAAGAAGTTACTACCTCTGTCTGTCAAGACCTCCTGCGGGAACCCTATCTCGCAGAATAACTTGACTAATTCTATGGCAATTGACTTTGCTGAAATGTTTCTCAGGGGAACCGCCCATGGGAAGCGGGTAGCTTGGTTGACAATCACCAGGATATACTGGAATCCTCTGGGCATTTTGGTGAGGGGTCCCACTATGTCCATGGCAAGCCTCCTTACTGGGTCCGAGATTATGGGCATCGGAACTAGGGGGACTTCAGGTGGTCGTTGAGGCGTGACTCTTTGACATGATGCGCACGATTCGCAAAAGCGGGATGTTTCCCGGAAGACTCCTGGCCAATAAAATCTGGCTAAAATCTGATCAAGGGTGCCCTGTGCTCCCTTATGGCCCCCTATTGGATGGTCATGGACCAACCGCAAAACCAGGGATTTAAAGGTATTCGGGACCACCAACTGTTTCTGGATATTTCCGGTACGAGGGTCCTTAGTCTCCCGATAAAGTATGCCTTCTTCCGTGATGAATCTGGGGAAAGAATCCTTTCTTTCCTGCGCATGCTCCAATGCACGGGCTAGTGCAGGGTCTGCTCTTTGCTCTCTCCTTGGGGTGAGGCTTGAGGCCTACTCCTGCTGAGATTATGCCCTCCTCCTGCAACCTGGCGTGGGTTTTTCAACCGTCCTTCGGTTGACTTCTCACAGCTGTCCCAGTACTGTTTTCGTGTCCCCGGATCTCCTGGATCCTTCCGTACTCTCCGTCCTTTCAGGTCTCTCTGGCCTGTTCTTCCTTCCGGCGCTCCAGCAGCGTCTGTAGCTTCTGCAGTTTCTGCCACCTCTGCAGCTCCTGCCGCTCCTCCGGCTTCTGCAGGCTCTGTAACTTCTCTGCCTTCTCTGCTGCTCCTGCTGTTACCGCCACTTCCCCTTTCACCGCCACTTCCCCCTTTCCAGTCTTCCAGACTTTCTTTAAAAGGAGTTCCTGGATTGGAGGCTGGCTGGCTTTTGGTCACACCCTGTGGGGCGTGGAACCTCAGTCTTCTGGAGGTCCCTCTTGCTCCCCCTTTCAGGTTCCTGAAAATACTGCAGCTTGTGCATGCCTTTTTTCGTGTTTAAAATATTTTCTTCTGTTCCCCACTGGTCTGCTGCATCACAATAGTCATGGCCTAATGGGAGACAGCCAACATGGTTTTAGACAAGGAAGATCTTGTCTTACTAATCTATTATGTTTTTTGAAAGTGTGAATAAACAGGTGGACAAAGGTGAGTCGGTTGATATAGTGTATCTGGACTTTCAGAAAGCCTTTGACAAGGTCCCTCATCAGAGACTTTTGGCAAAACTAAAGAGTTATGGGATAGGAGGCGCTGTACTACTGTGGATCAAGAACTGGTTAAAAGATAGAAAGCAGAGGGTTGGGCTAAATGGCCAATTTTCCCAATGGAGAAAGGTGAATAGTGGTGTACCCCAGGGATCTGTGCTGGGTCCGCTGCTTTTTGACATATTCATAAATGACCTGGAAAGTGGAATAACGAGTGAGGTTATCAAATTTGCAGATGACACAAAACTATTTAAAGTTGTTAAAACCCAAGAGGATTGTGGAAAATTGCAAGAGGATCTTGATAAATTGGAAGACACGGCATCAAAATGGCAGATTAAATTTAATGTGGACGAGTGCAAAGTTATGCACCTAGGGAAGAACAACCCAAACTATGGTTACACGATGCAAGGTTCCACATTAGGAACCACCACCCACGAAAAAGATTTAGGCGTCATTGTGGATAGCATATTAAAACCCTCGGCCCAGTGTGCAGCGGCAGCCAAGAGAGCAAATAGAATGCTAGGTAACATAAGGAAAGGAATGGAAAATAAAACAAAAGATATTATAATGCCTCTATATCGTTCCATGGAATGGAACGATATAGAGGCATTATAATGAAACTAATAGAAGCATATAGATGAAGCTTATAGAGGCATATAATGAAACTTATTATAGAGGCATATAGATGAAACTTGCCAAAATAATCGAGAAGGTGGTTTATAGACAGATCCAACAACATATAGACATAGCAGCCCCTCTTGACCCCTGCCAGCATGGGTTTAGAGAATCGCATGGAGTAGAAACACTCCTCACCACCCTTATCAATGACTTGAACAAAGGAATTGACAATGTAGAAAATGGATTTGCTCTTATATTCCTGGACATCTCTGCTGCCTTTGACTCCGTCAATCACAACCATCTACTCACCCACATCCACGACAAGGGTATTCATGGCCTCGCCTGGGAGTGGTGTAAATCGTATCTATCTGATCGCTGGCAACAAGTCCGGGTTGGCTCTCACACCTCTGCACCTTTTCACCAACAACAAGGCGTTCCACAGGGCTCATCCCTATCTGCTCTACTTTTCAATATCTACATGCAGCCGATATGCAATCTCATCCATTCTTTCAATATCTCAACACTAATCTACGCTGATGATGTGCTACTATTCACTCCGTTCAAAGTCAAACACCCAGATTTATCCAACCTTGTCAACTGCTTCAACGCAATTACAGACTGGCTATTCACCCAAAACCTCCTCATAAATTTCAAGAAAACGGAAGTTCTATTCATATCAAGGAAAAAGAATTTCTCCCCTCCACCCATCCTAAGAGTAAGAGATGCAGAGCTCCCAATTCGAAGTACCATACGATATCTCGGAATCACACTGGACCAGCATCTTGACTTTAAGGAACACATAAAAATTATAACCAGATCCATCTACAACAAAATCAGAACACTGCGACACCTCAAACCCATGTTACCCCCCAAGGAGTTTCGAACCATCTTCCAGGCCCTCATACTACCACATTTCGACTATGCAAATGTAATTCTATATGGTCTACCAAAGAACACCCTCAACCCCCTTCAACTAGCTATGAACGTAGCTGCCCGCGTCCTCTGTGGTCTATCCAGATCAGACCATATCACGCCAATACTTAAAGATCTCCACTGGTTACCGATATACTGCAGGCTAACATACAAGATCCTGCTGATTACATTTAAGATTAACAGCAACATTGCCCCCAAATCTCTCAAGAACCTTATTACACCAACTCCACAAATCAGAACTAGAAGGACAGCAACAGCCAACACATTGACCTTCCCTAAAGACTCCATAAAGTGCACCCAAGCAACCAGGAAAAAAGCTTTTGCCTACTAAGCCCCAAAATGCTGGAATGACCTCCCACCAGAAATAAGAGCAATCAAAGACCTCCTACAGTTTCGGAAGGCTATAAAGCACCATCTCTTTCTGCTACACTTTGCTCAATCAGCTACCCCGCCCCAGAGAAAGCTACCCCCATCCCCTACAAACACCTCAGTCACGACATAACACCCATGCTTTAAGCAATCACACTCATGCCCGTCAGCACTTCTTGTCTATTCACACCATGTAATATTTATTACTCCATGTCATCCTGCATATACTTACTATTTATTCCTTGTCTTTTCTGACCAAACTCAACGTGTAAATAGTTAATCTTTATCTGTATCATTTAAAGCTATTGCAACATGTAAATAGTTACTCTGTGTGGCCCAAGTTCTAACTCCTGTTATAATGTAAAACTCAAACAGTCTTGACTGCTCTGAACTCTTGTTGTTGAATGTAAACCGCACTGATAACAAATAGCGAGGTATATAAGAATTGGTAAATAAATTAAATAAATAAATGGTGAGACCGCATCTTGAATATTGTGTGCAATTCTGGTCACCGTATCTTAAAAAGGATATAGTGTTATTAGAAAAGGTTCAGAGAAGAGCTACCAAAATGGTAAAGGGGATGGAAGGATACTCCTATGAAGAAAGGCTAAAAAGGTTAGGGCTCTTTAACCTGGAAAAGAGACGGCTGAGGGGAGATATGATAGAAGTCTATAAATTAATGAACGGAATGGAACGGGTAGACGTAGATTGATTATTCACATTATCAGAATATAGAAAGACTAGGGGACATGCAATGAAGCTACAGGGTAAACTATTTAAAACTAATAAAAGAAAATATTTCTTCACTCAACGTGTAATCAAACTCTGGAATTTGTTACCAGAGGATGTAGTAAAGGCTGTTAGTGTAGCTGGGTTTAAAAAAGGTTTGCACAAGTTCCTGGAGGAAAGGTCCATAAACCATTATTAAGAAGGGACCCAGGATATCAATGCTTGACCCAGTACAAGCATTGTGGAAACTGTGTCTTTTGGGAAAACTGCTAGGTACGTATGACCTAGACTGGCCACTGTTGGAAACAGGATACTGGGCTTGATGGACCTTGGTCTGACCCAGTATGGCATTTCTTATGTTCTTATGAAATAAAAATTTAAAAGTAGGAGAAGGAACGCCAGTAAAAACAGGAAAGGAAAGAAAAGAGTGAGAGAGAGACCAAGTCTGATAGTAAAAGAGAGGTCGTAAATCTACTCACGCACCAATCCGAGTAACCCTGAAAAGCATAGTAAAAAATGAGTTTTTAGAAGGGTTTTATATTTTTGAAGGAGGATTCCATGTGGATATGCACAGGTAGAGCATTCCATAACTACAGGACCAAAAAATAGACGACACAGGATGATGATTCCAGTCGTGCATGGTCAATCTCGTGTTCTGGGACTGTAGAGAACGGTCCTGGACAGTAAGGGACTAACACTGTGCTGAATTAAATGGATAACCCAGTATAAAAAGAGCCTGATGAACAGGACTACTTTTAAAATGAAAGGGGTGAATGAGAGGGAGTCAGTGATGTTTAAACAGAGGAAGGGGTGACATGGTTGAATCTGGAAGCATTTGTTAGTAGATGAATAGAAGTACTGTACCACACTGTGTGGACATAAAATAGTTGCTCTTTGCTTTATCTGGGACTAATAGCAACTATCCCTTCACAAATGTAGAGAAATAGGCTGGATACTTTTCAGGTGCCCTTAAGTAAACAGTATACAGATTTGAAAGATTACAAATTACCCCTGTCTACTGATAAGCAGGTTGTCAATGTGAACAAAAACATACTTTGAAATGCTTTAGGAGCCTCAAAAATAGGAAAGGAATGAAGAGGTAGATGTAATTGGCATCTCAGAGATCTGGTGGAAGGAGAATAACCAGTAGGACACTGTGATACCAGATTACAAATTATATTGCAATGATTGTGCTCTCTTTAACATATAAAAACTAAGTCAAACAGGATAAAAGTTTTACAGGAAACATGCACTGTATAATTTATTATTATTCCTCCCTCTCGGCCCTGCTATTTAATATCTATATGCAGCCCATCTGCAACATCGCCCGGTCATTTGGAACATCTTGCCTCATCTATGCAGATGATGTGCTACTATTCACACCAGTCAACGTACTGAAACCCGACTATACCACACTAACTACCTGCTTCAATGCAATCTCTGACTGGCTGCTCTCACAAAACCTCCGAATTAACTTTAAAAAAACGGAAGTTTTGATTGTAACAAGGAACAAAAACTTCTCACCCCCACCAACTCTTAAGAACAAGAGATGCCGAGTTACCACTCAAATCAACTATACGTTACCTAGGCGTTATACTCGACCAGCGACTTGAGTTCAAAGATCATATAAAAAATACAGTTAAAGCCATCTATCACAAAATCAGAATTCTACGACACCTCAGACCAATGCTTGAACCACAAGACTTCCGAACAACCTTCCAAGCGTTGGTCACCCCACACTTCGACTACGCTAATATTGTGTTACAGGGCCTACCCAAGAGTACGCTTAATCCTCTACAATTGGCCATGAATACGGCTGCCAGAGTTATACACAGAGCACCAAGGAGTCATCATATCACTCCTATCCTATTCGAACTTCACTGGCTCCCGATATCATATAGGATTTTATTCAAAGCCCTTCTCATCACATTCAAGGCAATTCACCAAATCTCATCATCATCATTATCTGACCTCCTTCATTACTCACAAAGTTCCAGATCCCGACGCTCCACAACAGAAAACACTCTAGTGATCCCAAAATACCAATCAAAACTCAACCAGACAACTATCACAAGAGCATTCTCATCCTTTGCCCCTAGATGTTGGAACATGCTACCACCCAACATCAGATCACAAAAGGACCTCTCACAATTTAGAAAAGATCTAAAAACACACCTCTTCCTACAACACTTCCCTCAGAGTATGAACTTCCTAAGTCATTCCCTCCCGACACGAACCAACGATCATGGTTAGTCAAGTACACCCCATATTCATTTCTCACCCCATTTCAAATCCCCTTAGAACCCCAAGCCTTTGAATTATAAACATGTGATTTCTTGCTGTAAATAGTTTGATTTCTTGTTATCTATTTAATCCCCAGTTATCCAAGTTCATTCCCTGTTATCTGTAAACTTAACATATGTTCATGCTTAAGTACAACTTGTTAAAATGTAAACCACGCTGATGACGAAGAGTGCGGTATATAAAAGATGTTAAATAAATAAAATAAATATTATGAATAGAAATTCCATGTGAGAAGGGGAAGGAAATAGCAATGAGGGGTTATTACCATCTGTCTGGTCAGAATGTAGTTGGATGAAATGCTAACAGAAATTAGGAAAGCTAACAAGATTAGCAACACGGTAATAATGGATAATTTTAAATAACCATGTATCTTCTCGGTGATTGTTACATCAGGATATCCTAGGGAGATAAGGCTTCTAGATGAAATAAATGACTGCTATATGGAGCATCTGGTTCAGGAATCAACATAAGGGGGATCTATTTTGAATCTAATCCTAGGCGGAGAACAGGATCTGGTACAAGAGGTGACTATGTTGGGCCCAGTTGGCAATAGTGATCATAACATAAAATTTGAATTAATAAATGGAGGGAGAATAGCAAGGAAATCTACTGCACTAGGATTTACCTTTCAAAGGGAGACTGAAAAACTGAGGAAAATGGTTAAGAAAAAAATTAACTAAGCATCTGCAAAGTTTGAGTTTATATCAGGCCTGAACATTGTTTAAAACTGCCATTTTGGAAGCCCACAACAGATGTATTTCATGCTTTAAAAAAAGGTAGAAGGAGACCCAGATGACTGCCAACATGGTTTAAAGGTGAAGTGTGAGAAGTGATACAATCAAAATAAAAATCTTTCAAAAAATGAAAAAAGGACCTGAAAGAAGCAAACAGGAAACGGCATAAGCACTGGCAAGTTCAATGCAACGTATTGACAAGGCAAGCAAATAGAGATTTTGAAAAGAAGCTTGCCATAGACGTAAAAACTCGTAATAACTTTTTTTCAAGTACATTCAAAGCAAAAAGCCTGTGAGGGAGACAGTTGGACCATTAGATGATAGAGGAGTAAAAAATGAACTAAGGGAGGACAAAACTATTGCAGAGGGACTAAATTAATTCTTTACTTTGGTCTTTATTGACGAAAATATAGGGAAGATACCTATGCCAGAAATGATGGGTCCGATTTTCGAAGGCCTTTACACAGGTAACTTTCCTAGTTACCCGTGTAAAGGTCTTATCTGAGATTTTCGAAGGGCACAAACACTGGTAGTGCCATTCGGAAATCCTGGATATGTCCCTAATGTGCCCAGATCCTATCCACATAGCATCAGGGCATGTTGGGAGCGCAGCGGAGGCGGGCCATAGCACTACCTGTGTAGCACCGATTCTCCAGGACCAGGTAGGAAGTCAGTCCTCACTTATGGGTGACATCGGCGCCGATGGAGCCCCCGTGCGGAGCATTTCCCCAGCTTTCTATGAAAGCCTTTGGGAATACTACACGCATGCGCGGTCCCCTTCCCGCCTAAAGGTGCCATCTTGCTCAGTCTCTCTTTTTCCGTGGATCCCTTCGGACGTTCGTCCTAGTCACCCGGGAAAAGTTGACGTTTTTTCGAAGATTTCTTCGCTTTTTTTCTCCGAGTTCGACGCCGGTTCCCCTTCCAGCCGGGTTCGGTACACTGGTATCGAGCCTGTTCTCTATTTTTCGGTTTTTGCCCTTCGTGGCTGGCGTTCGCGCCCTTTTTTCTGTTTTTCCCTGGAAGGCCGGTCTTTTGACCTCGCGGGGGCCCTTTTTTCCCCGATGGCTTCCAGTGGTTTCAAGAAGTGTGATCGGTGCAAGAAACTAATGTCTCTCACCGACACACACGACTGCTGCCTTCGGTGCCTCGGCCCAGATCATGATCCCATGATATGTGGCAAAATGTCCACCAAGGCACTTTGAAGCCGTCAGCACCAGAAGGAAAGGATTTTTTCGGATTCTGCCTCCGGCCGGACCGGACCTCGTCTGAGGCCTCAACGTCTCGGGAGTCTGATCCCGAGCATCGCCGGGGTTCCTCGGACAGGGGGTCCCCTGACCGGGAACGCAAGAGGAAGAAACGGCTCGCGAGGGTGGCGTCGGAAGAGGTCCCTGGTTCCTCGAGGGCCAGGTCTAAGATCGCCGTCCTGGGCCTTTCGAGCAGGAGAAGCCATCCAAAGTACCTCGTGTAGAGCCGGAAACCGTCAGACATGTAAGTCCTGTAGTCCTCGTGGACTCTCCTCCGAGGGAGCCCACGTCGGGCCCGGCACTGCCAGGGCCCGAGTCGGTGGCTGCTGAGTCTCCTGAGCTTGGTCTCAGGCTGACAGCCTTGGAGTGCAGATTGTCTGCCTTCATGGAGCAGCAGCGGGTACTGATGGCCAGCCTCGCTGGTGCATTGGCCCCGACCACCGGGACATCGAAGTCGACCCCGGAGACCGAGCCGATACTCGAGACCATGAAGGCTTGAGGTCGTCCTCGGTCAAGGTCTCCCTCGACCTCCCGCTCGGAACCGAGGGCGTCGACACCGGTGCCTTCAGTGTCGGAGCGGGTGCCACCTCAACCCGCGCGGTCGGAGCCCCTCGACTCCTCTTCGGATGAGTCAGCCTGGGAGACAGAGGATGAGGAGTCCCCCGATACCTTCCGGACTCAGTGCGTCCCGTCGGACTCACCGCAGTTCAAGCCCCGGAGTACGTCCCCTCCGGAGGACACCTTGTTCTCGGAGTTCGTGCGGGACATGGCCAAGGCCTTGGCGATTCTCGCCGACCCCGAGGAGGAGCCTCGAGCCGAGGAGCTCGAGGCCCTCCAGTATGACTCTCCTCCGAAGGAGGCCTTTACTGTGCCAGTTCCTCCAATGCTGGAACAGCTCCTCTTTCGGATGTGGGAGGCACCGGCCTCGGCGCCGGTCTTGAGCAAGCGAGTCAATTCCATTTATCGACTCCGTAAGAGCCCTGGCTTCCAAAAGGCGCAGCTGCCGCACCATTCCATGGTGGTGGAATCGGCCATGCATCAACTGAAGAGCCAGAAGATGCACTCCGTGGTGCCCCCTGGCAGGGAGGCCCGGAACCTGGATGCTTTCGGCAGAAAGTGCTTCCAGGGCTCGATGCTTGCTTGCCGTGTCCAGTCATACCAGCTGTACATGGGCATGTTCCTCCGAGACCTGGCAAAGGAACTTGCCGGGTTCTCTGCTGGCCTCTCCGGGGAACCTTTGCAGAGGTTCCAGTCTTTGTCTTCCGGAATCCGGGACTGTTCCAAATTCATGTCCCGAGCGGCCTACGATGGCTTCAAGGCTTCGCTCGTGTGGCGGCCACCGGCATCGCGGCCCGACGCCAGGCATGGCTGCATTCATCGGACCTCGAGCCTTGGGCACAGGACAAGTTGGTCGATGTCCCTTGCCGAGGTGAGAACCTTTTTGGCAAACCCATGGCCGAGAAGGCCGCTGAGCTCGAAACCAAGCACCTGACCAGGACTAGGCTGTCCAGAAAGACTTCTGCCCCTTCTCACAAAAAGAAGGGCTCGGGTAAAAAGTCCTTCTACCCGAGAAAGGTGTCTGCCCACAAACCTTTCCCTCAATACCAGGCCTCCCCAGCTCCCCCTCAGGGGCAGCAGGCCAAGGGGCAGGGACATGGGCCCCATAGGCAGAAGACCCCCAAGCCTCTGGCTCCTGCTCCTACCCAGCAGGAAGGGGGTTTTTGACTCCCAAGGCATAGCCTCTCCGTCCCTGCTGTCCCATCCCTGCACAGGAGGTCGCTTAGCCCTCTTTGCCCACAGAGGATGCTTGGGTCTTAAGCATCATTCACCAGGGCTACATGCTTCATTTCCAACAGCTAACTCCTGTCTACTTTCCAGGAGAACCTCTGAGGCCTCTCCTGCACACCAACCTCCTCCTCCAAGAACTTCAGGGTCTGCTTCTGGACAAGGCGGTGGGGCCAGTACCTCCTCGCCTACAAGGGCACGGGTTCTACTCCAGGTATTTTCTGGTGCCACAGAGAACAGGAGGCCTAAGGCCTATCCTAGACCTCAGAAACCTCAACAAGTTCTTGGAGAAAGAGAAGTTCACGATGCTTACTCTTGGGACACTTCTGCCCTACCTCCAGCAGGGATATTGGCTATGCTCCTTAGATCTAAAGGATGCGTACACTCACATCCTCATTCATCCAGACCACAGAAAGTACCTCAGGTTCGTGGTGGGAGGAAACCATTACCAGTACAGGGTACTGCCTTTTGGCCTAACCTCCGCCCCACGGGTCTTTACAAAGTGCTTAGCTGAGGTGGCAGCTTACTTTGAGGACTCAAGGAATATTTGTCTTCCCCTATCTGGACGACTGGCTCATCCGGGGTCAGACCTACCAGGAGGCCAGGCAGGCCACCTTCAGGACTGTCACACTCCTTCAAGACATTAGGCTTTGTCATAAACTTCGCAAAGTCCACTTTGCTCCCCTCCCAGAACCTCGAGTTCATAGAAGCACGGCTGGACTCTCTTCAAGCAAGGGCTTACTTGCCAGAGGACAGAGCTCAAAGGCTCATGGAGTTGGCATCCCGGTTTCTCAGTCTGCCGAGGGTTCCTGCCAGGCTCTGTCTGCAGCTCCTGGGACACATGGCATCGACTGTGCACGTGACCCCCAATGCCCGCCTCCACATGAGGCCTGCCCAGTGGTGCCTCAGAACTCAGTGGAAGCAGGCCACAGGGAGCCTAGCAGACAAAGTAAGGGTATCCAAACCTTTCCTGCATTCTCTTCAGTGGTGGCTACACCCCCCCAACTTGCTGCAGGGGGTGCCTTTTCAGGTAGCTGCCCCCACAGTGGTGTTGACAACCGATGCCTCCTTGCAGGGCTGGGGTGCACACTGTCAAGGGAGTTGCACCCAAGGCCTCTGGTCCCCCTGAGAAGCCCTGCAACAGATCAACCTACTGGAACTGCGGGCTATTCGCTTAGCCCGCAAGGCTTTTACTCACTCCTTGGCCCACCAGTCTGTTCTAGTTCAGACGGACAACCAAGTAGCCATGTTCTATGTGAACAAACAGGGCGGCACTGGGTCCAGGCCTCTATGTCTGGAAGCACAGGCCCTTTGCTCTTTTGCCCTCTGGCACCAGATGTTGCTTAGGACTGTGTATCTTCCTGGCCAGGAGAACTTTCTGGCCGACCCATTAAGCAGGATTTTGCCGCCCCACGAGTGGAAGCTGCATCCTTTAGTGGTTCAACAGATTTTCCTAAAGTGGGGACTTCCATCCATGGATCTCTTTGCCAGTCCCCTGAATCACCAACTGCCCAGGTTTTGTTCCAGGTAACCGCATCCCCTGAGGGTGGCGGCGGATGCCTTCCTGATTTCTTGGTCCCAGGGCCTGCTCTATGCGTTTCCTCCCACGCCTCTGGTGGCCCGAACCTTGTTCAAGATTCTCAGGGACAAGGCCTCAGTACTTCTGGTTGCTCCCAGGTGGCCGAGGCAGCCCTGGTTCCCCCTGCTACTTCAACTGGCAGTGGAGACTCCTATGCCTCTGGGATTCCAACCCGACCTTCTATCTCAGGATCAAGGTTCTCTTCTGCATCCCAATCTCATATCTCTCCATCTGATGGCATGGAGGCTGCAAGGGTAGTCTTGGCTCCCTGGGGTCTACCTCAGGAAGTGGAAGAGGTGGTCTTGGCCTCTAGAAAGCAATCCACCAGGAAAACATATGCCCTAAAGTGGAGAAGGTTCTCTTTGTGGTGTCAGCAGCGCAAGGAAGATCCTTTCACCTGCACTGTGCCAGTAGTGCTCCAGTACATACTACACTTGTCCAATCAGGGCCTTAAGTCCAATTCTGTTCGGGTCCACCTCTCTGCTCTGGCAGCTCATCACTCTCTGGTGGAGGGACACTCTTTGTCAGTTCACTCCTTGGTGTCCAGATTTCTCAGAGGCTTACTATTGCTCAAGCCTCCCCTCCGTCCACCGGCTCCTGAGTGGGAGTTGAATGTGGTCTTGCAGCAACTTACTCGCCCACCTTTTGAGCCCATGGCTACATGCCCTTTACGCTTCCTATCCTGGAAGACTCTATTCCTGGTGGCCTTGACCTCGGCCAGGCGAGTGAGTGAACTTCAAGCCCTGGTCTGTGACAGGCCATACACTCGCTTCTATAGGAACAGGGTAGTCCTTAGGACTCATCCTAAGTTCCTCCCTAAGGTTGTCTCCTCTTTCCATCTCAACCACGAGGTGGTTCTTCCAACATTTTTCCCTAGGCCCCATGCCAGCAGGGCTGAGACAGTCCTGCATACCCTGGACTGTAGGAGGGCCTTATCCTTCTACCTTGAGCGTACGCAGGGGCATAGGAGGGCTACTCAGCTCTTCGTATCTTTTGACCCCAATAACATGGGGGTACGTGTGTCCAAGCGTACCTTGTCCATCTGGGTGGCTGACTGTATCACCTGGACTTACAGGGCAGCTGACCTTCCTTTGCATGGTCGGGTCACAGCCCACCGTGTCAGGGCAATGGCTGCCTCAGTAGCTCATCTCTGCTCTGTACCATTGGCAGACATCTGCAGGGCTGCAACTTTGTCCTCAAGCCAGACTGTTGCGGCCCATTACTGCCTGGAGAGGGAGTCCCACAGGGACAGTGCTTTCGGTCAGGCAGAGCTCCGGAATCTCTTTGAGGTTTAGGCAACTCCTACCCTCCAGCCCTCTGGAAGGGCTACCGGTGGAGGTATGTTTTCAGTGAAATCCTTTCTCTGATGCTGAGGCTAGAGGGAGCTCATTTTTCAGCTCTGGGTCCTTGGTAGCCTAAAGCTGGGGAGTCCCATAAGTGAAGACTGTCTTCCTGCTTGGTCCTGGAGAAAGAGTAGTTACTCACCTGTAACAGGTGTTCTCCAGGAGCAGCAGGAATCAGTCCTCACAACCCTCCCTCCTCCCCTGGGAGTTGCAGTTGTACATAGTTATATTTTTTCATTTTTGTGTGCTGTTTTTTAGCTATGTCATTTGACTGAGCAAGATGGCACCTTTAGGCGGGAAGGGGGCCCGCGCATGCGTGTAGTATTCCCAAAGGCTTTCATAGAAAGCTGGGGAAATGCTCCACACGGGGGCTCCATCGGCGCCAATGTCAACCATAAGTGAGGACTGATTCCTGCTGCTCCTGGAGAACACCTGTTACAGGTGAGTAACTACTCTTTTTCGATGCTATACGGTTAGATGTAGTAAAGGCTGTTAGTGTAGCTGGGTTTAAAAAAGGTTTGGACAAGTTCCTGGAGGAAAGGTCCATAAACCATTATTAAGAAGTGATCGAAGATATCAATGCTTGACCCAGTACAAGCATTGTGGAACTTGTGTCTCTTGGGGAAACTGCTAGGTACATATGAACTAGATTGGCCACTGTTGGAAACAGAATACTGGGCTTGATGGACCTTGGTCTGACCCAGTATGGCATATCTTATGTTCTTAAGCGCTCTATGCCTTAAAGATAGGTGTGAGAAAACCTCGCTATCTTTAAGGCGCTGGGGCTAACCGCGTATTATCGAAAATCGGTGCTTCACGGGTAGCTCCTGCAGCTACCTGGCTGTGCGGCGACACCTAGATTTTCAATGCTGGGGCCGCATATGATCCCGGTGTGGAAAATCCGGGTTAGGCGGGAGGTGGACAGGCTATACGCTGACATGGCGCATAGCACCGCCCAACTGAAATTCGGGCCTGATTACTTACAGGTAATGAATCAGAGAAATTAAAACAAATCTCTGTAAACCTGGAATTTGTAATAGGGCTATTTGACAAACTAAAGAGTAGCAAATCACCTGAACTAGATGGCTTACATCCCAAGGTGTTGAAAGAACTTAAAAATGAAATGCAAACGGTAACAGACACCCTGAGCCAGCCACAATAATGCACAAATCCTTATGTACAAATGTATACCTAATCCAAAGATATACAGTAAATAAATGAACATAAGATATGCCATACTGGGTGAGACTGAGGTCCATCAAGCCCAGTAACCTTTTTCCGGCAGTGGCCAATCCAGGTCACAAGTACCTGGCAGGTTTCACAGGCATTTTATAAAATACACGTACGTATCATAACTTTTCTCCTGCTCCACTCAAATTATGCATTAAAAACATCTATGCACAACATACATAATAAATATGTGCCATTTGATTTATCTTTCCCCTCTTAAGGAATTAACTCTGATCCCTACTACCCTTATGGAAAGGGGCAATTGAGTGCCTTCCAGGAAGGCACCGAATAGTCTAGTTAGGCCTTGCAAATAATTTGTGGAAACATATGAACAGATTGCCTAGTCCATGAGATTTATTTGAAACAAATATAGAAATCGTAGGAGGACATATTCAAAATGTCTTAGCCCATTAGCAGACCTCCTGACTGGCTAAAATGCAATCAATGGGTTAATCTAACTGAGTTAAATGCACTGACACTAACCACTTAGTGGGCAGTGGAGGTGGGAGATGGCACCTTTAGTTAGTTGGTCAGCAGCAATATTGAGCCACTAAAACTCTGGGTAAACTGGATATTCACTGCCAGTGGCCAGGTATGGCCTGGCACAGAATATCTGGTCATAAAATAAAGCAGCGACAGCCAGCTGCTTTAACAGTGGTGGTCGCCGCTGCTGAATAATACCCCCTGTAGCTTCCAGTTTATGCTGCAACATCACAATGATTACTGGTAAGTTAACCCAAGGTTAAATATTTTTGAATATTACCCTCTCTAATATTTGTATCCTTAGCATATTACTTGCTAAAATCTAACAAATCACTCTCTTGTGTTCCTGAACGTCAGTCTCCTTTTCTCTTGCATCTTCATAATGGTATTTTGTACGTTCTGGCTCTGTTTCAAAGCTAGCATTTTGCATCACTTCTTGCCAACTCCAGAGTATCTCTGTCTAATCCACATAAGCTTGTATTCAATATTATCACTATATAATTTCCTCAAATGCTCTCTAGCTTATTCCAGTTTTATTACGATCTTAGCTGTTCCTTCAAAAGTATAATTGTATCATGCCAATTAATTTCTTTTGCCCCATTCCTTTTTAGCTGCCCACGTGATGCATCTCCCCATCTCCCCCCTCTTAAGACAGTTTTACACTCGCACCAAACCATATCTGTGCCCACTTCATCACTGAATTTTTAATATTCTTTAATACAGTGAAGCACATCCTCATAACATTTTCCTCTCATAACAAACTATCTTTCAAGCAACTGAGAGATTGTATGCCCCAGGATCGTAGTTCTTCATACAGCACCATAATATTGTGCATGATCAGAGAGTGTCATTGTTTCTATTTCCACCTCACAGTTCTTGAACCAAGTTGTGGTCTCTTTAGAAGATCTGTGCTGGTGGGCGTAAAATGTGACATCTTTTGGTCTTGTAAGTTTGGCCATCTAAACATCAACACTGTTAAACCGTATCATTCATAATTTTACTTTTTCTCTCCTTGCATACAAGTGATCCTTTTCCCTTGTTCATTTATACAGAGCAGAGGTCAAAGCAATATTGGAATCTCCCTTCATTATAATTTAACAGTGTGTGGAATTTGTTAAGGACACTAATTACTCTAAAGTAAAGCTTGTTTGCTCCATGTTAGATAGACATTAACCATTGTGAAAGCTATATTATTAAGTTAACTTCTAATACAATATATCATCCTCCCATGTCCATCTGCATCTGGCTCACATGAAGAGATCAGACTAAGTATTGTCACCCCTACGTGTTTCTTTTCTTTCTTGTTAAACTCTTATCTCCAGGAACAAGCAGGAATGAGTCTTCACATATGGGTATCGTCGGTACCGACAGAGCCTGCGCGGGAACGCTCCCCAGCGTCCAATCAGAAAGCCTTTGGGAGCATCCCACAGTGCCTGCGTGCTGCCTTCCCGCCTTTCCCAACTGTCTCTCCTCAGTTCTTCTTTTTCCGCGGAGCCAGCAGGTCGTGTTCCTGTCACCGCAGAAGAATTTCTTTATTTTTCTTTATTTCTTTTGTGTCACGTCTGCCTTCTTCGACACTCTACCGGTACCGCCGGTCTTTTTCTTTTCTTCTTGTGTAAAAAAAACCAAACTTTTTTCCGTTTCTTTTTTCTTCAGGTGCACTTAGGCCCAAAACCTTTCTCCTTAACATGGAAAAGCCTGCCTCAGGATTTAAGAAGTGCACAAAATGTGGCGGTACCATTTCCGTCACCGACACCCATGACTAGTGTCTAAAATGTTTAGGTCCTGACCATTCCATCACAGATTGTATGTCCTGTTCCATGATGTCTAAAAGAGGTCGGCAGAACCGAGCTGCCAAGCTCAGTACCCTGTTTCCCTCTGATGCAGCTTCGGTGGCATCGACGTCTTCCAGGGCTGCCTCTTCCTCACATGGATCTCAGGTAACTAAACATAAATCTAGCCGGTCCTCGAAGGGTAGATCTCCTAAGCATCGAGATGCCTCTGGCGTTGCCCTCGGATTCTGCACCGGCAAAATTACCCCGGCGGGAGGCTTCGGCCTCTAAAGCATCATCATCATTTACTAGCCTGCAATCAAATGTGAATCTTATAATTCGAGTGATACGACCTGTACTTTTCCACTAAATCATGATGTATGCTTTAATACCTGGCCTGTACAGCCGCACTTTTATGTATAGCAAACCGCTGCTGATCGCTGGAAGTAGCAGGATACAAGTGTACACTAAATAAATAAATTATCGGGGTTCCAGGATGATCTCCATGGCGTGGCCTCGACAGATCTCCTGGTGCCATGCTCTGGGGTACCAGTGGCTTCCACCGGTACCGACTTCCAAGCATTGGCGGCGTCGATGGATCAGAGGATTCTGTCCATAGAACGCAGCCTGGCGGCTTTCCTTGTGGCATTGACGCCCGTGGTACCGCAACAGACTACCCCACCGGTACCAGTTCTAGCATCGCCATCGGTACTGATCCCGGTACCAGTGGCATCAACATCGGCATCAGTGTCCGCTATGCCGGTACTCTGTCCTCTGAAGCCCTCCGGTACCGATACCCCGGTACCGGTTATTCCCGATACCGATCCCGGTCGGTACGGATATCGGGTTTTGCAAGAGCATCCGGACAGACGATACTTCGATTCCTCGGAGGACTCTGAGGATTCTGAAGAGTCGGTCGATGCAGTGATGCTTCTTCCACAGGAGGAGTCCTCTCCTAAATGTAGGATGTCTCCTCCAGAGGACTTGTCTTTTCAAGACTTCATGAGGGAGGTGGCTCGGGGCCTTTCCATCATGGTGGCCCCTGAGACAGAACCCAGAGCCAAGGAGTTAGATATTTTACAATATCCTAAGACTCCTAAGGAGGCAGCTACCTTGCCTGTTCATGAGATTTTGTACGATCTCATGTTGAGGATGTGGGAAGCGCCTCTGACCACCTCTCCTCATTCTCGCAGGTTGGATACAATGTATCGTGTCCCTCCTTGTCCTGGTTGCCATAAAACTCAAATTCCTCACCACTCTATTGTGGTTGAGTCTGCTATGAGAAAGATTAGAAGTACCAAAAGACATGCCTCTAATCCTCCAGGACGTGAATGTAGAACCCTGGATGCTTTTGGAAGAAGAGTCTTCCAAGCTTCCATGCTTGCTGCGAGAATTAATTCCTATAGTCTTTACATCGGAATGTTCTTAAAAGAAGTTACTGATCATTTGCAAACTTTGTCTTTTCATTTCTGAAGATAAAAGACAGGACTTTCTCTCTTGGCTCAAACATGCCCAAGATATCTCCAAATTCTCCAACCGTGCAGCTTTCGACTCCTTTGAATGTGTAAGCAGAGCCTCAGCTATTGCCATAGGTGCACGTAGAATTGCTTGGCTTCAAGCATCTGATTTGGTGATCTGGGTTCAAGATGAATTGGGAAATATCCCTTGTACAGGTGAAAACCTGTTTGGTAAAGATTGGCAAACAAAAGCCAATCAGATGGATGCTGAAAATTCTGCCTTGGATAGACTCTCCAAGTCCACAGCTGCTCCTGCTAAGAAAAGGTTGTTCAAGAAAGCACCTTTTTCTAAAAAGGGAAGATTCTATCCTGCTTATGGTCAGCGGGCATCTTCTGCAGCTCAGTTCCCTACCAAACGTCAGCAATCATCCAAACAGAGCAAAGCAAAGGCTGCTAGGCCTCCACCGACCCAGCAACCTCAGCCCCCTCAGGGCCTTTGACTTTCCGCTAGAGAACTTAGCCTTCCTGGCTCTGGAAGGACCAGAGCCCTCCACCATTCCAGGAAGGTTATGTCATTTTGCTCCCAGGTGGGGGCAACTTACAGCAGAGCATTGGACACTCTCCATCATAAGAGAGGGGTACAAACTTCATTTTTCAAGCTTGCCCCCTCACACAAGAGTGCACCAGTTCAATTCTCCAACCTCCCTCCTCAACCTGTTGGGGCAGGAGATTGCCACCCTACTCACTCAGGGGGCAATAGAGGAAGTGCCTCTTCTTCAACAGGGCACAGGTTTCTACTCCCCCTATTTTCTTATTCCAAAGAAAACAGGGGGCTACAGACCTATATTAGATCTCAGAGAATTGAACAAATTCCTCGTCAAGGAAAAATTCAAAATGATTTCTCTGGGGACTCTGCTGCTGTTGACTCTTACCCTGCTGGGGTCTGGAATCCCACACACACAATACCTGGATTCTTTATATCCCTTATACCATTCAGACCTGTATTTTCTAGGCCCTCAGTGAGCTGGATTTTCATAATCCTGTTTCATGTATAGTTTCATGTATAGCTATTCTTGGTTCTATTCCAATTGATATCACCGATCCCGATCCGCTATCTGTTTCTGAATCTGATAGCTTCAAGTCTGCATATCCTGGATAAGTCATAGGTGTATAAATTTGTTTATCTGCAGCTGTTTCTTCCACCTCACTGATTATATCCAATTTGCATTTGGGGCCTAGTAGAGTCAGTCCTCGTCTACAGTCCTCCCTGTGGTTCTGCCTAGAACCACATTCTTCATAAAAGGGCATTTCCCGAAGCAAGTCTCCAGTACTAGGAACACTTTTCAATTTCAGAACTGCAATAGTATTTGTAGTTTTGGACAAGTATGTAGTACAACACTTCATAAAACAAGCAAAACCAATTCCTAAAAGTAGGAGGGCCACTAGGAAACCAAACAGGCCTGTCAGTATCGCTTTTACTGGACCTGACAAGCCACTCCACATGTTATCAAACCAAGGCCAGACAGAATCAGAAGTTCCTTCTATATTATCTTTAGAGAAGTGAGTTTCTTTCCTCACCTGTTCTAGGATACCTGAGACCACCTTACTTTGTGAACTGATGAACGTACAGCAGTGATCTCTTATGATGTTACAGACTCCTCCTTCTTTGGCTAGCAAATAATCTAGAGCCATCCTATTTTGTGCAGAATAGGCAGTCAATTTATCTACAGTACCTTGCATGACTGTAATAGCATCAGTTAAATCCTGGGCTGTTACTTCAATTAGAGCATAAATTCGCAATAATTGCTCACCATAACGTTGTGTAGGACGTATGGCACCAAAGGTACTTAGCCACACTGTTCCCGTGAAGGTGCTTACTTCTTGTTGGGTTAACATAGTGGTATCCTCTAATAATTTTCTTGCTGCACGTATATCAGCACTAGAGTCATCTGTTGCTCTGCGATGACGACTAGGGGGCGTCCCTAGTAAAGTTTCATAAGGGACTAGTTTCCATGGCAAGTCAAGGGTAGCTATGTAACAATTGCCAGACCAATCAGCAGGCAATCGAACATAAGCTAAAGTTCCACACACAAAATAGTGACCTACCAAGGCAAGTAGTCCATCAGGCCAAATTTTAAAATATTTAGGTTCTGTGATTAGAACTTCAGCTCCAGGTCCCATATTTCTTAACCATGGGTGATAATATCCTAAATAGGGATACACATAATTGTCAACATACCCAGAGGACAAACCATCTTTGCTATTCTGCAATCTATACTTCCCATATGCTGGGAACCCATCCTGATCATAATATTGTAATTCATACTGATCAAGACGAGTCTTGGGGTCAGGAATGACATTGACTACCTTTAAATTTGAAAGGACTTGTACAGAACTTGCTGTAGTAGACTCCAACACTAAATGGATATGGTTGTTAGTCATGACAGTCTGACATTTAGACAAAGGAGTTTCACCCACAGGATATGCTCCTTTTCTCTGGAAACAAATAGGAGGGTCAGCCATTGGCTTCTGGCCATGTTATAGTAAGATTAAACAGTGTTTTATTCACAGACAATTCCTTCAGCTCTTGCAAAGAAATAGGTCAAGGTCGTGGCAAAAATCCAAACTGTGTATCCTTGAGACAGGGTAGTCCAGGTATACTGGCGCCCTTCAAACGTGAATGCCAGTAAGTACCTCGACTCCTCCCCCACCGCTATAGAATAGTAGGTGGAGCTTAAATCTATAACTGAGAAGTGGGTGGAGTCGCATGGTATGCGAGTCCAAATATCATGAGGGTTGGGCACAAGAGGAAAAATCGGCAGGACAATACGATTTATTGCTCTCAAATCTTGCACAAATCTGTAGGACTTACCCTCAGCCTTCAACACAGGGTAAGATAGGAGTATTGCAAGGAGAAGAAGTGGGTACCAACACACCTTGAGACAGCAGATTTTCAATTACTGGCCGTATTCCAGCCACAGATGCTGCAGGCAATGGATATTGGCGCACATAGGGTAGTGGAGCTCCTGGTTGCACTTCAATCTTGACTGGAGAAATATTGAGATGTCCAATATCATCACCTGGTATTGCCCACAAGGTGGAAGGAAGGGTATCCAATGGTGGAGTAGTCGCAACAGCCGGTGTTACAGCTATAGGCTGTTGTACTTGCAGGGGACACAAGGTACACGTCAAAGTGCCAGTTTCCCAGCTTATAAAACAGTCTTGTTTCTGGATAAAAAATCTCGACCAAGCAAGTTGACAGGCAAAGTAGGGCCTACCAGAAAATCTGTATAATATAATTTTCCCTCCACTATAATTGGTGCATCAGATAATTTTTGATGCATTATAGTCTTTCCTTCAATTCCTTCACAAGGTACTTTAGGAGCTGTAGGTAATGCTTCAAATAGAGGAGGAGGTAACTGGGATAGTGCTATGGCAGATGTAGAGGCACCTGTATCTAATAGAAAAAGCAATTCATACCCCAGGACAGTAGCACGTATTTCCCCCTGTGTGTTGGGACACACAACCAAGCCTAGTCAGTCCTCACTATAATCCACATCAGTCTCTGCATAATATTGGGTCATCACTGAAGGCTGGTTAGGGGCAGATACAGGGTATGACGCAGATGGATATCTAGCAGCATCCTGTCGCATCCCAGGTTGGGGAAAATTACCCCTTGGCTTAGTACAATCTCTAATCAGATGGCCCACTTGCCCACAACCATAACAGGCACGATCTCCTTGCTGTCCTCCCATATAGCCACGCCCTCTTCCTCTAAAGGGTACCATACCTCTTCCACCTCTTGCTCTACCACGTCCCCGAAAGTTGGATTCATAACTTGCTACTTGTAAATTGAAAAGTTTTTGACGTTGACGATCAAGTTTACCTTTGTCAGCTTCCTTCTGCTTCTGGATTCGCTTCTCTGCATGTAAGGCAGCTTCCAGGATCTCTTGTGCAGACTTAGTAGACCATCCAAGCAAAGCATTTTCAAGAATATCTTTTATTTCTGGTTGCAGTCCATTCACAAAAATAGAAGCAAAACCCTCCATCTCAGCATTCTGAGGAGAAAAATCTCGGAACGCTAGGCAGCATTTAGTGTGATACTGAGCCACAGTTTCACCCCCACACTGCTTTAGATCCAAGAGTTTGGACAGATCTCTGACGGGTACATTTTTTTTCTATTGCCTTTAACAAATTATCCCTATGTTCCCTAAACGCATTCATTTGAGCAGCATCAGTAGCATTGATAACTGGATCAGCGCAGGGCCATACCCATGCTAGATTATCAGGCAGTTGAGGGTGAGTGACTGCCCTTAACTCTATAGGATTCAGAAAAACTGCTTTCAATAAATTTTGCAAATCCACCCATGAAGGGTCATAAGTAGTTATTAGCTGTCGCCAATAATCTATAAATTGACCTGGCTTCTCTCTTGAATCAGGGCAGGATCTAGCTAAACTAAAAATTTCCGCAGGGGACCAATTAGTTGCCAAGGTAACCAAACCCCCATCCCCTCTTGGGAATGCCCGGAACGGAGCAAGCAAATCACTTTTACTCTGTTCCTTATTTTGTTGGTCTGAAGCTAATGATTCACCCAATTCCAAAGTTAAACACTGCAAGCACTGCCAATTAGAATTCAATGGAGCCTTGGTCCAATATTCAATTCCCTTGGCAACAGCTGACATTGCCTCAATTACAATTTCTTTACGTTTACTGTGAGGCAACAAGCTTACAGTATGCTGTTTTATTTGCAAATCTAATGCCTCAAACATAGTTGTAATTAATTCAATTAACGTACGAGCCTTATTCATAAGATGGTCATGATACTGTGTCAATTGCTCCACAGTGGTTAAACCCTTAAGCTGACTTGCTTCCATGCCAATTAACTGCTCAAGTTTTATAATATTCTTAGTCAATTGTTGAGCTCTAGTGGTCCGAGGTATATATGTAGAATCTATAGGGGTAGAAGCACAGAATTCACCACCCCAACTGCACCAATTAAAGAATCATCAGAAGGTGATACAACTACACTGGTCATGTCAGTTTTAACAGGGGTAGAGATACCAGACCACAGCCGGCACATCATTCCTAGGCAGGGAAATAGCCAGCGCAGTGACCTCTTCTTCATAAGCTGGAGGCGCGGACGCTAAAGTGCAAGGTTCACAGTTATGTACATTTTCCAATTTTACCACTATCAGTTTCTCTTTGTTTAGTTAAAACACATATTTGCTCTTCCATTCGATACACCTGGTCTCTGACCTGCCGAATTGTAGAATCATTAGTGTGTTTACTTTTTTCTGCAGCTTTAGAGCACCAAAAGTTATAGGTAATCCATTCATGACTATTGGAAGGAATATTCTCATTTAATGCTAACACAGATTGTAAATACTTCAATTTGGACTCATGAAACGTTCCCCCCAAGGGGAACTGCACCTTAGGATTACCAGCAGTTACTGAATGCCATTTAGATACATAATCTAATGAAGAATCCCCAAATTGTTTCTTCATATCATAATTGGGACTTCCTTTCTTCAAAGCTATCACACGAGCTTTCTCATCCCAAACTTCTAACTGAAATCTCTGCTTCATTTCAGCTGTCTTAGCTGTATTGTTTCCCATGGTAATTACACTTCACACAGATATCTGTCAACACTAATATACTCACTCACAGCTTGTGTATTTAAGTGTCCTGTTGAAAAGTAAAGGAATCCGAGTCACGGCACAAATCTGTTGACTCTTACCCTGCTGGGGTCTGGGATCCCACACACACAATACCTGGATTCTTTATATCCCTTATACCATTCAGACCTGTATTTTCTAGGCCCTCAGTGAGCTGGATTTTCATAATCCTGTTTCATGTATAGTTTGTCGCACCGCCGCCCTAGTGGCCAAAGGTAGGTCGGGTGGACATGAGTTATATTTAGGTTTGGGTTTGGTTCTTCTATGCGGGGTCTAGGTATCTTGGTCCCAGTAGCCTTCCGTATACCAAATCTCCCAAAAAGGAACACAAAGTCCGAGTGAGGGGAAAAAAAGGCATTTATTTCCCTCAATGCAAAAAGGTTTGATGTTTAGAATCTACATCAACTCAAAATGACCTTGATTCAGGTTAAGAGATAAATAAACAATTGCATTACAGTCAGTTATGTTCACAGGGATTATATATATCAAACCCTCAGCCTGGTTCAGAAGTTATAGCTTTCAGCATTGGTCAGGGACTCTAGGCTTCCAACCTTGCAATAACTACAATCCATTTCTGTGTCTGATGAGTCCGTAATAAATTCCACCTGCATTGGTTCAGAGTATGAGAGCTCTGAAGCCGTGTCAGCAAAGTCAGGTAGATTATCCTTAGGCTTTTCGTATAAGTTTTGTACCAGCTTCCAATGTTCTGGGCTCAAGGTTAAACCTTGGTCCTGTGCCCTCTCAATGTGAGAACAGCCTCTTCTATCCAAAGGCTTCTTATTAAAAAGTCTTTTGCTTGATAAAAGTTTACATCCTGTCTTACAAACAGTTCGGTAGGGACAGCTCTCCCCTGTCTCCTGTGCTTTCTGTATCTCAAGGTTATAGCAATTATTATCAGAGAAATATGGATTACCTTTTTCTTTTGGTTGATCCAATCGAGCTGAGGCTTGAGGCCTAGTCCTGCTGGAATCTGGCGTGGCTCGTATTGCAGGCCTTCTATTCTCCAGCCGGCCCTCGGGTGGTGTTAACCCACAGTCACACCCGTACCTTCTCTTCTCTGAGCCAGGAGTGTTATTTCTTATGGAGACCCCTTTTTCTTCCTCTGGGAATTCTTTATACCTTGCCTCCCAGGTTGCTGGCTTCTGCCCAACTCTGGTCCAGGAACGGTTGCCCTAGTCCTTCTCTCTCCAGGACTGGCTTCCTCTTGGTACCTTCTCTCTTTGGAAAGTGTACCTGCTTTACTCCCGGTCTCCTTGCAAAGAACCTCCTCTCCGAGTTCTGCTGAGTCTGCTGGCTCTGGTCCTTCAGCTAAGACTCTTGCTTCTTTTTCTCTCTCTCTCCAATCCTCCCAGCCTTTCTTAAAAGGAACTCCTCCTTTCCTGGATTGGATGCTGGTAGGCACTACGTCATAAGCTCTGGGGCGTGGTTCCCTAGGCCTTAGAAAGTCTCTCTTGCTCCCCCTATCTGGCTCCTCGTAATGTTGCATCCTGTGTTGGAGTCTTTTTTCTGAATTTAAACACTTTTCTCTGACTGCACGGGGTCTGCAGTACCACAAGTTTCATGTATAGCTATTCTTGGTTCTATTCCAATTGATATCACCAATCCCGATCCGCTCTCTGTTTCTGAATCTGATAGCTCCAAGTCTGCATATCCTGGATAAGTCATAGGTGTATAAATTTGTTTATCTGCAGCTGTTTCTTCCACCTCACTGATTATATCCAATTTGCATTTGGGGCCTAGTAGAGTCAGTCCTCGTCTACAGCTGCCATACCTTCAGAGTCAGGATTGGCTTTGTTTTCTAGATCTCAAGGATGCGTACACCCATGTTCTCATCCATCCAACTCAAAGAAGGTTCCTTCGGTTCCTTTTTCAAGAGAAGCACTATCAATACAGAGTGCTCCCTTTTGGTCTGGCCTCTGCACCAAGGGTGTTCACGAAATGCATGGCAGTGGTAGCTGCATTTCTGCGCACTCTGGGAATATTCGTCTTCCCTTATCTGGACGACTGGCTCATTCGAGCTTCCACTCAGTCAGAGGCCAAGAGTTCTCTAACCTGCACAATGCGTATCCTTCAGTATTTAGGGCTGGTAATAAACATCCCAAAATCCAATTTGACCCCTACTCAGTCCCTGGAGTTTATAGGGGCGTTGCTGGATACCACAAAGGCAAGGGCCTATCTCCCCCAGGCCCATTGCCTTCGCTTGGTGCAGTTAGCTTCTCAAGCAGAGTTGAAGCCCCACTTAACTGCTCGAGAGATGTTAGTTACTAGGCCACATGGCATCCACCATGCATGTGGTTCCATATGCTCGCCTTCCAATGAGGGCAGCTCAGTGGACTTTATCCACCCAATGGACCCAGGCATTAGACTGCCTGTCAGACAAAATAGCAAACACAAGTCGCCTCATTTTGTCCCTCCAGAGGTGGAAGTCCCCTCAAAACCTGTTGCTGGGGTCCCCCTTTCAGCATTCTCTACCCCAAGCAACTCTCACAGCAGATGCTTCTCCAATGGGGTGGGGAGCTCATTTACAAGACCTCTCCACCCAGGGCATCTGGTCTCCACAGGAGAGTTGTCTACATATCAATCTCTTGGAACTCAGAGCAATCTTCCTTGCTCTGCTGGTGTTCCACTCCCTGCTCAGCTACAAGACAGTTCTTATCCATACGGACAATCAGGTAGCAATGTTCTATGTAAACAAGCAGGGGGGAACTGGTTCTCTGTCGCTTTGCAACGAAGCTTTGCGACTGTGGGCCCTCGCCAGAGAGCATCAAATTCATCTTCTGGCAGTTTATCTTCCAGGCGTTCAAAACTCTTGGGCAGACAGGCTCAGTCGAATTCTGCTTCCACACGAGTGGTCCCTACATGTGGACCAGGTGGCCAGGATTTTTCAGATTTGGGGCACCCCGGACATAGACCTCTTTGCAAGTCCGTGGAATGCCAAACTTCCCCGGTTCTGTTCCAGAACTCCAGCTCAGGGGGCTCAGGCAAGGGATGCTTTCCTCCTTCACTGGGGTCAAGACTTTTCCTCTATGCCTTTCCACCCATTCCCCTAATTCCCAAAACCCTGTTCAAGCTTCAGAGAGACAGAGGCCACATGATTCTCATAGCTCCACATTGGCCACGGCAAGTGTGGTACCCTCTGCTTCTACATCTCTCTCAAGCTCCCTCCCTGGAGTTAGGGTCTGCTCCAGATCTCCTATCTCAAGAGGACGGAAAGTTATAGCATCCCAATCCCCAGTCTCTGCATCTCAGGGCTTGGTTGCTGAAGGCCTAGATCTCCAAGATTTTCATCTTTCTCAACAGGTGAAAGATGTTCTTTATGCTTCCAGAAAACCTTCCACTAGACGTTCTTATGCTTTCAAGTGGAGGAGGTTTACTATCTGGTGCTCTGACAAGGGTCTTAACCCCCTTGCCATACCTCTGGAATCTTTGCTGGAGTATCTTCTCCATTTGTCTAATGCAGGCCTTAAGACAAACTCAGTAAGGGTCCATTTGAGTGCTATTGCAGCTTCCCTTAAGCCTCTAAATGGACAACCTATTTCCTCTCATCCTCTTGTAGCAAGATTCATGAGAGGCCTCCTTTTAACAAAGCCTTCCATTAGACCACCTCCGGTGGCATGGGACTTGAACCTGGTTCTTGGTCAGCTTATGAAGCCGCCTTTTGAACCTTTGGCTACCACCTCCTTGAAATACCTTTCTTGGAAGGTTATCTTTCTCATTGCAATCACATCAGCACGTCGTATTAGTGAATTGCAAGCACTCGTAGCTAATCCACCTTATACAAGGTTCCATCATGACAAGGTAGTCCTTAGGACTCATCCACACTTTATGCCTAAGGTGGTCTTGCCTTTTCACCTCAACCAGGAGGTCTACCTACCTGTCTTTTTTCCAGGACCTCATGCATCAAGTGCAGAGAGGAATCTTCATACCCTGGACTGTAAGAGCTCTGGCTTTTTACTTACAGAGGACACAGCAACATAGAAAGTCCTCTCAGCTCTTTGTTGCCTTTGATCCTTCTCATTTGGGACTACCAGTCTCCAAGAGAACACTATCTAATTGGATCGCCCAGTGTATTTCTTTCGCCTATCAGAGCAAGAACCTTTCTCTGGAGGGCCATGTCACAGCTCACAATGTGAGAGCCATGGCAACTTCAATGGCTCATCTGAACTCTGTGTCTATTGATGACATCTGTTGAGCAGCCACTTGGGTTTCGGTTCATACCTTCACAGCCCATTACTGCTTGGACAAGGACTCCCGCCGGGAAGCCTTGTTTGGTCAGGCTGTTCTCAAACACCTGTTCCATACTTAACTCCTACCCACCATCCCTGATGGGATGCCAGAGATCCATGAGGGGAAGTGGAGCCCTGTCCCAGGGACACACAACCTCTAGGGTTTCTCCCTGGCATCTAAAGCTAGGGAGTCCCCATATGTGAAGACTCATTCCTGCTTGTTCCTAGAGATAGCACAGTTACTTACCTGTAACAGGTGATCTCTGGGAACAGCAGGAATAAGTCTTCACAACCCACCCACCTCCCCTAGGAGTTGTATCTCTCTATCTATCTTTCCTTTCCCTCTGTCTCTCTCTCTCTCTCTCTCTCTCTCAGTTTTAAAACTCAACTGAGGAGAGACAGTTGGGAAAGGCGGGAAGGCAGCACGCAGGCATTGTGGGATGCTCCCAAAGGCTTTCTGATTGGACGCTGGGGAGCGTTCCCGCGCAGGCTCTGTCGTTACCGACGATACCCATATGTGAAGACTTATTCCTGCTGTTCCCAGAGATCACCTGTTACAGGTAAGTAACTGTGCTTAACCTGACATCTCATCTCTACTATTGCTTACCTCCCCGCCCCCCTCCCTGGGTGTCACAGTGGTCTCCCCAGCAAAACTTGTTTACTTAAGTCCATTCTATCAAGAATCTTAGAACCACCAGTTTCAGCCAATCTGGGTTTGTCACTCTTCTCCCTCCCATAATTGCCTAATAATACTTGCAGCTCTCCCTTGCTGCCCCTTACAGCCATAGAGGAATTGACTCTTCTATGGGAATAAGCACCCCTTATATTATATTCATCATCCAACCCTCTCATCAGACTTACCTCTCCCCCCCCCCCCCCCCCAGGAAACCTATAACAATACAAGGAGGCTATTTCAGAATAAATGTTCAAACAAGGTTTAGTAATAATTTCTGCCTCCTCTCTTTTCACTGTCCCTAAATTATTGGTGAGTGTTTCATATCAAACCCATTGGCTTAAGTGTATATGGTCTTTTTTGTCTTCAGTTGGCAACATCTTCAGTGAGTCAGTGTGCTGTTTTTTGTTCTGAGCTCTGAAAACCATTGCATTTTTTCCTCTTTGGAACCTGATGCCATTTCAATGGATCCTAAGAGGTTTTCTAACTTTCCTTCTCTAGATTTTTCTTAGGTAAGTGTTGAATCCCTGATTCTCTTCACTGTTTTTACTCTTTTGAAAATCCACGGACTGTGAAGGCTAATTGAAAAGAGAATAAGTTTATATTAATTATTTTTTGACAAACATTGACCTCCGGCATCTCCATTCTTCTGTTTAAAATAACTGGGGAGAGGTCATGGAACAGTAACTTCATGTTGTGATTTTTCTCCACATGATTTTACCTATTTGTCTCACTTTAGCTATTATTCTGTCCTTATCCTCAACACTGATATAAACTGGTGATATCATTTTAGGCTGAGAAGGATTTCCAGGAACCAAACTTTTGTGGGCCTTATTTTTATCAGGTCCGGGCCAACCATTAGGTAAACTAGGCGGCTGTCTAGGTTGGCAGCTTCTGGAGCAGCAAAGAGTGGGGGGTGTAAAGCTTAAGGTTTGCCTTGGGCACCAACATCTTGAACGCCCCCTGGAGCCAAGTTCATATCTTCTCAGCCATGTCTTAAAATTTCTTGACAGTATGTGAGCGACAGCTTTACGGTCTTGCGTACAGCTTTTCAGGAACCACCTGAATTCGGAGGCTGTTCATACCTAATCTGTTTTCAAGAATGTCTTCTTTGCTAGCTCTATTTGTGCAGCTTGAAGTAAAGCCTGATGATTTTGTATTTCCACCAAATACAAAATAATACCTTAACATAAATAGAAAGTAGTGACACTACCAAAGCAAAAAAATCCAGTCATCCTATCCAAACAAGATATTCCTCTGCTCTAATTAAACAAACATTATTTCATTTCAAATAAGGATCATCAGAATCATAGGGCTAAATAACAGTGTATTTTTGAATGCTATACAATTGCTCACCACCTTCAATCATCAGTCTCATTATATATTTCTATCATCTTTTTTGAAATTTTGAATGCAGTTAAAATGTCTCACTCTTGCTTAATTCTTAAATACTGTATTAGGTTCTCAATACTGAAGAATACAAAATAATCTTCAAATCAGCTGCTGCTTAACTCTGGGCCAAAAATGCCAAATACAGAGTAAATAATTTTGGTCTGAGATTGTGCCAAGTTTGATTGGTCAACTGCCTTGGGGACATCAGTTGACTATGCTTAGAAATAAATGTGACCATGCTGTGCCTGTGATTTAAAATGGGCTTAACATTATTAACAAGGACAAACAAGGCAAAACAAATGCTACCCTAAACAAAGACATGGGGAGGGGTGGCCTGCACAGAGTGGCACCTACTCCGGTCATCTTACTGGGCAGACTAGATGGACCATACTGGTCTTTATCTGCCGTAATTTACTATGTTACTCGCAATCCACTCATACAAGTACAGGGACAAACAAATACTGCCTCCAATTCAAAACAGTGTTGTAGAATAAATATTTCTTATGAAATGGTTATTAATAAACAAAGTGCAGCAGCACCAGCATATTGCACTATTCTGTATCACCTGCTCAGTTACTCCTATAGGTCATAGTGCATAAGATGACTTGGCATTAAATCCCATGTGCTTGATTGCACAGTGCATACAATCAGGGCTATACCAAGGGCTGTGCAGACAGTGTGACTGCATAGGGTGCAAGTACAGAACGAGCTCCAGTGTCGTCATTGGGCTTCTAGGAAGCCCAACAAACAATTTTCTGTGCATGGAGGTGTTGGAGATGGGGCGTGAGATTTGCAACTCACATAGGGTGCATTTGCAGATTATATGCAGGACTAGGGTGTGTCAGTTTTGGAGATGTCAATTTTAAAAAGCACTAGTGAAATAATTATACAATTTTGTGTGGCAAATCAAATTAAAGTTTGTGTAAGATGTTATTTACCTACCTGTAATTTCTAGGAAATTATGCAAAAATTCACAAATTACTGAAATATGTTTAAGTGCTCTGATGATGGGTTTTTATGTGTTTGCATTGCATATTAATGCCTTTTGTGCCTCAATTATCAATTTATCTTACTTATTTCTGTGTTGAGATTTACATGGTGAACTGGTTCAGTATAAAAAAGAAATAGCAATTGGACACAAGGTCCCAGGCATCTCCTTTTCCAGCTGCAACTATTGAAATAACAACATGAAGAAGTAAGGAAGATAGTCATGCCAACAGTGAGAAGGTCAGCTTGGTATGGTTACAGCGAGTCTGTTCTGCAAGCTATGTTGTGTAGTGAAGAGGAACAGGAGAGAGGAGATGCAGTTGAGTAGATATTGAAGATCAGAGGTGGAAGAGATGAGAAGAATCAGCTTGGAGGCAGCAGTGTGAGACCCAGGAAAACACCATCCATCAACACTGAGGCAACTACACTCACCCAATTACTTGACTGGAGCTCCGGAGTCTCTGAGCCTCCTCTCACCTGTACCATGACAACAGCAGAGCAATCCCATAGTGGTTCCATTATATTAAGGGTCAGATGGTCAGCAGGAAGCTCATGAGCTGACACAGAAGCAAACAAGATATGACTTCTTTGCTGGACTTTGTTAAATAACACATTAAATTAACTGCATAAATGACATTTTAAAGACAATTATGTGGCTACAGGTGGTGTTCAGACTATTTGTACATTCAAATAAATATTACTTAATTTCCACATATTTCAACTTGATATAGGTAAAGCTCATTTTAAACAGTTTCTGAAGATAGCTTTAGATTCAGCATGCAAAACTGCATAGTTTGGTCACTAGTAGTTTGTAAAGTTTGGAAAAATACAAATCTACCCCTAAAATTGACACGCCCTAATGCAGGACCATACCAAGTCACAAATAAAAAATTATTCTCTTAGGTTTAAGACAAAAGACCAATCACCACCTCTTTGAGATTCCAATATCTGTTAAATAATCAACTTTTTTATTATAAAAAATATATTTGTTGCAACACTACTTTGAATTGTATGCAGTATTTGCTCCTGCCTGCACTTGTTTGAGTGAATGGTAGGCAGTGTGTGATTTTAGCTCTGTTTGTTCTCATTAATTCAGTTAAGCTTGTTTTAATCACGTGCATATGCAATGTTTCTCTAAGTGTTTTATATCTGTGTTTCTGCTATAGCAGGTTCTATGGTGTAGAAATGCTGCAATGTGAAACTGAAAACACTTGTAATGGCACCATTCTCTGAGGCAGTTGACCAATGAATCTTAGCACCAAGTCATAACAAATGTGGTCCTTTAGATAAATATTATTTGCTCTTTATGTGGCGTTTTTGGTGTTGAGTTTGTCAGCAGAGTACAATCTCAGCATTAATAAAATAACTGAGCACAGTCTTAGCATGTAAAACCAATTAACAGGCCAATGCAGAAATTCTGGTGCTAGAGCTCAACACTAAAGTTGTAGCAAAGGATTTTGTGACACAAATTTAATGCTGACTTTTTATGCAGCAATGCTGTAAGCAAACAGCATGCTAATTGGCTGTACACAAAATGTCAGTGCTAAACGGGAAGCAAGCCAGACATGTGTACAGGGGTTTGTACCTGTCTGCATACTAGATTGCTTAAGTCATCTGAGGTGATGTTTGACACTTCAGATCAGATGACCAGACTTCCCTCCCCCTCCCCCTCCAAACATGACCTCCTCAAACCAAGAAAATAGCCTAGTGGCCCCTACCCCCATCCCTTTAAATGAAGGAGATAGCCTAGTGGTGCAGTGCACTATGTCCACACACCCCCCTCCCCCCTCCCCTGGAAGCATCGGAACCCTCCTCTCCCACTACCTTAAAAGTTGGGGGTGAGAGCAATGCACATACTCCCACCCCACCATCATGTAAAATGGCAGCGCCTGGCCCTGCATAGTGCATCCTGGGATATACCAGGCAAGGTCAGTCTATCACATAAGGTGCATCCTGGGAAAGCTGACCCCGCATTGTGCATTGCAAGATGCATCCTGGAGGGGTGTCACTCAGCCATATAAGGAATTTTTACCTTATATAGCAGACTGACCCCACCTGCTATGTCTCAGGACACACTGCGTGAGGCCAGGTGCCACCATTGTTCAAGACTTGGTATCAGGGGCTCCCATTGCTTCTCGGGAGGGCTAGGAGCCACTTGTTCACAAAGATGTTTCCTTGGTTCGGAGGGGGGGGGGGGACACAATCAGGGTGGTCATCTGAAGCTGGTGTGAAGACCCAGCATTAAAAAGTATGCGAAGTTTCAGCACAGGTTTTGTTTTGTTTTGTTTTTTTACATCAGGAGCACCCAAAAATTTATTATTCTATATCATTGTCCTAGACCAGTCAGAAAAGTGAGTTGTGTTTCCCTATCAGCAGATTGGTGGAGACAAAGAACCAATGAAAAGCCCAGGCACCAGAGGTCTCTTCAGTATTTTTGTCTCCAGAGTATGGTGGATGGATTTTCTACACTCTGAAGAAAATCTGAATAATTGAGAGGAAAAGATTGATTTAAACGCTCATGAACGACCACCTTGATGGTGACTCTCACACTTGATGGTGACCACTTGATGGTGACTCTCACACTTAAGCATGACGTGGGAGGCTCCACGAGTGCAGTCTGTTCAGTAGCCATAGGAGGAGGGAAAATTGGCACAGCTCCATGCCTTAATCCTGTTAAGGGCCTGTTCAGCAGCCAGAAAATTGGAACGGCCTTGAAGGATGGAATAATTCAGCAGCCTTGCACAGCCTCAATACCTCCTCCCTCTTCTTCTATCCCCCTGCTTGCTTCCAAAGATTGCAGAAGGTTCTCAGAGGAATCTGCCTGCCAGCTGCCTTAAATGCAGTATCTGCAAAGCCAAAGAAACAGTTTCCGAGGAGTAGAGCTGAGTCCGGCACAGTTTTCTGCCTGGGCTCATAGAGGGGGGGAGGGGCGAGTACCAAAGCTTGACCTGGTTGTTGTCCTTGTTGGCTCCCTGTTTCATGTTTTGGGTACAATTTGGGGTGGACCGCTGGCAACTGTTGGCATGGTGTGGGGATTTCCTGCCATAGCGTCTCTTTACTATTGTGCACCTGGCAGTCATGCATTCTGCCAAGTGGCTACAATGCGTGTTCCTATCCTAGCACCCGTAATGTGTGTTGCTGTGTAAGTGCTGTTATTGCACACCTTCCAGGCTGCTGTAGCCTTAGCTCATGCTGTTATGATACTTGCCGTAACTCTGTCTTCTTCCAGGAAATATTGTTTGGCCTGTGGCAAGGGAGGTGCCTCATCTCTGGCTTCTGAACTCTGCTCTTCTTGCATGGCAGCTTCTGAGTTGTCCTTGGAGGGATTGCTCCCCCTCTCTACACCAGGGAATATGTTCAGTCCGGCCTTGCCTGTGTTAGGGCAGGAAGTGGCAGATGACGCTGTGGGTAAGGATAACCAAGTGGCCAGAGGTTCTGGCAGCCATGCTGTGGGCTGCTCCATGACCTCTAGGGGATCAACGGCGACTATGTCCCCCTAATGTGTGGGGGGGTATCATTTCCACGAGGAGAGCTTCCAGAGTCTGGATTGCCCTCTCTAAAATTCTTTTCCTTTTTACAACAGACCTGTCATTCTGGTGTGGAACTTCAGACCCTGTGGCTTCTGAGGTCCCCCAAGCACAGTCTCATGAGTGGCAGGCTGAGAGTGGTAGCCCTGTTTGATTACCTATGGCTAAGCATCCTCAGCAAAGGTTGCCCCCTGGAGATGAGGATCAGCTGGGATCTGTCTTAAGATTTGGATTGTGGCTTAGATTCAGATGTCTGATGTGGATGAAGAAGTACTCTCGCCTTCAGAGGATTGTGAGGAGGCTGATGTTATCCACCTATTCCGAGAGGAGGAACTGCAGGTGCTGATTCCCAGGGTCTCACTCACCTTGAGCTTGGCAGATGTTCCAGACACGAGCAGGAACTGAAGATACATCCACTCCTACAAGGGGTGCAGAAATCCACTATTGTCTTCCGTTCCCAGAGGTGCTCAAGGGCCTATTCCAGTCAGAGTGGGATTCCCCTGACTCCATACTTAAGGGGCTAAGAGTGTATAAGAAGATGCATGCTCTCCCGGAGAAGGAGTGTGTTGTGTAGTTTTATATATCCAAGGTGGATGCCTAGGTCACGGCAGTTACCAGATGGGCCATCATTCCTGTGGAAGATGGATCGGCCTGAAAGGATACTCTGGACTGAAAGGTGGATTCATGTTGAAGAACCGGTTCGCTACAGTGGCTGCTATTCTTCAGTTGGCAATATCTGCAGGCCTGATATTTCGAGCCCTGCTCCAGTGGATTCAGTCTCTTCCGCTGAATGATTCTACCTCTTTTGGAGTCTGCTATGGACTTTCTTTCTGATGCCATGTATGGTTTGGTATGTCCAGCGGCCCTGTTGACAGTGACACCACGTTGGCTTGGCTCTGACATGGGGCAGCAGACTAGTCTTCCAAAGCCCGGTTGCCCATCTGGCCTTAGAGGGATGCGTCTGTTGGGTCCAATTTGGAGAAGCTGGTGAAGGACTTGGGTGAGACAAAATCTTACTGCCTTACAGAGAACAGATACAAGGAGCCTGTGAAGCGGGCAGGAACCCCTTTTCCATCAGCCTTTGCCTACTCCTCGCGAGTCCGCTGGTCAGACTCCCAGGGGTCTCAGGACTCCCATTGCTATCAGCATAGAAAGCAGTTCTTCCCTCTGCTTATGGACTTCAGGCTTGTTCTCAGTCCTTTTGTGAAGCGCTTGGGCCCAGGGACACTGTCCCATTTAGAGGAGGGCCCTCCTAGGCTGCACACTGAAGTTTGGGGGCCCATTCCCTGGTTCCTCCGGTTGGGGGCAGGCTTCATCTCTTCTTTCAAGAATGGCCCCAGGTCACCAAGGATCACTGGGTGCTAGTCCCCATTCAGTTTGGCTATGGCCTGGAATGCAAAGAACCAATCCCAGCTGCTTGCATCTTCTTCCTTTGTGGGTCTGCGAACAACAGGGCTGCTGTGCGAAACACCTTAGACAAGTTGCTTCTCCTGAAAGCAATGGTGCTCGTTTCCCTGGATGATCGGGGCATGGGCAGGTATTCCATCTGTTTCGTGGTACCGACACAGAAGGAACATTCTAGCCCATTATTGTCCTCAAGTGTGTCAACAAGCGCCTGTGTGTCATGCGCTTCTGGATGCAAACTTTGCGATCCATGATTTAAAGCAGTGCACAGAGGGGGAGTTCTGGCATCTCTGGATTTGGCCAAGGCATATTTTCATATCCTGATCTGGGGGATGAGCAAAGTATCTATGTTTGCCATGCTTCGCTCTCCCACTCAGTTCGCTGCCTTCCCATTCATGCTTTCTACTGTCCCAAGGACATTCTCCAAGATCATGGTGGTGGTGTCTGCAGTGCTATGGTGCCAAGGGATTTGTGTGCACCCATATCTGGACAACTGGCTCATCCATGCCCATTCTTTCAGAGGCATCTTGGGTAGCTCCCCCAGTGATGTCCTTTCTGATAAGCCTCATCTGGGTGCTCATTTGGGGAAGGAGCCAGTTGTTGCATTCCTGGTCCCTGGAGCTCCTGGGAGCATGTTTCAATATGCAAGTATGCAGTGTCTTCCTGCAAGAGGAGAAAGTCAAGGCTGTTGGATTGCCTAGCTATGTTCTGTTTGCAGCAGACTCCCAGAATCCGGGTTGATCTTCATCTCCTCAGATTGATGGTGGTGACAATTGAGATGATGCTGTGGGTGCATGTTCATATATAGCCACTCCAATAGTCTTTACTGGCTCAGTGGTCCAGCGGTTTGAGCTCAGGTTCCTGGTCCCAATGATGGTGAAGGCCAGCTTGCAGTAGTGGCAGCAGCCCAGTTTTCTGAGGAAGGGCGTACCACTGGACGATTGCTCTTGGATCCTTCTGGCAGTGGATGCCAGTCTCTTGAGCTGGGGAATCCAGTGCCAAGGCCAAATGGCCCAGAGTCATTGGAACTGCGGGGAGGCGGTGGTGTTCAACTGCCTTGAGGTGAGAGCTATCAGCTTGGTTCTTCTGCATCTCTGGCCCCCAATCAAGGGCCAGGCAATCCAAGTGTTCTCGGATGATGCCCCAGGGAGGCTTCTGTCATTCGGCAGAGCACCACAAGGAGTGCCAGAGTAGCCCTGGAGATGGCTCTCTTGTTTGCCTAGGCAGCAAAGAACCTCCTAGATTGTTGGCTCTGCACATTGTTGGGGTGGATACTGTGGAAACGGAATTTCTCAGTCGGCACACTCTGATCTCAGGAGAGTGGGATGAGCAAGGAGGCTTTTCAGTTGTTTCTGCATCACCAGGGTCGTCCCGAGAGGGATCTGATGGCTACCTGATCCAATGCCAAAGTGTGTTGCTTCTTCAGTCACCACACACTGGGGTCCAAGGGCATTGGCACCCTGGCTCAACCTTGACCAAGGCAATACCTGCTGTATGTTTCCTCCATGGCCCCTGGTGGAGTTGTCATTTTGGCAAATGAAGTGCCACCCAGGAAGGATTATTCTGGTGACACTGGGTTGGCCAAGGAGAGTGTGATTCGGAGATCTGATGCAGTTCCTGCAAGCACCACCACTTTGTCTCAGTCTGTGGGCCTATTGTGTTGGGGGCTGCTTGTCCCAGAGGACCTGGCTCCCTTCTTGCTTATGGCTTGGCTCCTGAAAGGAGGTAGTTAGCATATACAGACTACTCTCTGACAGTGGTTTTCCACTCTGCTCAGATTTTGGAGGAGGTCTACCAAGCTAGCATATGTACAGGTCTGGTGCCTTGAGCAATGGTGTGGTGCATGGCAGCTGGCTCCTGAGGCAGTCAGGGTGCTGTCTTTGTTGGCCTTTTCTGCAGAATGGTCTGGAGAAGGACCTTTCTCTTAGCTCCCTAAAGGTTCAGGTAGCAGCTTGGCCATTTCAGAGGTCCATTGGCTGGTACGGCTATAGCCTTGCACCTGGATGTTTTGTGCTTTCTTCAGGGGGTTTGGGTTCGGCGTCCTCCCCTCCGGTCTGTGGTCCCTTTCTGTGATCTATGGCTGGTGCTCAGGGCCCTTATGTTGGAGCCCTTTGAGCCATTGAAGTGCGCTACTCTGAAGGATTTGATGCTCAAGACTGTTTTCCTGGTCGTGATTTGTTCTGCAAGGTAGATTTCTGAGCTGTAGGTTCTATCTTTCCAAGATCCTTAGCTGTCTTTTTCAGAGGAGGCCTCTTTCTTCCCTGAGATGATTTCTTCCTTTCGTGTGAACCAGGTTATTTGCCTGCCTTCATTCTCTATGGAGCAGTGTCAGGGGATTGGCAAGGATCTTTGCTTTGTGGATGTCTGGAAAGTGCTTCTCCGGTGCTTGGCTGTTATGAATTCTTTTTATAATACAGACCATCCTTTTGTACTATTTGCTGGCCCATGCAACATGACACTGCGGCTAAGTTGACTTTGGGGTGCTGGATTAAAATAGAAACATAGAAATATGACGACAGAAAAAGACCACATGGCCTATCTAGTCTGTCCTTCCATAACAACTACAACAGTCCCCTTTTTACCTTTAGAGATTCTCTGTGTTTGTCCCATGCTTTTTTGAATTCAGTTACTGTCCTCATCTCTACCACCTCCACTGGGAGACTATTCCACGGATCCACTACTCTTTCCGTAAAGAAATATTTCCGCATATCACTCCTGAATCTATCTCCCTTCACCCTCATCCCATGTCCCCTCTTGGCAGAACTTGCTTTCAATTGAAAGAGGCTCTCTCCCTGAACATTTATGCCACGGAGGTATTTAAACATCTCAATCATATCACCTCTATCTTGCCTTTCCTCTAAGGTGTACATATTAAGATACTTCAGTCTGTCCTCATATGCGTTATAATGAAGACCCCTAATCATTTTAGTAGCCACCCTCTGCACCGACTCCATCCTGTTCACATCCTTTTGAAGGTGCGGTCTCCAGAATTGCACACTATACTCCAAATGAGGTCGCACCAAAGACTTATACAGAGGCATTATCACCTCCTTTTTTCTGCTAGCCATTCCTATCCGTATGCACCCAAGCATCCTTCTAGCTTTTGCCATCGCCTTTTCTACCTGTTTAGTTACTTTAAGATCATCAGACACAACCATGCCTAGGTCCCGCTCTTCTTTAGTGGACACAAGTATTTCACCCCCTGTACTATATTGCTCCCTTGGATTGCTGCAGCCCAAATGCATGACCTTACATTTTTTAACATTAAATCCCAGCTGCCAAATTCTAGACCATTCTTCAAGCTTAGCTAGATCCCTCCTCATGTTATCTACCCCTTCCTGGGTGTCTATTGCAGATTTTGGTATCATCTGCAAAGAGGCAAACCTTACCTGAAAGCCCTTCTGCTATATCACTAACAAAGATGTTAAAAAGAATCGGACCAAGGACAGATCCCTGGGGCACACCACTGATAACATCCTTCTCCTCAGAGTGAGCTCCATTTACTTGTACTCTTTGTCGCCTCCCACCCAACCAATTTCTAACCCAATCAGTAACTTTAGGGTCCATCCCTAGGGTGCTCAGTTTGTTTATAAGTCACCTGTGAGGAACAGTATCAAAGGCTTTACTGAAATCTAAATACACCACATCTAGGGCTCTCCCTCAGTCCAACTCCCTGGTCACCCAGTCAAAGAAATCAATCAGATTTGTCTGACAAGACCTGCCTCTGGTGAATCCATGCTGCCTCGGATCCTGTAATCCGCTGGACTCCAGAAACCTCACTATTTTCTCTTTCAGCAGCGTTTCCAATAATTTGCTCACCACCGAAGTTAAACTAACCGGCCTGTAGTTTTCAACCACATCCGTACTTCCGCTTTTGTGTAAAGGCACCACATGAGCCTCTCTCCAGTCCTTTGGCACCACTCCCGACTCCAACGAGGCATTGAAAAGGTCAGTCAGTGGAGCTGCTAGAACATCCCCAAGTTCCCTCAGTATTCTCAGGTGCATCCCATCCGGTCCCATCGCTTTGTCTACTTTAAGTTGAGATAGTTTCTCACGAACACAGTCTTTTGAAAATTGTTCAAGATGTCCTTTGCTTCTGTTCCTATTTGTGGGTGTTTTCTGAGGTCCTGCTCCTGGTTCTTCATCTGTGAACACAGAACAAAAAAATTTGTTAAGCAATTTCGCTTTATCCTTATCAGCTTCTACATATTCCTCCCCTGCACCCTTGAGTCTGACAATACCACTCTTGCCCTTCCTCTTCTCACTAATATATCTGAAAAAGTCTTATCCCCCCATTTTATTGCATTGGCTATTTCCTCCTCCTTTTGAATCTTTGCCTTCTTGACTACTTTGCTAGCTTCTCTAAGTTTTTCCAAATACAGATGCCTGTCTTCCTCTCTCTGTGATCTCTTGTATTTCATGAAGGCCTCCCTCTTTTTCTTCAGTTTTTCAGCTATTTCTTTTGAAAACCATAACGGTCTCCTTTTCCTTTTACCTTTATTTACCATTTTAACAGAAAGGTTGGTTGCCCTTAAAATATCCCCTTTCAGTTTTTCCCACTGTTTTTCTACATCCCTCCGCTGTTCCCATCCAACTAACGACTCCCTGAGATATTGGCCCATCTTCACAAAGTTAGTCTTCCTAAAGTCTAAGATCCTCGCCTTTGAATGGATTCTAACAGCCCTAGTCCTAATACTGAACCATACCATCTGGTAATCACTGGATGCAAAATGACCTCCCACTACAACATCAGAAGCACTTTCACCATTGGTAAGCACCAAGTCCACTATGGCCCTATGTGTGGTGTCTGTTACCAATTGCCTGAATAGTTCTCCCTGTAGAGAATCCAGGATCTCCTTACTTCTAGATGATACTGCAGCAGGAATGTGCCAATCAACATCTGGCATATTGAAATCTCCTATCAGTAGCACTTCCCCTTTCCTAGCAATGCTGTGCATGTCTTCAATTAACTCTCTGTCTACCTCTTCCTCTTGTGAGGGAAGTCTGTATATCACACCAATGTAAATAGTTTTCTCTTTCCCTCTTTCTAGTTTAACCCACAATGCCTCCCCTCTCCCTTTTAAGCTCTGTAATTCCAAAGCTTTAACAGCAGATCTGTTGCAGAAATGTCTGGTTCTGGAGAGTTTGTGCACCCATTCTACTCAAGTGTGTATGTACTTGTGGGCAGAGTGGAGCTCAGTAGCCTTTCCAGACATTTGTTGGGTGGTAGTGTGGAAATCACTTTCCAAATTTTCCCCTTGGATGTTCATGATCAGGCGGACATAACCTTTGGCTCTAAGAAGAGGGCCAGGGGTTCGAATCCCACTAGAGGACAGCAACCTTGGGCTGGAAGGGCTGGGGTTTCTAGTCCCACAGGTGCTCTTTGTGGCCTTGAGAAGCCACTTAACCCTCCATTGCATATAAAGCCTACTTAAATAAATAAAGATTTTGTGAGCTGCTGTCTCTTCTGGCTCAATGGCGGTGTAGCTTTGGTACATCCTACTTGTCTGGACTGGTCTACCAAGATGATATGGAAGGTGACATTTTACTTGTCAGATTTCCTCAAGGCCTGCTAGACCATTCCAAGACCCACCCCCTGGAACTCTGTTTGCTATGTTCTTCTGCAACCGTATGCCGGGGTCTGCTATGATTTTTATACTTAGCTCTGCAGGTCCATCTTCTAAAGATAGCCTTCTCTTTATGCTCTCCTATACTTAATTCTCTACTGTTTGATTACTTATTGCCAGGACCTTACCTAGCCCTGTGTGAGCAGTGCGGCCACACAGGGCGCAAAGGCTTAAGGGGTTCATTTTAGTTGTCTGCCATTGCCTGCTGCTGCCACTTTTTCTTTCAGTGGCAGCAGGCAACGACAGCCAGCTAAAATGCACCCTTTAAGCCTTCTTGCCGGCATGCTAAGCAGATCTGGACAGATCTGCTTAGCATGCCAGCGACTTGCACATCGGGTATGCCTCTTCTCTCCTGACTGGGGGGGGCAGCACTTGCCCGATGTGCAAGTGGCACAGGGTGCGATTTACACTTGGTACGGTCCTGCTGAGGTTGTGTGAGGCTTGCCATGTTATCCTATATGCTTTGAGACAAATACTAAAGAAACTCTGGTGGCTGAGGTGGACAGAGGCATGGGAGTGATGGCATTGAAACCTGAGCTTTTCAGTGGTTCTTTGTCTCCACCAATCTGCTGGTAGGGGAACGCTACCCACTTGTCTGGACTGGTTTAGCAGGAGTCAAGGAAAGGACATTATCTGATAAGTAAAATGTCACCTTGTGCATGTACTTAGCATGCCTGCTGTGGTATGGATTTGTTGGCAATTTTCCTATACCAGCTTGCTTTCTGCATCAGAAACCGGTGTGAAAATCTCTAGTAAAATGCTCACATCTGAACGGTAAGAGTGCTTAAGAAAATTTTTCTTAAGAAGGAAAAACTACTTTGATATTGCTTAATCCCTGGTCCTGCATCGAGAGCAGTAACAGCATTCTATTTATAATCAAGGATCTTCTTGCCCCCCCAATTTTTATTGATTTGACTTATTTTTTTTTACCTTTTCATTATTTACTTTTGTTTTTAGATGCTTTAGTTCAATTTATTCACAATATTGAATCTTAAGTATATATATGAAAACAAGCTGTAATTTCCAAACTCCCAGCCTCCTAGTGTCAACAGCTGCAGTAACTAAAAACATAAAAAACCAAAAAACCACAGCTATCCCCCTTTTAATCTGCCAACAGAGCAAACTGTTGCCGTTATTTTACTTTGTATTCCATGTAAAAGTTCACATGGTGCTGCTGTCACTCTGGTAAAACCAATGTGACTTTTCACTCCTTTACACTTCTGAAGAACAGCCATCTAAGCCTCAGCCCATCACACAAGGCTCTCATCTTCCTAGAGCAGCTGCTGGGTGAATTCTAGGACACAGTAGCTTATGTTGCTATTTAACTGTAAATTATATTGGTAAACTTTTATTCTAAAGACGGTGCATTAAATGTCCTAATTTGTGTGCATCTGAATCATATTTTCCTTCTGTAAATTGGCTTTCTCATTTTGTGGGTTTGGTTCTTTTTCTGTCATTCCTTTTCTTCCATGTATGCTCCTTTCTCTTTTCCCACTGCAGCCTGTAGTGTTCCAGTTGCTCCTTTTAACCCTCCCTTTAATTCTTCAGTTTGTTTTGCTTACACATTCAGCTCATCCTTTATTTTTCTCTCTCTCCTTTATTCTTCATACCATTTGGCTCCTCCCCCCTTTCACAATAAAGGCACATCACCACCACCCCTTCCCCCAAGCTGTGTCCTTCCCCTTTCAATCCCTGCAATAGGGTTTAGCCATCTGCATTGTTCAGCAGTTGTAGATGAGGTGAGTACAGTAAACAGTGACATAATGCAATAGCAAGCTAAAGCAACTGTAGCTTCATATTTTGGAAGAAAAGTACAGTAGTGCAATGGGGGAGGAGGGGGGAAGTTACAAGACTACAGGCAGACTTCAGCTGCATTATTGCCTTGCCATAGGGAACGGGACATTATGCTGCATTTGCCATAGTACCAGGGAAAAGCAGATGTCCTGACTGTAAGGTTTGCAAAGGTGCCAATTGTGATCTATCTAATGCCATAGAACCAAACTAACATACATTCTCTGAAACAAAAATGTGTAGACTTGCTACATGGTAGAGGACTGATTAGCTGCCTGTGTAAGAAGAATAAGAGACATTGTTCTTTGTTCTAACTGCTGCTACTGTGTATGTGCAGAGAACGCATGCGCCCGACCCTTCTTAGTGGCGAAGGCCTTGAAGACACAACATTATTGGAACCATATATTAAGGAAATTTGCACTGATAAATAGGTTATTGTAACCTGAATCCATCCATGCAAGGCATAGTTGTTTCAAGCTGTGGCTGGCAGCTGATGTATTTGTATGTATGGTTCTAGGTTTCTTTAATTGTTTCATGTATGTGACTGTTTTATTTAATTTTCTTTTGTAAATAGTCTTGTAGCATAGAAGAGAGAGTCTATAAATAAATCTCATCAGTGATACTGGAAGGCATGTGGCAAAAGGCTGGTGTGCTCAGCAAGTATCAGTGAACACTGATCCAGCCAGCCTACTTCCCAACTCCTGACTTTTGCATGTGCACGAATAAGAACAAGGTGAGAGTCTTAAAAGTGACCACACAAAAATATTAACACGCTTTGGCTTTTTATTTTTTGTCATTGCTCATATGATCATCACCCTAAGCCTTGTTGCAAGCACTATCTGATTTGTATTCTTAGAAACATGATGACAGAAAAGACCATATGACCTATCTAGTCTGCCCTTCCATATCAACTACTGTAGTCCCTTTTTTTTATAGAAACCCTTCTGTACACCATAGGAGGCTAATCTCTAGTCTTCCCTACTGTGTGCTGTTAAGGGAGTAAATTCAAATAGCTGGAGCTACTACCGGTACTGCTGCTTCTCAGAACATGAGTTTGGCCATAGCTACTGCCTCAGACCGGGTGTAAGATTGAGATTTTATTTATTTCTTCTTGGCTTGTGGTGAGTTAGAGAGATAGCTTTGGTATTGTAAAATACAAGTCATATCTTGTAACATAAGAAAAAAATTCTCCTGTAATAAAACCTAAGTATAGTTATCTGCTAAAATTCTCTTCTTGGATTGCTTCTAGACCAATCCAACCTTACAAGGTACACCACACTGCCAGCAAATGGAGGCAGAGACCTGTTTGTTTGTTTGTTTTCCCATTGTCAGCACATCTATAATGTATGGTGCACACCTGTAACTTGCCTGTATCTCACTGCCAAAGTCATTAAGCAAAAACTTAGAAACACCACCCCCTGTAACAACCACACCCAAAGAGATACTGCTAGAAGAATGAGCAAAAACCATGCTCAGACAGAGGCAAGAATATCCAAATGCCAGTCTTTCCAACTGGGAGCAGGAATCAAGGAAAGAAAATTATCAGATAAAAACAAATTTCTCCTTCCTTTTCATCCTGATGGATCCGTCCAGACTGATAGGCTGTATCCAGCTTCAGCCTGCACACAGGAAGAAGACCTCTCTCCAACACTGCCTTATTAAATCCACCATATCCCTTTGTGTCTCAAGCAAACCCTCTCAAGGATCATGCTGTAAGCCAGAGAGGATATGGCCCTCCATGAAAATGAGGCCTTTGAGGTAGGAACCCTGAGGCAACTGCAGAGGAGGCTCTCTTAATAACTGGATCGGGTCAGCATGCCATTGCCTGCAAGGCCAATCTGGGAATACTAAGATGACTAGGAAGAGATAATTCATTTTCCCAGATGACTCGTCAGATGAGCAGCCATGGCAGAAAAGCACAGTGGCCCTTCCCTCATGTCAATTCCTATCACACTGAACTTCTTTCTGCATTTGAAAAAGCTTGGTATTTTGCCTGATTGCCATCAGATTAAAGACCACTATTTCATCAAAAATCAAAATGCAGTGGAACTCCAATCCTACTCCCCTAGATGCAAAACATTCCGGCTGAGGAAGTCTGCCTGCACATTTTCCACTCTGGCAATGTGTGCTACCAAAATTGCCTGAAGACTTCTCTCTGCCCAGTGGCACAACCAGCTGATCTCCTGTGCAGTGGCAAAGTTACTGGTACTCCCTTGCTTCCTAATGTAAGCCACCATCATAGCATTATCTGATATCATGCAAACCACCTTCCCCTTCAAGAGGGGAGGAATTTCACCAGAACCAGCCAACTGCTAGGCCAAGACACCTCTTGCTTTGACCACAGAACTATAGTTCCTGTCCCCAACAGTGGGCTCCCCATCCCAACATGCTAGTATTGGTTGTTATCATAGTCCAGTCTGGTAGATCCAGATATATCCCCTTGAAGGGTTCTGAGAGGAACTCCACCTCACCAACTCTCTCTCCTGGTAGATGCAGCAGAGGAAGACCGACATTGCTTAGTACTTGGGTGATCACAGAATCAAAAGCACACACTAGAGCAAGTGCATGTGAACCCATGCCCATGGCCACACCCCACTTACTGTATTTATTTATTTAACAGTTTTTTTATACTGCCCTATTATAGGATTCAGAGTGGTTTACATATAACATGAACCACAATAACATAGAAATTTACATGGAACAAGGGTGTTAAACTTGGATGATTATGTAGGGTTATAGATAATTCACATGAAACATTGTTGTGGGTGATACATTACAGCAAGTGGAAGTATGTCCTTTGGAAGGTGGGGCCGGATGGGTGAGGAAGGGATAGGGTGGGTTGGTGGAATGTGGAGGCAGACAGTAGGGAGGAGTTGGGTCTGTATATTTGGTTTCAGTTATGTCTACTATTCATGAGGTGTTTCCATAGCATTCAGTAAATAGGAAGGTCTTTAATGTTTTTCTGAAGTCTGAGATGTCCTTGTTGACTCTTATGTGGTTAGGCAAGTCATTCCATAGAGATGGAACATGTTGTTTGTTTGGCTTTCCTTTTGTGTATGGGGATGTTCAGAGTGTTGTTGTTTGAGGTTCTTCTTGCTCTGTCCTCTAGTGCTTTCTGTATTAGTGGTTGAAGAACTGGGGGTGCTAGGTTGTGGATTATTTTAAAGATCATCAATAAGGCCTTGTATTGTAACCTCCTTGCTGGTCTCCTTCAGTCTTACCTCTTCAGTCTATTCAGCACTCCGCTGCCCGTTTGATTTTCCATCAGCCTCGTTTTGCCCATATCACTCCTCTCCTCAGATCTCTTTACTGGCTCCCTATTCGTTTCCATATTCACTTTAAGCTTCTCCTTCTGACCTATAAGTGCATTCACTCTGTGGCTCCTCAGTACCGTTCTTCTCTCATTTCTCCCTATTTCCCCCCTTGTGTACTCTGTCCTTCTCCCCAGTTGCTTCTTACTATGCCCTTCTCCTCTATTGCCAACTCTAGATTCCACTCTTTTCACCTTGCTGCTCCTTACGCTTGGAATAAACTTCCTTTGTCCATACGTCAGGCATCTTCTTTGCCCCTCTTCAAATTCAAGTTAAAAGCTCATCTTTTCGCCTCTGCCTTTGGCTCTTGATTTTACTGTTCTTCCTTCCCCTCTTTTATTTCACCTTTCTTTCTTCCTCTTACACTTGTTCTTACCTCTTTCCTTTGTCCTGTCTCTCCTGCTCTTGTCCTTATCTTTTTTCTACTCCTTTTCTTGCTTTGTCTTTTTAGATTGTAAACTCTTTTGAGCAGGGACTGTCTTTTTGTGTTTTCATTGTACAGTGCTGTGTGCGCCTGGTAGCGCTTTATAAATGCTTAGTAGTAGTAATAGTAGTAATATTTGGAACGTGTTGCAATTGGAAGCCAGTGTAGTTGCTGTAGTGTATGGATTATTTGGTAGTATCTTGCTGTTCCAGTTACTATGCGCGCAGTAGTGTTTTGTACAAGTTGGAGTGGAAGTGTAGTTTTCTTCAGGAGACCTTGATAGATTATATTAAAATAATCTAATGTGGGGATTATAATGGCCTGGCATACTGATCTGAAGTCACTGTCACTGAGTAGGGGCTTGAGTCTGTATATGGTTCTTAGCTTTTGATATGCTGTCTTGGTTATTCTCTTGATGTGGGTCTGGAAGTTGCTGTCTGTCGAATGTCACTCCAAGGTATTTAACTTCATTCTTGACTCTTAGAGTGTAGTCTAAGATGCTTATTGATTTAGGTGATGAGAATAATATGCTCCTGGTGATGCGTAGTGCTTCTGATTTTTTGAAGTTTATATTGAGATTTTTTTCTTTAAACCATCCAGTCATTGCTTCCAGGCATATGGTGATCTGTGTGTAATCGGGTTGTTAGTGCTTAAAGGACTAAAGACCATTATGTCATCTGCGTATATTTTGTATTCGATTTTGTGTTGCTTTATGATATTACAGAGTGGCGGTATGTAAATATTGAAAAGCAATGTCGATAAGGCAGAGCCGTGTGGGACACTTTGTTATTGTGTAAATGGTCTTGATTGTTGGCTATTGGATCTCACTTGTTTCCAGTTTGACAGATAGGATGTGAACCAGTCCATCACTGTTCCATGGATCCCTATTTCATGAAGTCTTCACAGCAGGATCCTATGATTGACAGAGTCAAAAGCTGCTGTGATGTCGTTGAAGAGCAGTATAAAACCTTGTTGTATATTGTCTATACCATTTGTTATGGTGTCAAGGAGTGGTGTAATTAGTGTTTCTACACTGTGATTGGGCTTGAAGCCATACTGGTGTGCGTCTAGTGGGGTGTGTTCATCTATGTGGTCTTGTAGGACTACTTTTTTGATTACTTTGGTTATGAATGGTAGGCTTGAAATTGGCCAATATGAGTTTATCTCCTTGGTGTCGAGATTCTTGCTTTTTAGAATGGGTCGTATTGATGCTTGTTTAAGATGAGAGGGTAGGTATCCTTGCACGAGTGAGAACTGGGTGATTTCCAGTAGGGAGGGTGTTAGATATTCTTTTTGTGAGTTTGATCCATGTGATTGGACATGGATCTAGAGGAGATGGGGTTGTCTTTATTTATGATGGCTTCAAGGTGATCTTCTGAGGGAATGTGAAATGATTTCCATAAGTTTATATTCTTGTGGTATGACTGCTGTAGATTTGTCAGGGTAAGGTCTGGGGATGGTGCATTCTTGAGTTTTAGCATTAGGTAGTCTGCCATTTCTTGAGGATCTGGGGAGCTGGTGTTCTTTGGCTGTTGTGGAATTGTGATCAGCATGTTCACGATTTCAAAAAGTTCTCTTGGTTTGTTGAGTGACTTCGTAATTAGGTTCATATAATATTCCTTCTTGCATCTATTTATCATGTGGTATGTGACTTGCATGTCATAGTATTTGATTAGGCATACTCGGGGGTATGTTTACTAAACTGCGTTAGTGCAATTCGCGTTAGGAGCCGTGTTAGTGAAAGGAAAGCCAAAAAAGGACATGGGCGGGACATCGTAACCAATAACGCGCAGTTACACGCGTTATTGCGTGCCACGCAGCAACGATCGTTACAGCGCGCACGCTTAAGACAGCGCGCAGACACCCAAAGACAAACAGAGCTGTAGCACAATGGTTACTACACAGACTGATGGTACAAGAGTCATGGGTTCGATTCCCCAGTGTGCCCAATGAATAAGGCTGGCTGAGGCATCCTGTGTAACCCTTTGAAAGCCGGTTATAATATTTTAATCCGCAGTCTGCAGGTGGGTTACAGTTTGCATATGTCAGGAAAAATGTACCCTTCCTATGAAATATGTTCCAATAGTGACGTTCTCTCTGACATGGTCATGTATTATATACCAGTTCATAGGAATATTTAGGTGCTCCCTATAAGGCAAAGTGTAAGGTGCGCCCTATAGGGAGCGCCTAAATATTCCTTTCAAATGGCATATAATACAGGGCAAAGTGTAATGTGTGCCCTATAGGGCGCCATGTAAGGCGCGCTCTATTGGGCGCTGTGTAAATCGCGCCCTATAGGGTGCCTATTGAGCTACCCTAAGGTGACAGTATCCCGAGGATGGTTCTGCTGGCAGCACTAATATACAGTAAAAATAGACAATGCCTAAGACAGCCCTATCAATGAACCCCACTGTGGGTTGTGAACCTATGACCACTGGCTCCATGGGCAGTGAAGTAACCAGTGGGCTAGAGCTGCTAATAAACACATGGCTGGCTACAGGAGGACTGCACAGCACCACACCCACATTCTGCTGTGGTTACCAGGGAGATTACATACCACCACCCAACACACCCTCTAGGGCTCAGGGTGGGGGACAGGATCTCCCGCCCACAGATCCACTTCCAACCCTCTGCAATGGTGGCAGTAGAGGGGACCATCACCCCAGTCCCACTCGGGATCAAACACCCTACAGGGCAGGCAATGCAGAGCAGTACACACCCATACAGCAAGAGCAGACAGATGGCAGGTCTGGAAATGCTCAGCTGCCCCCCACCATTATCTGACATTCCCCAGCAGCAAGCCTCCAGCCACTGCACCCTGCACAGTGTTCCAGCAAGACACATACTAGCTGCAGACAGTCCGCTAGCTAGTCCATAGTGCATGGTCCTGGAAGAGATGCATGTACCCAGAACAGGGATATCAGCATACACACCAAGCAGATAACTCCGTGATTGGTCCCCAAAAGGAAACCCATATATATCACATAAGAGAAATGCTATATAGACTATGGTGGAACCTAGCCATGCCATGGTCACTGCTCAGTCAGGGTGAGAGTGACCTCCCAGCAGGACATGCTATGGCCACCCTGTCCGTGCAGGTGGTACCGAGCACTACAATGTCCGGCCATTGCCCTATGCCCTGTGCAGATGCGGACAGGCCAGGCCACCCTATCCAGGCTATTCCCACGGTACCTTGCTCCTCATTATGCACATTGGCAGGCCAATACTGGCAACAGTGCTAGCAGTGTGGGCTGTGTAGGGTGTTGGAAGCCACCACACACTGGATAGACAGACAAGCACTCCCCACACCTATGCAAGCACTGTGCAACACTAGAGGTGTTGGGCAGCCCAGGCCACCACACCAGTCCTGGGCACAGTGCAGGCATGGCTATGGTACGCAATACTGTCGGAGTCACTCCCCAGGTTGGTAAACACTGTTAGACACAGGACCTGTAGCACACTCCACAGACATCAGAAAGGTTGCTATGATGCAGCTCACTCAGGAAATTGTACTTAACCTAGGAATTGCTATATGCCAGTGCTCATAGCAACCTTCTGATAGCTGTGTAACATATTCCCAGGTTTAGGGTGGCATTAATACGGTATGCATGTGCTAGTATTGGGAGATGCATGCAGAGCCCAAAGTCCTGCCACTCCAGGAGGCTTTGGATAATGGGGCCTGTGGGTGTGGGTGTGTCTGCCCCTGTTGGCTGCTGCTTTACAGCAGAGGTTCCCAACTCCAGTCCTGCGGTGCCAAACACTGTTCGGGTTTCCATGCTGTCCCTCATGAATATGCATGAGATACATCTGCATACCATGGGGGTGGCGCATAGAAATGCAGCACAGGCATCTTTATCAGAGACAGCATGGAACCGGGATGGTGTTTGGCCCTCCAGGACTGCATTTGGGAGGCTCTGCTCTAGGTAATGTGCATGTTTATGGTGTCTGTGCTCTGTAGGGTAAAATGTGGGTGTTTTGGGCATGTTTACGTCATCTGCAAGACCGGTTCTGTCTGTATTAGCCCGTTCTAGTAGTGGGTAAAATATGAGGACTGGGTTGGCGGAAACCACAGCTGGGACCTGAACCTGTGACCCTCTGCTTCTGAATACACTGGTTCTGTGCACTGCACCACCATGTTCTCACAGAGATGGTGCGTTCCCTGGTGATAACATGACTGTTGGTCAGACAGGGCCTGTCTGTTGGAGTGCACTGCACCCACGTGAAGGGGGCTAGGCCACGGTCTGCTCTGGGCAGCTGCCACTGCCCCCTCCACCACCAGTATCCCTCAGCCACCATGCTGACATGCCCTTCTGCTGGTGGTGTGCGGTCTCAAGCCATCCAGTGTGCAGGTAGGCGGCTGCCTATGGTGCGTGTTCTGGGGTGGGGGTGCCCGCATAGCTGCCCACGCTTTCTCCCAGCACCGCCTGCCAATGTTCCGTGCCATTGGGGGTAACTGCTGGGTACTATTCCCTGTGACACTGTGGGAAGCACACTCTTGCCCATGTTGGGCCCTCAGCAGTTGCTGTCTGGCTGCTCTACTGTTTCAGCATTCCTATGGGCCAGCTAGGCATCACCCTAGTCCCCACTGTGGCCCAGCTGCTCCACAGCATGTGCCGCCTGCAGCCCTCTGTATCCCCTTCTCCAGCATCTGACCGGTTGCCCGTTCCGACATGCCCGCCCTGATGTTGCGGGACATGTGCATGCCATAGGAACCTTGTCCGAAGGTGGGGAAGTCCCTGAACAGTGCTATTTCACTGTGGGCCCGTGCACCTTGTATGGGGATGGGGTATGGACCCTTCCGCGGTTTATAAATACATAACATAAAGAAATACATAAATATCTGTTCAATGGAGCTTACTCAGGGGGGGGGGAGGGGTTGATGTTTCTCATTGATAACATTATTGGCCAGCTTGGTTGCTTTTTTTTTCCAGTTTGTTGGGGTCATTTTCAGTGTTTCTGTGCTCTTTTGTTTTGTGCACATGTATCACACTTATCACCTTTTTTTGGTTTCCCTGCCTAGGCTGTACATTGCTGACATTTAAATGGTTTCTCTCCCCTTTAATATGCCTTTAACGGCAGGTTTTCATTTGCGGTGGAATTCAGCTCTGAAATTCAGCGCGTTAGTGTAATGGGAGCCTCTCCCCGCCCACTGACCCCTTCTCTCCGCCCTCTCTCCACCTTCTGCATTGTTTTACCGCACCGCGGAGCATCACGCGCGTTAGTGCATGATAATGCACGCTATAGCGCGTTTACGATCGTTAATGCGCTACAGCACACTAACGATCGTTAACGTCGTACAACGTGCGTTATTCACGTTTACCGCAGTTTAGTAAACATACCCCTTGGTCTTTATTTTGATGCCATTTTCTTTCAGGTTTCCATAGCAGTCTCTTTTGGTTGTTGATTTCAGTTGAGAACTATGGAGCATTGTGTTTCCTTCTGTTTTGCACTATTCTGTTTGGGGTTATTGATGCATTGTTTAGTGTGTGGTTCCAATTCTCAATTACAGAGTCTAGGTCAGGTGTTTTCTGTTCCAGCTCTGGTCAAACTTGCTTTAGAAATTTATCTTTGTTGAAGGTTCTAAATCTTCTCTTTTCCTTTGGGGTTTCAGCTGATGTTCCTTTTGCAGCAGGTGCATTAATAGAGAAGTTGATCATATAATGGTCCAACCAAGGGATTGGAGTGGTGTTCAAGTGTGACAGCAGGTTGTGTTTGATGTATTGGTTGGGTAGGAATATAAGGTCAAGTGTTCCCCCTTTCTTGTGTGTTGGGGTATTTATCATCTGGGTGTAGTGTAAATCCTTTATAGTGTCCTTGAATGAGGCTGCATCATTTTGAGGCAACGAGGGGAGATTTGGGTCTCCTAGTACAAGGAGGGGTTTGTTTAGAATCGAGTGGGTGAATACTGCCCAGGTGATGTCTGAGAGTTCTTCCGTATCTGAGCTTGGTGCCCTGTATATTAGGCATTAGGCAATGTTCTTATTTGTGACTATTATTGTATTACTTCCTTTTGATTGATAAGAGGAGATGGTTGTGAACTTGAGGTCTGATTTTGCTACAATGAGGACACCCCCTTCCCTTCGAGAGGGCCTTATGCAATTGTATATAGTGTATGCTTGGGAGGTCATTTGGTTTAAGATGTCTGTGTCTGAGAGCCATGTTTCGATGATGCACATAACATCTATGTCTTGGTCCTATATGTACAGTAGTCCAGTATGGTATGGAACTTGTTTCGAATGGAGCGAGCATTAACTAGGGCACATTCGTAGAAATGACAGTATATAAAAAATGTTAAATAAATAAACATTCAAGTGGCCTAAGTTGCAGTTCGGTCCCATTTGGAGCTATTTCTGGCAAGCTGTCAGGGTTTATTTGGATAAGCCTATGTGATCTGCATGTGTATTTTGATTAATATGTATCCTTTTCATTTCATATCTGCTTTGAATTATTGGAATCATCTTTGGTGGGGGGTGGGGTCTCCGGTATTCAGATATAGGGGTTTAAGGAGTAACAGTATGAGGAGTATAAGGGTTAGTATTATTGTATTTATTATGTAGGCTTTTGAGAGGGTTTTGATTGAATACCTCAAGTTGTTTTTATGTCTGAAAGAGTGAGACCGTGTGCGCTGAGTTCTCTGGAATAGGTATGTTGGTGAGAGAGGGTTGAGGTGAGCTTACCGCTTGCAAGGGGGGATCGTGATTGTAGGGTGGTTTGTCTGTTGTTTCTTTGAGGCAGGTGTGTCAGGTGTAGGCACATCTGGCAGGTTGTTAGGTCTCTAAGTCTTGCTGGGGCATTGCATTGGATTTGTGCAGGATCAGGGGAGCTTACCACATACCTTGTTGGTGATCAGGCTGTATAGTGTGGCATTGTGCCACTTGGAGATGACTGCCTGGGTGTTTTGCTGGGTACCCAGTGTTCTCCTGAAGGTGGAATAATTTGAGTGGAAGTCGCAGAAGCTGAGACGATAACAGAGTTCAGATTCATGCAGGATAGATGTGAAAAGACCTTTGTCTTGTAGCACAGGGATGGTTTAGGGGCTTGGCTTGTCCTCAATTTGTGGCAGTGCCTATCTCAACTGGTGTTCCGTTCAGTGAGGGGCTGTAGTAGATGGCTTTAGCTTGGGCTAGTTGGTAGCTGGGCATAGTGATGACACTGCTGTAGGTTGATCTGTGCCCCACTCAAGGGCCATGCCTAAGGGCCCTCAGACGCTGGCCCGCCTCCGAGTGCTTGATTTTAAATTTGCTGGCTGGTGGGGCCTGATTGGCCTTTGGTGCAGGAAACAAGAGGAGCTTTTGGGCCTGCTCCCTGTGCTGGACGCCGATAGGGCAGATGACTATGGCTTCATCTCTTGTTACCACCTTCATGCCTAGGAGCTATAGATTATCCCAGGCCCTGAGAGCCCAATGTTTGCTAAAGGTCCTCAGTTGCACGTACAACTTGAGTATCCCCCCACACTCCCAGGAGCACCTTGCTAACCCTGGTAACAAACTGGGCCTGCAAAATTTTTAAGAGACTGAAAGGAATGAGATGGCTCTTGGCATCCTTTACCAACTAGCCAAGGCTTTCTAGAAAGCAAACCACCCACTCCATGGCTATTCAAGCATCCTCAGCTGCACTGGCCTTAATAAGCCAGTCTCCTCTGAATATTTCCTTAGCGTCTTGAATTCTGGCTGAGAGGGAGTAAATTCTGACAATTGGGACCTCTGGCCCAGGTTGTAAAGTCTATTGGGTAATAAGGTCTAGGAGGGGGTCCCCCTTATCAAACACATTCCCATGTTCAACGTATTTCTCTGGTAGATGCCCTGATTTCTTCTGGGTTGCTGCACATCCATGAATTTCTGTGGCAGCCTCCTTTGGTCTGTCCTCCTTAAAACAAACCATTCTCTTGGCAAAACAGATAAGGTAATGTGGCAAGTTCTCCATTGGAGATGAGGTTCATGCCATTCTAGCCAGGGTATTCCTAGGATTATGACAAAATGTAGTGCATGAATAAAATCAATACAAATCACCACAAAAAATTACAAATTCATGAAAAATCAAACACAGACTACAACGTAACTAAAAGTCTTAAAAGGCCATATCCTCTCGATATCTTTTACCCAAATAATAAAGACTTCTATTAAAGTACAATACTACAACCAAATAATTTTTTTATATGTATCATTTCTTCATGTTTATATTTCTTTATTAATTAACATATCTCAAAATTACAAAAATTTGTTTCATATCATAAGTATCAAATGTACATTAATTTTCAGTACACAGTCTAATATAACAGTAGTTAAAACATATTACCAGCCCACCCAATCTTCAATCACTCAACCAGTCATACACATACAATTCCTCTTCTCAACTAAACACACACACAAAAACATATAACTGCCCAGGTAACACCAGACTTCAAATCAAATACTCGGCATGCCCCACCGAAAGAAGCTACTGTCTCTCAACCTCAGATCAGAACTATTTCAAGGCAGTTATGACATATGCATAGTTCAAGGGACATCTGATGACTCCTCTTGACACGAAGATAGCATACCACCTTCTCACTCCTTCACAATGTATTCCAACAAGCTCAAGGTCCAAAAATTATGTTATCTGTATTTGCAGAGTTTGATATACCGCCCTTGCCGAAGCGTCAGGGCGGTGTACAATACAATAGGAAATTGGCTACAGAAAGCAGAAGAGGAAAAGAACGCCATTAATAAATAGGAAAGTAATAGAGAAGAAAGAAACAAATAAGGGGTAGAGGGGAAGCAGGATGGGGCATGGGTGTAAAAGACAGGGAAAGGGAACTGCCAAATCAATAGGCGATAGACTCCAAATTGATTTTCACACATCCACAGGACCGAAGACTATCCCTCTCAATATCCAACTTTAAACTGCATACAGATCCTGGTGGGGACCCCAGTGCGGTTGATGTTTTGTACTTTCCACTTGGCTAAATGCTTGAAAATGTTATACCAGGCAAATTCACATAGCACTCCGTACTACAACAGACTTGATTGCACAGGTTCTTCTTTCCCACTAATTCTCCGTTATCCACTCCATGCTCCATTAATACTATCACTCCAACTATGGACCACAGTTTTGCCTCACCGGCTTCTTCAAGGAATCAATAGCAATATACACATCACAATCAGACTGGGGATAGACTCAAGTTATAAAATCACCCTTAAAAAACTGCAACTCACTGACCTGTTACAACTCGCTCCCACAGCTCATAATGCATCAAGCTCAGTCAAAAAACACCAACATATGCACTATATAGCCTCTCCTTTATACCTGCAAAACCAATCAATAGAACCAACACCATTCCATTTGTGTATTTAGCCCATGTGGTGCTAGAGTGTTCCACCTAAAAATATACTGTTGCTCATGGCAGCATAACCACTGCTGCATATCACCACCACCCTCCCCACTTACTCTCTCTAGAACGAAGCATCAAAGATCCTGCAATATGTAGCCCATCAACCGCCAATGTGGAACCAATGGGACTGCACCCCATATTGGATAGCAGATAGATGCTCTGTCATTCAGACCTTAAACGGATGTGATGTCTCTCCAATGCATAATAATGAACATGGACAAACTACCACATAAATTACACCACTCATGTGACAGGTGATGGAATTCTGTAACCTATGGATAAACCCCATAGTTGGATGTTAAAGCTAGTAAGGTCTATACTAATCGGACACAACACACACTGGTCAACCGCCTATGTCCCCCAGGTCCATCCTCCATCCCAGATCCACTATGGAAATGGGAATGTACCAAATAATCCTGTAAGTTTCTACCTCTATGAAAGGAGAACACAGGGGGATGCACCTGTAAAATGTCCCAGTGATGTAAAATAAGATCCCTAATATGTTGAGACTGCGTAGAGTAGGGTAAGACAAGTTAGATGTGGTTTCACCTTCCTCCATGTATTAAGAAACAGCAAGTCATGATTAACATTAGAAGCCTGCTTTCTAGCTCAATGTATTACCTGATTAGGATACCCACAATTCTGAAACTTCAATGTCATCCCATAAGCCTGGGACAGAAACTCCTGTCAAATAGAACATAATTTCCAGAGGTGCAGAAACAGTCCCATGGGAATATTATCCTTGATATTTTGTGGATGAAAGCTATGATAATCAAGTAAGCTATTACGGTCTGTTTCTTTACAAAATATTGAGGTAAAAAAAAAACATCCTTCCCAAGACATATCTAAAAAATGAGCCATGCTCTGAGACACCTCAGGGGTAAACTTCAAATGAATGTCCTGCAAATTCCCAGGAAATCATATAATTCTGTATCCTGCCTCTGCCAAATAAAAAAGATATTGTTGATATATCATACCCATTTAACTATCTTTGACCAATAATGAGATGTATAAACCACTTGTTCCTCAAAATTACATACATATAAGCCTTCTACTCATGGGGCCATCATAGCTCCCATAGCTATACCTTCTATTTGATGGTAGAATGATCCATTAAATTCAAAATAATTTCATTGTAATATGAGTTCCAACAATTGATGGTAGAACCACATCTGACCGCCCAAATAATTTAACGCACCCAAATATCACAAAGCTACCTCAAGCATCTCCACTTGTGGGACATGTGTATATAAAGTGGTGATTTCCATTGTTATTAGCATACAGGACTCCATTGAACCCTGCCAAGAATCCAAAAAAGTCAGATCAGCAGACTTAATAATATATGAGGCTGCCTGCTTCACCAAAGGATTCAATAAAGAATCCATATATTGCGAAAGGCTCCAAGCAAGAAACTATCCCCAAACCTATCAGCCATCCGGGGGGCATGTCAACGATTTATGTATTTTAGGAACAGCATAAGAATGACGGAATATGAGGAAACTTCACCTATAAGAATTCTAACAGTTGTTCCATAATCACACGAGATTGATATTCACCCTCTAAAACTTCCAGAACTTCTGATTGTATTGTTGAAGTGGAATCTTCCAAAAGAAGGCAATAAAATGCCTCATTCTGTAACTGAGAGTAAACCTCCCGTTCATAATGTGGCCTTTTCTGCCTTCATGTTTCTAGACCACCCTGGAGAGCACCTTATTACAAGGGTGTCAATGTCCAGTTCTAGAGGACTATAAATCAGCTTGGTTTTCAGGATATTTCCAATGAATATAAGAAATATTTGCATACAATGGGGGCAGGGCAAGCAAATATCTCACATGCATTTTCATTAGAGATATGTGAAAACCTGATTAGTGTGCACCTCTCCAGGACCAGAGTTTGACACCGCTGCCTTATGAAGAAGAAAGGCTCTTGATCTAGGGTTCTCAACTCAGTCCTTGGGACACACCTAGCCAGGCAGGTTTTCAGGATTGCCATAATTAATATGCATGAGAGAGATTGTACATAATGCATGCAAATCTCTCTTATGCATATTCATTATGGTTACCCTGCAAACCTGACTGGCTAGGTGTATCCCAAGGAATGGATTGAGAACCCTTGCTCTGGAGGATCTGTGAAGGCCCTCCAAAATGAGAATGGGATTCCTTTCCACCTCCTCTCAGACTGTCTTGGCTATGCAGAGTGAAGCTGTAACTTGTGAAATCAGGGACAAAAACTGCCTGGAGTTAGGGGGGGGAAGGGGTAGGATGTCGCCTGAAAAGAGGGAGGATGCCTCAGTCATATGCTTGTTTAGGCAGGACAAGGCTACCAAAGGGCTAGTCTCAAGGTTCTCTTCATCACTATCCCACTCCTCTACTAGAGAAGAAGCTGGTATCGGAACTTGAGTCTCCTCAAACTATCCACTGGCTACTCTGGGACAGTTAGAGGCCCAACCGCTCTTTATGGGAGGCATAATGGGACCATCTTTCACCAGATACCTCTCCCCCTTCCACCCCTACAAATTGGTCTGCATTTGCAAGCCCTTTGCAGCTAGGTTGTAAGAGTCTGAAAGAACAGGGGGTCCCAGGCCTGCAGAAAGTCCCTTCAGTGCAGCTCCCATGGGAGTGCTTAGCTTTCCTAGGACTTACCACATGCTGTGGTGCCAAAATTTTCCAGAGTCCGGCAGGCATGTGGCCAGGCTCCAAGATGGTGACTGCTCCCATCAGCCTCTCTTCACAGCAACAGCCACTGGAACACTCAACTCCCCACTGGGCTTGAACAAACCCACTTTCTCCCCTTCCCCTTCCCCCCCCCCGAGGTAGCTGTGTTTGACGTACCTACCTCCTGTGCAGCTAAATATCCCCCATTGCAATCGAAACAGAAGAAACCAGAGGTGCTGATGTGCTAGCTCATGTAGGCTCCTCACTGTTAATCCGTATCTGATATGAAATTACTGCTGCTGACTTCCACCCTAACCAGCATCCCCTCTCTGCTACCTCTTTTCAGCATTGGACTTTCCCTCTTTTTTTGAACTTTATCAAAGTCTAACACAGTAAGGATAACCGAGGAGGACCCCACTGAACTATTCACCCCAGCTGGTAGTGTCCCCGCTGGATTACTGCCAGATGCATCTTTATCAAGCCAGGACCTGCAGTTCAGGGCTTAAGACTCAATAAGGGGATCACCTAAGGTTGCCAACTGACTCCAGATGCGCTCAACAATGATCCAGTCCTGGGTTTACTCCATTGCATGCAGGGGCATGTAGTTCTGATTTCTCCATTGCACTCCATAAGAAAAGCAAGACTACAAGTCCCTGCATGCAATGGGTTAAACACAGAACCGGATCAAGCCTGTCAGGTGCATCTGCAGCCAGTTGGCAACCCTAGGACCACCTCCTGCTCAATTTGGGCAAAAGTCCACAGATTGCTCATTCTGGGACAGGGACTTGACCACAGGACTGCATATGGCATCTCAGGAAGTCAGGGCCAGAAAAGAATCTTGTTACACCAGTCTACCTGCACCATCTAAATGGAAGCACCACGCCTTATACTGGTGATGGCACTGGAAAACTCAGGTCTCTGCCTCCATCTGCTGGTAGGATGAAAAGGAACATTTATATTAGTTTGTATAAAATAAGAGCTGTGTTAGGAAATGAAACTGCTGCTAACCATGACTACGTCATCTCAGTATTTGTTGTTGCTATTGCTATTTTTATAATACGGCATGAAACACAGAACCCCTTTTCAGTTGTTACCAGTCAAGTGCTAACTAGCTAGAGAGGCAAGGAGTAAGATCGCCCCTAGGCACACTAAAAGCCACACCAACCCTACATGACCATTAGTAATAGTCACAAAGAAAAGCTTTAACTTAGTAGATTGAAGCAGGTGGTCTGAAATGCTCAACATGGAAGCAAGAACTTTTCAGTAAATAGTAATAGTACATAGCTATTTGGTTTTTTTTATTCTTTGGAGTCTAATGAATGTTGGAAAGAAATAGGTAAGGGATTGAATGTCTGGGAGCAAAATACCTCTTCAAAACATTAACTAAACAGGACCAAATATGGCAAAGGGAAATTATATAAAAAAAAAAAAAAAAAGATGCAGAGTTCAAAAATGGGCCAGATCAGGATAGCTCTTCTAGGGAAATGAGCTCTCCAAAAAAAATAACCTGATACATATCTGAGAGCAGCAGTTCACAGCTTCTGTGGCAGAGAAACTTTCAGACACTGAAAAACAGCAGTTAGGGAGTTGTTTGCTTCAAACTGCCTCTCCTGGTCTCTCATATATATATACACACATGCACACTTAGGGATTGAAAAGAATTCCATGAGGTACGTTCCACGTTCTTTTTACCAGCATGCATTCCTCCCCCAGAGCTGCCACATCGTGTCCCTGATAGGCTTGACAGTAGAATTTACAATAAAGAAAATGAATACATATCTAAATCACTAAGAGGCAGCCTAAGTGACTATATCTTTCTTAATGGTGGCTATGTATATTGCCAACTCATAGCTTGTGCCATAGGACAGTGGCACTCTATGGTTTAACTGTAGAATCCATTCTTTGAAATCTGTTGACAGTGACATTTAATGGTGTGGTAGCATTGTTGCTCACCTGTAACTGGTATTTTCAGAAGACAGTAGAATTGATTAGGCACACAATTGCGTGACTTCATCACCTGTCACCAGGATGAACAGCTTTCCCAGAGCTCAGAACTTAATGTAAAATTTTAAGTATGTACAGTCCTTCCCACACACACAACTGTTTCCTTAGCTCTTCACCTATTTCCAAAGCTCAAGAATACAGCTCTCAGGGAGGCAGGAGGGATTTTGTGCCCAATCAATCCTGTTGTCTATGAAAACACCTGATAAAGATGAGTAACAATATCCCTCAACAAGCAGAACTCAAGTCAGGAACAAGTGAGTGATTCCCAAGATTAGAGCTGCTCACATCTTTACATATTGTCTCATGTTTAGGAACAGCCTACACTGGAAAAAATAGTGCTAGAGTTGCAAGCTGACACAGATTGGCCAGTATAGCGTGACCAAAAAGCACTGTCCTTTATTGGAGACTGGTCCAAGTGGTAGTGAGCAGCAAAAATATGAAGCTGCTTTACAAATAGTATCCAATGAAGCAGACTTTCAGAGAATGACAGTGGAGGACAGTGCTTCTGATTTTATACAGCTTTAACATTTAGAAGAATACCCATTTATTCATAACAAGGCAGGACACCAACCAATTTCTAGAGTTGTTCTGGTGGCTAGTATGCCACTTCTGTTGAGAAAGCTGCATGGATTTCCTATTAATTCAGTTCTGCTGAGGGAGAAAGTGAGTGCCTGCTTACAGTCTAGAGCAGTGTTTTTCAACCTTTTTTGTGCAAAGGCACACTTTTTTCATGAAAAAAATCACGAGGCACACCACCATTAGAAAATGTTAAAAAAATTTACCTCTGTGCCTATATTGACTATATATAAAGTAATTCTCTTGAATAGGAATCAAACACTCACACCAACCCCCCTCCCCTGCTGGTTCACTCACACCACCCCCCCCCCTCCCTCCCTCCCTCCCTCCCTCCACCCACTGCTGGTTCACTCACCCACCCCCCTGTCACTTACTCACCCCTCCTGCTGGGTCACTCACTCACTTACCCCCCCTCCCCTGCTGGTTCACTCACACCATCGCCCCCCCCCTCTTGCTGGTTCACTCACACCACCACCCCCCCTACACTGCTGGTTAAATAACACCCCCCCCCCCCCTTGCTGGTTCACTCACACTCCCCCCCCTTGCTGGTTCACTCACACACACACACACACACACACACACCCTCTGCCCAAGCCGCTGCTTCTGCTTTGTACAGAGCAGCGGCTGCACTACACGTACATTGAAAAGTAAAGAGAAACTGTGTCAGGAGCCCTCCGGTCATCGCAGAGCCCGAGGAAGTGATGTCATGGGGGCGGGCTCCTCACAGGCTGTCTTTCCTTTTCAAATTAACTTTATTGCAGCTAAAGTTAATTTGAAAAGGAAAGACAGCCTGTGAGGAGCCCGCCCCCATGACATCACTTCCTCGGGCTCTGCATGATCGGAGGGCTCCTGACACAGTTTCTCTTTACTTTTCAATGTAAGTGTAGTGCAGCCGCTGCTCTGTACAAAGCAGAACCAGCGGCTGCACTGCTATAGGGAATCGCGTTCGCGCCACGGACTTCGGCACAAAAGCCGTTTTTTTGCTCTGGCCGCTCCCGATCTTGCAGCCAGAGCAAAAAAACGGCTTTTCAATGGCCGGTTTTACAACTGTGCCGGCAGCCGGCCTGGCCATGGAAAAACCGGCCAGGCCGGCTGAAAACCGGCCGGTTGGCAACCCTAATTTGTGAGCCGAGGCCACATGTTACGGATGAAATTGGAATTTTTCCCACGGCACACCAGACAATATCTCACGGCACACTAGTGTGCCGCGGCACAGTGGTTGAAAAACGCTGGTCTAGAGTGTGGAGGTCTCTCTTGCATCTTGGATAGACATGTAGAAATTTTAGAAGGCTGAAACCAGCTGCATAGGGTTCAGCTACTTGCTACAGCAGAAAAGGTACTTCTCTTGCCTGTTGCTGGATGAATCTGTGGTAAGAGATGTCCTCATCAAAAGAACCATTTCTGGACTGGGGGAGAAGAGATACCAAAAGGGATAATGGTGGAATATTCTTCTGCAGTCTGTGTGCAATCCAGATGAATCAAGCCCAAATCCAAGAACTCCTCTAAACCAGGCTGAGAAAGATCGGATCCTTGGGAGGAAAGTGGTAATAAATGCACTGGTTCTGATGCTCAAATAGACAGGAGGAGAAACTTAAAAGATTGTTTAATTCATTCATTGAAAACACCAATATTAGACACTGGAATAAAAGGCAGTTGCCATTATCAGAAATGCATAGTTTGCAATCACACTTTGGAAATTCAAGAATTTACCTATATAAAACTTTCTGTAAAATTTTAAAAAACCTACTGTTTATTTACCCAGGAAGTTGTCTATAATTATTTGGCCATGTTTTCAGGCATGCATAGGCAAAACTATACAGCACGTTAAAACCTGTATTATTGGGCATTGCTCAGCTATCTGCAGATGGAAGGAAGCAGTACCATCACCTACAATTGATGATTTAAAATATTATGTCAGTGAAAAAGTACAATTATAAAACAGCTTGGCAGATGGGAACAAGAATGTATTCTTCACTGACAAACACTAACTCAGAAGGGTATAAAAGCAGAAAGTATGTGGCAACTTTGTGCTTTAAATCCTTTGAGTGCTGAGTGATTTGCATTATAAAAGCATATGCATGCATTGGCTTCCTTTATGACTAGGATAAGTGTGCTGTGTTTAAGTAAATAAGTGTCTGGATTTAGAAAAATGATGCTGAATTTATAGAAAAAAATATTTATTTTGCATTTGCAAGCATAATTGCTATTTGATGTGGGTGATAGAATATAACCAGGTTGGAGCATAAATTAAGTGCAATCAAAAGTAGAGACACTGCCATCATTTACTGAGAGGTGGAGAGGAAGGGACCATGACACAATCCATGGTTGCATTGGAGAAAAGATTTAAAGTTACCCATAGGGATATAAATAGTTTTGGAATTCAAGCTAATTAACCATATAAATAAATTGAGCAAACAATGATATAATAATGACATAGGATGAGGGTGAAAGGGGATAGACTCAGGAGTAATATATGGAAATATTTCTTTATGGAAATAGTGGTAGATGCATAAAATAGTCTCCCAGTGGAGGTAGTAGAGACGAGGACAGTATCGGAATTCAAGAAACCATGGGACAAACACAGAGGATCTCTAAAGGAAAAAAGGGGACTGTTGTAGTGGTTGATATAGAACAGCAGACTAGATAGAAACATGACAGCAGAAAAAGACCATGTGTCCTATGTTTCAAGGAATCTCCAGGAACAAGCAGGAATGAGTCTTCACATATGGGTATCGTCGGTACCGACGGAGCCTGCGCGGGAACGCTCCCCAGCATCCAAAAGGAAAGCTTTTGGGAGCATCCCACAGCACCTGCGCGCTGCCTTCCCACCTTTTCCCAACTGCCTCTCTCCAGTTCTTCTTTTCCGCGGAGCCAGCAGGTCGTGTTCCTGTCACCGCTGAAGAATTTCTTTATTTTATTTCTTTGGTCGCGCGTCTGCCTTCTCGACGCTAGACCGGTACCGCCGGTCTTTTCATTCTTTATTCTTTAAAAAAAAAAAAACCTACTGTTTTCTCACTTCAGTGCATTTTCTTCTTTGGCCTTAGGCCTAGGAAGTTTTTCCTCATGGAAAAGCCCGCCTCTGGGTTTAAAAAAATGCACGAAGTGCAGCGGCACTATTTCTGTCACCGACACCCATGAATGGTGTCTAAAATGTTTAGGTCCTGACCACTCCATTACGGATTGTGAGTCCTGTTCCATGATGTCTAAAAGAGGTCTACAGAATCGAGCAGCCAAGCTCAGTACCCTGTTTCCCTCTGATGCAGCTTCGATTGCATTGACGTCTTCCAGGGCTTCTTCTTCCTCACATGGATCTCAGGTAACCAAACTTAAGTCCAGCCGGTCCTCGAAGGGTAAATCTCCCTCTAAGTATCAAGATGCCTCCGGGCTTGCCCTTGAGGAATCCGCACCGGCAAAATTACCCCGGCAGGAGGCTCCGGCTTCCAAAGCTTTATCTATGGGGTCACAGGTTGACGTCGATGGCTCGGCCTCGACCAATCACCTGTTGCCATGTTCTGGGGTACCGGTGGTTCCCACCGGTACCGACATCCAGACATTGGTGGCATCGATGGATCAGAATATCCTGACCATGCAGCGTGCCATCACGGCTTTCATACAAGCTGCGACGCCTTCGGTACCGCAACAAACTCCGTTGTCGGTACCGACTTCGGCACCGGTACAGATATCGGTTCCGGTGCCGGTACCGATTGCATCGACATCCACTTCGGTGTCGACTGCAGTGGTACACTGTTCTGTGATGACCATCGGTACTGAATCGGTACCGATCACTCCCGATGTCGATACCACCCGGTACGCATATCGGGCTCTGCAGGAGCATCCAGATAGGCGATACTTCGATTCCTCTGAAGACTCTGATGAATCAGAGGTCTCTGTCGAAGCATCAGTGATCCATCCTCAGGAGCCCTCTTCTCCAAAAAGGAGAATGTCTCCTCCAGAGGACTTGTCTTTCCAGGACTTCATTAGGGAAGTGGCCAGGGGCCTTTCCATCTCAGTGGCCCCTGAGACAGAGTCTAGAGCCAAAAAATTAGATATTTTACAATATCCTAAGGCTCCTAAAGAGACAGCCACTTTACCAATACATGAGATTCTTTATGATCACATGTTGGGCATATGGGAGATTCCTCTCACCACTTCCCCTCATTCTCGCAGGTTGGACACCATGTATCGTGTTCCTCCTTGTCCTGGCTTCCATAAGACTCAGCTTCCTCACCACTCCATTGTGGTGGAGTCTGCTATGAAGAAGATCAAGAGTACAAAAAGGCACTCTTCTGCTCCTCCAGGAAGAGAATGCAGAACTTTAGATGCCTTTGGCAGGAGAATTTTCCAGGCCAGTATGCTTGTTGCCAGAATCAACTCCTATAGTCTCTATATGGGGATGTTTCTAAAAGAGGTTACAGATCACCTGCAAACTTTATCTCCTTTTTTTTCAGAAGATAAAAAGGAAGAGTTCCTCACCTGGCTCAAACATGCCCAGGATATTTCTAAGTTTTCCAACCGTGCAGCCTTTGACTCTTTTGAAGGTGCCAGCAGAGCCTCGGCTATTGCCATAGGTGCACGCAGAGTTGCTTGGTTACAAGCTTCTGATTTGGAACCTTGGGTTCAAGATGGACTAGGAAACCTTCCTTGTACAGGTGAAAACCTTTTTGGCAAAGATTGGCAAGCAAAGGCCACCCAGATGGATGCTGAAAATTCTGCTTTAGATAGACTTTCAAAGTCTACTTCTGCTCCTTTTAAGAAAAGGTTGTTCAAAAAGGGTTTTTTTCCCCAAAAAAGGGAAATATTATTCTGCTTATGGTCAGCAGTCATCTTCTGCAGGTCATTTTGCTACAAAGAGACAGCAACATCCGAAACAAGCCAAGCCTAAGGCTGCCAGGACTGCTACGGCCCAACAGCCTCAGCCTCCTCAGGGCCTTTGACTTACACCTAGAGAACTTAGCCTTTCTGGCTCTAGAACATCCAGAGCCTCTCACCATTCCAGGAAGGTTAGCTCACTTTGCTCCCAGATGGGAACAAATCACAACAGAGCAATGGACCCTCTCCATCATAAGGGAAGGGTACAAGCTTCATTTCTTAAACCTTCCCCCTCACACCATGGTGAGACAGTTCAATTCTCCAACATCTCTTCTCGACCTTCTGGGTCAGGAAATTGCTACCCTTCTTGCCCAAGGGGCAATAGAAGAAGTACCCCTGCTTCAACAGGGCTCAGGGTTCTACTCCCCCTACTTTCTCATCCCAAAGAAAACAGGGGGCTACAGACCCATATTAGATCTCAGAGAATTGAACAAGTTTCTATGCAAGGAGAAATTCAAGATGACTTCTCTCGGTACTCTCCTTCCATACCTCCAGAGTCAGGACTGGCTTTGTTCTCTAGATCTCAAGGATGCGTACACCCATGTTCTCATCCATCCAACACACAGAAGGTTCCTTCGGTTCCTTTTCCAAGGAAAGCACTATCAATACAGAGTGCTTCCCTTCGGTCTGGTCTCTGCTCCAAGGGTGTTCACAAAATGCATGGCAGTAGTAGCTGCATTTCTACGCACTCTAGGAATATTTGTATTCCCATATCTGGACAACTGGCTCATCAAAGCTCCATCCCATTCAGAGGCCCAGGCTTCCCTGGCCTGCACAAGGCATATTCTTCAGTATCTGGGACTTGTAATAAACATCCCAAAATCCCATCTCACCCCTACTCAATCTCTAGAGTTCATAGGGGCCTTACTGGATACCACCACTGCAAGGGCCTATCTTCCCCAGGCCCGTTGCCTACGCTTGGTGCAGTTAGCCTCCCAGATTCAGTTAAAGTCCCATTTAACTGCTCGAGAGATGTCACAACTGTTAGGCCACATGGCATCAACCGTGCATGTGGTCCCTTATGCTCGTCTTCACATGAGGGCAGCTCAATGGACTTTGTCCACCCAATGGACCCAGGCATCAGGGTGCCTGTCAGACAAAATAGCAACCTCCAGTCACCTTTTTTGCTCTCTCCAGTGGTGGAGGTCCACCCAAAATCTGTTGCTGGGGTCCCCCTTTCAACAGGTGTTACCCCAAGCAACCCTTACAACAGATGACTCCCCAAAGGGCTGGGGGGCTCATCTACAAGATCTCTCCACCCAAGGCATCTGGTTTCCACAGGAGACATCTCTACATATCAACCTCTTAGAGCTCAGAGCAATTTTTCTAGCTCTCAGAGTCTTCCACACCCTGCTCAGCTACAAGACAGTCCTCATCCACACGGACAACCAAGTAGCCATGTTCTACGTGAACAAGCAGGGGGGTACTGGCTCTCTGTCGCTTTGCAACGAAGCTCTGAGATTGTGGGCCTTCGCCAGAGAGCATCAAATTAATCTCATGGCAGTGTATCTTCCAGGAGTTCAAAACTCTTGGGCAGACAGACTCAGTCGAGTTCTGCTTCCACACGAATGGTCCCTCCATGGGGACCAGATAGCCAGGATCTTTCAAATTTGGGGAACCCCAGACATAGACCTGTTTGCAAGTCCGTAGAATGCCAAACTTCCCCGGTTCTGTTCCAGGATTCCATGTCAGGGAGTTCAGGCCAGGGATGCCTTCCTCCTTCACTGGGGGCAAGACTTCCTCTATGCCTTCCCACCCATTCACCTAATTCCCAAGACACTGTTCAAGCTTCAGAGAGACAGAGGGTCTATGATCCTCATAGCACCACGTTGGCCACGCCAAGTGTGGTACCCTCTACTTCTGCTTCTCTCTCAAGCTCCCTCCCTGGACTTGGGATCTGCTCCAGACCTCCTGTCCCAGGAGCAGGGAACGTTGTGGCACCCAAATCCCCAGTCTCTTCATCTCAGGGCCTGGTTGCTGAAGGCCTAGACCTTCAGGATTTGCATCTTTCTCAGCAAGTGAAGGATATCCTTCATGCTTCCAGAAAGCCTTCCACTAGACGTTCCTATGCTTTTAAATGGAAGAGGTTTACCATTTGGTATGCAGAGAAGGGTCTTAACCCTCTGGCAATGCCTCTGAATTCTTTACTGGAGTATTTGCTGCATTTATCCCATGCAGGCCTTAAAACAAATTCAGTAAGAGTCCATTTGAGTGCTATTGCAGCATCCCTTAAGCCTCTCAATGGACAGCCTATTTCCTCTCATCCTCTTATAGCAAGTTTCATGAGAGGCCTTCTTTTGACTAAACCTCCCATTAGACCACCTCCAGTGGCATGGGACTTGAATCTGGTTCTTGGCAAGCTTATGAAGCCACCCTTTGAACCCTTAGCCACTACCTCCTTGAAATTTCTTTCCTGGAAGGTTATTTTTCTCATTGCAGTCACTTCAGCTCGCCGCATCAGTGAGCTGCAAGCCTTGGTGGCTAATCCTCCTTACACAATGTTCCATCATGACAAGGTAGTCCTCAGGACCAATCCACACTTTATGCCTAAAGTGGTTTCACCTTTTCATCTAAATCAGGAGGTGTATTTACCTGTCTTTTTTCCAGGACCTCATGCATCAAGTGCAGAGAGGAATCTCCATACCCTGGATTGTAAGAGAGCGCTTGCTTTTTACTTACAAAGGACACAGCAACATAGGCAGTCTTCTCAACTCTTTGTTGCTTTTGATCCCTCTCATTTAGGACTTCGAGTCTCTAAGAGAACTCTGTCCAATTGGATTGCTCAGTGTATTTCTTTCGCCTACCAGAGTAAGAACCTTTCTCTAGAGGGCCATGTCACAGCTCACAATGTGAGAGCCATGGAAGCCTCTATGGCTCATCTAAACTCTGTGTCCATCGACCAAATCTGTCGAGCGGCCACCTGGGCCTCGGTTCATACCTTTACAGCCCATTATTGCTTGGACAAGGACTCCCGCCAGGATGCCTTGTTTGGTCAGGCTGTTCTCAAACACCTGTTCCATACTTAGACAACTCTTACCCCCCATCCCTGGTTGGATGCCCGAGATCCATGGAGGGAGGTAGAGCCCTTCTCAGGGACTCACAACCTTGGTGATCTCCCTGGCATCTCCAGCTGGGCAGTCCCCATATGTGAAGACTCATTCCTGCTTGTTCCTGGAGATAGCACAGTTACTTACCTGTAACAGGTGATCTCTAGGAACAGCAGGAATAAGTCTTCACAACCCACCCACCTCCCCTAGGAGTTGTATCTCTCTATCTATCTTTCCTTTCCTCTCTCTCTCTCTTTATCTCAGCTTAAAACTCGAACTGGAGAGAGGCAGTTGGAAAAGGCGGGAAGGCAGCGCGCAGGCGCTGTGGGATGCTCCCAAAAGCTTTCCTTTTGGACGCTGGGAAGCGTTCCCGCACAGGTTCCGTCGGTACCGACGATACCCATATGTGAAGACTTATTCCTGCTGTTCCCAGAGATCACCTGTTACAGGTAAGTAACTGTGCTGTCTCAGCAGAGCAGCAAACAACAAAGTATAAAATCACAAAATTCGAAAAATTAGGAAAGGAATTCCATTAAAAACAGGAAAACCTTCCAATCTCTCCTTCAGCAACAACTTTTTGACCCCCTACCTCAGACTGCTTGATGGTCACTTTGGGAGCCGGGAAGCCCTTAATGAGATCTGGTAGGTCCCTTCTGAGGTACAGCTGGTAGAAGGGCTGCTCCAGAAGTTTCCCCTCAGAATGGACCCAGATCACATCAGACCAATGGGTTCTGGAGGTCTGAGACATGTATTGTCCCTCTGGTGTTCATGCTTTCAACTCTTTTACCAGACTCTTCCTCTCCCTCAGGAGCTCAGGGAACAGTTGACATGATGGCTTCAAACCTGCCATCTGATGATTGGCATGCTACTAGAAGTCCAGAATTGGGTGGTTCTCACCACCGATGCCAGCCTGAAAAGCTGGGGGGGCTCACTGTCTAGACCATATGCCTCAGACATTTTTTGAAAGCGGATTACAATACAAAAGTAAAATACATAGCTCATTACAACAAAAACAAAATACAATGTATCCCACAAATAGCACATCACATAATACAAAAGCATGAATAAAAGTACAAAGATTATTTCAGGAGGCATTTAAAGCTTATTTAAATGTGTATTCGATTTTTTTTGTTTTCCAAAAAAGCACAGTTACTTACCTGTAACAGGTGATCTCTGGGAACAGCAGGAATAAGTCTTCACATATGGGTACGTCGGTACCGACGGAGCCTGCACGGGAACGCTCCCCAGCGTCCAGAAAGAAAGCTTTTGGGAGCATCCCACACGCATGCGCGCTGCCTTCCCGCCCATTTACTTCCCTCTCATCAGTTGGTTTTGTAGCTGAGACCGAAGGAGGGAAGCAGACAAATTAGAGAGAGAGAAACAACTCCTAGGGGAGGTGGGTGGGTTGTGAAGACTTATTCCTGCTGTTCCCAGAGATCACCTGTTACAGGTAAGTAACTGTGCTATCTCCAGGAACAAGCAGGAATGAGTCTTCACATATGGGGACTCCCAAGCTAAAGATGCCTAGGGGAAGTCCCCAGCATGTTGCAAATCTAAAAGATGGGCCATGCTATTTCCCAGAACCTCAGGCAAGGGATGGAGGGTAGGAGTTGAAGTAAAAAGGGTGTGCTGTGGAACAGCATGACTAAACAAGGCGTCTGGAGGGGAGCCCTTGTGTAGGTCATAAATGTTCGTAAAATATTGAATTTCAATTTTCTAATCTGGACCTTAGTCAAAAATATTGTGAAAATATTTATTGAAGCCAATAAGGTCTGGTGGTAAGAACCAGTACATTATCCTCAAAGAAAATACCTCACTGAAGTAGAGGAAATAAATTTTGCAATATAAGCCGAGGTCAGGACCCTAAAAGGCTAGAACTAGTCCCAGAAGAAGACCCTGGGGGAGTTTAATTGGGTTGGACTTTGGGTGAGAAGCTAAAGCTTCGGTAAGCCACAGCTTGAAACTCTTTGTCCTTGGAGCAGAATAAGGAAAGAGAGGAGATAATGTGACTGGTTTGCAGAAAAGGATAGGTCTTTATGATCCCTCTATCCCAATGAAAGAGAGAAAGATTTGTAGTAGGCGGTGTAGCCTCCAATTTTTTGAAGATCAGTAATGTCTTCCCTAAGTGATGTCACTTAGGATGATGACCTTACATGGAGAGCTTCAGATGTAATGTAGCCAGGCAGGTTACAGTAAAAGAAGGTAGTTTCTAATTACCATAGAATTGGTTGTCCATTTAACCCTATGGTATGCTGGAACAGCATAAACATGGACAGTGACAAATCTTTCGGAGTGAGACGTGTATTTATATGACATATACATATATCTGTCTATATATATATATATTTATATTTATATTTATATTAAGAGAGACTCACTCAATAACAAGAAGGGGTAAACCCGCTTGGGAATATGGATAGAGGACCCCTTACTGGTTATACGTGGGAGAACCATGAAGGTGGTTACATGGAAACCAGTGGAATGTTCCTGGTCAGAAGGATAGGTCTAGATGTCTTTAAAAATTCTAGACTTTGAATAACCAGACATGGAGATCTACGTGAAGGGGTGCAGAGAAATCCTTAGTCTTAAGACCATAAGTCTGGATCCTTCTAAAACTTCAGTGTGGAGAAAAAGATGCAATATAAGGGAATAGCATATCTGCCCATCTATGAGGGCAATATGACTATAATGCGCTCTTAGTTCAGCGTAAGCTCCCATGAAGTATTGGAAAATAGAAGGAATGCACTAGACAAGGACCGAGTGCAGTGAAAAGAAATGCATCCCTGTTGGAGGAGTTCCACTGGAGATGTGGAACAACTCAGAGAATTAAGCAATTCTTTATGCTTTCACATGATCTAATGCCTGGTTTATTTTCCCTGAAAAGACATTTTAAGGAAGATGGTAAGAGTAGGAAAAAAAAACCCAGTCATGTGGGAGCATGACTGGCCAAAGCCTCTTAACCATCTGGAAGTTATCCACCAGGAATGGCTCTGATGCTCTCTGGCAAAGGCCCATAGTTGCAGAGCTTTTTGTAGAATTGCAGAGAGCATGTTGTAGGTTGCTTAGATGAGAACTGGCTGTTTAAATGCCAGTGTGCAACCTAATCTATTCTGTGGGAGCCAAAGAATTGAAAATGGCTAAGAATAGTAGACAGGCCGGTTGCCTGCAATGATAAATTGTCCAAGTAGGTTTTGGAACCTCTCTTGTAATTATCTGTTATAAAGGCAGCAGAAGAGGTTAGGTCCTATAATTGGAAAAGGACTGAGAGACATAATTAGAAGTGATAAACTCAATTATGGTCTGTTATGCTGTCTTAAAAGAAAATTTTGGAAAGATTGCAGAGGAGAAAAACTCTGTATGGGAATTACTTACTGGAGTAGGTATTGAAGACAGTCCTATGGCTTAAAGGATAAGCCCGCCAGTCAAATAGTATCACTCTTAGAATGAAGACTGGACTAAGAGGGATAGAAAGGAATACAGAGTTGTGAAGACTTACCATTTGGTAAGTCTCTACAAAAAGGTAATACTCCCCTGCAGTCAAAAACATGAAATATCCTCATACAGGACAACTATCAAGGTGAAGGGCATAGCATATCCTGTAATTAGTTGTTACTCCTCTATTTGTTTAAAAGGAGAGGAGAAACCTGTTACCTGTAGGACATGACTATCCTTAATAGCTCTAAGAGCTAAAAGAATGGATTCTTCTTGGCAGAAATTCATGCCTAAGATGGAGGATTGAGCCAATGTATCACTGACCTCTCATTAAGGATGAGAGGAGCTGTAAACGCTTCTGTTGTTAAGAAGCAGCGGTTCTGAAACTCAACAGGAAAAAGAGATTTAATGAATAAAATATCAGAAACCCTGCGACTGCTGGATTTGCTGAGCCTGTTGAGGGTTTGTTTTTTTTTTTTTTTTTTTTTTGCCTAGTATGATGTTGCCTTTCTTTGGAAACATCTGCATGATGGGTAGAAGATGAATAAAACTTTTTCCCCTTAGGGGGATAAAGTTTGTTAGGAGATTTTTTAGTAGCTGGGATAGAGGAAACTTAACAATCCTCTGCAAGCAATAATATCAGTGTTTAACTGATTAGCTTGGAATAAAGCATCCTTGTTAAAGAGATTTTCACCAGTACAAGGAGTATTTCCCAGCCTTTCCTGTACCCATTTGTCCAAGTCTGAAGCTTGGAGCCAGGCCATGCGTCGTGCTCCTATGGCTATAGCAGAGGTTCTGCTAATAGACTCAAAACAGTCCAGGGAAACACAATTAAGGAATTTAGAGAAATTTTGAGCATGACTGACTAATAAGAAAAAGTCTGCTCTTTTATGTTCTTGAAGAAAAGGGATCAAAAGCTTTAAGTTCTTTGTGACCTCTTCAAGAGATAATCCCATATAGAAAATATATGAGATAATTCTTGCTGATAGCATGGATGCCTGGAAGCATCAACGTCCAAAGGCATCTAAAGTCCTAGACCAGTGATGGCTAACCTTTTTGAGCCCGAGTGCCCAAACTGCCGCACAAAACCAAAGAATTTCCTCAAAGTGCCAGCACGTCAATTAAACCTTAACAACAAGATTTTAGTATCTAAAATCTCTTTATAAAGTTGCCTTAACTATGTAACATCATTTGTAAAGGTTGGAATCTTTGTATTGTCAGAGAATCAATTTGATTCACAATCCTTTGGTTTTCATTTCAATTTATTGGCAATTTATAATGTTTTAATGATTTCATTCAATTTAATGAATTTAGGAAGAATTTGATTCAGTTACACACTATATTTTAAATGTATTATTCACATAACATGTCGAATGGATCCTGAGTAACAAAAAAGATAAACTTCTTAAAACTGTTAACTGTGTCAGGACTCGGTGTGTATTCCCAAAGAATCTATACATGAAAAAAATTAATGTGATGTTTGTTGTTGCATGCATGCTGATAACTTGTCAAAGAGATATCTTTCTACCTTTTGTGCATTTTTTTTCAGTTGCAAGTGCTCCAGCCACTTTCTTCTGGTTTCTTCATGTTTTCTGCTAACTCTCCATCATCTGCTGTCCATTTGTCCTTTCTTCTCTCTTCTAGTTTTTTTTCCATTCTCTCTCTCTACATCCGCTTTAACATACTAATCTTTCTCCTTTGCTCTTTCCTCATTCCTATTTCATCCACTCAAATTTTACCCCTCCATCCTCAATCCCCACTTACTCTCCCAATACCCGGCCAATTGTAGATTTTTTATCCCTCCCACACAAAATATTTTTCCCCTCTCCATTTTACTCTCCCAGCCCCATCCCATGCTAATCCTCCCCCAACATCAGCTCCCTTCTAGTTCCAGCCTCACCCAGCATCCATTCCCTTCTAGTCCCTGCATCAGCCCATTTCCAGTCCTAGCCCCCCAACAGCCCATTTCCAGTCCTAGCAACCCCCCAACCCCATACCAGTCCAAGCCCTCCCCATCAACCCACTTCCAGTCCGAACCCCGTCCACCCAATTCCAGTCAGCCCCCCATAGCCATTGCCAGTCCTAACCCCCCCCCATCAGCCCACAGCCCATTACTAGTCCTAACCCCATCAGCCCACCTCAAGTCCTAGCCCTCCCCCCTCCACCCCCTGCCAGTCCTAACCCCATCAACCCATTTCCAGTCAGCCCCCCATAGCCCATCAGCACTCCTAACCCCCCCCAGCCCCCCATAGCCCTTCAGCACTCCTACCCCCCCCAGCCCATCAGCACTCCTAACCCCCCCCCAGCCCCCCCATAGCCATCGCACTCCTAACCCCCCCAGCCCATCAGCACTCCTAACCCCCCCAGCCCCCCCAGCCCATCAGCAATCCTAACCCCCCCCAGCCCATCAGCAATCCTAACCCCCCCCCCCCCCAGCCCAGCCCAGCCCAGGGAATTTTTTTTTTTTTTAAAGCTGTCTTCTCCCGCTGCCGGGGCCGCCGCGGCAGAATCGAGTGTGCCGCGGGGCCCCCCCTGCCCAGCACAGCCGGCCCTCCCCCTCTTTCCGCTCTCCTCGTCGCAGCTCACAGTGACACGCGCCGGCTTTCAGAGCGCGAAGGGATTAGTTTCCATTTCGCGGCTCTGTTAAGCCGCGGGGGCTGATGGGAACTTCCCATCACCCCCGCGGGCTTAACAGAGCAGCGAGGAGAGAAACTCTTCCCTCGCTCTCTGAAAGCCGGCGCTGTCACTGTGAGCTGCGACGAGAGAGCGGATAGAGGGGGAGGGCAGGCTGTGCTGGGCAGGGGGGCCCCGCGGCACACTCGCTTCTGCCGCAGCGGCCCCGGCAGCGGGAGAAGACAGCTTTTTTTTTTTTTTTTATTTTACTTGCGGACCTTCCCGCGTGCCAGCTGCAAGGCCTTCGCGTGCCACAGCTGGCACGCGTGCCATAGGTTCGCCATCGCTGTCCTAGACTCACGACCTGGCGGATAAGAAGAGTGTTTCTTTGCACACTTAATCTGCCTCATTGCTGATTCAACAACAATTAAATGATGAGGAAGTTGAGTCTTTTGAAAACCTGGAGAAGGTGGCACCTTGTACATAGTGTCAAGTGTCTTAGAATGTGGGGATATAGTTAAAGGAGTTTCCCACATTCTTAATAGTAGATCCTGCAAGGTCTGGTGCAAAGGAAGTATGATAACCTCCTTTGGAATCCAGGGGAACTGCAGGATCTCTGAATCCCCTGGTAGGGGTTCTTTATCAGGTATAGAAATGGCAAGTAACTTTGCCATATCAAGCAGGAAAGCTTGAAAAGAAATTTCCTCTGAGGAGGACCCTCTAAAATGAGGGATAAAGGCTAGGCTTGTTGAAAAAGCAGCCTGGGTACCGATGGAGTGATCCCAGTCATCGGGATCAGAAGACTGAAAAGGATGAAGCATCGGATTTTCGCTAAAACGATGTCTTCGGTACCGCCCAAGGCCGGTACCGAAACGAGTCAGTACCGAATCCTCCATGCTAGAGATCGATTCCAGGCTCGGCATCAAAGGAAGCGAGTCTGCCGAAGCAAGCATGGACGGTACCGACACCGATGCCGATGTCGATACCGGTACCGGAGCCAATACCAATACTCGAGGAACGGTCTGCAGCAACTCCGATGGTACCGAACTAGCCGAGAGTGCTAGACTACTTCCATCAGTGAGGAGTGTTTCATCCATCACAGTAGCCGATGCCCGGGTGTCGGTACCGCTCGAAGCGGCCACAAACCCCGAGCATGGCCCAGGTATGTTCATCGAGGTAAGAACCCCGGGAACAACCCGGAGCCCCGTTAATGCTTTGGAGCCCCAAGACTCCCGCCGGGGCTTTATTGCCAATTTGTCCTCGAGGGCAAGGCCTGAGCCATCTCGATGCTTGGAAGGAGATCTACCACTCGAGGACTGGCTAGTCTTTACAGACTTTTGTTTGGTTACCTGATCCTGTGAAAAAGAAGATATTCTGGCTGGTAACATCGAGTCCGATGTGATCCGGGTATCGAGTTGTGCTCAATCCTGAAGACTTCTTTTATTTGAGCTCCAGCAGGAAAGACACTCCAGTGGGTACTGGTCAGGACCTAAACATTTTAGACACCAAGTATGGGTGTCTGAAAAAATATCTGTACCGCCACATTTTGAGCATTTCTTACTGATAGTGGCTGGCCTTTCCATAATGGAAGGAAGAGGCCTAGTGGCCTAGAAACAGTCAGGCACTAAATAGGAAAAAATTTCTAAAGAAAAGAAGAAATTCTTTGGTAAAAAGAAAGAAACGCACTGCGGTACCGGTAGCGTCGGGGGAAGGCAGACGTGACCACAAAAAAGTAAAAATAAAAAGAAGAATTTTCTGCGGTGACAGGAATACGTCCTGCCGGCTCCACGGAAAACGGAAAACTGATGAGAGGGAAGTAGATGGGCGGGAAGGCAGCGCGCATGCATGTGGGATGCTCCCAAAAGCTTTCTTTCTGGGGAGCGTTCCCGTGCAGGCTCCATCGGTACCGACATACCCATATGTGAAGACTCATTCCTGCTTGTTCCTGGAGATACAGTGTAAGACAATTCTCCTCAATTTTCAGGCAAAGAATTCCATAAAATCGCTAATTGAATGGTAAAAGATCTTTTTATAAAAGATTTCCAAAGTCCTTGGGAGAAGGAATTGACTGCAGAGCTTTAACGTTCTCAAGGGCCTTTAAACGATAACTCAAAACCAACAATGAAAGAGAAATGGGTATATTCCCATTAAAAACCCAAACAGCTTTTCCTGGCCCCTACCACCAATTCTGTTTGGCTGCTTCTCCCTCCCTGACTACCTATGCTTCTTTCTTGTTTGACAGGACCTCTTCTCTTTGTGCTTCTATTTGCCCTGGTCCTCCTGTCTCTACTTGTTCTTACTCTACCCTTTCTGACTCTGTCACTCTCTCTTCTTCCTAGTCCTTATTCGCTGCTCTTTCTCCCCCATTTTTGGAACTTGCTTTCAAATCAGTTTGCCCTTCCTCTTCTCCCTTGGATTCCTGGCCTGCCCCACCTGGTTTCCAGACTGTTTCCTTCACTTTCTCCTAGTATTCAGTTTCACACTAGTCTTGCCAAAGGCTATGTCCCACCCCCCTGGAAACATGCTGTCATCCACCTCAAGAAACCCTCTCTTGATAGTTTCTTCCCTTTTCTAATTTTTGTCCAATCTCCAACCTTGCTTTCCATTCTAAGTTCCTGGAATGCATTGTCTTCTCTTTACGCTCTCCTTTTCTAGAAGAGTCTTTGGCCTTGCATCCATGGCAGGCAGGCTTCTGCTCAGGTCACTTGATGGAATCTTTGTGCTTTCATAAATAAAATCTGGACTTCCTTTGACCATAGTAATTCTGTTGTTCTAGTTTCCTTGGATCCTTTTTCTGCCTTTGTCCTGGTTGATCACTCTCTTCAATGCCTCCATTCTATCTGGATATGGGGTACAGTTTTAAATTGGTTTTATCTTTTGGATCACACCCTCCAAGTGTTCTCCAATTCAAAATTCTTTGCCTCTTTCCCCCTTCTCTCAGGGGTCCCACAAGGTTCGTGCCCACTCTTTTTAATATCTTCTCGTCACCTATTCCTCTGTTAATACAATTCCTTGGCTGTACACCTTTCCTATATACTGATGACATTTAGATTCTTTACACTGTACCTTCTTCTTTGTCAGATGTTTCCCCCCTCTAGACCTGCTTACAATCTGTACACCGGTGGCTCATAGACAAATCTTCTTTTAAACATCTCCAAATTCAAGGCTATTGCCTTCCCTTTCCCAGCAGCCTCTATACTTCCATTTCCAACTCTTCCCTTCCTTTTTTGCAACTCTATAAAGAGTTTAGGTGAGATACTTGATTAATCTTTGTTCTTTTAAACCCTGCCTTGATTCTTTATCCAAAATGGCTTTTTTTTTGCTGTTTGCTGCTTATGCTCAGTCAGTTCTGTTTTCTTCACCCAACAATTTACTTAGCTTGTTATCGAATATCTTGGTTCTCCAGGAACAAGCAGAAAGTCAGTCCTCACATATGGGTGACGTCGGCGCCGATGGAGCCCACGCAGAGCATTTCCCCAGCTTTCAAAGAAAGCCTTTGGGAATGGTACCACACTTGTGTGGTCCCCTTCCTGCCCAAGGGTGCCATTTTGTTCAGTCTCTTTTTTTCCGCAGAGCCCAACGGACATGGTCCTCATCTCTCCCAGAAAAAGTGATTCTTTCCCTTCCAAATTCTTGACTTCAGTCTCTGTACCGCCTCCACCTCAAGTCGGGCACCTCGGAGCCTCTCGGCCTTGTGTGGTCCCCTTTTTTTGTCGAGGTTCTTCCTTGATCATCATTTGCACTTTTTTCGCCCGGGGGTCCTCGGCCCCAGCCGGGTGTTCTTCCACCATGACTCCTGGTGGGTTTAAAAAGTGTGGCCGATGTGGCCAAACCATATCGGTTAATGATACTCATGATTGCTGCCTCCGCTGTCTGGGCCTGGACCACAACAGCACCTCCTGTGACCGGTGCCAGGCCATGACACCCAACCAATCAGGAAACGTTCGGAGTTGCAGGGGAAGCTCTTTCCCAAGCTAGACTCAATGCCGATGTCCCCCTCTCCCAGTCTGAAGGAGAGTTCCTTGATGGAGGTCTGGGCATCCTCGGAGTCCCGTGGCAGTGGTGGCTTCTCCAGTAGGTCGCCGGACCCTCCTATGAAGAAGAAGGTATGGGCCCCCCCCCCCGAGTTGTCGACGAAGTCTGGGAAGGTCCCACGGTGGGACTCAGGTGACTCAGTGCAGCGCCCTCCTAAACTCGGGAGGCAGGAGTCCTCAGCCGGTGGTGACTGCACCAGGTTCGGGAACCCATAGTCCTCCTGGAGGACGCACTCTCTGGAGTGTCAGCGCCAGACCCGAGGTCCTCCGGGTCCATGCCACAGGCTGGTGATCCATCGGGTCTCGAGACCCGTATGGCAGCCATGGAGCAGAGTATCTCCTCCATTCTGACCTTGAAGCAGGCATTGATGTCTAGAATCCCAGCATCATCAGCCTCGACACCTGCCCTCGGAGGTATTTAAACGTCTCAATCATATCACCTCTATCCTGCCTTTCCTCTAAGGTGTACATATTAAGATCCTTAAGTCTGTTCTCATATGCTTTATAATGAAGACCACTAACAATTTTAGTAGCCACCCTCTGTACGGACTCCATCCTGTTTATATCCTTTTGAAGGTGTGGTCTCCAGAATTGCACACAATACTCCAAATGAGGTCGCACCAAAGACTTATACAGAGGCACTATCACCTCCTTTCTTCTGCTGGCCATTCCCCTCCCTATGCACCCAAGCATCCTTCTAGCTTTTCTACCTGTTTAGCTACTTTAAGATCATCAGACTCAATCACGACTAGGTCCCGCTCTTCTTTAGTGGACAAAAGTACTTCATCTCCTATACTATATTGCTCCCTTGGATTGCTAAATGCATGATCCTGCGTTTTTTAACATTAAATCTCAACTGCCAAATTCTAGATCATTCTTCAAGCTTAGCTAGATCCCTCCTCATGTTATCTAATACCTTCCTGCAGGGCCGTACCGAGCGTGACTCGCACCCTGTGCAACTTCCACATCAAGCGGGTGCCCCCCCCCCCCTGCACTTTCATCCAGCCACTTTCTGGAGGGCGGCAGGAGAGAAGAGGCGTGCTCGATTTGCAAGTCGCTGGCGCGCTAAGCAGATCTGTCCCTCCCTGCTCTGACACGGCATCAGAGCAGGGAGGGACCAGACCTGCTTAGTGTGTCACAAGAAGGCTTAAGGGGCACATTTCAGCTGTCTGCCATTGCCTGCCGCCGCTGAGAGAAGAAAAAGTGACAGTGGCAGAGCTGAAATGCACCCCTTAAGCCTTTGCACATTGTACAGCTGCACCGCTCGCACAGGGCTAGGTACGGTCCTGTGTTCCTGGGTGTCTACTGTATTGCAGATTTTGATATCATCTGCAAAGAAGCAAACCTTGCCCAACAGACCTTCTGCTATATCACTAACAAAGATGTTAAAAAGAATCGGACCAAGGACAAATCCCTGGGGCACATCACTGGTAACCTCCTTCTCCTCAGAGTGAGCTCCATTTACCTGTACCCTTTGTCGCCTCCCACTCAACCAATTTCTAACCCAAACAGTAACTTTAGGGTCCATCCCTAGGGTGCTCAGTTTGTTTATAAGTTGCCTGTGAGGAACGGTGTCAAAGGCTTTACTGAAATCTAAATACACCACATCTAGGGCTCTCCCTCGGTCCAACTCCCTGGTCATCCAGTCAAAGAAATCAATCAGATTTGTCTGACAAGACCTGCCTCTGGTGAATCCATGCTGCCTCTGATCCCGTAATCTGCTGGACTCCAGAAACCTCGCTATTTTCTCTTTCAGCAGCGCTTCCAATAATTTACTCCCCACCGAAGTTAAACTAACTGGCCTGTAGTTTTCAACTACATCCTTACTTCCGCTTTTATATAAAGGAACCACATGTGCCTCTCTCCAGTCCTTTGACAGCACTCCCGACTCCAATGAGGCATTGAAAAGGTTAGTCAGTGGAGCTGCTAGAACGTCCCCAATTTCCCTCAGTATTCTAGGGTGTATCCCATCCGGTCCCATCACTTTGTTTTCTGTAAGTTTAGCTAGTTTCTCACGAACTCAGTCTTCTGAAAAATTGTTCAAGATGCCCCTCGCTTCTGTTCCTGTTGGTGGGTGTTTTCTGAGGTCCTGCTCCTGGTTCTTCATCTGTGAACACAAATCAGAAATATTTGTTAAGCAATTCCGCTTTATCCTCATCAGCTTCTACATATTCCTCCCCTTCACCCTTGAGTCTGACAATAACATTTTTGCCCTTCCTCTTCTCACTAACATATCTGAAAAATGTCTTATCCACCCATTTAACTTCATTGGCTGTTTCCTCCTCTTTTTGATTCTTTGCTTTTCTGACTACTTTGCTAGCTTCTCTGTTTTTCCAAATATAGATGCCTATCTTCCTCTCTCTGTGATCTCTTGTATTTCATGAAGGCCTCCCTCTTTTTCTTCACCTTTTCAGCTATTTCTTTCAAAAACCATAGCAGTTTCCTTTTCCTTTTACCTTTATTTACCATTTTAACAAAAAGGTTGGTTGCCCCTTAAAATATCTCCATTCAGTTTTGCCCACTGTTTTTCTACATCCCCCAGCTGTTCCCATTCCACTAACGACTCTCTGAGGTATTGGCCCATCTTGGCAAAGTTACTTTTCCTAAAGTCTAAGACCCTTGCTTTTGAATGGATTTTAGCAGCCCTAGTCCTAATACTTAACCACATCATCTGATGATCACTGAATGCAAAATAATCTCCCACTATAATATCAGAAACACTTTCACCACTGGAAAGCACCAAGTCCAGTATGACCCCTTCACATATGGGTTCTGTTACCAGTTGCCTGAATAGTTCTCCCTGTAGAGAATACAGGATCTCCTTACTTTTAGTAATAAGAGGGGAGGAGTGGCCTAGTGGTTGGGGCAAGTTACTTAAGGTTGGGGGATCAAATTCCACTAGAGGACAGCAACCTTGGGCCGGAAGGACTGGGGTTTCTAGTCCCACAGGTGCTCCTTGTAGTCTTGGGCAAGCCACTTAACCCTCCATTGCCCATGTTCCCTGTAAAATAGTTATCTCCAAGCTATAATGCCCTGTTCAATGTAATTTCAGTTTGTTCAATGTAAACCGCCTTGATATCATGAAAGGCGGTATATAAAAAATGTTATATTAAATAAAAAATACAATTTTTCCCAGCCATTGTTCAGTCGGTGGAGCTTAGGTATCTGTTAAAGCAAAAGAGAAAGACCTACCAAAGTATCAGCTGGTTTCCCAGTTTATCAAGCACAATAAACATAAATAAACCATAAACCCCTTCTTGAACCTAGATCCTTAAAGGGAATAGGCTGAACCTGAACTTTTGGATTAGCATGGGTACCTCCAAGCTCCATGAGAAGTTCTCCAAGAAACAAAACAAGCACCTTTAGGCTTGTCCTTTGGCAGCCTTTGAGGATGGGACTTGCCTGGATCCTTCAAGTTTAAGCTCCTCCCCAAAAAGCAACTTGCACCTAAAAGGGAGCTTGTTGAGCTGCATCTACTGCGCTATTGCAAAACTAAAGTCACCGTCTAGCCAGAACCACTGCTTTCATGGACTTTATTTATTTATTTTTATTTAACAGTATTTCTAAACCGCCTTATCTTAATAATCAAGGTGGTATCACGGCAAACAATCAGGTCAGGTGAGTGTGTTATACATGCAGTGGGGGGAAATTGAGTGTGTGTCGTGTTGTGTGTTAGATTGGTATGAGCTATTTACAGAGTGGGCTATATACAGTGGTGCAAAAACAAATTCCATGCATACATTGGTTAGGCGGGATCATGTGCTGTTGTTCATTCTCTGAAGTTATGTGATGTGTCCATAGTGTTCTATGAACAGTATGGTTTTTAGCTGTTTTCTGAAGTCTTTTAGGTCTGTAGCGGCCCTCAAGTCGTCCGGGAGTTTGTTCCATATTGTTGGAGCGGCCATTGAGAGTGCTCTGTCTGTTGTGTCCTTGCGTGTGTGTTTGTATTCACTGGGGGTGCTGACTCTGTTGTGGGTTTGTTTTCTTCTGGGACGCGTACTGGTGTCTGATTGTATGAGTGTGTGTAGGCTGTTGGCTGATGTGTTGTGTTTGATCTTGAATATGTTTATGATAGTTTTGTATTTGATGCGTGCACCGATTGGAAGCCAGTGTAAGTCCTTTAAGGTGGGTGTGATGTGCTCCTGTCTTGCCGTTCCTGTTATGATTCGTGCAGCAGTGTTTTGTGCTAGTTGTAGAGGTTTGAGGGCTTGTTTCGGTAGGCCGAGGTATATCGGATTGCAGAAGTCCAGTAGTGGGGTTATCAGTGCTTGACAGACGGTACGGAAGTGTTCCGGGGCAAGGAGCGGCTTTAGTCTCCTGATGATTCGCATCTTGTAGTAGGCTTTTTGGGTTGTTTTGTCTATGTGTGGTTTGAGATTGAGTTTATTGTCCAGAGTAACTCCGAGGTATCTCACTTCTGATCTTATTGGTATAGTGGTGCTTTGTATCTTTAAATTTGGTGGGTGTTTGAAGCCTTGGTTCCGGGTGATGATTAGGGCTTCGGTCTTGTTGTAGTTTATTGCTAGGTTGTTGTTTTGACACCAACTCTCCATTTGGGTGAGGCAGTCTGTTATCTTAGAGAAGTCCGGGTTGTTGATTGATATCGGGGTGTAAATCATTATGTCGTCTGCATATATTGTGTATTGAATGTTGTTCTTTTTCATGATATTGCAAATTGGTTGTATGTAGATGTTAAATAGGAGAGCTGAGAGACTTGGACTTGGACTTGGAGAAAACTAATCAGGTCGCACAAAGCATTGACCACAAACACAACTCCTGGGTTGTCTGGCAGTTGTTAACCCCAGCACAAAAGCATGCTGGCTACTAAGTCTGTACAAAGGGACACTTGGAAACCCAAGGCTAAGGATGTGAAAGGCATTCTTTAGGAGGGTCTTGATGCTCCTGTCATGAACTTCCTTAAGCACTGCACCTCCCTCTACTAGGATAATCATGTGCTTGGTGACTGTGACAAGGGAGCCTGAGGAGCTAGTCCAGCTTGCCTTGAGATAGGAGATATAGCCAAGCTAGAACCTTTGGTCCTCAGAAGCATTTTCCCACTGAAATACTAGTATTGCTCCATGGAGTCTGTTAAAAGGGAAGGGGAGCAGGGGAGGGGAAGCAAGAGACATCTGATATCTTCCAGGATAGGTTACACCTGAAACCATGATGCAGACGTAGGCTCAATTCTCAAAGCTGTCATAGCATCCTGAATCAACACTGGGCGGTCCTCCCCATGAGAAAAAAATAAAAATAAAACAAAACAGATCAGATAACTCCTTGACCTCTGTTAGGGGAAAATTTTCCTTCCTCCTCATGCTCACTTTCAGATGCAGAATAATCTTCCATCTGCATCCCAACCAACCCCTTTAAGAGATAAGTGGGGCTCCCAGAGGAGCGTCCAAGCAAATGAGCAAGAAGGGGGTACACTTAGCCCTCTGAGCAGCCATGGCAGAGCCATCCGAGGGCCTGAATTCTTCCGTAGGAAATGAAATCTTGAAAGTGGCTGTGGTAGTGGCAGCAGCATTTCTGTGCAAGCTGGGGATCAGGACCTCTGAAGGGAGTTGCCAAGCAGCTTTTAAAGAGAAAAAAAAGGGACTGAAAACAGCTGGAGAGCTGTTTCAGCAGCTGTGGTTCAAAGGCAGCAGATGGGGCCACAAGGGACCCTAAGGAGCTCACTAGTCTGAGCCTGAGGCCCACTAGGTCCTCCACAAGGCACTGATGATGTCTTATTGTCTTGCCTAAACAGGGTGTGAAATAAAGGCTAGCACACTTTGGAATAGAGATAATTAGTTTATTTACAAAATATAAAAAAAGGTAACTTGAAAGCATGTAATTCACTTATCTACATATGATTAGTTAAGCTGTGCATAAAAGTAAGATAAAAGAAAATAATACATCACCAAAAGAGTTGTAAGCTTCATCTCATGCCAACACTTTGACTGAAAAAGCCCCAAATTCAGCCAGGCAGGATAGACCCACAGTCGGGAAGACCCCCAGGTGGTGTGTGCGTTCACCCCATGGGCGAGACTTTCCTCTCCTCTCTGACTGAAAAAGCCCCTTCCTTATATCTTGTTGCAATAGCAACCAGTTATTTTCCATCAGGTTGACACACACATAGAATAGGATCTGCAATTAAACATAATCAAGATGCTGGCCAGGCATGTTCAAGGGAGGCCGGCATCCCATGGTTCAGAAGCTCAGAACTCCACCGATAGATGACCTTTAATTTATTTTGTATTATTTTTATTTTTATTTAACAGTATTTCTAAACCGCCTTATCTTAATAATCAAGGTGGTATCACAGCAAGCAATCAGGTAAAGTGGGTGTGTTATACATGCAGTGAGGGTGAAACTTAGTTGTGTGAGGGCTGTGTTGGGTGCTTGATTTGTTTGAGCTATGTACAAGGTGGGCTATTTACAGTGGTGCTAAAAACACATTTTATATACATACAGTGTTAGGAGGATTGGAGTGCTGTTATACATTCTCTTAGGTCAGGGGTCTCAAACACGCGGCCCGCGAGACAACTTTGTGCGGCCCGCGACGGCGGAAAACCAAAAATCCCCCAAAACCCTGGCTTCTGCTGCTGCCGTTGCCGCCGTGGCAGCAGCAGAATCAATTGTTAAATTTAAAAAAAAACTGACTTCTGCTGCTCAAGCAGCTGTCCTGCGGCCCCTTTCCCTCTGCCCGGAGATCCGACTCTGCTCTCAGCGGCGTGCTTTTCAAGCCGCGACGAGAGTATTCCCCTCTCGCGCGGTTTTTCAAGCCGCGCGAGAGGGGAATACTCTCTTCGCGGCTTGAAAAGCACGCCGCTGAGAGCAGAGTCGGATCTCCGGGCAGAGGGAAAGGGGCCGCAGGACAGCTGCTTGAGCAGCAGAAGTCAGTTTTTTTTTTTTAATTTAACAATTGATTCTGCTGCTGCCACGGCGGCAACGGCAGCAGCAGAAGCCAGGGTTTTGGGGTTTTTTTTGTTGGCCGGTAATGAGCTATGGAGGGGCTGACTGAACTGGAAGTGGGCTATTGGCAGAGGGGTGAGGGGGGGGGGTTATGACTGGTAATGGGCTGGGGGGGGTTATAACTGGTAATGGGCTATGGTGGGGGCTAGGACTGGAAATGGGCAGATGGGGGTTAGGACTGGAAGTGGGCTATTGGCAGGGGGGGTTATGACTGTAATGGGCTGGGGGGGGTTATAACTAGTAATGGGCTATGGTGGGGGCTAGGACTGGAAATGGGCAGATGGGGGTTAGGACTGGAAGTGGGCTATTGGCAGGGGGGGGTTATGACTGGTAATGGGCTATGGTGGGGGCTAGGACTGAAAATGGGGTGATGGGGGATACGACTGCAAGTGGGCTATGGGGGGGACTAGGACTGGTAATGGGCTATGGGGGGGTAAGACTGAAAATGGGGTGATGGGGGGGTAAGACTGGAAGTGCGCTATGGGGAGGTTAGGACTGGTTATGGGCTATGGGGGGTCTAGGACTGGTAATGGGCTGGGGGGGTTGCTAGGACTGGAAATGGGCTGAGTGGAAGGGGGGCTTGAACTGCAAATGGCTGATGGGGAGGGGGGCTTGGAATGGAAATGGGCTGTGAGGGGAGGGAGCTAGGATTGGAAATGGGCTGATGGGGGGCTAGGATTGGAAATGGGCTGATGGTGAGGCTAGGATAGGACTGGAAATGGACTGATGCAGGGACTAGAAAGGAGCAGATGCTGGGTGGGGCTGGAACTAGAAGGGAGCTGATGTTGGGGGAGGATTAGAATGGGATGGAGCTGGGAAAGTGAAATGGAGAGGGGAAAAATATTTTGTCTGGAAGAGAAGACAAATCTACAATTGGCTAGGTATTGGGAGAGTAAGTGGGGATTGAGGATGGAGGGGTAAAATTTGAGTGGATGAAATAGGAATGAGGAAAGAGCAAAAGGAGAAAGATTAGTATGTTAAAGCAGATGTAGAGAGAGAGAATGGAAAAAAACTAGAAGAGAGAAGAAAGGACAAATGGACAGCAGACGATGGAGATAGCAGAAGACACGAAGAAACCAGAAGTGGCTGGAGCAATTGCAACTGAAAAAAAATGCACAAAAGGTAGAAAAATATCTCTTTATTTTGAATTTATTAACTGGAATATGTCAGCTCTGGGAAATGTGCATCATTAATGTCTGTGCTTTGGTACAAGAAATTATTTATAGTTTTATTTCTACAGTGCTGAGGTATTCTGTGTAATTCCTATTTGACATTGCTACTTGTTCTCTTTTCCCAGTAGGTCATGTATTGTTCTCTGAAATGTATTGATTTAATATTTGCAGTGTTGCCTTTTGATAGGTAGGGTCTGGTGCTTTGTGAGTCCTGGTAGTGCTGTTATGATACGGGGGGTTTGCTATGGGTTCCAAATGGGCAGTGTTAGTAGTAGTTCCTAATGTGCCTGGCGGTTGGCACTGGATTATAGTAATATAGAAATTTTCTAGTCTTTCTTTATCCATGCACTCATTATGCAACATTATGCAAATATTTATGCAAATGAGGCCCCTTATGCAAATGAGGCCCGTGTCTTATGCGGCCCCCGGGTTACTTTACAAGTCCTCATTCGGCCCTCAAAGCAATTTGAGTTTGAGACCCCTGTCTTAGGTTATGTGATGTGACCATAGTGCTCTATGAACAGCATGGTTTTCAGCTGTTTTCTGAAGTCTTTGAGGTCTGGAGTTGCCCTTAGATCGTCCGGTAGATTGTTCCATATTGTTGGAGCAGCCATGGAGAGAGCTCTGTCTGTTGTGTCCTTGCGTGTGTGCTTGTATTCATTTGGGGTACTGACTCGGTTGCGTGTTTGACTTCTTCTAGGACGTGCGCTGGTTTCTGGTTGTATGAGCGTGTGGAGGCTGTTGGCTGATGTGTGCTGTTTTATCTTAAATAGGTTTATGATAGTCTTGTATCTGATGCGAGCACTGATTGGGAGCCAGTGTAAGTCCTTTAATGTAGGTGTGATGTGCTCCTGCCTTGCGGCTCCGGATATGATTCGAGCTGCAGTGTTTTGTGCCAGTTGGAGTGGTTTGAGAGCTTGTTTCGGTAGTCCAAGGTATATCGGATTGCAGAAGTCCAGTATTGGGGTTATCAGTGCTTGACAGACGGTACGGAAGTGTTCTGGGGCGAGGAGTGGTTTCAGTCTCCTGATGATTCACATCTTGTAGTAGGCTTTTTGGATTGTTTTGTCTATGTGTGGTTTGAGGTTGAGTTTACTGTCCAGAGTAACCCCAAGGTATCTCACCTCTGATCTTATCGGTATCGTGGTGCTTTGTATCTTTATGTTTGGTGGGTGTATGAAGCTTTGGTTCCGAGTGATGATTAAAGCTTCGGTCTTGTTGTAGTTTATTGCGAGGTTGTTGTTTTGGCACCACCTCGTCATTTGGGTAAGGCAGTCCGGGTTGTCGATTGATATCGGGGAGTATACCATGATGTCGTCTGCGTATATTGTGTATTGGATGTTGTTCTCTTTCATAATGTTGCATATTGGTTGGATGTAGATGTTAAAAAGGAGTGCTGAGAGTGCGGATCCTTGCGGTACTCCTTGTTGGACATTTATGGGTCGGGAGGTGTCATGTCCCACCTTGACCTGTAGCTGTCTTTCGGTTAGGTACGAGTGGAACCATTTCAATGTGGTACCGTGTATACCAGTGTTCTTTAGTCTCTCCAGGAGCGTATTGTGGTCAACTGTGTCGAAAGCTGAGGAGATGTCGATGAAGATCATTATAATTCCATTCCTGGTGTTGTCAATTATTCTTATGATGCTGTCGAAGAGGTAGATCAGTAGAGTTTCGACTCCATGGTTGGGACGAAATCCGTGTTGGTTGTCGTCGAGAGTTCCGTGTTCGTCAATGTGTTCCTGAAGTTGTAGTTGAACCGTCTTTTCGATTATTTTTGCGAGGAAGGGTATGCTGGAGATTGGTCGGTATGCTGCTGGGTCCTTTTTGTCGAGAGTAGTTTTCTTTGTGATTGGTCTTACTGAGGCAAGCTTTAGTTGCTGTGGCATGAGTCCTTGAGTGAGTGAGTTGTGTACCATTTTATGAATGGTTGGGATGAGGCTTGATTTGGTGGCTTTGACCCATGACACTGGGCAAGGGTCTGTAGGAGCAGTGCTTGTGTTGATTGTGGAGATGATGTGGGATATCTGTTCTTTTGAGGGTGAGTAGAATGTGCCCCAGGTTTTGGGGTGTACGTTCGTTCTGGTGGTTCCACTGGGTGTTGTGCGCTCTGTGGAGTGAAATTTGTCTTTGATGTGGTCGGCGAATTTCTGTGGATCAACTTGTACTTCTCTTTCTGCTGCTTGCTCTTTTGTCAGGGTCTTTACTATTTCGAAAAGTTCTCTGGGTTTGTTGATGGAAGAATTTATCAGGTTTGTGTGGAATTCTCTCTTTGATTGGTTGATGTGTTCATTGTATTGTTTTTGCTTTGTTAGGTAAAGATGTTGGTCGGAAGTTGTTTTGTTTTTTCTCCATCTCCGTTCAATCTTCCTGAGCTCCCTCTTTTCCTGTCGTATTTTTGCTGAGTACCATGGCTTGTTTTGTCTCTTGTTGTGGTGTTGTTTCTCGGTCCTGTCATCGGATGGTTTGGCGGCGTTAGCTAAAATGCTGTTCCAGTTGGAAACTTGTTCCTCCAGATCCTCTGAGTCAATGTTCAACTGTTGTATTGTGTCCTGTATGAATTCGTCCTTGTCAAAGGACTTGAATCGTCTTTGTGTGTGTGGGATGTTTGCTCTTTCGTTTGTCCGGTCTTCTTGTGATTGCAGTTTTGTCTCGATTAAGTAATGGTCAGACCATGGTACTGGGGTGATGGTGGGTGTAGAAATTAGGTCTCTTGAAGTTAGGTAGTTTGATGCGAAGATGAGGTCTGGGGATGATCCAAGTCTGTGTGTTGGTGCATTGACTATCTGTGTGAATTGAAGTGAGGTCATTGCTTGAAGGAAGGCCTCTGCATCTTTTGTATTGGCGGACTTGAGGTTGAAGTCTCCGATTAGTAGTGCTGGTTTGTTGTTTGTTGTTATGGCACAGGCTTCTTCGAGTGTGAAGGCTAGTTCGTCGGGTGGAGCACGGGGTGCTCTGTAGGTTAGGCAGATTGCAATATTCTTGTTCTTGATGCTAATTGTGTTACACTGCTGTGTATCTGTGAGGTTCTGTGTCTTGAACTTAAGTTTTGTTTTTGCTATTATTAGGACTCCTCCTCCACGCTTGTGGGTGCGTGGGCAGTTGTATGCTGAGTAGTTGTTCGGTACTAGTTGGTTGAGTAGTACACTGTCGGTAGGGTTGAGCCATGTCTCTGTGATGCATATTATGTCGGGCTGTCGCTCTTCTATGTGGTCTACAAGTGTGTGTATCTTGTTGCAGACGGATCTGGCGTTTATGAGCTCAATTGTTGTTGTCTTTGTGGGAGAGGTTGTTGCTACATGTGCTTCCTTTGAGCCGGTGTTGGGGTTTGATTTGTGTCTGTTTGGTCTCTTTGCTTGGGAGGTTGCGAGTGTCTCTTTGTGTGTGTGTTGTGGTTCGAGATATGGCAGTGCAGTTGGAGGGTACCATGGTGTGTTTGTTTGAGGGTAGTGGAGGTGTGTGGTCGGTGGGAGGAGTTGTGTGACTAGTAGGTAGAGAGGGAGGAAGTATGTGGTGTGCATGTTGGTAGTTTGTGATGTTCTGATAGGGTGATGCCTGTCTCCTTAGGTCTTCGTCTGTTGTTTGCTTGGGGAGAGCTGTACTTGGTGCGGGGGCCTTTCCCGGTGAGGGATAGCCGGATCTGTGGCGGTCGCCTTGGTGCGGGAGCCTGTCCCGGGGAGGGAGCCTGTCCCGTGGATGTAGAGCTGGATCTGTGGCGGTCGCCTTGGTGCGGGAGCCTGTCCCGTGGATGTAGAGCTGGATCTGTGGCGGTCGCCTTGGTGCGGGAGCCTGTCCCGTGGATGTAGAGCTGGATCTGTGGCGGTCGCCTTGGTGCGGGAGCCTGTCCCGGGGATGTAGAGCTGGATCTGTGGCGGTCGCCTTGGTGCGGGAGCCTGTCCCGGGGAGGGAGCCTGTCCCGTGGATGTAGAGCTGGATCTGTGGCGGTCGCCTTGGTGCGGGAGCCTGTCCCGTGGATGTAGAGCTGGATCTGTGGTGGTCGCCTTGGTGCCGGGAGCCTGTCCCGGGGAGGGAGCCTGTCCCGGGGAGGGAGCCTGTCCCGTGGATGTAGAGCTGGATCTGTGGCGGTCGCCTTGGTGCGGGAGCCTGTCCCGGGGAGGGAGCCTGTCCCGTGGATGTAGAGCTGGATCTTTGGCGGTCGCCTTGGTGCGGGAGCCTGTTCCGTGGAGGGGAGGCTGAAGCTTTTATGGAGTGTGTTGTTGAAGAGGGCGTTTGGTAGTGTGTGATGTGTTCTGGTCTGTGAGAATTTTACTTGCGGTTTTGATGTCCTCCTCGGTCTGCTCCTCTGTCGGGATCCGTTGGTATGCAGTCGGCGCTGCTGAATTCCTTGGATGTTTCCTACTTTTCGCCTTCGTGCCGCGCCTAAGGGCCACGCCAAAGGGCCCTCTGGCGAGGCTTTTATCCCCGGCCGGCTGCTGTTTGTTCGGGCTCCCACTGCCCGGATTGGGCAGGAGATGAAGAGGGGGTGGAGACTCCCGGCAGCGGCGTCTCTGCAGGCAGGGACGCCGCTTTTATCCCCGGCCGGCTGCTGTTTGTTCGGGCTCCCACTGCCCGGATTGGGCAGGAGCTGAAGAGGGGGTGGAGACTCCCGGCAGCGGCGTCTCTGCAGGCAGGGACGCCGCTTTTATCCCCGGCCGGCTGCTGTTTGTTCGGGCTCCCACTGCCCGGATTGGGCAGGAGCTGAAGAGGGGGTGGAGACTCCATGGCAGTTGCCATGTGAAAAAGCTGTTTCTTATCTCATGTACCAGTACCTCCCTGTATCAAGACTCCCTATCATAAGTTTCACATGATGTTTCCTACCAGAATAGTTATGCAAGATGTTTTTCACAAAACTGCACAGGAATCTTTTCCTATAAACTGAGATTTAATTAACTCCTAACTTACTGCTGATGCATAATCAGTAGTCAGCTTTAATTCACTTTCACCACACTTATGTAAGGGCCATCTGTCCCACAGATGAGGCAGACAAAAGTAGTAAGAGGCGGTCCCAAAATTAGTCCCAATGATGCCAAAAGATTTGGGTTATTTACATCCTCATTACAATGGGGGCACATAAAGAACCCTCGAGAAAGCTGATTTTGTGCGTGCCATAAAAGGCATAGCAGTGAGCATGTGGCATGCTTGCCTGGCTCCATGTGGCTACAAGAGAAAAAACTCCACAAAAAAACACAAAAAGGGGTCTGCTGAAAAAAAAGTGCATATCGTGAACAAAAGACTGCCTGAAAAGGAATCCCAATCTGAAGTCCCAGCACCTGAAAGGCTAGTCAGGAAAAGCATACTTATTTCTCTATGGACAGCAGGAATAAGTCCTCACATATGGATGATGTCACTGATAGAGACGCACGCAGAACACTCCCCAGATTCTACTGGAAGCTTTTGGAAGGATCAACTGCTCAAGTGCATCTGCCTTCCTGCCTACCGCGATGCCATCTTCTCCAGTAGAATATCAAAGCAATATTCAGAAAACAACTCCTCAGAGAGGTAGGAGGGTTGTGAGGACTTATTCCTGCTGCCATTGGAGAACATCTTCTACAGGTGAGTAACAATGCTTTATTTCATGGACAAGCAGGAAGTCAATCCTCACATACTATGGGACTCCCATGCTACAGGCTACTGAAAACAGTGGAGGCCAACAGCCCAACAGAGGCAACCAAACCAGAGAACATGAGAAACTGCATGGGTTGTTCTTCTAGGGAACTCGTCTGATTCAGCATCTTCAGCTTACAGCATCACTGAGGAGTACAATTTTTTGGTAGCCTAGAATTTTCGTGCCAAAAACAAAAGTTTATACTGCGGCTGCAGGTCATCTTTGCAAATTTAAACTGTATCCTCGATAGCGCGAGCCTGCTGTATGGTAAAGAATGTGGTTTTATTTTATTTAATTCATAATCAATTAGTAGGGGAACTCTTTTTGTTGGTTTTGTAAATGCATAATTAATTTACGATAGAGAAATCTTCATTATTTACCCATAGTTAAAATCCTTTGAAGGACGTTTTTTAAGCTTCAAGGAGATACGAAGTTTGGCGGTGGAATCTCGTTTTTTTATACACATACAAAATCAATATATATATATATTTACTTATGGGCAGGTATAATTACATCTATGATGCCTTTTACATAAGTAATAAAGGTCCATAAACCATTATTAAAAGGGACCCGGGTTATCACTGTTTGACCCAATACAAGCATTGAAGAACCTGTGTCTTTTGGGGAAACTTATGACCTAGATTGGCCACTGTTGGAAACAGTGGCCTGGGCTTGATGGACCTTGGTCTGACCCAGTATAGCATATCTTATGTTCTTATGTAACACAATGAATCTGATTTTTTATATTGAGCAGAGACATCGGGTTAAAGGATAAGAATAATGAATATTATACGCCAAAAGGGCAACATGATACTTTGTATAATAATATAATCCTATTAATACATAGAAAGTTTTAAACAATGGGGTTATTCATTAATTGATGGGATGAAGAAGTAGAACCTTAACATTCTTATCTTTTAGATATAGTGCAAAGCGACAATTCCTGAGTCACGCACAGTTCTCAGATCGGTAATACAGTGGCCACATGGGTTTCTTTCTCCTTCTTCTCTGTTAAGATGTAACAATCAAATATTACAAAAATAATTCATTATGTCTAATGAAGGTTTTTTATAAGTTCACTCATTCTCGCCAATATGTTTTATATGTTTTTTATGACACACAAACTCGTTATATACTTATCCTTTTAGGTTAATTTATTTACTGTTGCGCAATTTGGGTGTTTTTATTCACTTTTTATGTGCTAGTAATATTATATTTTTTAAATGTCATGATGTCATATTGTACTCACTTTGATAGGCGGTGTTCTTACCTATTATTTATTCATTATTTATAGTTTTTTTTTAATGGTGCTATTATATTTATTATTTTTATTAATTTGATATTTCCTTTAATGTAATTTTAGATTTGCTCTGGTTTTTTTTAATAGGCCTAACTCCCGATGAAGGTTGTGCTGAAACACGGCCGTGTCGGGTTAGCAACCTGTGGTTTCCCCGTAGGTGCGAATAAATACATTGTGTTTGTTTCACACTTCGCTCTGTACTGGCGAAGTTGGTGTTGAGTCAGGAATCCCCATCCAAACAGTAATGAGCTGAGAATGTGTGGACAGAACATCACTTTGCAGTCCTGTAGATCTCCTCCATGGAAACCAAGATCAGGTTGGCCACCGACACAGCTACAGCCCTGACACTGTGAGCCGTGACATGAATATCAAAGTCAGGCCTGCCTGGGCATAAGCGAAAGAGATGCGGTCTGCTAGCCAAATCGACAGAGTGCGTTTGGAGACAACAGCCCCCAGCTTGCTAGGGTCAAAAGAGACAAACAGCTGGGTGGATTTACAGTGTGCCTTAGTCTGCTCAAGGTAGAAGACCAGGTCATGCTTGCAGTCCAAGGTGTGCAACGCCACCTCCCCCTATTGGCATGAGGCCTGGGGAAGAAAGTCAGCAGAACGACCAACTGGTTGAGGTGGAATGCAGATACCACCTTCAGTAGGAAACACGGATGAATGCACAAGACCACCCTATTGTGGTGGAACCTGATGTACAGTTGTTGAGTCACCAATGCCTGGAGCTCATTTAACATGGTGTGCTGAAGTGACTGTCACCAGGAACAAGACTTCCAAGTCAGGAATTTCAGAGAGCAGGAAGCAAGTAGCTCAAAGGAAGCCGACAAGAGCTGTGCCAGAACCACATTAAAGGTCCCAAGCCACTGGCAGGGGCATAACCAGTGGTTTAGAAAGAGGTAAGCCCTGCAGGAAGCAAGCCACCAGAGAGTGAGCTGAGATGGGCTTCCCCTCCGAGCCATAATGGTAGGCCCCAATCGCTCTCAAGTGGACTCAAGACTGGAGTCCGAGAAGTGCAGGAGGTATTCCAGCAACCTATCCACAGTGCAGGAGAAGAGTTCCAGAGCCTAGTCCATGAACCAGGAGGAGAATGTCTGCCATTTGAACACATAAGACCTTCGTGTAGAAGACTTGCAGGAGGCCAGAACGACCTCCATAACATTCTCAGGTAAGTTGAGCTTCGAGAGAACTACCCACTCAGCATCCACACTGTGAGGGCCAAGGGCTGGATGTTGGGATGCAGCAAGGTCCCGCCTTCCTGAGATATGAGATCTTGGGCAAATCCCAGTCGCAGAGTCTCCCTCCAAGAGAGCTGGAGGAGCAGGGGGAACCATGGCTGCCTGAACCAATATAGGGCAAAGAGAATCACTGTGCCCCTGTCGACCTGCAGCGTCAGCAAGATCTTCACCACAAGAGAAATGGGAGGATAGGCATATAGCAGGTTGCAGGACGTGACCCTGGAGCAGAACTGATCCACCTGGGCATTGCATGGGGTGGTGAAGAGATCATTGAAGTACCCCACTCCCAAAAGATCCGTCCCACAACTTCCCTGTTGAAGGTCCCCTTGTGCGGCTGAAGGACGTGGCTCAGCTGGCCCGCCAAGGAATTGAGGTCCTTGGGCAGATACGTTGCCCTCAGCTCCATTCCATGAGCAATGACAAGTTTCCATAAGCAGACCGCTTCCTAGAACAGGGGATATGACCCCATGTCACCCTGCTTGTTGATGTAATACATCGCCACCTGATTAGTCGGCCAAATTAACCTGGAATGCACGGAGGGCATTTGCTATGGTCCAGAGTTCCAAGAAATTGATTTGGTGCAGACTCTCCTACTCGAACCACAGACCCTGCATGTGCAGACCATCCAGATAAGCCCCCTAGCCTCGCTTGGATGCATCTGTCATCAGTGTCCGCTGGGGGAGGGGGGGTAGGCGACATCTGAAATGAGAGATCTCAGAGCAAATTCTGCAGCTCCAGCCATCAGTGCAGGTACTGTATGAGAGGCCCATTAACCACCACCTTGTCTCAATGAAAGACGAGCCAGGGGAGTGACATGCACAGTAGAGGCTATATGGCCAAGCACTCTCAACATCCTCTGGGCTGTCACTTGATGCCTCTGCTGGGTATTGCGGACCAAGGCTGTTAAGCCTTTGCAGGCAATCCATCGGGAGAAAGGCCCAAGCCTGAGTGGTGTTGAGGAGGGCCCCTCTGAACTGCTGTTGGGAGGGCTGGAGATGAGACTTAGGGTAGTTGACCATGAACCCCAACTGCTCGAGCACCTAGATGGTCAGCTGAGCCGACTGATGGACTTTGTCCAGAGTGGAGCTCTTTATGAACCAGTCATCCAAGTAAGGGAAGATGAATACCCCCCAGAGTCCACAGGTAAGCAGCCACCACCGCCAGACACTTTGTGAAGACTCGGGGTGCTGATACCAGTCAGAAGGGAAGAACCCAGTACTGGAAGTGCCGTTTCCCCAGGACAAACCTGAGGTATTTCCTGTGAGCGAGGTGGATTGGTCTGTGCATATGCACATCCTTGAGTTCCAGGGAGCATAGTCAATCGTCCTTTAAGAGGTACGGGAGCAGAATCCCTAGCGAGATCATCTTGAACTTTTCTCACATGAGGTCTTGGAGGTCCAAAATGGGCCGAAACCTCCCCCCCCCCCTCCATCTTCTTGAGGACCAGAAGTACCTGGAGTAGAAGCCCTGGTTCTATGGTGAGATGAGTTAACAGAGCTGAGACATCTCCCTGTAGCAGGCTGAGATGCTGGGGATCTAGGAAATATTCCCTCATGGGAAAGGGGGCAGCAACTTGACGAAGTGCAGCATATAGCTGCTTTGCACCATCTGCAGCACCCACACATCCAAGGTGATAAGAAGCCACCTGTGGGTAAATAGGACGAGCCACCCCCCCCACCGGCGGGCTTTCTCCTGTGGAGACTTGCAGATTGAATATGCTCCAGAGGAACCAGTCAAAACCCCTCCCCAGGTTTGAGTTGCAGGGCCAGCTGGGCTTTCTGTGGCTTCTCATGAAGCTGCTGAGGAGGAGCCTGCACTCTCGGCTGTGAGCCCTATGGACGCTGAAGGTACGGACACTTATGCTGGAAGTAGGTCTTCTTGACCTGGTATTTCTTACGAGAAGGATCATCTGTCTTTCTCGAAAGCCTGGTGAGGGTGACAGACTGCATCTCAATCTCGCCAGAATTAGTTTCCACCTGCTTCCCAAATAGGTTCTTGCTCCAGCATATTGGCCAGCTTATCCTGGACCCACTGCTCCAGGTCAAAGGATTGAAGCCAGGTGAGCCAGAGAGCCCCGATACCCAGAGAGCCCCGATATCCACTGCTGCAGCCCTGAAGGCTGACTCAAAGGTATCATAAGTTGCCCGGACCATGAATTTGGGACAGGCCTTGCCATGGCCCACCAGGGTGCAGAAGGCACCCAGGTGCTCCAGGGGGAAGGAGTGGGCCAAACTCGGACAGATCTCGCATGATATCCTTGAGGAACATGTCCATCTACAACTGGTACAGAAGGACCCTGGCCACCAGTATGGTGCTCTGGAAGCACCATCTGTCAAGACTAATAAGAGAAAATATTTTTTCACTTAACATGCAATCAAACTCTGGAATTCATTACCAGAGGATGTAGTGAAGGCTGTTAGTGTAGTTGGGTTTAAAAAAGGTTTGGACAAGTTCCTGGAGGAAAGGTCTATAAAGCATTATTAAAGAGGACCCAGAAAATCCACTGCTTGCCCTGGGACAAGTATTGTGGAACCTGTGTGCACTTTTGGCAACCTGCACTGTTAGAAACTGGATACTAGTATTGATGGAGCTTGGTCTGACCCAGTATGGCATTTCTTATGTTCAAAGAAGTCCAAGGTTCTCACCTCCATACCCGGGAGCCATGAGGAGTGCTTCTTGCTGCTCTTGATGCTTTTCATGGCCAACTCCACCACCAGAGTGGTGTGGGAGTGGAGGCTTCTCAAACCCTGGGGCCTTCTGGACCCAGTAGATCGAATCCAACCACCTGCTGAACTCTGGCACCGTGAAGGGGTTCTCCCATAACCTCATTTGCAGCATCTGCAGGATCTAGTGCACTGACACCGTCACAACCTCCTTACGGGCCCTGAAGGATACTGGAGGGAGGATCTCCAGTTCCTCCGCCCTGGTCTCGTCCTCTGACTTTGGAGAAAAGGGAATGGCCTTGGCCATATCCTACATGAAGTCCTGAGACATATCCTCCAGAGGCAACTTCTGCCACTCATGAGAAGGAGACAGGTCAGAGGGGAGCTTGGGAGATCTGTGCATGAACACCTCTGATTCCACCTTGTTCTCCCAGCCATCAGAGTTTGACTCAGAGAGGAAGTTGAAGCAACGCCGGGTCTCATCCCAGCATATACTCGGGCTTCGCAGAGAGGAAGAGCACCTCGGAGACAGATGGTGCATCGAGTGCTTCCATTACATCGGACCCTGATAGGCTCGATAGAAAGATGGCCTTAAGAACCAGCATGGATTCTGATTGCCAACACGATACACTTTATCGGTGGGCAGTACATGGGTCTTAAGGATCAGCTGCACTGCCTGCAGTGGCAATGCCTAAGGCACCAAGGGGGCCCGCCGGTTGAATGGCCAACTCTGCTGCCATATGGGCCTCGAGGGCTCGAAGGCATTCCTCCAAGACTGCCGTCTCTGAAGGCATCGGGGCTGGAATTATGGCTTCAGCCACCGGCTCTGGCACCCCTGTAGGGGAATCCACATCGAGGGATTCCTGGCACCCCTCCTGTACCATGGATGATGATTCCTCTTGTCAGGGTACTTGAGTGGATCACTCCCAGCCATTGCTCTACACACTAAAACAGGAAGGGCTCCGATGTCTGTGCATGTGGACCATGGTCCAGTGCTCGGACACCCCCTTTGACGATGAAGGGGGTCGATGAAGTTGATTCCGGATGAAGGTCTACAGAGATCCTTTGCTCCAGGGTACCACAGCCCCATGTTCACACAGGCTCCTTTCAATGCCAATGTCTCTGTGGTGCCCAAGAACACAGGGGTTGATGATGGGGTTGAAGATAGAGAATCCATTGCTCAAAGAGGGACTCCCGCTGCTTCTCCTAACTCTTCAAGCTCCTTCTTGTCATCTGAAAGTCCAGGCTACAAGAAGCGGGCTGGTGGTCGGGGCCCAGGCATTGAAGGCACAGTTGTGCCGGTCTGTGACATAAATGATCTGGGCACACTTGGTGCACGTTTTAAACCTGCTTGATGTCTTCTGGGACATTTTTTATTATTTATTTATTTATTTGTTTTTCTTATATACCGTGCTATTAAGATCAGTGCGGTTTACATTACAACTGAACAATGCAACAATGTTTTTACATAACACAATGTGCTTACATAGAACAGGGGACACGGCCATGGCAAGGTCAAATGGCACAATGGTGCAAGTCATAGGAAAACAAAAGAGAAAAAAAGAGGGACAAAAATACGATAAATGAAAGCGACTGCACTGGGCCAGCGCTACCGATGACAGGCAGTAAAAACTATATGAAAGAGGACTCCAAAGGGGCAAAAACAAAAATCTTTTTCCAATGATGCAGGAACACATCCTAGGGGCTCCACAGAAAAAGAAACCTGGGAAAGATGGCACCACAGCAGGCAAGAAGGCAGACAAATATGCATGGTGGAGCTTCCAACAAGCTTCCAGTAGAAGCTGTGTAGCGTTCCCATGTGGGGCAACGTTACCCATATACAAGAACTTACTTCCGGCTTGTCCACAGAAAAGTCTGAGCTGGACTGCCCCAAATGCCTACATAGACTTGGGAGGCTCCACTGCCAGAGAAGGCCTGCTTTATTTTTTAATCTATTTCATCAAGCAAATGAGAGAGCCAAATAGAGCCCAATGAAAGTCAATGAGCAAAAATAAAAATTAAAAAAAATTAAAGAAAAATTCTTGCATGTAGATTGGAGACAGCAAGAGGGAAGGGGGTCCTGGGCCCAACTTACTGTCTCCCTCAGGGGACCTGTGGGTCCTCCTGCTCCTCCTTGGCTCATCAAGCACTAGTGATCTGTGGGAAACTGTGCTGGGTACAGGTCGGCTGTTGGCTTGAGGAATCAAGGGTGTATCTGTGTTCTGGGCCAGGAGAGACATGTCTGTCTGCACCAGTCCACCTCCCTTGCCCCCTGCTGGAGGGAGACAATTACTGGCTTCTCTCAATACTGCACCAGATATACCTCCTGATGCTATTGACAGATGCTCAAGTCTGCCTGCACCTACTGGCAAGGGAGCACAAGCAGGATAAGGAAGTAACAATATCTGGAGAATCTAAGAAAAGCTCATAAAGTAGTCAAGAAAGAAAAGACACAAATGCAACTCACCACAGACAACACACGACAGCTTGGTACTCACCCTACCTCAAAGTCCTAAAACGCAAGCTCGGATTGCTGGAAAGCAGGTGGAGATGCTCCAAAACAGCCGACAGCCTCAATACTTACGCTGCCAAACTACACAAATACCAAGCAGCAACAAACAAGGCCAAGAAAGAATGTCACTCAAAAGTACTACAAAGCTCCTTAAAGCCCTCAGGAGCTCTTTGAGATAATCAAATCCCTAATAAAAGACCCCTCCCTACAGAAGGAAGAAATACAGATAACGCCTCAACTGATGGCAACCCACTTCCAGTCCATTACCCACCCATCAAACAACCTCGCTCACATGGCAACTGCTCCGCCATCCCACAATCTCACAGATACAGTAGTCACCCGGGAATCGTTTTCCACTGTCACAGACAGGCAACTGGAAAAAAAATATTACAGGCATCAACACCACCACATCCCACCTTGATCCCTGCCCAGTTAGTTGGATTCAAGTCGCTTGAACAGAGTTGTCCCCTACAATCCTAAAAATTGTTCAACTATCACTACTACAGGGCTACTTACCCCTGAACTAAAAATGGCATCTATCCATCCAGTAAGAAAGGCCACAAGAAACAATCCCAAGCAACCAACCTCATACAAACCTATCGCCAGCATACCATTCCTGGCAAAGGTAATAGAGAAGGTCATAAGAATACAACTCCAGGAACATATATACTCTCACTTCCCCCTCGATCCCCAACAATATTGGTTTAGATTCCATCATGGAGTTGAATCCCTCATGTCGGTCCTTATAGACAACCTAATAAAGGTCATCAACAAACCCAACAAGGGCTTCATACTTATCTTCAATGACATCAAATCAGCATTTGATTCCATCCCTCACAACCTGATCATCCAATGACTCCAATCCATTGGACTAAGAGGCACCACGCTCAACTGGTTCAGATCCTACTTCTCGAATTGCCAACTTCAAGTAAAAAAAGGTACCAAAAGATCAGCCCCCATATACCCAACTTCAAGAAGTCCCACAAGGATCCGCTCTATTCTCTCTATTTAATATTTTCCTACAACCAACCTGTACAATCATCCGTGCACACAATACACTATAACACATTTATGCAGACAACGTCATGCTATACTTCCCCAATCACCAACATAAAGAAATGCTTCACCATCATCACCCATTGGCTCTCAAAGCACAATCTGTCAATAAATCACAATAAAATGGATGTCCTCTACATTATCAAAGACAATAGCTTCACCCCACCTTCATAACCATTGCCATCTTCTAACACATCTTCTAACACATCTGGAATCCACACAACCCGCTTTAGACCACTCAATCAGAGCGTAGTCCTAGAGAATCTCAGACCACTCATGGCCAACACAACCTTGGACTTAGATGATCTCATATCCAAATGGGATGAAAACCTGAGAGCTGCCTCCTGTCCTTCACTCACCGAAAAGAGAATTCGAAAACGTGAACATACTCCATGGTTCTCCACAGACCTTCGTACATCTCTCCACCATCTACGCAAACTTGAGCGACAATGGCGACGAACTCACTCCCCTGAGGCGCTGGCTACATATAGCTCATACCTAACTACCCACCGAGCAAAGATAACACAGAGCAGGAAAACTTACCACACAGGCTTATTAAAACGCTCCATCAATAAACCACATGCATTGTTCAACATAGTAAAATCCATAACAGGAGAACCGGTATCAGCACAACCCCCTATGCCTCAGCCGCAGGACTACGCAAACTACCTGCAATCAAAGATGATTAAAACCAACACAGACATAAATGTCAATAACGCCTCCACTTCACCTAAGGCATTCCATGGAATGCCGCTACACAACTTCTCCACAGTATCAAATAGAGAGGTTGTGAACATTATTGCCTCAATTAATCCCAGCACAGCTCCCAATGACCCATGTCCAGCCAGCTGGATCAAGGACATGCGACATGACCTCAGTCAAATACTGAGCAAAATACTGAACCAGTCCTTTTCTACAGGTTCATTCCCGCTGAGTCTGAAACACACCTCCATCAAGCCCCTACTGAAGAATAATAGACTTGACCCATCCAAGGTTGAATCCTTCAGGCCTATCTCGAGCATCCCACAGCTTGCAAAGATCATTGAGAAGGCTGCCCAACAACAAATCCAACATCATATCGACACTGAAGCACCACTAGATCCATCTCAACATGGCTTCAGGGAAGCACATGGAGTCGACACAGTCCTTACAACCCTATTCAATGTTCTGGTAACAGGAATAAATAACATACAACAGGGATTCGTCCTCATCTTCCTGGACATCTCCGCCGCGTTCGACTCTGTGAATCATAACATACTCCTACAACGCTTGGAAGATAAGGGGATTCAAAGCACAGCACTCAAATGGTGTAAATCCTACCTATCTAACAGGTGGCAACAAGTAAAAACAGGCCACGCATCCTCAGAACCATTCATACAATCACAGGGAGTACCCCAAGGATCGTCCTTATCGGCACTAATGTTTAATATCTACATGCAGCCGATATGTGACTTGATCAGATCCTTTAATGTACAATGTCTTGCTTACGCAGATGACATCCTCCTTTATTTGCCGTTCTCAATTGAACATCCAGTATTCTCCCCAATAATCAACTGTTTTGAAGCTGTAGCCGAATGGTTGCTATTACAAAACCTTAGGATTAACCACAACAAAACTGACGTTCTTTTTGTCACAAGGAACCGTAAGTTCATACCTCCTCCATCACTATTCGTCAACAACGTGGAGTTGAAAGCAAAATCTACAATCCGTTACCTTGGCATCACATTGGATCAACACCTGGACATGACAACACATGTCAAGAACATCACAAAAACTATATATTATAAGATCAAATCGTTACGTCACCTCCGCCCCCTACTAGATCCTACAGACTTCCGAACAACCTTCCAGGCATTAGTCCTCCCACACCTGGATTTTGCCAACATCATCCTCCATGGCCTCCCTAAATCAACTTTAAATCCGCTCCGCCTAGCCATGAATACAGCCGCCAGAGTCCTCTCCGGCTCATCAAGATCTGAACATATAACACCCATCATGAAGAACTGCACTGGTTACCATTACATGCCAGAATCCAGTATAAGTCTTTAGTTCTTACTTTCAAGGCCCTAAATAACTACCCCCCTACGCCAATCAGCAAACTTATCCATGGCACCCTGGAAAACAGAAAAAGGAGAACTACATCATTGAACACCTTAATAGTCCCAAAAATAATAACGAAGTGCACTAAGGCCACCTCCAACAGGGCCTTCTCCTTATTTGCACCTCTAAACTGGAATGCACTTCCGCACGAAATCCGTGCTATCAAAAACCTAATCCTATTCAGAAAAGCATTGAAATACCACTTATTCACAAAATGCTACCCAGAAGTCAACCTAGCCATTAACAATACTAGCACCTCAATACAACCAGAAAAGGGCTAGTTGGTCAATCTTCTCTCTAGTCCTATTAGTCAACCACATTGCAACATCTAAATCATGTTTTATATCACTGTATATATTATTTAAGTCAATCTGTACATAGTTCCCCCGGTTGTCCTATGTTGAATCTTCCTGTTCAATGTAAAAATCAATGTTACTTGTATGCATTGTAGTATGTTCTTGTTTCAATGTACACCGCACTGATTGAAATAGCGCGGTATAGAAAAATTGTTAAATAAATAAATAAATAAATAAATAAATTGCCGAAAATCAACTGCAAGTCAAACCTAAAGTACGCTACCTAGGAGTCACCATAGATCGACACCTCTCACTATCCTCCCACAACAACATCATGAGGAGCGTATACCACAAACTCAAAACAGCACAACACCTCAGACCTCTCCTGGACTCCAGTGACTTTCATACAGTTCTTCAAGCGCTCACTTTCCTCCACATTGACTACTGTAACATCTTCTTTCAAGGCCTCCCCAAATCCACCACCATCCAACTAGCCCTGAACACAGCTTTGCGCATTCTCTGTAACGCATCTAAAACTGAACACATCACCCCCCATACTCAAACAGCTGCAGTGGTTACCCATCACTGAAAGAATCAAATACAATAATATTCAAAGCCACTCATAACCTCTCTGCCGTCCACTGATACAAAAAGTACCAAACAGGAACAGAAGACCTGGCTCCATCAACACCCTAAAGTCCAGCGAAAAAGCACTATACCACATGTGAAAGCAACAACCCAGTTTGAGCGTGGTAAGTACAATACACTTTATTAAATAAATCTTCACCAGGGGTATTGATGGTCAGCCCCACCAGGGTTAACACAGTGCTAACCCAACACGGCTGTGTTTCGGCTATGCCTTCTTCAAGGATTCACTGGCATTCTAAAACTATAAATATCAATATCAACATAAAATAAACAATTACAAATTGTAACATAAAACATCTCATGTATACAAACATACTTAAAACAACTAAAAACAATGTAAAACAATATTAAAATAATATTAAAACATGCTACTCCATGAAACATATATTAACCAATATAAAGTATCATAAAATTATAAGTAATTAAATAAATACAAAATAACTAATAAACAAATAAAATGATATGTATATAAATATATAAACATCAATAAATAAGTTTATAAAACAAACTTAAGGGATGTGACATATCCAAAAGGATAAAAATCTAAAAATAATAACTTTTAACAGACTATTGCTGATAATCCCTCTGACAAGACACCTTTTATTGTGCATTTAAACTAAGGGAAAGGAAAAAAACATCAGATGTTTAAACAAAGCACCTATCTGGATAAATAATGCCATGTATATATCACAACTACCCTATTACTAAAAATGTACATGTGAACAGATCAAGAGTGACTATATATCTCACACAGACATCTCTTGAACTGTTATCACTAAACAGTAGGATCTGACTAGCTATGTCCCAGCTCATATTTAAAAGGAAAACCTCAAGACACTCTCTCGAGCGCTTCGTTGCCGGCAAAACCAGCCAGCGCACCGCCTCCCCACCTCCCCCCACACATTATTACACATGTAAATAAGTTCTTGTTGCTTTAATCAAACATGTTGCTCGACCTATTTATACCCACCCAATTAACCTGTATATAGTTAACCCCCCTCCTTACATTCAGTGTTCTATGAAAAACCACATTGGCCTGTTTTATGTAAACTGCTCTGATTGTTAGATTTAGCAGGATATAAACACAGCTAAATAAATAAAATAAATGTTTAAAAAAAATTGTTCCTCCATTTTGCTACATTGCCTTTTCTTTCTAAGCTATGTTAGTGACAGAAGGAAGTGGAAAAGGTTAAGTTTGATATTACCTGCTACATTTCCTTGCTTTGAGTTCTGCTAGCCCAGACCAGACCTGTGGGTTGTGCTCCCCAACCAACAGATGGAGGCAGAGAAAGCATAGTTACTCACCTGTAACAGGTGATCTCCGGGAACAGCAGGAATTTAGTCCTCACATATGGGTATCGTCGGTACAGACGGAGCCCGCGCGGGAACGCTCCCCAGCGTCCAATCAGAACGCTTTTGGGAGCATCCCACAGCACCTGCGTGCTGCCTTCCCGCCTTTCCCAACTGCCTCTCTCCAGTTGAGTTTTAAAGCTGAGACAAAGAGAGAGAGAGGGAAAGGAAAGAGATAGAGAGATACAACTCCTAGGGGAGGTGGGTGGGTTGTGAGGACTAAATTCTTGCTGTTCCCGGAGATCACCTGTTACAGGTGAGTAACTATGCTATCTCCAGGAACAAGCAGGAATGTACTCATCACATATGGGGACTCCCTAGCTTTCGGTGCCAGGGAGACAGCCCAGAAGTTGTGTGTCCCTGAAAAGGGCTCCACTTCCCCCCATGGATCTCTGGCATCCTACCAGGGATGGTGGGCAGGAGTTGATTAGGTATGGAACAGGTGTTTGAGAACAGCCTGACCAAACAAGGCATCCCGGCGGGAGTCCTTGTCCAAGCAGTAATGGGCTGTGAAGGTATGAACCGAGGCCGAAGTGGCTGCTCGACAGATGTCGTCAATAGACACAGAGTGCAAATGAGCCATTGAGGCTGCCATAGCTCTCACATTGTGAACTGTGACATGGCCCTCCAGAGAAAGGTTTTTACTCTGATAGGCGAAGGAAATACACTGAGCAATCCAGTTAGATAGTGTTCTCTTGGGACTGGAAGTCCCAAATGAGAAGGATCAAAAGCAACAAAGAGTTGAGAGGACTTTCTATGTTGCTGTGTTCTTTGTAAGTAAAAAGCTAGAGCTCTTTTACAGTCCAAGGTATGAAGATTCCTTTCATCATTTGATGCATGAGGTCCTGTAAAAAAGACAGGTAGGTAGACCTCTTGGTTCAGATGAAAAGGCGAGACCACCTTAGGCATAAAGTGTGGATGAGTCCTAAGGACTACCTTGTCATGATGGAACCTTGTATAAAGTGGATTAGCTACTAACGCTTGCAACTCACTAATGTGGCGTGCTGATGTGATTGCAATGAGAAAGATAACCTTCCAAGAAAGGAATTTTAGGGAGTTGGTAGCTAAAGGTTCGAAAGGTGGCTTCATGAGCTGCCCAAGAACCAGGTTTAAGTCCCATGCCACCGGAGGTAGTCTTAGTTAGAAGGAGGCCTCTCATAAATCTTGCTATAAGAGGATGAGAGGAAATAGGCTGTCCATTTAGAGGTTTAAGAGAAGCTGCAATAGCACTCAAATGGACTCTTACTGAATTTGTCTTAAGGCCTGCATTAGATAAATGAAGGAGATACTCCAGCAAAGATTCCAGAGGTATCGCAAGGGGGTTAAGACCCTTTTCCGAACACCAAATAGTAAACCTTTTCCACTTGAAAGCATAAGAGCGTCTAGTGGAAGATTTTCTGGAAGCATAAAGAACATCTTTCACTTGTTGAGAAAGATTAAGATCTTGGAGATCTAGGCCTTCAGCAACCAAGCCCTGAGATGCAGAGACTGGGGATTGGGATGCCATAACATTCCGTTCTCCTGAGATAGGAAATCTGGAGCAGACCCTAACTCTAGGGAGGGAGCTTGAGAGAGATGTAGAAGCAGAGGGTACCACACTTGCCGTGGCCAATGTGGTGCTATGAGAATCATGTGGCCTCTGTCTCTCTGAAGCTTGAAGAGGGTTTTGGGAATTAGGGGAATGGGTGGAAAGGCATACAGGAAGTCTTGACCCCAGTAAAGAAGAAAAGCATCCCTGGCCTGAGCCCCGAGCTGGAATTCTGGAACAGAACCGGGGAAGTTTGGCATTCCACGGACTTGCAAAGAGGTCTATGTCCGGGGTTCCCCAAAGTTGAAATATCCTGGTCATCTGGTCTGCATGCAGAGACCACTCGTGTGGAAGCAGAACTCGACTAAGTCTGTCCGCCCAAGAGTTTTGAATGCCTGGAAGATATACTGCCAGCAGATGAATCTGATGCTCTCTGGCGAGGGCCCATATTCGCAAAGCTTCATTGCAAAGCGACAGAGAGCCCGTTCTCCCCTGCTTGTTCACATAGAACATGGCTACTTGGATTGTCTGTATGAATAAGGACTGTCTTGTAGCTGAGCAGGGAGTGGAACACTCGCAGAGCCAGGAAAATTGCTCTGAGTTCCAAGAGATTGATATGTAGACAACTCTCTTGTGGAGACCAGGTGCCCTGGGTGGAGAAGTCTTGCAGATGAGCTCCCCAACCCTTTGGAGAAGCATCTGTTGTGAGAGTTGCTTGGGGTAAAGGTTGTTGAAAAGGGCATCCCAGCAACAGGTTTTGAGTGGACCTCCACCATTGGAGGGACGAAATGAGGCGATTTGTGTTTGCTATTTTGTCTGACAGGCACCCTGATGCCTGGGTCCATTGGGTGGATAAAGTCCACTGAGCTGCCCTCATGTGGAGGCGAGCATATGGAACCACATGCATGGTGGATGCCATGTGGCCTAGTAATTGCAACATTTCTTGAGCAGTTAGATGAGGCTTTAGCACTGCTTGAGAAGCTAACTGCACCAAGTGAAGGCAATGGGCCTGGGGAAGATAGGCCCTTGCCCTTGTGGTATCCAGGAAAGCTTCTATGATCTCTAAAGACTGAGTGGGAGTTAGACTGGATTTTGGGATGTTTATTACCAGCCCTAAATACTGAAGGATACGCATTGTGCAGGATAGAGAAGTCTTGGCCTCTGACTGTGTTGGAGCTCGAATGAGCCAGTCGTCCAAGTAAGGGAAGACGAATATTCCTAGAGTGCGGAGAAATGCTGCTACCACAGCCATGCATTTCGTGAACAGCCTTGGTGCTGAGGCCAGACCAAAAGGAAGTACCCCGTAGTGCTTTCCTTGAAAAAGGAACCGAAGGAACCTTCTGTGGGTTGGATGGATGAGGACATGGGTGTACGCATCCTTGAGATGTAGAGAACAAAGCCAATCCTGACTCTGAAGGTATGGTAGCAGAGCTCCGAGAGAAATCATCTTGAATTTCTCCTTGACAAGGAATTTGTTCAATTCTCTGAGATCTAAGATAGGTCTGTATCCCCCTGTTTTCTTCGGAATAAGAAAATAAGGGGAATAGAACCCTGTGCCCTGTTGATGAAGAGGTACTTCTTCTATTGCCCCTTGGGCAAGAAGGATGGCAACCTCCTGACCTAACAGATTGATGAGAGAGGTCAGAGAATTGAACTGCCTCACTATTGTGTGAGGGGGCATGCTTGAAAAATGAAGTTTGTACCCCTCCTTTATGATGGAGAGTGTCCAATGCTCTGCTGTTATTTTCCCCCATCTGGGGGCAAAATAACATAACCTTCCTGGAATGGTGGAAGGTTCTGGTCCCTCCAGAACCAGAAAGGCTTAAGTTCTCTAGCTGAAAGTCAAAGGCCCTGAGGAGGCTGGGGCTGCTGGGCTGGTGGAGGCCTAGCAGCCTTTGCTTTCTTCTGTTTGGGTGGTTGCTGACGTTTGCTTGAAAACTGACCTGCAGAAGATGCCTACTGACCATAAGCAGGATAAAATCTTTTCTTTTTAGAAAAAGATGTTTTCTTGAACAACTTCTAACAGGATCAGCAGTGGACTTGGATAGTCTATCCAAGGTGGAATTTTCAGCATCCATTTCATTGGCTTTTTCCTGCCAATCTTTACCAAACAGGTTCTCACCAGTACAAGGGATATTTCCCAATTTATCTTGTACCCAGAGCTCTAAATCAGATGCCTGGAGCCAAGCAATTCTACGTGCACCTATGGTGATAGCCAAGGTTCTGCTTATACACTCAAAGCAGTCAAAGGCTGCACGGTTGGAGAATTTAGAAACATCTTGGGCATGTTTGACCCAAGTGAGAAAGTCCTGTCTTTTATCCTCAGACATGAAAGGACAAAGTCTGTAAATTATCTGTGACCTCCTCTAGGAACATTCCCATATAGAGACTATAGGAAGTTATTCTTGCAGCAAGCATGGAAGCTTGGAAGACTCTACGTCCAAAAGCATCCAGGGTTCTGCACTCACGTCCTGGAGGATTAGAGGCATGTCTTTTTGCACTTCTGATCCTTCCTGACTCCACCACAATAGAGTGGTGAGGAAGCTGAGTCTTATGGAACCCAGGACAAGGAGGGACTCGATACATAGTATCCAATCTATGAGAATGAGGAGAGGTGGTAAGAGGTGTTTCCCACATCCTCAACATGAGATCATATAGAATCTCATGAATGGGTAAGGTAGCTGCCTCCTTAGGAGTTTTGGGATATTGTAAAATGTCCAACTCCTTGGCCCTTGGCTCTGTTTCAGGGGCCACAGTAATGGACAGGCCCCGAGCCACCTCCCTGATGAAGTCTTGGAAGGACATGTCCTCTGGAGGAGACATCCTGCGTTTAGGGGAGTAGGACTCCTCTGGAAGAAGCATCGCTGCGACAGAACTTTCAGAATCTTCAGATTCTTCTGAGGACTCGAAGTATCGTCTGTCCGGATGCTCCTGCAGAGCCCGATACCCTACCGACCAAGGTCGGTACTGGGAATAACCGGTAATGGAGGGCATCGGAGGACAGGGTACCGGCAGAGCAGACACCTATGCCGATGCTACCGGTACCGATACCGGTGCCAGTGCCGGTACCAGTGGAGTTGTCTGTTGCGGTACCAAGGGCGTCGATGCCGCAAGGAAAGTCGCCAGACTGCGTTCCATAGCCAGAATTCTCTGGTCCATGGACGCCGCCAATGCCTGGATGTCGGTACCGGTGGAGACCACCGGTACCCAGAGCATGGCACCAGGAGATCTGTCGAGGCCGAGCCATCGAGAACATCCTGGAACCCCGATAATGCTTTGGAAGCCGAAGCCTCCCGCCAGGGTAATTTTGCCGGTGCAGAATCCTCGAGGGCAACGCCAGAGGCATCTCGATGCTTAGAAGGAGATCTACCCTTCGAGGACCGGCTGGATTTATGTTTAGTTACCTGAGATCCACGGGAGGAAGAAACAGCCCTGGAAGACGTCGATGCCACCGAAGCCGCATCAGAGGGAAACAGGGTACTGAGCTTGGCAGCTCGGTTCTGCCGACCTCTTTTAGACATCATGGCATAGGACACACAATCCGTGATGGAGTGGTCAGGACCTAAACATTTTAAACACCATTCATGGGTGTCGGTGACGGAAATGGTACCGCCACACTTGGTGCACTTTTTTAAAACCTGAAGCAGGTTTTTCCATGTTAAGGAAAACGTTTTTGGGCCTAAGGCCCAAAAAAGGCGCGTGCACCTGAAGAAAAGGAAAAAAGAATTTTTTTTTTTTACAGAAATAAGAAAAGAAAGACTGGCGGTACCGGTAGAGCGTCGAAGAAGGCAGACGCGACCACAAAAAGAAAGAAAAAAGAAAGAAAAAATTCTTCTGCGGTGACAGGAACACGACCTGCTGGCTCCGTGGAAAAAGAACTGGAGGCAGTTGGGAAAGGTGGGAAGGCAGCACGCAGGCGCTGTGGGATGCTCCCAAAAGCATTCTGATTGGACGCTGGGGAGCGTTCCCGCGTGGGCTCCGTCAGTACCGACGATACCCATATGTGGTGACTACATTCCTGCTTGTTCCTGGAGATCAAAGTTTCAGCAACATCGTCACTTCTACAAGGCTAGTGTCATCCTGGAACTTGCCAGTATACTTTTGCAAAGCAGAAATAGAGGAACCAGAACTTCTCCAGATCCCCTTATAAGAACATGAGAAAAGAAGGGAAGTGAGAAAAAGTTAATCTACTTTGAAGGAATGGAGTTATTGACATATTACTAAGTGCGTCCTTAAATAGAATGCCCAAATTCTGTATCTTCTGGGTGGGGCACTGGGCTGGCCTAGGATTCAAGTAAGGAAAATTAGTGCACAGATTTTTTTTTTTGGTGGGGGGAGGGTTGCAGAAAACCTGTTTATTGTTGAGACAGCATTCTCATGTTTTATATTTAACCCCTTGATTGTCAGTACAATTTTGCCCCTGATGCAGGCATACAACACCAAAATACAGCAGTGTCTGACTCAATAACGTTTGTTGCTGATAATTTTGTTTCCCCGCTCCTTGGTTGTTTTTTTTCTTGCTTGTTTTTGCTGTGGGGGTGTCCCTTCTTGTTTTGTTTTTTTGTTCATAAAACTTATGGAGGTCTTACCTTGCTGGTTGAGGAGCTAGCTGTGCTGACGCTACAGAAATTGGTGGTAGAAAGTTCCTGGGATGGGGCAGCCCTATTGCTGACATCTCCAGGCGCCCCGCTGCGCTTCAAAAGACCATGCAGTTCTTTCAGCAGGCAGGGAGGTTACCTTGCTGGTTGAGGAGATAGCTGTGCTGATGCTACAGGAATTAGTGATAGAAGGTTCCTGGGATGGGGCAGCCCTATTGCTGATATCTCTGGTTACCCCGCAGCACTTCAAAAGACCATGCAGTTTTTTGCCACCACGGTCGCATGCCCGAAGGGATGCATGACCAAACGGGTGTGCCCCTTCAGGGCCACTTCGGAGCCTGAGGGACCTGGTAGTGCTGTAGGAATGCCCCATGGAGGAGGAACGTGGAAGATTAAGCTGGCTAAGAAGAGCGATGTAACTTTGTCATCAACACCTAAGGTTGTGTCAGGGCCTTTAGACTCACATGTATTTGTGCTTCCTGGGCCTACGGCGACTCTTGGGAGTTACTGCAGCTGGGGCTTCTTCATGTTCTATAGTTTGGATACCTCCTCCTAATCCTGGTTCGGCTACTGCGGTAATGGATGGGGACTGAAGGGTTCCCTTAATGGATCCCGGTGTGGCCGTGGAACAGGCCTCATTGTTGGCTCTACCGCAGACTTCTCTTGCAAGATCTATAGAAAGTGTTAAGACGATTACTCGCCCAGGAGATCCCCCCTACGTTTCCAGATGCTGATGTCGCGGATATCTCATTAGTGGACATCTGGAGGGAAGTATCAAAAACTAATTTATTGTTGCAAGGTTTCATGGAACAAACTATTAATTTGTCTGAGAAAGTAGTTGCTAAAATTCAGGCTTTGGATGAACAATCTGTTTTGACTGCCCAGTGCCTAGATAGGCTCAAGGAGCAAGTGGGCTTGCTCCAGTCTGCCGGGGCGCTGGGTATAAAAGATTCCTATATAATGTATCAACGTTTAGAAATGTTAGAAAACTATTAGAGCAAAAAATATAAGATTGTTACATTTTCCTCAGTGTCGGTTGCAGTCCCCTTTAATATTATTTCGTAATTATTGTAAAGAAATTTTATTGTTCTCTGAGCCAGAAAAAAAGACTGTGGTTACCCATTTGTACTATCTTTCATCCACCTTGAAGACCCTGGCTGGTGGGGTGGCTCGTGAAGGTGAGGCATCAGAACTTGATTTGACTAATTTCCTTGAATCTTCGGATGAGGTAATATCTTCCCTTGCCACCTTGGTTATAACCTTGGCTTTTGAGGTAGACAAAATTTCTTTCTTAAAAGCCTATTTCCGCAACAGGGAGTTTCCCTTTTGAGGGCAGAAGATAGCTGCCTTCCCGGATGTATCACGCTATACTCAGTTGAGGAGGAAGTCCTTCCTGCAGTTGAAGCCAAAAATCTTGGCTGCGGGGAGGGGGGGGGGGGTCCTTGTACATGTCTGGTAACCTTTGAGGGGAAAAAGTATGTTTATACTGACCCTTTGCTTCTGGAGAATTATTTAGCTAGCAAGTAGGGTCTGGCCTGTACTGGCTATTTCTTGTCTATTTTCTTTTATTTAATTTCAGTTGGAGAAGTTAATCTGACTATAATATTGTATTTCTCTGCACCCTCTTGTGGTTTTGCTCCCTTCAGATGTGGTCTGCGTTTGCAGGTTGTGTTTTCCTTCATGTGGATATGTTGTTGCTATAACCTGATGCTTGCCTTTATCTTTTGGAACCTGTATTTGTCTATTTCTGTTTACTTGTAAATTTAATGCTAAATAAATTTAAAAAAAACATATGGAGGCAGATTTTACGATCCAGAAAAAGACCACATGGCCCATCTAGTCTGCCCTTCCATATCAACTACAATAGTCCCCTTTTTTCCTTTAGAGATCCTCTGTATTTGTCCCATGCTTTTTTGAACTCCGATACTGTCCTCATCTCTACCATCTCCACTGGGAGACTATGCCACACATCTACCACTCTTTCCGTAAATAAATATTTCCACATTTTACTTCTGAGTCTATCCCCTTTCACCCTCATCCTATGTCCCCACATAGCAGAGCTTGCCTTCAACTGTGACTCTCCTGTGCATTTATTTATTTTATTTATTTATATTTATTACAATCTCTTATATACCGCGCTAGTCTGCATCAGTGCGGTTTACATTGAACAAACTGAAATTACATTGAACAGGGCATTATAACTTGGAGATAACTATTTTACAGGAAACATGGGCTATGGAGAGTTAAGTGGCTTGCCCAAGACCATTTATGCCACTGAGGTATTTAAATGTCTCTATCATATCTCCCCTATCCTGCCTTTCCTCTAAGTATACATATTAAGATCTTTAAGTCTGTCCTCATATGCTTCATAAGAAAGACCACTAACCATTTTAGTAGCTCCTCTCTGCACAGACTACAACCTGCTTATATCCTTTTGAAGGTGCAGTCTCCAGAATTGCACACAAATGAGATTGCACCAGAGACTTATACAGAGGCATTATTACCTCCTTTTTTCTGCTGGCCATTCCTCTCCCTACACACCCAAGCATCCTTCTGGCTTTCACAGTCACCTTTTCTACCCGTTTAGCTACTTTAAGATCATCAGACACAATTACGCCCAGGTCCCACTCTTCTTTTGTGGACAGAAGTAATTCACCCCTATGCTGTACTGCTCCTTTCGATTTTTGCAGCCCAAGTGCATGACCCTGCATTTTTTAGCATTAAATTTCAGCTGCCAAATTCTAGACCATTCTTCAATCTTAGCTAGTCCTTCCTCATGCTATCTACTCCTCCCTGGGTATCTACTCTATTGCAGATTTTAGTATCATCTGCAAATAAGCAAACCTTACCAGACAGCCCTTCTGCAATATCAGTAACAAAAATGTTAAAAAGAATTGGACCAAGGACAGATCCCTGTGGCACACCACTGGTAAACCTCCTTCTCCTCAGAGTGAGCTCCATTTACCTGTACTCTTTGTCGCCTCCCACTCAACCAATTTCTAACCCAAACAGTAACTTTAGGGTCCAACCCTAGGGTGCTCAGTTTGTTTATAAGTTGCCTGTGTGGAACGGTGTCAAAGGCTTTACTGAAATCAAAATACACCACATGCATCTAGGGCTCTCCCTCACTCCCTGGTCACAGAGTCAAAGAAATCAATCAGATTTGCCTGACAAGACCTGCCTCTGGTGAATCCATGCCGTCTTGGATCCTGCAATCCATTGGACTCCAGAAACCTCGCTATTCTCTCTTTTAGTAGCCTTTCCAATAATTTCCTAACCACAGAGGTTAGACTAACCGGCCTGTATTTCTCATTACGTACACTTTTGTATAAAAGACCACATTTGCCTTTCTCCAGTCACCAGAGGAGGAGAGGAGGGACAGGGGAGATATGATACCCTTTAACTATTTAAAGGTCTGTATTAATGAACAAACAAACCTTTTTCAAAGAAGGGGAAGCTGTAAAACCAGAGGGCATACGATGAAACTTCAAGGTGATAAACTTAAAAGCAACATCAAGAAATATACTTTTTCCCTGAAAGGGTGGTGGATGCTTGGAATGCTCCCCCCAATGGAGGTTGTGGGGGCAAATACAGTGACTGAATTCAAAATGATATGGGACAGACAGACACAGTGGATCCCTTAATAGTAAGAGGATGACTATCAAAGCAGACTTAAATGTCTTTTGTACTTCAATAAATAGAGGGGGGGGGGGCTTATCTGCATGGAGCAGCAGGTACAACCTTAAACACAGGCATATACGGAGGGTGACCTGCACGGAGCGGCAGTTACAACCACTCTAGCCACCTTACTGGGCAGACTCAAATGGATCATATTAGTCTTTATCTGCCATCAGGGGAGGCGGGAGGGTAGTGCGGACTGATTTCTGCTGTCCCTGGAGAACACCTGTTACAGGTAGGTAACTACGCTTTCTCCAGGAACAAGGAAGAAGTCAGTCCTCACTTATGGAACTCCCCAGCTACAGGCTACCGAAACCTGAAAGCAAAAAGCACCTCTGCGAAGCAATGAGCAGACACTGACGATCCGAAGGAGCCCGAATCCTCGGGTCCTTGGGAGCCAAGCTCCCGGTAGGTGCAGAAGAAGGGTCGGAGGGCAGGAGTTGCTTATACCCCAAACAGATTACGGAGTACAGCCTGGCCGAAGGCGCAGTCCTGGCAGGACTCCCTCTCCAGGCAGTAATGTGAAGTGGAGGTATTCGCTGAAGACCAGGTCGCAGCCCGGCAAATATCTGTCACAGGCACTGAGCGCAGAGAAGCCACAGATACCGCCTTGGCACGGATGCCGTGCGCGGTGACTCGCCAATCCAGCAGGGCCTTAGCCTTTGCCTGAGCGAAGGTGATGCAGTCTGCCACTCAGATGGAGAGAGTGCACTTGGTGACTGTAAGCCCCAGATGGTTAGGATTGTAGGTGATGAAGAGCCGGTCGGACTTGCAATGACCCTGGGTGTGCTGCAAGTAGAAAGCGAGAGCCCTCTTTCAGTCGAGCGTATGCAGGACTGCTGACGCCCAGTCGGCGTGAGGTCTTGGGAAGAAAGTCGGTAAGACTATCTCTTGGTTGAGATGGAAATCCGAGACAACATTCGGTAGGAACTTGGGGTGAGTACAAAGAATCATCCTGCTCCCATAAAACCTGGTGTAGGGAGCCCCAGCCATGAGGGCTTGTAGCTCACTGACTCACTGAGCCAATGTCAGTGCCACCAGGAAGACTACCTTCCAGGAGAGGTGCCGAAGCGAGCACGTCGCCATCGGCTCAAAGGGCGGCTGTGTCAGCTACATGAGCATGATGTTCAGGTCCCATTCAGCCGGCGGAGACTGGATGGGGGGCTTGGAAAGCAAGATGCCCTGCATAAAGCGGGAGACCAGAGGCTGGCCCGAGAGGGGTTTACCCTCAACGAGGAAGTGGTTGGCTGAAATGGCGCTCAGGTGAACCCTGACTGAAATTGATTTCAACCCCACCTGCGAGAGGTGGAGGAAGTACTGGAGAACCCACTGGGTGGAGCAGGAAAATGGATCGATCTGGAGCTCGGAGCACTAGATTGAGAAAAGCTGCCACTTGAGGGGGTAGGCCCATCTCATCGAGTCCTTCCTCAACCTCCTCTGGGAGGTGCAGCGAGGCTAAAGAGAACTGTTCAGCCACCAGGCTGCTAGGGATAGCGAGGCCAGGTTTGGGTGCAGCACCTGTCCCTCCTCAAGTGTCAGAAGACCCAGGGCACTGTCCAGGGGGACCGGGGCTCCGACAAGAGTCAGAGTAGAAGCAGGAAACAAAGCTGTCGAGGCCACAAGGGAGCCACGAGAATCACTGAGGTTCAGTCCTGCTGAATCTTATGGAGGATCCTCACAATGAGAGGAGTGGGGGGAAATGCATACAGTAACCCGTAGGTCCAGTTCAGAAGGAACGCATCCAGGGCTACCCTGCTCTGGTGCGGTATCAGCCTGCAAAAGCGGGGAAGCTTCACTTCGTCAGACTGGCAAACAGGTCTATGGATGGAGTCCCCCAGTGGCTAAACAGGTGGAGAACCACCTCTGGACTCAGGCACCACTCATATGGGTAGAGAAGCCTGCTAAGCCTGTCCGCGAGGACATTGTCTTGGCCCGGAAGGTAGACAGCTCTTAGAGTCATGCCCCGATGTACAGCGAAGGAGCAGAGGAAGACAGCCTCCCAACAGAGGAGGCAGGAGCCCATACCCCCTTCCTTAAGAACATAAGATATGCCATACTGGGTCAGACCAAGGTCCATAAAGCCCAGTATCCTGTTTCCAACATTGGCCAATCTAGGTCACAAGTACCTAGCAGCTTCCCCAAAAGACACAGGTTCCGCAATGCTTGTACTGGGTCAAGCATTGATATCCTGGGTCCCTTCTTAATAATGGTTTATGGACCTTTCCTCCAGGAACTTGTCCAAACCTTTTTTAAACCCAGCTACACTAACAGCCTTTACTACATCCTCCGGTAACAAATTCCAGAGTTTGATTACACGTTGAGTGAAAAAATATTTTCTTTTATTAGTCTTAAATAGTTTACCCTGTAGCTTCATTGCATGTTCCCTAATCTTTCTATATTCTGATAACGTAAACAATCGATCTACGTTTACCCGTTCCACTCCGTTCATTAATTTATAGACTTCTATCATATCTCCCCTCAGCCGTCTCTTTTCCAGGTTAAAGAGCCCTAACCTTTTTAGCCTTTCTTCATAGGAGTATCCTTCCATCCCCTTTACCATTTTGGTGGCTCTTCTCTGAACCTTTTCTAAAATCGCTATATCCTTTTTAAGATACGGCGAACAGAATTGCACACAATATTCAAGGTGCGGTCTCACCATGGAACGATATAGAGGCATTATAATATCTTTTGTTTTATTTTCCATTCCTTTCCTTATGATACCTAGCATTCTATTTGCTCTCTTGGCTGCCGCTGCACACTGGCCCAAGGGTTTTAACATGTTATCCACAATGACGCCTAAATCTTTTTCCTGGGTGGTGGTTCCTAATGTGGAACCTTGCATCGTGTAACCATAGTTTGGGTTGTTCTTCCCTAGGTGCATAACTTTGCACTTGTCCACATTAAATTTCATCTGCCATTTTGATGCCCAGTCTTCCAATTTATCAAGATCCTCTTGCAATTTTCCACAATCCTCTTGGGTTTTAACAACTTTAAATAGTTTTGTGTCATCTGCAAATTTGATAACCTCACTCGTTATTCCACTTTCCAGGTCATTTATGAATATGTCAAAAAGCAGCGGACCCAGCACAGATCCCTGGGGTACACCACTATTCACCTTTCTCCATTGGGAAAAATGGCCATTTAGCCCAACCCTCTGCTTTCTATCTTTTAACCAGTTCCTGATCCACAGTAGTACACTGCCTCCTATCCCATGACTCTTTAGTTTTGCCAAAAGTCTCTGATGAAGGACCTTGTCAAAGGCTTTCTGAAAGTCCAGATACACTATATCAACCGACTCACCTTTGTCCACCTGTTTATTCACACTTTCAAAAAAACATAACAGATTAGTAAGACAAGATCTTCCTTGTCTAAAGCCATGTTGGCTGTCTCCCATTAGGCCATGACTATCTACATGCTGAGTAATTTTATTCTTTATGATGGTTTCTACCATTTTTCCCAGTACTGACATGAGGCTCACCGGTCTGTAGTTTCCCAGATCACCCCTGGAACCCTTTTTAAAAATTGGTGTTACATTGGCGAACCTCCAATCTTCAGGTATTAGAGATGATTTTAATGATAGTTCACAGATTACTAATAGCAGGTCTTCAATCTCATATTTCAGTTCTTTCAACACCCTTGGATGTATACCATTCGGCCCAGGTGATTTGCTACTCTTCAGTTTATCTAATAGTTGTAATACATCTTCCCGATGTATCAATATTTCCTTCAATTCTTCCGCACCTTTAAATACCACTTCAGTCACGGGTAACATCCCTACATCTTCCTCAATAAAGACCGAAGCAAAGAATTCATTCAGTCTCTCCGCTGTCGCCTTGTCGCCTCTTAGTGCCCCTTTAACTCCTCTATCATCTAATGGACTGACTCTCTCACAGGTTTTTGCTACGAATGTACTTGAAAAAAATCTTTATTTCGCGTTTTTGCTTCCGCAGCAAGCTTCTTCTCAAATTCTCCCTTTGCCTGCTTTATCAATGCCTTGCATTTGACTTGCCAGTGCTTGTGCTGTTTCCAGGTTTCGTCATTTGGCTCTTTTTTCTATTTCCTGAAAGATGCTTTTTTGGCAACAGCAGCCTCTCTGACCTCACCTTTAAACCATGCTGGCAGTTTTTTGGACTTCCTTCCACTTTTCTTAAAGCATGGAATACAGCTGGTCTGGGCTTCCAAGATAGTATTTTTCAACAACACCCAAGCTTGATGTAAGTCTTTAACCTTTGCGACTGCTCCTTTTAGTTTTTTCTTAACTATTTTCCTCATTTTATCATAGTCTCCCTTTCGAAAGTTAAAAGGTAGTACTGTGGATTTCTGTACTATCCCTCCTCCACTAATTGAATCAAAGGCGATCATGCTATGATCACTATTGCCAAGTGACCCCAACACCCTTATCTCTTGCACTAGATCTGGTGTTCCACTAAGGACTAGGTCTAATATGGCTTCCCCTCTGGTCGGTTCATGAACCAGCTGCTCCAAGAAGCAGTCATTTATGTCATCTAGGAAATTTATCTCCCTAGCATGTCCTGCCGTGACATTGACCCAGTCGATACCGGGGTAATTGAAATCACCCATTATTATTACCGCGCTGTAACGTTTGTTAGCTTCCTTGATTTCTTTGAGCATTTCATCATCCATTTGTTTATTCTGGCCAGTACAACCCCACTGCCATCGCCTTCCCCTTTTTACATGGAATTTCAATCCATAGAGATTCTACAGCAAATTTTGTTTCCTGCAAAACTTTAATCCTTTCTGACTCAATGCCGTCTCTAACAGAGCGCAACCCCTCCACCAATTTGATAAGCTCTATCATTACGATATAGTTTGTACCCAGGTATCACAGTGTCCCACTGGTTGTCCTCCTTCCACCATGTCTCGGATATTCCAATCATATCTAACCTCTCATTTAGTGCTATATATTCTAACTCTCCCATCTTATTTTTTAGAGTTCTAGCATTTGCATACAAGCATTTTAGAGATTGTATTTTATTCATATTAATTTGGCTATTGGTAGACATGGGTAATTTGGGATCTTTAAGCTTTGTCTGCTCCATACTCGAGAGCATTTGGGCTACTTTACTCTTTTTTGGAACCTCTCTGCTTTTGGTAGTATCCTTACATTCTTCTGAACCATCCACTCTTGGGCGACTGTCGGCTTTCCCCTATTATCTAGTTTAAAAGCTGCTCTGTTGTTGTTGTTGTTAAGTGCCGTTGAGTCAGAGTCGACTCATGGCGACCCTCTGGATAGCTATCCTAAATTGTGTCCGGTCTTCAGTCAGGCAGCTCATTGTTGACAGACTGGTACCCGTAGCTGCTGTTATTGTATCAATCCATCTCATTGCTGGCCTTCCTCTTTTGCGTTGACCTTCTATCTTGCCAAGCATGTCTTTCTCTAATGATCTCTCTCTTCGCATGATGTGTCCAAAGTATGAAAGTCGAAGTCTTGTCATCTGAGCTTCTAAAGAAAGCTTAGGTTTGATCTCCTCTAGTACCGACTGGTTTGTTCTTCGGGCAGTCCATGGTATACACAGTATTCGCCGCCAGCACCATAATTCAAAGGCATCCATTTTCTTCCTATCTGTCTTTTTCACTGTCCAGCTTTCACATCCATATGATGTTATTGAAAATACCATGGCTTGAACAAGTCGAATCTTTGTATGGAGAGAAACATCTCTGCTCTTGAGAATCTTATCTAGATCTTTCATAGCCATTCTGCTAAGAGCAATGCGTCGTTTGATTTCTTGACTGCTTGTTGTTTCTTTATTGATAGTTGATTCAAGTAGGTTAAAGTTGTTCACAATTTCAATTTCTTCTCCTTCAATGATGAACCTCTTGATTATGCCAGTTGTCATGATATTTGTCTTTACATTAAGGTGCAGGTCCATTTTGAGACTATGTTCTTTGATTGTGAGAAGCAAATGTTTGAGATCATCTTCACTTTCAGCCAGTAATGTGGTATCATCAGCAGAGCGAAGGTTGTTGATGAGTCCTCCACCAATCTTCACACCTCTGTTGTCTTCATACAATCCTGCTTCTCTGATTTGTTCTGCATATAAATTAAACAGGTAGGGGGAATGTATGCAGCCTTGTCTTACACCTTTGCTTATTTTAAACCATTCTGTTTCTCCTTGTTCAGTTCGAACTGTTGCTTCTTGATCAAAGTACAGATTGCGCAAGAGAACTATCAGGTGTTCTGGTATACCCATGCTTCTTAATGTGGCCCAGAGTTTCTCATGGTTTACACAGTCAAAAGCCTTGCTATAGTCGATAAAGCACAAATAGATATCCTTTTGGTATTCTTTAGTCTTTTCAAGGATCCATCTCACATCCGCAATGATGTCTTTCATTCCTCGCCCTTTCCTGAACCCTGCTTGCACGTCAGGTAGTTCTTGTTCCAGGTATGGTTGTAGTCTCTTTTGAATAATCTTCAGTAGAATCTTGCTGGCATGTGGGTTCAGAGCGATTGTTCGATAATTTCCACAGTCAGTTGGATCACCTTTCTTTAGTATTGGTATAAACACAGATCTTTTCCAGTCAGGTGGCCATGATGTTGTCTTCCATATTTCTTGGCAGAGCCTCGTAAGTACGGTAACAGCTGCATCAGATTGCTGCAATAGAAACATAGAAACATGATGACAGAAAAAGACCACATGGCCTATCTAGTCTGTCCTTCCACAACAACAACTACAATAGTCCACTTTTTACCTTTAGAGATCCTCTGTGTTGGTCCCATGCTCTTTTTGAATTCAGTTACTGTCCTCATCTCTACCACCTCCACTGGGAGACTATTCCATGGATCCACTACTCTTTCCGTAAAGAAATATTTCCGCATATCACTCCTGAATCTATCTCCCTTCACTCTCATCCCATGTCCCCTCGTAGCAGAACTTGCTTTCAATTGAAAGAGGCTCTCTCCCTGAACATTTATGCCACGGAGGTATTTAAACATCTCGATCATATCACCTCTATCCCGCCTTTCCTCTAAGGTGTACATATTAAGATCCTTAAGTCTGTCCTCATATGCTTTATAATGAAGCCCACTAATTATTTTAGTAGCCACCCTCTGCCACCGACTCCATCCTGTTCACATCCTTTTGAAGGTGCGGTCTCCAGAATTGCACACCATACTCCAAATGAGGTCACACCAAAGACTTATACAGAGGCATTATCACCTCCTTTTTTCTGCTAGCCATTCCTCTCCGTATGCACCCAAGCATCCTTCTAGCTTTTGCCGTCGCCTTTTCTACCTGTTTAGCTACTTTAAGATCATCAGACACAACCACGCCTAGGTCCCGCTCTTCTTTAGTGGACAAAAGTACTTCACCTCCTATACTGTATTGCTCCCTTGGATTGCTGCAGCCCAAATGCATGACCTTACATTTTTTAACATTAAATCCCAGCTGCCAAATTCTAGACCATTCTTCAAGCTTAGCTAGATCCCTCCTCATGTTATCTACACCTTCCTGGGTGTCTACTCTATTGCAGATTTTGGTATCATCTGCAAAGAGGCAAACCTTACCCGACAGCCCTTCCGCTATATCACTAACAAAGATGTTAAAAAGAATCGGACCAAGGACAGATCCCTGGGGCACACCACTGGTAACATCCTTCTCCTCAGAGTGAGCTCCATTTACTTGTACTCTTTGTCGCCTCCCACCCAACCAATTTCTAACCCAAGCAGTAACTTTAGGGTCCATCCCTAGGGTGCTCAGTTTGTTTATAAGTTGCCTGTGAGGAACAGTGTCAAAGGCTTTACTGAAATCTAAATACACCACATCTAGAGCTCTCCCTCGGTCCAACTCCCTGGTCACCCAGTCAAAGAAATCAATCAGATTTGTCTGACAAGACCTGCCTTTGGTGAATCCATGCTGCCTCAGATCCTGTAATCCGCTGGACTCCAGAAACCTCACTATTTTCTCTTTCAGCAGCGTTTCCAATAATTTACTCACCACCGAAGTTAAACTAACCGGCCTGCAGTTTTCAACCACATCCTTACTTCCGCTTTTCTGTAAAGGCACCACATGAGCCTCTCTCCAGTCCTTTGGCACCACTCCCGACTCCAACGAGGCTTTGAAAAGGTCAGTCAGTGGAGTTGCTAGAACGTCCCCAAGTTCCCTCAGTATTCTAGGGTGTATCCCATCCGGTCCCATCGCTTTGTCTACTTTAAGTTGAGCTAGTTTCTCACGAACACAGTCTTCTGAAAATTGTTCAAGATGTCCCTCGCTTCTGTTCTTATTTGTGGGTGTTTTCGGAGGTCCTGTTCCTGGTTCTTCATCTGTGAACACAGAACAAAAATATTTGTTAAGCAATTCCGCTTTATCCTTATCAGCTTCTACATATTCCCCCCCTGCACCCTTGAGTCTGACAATACCACTTTTGCCCTTCCTCTTCTCACTAATATATCTGAAAAATGTCTTATCCCGCCATTTTATTGCATTGGCTATTTCCTCCTCCTTTTGAATCTTTGCCTTCTTGACTACTTTGCTAGCTTCTCTAAGTTTTTCCAAATACAGATGCCTGTCTTCCTCTCTCTGTGATCTCTTGTATTTCATAAAGGCCTCCCCTCTTTTTCTTCACTTTTTCAGCTACTTCCTTCGAAAACCATAGCGGTCTCCTGTTCCTTTTGCCTTTATTTACCATTTTAACAAAAAGGTTGGTTGCCCTTAAAATACCCCCTTTCAGTTTTGCCCACTGTTTTTCTACATCCCCCAGCTGTTCCCATCCCACTAATGACTCCCTGAGGTATTGGCCCATCTTCGCAAAGTTAGTCTTCCTAAAGTCTAAGATCCTCACCTTGGAATGGATTCTAACAGCCCTAGTCCTAATACTGAACCACACCATCTGGTGATCACTGGATGCAAAATGATCTCCCACTACAACATCAAAAACACTTTCACCATTGGTAAGCACCAAGTCCAGTATGGCCCCTTCACGTGTGGGGTCTGTTACCAATTTCCTGAATAGTTCTCCCTGTAGAGAATCCAGGATCTCCTTACTTCTAGATGATACTGCAGCAGGAATGTGCCAATCAACATCTGGCATATTGAAATCTCCTATCAGTAGCACTTCCCCTTTCCTAGCAATGCTGCGTATGTCTTCAGTTAACTCTCTGTCCACCTCTTCCTCTTGTGAGGGAGGTCTGTATATCACACCAATGCAAATAGATTTCTCTTTCCCTCTTTCTAGTTTAACCCACAATGCCTCCTCTCTCCCTTTTAAGCTCTGTAATTCCAAAGCTTTAATAGTAGTTTTTACATATAGTGCCACTCCTCCTCCCCTTCTTCCTACCCTGTCCTTTCTGAATAAAGTATAGCCAGGTATAGTTACATCCCAGTCATGGTTTTCTGTGAACCATGTTTCTGTAACTGCCACTAAATCCAAGTCAGCCACTCCCACCAAAGCTTCAACTTCAGGGATCTTATTTCCCATGCTACGGGCATTAATACACACTGCTTTCCATATGTTACCCCTGTTACCCATTTCCATAAAGGTATTTAATGTATCACCTACCTGGGGGCTTTCACTTACCTGGGGGCTTTCTTCACCCATCCCCAACGAATCTAGTTTAAAGCCCTCTTCAGTAGATTAGCCAGTCTACTACCTAAGATGCGTTGACCTTTCTTGGACAGATGGATGCCATCTCTGCTCTGCAACCCTTGGAACAGCATCCCATGGTCTAGGAAACCAAAACGCTCTCGATGACACCATCCACGCAGCCATGCATTCATCTCCAGGATGCGAGCCTCTCTGCCTTGGCCTTTACCCTCAACAGGGAGGATTGAAGAGAATACCACCTGTGCACCTGCTTCACCCTCTGTCCCAGAGCCATGAAGTCACTTTTGATACGTTCCGAGGTATACCTGGCAGTATCATTTGTTCCAACATGGATTAGCAACATTGGGTAATAGTCAGTGGGCTTGATGAGTCTCGGCAAACTCTCCGTAACATCTTGGATTTTGGCACCAGGCAGACAGCATACCTCTCTGGACATCAAGTCTGGTCGGCAGATGGATGTCTCAGTACCCCTCAGAAGAGAGTCTCCAACCACCACTACCCTTCGTTTCCTTCTGGTCACTGAGTCTGCAACTTTGGGGTACTTGAACTCTGGTTCTTCCCTTTCCAGGGATGCTTTCACCTCCTCCACTTCCAGGGCTGCATAATGGTTCTTCAATTCAAGGGCTGGAGAAGTTGGATTGGTGATTTTGCAGGCCCTGGTGACTTGTGTCCAACCATCGACATTCTGTTGGCACCCATCTCGCCACCTCCTCTGAGTTCCTCCACTTGTTTCCTCAGAGCTTCAGCATGCAGGCACCCTGCACCTGGAACCGGTCCTTCAACTGGCATTAGGACCTCTGTCTGGACCGAGGCAGAAGCTGTAACTGGGGCAACAGCTTTAGCAATACGATTTTTCCCAGACATTGTTCTGTTCGTGGAGCTTAGGTATCTGTTAAAGCAAAAGAGAGAGATCTACCAAGTACCAGCCGGTTTTGCAGCTTTCCTTTCAGAGAAAAAGCAGTTAAATCTCTTTAATTATATTCAAAATGTGCTGGTCCAATTCTCTGTGATTTGTTAAAGGGGGAGGTGCCCTATAAAGCAAGACTCCTCACTAGGGGTGGGTGGGAGTCGGGGTGGGTAGGGAGGGAACTAACACCTGATTAGGTGTTAGCAGTTTCTAAACCTGAGGAGGTTACTGGAGTTCAGCAACCTACTGTGCTCAAGGAAAGTTCCCCTAAAGCAGCAAAAAGAAAGTAACCTTGCTTTAAAAAATATACAAAAAACCCTTTTAAGAGCTCCCAGTCAGAGAGCTAGCAATGTAATATAATAAAACAAACCCTCAAATCCTTACTGTTTGTTGATCTGTGGAGCCCTGGTTAGGAAAGCCTCTTCTATAGGAATGCTTTGTTCTTTGATAAGGCTTTCAATGCTGCTTCAGCTTCTTCTTTCATCACCAATGGTTCCCAATCATAAGGTACAGGTTGAAACGGCTGTTGGTCCACTTCATCTTTATCATATAAAAACTCTGTATATTCCTTCCACTTTTTCTTGATCTTCTCAGCATCATTCAACATAGAACCTTGAGCATCTTGTAACATTCCAATTCGAGGCTAGAACTTTTTCTTTAACTCTCGTAGCTTTAGGAAAGCCGATCTTGTTCTTCCTCTAATAGTTTCTGCTTCTATTTCCTTGCAAGTGTCATTGTAGTACTTTTCCTTGTCCTGTCTTGCTGCATGTTGGAAATCTCTGAGTTCTGCGATTGTCTTTCTTTCTCCTCTGGCTTTAGCTTCTCTGCGTTTCTGGGCAATTTTCAGAGTTTCTTCCGTCATCCATTTTGGCCGCTTTTGCTTTTTCACCTTTTGTAGAGACTTCTCGCTTTCTTCCAACACAACCTTCTTGATGTCATTCCATAACTCTTCCGGAGCTCTGTCATTTGTATCTAAAGCAGCAAATCGATTTTGCAGGCAGTCTTTAAATTCCAGTGATCTCCTTTTTAATGCCAGCAGCCTGGTTCCATCCAGGTTAAGGTGAAGCCCATCCCTTCGGAAGAGCCCCTGCTTTCCCCAGAATGTTCCCCAGTTGCTAACAAATCCAAAACCCTCATCTCTGCACCATTGTTTCATCCACGCATTGAGACTCCGGAGCTCTGCCTGCCTTTTGGGTCCTGCACGTGGAACGGGAAGCATTTCGGAGAATGCTACCCTGAAAGTTCTGGATTTCAACTTCCTACCTAAAAGCCTAAATTTAGCCTCCAGAACCTCCCTACCACATTTTCCTATGTAATTGGTACCGACATGTACCAAGACAGCAGACTCCTCCCCTGCACTATCTAAGACCTTATCTAGGTGGCGCGTAAGGTCCGCTACCTTCGCACCAGGCAGGTATGTTACCAGGCAATCCTCACGTCCACCAGCCACCCAGCTATCTACATGCCTAATGATCGAATCACCAACTATAACGGCTGTCCTAACCCTTCCCTCATGGGCACATGGCCCTGGAAAAACTTCCTCGGTGCGAGAGGGTTTTACATCACCTGGTGGACAGGTCCTAGTTACAGGATCACTTCCTGCCACACCAGGGTGATGCTCTCCTGTCACGTGACCTCTCTCCTCCATGGCAACAGGGATGCTTCCAGACTGGAGGTGGGACTTCAGGACTATATCCCTGTAGGTCTTGTCTATGTAGCTCTCTGTCTGTCTTATGTTTTCCAAGTCTGCTACTCTAGCTTCTAGAGAACGGACTCGTTCCGGGAGCAAAGAGCTCCTTGCACCTAGTGCACACGTAAGACCTCTCACCAACTGGGATAAAATCATACATGTGACACTCAATGCAAAAGACTGGAAAGCCCCCATCTCACTGCTGGACTGCTGTCTCCATCTTAGTTTTAAGTTTTTGTTTAGATCTTTAAGTTCTTTACTTACTAAGGGTTGCTATGGATATTTATTTATTTATTTATTTTATTTATTTAGTATACATTTGTATACCGCTACTTCCAGCGATCAGCAGCGGTTTTTTTGATTACAGATTGGAAATTGTCAAATCATGACAGGAAATTTTTGAGGTATAAACACATTGATTAGACAGGAAAGCACAGCACACAGAGAACTATTTTACAGGGAACATGGGCTATGGAGGGTTAAGTGGCTTGTCCAAGACCACAAGGAGCACTTGTGGGACTAGAAACCCCAGTCCTTCCGGCCCAAGGTTGCTGTCCTCTAGTGGGATTTGAACCCCCGACCTTCCGGCCTGAAGTACCTTGACCCAACCACTAGGCTACTCCTCCAAGGTACAGTTTTATACCAATAAAACTGTACCTAATACGTTTAATATACCTTGTTCACCTGAAGCTATACCAATAAAACTGTACCTAATACGTTTAATATACCTTGTTCACCTGAAGCTTAATTAATCTCAGGTCCTTAGTGTATGACTGATTTGGGTAACTAGCTTCACCTGAGAGCACCTCCTGTCTTTTAAGATGTGTAAGCATCTATAAAGCTACGATTATCCCAGGGGTGGGTAGGTGTGGGGAGGGAGGGAGGGAAATAACACTTATTAAAAGAGGGCTGCTACACAGTACCCTGTCCTGTGCTGCTGAGGTAAGCTATATTCTTATTTGATTTAAATTATAGCTCTTTGCTGCTGATAGGCTCTAACTTATTATGAAATTTAAACTACAGCTCTCTGCTGGGTTCCAAATTTAACCAGAAAGCTCTCTTCTGTGTTTTAAATTTAAACTAAAAGTACTTTGCTGATGCTAGGCCCTGAGTGACTATTAAATTAAAACTACAAGCTCTCTGCTGGGTATGGAATGTAACCAGAAAGTTTTCTTCTGTGTTTTAAATTTAAAATTAAACTGCTGCTACTGGGCCCTGATTGATTTAACAAAAAATAGTGGGTTCACTGATTAAATAGCTTTAATAGAAATAATTCCTTTCAGAAAATTCCCAGAAGTATATACTCACAATTGCAGATCTCTCTCCAGAAATAACAGTCCCCTTTTCTAGTCCTTCAAGACTGAGGATCACAGAGCTCTAGTTGAGCTATTTATGCCTGTGCTGCTGAGGTAAGCTGTGACCAACTTCCTGGATGATTAACAGTCCTTGCTTGGATAGAAGGAGTCTTTCAAAATGGCCTTTTGACCTGCCACCTGGTGTTAACACCTATTGAAAAGGTCTCACAGGTCTCTTGCCCCCTAGGTAGAAGGCCTCTTTGTAAAGGTCTCTAGAAGACTTTATTTGCTGCTCAAAGAGTACTGACCCTGTTTTGCCTTTTGTGCTAATCTATATTCTTATTTGTTTTAAATTATAGCTTTAGAACATCGGGACCTTGTTGTCGGTCAGCATGAGCACCGACTTGCCTCGCAAGTAGTACTCGAAGACTTTCAGGGCCAACCAGACTGCTCGAAGTTCGAGCAGGTTGATCTGCTGCTTAGATTCCTCAGGTGACCACCATCCCTGGGTACGCAGGTTGTCACAGTGGTCTCCCCAGCCTGACAGCGAGGCATCCATCATCAAGATGAGCTCTTGTTGCAGAGTCTGGAAGGGCATGCCCTGAAGAAGGCTTTGGTGATTCTGCCACCAATCCAAGGAACTGGATAGGCTGTGGGAGACCGAGATGGGATCCCAGAGCCGGCCCGGGCTTGGGACCCTGTGCTCTGAGGCACAATTGAACTGCTCGCATATGCATGCGAGCGTGGAGAATGACGTGCACGGTCGAGGCCATGTGCCCCAGAAGACATAGCATGGCCTGTGCCAAGACCCTGGACTGACTTTGGACCTCGGCAGCCAGAGCGCGGAAGCGGTCCGCACGTGCTCGAGGGAGGAAGGTGGTTGCCTGTTCCATCTCGAGCAGAGTGCCGATGAACTTCAGTGCTACACCAGGTCGAGGTGGGACTTGGAGTAGTTGATTAGGAAACCGAGGAGCTTGAGGAGGAGGACTGTGCACGATGCCAAGAGGCAAGCCTCCTCTGCTGATGTGCCCATGACAAGCCAGTCATCTAGGTAAGGGTAGACGGATATGCTCTGCAGTCAGAGGTGGGCTGTGGCTGCTGACAGGCATTTTGTGAAGACTAGCGGGGCAGACGTGAGCTCAAAAGGGAGCAATATGTACTGGAAATGATCCCCCTGCACCCTGAAACGCAGGTATTTCCTGTGCTTGGGGTGGACAGGGATGTGGGCATAAGCGTCTCTGAGATCCAAGGAGCACAGCCAATCGCCCTTCCAGAGGAAGGGCAGCAGGACGCCAAGCGATAGCATTCTGAACTTCTCTCGCACCAGACATTTGTTTAGGTTCCAGAGATCGAGGATGGGGGCGCAGGCCCCCTGTCCTCTTCAGAACGAGGAAGTAATGGGAGTAAAACCCCCATCAGAACATCAGATAGGCCATACTGGGTCAGACCAAGGTCCATCAAGCCCAGTATCCTGTTTCCAACAGTGGCCAAACTAGGTCATAAGTACCTAGCAGTTTCCCCAAAAGACACAGGTTCCACAATGCTTGCATTATGTCAAGCAGCGATATCCCGGGTCCCTTTTAATAATGGTTTATGGACCTTTCCTCTAGGAACTTGTCCAAACCTTTTTTAAACCCAGCTACACCAACAGCTTTTATTACATCCTCCAGTAACAAATTCCAGAGTTTGACTACACGTTGAGTGAAAAAATATTTTCTCTTATTAGTCTTAAATAGTTTACCCTGTAGCTTCATTGCATGTCCCCTAGTCTTTCTATATTCTGATGATGTAAACAAAAGATCTATGTTTACCCGTTCCACTCGTCATTAATTTATAGACCTCTATCATATCTCCCCTCAGCCGTCTCTTTTCCAGGTTCAAGAGCCTTAACCTTTTTAGCCTCTTTTCATAGGGGTATCCTTCCATCCCCTTTACCATTTTGGTGGCTCTTCTCTGTACCTTTTCTAATAACGCTATATCCTTTTTAAGATACGGTGACCAGAAATGTACACAATACTCAATGTGCAGTCGCACCATGGAACAATACAGAGGTATTATAATATCCTTTGTTTTATTCTCCATTCCTTTCATTATGATACCTAGCATTCTATTTGCTCTCTTGGCCACCGCTGCACACTGGGCAGAGGGTTTTAACATGTTATCCACGATGACACCTAAATCTTTTTCCTGGGTGGTGGTTCCTAATGTGTAACCTTGCATCGTGTAACCATAGTTTGGGTTTTTCTTTCCTAGGTGCACTTGTCCACATTCAATTTCATCTGCCATTTGGATGCCCAGTCATCCAATTTATCAAGATCCTCTTGCAATTTTCCACAATCCTCATGGGTTTTAACAACTTTAAATAGTTTTGTGTCATCTGAAAATTTGATAACCTCACTCGTTATTCCCTTTTTCAAGTCATTTATGAATACGTCAAAAAGCAGCAGACCAACACAGATCCCTGGGGTACTCCACTATTAACCTTTTTCTATTGGGAAAATTGGCCATTTAGCCCTACCCTCTTGCTTTATCTTTTAACCAGTTCCTGATCCACAATAGTACACTGCCTCCTATCCCATGACTTTTCAGTTTTTCCAAAAATCTCTGATGAGGGACCTTGTCAAAGGCTTTGTGAAAGTCCAGATACACTATTTCTACTGACTCACCTTTTTAAAACCCCCGACCTCAAAGATGCGGGGGGACCCTTTTGACCACCTATTGACCGGGGAGGTTGTTCAATTCTTGCTGTAAGCAAGTCTGATGTAAGGGAAACTGAGTAGGCTCCGCGGGGGAGAAAGCAGGAGGGAGTCTGTTCAGATGAAGACGATAACCATCCCAGACTACCTGGAGGATCCAGGTGTCCGATGTGATGGCCTCCCATTCGGGGACAAAAAAGGACAGACGTCCTCCCACCGGTGGGGGTGCCACTGGGAGACAAGAGGCTATGCATTTGGCATCAAAACCCAGGGGCTGGCTGGGGTGGTGCTGGTGGTTGGGTCTTGGACCCTTAGGTTTCCGGTGACCCTGAGCTCCCCCCCCCTTTGCCTTGGCCGCAGGGCACCGGCAGAGGGGCATGCGGATAGGGTGGGTAACCCCGGTAAGAGAGCCCCTTCCTCTGGAAGGGTTTCTTACTGTGCTGTTTCTTCAGGGGAAGGGAAGAGGTTTTCCAAGAGAGACAGGTGCGGGTAACAAACTCAGTCTTGATCTCGGCTGCCTTGTCCTCCATGGGCTTGCCAAACAGTTGTTCGCCGAGGCAGGGAACATCCAAGAGTTTCTCCTGGACCCACTGTTCCAAGTCTGAGGAATGGAGCCACGCTTGATGCTGGGCTCCAATGCCAGCTACTGCCACACAGGCGGAAGACTCGAACCTGTCATATGCGGCGCGGGAAAGGTATTTCGAGCAGTCCGCAACCGATCTCAGGAGTGTCTGAAATCTGAGACAGTGTTCACCTTCGAGGCCCATGGACAAACCACCGAGCTCTTTAGCGAGGTTGCGAAGGAACATACCCATATATAATTGGTATGCTTGGATGCGGCATGCCAGCATGGATCTCTGGTAAGCCTTGCGCCCGAGAGCGTCGAGGACACGGAATTCTCTACCAGGCGGGACCGAAGAGTACGACTTCAGGCTCTTCTGCTTCCACATCGCAGGTGGGTCCCTGTGACACCAACACCGAAGTTACCGGGTCTGGCGTGGAGGAGGAGAGGGAGTACTCACCGAGACAACCCTCAGGAGACTGGGCGCCATTGCCAGAGGCTTCAATATCTGTACGAGGTACCTTTCAAGGCCGCTCGTTGTCCGACTCTCGGGAACGCCGGGGAGGGCTAAGGGAACAAGCACGAGACCGCTCACACTTATCCGGAGCGCCTAACAGTGACTTTGAGGTCATCTTCTTTCGCAGTTCCACCTCGGGCAAGTGGTGGATTGGTGGAGCGGGGCGCCTTATAGAAAATGTTCTCTTACTAGGCCTTAGCGGACATTTTCTTAGAGAGCAGAGCTCTGGGTTGTGGTCAGCCCCCAGTCACCACAGACAACAGTCATGGGTGTCCGTGAGCGACATATTTTTGGAGCATCTGTCACATATTTTGAAGCCAGTGGCCATGGCGGCAAAAGGAGCCCCTGCAAGGTTGAATTCCCGAGGCCAGCGGTTAGAAAAAAGGCGTAAAAAGGGCCCAAAGCAAGAAAAAAGGGAAAAAAAGGGTAAGCCTAGTTACTCACCTGTAACAAGTGTTCTCCGAGGACAGCAGGAATCAGTCCTCACATATGGGTGACGTCGGCGCCGACGGAACCCGTGCAGAGCAAATCCCCAGCTTTCAAAGAAAGCCTTTGGGAATTGCTACCATGCATGTGTGGTCTTCTTTCCGCCCAAGGGTGCCATTCTTGCTCAGTCAAATGACATACCGCAAAAATGATTATTCCTCCAATTATCCTTAAGGCTAGGTTTGTTTGCAGACAATTATAAACTTATTTTAGAATTTTTCAAATCCTTTCCCGATTATGTTTTCACTAAACTATGAACTTATAGAGGTCTGTGTTCTTAAATATGTGTGAACCTAGAGGTCTCAGACTGGTCTTGGCATTGTTTTCAGGACATCTCTCTTTGTACATTGCCGTTATTGCATCAACAATCTTGTATTATAATTATATCATGTATATAGTTCACCCTGTTATCCAAGTTTGTACTCCTGTTCTATGTAAAACCAAACAGCTTGTTGTTATGGTCATTGTGTTATAATGTAAACCGCGCTGATACCGAATAGTGCGGCATATAAGAAATTGTAATAAATCAAATAAACAACAACAACTGTATTGCCCAGGCTTAATACAGTCAAATGACATAGCTAAAAAGATGGCAAAACAAAACAAATAAAGATAATTGGACTGCAACTCCAAGGGAAGGAGGGAGGGTTGTGAGGACTGATTCCTGCTATCCCCAGAGAACACCTGTTACAGGTGAGAAACTACACTTTCTCCGGGAACAAGCAGGAAGTCAGTCCTCACATATGGGACTTTCCAGCTACAGGCTACCATGAACCTATAGCCCAAAAAAGGCTCCCTCATCGAGAGCCGCAAGCAAACGCAATGAAATGCGTATCACGGAGAAATAGGACCTCTGTGTCCAAAGGAATTAGCACTCCGGTAGCCTGAACACAGAAGGGTCAGAGTTGCCTAGACCCCGAAAAGGTTATGGAGCAAGGCCTGGCCAAAGGCACTGTCCCGTCGGGACTCCCTGTCCAGGTAGTAATGAGCTGCGAAGGTATGAACTGAAGACCAGGCGGCCTGGCAGATGTCTGCCAGAGGAACGGAGCGCAGGTGAACAACTGATGCCGCCATAGCCCTGACACAGCCTTCTAGCGGAAGCCTTGCCTCCTCATAAGCCTGGGCAATACAGTCGGCAACCTATGTGGACAGCGTACACTTAGTCACCGCCTTCCCCAGCTTACTGGGGTCGTAGGAAACGAAAGGCTGGGAGGCTTTTCAGTGGCCTTGAGTACGTTTAATGTAGAAGGACAAGGCCCTCTTACAGTCCAAGGTATGGAGGACCGCCTCTGCCCGACTGGGGTGTGGTCTGGGAAAGAAGGTAGGGAGGACCACCTCCTGGTTGAGGTGGAAAGAGGACACTACCTTCGGAAGGAATTTGGGGTGCGTGTGAAGCACCACCCTATTCTTGTGAAACCTGGTACAAGACTTCTCTGCCACGAGGGCCTGGAGCTTACTCACCCTTCGCGCAGAAGTGAGCGCAACCAGGAAAACCACCTTCCAGGAGAGATAACGAAGGTGACACATAGCCAGAGGCTCGAAGGGTGGCAGGGTGAGCTGCCCCAACACCACATTGAGATCCCATTCAGTCAGCGGAGGACTAAATGGGGTCTCAGACAGGAGTAGGCCCTTTAGGAAATGGGACACCACTGGATGAAGTGAAAGAGTCTTCCCGTCCACCTGATGGTGGTTCGCCGCTAGGGCACTGAAATGCACTCTGAGTTAGAATTGAGCCCCGTCTTGGAGAGGTGAAGGTACTGCAACACCACGACCACCGGGCAAGAAAAGGGGACACCCCCCCCCCCCCATTCAGCACACCAAAGTGCAAACCTACGCCACTTAAAAGTGTAAGCCCGTCTGGTAGATGCCTTGCGTGAAGCCAGCAAAACATCCTCCACTTCCTTCGGAAGGTGAAGCGGAACTAAAGTCACCCTCTCAGCAGCCACGCCGTCAGCGAAAGGGAGCTGAGGTTGGGATGCAGAAGAGAGCTCCCCTCCTGGGAAAGGAGCCATGGAGCTTACCCCAAGGGGATGGGGGCTCCACCGCTAGCTGCAGAAGCAGTGGAAACCACAGTTGTCTGGGACACCGAGGGGCTACAAAGATGACTGAGGCTCTCTCATGGAGAATCTTGAACAGAGTCCTGGCGATCAGTGGTGTCGGGGGAAATGCATACAGAAGAACCTCTGACCATGAGACCAGGAAGGCATCAGCGGCCACCCTGGCGGGGTGCGGCTGCCTTGAGCAGAAACGAGGTAGCTAGTGATTTTCCGGGCTTGTGAACAGGCCCATCACTGGTTCCCCACAGGCTTGGAAATGTCCGCTGGCTACTACCAAATCCAGCTGATAGTTCCTTTATTTGTTCACGCATTGGGGGGGGGGGTTCTTTTGGATTGTATACTCATGCAGCTGCAGCATCCTGCTGATTCTGGCCAGCCAGTTGTCCTGGCCCGGAAGGTATACCGCCTTGAGGAGAATGTCCTGCCAGACTGCATAAGAGCACAGATCCAGGGCTTCCTGACAGAGGGCACGGGACCCCATGCCCCCCTGCTTGTTCACATAGAACATGGCCATCTGGTTGTCTGTCTGCACTAGGACAGACTTGTGGCCCAGGCGCTGCCGAAAAGCCCTCAGGGCGAGATGAATTGCTCCCAGCTCCAAGAGGTTGACCTGCTGAGCACTCTCGTCCAGGGACCAAGTGCCCTGGGTTTGAAATCCCTGGCAATGGGCTCCCCCAGTCCAGCAGGGAGGCATCGGTGGTGAGGATCCTCAAGTGGTGAGGGGCCTGGAAGGGCATCCCCGCCTCCAAGTGACGGGGCGAGAGCCACCAGGCTAGGGACTGTGCCTGGTCACTCTGACTCTGTCCTGGAGATGTCCCGTGGCCTGGGACCATTGGTCCCTGAGGCACCACTCTGCAGTTCGCATGTGGAGGGAGGCATCTGGAGTGACATGCACCGTGAAGGCCATGTGCCCGAGGAGGCGCAGCAGATGCCTTGCTGGCACTAAGAGACGGTGCTGTATATCTTTGGCTAGTGCCATGAGCCTGCCTGCCCTGTCTGTGGGCAGGAAGGCTTTTGACTGAAGGGTGTTGATCCTTGCCCCAATGAATTCCAGCTCTTGTGACGGACAAAGGTTCGACTTGGGATAGTTGATAACGAAACCCAAGTTTTGCAGGACATGGGTGGTGCGTGCCGTGGCCTGCTGTACTTCCGGGGCTGTAGTGTCCCTGATGAGCCAGTCATTGAGATAGGGGAAGACAAAGATCCCCTGAAGCCTGAGAAAGGCAGCGACCACTGGCAGGCACTTTGTGAATACCCTGGGGGCCGAGGCTAGGCCAAAGGGAAGCACCCTGTATTGGAAATGATTGCCTCCGACCACAAAGCTTAGGTATTGCCTTTGGCTTGGGTGGATTAGGATGTGCGTGTAGGCATCCTTTAGGTCTAAGGAGCATAGCCAGTCTCCCTAGCGGAGATAAGGCAGCAATGTTCCAAGGAAGAGCATCTTGAACATCTCCCTCACCAGGAATTTGTTGAGGTTGCGCAGGTCGAGGATGGGCCTTGGCCCCCTGACCTCTTTGGCACTAGGAAGTACCTGGAGTAGAACCCCTTGCCCTTGAGCTGGTGGGGCACCGGCTCCACCGCTTGGTCCTCGAGAAGACCTGCCAGCTCCTTCAGAAGAAGGTCCCAGTGAAGGGGAGACCCGATAGGCTCTCCCAGGAAGTAGTGTGGAGGCACTTGGCTTAGATGGAGGAGGTAACCCTCCCTGATCACCAGTAAGGCCCAGGAATCGGTGGTGATAGCTCCACCTGTGGGCATAAAAGGTGACCGACCTCCTGTAGACTGCTAAGCTCCGGTTGGGAGAGGGGCCATGCTGCAGGAGTCAAAAGCTCCCTCCAGGCTGGGCCGGAGCCTGGGGCTTGGAAGCCTTCTGCTTACGCGGGCCATGCCCCTGTCCCTTGGCCTACTGCCCTTGCTGGGGAAGCCTGCTAAGGGGAGTAGTTTCGGTAAGCAGTGGACTTTCTCGAGTAAAAGGGCTTTCTACCCGAGCCCTTCTTTCGGGAAGGGGCAGTGGTCTTCTTAGAGAGTCCACATCATGAACTCGGTCTACAGCTCGGCGGCCTTGTCGGTCATGGGTTTGCCGAAGAGGTTTTCCCCCTGACATGGGACATTGACCAACTTGTCCTGTACCCATTGCTCGAGGTCGGACTGTAGCCAAACTTGGTGGTGTGAACCAATGACAGCTGAGGCTACCCAGGCCACCAACTCGAACCCATCGTAGACTGCCCGAGACATAAACTTGGAGCATTCACAGACAGCTTTGGACAGGCCCTTGAAGCACAGCAAAGGCTCCTCGAAGAGACCAGCCGAGAACCTGACGAGTTCCTTCACCAGGTCTCTCAGGTACATGCCCATGTACAGCTGGTAAGCCTGGATCCGACAATTCAGCATCGCAACCTGGTAACACTTCCTGCCGAGGGCATCCAAGGTGCGGGCCTCCCTGCTGGGGGGCACCGAGAAGTGCGTCTTCTGACTCTTCAGTCGACGCATGGCCGACTCCACAACCATGGAGTTCTGTGGCAGTTGTGATTTCTGAAACCTAGGGCTCCGACGGACTCGGTACATCAAGTAAAGCCATTTGCTGATCAGCGGCGTCAATGCTGGGGTCTTCTACATGCGGAGCAAAAGTCGTCCCAGGATAGGAGGAATGGGTACTGTGAGGGTCTCCCGATGGGGGAGTCTCATACTGGAGGATCTCGAGCTCATCGGTTCGATGATCCTCCTCGGACTCCATCGGGAAAGCCAAGGCCTTGGACATGTCCCGGACGAAGTCCAAAAACCCTATATCCTCTGGTGGGGACCTTCTCCGAGGCTCAGACACCGGGGAATTGGACAGGACATCGCGATGACGACGGGTGTCCGGGGAACTCCTCATCCTCGGTCTCCCAGGCAGAGGCCTCCGAGGAAGACTCGTGGAGCTCCTTGGGCCTCGAGGGCCCAGGCGCTGTCCGTCCCGAGCCAGCAGACTCACCGGTGACGACCTTGGCCCCGACGAACAGGAGGCCGAGCACGATGATCGGGGACATCTTTGACGTCGAACGCTCGGTGGTCGGGGCAGAGGAACCAGACGTGCCAGACATCAGCACCCGCTGCTGTTCCAAGAAGGCAGTGACACTGCGCTCCAAGGCCGCCATCCTGGACGCCAGTCCCGGAGGCTCCGTATTCTGCGGCTTGGGCACCAACACACTCAGGCCCGAAGCCAGTTTCCCCAGAGGGGAGTCCTCGACTAGGACAGTGTGTTCTTGCCTAGGCTAATCCATGACCGGGTCCTTTCGAGGAACCTTGGCTGGACGCTCCCTCTCCGATGACTCGGGCAGGCACTCGGGGCTCCTCCCAAGGTGTGGAGGCCTCAGACAAGGTCCTGGCTCTCGGAAGCATGGGGGAATCAGAAAAAAATTTTATCATGCTGCTGCTGATGGCTCCTCAAGGCCTTTGAGGACATCTTTTTGCACAGGCCACAGACCGCCGGGTCGTGGTCTGGTCAGAGGCACCAGAGACACCAGTCATGCGTATCGCTGAGGGTCATGATCTTCCTGCACTGATCGCACTTTTTAAACCCGCTGGTAGCCATAGGGGGGAAAAGAACCCTAGCAAGGTCAAAGACCTTTCAGGCTGCCAGTGAAGAAAAAAGGGTGCAGACGGCCCAAGAAAATGAAAAATTAAACTTAAGTACAAAAAGAGGAATTGACCTGATACCAGGAAAGGGTACGGCGCAAGACCGGAGATAAGCCGAAATAAGCTCAAAATCAACTTTTTCTGGGACAGAAACAGACGATGTCTGGTGGGCTCTGCGGAAAAAAGGAGACTGAGCAAGATGGCTCCCTTGGGCGGGAAGGGGACCACGCATGTGTGATAGCAATTCCCAAAGGCTTTCTTTGAAAACTGGAGATTTGCTCCGTGCGGGCTCTGTTTCACCCATATGTGAAGACTGACTTCCTGCTTGTTCCCGGAGAAAAATAGGAATCCCCTGGCCCACAGCCGAAGCGGGGGCATTGAGGAGGACGGGAGGACTGGTACAACTGGAAAAAAGGCCAAAGGGCCAGAAGAGAAAAAAACCTTTTCCTAGGAACAAGGATGTGCGTCCGAAGGGCTCCGTGGAAAAAAGGACACTGAGTAAGATGGCACCCTTGGGCAGGAAGAGGACCATGCATGCGTGGCAGCAATACCAAAGGCTTTCTTTGAAAGCTGGGGAATTGCTCCACGCAGGCTCTGTCGGTGCCGTCACCCATAAGTGAGGACTGACTTCCTGCTTGTTCCTGGAGAATTGAGGATTCAGTTTCCAGCACGCTTGACCAACTTATACAAAGTGAATGTCTCGGGTCTGCTGTTGGAGTGGGTTCTCCCTTTGTTGGGCAGTAGAATTGCTTTGTTTAAGATGGTTCTGTTTCCTAAATGGTTATAAGGGCTGCAGACATTGCCATTGGTTCTTACAAAACTGGATATTGGTCTATTTGAGAAGCAGCCTAGTTTTCTACTTTGGAGGGGATGTCGGCCCGAGTGCAGATAGTGGTATTGTAGCATTCCCTGGATCAGGAGGGTGAAGTTCCCCAATTTGGGTCAATATAATATGACGGGTTTGTTGCATCATGTTCAGGACGTTTTTGGACATGTCAGATTATACACCCTTGGTATGAGAACGCACTTTGGCAACACTGTGCACTTGTGCTATTGCTTTACATGCCGGTGTCTCCCGCAGTCTGTTGGGGTTGTGAGGGAGCATCTTGTTTTCTCCAATTTGCCATGCATGGTGGTACCTGTGTGTTCTGTTGGGAAGGGAGTCTTCCAGTTCTTTTTTTCCATTGTTGCAGGGGAATGGGGAGGTTTCTTCTGAGACTTAATGGACATGGCTTTGTGCGATAGGAGAGGGCTGGGCTAGTGAATCTGGAGCATGCAGTATCAGACTCTGGCACCCTCTTGCCATTTGTGGTCCTGCAGGTATGATATGAGCTTTCAGAGGGGTGGGGGAGGCTTGATGTCTTCTCTTATCTGCAGCTCTGAAGTCATATTCTTAGTCTACCTTCGTTATCCCTGGTGGGTGGTGTCTGCTCCTGGCTCGAGGAACTGCTTATGGGCGGAAAGTGTTGCATGCACAAGACTTTAGTTGATTTGGGACCACAGGTGGGAGAGGAGGTATTGACCCTGGCCTGGTCACATGATCTGGGGGTAATCTGTGACTGGCGGGGAGGTATTAGCAGCACTTACTAACATCCCCTCATTGGTTTCCTTGATAGAACTTCAGGACCTGCAATTTCAGCTTGTCCACCGTTTGTACTTTGCTCCGAGGTGAGCATGGAGAGCCGGCATAACCTCAATGGATGCATGTCTGCATTGTGGGGCAGCAATTGTGACCCTGGGGCATATGCTCTAGCATTGCCATTTACGTGGGGGTTACTGGGGAAGAATACTTTGTTACTTGGATGGTTGTATTAAGGGGACAGTGGGGCTGTTGCCAAACTTGCTTATTCTAGACATCTGGTCTGAGTCATAAGCTTTTGGTGAGGTAGTATGGTCCTGGCTGTAGTTGGCCTTCTTGGTGGCAAGGAGGGCAATCCATTCCTGATTGTTGAGGGAGGGCCCATCGTATTGCCAATGGAGGGTGGGCCTTCATGTTACTGCTTATGGAACAGGAGATGGTTAGTGCTCATACGACGCAGTGGGCCATGTTCCTGGATGAATGGGGTCCCCATCTTCAGACTCTAACCCATTAGGCCAGGAGTAGGGTGCTCAACCATTGTACACATCGGGGGGGGGGGGGTGTATGCTGATGCTTATTTTCACATGGGCATGGATGGGTGAAAAGGGGTGGTTATTTGTTTTGATTTGTTTGTTCCCTGGCTCTGGCAGCATGCAGATCCATGCATGCGCAGGGCCTTAGACTTTTGGGGAGGTGATGGGGAGTTTGTTCCTATACTGTAATATAAAAATGGATATGTTGCAATGCTTTGTTTCCTATATGCATTCTGGACTTTTTTTTGCTTTATACTACACTATGTTTTGATGTGCTGTTTGTCCAATAAAAAAAAGTTTGCACTCTAAATGGTGGGCATTTAGTGTGCAATGCGATGGGGAGCTGAAGTATCAAAGGGTAATTGGGTAGGAGGAGGCATGTATTAGATGTCAGATCCAAAGAATTCCTGGAAAAGGAGGGGTTTTAGTCTTTTTCATATATCAGTTACTTCTTCAGAGCCTCTTAGGATACTTGGGAGCAAGTTCCATACTGATGGTCCATAGATAACGATCTTTGACATGTTGCCTGGGAACTTCTTGCTTTATGTGTTGATATGTTAATGAGATTTTGATTTTGATGTCGTCTTGATTTGGTGTTGGAGGTCTTCTGTATAAGTGTGTATAGATAGTCAGCAGATTGCTTTGGTATGGTCTTGAAGGTGATCATAATGGTTTTATATCTGATGCATGTTGGGATAGGGAACCAGTGTAGATTCTTGAGTACAGGGGTAACATGTTCTTGTCATAGTGTACCTGTGATCAGTCAGAATGCAGTATTTTGGGCTAATTGCAGGGGGTGGAGTGCATGTTTTGAGAGGCCTTGGTAGACTGAGTTGCAGTAGTCCAGGTGGGGGGTGATTATGGCTTGGCATACAATGCAGAAGTGATTGTGGTCAAGCAGTGGGTGGCAATGGTGGTGTAGAATCTTCATTTTGTGGTATGCGGAGGTTGTGGTTTTCTTGATGTGCGCTTGCAGGTTTAATCGCTAGTCTAATGTGACTCTGAGGTATCTAACTTCTGGTTTTACTGCAATGTTGATGTTGTTGATCTGGATTGTTTTTGGAAGTGTATAGGAGGGGGCTCTGGTTATGATTAGGACCTCCATCTTGTTCTAGTTGATTGAGAGATTGTGGTCACTTAGCCAGCCTGCCATTGCCATGAAGCATCTTAGTATGTTGGAGTGTTCTGGGTTGTCTGTGGAGAAGGGGGCGTATAGCATTAGATCATCAGCATATATCTGGTACATTATTTTGTATTGTTGGATGATGTTACAAATTAATTGAAGGCATAAGTTGAGTGAGGATCCTTGTTGTATTCCTTGCTGTTTGAATGGTGTGGATGTTTTGTTCTTTATCTTGACTTGTTGTAGGCGTTCTGTCATGTAGGATCAGAACCAGGCTAGTGGGGTGTTGCATATTCCTATGTCCATCAGCTTCTATGAGTTTATTATGACAGCCAATATAATCAAGGAATATAAGGATGAATCCCTGCTTGCTCTGTTCCATACCTTTTATTAAGGTGTTTATAAGTGACATGAGTAGCATTTCAAGTGGTTGGGGGTCGAGGGGGGTGAATGTGTTTACAAAATCCTGTAGCTATTGTACAGCTTTTTCTATTATTTTGGCTAAGAGGAGGATGCTGGAAATGGGTCTGTAGGAGGACATGGGGTTGTGGTCAGCTAATGTTTGTTTTTTGTTTTGTTTTTTAATACAAGTCTGATTGATGCTGACCAACATGTGCCCTTAAGAAAGGGTTAAGTTTATGATTTTGAGTAGCATGGGTGATAGCTCTTTTCTAGCTATTTTGATCCATGAGATGGGGCATGAATCAAGTGAAGTGGTGGTAGTGTTGAGACTGGATAGTATTTTGTTCGAGCTGTTCACTTGAAATTGGTTCAAATGAGGTCCACCTGCAGGTTTCCTGTGGTGTTAAAGGGTGACTATTGTTATTGTGGTATCACCAAAGGGCTTAAGTTTATTCTGCAGGAACATAGCAAGTCACATGGTTGTAGCACAGTGGCACCCATATGAATGATTTAGCTATTTCAAACAATTATTTGGGGCTGTTTAATGATTTGAGGATAAGGTTTGTGGGGTACTCTTTTTTTACTTGTGGATTAATCTGTTGTATTCTTGCTTGATCGAGTATTCCTTATGGTGTAATGGGTCTCTAGCAATGTTCCCTCTAATTTTTTGTAGGCCATGTGCGCATAAAATATCAGCTGTGTGCAGCTTTTGAAGGAAGGTTACATTTTTGTGTGCCACATAATAACACTCGGAGTTATATACTTTAAAATTTGACTACGTTAGAATACAGTATGTACACCACATTGATTTTAATAAAATTAAATGAAAATAGACGATTACTAAATGAAGCGGGAAATTTCTAGTAATTACAATCATAACTTTTAAAATTTAAGACGTCTGTGTTTTCTATCAGAATCAGAGCCATAATTTTTGTGCACTCTGTTGTAAAGTATGTGCGCTCGCTCGGTGAGGTGTGTGCACGCGCACACGCACACAGCTTAGAGGGAACAGTGGTCTCTAGTTCATCTATCGGCATTCTATCTGCTCAAGTTTGAGTTTGGCTTCTCCCAGGAGTACCATGGTGCCTTGACTTTACCTTTGTTCTTCCCTTGCTGAGGGGCTAGTGCATATAGGGCTATGATATTATTCCAATTGCCCACAATCATAGAGATCTTGAGGCTGGGTTTAATCTTGGTACGATATGGTCAAATAGTGATCGCTTGTTGAAATCTTTGAATCGGGGGGAGGGGGGGCTCATAGTGTTGCAGAGGAGTAGTGGTAGGGCAAAAGTGACCATATGGTGGTCCAACCAAGGTATGGCAGTGCCCTGAATCACAATGTGGGGTGGTGCCCAAGTGAAACTCCTTGGGTATAAATAAGAGATCCAGTGTATTGCCCTCCTTCCGAGTGGGGACAGTAATGGTTTGTGAACTCCTTTGCATCCATAAATGAAGTGACTTGATTTGTGGGCACTGAGTTGAAGTTGCCTACTTAGATGAAGGGTTTATCTGCCACAGAGCAAGCACATATTATATCAAGTGGAGAGCATCATCCACATTTGAGTATGACAATCTGTATGTCAGACATATAGTCCAGTGTTTGTTTTTTAATACTAGAAATATTTGAGTTGACAGTGATGACTTTGCTAGAGAGGAAGAAATTAGGTCTGGGATAGTTATAGAGAGCCAGCACTGGGGTGATGAATTGATTTATGACGTTATCAGTTTCTGTAAACCATGATTCAGTGATGCACATTATGTTGAGATTGTGCTCGTTGATGTAGTCAAATATATGTATTTTGTTGTGTGCAGAGTGGGCATTGACCAAACCATATTTCATGAACTGGATGGGCTGTATGTGTGATTTAAGGTTTATGAGCCTGTGCTGACTTCTGTGGACTTGAGCGATTGAAGGGTTCCATGGCATGAGACCTCTGTGTGTTTATGATTGGTATTAAGCCATTGCAGATAGCTGTTGGGCTGGAGAACCTCAAGAGGGTAACAAAATTATCCATGCTTCTAGTGTTTCAGTAGCATATCACTGTCTAACGTGCACCTCTGCCTCTGGGTAGGGGGGGGGTGTGTGTGTGTGTGTTGGATTGATTGGTAAGCTCTTATGGAGTGTGGATTGACTTACCTTAGTTGTTGATGCTTGAGATATCAGCATGAACATGCCTAGCAAGTCACATAGAATGAAGAGTCTTTGGTTTAACAATGACATAGCTGACAGAGAAGATGCTACCTCCACACTGGCTAAACAGTTTTGCTGGCATCGGTCTTCGGGGGTGGTAGAGCTGGTCCTAAAGGGGGATTACACTCTGGAGTGGAGAGCCTTTTCTTTACTGCTGTGGGATGGCAGCCCTTCAGGGTGCCACACTTTGGTGTTACCCTTAAACGTGAATACACCTGAAGCATTGCATTCAAATGCCCTGGGAAGGCCAACAGAATCATCATATAAGGGGAAAGGGGGGGGGGGAGATAGGGATAGGTGTTACATGGAGAGGCTTATCTTTCCCTAATGCTACAGTTTTAAAGTTGTCCCAGTGTTACCAATGAGATGCGATCGATCCCTAGAGTCCCCCAATGAGTCCATCGATGCTGAAGTATGGTTGGACAGACTGGATAGGGCATATGATCTTTATATATTAGCTATATTGATAGTTACAGAATTTTAACTTTTATGCATAATTGCTGATTTACTTACTGCAAGCTTTTTTGTTTTTGAAATAAGTTTCCCTTAAGAGATCCAAAAATCTTTTTTTGTTCTCCTGAAATATTTGTGTTCTAAAAAAATTATTGCTCCTTTTCAGATTGGGCATTTACATTTCTTACTTCCCCCTCCCTTCCTCTTATTCCCTCTCGGCTCAGGTTGTTCTCCCCCTTCCCAGTCTAAAGTATGGTTTGCTACTGTTCTCAGAGAACACCTTTGCAGGCTCCATCAGTACCGACAATACCCATACGTAAAGACTATATTCCTGCTTGTTGCCAGAGATGCCATCTTGCTCAGTCAGATGACAGAGCCAAGATTTTTTTATTTATTTATTTATTTATTTATTTCTTCTATACCGCCCCTTCCAGAGATCAGGGGCAGTTTACATGGAACAATTTAACAGTTTTGTATACCTTCATATAACATTACATTGAACAAAAAATTATTAACTTTTTACATATAACAGAGCATTAAACTGTTAAAACTATTTACAAGGTGTATACTTTTTGTATACTTCTGTATCGTTATATTGATCAGAAGTTTCTAACTTGTTACAGGGAATAGGCAACGAACTGCCATTGCTATTTACAGATGATATTTACAAAAAGGTTAGGATACAATGAGTTATAATGTAGAGTATTCATCATTCAAGTGTAAGTGTGTGTGTGTGTGTCGGAATTTATTTCCGATGTTTTGGTGTGTCTTTGGGAGAACTGTCTGAGAGTGGGCTGTGTATGTTCAATTAATTGTGTTTTTGCGGGCTTTTTGTTTGTGTGTCTGTGGACGCTGTGTGGCTGGACTTGGAGGGTAGGGGATTTCAAAGTGTTCGGAGAATAGGTATGTCTTGAGTTCTTTCCTAAATTGGGAGAGGTCTTTTATGATACGGATGTCTATTGGGAGATCATTCCAAAGTATGGGAGCAGTGAATGTGAAGGCTCTGGCACTGGTGGATTTTTTAGTCTTCGTGAATGTTTTTGGTAACTCCAGTGAGTGGGTTGCGTTTAGTCTGCGGGCTCTTGAATCAGTTGGGGAGTGAAGTACTGAAGATAGCAGTAAAATAAAACAATTCATCTGGCTGAGCAAGATGGCACCCTTGGGAGGGAAGGGAAGGGAACCACGCAGGCATGGTAGCCTATCCCAAAGGCTTCTTTGAAAGCTAGGAAAATGCTCCATGCGGGCTCTATCAGCACCGCTGTCATATGCGAGGACAGATTGCTGCTGTTCCTGGAAAACACCTGTTACAGGTGAGTAACTACGCTTTCTCCAGGAAGTCAGTCTTCACATATGGGACACCCTAGCTCCAGGCTGCCAAGGACCAAAACAGAACAGCACCACCGGCAACACATCAGGTAGCTATGAGTAACAGAAGATAAGTCCCCCATCTGAGAAACTCTGCAAGACCCTAGCATCCAGCAACACAATCACTCCGACAGCCTGAACCCAGAAGGGTCAGAGGGCAGGAGCTGCATACACTCCAAGAATACTATGGTATACAGCCTGCACAAAGGCACTGTTCCTGTGGGACTCACTCTCCAAGCAATAGTGAGCTGCAAACATATGAATCAGAGACCATGTGGCAGCCTTCTAAATCTGTCACCGGCACTGAGCAGAGGTTGGCAACCAACATGGCCATCGCCCTCATGCAATGCGCTGTGATCCAGAGCTCCAGGAGACTGATCCATAGGAGGGACTCCTCCAGAGACCAACTGTCTTGTGTGCATAGGTCTCTGCAATGTGCCCCCCCAACCCAGGAGGGAGGCGTCTGATCAGGGTCCTTTGTGGTGCAAGTGCCTGAAAGGGCATTCCTGCCCATAGGTGGTGCAAGTTCTGCCACTAGTTGAATGAGGCCACCAGCCAGAAGGTAACAAACCCTGTCCCTGAGCCTGCCTGTGGCTCGTGTCCACTGTGAACGCAGGCACCATCGGGCCATCTGCATGTGCAAGCGGGCCATCGAGGCCATATGGCCCAGAACACTGAGGAGGCAATGTGCTAGGACTGACCGGAAGCACTGTAGCTCTGCTGCCAGCTGCTGGAGACATTCTGCCCTTTCTCTTGGGAGGACCACCCTTGCTTGTAGCGTATCCAAGTGAACACCTACGAACTATAGGCCTTGAGCCGGGGAAAGCATGGTTATTCATTTGTAGCAGGGGGTTCTCCAGGGACAGCAGGAATCAGTCCTCACTTATGAGTGATGTCGGCACAGATGGTGCCCACGCGAAGCAATTCCCCAACTTTCAAGGAAAGCCTTTGGGATTGCTGCCATGCATACATGGTCTTCTTCCCAACCAAAGGTGCCATCATGCTCAATCAGGTCCCAGAGCTAGAGCCCTACTAAGCAGATGGCAAGGTAAGGATAAGAATAGCAACTCTTAAGGGGAAATGGGGAGGGTACTGAGGACTAATTCCTGCTGTCCCTGGAGAGCTCCTGCTACAGGTTAACTATGCTTTCTCCAGGAACAAGCAGGAAGTCAGTCCTCACTTATGAGACTCCCCAGCTACAGACTAACGAACCTGTAAGCCAAAAAACACCTCCGTGAGCAGAAGCCAATGTCCGAAGGAAGCTGGGCCCTCGGGGAAAGCTCTCAGTAGCTGCAGAAGGGTCATAGGGCAGGAGTTGCTTATACCCCAGACTACAGCCTGGTCAAAGGCGCTATCCTGGTGGGACTCCCTCTCAAGGCAATAGTGTGAAGTGAAGGTATTTGCTGAAGACCAGGGCACAGCACAGCAGATGTCCATCAGAGGCACCAAGAGCAGCGAAGCCAACGCACCTTGGCATGGACACCGTGCGTGGCAACCCGATGATCCGGGGGGCAGCCACCTTTGCCTGGGCGAAGGCAATACAGTCCGCTACCCAGATGGAGAGGGTACGCTTGGTGACTGCCAGCCCCAGGCGGTTGGGATCATAGGCAATGAAAAGCCAGTTGGATTTGCGATGACCGTGCGTGTGCTATAGATAGAAAGCGAGAGCCCTCTTGCAGTCCAGTGTTTGCAGGACCTCTGATGCCCAGTAGGCGTGAGGTCTTGGGAAAAATGTCAGCAAGATCACTTCCTGATTGAGGTGGAAATCCGAGACAACCTTCAGTAGGAACATGGGGAGGGTGCGAAGGACCACCCTGTTCCTGTAAAACCTGGTATAGGGGGCCTCAGCCATGAGGGCTTGAAGTTCGCTGACTCGCCACACCGAAGTCAGTGCCACCAGGAAGACCACCTTCCAGGAGAGGTGCCAGAGCGAGCACATCGGTATTGGCTCGAAGGACAGCCATGTCAGTTGCATGGGGAGGCTGGATGGGGGGTTTGGACAGCAGGAGGCCCCACATGAAGCAGGAGAACAGAGGCTGGTCCAAGAGAGGCTGGTCCAAGAGGGGCTTGCCCTCGACGGTCAAGTGGCTGGCTGAAATGGCGCTCAGGTGAACCCTGTCTGAGTTGGACTTCAGGCCCACCTAGGAGAGGTGGAGAAGGTACTGGAGGACCTAACGGGTGGAGCAGGAGAAGGGGGCGATCTGAAGCTCAGAGCACCAGATCGAAAACCACCACCACTTCAGGGCATAAGCCCGCCTCGTCAAGTCTTTCCTCGACATGAGGACGACGTCCTCAATCTCTGCTGGGAGATACAGCGAGGCTAGAGAGACCCGTTCAGCCACCAGGTCGTCAGGGACAGCGAGACCAAGTTCGGGTGAAGCACCCGTCCTTCCTCCTGTGTTAGCAGACTAGAGGCACTGCCCAGGGAAACCGGAGGCTTCGACAAGAGCCAGAGCAGAAGCAGGAACCAAGGCTGTCGAGGCCACAAAGGTGCCACAAGAATCACCGAGGCTCGGTCATGCTGGATTTTGAGGAGGGTCCTCGCAATGAGAGAGAGGAGGGGGGGGGAACGCGCCCAGAGGTCCAGTTCAGAGGGAACACATCCAGGGCCACCCTGCTCGGGTGTAGAATCAGTCCACAGAAGCAGGGGAGCTGCGTGTTCATCAGGCTGGCAAACAGGTCCATGGACGATGTCCCCAGAGGCGGAACAGGTGGAGAGCCACCTCTGGACTCAAACGCCACTTGTGTGGGCAGAGAAGCCTGCTGATCCTGTCCGCAAGGATACTGTCTTGGGCCGTGAGGTAGACAGCCCGTAGGGTCATGCTCCAACACACTACAAAAGAGCAGAGGAGGATGGTCTCCTAACAGAGGAGGTGGGAGCTTGTGCCCCCCCTCCTTGTTTATGTAGATCATCACAACTCGATTGTCAGTCTGCACAAGCACCAACCTGCCCTTCAGGTGGTACTCTAAGACCTTCAAGGCCAACTGGACTGCTCGAAGCTCCAGCAGGTTTATCTGCTGTTGAGACTCCTCGAGTGACCACCGCCCACTGTGTGCAGAGGTGGTCACAGTGGTCTCCCCAGCCCAACAGCAAGGCGTCCGTCATTAAGACGAGTTCGTGCAGATGAGCCTGGAAGGGCATGCCCCGAAGAAGGATCTGGGGGTCCTGCCACCAGACTAGGAACTCGACTAGGCTGCGAGACACCCGAACAGGGTCCCGGAGGCAGCCCGAGGCTTGGGCCTATTGCACTGCGAAGCACCACCGGGCCGCATGCACGTGCATGCGAGTGTGGGGAACAACATGGACAGTTGAGGCCATGTACCCCAGGAGGAGCAACATGGTCCACGCAGAGACCATGGGCTGGCCTTGGACTTCGGCAGCCAGAGCCAATCCGCGTGAGCTCGAGGCAGGAAGGCGGTCACACGTTCTATGTCTAAAAGAGCACCAATGAACTCCAGGGTCCGCACTGGTGTGAGGTGGGATTTGTAGTAGTTGATCAGGAAACAGAAGCGCTCGAGGAGAACCACCGTGCATGATGCCAAGAGGTGAGCCTCCTCTGCCGAGGCACCTGAGACGAGCCAATTGTCTAGGTAAGGGTAGACAGATATGCCCTGCCGCAGCTGCTAACAGGCACTTAGTGAAGACTCGCTGGGCAGACGCGAGGCCGAAGGGAAGCACTTTGTACTGGAAGTGCTCTCCCTGCACCCTGAAACGCAGGTACTTGCTGTGCTTGGGGTGGATCAGAATGAAGGCATAAGCATCTCTGAGATCCAAGGAGCATAGCCAATCGCCCTGCCAGAGGCAGGGCAGCAGGACGCCAAGGGATAGCAGTTTGAACTTCTCCCGCACCAGAAACTTGTTCAGATTCCGGAGGTCAAGGATGGGGTGCAGGCCCCCATCCTCTTCAGAACGAGGAAGTATCGGGAATAAAAACCTTGACCCTGGAGGTGCGGCAGAACTATTTCGACCACTTGCTGACCAAGGAGGTTGTTCAGCTCTTGCTGTAAAAGCAAGCCTGGTGCGAGGGAAGCCGATTGGGTTCCACTGGGGAGAAGGGAGTCTGTCTAGACAAAGACGATACCCATCCCGAATCACCTGCAGGACCCAGGTGTGCGATGTCATAACCGCCCATTTGGGGACGAAGAGGGACAAGCGTCCTCCCACGGGTGGAAGCATCCCCGGGGAGGGGAGGAGGGCGAAAGGCTACGCTTTCGGCATCAAAACCCCAGGGCTGGCTGGGGTGGCACCAGTGGCTGGGTCTTGGGCCCTTTGGGTTTCCGGTGATCCTGGGCACCCCCCTTTTCCTGAGCACTGGTCGTCGGTGCAGGGGTAGACGGGTATCCTCGGTAGGGGAGCCCTTTCCTTTGGAAAAAAGGCTTTTTTGATGTGCTGCTTCTTTAGTGGGAGCAAAGATGTATTGTGAGAGAGACGGGTGCAAGTCACGAATTCTGTCTCAATCTCGGCTGCCTTGTCCTCCATGGGCTTGCTGAACAGTTGTTCGCAGAGGCATGGAACATCTAGGAGTTTCTCCTGGACCCACTGCTCCAGGTCCTTAGACTGACGTCGGGCTCCGATGCCAGCCGCCGCTACACGGGCAGAAGACTCGAAGCAGTCATATGCGGTATGGGAAAGGTATTTTGAGCAGTCTGCGACAGACCTCAGGAGAATCTGGAACCTGATAAGGTGCTCCTCACCAAGGCCTGTGGAGAATCAGTCGAGCTCTTTAGCGAGATTGCAAAAGGAACATACCTATATATAGCTGGTACGCCTGGATGCCTGGTAAGTCTTGCACCTGAGGGCGTCGAGGACACTTGACTCTCTGCCAGGCGGGACCGAAGAGTGCAACTTTGGGCTCTTCTGTTTCCACATCGCAGACTCGACTACCATGGAGGTGTGAGGAAGCTGTCTCTTCTGAAACCCCAGGCTGCGCTGGACCCTGTACATGGCATTGAGTCTTTTACTGACAATAGGGAGCAAGGCGGGTGCTTCCCACATGCGGAGAAGCAGCCGGGAAAGGATGGATGATACCAGAATCGTAAGAGACTCCCTAGAGACTCGTACTGCAAAATGACAAGTTCCTCTGCCCTCGGCTCCTCCTAAGTCTGCGTAGGCAGGTTGAGGGCCCAAGCCATATCCCACACAAAAGCCAGGAAAGAGGCATCATCGGGAAGCGACCGCCTTTGCGAGGCAGGTGGGGACAGGTCAGAGGGGAGATCGCTGTGGGTGCGGGTCTCTGGGAAGTGTCCCCATCCAATTCCCAGCCCGAGAGGGACTCCGAGTCAGGCTGATCCTCGCACCCCCTGGCCGAGGCCCGCTTGGAGCCGAAGGCACTAGCTCTGGAAGACCTTGCTCCGAGGAATGGGATGGCGAGTGAGATCGGTGCAGAGGACCCTCACAAGGCCCACAGCTCTCGGGGTTTCCACGGCAGTTTTTGGGACCCTGGTCTGGTGACCCTTGGTCTCAGGGCACAAGCCAGCCATGCTGGGCAAAAGCGCCTGCTGGGCAGCAAGGAAAGAAGAAATGCTGCGCTCCAGTGCCAGCATACAGGATTCCCACTCGGGAGTGGGTCCCTGCGACACAGACGCTGGGGTTACTGGGTCTGGCGTAGAGGAGAAGAGGGGGTCCTCGCCGGGACAAACCTCAGGAGACCGGGCGCCATCGCTGGAGGGCCTCCATGTCCTTATGAAGTACCTTTCGAGTTTGCTCCTTGTCCAACTCTAGGGAATGCAGAGGGGGGCTGAGGGAGCGAGCATGAGACTGCTCGGCTTGTCTGGAGCTGACAGCGACTTCAAGGTCATCTTCTTTTTCCATTACACCTCAGGCGAACCCTGATCGGAGTGACGCTTGGGGCGCAGGGACACTACAAGGGTCCCCGTAAGCGGTGGATTGGCAGGGCGAGGTGCCACCGGGGATCCCAGAGCTGCCTTGTGGAAAATGTCATCGGATTTCTGCTTGCAGCTGAGCAGGGCCTTAGCGGACATTTTCTTACAAAGTGAGCAGAACTCCGAGTTGTGGTCTGCCCCCAGACACCATAGACAGCAGTCGTGGGTGTCCATGAGCGACATATTTTTGGCGCATCTGTCACATTTCTTAAAGCCGGTGGCCATGGGGGCAAAAAGGGCCCCTGCGAAGTCGAAAACCCTCGAGACCAGCAGGTGGCAAAAAAAGGGCGTGAATAGGGCCCAAAAGAGAAACACTAAATAGAGACAAACAAAAGGTCCTCCTAGCCCACTGCCGAAGCAGGGGTGAAGGGGGGGGGGAGAGAAGAGGACCGGTGCTACCAGAAAAATGGCCAAAAGGCTGGATTTCAAGAAAAACGTTTTCCGAGGAATCAGGACGTGCATCCAAAGAGCTCAGCGGAAAAAGGGAGACTGGGCAAGATGGCACCTGTGGGCGGGAAGAGGACCACGCATGTGTGGCAGCAATCCCAAAGGCTTTCTTTGAAAGCTCGGGCTCAGTCGGTGCCAACGTCATCCATAAGTGAGGACTGATTTCCTGCTTATTCCTGGAGAAAGATGGGATTTGAGGTAGTTGATAATGAACCCTGGGTGCTACAGAAAGCAGATTGCCTGCCCTGCGGCCTGCCTGGCTGGCTTTGAGAGCCATACTACCTCCGATAAGCCAGTCGTCCAGATAGGGAAAGACGAAGGCCCCTTGTAGGTGCAGGTAGGCGGCCACAACCGCTAGGCACTTTGTGAAAACCCTAAGGGAAGTACCCTGTACTAGTAGTGCTCTCCTCCCTCCACAAACCTAAGGTACTGCCTGTGGGAGGGGTGGATCAGGATGTGGGTATATGCATCCCTCGGGTCTAAGGAGCACAGCCAATCTCCCTGGTGGAGATAAGGCAGCAGTGATCCAAGGGAGAGCATCTTTAATTTCTCCCTCACCAGAAACTTGTTCCAGTTTCGCAGGTCTAGTATGGATCTGAGACCCCCAGTTCTTTTGGGGACAAGGAAGTACCTGGAATAGAAGCCTTTTCCCCATACGTGTTTGGGTACAGGCTGCACTGCCCTGTCCCTGAGCAGGCCTGCGAGCTCTGAGAGGAGCAAGGTCTGGGTGAAGGAGAGGCCATGCAGGCTCTCCTGGGAAGAACCCCGGGGAGGAGATATCCCTCCTTTACCATCTGCAGGACCCACTAGTCCGAAGTGACCCCAACCCACCTGTGGGCGAAGAGTGTCACGCGGCCCCATGTGGGCTGGGGAGGGTCACCTGGGGAAGAGGAGGCCTTGACCCAGGAGTCAAACACTCCCTCAGGGCTGGGTGGGAGTTGGGGCTTGGGCTTTTGAGTTTTGGGCTTTCTGGGCTCGTGGCTGTGGCCCTTAGCCTGAGGGCCCTGCTGTTGTTGGCCTGAGAAGGGCTGGTAGTGTCTCTGATGGAAGGACCCACCCCACCCCCCCTCTGGAAAAGGGATCTTTTCCCCCCCGATGGTTTCTTGAGGGGGAGGGCTGAGGTCTTCAAGAACCTCTGCCTGGTCATACCTTGGCCTCTATCTCTGCCCCCTTGTCGGCCATGGGCTTGCCAAACAAGTTTTCCCCACTGCAGGGAACATCAAGCAATTTCTCTTGGACCTACTTCTTGGTCAGAGGTTTGCAGCCAGGCCTGGCAACAATGCTGGCTGCTGCCACTCAGGCTGCCGACTCAAGCCATTGTAGGCAGCTCGGGACAGGAACTTTGAGCTGTCTCGAATCCTGGCTGTCAGGAATTGGAACTGTTGGAGGGGTTCCCTAGCGAGGCCGGCCATAAAGTCAGAGAGCTCCTGGATGAGGGCCTTAAGGTACATGCCTATGTATAGTTCATAGGCTTATATCCAGCAGCCACACATGGAGCCCTGGTAGCACATGCACCCGAGGGCGTCGAGGGCTTGAGCCTCTCTGCCCAGGGGACAGAGGAATAGTTCTTCTGGCTCTTGAGCTTTTGCATGGATGACATGGAGTTATGTGGGAGCTGAGGTTTGTGGAAGCCAGGGCCCTTCTTGACGCGGTAGATAGTGTCTAGGCATTGATTGACCACTGGCACCGAGGCTGAGGTCTCTCACATTTGCAGAAGCAGCTTTTCGAGGATCAGTTGCTTTTGATGGGGATTCATACTGGAGGATTTTCAGTTCTTCAGTGCACGGGTCCTCCTCTGACTCAGTCGGGACCGACAAGACCTGGGCCACATCCCAGACGAAGTCGTGGAAGGCCACGTCCTCCGGAGAGGAATGGCGCCAGGGGAGACAGCTCCAAGGGAACATCCCGGTATCGGACGTGATTTGGGTCCAGGCAGAAAGAAATGCTCGAAGATGCCCCCCTATTAGCTGACTTTCATTGCGGCTTCCTAGCGGCCGCTGCGGAAGCTGCTGCAAAACCTCGACTGGCTCCACGAAACCCCCGAAACCCCTGGGCTCTGGAGGCAAATCTTCCTCGGAAGAGATTTTCCTGGTTTAGGTTTATCCTCCGGGAGTCTACCACCCTTAAACTCACTCAAATCCTTCACGAACTTGTCAAGATCTTCTCCAAACAACAGCTTTCCCTTAAAGGGAAGTTTACTAAGCCGCGACTTAGACGACCCATCGGCTGCCCAATTTCTCAACCACAAAGATCTCCAAGCGGCGACCAAGGAAGCCATACTGTTTGCTAGTGCTCTGATCTGGTTGTAATGCATATCAGCCAAATACGCCGACCCCGACTCCAGGCGATCAATCTCCCGTAGACCTTCTGAATCCAGATGCAGAGACTGGCGTACGTGTTGAGACCACCTGAGACAAGCTCTTGCCACCCACGCCCCACAAATGGAGGCTTGTAAGGATAAGGCGTTAGCCTCAGATGATTGCTTCAAACCATCCACTTTCCTGTCCTGCGCATCCTTCAAGGCCACGCTACCTTACACCGGAATCGTGGTCTTCGTGACCGTCGAGACCGCTGCATCAATCCGAGGAGAACGGAATTTCTCCTTGTCCTTATCCGTCAAAGGATAGAGCCTGTTCATGGTGCGCACTCCCCGCAGTCCAGCCTCAGGTTGGTCCCACCACTCCTGGATCATATGATCAACCACGCGGTGTACGGGGACCACCACTTGCGCCTGCCTCACCGCTTGAATAACCGGATCTTCCACTTCCTCTACACCCATTGGTTGTGCCGTGGCGAGATTCAGTCTGAAGTGACTCCGTAATCAGAGCCGTCAGCTCCTCCCTCCGAAACACACGAATAATCTTCGCTTGATCCTCAGGTTCTGGAATCTCTCCTTCTTCCAGATCCTCCATCCCTGCCTCCAGATCCAACTCAGCCTCGTCCGTCTCTTGCCATTCCAGATCTGTAGAGGGAAGCTCCCCAGGCCGCGCTCTCTTGAGGGGGCTCTGAGCAATGCTCCCCGCGTCCCCCGAGTGAGGGGGCTGCATAGGGGTCACCAGCTGTAAGGAGTCAGGCAGCTTTCCCTGCCATCTCAAACAGAACGCCTGGTGCATTAGCAATACAAAGTCCGGACAGAAATCCCCCAACTGAGACTCGGAACCTACAGCGAGCCCCACACCCGAAGGACCTGCGAGACCTTCTGGAGAAGGTCCCGACGGCAAGACCAATAAAGTCTCCCCACCGGACATAGCCTTTGGGCTCGGGGTTTCCACACGCTCCATCTGCTGCTCCACAGCCGTGGACACTACAACACACCCCCAACAGACCCCGGTGTCAGTGACCATGCCCCTGCGAGTACCGCAGACTACACACTGCGGACACGTTGACATCAGTTATGCCCCTAACCACCGCTGTGCCCCTTTAAGCAGCAAGGATGGCAGGCAATGTACTCTCCTTTTTTTATTTTATTTTATTTTTTTTATTTGCTGCCTTTTTTTTTTTTTTTTTTTTTTAAATACCAGCAAAGGCCCCTAAAGTATCAGTGTACTAAATTACTAATCGATTCCCCTTACACCCCAAAGGGACCGAGAGGAAAAAGACCTCCAAACAAAATGAAAGAGTCCAAAAGAAAGAAAAGAACAAATTAAATAAAGAAGTCTTAGTGGGGAGCGTCAAAGAACACACTTTCTGCCCACTGCATGGCCCTCTGCCCTAAAGCCATTAGCCACAGAAACTCCTGCCACACGGCTCAGCAGGACCGGCCTAAAATGGCGTCTCTGACGTGCTGAAAATGGTGCCAAAAAACGCCGTTTTAAATGAAGGCAGTAAACCCCCTTTAGCAGTTGAAGGGCTTACCCGCAGTACCAGCCACTTGAAAAGTGCTCCCCGAACTTTACTAAGGCGGCTGCAGCAGCCGTGATGTCTTCCGGCAATGCTGTGGCCACCTCCGCCACGAGAATCGCTGTCCTGGCAACGAGAGACAACATGTTGTGTTCGTTGTAACTCTCTGCCTCAGCCTACAGCACAACGGAGTGCCGATGCTGCCTGCGGAGCTCACCCCCGGACAATCAAGGAGGAGAGATCCGAGCTACTGCCCCCAAAGGAAAGAAAATGAAAGGGCAGCCAGGCGGAGGGTTTTTTTTTTTTTCTAAAGGGCCATACACTAATAACCAAGGGATGAAATGAAATTCAATGAAATCCAATTAAATTAAAGTCACAATCAAGAAAAATTTAGGACCTAACACACACACCCTATCTAAAGTGCTCCTTATCTGTTCCTCTAGTGAGCCCAGCACCTAGGCTCACTAAGTCCTCCTGCTGCATGGAGACTGGACACACTGGGGCTGATGGGAGAGACCAGCAGGCTATATCCAGTGATGTCACGATTTTGAAATGCCCAGTCTCCAAGCTGCAGGAGGAGGTTCACTACCCAGAGGTGGAGGAGTAAACTGTAGGAACGATAAGGAATTATTGGTTTTCAGATTCATGGCCTAGCACAGTGGTGCTATCGTGGTCCGGGCCCATGCAATGTAGGCAGCAGTCGTGGGTGTCTGTGACAGACATAGTCTGACTGCAGCGGTCACATTTTTTGAACCATCAGGAGACATGGAGGAGACTCCCAGGCGAAAAAGGGTGAAAACGCCAGTTGAGGCAAGCCTCGAGCAAAAAGAAGGAAGGAGCCGAGAAACTGCACCGGCTTGAGGTGGGAAAAGGAACCGGTATGCAAACCAGGAAAACAACAACTTTTAAGAATAGCTTTAGAAGGATTTTTCTGGGGAAACAGGACAAGCGTCTGATGGGGTTGTGCGAAAAAAAGGAGACTGAGCAAGATGGCACCTTTGGGTGGGAAGGGGACCATGCGTGCATGGTAGCATGTCCCAAAGGCTTTCTTTGAAAGTTGGGGAAATGCTCCCCCCGGGCTCCGTCAGCACCAACATTACCCATATGTGAGAACTGACTTCCTGCTTGTTTCTAGACAATCCAGATTACTTTTTTCCTTCAAGTTTTTGCTCCCATCTTTTATTCTTTCCTTCCTACGTATCTTGCTTATCTCCCCCACGGCTTCTCTAACCTTATTCCTCACTAAGCCAGCAGCAAGAATGAAGCATCTCACTAGGGACTATAACAGTAGCAGAGGCAATGGAGCCTGACATATCTGAGACAGATTTTTCCTATTGCTGCAGATATGGACTAAAGGTGTATGGCTGTAGAAACTGAACAGAGGCAAGCAAGCTGGCTTATCTACAATGGTTGGAATGAGGCAGAAGACAGTTTCCCATGATTTTGCAGTGAAAGGCAAATTCTGCAGAAATTGCCTGAGCCATAGGGAACTCAGGGAAGTGAACATTAAGCCCTAGCTGAATTCTTCCTTACTATACTATACAACATCAGTTTCAGAAAGTACACATCTCCAAGCTTCATCTTCCATTATCACTCTACAGCAGTTAAGCATTAAGCCAATTATAAAAATGTGTGTGTTGGAACCCACATTGAAAAGTTTCATTGTTAAATAAGTGAATCAGTACCAAGGAACACTAACCCTATATAAAGATGCCAGAGACAGAAGCCTCTATCAGGAAATTATTTTTCATCACCACAGGGTTAGGAATCTTAGAGATGCACTCTGACTGCAGTACTATCTTAACATGGAGGGTATTTTTTTCTGCTTGAGCCAGCCCAGTGGTTCTTGTGATTCTCGTCTAGCTGTACAATGGAGGTGATATGCCCAAAAAGGGAAGGTAAATCAGAAGCACACTTTCCATTAGTAATGAGGGAAGAGTATCCCTGTACTGACAAAAAAGGGGAGATAGGAGGGGGAAAGAGACAAAAAAATGTGTTTTCACAGTTTATTTTTCAAACTGAAAAGACAGTTACTGATAAAACATTTTATTAAATTAAAGATAACAAAATCAGGAAAGAGGTCAAGATGGGTGGGGATAGGGGACTTTCAAAACAAAACCACACAGGAACTAGAATTGTAAAAGCCTACAAAAATTTCAGAATGGCAAGAAATGTGAATAAAATTATTTGCATTTTTGACATCTCTTTGCTGGACACACATTGATGGTTTGTCTATAAAGCATCTTCTTACAGATGTGTCCAATGTTTGTTTGTAACCTACCTTTGCCTACTATTGCTGAGCACTCACGTTTAGTGTTCTTGACCACGCACAGTGAAATGAGACACTTAATGTAATAGACAAATGGACAACTCAAAATGCATGCAAGGTTATTCTGTGACAAAACGAAATAAGGATCTCAAGTTAGAGGAAAAAGGTTCAAAATAAAAACCAGCAGGGAAAAAAATATCCAGGATCAAACACAGCACACATTGCATTTTGGGTGTTAATTACAGGATTTTCATCATGACAAAAGTAGTTCAACATCTCGCATTTAAATAGTCTTCCAGCAGATCAGGAAGACAGTTTAGGTAAGTCCAAGTTGGCTGGTTGGTTTCCAATAGACAGCTAATTCTGAGTGCAATACTAATTTGTACAGAATGTACATTTTTTTTGTTAATAGGTAGAGGAATGAGGTATGTAACAGATGGTTTGGGACCTAGACCTCTGTGACTGTGCACTGTCCATCAGGCCTCCTCGATCTCACACCATTGCTGCTGCTGCTGCTGCTGCTAGCTGCCCCTGCACTTGTTCTATCTGCTACTCCCTGGTTTGCAGGAGGAAACAGTCTATGCTGTCTGGGTAGTGTATGTGGCAGATAGGCAGGCACTTCGTCACTGTTGCTGCTGGCATCTGATTCCGTTTCCTCAGTAGAAGTATCGGGAGCTGCCACCACACCAGAGAGCACCCCATCATGGTCCTCTTCTCCTTCTCCTCTGCGGCTTCGTTCACTTGCACCTTCTTCATTCAGCTGAATTTGGGCAAAAGCATTTTCTAGAGAGACTGCAGCAGCTGGGGATGGTGAAACAGGACTTGTTGGCTGACCACCCAGAGAGGTGAGGGGTCGGGTCACAGTGGGTAATGGAGGAAGCACAGACATGGCTCCTGAAGTTGCAGTCATACTGTCTGCACCATCAGCAGAATTCTCTCGTGCTGAACTAACAGAAGCCTCCCAGTCCAGCCTCAACCCAGCCACACCCTTCTTTGGTATGTCAATAATATCCCGCTTGATTTTGCGGCGGCGACCATGCTCATTCCGCCGGTACTGCACCATGTTTTCAAGGTCAGCCACATATAGGAAGCCAGCGATGAGCATCTCTGTGCTTTTTTTCCCCTTGGAGAAGGCTTCCTCCAGTTCTCTGCTGGTACGCTCATCATACTGCCACCATCCATTTCTGCCCTCATAGTACCAAGCATAATCGCCACTCCCTCGACTTGCTGCTTTCAGCTCCTCTGGAGACAGCAAAGTGGGCTTATCGAGGAAATCTTCAGGGATCTCCTGACGGCAGAGCGCACATCGTTTCCCTAGCCAAGAGGCACCCTTCACACACAGGTAGCAAAAGACATGTTTGCATGGGAGGCTTACAGGATGCACGCATGTTTGCAGGCAGATGGCACATTCAGGCACTGCCAAGCAAGGTGCTGTGTTGGAGCACGGCTCGGTGATTTTCCGGTTCGTGGGAAGCATATTTAACGAGTGATCAACTTCACAGCCAGCCATCCTACAGGAAATCATTAAAAAAAAAAAACACATCAGTTATTCTATTTTGCAACTGAAACTAAACGGTTGGTAAAAAAAAAAAAAAAGTCTTAGATACAAGGTGGTCACACAACACCTCCTTTCTGGTAAATTAAAAATACTCAAAACCAGAATACAATGAGATACATTTTCAAACAACCCCTGAATGACCAAGAATAAGCAACTCAGGTAAATAATCTGGCTATATTTAGGAAAATTTTCATCTGAACCCAAATGATTGGGGTTAAAGAAGACTGACCAGCAGCCAATCACCTTTCCTGTCAACAGCTTATGGACTACCCAATAACTCTCCCTCAGCCTCAAAATAATGAAGTCCTCCCTCCCCTAAGGAATTATGTCATTTATCCCTATCTAACCTGCACCCTGACCTATCCCAAGCCCTCAGAATAATTCCCCAGCTGAGCCAGCAGTAGAAAAAGCTGGATCCATTTGAAAAGTATACCCCATTGCCTAACAAACAAAAAACAAAGATCAATGCTTTCACTTCAAAATTTGCAAGGCAACAAAAATCTTTCCACATTGTAATTTTTGAGTTTGATAAAACAGGGAGATGGTGAAGAATTTCCAACCATAAAATTAAACTCGAGTCAAAACCTAAAACTTGTTTCTTTTGGCCCAGCAGTTTCCTTTGCTTTTTTGAGCTTCCAGTTCAATGGCCCTAGCTCTGTTGAGATTAAAAGATGTGAATGGGGAGGGAAAGGGGGGAGGAGAAGGGAGGGGAGGGGGGACAACACATACTTAGTGGTAAGTGGAATGGTGGGCAGGTAGAATGTTTTCCCTCAGACCTTCACGTCAAGCCTTAAATTTGCAGCTACCCAGGAATTTTCACCTATTTTATATATCCTCCCATCCAGGGCCGGCCCAAAGGTTTCAGCCACCCTAGACAGAAGCCCCTGTGTGCTGAGCAGCTCCCCCCCCCCCCCCCACCGTATGCTGAGCCACACCCCACCCCCCCATGCTGAGCCATGCTACCGCCGATTCTGGTGGCAGGTCAGGGAGGGGGAGGGGTTGCAGCTCAGAGGGGGATCAGAACTTCAGGGGTTCAGAAGCTGCAGGCCATGTGTGCCAAAACACATGGCCTGCCTCAGAACCTAGCCACCCTACCTCCCTCCCCCCGCTGGAATCAGCAGCAGGTTGCTCAGCATTGGGGGGGGGGGGGGGGAAGACAGCAGGTCATGTGTGCCAAACCACATGGCCTGCCACCCAGAGATCTGTCGCCCTAGATGGCTGACTAGTGGATGGGCCAGCCCTGCTCCCAGCTATGATTCTTGGCCAAGGACCTAAGACAACTGCTCCTCCTGTTACACACTGTTCACCTTTAATCCCACCAGTAGGTATTTTTGGTAAGCAATGGCCAAACCTCACTCCCCAAAGGGACTATAAATGCTGCATTCATAGTAACTCCAACCCCAGTTAGCCTGGGAAGCAGAAGCTAGGTCTCTCTCTTTGTGATGTGTTTAACATTGTGTGTAACATATCACCAAGAGCTAAGTAACAGGGAGGAGGGAAATGCCAGGCCAGATCATTTCTTCATTTATCTTAAGATAAGGATACTAAACAGGAACTTCATAACTATCCAACACCAACAGACATTTGTAATTACAATGAACATTAAAGCGAAATTAGACTTACCTGCTAATTGTTGTTCCTTGAGGAACTCCAGTCCAGTCCCACACCTCTGGGTAGTGGCACCTCCTCCAGCAGCTTGGAGACTGAGCATGTCCAAACTTGAAGTCATCAGTACTAGTACGGCTGGCACCACCCACCAACTTCCAGTAACCTATTGATAAAGCAGACTCACAGGGAGCAACAAATAAGTAGTTAAACAGGTAATAACCAGAACAAATAGTTAAACTAAACTTAACTGAACTAGCACCTCCCCCTCCACAGCCCCAAGGAGGAACTCCATCACCCCCCCCACCCCCGCAAGATAGGACGAGAAAGGAAGAGGCCTGCCTGAGGAATTCCGACATCAAAGAGCTGCCAAAGAGACAGAGCACTCCCAACCCGCCAAAGCACTGGCAACTCCTAGCTATCTCGGCTCCTCTGATGCCATCAGCAACTAAGCAGAGAGACTTGATCACAAAGACCAAAGGCCTTCACCAAAAACCCTGGATGGGATCGGGGACTGGACTGGAGTTCCTCAAGGAACAACAATTAGCAGGTAAATCTAATTTTGCTTTCCTTATCGTCCCTCCAGTCCAGTCCTGCACCTCTGGGATGTAAGACAGCAGTATTCCTAATGGGAGGGACCTGCAATACTGGCACGCAGCACCGTCGCCCCAAAACAGGTATCCCCTGCAGCCTGAACATCCAGGCAATAGTGCTTACTGAAGTTATGGAGAGAGGACCAGATCGCCACTCTGCAGATTTCCACCAGCTGCACCAAGCTAAACTCGGCCCATGAAGCCACTTGAGCCCTTGTGGAATGAGCACGCAGGCCCAGCAAAATATATGCCGAAGCGATCGCCTCACAAATCCATCTGGAGATCGAGGCCTTAGCCAATCCCTCGCCCTTGTGCAGACCTCCAAAGAGCACAAACAGGCGATCAGACTTGCGAAAACTCGCTGTCGCCTTCAGATATCGCTTGAGAGTCCTTCGCACATCCAAGAGACGAAAGCTGAGGCTGGCGGCATCAACCCCGAGCCCCCCCAGGACTGGCAGGGACACGGGTTGATTGACATGAAAACACTGAAAACCACCTTCAGCAGGAAGGAAGGCACAAGACGTAAAACTACCTTCTCCCGAGAGAATGAAAAGGTATGGCTCCCGACATAAGGCTTGCAACTCCAAGATCCTGCACACGGAGCAGATCGCTACCAAGAAAATAGTCTTCAGAGTTAGGTCTTTCAGCGAGGCGCGGCTCGAGTGCTCGAATGGTGCCCTAGCAAGTGCCAAGAGAACCATATTGAGGTCCCAAGGCGGCACCACTGCTCTGTGCGGCGGCCGCAAGCAAGCTACTGCCCTCAAAAAGTGCAACACATCCGGGTGAGAACTCAACGACACCCACTGCACCTTTTCACGATAACAAGCAATAGCAACCAGTTGCATCCGCAACGAGCTGGACAGTAGGCCCTTATCAAAACCATCCTGTAAGAAGGCCAAGATCTCCGGGACTGAGGCCGCCGTAGGTCACGCCTGCTTCTCCATGCACCAAGCCTTAAAAACTCGCCATATTCTAACATAGGCAAGCGAGGTAGACCTCTTCCGAGCCTTCAAAAAGGTAGAAATCATGGGCCCGAATAATCTTTCCTCCTCAACCATGCCCTTTCAAGGGCCAAGCTGTAAGCGAGAACCGATCCACCTGAGGCATTATCACAGGACCCCGCACAGGAAGATCGGTTTGAGACGGCAAGCGCCACGGCCAGTCCTCCAGAAGCCAAACCATGTCTGCATACCACTGATGCCGCGGCCAGTCTGGGGCTATCAGAATGACTTGCCCCCTGTGAACCTCGATCCGCTGCACCACTCGGCCGATCAGCACCCAAGGAGGAAAAACATACAATAGGCCCTCTGCAGGCCACTGCTGTAGCAGAGCATCCAGACCCTTGGACATTCTTTCCAGTCTTCTGCTGAAAAACCAGTCCGCCTTGGTGGTCTCGAACGTGGCCATAAGGTCCATGACGTGCTCCCCACCTGCGCACCACCTGCGTGAAAACCTCTGCCTGGAGGGACCACTCCCCCGGGTTCACATGCACCCGGCTGAGATTGTCTACCGTCACCATTGTCGACTCCAATAATGTGCACCGCCGAGAGCACATGAAGGAGAGGCTCCACCCAAGCGAATATCCTTTCCCTTCTCTTCTAGAGCCACGCTGCCCATGCCTCCCTGACAGTTGAGGTAGGCCATTGATGTCGCATTGTCCAAAAGGATTTGACCGCCTTTCCTTGTAGACCCGACTCAAAGGCGTAGAGCACCCGGGCCACCGCTCGCATCTCTAGCCGGTTGAACGACCACCACGCCTCCTGTACGCTCCAGGTCCCTGGGCGAATGACTCCTCGCAATGGGTCCTCCAACCTGCCAAACTGGCATCTGTCATCATAGGGATCTACTGTGGCGCCTCAAGGGGCATGCTCACTGCCAACTTCTCCAGACAGAGCCACCACTGGAGTGCCCTCCTGACCTCTCACAAGGCAAGGGAGTCCATCTGGTGCAACCACCGCTGAAGCAGGGCCCTCTGCAGAGGCCACATATATGCTGTCACAAACGGCACCACCTCCAGGGTAGCTGCCATGGTGCCTAACACCTGCAGATACTGCCAGACCATCGGCTCTGGCAGGTGCAGAAAGTAACGCAGCAACCGACGCAGTCCTCGAGCCCTCTGCTCTGGCAGATAGACTCTACCCTGACGAGTGTCGAACCTTGCTCCCAAAATACTCCAGATTCTGAGACGGGACTAAATGGCTCTTTGCCACGTTGACCACCTAGCCGAGGCTTTCAAGCAGACTCACAACCTGCGACGTTGCTAACACTCATCTCTGGACTTCGCCCGAATGAGCCAGTCATCGAGGTAAGGATGTACCAGCACCCCCTCCTAGCGGAGTGGAGCAGCCACCATCAACATGACCTTGGTGAAGGTATGGGGAGCTGTCATCAGGCCGAATGGCAAAGCCTGAAACTGGAAGTGCCCCATTGGTACCATAAAATGCAGGAACTGCTGGAGCTCTGACCTGATGGGAATATGAAGATACGCGCCTCCATGAGATCAAGGGACGTCAGAAACTCCCCCTCTCTCATCACGACCGCAACGTTTCCATCCGGAAATGTGGAACCCGCAGACAACGGTTCACTCCTTGAGATCCAGAATCGGGCGAAAGGACCACGAAATAGATGGAGTATCGACCACAGCCGCACTGCTCTCGGGGAACAGGGACCACCGCCCCAAACTGAAGCAGTCGTGACAGGGTATCCCGTACGGCTACTGCCTTGCTTGGAGCCTTGCAGGGGGAACGGATGAAGAACTGGGTCACTGGATGAGCCAACTCGAGGGCATAGCCTTTGCGTATGATTTCCAGGACCCACTGGTCGGACATTATCTGGACATTAGTGGAGGAGCAGCCTAATGGTTAGGGCAGTGGCTTGGGAACCAAGAGACCAGGGTTTGATTCCCACTAGCACTCCTTGTGGCCTTGGGCAAGTCACTAACCCTCCATTGCTCAGAAAACTCCAAGTTATCAATGTCCCTGTTTAATGTACATTACCAAGATTAAGTTACAATGTAAACCGCTCCGATTGAAATGATAAAGCAGTATAAAAAAACCTGTTAAATAAATAAATCTGGGCCCAAGCAGAATAAAACTCCCATAGCCAACCCCCCACGGGTTGCACCTCTGCCTGGGCCCCTCTCGCTTCATTGGGGCTTCTTGAACCCCGAGATGGAGGCAGCAGAGAACCCCCTACCTGCCCCTTGGAACCCTTGCCCCTGAGCAGGAAAACTACCCCTCTGGAAGGAACTCAGGCGGGACGTATGAAAATGCTGAAAGTCACGGGCCTAGCCCCAAGACGGCGCCGAATTATGACCCTGCTTCTGCTTATCCTCCGGAAAATGCCCGCCTTTAGATTCTCCCAGGTCCTTCACCAACTTATCCAGGTCCTCCCCGAAGAGAAGTGTCTCCTTAAAGGGTAGCTTACTCAGCCGAGACTTGAAAGAGCTATCTGCAGCCCAATTACACAGCCAGAGATAGCAACGGGCCGCTACCACCGATGCCATGCTTTTGGCAAGCCCATGGATAAGATCATAGTGAACATCGGTGAGGTAGGTGGCCCCGGACTCCAGCTTGGCCACCTCACCCCCCTGCTCCAGCGTGGAGTCCTCCGTCTGCTGCTGACGCTGCGACCAACGCAGACAGGCCCTTGTCACCCAGGCCCCGCAGATGGAGGCCTGCAATGCTAGGGCATTGACAAACGCCTGCTTCAACAAGGTGTCAAGCTTCCTGTCCTGACCATCCTTCAGGGCCATGGCCCCTTCAACCGGGATCGTGATTTTTTTTGTAACCGCCCACTGCAGCATCCATTTGCGGGTACCGGAACACCTCATGCTCCTGATCCGACAGGGGGTAGAGACACAACATTGTTCTGGCTCCCTTAAGACCTGCTTCCGGCAGGTCCCACTCATCCTGAATCATCTGCTTGACCACCCAGTACACAGGGAAGACCGCCACACTTCCACACCGCCTGTATCAACCAGTCCTCCAGCGCGTCCTCATCTGTCACTGGGCACGCAGGCAAATTGAGGACCTAAAGAGACTCCGCAATCAGGGCAGGCAAATCCTCATGCCGAAAACCATGGACAATCTGAGCCTGATCTTCCGGCTCCGCGATCTCTCCCTCTTCGAGCTCATCGCCATCTATGTCCAGCTCGATCACCACCTCACCCTCCTCTGGTCCATCAGACCCAGGAGACAGCTCCAGCCACATCTCTGAAGGCCTGGCTTTCTTAACCAGCACTGCACCAGGAGCCTCTCCCCTCCCTGCAGAGCATCTCTTCACACCGACCCCACCAGGGAGGGGTCACCCACTGCACCCTGCTGGTACAAGCAGAAAGCCTGATGCAACAAGAGCACAAACTCCAGGGGGAATCCCCCCAGAGCCCCTGCGACCCCCCAGCCCCTGGGATGTCAAATGGCCGGGAGCTGCCCCCAGAGGAGAAGGAGGTTCCAGCAATGTCTAAGCCTCCTGGACCGACATGGACACTGACTCCCGCGCCTTGTCCTGCATCACCTGCTCCATGCTGGTAGCTTCTGACGCACAGCCGCAGCACACGCCTTCGTCTGAGACGGTCTCTCGCCGGGATCCGCAGACCAGGCACTGTGGACGCAATGGCATGGGAGCCAGCCCGCTACCCCCTGATCGGCGATAGGAAAGGCCAAAAGAGTAGCTACTCACCTGTAACAGGTGTTCTCCAGGAGCAGCAGGAATCAGTCCTCACATATGGGTGATGTCGGCGCCGACGGAGCCCACATGCAGAGCATTTCCCCAGCTTTCAAAGAAAGCTTTTGGGAATGCAGGCACGCATGCGCGGTCCCCTTCACGCCAAAAGGTGCCATCTTGCTCAGTCAAATGACATAGCTAAAAGACAGCAAAAAAGAAAATGAACTATATACAACTGCAACTCCAAGGGGAGGAGGGAGAGTCGTGAGGACTGATTCCTGCTGCTCCTGGAGAACACCTGTTACAGGTGAGTAACTACTCTTTCTCCAGGACCAAGCAGGAAGTCAGTCCTCACATATGGGTGACTCCCTAGCTCTGGGCTACCAGGAACCCAGGCTGAAAAATAGAGCTCCCTCTAGAGCCTCAGCAACAGTGAGAGAATCTTCTTTGAGACCACACCTGAACGGTAGCCCAACACCAGGGCCGGAGAGTAGGAGTTGCCTAAACCTCAAAGAGATTACGGAGTACTGCTTGCCCGAAAGCACTGTCCCTACGGGACTCCCTCTCGAGGCAGTAGTTGTCCGCAAAAGTCTGGCTTAAAGACCAAGTAGCAGCCCGGCAGATGTCTGCCAATGGAACAGAACGGAAGTGAGCTACTGATGCGGCCTTCGCCCTGACCCGGTGGGCCGTGACTCGACCCTCCAGGGAGAGGCTGGCTGCCCTGTATGCCCAGGCAATACAGTCTGCCACCCAGATGGACAACATACACTTAGTGACAGGCAACACCAATTTATTAGGGTCAAAGGAAATGAAGAGCTGAGAAGCCCTCCTATGCCACTGCGTACGTTCAAGGTAAAAGGACAGCGCCCTTCTACAATCCAGGGTATGCAAGACAGTTTCTGCCCTACTGGCGTGCGGCCTGGGAAAGAACGTCAGAAGTACCACCTCCTGGTTGAGGTGGAAGGAGGACACTACCTTGGGAAGGAACTTAGGATGAGTCCTCAAGACTACCCTGTTCTTATAGAACCTGGTATACGGCCTATCCGAAACCAGGGCCTGAAGTTCACTCACACGCCTGGCTGAGGTGAGTGCCACAAGGAACAACACCTTCCAGGAGAGGAAACGTAAATGGCAGGCTGCCATTGGCTCAAAAGGTGGGCGAGTCAGTTGCTGCAAGACCACACTGAGATCCCACTCAGTGGCCGGTGGATGAATAGGAGGCTTAAGCAGAAGCAGGCCTCTGAGAAAACGAGACACCAGAGGGTGGCCCGAGATGGATTGTCCATCCACCGGCGAGTGGTGAGCTGAGAGGGCACCGAGGTGAACCCGGACAGAGTTGGATTGAAGTCCCAGGTTGGAAAGGTGGAGCAGATATTGCAACACCACCTGGACCGAGCAGGAGAAGGGGTCCTCTTGCTGTTGAGAACACCAAGTAGAGAACCTACGCCACTTCAGAGCATAGGCCTTCCTAGTGGAATGCTTTCTGGAGGCCAACACCACCTCTTCAACCTCCCTTGATAATAGCAAGGGAGCAAGGACTAGCCTTTCAGCAGCCAGGCCATCAAATTGAGGGATTTGAGGTTGGGATGCAAGAGGGACCCCTGATCCTGAGTCAGAAGGTCGGGTTGCAACCCCAGAGGAAGTGGAGTATCCACTGCCAACTGCAGGAGAAGAGGGAACCATGGCTGCCTGGGCCACCTGGGGGCTATCAGGATCACCGTGGCACAGTCCTGCTGGATTTTGAACAGAGTCCGGGCCACCAGAGGTGTGGGAGGAAAAAGCATACAGCAGGCTCTCTGACCAGGGGATCAGAAAGGCATCTGGTGCTGTTCGCAGGGGATGCGGTTGCCGGGAGCAGAACTAGCCCTGGCATTTCTACACCTAGCCACCTGGCTCCCCCACACATCCCACGCCTTTCACACAAGCACCAACCACATCCCAATACTCCGCAGTGATGGGAGGAGATGGACGGAGAATCATCAACACTCCCCTAGAGAACCCAAAGAAACACCTTACTCACATCTGCTACACATCCCACTTCAACACATTAAGAAGTCACAATTAGACCGTCAGCAACAACAACATGACCTGAAGTGTGCACTCATCAACGCCAGATCAATACGTACTAAATGGCCGATAATCACCGATCTGGTCACATCCCTTGATCTTGACATCCTCATGATCACAGAGACTTGGCTATCGGAATGTGACAACGCAATCATCAATCAGATGTTACCCACAGGATTCTCAGTCTATGCATGCCATAGAACCAACCAGAAAGGAGGCGGAACACTCATCCTGGCCAAAACTGCCCTATGCTTCCAGATGTGTAATGCAACCAGCACAGCTAACCTGGACTCCCTTACTATAACAAATGACACATGCACAATCAACCTACTATACCGAGCACCAACACCATCTTCTGAGGATCTCGCAACAATAATTGGCCTTGCCTGCAACTCAAAAAGACCACGATCCCAAAACTGGATTCTAGGTGACTTTAACCTTCCTACGCTACAGGAAGCGCAAGCCACTGCCTTCCTAGAAGCACTACAAGAACTAGGGTACGATCAGCTAGTCAATAGTCCAACTCACATCAAGGGAAACAAACTTGACCTGATCTTTGCTCCACAGAAAGATATGGATACCACCGAACCAATGCTACCAACCATATCTCCTGTGCCATGGTCTGACCATAGCCTACTCAAGTTCCAGATACCTATTAACACCTACAACCAAGACTCCCACAAAACCAACGCTGTCCACGAAACCTCGCTGAAGCACTTCCGCCCCTTTGAGAAAGAAGAGATTCGAGGGAAGATCCTCCCACTTCTCAACAATATACCACACGACCTAGATACGATGGTGTCCACATGGGACGAGAGCCTCAAGACCATCGCATGCATACCACCCACACATAAAACAAAAAAGAAAAGAGAACACGCACCATGGTATACCAAGGACCTCCGAACTTCACTCCAGTGCCTGCGCAAGCTCGAGAGAAGATGGCGTCGGACTCGCTCTACCGAAGCACAAAGTACTTACATCACTCACCTAAAAGCATACCGTGATGAATTAACAAAGAAGCGGAAACAATATCATTCCGACATACTGAAGCGATCGTTAAACAAACCCCACGACCTCTTCAATATAGTAAAATCCCTCATAAAAGAACCTCCCACAGACCAATCACATATGCCACAACCCCAAGCATACTCTAACTACCTACAAACAAAAATAATCCAGACTGGCGCAACCTCAACCAACTATTTACAACCAGGAGTAACCCACGCTGGCGAAACTTCGAGATCCGCAAACAACACCCTTCAGCATAACTTACCCCAACTATCACCACTAGCCAATTTTGACAAAATATCACGCAGAGAGATTGAAGACACCATCGCTGCAATCAACCCTACTACTGCACCCAACGACCCATGCCCAGCCCTATGGATAAAGGAGTTGCGATGTGACTTAAGCCGATATCTGAGCGAATTAATAAACCAATCCCTCACAACTGGATCATTCCCACAGAGCCTGAAACAAACATCAATCAGACCACTGCTGAAGAATAACAAGATGGACCCAACGAAGGTGGAATCATACAGGCCAATTTCAAGTATCCCCATGCTTGCCAAAGTAATTGAAAAGTTAGTACAGCGCCAAATTCAACAGCATATTGATACTGAAGCCCCACTGGACCCCTCCCAGCATGGGTTCAGAGAAGCACACGGGGTGGAAACCCTCCTCACCACCCTACTTGACAACCTAGTATCCGGAACAGACAAAATTCACCAGGGATATGCTCTCATCTTCCTCGACATTGCAGCGGCCTTCGATTCTGTGAACCACGAGATCCTCATACAACGCCTCAGCGAAAAAGGAATTCAAGGGACAGCCCTAGAGTGGTGCAAGTCATACTTGACCAATAGATGGCAACATGTAAGGTCTGGCTCCACAACCTCCGAACCATTTTTGCAAAACCAGGGCGTGCCACAGGGTTCTTCTCTATCTGCATTGATGTTCAACATCTACATGCAGCCCATATGTGCCCTAGCACGTTCATTCAAGGTCAACTGTTTAGCCTACGCAGACGATATCCTGCTATACATCCCTTTCAGGACCAACCAACCAGACCTCTTCCCTCTAACAAGCTGTTTTGAGGCAGTAGCAGAATGGCTCAACACACAAAATTTAAGAATCAACTACAGCAAAACAGATGTCCTTTTCATATCAAGGAACCAGGACTTCACCCCTCCACCCTCCTTAAAAATCGGCGACACAGAACTGAAAACCAAATCAACAATCCGCTACCTTGGCATTACTCTCGACCAACACCTGGATCTGAAAACCCACATAAAAAACACAGTAAAAACAATATACATGAAAATAAGGACTTTAAAGCATCTCCGACCACTACTAGATTTCAGCGACTATCGATCAATCTATCAAGCATTAATATTACCACATTTTGACTACGCCAACGTAATCTTACACGGTCTCCCCCAATCAACACTAGCACCACTCCAGCTCGCAATGAACACTGCTGCGAGAGTACTAACAGGGGCCTCAAGGAGAGAGCACATAACGCCAGTACTGATGAACCTCCATTGGTTACCGGTTCAAGCAAGAATCCTCCACAAAGTCCTAACCTTGACCTTCAAAGCGTTAAACACTTTGGCTCCCACAGCTATCAGCGAGATGATACACAAAGTACCACATAACAGAAACAGAAGACCTACGACGCAAAACACCCTCGAGGTCCCAAAGGCAACAACGAAATGCACAAAAATAACAACAAACAGAGCCTTTACAATTTATGCACCTAGAGCATGGAATGCCCTCCCCACCTATATACGAAACATCACCCACCTAACCCAATTCAGGAAAGCATTAAAGCACCACCTGTTCACCACATACTACCCTGAATCCAGCCTCAGTATTCATACATGCTGCCCCTCAGACAATCACGCACCACACCTAAACAATCAGACTCAGTATGAAAAAGGCTAACCCACCGATCCTTCAAAAGTAATAAGATGTAGATAGACCCTGCTTGAAAAAAGTAATAGTGTAAATACAATGTAGATAGTCTCCCCAGTTGTTTCCATGTTGATTTCTCTGTTTATTGTAAAGTTTACAACTCAGAATGCCTGTGTTGTATAGTTGACGTTGAATGTAAACCGCACTGATCTGAAAAGCGCGGTATAGAAGAACTGTTAAATAAATAAATAAATAAATAAAACCTGGGCAGTTGCCTGTTCAGCGGACTGGCAAAAAGATCCATGGTCGGAAGTCCCCACTTCAGAAAGATCTGTTGAACCACCAGAGGATCCAACTGCCACTCGTGAGGCTGCAGGAGTATGCTTAGCCTGTCCGCCAGGTAGTTTCCTGGCCTGGGAGGTAGACTGCCCTGAGGGTCATGCCCTGATTGACAGCCCAGGAGCAGAGAGCTTGTGCTTCCAGGCACAGAAGTCTGGATCCTGTGCCTCCCTGCTTGTTGATGTAGAACATAGCCACCTGGTTGTCCGTCTGAATTAGGACAGACTGGTGAGAGAGGATCTGAGAGAAAGTCCGTAAGGCCAGTCGAATGGCCCGCAATTCCAACAGGTTGATCTGCTGGGCGGCCTCCCACGGAGACCACAGGCCCTGTGTGCAGGCCCCTTGGCAGTGTGCCCCCCAGCCCTGCAGCGAAGCATCAGTCGTCAGTACTTGAGTGTGGGGGGGAGGCCTGGAAAGGAAGACCCCTGACCAGATTTGGGAGATGCCTCCACCAGCATAAGGAGTCCACCAAGAGTTGGACACCCTTATTCTGTCTGACAACTTCCCTGTGACCTGCAACCACTGTGCCTTGAGGTGCCACTGAGCCGGACTCATGTGCAGCCGGGCATGCGGTGAGACATGCACTGTGGAAGCCATGTGACCTAAGAGCCGGAGGAAGTGTCTGGCCGAGACCAGAGAGTTCACCTGAAACTGGCCGGCCAACTTTATCAGCCTGTGAGCTCTGTCCGCAGCCAAATAGGCCTTTGCATGGATGGTATTCAATCTCACTCCTATGAACTCCACGTCCTGTGAGGGGACTAAAGTGGACTTGGGGAAGTTTATGACGAACCCCAGGTGCTGAAGCAGGGATATGGTTCTGAAGGTGGCCTGCCTGACCTCTTGTGGAGACTGGCCCCTGATAAGCCAGTCGTCCAGGTAAGGAAACACAAAGATCCCCTGGTTCCTGAGGTAGGCCGCAACCACCACCAGGCATTTTGTGAAAACCCCGGGGGCAGAGGTGAGGCCGAAAGGAAGCACTCTGTACTGGAAGTGCTTTCCTCCCACCACAAATCTGAGGAATTGTCTGTGAATTGGATGGATGAGGATGTGGGTATAAGCATCCTTCAGGTCTAAGGAGCATAGCCAATCTCCCTGCTGGAGGTAGGGCAGTAAGATTCCAAGGGTAAGCATCTTGAACTTTTCCCTCTCCAGAAACTTGTTCAGATTTCTCAGGTCCAGGATGGGTCTGAGGCCTCCTGTTCTTTTTGGTACCAGGAAGTACCTCGAGTAGAAGCCTTGCCCTTCCAGGTGGTGAGGCACCGGTTCCACTGCCTGGTCCCTTAGCAGACCTTCCAACTCCTGGAAGGAGTAAGTTTCTGTGCAGAGGGGGTCTTGGAGGCTCCCCTGGAAAGTAGGAGGGGGGTATCTGGTTGAAGTGGAGCAGATAGCCCCTTTTGATGATGCTTAGCACCCACGTATCCCCTGTGATGGCTGGCCACCTGTCTGCATACAGGGTTAGCCGACCTCCTGTGCCCTGGAGAGGAGGAGAGGCTGTGCTGGCATAGTCAAAAACCCCCTCCCTGCTGAGCAGGAGCCGGAGTAGGAGGCTTGGGGGCCTTCTGCCTAAGGGGCCCATGACCCTGCCTAAGGGGCCCATGACCCTGCCCCTTGGCCTGCTGTCCCTGTTGGGGAGCTACAGAGGCCTGGTAATGAGGGTAGGTTTTATAGGCAGTGGTCTTCCTCGGGTAAAAGATCTTTTTCCCCGAGCCCTTCTTTTTCTGAGAAGAGGAAGAGGTTTTTCTGGACAGCCTTGTCCGGGTAAGAGTCTTGGTCTCGAGTTCTGCAGCCTTTTTTGTCATGGGCTTGCCAAAGAGGTTTTTGCCTCGGCAAGGGACATCGACCAACTTGTCCTGAGCCCATGGCTTGAGGTCCGAGGATTGTAGCCAGGCCTGGTGGCGTGCACCGATGTCGGCCCCTGCTACCAGAGCCGAAGTCTCAAATCCATCGTAGGCTGCTCGAAATATAAACTTCGAGCACTCCCGAATACCAGAAGACAAGGCCTTAAACCTCTGCAAAGGTTCCTCGGACAAACCAGCAGAGAACCCGGCAATCTCCTTTGCCAGGTCCCGAAGGTACATGCCCATGTACAGCTGGTAGGTCTGGACACGGCAAGCAAGCATAGAAGCCCTGGAAGCACTTTCTACCGAGGGCATCCAGGTTCCGGGCCTCCCTGCCGGGGGGTACCGAGGAGTGCATCTTCTGACTCTTCAGTCGATGCATGGCCGATTCCACAACCATGGAATGGTGCGGTAGCTGTGCCTTTTGGAACCCGGGGCTCTTACGGACTCAATAGATGGAATCGACCCGCTTGCTTAGAACCGACATTGAGGCCGGCGCTTCGCACATGCGGAAGAGCAACCGCTCCAGCATCGGAGGAACCGGGACAGTAAAGGCCTCCTTGGGAAGAGAGTCATACTGCAGAACCTCGAGCTCCTCAGCTCAAGGCTCCTCCTCTGGATCCGCCGGGAATGCCAGTGCCTTGGCCATGTCCTGCACGAAATCCGAGAACCTAGTATCCTCCGGGGGGGGGGGGGGGGGACCTAGTCCGAGGTTCGGATCCCAGTGAGTCCGAAGGGACGCACCGAGTCCGGAAGGTGTCAGGGGACTCCTTCTCCTCCGTCTCCCACGCCGATTCCTCCGAGGAGGAATCGACAGGAGGAATCGAGCAGCTCCGAATGGGCGGGCACCGACGCCATCTGCCCCGAACGGGAGGCTGAGTGTGACTGCGGCCGAGGATTGACGATGTCCCGGTGGTCAGGGCAGATGCGCCAGCGAGACCAGCGATCAGCACCCGCTGCTGTTCCATGAAGGCAGACAATCTGCTCTCCAAGGCCGTCAACCTGAGTCCGAGCTCAGGAGACCCAGCAGCCTCCGACTCGGGCCCCGACGGCGTTGGGCCCGACGTCGGCTCCCCCGGAGGAGAGTCCACGAGGACAACAGTACTCACGTGACTCAGGGCCTCCGACTCCACACGATGATGCTTTGCAGGCCTCTCCGACTCCGAAGACCCGGGAAGGCGATCGGGGCTATGCGACCTGGCCCTAGAGCCAAGAGCGTCCACCGACGCCACCCTCGCGGGTTTCTTCTTCCTTCGGGGCTCCCTCGAGGCAGACTCCATCTCAGAGGAGCCCCGACGATGCTCGGGGTCAGACTCCCGAGACGTCGAGGCCTCTGACGAAGTCCGGACCCGTCCAGAGGCAGACTCGGAGAAGATCCTCTCACGCTGGTGCTGACGGCTCCGCAATGCCTTGGATGACATTTTGCCACAGGGGCTACAGACCATAGAATCATGGTAGGCCCCAGGTACCGGAGGCAGCAGTCGTGTGTGTCGGTGAGAGACATCAGTTTCTTACACCGATCACACTTCTTAAAGCCACTGGCAGCCATAGGGGGAAAAAGGGCCCCTGCAAGATCAAAAAATTGGGCTGCCAGGGAAAAGAAAAAAGGCGCAAACGCAGTCTCTAAGGACAAAAACCGAAAACAGAGATCCGGGCTCGGCACCGGTGTACCGAGTCCAGGTGGGAAAAGAACAGACATCGAACCGAAGAAAAATACTCGACCCAATGCAGAAGATCAACGTTTTCCACGGGTGACAAGGACAGGCGTCCGAAGGGCTCCGCGGAAAAAAGGAGTCCAAGCAAGATGGCACCTTTGGGCGGGAAGGGGACCGCGCATGCGTGCTTGCATTCCCAAAAGCTTTCTTTGAAAGCTGGGGAAATGCTCCGCATGGGGGCTCCGTCGGCACCAACGTCACCCATATGTGAGGACTGACTTCCTGCTTGGTCCTGGAGAAAGCCCCCTATCCTACAGACTGTGCAAAAATCCTGTCAGTGCTGCGTTGCTTCCTAATTCTTTTTTTTTTTTTTTTAACTAAGGAAACCAGAAACACAGGAGGGCAGGAAGAAGCCCCCCAACAGGAGCTGTCACGCACCCCTGGTGACAAAGCGGGCCAGTCCAAGTGTCACAGAAAGCGCGGGAGAAACACAGCAGTCCTGCCTTCCCTCACTGCAGCTGCCACCAAAAACCACAAGGTGCTAGGCCCGAATCCCGGCAAAGCCTCTTCGTGCCGAAACTCAAAGCGCCCCAGGAATCCTCCTACCTGAAACCATGCTGGAAGGAAGAAGGGCCTTCTCCAGCTGCCCCGGACCTCACCGCTATCACTGGCGGGCAGTCTTCTGCACTTCCACCGGCCCAACTACCCTCCTCATGCTCAGCCTTGCAGGCAGCTTCAGCATCGAGCACTCACCAACCGCAGCTCAGCAATGACGGCTCCTCACCCTTTCGTGGGATCGGGAGCCGTCTTCCAGCCCTGGATCCTCAGCAGTCGCCTCCACACTCCCCCGGATACCCAATGAGGAGAGGGGAGGGGAAATCCTCCTCAAGACAAAGCCCTACTCCTTAGGGCTAGAGCATGCTGTATCTTCCCTGCTTCCCCTCTCTTTTTTTTTTTTAAATCAAACTAAGAAAGGAAATTTAAAGGAGAACCAACCAAAATAAACCAAATTAAAGCCCTAACTAAACTGACTCCTTATTTGCTCCTTCAGTGAACACTGCACCATGGCTCATCTTCTCCTCTAGCTGCTTGGAGACTGAGCATAGTGGGAGCTGATGGGTGCCGCCAGCCGTACTAGTACTGGTGACTTCAAGTTTGGACATGCTCAGTCTCCAAGCTGCTGGAGGAGGTGCACTACTCAGAGGAGCGGGACTGGAGTGGAGGGACGATAAGGAAAAAGGACTTATATTAAAACTTAGGGCCACTAGGTTCTCTCATCAATTACAATACCAAATCCTGCTGCCAGCCTTCTAATTTTCTCTCTTTCTTTTATACCACCTTGTAAAGCAACCTGCTATTTATTTGTATATTCAGCAAGCATCATCCTTGTACTACGTTTTATGGATATGCTCTCCTTTTAAAACAAAAAGCAACAATAGTGCTCCCCTACTGCATAAGAGGGTGCACTGTTCAAATATGCGTAAATAGTGCGCACTCATGCATGGGTGAACAATACACCCTATTGTGCACCCTATTAAAAAAGATAATCCAAAACTAAACAAAACAAAAATGTGGCCTGTACATCCCTACTAATTTTGCTGTAATCTGAATGAACAGTATAACTTTTGAAACTACTCAAACATATTAAGGACAATAAAATGTTGCACATGTTTGAATAGATACAAAAAGAAATAAAAAGGATCAGCAATCACATTACATCTGGTGCAAAATAACAAAAACCCTGCAGTCTGGCTATCTTTCCTTTTAATTTTTGTTATCCTCAGTTTAATTATTTATGCAATATGTTTCTCTACATTTGATCACAACTTCAAATAGTACAAACAGGATGCAATAGCCGCCAAAGAATGTTATGAAGCAAAATAATGAGGAGAAATCAACTATTGTTCCAGTTAATCTATTTTGCAAGATTCTGCAGCATTTTCTTGGGAAAGCACATAACGAGAGCACAGTGTACCCGAATCCTACAGAACCTGCAGACTTCTTAGGTTTAAAAGAGAATGAGACTTGAGCTCAAGGGAAGTGTTTAAGGCTTTTCTAGAGCCAATACAGAGTTAATACCCACATAAGGGCAATTAGAAGTGCTAAGGAGCCGTTTACAACTTCACTGAGAAAATACTTCAAAGCTCAGGGTAGTAAAAGCTCAACATACTTTTAATCTGCTTTAATTCCTTACTTGCTGCACCTTTCATTGTACACTAACAGGTTGATGCAGAAAGCTACCGCAGGCTTTACGAGCCCATAATGCCATGTTTAAGCACATTTTAATGATCATTTCTTTACAGGAAATAGAATGTAAATGTCAGCAGAAAAACTAGTGCCCAATTAACACTACTTGTATTTAAATGAATTCTTAATTATTTAAATGTATTTTAATCTGCTGGGCTGATATGCAAATCATGGCTATGCCGGAATAAGAGACAGGTGTAGAATCTTTCGCAACCAGCCATAGCACCAAAATGTTTTACTGCAGGATTTGAGTGGAAGTAAAACGCATGCCCCTAACAATATTTTGATGGCACCAGGAAAGGCCCCCGATGCCATCAAAATACTGTCAGAGGTGGGATCAGGGCCACTAGGCATCATTTTATTGTGGGGCATGGCCCCCAACAGTATTTTGATGGAATTGGGGGACGATCGCAGCATCAAGAAAAGTCTTTGATGACATCAAAATACTGTCAAGGGCCGTGCCCGACAATAAAATCATCCCTGGTGGTCCTGATCCCACCCCGACAGTATTTTGATGGCATTGGGAAAGGCCCCTGATGCCATCAAAATACTGTTGGGGGGGGAGCCATGCCGGATAATAAAATTATCCCTGGTGGTCTAGTGACCCTTTCCCCCACCCAATTAAATAAAAAACAAAACCTGGTGGTCTAGAAGCCCTTACATGGTAGTCTGGCAGCCCCCAAATGCATCTAACCGGGAACGCTGCCTACATGCTCCTGCTCTACATTGGCCATTGTCCAAAATGGCAGTGCCTGGCCCTGCGTGGATGCACCAGGTGAGGTCAGATTGCCATATAAGTTTGATCCAACTCGCTCCAGCCCTGGTCAAAATGCAAAGAGGAGACACCTATAAAAATAATCTCCTAGAGGAGACTAAACTGGTATATTGGTAAGTGGTGGGATTTTTCCCATAGAGGGGAACCAGCAATGATTCCCAGTCTGGGTCCTCATGCATTATTAATAGGTCTAACATCACTAATACCCAAAATATTTTATCGAACCTGGTTCAATTATTGCTGTCCGAGTCTACTCTAGCCTCAACAGCAGAGTTGTTAGAATTTGAAATATATTTGTGTTTTGTCTGTATATTAGAGAAACATCAAGAGAATGTTATGCTGCTGTTATCTGTTGTCCAGTTGAAAGAATTATTTTTGTTTCTTACTGCTAATACATGTGAACTTAATCTACTTCACAGGTAGCATCTCTTCATGACACTTCACTGTGCATATCCTGAAAATAGATCAGATTGGTGGCTCACAAAAGACTCAAGTTAGGAAATACAGTACATAATGCTCTGTTCTAATATCTCCCCTTCATATAGCCTGCTAAGAGCAAACAAAAACTACTCTAATCTAGTGCCTTTCTTTTTTGTTCCCTCCTCATCTCTTGTCCCACAGTGAAAAGGAGGGAAGGATGATCCCAAAGTAGACAGTTTAAGACAGAGGCAAAAAGAGGTGCCCTCAGCAAAACTTTGAAACTTGTGAGAACAACCCCTTTTTATTCTTCCCAACCCAACAGAAGTTGGAAAGAATTATACAAAAGGGGTTAAAATGTTGGTCCAATTATCAGGGGGAGGGGCAAAAACTTGGCAAAGGGTAGGGGAGGGGTAACAGTGCTGGGGGAAAAAAAAGGCTGTAACTGAACCATATCAGAATGGGGGTTCCAGAAAAATAAAGCTTACCAAAAAAATGACCCAATGCATGGGAGAAGCAGTTCCTGATTATGCACACAGCATAGAAAACCGATTTACCTATAGTAGGTGTTCTCTGTGGACAGCAGATACACATCCTCGCCGATGGGTGATATCAGAGCCAACAGCTCTTCAGCTTAAGATTTCTCTGAAGCTCAAACACAAACATCACTTTCCTTTTGCTGCTGTCACTTGGGACTATCTCAGTCTAAGTTCTGATGCCCTTCAGCCTGGGCGGTATGTCAGGAAATTGCATAAACAAACTTCTAAAGGGAAGCGGGTGGGTATTCCTAGCCTGATGATCACAAGGAACACCTACTACAGGATAACTAACTGTTTTCGCCAAGGACTAGCAGGATAGGAGTCCTCGAAGGGACTCCCTAGCTACAGGCTGCCTCAAACAAAATAAGGGAAAAAATTCAAACAGATCATCACAATCAGGCTGACTTCCTTAATCTTTTTTAGTGGCAAGTCTTTTGTCAACGTTTTAAAGAGGCAGCCTGGAACACAAGAAAAATGGTCTTCTTTCCCCTGGTGGAATGGGCTTGACTATGTTAGCCCATAAGAGGGAGAAGAGCTCCTTGATAAATATTTCCTGATGTGGAGAGTTTGACAAAAGATAGTGAGCAATATGGAAGGTATCCCAACTGGATGTTCCTTATCACCCCTCCAGTCCAGAAGGAGTAGGTTATCTCCCTCCACCAGCAGCTGAGGATTGAGCATGTCAGAATTCTGATATCACAGTACAAGAGCTCCAGAAGCCAGCAGTTCTCAGCAGCTGAGGGAACAGCCTTTCCATAGTGGACTTCTCTGAAAAGACTTTACTTAAAAAAAATAAAAATAAAAAAAGGGGGTAGATCTCTTTAAGAGAGCAGGACAGCCTAAGAAGACTGGAGGCACTGAAATAAAATAGCCTGGGGCTAGGTATCACTCTGATTAACTTACAGGAGTAAGAGGGCTGACAGGGCCTGTCCTCTTCCACCAAGATCCTTTGGCAAGTATGGTGGACCCCTATGGTCAAATAGCCTCGTGGTCCAGGTTCCCTTTTCCCCCAGCTGGATTGTCCACAAGTCGATGTGAAAGATTACTGGGCTTTCCTTCATTTGTTAGTGAAGCCTGCATTATCACGGCGGTGACATTAGATGTTTTTAAAAAAAAAGCATGAAAGGACAAAGCTGTCAGCAGCAGCTAGGCAGCAACATAGCAGCGAGTAATTTGTCTTTATTAGCAATAGCAGTGATTGTACTAAAGCTTCGGGTCTTTGCTCCAGCAGTTTCCTTCCTTCCCAATCTGGCCGGTCTTGAAGGAATCGTGCATGCTAGCTGCATCCTTGCTGTATGCCGCATGTGAAGAAGTCACGCATTAGATGATCAGGGCCTCTGGCAGCACTGTGGCTCAACACTCAGTCGGTGTATATGAGTGGAGGGAGGGTCACAGATCTAATTCCTGACTGTGGAAATGTATTGGCAAACTTCAGGCCAGTAAACCTTACCTCGGTATTGGGAAAATAATAGAGGTGCTCCTGAAAGAACAGTGGATTGACTTTCTCGAAACCAATAGGTTGCATGATCTGAGGCAACATGGTTTTACCAAAGAATGATCTTGCTAAACAAATCTGACTGAGTTCTTTGACCGAGTGACCAGAGAACTAAATTAAGGGCATGCAATGGATGTGATCTAGCAGCATCTATGTTGCCATGGAGGAGAGAGGTCATATGACAGGAGAGCATCACCCTGGTGTGGCAGGAAGTGATCCTGTAGCTACGACCTGTCCTCCAGGTGATGTAAAACTCTCTTGCACTGAGGAAGTTTCTCCAGGATCATGTGCCCATGAGGGAAGGGTTAGGACAGCCATTATAGTTGGTGATTCGATCATTAGACATGTAGATAGCTGGGTGGCTGGTGGATGTGAAGATCGCCTGGTAACATGCCTGCCTGGTGCGAAGGTAGCGGACCTCATGCGCCACCTAGACAAGGTCTTAGATAGTGCTGGGGAGGGTACCAATGACATAGGAAAATGTGGTAGGGAGGTTCTGGAGGCTAAATTTAGGCTTTTAGGTAGGAAGTTGAAATCCAGAACTTCCAGGGTAGCGTTCTCCGAAATACTTCCCGTTCCACGCGCAGGACTCAAAAGGCAGGCAGAGCTCCGGAGTCACAATGCGTGGATGAGACAATGGTGCAAGGATGAGGGTTTTGGATTTGTTAGGAACTGGGGAACATTCTGGGGAAAGGAGGGGCTCTTCCGAAGGGATGGGCTTCACCTTAACCGGGATGGAACTAGGCTGCTGGCATTAACCTTTAAAAAGGAGATAGAGCAGCTTTTAAACTAGATAATGGGGGAAAGCCGACAGTCACCCAAGAGCACATGATTCGGAACAAGGTATACTTGAAGGATACTACCAAAAAAATGAAGTTAGGGCACATCAGCAGAGAGGTTTCAATAAAGACAAAGGTAGCCCAAATGCCCTTGCGTACAGAGCAGACAAAGCTTAAAGATTCCAAATTGTCCCTGCCTACCGATAACCAGATTAATATGAATAAAATCCATTCTCTAAAATGCTTGTATGCAAATGCTAGAAGTCTAAAAAATAAGATGGGAGAGTTAGAATATATTGCACTAAATGAGAAGTTAGATATGATTGGTATCTGAGAGACATGGTGGAAGGAGGACAACCAGTGGGACACTGTGATACCTGGGTACAAAATATATCGTAATAATAGAGCTGATCAAATTGGTGGAGGTGCTGCGCTCTATGTTAGAGAGGTCATTGAGTCACAAAGGATTAAAGTTTTGTAGGAAAAATTTTTCTGTAGAATCTCTATGGAATGAAATCCAATGTAAAAAGGGGAAGGCGATGGTAGTGGGGTTGTACTATTGACCGCCTGGCCAGAATGAACAAATGGATGATAAAATGCTCAAAGAAATCAGGGAAGCTAACAAAAGTTACAGAACAGTAATAATAATGGATGATTTCAATTACCCCGATATTGACTAGGTCAGTGTCACGGCAGGACATGCTAGGGAGATAAACATTTCTAGATGAAATAAATGACTGCTTCTTGGAGCAGCTGGTTTATGAACCGACCAGAGGGGAAGCCATATTGGACTTAGTCCTTAGTCAAACACCAAATCTGGTGCAAGAGATAAGGGTGTTGGGGCCACTTGGCAATAGTGATCATAGCATGATCGCGTTTGATTTAATTAATGGAGGAGGGATGGTAAGGAAATCCACAGTACTACCCTTTAACTTTCAAAAGGGAGACTATGATAAAATGAGGAAAATAGTTTAAACTAAAAGGAGCAGTTGCAAAGGTCAAACACTTACATCAAGCTTGGGTGTCTAAAAATAATATCTTGAAAGCCCAGACCAGCTGTATTCCACGCTTTAAGAAAAGTGGAAGTCGTCCAAAAAATTGCCAGCATGGTTTAAAGGTGAGGTCAGAAAGGCTGCTTTTGCCAAAAAAGCATCTTTCAGGAAATGGAAAAAAAGAGCCAAAGGACGAAAAATAATTACACTTACCTGGTAATTGTAGTTCCTTGAGTGACGACAGTTCAGTCCTCTACCTCTGGTGTTGTCAACCTCCTCCCGCAGCTTTGGAGACTGGCATGTCAGAATGACATCACTGGATATAGCCTGCTGCACTCTCACCTCAGTACCAGTGTGAACTATTAACAAAGCAGACTCAAAGGAGCAACCAATAAGTAGCTAAAAATCAATTGCATCTATTCTACCTACTCTTAAACCCATGTAATCAATTGGCAAGGCTTTCTTACACCCTTTTTCTACCCCATAGAACTTTAAACAGATAACAGAATGACTCGAACTAAACGACCTACCTGTAATAATTCTCTTCTGTAGCGGAAACGCTGAAGTCCTCCTGAATAATACTCTGGGCGGGATGGAGGACTGAACTGTCGTCACTCAAGGAACTACAATTACCAGGTAAGTGTAATTATTTCCTTATCGTTTCTCCAGTTCAGTCCTCTACCTCTGGGAAGTACCAGAGCAGTAATCATTGGGAGGGACCCCGCCAACCGGCACACAGCACTGCCGAACCGAATCGGGCATCTGCCACCGCCGCAACATCCAGCCGGTAATGCTTACTGAAAGTATGAAGAGACGACCAAGTCGCCGCCCTACAAATATCCCCTGGCGGAACCAAACTATGCTCCGCCCAGGAGCATGCCTGTGCTCTGGTGGAGTGCGCCCGCAACCCGGCAGGTACCGCACGTCCTTGAATGAGATAGGCGGAAGCAATCGCCTCCCGAAGCCACTGGGCAATGGAGGCCTTAGCTGCCGCCTCCCCTTTGCGCACACCCCCGAACACAAATAACCAATCAGATTTGTGAAAGGACTCAGTCACTTTTAAATATCTGCGCAACATCCTCTTTACATCTAACCGTCGCAAGCTGCGTGCCGGTTCACCGCCTTCCCGAGAACCCAGCACTGGCAAACATACCGCCTGATTCAGATGAAAGGAAGACACCACTTTGGGCAAAAAGGACGGAACCGGACGCAGCACCACCTTCTCCCTAGAAAAGGACAAGAAAGGCTCCCTACACGACAACGCCTGCAATTCAGAAATGTGTCTAGCTGAACAGATCGCCACCAGGAAAACCGTTTTCAATGTCAAGTCCTTCACCGAAACCTGAAGCAAAGGCTCAAAGGGAGGCTTAGATAAGGCTGCCAACACCAAAATTGAGGTCCCACGGCAGAATCAACACTCTACGCGCCGGCCTCAACCGAGAGGCCGCTCTCAGGAAACGAACCATATCAGGATGAGAACCCAGCTGTACTCCCTTCACCTTACCTCGATAACAGGCAAGAGCTGCCAACTGCACGCGCAGCGAGCTGCCTGCAAGACCTTTATCAAAACAGTCTTGCAGAAATTCTAAAATTGACGGATTATCGACCTTAGACGCCCGGATCTGTTTTCTCGAGCACCAATCCTCAAAAATACGCCAAACGCGCACATACGCCAAGGAAGTGGACTGCTTGAGCGCTCTAAGCAGCGTAGCAACGACCGCCACCGAATAGCCCTTTTTTCTCAGCCGCGCCCTTTCAATGGCCAGACCGTAAGCGAGAACCGATCCACTTGAGGCATGAAGAGAGGACCCTGAAGCAACAGGTCCGCTCTTGCCGGCAACCTCCACGGCTGACCGTCCAGGAGCTGCACGAGATCTGCATACCACAGGCGCCTCGGCCAGTCGGGCACCACGAGAAGCACCTTTCCCGGATGAGCCCCAATCTTTTGCACTACTCGGCCTATCAATGCCCACGGGGGAAAAACGTACAGGAGCCCCGCCATCGGCCACGGCTGCATCAGCACGTTGATGCCCTCCGACATCCGCTCTCACCTTCTGCTGAAGAACCTGCCGACCTTCGCAGACTGAAAGGTTGCCATGAGATCCATTATGGGCAATTCCCATCGATTCACTATCTGCGCAAAGATGTCGGGATGCAGCTCCCACTCCCCTGCATCTACTCGTACTTTGCTGAGGAAATCCGCCTTTGACATTGTCTTTTCCTGCAATGTGAGCTGTTGAGATTGCCGTCAAACGCTTCTCTACCCAAGCGAACAACCTGTCTCCCTCTTCCTCCATCGCCGCACTTCCTGTGCCCCCCTGACGATTGATGTAGGCGACCGCCGCCGAGTTGTCGGAAAGAATCCGAACCGGGCGACCTAACACCAACTCCTCGAACGCCACTAGTGCAAACGCTATTTCGCGCAGTTCCAGTCGATTTATCGACCAAGACGCCTCCAGGGGAGACCAAACCCCCTGCGCGAACCTGCTCCCACAGTGGGCTCCCCAACCGGCTAGACTGGCGTCCGTGATCAGCGGCAGCCAATCCGGGGGTTCCAGCGGCATGCCAGCTGACAGCGACAACTTGAGGAGCCACCAATGCAAGGACTGCCTGACCTTGACTGGACATGGCAGCCGTTTGCTCAGATGATCGGACTGATGCGACCAGCGACCAAGCAGCGCTCTTTGCAGGGGCCGCATATGTACTTTGGCCCATGGGACCGCTTCTATCGTTGCCGCCATCATTCCCAACACCTGAAGGGAGGACCATGCCGACGGGGCTGGAGTGGCCCTGAACTGATGAACTAAACTCCGAAGTGCCTGAGCTCTCGTGTGGCAAAAACACCTGACCGCTCTTCGTGTTGAACCGCACTCCTAAGTACTCTAAATCCTGGGAGGGCTTTAGCCAACTCTTGGTCCGGTTCACCACCCACCTGATTCTGTAAAAATTCCACCACTCTGCCTGTCACCCAAATGCTCTCTGCCTCGGATTTGGCCCGTATCAGCCAATCATCGAGGTACGGGTGCACGAGAATTCCTTCTTTGCGCAGCGCCGCCACCACCACCACAATTTTGGTGAAGGTCTGAGGCGCCGTGGCCAGACCAAAAGGCAACGCCTGAAACTGATAATGACCCCAAGGCAGAGCGAACCTCAGGAACCTCTGATGAGCCGCCCGGATAGGAATATGCAAATACGCCTCTGAAAGGTCCAGCGACGTCAAATACTCCCCTTGATGCATTGCTACAATCACTGAACGCAAAGTTTCCATCCTGAAGTGCGGAACCCGCAGGCACCGATTCACGGCCTTGAGATCTAAAATGGGTCGTAAGGATCCGCCCTTCTTTGGCACCACAAAATAAATGGAATACCGCCCCACGCCGTACTCCTCTTTCGGAACCTCTACGACCGCTCCTAACTGGACAAGCCGCTCCAAGGTCTCGCGGATCGCCAGGACCTTTTTGGGCCCTCTGCAAGGGGACACGACGAAGGAATCTGACACCGGCTGTGCCAACTCTAGCGCATATCCCTGACGAATTATCTCCAACACCCACTGGTCGGAGGTGATGTGGGTCCAAGCAGAAAGAAACTCCCTCAGTCTTCCTCCTATGGGAGGCCCCTCCGCTGGGACCCACCTCACTTCATTGAGCCTTGCGAGGTGCAGAAGTGGAACTTGAGGAAAAACCTCTATTGGCTCCCCTAAACCCGTGGAAGTTCTAGGCTCGGGAAGGAAAGCGACCCCGCTGAAAACTGGAGAACCTAGACGCCCGGAACCGTCGAAAATCCCGAAACTGGCCCCGAAAGTTCGAACCGGGCCTCCCCTGTTTCGGTTTATCTTCCGGAAGCCGGCCCACCTTGGACTCACCCAGGTCTTTGACCAACTTATCCAAGTCCTCCCCAAATAACAAATCGCCTTTAAACGGCAACTTACTAAGGCGAGACTTGGAAGATCCGTCCGCCGCCCAATTCCGTAACCACACCGACCTGCGGGCGGCCACTACGGAAGCTGTACTATTAGCAAGGGCTCGGATCAGATCATAATGCACGTCCGTGAGATATGTCGCTCCGGACTCCAGGCAACCCAACTCCTTGAGCTCTTCGCTATCCATATGCGGGGACTGTCTCAACCTCTGAACCCAGCGTAAACATGCTCGAGCTACCCAGGCACCACAAATAGAAGCCTGGAACGACAGAGAATTGGCCTCAAAAGTCTGTTTCAGCAAACCGTCCACCTTACGGTCCTGGGCATCCTTTAAGGCCACGCTACCTTCCACCAAGATGATAGTTTTCTTTGTCACAGCCGAAACTACTGCGTCCACCCGGGGCGCTTTGAACCTGTCCTTATCGTTATCTGCCAAAGGATAAAGCCTATTCATAGTCCTTACACCACGAAGTCCTGCTTCCGGTCGGTCCCATTCCTCTTGAATCATTTTGTCTACTACCCTGTGAATGGGAAAGACCACCTGCGTCTGCCGAACTGCCTGAATGACAGGATCTTCCACTTCCTCTTCCACAGGAACTTGCGTGGAAAGATTCAGCATCTGCATAGCTTCCGTGATCAACGCCGGTAGCTCTTCCCTACAGAAGACTCTAATGATTTTAGATTGGTCCTCGGGCTCAGGGATCTCCCCCTCCTCTCTCCGTCCAGCCAGTCCGGATCCGCAGCAGCGGCATCTCGCATCCTCGGCTTCTTAGGAGCCGGAGGCCCCTCGCCCCCCTCGTCCGAAAGGGGGGAAGGCCCGGCCAGCGCCATAGACCCTGGCAACTTACCTTGACGCCTCAAACAGAAAGCCTGATGCATCAACAATACGAAATCCCCGAGGTCCAAGGACCGCGCCACCAGACGTGCCCCAGATGGCCCCGCTGCGTCCTCCAATGGAGACCCTTGTTCAGGGGGCTGAGGGGACGCTGTCGATCCCAAAGATTCCCCCCTGCGTCTCTGAGACCTCTTTAAGATCCATTTGCTGCTCTACAGCTGACAAAAGAGTGGCACAACTCCGGCACACTCCTGAATCAGCTACTGCGCCCCTACGGGTTCCACAGACAACACACTGTGGACGCCCCGCCATAGCACTGCTTAGACAGGAAGCACTGACACTACTTGCTGTAGTCTTACTGTCCCCTCTTTGTTTTTTTTCTTTTTTTATATCATCTAGATTACCCAAAGGAAAATTCCATAAATCTATTAATCCAGACCATCCGTGCCTCTCCCCCGCGAGAAAGGCAACCCCTCCCCCTTCACCCGCGAGAGAGACGGAAGCACGATAAGGCAAGCCCTAAACTTAGGAAGGAAGGGAAAATAAAAGAGGAAACAAAGGAAACTAAAAAACTAACAGAAAATAAAAGAAAATAAAACTCTACCTTGCCTCCGAGAAGCTTCCGTCTGTTTCACTCGCGACGGGGCCCGTTAGCAGCCACGCGGTTTCCCCGCGCTCCAGGAAAATGGCCGCCGTGCGCCCCGACAGAGGAAAAAAGGCACCCAAACTCCCCGGTCAACACTGCGGGCCTTATTGGAGGTTCGTGCCGGTAACGCCGAGCCTGCAACCGGTGACTGCTTACCGGCCACGACTGCGCCGTTAAATAAAGAAAGCCGCGGCTGTCAGACAGCTTGTCAGCCAGCGCTCTCCCCCGCAGCCACGAGCAAACAGCCAACCCGGCCCGGGAAGGCAACTGCCGCACACAAGGGGAGAGAACCTGAGGCTCCTATGCGGTGACTAACCGCTCCTGCTTAGGCAAAACCAAAGAACGGCTATGAAGTGCCGTTTGCTATCCTGATCCCAAGAAGGCCAGGGAGTAAGAATGCCAAAGAGCCTTATTATATATATATTCTTTTTTTAAAGGTACACTTCTTAAAAGAAAAATTCTATTCCCCAGCTACACTACCACAACGCTCCTTATCTGTTTCTCCAGAGAGCATCTACTAGGCTCGCCAATGTCCTCCTGCTGCCTGGAGACTGGTCACACTGGGACTGAGGTGAGAGTGCAGTAAGCTATATCCAGGGATGTCATCATTCTGACATGCCAGTCTCCAAAGCTGCAGGAGGAGGTTGACAACCCGGAGGTAGAGGACTGAACTGGAGGAACGATAAGGAACTGGAGATAGCACAAGCACTGGCAAGTTAAATGCAAGGCATTGATAAGACAGGCAAAGAGAGAATTTGAGAAGAAACTTGCTGTGGAAGCAAAAATGCGTAATAAAGACTTTTTCAAGTACATTTGTAGCAAAAAAACCTGTGAGAGTCAGTTGGACCATTAGATGATAGAGGGGTAAAAGGGGCAGTAAGAGGGGACAAGGCTGTAATGGAGAGACTGAATGAACTCTTTGCTTCGGTCTTTTCTGAGGAAAATGTAGGTATGTTACCCATGGCTGATGTGGTATTTAAAGGTGATACTGCAGAGGACTTGAAAACAATATTGATACACCGGGAAGATGTATTACAACTATTTTATAAAAAGAGTAGCAAATCACCTGGACCGGATGGTATACATCCAAGGGTGTTGAAAGAATTGAAATATGAGATTGCAAACCTGCTATTAGTAATCTGTGAACTATCATCATCTGTAATACCTGAAGATTGGAGGATTGCCAATATAACGCCAATTTTTAAAAAGGGTTCCTGGGGTGATCCGGGAAAACTACAGACCGGTGAGCCTGACGTCAGTACCAGGAAAAATGGTAGAAACCATCATAAAGATCAAAACTGATGAACATGTAGACAGTCATGGCTTAATGGGAGACAGCCAACATGGCTTTAGACAAGGAAGATCTTGTCTTACTAATCTGTTATGTTTTTTTGAAGGTGTGAACAAACAGGTAGGCGAGTCGGTTGATATAGCGTATCTGGACTTTCAGAAAGCCTTTTACAAGGTCCCTCAGAGACTTTTGGCAAAACTAAATAGTCATGGGATAGGAGGCAGTGTACCTTGTGGATCAGAAACTGGTTAAAAGATAAAAAGCAGAGGGTAGGGCTAAATGGCCAATTTTCCCAATAAAAAAAGGTGAATAGTGGAGTACCCCAAGGATCTGTGCTGGGTCCGCTGCTTTTTGACATATTCATAAATGACCTGGAAAAGGGAATAACGAGTGAGGTTATCAAATTTGCAGATGACACAAAACTATTTCAAGTTGTTAAAACCCAAGAGGATTGTGGAAATTGCAAGAGGATCTTGATAAACTGGAAGACTGGGCATCCAAATGGCAGATGAACTTTAATGTGGACAAGTGCAAAGTTATGCACCTAGGAAAGAACAACCCATACTATGGTTACACGATGCAAGGTTCCACATTGGGAACCACTACCCAGGAAAGAGATTTAGGTGTCAACGTGGATAACATGTTGAAACCCTCCACCCAGTGTGCAGCGGCGGCAAAGAGAGCAAATAAAATGCTAGGTATCATAAGGAAAGGAATGGAAAATAAAACAAAAGGATATTATAATGCCTCTATCGTTTCATGGTACGACCGCACCTTGAATATTGTGTGCAATTCTGGTTGCCGTATCTTAAAAAGGATATACTGTAGATTTATTAGAAAAGGTGTGGAGAAGAGCCACCAAAATGGTAAAGGGGATGGAAGGATACTCCTATGAAGAGAGGCTAAGAAGGTTGGGGCTCTTCAACCTGGAAAAGAGTCAGCTGAGGGGAGATATGATAGAGGTCTATAAATTAATGAATGGAGTGGAATGAGTAAAACGTAGATCGATTGTTTACGTCATCAGAATATAAAACGACTAGGGGACATGCAATGAAGCTATAGGGTAACCTATTTAAGACTAATGAAACAAAATATTTCTTCACTCAATGTGTAATCAAACTCTGGAATTTATTACCGGAGGATGTAGTAAAGGCTGTTAGTGTAGATGGGTTTAAAAAAGGTTTGGACAAGTTCCTGGAGGAAAGGTCCATAAACCATTATTAAAAGGGACCCAGGATATCACTGCTTGACCCAATACAAGCATTATTTATTTATTTATTTATTGAACGGTTTTATATACCGCCTTTCAGAAAAATCAAAAGCGGTTTACATAGAACAAAACTTTACATTGAAACTTATTCAAACAATTGAAATTACAGTGAACATTAAATTGTATATAATAAAAATGGTAATTTGAGGGTTACAATGCTGAGTAAATGCTGATTAGGTATATAGATAGTTTAAACATATACACAGATTTAAATATTTACAAATTTCAGAAATCTTATCTTATCTGAGCAAGGAAAAATGTAGTTCACTAGAATTATTAGTGTAAAAAGTAAATGTGATAATGTGAAGAATTGGGTATTGTAAGATAGAGTAAGAAAAAGGAAAAAGTAAGTTATGAATTAATGAACGAGTATACATGAGTTTAAGTGGGAAATATTTCATCTATTGGGAATGAGTCTCCAAAGTACTCTATAAATAGGTGAGTTAAGATCTTTTCGAAATGCTGAAAGATCTGTGATATCTGAGTTTATCCGGCAGAGCGTTCCATATTAAAGGAGAATTGAAGCTGAATGCCCTATTTGTTGTAGTTTTATTGAGTTTTGAAAAGTTGTTTGGAACAAGTAGTGTATTCAGGTTCCTTTGTCTCACTGTTCTGGTCCTTGAATGAATTGTCAGTAGATCAGTTAGATATGATGGGGCTATATCTCTTATCAGTTTGAACGTTGTTATGATAACTTTATATTTTATCCTTTGTATAGGTAACCAGTGAAGTTTGTACAGTATAGGGGTTGTGTGTTCAGTTGGACCTGCATTTATAAGCATTCTTGCAGCAACATGTTGTGCTACTTTTAGTTGGTGTAAAGCATGTTTTGGAATACCTTGAAGAATTATGTTACTAAAATCTAAGTGAGGCAGGATCAGGGCTTGAAGGACTGATCTGAAGTCCAGATTTGATAATAATGGTTTTAGATTTTTAAGATATCTTAATTTATTATATATTGTGTCTGTTGTATTCCTGATGTGGAACCTGTGTCTTTTGGGGAGACTGCTAGGTACTTATGACCTAAATTGGCCACTGTTGGAAACAGGATACTGGGCTTGGTCTGACCCAGTATGGCATATTCTTATGTTCTTATCTACCTAGATTTCAGCAAAGTCTTTGATACTGTTCCTCATAGGAGCATTATCAGAAATCCAAGGGAACTGTATGAGATAGGGGGCAACTGGTTGGTGTGCATGGACCAGGAGAAGGACCTCTGAGTGATTGTTTCTGAGGATCTCAAAGTGGCAAAACAATGTGACAAGGCGGTGGCAAAAGCCAGAAGGATGCTGGGTTGCATACAGAGGAATTACCAGCAGAAAGGAAAATGTACTAATGCCACTGTACAAATCGCTGGTGAGGCCTCACTTGGAATACTGTGTTCAGTTTGGGAGACCATATCTCGCAAAGGATATAAAAAGACTGGAAACGGTTCAGAGGAAGGTGACCAAAATGATTTGGAGATTGCATCAGAAGACTTATGAGCAGAGACTCGAAGACCTAAATATGTACACTATGGAGAAGAGGAGGGACAGGGGACATACAATTCAGACCTTTAAATACTTAAAGAGAAATAATGAACAAACAAACCTCTTCCAAAGACGAGGAAGCTGTAAAAACATAACATGAAGCTGCAAGGGGATAAACTGAAAGGCAACGTCAGGAAATACCTTTTCACTCAAAGGGTGGTGGATGCTTGGAATGCCCTCCCGATGGAAGTGGTGGGGGCAAATACAGTGACAGAATTCAAAATGGCATGGGACAGACACAGTGGATCCCTTTATAGCAACAGGATAAAATCAAAATAAACATAACTATCTCTTATATCTGAACAAATAGGGGTTACCTACACAGAGCGGTGGGTACATCCCTAAACAAAGGCATGGGGAAGTGTGACCAGCATGGAGCGGCAGGTGCACCTACTCTTGCCACCTTGCTGGGTGGACTAGATGGTCATTATCAGCCGTCATATACCATGTAATCAAGAACATTTGGAAAGAGCTGAAATCTGCCATTGGTAAAAGGAATCCTCGAAACATTCATGAGCTGGAACAAATCGCAGCTGAAGAGTCGGAGAAACTACCAGCAGACAAATGTATGAAACTTATAGATAGCTACAAGAAACATTTGGAGGCTGTCATTACTGCCACGGGTTGTTCAAGCAAATATTAGTGAAGAATGCCATTAATCCTATCCGGATCATATTTTGTTTTTTTCCTCAGAAATGACTATGTCTAAGTTGCACAGACATCTTTTTTTGTTGTATCTTTGAGCATACTATTAAGATATTATGACGACACAGTTGGAATATTTCCAATTATTTCTCAATATATTGTACACAACACACCTAAAATACAAGAGTGCCAATAATGTTGGCCACAGCTGTATATGGTTAGGGCTTCTGGGGTTTTTGTGTATTTTAACTCTGCAATTCACAGAGCCTGAAAGGAGCTCTGAACAGCCAGCAGCACTGGCTTCTTAAAACTATTTCCATTTTTTGGAAATTACCATGGACATCAGTGTGTTACTGGTATTGACAGCTGTAAGAATCTGGCATCATTGCAGCTTGTGGCTTTCCTCTGGTTCCATGGATGATAAAAGTAGAATTAAACAAATCCAAACTTCTTGTTATAGTGCATTTTTAAGTACTTCCAGGAGAATTCTAAGCTACAAAAAACTTAGTGAGTGAATTAACTTTTTTTTCTGTAAGACAGCGATTATATGGCATTCCATATCATACCCCCAAGTCCAGTCCAGTCCATATGCATGGGTTAGGCCCACCCCCAACCAGCAGGTGGAGACTGTACATGACCAGCTTTTGTTGATGTCACCTACTAAGGGCACTGTGCATCAGGCGGCTAGCCAGTATTGCTCAGTCTCCAGCAGGTGGGGGGGGAGGGGTCTCTGTGTATCTGGGCTGGACTGTAAGGATTCTTTGGAGCAGCTAGGCATGGAGTGATCAGTGGAATGGAGCAATAAAAAAAAATTGGCTAAAAAATCAGTTTATTGCTTTTTGGAAGCAGCGGTTTAAAAAAAACCCCCATATCCCCATACCTCTAAGGACCGAGAAAAGAAGAGCAATCCAGGCACTGTGAGAGCTGCCCCCAAGCGGTGAGTGCCTCGTTTGCTGTGGTGTGTAAACCCGGGCATCCTGGGTCCCTCCCTCCATGTCTGCTCATGTGACTTCTGGTCTGATTCTACTGTTGGAGCGTAGTTTTGACTGTGGTGAGTGTTGTTGCGTGTGTTTGTGCTTAGAATGCCTGTTTCTGTCTTACCATTGTGTCAGTGCTCCACGGCAGGGTGTTTCGGTACACTGCTTTGGAGCTTGTCACGCCCGATTCTTCTTTGCCCTTAAGAGGGTTTTTGGTGGCTGCACGGTTCAGAGCAGTCATACAGATGGCCTCAGCAAAACCCATGTGCACAGCCTGCGGGGTAAGCAGGGACACAGGTGTCTGCCAAGGGTCTTTGCAGTTTGTGCTCAGAGGAGAGTAAAACCTGCAGAGCATGCCTTGCAGGCTTCTCCGTCAGAGGCTCTTCAAGGGGAGGCCTCAATGGAGGCCTCTTTTCTACTGCGCGGTTCAGTTTTGGCAGCAAAGTCAGCCATTTTTGGCCATCCAAAGGCGGGAAGTGCAGGGGGAAATGGCCAAGGTTACTGGTGCCAAAATTCAAGTAAAAAAGCAGCACGGGGCATCTGACCCTAAGATCAGGATTCAGAGATTCTCTTTTCCCCTGAATTTGTGCTTTTGCTCCACAAGGCTTTCTGCTTCAAGCAGGGCTGGAGCACAAAGTGCAGTCTGGGGCCTGCAGCTTCTGGGGAAGCGGCAGAGAAGCTAATGGCACTGTCGGAGCTTGGTAAGGCCCCACCAGCTGAGAGGCGGTGAGTCCCCTCAGACTTGGTATCTTTAGAGGATCCTCGGCTTCTCCCCAGTCTTCAGAAGAAGTGACAGAGGTGACCCAGGGAGACAGGGAAAAGACTTTTGGGCCCGAGGCAGATGGGCCTGAGTGCCCCTGGGGAAATGAGCCCTCCATGGTATGGATCTTTCATTGGGAGGATTTGGTGGGTCTCATATCTCTGTCCCTGGGGGCCCTCAACATGGCAGTCAGGCAGGTCTCTGAGGAGCTTGCTTTTGAGGATCCCTTGTTGCAGGGACTTTGCTCTCTGCAGGATTTTTCTCCCATGCACAAAGCGATCAAGCAGATGACAGATGACAGATGACGAATGGGAACTGCCCGAATCCAGTCTGCGAAGGAGTAGGACTTTGGCTCGCCTGTACCCTCTCGTTCCAGAGGAGAGGGAGCTCCTCAAGCTTCCCAAGATGGATGCATTGGTGACTGCAGTAACTAAGACCACCACAATCCGGGATGTGCAGGCGACACGGCACTCCGAGATGTGCAGGACCGCAAATTGGAGACCATGCTCAAGCAGGCTTGAGGCTACAGACCTCCATCTGTGAAGCGAATATAGTCAGGGCATATCTCCACTGAGCGCAGGGTTTGCAGGACCCCAGGACCGGTTTGGAGATGGCTCTGATGGAAATCAGGCATGGCTTACCTTACAGACACCTTTTACGACCTGGTCCGCGTATCGTCCAAGAGCATGGCTTCAGTGGTGGTGGTATGTCTGCCTGCTCTGGCTCTGGAACTGATTGGAAGATGCGTCATCCAAGATTAGGTTCACCAAGCTGCCTTTCAAGGTCAAACTTCTGTTTGGCGAAACTTTGAAAAAGCTGGTCAAAGATCTGGGAGACTCAGAGGGGGCTCCTTATCAGAGGGATGGTACCCCTCCTGGGACAATTTGTCCTTTCGTGACCGTAGTGCAGGCAGGGGTTTCTGCCTTCACTCACTGGCACCGCTAAGAAGCCCCAGTGAAGCAAGGGGGACCCAAGGGGAGGGAGCAGATCAAGGGAAGATTGACTCTTCTACTCTGCTTGCGTCCATGTCACGCAGGATCAGTGTCGGAGATTATCCAGGAGGGCTACATGCTGGAGCTGGCACAGCCCATCCGCGACACCTTTCTAGTCTCTCCTTGCAAGCCTCTGGTCAAGCTAGCGGCCATCCAGTCGATGCTGCAGAGGCCAATTCAGCTGGGGGCAGTCTGTCCCATCTCGGCAGACAAGCGCGGGTCAGGTCAGTACGCCATATACTTTGTTGTTCCAAAAAAAGAGGGATCCTTCCATCCCATCCTAGATCTCAATAGGGCGTAGCAGGTGCTGCGTTTTCTTATGGAAATGCTGCACTTGATCATTGCGGCAGTACGGAGAGTTTCTTATGCCTCGGTTAAGTCTAAGGACATATCGCCACATTCTGATTCGCAGAGAGCACCAACAGTTCTTGCGCTTTGCAGTGCCCATGGGCCACTTCCAGTTTTACACCCTGCCCTTTGGGCTGGCTACCGCTCCCCAGATGTTTATAAAAGGTCATGGTGATCATAGCTGTGACTTTGAGACAGGAAAGTGAATTGGTCCACCCATACCTGGACGACTGGCTGATTAGAAAGAAATCCCTTGAAGAGAGCAACTCAGGTGAGTGATGGAGCTCCTCCAGAGTCTAGGTTGGGTAGTGAGCCATTTAGAGACCCTCTCAGAAGCTGACCTACTTGGGGGCACTATTTGATACCCAGGTGGAGTTGGTCTCGCTGCCAGAGCATGCTGAAAAGGTGCAGGAACAAGTGTGCCAATTTCTCTGGATGGCATGGCATTAGCTTCAGCTCTTGGGCTACATGGTGGTGACCCACATGCAGCCCCTTCAGCACTTTTCAGCCTCACTAGTCCCCGCAGAGGGCCTCAATCTCTCGGAAGTTACCATGACCGCAGGAGGTTCAGCTCAGCCTGCAGTGGTGGTTCTCTTCTCTGGCAGAAACAGTGGGGATGCCGCTGGAAGGACCACTACTGGGTGACTGACTACCGGCACCAGTCTGGTCAGTTGGGGAGAGCACTGTTTGGCACAGATCACTTAAGGATTCTGGTTGGAGGAGGAGGAGGATCAACATGCTCGATAAACTGGTTACAGCTCAGAGTGGTTTTCTGGGCATTGTGGCACTTTGGCCACCTCTTGCAAGGTCAGGCAGTGTGGGTATTCTCAGACAACACGACGGCAGTAGCTTACATCAATCGCCAAGGGAGAACGGCCAGTTCATCACTGATGGAGGAAGCATCGCCACTCCTCCAGTGGGTGTAAAATCATCTAATTGCTCTTTTGGCGGCTCATATGGCAGGCATGGAGAACATTCAGGCCGATTTTCAGAGCCAGTATTGGGTGGTACTGGCAGAATGATACTTGCTGGATTTAGTGTTTCAGCTGCCAGTAGGGTGCTGGGGTCAGCCGTGATGGATCTGATGGCCTTGGTGTCCAATACCAAGGAGAGCCAGTTTTTCAGCAGATGGTGTCAGCACATATCAGAGGGCCTTGGATGCATTGGTGCAGCTGTGGCTGCAGGATGTGCTTCTATTTGTTTTCCTACCTTGGTCCTTTATTGGGCAAGTACTCCACAGAATAGAATGCCACTGGGGCCTGGTGATTCTGATCGAGCTGGACTGGCTTCAGAGGTTGTGGTATACGAATCTGGTGTGCCTGAAGATGAGGCTATACGTCAGCAATGGTGGCGATACTGCTCAAGGTCAGGAAGCGGTCTACCTCCTTGTCGTATGTCTGTGTATGGAGAGTCTTTGAGGAATGGTGCAGAGCCGGGGGGGGTTCATGGCCCTCTCTGCCTCCATTCTGCACATCCTGGCCTATTTGCAGGCAGGGCTGGAGATGGGCCTGGCGGCTTGGTTTGCTATGGGTCCAGGTCACAGCATCAGCCTGTTATCGCAGTAAGGTGCGGGTATGTCTTTGGTGCTCTCTCAGGACTGTGAAGCAGGTGTGGCCTCCTCAGAGGCTGGTGATCCCAGCATGGGATTTGAATTTGGTGCTGATAGGTGCTCCGTTTGAGCCCTTGAAGCAGGCTTCCTTGAAGGACCTTACCTTGAAGAGGGTCTTTTTAGTGGTGGTCTGTTCAGTGTGTCGCATCTCTGAACTGCCAACCCAGCCCACACCACCCCATCCCCTGAGATGAGAAAAAAGCCAGCTGATTCAGGCCCAAAATGGTGACCTGTGCCTTGTTGACCAAGAAAGGAGGGGAGATCAATCGTACAGGATAAGCTTCTGGGTAAGGGGAATTAATGACCAAAGGATTGAAGGGAATAAGGACCATCATGGGAAGCACAGGAGATTGTAGATGGATCACCACTCAGGTAAGGGGGGAGGAATTCACACCTGGCCCTAGTCCCTTCTTTCCTCCCCCACCCCACAGCTAGTTCCACTTCCTATCTACAAATTAAGCCCCAAATAAAACAAGTGTAGGTGGTATCTTGCACGCCTGGGGTGTGACTTACATGGGGAGGAGGGAGGGAGAGAGAGAAGTTATGCATTACCATAGTCAAGCTTTCCCTTAAAAATCACTTCTGACAACTAAGACATCAACCATAAAATAAACGGAGGTAATGTTTATTGCTAAAAACCCTCCCACAATCATATTAAACAATAACTCCTACAACATCAAACAAGAGCTAACGTACTTAGGGGTGACTCTCGATAAGACTCTTACCATGGAAACTCACCTAAAATTATTAAATAGAACAATCTTCCACAAACTAAGAATCTTACAACCATTACTAAATATTATTGAACACTCAGATTATAGAACAATAATACAAACGCTTATAACCCCACATATGGGCTATTGTAATGCCGTCTACCTAAAAAAACAACCAACATACTCCAAATGGCCCAAAACGTCACAGCTCGAATATTAATGAATGTACGGATATCAGATCACATCACACCCATACTAATGGAACTTCACTGGTTACCTATCCAAGCACGCATATAATACAAAATAATAACATTCAAATTAATACACAATGTCGCACCATCCTTCCTCACCACACTTATTAAAATACAACCACCTAACAGAAAAAGACGTACACACAATTTAAACACTCTACAAATCCTACCTTCTATATGCAAGGTAAAAATGAATACTAGCAATAGAACATTCACTTACATAGTCCCCCACACTATGGAACAAACTTCCCGACACTCTAAAAGCCAAAGACCTCCAATCATTTCGAAAAAACCTCAAAACTCATTTATTCCAAGAACGTTACAATCTATCAGAAATAACATAAATCAGATGATATTAACTATAAATCATATCATGATGGATTCCAACCCCATCGACATATGATATACCAAACTCAACACAGAATATTAAAATGTAACCCATCAGGCAGGTGAATTATCCACTTGTAAGTCATTGTAAATACTATAATGTAAATATTTTGTATATAGTTAGCCAAACATACCCGTTCTCTCTATATGAATAGTTTAAAGGGTTTTTTTTTCTCTTATTGTTATATGTAACTGCTGTACTTACAGAATTTAAATGTTAAAATGTAAACCGCTGCTGATCACTGGAAGGAGCGGTATAAAAATAAGTTCAAATAAATAAGAGGAAAATTTGGTGCCGCGTCCTAATTTTCTTTCCTTGAATTCTATCAGACCTGCAGACAGCTCAATTGTTTGCTTCAGCTGTGCCCCACTCAAATCCTGTATGTGTTTCCCCCATTGACCTCTGTTAGGCCATCTTTACAGAAAATTGCAACTCATCCTGGGCTGGTTATTCTAGTTGCACTAGATTGGACACATCATCCTTGGTATGCCAAATTGGTATGCCTGCAGCAAGAGAGCGTGCCAGATATTGCTGCAGGGCAAAGGCCTTCTCAGAGTCTGATTCTCATGAAAGACTGTATCCTTTTGGTCTTATGGCCTGGCCCTTGAAATGTCATGCCTGACATGTAGAGGGTATGAAGAGGACGTCATTACCACACTGATACAAGCCTGTAGGTCAGCATCCATAACTTATGCTAGAATGTGGAGAGTATTTGAGGCATGGTATACTGAGAGGGGGGTTTCCCGATTTTAAAGCCTCCATCTCTAATGTCTTGTCATTTCTGCAGATTGGTGTGAAGGGGAACCTGGCACTTTCATCGTTGAAGATACAAGTGCAGCACTTATGTGTTTTCAAGTCATCTGAAGGGGTTCTCCTTGTGCATTCTTCCAGACGTGGTATGCTTTCTGAGAGGTGTGGCTCATTTGCACACTCCTCAATGGCTCTCAATTTTAGAACAGAATCTCAATATGGTTCGGACACTGTCCATGACCCTCTGTTTATTTTATTTTTATTTAACACTCATTTTTATACCGCATCTTCCATAGATCAGTTGCGGTGTACAAACAACAACATTTAACAAAGCTAAGTTTGTTTTACATAGAACATCTTAATTTTACATAGAACATCTTAACATATCAAAAATAAACAAGGTGAGTTTTTGAACTGGGACCGTGTAAAAACAGTTAACTAACAAAGTGGAGTATCTATATACGTAAGACAGTACATAACTGATACAACTATATACATGCGTAGGTATTAGGGCATAAGAGATAGGATCGTCAATTCGTTAGAGCTGAGTGTTGTCCGTTTAGGTGGGAGGTTTGTGCTTTAAGTGGTCATTTACCTGATTATCCTTTGTCTATGTTGAATGCAAGGTTTTCCATGGTATTGTAGTGTTTAGTGAATAGATAAGTTTTTAATTTTTTGCGGAATTCCAAGATCTCTGTTAGTGAACGTAGATCCTCTGGTAGGGAATTCCAGATAGTTGGGGCTATGTGTGAGAAAGCTCTGTTGTTGGTCAATTTATGTGCTTTTATGAAGTCCTTCGGGGTCTTTAGTTTATTTAACTGTTCTTTTCTATTAGTAGGCTTAGGTGTTTCTTTGCATATTAGATTACATAGAGTAATCGGCGCCATGTCGTTTAATGCTTTAAATGAGGTTATTATTGTTTTGTATATTATCCTGCTTTGTATTGGTAACCAGTGAAGTGATGCAAGTATAGGTGTTATGTGTTGGAGAGAGTTTATTTTTAGTATAATTCTTGCTGTTGCATTTTGGGCTAATTGAATTCTTTTAATGTTCTGTTTTGAAATGCCTATAAGTATTAGGTTGGCGAAATCAAAGTGAGGGGTTATGATAGCTTGTGTTATATTAATGAAATCTTGTACAAATACAAGCGGACGTAGTTGTTTGAGAATTTTAAGCTTGAAATAGATTTTCTTTAAAGTGTTTCTAATATGGGTTTCCATTGTAAGGTGTGTATCTATTATAACACCTAGATATCTTATTTCATTTTTTATTTTAATTTCTTGCTCTTGTAGTGTTATATGGGTAGGATGGATAAATGATTGATTTTTTGTTACGATTAGGACTTCAGTTTTGGCATGGTTTATGTGAAGGTTTTGAGTTTTTAGCCAAATTGTGATTTTCATTATAGCAGTCTGAGAGGAGTTGTAATGGTATGTTAGGGATTGTAAATGGAATGTACATCATAATATCGTCTGCATAGAGGTGATAATGTACTCCAAATTTTTTAAAGATATTGCAAACCGGCTTTATGTAAATGTTAAAGAGTAGGGCTGAAAGAGCAGATCCTTGTGGTAAACCTATTTCTTGGTTATATGTAGTTGAAGTTTGATTACCTATTCGTACATTTTGTGTTCTGTTGTTTAAATAGGAAGTGAACCAATTATGTACTGTGGAGTTTATGCCTATTTGTCTTAGGTTGCTGAGCATTATTGAATGATGAACACTATCAAAGGCTGCTGATATGTCGATAAAGAGGAGGATGAATGCTTGTTTATGATTATCGATTCCTCTTAGGAGAGTATCAATTAATACTGTTAGTAGTGTTTCTACTCCGTGGCGGGGCCGAAATCCATATTGTTGTTCGTCAAGTGGGTAAGAAGTGTCTATGTATTCCTGTGTCTGTAATTGCACTACTTTTTCTATTATTTTGGCCAAAAATGGGATGCTAGAAATGGGCCTGTATGATGCTGGGCATGTTTTATCTAGTTTGCCATTCTTTAGGATTGGGCGTATTTGTGCATGTTTGAGTGATTGAGGAAGGTAACCTTGGGATAATGAGAGGTTGACTATTGGGAGAATGAAGGATAGTAAGGTAGGCAGAGTGTTTTTTATCCATGACACTGGGCATGGGTCTAAATAAGAGGTGGTGGTATTGAGTCCTGATATGATAGTTTTTAATGTTGTTCTTGAAATGGGGTAAAAGTCTGACCATTGGTCAACAGATTGGTGAGAGTTGTTGATTGTATCAAAAGGCATTTGAGGTTTTTTTGATTTATCTTGGTAGTGATTAGCTAGTATTTGTACTGAGATGTCGGTGATTTCGTTGCTAGAATTTTGAGCGTTATTGGTAAGGTTTCTGACAATAGAGAATAGTTCTCTAGGTCTGTTATATGATTTTGATAAGGTTGCAGCGTAGTAGTTTTTCTTTGTACTATCGAGTGTTTCTTTATATTTTATGAGATGGTTATTGTATATTTCCTTATGTATAGTCAACTTAGATTTTCGCCATTTACTTTCGTGTTTTCTTAGTTCTTTTTTCATTTGTTTTAATGTGTTATTGAACCATGGTGTGTTGTTGGTTTTGGGGTGTATCCTTTGTTTATTTATGTGATTGATTTTGGCTGCATTATTGATGGTATCATACCAATTTTTAACAGCATCATCTAGGTCTGATGTGGATGGTAGAAGGTGGGGAATTGTTAAATCGAGGAATTCCGTTTCATTAAATTTTTTAAATTTTGATGTGGGGCCACTTAATGTATAGCTTTTGACATTAGTAGTATGATATGTGAAGTTTGTTTTGATTATATAATGATCAGACCATGGTGTCTCTGTGAGTACTATGGAATTTAGATTCATTAGTTTGAAGAGTGAATCGGGAAGAAAGATCAGGTCTAGTGTTCCTCCTTTTATGTGTGTTGCGGTATTTATTATTTGATGATAATCTATATCTGATAAGGCATCCATAAATAATTTGGAGTTTTGTGTTGATAGTGATGGTAGGTTGAAGTCACCTAGCATGATTATAGGGTTTTGTTCGGTAGATGAGCTAAGGAGATCAATAAATGAGTCCAGACAATCTGCACTTTGGTCTGGAGGTCTATAAATTAAACAAATTTTCATGAGGCCAATTTTTATCAATAATGTGTCTATGTTATTAGAGATATTTGATTGAATTGATTTGGCTTTTAGTATCTTTTTTGTCATCATTAAGACTCCTCCACCTTTTTTGTTGGATCTATGTTTGTAAAAGAGGTCGTAGTTTTCATTATCAAGTTGGTTTAGGTAGACTGTGTCCGTTTCAGAAAGCCAAGTCTCTGTGACACATAATATGTCTGGTTTAGAGTCTGTTATTAGATCATTAAATATAGGGAGTTTGTTTTTCATTGAGCGAGCATTAATAAGTATGCATGACAGTGAGGATGTGTTTGAGCAGGTTTCCTTGTAAATTTGGGATGAGTTTGTTTGTTTTATGTGTATTAGTCTATGATAGTTTATTTTTGGATAGTTATTTGGGTGATTGTGTCCAATATGGTTGTCATATCAAGGTTGGGTGTGTATTATGGGAATGGTCATGTAATTTTTGATGTTTAGGCTTAGTGATAGATTAATTATTAATATTGCTAAAAGTATACAAGTGTATGATATTCTTAGAAACATGATGTTGTGGTGTGGCAATGCAAGTGATAGTGCGGCCATGGCGTAGGATGCCGTGTTGTCAGTATTAGAACTTCATTGAAGGATCTCACCTTAAAAACAGTAATCAGACCTTACCTGCTAATTAGCGTTCCTGAAGGAACTCCAGTCCAGTCCCTCACCTCTGGGTTGTGCTCCCCTTCCAGCAGCTTGGAAACTGAGCACATCATCTGCTTGATCACCCTGGGCTATAAATACCATTGGCACCTCCACCAGCTTCAGTATCCTACTGACAAAGCAGACTTAACGGACAGACAATTAAGCAGATCAACAAAAACTCCAACTATAACTTCAGCAGAGAGAAAAACTCCAACCTATGATCTCCCCCCCCCACCCCAGAAGGGATTACCCAACCCCCGGAAGAGGGGGCGGCTTACCTGCAAAACAACTCACCCCTGAGTTTATAGCACCAAGAGACATACAGCTTGTCCAGTCCACGGCTCCACCTCTGCTCCACCAGCACAGAGTCCAATCGTGACCCCCTCAGCTTCTGCACGACAACTTTCGGGCCGACGTCACCTCAGCAGCATTCCAACAGAAACTATGGGTGGGATCAGGGACTGGACTGGAGTTCCTTCAGGAACACTAATTAGCAGGTAAGGTCTAATTACGCTTTCCTAAGCATCCCTCCAGTCCAGTCCCTCATCTCTGGGATGTAACAGAGCAGTTCAAACCACAGGAGGGACTTGCGAGTCCGGCCTGAAGAACCGCTCTGCCAAACCTTGCATCCCCCTCTGCCTGGACATCCAAACGATAGTGTTTGGCAAAGGTATGCAAGGAGGACCACATTGCCACCTTACAGATATTCAGGGGTGGCAACAGACTACACTCTGCCCATGAAGACGCCCAGGCCTGCGTAGGATGCGCCTGGAAACCTACTGGAACGGACCTGCCCTTCAAAAGGTGCGCCGACGCAATGGCCTCCCTGATCCATCTAGAAATGGAGGCCTTGGCTGCCGACTCTCCTTTGCATGGTCCCCCAAACAAAATCAACAGGTGGTCCAATCTGCGGAACACCTCCGTCCTCCCTAGATAGTGCTACAGCACTCTACTAACGTCCAGACGATGCAGACAAGCCTCTACAGTCTCTTCACCCCCCCTAACGAAGAATGGAAAAGAAACAGATTGATTCAAATGAAAAGGCAACACCACTTTGGGCAAAAAAGAGGGCACCGTTCAAAGGACCACTTTCTCCTTAGAAAAAGAAAGAAATGGAGGTCAGCACAAAAGGGCTTGTAGCTCCAAAATCCGTCCTACTGAACAGATCACCACCAGAAACACCATCTTGAGGGTCAGACCCTGCAGGGAAGCCCTATTGGCTCATAGGGCTCTCCCGTCAGGGATTCCAGCACCAGACTGAGATCCCAGGGCAGAACCAACGACCTCTGAGGCGGCGGAATACGACTCACCGTCCACAGGAAATGCCCCACATCCGAGTGCTCGCCTAACGACTTCTCTTGGACCTTACCCCGGTAACAGGAAACCACTGCCAACTGAACCCTCAAGGAGCTGGCTTCCAGGCCCTTCTCAAAGCCTACCTGCAAGAAGTCTAGGACATCCAGGACACTAGATGTCGTAGGCTGCCTCCCCTGGTCTGTGCACCAATCTTCAAAGATGCGTAAGACCCTCACGTAGGAGAGTCACGCCAACTTCTTCCGATCCTTCAGTAAGGTTGAAATTACCGGGCCAGAATGCCCGCACTTCAGCAACCTTGCCCTTTGAAGAGCCATGCTGTAAGCGAGAATCGATCCCCACCTGTGGCATTCTGACCGGGTCTTGGGTCAAGAGATCCTCCCTCGCCAGGAGCTGCCAGGGACGGTCTGCCAGCAGCCACACTAGGTCAGCATTCCTCGGGCACCTTGGCCAATCGAGGGGTATCACGATGACCAATCCTTGGTGAGCCTCTATGCATTGGACGACCCTGCCTATGAGCGCCCACGAAGGGAACACATATAGGAGATCCTCCATGGGCCTCTTCTGAACCAGAGCGTCTACACCAGCAGTTCTCAACCTGTGGGTCACAACCCCCATGGGGGTCGCCACAGGATTTAGCGGGGGTTGCCTCACTCTGCGTTTAACAAAAAAAAGTGCACAAGTTGCTGCCGAGTCCGCTTCTCGGCAGCGGCAAACTCACCACTTCCCTTCTAATGCAGCCGTGGCTCCCTGCCTCTTAGGGAACCGTGGCTGTGCCTGTAAAACCTTTGCGGAGCCTTCCTGTCTCTCGACTGGCTCTATGCAGCATTGTCCAGCCTCCAAAGGAAGTTGTTTACCATTTCCTTTGGAGGCGGGACAATGCTGCACGGAGCCCATCGAGAGACAGAAAGGGCTCCGCAACGGTTTTACAGGCATAGCCGCGGTTCCCTAAGAGGTAGGGAGCTGCGGCTGCAGAAGAAGAACAGGGCAGTAGCAGGCAGACATAGGTAGAAGGGGGCAAGGAACCTGCAACGGGGCTGACATGGTGGAGGGAGGGGGGCTGACATGGATGGATGGAGGGAGGGAGGGGGCTGACATGGACGGGGGGGCTGACATGGACAGAGGAGAGAGACAGGGGGACATACTGGACAGACAGGGGATAAATGCTGGACAGAAGGGGAGACAGTGCGGGTTAGGATTATAATGGGCAGATGGGGGGCTAGGACTGGTAATGGGTTGATTAGGGAAGGCTAGGCCTGGGAATGGACTGATCGAGGGGGGTTGGGACTGGCAATGGACTGATGGGGGGCTAAGATTGGAAATGAGCTGATCGGGGAAGTTAGGACTGGAAATGGGCTGATGGGGGGGGGGGGGGGTAGGACTGGTAATGGGCTGATTAGGGGAGCCTAGCACTGGTAATGGAGGTTGAGGAGGGACTAGCACTGGAAGTGCGCTGATTGGGGGGGCTTCGACTGGGAATGGGCTGATTGTGGGGAGGGGAGGATAGAGCTGCTGGCCCTGGAAGAAAACTGGGGGCTAAGGCTATAAATGCGCTGATACGAGGGGATGGGAGAATGGAATTGGAAGGGAGTGGATCTGAGAGGGGCTGTCATGGTATTTGTACTAGAAGGGACTGGACACCAGTGGTAGTCATGGGAATGCAAGTTGACATTGGAAGGTACTGGGAGTGAGGACTGGAAAGGGGCTGATACTGGGGAGGGTTACTGGGACTGGAAATAGGCTGATGGAAAGAAGTGAAGAAAACAAAAGAAGAGATAAGAAATGGCAGATGGACCATAGACCACAGAAAGAGAGTTAAGATAAGACAGGAAAGCAGAAGCCTCAGATCGGGACCAGCATGATCAGAGAATAAATTGGTCAGACAAAGGTAGAAAAAAATAATTTTATTTCATATTAGTGATTTGACTACAAAATCATCATAATTTTGAAATCAAATATTGTTAATTAATCCCAACAAGTATTGTGATTTAAATAAGTAAATTTTATAAATAAAAACATAGTGCAAAGGCCTATAATATATAAATAATTCAACAAGTGATTACAGCGACAATGCGTTAACGGTAAAGGAAGAGAGACGCATTTGATTTTATCATTGAGGGTTATCACAAGTTGACCAATGGTAAAAGGGGTCACGGTACAAAAAAGGTTGAGAACCACTGGTCTAGAACCTCTGACATCCTTTCCCTTCTTCTGCTGAAGAAGTGGTTTGCTTTGGCCAAACCCCACCTTGTCATGAGGTCCATGATAGGAGGGCCCCAATGATTCACCACCTGAGTGAACACTTCCAGGGACAGCTCCCATTCGCCGTGTTCTAACTGGACGTGGCTCAGATAGTCTGCAGTGACGTTCTTTACCCCTGCCAAATGCACTGCTGACAAGGCTTGAAGGTGAACTTCCGCCCAGTCCAACAGACTCTCTGCCTCCTCCTCCAAGGATGTGTTGCCCGTGCCACCCTGAAGGTTGATGTAGGTCACCGTGGTGGCATTGTCCGAGAACACACGGACTGCCTTGCCATGAACCCAGCTCTCGAAGGACGTGAGCGCTAGAGCCACCGCCCGCATCTCAATCTGTTTACTGACCATCGGGCTTCCAGTGCAGTCCAGCAACTCTAGGTAATTTGTCCCTCGCAATGGGCTCCCCAGCAGTCCAAGCTGGCATCCGTCGTCAACTGAATCCACTGGGGGGGCTCAAGAGGCATGCCCTTCTCCAGATTCCCCGGCTGTAGCCACCACTTGAGTGTTTTCTTGGTCACTGGCGGACAGGGGAGTCTCATTGACAATGGCTGGTTCTGGTGAGACCAGCGACGGAGAAGGGACTGCTGTAACAGTCTCATGTAGGCTCTTGCCCAGGGCACCAGCTTGAGCATTGCCGCCTAGTCTCCAGCACTTGAAGACAATCCCATGCTGAGGGCTCCCCTCATAGCTAAGAACCACTGCACCAGAATCCGAAGCTCTCATGCTCGTTGAATGGGCAAGAACACCCTGCTGCTGCGGGTGTCGAACCTCAACCCGAGGTACTCTCTCTCTTGAGCGGGAATCAACCTGCTCTTGGCTGGGTTGATCACCCAAGCTAGACTCCTCAGAAGCTCCACCACTCTGACTGTCGCCTTTGTACTCTCCTCCTTGGACTTGGCATGGATCAACGAGTCAAGATAAGGATGCACCAGAATCCCTTCCTTGCGGAGAGCTATGGTTACCACAACCATGGCTTTCATGGGTTTTCCTAGGTCCTGAGGAGGAGCAGGAGGAACAAAATCCTTTACCTGCCCCTGAAAATCCCCAGAAACCCTGGCCCCTTGAGGGAAAACACCCCCCTCTGAAAGGATGCCAAACGCATTGACCGAAACCTACAGAACTCCCGGGGCTGGGCCCACGCAGGCATGGGGGTTGCAACTCTGTTTTGGTTTATCCTCCAGAAGTCTGCCTCTCTTAGAGAGTCTCCCAACTCCTTTAACAATTTGTCCAGATCCTCACCGAATAGCAGCTTCCTCTTAAAGGGTAGCCAGCTAAGTCGAGCCTTGGAGGAACCGTCCGCTGCCCAATTCCTGAGACAGAGATAAGGCGGGCAGCTACCACCAATGGCATGCTATTCGTCAGACTCCTGATAAAATTGTAGTGCAAATCTGACAAATAGGCTGCCCCCCCCCCCCGACTCAATCCTTGCAGCCTCCTCTGCCAAGCTTCCGGACAGGCCATCTGGCTGTTGAATTTGTTGAGACCAACAGAGGCAGGCCCTGGCCACCCAGGCTCCACACACAGAAGCCTGGAGCGCCATGGCATTGATATCAAAAGCCTGCTTCAACAACGTATCCAGCTTCCTGTCCTGGGCGTCCTTAAGTGCCGCACCGCCCTCAACTGGGATTGTGGTCTTCTTGGTCATTGCTGACACTGCTGCATCCACCCTCAGGGAGTACAGTAACTCTTTCTCCTGCTCCGGCCATGGGTACAAGTGCAACATGGACCGCATCACCCGCAAACCAGTCTGCAGCTGATTCCACTCCTTTTGGAACATCTGCCTAACTATCCGGTGGACAGGGAATACCTTCTAAGCCTTTCACACTGCCTGAATCAATGGGTCCTCTAACGCTTCTTCCTCGTTCCATCGAGATGTTAAGAGCCTTCAAGGACTTGCCGATCAACGCTGGCAACTCTTCCCTGCGGAAGACCCGAACACGCCTGGCCTGCTCCTCCTCTGGGATCTCACCCTCTTCAAGTTCCTCATCATCCTCCAACATCTTCTGGTCCGGGGACTCCTCTTCCAGGATCTCGGAGCGAGGGGAAAGCTGAGGCCCCTCCTCCGCGAGTCTGGCCTGTTTCACCAACTCCTCTGCGAATCCAGACTCCTTTGGCTCTGCAGTCCGCTCCCCAGCATGCTCCAACTCTGGAACCGGACCATGTGCACCCCGCTGGTGTAGAAAGAATGCTTTGTGCAACAAGATGAACTCTGGAGAGAAACCACCCTTGCCCCCTTCCTCCGCCCCCCCATGAAGTGGAAGGTCTGGGCGAGGGCTAGGAGCAGGGAGGCGGCTCCGACCCCAAAAGAGGCAGGGTCCCAGCCCCAACCCCTGCTTCCGTGAGGTCCCTTGGCTCCAGGGAGGGAGGGGAAGGAGACGCCTGATTTATACACGCCTGAATTCCCTTGCTCCAAGTACACAGCCTCCATAATGCATCCCCTGCACATGCCTGCCTCTGATACAGTTTTACGGCGGGTCCTGCATACCAAGCACTGCGGTCTCACTGGCATGGTACTAGATGAAGCTCTGCGTTAGCTCTCTTGACCTAATACACAAATTGAGAGGAAAATTCATGGGTTAACCTCAGACTCTCCTGCCTTATTCCTCTTCAAACTGCTTTTCTTACTTTCCTTTTCCTTTTTTTTAAATTTAAATTAACAAAACAAAAAACCTAAATGAGATCTAGCAGGACCAAAACTGAACAAGCCAAATCAGCTAACAGGCTAAATAAACCTAAATAAACAAACCAAATAAAGCTTGAAATACCCCCAACAGACGAAAAAACGCTGCCGGCTCCTGATGCTGAAACAAACAAAGAACCACACGAAAAGGGCGCGAACTGAGCAGGCCTGTTCCTCCCGTGCTCCCCAGCACTAGCAGCAGCAGTAGGCCTCCCTGCCACATGCGGTCGGCGGCCACATGGTTTCTTACCTTACCATGCGGCCCGTTGCCACGCACCAAGCTCTCTGACAGTCTGCAGCATACAAAGAGGAAAATCCAGCTGCTCACGATGCTGTCCCTCTTCCACACTCAGCTGTCTAAAGGAGCTTCAGCAGTGGGGCAGAATGGCAGGAGCTGTACTGCCCAGCAGGTGTTGATTGGGTCAGTCTGTGGCTCCTCACCCGCCCCGGGATCGGAAGCTACACTTGAGTCACTGAACTGTGCTCACCCTCTGCCCTGAAGCCTCCTCCTGGCCCGGTCTGAAGTAGGAAGGAGCAGGGCAAGGGGGGGGGGGGGGTCCTTCAACTGCCCCTTGCAGCAGTCAGCCGGCCACTTGTGCAAGCAAATCGGCCAGGCTATTAGTAAAAGGCAAGGTTAACTAAACTAGAAAATAAAAAAGTAAAGTAAAGGGTAAAAATCCTACACTCCTTAACCGTCCCTCCAGGAAGCCTATCACCCTGGCTTACTGCTCCCCTCCAGCTGCTTGGAGACTAAGCATACTGGAGCTGGTGGGAGGTGCCAGTGGTATTTATAGCCCAGGGTCATCAAGAGGATGACATGCTCAGTCTCCAAGCTGCTAGAAGTGGAGCACAACCCAGAGGTGAGGGACTGGACTGGAAGGACGCTTAGGAAGCAGTGTTTTTAGTAGCTATCCCTTTGAAAAGCTGTATTTCAGTTTCAAGCCTTGTTCTGCAGAGAGTTCTTTTTGCATTTCACAGAGGCAGATGTCTCTATTCAGATGGTCCTCTCCTTTCTTCTGAAGGTGGTATCCCCGTTTCACCAGGTTTTGGAGTTGCCTTTCTTTCATCGGGACTGTGGTCAGGAATTTGGAAGTTAATGATATGGCAGACAAGTTGTTCATTTTGTTTGACAGAGCAAGAAGGGTAAAGCAGGTGAGAACTAAATGGTGGGGTCTGAAACATGCATGTCGTGAATCTGACAACCTGGTAGTGGTGGAGGATATGAATCGCCCTCACTCAAGTGGTGATATTGACAATCTGGTATTGGTGGAGGACATGAATCGCCCTTTACACAAGTTAAATGTGTGTTGCACTATTTTATAATATGGTGTGCTAAGGCTCACCTGAATAAAAGGATTTTTCCCGACGGTGAGAGGAGGGCTACCATCCCTCCTGCTCGGGTCGGTTGATCCAAACAAAAAAATTTTTGAAAATATTTTGAAAAAATAGTCGCCAGTGGCAGCTACTGCGGTAGTAAGGATGTGGTTGAACACTACAGGCCGGTTAGTTTAACTTCGGTGGTGAGTAAATTATTGGAAACGCTGCTGAAAGAGAAAATAGTAAGGTTTCTGGAGTCCAGCGGATTACAGGATCCGAGGCAGCATGGATTCACCAGAGGCAGGTCTTGTCAGACAAATCTGATTGATTTCTTTGACTGGGTGACCAGGGAGTTGGACCGAGGGACAGCTCTAGATGTGGTGTATTTAGATTTCAGTAAAGCCTTTGACACTGTTCCTCACAGGTGACTTATAAACAAACTGAGCACCCTAGGGATGGACCCTAAAGTTACTGCTTGGGTTAGAAATTGGTTGGGTGGGAGACGACAGAGTACAAGTAAATGGAGCTCACTCTGAGAAGGATGTTACCAGTGGTGTGCCCCAGGGATCTGTCCTTGGTCCGATTCTTTTTAACATCTTTGTTAGTGATATAGCGGAAGGGCTGTCGGGTAAGGTTTGCCTCTTTGCGGATGATACCAAAATCTGCAAGAGTAGACACCCAGGAAGGTGTAGATAACATGAGGAGGGATCTAGCTAAGCTTGAAGAATGGTCTAGAATTTGGCAGCTGGGATTTAATGTTAAAAAATGTAAGGTCATGCATTTGGGCTGCAGCAATCCAAGGGAACAATACAGTATAGGAGGTGAAGTACTTTTGTCCACTAAAGAAGAGCGGGACTTAGGCGTGGTTGTATCTGATGATCTTAAAGTAGCTAAACAGGTAGAAAAGGCAACGGCAAAAGCTAGAAGGATGCTTGGGTGCATACGGAGAGGAATGGCTAGCAGAAAAAAGGAGGTGATAATGCCTCTGTATAAGTCGTTGGTGCAACCTCATTTGGAGTATGGTGTGCAATTCTGGAGACCGCACCTTCAAAAGGATGTGAACAGGATGGAGTCGGTGCAGAGGGTTGCTACTAAAATGATTAAATGGGCTTCATTATAAAGCATATGAGGACAGACTTAAGGATCTTAATATGTACACCTTAGAGGAAAGGCGGGATAGAGGTGATATGATTGAGATGTTTAAATACCTCCGTGGCATAAATGTTCAGGGAGAGAGCCTCTTTCAATTGAAAGCAAGTTCTGCTACGAGGGGACATGGGATGAGGGTGAAGGGAGATAGATTCAGGAGTGATATGCGGAAATATTTCTTTACAGAAAGAGTAGTGGATCCATGGAATAGTCTCCCTGTGGAGGTGGTAGAGATGAGGACAGTAACTGAATTCAAAAAAGCATGGGACCAACACAGAGGATCTCTAAAAGGTAAAAAGTGGACTGTTGTAGTTGTTATTATGGAAGGACAGACTAGATAGGCCATGTGGTCTTTTTCTGTCATCATGTTTCTATGTTTCTATTCTCCAATGACTTTATGACCATAGTTCACTTGTGTGTCATTGGTACAGGAGGTTTATTTGATATACAGTCAGATGACATAGCTCGAACGGTAGTAAAAATTAAAACAAGGTAGGGAGGCAACTCCCAGGGAGGAGGGAGGGTTGTGAGGCTGTTGCCTTGAAGCCATCGTAGGTTGCTCAGAGAGGAACTTGGAGCAGTCCTTAATCCTTGGAGATCAGCGACTGGAACCGTTGGAGGGGCTCCCTGACAAGGCTAGCTGAAAACACCAACAGCTCCTGGACTAGAGCCTTCAGGTACATACCAATGTATAATTCATAGGCTTGGATCTGGCACCACAGCGTCGAGACCTGGTAACACTTGCGCCCGGGACATCAAGGGCTATGGCCTCTCCTCCGAGGAGGGGGAGGAGACAGAGGAGTGGGACTTTTGGCTCTTACGTTTTTGCATGGTCGACTCGATGACTATGGAGTTATGTGGGAGCTGGGGTATGGGGACCCCTGGGCCCTTCTGGATGCAGTACATGGCGTCGAGGCACCGGCTTACTACCGGTACCGACGCCAGTGTCTCCAACATTCTGAGCAGAAGCCGTTTGAGGATCAGCTGCATGGGCATTATGAGGGTTTCCTTGGGTGGAACCTTATACTGGAGGAGGATCTTCAGCTCCTTGGTGCCCGGGTCTTCCTCTGCTTCGGTCTGCACCAAGAGGACTCTGGCCCTGTCTTTGACAAAGTCATGGAAGGCTACGTCCTCCGGAGGAGAACTGCACTGGGGGGGGGAGACGGGTCCCAAGGGAATCTACTGGTGCTGTTTGGTTTTCGGGGATGCCTCATCAGTGGTCTCCCACTCCGAGTCAAGTGGGGGTGACGAATCCGAGGCCCTGCGACTCACTGCCTCAAGGCCAGCACCGAGGAGTTGTCAGCCTCCAGAAGATCTGGGGAGGATCGGATGCCCGAGGAATGGAATCTCGACCGGTGCCGAGGGCTTACCTGAAGCCAGTGACACTCTGAGCTTGGCTCGATGACTGGGGACTCCCCCGCAGTCAGGGGCCCAGTTATGGGGGAAGATGATGCGGATGAACCAGCCATCATTGCCTCCTGTAGGGACAGGATAGCAATGATATTCTGCTCCGGGACCATCATTCTGGTTTCCAAGCCAGGTACAGAGGATATCAGGCCTGGTGCCAGCACTCTCATGACGAGGACTATGGCCAAGGGATCCTTCTTGAGGACCTTGGTAGGGCACTTCTCTGAGGTCGCCCAAGTCTCTCCAGGCAATTTTATCAGGTTTCCCCAGTGCAACCTCGACAGGCTTAGAGGACTTTTTCTTCGGGTCAGAGGTCTTCTTGGAGGAGCCGCCGCAGGACTCGGAGGACGCTCAGGCCTCACGGAAAGTGCTGGGCTTGGAGCTCGGAACTGGGAAACAGTTTTTCCAGCAACTCTGATCTCTTTTTATTAGTCTTAGGTGTCATGGCCTGGCAGAGGTCACAGGAGGTGCTGTCATGGTCCGTGCCAAAACAGCACAGGCAGCAGTCATGGGTGTCGATTATTGACATGGTTTGACTGTAGTGATCACATTTTTTTTTTTAACCCACCGGGGGACATGGTGGGGAGCTCCTGGATGGGGGGGGAATCGATAACCCCCAGGCAAAAAAAGGCACAAATGCCTGTCAAGGCAAGCCTTGATCAAAAAATGAAAAGGGGGCCCGATAACAGCACCAGGCTCGGCACAAACTCGAGGTAGGAAGAGGAACAGGCACACAAACTGGGAAAGGTAACTTTTAAGGATAATTAGCAAGGATTTTTCTGGGGAAAACAGGACAGACATCCGTTGGGCTCAGCAGAAAACAAAAAAAACTGAGAAAAATAGCACCCTTGGGCAGGAAGGGGACCACGCATGTGTGGTAGCATGCCCCAAGGGCTTTCTCTGAAAGCTGGGGAAATGCTCCGCACGGGCTCCGTCATTGTCAACGTCACCCATATGCGAGGACTAATTTCCACTTGTTCCTGGAGAAAGCTAATTCTTCTGCCTACATTCTCAAAGGTTCGGTGCCATCACAATCATTTCAGGCTCATGAAACCAGAGACATGGCGGTCTCACGGGCCGAGTCTCATTCTATTTCATTGGGGGACATTTGCAGAGCAGCAACATGGTCTTCCTTTCATTCATTTTCACAGTACTAGAGAACCGATGTCTATGCAAAGAAGAATGCTGCTTTCAGAATTGCAGTGCTTAGAGCAGAGGTGTCATCCCACTCAACGTGAGGCATGCTTTGTTACCATCCTAGATGTTGTGGACTGGTCTGGTAGGTAAAAGAAGAAACTTGGTCTTACCAGCTAATTTTCATTTCTCATGTCCAACCAGATCAGTCCCAAAGCGCATCCCGATTGTCCTCGATTTATGAACAAGCTTTCATCCCGGATTCTTGGGCATCAGTTTTAGGGTAAGCGTTCTTGTCTTTCTTTGGGGGGTTGGCTTGCTAAAGTTCTAGTTTGGGTGTTTGTTTGTTACAGTGACTATTGGAGTGAGGAACATGTGGCTTACACAGTGCTTTCTATAGGCCTAAACTTGCAGTTCTATAGTCTCCATCTCCATTTGCTGGCTGACAGCCACAACCTCCACGTGTCCTGGGCTGGTATGGCTGGACTCAAAGAAAATTAGCAAGCAAGACTAAATTTCTCCTTATCTGTGCCAAGAGATCAGCTTTCCTAAGAGCCACTGCCTTCAACCATGGAAGAAGTTTTAAAGTTGCTCTCCTAATTTTGAAACTTGAAGATGAGTGTTAGAAAAAGAAACTTGAGGATGAGTGCTGTGGTTTCCAACACCATTCTTCCACCCACCCCATTAATTCAAATATTGCTCCATTTCAACCCTTTAAATGCTCTCCATCAAAGCAGCATAGCAATCATGCAAAGCTCTTCCAGAGGTCAAACCTAGCTAGATTTGTTTAGCTGTTTAAATTATAAGCCCTAGCAACATGGTCCTTAATTAGTTCCAAAAAGACTAAGTGGAACAGATCAGTGATCCAGACTCAAGCCTTTAATACCTTATGACTCTATGGCAATATACCAGGAATGCAAAGGGTCAGACCAGATAGGCTCTTAGGTCCTTATCTGCTGTTATAATCTGTTTCTATATTACAGAACTAATAACCACACTAAAAAATATATAACTGCTATTAAAATCCACATTTTCTGAGTTTGAAAGAAAGGATAAAGCATGTACATTTTTAAAGAACGTTACCTTATGTCAGCTATTAACTGCTATTTTGAGTGTCCAAAGTTCCAACCATACAACAGCAGCTAAAAAAACAAGAAGTTGCTAAGAGACCAGGGTAGCCAATAGAATTGCTGATATCATGGAGCTCATGAAGAGGCCCATTAGAATGTACCACCAGCAGTGACAGAATCAAAAGGCTAGTTGTTTTAGGACCCAGCAGCTAAATAAAAAATAAAATAAAACCACACAGGCCCCAAACACACTTTTGATAATGTATCTGACACTATCAATGGCTTCTGTCAGTGTATTAAGAAACTACTGAAATAGCCAATAAATTTAAAGACAGTTCTCTGAAGAGCCAGTAAGAAATGGTTGATCTTGGAAAAGCAGTTAAAGCCTTCTCAGTATCCATTACAGCTGCAGCCTTCAAAGTTTCAATTTTCTAATGGAATTTTGAAGTCTTTCTGTATGTAGTAAGAAGATTGAAATATACAAACCAAAATCTCTCATTTTCAGTGGGTCAATGGGCTGACTGAAAGGACTAACAGGCTTTTGTTTACTTTTCCTGCCTTTATCAGCAACTCAGCAGATAGATTTCAAAATTGAGTGGACTGAAGTGGGTGAACCAAGCATGAAATTTTCTCCCTCCCCCTCCAATCAGACTATATATTTGAATTGCAATCCAAACATCTTGAATAAAATGCAGAGAAAAGAAATACTGAAAAAATTTCATGAACTTCCAACAACTTGAGAAATTTTCAATGTATTCAGTCATAATTTTAAAGGAGATACAAGTCATAACCCAAAGAAGGTTCTATAATAGAAATACACAGCAGAATAGCTAGAGAAATATAGCAGTATTGATTACAGGAAACCAATTTTAGACTTTAAGAAGAAGCGGAACACATATGGGAAGTTTCCTGAACACCTATCAGAGTTAATGGCACAGGCTCAATATTAACATGTTTATGTTGACATTCACATGGAAATGTTACTTATTTTAATCCCACTGCTTGAGAGCTGTTTATTTCCATGCCTTTTTTTTTGTTTGTTTTTTTGAGTAGGTGGTGACTCCTAGCGGACCAGCTGCCTCTGGGTTTTCTTGGCAATGTATAACCAGAAGTAGATTGCCAGGCCTTTTCTTCCAAGGAAATGGAGGATAAACTGACTTGCCCAAGGTCACAAGGAGTGCCAGTGGGACTCGAACCCTTGATCTTCTGGGTACTAGGCACTAACTACTAGGCTACTTCTTCACTCCATGAAACCTATGTCTCTCTGTTAAATGCAACTCCTAATATGCACGACATAGGGAAACTAACTGCTGAACAGAGGCAGAAGTTCAGAATACATCTTTGCAGGTTTTAACCACTGCCTGGTTGAAGAGAAGCAACTCAAGTGTTGATCATTTGCTCTGTCACCATGATGCAATTTCTGCAGTTTCATCTTTCTAAGAACCAACAGTTCAATTACATCTAAAATGATAGCGATAACTGAAGTGTATGGCATTGGTCTATTGCTTTCCGGACAATAAAAAGGCAAAATAAAAGCATACTGCTTTGTTCTTTTGTCAGTAATATGCCAAACATGTCTCTGTAAGGATTAAATTTTATATACTTGATAATTTACTTTCCTCGAATCCTGCCAAACCAATCCAGATAAGTTGGTTATGCTCCCTTACAGGCAGGCCTGGGCTGGCCTGTCCACTAGGTGGCATGGCACACATGGCCTGCTGCCCCTCTCTCACCTGCACCACGCTAGCCCAACCTCACCCTCGCCACCGATTATGACAGCAGGATTGCGGTTGGTTAGCCTCAACAGCAGTGGCCTGCGGAAGGCCATGTGCTTCGGCACACAAGGTCTGTCATTTTTGATCCCCCTCCGACAAAACTTCAGGGAGTTAGAAGCGGCAGGCCATGTGTACTGAAACATACTGCCTATCACTGCCGCTGGGCTGCCCTGCCCCCCCCCCCCCCGACCTTGCCACAGGAATCAGCAGCAGCAGGGGGCAGCACAGCCGGAATTTCTACTTGGGGCGGTGAAAACGCTTGGGCCAGTCCTGCTTGCAGGCAGGTGGATGCAGACTTGAACAACTTTCAGTAATGTTATCACTTGGTATATCTTCTGGTACAGCACTGAGAGAAGCTAGTATAACAGCAGAAATCAAGGCCGAAGAGACTCAGAAAACAAGCAGCTTTGTCACAAAAGGTGTGAAGTAGTATTTGGCTCTTACCATGATGAAATTAGAGTCAGATCATGGGACAGATTAGCCTTTTTATGGCAGCTGGATTCCCAATGCTGCTGAAAGTCTTTATCCACAATCAAACATCCGGAGTGAGACAATGAATCCCAAACTTACAAAAAATTGTTGAATTTTAAAGATTTTTAGTCGGGTACACTGTCACAGGTGGCGGAGACAAACCTCCCTCCCCCACTGCAGTATACCCATTTTAATTAAGTGTGATACAAAAATAATTAAAATGGCTACTTAGCTCACAAAACACACTGAAAGCCTTCTGAAAAATGTACTGAAAGAAACCCTGCATGTATGACGTGACACGTTTCGGGTTGAATCACAAACCCTGCTTCAGGCATTGCAGGACGATGCTCAAAGTGGCATGACCGTGTATAACCGGATTCAAGAATCTTGCCGTGAATGGCGTCTGACATCATTAGGCAAAAACCAATCAAATACCAATGCCACTAGTTCCACTTCTTGAAGATGTTCCCAGGTCTCATTCAGGGTTTCCTCTTCGTTGGCAAATCAAGCCAAAATCATCAAGCCAAATCTCAGCCAGCAAAATTTGATTGAATGGTTGGTTAACATAGCGGTGACCTCCCAAAGGTTCCTCCACTTCTGGAGTGTTGACTGGGACAAGTTCCCATATATTGATTGCTCTTATGCCCATACAAGTTTAAAAATCAGGCATTTTCTGAGAGACTTTGAGCAGCTTCTTTTTCACTAGAAAACAAACAAACAGTCAGGCAAATCACAATGTCTCTTGGCAAGTTTCCTCTCAGTGGCCCCAAGGGCCCAGTGTGCCCTTTCTAACAAGATCTCATACTGCACTACTCCAGAATCAGCTGCTTGCAAGATTAGTTGAAAAGTCCTTTGGGACACTATCACCGCATCGTGGTCCCTCCTCCAGCACACACCCCCACACACAGGTTATTGTGGTGTGCCCAGTTCTCCCTATCTTCAAACTTATGCTGCACATCAGACCAAGCTGTCTCCATCTTAGAAAGATCAAGGAGCTTGCTGGTCACACGAGTATCTTGTGCCTTTGCCCTCTGCTATGCTTCCTCCACTCAGGCCCTAAGATGAGTCACAACCCTGCACAAGTCCAAAATCATCTCTCTCACCATAGCTGCCACATGACTAATCTCCTGCTTCTTTTAATTTTTTTTTATTTTATATTTATGCAATTTTACAATATATCAATTCACAATAAATGTGAAGAAAAAAAACAAAAAACTTAGGAAAAAAAGAAGGTTACAATTCAAAACAATACCAGGAAAGGGTAAAACAACATCTAATACAGCCCACAAGTGGAAAAAAAAAAAAGAGAACCCAGATAAAAAAAGGAAAAAGCAGGAACAAAAAAACATACCAAAAAGACACCTCACCAAGTCGACCTCCTCAATGCCCAAACTATGGCAGCTGTGCAAAAGGAGACAAACGCTGCATACCTTCCCTAGTCACAAGAAACTCATCCAACATTTTAGGGTCAAACAACGTAGAAACCTTATCATAAGATACCACACAAACACAAGGAAATCTAAGGACAAATTTCAGCCCCAGAGAATGGGTTCTGGCCTGTAAGGCCAAGAATCCCTGTCGCCGTTTCTGAGTATGTCAAGACAGATCAGGAAATATACATATACAAGATCTTAAAAAGGGCTTATTCATTGCACAAAAATACAATTTAAAAACTGCATTTCAATCAAATTCCAAGGCAAAATTCAAAATGACCTCCAGAGATGACTCCAGGACTCCGTCAAGTTGGCAGCGAGTAGTTCTTCACTGCTACATGAGGGAAGACCCCACCCTGCTGCAAAAACTGGGTCCTCATCAATGGAGGTAAATTTCCAGGGTCCATCCTCAAACATTCAATAAGGTATTTCTTGGCCATATCAATTGGTGAGACCAAAGGGGATTTAGGAAAGTTCAGCAGGTGTAAATTATGGTGAAATTAGACCTTACCTGCTAATTGCCTTTCCTCGAGAATCTCTAGTCCAGTCCCGTCCTGTCCTGTCCCATCCTGTCACCTAAGGGTTGTCATGCCTTACCAGCAGCTTGGAGAATGAGCACGTCACAAACCTGTGACATCCGCATACAAGGGCTGCCGGGTAGCACCTCCCAGCCCCCAGCATCCTATTGACAAAGCAGACTCGCGGGAGAAACAAGTAAGAATAGTGTCTGAAAACCACTACCTAATCTCTCCCCACATCAAATGGTAACATCCCCAATTTATGGAGAAAAAAAGATAAAATCGACCTTTTGCAGAGCAGAGTCCTGCCAACGGCGGGAGCCGAGCCAAGCCCAGCCCATCCACCGCGGGAACCGCTCCCATCTATCACCGCCCCTTATGTTCTGACATCTTCCTCAGAAGTCAGTGGCCAGTCACCGCTATTTCCCAGCCCACTTACAATGTACTATTTTTTTTTTCTTCTGCCATCAGGATTAGTGATCCCGGGCCTGTTAAAAAAAAAAAAAAAGTCTGGGAGGGTCCGGGACTGGACTGAAGATACTCAAGACAATTAGCAGGTAAGGTCTAATTTCACCTTCCTTATCTCTCCAATCTAATCCCGCCACCTAAGGTATGTACCATAGCAGAACTCCAGGAGGGACCCGTGAGCCCGGTCTGCATCACTGCAGACCCTAAACTCACATCCCTCACTGCTTGCACATCCAACTAATAGTGCTTTACAAAAGGTATGCAAGGATGCCCAGGTTGTCATCCTGCAGATATCTGCCAGTGGAATCAGGCTTGCTTGCCTTTGCCCAAGATATCGCCAGCACTCAGGTCAAGTGCAGTAGATCACTTCTCGCAACCAGCTGGAAATAGAAACTTTGGATGCCGCCTCTTCCTTATGTGGCCTCCCAAAAACAGAACAAACTGCCTGTCTGCACTCCTACAAGAGCAGGCAACTTTCAAATAGCGCCGGAGAGCCCAGCAAACGACCAGGAGTTGCAGGAAAGGGTCCGAGTGACTACTGTCTGCTCCAGTAACATACTGGAAGGCGACGGCCACTAACCTCACCATGGAAAAGAACGGTTCGCGATCAGACAAAGCTTGGAGCTCCGAAATTCTCCTGGTTGAGCAAATAGCCACCAAAAGACTGTCTTTCAGAATAGAAACATAGAAAAATGATGACAGAAAAAGATCACATGGCCTATCTAGTCTGCCCTTCCATAACAACTACGACTGTCCCCTTTTTTCCTTTAGAGATCCTCTGTGTTTGTCCCATGCTTTTTTGAATTCAGATACTGTCCTCATCTCTACCACCTCCACTGGGAAACTATTCCACGGATCCACCACTCTTTCCGTAAAGACATATTTCCGCATATCACTCCTAATCTATCCCCTTTCACCCTCATCTCATGTCCCCTCGTAGCAGAACTTGCTTTCAATCGAAAGAGGCTCTCCCCCTGTGCATTTATGCCACGGAGGTATTTAAACGCCTCAATCATATCACCTCTATCCCGCCTTTCCTCTAAAGTGTACATATTAAGATCCTTAAGTCTGTCCTCATATGCTTTATAATGAAGACCACTAACCATTTTAGTAGCCACCCTCTGTAATGACTCCATCCTGTTTATATCCTTTTGAAGGTGCGGTCTCCAGAACCGCACACAATACTCCAAATGAGATTGCACCAAAGACTTATACAGAGACACTATCACCTCCTTTTTTCTGCTAATCATTCCTCTCCATATGCACCCAAGCATCCTTCTAGCTTTTGCTGTCGCTTTTTCTGTTTAGCTACTTTAAGATCATCAGACACAACCACGCCTAGGTCCCGCTCTTCTTTAGTGTACAAAAGTACTTCACCCCCAGTAATGTATTGCTCCCTTGGATTGCTGCAGCCAAAATGCATGACCTTGCATTTTTTAACATTAAATCCTAGCTGCCAAATTCTAGACCATTCTTTTAGCTTAGCTAGATTCCTCCTCATGTTATCTACACCTTCCTGGGTGTCTACTCTATTGCAGATTTTGGTATCATCCGCAAACAAGAAACCTTACCCGACAGCCCTTACACAAAATCACTAACAAAGATGTTAAAAAGAATCTGACCAAGGACAGATCTCTACAGCACACCACTGATAACATCCTTCTCCTCCGAGTGAGCTCCATTTACCTGTACCTTTTGTCGCCTCCCACTCAACCAATTTCTAACCCAAGCAGTAACTTTAGGGTCCATCCCTAGGGTGCTCAGTTTGCTTATAGGTCACCTGTGAGGAACGGTGTCAAAGGCTTTACTGAAATCTAAATACACCACATCTAGGGCTCTCCCTCGGTCCAGCTCCCTGGTCACCCAGTCAAAGAAATCAATCATATTTGTCTGACAAGACCTGCCTCTGGTGAATCCATGCTGCCTCGGATCCTGTAATCCCCTGGACTCCAGAAACCTCACTATTTTCTCTTTCAGCAGCATTTCCAATAATTTACTCACCACCGAAGTTAAACTAATCGGCCTGTAGTTTCCAACCACATCCTTACTTCCGCTTTTGTGTAAAGGCACCACATGAGTCTCTCTCCAGTCCTTTGGCACCACTCCTGACTCCAACGAGGCATTGAAAAGTCAGTCAGTGGAGCTGCTAGAACATCCAAGTTCCCTCCGTATTCTAGGGTGTATCCCATCCGGTCCCATGCCATCAGTGGCTCAAGGGGTGTCCCCGTCAGAACGGAGAACACCAGATTAAGATTCCAGGGCAGCACTATAGATCATACTGGAGGCCTACAGGAATCTCAGTACATTTGGGTACGCAGCCAGACACACCCCTCATATTTTCCCCCAGTAACCCATTATGCTGCAACCTGCACCCTTAGGGAATTACATGCCAACCCCTTCTCCAGCCCTGTCTGTAGAAAGGCTAGAAGCTAAGGGACTGAGGTGACTAGCACCACAATATCGTGCTCCAGACACCAGCTTCCAAAGAGCCGCCAAACTTTAAAACAGGCCAACGGTGTGGACTGCTTGTGCGCCTTCAATAGCCTTGCTATTACTGAATTAGAGTATCTGCACTCTCTCAGCCTAGCGCTCCCCCCCCCAAGAGCCATGCCGTAAGCAAGAATCAACCCATTTGCAGGGTCTGCTGCAAATGTCACAGCAGCAGGTCGGCCCTTTGTGGAAGACGCCACAGGCGCTACACTGTTATCATCAGTTTGCTTACTTCTATCACAAGTTTTATGAGTGTCATTTGACACAAGTGATGAATCAGAGAGTTTGGTCCCCCCTCCTCTAGGGGAAATATCCTTCCGAGTAGCAGAATGCAGTAACCAATCACGATGTGCATATTTAGCCGTTTTATAAGCTTTTTTAATGACTTGTGCTGAATAACACCGAGATAATAAACTTGGTTTGCAGCTCGTCGTGCTGTGAGGGCTTGCGTGCATCAGTGATGCTGAGAGCTAAACTATCGGTAGTTTAACTACTGGCAGGGTCTCCCAAGATGGACAGGTCTCAGCTGAGGTGCCAGACGAAGACAAAACCACCCATCTGGGCAGCAGCAGAATGGGATAGTGTTGACGGCGGAGGATCACATTTCTGTGACAACGGCAACAACACCAAACTTAAACTGCGCGGAAGCAAGGCCCGGCAATCTACTTCTGTATCTTGCCATGAAAACCCAATGGATAGTTACAACAAAACAAATTGTGCTATGGTGCTGGAAGATGAGACTCCCAGGTCGGAAGGCACTCAACTAGCTACTGGGGGAAGAGCTGAAGACTTTTCAGAGTAAAGCCAGCATTTATGATGTGGTTGGATCAAAGCCCTCGGAAGTCTGACTGCTGATGTAGCTGCGCATGAAATGAGAGTCAGAAGCTGTAAAGATGTCTTACACATTGGAACATGGAACGTACGAAGCATGAACCAAGGGAAGTTGGAGGTGGTCAAGAATGAAATGGAACGGTACAACTTGATCTGTTGGGTGTCAGCGAACTGAAATGGACTGGCATCGGGCACTTTGCATCAGATGATCACATGGTCTACTATGCTGGAAATGAAAGACAAAGAAGAAATGGTGTTGCATTTATAATAAAGAAGAAACTTGCAAGAACTGTAATGAAATACAATGCAGTCAGCGAACGCTTAATCTCTATTCGTCTACGAGGATTGCCTCTCAAACACAACTATAATTCAAGTATAGCCCCAACAACAGCTGCAGAAGAGAATGAAATTGAAGAGTTCTATGAACAAGTACAAGCTGAAATTGACAGAACATGCAAACAGGATATCCTGATAGTCATGGGTGACTGGAACGCAAAAGTTGGCAACAAAGAAGAAGGCAAAGTAGTTGGAAAATATGGACTTGGCAACAGAAATGAAGCTGGAGAAAGATTGATAGAATTCTGCAAGACCAATGATCTATTCATCTCAAACACCTTCTTCCAGCAACACAAGCGACGACTGTACACATGGACTTCACCCCAATGGATTGTATAAAAATCAAATTGACTACATCTGTGGAAGTCAACGATGGAAAAAGCTCTGTAACATCAACAAAGACAAAAACCTGGAGCTGACTGTGGTACAGATCATCAACTATAGTATGCAAACTCAAGCTAAAGTTGAAAAAGAGCAAACCACTCATGAATGCACCAAAATATGACCTTGAGAATATACCACTGGAATTTAAAGACTGCCTGCAAAATCGATTTGCTGCTTTAGATACAAATGACAGAGCTCCCGGAAGAGTTATGGAATGACATCAAGAAGGTTTGTGCTGGAAGAAAGCGAGAAGTCTCTACAAAAGGTGAAAAAGCAAAAACGGCCAAAATGGATGACGGAAAAGAAACTCTGAAAATTGCCCAGAAACGCAGAGAAGCTAAAGCCAAAGGAGAAAGAAAGACAATCGCAGAACTCAACAGAGATTTCCAACGTGCAGCAAGACAGGAACAAGGAAAAGTACTACAATGACACTTGCAAGGAAATAGAAGCAGAAACTATTAGAGGAAGAACAAGATCGGCTTTCCTAAAGCTGCGAGAGTTAAAGAAAAAGTTCCCAGCCCCGAATTGGAAGTTTACAAGATGCTCAAGGTTCTATGTTGAATGATGCTGAGAAGATCAAGAAAAGGTGGAAGGAATATACAGAGTTTTTATATGATAAAGATCAAGTGGACCAACAGCCGTTTCAACCTATACCTTATGATCAGGAACCATTGGTGATGAAAGAAGAAGTTGAAGCAGCATTGAAAGCCTTATCAAAGAACAAAGCACCAGGCATTGATAGCATTCCCATAGAAGTATTGCAGCATGCTGATGCAGCTGTTACCGTACTTACAAGGCTCTGCCAAGAAATATGGAAGACAACATCATGGCCAACTGACTGGAAAAGATCTGTGTTTATACCAATACTAAAGAAAGGTGATCCAACTGACTGTGGAAATTATCGCACAATCGCTCTGATCCCACATGCCAGCAAGATTCTACTGAAGATATTCAAAAGAGACGACCGCCATACCTAGAACAAGAACTACCTGAAGTGCAAGCAGGGTTCAGGAAAGGGCGAGGAACGAGAGACATCATTGCGGATGTGAGATGGATCCTTGAAAAGACTAAAGAATACCAAAGGATATCTATTTGTGCTTTATCGACTATAGCAAGGCTTTTGACTGTGTAAACCATGAGAAACTCTGGGCCACATTAAGAAGCATGGGTATACCAGAACACCTGATCGTTCTCTTGCGTAATCTGTACATTGATCAAGAAGCAACAGTTCGAACGGAACAAGGAGAAACAGAATGGTTTAAAATAAGCAACGGTGTAAGACAAGGCTGCATACTTTCCCCTACCTGTTTAATTTATATGCAGAACAAATCATCAGAGAAGCAGGACTGTATGAAGACAACAGAGGTGTGAAGATTGGTGGACTCATCAACAACCTTCGCTATGCTGATGATACCACATTACTGGCTGAAAGCGAAGATGATCTGAAACATTTGCTTCTCACAATCAAAGAACATAGTCTCAAAATGGGCCTGCACCTTAATGTACAGAAGACAAGATCATGACAACTGGCATAATCAACAGGTTCATCGTTGAAGGAGAAGAAATTGAAATGTGAACAACTTTAACCTACTTGGATCAACTATCAATAAAGAAGCAACAAGCAGTCAAGAAATCAGACGACGCATTGCTCTTGGCAGAATGGCTATGAAAGACCTAGATAAGATTCTCAAGAGCAGAGATGTGTCTCTCCATACAAAGATTCGACTTGTTCAAGCCATGGTATTTTCAATAACATCATATGGATGTGAAAGCTGGACAGTGAAAAAGACAGACAGGAAGAAAATTGATGCCTTTGAATTATGGTGCTGGCGGCGAATACTGTGTATACCATGGACTGCCCGAAGAACAAACCAGTCGGTACTAGAGGAGATCAAACCTAAGCTTTCTTTAGAAGCTCAGATGACAAGACTTCGGCTTTCATACTTCGGACACATCATGCGAAGAGAGAGATCATTAGAGAAAGACATCATGCTTGGCAAGATAGAAGGTCAACGCAAAAGAGGAAGGCCAGCAATGAGATGGATCGCTACAATAACAGCAGCTACGGGTACCAGTCTGTCGTCAATGAGCCGCCTGACTGAAGACCGAACACAATTTAGGATAGCTATCCAGAGGGTCGCCATGAGCCGACTCCGACTCGACGGCACTTAACAACAACAATAAACGTTGAGACAAATCCTTTGCATGTTTCATAAATTCCTCCTTAGTAGTACAATTTCGTCTGATGTGAAAAAATTGTCCTAATGGAAGTGCCCTCCTCAATAATGCCTTCTGCAAAGGTCTCTTGAGCCCAGACCCAGGGACCAATTCAGTGGTCGCTGCCATCGTTCCTAAGCGCTGAAGGTAAGGCCAGGCCATCGGAAACCTTGCTCTGAGCACCAGTCTGAGTTGTAGCTGCAGTTCACATGCCCAGAACGCGTGCAACGCCTCTATGCCCTCCCATGTCCGGAACTGAGGCCCCAGGCAGACCAGCTCTTGCCACGACAGTAGGCTGCTCTTGGACATATTGATTATCCAGTCTAAAACAATAAAACGCGATTGCCAGAATCACACGTCCACAGGAAAGGTTTAAAAATTACTCCCAGCTCAGCTCTCGAGGCAAACACAAAATGGCCAGTCTTTCCCGTGTAGAACAAGAGGCCCTGCAGCCTACCTGCTCCAAGGTCCCGGGAACTATCGGGTTGCCTACCGACAGAGAGAAAAAACAAAAAACAAAACAAAGCATTCAATGAAAAAAGAGCCCCACCGAAGAGCTTCTGCTGAGCCGTGGCTTCCCTGTCGCCAAACTGACAGGATCCACACAGCCTCTTACCGGCATCGGCAGTAGCAGGAATCCCCGGAGGGCAGCAAACACCATTTCCGGCAACTGCACAGCTCCTCACCTACTCTGCTGAGTTCAAACCCGTCAGGACAATAAGCAAAGACCTCTTTTCTCCAAGAGAGGATCTTACTGTCTTGCTTCTCTTCTGTTTCTCGTAAACCTTATTGTGCACAGTCTGTGCCCCAGCTGCTTATCTTGCCTCTGCACAGGCTCAATTGGACCCCCACCAACTGCAGCAAGTTTTGTGAAGGTCCCAAACAGGGCTTCTCACAAAAGAAACCCACTTTATTCATTTAGCTAATTAATTGATTAATTTTTAAGCTGAACCTAGCTAAGTCCTAATAGTCTTTTAGTGAGTCCCCCTAAGGAGTCAAATCTCCCCAGCTGCTTAGAGACTGAAATATTGGGAGCTGGGAGGTGTTACCAGCTGCCCTTGTATGCTGTCGTCACAGGTTTGTGTGCTGTTGTCACAGGTGACAGGACTGGAGAGCCAATAAGGAATGTGCTGTGCTTGATTTTCCAGACATTTCATACACTTCATCACCATTTCAGCCACTGCCTGCTGAGTGGCAACCATTGATTCCACAGCACCCATTCTCCCAGACAAATCCTCCATTACCTTAGAGTGATCTAAAATAGCTTGAGAAACAGTTTTTACCCTGTATCACAGTCCACAGAGACTCCATCATCACTGCCTTACATCTCTGTCTCTCCCCCACATCTCCATAGAAAGTCAGCTTACCCTTTTCGGCCACAATAGACTCCAAAGTTCTCACCGGGGCAGCAGTTCCTCCATCACCTACTCCCCCCTCACAAGGAGACAAGGCAGTGCCAAACATTCCTCCTGGTGAAGCCCCAAAGCGCACTTCTAAAATGCCAGCAGGACAGGCTTCCAGAGTTCGGAGGCGGCATCCGCATCACAGGGCTAAAAGAAAATCCCATCATAGCTGCTCAAGAGATTCCCCCTGGGCGGGGCAGAGGGGGTTGAAACTTGAGACGCAAGTAACACAGCAAAGCGTGTCCAAAGTGGTCTGCTGCGAAGCCGAAGGAGTTATGCCATCCGAGAGAACCGATCTCCCCTTCCCTTTCCTCTTCCCCATTGCTAGGGGTAAGGAGGCTTCAAAGCGAAAGGACAACAACTTCTTTCAGGTGCGTTTCACTCGCAGGCATCCAAAAGCAATATCCTGCTTCAACTCATCTTTCAGACTGCAAAAGAGGTCTTTCCTTTTTCTACAAAAGGTAAGAGGACTACCCAAATTAGTGCACAAACTGCCTTCGACCCAGCTCTCATCGCCTGCCCACTCAGATGCCATGCCAGCCTCCACACAGCCCCTCACTCTCCAGACTACAGGCCACCACAGTGTCACTCAGGTGTGGTTTTGCTCTGCATTTATGGCTGAGAAGGACCCACCAATCACTTTTCTGGGTGGGAGTGCCACAGCTGCTAGCAAGTTTTCCTTCATCTCCAATAGTGAAGGTGGCTTAGGCTGCCATTGCTAAAAATAAAAGGTCACTTCCTCTCCCCACCCCACCCGTCTGAACCCGCAACCCCAAGGGTACCGGATGCTTTTCAAGAGATATGCCAATACAGTAGCCTCACAGATCCACCAAGAAATGGATGCCTTAGAAGCAGCCTTGCCTCTGAGGGCCGCCAAAGAGCATAAAGAGCCTCAGGGTGCTTAAAGGGTTGAGTCACCTTCAAGTACTGCTCAAGACTCCTGCAGACATCCAATTTACATAGAAGATGGTCCTCTTCGGAGTCCTATGACCCAGGGAAGGCTGGCAGCAAAACCACCTGATAGAGATGAATTGGATATCACCTTCGGCACAAAGGAAGGAACTGGCTGCAACACCACCTTCTCAGAGAAGACCAAATAAGGCCCCTTACAGGACAAAGCCTGAAGTTCTGAAATTTGACAGACCAAACAAAATCACCATCAGAAGCATCACCTTCAAAGTCAAGTCCTTCACCGTCGAACCTTGCAGTGACTCAAAAGGGAGCCGCCCCCAAGGCCAAGAGCACCAAACTAAGGTCCCAAGAGGGAAACACAGATCAACAGGGGGGGGGAAAGAGGAGGCGGAGAGGAAAACAAAGATGCTTCACCTCTCAAAGGAAAACAGACTGTTTCCATGGGATGCCAGTGCCTACCCCTAAAACCAACTAAACAGTCAGATCACATAAAAGGACATACATCAACCAACATCCACAAAACAATTATGTAACATAAAATGTAGGAATGTCCGTCAGGTCAGGGGACAAAAACCCCTTCAAATGTACGGACTTCTCCCTTTAATCTTTTTTATTTTTATTCATGCAACAGTCTTAATAATGTTAAAAACAAATCAGACCCACAAAGCCACAGTGCTAAGAACAATAAGTCTTGACAACTTAGTAAATAGAAAAGTGAACTTAGCTGGCAGTTGGGTCTCATTAATCATTTCATGAAGAGATGATCCTGATGAATTTTAACCCAAAGGAACCAAGGTTAAGATACCGGAGGAACCGGTAAAGAAATTTGCCTTGAGGTTTTGTAAGACCTCCAAACACGCACGTAGTCCCTGTCGAGCGTCAGCCCAGGCTGCGGGATATGATCTGTACAGTGCGGAGAGTAAGATCATTCCAAGATGTGGCAAAGCTCTGATTGACACTGGACTTCAGTTGGAATTACCACCCGGTTGCTACGGGAGAATTGCGCCTCGCTCCGGCCTAGCGGCCAAGCATTTTATCGATGTTGGGGCCGGAGTGGTGGACCCAGATTACAGGGGCATTATAAAGGTCCTCCTGTTTAACTTTGCTAATGAGGACTTCGAGGTAAAAACCGGAGACCGTATCGCCCAAATAATTTGTGAATGGGTTGGTTTCCCGGTTCTAGAGGAAATAGAGATGGTAACACCTACAAGCCGAGGAGTCGGGGGCTTTGGCTCCACAGGACAAGCCGAAGTGAAAAGTTTTGTAGCTGTGACTAAGGAGTCAGTGGATGAAGACCTAGGTCCAGTCCTGTCAGACTGCAAAACCCATCCTGTGCCACGTATCAGTGAGGAGCTTTCAATAACACAATGGCAGCAACTATCCAACCTGTTGAAGGAATTTAAGGATGTGCTGACACCCCTTCCTGGGGAAATGAACCTAGTGGCGCACGAGATAATTACGACCCCCGGGAAAATTATTCGGCTAAGGCCTTATCGCCTACCGGAGGCGAAAAGACAGGTCGTCATATCGCAAGTCCAGGATATGATGCAGATGGGCGTGATCGAAGAGTCCAGGAGCCCCTGGAATAGTCCAGTCGTTCTAGTGCCCAAACCTGACGGAACCATGCGTTTCTGTATTGAGTTCCGTCAGGTTAATGAGATTTCCACTTTTGACGCTTACCCCATGCCCCGGATTGAAGAACTGCTGGATAGGCTGGGGCAAGCCAAGTTTCTAATGACGCTGGACATGATGAAGGGGTACTGGCAAGTGCCCCTAACCAGGGAAGCGCGCCCCAAGACAGCATTTAGCACACCTATTGGGCTGTTTCAGTTCAGGCGTATGCCCTTACACAGGGCTGCTGCCACTTGCCAGAGACTGATGGATATTGTTTTACGCCCTCATCAAATTTACGCCACCGCTTATATGGATGACGTGGTTATCCATAGCGCCACCTGGGAGCAACATTTGCTCCATGTGAAAGCGGTGCTATCCGCTATGCGGCAGGCTGGGTTAACTCTAAACCCCAAAAAGTGTATGTTTGCTGCTGCAGAGGTTAAATATTTGGGACACATTGTTGGCCGAGGCACAGTACGGCCATTATTGGACAAAGTGGAGAGTGTGCATACTTTTCCCATTCCGCAAACTAAAAAACAACTGCGAAGCTTCTTGGGCCTTATCGGCTATTATAGGCGCTTTATACCCCACTTAGCAGAAGAAAGTGCGTTGTTTACTGGAATGTTAAAGAAAAACGCTCCGACTACGCTCCACTGGTCGTCAGAGGCAGACGAAGCCTTCCAGAATTTAAGAGAAAAACTATGCAGGGCGCCAATACTGTGAGGAGTCGACTTCCGTCAACAGTTCCTGCTTCAGACGGATGCATCAGAAATAGGCTTAGGAGCCATTCTCTCACAGGTCCAGGAGGGTGCTGAACATCAGATTCTTTTCCTCAGCAGGAAGTTGAACCAAGCGGAACAGAAATATTCCACTATTGAGCGCGAGTGTCTCGCTATAAAATGGGCTGTAGAAGCTTTAAAATTCTACCTGACAGGAAGAAAATTTATCCTTATTACAGACCACGCTCCACTTAAATGGCTGAGCCATATGAGAAACGAAAACAGTCGACTTACTAGATGGTACATGGCGCTAAGGCCATATGATTACAAGATGGAACACAGGGCTGGAAAGCTCCACTACAATGCGGACGCGATGTCCAGAATTACAAGCTGTAGTGAGGCTGAACACTCAGCTTGTAATATTTTAACTCGGAGGATATGTCATGAGGCTGGAGCTAGAGAAGAAACAGTGTTGAAAAAAAACTCCTGATTTTCATGGAACTCAGAAAAGGCAGAGAGCGAAGTTCCAGCACAGCTCAGCCAGAGGGTGCATGAACAATTACACAATAGCTGAAGCAACGTGCTCTAGCATTGATCAAATTAGTAACAAGCAGTTTCACCTGTCCTCAAACTCAGAACGTGCAAACCAGAAATCCCTTTATAAAGGAAACCAGATGATCAGAGGAACAGGAACAGGCGGAGGCGGAGGCAAGAGCAAGTGCTGGGGAAGTGGCAAGAGCGAGGTCAGAAGGACCGGCAGCAGGACCAGCGAGAGAAGTCTGGAAGAGGAAGGCTTCCATGTGCAGCCAACTCAAGGAGACAGAATCCAAAAGAGGTATGCTCAAAGGGATAAAGTCCAGAGAGGCCAAAGGTATTGGAATGGAGTCCAAAGCCAAGCAAACCAAAGCAGCAGCTTGCCTGATGAAAGCAACTCTCCTAGCCCAAGTAAGTCTCCTATGCTAAACCAGAAAGGCACAAGGAAAGGAGATTCCTTTTACAGGGATACTTATGCCCAGAAACACAGAGAGTGGAAATCCACGTCAGGTTTTCCTGGTAACTGATTGTAGAGCAGTGCACAGAACAGCTTGTCAGCCTGAGAAGCTATGTCACAAGCTGAGTCCTGGGTGTGGCAGCCTACAGAAGCCAAGGTATGAAAAGTCTTTCATTATAAGGGAAAGTTTAAGTGACGAAAACCTTATGCAAATAGATAAGCCTCAGAAAGTTAGAAGAAGTAAAGCTAACCTTTTTAAAGCACTTCCTAACAGTGTGCTAAGAAAGTTGTATGAGAAACAGAAGAACCCCTGTGAGGAGTTAACAGATACTGAAGACAGTCATAGCATTGAAGAAGAGAGTGACCCAGAGTCAATGGACTTTGATTGTGAAACCATTTGTTTCCTGATGTTAATTTCTATTGATTTGAAAGAAGCCTTAACCCAGATAAACAGTTAATTGTGAAGCCTACAACCCTTAACTGTTTATATAACGGTGGAACCTTTTTGTTAGAGGAAAGAATTACCTTCATTTTCTTTTGTGTCTTATTGAACCTAAGCGTTGACCGGGGAAACAAAGCCTTATTACCCTACACTTTGGCGTAGATTGTTCTTTATAAGGAGTTCTGCACTACAAGGACCAGAATCCTCTTGGTCCTTCAGCTCAAACACTCCTTAATATAAATTAAATGTCACCGGACGCCCTTATCTCCTACGCCAGTAGGGGCGCCTGGGGACAGACCGCACCTTGAATATTGTGTGCAATTCTGGTCGCCGTATCTTAAAAAGGATATAGCGATTTTAGAAAAGGTACAGAGAAGAGCCACCAAAATGGTAAAGGGGATGGAAGGATACTCCTATGAAGAAAGGCTAAAAAGGTTAGGGCTCTTTAACCTGGAAAAGAGACGGCTGAGGGGAGATATGATAGAAGTCTATAAAATTAATGAACGGAGTGGAACGGGTAAACTTAGATCGATTGTTTACCTTATCAGAATATAGAAAGACTAGGGGACATGCAATGAAGCTACAGGGTAAACTATTTAAGACTAATAAAAGAAAATATTTTTTCACTCAACGTGTAATCAAACTCTGGAATTTGTTACCGGAGGATGTAGTAAAGGCTGTTAGTGTAGCTGGGTTTAAAAAAGGTTTGGACAAGTTCCTGGAGGAAAGGTCCATAAACCATTATTAAGAAGGGACCCAGGATATCAATGCTTGACCCAGTACAAGCATTGCGGAACCTGTGTCTTTTGGGGAAACTGCTAGGTACGTATGACCTAAATTGGCCACTGTTGGAAACAGGATACTGGGCTTGATGGACCTCGGTCTGACCCAGTAAGGCATATCTTATGTTCTTATGACACACAGTCGTGGGCCCCAAGCCTATCACAAGCTCATAGGCTATGCTCAACCACCTGCTGCAGACTGAGAAATGCTGGCTATTGTCAGTGGGCACAGGCTACTTATAGCCCACTTTAAGTAGTGTTCTCAGTCTCCACCTGCTGGTAGATGAACATAACACACTCAACTGGAATGGACTGGAGGAATGAACTGGAATTCAGGTTTCCTCAATCAGCAAATGAGATGCAGTCTGCTCCTAATGACTTGAACAACAGTCCAAAGTCAGATGCTGTCCTCCTATATTAGGGATTGTTTTTTTTCTTAAAAATGACATCTAAAAAGCACAGCTAAAACCATTGCATACTTTGTTTAAAGTTCTCTCTTTAGCATGCGATTCTAAGATTTTCCATTTTCAAAACAGGTATGGTGAAATTAGATCTTACCTGCTAATTGCGACCATCTTATTATTGATAATAACTGAGTGCTCCAAGATAGGCATGCAATTAATTCGTCTCCAGTCACTCTTTGCAAGTCACTTTTCTTGCAATAGCATAATTGTTCCCTTATGAGATCCTCAGAGTGGCATTGGGTGCATGTTTGAGATATAATAATGCCACGTAATGTACAGTATTTATTCCTTAACATATATGACTATCATTATCCCTGATTATTTTACCTTTTTTAGGTGTCTTACTATAGGTAAGAGCTTCCAACACATCTACTGGTGAGTCGTTTCATGGATAATTTGTTACAGTCATATGATTTGTAAAATTACAACGTCAAACTAACTTTATAGCTCTGCATGTTTGATTGCTTTATTTCACTGTTCTTATTCTATTTTATGGATTTTCCTTTATTTTTATTTGTTTTCTCTCATTAAATGTTATGAGTTATCTAAACCCTTTGTGTTCTTAATGGTTCATTTTTTAACAGCTATTTCTTATTGGTTTTACCTTCAGTTTTAAATGTATTATAAATTATTTATTCATGTACACATTTTCATAATTTATCATATTTATGGGTATTTATTTTGCTGTTTGTTCTTAAAGGTATTTGTCCCCTGAAGAAGGCACCCAACCGAAACACGTGTCTGACTGATCTCATGTTTTGAGAATAAAGTTGTCCTTCCATGATGAATCTACTGCCCTGCTTTTTCTGTGCCCGTTGATGCTGCAGGAGTTGTGTTCCCCTTGTTTCATGCCTGTAGCACCAATGCATTAGTTTAAAGGCTTGCTTTCAATCTTCAATGTCTTTCAATGCTGCCCTACCTTCCACAGGAATAGTGGTCTTAGTGACTGCCAATACTAGGAAGTCCACTTTATGCAAGTTGAGAAGGTCCTTTTCTGAAGGTGGAATGGGATATAAACAAGCCATAGCTCTGCCACCCCCAAACCCAGTCTGGCATCAGGCACCTCCCACTCAGCCTCTATCATCTGCTTAATGGCTCTATGCACCAGGAAAAAAGTGAGAGGTCTGGATATCCTGCAAAAAGAGGATCTTCCAAGGGTTCCTCCAGCATTTGAGGAAGGTGGGAAATATTAAGGGCCATCAAAGAATGAGCAATAAGCATTGATAAAATCACACCCGAAGACCGAACGATACTGCAGTCCTCCCCTGGAGGAATCTTTCCTTCCTCTAGCTCTGGAGCAATGGGCTCTCCCCAAAGATCCAAAAGGGTCCTCCAACCAATCCTCAGAGGCCCCAGAATGACAGGAGACTTGTTCGTCCCAAGTCTCTGTCTCCACACCTTTTCTTTAAGGGAGGATCCCCAAACTCTGGGGCATCGCCCAGATGAAGTCCCTCCTGCTCTTTTTAAAATGCTTTTCTGGTCTGAAGTGCTTTCTAGACCCTACTTCAAGCAGTAAACCTGGTGAAGCAAAAGAACAAAATCTCTCCTTTCAGAAGACTGTGTTTGTGAGAAACTAGCTCAACTTAAAGTAGACAAAGCGATGGGACCAGATGGGATATACCCTAGAATACTGAGGGAACTTGGGGACGTTCTAGCAGCTCCACTGACTGGCCTTTTCAATGCCTCAGAGTCGGGAGTGGTGCCAAAGGACTGGAGAGAGGCTCATGTGGTACCTTTACACAAAAGCGGAAGTAAGGATGTGGTTGAAAACTACAGGCCGGTTAGTTTAACTTCGGTGGTGAGTAAATTATTGGAAACGCTGCTGAAAGAGAAAATAGTGAGGTTTCTGGAGTCCAGCGGATTACAGGATCCGAGGCAGCATGGATTCACCAGAGGCAGGTCTTGTCAGACAAATCTTATTGATTTCTTTGACTGGGTGACCAGGGAGTTGGACCGAGGGAGAGCCCTAGATGTGGTGTATTTAGATTTCAGTAAAGTCTTTGACACTGTTCCTCACAGGAGGCTTATAAACAAACTCAGCAACCTAGGGATGGACCCTAAAGTTACTGCTTGGGTTAGAAATTGGTTGGGTGGGAGGCGACAAAGAGTACAAGTAAATGGAGCTCACTCTGAGGAGAAGGATGTTACCAGTGGTGTGCTCCAGGGATCTGTCCTTGGTCCGGTTCTTTTTTAACATCTTTGTTAGTGGTATAGCGGAAGGGCTGTCGGGTAAGGTTTGCCTCTTTGCGGATGATACCAAAATGTGCAATAGAGTAGACACCCAGGAAGGTGTAGATAACATGAGGAGGGATCTAGCTAAGCTTGAAGAATGGTCTAGAATTTGGCAGCTGGGATTTAAATGTTAAAAAATGTAAGGTCATGCATTTGGGCTGCAGCAATCCAAGGGAGCAATATAGTATAGGGGGTGAAGTACTTTTGTCCACTAAAGAAGAGCAGGACCTAGGCGTGGTTGTGTCTGATAATCTTAAAGTAGCAAAACAGGTAGAAAAGGCGACGGCAAAAGCTAGAAGGATGCTTGGGTGCATACGAAGAGGAATGGCTAGCAGAAAAAAGGAGGTGATTATGCCTCTGTATAAGTCTTTGGTGCGACCTCATTTGGAGTATAGTGTGCAATTCTGGAGACCACACCTTCAAAAGGATGTGAACAGGATGGAGTCGGTGCAGAGGGGGGCTACTAAAATGATTAGTGGTCTTCATTATAAAGCATATGAGGACAGACTTAAGGATCTTAATATGTACACCTTAGAGGAAAGGCGATATGATTGAGTTGTTTAAATACCTCCGTGGCATAAAATGTTCAGGGAGAGCGCCTCTTTCAATTGAAAGCAAGTTCTGCTACGAGGGGACATGGGATGAGGGTGAAGGGAGATAGATTCAGGAATGATATGCGGAAATATTTCTTTACGGAAAGAGTAGTGGATCCGTGGAACAGTCTCCCAGTGGAGGTGGTAGAGATGAGGACAGTAACTGAATTCAAAAAAGCATGGGACAAACACAGAGGATCTCTAAAGGTAAAAAGGGGACTGTTGTAGTTGTTGATATGGAAGGACAGACTGGATAGGCCATGTGGTCTTTTTCTGTCATCATATTTCTATGTCTGGCTCTTCAGTACAACTTTTTCTGCAAAATGGTATCCAGGCTTGGAGACAAAGGAACAAGCTGGGGGGGGAGGGGGGGGCACTCCTGAGGCTCCCCTGCCTCCAGCTGTGACCTGGAGTGGAGAGCCAACATGGCTGCAGTTTCCATCAAAAACACGGGAACCCAGCACTGAGAGGATCCAACATTTTCAGCAAACCTGCAATGTCCCCCACCTCTGTGAGGAACTCGGACAGCACTACCTCTGCTGTTCTACCCTCTTTATTTTAAGTGCAGCAAACCCCGAGTGCTGAAACGGAGCCACACTGGCTCCCACATGCAGAGCAACGCAGCTTCTTGGACAGCATGAAGGAGACAGCGAAAAAACAAAGCACCCCCCCCCCCCCCAACAGCGCAGAAAGAAAAACTGAAGCAGCTCAGAACACTCACCGCTATACTCTCTATCGAAGAAGAAATCAGGGCAGGCAGCAACTCAGAAGTGCTGACAAAAAAAGAAAATCATAGAAAAGTGCTTTCAGTTTAAGTGACAGGCTGCCACAGCTTTCAGCATACAGCCTATAGTACTAAATCAGCAAGACTTTACTTAAAAAGCCCTCTGCTCAGATGAATGATAGGGGGGGGGGGGGGAGGAACCAGGATCACCAGGTAGTTGCCCCCAAAGGCTGGGACCTGGCTGACAACAACCCCGGCCCAAAACAAAGCCAGTTCCTCTCACTGCCCTGTAAGTTCCAACAGTTCCCCACAAGCTGTTCCGAATCCAATGATAAATGGGATGCTCCCTCTTTAGTTCCTTTGTTTTTTCCTATTTGTCCTTTCAGTGGAGTCCAGGCTACATAGAAGCTCCTCACCAGTATGGAAGATCGAGAATACTGGTCTTGGAAGTCTGTAGGCAATGCCCTTATACTGTGACATCACAAGAGCTAGACATGCTCAGACTCCAACTGCTGGTTAGGGGAGATAACCCAGACATCTGCACTGGACTGGAGGGACAAGGACATTCACCGATTATTTCCAACCCGATGGAAGTTAAACAGAATCTCAATGGACCAAATCAGACCCTGAGATCCAGAGAAACAAGCCCCCCCCCCCCCTTAAAGAAAGCCCAGTGCATTTCCATAGGAGAAGTTCCTAACTACCATGTTCCACTGTATGCAAATTCTATCCTACAGAACCTGGAATTCCTTCTTCCAAAATCACTCTCCTATTCTCTATTCACCCAACCCCTCACCTCTTAAAAAAAAAAAAAATACCCCCCTCCAAAATGCACTACCTCCAAAAAAAAAAAAAATACAAAAGTATTCCCTCTCAACCAACCTGACATATGCCTTCACCCCAAACAATATACCCTACACAACTGCATCACCACCCAGCAAGTAGCTCCACCACCAAAATACACCCTCACACAATTGCCCTCACCCAAAATCATCCTCCTGCAACTGTCCCATACTTCCCACTAAACTGTCTCATCCATAAAAAACATCTCAACTGCCCCACCACACTGCAAAATATCCCCCTCCCCCACTGTCCCACCTCAAGACTTCCCCAGCACTCCCATCCATGAAACTACCTCCCCACATGTGCCCCCTCCCCCTCAAAACTATGTATCCTGGAAATGCACTGCTACTACCAGTTCCCCTCTTCCCACCAGAGAACACATGCACAACACAGAGAGAGATACACGTATAAAAAATTACAAATAATTCCCTAGCTGTGACATACTGCATTTTAAAAATTATTCACATAGAATATGCACTATAAAAGCTACCAACTGAATTTCACTACTTTCTTATTGGTTGCAATCTGTACTGACAATTAATACTGCTACCATAGGCAGAGCTAGATTAGAGAACTGGCAAGTTGGGGGGGGGGGGGAGTAGGTAGGGGAGGTGGCCTAACAAATGTGATCTGTACTCTGGTGGTTAGGATTTATAACTGTGTGGCTTTTTTCAGGATTCTACTGATTTTTACATTAGATATCTGGAAGCTAGGATGGATAACGTGTGGACACTGTTCAAAGTTAAAAGCCCTCTAATAACTCCTGTGTGAGCTGCTTGCTTCCAATGTAACTTAAAAAGCCCATGGGTAGGATCCAGCCAATGGGAAGGCTGAATCCTACCCTGCTCTAGTCACAGAAACGTGGTGTGCTAGAGGAAGCTCTACAAAGAGAAGGCCCTGCTTGTGGTGGGAGATGGAAAAAGAAATCATGCCCCCATTCCCTCACACCCTACACCCACCAAAAAAAAGTCTCTATGCATTTCTACAGAAAAAGCTGCTCAAACAGCTATTGCATACAAGCACTGATTCACACCAACAGCCATTACATGACTGCACCTGTCAAACAGCCAGCCCTCTCATCAACACCTCTCCCAGACTCACAAACACAGAAAAAATACACAGATATGTATCTGCATTGCCTATATGCGCTTGTGCTTAACAGACAGGAATATGCATGCACATACACATGGATTAGAAGGAATTCCATGAGCCATGCTCTCTGCATGCTTCCCCACTCGTTTTATTTATAACCAAGCACTGCCAACTATGTCTATACTGGTCTACCCGACTAATTTCTAATTTGCAGCTTATTCATAATTCTGCAGAGGCCGATCTCTGACAGACACCACTGATCAAATTACACCAGTTTTGAAAAGTCTTCATTGGCTCCTTGTCTATCAAGCTTGCTTTAAAACTAAGATATTGGTATTTCAAGGTCCTGTATGATCGAAAACATAGCTACTACGCTATCAAGCTACAAGTTCAAGCCCGTTTGATCTTTGCACTCGTATGGACAAATTTTTCCATACCTTTACTAACGACTGCCAATCTGACTCAATGATAGATATGAGGCTTTCACTTGGACAGTGCCAGTTCTGTGAAATTCTAGCTGTACCCACACACTGAACATGAAATTGGAAGGGCATATGGTGAAATTAGACCTTTCCTACTAATTTTCTTTCATGGAGTCCCTCCAGTCCAGTCAATCGGGTTCTGTCCGTCCACCAGCAGTTGGAGACTGCATCTTCAAAGTCTGATGATGTCACAGGAAAAGAGCCGTTGAACCTTCTCTGGCATCTCAGTATCCTCTTGGCAAAGTGGCAAAGCAGCAAAGAACATTACTCACGACTGCTATTAAAACACCCTACGGCCCACCATGAGAGCCACCGAACAGATACCTCAAGAACTCCTTAGGGAAGCATACCACCAGATAGGAGCGCCTATCACAGGCTGGCCTACAGGCATCCTGAGATACCTACATGCTCCCCCCCCAATGACTACACCTTTTGACAAGAAGCCCTCAGAATCGGAACCAGCAGCGCCCAATCTAAGGATGCTTGAGGGAACAGCCCTTCTGCAACACTTACCTCCATGGATTTGCAACACTTGCGCTGGGGGTTACGAGGCCCCTTGTAGAACCTGTGCTCCCCCCTCCCAAAAAGAGTGCATCCTGCCGAGTTTGAACATCCAGCCGATAATGTTTTGCAAAGGTATGAAGCAAGGACCACCTGGCTGCTCTACAAATCTCTGTGGGCGGCACTAGAGGAAACTCTGCCCAAGACACTGCTTGGGCCCTGCTGGAATGCGCCTGAAGCCCCACTGGCACCGCCAATGCTTCAACACGCAAGAGGAGGAGATGGCCTCCCATATCCAATGAGAAATCAAGACTTTTGAGGTCACCTCCCCCGTATGTGGGCCCCTTAAAAAGCACAACCAACCAATCAGACTTTCGAAAGTAAAGCATGCGCTTCAAGTATTGACGCAAAACCTGCTGGACATCCAAGAACTGGAGTCTCTCTTTTGCATCGATTCCCCTGAAAACAGAGATAGTATCACCTCCTGATTCAAGTGGAAATGGAGACACCACCTTTGGCAGAAAGGAGGGAACAGGCCATAACACCACTTTCTCTTTCCCGAAAGAAGGAATGGTTCCCTGCAGGACAAGGCCTGCAACTCAAACACACTGTGCAGAGCAATGGCCACCAGAAACACCCACCTTCATGGTCAAATCATTCAAACGATGCTCCGGCAAGGGGCTCAAAGGGTGCCTCGGTCAGCGCCAAAAGGACCAAATTGAGGTCCCAAGAGAGAACTACCAGATTGGGGGGGGGGGGTAATTGACTAGAAGCTACAAAGGTCTTTTGGGACCTCCACAACAGCCTCCAAGATGCACAACCTCCAGAGTCTGCACCACTGCTCGAGCCTTTAGTCAGGACCCGCAAGGCGAGAGCATGAAGGTATCCGTGAGCGGTCAAGCAAACTCCAGGGCATACTCTTCTCTGATGACTTAGAGAACCCACTGGCCCAATGTGATATGAATCCCAGGAGTAGTAAAACTGTTGCAGGCATCCACTGATTGGCTGATCCTCCCTCCTGGGCCCACCTCACCTCATTGTGACTTCTTGGAGGCAGCAGCACCTCCCGAATATGGGCCATGAAAGGACTGCCTCTTAGAGGAAATGTCCCCGCTGGAACTGGGTAAAATCGGGCAGGCCTGAAATGCCGGGACTCCCAAGAGCCCCCTCAAGCGAACTGCTGAGTCTTGGCTCCCCGGGACTTGTCCTCACTCAGCTCCTTAAGATCTTTCAGTGCGTCCCCAGATAGTAGCTTCCCTTTAAAGGGAAGCTTACTAAGATGGATCTTGGAAGAGACATCTGTGGCCCAGTTGCGCAACCATACAAACCACTGCGCTGCGACTGCCAAGGCCATGCTCTTTGTCAAAGAGATCATAACAGTGGACTGCCAAATTAGGCATAGGCCATCTGCAACTTGGGTAGCTCCACCTGGTCCTTGTCAGATCCTGAGACTTGCTTCGACAACACCTCCAACCAGCGCATACAGGATTTTGCCACATAAGCACCACAGATTGAGGCTTTCAAGAACAAGGCATTCACCTCAAAGGCCTGGCGGAGGAAAGTCTCCAACCACCAGTTTTGAGGATCCTTTAGAGCCACCCCACCTTCTACCGGTATGACCGTCTTTTTCATGACTCCCGTCACCAAAAAGGTCCACCTTGAGCATCAAGAACTGCTGCTTTTCTACCAGGGGAATGGGGTACAATCGCGTCATAGCTTGATCCCCCCTTTCATGCTTGACTCTGGCAGCTCCCACTCTGCCTCAATCATCTGCATGATGGCCTTGGGCACCAGAAACGAGTTCCGGGGAGTGTGCATACCCTGCAGAAGAGGATCCTCCAAAGGATAAGTCCTCTTAAAGGAGATATTTAGAGACGCCAGGGACTGTGAAATTAGAGGCAACAAGCTCTTCCTTCCGGAAAATCCTAACAATAGATGGGTCTTCCCTAGGGGGAGGTTCCCCCTCCTCGAGCTCCAGAGACTCCGGTTCCTTGTACTGGTTTGATGATCCCTCCAAGGTGTCCTTAAGGTCATCCGAGGGCTCTGACAGAAGCTCCTGCACCTCCTAGACCTCATTTAGGAGCCTGCTGCATTTACTGGTTCCCTCAGGTCCCCTGGCAGACAGGCCTCTCTTAAGAGCACCTTCTAGTTAAATCAGCACCATTCTCCTTTTCCATTTTATATGCCCTATGGAGGAGAAGAATAAAGTCAGGTGAAAAACAGTGCCTCCTCCAAGGAAAGCCCCTCTTCATACACCTGCTGTGCTCTCCCTGGCTAGGACTTCTCCCCTGCCAAAATCAGACCCTCCGAGCTGGCCACAGTAAGGTCAGGAGCCGGAGACAAAATGGCTGTCATTTGCAAAGCGTAGGAAGATTCCTGCAGCTTAGCAGCCTGCTCTGTCCGTCTATCTCCCGTTCACCTAGCGATCTGTCAGATGGTTGTTCCAGGGCCCTACTCTCTGCCTCGCAGCCCTTGCAACAACCAGCTGCCAACAGAGAGTTTCTCCGAGCCCCACAAGTAGCACACACCTGCTTAAAACTGCATGCCACCGAACTGCACACACAGAGACTCACTGACCCATGCACACGGACCCCAAGCATGCCCAGATGTAAATGCAGCTGATGGGAAGGCCTCGGAGTTCCACCACTCCCCTTCCCTCACGCTGTAGAGAGGCACCGCAAGCTGACTAAACAGGTTGCGGTGCTCTGGCAGAGGCCAGGTACACCCACAAAAGGGTTCTAACCCAGTCTGTAGCCCATGATTTTTTTTTTAAATTTAGCTTTAAGCAGGCAAATGGCCTCCCCACTATCTACTCCTGGAGAAACACAATAAACACACTGAAGACAAAGTCCGTCCGGGTGACCGTTCCCCAGCTTCTGGGGACTGCAATACTGAAATGCCAGGGCAGGTTCAAATGATAATTACACTTACTTGGTAATTGTAGTTCCTTTAGTGACGACAGTTCAGTCCTCTACTTCTGGGTTGTGCTCCTCCTCCTCCTGCAGCTTGGAGACTGGACATGACAAAGTAATGACATCACGGCATATATCCTGCTGCGGACTCCCATAATTCCCAGTGAACTATTGACAAAGCATACTCAAAAGAGCAACAAATAAGTAGCCAACAGAGCAAAAAACATTCATAAACTTGATTTGAGAAAGAAAACAGTAAACCTTGCTCCCTACCGCTCCCTTGTCTTTCCAAAGGAATAGAGAAGCCTGAGCAGGGAGAAGACAGACAGGAAAGCCCCAAAAATGCTTATGCCTACCTGTAAATAACTGCAGTAGCGCCCAAACGGATCCCCCGAAACTAACCTCACTCCGGGCGGGACCGAGGACTGAACCGTTGTCACTAAAGGAACTACAATTACCAGGTAAGTGTAATTATCATTTCCTTAGCGTTCCTCCAGTTCAGTCCTCTACTTCTGGGATGTAACAGAGCAGTGTTCAGAGGGAGGGACCCTGAAATCTGGCTTGTAAAACAGCCGAACCAAAACGGGCGTCCACCGCTGCCAGCACATCTAACCGGTAGTGCTTACTGAAAGTATGGAGCGACGACCAAGTTGCCACGCTACAAATGTCCCCTGGCGGGACCAAACTGTGCTCTGCCTAGGACACTGCCTGTGCCCTGGTGGAATGCGCCCGCAAACCAACTGGAACCACGCGACCTTGTAACATATATGCAGACGCAATGGTCTCCTTGATCCATCTGGAAATTGAAGCTTTCGCCGCCGGCTCGCCTCTGCGAGAACCTGCGAACAAAACGAAGAGACGGTCCGTCTTACAAAAAGTACCCGAAACTTTCAAATACCGACGAAGCACACGCTTGACATCCAGCAGACACAAGGAACGATCTGCCCCCGCGCTATCCTCTGGTCGTAAAACCGGAAGCAAAACCGACTGATTCACATGAAAGGAAGATACAACCTTTGGAAGAAAGGATGGTACAGGCCTCAGGACCACCTTCTCGCTAGAAAACTGAAGGAAAGGTTCTCTACAAGATAACGCCTGCAGTTTTGAAATTCTTCTCACTGAGCAAATGGCCACTAAGAAAACCGTCTTCAGAGTCAAATCCTTGACTGTCGCATTATGTAGGGGCTCAAAAGGCTCCTTCACCAAGGCCCTTAAAACCACATTAAGATCCCACGGCAGCACGCAGACACGCCGGACCGGTCGCAGCCGAGGTACCGCTCTCAAAAAACGCACCGCCTCTGGATGGGAACCCCGAGCGTTACCGCGAATCTTGCCCCTATAACAGGCCAGAGTCGCAAGGTGCACCCTTAAGGAACTGGCCGCCAGTCCCTTTTCAAAACCATCTTGCAAAAAATCCAAGACGACCGGGACCAAAACCGTGGCCGCTCGAATTTGACGCCGCGAACACCAGTCCTCAAAAATACGCCAAACTCTGACATAAGCTAGTGAGGTTGATCTTTTTCACACACGCAACAGCGTAGACACCACCGCTGCCGAATACCCCATCTTCTTCAGCCGCGCCCTCTCAATGGCCAAACCGTAAGCGAGAATCGACTCACCTGGGGCATGCGATTCTTGTCTGTTCCTCCGGCTCTGGAATTTCACCCTCTTCCAGCTTGGCTGCTTCAGACTCAAGATCCAGATCCGCCTCATCCGACCCAATGCCTTCTACGTCGGCGCTAGGCACTGCCGTAGTACGGGCCCTCTTCGCCTGCCCAGGCGAGGACAAACTCCTCCCTGCAGACTAACCCGCTGAGAAGGTGTCCCAAATATAGCCGCGTCAGGCCCTAAGCCCTGTCGCCTTCTACAGAAAGCCTGATGCATAAGTAATACAAAATCCGGACAGAAATCCTCCAGGAGCAGAGTGGTCCCCAAGGAAGCTGGCGCCGTAGGGAGAGGCCCACTAGCTAAGTCCTCCCGAGATGTAGACGCTCCCTGGTTTTCTCCCTCTGAGACATTTTCCGCCAGGGACTGCGCCGGGCTGACCTTGGCTTCCAACTGCTGTTTCCCATCAGTGGATACCGCAGAGCAACCACGGCAAATACCTGAATCCGCCACGGATCCCCTGCGAGAGCCGCAGACCACGCATTGTGGACGCAACGCCATACTACACTCTTCCTGGTTTGTTTCTTTTTTTTTTTTTGCTTCAAAACCCAGGCCCAATATCACCCGTGCTATTTCTCTGGAACCTGGGCTGAAACGAGCTGAAGGGGACCCGCCTTTCCCTTTCCTGGACGGCTGAGGTACTCCCTGCACCGAGTCAAAGAATAAAGAAACTGCAAGGAAGTTAGCAAATTAAATATGCTTCAGAAGCCGTACCCTGCCAGGGGAAAGGAACCCCAGCCGTCAGAGAGATCGGGGAAGAAGCTGCCCAAAGTCCCCGATACCGGTACGCCATCCCCCGAAGCCTGCCACACGATTCTCTGATTATTAAAATGGCCGCCGCTCCTGATCCATGGAGCCAAAAAGGGCACGAAAAACACAAATGCGCTGAGAACTGCGGGCCTAGAACCGGGGACTTGCCAATCGCTACCGCCAACCCAGCAAACACCCCCTCAAGTTAATTTAATCAAATTACCCCGGACTCACCAATCTTCAACGGGGCTCAAGCTGACGTGGTTTCCCGATGCTCAGCAGAGTGGGAACACAGCTCAGCGAGCCTACCGTTTGTGCGTCTGCGTTGCCGGGCAGCCCTCCGCTGCTACAGAGCAGAGGAAAGTGCTGCTCCCATGCCTGGACGGGGCTCTCCTCCGTCCTGTCTAGGAGGAAAGACCTGCAAGTAAAATATATATAGGACATATAGGACTCTGACTCAGAAGGGAAAGACAGGCAGGGACCGGCACCGAAGCTTGGCTGACTAACAGCCCTTTTAAAGAAACAGACCTATTAAAATAATTAACTACAGGAAATCAAAGAAATAGAGTAGAACCCAAATTAAAATTTTTAAAACTATTCCTATTGCTCCTTATCCGTTTCTCTAGTGAGTCCAGAACCCTGGGCTCACTCAGTCCTCCTGCTGCGTGGAGACTGGACACGCTGGGAATTATGGGGGTCTGCAGCAGGATATATGCCGTGATGTCATTACTTTGTCATGTCCAGTCTCCAAGCTGCAGGAGGAGGAGCACAGCCCAGAAGTAGAGGACTGAACTGGAGGAACGCTAAGTAACAGCTCTTATCCTGTGACAGACTTTGAAGATGCAGTCTCCAGCTGCTGGTGGATAGGCAGAACCCGATTATCTGGACTAGTGGGACGGGCATGAAAGGCAAAATTATTGCTATATCAGTTTCCAAGGGGGTAGATGCAGAAGCTCCATCATGAATTTTTTCCCCCATGGACAAAGTGGTGGATCCATGCAATAACACAGTACGAGACGTGGACAGGTGTAGGTTCTCACCAAAAACTTTATTGATCCATATATTAAAAAAAAAAAAGAAGAGGGAGACCTGACCCGACACTGGCCGTGTTTCGATGGAATCTTCTTCAGGGGTTGGCTCACCTTGATGTTAAAAATACATTGTAGTTAAATAAACCAACAATGATAAAAACAATAAATAACGAATATATTAGATAAAACAACATGAAGGAACATAATAAGAATATAAATAATAAATCAATAATAAACCAATAACGGGTATAAAATCATATCATACAAAACATTTATTCATAAACTCTTATCAATGTATGTAATCCCTGAACATATACATGCATAAATAAAGCTTAATAGCATATGTTAAAATTGAAATTAAAATATTAATAAAAAATATAGAAAAGACATTAATACCGGCAAATACTTGACATCCAAACCATTAAAGGTTTTAATTATAATAATAATCTCACACGTAAATAAATAATAATCATCCCACATAAAAAAATAAATTGCTAAGAGAACTCATAAAAGAGGAGAACTATAAGGTAAGAGTGACCATGGCTAGAACTCTTATCCAGGTATGTAGTCTCTAAACTATATATATATATATATATATATATATATATATATATATATATATATATATATATATATATATATATATATATAAATATATAAAAAGGAAATTAATAGCATATGTCGGAATAAAAATTAAAATACTGATAAAAAATAAATAAATATAGAAAAAACATTTTTATAGAAAAAACACTGATACCGGCACATATTTAACTTCCAAACTATTAAAAGTATTAATAATAATAATCATGCCACATAAAAAACTAAAAAAGAACTCTTGAAAGAGGAGAACTAAGACAAGAGTGACCATGGCCAAAACCACCAAAAATGACAGATATTCATTACTGTTGGTAACTAATCATATTACATAGATATAAAAAAATATAATAAAAAATGAAAATTAAATAAATAAAAAAGACTTTCAAACTTTTAAAACCCAAATGGGAAAAGAGAAAGAGAAGAAGGAGCAGGAGTGAACCAAAATTACCTGAACGGACTGTACGGGAAAATAGTAGCACAACTGGTTGGTGCTAAAGTTGATACCACTTTTTTGGCTGGAAGGTGTAAGAGGGTAAAAAATATTTTTTGAATACTAATTAAAAATACTAGTTAAAATTTAAAATTTAGCATCCATCACTAACTAAAAATAAGTTGAAGATCAAAAGAGTGTACATAAGCACTAGTAGTGACGAACCACTTTTTGATTCTAAAAACATAGGAAACGTGGTGGTAATGTTTAAATAATCTCTAATATATATACTACAATAATGCAGTTTCTAGACGTTTAGAAAACAATCGAAACCAAGAATAATGTCTACCACTGCTGTGCAAAATACATTGTGTTGCCACGCTCCTTATTAATAAATGAACGAGCTGTAAGACTCCGTCTATTAGCCGCAACAATTGCCGGTTTTTGTGCCACATAAATAAATTGAAAGTGAAACTAACTGGTGCAAAGTGCCCTTCTAGTAGCTGTGATAACACTGTTATAAATGAGTAAATACCGTAAAATCTAAAGCTAATTAGCTTACATTCAACGTTGGTACTCTATTGTTCAACTAAGGACAAGATTTAAATCATTATATATGAATCGCGTATCTACTTACATATCTCTTCCGTGTCTGTGTCAAAAAACTTAGACCGGCATCTACCGCTCGCGGCACTATAGTAGTAAAAAACGCTGGCGCATGCGTATCAGCTTTTAAAGTAACCACGGGTGCATCAGGGTTATATAACCTTGCTGATTGTGTTAACGTTTACTAACTTAAATTTATTTTGAAACAAAAATCAAACTCAAGGTATACATTTCTTATTGGTTGTTTTCACTGATGAAACCTACGTGTCAATGTTTTTTTTAAGGAGCCATAATCGCGTGAATATCCATAGCCCTATTTAACTAGTCTGTCTTTGAAAAACCTTTAAAAGCTTATGTACCACACTTTAAGGGACAATAACACAGATGAATTATCTAAAATCATCCTTGGGAAACTAATGATAAATTAAGATGAATATTAACAGACAATAATATGCATAAGCACAGGAGGTGCTCTAAATTAAATGATGAAAAGCTAGACCATAGAATGGCATTACGTCAAAGTGTACTTAGTCAACCCAAAAGAAAATGTATGCAAAAAAAGGATTGTTCATAATAAATAAAATGAACTATTTAACCTTAAAAGTAAACCACATAAAGGGTTTTAAAATATACTAAACCTTAAAAATCCTTATGTTCTAAAACATAAGTGATGTAGGCAATATAATCGTACTCATAAAAAGACTGAAAAATCACATTCTGCAAACCCTGTGGAGCAAGAGTATTAAGATCAAAAATATATCTTTGTTCCATTTGAAGCAATGTTCTATCTATGTCTCCACACCTCCAATTTTGTTTAACCTTCTTTATAACACAGAATTTTAAGTCTGATAGTGTGTATGCCCGATCTATCCCGTGTTGCACTAGTGGACTGTCAACCGCACGTTTCCTAATACAGCTCTTATGCTCAACTATTCGTATCCAGATTTTCCGTTTGGTTTTACCAACATATAGAAGATTACATGGACACTGTATGATGTATATAACATGGGTGGTGTCACAGTTAGCAAAATCGTCAATGTAAAACTGCTTATTTGTTATTGGATGAATAAAAGCTTTTCTTACTGGTAAGACATTTAGGCAAACAGAGCAATGGCCGCATTGGTATTGTCCTTTGTGGACAGAAAGTGGTTTTCTTTCTGTGAAGGCAGACGGCACTAACAAATTACGGAGGTTAACATTACGTTTGTGTGCCACCATAATGTTAGTATTTTCAAAACCAGGAATTGCCTGAATTAAACGCCACTCCCTTTTAAGAATATTGACAATCCGTTGAGATTGTAAAGAATATAACAACGGACAAACCATTTTAGTATCGGTTCTATTCTTGTCATCCTGAGATACATCTAGCTTGGATTGTGATTGATTGCTTGCCCGAACATAGGCTTTGTGAATATATTGCTGTGGATATTGGCGAGCTATAAATCTCTGTGTGAGATCTTTGGCCTGTAATGTAAATTCATCATAACTTGGACAATTTCTTAGAATCAGGAGAAATTGTACAACTGGTAAGTTGTTCCTCAATGCTGGGTTATGGAAACTATGATAATGAAGTAACTGATTTCTGTCAGTAGGTTTTCTATATAGTCTAGTACTAAATCCTTTACCTTCTCGCTGAATAACTAAATCTAAATATGGAATATGACTCGGATCGTACGTGAGTTGGAACCGTAAATTCTGGTCTAATTCATTTATCCATATGTTGAAGGCAGACAAATCTACCACAGAGCCCTCCCATATAATAAAAATGTCGTCGATGTATCGAATCCACAATTTGATCTTGGAATCAAAAGGATGAGATTTGAGAAACGTATTCTCAAATTTATACATATAGAGGTTGGCAATGTCCGGTGCCATAGATGACCCCATTGCCACCCCTTTAATCTGTTGGTAAATTTTGCATAATGCTATCTCAGCCAGAATTAAAAGAAAAGAGGTGGAAATTCGTGTGTGTTCAGTCCTACCTATTAGATATTTTTCTATAATTTTCAATGCTTCAACCTGGGGAATATTGGTATACAATGCTTCAACGTCTAAAGTAACCAATAAAATGTCCGGTGGTAAATCTTTAAATGTCGAAAGGATGTCAATAACGTGTGATGCATCCCGAACATAAGACCACATGCATGGAATATGTGGCTTGAGAAAAAAAATCTAGCAACTGGGAAATAGGCTCTAGGAGTGACCCAATGGCAGAAACTATGGGTCTGCCAGGGGGATCAGTGAGTGATTTATGGATCTTCGGGATTACATAAATCGTGGGCATGACTGGTTTAGCGACAATCAAAAACTCTTTTTCTTTTTTAGTAATATGTCCTGTTTCAAAAGCAGTAGTGACTATATTGTCTATAGTACATTTTAAAGCTTCTGTCGGATCTCCTTCAAGACGTAAATAGAAATTTTTATCATTAAGTTGCCTAAGAACTTCCGTATACTTGCTCTTGTCCATAACCACTATAGCGCTCCCCTTGTCTGCCGGTTTAATAATAATGCTGCTATTGGTTTGTAAGCTCTTAAGAGCCTGTCGCTCAGAGAATGTAAGATTTTGAAACAGTAAATGATCATCTTCATGAATCCGTCCAACCTGTTGTAAAACAACTCGCTCAAATGCCTCTATTAGGGAACTAGTGGTGGGGGGAGGGACCCAAGTGGAATGTTTGCTAATTACAGAAATATCACTATAATTTTCTGGGAAATCGTTAAAAAATTGTCTTATCCGAATTTTCCTAAAAAATTTATATAAGTCTATGTGGGTCTGAAAAGCATTATACTTCCTAACTGGCACAAATGAAAGGCCTTTATTCAAGACAGAGGTTTCTTCAGTGGTGAGATTGTGTCCAGAAATGTTGATCACATTATCAGTTTCTAATAGTCTCTTTCGTACGACCGTTCTCCCATCCACTGTCCCCTCCCCCTGCCTCGTCCTCGTCCCCATCCCCTGCTTTGCCCTTGGGGGAAAGGGTGATCGCCATGTTGTGTTTTGTGAAAATTCTTAGGTTGTTCTACTTCTGATGGAAGCCTAGACCGAGAGGTGCTCCTCCCACCTCCCTTCCAGAGACGGTCCATATCAAAGATCGTCTTTTTCTTTTTTTCTTTTCCTATTGGTTGATTGGACTTAGCCTGTCTAGTGGGAACCAAAGACGCCGATCCATCTAGGTTCCCTATAGATTCACTCCTGCTCCTCTTTTTCTTATTTCCAGGGGAATTGTCTTTTTCAGGGGTAGTGCAACCCGCATTGGAAGCGCTATCTCTACGATCAAAAAAGGTTGATCTCCTTTTGAACCATAGTCTGTCATTTTCAACTTTCTTGCACCAATGGTACACATACCCCACCCTATAGTCCTCCTCATCTCTTCTAAATTTTTCCATCTTCTTTCCTTTTACTTCTTTATGGAATTGTGACATATTTTGATTAAAATCTGCGTATACGGTATCAAAGTCATTGTCACATTTCTTCAATTCTCCTAATTTCTCGTCTACTTCAACCTTGTGTAGTTCAGACTTTTTGTTTGCCGTGGTAATTAGTAATATCATGAGGTCCAGGGAACATTTATTCAATATTGCGTTCCAACATTCTACAAAGCCCTGTTCGCTTTGGTATAAACCAGGAGCCTTGTTGACTCGTAGGCCTCTAGGAATGATCTTCGATTTGCAGCATTCTAAAAGATAAGCTGCGTGTAACTCCTCTTTAACAATCTTCTGTGTCAATCGAACCGTGTCGTCCCATTGTGTATAGAGCAGATCACTCTGATCTTCTGCATCTTCTTCACGGTTACCAAGAGAATGTTGAGAAAGCAGCTTGTCTAACACGTCATTTCCAAAACTCAGGACATTCTTCCATGGGGAGAACATCGCTGCAATACCGTGGACACCAAAAACAGCACACTGCCACGTAAAAACAGCAACACAGTACGAGACGTGGACAGGTGTAGGTTCTCACCAAACTTTATTGATCCATATATTTTAAAAAAGGAGAGGGAGACCTGACCCGACACTGGCCGTGTTTCGATGGAATCTTCTTCAGGGGTTGGCTCACCTTGATGTTAAAAATACATTGTAGTTAAATAAACCAACAATGATAAAAACAATAAATAACGAATATATTAGATAAAACAACATGAAGGAACATAATAAGAATAAGAATATAAATAATAAATCAATAATAAACCAATAACGGGTATAAAATCATATCATACAAAAAAATTATTCATAAACTCTTATCAATGTATGTAATCCCTGAACATATACATGCATAAATAAAGCTTAATAGCATATGTTAAAACTGAAATTAAAATATTAATAAAAAATAAATATAGAAAAGACATTAATACCGGCAAATACTTGACATCCAAACCATTAAAGGTTTTAATTATAATAATAATAATAATATTCCACGTAAAAAAAATAATAATCATCCCACATAAAAAAATAGAACTATAAGGTAAGAGTGACCATGGCTAGAACTCTTATCCAGGTATGTAGTCTCTAAACATATATATATATAAAAAAAGGAAATTAATAGCATATGTCGGAATAAAAATTAAAATACTGATAAAAAATAAATAAATATAGAAAAAACATTTTTATAGAAAAAACATTGATACCGGCACATATTTAACTTCCAAACTATTAAAAGTATTAATAATAATAATCATGCCACATAAAAAACTAAAAAAGAACTCTTGAAAGAGGAGAATTAAGACAAGAGTGACCATGGCCAAAACCACCAAAAATGACAGATATTCATTACTGTTGGTAACTAATCATATTACATAGATATAAAAAAATATAATAAAAAATGAAAATTAAATAAATAAAAAAGACTTTCAAACTTTTAAAACCCAAATGGGAAAAGAGAAAGAGAAGGAGCAGGAGTGAACCAAAATTACCTGAACGGACTGTACGGGAAAATAGTAGCACAACCCTTAACTAACTATTCTAACATATGCTCCTTATCTGTTCCTCTAGTGAGCCCAGCACCTAGGCTCACTACGTCCTCCTGCTGCATGGAGACTGGACACACTGGGGCTGATAGGAGACCAGCAGGGTACATCCAGTGATGTCACAGTTTTGACATGCCCAGTCTCCATGCTGCAGGAGGAGGTGCACTACCCAGAGGTGGAGGACTGAACTGGAGGACCGATAAGGAACAGTTCAAGGAGAGTAAGCAAGAGGAATAGGACAACACAGCTAACATTTGGGAGCAAGGATAGAAGATCACTGCTGCCACATGAATATGACTTGGTGAGAAAAGAATGCACTTTTCCTTTTTGGAGTTCTGGAAACTATTTTGGTTTTAATACTTGCAATTATACAGAAAAGCAATACACACATTTTTGGTTTGGTGTTTTTATTGTCAGATGGCACTTTGCTATATTGTGATAATATATCCTGGGACTACAATCTTTAAGATGTGCCAGGAAAAGACCAGTTCTGGTAACCGTAGCTACTCTAGGATCCTAATCGACTGAGTGGAATATCAAGAACCAGTGAATAAATGAATGAATAACCAAATAAACCAAACAGTAGGCAACATAAAACAGAAGTTCTAGTGAAAGCACAGTTGCCAATGTAGCTGGGAGGCTACGCAGGCAAATTAATATGAGTAACTATATAATCTAGACTGCAATGACAGGATTAGCTAGCACCTGAATCTGTCCAGCAGGCTGCAAATGCAACAGTAACTAGAAATTATAGTGAAAAAGCAGACACTCATTTAACCAGATCTGCTGGCAGCCTACACTGGGAACCTCAAAGGCTTTATTTTCACACTAGTATTGGTGGCCATTTAGATTGCTACCAGGCCACTGTGGCAGGCCATGGGAAGGGAGAGGTGTAGAGTCAATTACAAAGGATATAAAGAGTCTGGAAGCAGTTCAGATGAAGGTGACCAAAATGATTTGGAGCCTGTATCAGAAGACTTATGAGAAGAGACTAAGACCTAAATACGTACACTCTGGAGGAGAGGAGGGGCAGGGGAGATATGATTCAGACCTTTAAATACTTAAGAGTATTAATGGACAAACAAACCTCTTTCAAAGATGGGGAAGCTGTAAAACTAGAGGGCATAACATGAAGCTGCAAGGGGGTAAACAAAGGCAATATCAGGAAATACTTTTTCACTGAAAGGGTGTGGATGCTTGGAATGCCCTCCCGATAGATGCGTTGGGGGCAAACACAGTGATAGAATTCAAAATGGCATGGGACAAACATGGTGGATTCCTTTATAGCAACAGGATATAAAAAAAAAACATAACTCTCTCTTATATATGAACAAATAGGGGTGACCTACACGGAGCGGTGGGTACATCCCTAAACAAAGGCATGGGGAGGGGTGACCTGCATGGAGTAGCAAGTGCACCTATTCTTGCCACCTTGCTGGGCAGACTAGATGGACCATACTGGTCTTTATCTGCCATCATATACTATGTTACTATGAATCTATGTACTCATTTGCCTGACTGTACACTACAAGTAAGGAAAATGGCAAACTGATCTAAATATAGAAATATTATTTTTATTTTATTTATTTTGTATTTAGCTTACGCCTTTCCAGTAGTTGTTCAAGGTGTCCCCGGAGAGTTTACAATCTAAATTTATACCCAAGACAATGGGGGGTTAAGCGACTTGCCAAAGGCCACAAGGAGTAACAGTGGAATTCGAACCCTGCTGTCTTTGGTCACAAGTCATCTTATGTACTATGGCCATACAGGAGTAACTGTGCAGGCCAAAAATACTACTACTACTAATCATGGGTATAGCGCTACAAGGCATATGCAGCATTGTACAGAGATATGTACGAGTTCCTGCCCATAAAAGCTTACAATCTAGTCAAGACCGGACAACACAACAGGGGGCAAAGGAACAGAAAAGAAACACAGAGGAGGTGAACAGAAGACTTAGAGGATCAGGAACCACAACCTGTCTCAAAGTAGTAAGATTTTAGCCTGGATTTGAACAAGGCCACAGATGGAGCCTGACATACTGACTCAGGTGGTTTGTTCCAGGCATAAGGAGCAGCAAGGTAGAAAGACTGAAGTCTGGAGTTGGCAGTGGAGGAGAAGGGCACAGACAGAAGGGATTTTTCAAAAAAGTGGAGTTCCCACGGAGGAGGTAGGGAGAGATTAGAGGAAAGGTAGTGAGGAGCAGCTAAATGAGTGCACTTACAGATCAGAATGTAAAAGTCTGAACTGCACATGGAAACGGACAGAGGGGCCAATGAAGTGACTTAAGAGGTAACATGAGCATAACAACACTGACAGATTAGTCCTTCAGCCGAGTTCTGAACAGCCAATTAAATTTTTGTAAATGATAGTAGAAAAAAGTATCATGTTTTAAAATTTTGGTCAGAGTATGCTGAAATGCAGTTTTGACAGTTTGCAACTAGCTGAATTTGTATTTTAGATTTACTTATGTGCCTTTGCAAATCCAAGTTCTCAATGAGTTTGTTTGGGGTTTTTTTGTAGACAACAGAACTACAGTACTTAATCTTTATTTTCCAGCACGCTCCAGCCTTCAATTGTGAAAAAGAATCTCAGCTCCCACATAAGACACTTTGAGATGATGGGATCATGTCAGAAAATTACAATAGAGATAAAATAAAGTAGCCGTCAACAATAACAAAAAATCTCAGGTCTCGAACAAGAAGTGAGAGCATGGTGAGAAAAGCACATTTATCATCTTCAGATATTTTCCCTACAACGGGGTCATTTTTTTAGATAAAAAAATAAATACTACTATTCAGGAATAGTTATTTCTTTTTTTTTATACCGCGCTCTTTAGAATTACACGTATACTAACAGGTACTTTTTATTCCCTTGTCCCCGGAGGGCTCACAATCTAAGTGTACCTGAGGCAATGGAGGGTTAAATGGCTTGTCCAAGGCCACAAGGAGTGGCCATAGGACTAAAGACCCCAGTCCCTCCGGCCTGAGGTTGCTTGTCCCTAACGTGGGAATTGAACCCCTGGCCTTCCGACCTGAGGTAACCTGTCCCAACCACTGAGCCACGTTACATGATAAAATATTTCAATAGAACAAAAGCAAATAAAACCCTCAGTCAGTGCTCGAGTCAAACATTCCACAATATGACATAAGCAGGGTGTATTATTAGCCCAAAACACCCAAACTAGACAATGCATGAATCAAAATGGCCTCTAAGGCAAATTGCAATCCATAAACTCCAGAGACCCGTAAACCCGTTTTGCAATGAAATATTGCCTGGATGGCACATCCTGCATTTGCATTGAGGGGAGGGGGGGAGAAACACACCACCATTACACATAATCACCAAGCCCTATCCCTTCAATGGCGTATCATACCCGGAAGAGACAAGGCCACGATGACAGCTCTGGTAACTTATGAAAGTACGTTACATAGAAAAAAGTATTAGCATTTCGGGAGAGAAGCGGTAGTTGGAAGGAAGCCTGCGCGTGCCGTTCCAAACAATGCAAGCGACCCCCCTCCCCCCCTCCCCCCCTTGTTAGGCGCCAGCCATACACATACAACCCTCAAGCATCTTAGGCCCAGTCTATAAAGGTACTATGTATGAATAGGAAAGAAGGGTTTCACGCAACGCCCCATCCTCCCTTCCTAACTAGGGTAGGAGGAAAAGAAAAGGGCGGGCCTCTCAGCCCCATAGTCGCCGCGGTCCAAGGTCTCCGCCCCTCCCCCACCCAGTGGATACACGGACAAAACACACACCACTCTCTCCCCTGCCCCCTGGCCGGCCGGCAGGTCGCGTTGAGCGATCCCGCTCCAGGAAACCAACGACCGTTCGTTCCGGAACTCTGCGAGCGCGTTATCTGCTCACCAGATAGGTCGTCGCGAGACTCCCTTTTCCCGGCTGCTACTGCGATTCTTGATGTAGTCCCCAGCTCTGCTCCCTCAACCACAACAACTGCAGCTTCAAGATCGGGTGGTCAGTGCGTCATCCCGCATGCTGTAAGCGCGTCGCAGGTTGAGCACGCACGCGCCCTCGCAGTCGGCTTAGCTCGGCTAGTGAGAGAAGATCGTTGTTGAGGTGTACGTGTTGTGACGTTCAGTCTAGAGTAGATGCTTAACTACATACGATAAGCCGTGTAGAGTGAGACCAAGCTCCAGGAGCCCAGCCTGGGTTACACTACAAAAAGTGGATTAATTGGCTGTAGCTATAAAAACATCTAAGAATTGCCATTCTAGATAAGACCAGAAGTCCATCAGACTCAGTATCATGTTTCCAATTCTAGCAGTGACTTAAGTCATGTCAGAAATAGCAGAATTCCTACAGGTAACTAGATTCTACCCAGTGAGGTTTTTCCCCTCAAACAAGGCCAGATTTAAAGATCTTGGCCCCCATAAGCAGGACCGGAAATCAGTGGGGAGAGGAGGCTTCTGCCCTAAAGTAATCAGAATCAATCTGTTTAAAAAGCCAAGTATCTGGTGCAAAATTTGACACCCTAGGCAGTTGTGCATAGTTGCATCCAGACGTTCCCAGCTTTTTATCTTTTCACCTAACAGCCCCCACTTACTCTGTTTCTGTGAATAATACTCCCTGTTTGGACAGCTGCACATCTTTGACTCCCTCTCTTCCTCCATACACATCCAACTGATAGCTAAAACCTGTCATTTCTATTCGTCTCTCCGGGCCAGTCCAGGTACAGTTGGGTAGTCAACCTCCTTCAGCAGCTGAGGACTGAATACTGAAAGTTTTGCTGACAGCACATCCAGCTCCCTCTGCTGTCAGAGAGTCAGTCTTTAGTCCTCAGCAGCTGAACAGGACGTGACAAGCTCCCAAGAGAGACAAATTGGAAATAGGCAGTTAGGCTGAGTAGCTATGTAAAAAAAAACAGAAGACAAGAATTGATCGTTGCTCATTGTCCTAGCAGGGCAGTATGGCAAGAGGAGTGCTCCTTTAAAAAAAGAAAAAAAAATTAACAGAGAATCGACGGGTCTCAGCTGCTAGAAAGTATTGGGGCAGCACAGGGGGCAGAGCCTGCCTCAATTGGGTATCCGTCAATTAAGGTGAGCTGGGAAGGACCTGGGAGCCCCAGAATCCGCTTCCCTGCCGCCGATTGCTTCATTCTCCGTGTCCCGCTAGCTGCGGGTGACCGGAAAGCAGGAGCGCCAAACTCGTTGGCTCAGATAGGAAGGCAGCCTTACCATGTTCTAGTTTTGCTCGACGAACGAGATTGTGTATTTCTGTATTTTTTAGCCCTACGAGTGTAGTGGGTTAGTGTGAGGACAGATAGCTCTGGCGTCGGCAGCGTGCAGATCGGGCGGAGAACGCCGCACTTGTCTGGGGCAGGCCTTTTTCAATCGCGGTTTTCGTTCAGTGTTAAAAATTTGTCTTTCAGTGCTAGTTGGCAGCAAACATGGTGAAAACTCCGTTATGGAGCAGACGGTGGCTTCGGGGGAATTTGGAGAAAGGCCTCCAGGTCCGTTGATAAAGGCGGGAACGGCAGCCATTTTGCCAGAGCCTGCCGTTCCTCCCGTGCTGCAGCCACGATCGGGGAAGCGCAAATCAAAGTCACACAAAGCGCCTCCGGCAGAGGAGCAGGACCAAAAGCCTGTGTCTGGAGCACAAGGAAGCTTAGAGTCTCTGTTTTCAGCAGACTTTATATTAGCAATGCATAAAGCCTATATTTTGAAGATGGCTCAGTCCTTAGAGATCCAGGCTGTTCCTAGCCAGTTAGACTTGCAAAAGGGGGAGTCCAAGGTGGCAGACCTGGGGGAAGGGGTCTCGCCTAAAAGCACAGGTGTAGAGGCAGGCTTGGAGGGCTTTGGGCCACAGGTCTCTACTCCTCCCATGGCGGAGGAAGGTGAGCTTCTGTCTGAGGCAGGTTTAGATTCTTGGCCAGTGGAGTTAGAGGAAGGAAAGATTGGGACAGGCGAAGATCCGAATGTCTTCAGGGTATTTTGCAAGGAGGCGCTTGGAGCTTTGATCGCCCAGTCCCTCGCAGGGTTGAATTTGATGCCTCCGACGGTGCAACAGGAGCCCCTGGAAGACCCCTTGTTACAGGGTTTAAATCTGAACAGCGCTGTTTCCCGATGCACAGGGTAATTAAACAGATGATAGAGTCAGAGTGGGAATGCCCCGAAGCTACCCAGAGGGGAGGTCGCGCCATGGCGCGCCTTTACCCAGTTCCTCAGGAGGAAAGGGACTTATTATGGATGCCTAAAGTGGATGCGCTGGTTTCGGCGGTCACGAAAAAGACAACAATTCCGGTGGAAGGTGGTACGGCCCTTAAGGATCTTCAGGATCATAGGTTAGAGGCCTCCTGAAACAGGCTTTTGATTCCAGCGCTCTAGCTTTACAAGCTTCGGTTTGTGGAGCATATGTTTCCAGAGCTTCCATCCGCTGGCTTCAAGGAGAGCCGACCCCGGAGAGGCAGGGGGAATCTTCCTCGGAAGGGGCAAAATTGGAGTCGGCGGCGGCTTACTTGGCGGATGCCTTCTATGATTTAGTAAGGATATCGGTGAAGTCTATGGTGTCAGTGATTGCCACCAGAAGGTTTCTCTGGCTAAGAAATTGGGCGGCGGATGCATCTTCTAAGTCTCGCCTCAGTAAGCTTCCATATAAGGGCAAGGTGCTCTTTGGGGAAGCGTTAGAGAAAATTGTGAAAGATTTGGGCGATTCCAAAGGGGGTCGCCTTCCCGAGGATCGACCCAGAGCAGCAAAGACAGGAGCGATGCAGAGAGGTCAAGGCAGAGATTTTCGCAGGTTTCGTGGGCCGCGGTTTGCGCCTTATCAAAGGGGCCGGTTTGTATCCAGGAGCCAGTCCTTTCGAGGAGCCAGGGGGTTCGGCAGAGGTTATTTTAACGCCCAGCAAAACTCTTCTAAGAAACCACAATGAAAGGAAGCTGGTTCAGGCGGAGATACCAGTAGGAGGACGGTTGCAGGGGTTTCTCTCCATCAGGGCCACCATAACGACGGATCAGTGGGTGCTGGAAATTATCCGCGAGGGAGTTTGCGCACCCGTTAGCAGAAGCCTTTGTATCGTCTCCGGGTGGGACTCAAGCAAAAAGGATAGTAATCTGTGACACGCTGTAACATTTGTTGCAACTTCAAGCGGTAGTGCCAGTACCTCAAGACCAGTGCGGCTTAGGTCGATACTCGATTTATTTTGTAGTTCCCAAAAAAGGATCCTTTCGGCCAATTTTGGATCTCAAGCACGTAAACCGCTGCTTGAGGGTGCCTCATTTTCGAATGGAAACACTAAGATCGGTTATCCGGGCAGTGAAGCCGGGAGAGGTGCTTTCGTCCATAGATCTAACAGAGGCTTATTTGCACATTCCGATCAAGCAAGAGCATCAAAAGTTTCTGCGCTTTGCAGTTCCCATGGGCCACTTTCAGTTTCGAGTGTTGCCGTTTGGACTGGCTACAGCGCTGCAAACTTTCACCAAGGTGATGATGGTAGTGGCGGCGGCGCTCCGAAAGGAAGGGATTCAGGTGCATCCCTACCTGGACGATTGGCTAATCCGAGCGGGGTCTCCAGCGGATTCAATTGCTGCAATTTCTCGGGTACTGCAGTTTCTCCAGGACCAAGAAGGAAGTCAGTCCTCACATATGGGTGTCATCGGCGCCGATGAAGCCCCAGCGGAGCATTTCCCCAGCTTTCTATGAAAGCCTTTGGGAATGCAGGCACGCATGCGCGGTTCCCTTCCCGCCTAAAGGTGCCATCTTACCTCAGTCTCTTTTTTTCCGAGAAGCCCACTGGCTGTGTGTCCTGTTCTCCCGGTTAAAAGTAGATTTTTTTTGGCGATTATCGCTATTTTTTCTCCCGGTTCGACGCTGATTCCCCTCCCGCCGGGTTCGGTACACCGGTATCGAGCCCAATTCTTCTTTTTCGGTTTTTGCCCTTCGTGGTTGGCATTCGCGCCCTTTTTCCCTGGAAGGCAAGTCCTTTGACCTCGCGGGGACTCTTTTTTCCCCGATGGCTTCCAGTGGTTTTAAAAAGTGTGATCGGTGCAAGAAATTAATGTCTCTCACCGACACACACGACTGCTGCCTTCAGTGCCTTGGCCCTGATCACGACCCTAAGTTGTGCGGGCCATGTGGGAAGATGTCTTCCAAGGCACTCCGAAGTCGCCAGCAGCAAAAGGAAAGGCTTTTCTCGGACTCAGCCTCCGGCCGGGCCCGGACCTCGTCTGAGGCCTCGACATCTCGGGATTCCGATCCCGAGCGCCGTCGAAGCTCCTCGGACAGGGGGTCCCCCGACCAGGAACGCAAGAGGAAGAAGCGGCTCGCGAGGGCGTCGTCGGAGGAGGTCCCTGGCTCCTCGAGGGCCAGGTCTAAGACCCCCGACCGTTGCCCCGGGCCCATGGACATGAGAAGCCTGCCAAAGTTCCTCACATGGAGCCGGAGTCTGCTGGACACATAAGCCCCATAGTCCTCGAGGACTCTCCTCCCAGGGAGCCGACGTTGGGCCCAGCGCCGCGGGGGCCCGAGTCAGTGGCTGCTGCGTCTCCCGAGCTGAGTCTCAGGATGACAGCCTTGGAGAGCAGACTGTCTGCCTTCATGGAGCAGCAGTGGGCACTGATGGCCAGCCTGTCTGGCGCATCTGCCCCGACCACCGGGACATCGACTTCGAAGTCGACCCCGGAGACCGAGCCGATACTCGAGTCCATCATGGCTCGAAGTCGACCTCGGTCGCGGTCTCCCTCGACCTCCCGTTCGGGGCCAAGGGCGTCGGGGCGGGTGCTCCAGGGCCCCGCGGGGTTGGATCCTGACTCCTCCTCGGACAAGTCCGCCTGGGAGACGGAGGACGAGGAGTCTCCTGATAAGTTCAAGACTCGGTGCGTCCCGTCGGACTCACCGCAGTCTGAGCCCCGGAGTAGATCCCCCCCGGAGGATACTCGGTTCTCGGAGTTTGTCCGGGATATGGCCACTGCCTTGGCTATTCCAGCGGATCCCAAGGAAGAGCCTCGAGCTGAAGAGCTCGAGGCGCTGCAGTATGATTCTCCTCCGAAGGAGGCCTTTACTGTCCCGGTTCCTCCGATGCTGGAACGGCTCCTCTTCCGTATGTGGGAGGCACCGGCCTCGGCGCCGGTTCTAAGTAAGCGAGTCGACTCGATCTATCGACTCAGAAAGAGTCCTGGTTTTCAGAAGGCACAGCTACCACACCATTCTATGGTTGTGGAATCGGCCATGCATCGTCTGAAGAGCCAGAAGATGCACTCCGCGGTGCCCCCTGGCAGGGAGGCCCGAAACCTCGATGGCATCGGTAGAAAGTGCTTCCAGGGCTCGATGCTTGCTTGCCATGTCCAGTTGTACCAGTTGTACATGGGCATGTACTTGCGGGACCTGGCCAAGGAGTTGGCCGGGTTCTCTGCTGGACTCTCCGGGGAACCCTTGCAGAGATTTAAGTCCTTGTCCTCGGGGATTCGGGACTGCTCGAAGTTCATGTCCTACGCCACCTACGATGGCTTCGAGGCTTCGGCCCGAGTTGCGGTAGCCGGCATCGTGGCTCGACGCCAGGCATGGCTGCAGTCATCGGACCTCGAGCCATGGGTTCAGGACAAGTTGGTCGATGTCCCTTGCCGAGGTGAAAACCTTTTTGGCAAGCCCATGACCGAGAAGGCCGCTCAGCTCGAAACAGAGCACCTTACACGGACAAGGCTGTCTAGGAAGACCTCTGCCCCTTCTCATAAAAAGAAGGGCTCGGGTAAAAAGCCCTTTTACCCGAGGAAGGGCACTGCCTACAAACAGTACCCTCAATATCAGGCTGCCCACGCTGCACCCCAGGGTCAGCAAGCCAAGGGGCAGGGTAATGGGCCCTGTAGGCAGAGGACCCCCAAGCCTCCGGCCCCTGCTCCCACTCAGCAGGGTGGGGGTTTTTGACTCCTTGAGCGTAGCCTCTCCATCCCTGCTCTCCCAACCCTGCACAGGAGGTCGCCTCACCCTCTTTGCCCACCAGTGGCCCCTCATCACCGGGGACAGTTGGGTATTGGACATAGTCCACAAGGGCTATGCACTGCATTTTCACCAACTACCTCCTCCTTACTTTCCAGGGGAGCCTCCGAGGCCTCCCCTGCACACAGACCTTCTCCTTCAAGAGCTTCAAGGTCTGTTGGTGGATAGGGCGGTGGAGCCTGTGCCTCCCCACTTGCAAGGTCACGGATTCTACTCCAGGTATTTCCTGGTACCCAAAAGAACCGGTGGCCTTCGACCCATTCTGGACCTCAGGAACCTCAACAAGTTCCTAGAGAAAGAGAAGTTCAAGATACTTACTCTTGGAACACTTCTGCCCTACCTCCAGCAGGGAGATTGGCTATGCTCCTTAGATCTAAAGGATGCATACACTCACATCCTCATTCATCCAGACCACAGAAAGTACCTCAGGTTCATTGTGGGAGGAAACCATTATCAGTACAGAGTACTGCCTTTTGGCCTTACCTCCGCTCCCAGGGTCTTTACCAAATGCCTGGCTGTGGTGGCAGCCTACCTGAGAAATCAGGGAATCTTTGTCTTCCCCTATCTGGACGACTGGCTCATCAGGGGTCAGACGTGCCAGGAGGCCAGACAAGCCACCCTCCGAACTATTGCTCTTCTTCAAAGCCTGGGGTTTGTCATAAACTTCGCAAAGTCCACTTTGCTCCCCTCCCAGAACTTGGAGTTCATAGGAGCAAGGCTTGACTCTCTATTGGCAAAGGCTTTCTTGCCAGAAAACAGAGCACAAAGATTGATAGCCTTGGCAAGCCAGTTTCTCACTAGTCTCCGCCAGACTCTGCCTGAGGCTTCTAGGCCACATGGCCTCAACAGTACATGTGACCCCCAATGCCAGGCTCCATATGAGGCCTGCCCAATGGTGCCTTCAGACTCAGTGGTCACAAGCCACGGGCAGCCTCAGGGACAGGATAAGGGTGTCCAGACCATTTCTGAACTCCCTCAGCTGGTGGCTACACCCACCCAATCTACTAAAGGGGGGTGCCTTTTCAGATTCCTGGGTACACAGTGGTACTGACCACCGACGCCTCCCTGCAGGGCTGGGGAGCTCATTGTCTAGACAAGTGCACCCAGGACCTGTGGTTTCCTTGGGAGGCTGCTCAGTAGATCAATCTCCTAGAACTCAGAGCTATTCGCTTAGCACTCAAAGCTTTCTCTCCTGCCCTGGCTCATCAATCTGTCCTGATTCAGACAGACAACCAGGTAGCCATGTTCTATGTGAACAAACAGGGCGGGACTGGATCCAGAACCCTTTGTCGGGAGTCTCAGGACCCTTGTTCATTCGCCCTCAAGCACAACATGCTCCTCAAGGCTGTGTACCTTCCAGGCCAGGACAACTACCTGGCCGACAAGTTAAGCAGGATTCTGCAGCCCCACGAATGGCAGCTGCATCCTTCAGTAGTTCAAAAGATCTTCCTAAAATGGGGTCTCCCTTTGATAGATCTCTTTGCCAGTCCAATGAACAAGCAACTGCCAAAGTTCTGCTCCAGGCATCCGCATCCTCTGAGGATAGCAGCAGATGCTTTTCTGATTCCATGGTCTCAGGGCCTCCTGTATGCGTTTCCTCCCATGCCCTTGGTGGCCTGAACTCTCTTCAAAACTCTTCAGGACAAGGCCTCGGTCCTACTGGTGGCTCCCAGGTGGCCGAAACAGCCTTGGTTTCCACTTCTGCTTCAACTGGCGGTGGATCCCCCACTGCCTCTGGGGTTGCAACCCGACCTTCTCTCCCAGGAGCAGGGTTCCCTTCTGCACCTCAATCTCAAAGCTCTCAATTTGATGGCCTGGAGGCTGCAAGGGTAGTCTTGGCTCCCTGGGGCCTACCCCAGGAAGTTGAGGAGGTTGTCCTAGCCTCTAGGAAACAGTCCACCAGAAAAACCTATGCTCTCAAATGGAAAAGGTTTTCTCTCTGGTGTCAGCTACGTACAGAGGATCCTTTCTCCTGTTCTGTACCAGTAGTGCTTCAGTACTTACTGCACTTATCAAATCAAGGACTTAAGTCCAATTCTGTTCGGGTCCACCTCTCAGCTCTAGCAGCTCACAACTCATTGGTGGAGGGACATTCTCTCTCGGGTCACCCCTTGGTGTCCCGCTTTCTCAGGGGCTTGCTTTTGCTCAAGCTCCCAATCCGTCCTCCTGCCCCTGAGTGGGAGTTGAATGTGGTCTTGCAGCAACTGACTTTCCCACCTTTTGAGCCCATGGCTACTTGCCCACTGCGCTTCCTCTCCTGGAAGACACTCTTCCTCATAGCCCTTACTTCAGCTAGGCGAGTGAGTGAGCTTCAGGTCCTGGATTTATAGGAACAGGGTAGTCCTCAGGACTCATCCAAAGTTTCTCCCAAAAGTTGTCTCCTCGTTCCACCTCAATCAGGAGGTGGTTCTTCCAACATTCTTCCCTAGGCCTCATGCAAGCCAGGCTGAAGCAGTTCTGCATACCCTGGACTGTAGGAGGGCCTTATCCTTCTACCTTGACCGTACGCAGGGGCATAGAAGGGCTACTCAGCTCTTCGTATCCTTTGACCCTAATAAGTTAGGGTTGGCTGTGTCCAAGTGTACCTTGTCCATCTGGGTGGCTGACTGTATCACCTGGGCTTACAAGGCGGCTGACCTTCCTTTGCAGGGTCGGGTCACGGCCCACCATGTCAGGGCAATGGCTGTCTCAGTGGCTCATCTCCGCTCTGTGCCCTTGGTAGACATCTGCAGGGCTGCAACTTGGTCTTCAAGCCAGACATTTGTGGCCCATTACTGTCTGGAGAGGGAGTCCCGTAGGGACAGTGCTTTTGGCCAGGCAGTACTCCGGAATCTCTTTGAGGTTTAGGCAACTCCTGCCCTCTGTTGGGCTACCGGTGGAGGTTGTGTCAGTGAAAAGCCTTTCTTTGCAGCTGGGACTAGAGGGAGTCCTCTTGTTCAGCCTGGGTTCCTGGTAGCCCAGAGCTAGGGAGTCACCCATATGTGAGGACTGACTTCCTGCTTGGTCCTGGAGAAAGAGTAGTTACTCACCTGTAACAGGTGTTCTCCAGGAGCAGCAGGAATCAGTCTTCACAACCCTCCCTCCTCCCCTTGGAGTTGCAGTTGTACATAGTTTATTTTTCATTTTTGTGTGCTGTTCTTAGCTATGTCATTTGACTGAGGTAAGATGGCACCTTTAGGCGGGAAGGGAACCGTGCATGCGTGCCTGCATTCCCAAAGGCTTTCATAGAAAGCTGGGGAAATGCTCCGCTGGGGCTTCATCGGCGCCGATGACACCCATATGTGAGGACTGATTCCTGCTGCTCCTGGAGAACACCTGTTACAGGTGAGTAACTACTCTTTCTGGAACAGCTAGGTTGGGTTATCAACCGGGCAAAGAGTCATTTTCTGCCTGTGCACCGCTTAACGTATCTCGGGGCTTTGTTCAACATGGAGATAGGATCGGTATTTCTTCCTCCGGACAGAGTACGGAAGGTTTTGGCTCAGGTTTCGGCGTTCCTGCGGCTGAAGGCTCCAATGGCTTGGAGGTATTTACAGTTGTTGGGTTCAATGGCGGCGGCCTTGGACCTAGTGCCCTGGGCCAGAGCTCATATACGTCCGTTGCAGCAGGCTTTGCTATCCAGATGGTCGCCGCAAGTTCATCCTCTGTCGCAAAGACTGCTGTGTCCGGAGTCCGTGCGCAACAGTCTGCAGTGGTGGCTGGTCCCAGAGCATCTGCAAGCAGGAGTTCCTCTGGAGCATCCGGAGTGGGTTTTGGTCACAACGGATGTCAGTCTTTCCGGTTGGGGGGCTCATTGTCTGTCTCAAGTAACGCAGGGGACCTGGTCAGAGGAGGAGTGCAGTTGGTCGATCAATGGGTTGGAACTGTGGGCGGTGCGTTTCGCACTGCTGGCGTTTGTCAGCCTGCTCGAAGGTCGGGCGGTGCGAGTGTTTTCCGACAATATTGTGGCTGTTTCCTACATCAACAAGCAAGGAGGCATGGGCAGTGCAGCATTGCTGGAGGAGAGCCAAAGGTTGTTGCAGTGGGTGGAGGTCCATCTGTTAGCACTCTCGGCGGCTCATGTAGCAGGAAAGGACAACATTCAGGCTGACTTTCTCAGTCGCAATGTCCTAGATTCCGGAGCATGGGAGCTGAACTGGGCAATCTTTCACGAGATCACTGTACGGTGGTGTCAGCCGGTAATGAACCTCATGGCTACCCTGGCCAATGCAAAAGCGCCCCGGTTGTACAGCAGGCGCAGGGAACACATGTCGGAAGGCCTCGACGGTCTGGTGCAACCCTGGCCGGCAGGAGAGCTGCTTTACGTGTTCCCTCCTTGGCCTCTGCTGAGACGTGTCATTCGGCGAATATCCAGGTACAACGGGATTCTCATTGCTACGGATTGGCCAAGGCGGCCCTGGTATGCGGATCTGGTGCGGCTTCTGGCGGCTTCTCCTTGGAGGCTGCCCTCGCGAATGAATCTCTTGAGCCAAGGGCCTTTGTTGATGCTGCAGGTGGATCGGTTCTTGCTTATGGCTTGGCTCTTGAAAGGGAATGATTGCGACGGCGCGGATACTCGGTGTCGGTAATCGCTACTATGTTGAAGTCCAGGAGGAGGTCGACGTCTTTGGCATATGTTCGTGTATAGCGCATTTTTGAGGCCTGGTGTGAAGAGCGTAGAGTTCAGCCGTGTTCCGCGAGGTTGCCAGATATCTTGGCCTTCCTTCAGGGGGGGCTAGAGAAGGGACTAGCCCTCAGCACTCTCAAGGTGCATCTAGCGGCCCTTGCTTGTTATAGAGGCAGGGTGCAGGGGAGCTCGCTCTCATCGCACCCGGATGTTCAGAGGTTCCTGAGAGCAGCCAGGAATATTAGGCCGCCGGTACGGCAAGTAGTGCCTCCTTGGGACTTGAACTTGGTGCTGAATGCTTTAATGGGGTCGCCCTTTGAGGCGGGGTCAGCCGAAAATCTGAGGGAATTCTCTTGGAAAACGGCCTTCCTAGTTGCATTGTGTTCCGCTAGGAGAGTTTCGGATCTGCAAGCGCTCTCTTGTAGGGAGCCATATATACAGTTTTCAGAGGAAAGAGTACTTTTGAGACCGGTACCGTCCTATTTGCCGAAGGTGGTCTCCGGGTTTCATATGAATCAATCCGTTTCGCTTCCCACATTTCGGGAACAGGTGGGAGGTAAGGAGGATCGGTCGCTTAGGAAGTTGGATTTAGGACGCGTATTGCGTAGGTATCTTAGGAGAATGGAGACGTTTCGGAAGTCCGATCGGTTGTTCGTTCTTTTTTGTGGTCCTCGTAAAGGTCAGGCGGCTACTAAGGCTTCTATTGCCCGCTGGATGAAACAGGCGATAGGGGTAGCTTACGAGACAAAAGGTAAGTCGCCTCCAAATGGGCTTAGCGCATTCTACGAGGGCCCAGGTGGCGTCTTGGGCTGAGTTTGCCTTGATTCCGCCGGGGGATATCTGTCGAGCGGCTATGTGGTCTTCCCTGCACACTTTCGCTAAGCACTATAGATTGGATGTGCAAGCCAGAGGGGATGCAAAGGTTGGGGCCTCGGCCATTGTAGTGGGGCTCACAGGACCCTCCCGGGTTTAGGAACTGCTTTGGTACTGCCCAACTGTACCTGGACTGGCCCGGAGAGACGAATAGGAAGGAGAAATTAGACCTTATCTGCTAATTTTCTTTCCTTGAGTTCTCTCCGGGCCAGTCCAGGTCCCACCCAGATCGTCTGCGAATAAGGGGCAAGGCTAGATCCCCGGCCAGGAGTTCAGAGATAAAACTTATTTAGCTCCTTAGTGGTCGGTGCTGGTGATGGTTAGCTGGCATAGGTGAGGTGGATTTTGGGGATCCCTCTAGAGTTGGGAGGGCTCTGTTAAAAAAAAAAAAGATTTAAAAGGGTGCTTCTTAAGACTATGAGAAATGTTCCTAGAGACCTAAGGTAGTTTTGTTGTTTTTTTTCTCAGTTTATGGTTAGTTCCGCTGCTTTGACAATAGAAGGCTGACTCTCTGACACCAGAGGGAGCTGGATGGGCTGTCAGCAAAACTTTCAGTATTCAGTCCTCAGCTGCTGAAGGAGGTTGACTACCCAACTGTACCTGGACTGGCCCAGAGAGAAAACTCAAGGAAAGACAATTAGCAGGTAAGGTCTAATTTCTCCTTTCTTTCTCTATAACAGCAAAATTCACTCCTTCCTTTCTGAACAGACTACTAAGACACATATCCACTCTTCAGTCACCTCCTGTCTAGACTATTGCAACGTCCTCCTTGTTAGTCTATCTCCCTTTCAATCTGTTCAAAATTTAGCTACATGGCTAATCTTCCGCCATTCTCGCTATGCTCATAAAACTCCTCTTCTCAAGTCACTTCACTGGCTCCTATCCATTTCCATAGCCATTTCAAACTTCTCCTACTGACCTATAAATGCATTTATTCTGCAGCTCCTCACTACCTTTCCTTTCTTATCTAGTTACCGACCCATTTCAAATCTTCCATTTTTGTCAAAACTAGCAGAACAAATCATATTTAATCAACTTTCTAGCCATATTGAGCACACTAACACTTTGCACTCACGACAGTCAGGCTTTCGGGTAGGTCATAGCACCGAGACCATTGTCGTAGCCCTCCTAAGTGAAAGCAAAGTGGAGGAGTAGCCTAGTGGTTAGAGCACTGGCTTGGTAACCAAGCAACCAGGGTTCAATTCCCACTAGCACTCCTTGTGGCCTTGGGCAAGTCACTTAACCCTCCATTGCCTCAGAAGAAAGGCCTGGCAATCTACTTCCGGTGACACAGCCAAGAAAATCCAGGAGCTTCTGGGTCGCCAGGAATCAGGACTGACTCAAAGGCACACATTGCATTGCCTAAGTGATATTTATAGTGCTCTTGATTCAGGCAATTTTGCTCTAGTGGTGTCCCTAGATCTCTCATGTGCCTTTGATCTTGTCAACACAATCTTTTGCTCTCACGTCTATTCTGTTTGTATCCATGCATCAGTGGTTTCAGTCCTTCCTGTCAGACCATTCTTTTTCTGTGCAAATCACTGGTAATTCCTCCCAGTCTCTTCCCCTTAAGTGCGGGGTTCCCCAAGTACCCTGATACAGAGCACTGGTGTCACTACTTAGTCTATGCGGACGGTATCTTTGTCTCAATTATTGACAGTATCATCATAATATTTGACTGCAATTAATCACTGCTTGAATTTGATCTCAGATTGGTTGAAAGGCAACTGCTTACAGCTCAGTTCCAGGAAATACATGGTCATATGGATAGCAGGAAGTGCCCCAGCCCCTGATACTGCCCCAGCTATCCAGGGACTGCCTGTTACATTGGTTTCATCTTTTAGATAGTTAGGCATCTCTCTGGCTTCAGATCTCTCATTCACACATCACATCAGTCTAGTAATAAAATCTTTTAATTCAATGTGTCACTTCTATTACCAGCACAGTTTATCATTGTTCTCAGTACAGTAATCACTAGGCTAGATTACTATAATTCTGCTTTTGCTGGTTTGTCCTCTTCAGGAATCAGGAGACTCCAAATAATACTGAATACTGCCATTCCTAATCTCACTCAGGACCACAAGTATGATCATGCAACCAGGGCCGGTTCAAAGGGTTGTAGCACCCAGATCCAACTTTTTGAAATACCACTGGAAAGGCATGAGCTAAATAAAAAGCCTGATACTATCTGTATATTTTTTGAAAATACACAGTTAGCCTAATTATGCATTGCCAGCAAATGCCTAATTGCCTTTGAGTATCAGTCTGATAGGGCATAATTATTCATTTATATGGAAGACTCCCAGACTCACCAATAAAACTCTCCCAACAACAGATGCAGAGCAGACATAGGGTGTTTCACTTTACATTTCAACATACAAAAAGATTCTATTCAAATTCTAGTCTCACATCAGTGACAACACCACTACCTCCCTCCACAGCTAGACATTGTATATCATAACACAAAACCCTGCAAATGGATACTGTCAGACGGCTGCCTAGGGTGAGAACTTACACAATCTTGACGATGCATATATTCATATGATTCTTGCAAGGTATTGTGGGTATTGTAGTTCATTCACTCCCAAACACAGCTGATGACAATAATTTGAGTTGTGAAACCAAGTGGTAAGATCATAAAAAATACTTCTTTTATTGATGGGGTTTAATTCACCCAGCACATGTATGCTTGATAGCACTATAAATGAGGTTACTTGCTTGCAGTGTTTAAATGGATAACAAAAAGTCACAAAGTAAACCAGAAACAACCTTCAGCTTGTCAGGCAATTAGCTAATGTTTTCTTAGCAAATAATTACCAGATACAAAGGCACAAAGAAAAGAATAAACTTTGCTGGTTAGTTTAACTTCTGCTTATTTTCCATGCAGATCTCAGCAGTGATTCTCCCTTGCTCACACACACAATCAGGTGGCAGCCCTAATTACTATCAATGGACCAGCTGTAGCCTTTAGCTGGCTGGCTGCTACTGTGTGGAACCCAAATCCTGCTTTAAGAGCTGTTTGCAGTGGAATAAAGAACAAAGTTAGGTTTCTTTGTGATGGCTGATGTGTTTGCTCATAGAAAACTAGCAATAGCATTTAGATAAAGAACAGTCCCATGTAAATAGTTTCATCTGCTGTATTTCCCCCTGCATCAACAATCATAGGGTCAATATCATACATTGGCACAGATGAGTCTTTCATTAAGGCACTATCATGAGAATGCTTATTCCCTTGCTGCCATTCTCTATTATAGATAGGGTCTGGATCAGTGTTCATACCTGAGCCTCTCCTGCTATCATTATTCCTCTCTGTATAGCCTGGCCAATATGTAATCCAATTCTGATGTCCAGCCTTCCAATCTTGATCCCTGGACACTGGATCTTCTCTCACATACCTTCTGGCCTTGGTCTGAAAGTCCCTTCCACATGCAGTCTTCTCTCTTCCAGGTAGCCACTGGTGATTCCTATCTCTGCTACTCCATTCCTCTGGCTGAATCCAGTCCAATGGACTCTGCTGGCTTTTGGAATACCTCCCAGTATGAGTACTGCCTTGGAATCTCCCAGACCTTCCAATGGCCTTTCTTCTCTTCCTTCCAGAGAGTTTCCTTCTCTCTCTATCTGCTTGGCTTTTGCTGAAGCTGTTCTTCAAACTCTCCTTGAAGCTCTCCCCTCTGTATCTGAAACTGTTTCCTGAAGAATAAGCTCTACTCTTATCCTGTCCTAATGTGTGCTGCTCCCTAACACAGCGCAGCTGTGTTGAATCAGGCCCTGCCCTTTGAGATGAGTGCTTAGGGATTACCTCATAGCTCTCTTGATTGCACACACATTCTCTCACTTCAGCCCCTCTCATGTGGCTGCTGGAAACCTGGTGCATTCTGGGACTGGTAGTCTTTTATGTGAAAACTCTGTTTTCTTGCTTCTACCAGAACTGACAGGTTGCTTGTTCAGAGTCACATCATCTTTTCTATAGCTCCTACCTGAGCTATGATAAGCTTCCTTATCACAATACTGCATGAAGAACTCAAAGTGTACCAACCCTACCTATGGAAAACCAGCACCTGGTAACATGCCTGCCTAGTGCGAAGGTAGCGGACCTCACACGCCACATAGACAAGGTCTTAGATAGTGCTGGGGGGGGGGGGGGAATCTGCTGTCTTGGTACATGTCGGTACCAATGACATAGCAAAATGTGGTAGGGAGGTTCTGGAGGCTAAATTTAGGCTTTTAGGTAGTAAGTTGAAATCCAGAACTTCCAGGGTAACATTCTCCAAAATGCTTCCAGTTCCACACGCAGGACCCAAAAGGCAGGCAGAGCTCCGCAGTCTCAATGCATGGATGAGACGATGGTGCAAGGATGAGAGTTTTGGATTTGTTAGGAACTGGGGAACATTCTGGAAGCACGCTACTGTTCGTCCAATATTGAAATCCCGCACTTCTGACCCTACAGTCCTTTCTAATTGGCGCCCTGTCTCTAATCTCCCTTTCCTTTCTAAATTTCTTGAGAAACTTGTCTTCCTTCAGCTCTCTGCTCATCTCGAAGCCTCTCTTGTTCTCCACCCCCGGCAGTCTGGTTTTCGTCCTGGCCATAGCACAGAGTCTATCCTTCTTTCTCTTCTCAGTGAAGTGCATGCTGCTCACGATCGCGGTCTTCTCACTCTGGCTGTCTCTCTCGATCTTTCTGCAGCTTTTGATTTGGTGGATCATTGCACTCTTCTCACTCGTCTTCAAGACGCTGGTCTTTCTGGTATGGTTCTGCACTGGTTTCGTTCTTTTCTCTCTTGTCGCTCCTTTTCAGTAGTGGTTGGGTCTTCCTCTTCAGCTTCCACTCCCCTCTCCTGTGGTGTACCCCAGGGGTCTGTTCTTGCTCCCCTTCTCTTTAATGTTTTCCTGGCTCCTCTTGCTCTAGTAATCCAGCAGTTTGGTATCTCCGCGTACTACTACACGGATGATATCATTCTCCTGCATCATACAGACTCTCTTGTGCCTGATATTTCTCCCCTTAACCTCTGCCTTTCTGCTGTTGCCTCCTGGTTCACCTCTAATTTTCTCCATGTTAACCCGGTTAAGTCTTTTGCTATTTGGTTCACCCTCGGGAGTCCTCCCCCCACCTGTGCCCCTTCTTTTTCTTCCCAGCCCATTCCTCTTGTTTCTTCCCTCAAGTATCTTGGTGTTATTCTTGACTCTTCTCTCTCATTCAAGGAACACATCTCTTCAATAGTTCAGCGCTCTTTTCTCTCTCCCTTAAACAGCTTCGGGCTGTGTGCCCTTTTCTGTCACCCTCTGCTCTAGCTACTCTTATTCTTTCTTTTGTAATGACCCGTCTTGATTATTGTAATGTGTCTTTAGCTGGTTTACCACAATCTCAACTTTCCCGTTTACAACGTGTCCAAAATGCAGCGGTCCGTGTACTATTCCATGCTTCTCGTTATGATCACGTCACTCCCCTGCTTTTGCACCATCATTGGTTACCAATCGCGTTTCGCATACAGTACAAGATTCTTACATTTGCACACAGGGTGATTCACACAGGTACCCCTCTCTATCTTGCAGATCTGATTCAATTTCGCACCCCCCATCGTTTGCTTTGTTCTATTCATGTTAACCGTCTGTCCCTCCCTTCCCCTTCCCAAGCTCACCTTGAATCCACTCGTTCCTCTGCTTTTTACTTCCTCGGCCCTAGACTTTGGAATTCACTTCCCCCTCCCCTCCGTTCAGAACAATCCTACCAAGCCTTTAAAAAGCAACTCAAAACCCATTTGTTTAGTCTGGCATTCGATCTCCCTGTCCCGTCCCTGTCTCCCTCCTTCGCCTGTTCATGTTCCTCTACTTGCTATGTTCTTTTATCTTTTGCTTTTTCTCTATCACCTTTAATATTTTAACTGGCGTTCTTTTCAGTTTCTTAATCAGCCGTAATGTAATGTTGTTTTATTAATTGTAAACCGCCCAGACGCCACTGGTATAGGGCGGTATAGAAAATATTTTTAATAAACATAAATAAACATAAAGGAGGGGCTCTTCCAAAGGGATGGGCTTCACCTTAACCGGGATGGAACTAGGCTGCTGGCATTAACCTTTAAAAAGGAGATAGAGCAGCTTTTAAACTAGATAATAGGGGAGAGCTGACAGTCTCCCAAGAGTGCATGGTTAGGAACAATGTATCCTTGAAGGATCTTTATCTTTATTGTCATTTGATATACCGCCCTAGGCAGCAAGGCATCAGAGCGGTTTACAGAAATCTAAATACTATTATACTATTATTTGCATTACAATACCTGTAATAATGTAATCTAGTTCATAAAGTTCGGAATTATATGTATTGATATTTGATTTGTTATAATGTAAAATGTTCCTAGTTATACTGTAATACCTAGTCCTTAAAGTTCAATGTACCTGTTCTATTTGTTATAATGTAAACCGCTGCTGATCCTTGGAAGCAGCGGTATATAAAAGCTGTCCAAATAAAATAAATAAATAAATAAAATAAATAAATAAATTAAAAATAAGGAAACGTAAAAGAACGCCAATCATATATAGGACAGAACACTACTAAAAGAATGAAGTTAGGGCATATCAGCAGAGAGGTTCCAATAAAGACAAAAGTAGCCCAAATGCCCTTGAGTATGGAGCAGACAGAGCTTAAAGATTCCAAATTACCCCTGCCTACTGACAGCCAGATTAATATGAATAAAATACAGTCTCTAAAATGCTTGTATGCAAATGCTAGAAGTCTAAAAAATAAGATGGGAGAGTTAGAATATATAGCACTAAATGAGAGGTTAGATATGATTGGTATCTCAGAGACATGGTAGGAGGAGGACAACCAGTGGGACACTGTAATACCTGGGTACAAACTATATCGTAATGATAGTTAAATTCCCAGTTGACTACTCCTGTTATATGTAAACTTATCACAATTTGTTGATTGTAATGAGTATTTCTGTTTAATGTAAACCGCGCTGATGAAAAAGAGTGCGGTATAAAAGAACAATAAATAAATAAAATAAATAAATAAAATAAATAAATAAATAAATAGAGCTGATCAAATTGGTGGAGGAGCTGCACTCTATGTTAGAGAGGGCATTGAGTCACAAAGGATTAAAGTTTTCCAGGAAACAAAATTTGCTGTAGAATCTGTATGGATTGAAATTCCATGTAAAAAGGGGAAGGCGATGGCAGTGGGGGTGTACTATCGACCGCCTGGCCAGAATGAACAAATGGATGATGAAATGCTCAAAGAAATCAGGGAAGCTAACAAAAGTTACAGCTCAGTAATAATAATGGGTGATTTCACTTACCCCGGTATTGACTGGGTCAGAGTCACTGCAGGACATGCTAGGGAGATAAAGTTTCTAGATGAAATAATTGACTGCTTCTTAGAGCAGCTGGTTCATGAACCGACCAGAGGGGAAGCCATTTTGAACCTAATCCTTAGTGGAACACCAGATCTGGTGCAAGAGATAAGGGTGTTGGGGTCACTTGGCAATAGTGATCATAGCATGATTGCGTTTGATTTAATTAATGGAGGAGGGATGGTAAGGAAATCCACAGTACTACCTTTTAACTTTCGAAAGGGAGACTATGTTAAAATGAGGAAAATAGTTAAGCAAAAACTAAAAGGAACAGTTGCAAAGATTAAAAACATACATCGAGCTTGGGTGGTGTTTAAAAATACTATCTTGGAAGCCTAGATCAGCTATATTCCATGCTTTAAGAAAAGTGGAAGGAAGTCCAAAAAACTGCCAGCATGGCTTAAAGGTAAGGTCAGAGAGGCTGTTGCTGCCAAAAAAGCATTTTTCAGGAAATGGAAAAAAGAGCCAAATGATGAAAATTGGAAACAGCACAAGCACTGGCAAGTTAAATGCAAGGCATTGATAAGGCAGGCAAAGAGAGAATTTGAGAAGAAGCTTGCTGTGGAAACAAGAACACGTAATAAAGACTTTTTCAAGTACATTCATAGCAAAAAAAAACTTGAGCGAGTCAGTTGGACCATTAGATGATAGAGGGGTAAAAGGGGCACTAAGAGGGGAGAAGGCCATAACGGAGAGACTGAATGAATTCTTTGCTTCGGTCTTTACTGAGGAAGATGTAGGGATGTTACCCATGACTGAAATTATATTCAAAGGTGATACTGCAGAAGAATTGAAAGAAATATCGATATACTGGGAAGATGTATTACAACTATTTGATAAACTGAAGAGTAGCAAATCACCTGGACCGTATGGTATACATCCAAGGGTGTTGAAAGAACTGAAATATGAGATTGCAGACCTGCTATTAGTAATCTGTGAACTATCATTAAAATCATCTGTAATACCTGAGGGATTGGAGGATGGCCAATGTAAAGCCAATTTTTAAAAAGGGTTCTAGGGGTGATCCGGGAAACTACAGACTGGTGAGCCTGATGTTAGTACCGAGAAAATGGTAGAAACCATCATAAAGTACAAAATTACTGAACATGTAGATAGTCATGTCTTAATGGGAGACAGCCAACATGGCTTTAGACAAGGAAGATCTTGTCTTACTAATCTGTTATGTTTTTTTGAAGGTAGATTAAGGTAAGTCGGTTGTTATTGTGTATTTGGACTTTCAGAAAGCCTTTGTCAAGGTCCCTCATCAGAGACGTTTGGCAAAACTAAAAAGTAATGGGATAGGAGGCAGTGTACTAATGTGGATCAGGAACTGGTTAAAAGATAGAAAGCAGAGGGTAGGGCTAAATGGCCAACTTCTCAATGGAGAAAAGTGAATAATGGAGTACCCCAGGGATCTATGCTGGGTCCACTGCTTTTTAACATATTCATAAATGACCTGGAAATGGGAATAACGAGTGAGATTATCAAATTTGCAGATGACACAAAACTATTTAAAGTTGTTAAAACCCATGAGGATTGTGGAAAATTTTAAGAGGATCTTGATAAATTGGAAGACTGGCCATCCAAATGGCAGATGAAATTTAATGTGGAGAAGCGCAAAGTTATGCACCTAGGAAAGAACAACCCAAACTATGGTTACACGATGCAAGGTTCCACATTAGGAACTACCACCCAAGAAAAAGATTTAGGCATCATCATAGGTAACATGTTAAAACCCTCCGCCCAGTGTGCAAGTGTGCAGCGGCAGCCAATGGAGCAAATAGAATGCTAGCTATCATAAGGACTATCAAGGTAGTTTGGAGCAAAATGTGCTACTTAGTGTCAGAAAACTAAAGGCAACTGCACTCCATAAGAACATAAGATATGCCATACTGGGTCAGACCAAGGTCCATCAAGCCCAGTATCCTGTTTCCAACAGTGGCCAATCTAGGTCATACGTACTGTCGTGTACCGCCCCTGGTGGCCAATGGTCATAGGGGTAGGTTGGACACAAAGATATTTTTTATATGAGAGGAGGTTCCTTTAAGAGCCAGGTGCAGCCTGGTCTTAGTAGTTCAGCTCCTATTAAGAAGTAAATTATGAATGCAGAGTAGAGGGATAACATAGGCTTTTATTTCCCTTTACGCAAAAGATTCAGGTGGGTCACACCATAGAGGAAAATGTCCTTAACTTCAGGAATGAAACAAACTCATGGTAAAGAAAAACTGTTAAGCTTCACAGTTGTAACAAGGATTAATTAAGGCTTCCTAGAGTAACTCAAGGGTTTCAATACTCTTCTTCCTTTTAGCATACAAGTAACACTCTGGAGACAGCATATATTATTTACAAGTCTAGCAGTGATTCTATACTGCTTGTTACGCATAGAGAAGCATAGAGAACAGTCCATCTCCTCTTGAGAAAAAAGACTAAGCTCCACAAATTCCACTTGCATCGGCTCTGAGTCAGAATTATCCCTTTCTGTATCTGGGGTTTCTCTGGCTATTGGAACTGGCCAGTCGCTATTCTTATTCTCTGGGTGTTTGTAGAGTTCTTCTAAGGTTCACCAGTGAGCGTGGCCTACCTTTGTGCTTTAACAATCTGGGTTATACAAGGTAGGTTTGCTTTCCTTTCTTGTAAAACGAGCATTGCTTTTAAAAGGGCACTTATAAGGTGAGCTTTTTCTCTTAAAAACAGAGTCAGCATACCTTGGCTTCCAACAGCATGTAGAACAGGAACTTTCTCCTTCCAGTAGTTCTCCTGGGATACAATCCTCATGCCAGTCTTTTCCCTGAAAGCTCTTGTTACCTTTCAGTCTGGTCACTGGATCCTCCGGTAAGTGCAGGCCTCTTTCCAAGCCTAACTTCTGGCTTCTTCCTTCAGCACTGCTCCGCTTCCCAAAGTGACTGTTCCTTTGCTCAGCATTGCTTTCCCATTCACTCCTAGGGCTTAACTCAATGCTCCTGGTGCTTCCTTCTTCTTGGCCCTTGCTCGTGGTACATTTCTCTCGCACGGGTTTGCTCCTGGTGCTTCTCTCCAGTCCACCTCTATCTCCACCTCTTTTCCAGTCTCCAGCCTCTTGCTTATAAAGCTCTCCTGTGTTTGAGCTTTCTGGGCTGCTTGTCAGGTGGTGTCGATTAGCTAGGTGTGTCCAGTCAGCCTCTGTGAGTGCACGCCTGCTCCCTCTAGCTGCTCTGTGCGGGAATTGCATCCCGTGCACATCTTTTATATTGTGAAAAACAGCTTCTTTTCTTGCATCTTTGCTTCCCTCAGCTCCTGCTGCATGACAGTACCTAGCAGTATCCCCAAGAGACACAGGTTCCACAATGCTTGTATTGGGTCAAGTATTGATATCCTGGGTCCCTTTTTAATAATGGTGTATGGACCTTTCCTCCAGGAACTTGTTCAAACCTTTTTTAAACCCAGCTACACTTAACAGCTCTTACTAAGAACATAAGAACATAAGATATGCCATACTGGGTCAGACCAAGGTCCATCAAGCCCAGTATTCTGTTTCCAACAGTGGCCAATCTAGGTCATATGTACCTAGCAGTTTCCCCAAGAGACACAAGTTCCACAATGCTTGTACTGGGTCAAGCATTGATATCTTCGGTCACTTCTTAATAATGGTTTATGGACCTTTCCTCCAGGAACTTGTCCAAACCTTTTTTAAACCCAGCTACACTAACAGCCTTTACTACATCCTCCGGTAACAAATTCCAGAGTTTGATTACACGTTGAGTGAAAAAATATTTTCTTTTATTAGTCTTAAATAGTTTACCCTGTAGCTTCATTGCATGTCCCCATGTCTTTCTATATTCTGATAAGGTAAACAATCAATCTACGTTTACCCATTCCACTCCGTTCATTAATTTATAGACTTCTATCATATCTCCCCTCAGCCGTCTCTTTTCCAGGTTAAAGAGCCCTAACCTTTTTAGCCTTTCTTCATAGGAGTATCCTTCCATCCCCTTTACCATTTTGGTGGCTCTTCTCTGTACCTTTTCTAAAATCGCTATATCCTTTTTAAGATACGGCGACCAGAATTGCACACAATATTCAAGGTGCGGTCTCACCATGGAACGATATAGAGGCATTATAATATTTTTGTTTTATTTTCCATTCCTTTCCTTATCATACCTAGCATTCTATTTGCTCTCTTGGCCGCCGCTGCACACTTGGCCGAGGGTTTTAACATGGTATCCACAATGACGCCTAAATCTTTTTCTTGGGTGGTGGTTCCTAATGTGGAACCTTGCATCGTGTAACCATAGTTTGGGTTGTTCTTCCCTAGGTGCATAACCTTGCACTTGTCCACATTAAATTTCATCTGCCATTTTGATGCCCAGTCTTCCAATTTATCAAGATCCTCTTGCAATTTTTCACAATCCTATTGGGTTTTAACAACTTTAAATAGTTTTGTGTTATCTGCAAATTTAATAACCTCACTCGTTATTCCATTTTCCAGGTCATTTATGAATATGTCAAAAAGCAGTGGACCCAGCACAGATCCCTGGGGTACACCACTATTCACCTTTCTCCTTGGGAAAATTGGCCATTTAGCCCTACCCTCTGCTTTCTATCTTTTAACCAGTTCCTGATCCACAATAGTACACTGCCTCCTATCCCATGACTCTTTAGTTTTGCCAAAAGTCTCTGATGAGGGACCTTGTCAAAGGCTTTCTGAAAGTCCAGATACACAATATCAACCGACTCACCTTTGTCCACCTGTTTATTCACTCCTTCAAAAAAACATAACAGATTAGTAAGACAAGATCTTCCTTGTCTAAAGCCATGTTGGCTGTCTCCCATTAGGTTGTGACTATCTACATGCTGAGTAATTTTATTCTTTATGATGGTTTCTACCATTTTTCCCGGTACTGACGTCAGGCTTACCGGTCTGTAGTTTCCCGGATCACCCCTGGAACCCTTTTTAAAAATTGGTGTTACATTGGCGATCCTCCAATCTTCAGGTATTAGAGATGATTTTAATGATAGTTCACAGATTACTGATAGCAATTCTGCAATCTCATATTTCAGTTCTTTCAACACCTTTGGATGTATACCATCCGGCCCAGGTGATTTGCTACTCTTCAGTTTATCTAATAGTTGTAAGACATCTTCCCGATGTATCGATATTAACCTTCAATTCTTCCGCACCTTTAAATACCACTTCAGTCATGGGTAACATCCCTACATCTTCCTCAGTAAAGACCGAAGCAAAGAATTCATTCAGTCTCTCCGCTATCGCCTTGTCACCTCTTAGTGCTCCTTTAACCCCTTTATCATCTAATGGACCAACTGACTCTCTCACAGGTTTTTTGCTACGAATGTACTTGAAAAGGTCTTTATTTCACGTTTTTGCTTACGCAGCAAGCTTCTTCTCAAATTTTCTCTTTGCTTGCCTTATTAATGCCTTGCATTTGACTTGCCAGTGCTTGTGCTGTTTCCAGGTTTTGTCGTTTGGCTCTTTTTTCCATTTCCTGAAAGATGCTTTTTTGGCAACAACAGCCTCTCTGACCTCACCTTTAAACCATGCTGGCAGTCTTTTGGACTTCCTTCCACTTTTCTTAAAGCGTGGAATACAGCTGGTCTGGGCTTCCAAGATAGTATTTTTCAACAACACCCAAGCTTGATGTACGTCTTTAACCTTCGCAACTGCTCCTTTTAGTTTTTTCTTAACTGTTTTCCTCATTTTATCATAGTCTCCCTTTCGAAAGTTAAAAGGTAGTACTGTGGATTTCCTTACTATCCCTCCTCCACTAATCCTCTGGTAACAATTTCCAAAATATTTTCTTCTTATTTGTCTTAAATAGTTTACCCTGTAGCTTCATTACATGTCCCCTAGTCTTTCTATATTCTGATAGTGTAAACAATCGATCTACGTTTACCCGTTCCACTCCATTCATTAATTTATAGACCTCTATCATATCTCCCCTCAGCCGTCTCTTTTCCAGGTTGAAGAGCCCTAACCTTTGTAGCCTCTCTTCATAGGAGTAGCCTTCCATCCCCTTTACCATTTTGGTGGCTCTTCTCTGTACCTTTTCTAATAACGCTATATCCTTTTTAAGATAAGGCGACCAGAATTGCACACAATATTCAAGGTGCGGTCGTACCATGGAACGATACAGAGTCATTATGATATCCTTTGTTTTATTTTCCATTCCTCCAAAACTAAAGGCAAGCGCATCTCCAATCAATCCGGCAATCTGCCTTTTTTTTACCTTGGTGCCTCCCTGTGGAATTCTCTCCCACCTCCCCTTCGTCTAGAAGAATCCTATCCCCAGTTCTGCTCGCTTCTGAAAAACCACCTTTTTTCTTTAGCCTTTAACCATCCCTCATGATTTTTAATCCTTATGTTATTTCCTACCTTACTTGGTGCTCTTATGTCTGTGTATGCTTGTATATGACCTTATCTTTCCCCCTCTTTTCTTTATACATATTGTAGTTCCTTTCTTTCCTCCTCACATATTTTTGTTTTGTTATATTGTAAATCGCCCCGATGTAATGGGGTCCGGTATATCAAATTCCTGAATAAATATGAATAAACAAACGCCTTCCCCCTAGCCAGTATTCGATTGGCAAAGCAGAAGTAATTATCTATGAGCAAACTATAAACAAGCATATCCCTATAGACACTACAGTGATCTCTCAGGATGACTCCAAACCCATGAGAGCCCCGGCCTGAAGTGCTAGAACCCCTGGGAAGCACTTAACAGGAGCAGAATCCTCCACCAGGCAATAAGGTGATGCAGCACAGAAAAACGAACCCGTATATGGCTTGCATCAAACAATGTCCAGTGGGCAGGCCCTGGACTGGACTAGACGGATTAAAGGAAAGCAAATTAGCAGGTAATGTCTAATTTCTCTTTCCATAGCATCCCTCCAGTCCAGTCCAGTCCAGACTTAACAGGATGTACCAGTGCAGTACTTACACAGGGTGGGACCTGCAAGCCCAGCTCACAAAATCCAGGATCCAAATTGGGCATTCGACCTAGTGTGCACATCAAGATGATAATGCTTGGAAAAAGTATGCCAGGGCGGCCATGTTGCCGCCCTACAAATGTCTGCTGGAGGCACCAGGCTGGTTTCCACCCAGGAAGTCGCCTGGGCCCTAGTAGAGTGTGCCCTGAAGCCCTCCAGCAGGGTCTTATGTCACAAAGATAAGCAGATGCTATGGCCTCTTTGAGCCAATGAGCAATAGTCACCTTGTTGGCTGCCTCTCCTTTGCAAGAGCCACCCAACAGCACAAAGAGGCAGTCCCATTATCGAAAGAACTGTGTCCATTGTAGTGATGCAGAACCCAACGCACGTCCAGTGTACATAAGTGCAGATTGAATGTCTTCAGAAAACTAGGCAAGACAACCAGCGATTGAGATGAAAAGCAGAAACAGCAAAAAAGGATGGTACTGGCCGTAAAACTATTTTCTCCTTCGAAATGAGCAAGAAAGGTTCACGACACACAAAGCCTGAAACTCGGAAATGCATTAAGCAAAATGACTTTCAAAGTAAGATCCTTCAAAGAAGCCCTTTTCCAGGGCTCAAATGGAAGTCCCATCAAGACCGATAGAACCAGATTGAGATTCCAGGCCGGTACTGCAGGACATACCGCACTGATGCAGAATAGCGCGGTATATAAGAGAATGTAAATAAATAAATAAATACCGCAGGCCAAATCTGCTGGACAGCCCAAAGAAAACTAACCACATCTGGGTGAGAAACTAACAAATGCCCTTGAATTCGTCCACAGTAACAAGGTAAAGCCGTCATCTGTATGCAAAGAGATCTTAGCGCCAGGCCCTTGTCAACACCTGCCTGCAAAAAAAGCCAAAATATCTGGGATTGCTGCCCGCAAGGGCACCACCACCACATGATCTGAATACCAGTCTTCAAAAACACACCACATCTGGACATAGACCAAGGAGGTGTAACACTTACGAGCCCATAAGAGCATGGAGATAACTGTTGCCGAATAACCACAAGAGCTAGGCCATAAGTAAGAATTGATCAACCTGAAGCATGTTTAACGGACCTTGTGAGAGAAGGTGCTGCCGGACTGGTAGCGTCCAAGGCACTGCTGCCGCCAAACTGAACAGGTTGGCGTACAAAGGCCTACGCGACCAGTCCGGTGCTATGAGAATCACATGACCCCTGTGCATCTCCACTCGCTGCAACACTCCGGTTGATGAGGGCCACAGAGGAAACACGTAGAGGAGAATTCTCTCCGTCCACGGTTGTGCCAGGGCATAGAGTCCTTCGGACATCCATTCCCTGCAAATGAAAAACCAGGGAGCTTTGACTTTGAGGACTGTGGCCATCAAGTCCATCACTGGCTGACCTCCACTGCTGAGTTATTTGCTGGAATACCAGATTTGTCCAATGTCCATTCTCCCAGGTCCACTAGATGATGACTGAGCAAGTCTGTCTCAACATTCTCCATGCCGGCCATGTGTACTGCTGAAATGGACAGATGTCATCGTTCTGCCCAGAGAAGTAATGGAGCAATCTCTTCGGCCAGGAGAGGATTCCCGATGCCGCCCTAGCAATTGATATATGTCACTGTGGTCGCCAGTACCTTTCGTCTCTTATCTCTCTTTACACTCCCTCTCAGTTACTTCGCGCTTCTAATAGTCTTCATTTATCTATGCCTTTCACGCGTATTGCTAATTCTAGACTTTGCTCCTTTCACCTTGCTGCACCCTTCGCCTGGAACAGCCTTCCTGTCTCTGTGCGCCAGGCGTCCTCCCTGGCCATCTTCAAGTCCAGGTTGAAATCCCACCTCTTCACTATTGCTTTTCATTCTTGACTCTTGTGTTGTGATATGACTATTTTATATATGCTGTGTTTGCTCTCTCTAAATTAGATGTATACTTTGTCCTAATGATCTGTAATTTGTATTATGTAATTTTTTGTCTTGACTAGATTGTGAGCTCTGATGAGCAGGGACTGTCTCGTATTTGTGTGTACAGCACTTTGTATGTTTTCAGCGCTTTATAAATGCTTAATAATAATAATAATAATAAGGAAAGGAATGGAAAATAAAACAAAGGATATTATAATGCCTCTGTATTGTTCCATGATGCGACCGCGCCTTGAATATTGTGTGCAATTCTGATTGCTGTATCTTAAAAAGGATATTGCGTTATTAGAAAAGGTACAGAGAAGAGCCACCAAAATGGTATAGGGGATGGAAGGATACCCCTATGAAGAGAGGCTAAAAAAGGTTAGAGCTCTTCAACCTGAAAAAGAGATGGCTGTGGGGAAATATGATAGAGGTCTACATATGAATGAATGGAGTGGAATGGGTAGACGTAGATCGTTTGTTTACATCATCAGAATATAGAAAGACTAGGGACATGAAATAAAGCTACAGGGTCACCTATTTAAGATAATAAGAGAAAATATTTTTTCACTCAACATGTAATCAAACTCTGGAATTTGTTACCTGAGGATGTAGTAAAAGCTGTTAGTGTAGCCGGGTTTAAAAAAGGTTTGGATAAGTTCCTGGAGGAAAGGTCCATAAACCATTATTAAAAGGGACCCAGGATATCACTGCTTGACCCAATACAAGCATTGTGGAACCTGTATCTTTTGGGGAAACTGCTAGGTACTGTCATGATGCGGTCACTAATAAAGTTGGTTTTAAGAAAAGAAATCCTGTTTCAGAAGAACTAGATGTGCAGTTACCTCCTGGCACAGCTAGAGGGAGCAGGAACAGACACACTGATCCTAAAGAACCTAATCTCACTGATGACCTGCAGCTGACAGAGAACCAGGAAGTCAGCAGCCACGGATCTCTTTATAAACCAGAGCAGAATGCTTCTGGTCAGCAGAAACGGCAGGAGAAAAGGAGATGGCAGCAGTTGCAAAGAGAGCAATGGAGGAATAAGCAGTGGAAACAACAGCAGGAGCTGAGGAAGGAAGAGAAAGAGGAAGAAGGAACTGGAGTTAGAGGTGAAACAGCAGTAAAGCCTGGAAGCTATCAAGGACACAAACCTGATTGCTGTAGAAGAAGCCAAGCTGGAAGCTGGAACAGAAATAGACCTTACAAGGTGGGAAGCCATAAAACCCAAACTAAACCTGTTGTGCAAGGGGAGTTTGGTGGAAGTTACTCCAAGGTAAGAGGCACTGCCACGCCTAGTTCCTATACTCTACCTGTTTGTGATATAGAGAGAAGAAAGCAAAGAACCAGAGAGGGAGGTTCTGAGAGAGGCTTATCTCTAGAAAATCACTACCCAGTGTTACCTACTCGGAGGGAGAAGCAGTTGTACAAACAACTGAAGTTTTTACCCAGGGAGCCAAGGTATGAGACAGTAAAGTTTAACTGTAATGATTGCACTGCTAGAAGCCATCCTAAAAGAAACGTTCCTTTTAAAAGAAGCCAGAGTAAAGACTGGTTCACCAGTTTACCGTCAGCTTTGAGAGCCCCTGCTTATCTGGAGCAAAACTCCCAAGCTGAAGATTGCCATACTGGAATAGGCAGAGATAGTGAAAGCACATTGGATCTGTATGGGGCAGATGATTTAATGGAAGTGGATTTTCCAAGCACTATTCCCTTACCTTTACCTGAAGACATGGAGTGTAATTGGTGCACTGCCTGTGCTCAAAACTGTGCATGTTACAAAGAAGAATAAATGCAATATATTTTGATTGTTTAACTATTCTAAATATTACTTTGAAGAAGCCTGCTTTGAACTGTGAAGTAACAGTTGATTAGCCAATGAACTTTGGTACCTTTGAAACAAAGGACTGTTTCTATTATCAAACTGTCTCTTATTTTGAACCTTGCTTTTGAACGGGGAATAAAAGCCTTTATTACCCTGCACTCGGACTTTTCATTCATTCATAGCGCTACATAGTGGCGCACCTTCTTTGTGTCCGCGACACCGTGTGACAGTACTTATGACCTAGATTGGCCACTGTTGGAAACAGGATACTGGGCTTGATGGACCTTGGTCTGACCCATATGGCATATCTTTTGTTCTTAGCCTCCTGAAGTTTCTCTAGAGGCAGATCAGCGTCTGGCAGTGGCTGAGAGACCAGCTTGGTAACACTTGATGCATTATGGGATGCAATCAAGGCTGTGGAGTCTACTCTGGGAGGATATGCTGGCAACTTGGACGCTCAAGTGGAGAGTGTCCAGACTAAGATGGGGCAGTACGATTCTACTCTGGCACAACACTGATGAGTAGCGTGGTATAAAAGAGACTCTAATAAATAAAATAAAATAAACATGCTACTCGAATGGAGAAGGTGGAAGCCATCTTGGACTCTCTTCAAACTGTGAGTACAGCACAGATAAAGGAAAGGGAGACCTTGAATAGGAAAATACTGGTCCTAGAGAATCAGATTTGAAAGAACAATTTAAGGTTTCTCAGTTTCCCTAAATGCCCTCTTATTACATCTGCGGACATGTTGCAGAAACATTTGACTGAAGTTTTGAAGATACCGGCAGATGTGGTCCCCCCGGTGTTCTGGGTTCAGTACTTGTCCCTTAAGATCGTGGTTAACCCATGCATTGGAAGCTGGAAATTTAACTGCTTTTTTGGAGTCATCTCTAGAGGTCATCACAGAACAGACTACCTCAATAGCATGTTTTGCTTTTGAGTCAAATAGGAATTCCAGCTTACGTTTATTTTTCCATAATATGTCTGCTTTATTCCTTGGCTTGAAAATTTATGTTTTACCAGATGTTTCTTGCGATACACAAAGGAAGTGCAGGGAGTTCTTGACCCTAAGGAAAAAGGACTTGGACCTAAGCGCTTCCTTTAAACTCTTGTTTCCTTGTAAATGTTTGATTTCTTACCAATCAAAAATGTTTGTATTTTTTGAGCCAGATTAATTACTACAATTTATTGTGTTAAGAGGTAGTACTGTAGCTTTGATGAGCCCCATAAATGAGGCAGTTAGATAGGGCCGGCTGTTTCTACGTTATTGGTTAATCTTTGTCTTGATGATTGTTTTATTTTCTTTAGGGCATGTCCTGAATGTTTTTTTTGTTTTTCCTGATCTTGCCTACTTGTAGTCTAGTGTGGTCTATCAAATGTTAAGATAGTGGTTATGAATAATTGTGTTATTTTCTTTTTATTTCTGTATTTCTGCTCATTCATTATTTATTCTGGATGTAATGAAGAAATCTGTAAATAAAAAATGTAGCAGAGAAAGCATCCCTCTGACCATCCCCCTGCTCAAATTCCAGAGACAGTTTCTGCTTGCAAAAGTTCAATGACAAAGCTTATCTGAACTGTCTCGCTGCAGATTCCTATGACTTTCTCGCGCTCCAATCTTACCCCTCCCCTTGCTCCTGGAAGGTTGAGCAATCATCAGATTGAGCGACTCAGTCATTTCACATCAAATGTCAGCTCACTGCACCAGGCACTTTTTCAGACTTATATCAGCATTCTTCAAACTTACAGCAGCTGTTCTTCAGACTTACAGCAGCTGGTCAACCTATTATTAAAGCTGTAATAAAATACCTTTACTCACGGGATTAAATATTTACAAAAATAATTAATGAATCCTGCCTTAAAGATGTTTAATCTCAACCAATCCTTTTCACAGGTTTGCTATAAGTGCACTACTACTACTGTAAGTGATTTTAACAGAAAATCATTTTTTTAACCACTTAAAACAAAAATTATCACTTTGAGTTTTCTCCTGGAAATCTATCACAAGGTATATCACAAACTGAATAAAAATCAGCTGGGTTATAGAACGCAATTCTAAGCAAATTATCTAAAGCAGCCCAAGTAGGACATGAACTATTATACTGACGCAAAATAGTTTGAAGAAAACTTATAGCACTATGTAGCTGAATACATTTCTCTCTATAGGTCATAAAATGCTTATTCAGACCCTTTTCAATATCATCAACAAGTTTACTAGAAATACCTAATTCCTTTGTAGCAGAAATATTATTTACATTTCTCTAAGCTGGGACACATTGCAAGTCCCAAAATCCGTGATCTGTGTATTTCCCAATATTCTTAACTTATCCTTTATCTCATATTTTAATTTCGCTAAACGAGTGACTATCTTCCCTTCAGAAACTACATAATTCTCAGAACAGACAGGGGAAGACGACGGAAATACACCTGGAACACTTCCAGCTTCAATTACATCATCATACTCTGGAGAAAAAATGGCTGGGACTTTCCAGACATTACCAACCTTTATCTCCTGTGGTTCACTCGTCTTATCAACATTCACTAATCCAAACAATTCATTCTTTAATTTATGTGCCGTTCGCTGCCACCAACTAAACACCAGCCCCTCACGAGCATTGCATATTCTGTGTTCAGCTTGCAAAGCACATTTCAGATAACAAAGCTTATCTACAGAAAACGTTCCCTCTAATGGAAATTTTAACAGCACATTACTATTAGTCAGTGCATGCCAGTGCACAATATAATTCGAAGCCCTAGGTCCATATTGTTCACGCATACAATAAGAAGGGCTACCTATCTGAAGAGCTAAACTCATAGCTTCAACATGCCATTCACACAACTGAGACCACACCTGTTCACCTAACAGATTGCTCATTGCTGGCATCAGATAATACTCACAAACACCTTCCCTCCTTGCCAGGAATGTGGAAATCTGTAGAAGAGTCACGGCACCAACTGAAGAGCTTACTTGACTCTCCCCTCACCAGTAACCTCACTGGGCTCTTGAAGCTACAAAGAACTACATTCACAGACAATGGGAAGGTTATCAAATACTCAATAAATACACACAGTTCTATAGAAAAATACACCAAAGCTTTGCGGAGAGCAGACTGAGAGAAGCACGTTCTCCCTGTCTACTCTAACTTCTCAGCCATGGTTCACTTTATTTATAAGGCTTTTGTAGATGATACAGCATAATTTCACTTTATCATTATACGTCATGTATGTTTATCATATTGTAGGTCAACTTATTCGGTGTGGGTCAATGTGGAGCCATAAATGGAGTCTGAGACATAATTGTTTACTGTTACATGGCCATTATGAGGAGACATACAGGATTCCACAATATAGAATGACCTAATTGACATATTTGTTTACTGCTGATAACTTGATATCTTCTAACCTTGATATCTTGATATCTACTAATTACTAATTACTAACCCTGAAAGTATTTTAGTTAATAACCCTGAGACTGCTATCTGGTATCCCTGAGACAGAGAGGCTGGGGTACAACGTGCTCTTTTCTTTATTTATGTAAACCTTCACCTAGTAAGCTAATATATGAGGTTTTATTTCTAAGCAAGGTTCTGAACAGAATTAACTCTTTCTCAGTATTAGTTATTCTAATAGTGTATGGTATCCCATACTCATATACATGCTTTCAAAATTAAATTACATTTTTGTTTGGACAGTGATTATTTATTATATGGTTTTGACCATATAAGGGATCATTTTTATAAACCCAAAAGATAATTACCCTTTTAGTGGTCCAACCAACTCCCTCAATATCCTTTTATTGCTTTGAAATGTACTTAAAAAGGTGTTATTTTTAGTTTTAGGGGCATGTTTACTAAACGTTAATGTGCATTAAGTAAAGTTAACGAACATTAAGTGCTCCAATGGCCCATAGAAATGAATGGGCAGTGGTAGCACTTAATGCATGCAAACCTTTAGTAGACATGTCCCTTAGTGTCTGTCTCTTCGAAAAACTTTTTTTCAAATTATCTCTTGGCCTGCCTTGTGACCTAACTTTCCAGTGCTTATGCTCATTTCTATTTGGGTCTGCTTTCCATTTCTTGCAAGATGCCCTTTTGGCTTGAATTGCCTCTTTCAGTTCGCTATTAAACCACACTGGGAGTCATTTGGTCTTCCGTCAACCATTTTCTAATGTATTGAATATATTTTATGTAGACTACCAAATGTTTTTTTTTAAATATTGTTCATGTCTCATGCAAATTTTGACCTTCATAATGGTTCATTTTAGTATTTTCTGACTAATTTTCTCATTACAATATGGTCTTCTTTTTTCTTAGTGCTTTCTTTCTAGGTTTCCTTAGTTCCCACTTTCCAGTGATTATGACAGATTTGATCATTTTCTGTTCGCTGTTGCCAAGCAGTTTCAGCACTTTTATCCCTCGCACCAGGTCCTGAATTCCAGGCAGAACTAGATTTAAAGTATGTTCCCTCCCTCTCTCATCGATTCCAGGACCAGCTGCTTCATGCAGCTTTCATTCAGGCATCTCAAAACTGTACCTCTCTAGCATGTCCTGAGACATTTACCCAATCAATATTGGAAAAATTGAAATCTCCCATTATTGTGCTACCAAATTTGTTAGTTCCCTAATTTTTGTTTTCATTGTCTTTTTCTTCATCCTGCCCAGGTGAACCTAGTATACTCCCAAAACTATGCTCTTTCCTATCACACAAAGAATTTCTAGCCATAACATTTTCACATTGCATTTTGTTTCCTGCAGGACATTTAGTCAGGGTAGTTTCTCCAAATGGGTTAGTTTTGTGCATACTATGACAGTCGTGAACCTCACTTCTAAGCCAGGTTATGTGGAGTATGATCTTAGTCTCTCAAATTTATTGCTAATGCTCGGCGTAATACTTGCATTGTGCCAAAGAGAGCCTCCTGCTGGAGTTCATATGATGTAACATGTATGGGTGGTTTATCAAGATGTGCTTGGAAATTCTTCTTTATCAAGCCTGTGGTTCCCAGTACAATGGGAAATATTTCCGTATCTTTCTGCCACATTTTCTTGGTTTCTGATTGTATTTCCTAGTACTTCAAGATCTTCTGCCTTGCCATGCAATTCACAGAATAATCACTCGGTACCCATTCTTCTAATATCAATGCCTTTCTGGTATTCTTCTCCTTTACCACTATGTCAGGTTTCCTGGCATCCATTTTCTTATCTGTCATAATGGGAATGTCCCAGGTGATCATAACCTCTTCATTCTCTGTTATTCTCATAGCTCATGATCCCAGTGCTTTACAGGGACAATGATATAGTGTTTATAGAGTTTCCAGTGGAGGAGGCAGGCTACTATGTTGTGCCTTTCTGTATAGAAATTTTCCACCATCAGAACTTTATAGCCTGCTAATAGATGAGTCACTGTTTCCAGCTCTTTCTTACAGAATCGACATATATTCAATACTTGCCGTAAACCATCTTGTCCGTAAACCACTGTCCTGGGCTGCAATTATCAATCTTTCATCCTTCGGTTTCAGTTCACCTCTCCTCAAGCATTCATGTGTCCATTCTTGATCGACAAAAGATTCTTGGAGTAATACTCTGTATTTTCCACTGTTTTTGTGCATTTGCCACTTGTTTTTCCTCGCCTGCTAATCTAAATTTTTGAAGAGTTTTTTTCTCTTGTTTTGCAAATTCTGTTACTTCCTGTCCCATGCATGCCTGTGGATACTCACTCATGCCTTCTAATCGTTGGAACGCTTGTCCAAGTTTGATGATGGAGACAGATTCTGGACGTTTACTTTCATATTTCAGCACTTTTTGTGTATTTGGATCCAATGATGCTGTCAGATAGGCTTGAAGACTTATGATAGTAGCTCTGCCAGTGTTTCTCAAGCTGATCCTGCAGTAGACCCTAGCCACTGGTTTTCAGGATAACCACAATGAATATGTGTGAAATAGATTTGAATGCAAGTGAAGACAATGCATGCACATTTATCTCATGCATATTCATTGTGGTTCTGTTGAAATTCAGACTAGCTAGGGGGTACTCCAGGATCAGCTTGAGACCTACTGCTCTGTACCATCCTTAACATATAGCATAACACCTCCACCAATTTGATCCACCTAATCATTTCAGCATAAGTTTTACCCTTGTATCACAGCTTCCCATTGGTTATCCTCTTTCCACCAGGTTTCTGTGATGCCTATTATATCTGTATCTTCATTTAGTACTAATCATCCAAACTCTCCAGGCTTATTTTTTAGACTTCTGTCAATCACATAAGACAGTTTAAAGTACAGTCAAACCTCGGTTTTTCGGTTATCGGTTTTTGCCTCGTTTCGTCAGGAACCAGTGCTGCCAGATCTGAAAATCTACACCCTCGCGCTGGTCTACATTATTTCCTATGGGAAATATTTAGTCAGACTGCTTAGAACGGATTAATCATTAAAACCGAGGTTTGACTGTATGTTTTTCTTCTTTCCAATCCAAAGGAAATTGTAAAGAATTATACCTCAGGGGTCAAGAATGTTTGTCTGTCTGTCTGGGGGCAAAATAACTGAAAATTTAATGGAACAGCGTCATATTTGGCCTGGTGGAACAACTGGTGAAAACAGAAATCATGCTTGAAAATGGGCCAAATTGGACTGGGGTTTCCAGAGAAAGACGTCCCCTGCCCCCTCCCCCCATAAAAAAAGGGGCCAATGCATATCTATGAGAGAAACAATTCCTCTTGCAACACAGAAACTTAGAAACATTGAAACAGCAGTTTCAAAATACCTCTTTAAGTATGCTTCTCAGATTCAGATAACTTTATTGTCATAACAATTTTACATGTATTCAACTAAATAAGATCCCAATAGTGAGTAGCAGGAATGTATATAAATTACCCTTTGTCGGATATGCCAGCCAAGGGAAGGACAGACAATTCTTCCCTCACTGTGGCAACTCCTTTTAATTATATTTTATTAATAAGAATTACTTAACTCATACAATTATTGCTGTTGAAAGTAGACAGCTTAGGAATCCCACAACGACGTGCCACGTTTCGAGTCCACCCTCAGACCCTACTTCAGGATTATAGGATTCCAATTTCTCACGTGCTTATCTTAACCAGAACAATCCCGCCGCTTATATGAATGGCAGCATCTGATGTCAACAGAGGTGGAGCTAGATTACAATATACAATCAAACACCAGGGGACATCCACCAAATAGAACCCTCCTGAGATGATTGGGCGAGTCTGCTTCGATCTTTACCAATCTAATTCAAGGTTCAAATTCTGAGGGGTGACAGTACTAAGTTTAAATATCCAAAATTGTTCCCATCTTTGGAGCTGGTAAGTTCTGTCAACACCCCCTCCCCCCCCCCCCCAAGGGTCTTCAGGAACAAAGTCTATTATTCACTAGCATAATTGTACAAATGAATGGCCCTTCTCAAGACCATGTTCAACCATTGGTGCTGATATTCTAGCAATGCAAAGTCATGATGCATGTTCCCCTAATTGGAGTTTGCACTATCGCATCGTACGGCCAATATAATAAAGGTGACATGGGCAAATTAAATATTCTACATATTTAGATTGTCATGATGTGGGCACTGATAAAGTTGGTTTAAAGAAAAGAAATCCTGTTTCTTTTGAGGAACTAGGTGTGCAATTACCCCCAGGCACAGCTAGAGGGAGCAGGAACAGACATTCGGGAGTTAATGAGCCTAGGAACTCTGATGACTTGCAGCTGGAAGGGAATCAGGAAGTCATCCAAAACAGTTTGCTTTATAAGTCAGAGCAGAATGCTTCTAAAACAGAGAAGGCTGAGAGCCAAAGAGAGAAGGCTGAGAGCCAAAGAAGGAAGGCTGAGAGCCAAAGAGGGAAGACTGAGAGCCAAAGAGGGAAGACTGAGAGCCAAAGGGGGAAGGCTGAGAGCCAAAGGGGGAAGGCTGAGAGCCAAACAGAGAAGGCTGAGAGCCAAGAGGACAAGCCTGGGAGCTACCGAGGAGACAAGCCTGAGAACTATGAAGGAAGCAAGGCTGGGAGCCATCAAGAAAGGACTGAGAAGAACTTGAGGAGAAACAGACTTCACAAGGTGGGGAGCCAGAAGGCCCAAACTGACCCTGTTGCACAAGGGGAGTTTGGTAGAGCCAGCCCTAAGGTGAGAGTGTCTGCCACGCCTAGTTCTTATAGTCTGCCTGGATATAGAACAGAGAGACGAAAGCCAAGAACCAGGGAGAAGGGTTCTGAGAAGAGCTTACTATCTCTGGAGGATTATTGCCAAGTTTTACCAGGTCAGAGAGAAAAGCACTTTTATAATCAACAGGAGTTTTTACCCAGAGTGAGAGAAGAATCCAGGATAAGTTTTACTCCACTGCCTAGAAGCACAGCTGTGTCCCACGCTGGCAGGCAGAAGTTCAGCTACCAAGGGAGAGGGGCTGGAAGAGAAAACATTGTGGATTTCAACTCAGCTAAACCAAGGTATGAGACATTAACCATTGACTGTAATTATTGTGCTCCTAAAGGCTCTGCTAAAACAAGTGTTCCTTCTGTGAGAAAAAAGAAACCAGATTGGTTTAGTAAAATACCAGCAGCCTTGAGAATCCCTGGCTATGGGAAGCCAGACTCCCGAGTTTTAAATTACAAGGCTGAGATAGACAGGGACAGTGAATACTCCTCAACTGAGTACAGTGAAGAAGAGTCCATGGAAATTGATTATCCAAACACTGTTCCCTCACCTATGCTAGAACTCATGGAATGTGATTGGTGCACTGCCTCAGCTCCAGACTCTGTATGTTCCATATAACACAGAAGAATGAATGAAATGTAATTAATGTTTCTTGCACTGAATTATACTATTTGAAAGCCTGCCTTAACTGTGAAGCAACAGTTAAGCATTCATTATAAATATTGGTACCTTTTGACACAAAGGACTTTTTGTTTCTTGAATTATCTCTTATGTTGGACCTTTGCATTAACCAGGGAATAAAAGCCTTTATTTCCCTCCACCTGGTCTCTTTAATCAATAATGTCGTGACATAATGGCATAATCTTTATTGTCCGGGAACACCCCTGTGACATAAATGGCATAGTTGACAGGATTTGGATATAATCCTAAGAGATACAACAAGGAAAGTAAGAAAAATTGCCAGTATTCATTTTGAAAAAAAAAAAAAAACTTGGACCGGAGTGCCAGAAAAACCAGACCGGAGTTAAAAGAAAACCTGGACCGGAGTGCCAGAAAAAAAACCGGACCGGAGTTAAAAGAAAACCTGGACCGGAGTGCCAGAAAAACCGGACCGGAGTTAAAAGAAAACTTGGACCGGAGTGCCAGAAAAACCGGACCGGAGTTGAAAGGAAACTTGGACCGGAGTGCAAGAAAATCCGGACTGGACTTTGGAAAGAACCGGATCGGAGTGAAAACGTGGACTGGACAGCAGCAAAATCCGGAACGGAAGGCGAGGTTCCTGGAGGGTGCTACGACGCAGAGCCGCACCACCGTTGCTGAGAGCCCGAGTCTACACTTCTACCAGGTAACGGGTAGAAACGCATAACTTGTCTGGATACAAGTAGCAGTCTAAAAGGGAGAATTTGAAAAAAAAAAGAGAAGGAAGTGTAGGGCTGATTTGTGTACAGCCACACTTGGTTTTTCTTTGTTTCTTTTTTTTTTCAGGGATCTTGCCGCGATGGAGCAGCAGGAGATATTTAACTGGATGGCATCCCAATTCAGCAAGCAGGTGGAACTGGCTACGCAGTCCCAGCAGCAGGCAATCATGGCTATGCAGGAACAACAAAAGCCGGTCCTGCAGATGCTGGAAAGTTGGATGAGCCATCAGCAGAAGATTCAGGAAGTCTCTACCAGTCTAAAACACCTAATGTAAAATTTGATAAAAAGATAGAGAAAAGTCTTGCTAAGAGATGTTTTAACTGCGGAAAGTTGGGTCATGTTATAAATGAATGCAGAGTACGTACTGCTCTCATAGGAGAACGTAAGCAATTATTGTCAGAAGGTTTTGTACTGGATGTCACGGTGCAAGGAGTAGCTGCCAAAGCCTTACTTGACTCTGGCGCGGACCAGACAATGATTTCGCGCAAGCTCTGGTCTATCATTCAAGAGCAAGCTGCGTCCGCCCCAGACCGACCAGAAGGTCAAGTCAAGATTAAGTGTGTACATGGCGCTGCTACCTTGTATCCCGTGTACAAATTGCTGGTCAAAGGTTTGGGAATAGAGAAAATTATGCTGATAGCGGTAGTCCCTAGATTGCCCAAGGAGCTGGTCCGAGGTAGGGACTGGCCACAATATGAGAAGGGCCTAGAAAAGGGTTTAAACCCCAGAGAGGTTTTTGTCTCCACTCGTGGCCAGGCGAGTGCTGCAGAAAAACCCTCATGTTCTAGGGAAGAGAGCATAGTTGATCTCCCATCCCATGATGACTTAGTCAACCTTCCTCCGGATAGGGATAGAAAGACTAGGGCTCAAAAGCGAAAAGAGAGAAAGGAACGTTCTCAAGCCCGAGCAGAGTTGGAAGCGGGTGAGGAACTACCCTGGATTCCAGCAGAGCTTGTAAAGAAGTTCCCTTCATTCGCCGCAGAGCAACGGGATGACCCTGCGCTGGCACGTGCATTGGAGTATGCCCAAACGGAGAGAGATGTGTTTCCTCGCTTCATAAAAGAAGAAGGACTCCTATACAGAGAGAGTATAGACCCACGGACTAGGGATGTCCGAAAACAATTGGTAGTCCCAAATACATTTAAGTCTGCAGTGCTAAGATTAGCACATGATCACCCAGTGAGCGGTCACCAAGGGGTACAGGGGACCCTTGACCGGATAATGGCCAGATTCTATTGGCCAGGAGTATTCAAGGAGGTCTCACGATTCTGTAAATCCTGCGCCTCCTGTCAAAGGATGACCTACACAAAAGAAGTAGGGATTCCACACTTCTGGAGGAATTTAAGAAGCCATTTTAGAGGGACTTCACCTTTTGTTAAAGAAGAGCTGAAGAGCAGTCAGCAAAAACAAAAACAATACTTTGATAAAGACACCAAGCCTAGACATCTAACCAGAGGTGAGAAGGTAAGCCTTTTGATATCAAGCCCCACTCAAGAGTTTGAAGCCCGGTGGAAAGGACCTTATGTGGTGGTCAGATCACTTGGTCCAGCATCCTATTTGGTACAGGATGGAAAAGGACGTGAGCGGGTGTACCACAGAACTGTTCTGCGAAGATGGCACGAAGGGTTAGCGCTATTTCCGTCAGCACAGAAGAGCTCCAGAATTACGTGCTGTAATGAGGGTCATTCAGCCCATAATATTTTAAGAGGGGGGATGTGTCATGATGTGGGCACTGATAAAGTTGGTTTAAAGAAAAGAAATCCTGTTTCTTTTGAGGAACTAGGTGTGCAATTACCCCCAGGCACAGCTAGAGGGAGCAGGAACAGACATTCAGGAGTTAATGAGCCTAGGAACTCTGATGACTTGCAGCTGGAAGGGAATCAGGAAGTCATCCAAAACAGTTTGCTTTATAAGTCAGAGCAGAATGCTTCTAAAACAGAGAAGGCTGAGAGCCAAAGAGAGAAGGCTGAGAGCCAAAGAAGGAAGGCTGAGAGCCAAAGAGGGAAGGCTGAGAGCCAAAGGGGGAAGGCTGAGAGCCAAAGAGGGAAGGCTGAGAGCCAAACAGAGAAGGCTGAGAGCCAAGAGGACAAGCCTGGGAGCTACCGAGGAGACAAGCCTGAGGGCTATGAAGGAAGCAAGGCTGGGAGCCATCAAGAAAGGACTGAGATGAACTTGAGGAGAAACAGACTTCACAAGGTGGGGAGCCAGAAGGCCTAAACTGACCCTGTTGCACAAGGGGAGTTTGGTAGAGCCAGCCCTAAGGTGAGAGTGTCTGCCACGCCTAGTTCTTATAGTCTGCCTGGATATAGAACAGAGAGACGAAAGCCAAGAACCAGGGAGAAGGGTTCTGAGAAGAGCTTACTATCTCTGGAGGATTATTGCCAAGTTTTACCAGGTCAGAGAGAAAAGCACTTTTATAATCAACAGGAGTTTTTACCCAGAGTGAGAGGAGAATCCAGGATAAGTTTTACTCCACTGCCTAGAAGCACAGCTGTGTCCCACGCTGGCAGGCAGAAGTTCAGCTACCAAGGGAGAGGGGCTGGAAGAGAAAACATTGTGGATTTCAACTCAGCTAAACCAAGGTATGAGACATTAACCATTGACTGTAATTATTGTGCTCCTAAAGGCTCTGCTAAAACAAGTGTTCCTTCTGTGAGCAAAATGTAACCAGATTGGTTTAGTATAATACCAGCAGCCTTGAGAATCCCTGGCTATGGGAAGCCAGACTCCCGAGTTTTAAATTACAAGGCTGAGATAGACAGGGACAGTGAATACTCCTCAACTGAGCACAGTGAAGGAGAGTCCATGGAAATTGATTATCCAAACACTGTTCCCTCACCTATGCCAGAACTCATGGAATGTGATTGGTGCACTGCCTCAGCTCCAGACTCTGTATGTTCCATATAACACAGAAGAATGAATGAAATGTAATTAATGTTTCTTGCACTGAATTATACTATTTGAAAGCCTGCCTTAACTGTGAAGCAACAGTTAAGCATTCATTATAAATATTGGTACCTTTTGACACAAAGGACTTTTTGTTTCTTGAATTATCTCTTATGTTGGACCTTTGCATTAACCAGGGAATAAAAGCCTTTATTTCCCTCCACCTGGTCTCTTTAATCAATAACGTCGTGACATAATGGCGTAATCTTTATTGTCCGGGAACACCCCTGTGACAAGATGTACATGTAGTATGCCAGCGAGAATAAAGCGTCATTCTCTAATATTTGTCCTGCCACTGTGGACCTTCAAAGTCAAAATACAGTAACTACAATTCCCACATGCATAATGGCCTGGATTAGGATGGAATTTTCGAGGTCTGTCTACCAATGAGGCAAAGTGAACTATTCTATCCTGAAGATTAGCTCCATGCGAGTTAGCTAACAGTAGCAGTTGTCTAAAAGAAGAATGGAGACTCAGAATAGTCCAGTGTTGATGCAATAGTCTAGTGACTTTATAGGAATGTTGCATATAAGGAAGAACTCCCACTACCCAATCTTCACACAAGCCAGCAGAGTCCCCTTTTGAATTGCAAAGAAGCTATTCCCTATGAGTACAACAGGCACATTTATAGGCACAATTTATAAGCTTGTGGGGATAGCCCCTGGCCATCAATCGAGCACATAACTCATGTGCATGCCTCTGGAATTCAGGTATAGTGGAACATATGCACCAAAGCCTCAAGAATTGACCATAGGGGAGTCCTCAGTTTAAAGGACTGGGATAGAAACTGTGATACCGTAGGAGTGTATTTCTGTGTACAGGCTTGCGATATAAAGATGTTCTGCAGGCCGCCAGTAGTCAATGTAATAATAATATTAAAAAACTGAATTGAATGAGTCGCAATTTGAGCCGTAAATTGAATATTCGTCTTTACTGTGTTAAGCCATTGCAAAAACATTGTAAGTGACTGGGCTGAGCCCATCCACAAAAAGAAAATGCCATCCAAAAATCTCTTCCAGAAAGGGATAAAATGAAACTATTGAGATGAATAAATGTGTTCTTCCTCAAAACAGCCTATGTAAATGTTCACAAGGGAAGGGGCAACCATTGAGGGGGCAACCATCGCTCCCATCGCGATACCAAAGCATTGCAAAAAGAATTGGCCATTATAGAGGAAATAATTATTAGTGAGAACCAATTCCAGAAGATCCACCAAAAATGTTCTGGGGAGACATGAGGGCAAGTCCAATGTAATGCCTCACCCTGATCTATGTTGTTGTACAGTGCCCGCATATCAAGAGTGACCATATGCGTGTAAGATTGTAGTTCTGTGCAAGAGGCCAATTGAACTAAAAAATGTGAAGTATCACAGATGTAAGATTTGACCCGTGTGGCTGCAGGCACTGTTCCCTCTAAGCTGTGCGCGTGTGCGCGCACACACACCTCGCTGAGCGAGCGCACATACTTTACAACAGAGCGCACAAAAATTACGGTTCTGATTCTGATAGAAAACAACACAGATGTTCTTAAAATTGAAAAGTTGTTGTGTATTTATGGTTTTCACAAGTTCTACAATATTTTCTAGTGCAATCAATGTGGTGTACATACTGTATTCTGACGTGTAGTCAAATTTTAAAGTCTATAACTCCGCGTGTCATTATGTGGCGCACAAAAATTTAACCTTCCTTCAAAAGCTGCACAGCTGATATTTTATGCACACACAGCCTACAGAAAATTAGAGGGAACATTGGCTGCAGGTTGAAAAAATGGTCTCAAAATTTAGAGAGGACATGATCGGTTTGCCCCGGTGGATTGGATAGGGACTTGTGGATTTTAAGGACAGTATAGATAACTGAAAATTTTGGATTATGCACAAGCAGAAAGTCCATCTCCTTATTGGTTTTGTAGATGCCCCCTGGTGTTTGATTGGATATTGTTATCTAGCTCCACCTCCATTGATGTCAGATGCTGCCATTCATATAAGCAGCAGGTTTTGTTCTGGTTAGGATAAGCATGTGAGAAATTGGAATTCTATAATCCTAAAGCAGGGTCCGAGAGTGGATTCGAAATGTGGCATGTCGTTGTGGGATTCCCAAGCTGCCAACTTTCAACAGCGCTAATTTTATGAGCTAAGTGATTCTTATTAATAAAATATAATTCAAAGGTGCTGCCACAGCGGGAGAAGAGCTTGTCTCTCCTTCCCTTGGCTGGCATATCCAGCAAAAGGAAATTTATATACATTCCTGCTACTCACTATTGGGATCTTATTTAGTTGAATGCTTATGTTGGATCACCATATGGGGGTATTACACTATTTTAGTAATTTTACATGTATTGCAAAAGCAATACATTTATTAGTGAAAGACAAAAGGAGATAATTTATGAAATAATAGTAACAACAGTAAAATGAAATTTCAATGTACAGAGATGACTGTAGCAAGAACAATTCCCAGGTTCTGGTTCTCAGGGTTGTACCAAGGGCTGTGTGAGTGGTGCAGCCACACAGGCCACAGATACTGAAGGGGCACTGATGTCATCACTGGGTTTCCAGGAAACCTGACAGAAAACATTCCTGCGCACAGTTGGTGAGGGGAGGAGCAAGTTAGGCAAGTTGCACAGGGTACATTTCTGGCTTGGTATGATCTCGCTATTCCTGATCCGTATAGTCCCTAGTCAGGTTACATTTCTTCTCTGATAGTAGGATACAGTATATGGGAGGAGTGGCCTAGTGGTTGGGGCAAGGCACCACAGGCCAGAAGGTCGTTGGTTCAAATCCCACTAGAGGACAGCAACCTTGGGCCAGAAGGACTGGGGTTTCTAGTCCCACAGGCGCTCCTTGTCTTGGGCAAGCCACTTAACCCTCCATTGACCATGTTCCCTGTAAGTATTAGTGTATGTGTCTCATATCCCCTCGTGTTAAATGTATCCCCCAATTGTGTTGTGACCACTTTGATTGAAGGATAAGGTGGTATACAAAACTGTCTAAATAAATAAAAATATGTTGCTGTTATAGCTGCTGTTGCTCCTCTTTCCTCCAGGATTCTACAGCATTTTTCCTGCTCATTCTGTTGTGGGAAGTCTTTGATTTTCTCTATCAGCTTTGGGAAATGTTCATCTCTGATATCTTTGTAATTTGCACAGTATAAGAGGAAATGCATTCCTGTTTCTATCTCTCCAGTATTGCATTGCATGCAGAGTTGGGCTTCTTGGGGTTTTTAGTTTACTTTTTGTCTGCATCTTTCTATTTCTAATCTGTGGACACCTGGAGCCCGATTCATGGAGGGGGACATTTGGGCCATCCGGACAATCCCATTGAAGACGGGGTTGTGTGGACCCGATTCTGGTCCGCGGGAACAAAATGTTCCTGTGGTAACCAGAATTGGGCCAGAGGATGGCCCGGTGTTCCTCTTCCACCTGCGGGGACGTCCTCCCCGCAGGTGCCCCTGACATCTGCAGCTCCGGCCCCCCAGTTTCCCGCCACCAGACCCACGAATGGCCTGCCACAGCTTGGATCAGGTGGCAGGGACTCTCCAGCAACTGGCCCCAGTCCCGACCTCATCCCTGGCCCGGCCCTGCATCACCCCATTCCTGCCCCCTCCAGCCACCCACTGGTTCTCCCCATCCTGAAGCACAGGACATACAGGGAGAGCCAGAGGGGGAATCAGGCATGGATGGCTTGCGGGGCTGCAGCCTCGCCAACCCACATTCATGAATGACCTCCTTTCTCTGTATTTGGTGAGGATCTGTTTGTGTTTTGCATGTGTGACTGAGGTCAGGTATTCTACAAGTGTGTAGTTTCTATGCGGGAATCAGTAGCAGTCCATTTTTTTGATGGACTAAACAACCTATCTACATTTATCCGTTCTACTCCCTTTATCCCTTCATTAATTTATGGACCTCTATTATAGCTCCCCTCAGTCGTCTCTTTTCCAAGTTGAAGAGCCCACAACTACCTTACCACTCTCAGCTACTTCAACCCCCCCCCCAAATTCCTCCAGCCACTACCCAACCACTATCCAATTACTCCTGCCCCCCCCCCCCCATATAACTCTTCATAACTACTGTGGTGAGGAGAGCTCCCAGGAAGAGATGGAAGTGGAAGAAAACCCTGTTTTTCCCTTTAAAACAAGTGACAGTTCAGTTGTACACAGTGTTTGCAAGGCAGGCAAGAAAAAAACTCAGCTCTCTGCTGAGGCCAGGCCACGCCCTAGTTCAGACGTAGAGCCAAGCTTGCTCAATGATTGGTCACACCTGTGCAGAGGCAAGGGAGTGCCCGGCAGCAAACAGTTTTTAAAAACACACCCAGAGCAAAGACAGGACGAACAGGACACCCAGGAGAGGCAGCAGAGAGAGAAGAAGCCAGCAGGTCCAGGAGAAGCTGGAAAGGAATAGATCTGCAGCCAGAGCAGACAAAACAAAAGAGGCACATGAAGGAGAAACTCTGAGAGAGCCTGGAAAGGGAGAAAGGTTCCAAGGAAACTTTCAAGTGGAACCTATCTGGGAAGGAGTGGAGAAAGGCACCAGAAGGCTGAGTTCCATAGCCTGAAAGATATCAGGAGGAAAGGAATCAGTAGCTGCCTGAGAGACCCGCCCCAAGGTAAAGCCAGTACATGTAAACCTGAACAGCATACAGAAAAACAGTTTGCTTCCGCTAGTGTCCAGTAGCCAGACCTAATGTCTGCTGAGAGGAGGGTGGACAGTTTTATGTATGACGGGAACCGAAACCCAGATAAGAGCAGAGAAACTGAGCTTTTAACACTAGAAGCATTAAGAAAACTGTTTGCACAGAGGAAGCTTTACCCTCCCAATACAAGTGTACCTTCTCAGGGTGATTTGCTGTTGAAGCAGTTCCAAGAGTTTTTTGAAGACAGGAAGGCTGGGCAAGTTTATAAAACTGGTGGAAGTAAGAAGTACCCGGTCTCCATAGAAGAGATGCAGGTGGATTCTTGTATGCCAGAAGCTGAGTCAGAATTGACACCAATGGATTGCTCTTTTTGTCTAAAGGAGAACTGAGCATTGTTGAACAGGGTTGAAAGACTGTGAAACAATATAGTGACTAATTTCTGTGACTGCCAAGAGTTGGAAAAAGCCAAGACTGTGTTCTACTAAGTATGTGAGCTTCTGAAACCAAGAAGCTGCCTTTAGTAAAAGTTTGGTTTGGAAAAGAAAACAGCAGCTGTTAAAAAGTTTACCTGATACATGGAATGACCACAAGAAGCTGTGCTCTGTGAAAGTTTATTTGAATGAAAGCTGCTGCCCAGTGATAGAAGGTTTTTGTTGCATTTTCCTCTGTTAACCTGATTTACTCTTATGTTGGAGAAGCATCCTTTGGCTTTTGTGTTTTGAGCTTTAATGCCTTGGAATCCTGCAAAAAAATAAATTTTCTTGCTGCCTTAAACCACCGGTCTCACAACATTTGTCCTTATATAAGTAAGCCAACTACAAGTCCCAGAATCCCTCTTGTGACAAACAAGGGAAGCTTTATTTAAAAGGACACTATAAGGCCGCTCTGTGCTTGTAAGCCTTCGGGCCCAAGCAAGGGTGTCGCACTACCCAACCACTCACAACTTCCCCCATCCACCAAAACGTCTTTCCTGGAAGTATTCCTATCCCTCAAAACTACTTCCCACAATTGCCCCACCTACCAAAACTATCTCCCCACAACTATCCCTCCACTATCCAAATATCCCACTCCTAAAACTGTCCCCGTAACTACCCCTCGCAACTGTGCTAACACCCCTAACTATCCCAACCCCCTTAAAACACTCCCCTCCATTACCTCACCAACTCCAACTACCTCCACATCCCAAACTACCCCATCCCCTTAAAAATATCCCTGCAGCTACCCCCACTCAAAAAAACTACTCCATTATAACTACACCCACCTTCAAAACAACTCCCATAACTACCCATCCTCCTAAATTATCCCACCTGCAATTACCCCCAACTCCCCATTGCCCCATAACTACTCCCCAATCCAAAAACTACTCCCTGAACTACAACTACTCCCCTCTGCCTCACCCCCAATGCTATTCACCCAGCCATACCTACATTCCCCAATTCTGCCCAACCCCCAAAACTACACCACAACCATCTCCCTATCCCCTCCAACTACCTCATTCTTCAAACATACTGTTCACAACCACTCTGACCCCTTGGTCATCCTACCCCAAAACTTCCCTCCCACTTCCATGTACCACCAATCTCCAAAACTAACCACTACAATTACCTCATTCCCCCAAAAGTAATCTCCCGCAACTAGCCCCCACCCCTTCAACTGCCATCAAGTCCGCAGTACTATTACTCACAAATATCTCTGTACCCATAGCTACCCCAACTACCTAAACTTACCACCCAAAACTACCCCTACCTAAAGTACTCTGTCTCCTTAAAACTACCCCACCACCTAGACATCCATACCCTGCATCACTCAACAATCCCCCACCTCCCTCTTCCCCAAAAACTATCGCCCAACCCACCATGAATAACACTACTCCTTACTCTCTCCTCCAAGTCAAAGACACAGACATAGACAGCACAGCTACAAACACACACAGAGGAGTTGGAAAGAATTCCATGAGCCATGCTCCAAATGCTTTCCTACTTGTTTGTTTCTAATTATGACCCATCTAGCAGTGGATGAGGGTAATTTGGAAACTGTTATCTTTATTCTTTATTTAAATGAACCTGCCTATTTTAACCTTTACCATCACCTTTCTATTCTAACTTCATTTTTTTGCCATTATGAGGTATCTTTTGAAGATACCTTATTCTAAACCATCCACTTTTGAGCATCTGTTTGCTTTCTTCTAATTTTAAACATTACTGCTTGGATAAGGTGGAGTTCATCCTTTCCAAATGTTGCCTATTTCCTAACAGATCTAAAGCCTCTTCCTTGCTCTGTCATCTCATGTATGTATCGAGATTCCAGAGTTCTACTTGCTACTGGGGCCCTTCACATGGAATTGGAATCATTTCTGATAATGCTGTTCTGGAGGTCCTACATTTAAGCTTTCTACCTAAAATCCTAAATTTGGCTTTCAGAACCTCCATCCGCATATACCCAGACAGCTAGTTCATCCTCAGCATTGCAAAAGCCCTAGCTAGGTGACACATGAGATCCATCACCTTTGCCCCAGCTAAGTACGTTGCTCACCGGCCACTGAAAGAATATAGTGCAGGAGAAGGGTTTCCCCTATCGGAGATAATCACAGAGCAAGATTGATCCTACTTGTCATATATTTTTTTAATCTCTGCCAATATGTATTATTCTTACTGTTATCAGTACCCTTGAATAATTTTAAGTAAACCCTTTGGTTCAGAACACCAATTTCTTGCCTGGACTCATTACTGAGTCAAAGGGAATTGGAGTGCGTGACAAAGGCTTCGCAGTATTTACTGGTCCTGTTTCAGGAACCCTAATCATCCCTGAAAGTTGAGACTGAAAGGACAGAATTTGCTCTTGGGTGTTGTGCCCTCAATCTGCTATCCAGTGTGCTTAGCCACTTGACAGGTCCCTCAGACTGGTATGAGTTACATGACTAATGAAACAAATGCACTTTTTCCTATTCTGAACAAAATACAATGAAACAGGGATTTTGTGTGCTGATATAGACCGGTACACCATATGGCACCTTTTTTGCCTTCCCAGAATGCCCTGCCAGTGGCTTACATATGTGCAGCCACAACACGTGTTTGGTTGCCTGCACCATGCACGCTATCGCTCGCCTTACTCCTGAAGCTGTTGGGATCTCACTGGCACTCACCAGCCATAGCACCCCCACCCTCCCCCCTCCACAGGACCGTCACTGCCTCCTAATTGTGGCTGTTGGCACACATTGGGCTCTCTCTCTGCTGACCCTCCACCTGTCCAACCATTTTTTTTCAGGCAGAGCTGAGCAGAGCATGGGCCAGCCACTGGAAGAAGGCTGTATCAGAGAGTGAGAGTGTCGCTGGAGCTGATTCCTCGAGCAAGTTCCCAGCCTGCACACATTGGGGATGTAGGGGAACAAGAGGGGGGATGCTGCATACCTATGGGGGAGGGGAAGAGAGAGGAGGAATTGCTGGGCACATGTGGGACAAAAGGGGGAGGGGATGTGGCACCTGCGGGAATAAGGAGAGGCAGCAGAGATGCTGGACTGTGGGAGAACTGAGAAAGAACTGGGGGAGGGAAGAGAAGGGGGCCAACATTTTATTTACAATTTTAGAATATGTCCATTTTGGAAGATGTGCATTTCTCTTATTGGGATTTGAGTTTATTTATTTGTTTTTATATACCACACTTTTCAAGATCAGTGCGGTTTACATATAACATGAACAGTAAAACCATTTACACAGAACAGGAAAATACATAAAACTTAGAACCATGGAACAGGTATTATACAGAAATTAAGAACAGGCGGCAAAACATTAAATGTTAAATAGGGGAATGAACTTGGAGTGTGCAAGGGGGAGAACTAAAGCAAGCTGGACAATAGAGTCATAGCACCAGGTCTAGCTAGGGTGGCTGGTTGTAGGCTAGCTGAAACAAGTATGAATTTAGTTATTGTTTGCTTATTTCTAATTGTAATTTGTGGTCCCTTATTCTGTATTTGGTGGAGGAGAGAGAAGGACATGCTGGACACATGGTGGGGGGGGGGGGGGAGGAGATGCGTGCCTGGTTGAGAGTAGGAGGTACTGGACTGTGGAAGAACTGGGGAAGGGAAGGGAAGGGAAGGGGGCCAACATAACTGGAAAAATAAATTGCCCAGTCAAAGGTAAGAATGCATTTTATTTTACATTTTGGAATATATCATCTTTGGAAAATGTTTATTTCTCTTATTGGGGTTTTCAATTTAGTTATTATCTGCACATTTCTACTTCTAATTGTGGTCCCTTGTTCTTTATTTAGTGGAGATCTGTCTGTGTTTTGTGTTTGACTGAGATGAATGAAAATCGGCTAACATGTAATTTCTGTGTAGGAATATGTACCGGTCTGTTTTCTCAGAAGACGATGTCTTGCTGCTCTAGATCTTGATGTAATATTTGCAGGCTGCCTTCTCATAGCTAAGCTTGGTGCTGTTTTGAATCCTGGCAGTGCTGTTATAGTATGGCAGGTTTGCTATCTAATATAGGCTCTCAATGTACTCTTGGCAGGGTTTTTGCATTACTTCAAAATGTACCGGACAGTTGAAAGGAAGTTATGTAGGTTTCAAACGTGAGAACAGACAAGAAGTGCCAGTTTTCACATTTCTAAACTGCCATGGTGGCGGTGGCGGTGGCGGCAGTGGTTGTGGAGGGAATGAAAGAACAAGCTCCTACCATTGCACAGAGTGATCTAATGAGGCAGGGCTTTCAGCACCCTTCAGCACCTCACTTACTTACCCCTTAAGCTGGCCCTAGATCTCTCAGGAGCACAAACTGACTTCCCTCCTCTGTTTCTAACACCATTTACAAGCCTATCCCTCCCAAGCATTGTGATTAGATTGTCAGCTCCGTTGAGCAAGGACTGCCTCTCTTATGTATGTCTGTACAATGCTGTGTATGCCTAGTAGCACTTTAGAAATGATAAGTAGCAGTAGAAGATAGGCAGAGGCAGTCTGCCCTGCTTGCACTTTTTGTATTACTTTTCTCTCTGACTTCAGTATGCACTAGTAGGCTGTCTGGGCCCACAAAACCTAACAGTTTTAAAACTCAGTTTTCTTTGGAACTGATGAGGTACAAGACTGCCCTGTGGTTTTTTTCTCTCCCACGGCCCTCGTTCTGCATTGTGCTAGTGCTCATTGCTTAGTGTGTGACTGTAGCTGACACCCAGATGGACAACCGTGGAGATGTTTTACAAGAGATTTTCTTTGCTATGAGAGGCTACTGTAGCCTCTCTCTCTCTCTCTCTCTCTCTCTCTGTCCTCTCCATCTGAATGCAGAATAGAAAATGGTGTTCTTTCCTGCTCTGTTCCACTTTCCTAATCAGGTACTAATGACATCATCATCCTTGGGATTTGTGAGAAGCAAAGCATGAAGAAACTTTATTGGCTTCTTGTCAATAAGTTTCAACATGATTGATGGTGACTTGTTTCTGCCTTCTCCCAGAGTGCCTCTGATTTGTCTGCTTTTCCCCCTCTCCATGACTGCAATTTGCAGCCAAAAATGAATGCAAGAAATAAAAGATTCATCTGAAATCATCCCCTTGCCCTTCAGTTTGTTTAAAAGTGCATGAACCAAAAATGCCCTCATTCTTTGCATTTTATTATTTGACTGAAAACAAATGCGTTAAGGACTTCAGCTTGGACGTAGACAGCCACTGAGAAGGTATCCCCTTGAAGAAAACCATAACGTGCAAACCATACAGAGCTGTTTAAGTTGTATTAGTAGTAGCCTTATTGTGAAGAACAAGTTTAAAACAGCACTTGCCCTTGCAAATGTCCCTATAATGACTTCAAACAAAACAAGACATGCAGGAACATGAAGAAACAAGATGTGACTGGAGTCAAGACACCCTGAAGCAAGAATCCAGCAGAGGAGCAGGAACTAGGCAAGAAGCCAGAAAAGGACAAGTGGCTAGACACATGGCAGGATTCAAAGCAGGAAACTTAAGTACCAACAGAAGCACAAATGCTGAACCGATCCAGTAGCTGATCAATAAACCCCCAGCTCTCTGGGCTGGTCCTAGCAAGGTCAATCACACGCCCAGATATGACACAGGAATGCCGACACTAACCATTTACTATACACCAGCCATAGGACTGCTATACGTGCTCACAGCTTAAATTAATGTGCATTTTGAACAACATATGCCCTAGTTTATAAAGTAAAGTACACATATACCCTTACTTTATAAAATAGATGTGAAATATCTATTTCACTCTAGGCATACCTTATAAAATTACCCTTATTGAGCATAAAAGTTGTCCTACTGTCAGGAGGATAAATGCTCCAATGGTGGAGCATAACATTTCTCAAGACCACTTGATGATGCTGAAGAATACTGTGTTCGAGAAGATCAATTTGTCACGGTAATGTGATGATTGGAGACGTCTTCTATTATAGCATGAACAAAAGCATATTCATATGGTGGACACTTATTCCCAAGGGACTCCATTTGTCATTTCATTTGTCTGTTCTCTGTGACTTTTTGGGTGCTAATGCATAACATGTAGTTAGGGTTTCTGATTCTAGGGGTTTATAAATTGTAAATTTAGGTGTGCATTTTCGAGCCAATTAGGGACTTTAGGGAGGTGCTAAAATTCTGTGTATAATGGTGCTTTCATGCCAGAGAATTACATTTTTGGCATCTTTTTAGCTGATTTTTTTTATTTTTACATGATCATCTTAAAAAGTAAAATTGGTATACTCTCTCTCAGCCCCCCTCGTTATCCCCAGCAGTCTCACTCCCCAACCAGTCTCGTATCTCTCTCATTCTTCCTACTCTGTCCATACCCAGTCTCTCTTACTTTCATCCACCAGTGCTATCCCCAGTCTCCCTTTCTGAATCCCCCATCTCCGGTTGCTCCTTCTCTCATCCTCTTTATACCCATCAGTGTCCCTCTCTCTCTCTCTCTCTCTCTCTCAATCCCTTCTGGTCTCCTGGCAGCCTCACAACCCCAAAAAACTGTATATTATTTCTGGCAGCTGTATATCCTGACAAAAGCCTTCGTTTTCCACTGTAGTCCCTTCCATCTGTCATATTCTCAACCTATCACTCTCCACTGCAACTTTCCCTGCTGCTTTCAAGCATGCTGTGGTCACTCCTCAAGAAACCCTCACTAAACTCTACCTGTCCTTCTCACTATCGACCCATCTCCCTCCTCCCCTTTGTTTCTAAACTACTTGAATGTGCGGTTCACCACCGTTGCCTTGACTTTCTCTCTTCTCAAGCCCTTCTGGATCCTCTACAATCTTGCCAAAGTCTCCAGTGACCTGTTCCTGGCAAAATCTAAGGGCCTTTACTCCATCCTCATTCTTCTTGACCTTTCTACTGCTTTTGACACTGTTGACCACAACCTTCTGTTTGATACCTTGTCCTTGCTTGGTTTTAAGGGCTCTGTGCTATCCTGGTTCTCTTCTTATCTCTCCCATTTCTCTTTCAGAGTTTGTTCTGGTGGATCCTCCTCTGCTGCTATCCCATTCTCAGTTGGTGTACCCCAAGGATCAGTCTTGGGTCCACTCCTTTTCTCTCTCTATACCCAGTCCCTTGATGCACTCATCTCTTCCTATGGCTTTCAGTACTATCTTTACACTGACTCCCAGATCTACCTCTCTACCCCTGAAATGTCTCCAGCAATCCAGGCCCAGATCTCCGCCTGCCTTTCTGAGATTGCTGCTTGGATGTGTCACCACTGTTTGAAACTGAACATGGCCAAAACTGAGCTTCTTATTTTCTCCCCTAAACCCTCCTCTCCCCTTCCTTTTTTCTCTGTCTCTGTGGATAACTCTCTAATCCCAGTCGCCTCAGCTAGCTACCTTGGGGTCGTCTTTGACTCCTATCTCTCCTTCTCCACTAAGGTTGCCAACTTTTTGAAAGAGAAAAACCCGCAACCTGTGGCTAGTCATGCTCCGCCCATGCCCACCCCCATCCCACCATTTTCCTGCCCCCTGTCCTGCCCCTACCCCACCCCCTGCCCCCAAAAAATAATTGCAGAGTGGGCAATATACAAACTGAACAAGCAAGATTGCTACACATTCTTAAACAGAAATTACATACTAAAAGAATACCCAGCAATACACACACAATACAGACAGATCTTCATCAATAAATGAGCACAAAATGAAAAGAGAAATAAATAGACAAAAATTAAACTGAAATCCCAAGAAACCAGACTCCACATGCAGTGCAGCATCAGATAAATAAGAGATACAGTTCCCACATACTATGTAAAATATAAAGATAGCACAAAGTCCAATTACTAAATTGAAAATAAAATTATTTTTCCTACCTTTGTTGTCTGACCATTTTATTCTCTAATCATGCTGGTCCCAATTTGAGACATCTGCTTTCCTGTCTTCTCTTAGCTCTCTTTCTATGGTCTATAGCCCATCTGCCATTTCTTGTCTCTTCTTTTGTTTTCTTCACTTCCTTCCATCAGCCTATTTCCAGTCTCAGTAACCCTCCCCAGTATCAGCCACCTTTCCAGTCCTCCCCTCCCATTACCTTCCAGTGTCAACCCCCTTGCATTCCTAGGACTGCCAGTGGTGTCCATTCCCTTCCAATCCCCCTCCTTCCCCATTATCTAGCCCATCCCAGGTATCATCACTTCCAACTCCCAGTGCCACCCCCGTGTCAGCTCCCTTCCAGTCACCCTACCCTCTGTCCATCCCCCTTCCAGTGCGATCCCCATGTGCCCCCACCCTTCCAACCCCCCCTCCCATAAACCAGCCACCTACCAGTCCCATTCCCAAGTGTCAGCTCCCTCCAGTCCCACCCCCAAGTGTCAACTTCCTTCTTGCCCCTCCTTCCCCCCTCTGGCAGCTCCTTTCCTGCCACCTCCTTCCTCCCCCCTGCGTCAGCTCAATTCTAGCCCCCACCTTCTCCCCTTTTTCAGCTGCCTTCCAGCCCTCACCTTCCCTCCTCTTTCAGGTTCCTTCCAGCCTCCACCTGCTACCTCCTTCCACTTGCAGCAACAGCTCCTGCTTCTTACAGAACAGCAGCTGCAATAAAGATAATTTAAAAACATAATTAAACCTGTGCAGAGCTCTCTGGCCCTATGGAACCCCTGCTGCAGCGTCCCATGCTTAAAAGAAAGTGACGCTACAAGGGGCGGGACGCTGCAGCAGGGGGGCAAGAGGGCTCTGCATAGGTTTTATTTTGTTTTTAAATTAGCTTTATTGCAGTCACTGCTCTGTAAGAAGCAAGAGCTGCGGCTGCAAGGGAAAGGAGAGGCTGCGCTAGTTGAGACAAGGACCCCAGATGAAAAGCCAGTTTTCTACTCTGGCCGTTCCCTATCCCGCAGCCAGAGCTAAAAAACAGCCTTTCAAGGCCCAGTCTTACATCTCTGCCGGCAGCCAGTCTGGCCATGTAAAAACCGGCCAGGCCGGCTGAAAACCGGCTGGTTGGCAACCTTATTCTTCACACATGTCCAACTGATAGCTAAAACCTGCCATTTCTTTCTCTACATCAATTAAATTTGCCCATTCCTTTCTGAACATACTACTAAGACACTTATCCACTCCTTAGTCACCTCCCGTCTAGACTATTGTAACCTACTCCTCGCTGGTCTCCCTCTGGATCATCTTTCTCCCCTTCAATCTGTTGCGTGGCTAATTTTTCACCAGCCTTGTTATGCTCATATTGCCCCTCTTCTCAAGTCACTTTTTTGGCTTCCTATCCGTTTCTACATTCAGTTCAAACTTCTCCTGCTGACCTATAAGTGCATTCGCTCTGCAGCTCCTCACTACCTTTCCTCTCTTCTCTCTCCCTACACCCCTCCTCAGGAACTCCGCTGTTCTGGCAGATCTATCTGTGCCCTTCTCTTCTATTGCTAACTCCAGACTTCGCTCCTTTCACCTTGCTGCTGCTTATGCCTGGAACAAACTACTTGAGTCTGAATATCAGGTGCCTTCTTTGACCCTTTTCAAATGCAGGCTGAGAACTCACCTCTTCGCCAGGGGCGGCCCAAGGGGGGTGCGGGGCCATGTACGGAGATTCATTACAGGGCCTCGTTTGCATAAGGAGCATCATTTGCATAAATATTTGCATAATGCGCTTTTAGTAAACATGCCTCTTAATGAGTGTCTGGATAAAGAAAGTCTACCAGATTTCTAAATTACTATATTCCAGTGCCAACCACCAGGCCCATTAGGAAGTATTATAAACACTGACCATTTAGAACGCATAGCAAACCCACCGTATCATAACAGCACTACCAGGACTCCCAAAGCACCAAACCCTACCTATCAAAAAGGCAACACTGCAAATATTAAACCAATACATCTCAGAGAATACCAACACATCTCACTGGGTTAAAGAGAACAAGTTGGACTGTCAAATAGAAACTACATGAACAGAATACCTCAGCTTGGTTACACATGCAGAACATAGACAAAGAACAAAGGATCACAGTTTAGAAATAGGCAGATAATAATTAAATTGGGAACCCCAAAAGCCAAACATGAAATGTATAACAACACTGGAGAAATAAAACTATAAATTAATTTCCTCTTGCACTAAACAAAAAGGCAAAGATTTTAGCAATACACATTTCCCAGATCTGACATATTCCAGTTAATAAATTCAAAATAAAAAGTATTTTTCTACCTTTTTGTTTGGGCATTTTATTTTTCAGTTGCAATTGCTCCAGTCACTTTCTTCTGGTTTCTTCGTGTCTTCTACGAGTTGTCCATTTGTCTTTTCTTCTCTCTTCTAGATTTTTTCCATTCTCTCTCTATATCTGCTTTAACATACTGCTCTTTCCCCTTTTGCTCTTTCCCCCATTTCTTTCTTTATTCCTTTATCATCTACTTAAATTTCACCCTTCCATTTTCAATCCCCACTTACTCTCCCAATACCCGGCCAATCGTAGATTTTTCTTCCCTCCCATACAAAATATATTTTTCTCTCTCCATCCTCATGCCCCGTCCCCTTCTAGTCCTCCCCCAAAATCAGCTCCCTTCTACGGTAGTTCTAGATCCATCCAGCATCCGCTCCCTTCTAGTCCCATTCTCCCATGCCCCCACATCAGTCCATTTCCAGTCCTAGCCCCACATATGCTCCTTTCCAGTCCCATTCCAGCTCACAATCAGCCCATTTCCAGCCCTATTCCAGCTCCCATCAGCCCACTTCCAGTCCTTTTCCAGCCCCCATCAACCCATTTCCAGTCCTATCCCCTCCATCAGCCATTTCCAGTCCTATTGCAGTCCATCAGCCCATTTGCAGTCCAAGCTCCCCCCCATCAGCCCATTTCCAGTCTTAGCCCTTCCCATCAGCCCATTTCTAGTCCAAGTTCCCCCATCATCCAGTTTCCAATCCTTGCCCCCCATTAGCCCATTTCCAGTCCTATTCCAGCTCCCATCAGCCCATTTCCAATCCTAGCACCCCCATCAGCCCATTTCCAGTCCAAGCTCCCCATCAGCCATTTCCAGTCCTATTCCAGCTCCCCATCAACCCATTTGCAGTCCAAGCAGCCCCCATCAGCCCATTTCCAGTCTAAGCTCCCCCCATCAACCCATTTCCAGTCCCATCTCACCCTTCCATCACAGTGCATTTCCAGTCCCAGTTTACTCTCACATCACAGCCCATTTCCAGTCCAAGCTCCCCCCCCCCTTCTCAGCCCATTTCCAATCCTATTTCAGCCCCCATCAGCCCATTTCCAGGCCAAGCTCCCCCTCATCAGCCCATTTCTATTCCAGCTCCCCATCAGTCATTTCCAGTCCAAGCTTCCCCCCATCAGCCCATTTCCAGTCCTAGCCCCCTCAACAGTCATTTCCAGTCCAAGCTTCCCCCCATCACAGCTCATTTCCAGTCCAAGCTTCCTCCCCCATCACAGCCCATTTCCAGTCCAAGCTTCCTCCGCCATCACAGCCCATTTCCAGTCCTAGCTTCCCCCCCATCACAGCCCATTTCCACTCCTAGCACCCGCGGCCGTCTAAGGGACTTCAGAGGGAGCTGGGAAAGTCCATGCAAGGCTCAGTCTCCGGCTCCCTCTGCACAGCCGCCAGTGTGAAGAGTGTTTTCCGTCATGCTGGTAGCTGTTTCAGTGAAGCGTGCTCAGTGCCAGGAAAGGTTAAAGGTCATTTCCTGGCACTTGCACGCTTCATAGAAACAGCCGCCAGCATGAGGGAAAACACTCTTCACGCTGGCGGCTGTGCAGAGGGAGCCGGGGTCTCGCGCGGGCTTCCCCGACTCCCTCTGAAGCCGTCCATCTATGCGAGAATGAAGTTCACACAGGGCCCCCTGAAGCACAGGGCCCTGTGCGAACAACATTCTCGCACAATGGACGGGCAGACCCTGCTCTTCGCCGCCACTTTTGGTTCTTGATTCACCTGATCTCCTTTGTGTTTTCTTACCATTCACCCTAGATGTATCCCGTGTCTACAGCTACTGTGTTGTCTGTCTTGACTAGATTGTAAGCTCTGATGAGCAGGGACCGTCTTTTACAGGTATCTGTGCAGTGCTGCGTACGCCTTGTAGCGCTATACAAATGTTCAGTAGTAGTAGCCTACCGCTGTGTCAGCTGCACAATCCACTAGCTGCTGCTGCTGTTTGTTGCTGTTCACACAGGTTATAAATCATGCCGCCTTTATCCGATGGCACTTTCACTTCTCGACAGAAATAAAGGAAGCCTTTTTGGGTTATGAGACGGCCATAAACAAGATTAGTCCTTTATTTGTATGTAAATCTCAAATCTTCAAATCTTTGCTAAAGGCTCTCCTCTTTGAGGCTGCCTTTGGATCCTGATCCCCTGTTCCTTATTTATTTACATTTCTTAGATATTTATTTTATTTACATTTCTTATATACCGCACTATTTGACATCAGCGCGGTTTACATCGAACATAAAATTCAGCACTAAAACAAGCGTCTGAGTTACAGTAAACAGGGCCTTGTGTCTCTTTACCCTTCCCAATTCTATCCTCATTTCCAACCTTTATTTTATTTATTTATTTATTTAACAGTTGCTTATATACCGCTACCTTCCACAGATCAGGTGCGGTTTACAGTGAACAAGGAATGAACAGATTAACAGGTCTGTTTTACATGAAACATTAATTAACTAGGTACAAATTTGCTAAATACATGAACATTAATTAACTAGTACAATTTTGCTAAATACATTAAACATGATTGGACTAAATATGGTAAATTGTGTTAAATAACAATTTAACTATTTACATATTTTGAACTATTTACATATATGTATTTACAGGATTTACAATAGTTATTTAATCGACTTTAATTGTAGTTAGATAGAGTAATTGGAGATGGTGTACCCTGAGGACGCTATTAACCATTTCCTGTTAGTGGTAAGGTATTTTCTAGTTTGCCGAAAGTGGAGATGAATAAATATGTTTTTAATTTCTTGCGGAGTTCCTTTGCATCATTTAGTGCTCTTATTTCTTCAGGGAGGGAGCTGCATGAGAAAACGCTTTTTTATTAGTTGTTTTTTTAGTAGTTGTGAAATCTTTCGGGATCCTAATTTTATTCGTGTGGCCTTTCCGTAGCGCAGTTTGGGATGTGTCTTTAATGATAAGTTTTGTTAAAGAGACTGGGGCCATTGTATTTAATGTCTTAAATGTAGTGATAATCAATTTATGATTTATTCTGGATTGAATTGGGAGCCAGTGAAGGTTTGCTAGTATAGGGGTAATGTGTTCAAATGGTGGAAACCTTTGTCTCGTTTGTCTTGATTAGACTCTAAGCTCTAACGGGTAGGGACTGTCTTTATCTGTGTTTGAACAGTGCTGCGTATGCCATGTAGCCCGTAATAAATGTTTCATAATAACAACAATAATAATAATATTAAAAGTAAATGTTTTTCAAAAAAGAGTTAAAATGTTTGTAAGAAAAAGAAAGGACTTTAGGAGGTTTTTTGACCAATGATTGCAATTTGAACTTCAAATAGTTGTTTCAGTAGCATGGGTTCTAAGCTCATTTCCTTCTTGTTTTTCTTTAGTGCACTTTATTAAATTATTTCATTGATTTGTGAGTCTTATAAAAGTACGCCAGGCATCAAAGTACAGGTGATGGCATATGCATGCATGCGTTTACTGTAGGCGTTACAGAGGACGTGGCCTGGGCAGAGCACAGGTCAAGTCGTCAGTGCACACATAGATTATAAAGGGGCGGGTTTACTAAAGGCTAGCGTGCCTTAACAAAAGCTAATGCACATTAAGGGGCTTGTTTACTAAGTTGCGGTAGCGGCTTCCGACCAATATCGGAGCTGCAGCCCCATTGAATTCAATGGGGCCGCGGCTCCAATGTCGATTGAAAGCTCTTACCGCTGCTTAGTAAACAAGCCCCTAAGTGTTGCCATGGCCCTTTTTATTTCTGTGGGCCACAAATGGCAACACTTAACACAATTTAATTTTCATTTATGCATGTTGTGACGTAGAAGCCCACACAGAGCCTATGCAGATAGTTAGAAAGGAGAAATTTACCTTAGAATCTGTTAGGCAGCCAGCATGTGCAGCTCAGGAGAAGTAAAGGAACAGAGGAGCAGAACTACCAAACCCAAGCTATGACGTAGCAGAAAGCTTGGGGATTGATTATGATCACCTGTCCAAGAAAGCACAGTCAGCTTACAGCGAACAGGGAGATAAAAGCTGGTTGGTAGATCCAGCGAAGGAGGAGGAAGAGGAAGAGGAAGAGAAGCAGAAGGAGAGAGCAGAGGTCAGCAACCAGGGAGGCAGAGGTCACAGTGGGAGAAGCCTGCTGAACAGAGGAAGCACTGGGCGTGTCACTGGAACAGGAAGCAGCAGAGGCAAGGCTTCAGAGGAACGTGGCAGGGGAAGTGCTCAGACTGCCGGTAGCTGGAGGTCCTACGAGGAACCTGTTTACAGCCCAGGGAGAGAAGCCAGTGCTCCAGAGAGAAGGAGGGCACAACCTGGGGCTAGGAGGCTGCCTAGAGCGAGTGAGCAGGAAAGTCCCCAGTCCTCACTGCCAGAGGAAAGACCTCAACAATTATACAGGTGGGAGCCTAGCACTGTGAGAGGGAAAGCTAGAAGCTCCATTCGGAACGGAGGGTCAGAGCAGTGCTCCAGACCAGAAATATCTGCAGGAAGCTATAAAACAATCCCTAACAACTGGAGGGTGGAAAAGGAGAGCTGGAGAGGCAACCCTACAGATACAGGTACTCTTAAACATACTTGCACAGAACTGTGTCCCTGTACGCTATCTGAACTTTCAGAGAGGGGTTTTCATAAAAACAGCTGTGAAGGTTTAAACCCAAGCACAACGTATGCTGAAGGTGAGGAGATGCAATGGGAAAGTAACTCCAGGGTTCCAGAACAGGCTCCTATGGATTGTACATTATGTCTTGCGGATGATATTGAATCTTTGTGCTGAAGCCCTGTAAAAAGAGCAAAGAAAAAGAAGATATTTTTCTTTGAGAGAAACTGTTTTGTTTTCCCTGTTTTTAGTTATGCACATGATATCCTTGGGGGAAGGGGAATAAAGCCCTTGTTTTGTTTTGCCTTAACCACTCGACTTGAGACTATTTTTGACCACTAGAAGATAGCAAGGCAACTCCAACCTCGGGGCCCTAGGCGAAGGCCTGCAGCCCCGTGACAATGTTAATATTTAATAAGCATGTGCCAAAATGCTTTAATTTATATGTGAACTTCAGAAATTTATAAGCAAACATTTATGCCTGCTTTTGAGCAGGCTTAATGGTTGCGACTGCAATATAGGTACGATCTCTGCAGAATTTATGCTAGTAGTTTATAAACACAGGCTGGTATTTGGTCCCACGAACAGCAGGGTTGGACACTCAGTTCTTGGATGCTATTCTAGTTCCAGTGCTCCCTGCAAGTACAGATTGTTTGTGCGGGGACCGTTGGGCGGGGGGCGGGGGGGGGGACGGGATGGAGGCAGAAGCAGAGTCATGCACCTGGACGTAGAGAGGTCATTCAGGTTGGGCTTCTGTACATCCCACGAGCAGAGATGGACACCCGCCTTATGCCAGGCAGAGCCGTGATCAAAACCTACAGCCCCCCAAAACCCATCATGCTGCCACAGGAGAGCTCACACCGCCTGACCCTGGTCTTGAGGGTCTCTGCCGAGGGTTGGACAGTGGTCTACTGTCGCCACACCAGTACCAGCCATTCAGTGCCTCTGGCTGGACGTCTTGGTGCCACGGTGACAGGATGCCAGTGCACCAGCACGGCAGCCGGAGTGCTGTGTGAGGTGGACGGGCAGGCCATGGGATGTACCTCGCATTTGAATCAAGTGCCCACCAGACATCTATGTGCCTGATTCTGCCATCGTGGGTATGTCCAGGCCCCACATCGACAGAATGGAGTACATCTCCAACATGTCCAGGTTTTGGCCGGGCAATGTGGCTGGGCGTGCCGGAGTCAGTATCAGTCTCACAAATAGGTGCTTGTTTGTCTTTATAAAACAGGCATCTTCCAGCTCACTTAATCTAGACACCCTGTTATAAATGTTTCCTTCTAAATGTACAGCCTTTCATGTATGCATGGACTGTAAATGCCATTTTTTTACATGTATTTAGTGCAAATGTTTTGTAAAATTACCTTCTGTGTGTGTGTATATTGTGATAAGGAAGCTTGTAGTGAGCCTATGGAAATAGGAGAAACTAATGATTTTGCTTTTAAGAAAAGTGACATCCCTGCAGTGCACAGGGTTCAGCTTCTGCCTAAAGAAAGCAAACGCAGAGAAACTGAACCTAGGCTACCACACCCAAGCTCTGCTGACGTAGTTGCAGGCTTGAAGGATAATTGCAAGCACCTGTCCAGAGAGGGAGAGACACTGCCTGGGAAGCAGGGATATAAACCTTGGCTAGAGAGAAAGCAAGAAGGAGAGCCTGGGAAGAGACAGCCCGGGAGAGGAGAGCCCGGAAAGGGAGAGCACTGGAGGAGAGAGCCCAGAGAGAGAGAGCACGGGAAGAGAGAGACCGGAAGGAGAGAGCAGAGAAGGCTTCAAACCCCAGTTCCTGATCAGAGGGTTCAGAGAGTTCAGAGGTGTGAGCCCAGGACTCAGCACAGGAGTCAAAGGAGCCAAGCCTGGAACAGGGAGCCGTGGCAGAGCTCCAGGAAGGAACTCAGGGAAGTGAACCAGGGACTGTTTCCCAGAAGCTGGAGGGAGACTGGTGAACACAGCCAGGGAGAAGTGACCACAGCTTCAGGTACAATTTATCCTTACCGGGTGGAGCTGTGCTCAAGAGAGACACAGGGATCCTCAGAGAAAATAGGCCCTGAGACATACATTAAAAGCTCAGAGCAGGGCACTGCATTACCGGAGCCAGAGGAAATGCAGGTTGAGCCTATTGAGCAGGATTTATTGCCTCCAGAAGTACTCATGGACTGTACTCTATGTCAAGCGGTTAGCATTGAGTCCCTTTGCTAAAGAATAGCTGAAAAGATAAAGTCTCCTGAAAAGTAGAGCATTGAAACCTAGCCTGAACTGAAGGTAGGAACTTGCTCTTTTAATGGGAAGATACCTGTTGCATGTACATTTGAATGCTTAATGAAGACAAAGGTAAAAATAAGATATTTTTACTTTGTTGAATGAAGAAGATGTGTTTTCTTTATCCATTATATTGATAAGCAGCTGCATATAATTAATGACTGTGAAGCTCATCCAGCCTAAGTTGTAAATAACCTTGAGCGAATGAATGGAGAAGTATCCTGTTACAGTCTACATGGACTTTGTTTGCGTTTGGGGAATAAATTTTGTCATTTGCCTTTACTTTCGGTTTCATGACTACACTTCCTCTTAGAAGGCCAAAACTACAACTCCCAGCAGGCATCACTGGGAAAAATAGTTTAATCAACCTTTTATAAGAGAAGTTAATGGCAACCCTACCCCTCTAAGCCTTAGTATATGTGTGTGTGTGTGTGTGTGTGTGTGTATTTTTCAGCCACTTCTGAAACATCTCCTGAAATGCCTTTTAACAATTCAGTTAATAGTATGTGCACTGTGAAAGTTAAAGCACACTTGTTGTTTCTTTTGTTTCTGTGACATGATCAAAGTAAATGTTATTTCATCTGCATTTTTAGCACCATTGGCATGACTCGTGCCAAATGTGCGAATGTAGATTCATGAACCAGACTCATAATTAAGTCAGTGCCATACTGAAATTGAGCTGGATTTTGGGGGAAGCTGAGGGGGACAGACTACATTGATGTACTATGTGATTTTCTTATACACTCAGTTTCAGTCCCTCTTCACCTGTCTTGATATCTGAATTCTTCTTTTTTTTAAGCTCATGTACTAAACTATAGCACCAATAGCACATGAATACTATTAGCATACATGCAAATCCATAAAACTGTGGTGTCTGTGCACCCAGTAGTTTCAAGTATAGAAGGAAGCCTGACACATTGCAGTCAGAAAGGGCAGAAGCCGGAGAGCATCTGAATCCCAGGTGAGAAGGTGAAAGAAGAGAAGAAGCTTCCAGAAGAGGAAATGCTAGTCCAAAGTGTGCAGCTCACAGGCCTGTCGGCATTGAGGACTGGCTTCATCTGAAGCTGCCTTGACTAGAAATGATGCCTATATCCCATTGATACCAGGGAGGGAACTTTGCTGGCTCAGGCGAAAAAGGAAACACGTAGCTGACTATTCCACTCTTAAAGTACCCTGCCATATTGGGGCAGCAACAGCATGATGATCCAGTCTGTGTAGATTTCAAAGCTATTTACAAAAGAAAGATAGACGTTCCACACAGAACTAAGTGAGCCTGCCTTCTGCAATGCATGGATGCCTCCATGCACATGCCTACCCAGGGCCAGCACAAGGAGATAGGCGACCCTCATCCCTTGTGCCCATTACAGCTGCCACTGCATGCCCTCTCTGGGACCTGCAACAGTGGCAATGGCCACAAACAGCCCTTTGGCATTTACCTTTACCTCCTCCAACACCCGACGCCAACTTCCTGTTTGCCCGCAATGACAACATCATCTTGTGTCTGCTGCTAACTTTTTAAAATGTCATCATAGCAGGGCCACTGGAAATTTATTTATGATTGAGACATGCCTAAAGGAACTTGCTTGCTTCTTCAATTCTGGCGACTGTAGTTGGTCCTCTGTATACAGATTTGTTATCGGGGTTCCCTATGATATTTGTGACTTCAGTAGGTTCTTTTGGCCCTTCCTCCCACTACTTTTCTTGCAGCATCATTGAGTCCTACTGCTAGGTCTCCACTTCCTCCACTGGAAATAAGGCTGGAACAGTCAGCAGGCTACAGGCTCCCTGTATGATCGGCTGTATTCAAAAGTAGTGAATTGGTTCCTTTTATGGCTACACTTTTATAGAAGAAGGATAAAATAAAAATAAACTTAACTATATCTTATATCTGAACAAATAGGGGTGATCTGCATGGAGCGGTGGGTACACCCCTAAGCAAAGGCATGGGGAGGGGTGACCTGCACGGAGCGGCAAGTGCACCTACGCTTGCTGTCTTGCTGGGCAGTCTAAATGGACCATGCTGGTCTTTATCTGCTGTCATATACTATGTTACTTTGTTACTATGTTATGTTACTTTTAGGTGGCTGAAATGTGAAATTCCACTGATGCAGATTCAGACATCCTACCAGCTTAACTTTTATTTTTACCCACAGAGAATCCTGATTAAATTCATCCCTCAATATCTTTAAATAAACAGAAACAATAAGAAGGAGAATATTGTGATATCTTTTTATTGGATTAACAATACATTTTTGGATTAGCTTTCAAAGGTTAGAACTGTCTTCTTCAGGTCAAGATAGTCCAAAAATGTATTAAGTTAGTCAAAAAAAAAAAAGGTATCACTTTATACTCCTTTATTGTTTTTCTTTTTATTTAACTACCATTAAAGTGGACTAACACAGCAATCACACTATACTGTACTCTTTATCTTTAGAATTTATGTGTCATACTTAATTTCTCCATCAGATGGCAGGCTACCACAGGATATATGTAGAACTTCCTTCAGCCAGATATGTTCCACACTCAGGCAGCTTCACATTTAGAGCCATAGTGAGGAATAGGCAGCTGCTTAAGGCTCTAAATTTTGAAGATGCTAAATACCAAGGTCAAAGACAAGCTTACTCCCACTTAGTTTAGAGCCTTGTGGATATGCTGTGTCACAAGGGCACTACTGTGGCACCGTGGTCTTCCTCTGTTCTAGCTTTCCAATATTTGAGATGTCTGACCTGCCCCTCCTCCCACTCCCACTCTGGGATCTGCTTTCGGGGCTTGCCCCTAGTGACCAACCATCCTGTATTATATGGGACAGTCCTGTATTTTAAGGATTTGTCCCTGGAATCGTATGGGATGCCTAAATGTCCTCTTTTTTTAAAACCTTGCCCCACACCTACACTTCTCCACATTTGTACCATGGGACTTCTCCACTTCAGCTGAAATTTTCAAAGGGGAACTTTATTTATATAAGAATATTGCCATCAGAGACACAGAAACAGATACACATGCGTGCACTCTGTTGTACTTCAGTCACACACACATGCACATGCATTCATCTACCCCCATCCCCGAAAGCAGGTACACCCATGCACACTAGCATTTTTCAAACAGACAGATTCTTTCTCTGATTGCCTACTGGTGCTGTGCTGCTTTTGCACTCCTCTACTTCAATGCCCCCAGCTCTTGCTTTTGTTACCAGTTCTTTTTCTCGGTCTGCAATAGCCTCCTCACACTTCACTACATTCCTCTTACATTTCTACCCTTTCTCAGCAACCCCACTCACACCTACCAAGAAACCCACTTATTCCACTTATTCCACAATATCACTATGGAAAGGCTACACTAGTTGCAGGAAGGGTGGGCTGATTTTCTGCATAGGGTCTTTCTCCCAGACCCTATGCAGAAAATCAGCCCACCCTTCCTGCAACTAGTGTAGCCTTTCCATTGGCTAGAACAACTCTGATTGATTTCTTTGACTGGGTGACCAGGGAGTTGGACCAAGGGAGAGCCCTAGATGTGGTGTATTTAGATTTCAGTAAAGCCTTTACACCGTTCCGCACAGGCGACTTATAAACAAACTGAGCACCCTAGGGATGGACCCTAAAGTTATTGCTTGGGTTAGAAATTGGTTGAGTGGGAGGCGACAAAGGGTACAGGTAAATGGAGCTCACTCTGAGGAGAAGGAGCTTACCAGTGACGTTCCTCAGGAATCTGTCCTTGGTCTGATTGTTTTTAACATCTTTGTTAGTGATATTGTGGAAGGGCTGTCGGGTAAGGTTTGTCTCTTTGCGGATGATACCAAAATCTGCAATAGAGTAGACACCCAGGAAGATGTAGATAACATGAGGAGAGATCTAGCTAAGCCTGAAGAATGGTCTAGAATTTGGTAGCTGAGATTTAATGTTAAAAAATGCAAGGTCATGCATTTGGGCTGCACCAATCCAAAGGAGCAATATAGTATAGGGGGTGAAGTACTTTTGTCCACTAAAGAAGAGTGGGACCTAGGCGTGGTTGTGTCTGATGATCTTAAAGTAGCTAAACAGATAGAAAAGGCGACAACTAAAGCTAGAATTATGCTTGGGCGCATAGGGAGAGAAATGGCCAGCAGAAGAAAGGAGGTGATAGTGTCTCTGTAAAAGTCTTTGGTGTGATCTCATTTGGAGTATTGTGTGCAACCCTGGAGACCGCACCTTCAAAAGGATATAAACAGGTTGGAGTAGGTGAAGAACGTGGCTACTAAAATGGTAGTGGGTCTTCATTATAAAACATATGAGGACAGACTTAAGGATCTTAATATGTATACTTTAGAAGAAAGGCAAGATAGAGGTGATATGACTGAGACGTTTAAATACCTCTATGGCATAAATGCACAGGAGAGCCTCTTTTGATTGAAAGCAAGCTCTACTACGAAGGAGCATTGGATGAGAATGAAAGTGGATAGACTCAGGTGTAGAATGCAGAAATGTTTCTTTACGGAAAGAGTGGCAGATGCGTGGAATAGTCTCCCAGTGCAGGTGGTAGAGATGAGGACAGTATCTGAATTCAAAAAGGCATGGAACCAACACAGAGGCTCTCTAAAGGAAAAAAGGGGACTGTTATAGTGGGTGATATAGAAGGGCAGACTAGATAGGCCTTGTGGTCTTTTTCTGCAATCATGCTTTTTATGTAGGGTTGCCAACTGGCTCCAGATGTGCCTGATAGGCTTTATCCAGTCCTGGGTTTACTCCATTGTATGCAGGGACATATAGGTCTGATTTCTCCATTGCACTCCATAAGAAAAACAAGACTACACGTCCCTGTATGCAGTGGGTAGGGTTGCCAACCGGCCGGTTTTCAGCCGGCCTGGCCGGTTTTTCCATGGTCGGCTGCCGGCACAGATGTAAAACCGGCCATTGAAAAGCCGGTTTTTTGCTCTGGCTGCAAGATCGGGAGCGGCAAGAGCAAAAAAACGGCTTTTGTGACGAAGTCCGCGGCGCGAACGCGAACGCGATTCCCCATAGCAGTGCAGCCGCTGCTTCTGCTTTGTACAGAGCAGCGGCTGCAATACACTTACATTGAAAACTAAAGATAAACTGTGTGAGGAGCCCTCCGGTCATCGCAGAGCCCGAGGAAGTGATGTCTTGGGGGCAGGCTCCTCACAGGTTGTCTTTCCTTTTCAAATTATCTTTAGCTGCAATAAAGTTAATTTGAAAAGGAAAGACAACCTGTGAGGAGCCCGCCCCCATGACATCACCTCCTCGGGCTCTGCGATGACCGGAGGGCTCCTTTTCAAAGTAAGTGTATTGCAGCCACTGCTCTGTACAAAGCAGAAGCAGCGGCTTGGGCAGGGGTGGGGGGGTGATGGTGTGAGTGAACCAGCAGGGGAGGGGTGTGATGGTGTGAGTGAACCAGCAAAGGGGGGGGGGTGGTGGTGTGAGTGAACCAGCAAGGGGGGGTGGTGGTGGTGTGAGTCAACCAGCAAGGGGGGTGGTGGTGTAAGTGAACCAGCAGTGGAGGGGGGGTTGGTGTGAGTGAACCAGCAGGGGAGGGGGGGGGTAAGTGACCCAGAAGGAGGGGTAAGTGACAGGGGGGGTGGGTGAGTGAACCAGCAGTGGAGGGGGGGGTGTGAGTGAACCAGCAGGGGAGGGGGGTTGGTGTGAACCAGCAGGGGAGGGGGGTTGTTTTGAGTGAACCAGCAGGGGAGGGGGTGAGTGAGTGACAGGGGGGTGGGTGAGTGAACCAGCAGGGAGTGGAGGGGAGGGGTGGTGTGAGTGAACCAGCAGCGGAGGGGGGGTGAGTGAGTGAACCAGCAGGGGAGGGGGGTGAGTGAGTCAGCAGGGGGGGGTGAGTGAGTGAACCAGCACTGAGGGGGGGTGTGACTGAATCCTCGGTAATTTTTGTGGGTGGGGCTGGGGGTGGGGCAGGGGTGGGACTGGGGGCGGAGAATGGGTGGAGCATGGCGAGCCACAGGTGTCGGGTTTTTCTCAGTGAAAAAGTTGGCAACCCTAGCAGTGGGGTAAACCCAGAACTGGATCAAGCCTGTCGGGAGCATCTGGAGCCAGTTGGCAACCCTATTTCTATGTAACCTACAACTTACTTGCACAGTGAGGGGGGAGCACTGGTGAGCTATAGAGCTAAACTCTAAAAAAAAAAAAAAAAAATACCCAGAGAATTTAATCATTCTGACTAAGCCAGCTAATTTACAAAGTTGTAGAATCCTAAAATAATTTAGATGGTTGGCAATCCTAAACTCCTGAGCCCTCAGCACGTCTGACAAATCTGGCTCTGCCTTCTCCCCACTGGTCCAGGCAACCATCAGTCAGACAAAGCCAGCCAATAGGCTGCAGCAGACACAGCCAGCCAATAGGAAGCAGGGGGAGGTGGGAGCAGTAGCTAGGATACAGAATGTGTTTTATGGTTGCCGGGTTCCAATGCTCCAAATGAAAGGTGCTTTTCAGTCATGAGTTGCCCAGAATTTTTTAATCATCTTAGTGGAAATGTTGCAAAGAAAATTCACTCTGTAGATGTAGCAGCAAAGCGCAGACAAACCAATGATACCAGGAGTCTGTTCAGAAGGTCCAAATCATTTATTTGTGCACAAGTCTCGAACCAGTCAATTTCAAAATGGCTGAGCAAAGTTTTCAAGCATTACAACAACTTTTATAGACTTTTGTTCCATTCTAGGTATAGAAAAACATTTCATTGGTCCCGGTAACCTCCCGTACCTCCCGTACCTCTTCCATTGGTCCCGGTACTGATAAGTTTATCCAATTATGTCCCTTCTGTGGGCATGACACCTGCATGCCCCCCTTCTAGTCCTAATTACAATGGCCAGTTCATCAACTTGTTACTTTCACACTCTCAAGGCCATAGAACCAATTTGTGCGTGTAGAAGAGCAAGGTTCTGTAACTCATCTGTCAGCACTCCTCATTATTTCTTTGCAGATGTACTTTTTCTTATCAGTAACTTTTAAACATGTCTTTTCTGTATTTTTCCATTTCTCAGTTCTACAGTTCTGCCTACCTAAGCTAATTCAATACTTCTACTGAGTTCTATCTTACAATAGCAGCATGTTGGGGGATGTGCAATCCTATATGCCTCTCCACAGGCCTCATTTACAGGTCAAGCTAGCCATGCTGGCCTGCTTATGTCAGACACCGTGGGTCACAGGCCTGCACCTGCCACATTCCCCCCTTTGATTAATCTCACCCTATTACTCAATAAGGTGTGAGAATTAAATCACTTTTTAGAAGAATCACATCATGATCGAAGGATTTCGACTAGGACTGGCTTTGTATAAAGCCATTATTTTAGTTGCGGTCTTCCGCTCTACTGTATTATCAATAGCATTATGAATGGAACGCATACAACATGGGATTAAACATGGTAATAAAAAGATAACAGCAACAAGGATTAGTACTAAAACAATGAAAGTCTTAAATCCTCCCAGCCAAGAGAAAAGGTTAGCAAACCAGTTAGGAAATTTCAATGCGTGCCAAGTCTGTACTGGCACATAAGCATGTCTTTGCATATCTTTAGCAATTTCTTCAACTACTTGACCTTTATCATCTATTTTCAAACAGCAATTAGTTAAATTCAGCTTACCACATACTCCTCCTTCAGCTGCTAACAAATAATCAAGTGCTAAGCGGTTCTGGTATATAGCAGTGCGCATCTGAGTACTTTGTCTAGCTAAGAGCGTAAGAGCATGACTAGTTTCATTGGTTATTATTTCAACTACTGCTTGTAAGCGAATAATACGATTTATCATATAGATTGGAGTACGATAACCATACATACCATCATCATTCCAAGTGGCAGGTCCATAATACTCAATGATTCTTTCTGGTGGCCAATCATCACCTTGCCACTTCTCCCACTTGCCTATCTGTAAGGCTTCTCTTTTCTGTCTTAATGCTCGCTTGTGTCGGTGGGTAGTGTATACAGGGTATCCTAATTGTTCTCCATGTTCAGTGTTTAACAGGAAGAAAGAAGGTCTGATGGTTCCTAAGACACATGCTCCTCCCCAGTGTGGCGGGAGTTGTGCATATGCTCGGTTTCCACAGATCCAATATAGGCCAGGCGGGGCTTGCCAGGCTTGGACTTTGGCAAGGTTAGTCCATAGACCTGCAAGTTCAGGAAATCTGGCTAATGGGTTAGGAGGTTCAGGATGTCTGATTCCTGACCACCAAGCTGTCTTTTTGGTCGTGGCGTTATAGTACTTCTGGCTAAGACAGACCAGCTGTCCTACCTTTTGGGTGAACTGGGGTCCAGTTCTGGCATAGCAAAGACGTCCAACGATTGAGTGCGCTAACACCCATTCACTGGTAGTCTTGTGTAATTCAGTCTGGTTGTAAGTCATAGAATAATTCAATTCTTGGGCTTCCCATGGCCATTGGTCTCCCATTTGGGTTCCGCCACAAAAATAGCAATCTGAGATCTTCAGACTAGATACTACTGCTCCGGCTAATTCTAGAAATAAATTCTGTGAAGGGTGAGGGATCTCAAACTTATTTATATGCATAGCTTCATAAAAGGTATTATGAATATGATATTTAGATGACTTGTGGGCTTGAGTATTCAATCTGATATACACAATGGTCCCTGGATCTATTGCTCCTCCAGCAATACGTAAACCAAACTTGTATCCTTGTTTCCATGCATGGGGATTGTGTATACGTAAGTGTAAGGGGTTACAAGCATCTTTCTGACATTTATCATTAGTGGTTGGCTTGGTTAGAGTAGCCATCCGTTTATCTATTTTCTCATCAGTTATACCAGTGTTCCAGGTAGCATAAAAAACACATCCCCAATACGGGCAATAGTAGTCTGCCGCTGTAGCAGTACTATAGCCTGATCCTGTTTTACCTGTACACTTCCACCAATTTGTGGCACCTTCTGGACACATATACTTATGGTCATTTCGATACGCTTTCTCCCATGTACCACAGGTGGACTGACTATCTCTATTAATGGCATTACATGCATCAAAATTCAAAACAGCAGGTTTAGTAATGTCCTTAAGTGGTGGTGTAGCAGCTAATATAGGTCCATCTGCATCCTTCCATCTTATTTCCAACGTGTAATAGGATGGATTCTGATGCGGATTATAGCATGCTTTGATTTTGCCATGAGTGCAAACATTTAGTTCAGTGGTGTTATAGATACACCGAGTTACTGTTCCCTTGCAGGTATAGTAAGAATGATAAAGCAAAGTCTGAGTTACTTTCAGTCCAGTTCTAGTAGAAGTAATGCAAGCAGTGCATGGAGGTAAAGTATAAGTCAGTTCAAAACCTCCAAAGAAGGCAACCAAGGCAAAGCAAAAACGAAGATACATGTTGATGTTGATTGGAGTTCTTCTGAATCCTCAGCTTGCTGATCTTGATCACGACGGTCTTTTATTCTTCGTCCCGTTTGCTAATGAAGCAATTTAACGGGTGCTGAGTGTTGATTGAAGATCCTCAAGATGTCCAGTACACATTAACCAACTTTTTAGCAATTTCAGTTGGCTTGTGAAGTCTGGCTTAGTCAATGTAGTCTCAAAGTAGTGTGTCAAATCACACACAAATTGGGTTCGCTGAAACAAAACTGTTGCTGCATGGAAAACAGCAATCCTCTTCGAAAGACTTGGCTACTGCAAAGCACTTGTGATGAAGTGTCTAGGCTGCTGGTTGCCGTCTCAGAGTAACTCGCAAGGGTACATCAGGATGCTGTTCTGCTGTCCACTGCTCTGGTTCAGGATCGGCGGCGGGCTTGACTCTGCTGTGGTGGATCCAGGCGTCGATCTCGGCTACCTTTACTGCAGTTGGGGTAGACAGGATGACGGTGTACGGTCCCTTCCAATGGGGTTCCAACAGTATCTTCTTCCAATCTTTGATCCACACCGAAGTACCAGGCTGGTAGGGATGCAAGGGTTCCGTCAAGTTGATAGGCAACTGGTCTTGGATCCACATATGGAGAGTCTGCAGAACAAAACTAAGAGCTAGGAGTTCTTGTCTGGTTACTTCTGAACCAATTTGGGCTAAACTTCCTTTGACTCCCTGCACTATTGGTGGGGGTTTACCATACAAAACTTCAAAAGGGGAAAATCCTGTTGACTTTACAGGAGCTGAGCGTATTCTGAGTAAAGCTATGGGGAGCACTTGGGGCCATTTCAAGTGTGTCTCCTGACAAAGCTTGGACATTTGGGCTTTCAAGGTACGATTCATTCGCTCAACTTTCCCTGAACTCTGGGGTCTGTATGCAGTGTGGAGTTTCCACTGTATCTGCAAAGCTTTTGCTAACTGCTGAGTAACTTGGGAGACAAATGAGGGTCCATTGTCTGACCCTATTACTGCGGGGATTCCAAATCTGGGGACAATCTCTCTCATTAAGACTTTGGTAACTTCTCGGGCTTTCTCAGTTCTGGTTGGGAATGCTTCTACCCACCCAGAGAAAGTACAAACTAATACTAATAGGTAATGGTATCCATTGGCTTTTGGCATTTCAGTGAAATCAATTTGGAGGTTGTGCATGGGGGTGACACCTCCTGACTGAACTCGGGGTGCCGTTATAAGGCCTTGCTTGGCATTATTTTTGGCACAGGTTAGATATTGACGTGCTACTGAGGCTGATATGGTTGTCATCAGAGGGATGTAGAAATGTGGTCTGAGTGCTTTTTCCATAGCACTCTTCCCATAGTGGGTGGCTTCGTGAAAAGCTTTGACAAAAGATGGTCCTAATAGTTCAGGAATTACTATTCGTCCTGGAGGTTGACTGCCCTCTTCTGGTGGCAGCTCAATCCATCCATCTCTCAGTACTCCATTTTCTCTGTCACAATAGTAATCCAATTCTTTGGTGGTATATCGTGGGGTCCATAGATTCAAAGGTACTGGAAACAATGCTGCTTGCATTGGCATAGCTTGTGGGGCAATCTGTCCTGTCATAGCTGCTTGTCGTGCTGAGGCATCTGCAAATCTATTCCCTCGGGCAACTTCTCCTTTTCCTGCTTGATGTCCTCTACAATGCATGACAGCTACACGTGTTGGGGCCCAGACTGCATCAAGTAACATCAATATCTCGGGACCATACTTGACTGATTTTCCTCCGGATGTGATGAGTCCTCTTTCTTTATAGAGAGCTCCATGGGCATGCAAGGTAGTGAAGGCATATTTGGAATCTGTATATACATTTAGCACAAGTTTTTCTCCTAACAGTAATGCTCTGGTGAGTGCTATCAATTCAGCTTTCTGGGCTGATGTGCCTGAGGCTAGAGCTGATGATTCAACTACTTCGTGTTGAGTGACGACTGCATATCCGGCACAGCGTCGTCCATCAAGGATGAGACTGCTCCCATCAACATAATAGATCTGGTCGGGATTGTCTATGGGCACATCTGTCAAGTCAGGTCGACTGGAGAACACAGTTTCCATGACTTCGATACAGTCATGTTCTGGGAGTTCTTCACTGATGGGTATCAAGGTGGCTGGATTCAAGGCATGGCTCACTTCAAGTTGTATTTGTGGGTTTTCACATAACATGCTCTGGTACTTCAACATTCGGGAATTGGTGAGCCAATAATTTGCTTTCTGTTCCATAAGGGCAAGGACTGCATGTGGCACAGTGACTCGTATGTTCTGTCCTAATGTGAGTTTGTCTGCTTCACTCACTAGTAGCGCTGTAGCTGCAACTGCTCTCAAGCAAGGTGGCCATCCTTTGGCCACAGGATCCAATTGTTTCGATAGGTATGCTACAGGTCGCTCCCAATTTCCCAATTTCTGAGTCAACATGCCTAAGGCATTTCCTTGTGCTTCATGTACAAACAAGTGGAAAGGTTTGTGGACATCTGGTAGTCCAAGTGCTGGTGATGACATCAATTCTTCCTTTAACTTCTGGAAGGCTGTATCCTGCTCAAGTCCCCACTCCAGTGGTGACTTTTCTTCTCCTTTTGTGGCTTCATACAGTGGTTTGGCAATTTGGGCAAAGTTAGGTATCCAGATTCGGCAATATCCTGCTGCTCCCAGAAAGGCTCTGACTTGCTTTCTGGTTGTTGGAGTTGGAATTCTGCATACTGCTTCTTTTCTTTCTCTGCCTAATCTTCTGCTTCCTTGGGTAATACGAAAACCCAAGTATTTCACTTCTTTTTGGCATAGCTGTGCTTTGGCTCTGGAAACTTTGTATCCAGCTTCATCTAGTAACTGCAAGAGGTCTTTGGTGGCTAGTATACATTCACTTTCTGATATAGCAGCTATCAACAGATCATCCACATATTGGAGAAGCACTCTCTTCCCCGGGGCTACTGGATAGCTTGAAAGGTCTTGATTCAGTGCAGCACTAAAGATGGTAGGCGAATTCTTGAATCCTTGGGGTAATCTTGTCCAGGTGAGTTGGCCCCCTCTTCCAGAGATAGGGTCCTGCCATTCGAATGCAAACAATATTTGGCTTACAGGGGCTAATCTTATGCAAAAGAATGCATCTTTCAAATCCAGTACAGTGAAATGGGTAGCTTCAGCAGGTATCAGTCCTAGAAGAGTGTAAGGATTGGGTACAACTGGATGTATGGTTTCAACTGCATCATTTACTCTTCTCAAATCTTGCACTGGGCGATAATCATCTGTCCCAGGTTTCTTTACTGGCAAAAGTGGAGTATTCCATGGGGATTGACATACTTTTAGTAGGCCATACTCGAGCAATCTTTGTAGGTGGCGATGAATGCCTTCAATTGCAGTTCTTGGGAGAGGGTACTGTTTGACGTGCACTGGTGTAGCACTAGGCTTGAGGGTTACAATCACTGGAGCTATATGCTTGGCTAGGCCTGGGGGACTGCCTTCTACCCATACTCCAGGTGGTGCATCGATGTTCTTTAAAGTTTGTTCAAAATAGGTATCTTGGATGGAGTCATCAACGTAATACCTCCATTCTTCTTCTCGGGGCACGGTCAGCAGCATTACTCCTGCTGGTTTGGCTTGGGAATTTACTGTCATTTGCATTTCTCCTTGTTCAGAGAAAGATATTTGTGCTTGAAGCTTGGCTAGCATATCTCGTCCCAGTAGTGGTACTGGACATTCGGGCATGTAAAGGAATTGATGAGTTACTTGCTGTCCTCCTAGACTGCATATTCGGTTTTGAAGAAAAGACTTTGTAGCTTTGGCACCAGTTGCTCCTATAATGGTGACTGCTTTTGTAGTGAATGGGGCTATCTTTTTGTCTATTACTGAATGCTGTGCTCCAGTATCAACCATAAAGTTCATAATTTGGTCTCCTATTTGTATTCCGACCATAGGCTCCTGGAGACCTAAAGCAAACTTGGAGCCCGGTCTGTCCTAATCCACGTCATCCTCATCATGGGCTGGTGTGGCCAATGCTTGAATGGCTCCTCCTCTCTCTCGCTGGTATTGTTCTCGATTGGCTCCTCCGCGATTTCGGGGACGGCCTCGTCTCTCTTCTCGCCACTGATGATCGTTGTCGTCATCTTGCTGGGCGTCTTCGAGTTGCGGGCACGTATCTCTCCAATGTCCTTCCTCTTTGCAATAGGCGCATTGGTTCACGCCTAGTCTCTGGGTCCGGCCTCCGCCTTGACCCCGCCCTCTTCCTCTGCTCCTTCGACTAGGGACACCTCCCCTTTTCTTTTCAACTATGGCCGCAGCCAAAAAATCAGCTTTCTTCTTCATCTTTCTATCACATTCTCGCTGTCTTTCAGTATCACGATTCACATACACTTTATGAGCGACTTCCACTAACTGTGTTGCATTCATGCCCGCAAACCCTTCTAATTTCTGTAATTTACGCCTAATGTCTGGTTGAGACTGGTTTACAAAAGCAGAATTCACCATACATAAACTTCCTGGTGCCTCGGGATCATAGGGAGTATACATTCTGTAGGCTTCAGTTAATCTTTCATAAAAATCTGCTGGGCTCTCATCTATCCCTTGGATAACTCCTGCAACTTTGGAAAGGTTCATAGCTTTTTGGCCCCCCCTTCTCAGGCCTTGTAAAAAGCCTTGGCGAAAGCGGGCTAGGGCTGTGGATCCTTCATCTGTATTTGGATCCCATTGGGGGTCTTCATTCGGGAATTCTCTCTGAGCTGCTTCCCGACGGTCTATTATATTCTGCCCTGGTCCCGGAGCTACGGGGTTTTCTGCCATCCATTCAATAGCTGCTTTTCTAATTCTTGCTCGTTCTTCTGTTGTGAATAGGGTGGTCAGGAGCTGACGGCAATCTGGCCAAGTGGGTTGGTGAGTTTCCATAATGCTAGTTACTAATTCTGTCAGCTCCTGGGGCTTACTAGTGTAGGAGGCATAATGCGAACTCCAATTTAATAAATCAGTTGTAGAGAAAGGGATATATACATAAGTTAGGGGTCCCGCTACCACTTCATCATTATCATTCTTTACGGGCACTCCCGGGACTTGCCGTAAGGGAAACAGTTTGGCCGCCATAGGTGTCTTTTGGGATCTAAGGGTTATTGTCGTTGCCTTTGCAGGAGTCACTTTCTTTTTCTCAACAGGTTTTGCTTTGGGTTTCTCTCTCACTGGCGTGCTAGTGCTAGCGCTGGCTTTCTCAATTATTTGTACACTGTCCTCCTTGTCTGGGGGATTCTCTCTTTCTCCTTCTTCTATCTCCACTTCTGACTCGCTTTTTATGTCCTCCTCTTCTTTTTCCACTAATTCTTCCTCTTTCTCTCCTCCGGGAGGGGGATCAGGGGTTGGGTCCCGCCTCGGCTCTGGCCGTCTCTGGGGTTCTGGGGCAGGACGCCGGGCTACTCTTACTGGACCTGGGGTTCGGGGCTGCCTAAGGACTATTTCTGGGGAATCAGGATCTACCAAGATGGGCTTCTTCTTAGCTTTCTTATCCTGCTCTTTCATTCTAGGCTGTTCCGTTTTCTGTCTAGAATCTGTTTTAGCTAACATTATTCTGCACTGTTCCTCATAACAGCGCTGCGCCCAGGGGGGCGGATCTTCACAAATACTTAACCAGGAATCTATATAGGGGTACTGATCAGGGTGCGCTACCCGCACTCTACGGTGTATTGACTGAATAATCTCTACAGTGAACGTTCCCTCTCGGGGCCAGATGGGGTCTAGATCGGGCCACTCCCTAGTACACAAAATCTGCAAACGGGCTGCTGTCATTTTAATACCATAATCTCCTGAATATCCCTCTTTAAAATGTGCGATCATACATTCTAATGGAGTGTTTCTAGTAGACCCCGCCCCTCCCATTTCGATGTGTGCGCGCAACAACAGACAGAAGGGAAAAGGAGGGCGGACCGTGGGTAAGGGGTCCTCACGGCCCTGGAAACGTATAAGGAGTACAAATAACAAGACAAGACGACAATCGCTTCCCCCTTTTCGCGACCTGAACGCGGTCGCCCGGTCAGGAAATGCGCTACTCAGGGGTCCGCCTTCACTTGGTCCGTGCTGCCAGACCTCTCATTCACACTTCGTTCACACAATCATGCTAGCAACGTATCCCAGAATGCATTCGTTTCTATCTGTTCTGACTAGTCTTTTTCCCAATTACAAAAAGGATGAGGGTTTCACCCAGCGAATTCCCATGCGGGGTGACTCGGCTCTTCCTTGAGAGTTGATCATGCTCTCTTACCAATTCCCAATATCTCGAGATTACAAATTCCAAATTCCAAGTTCCAATGGCAGTACTGCTCTTTCTATTTCTGTCTAGACCCAAAATCAAAACTATACTCACCAGATCCGGTCCTCAAACTTCCCAAGCAGGCGCATGAGTTGGACCTCGGACTCCCCTCACTCGGGTTCGAGGCGTTGGCTCCAACCGGGCCGGCACCCGCCGAGGTCCGGCCAGCTCCCTCCGATACAAGGGACCGGTGGCGCCAGGGAGCAGCCCTCGTCGGAAGGGCGCGATCCCGGCAGGACCAAGCCTATAGAGGCGGAAAGTTGTGGTATATTGCCCTATATACACTTTGATTCCACAACTTCCCGGCCAACGCACCAAGGAATATGTAGCAGCAAAGCGCAGACAAACCAATGATACCAGGAGTCTGTTCAGAAGGTCCAAATCATTTATTTGTGCACAAGTCTCGAACCAGTCAATTTCAAAATGGCTGAGCAAAGTTTTCAAGCATTACAACAACTTTTATAGACTTTTGTTCCATTCTAGGTATAGAAAAACATTTCATTGGTCCCGGTAACCTCCCGTACCTCCCGTACCTCTTCCATTGGTCCCGGTACTGATAAGTTTATCCAATTATGTCCCTTCTGTGGGCATGACACCTGCATGCCCCCCTTCTAGTCCTAATTACAATGGCCAGTTCATCAACTTGTTACTTTCACACTCTCAAGGCCATAGAACCAATTTGTGCGTGTAGAAGAGCAAGGTTCTGTAACTCATCTGTCAGCACTCCTCATTATTTCTTTGCAGATGTACTTTTTCTTATCAGTAACTTTTAAACATGTCTTTTCTGTATTTTTCCATTTCTCAGTTCTACAGTTCTGCCTACCTAAGCTAATTCAATACTTCTACTGAGTTCTATCTTACAATAGCAGCATGTTGGGGGATGTGCAATCCTATATGCCTCTCCACAGGCCTCATTTACAGGTCAAGCTAGCCATGCTGGCCTGCTTATGTCAGACACCGTGGGTCACAGGCCTGCACCTGCCACATAGAGAAGTACAAGAAGTAGGCCTGATTGGCACATTTGTAAATAAAGTTATAAACCTAGCCTACTGATTAAAATTTGGAGTTAAAATTGTAATTATAAACATATTTTTTATTTTCCTGAACTTTGAACCCCTCAGCTTGATTGGGTGTCCTGTATTTGAACTTAGAAAAGATGGTCAGGTTACTATGGGCTGCCAAAATCTTTAAATCCAGCCTTGCTTACCTTCAGCACATTGGCTTTATAAGGTCATAAAAATTACCTATATTTGGGAAATTCAAATAACATAATATTTAGAGATGCTGTTCGTTATGTAATGCATCAGCATACCTAGGAACTGAGTTGTGGTTGCCCTGAGATTGCCGTTGATTAGTTAGGGTGAGGGAGGGGAGGCATTTCAGCTTCCCCCGCAACATTCCATGCACTCTCTCTCCTTTTCTCTGTTTGTCTTCTTCTCCTTCTATAAGTCACTTACAGCTTTTGATATGTATTCCCCTACTATGCCCTGAGCTGTCCTTCTGGCATTTTTTCAAAACATCTTACAAATCTTACAGTCATCAGTGCAAAACCGCTGCTGAAACAATACAAATACAGCTGAGATGTGGAACAACAGCAAAAGCAAGATGTTCAATGCTTTGAGCAAAACAGGACAAATAAATAGTAAATAGTGGTTTACAAGTGCTAACCCTGCCATGGATATATTCCACCCTAATCTATACAGTGCAACTCAAAAGCGATCCAAGCTCTTCGTTTTCCCTGTATCCTACTTTCCTACCACCCCCACACCTCCCCCCTTCCCTCCCTCCCCATCTAACTCCTTGAGATAGCTTATGCAAAACTGACTCCAGAGCCATTCATAGCGTGCTCAGTTTGTGCTGACGTATTCCTGGTAGGTGTAACTCTCCGCCTGTGCTACTCTATGCATCAAATTAACCCAGTGGTGAAAAGTTGGTACCCAGTTTCCCAGCCCATGTTGCAGGATAACTTTCTTGACCCCCCAGAGCTCCACTATAACAAACTTGCACTCTATGCTCTGCATCTGTAATTCCCACAAAGGTCCCTCCTCCCCTAGTAGCAGCAGCCTATAGGACCATTCGATTTGCTTATGGAGTAAGTTGCTGAGGCCGGAGGGTTCCTCCCCTCCCCCCCAGCCCCCCCCATAGCTCTGTCAATGTCGGGCATTCCATGAAAGCATGCAACAAAGTCTCCTCCTGTTCCCTGCATTTCTCTCACAGCCCCGAAGTCCAGGCTCCGAGCTGCGCCTCCCACTGTCTTGTGAGGTAGTTCCAGTGTAAGGTTTGGTATTGCATCTCTTGATATCAGGCATTATATATCACCCTGATATGTAATGCTGAAAACATTTCTCAAGCTGCATCTCCTCTATCTCCTCCCCCAGATCTTACACCCACTGCTGCGCCAGTCTCTGCAGGTAGGGATAGGATGCTTTTCTCTGAGCATACGGGCCCAGTTTGATAAAGTGTTCCACTTGGGTGGAGAGATTCCACAAGTCCACATCTCCTTCTTTTAAATCTAACTCTCCCAAGCCAGTTCGAGCTAAGGCTCACCAATAGTGGTGAAGTTGCACGTAGTGGATTTAATGCCCTCCCCAAGTCCCATTTCCCGTTGCAGGCAGGCAAAGGTAGGAAAACCTCCTTGTCCCAGCTCTGCAGCTGTCCCAGATTAAGGGGTTGTCCACACTTCCAGTCACTGAAGCGAGTGTGTCCCTGTCCAGGTACAAATCCGCCACACCTGCCTCTTCGCCACACCCACCACTTCCACACCTTAGGAAGGGGTTCAGTAAGAGCCCCATATTCCGGCTTCACCAATTGCACCCTTTGATGGTGGAGCACATTCACCAAGCTATAGGGTTGGCTCCAGTTGTTCAGCAGCTCTGGAGGGGCATAATGTGCTGTTCTGGTGTAGACCTCATGGACCCATCTCATCAGGGCAGCCACATTATATGTGCTGTCACCACCAGGTGGGCAGGCTGCCGCCTAGGGTAGCAGATCTGTGTCTGATGGCGATTAAGTAGTTGTGAACACGAGTGGTTTAAGGTAAAAGGATTTATTTCCCCTCCCGGGGTCAGATTCTTCAGGTAATATAACACAATACTCAAAACAAATAAGCCATACTTTCTGGCAAAACACAAAGGAAATTAGAACAGCTTCTTCTTGCTTCTTCAAGTAAATGGTCAAAGTTAAACATGCAAAACTCAGCACATAGTTTCTCTATGTGCAAACAGCGCTCTTCACTTATAGTGTTTGCTTTACACACTATACAGCCTTTGACTAGCAAAAAGACGTCACTCTATCAGAGAAAATCAATGTGCAGTCCATTGGGTCACCATTAAATGAACATTCACTGAGTGTATCAATGACCATAGGCTCTTGCATGCATTCAGTATTATCTGGGTTCTCCTTGTCACAATATCTCTGCAAGTTCCCCTGTAACGTGCCGTCACAGTGTCTCTCTGCCCAACTCCCTTTAGGGCTAGAATAACAGCTACCGTATTCCTCGGTGTCTGGGAGAGAGGGAAGCCACCATTCAGGGTTTTTAGAGTCCACCTTCTTGTAGGAGGTTCTACCCTTGGAATGCTTATTAGCTCTAGGCTTTGATAAATAATATTCTTCTCCCCTATTAGCACCAAGTTTAAACCTTCGGGGTTTTCTCTGAGGCTTAGGAACTTCTAATATATCTTCCTCAGACATGCACACATCTTCAGGGAAATACCTTTCTCTCTCTGGAGGTGTTAACTGCTCTCTCTTCAGCTCTGTGCACAAATCCCTCGGCTGGGTGTTACAGCCCTGCCCCCACCTAGGATTTCCCACATGAGGCTTCTCAGCGTTAACCCTGCAGGTATTTCTTTTATCAGTAAACTTTAGCTTTCTACCAGAATCATTCTCCAGGCTACAGCTCTCAAATACATACTGTTTGTCTTTAGGCTTCCAATCACTCCAGTTGGAACGTTGCCTCTGAACTCCAAACGGCTTGCTATCAGCAGAACACTTACAGCTGTTCTCTGACCTCACTAGCTGCTTTCTCCTGCAGTACTCTGGGTAGTTTCTGTGGTGAACTCTTCCTAGTTCTGGTTCTGACTCACGTCCTGGGTCAGAGTCTGAAACTCCTCCTTCTTCCTCTAGATCAGCTGGTTCAGCTAGTTCTAACAGTTCACCTAGTCCAGCCAGTTCTGACTCTGTATTTCCTGCGTGACTCTTATAATGGCTATTAGCTCTTCCCCTATCCAGGTGCAAGCTATTAGAAACTGGGGAATGTTTTTCAGCTGGGCGTGTTTGCAAACCCCGTGGCTGGGTTTGTTTATGTCGCCCCTGACAACTGCTGCTCACATGTCTTGCCTGCCTGTCAGCTTCAAGACTAGAATTCAGTGAATCCTGTGTTTTTAAGGTAGGAAATGGAACTTCCTCATCACAGTGCGGAGATCTGGCATTCCCTCCCCTTCTCCTGCGCTGCTATCAACCTCGTGTAGCTAAACCAGGTTCATCCACTGCCCCACAGAAAGCTCCTTGAGGTGCTTTTCAGCAAGGCCTCGTCTGCCCTGTTAATCCACAGCAGGAGCATTTGGAGTTGGTTTATGATTTTAGGTAGAAGGACCAGGCGCACTAGAGCAACACAGCCATAAAGGGAAAGGGGCAAATTCTTCCACTTGGTGCAGATTTTTAAGTTAGCACACCTTTTCCTGGATATTTTTTGGTATATTATATTTAGATCATGATGCAGGTATAAGCCAAAGTATTTTAATGGCTCTTCTGACCACTTTAGGTGCACGTTGGGCTCCCTGTTGCCTCCTCCCCTTCCCCAAAGGGCACACTTGAGACTTATCCCTGTTATCTTTATGCCCGAAAAACTACCAAAAGCCATTAGGTAATGCTACAATGTATCCAGTCCTCCGGAGAAGGGCTGCATGCTGACCAGGATGTCATCCATGAACATGCTAATTTTACATTCCTGCTCACCTACCTGCAACTCTGGCACCCCCTCTGATGCCCAGAGCTTCACCGCAAATGGCTCCAGTGTTAAAATAAAGAGCAGCAGGGACAGCAGGCATCCCTGGCGTATCCCCCAGGCCAGCTCGAAGACCTCTGTTAGGTGTCCATTGACAAGAATTTGTGCACTTGGGTGTTTATAGATAGCGCATAACTAATCCAAAAACGCATCGCCCATGCTGAAGCAGGTCAGGACCCAGAACATGTAGTCCCAGGTCATTCTATCGAATGCTTTGTCGGAACCTAGTAAGTGTCCGCAACAGGTGGCTTGTTGCACTCTGGCCTTTCACAAAACCATCTTGATCCAGGTGCACTACCATCGGAATCACTTCCCTCAGACGCCGCGCTAACACCATTGCCAGTATCTTTACATCTTGATTGAGGAGGCCGATAAGATTCAACTCTCTCTGCATCCTTGCCAGATTTCAGTATACATACCACTAGGACCCAGTTAGCCTCCCAGCCAAACTGGCCCCGGCTGCGCGCTGCCTCCCCCATTTCACTCATCGGTTGCGCCACCAGATCCCCCAAGATCTGATAAAATTCAGGCCCCAGTCCATTGGGCCATGGAGTCTTAGCCAGATTCAGCTTCTTAATATCCACAAATATCTCCCCTGCCGTCACCGGCCAGGACAAATACTCCCTCTCTGTCTCCCCCAACTCAGGGAGCATAACTCCGCAAAAAAGGCCTCTCGCGCACCCTTGTAGGCTCAGCCTGGTATAACTGCTGAAAATAGGCACAAAATGTATGTTCTATCTCGCTCCTGTCTGCTGTAAGGGTTCCATCTGCATCTCGGAGCCATGCTGAACCTTGGAGGGCTTAATCAGGTTCGCCAGCAACTTCCCGGACTTATCCCCCCATTTATGCAGTTTATGTTGAGGGGGACTTGAAATGGGGTACCAGAGCCCTCTGAAAGGGTTAATATGGAGAATAGCTTAGAATTTGCTAACAGCGTGAAGCCTGGTAATTTGGAATTCACTAGCAGCCTGGAGAGATGTGTGTACCCAAAACCAAGGCCATGTTTAGCAAAACGAGACAGAATGTTTTTGTTTCTCCTAATTCAGCTGCGCAATATGTCTGTGCCTACATTGACCTATAACATGACTTGTAACACGTAGATAAAAGTGATGCTAAAGCTTGACGTAGAGCTGAATTTCTACCATGTAACAGTTTTCTCTCAGTAAATGAGGCACTCTGGCCTAGCGAGGATGAGGGGATTTACAGGAGCTGCGCAAGTTTGAAAGACTATGGGCCCCCTCCCCTTAAGGCTGTAAGAGTACTGTGTGTTTTGTTTTTATTTGATTCCTCCTTATTTGCATTTGAATTTAGAGAATTGAAGCCAAAGAACCGAGGTCAGTTTTTTGGTAGCCCAGTAGGGAGTAGACGAAGGGTAAAGAAATGTCTTTCCTTCAGTTTGTACTTATAGATACGGATGCTTTGCAGGGCTCACCTTGTTTCTGTGCTCCTGGACTGCACATGGGTTATATGTGCCTGGTGCAGCTCTTGCTGCCCTCTAAGCAAATCCGCACTCTGCTCTTTAAGCTTCCTGACAATGAAGCCAATTAGTTGACCCTGAAGTACTGTCTTGGTTGCCTCCCAGTAGACAATGGGGCCTATATCCTCCATCTTATTCTCTTCTGTGCACTCCTGCCAACATTTCAGGAGAAAGGTGTGAAAATCTTGGTTTTGGCTTCCATACCGGGTTCAGGCGCAAAATCTAATCACCCGGTACATCTGCTAGCCGCAATGCCACTTGAACTGCGGCGTGGTCCGAGACCACTTGCAGCTGGATTTCACTCTCCGCCAGCTTTCCAAACAGGTGCTCTGAGAGAAACATGTAATCAATATGTGCCTGGGATTTGTGTGGTCCTGAATAATGTGTGAAATCTCGGTCCTTGGGGTGCCGCATTCACCACCCATCTATCAGTTCCAGCTCCTTACACAAAAAGGGGATCTCTCTTCCTGTCCCCCCTCTGCCCGCCCCTTTCAGGGGCTGACAGTCAATGGTGGAATCTGCCACAATATTAAAATCACCCCCAGTAATAAGTGAGTAGTTGCTTTGGTCTACCAGCTTCACCACCAGCTCCATGAAGGAGTGCTTATATACACTGGAAGCATAAATGCTGCATAAAAGCACCTTTTTGCCTTGCAAACAGCCCCACACTAAAATGAACCAGCCCTCCCCATCCTGCAGAACCTTGTGGGTCTCTAAAACTACCCGCTTCCTCGCTAAGATGGCTACATCCCTTTGCTTTCTGGAGTATGCTTCCCTGCTGTCAGATAGGTCTCCTGCAGGAATGCAACTTCTGGGCCTAGCTTCCAGAGGTAGTTCAGCACCGTTTCATATTTCACAGAGGAGTTAAAACCACCTACGTTTAATGTTATAATTTTCAGCTCAGCCATAACCCATTAACAGGCCTTCTAACATTTTACAATCATATCCTAGAACAACCCCCCCCCCCCCCCGAGGACCTCCCAGCTGGACAAACCCAGAGTTATTTCTCACCGTTAGTTGCCGGGCACCCCTTAAGCTCTGTGTTCCTTCCGTCCCCTGTGGCCAGATTCCCTCCCACCTCCCCCCTCACAATCACTCACTCCACCATGCTCCCTCCCCCTCTCTACTCCCCTCGCAGCCTTTCAAACTCATTCATCCACATTCCACCACAAGTTCACCCCACATCACCCCGTCACTTAACTCCCCTCTCTCTCTCGCACCTTCTCATTAAGGCACCATGAGGCCCCAAACTGATTACACCCTCACCCTCCCAACTGCCCCACTCCCCCATCTCTGCCCTGCCACTCCCAAGCCCCAATCAGATCTCTCTGTAACCCGGTCCCCACATCAACAATAGCAAACTATGCACAAACTGTACTAACAATGCACAGACTTTACCAACAAGGAGCAGATATTTCGCCCGCAGTGATGCTGCGCACATTCACCCAGACTAGGCACCATAAATGAGCAGGGCAGCCATGCCCAACGGTTCTGCTGAACTATGACTGGGTCTCCACTGCCTCTCATGGCCATAGCGTAGCAGTACCAACTTGCAACTCAGGCATTTAGCTAGCAGTCAGAAGTCTGTGTGATTTCGCCCGCTCACCTGCAACTCATAAGTCTCAGCATTCAGTAAGGCTCTCCTGTGCATCGCCAGGTCCTCTGTAGCCTCCATTCCCAGTTGATCTCCAGGAGGGAGGGGGGAGCGGCAGTTGAAATTGCTGGTCTTGGAAACCATCCAGTCAGCTTTGAGTCGCAGGCCAAAGTCCAGGGAGATTGACCACCATGATCCCTTGCAGTCCGTCAGTAGTCTAAGCAGAGTCTATCCTGGCTCTCCACTGCCCTGTTGGCGACAACATTCCAATAATCTTCATCCCTCCTCCACAGTTTGCATTTGCAGAGTTACTCTATATTAGGTGACTTTCAATTTATGAGGGTACAGAATTGCAAAACAGATACCTCGCAGGTGGAGTTCCGAGCATACTGGGGCAAACTCCCTCCGCTTTAGCGCTCCTCTATTAGCATAATCATGGAACAACAAGATCCTGTGGGACTCATATTCCAACAACTTTCTTTTATAGAACTCTTGCAGCAATGCCTCTTTCTCTGATTATATGAGGTACCAAGCAATGGCTGTGTGGGGTTTAGTGGCACCATCCTTCTTAGGGCCAAAATAGTGGGCACGTTCACTGTGCCAGGCAGCCAGAGCTTGTGTGGGACCCGGGCTTTGCAGGCCCAGCTGTTTGGGCAGCTACTTCTCAAAGAATTCATAAAGTTGCCTCTCCATCACAGTCTCACTCAGGTCTAATACAAGCAGATTGTTTCTGCGGGCCCTGTTTTCTTGCTCCTCGAGACGGTCTATAATCTGCCGGTGATCCACCATTATTCTGTCCACTCGGGCCCGCTCCATGGCCTCCTCCTGCAACTCCAGCCTCTCTTCAAACTCTGTCAAGCGTTGCAGCTGCGATTCAAATTTCTCTCTTATATCATCTACTATAGATTGCAGCTTAGATTTCCACCGCCAAATTGCCCGCCCCAGGTGGGTCGCTCGCGGGGAGTCGCTGGCTATCTCTGAAAGGAGATGCTGTGGCTTCATGGAGTTACACCGCATCGCTTTTTTGAGCATCCCTTGCTGTCTGGACCTCCTGCCATTCCTAGCACTTAGCCCTGGTGCTCTGCCACCTCTCCCGTAAGTGCTGGGGGGGGGGGGGGTTGGGTGTTATGCTGCTAGTTTTGCTGGTTTATGAGGGCCCAATGCAGAAGCGTCACCCTTGAGTGTCCGCTCCATCGGCGCATCACCAAAAGTCCTGTCCTGCTGATATTTTAAGACCACAGCTCTCGTCTTCCTGCCAGAAGACACCTAGCTTTCAGCCACAATAGTGGCCTCGAGCCCAACTTCTCGCTAGTAGGGATGGGGTCTGTTTATTGGAACTCATAGGTTTGTTTGCACAAGCGCAAGTTTTTCTCATGCATATGGACAGAAAAAACAACCAACAGTTTGGAGCCTCCACAATCGGCACTATTACTGGACGACATGCACCTAAAAATGCTTGCTTGTCTACCACACTCTATCCATATATTCATTTCTCACTTGCATGCAGATACCAGTATTTTTCCTAGCAAAAAAAGATGCCGGTACTCATATGCAGGGCTCTTCCATTAATACATAAGGGTCATGGGTCAATTTTAGCATGCAATGAAAAAGGTGCCGGTACTCAGTACCACAGAGTACCCCTTCAAAAAAAGCCCTGGTAGATACCATGCATATAGTCTCATTCTCCCCTCCCCACATTTATCTCCTTTCAAAACCTCCCCCAATTAAATGGTCCATTTCATTTGGAGTCCTGTAGGATTGCTTGTGGGGGGAGGGTATAGTAAATGACTCATGATGGAGGCTTCCTGCATATGCGCTGGGGAATGGGGAGGTTTCCTGCATGGTGCAAATGGGGAGGGATGTATGAGTGGAGGTCCTTTGGGGCTGGGGCTCTTAGCAGGTGGGAAGGCTTTGTGGGGGATGTGTAATTCTAGGGCAAGAGGTACATTACATATTTAAGTGCTTCTCCCACAATTACATACACAACCAAGTGTTTCAGCTGTGGTTTTGATTCATAGTAAAGCCACAGTTTATCAGTAAATGATAACAATAGTTGTATTTATTTTTCTTTAAAGTAGACTAACACAGCAACAGCACTACTTTATCAATAAATGATAAATGACAATCCAAATATTGAAGCCATGGTATCTTTCTGCTGATATATTTTAGGTTGCCAAAACATGTTTTATGGTAGCCAGAGTGAACAGAGATTGATGAGCACAATAAAGATTCCATTAACCTTTAAAAAGCTCATAAACAAGCACAGTGGTGAACATTTATCACATAGACTATGGAGACCTTTTGCTAAAGTACAGGATTTTTTGCCCCTAATGTGAGAGTCAAAATCAGCACCCATAAGGTGCAACCACAATGTGGTAATTGATGTGGGCATAGCCAGTATGTGCCTGACAGTAACCACACAAGCAAGCCCCTTAGTTCATGTTCCAACCTTTGGCAATTACCGTGGATGCATCTATCGCCACTTATTGAGGTGGCAGCAGGTACACCTATGCTAAATGCAACATTGGCCTGTGTTGCTGAGGCCTGCGCTAATCGCAATGTGCAGTCATTGCCACTCTCCACCCAGGACCAGCCCGAGAGTTTCTGCCACCCTAGGCAGAAGCCCCCACCACGCTGCCCCTCTCCTTCGTCCATACCACCCCCACTTTCTCACCTTGGGTGTGGGTGCGGCAGCAGCAGCATGACCCTTCCCTCGATTTGAAAGCGGTGGCTTTGTGCTGTTGCATCGGCACCCTGGTAGGACATGCTCTTCAGCGGCCATGCTCAGACTCTGACCTGCCGCTCCTGCACCCTCCAACAGGAAGTTGCATTGTTGGGGGACAGGAGTGACAGGCTATAGGTTTCGTGCTGCAGATGCCAAAGTGCATGACCTGCCATGGGCACCAAAGCAGCCACTTTAAAAAATCATGCTGTGCCACCCCCCCCCCCCCCCCCAGGGTCTGCCATTGTAGGCAGCCACCTAGTCTGCCTAGAGGCGGGTTGGCCCTGTCTCCATCCCAGCACTGCCCCATCACGTAATATGTAGTTAAAATGCAATAATTGTCCTGCCTGCACCATAACAATTACCGTGGGCTGGCCAAGATTCTGTCCGAGATCATTCATCCAGATCAAATTGGTTTTATGAAAAATCCATGTATCTCAGATAATGTTCAATTGTTCCACAATTTGTTAGTGGCAGTTTGTAATGAACAGCATGTAGTGGTGGCATTAATTGACATAGAAAAGGCATTTGACCACATAGAATGGTCATACTTATTTCAAGTGATCCGCTGGTTCAGGTGTGGAAAGCAGTTCTTCATATGGTGCACCCTCTTTACCATGATCCATACTCTAGGCTTCTGGTCAATGATCATTTAACAGGCATCTTAATATCAGATAGCGGAAGAAAGTAAAGTTGCCCTCTCTCCCTTGTTATTACAGTATTTGATGAGACATTGAAGCCACTCTTGTCGATTCGCCAGTCTGTGGAGATTTCTGGTGTCTCTGCAGGTGGTTTGGAGCATAAATTAGCTGCTTATGCAATGTTTTACTCTTTTTGTCTAGACCTCAGTCATATCTAGTACCCTTGGTCATGCTATTGGATAGGTTTTTTACCTTCTCAGGATGTAAGGTGAACTGGAGTAAATCTGAGGTTCTGCCAATGAATGATAAATACCGTACAGCTGATATTGATGGTTTTGATTTTAGATGGGCTCCTAAAGATATTAAAGGAGGAGATATTCAAAGGCATTTACAATGTTTGCACACTTGCAAATGCCTGTTAGTGGGATATTCAACAGCATTAACACGTTTAGTGCCACTGAATATCCATGGGTACTGACTCTACACAGCCCAGTGCTGTGTGGTTAGCATTGGGGAGTATTGTGGGCATTCTGGGGTGCAGCAGAGGCGACACCCATCGCTAACCGGGCAGCAGCAATATTGAACCACTGCCCAGTTAATGACCCTTGGGAAAAGACAGGTGCATCAAATGCTGGCCTAACTTTACACCAGGCAGTGGCTCAATATCGCTGCTGCCCTGTTGGCATTCGGGTTTTCTGCCTACCCTGGATATTCAATACTGGTGGCCAGATATGGTCCCAGCAATGAATATCCGGGGTTAGTCTTCAGCGGTGATGGTTATGAGCTTTACAAGTGCTAGTCGCCGCCGCTGAATATACCCCCCTAAATATTTAGGTGTTGAATTATCAAGGGACTTGGATTGTATGATGCAAACGAGCATGGCTAAGATCTTGTTATTGATAAGCTCTGCATTATCTTGGTGGGGTTGGGTTGGGGTTTTTTTTAAGTGCCGTAAAGTCAAATGCTGACTCCTGGTGACCCAGCAGCCCCTGGGGTTTCTTGGCGAGGTATGACCGGAAGTAGATTGCCAGGCCTTTTCTTCTAAGGCAATGGAGGGTAAAGTGATTTGTCCAAGGTCACAAAGAGTGCCAGTGGGAATCAAACCCTGATCTCTTGGGTACTAGGCTGTTGCTCTAACCACTAGGCTATTCTTCAAAATGATAGCGAGCCTGCACATTAATTTTATTTGAAGTATGCCCGCTTTTCTTTATCCTAGTAAGTTTTATGTTAAATCTGAAAAATCTTTAGGATGCTATCTGTGGCAGGGAAAAACCGAAGGATAGCGGTGAAGAAGTTGAAAGCTGTGCAAGGGAATGGAGGGGGTGCAATTTCCAGCCTTTTGTTTGTATCAACTAGTATTTCTAATGGAGTATCAGAGTTGGTGGACTAGCCTGCCTGATGTGGATTTAAATCCTCCTGTTTGATATAAAGTGGAATGCAGTTTGTCCCTCTCCTTCCCCTTGGAACTGGTTTGACTTATGTGCCCTCCTCCCCACCCACCGGTGTTGAGGGACAATTACATCATTGTGAGTACGAGCTGAGTCCTAATGGAAGTAGATATGCTTTGGGAAGCGCAGTAGAGAAGGTGCTTCAGTTTGTCCATATGGTAGAATCCTCAGTTCAAGGTAGCTGGTGGAATGGTTAGCTGTCCTGGTTGATATGTCAAAGGAGTCTGGTCTGTTGACCAACTGCTGAAAGGTGAGGGATTCAAGTCTTTTAAAGCATTGTGTGAGGCTTATAGCCTCACAAAGAGGAAGTATTTTTAATGGCTTCAATTGTGCCACTGTTTGCGCTCTTCAGATGTCTTCACACTTTCTCACATTTTGTCTCCAGACTTGGTTCAGTTTTCTAGATGTTGGCAGCAGGGGTGCATTGCCTCAATTATTTATAAAATGTTGAGGGATAGGCTATGCCAGGCTCCACTGGGTTTGCAACAAGTTTGGGAAACCGATCTAGGTGGAAAGAAAATAATGTCTGTTGGACCACTTTTTTGCGGATAAGTGAATCCTGCAATAGGTTATTCAGAGCAGCTTTCATACTTTTTAAACTATTTTGGCACTGCGGCATTGCAGAAGGCTCTCTCCTACATACATTTTTTTAATATGGTGAGATCCATCGGTTTTGGAGGAAGTTTGGCATGTAATATGTAAAATTTTACCTGTGCCTGCTGACCTCACTTCCAAAATTGTTTTCCTCAGATTTCATGGCAAGGTTTGGATCTTTCTCACTTGCAGACATACTGAACATACTTATATCAGTAACACTTCAGCAGATTTTGACTAATTGAAAAAATCATTATCTAAACAATGTAGTATTTTGCTTCATCTCTTAGATGGTGCTGCCAATTGCTGTATACCTAGCTGTCTTCCGTCATTGAGAAAACCAGCCTGGGGGCACTCCACCGCAATAGCCAACTAGAGAGTATCCTGTCTCTCGCCTTTATGAACTTCACAGATTTCTTGACTCAGGTACCTGAAACAGACATGGAATAATTTACTTGCTCCACTTCTACCACTCAAGGATACTCTCCCCTGCTTGGATCAGTTCAGGAGTGCAAGGTGGCTGTCGCGGCCTACTTGCTGATCTGAAGAACTCTATCTCAAGTGCTCCCAAAATATCCATTTAATATGAAGGAAACCTGATAATGCCTGATTTTCCATCTGCTAGCCTTTTGGATTTATGTGATTATTGGCTATTAACTTTTTTTGGACCATAATTCCAGAGCTTGTCCATCTGAGCCACAGAATTATATTACGCCATATGACTAATGTGTTCAGTAACATGTAGATAATTTGTGCAAGGCCATCTTTCAAGGTTGCAATGACTTGTTTGCATGACATGAAACCCAAATTGCTACCTCCAGTATGAAGTATTATGGCTTCCAGTTATGTGTGCTTGTCAAGGTGTTGTTGAATAAAAGGCTACACACCGTTGATGCCACTTCCTGCCTGGTTTTCCACACTATAAAAGTTGTATCCTTCTCATGGCAAATTTTAGATGTAAAGACAGGGGAAAGGTGGCTGATCTTTTTGATGCTCAACAGATGGAAGAGTGTCCAATGATCTGTATGACTCTCTGATCCAAGTGGCCTAGGGGAGACAATCCACAATTAATCGGTTATTAGTTCCAGGTGTATATACCATTCATAAGCAATTGAACACCAATGCTTTAGTTTTTTAATTGTATCATTTAGAAGTTCTAGCTGTACAGCAGAAGCAGTGGCTGTGCCAATTCAAAATCTGCATGTTTTGTATTCGCTTGCTTTATACCCCATCACTTGAAAACTGCACTGAATTAAATTCTGGTTAATGGAGTCGAATCCCTATGCACTAAAGATTGTCTGTTTTAGTTTGAATGGTTAAATATTGCTGGTTATTGGCAGCAGGGCATGTGTAGAAGTGTGGTACTTCTTTAAGGGTCAAAGTTTGACACATAGCCCTCTGATTAGTTTTGGATCTTTTGATCATCAATTGCAAGGCTCCCTAAAGTAGACGGATGTCAACAAGTTGGAAACATGATCCGAGTTTGTCTTTTATCGATAGTGCAACTAATTCACTCACTCTTGGTGCCACACAAAAGGCCAGAGTGAATATGACTCTAAATAAGACTTCCTTGAAATCAGATGAACATTTGTGTGATAAGAACAGCCATAATAGGGCTAAAATGTCTTGAGCAACTGTTCTGTGGTTATAAAGCTGTACAGGAGTACTGTGCGCCCATCCTTTCAAGTGGATTCTGACCAAAATTCTGCTACTTGGATTACCCCGACCTTTCAATTTCATTAAAAAAAAAAAATCCCACAAGTTGATTCTCTACCAATGTGCAGGATAATCCACAGGTACAGCCTGTGATGAGATTCTCAATGAGAAGAAAATCACTGACAGGCCCTTACTTCCATCCCCTGGAGATCAAGAAGGCCTTGATCCACTTGTAACCCCATCTGTAACCTGCCGAGGTAGCCAAGGCTAGTGACGGATGAAAAAACCCATTAAAGGATTCCAAAATCCCATAGAATTTGTAATATTGCAGTAGGACTCACATTCTAGTGGAGTCAGCCATCTGAAGAGTAACCACTGGAAACATAACAAGGAGTCAACAATAGAATTATTCAAGTCTGGCGCATGCTTAGCTTGTGCCATAATACTGAGCTACAAGCAGTGCAACAGAAACACGCAAAGACATTTACCCATTTTTGGGCATGTTACTGACTGATTTACCACTACAGCGGTGTTGTCAGATCACAATATGACTTTACTGACCCAAAACTGCTTACCCCCAATTGTCATGACTAAAACTAAAGGGAATAATTCCAGGAATGCTACATTTTTGGTAAGTCCTTATTTCATCCATTTGGACGTCAATGGTGCAGCGTACCACATGTCTTGGAAAAAGACTCGAAAACTGTTGTGCCAGCAGCATCAGTGAACAAATTTAAATCTTTACTAGACAATGGACTCTTAAAATGCATTAAAGTGCATCAAGAAATCAAGCTAGATTCTTAAATCCTTTCTAATATACCTGGAGACGAATATAATGATGCCCCCATCTTATGCCTAAAATTATTTTAGCAAGATGTTTCCAGAAACCCTCCAAATTGGTATAACCCTGCGAGTGAAGTTAAGGGACCCTGTCAAAGATTGGACCTATCGCTAAGTGATCTTCTTAAAGTATCTTGTCCCTTAAACTAATAACTTTTTTCCATGGGGAGTCTTGTGACTCCTGTTTGAATGCCTATTTCAATCCCCATGAAGAACAGTACTTGAGAGAGACCAACTGTTCCTATCTTGTATAAAGGCACCTCAAATTCATCTGCGACTTTGCAGACGTTATCGAGTAGGGCGACACAAGCATCTGCATATTCAGAGTCCACAAACAAGAAATCATCCAAATAGTGCACTATGGTATTCATATCAGAGCATTTCTTCATTACCCAGTACAAGAGGGACCTGAAGGCTTCAAAGATTGAACAGGATGTTGCACACCCCAAAAGCATGCATTTGTCGAAACAAAACTGATGCCTGAAGACAAAATCTAACAAAGGAATGCAATGTGAGTGTATTTGCAAGGCTCTGAAAACAGATTCTATGTCAGCTTTGGCCATAAGGGCCTTGGGCCTGATATTTGAAAAGCATTTACATAGTTAAGAGCCCAGTAAACCAGGTAAATGTCTTAGATGGGGATAGTCAATGGCACTTACACGGTTTCCAGCAGTGGCCATTCCAGGTCACAAGTACCTGGCAGTTTCCCAAAAAGACACACGGGTTCCATAATGCTTGTATTGGGGTAAGCAGTGGATTCACTGGATTCTCTTTAATAATGGTTTATGGACCTTTCTTCCAGGAACTTGTCCAAACCTTTTTTAAACCCAGCTACACTAACAGCTTTTACAACATCCTCTGGTAATGAATTCCAGAGTTTGATTATGTGCTTTTTATGAGTGGTAACCATTGTGTCTTAAAATGATAACATTAGTCCAAATTGAGAAGAGCCGTTCCTACAAGTAATAATTATCAGGTAGGGAAATGACAGTACTCAATTCAAAACATTATGAGCAACAAGTCTGGAGGCTAAGTATAACAAGTCATATATTTTGACTCGTTTTTTTAGTGTTGCAACTCTCCTGCCCTCGAACAATTTGAATATGTTAAGAGGATCCCTTCTGAGAACCTTTTTTCCAACACGTTCCCATAATTCTGTGATGTTTGATGCAGAATTGCATAAGTGATCACTAGACAGCTTTCTCAACTTCCTGGCCTTCTAGGCCAGTTTCTGGGAGCTGTTCTATGGTTGTCATTCTTAATCTTCTTTTCTTGTCTCCCAGCTCTCCTGCAACCGTCACCTGGATACTAGTCACTGCAGATAAGCCCCCAGTGGTTACTCTGAATATTCCTCAGATCTGCATTGTTTTTCCTCTAAGGCCCATCTTCCTGTATATTTTATTTATTTTATTTTATTTATTTAGCTGCATTTATATCCCGCTTTTCACCGGGTCACCGGGATACATTTAACACGAGGGGATATGAGACACATACACTAATACTTACAGGGAACATGGGCAATGGAAGGTTAAGTGGCTTGCCCAAGACCACAAGGAGCACCTTCCGGCCCAAGGTTGCTGTCCTCTAGTGGGATTTGAACCACCGACCTTCCGGCCTGTAGTACCTTGCCCCAACCACTAGGCCACGCCTCCTTTCTATATGGCAACTGATTACTCAGGTCTTGTGCTCTGGGAATGCCAGAGACTGTGGCCTCAAGTATGCCTAAAAACAGCACTGTACCTAGCCCTGTGTGAGCAGTGCTGCCGTACAGGGCGCAAAGAAATAGGGGTGCATTTGGGGCATTTGGGGCTGTTGACCTCAGCTCCTCCCCATGCTCTCTGCCCTTACTCTGCTGCTGCATTTTGTGTTTTCTTGGCGGTGGCGACGGCGGCAACAGCAGAGCAGATATCCAAGTCTAAAAAAAACCACGTGAGCATACATCAGAGGAGGGAGGGATCAGACCTGCCTGCAAGCGAGGAGTCGGAACGACTCGCGTGGTTTTTTTAGAATTGGATGTCTGCTCTGCTGCTGCCACCACCACCATCACCGCTAAGGAAACACGAAAAGTGGCATCGGGGAAAGGGTAGGCAGCGCAGGGAGCCAGCTGGACATGGAGGTGTAGGGTAAGGCAAGATGGGGAGATGCTGGGCATGGGGCAAATCGCAAACCTGTGATTGGTAGGGGAGGGCACCAGATGTACAAGTTGCACAGGGTTCATTTATGGTTTGGTATGGCCCTGCCTACAGAAGCCCAAGGAAAGATGACTAATTCAATACCTTCACTTGTCGGAGCTTGTTCCTTGTCACATGTCTCGGCTTTCATCCCTTGGTAAGTCTTTGAAATTAGGTCTGCTGAATTCAAGATCCCTTTTGAGCTAAGCCGAAGACCATCCTAATCCATGACTTAATTGTGGAACTTTCTCTGGACCTTCTTTTGCTTACTGAGACATGGCTCAAAGAAGGCGAGCTAACTTACTTAGAATATCCTAGGGGGAAGGCAGTTCACTTTCTTTTCTCGGTCTAGACCTGGAAAATCTGACAGATGTCTGACCTTATTTTACCCTAATACGGTTGCTTTTGTGCAATTGGTTAAAGAACCTTTTGTGCTATCAAGATGTTCTGTTATTTTGCAAAAATGCATTACCATTAGTATATCTTTTATTACAATTCGGTTTCAGACCAAACACAGCACTGAATCTATATGAACAAGAAACTTGTTAAAACCTGGTTATTCCAGAAATCATATGCAGATTATCTAGGATCTGTTAAATCAGCTGGTTCTTTTTTTACTTACATTGTTTTATCTGTTACCTTTATGTTGTTCCACATACTTTAATGTCAAAACAGTTGCAATTGTGCTATTCATTCCCTTGTGTTTGTCTGTCTCAAGTAATTTTAATTTAATTGATTTGATGAATACTAATATTTTTTTTATAAATTGTAAAGCACTATGCTGGCATTTCTACTACTAGTACTACTTATCATTTGTATAGTGTTACAAGGCGTACGCAGCGCTTTACTGACACATGAAAGAGACAGTCCCTACTCGTCAGAGCTTACAATCTAGTCATGACAGACAACACAGCAACTGTGGACAAGCATACATCTAGGGGAGTGGCAAGGAAACACATAGGAGACTAAGCGGATTAGGATCCAAAAGCGATCTCAAATAGGTGAGTTTTCAACCTGGATTTGAAAAGGGCCAGAGATGAAGCCTGATGTACAGACCCAGGTAGTGTGTTCCAGGCATAAGGAGCAGCAAGGTAGAGGGATCGAAGTCTGGAGTTGGCAGTAGAAGAGAAGGGCATAGTTAGAAGGATCTGCCTACATAAGAACATAAGATATGCCAGTCAGACCAAGGTCCATCAAGCCCAGTATTGTGTTTCCAACAGTGGCCAATCTAGGTCATATGTACCTAGCAGTTTCCCCAAAAGACACAGGTTCTGCAGTGCTTGTATTGGGTCAAGCATTGATATCCTCGGTCCCTTTTTTAATAATGGTTTATGGACCTTTCCTCCAGGAACTTGTCCAAACCTTTTTTAAACCCAGCTACAGTCATTTATTTATTTATTTAGACAGACTTATATACCACCTTATCCTACAATCAAAGTGGTTACATCACATCACAGTTAGGTTACATTTAACATTTGGGTGCTTTACAACATTTAACATGAGGGTATTTAACAACATTAAGACAAAACATTAAGACAACACAATTTGAGAGTTACATTTATCATTATATTGTCGTGGGTTTAGCTGTGTTGGTTAGGTATTGATTTTGCAGGGGTGTTTACGTAGTCTTTACTATATCCTCCGGTAACAAATTCCAGAGTTTGATTACACGTTGAATGAAAAAATATTTTCTCTTACTTGTCTTAAATAGTTTACTCTGTAGATTCATTGCATGTACCCTAGTCTTTCTATATTCTGATAACGTAAACAATCAATCTACATTTACCCGTTCCACTCCGTTCATTAATTTATAGACTTCTATCATATCTCCCCTCAGCCGTCTCTTTTCCAGGTTAAAGAGCCCTAACCTTTTTAGCCTTTCTTCATAGGGGTATCCTTCCATCCCCTTTACCATTTTGGTGGCTCTTCTCTGAACCTTTTCTAATAACGCTATATCCTTTTTAAGATACGGGAACCAGAATTGCACACAATATTCAAGGTGCGGTCTCACCATGGAACGATATAGAGGCATTATAATATCTTTTGTTTTATTTTCCATTCCTTTCCTTATGATACCTAACATTCTATTTGCTCTCTTGGCCGCCGCTTCACACTGGGCCGAGGGTTTTAACATGTTATCCACAATGACGCCTAAATCTTTTTCCTGTGTGGTGGTTCCTAATATGGAACCTTGCATCGTGTAACCATAGTTTGGGTTGTTCTTCCCTAGGTGCATAACTTTGTACTTGTCCACATTAAATTTCATCTTGATGCCCAGTCTTCCAATTTATGAAGATCCTCTTGCAATTTTCCACAATCCTCTTGGGTTTTAACAACTTTAAATAGTTTTGAATCATCTGCAAATTTGATAACCTCACTCGTTATTCCCTTTTCCAGGTCATTTATGAATATGTCAAAAAGCAGCAGACCCAGCACAGATCCCTGGGGTACACCACTATTCACCTTTCTCCATTGGGAAAATTGGCCATTTAGCCCAACCCTCAGATTTCTATCTTTTAACCAGCTCTTGATCCACAATAGTACACTGCCTCCTATCCCATGACTCTTTAGGTTTGCCAAATGTCTCTGATGAGAGACCTTGTCAAAGGCTTTCTGAAAGTCCAAATACACTATATCAACCGACTCACCTTTGTCTACCTTTTTATTCACACCTTCAAAAAACATAACAGATTAGTAAGACAAGATCTTTCTTGCCTAAAGCCATGTTGGCTGTCTCCCATTAAGCCATGACTATCTACTGTACATGTTCAGCAATTTTGTTATTTATGATGGTTTCTACCATTTTTCCCGGTACTGACGTCAGGCTCACCGGTCTGTAGTTTCCCGGATCACCCCTGGAACCCTTTTTAAAAATTGGCATTACGTTGGCCATCCTCCAGTCTTCAGATATTACAGATTATTTTAATGATAGTTCACAGATGAATAGCAGGTCTGCAATCTCATATTTCAGTTCTTTCAACACCCTTGGATGTATATCATCCGGTCCAGGTGATTTGCTACTCTTCAGATTATCAAATAGTTGTAATACATCTTCCCAATGTATCGATATTTCCTTCAATTCTTCCGCACCTTTAAATACCACATCAGTCATGGTTAACATCCCTACATCTTCCTCAGTAAAGACCGAAGCAAAGAATTCATTCAGTCTCTCCGCTATCGCCTTGTCGCCTCTTAGTGCCCCTTTAACCCCTCTATCATCTAATGGACCAACTGACTCACAGGTTTTTCGCTACAGATGTACTTGAAAAAGTCTTTATTACGCATTTTTTGCTTCCGCAGCAAGCTTCTTCTAAAATTCTCACTTTGGCTGCCTTATCAATGCCTTGCATTTAACTTGCCAGTGCTTGTGCTGTTTCCAGTTTTCGTCATTTGGCTCTTTTTTCCCATTTCCTGAAAATGCTTTTTTGGCAACAACAGCCTCTCTGACCTCACCTTTAAACCATGCTGGCAGTTTTTTGGACTTCCTTCCACTTTTCTTAAAGCGTGGAATACAGCTGGTCTGGGCTTCCAAGATAGTATTTTTCAACAACACCCAAGCTTGATGTAAATCTTTAACCTTTGCAACTGCTCCTTTTAGTTTTTTTCTTAACTATTTTCCTCATTTTATCATAGTCTGCCTTTCGAAACTTAAAAGGTAGTACTGTGGATTTCCTTACCATCCCTCCTAGACTAATTAAATCAAATGCGATCATGCTATGATCACTATTGCCAAGTGGCCCCAATATCTTGCACCAGATCTGGTGTTCCACTAAGGACTAGGTCCAATATGGCTTCCCCTCTGGTCGGTTCATGAACCAGCTGCTCCAAGAAGCAGTCATTTATTTCATCTAGGAACTTTATCTCCCTAGCACAGTGGTTCTCAACCTTTTTTGTACCGTGACCTTTTTTGTACCGTTAACACATTGTCGCTGTAATCATTTGTTGAATTATTAATATATTATAGGCCTTTGCAATGTTTTTATTTATAAAATTTACTTATTTAAACCACAATAATTAATCACAATAACAAGTAACAATATTTGATTTCAAAATTATGATGATTTTGTAGTCAAATCACTAATATGACATAAAATTATTTTTTCTACCTTTGTTGTCTGACTAATTTATTCTCTGATCATGCTGGTCCCGATCTGAGGCTTCTGCTTTCCTGTCTTCTCTTAGCTCTCTTTCTGTGGTCTATGGTCCATCTGCCATTTCTTATATCTTCTTTCGTTTTCTTCACTTCTTTCCATCAGCCTATTTCCAGTCCCAGTAACCCTCCCCAGTATCAGCCCCTTTCCAGTCCTCACTCTCAGTACCTTCCAATGTCAACTTACATTCCCATGACTGCCACTGGTGTCCATTCCCTTCCAGTCCCCCTCCTTCCCCACTGACCAGTCCCTTCTAGTACAAATACCATGGCAGCCCCTCTCAGATCCACTCCCTTCCAGTTCCATTTCCCCATCCCCTCGTATAAGCCCATTTGTAGCCTTAGCTCCCAGTTTTCTTCCAGGGCCAGCAGCTCTATCCTCCCCTCCCCACAATCAGCCCATTCCCAGTCGAAGCCCCCCAATCAGCTCACTTCCAGTGCTAGTCCCCCCTCAACCCCATTACCAGTCCTAGCCTCCCCTAATCAGCCCAATATCAGTCCTACCCCCCCCCCATCAGCTCATTACCAGTCCTAGCCTCCCTAATCAGCTCATTTCCAGTACTAGTCCCTCCTCAACCCCATTACCAGTGCTAGCCTCCCCTAATCAGCTCATTTCCAGTGCTAGTCCCTCCCCAATCCCACTACCATTGCTAGGCTCCCCTAATCAGCCCATTACCAGTCCTACCCCCCCATCAGCCCATTACCAGTCCTAGCCTCCTCTAATCAGCCCATTTCCAGTCCTAAATTCCCCGATCAGCTCATTTCTAATGCTAACCCCCCATCAGTCCATTACCAGTCCTACCCCCCTAGCAGCACATTACCAGTCCCATCCCCCCTTGATCAGTCCATTCCCAGTCCTAGCCTTCCCTAATCAACCCATTACCAGTCCTAGCCCCCCCATCTGCCCATTATAATCCTAACCCGCACTGTCTCTCCCCTCTGTCCAGCATTTATCCCCCGTCTGTCCAGTATGTCCCCCTGTCTCTTCCCTTTGTCCATGTCAGCCCCCCTCCCTCCCTCCATGTCACCCCCCTCTGTCCATGTCATCCCCCTCCCTCCCTCCCTCCCTCCATGTCAGCCCCCCTGTACATGTCAGCCCCCCTCCCTCCCTCCATCCATCAATGTCAGCCCCCCTCCCTCCCTCCCTCCATCCATCCATCCATGTCAGCCCTCCCTCCATCCATGTCAGCCCCCCTCTCTCCATCTCAGCCCCCGTCCATGTCAGCCCCCTCCCTCCCTCCATCCATGTCAGCCCCCCTCTCTCCATGTCAGCCCCCCTCCCTCCATCCATCCATCCATATCAGCCCCCACTCCGTCCATGTCAGCCCTCCTCCCTCCATCCATCCATATCAGCCCCCTCCCGCTCTCCATGTCAGCCCCCCTCTGTCCATGTCAGCCCCCTCCCTCCATGTCAGCCCCCCCCTCTGCCCATGTCAGCCCCCCTCCCCCATGTCAGCCCCGTTGCAGGTTCCCTGCTCCCCTCTCCCCATGTCTGCCTCATTCTTCTGCAGCCGTGGCTCCCTGTCTCTTAGGGAACCACGGCTATGCCATTGCGGAGCCTTTCTGTCTCTAAACGGGCTCCGTGCAGCATTGTCCCGCCTCCAAAGGAAGTGGTAAACCACTTCCTTTGGAGGCAGGACAATGCTGCACGGAGCCCGTCAAGAGGCAGGAAGGCTCTGCAATGGTTTTACAGGCATAGCCGCTGTTCCCTAAGAGGCAGGGAGCCACGGCTGTAATAGAAGGGAAGCGGTGAGTTGCCGCTGCCAAGAAGCGGACTTGACAGCGGCAGCAACATGTGCATTTTTTTTTTTAACGGCGGAGTGAGGCGACCCCCCGCTAAATCCTATGGCGACCCCCGTGGGGGTCGCAACCCACAGATTGAGAACCGCTGCCCTAGCATGTCCTGCCATGACACTGACCCAGTCGATACCGGAGTAATTGATACTGTGCTGTAACTTTTGTTAGCTTCCTTGATTTCTTTGAGCATTTCATCATCCATTTGTTCATTCTGGCCAGGCGGTCGATAGTACACCCCCACTGCCATCGCCTTCCCCTTTTTACATGGAATTTCAATCCATAGAGATTCTTCAGCAAATTTTGTTTCCTGCAAAACCTTAATGCTTTCTGACTCAATGCCCTCTCTAACATAGAGCGCAACCCCTCCACCAATTTGATCAGCTCTATCATTACGATATAGTTTGTACCCATGTATCACAGTGTCCCACTGGTTGTCCTCCTTCCACCATGTCTCTGAGATACCAATCATATCTAACCTCTCATTTAGTGCTATATATTCTAACTCTCCCATCTTATTTTTTAGACTTCTAGCATTTGCATGCAAGCATTTTAGAGACTGTATTTTATTCATATTAATCTGGCTATTGGTAGGCATGGGTAATTTGGAATCTTTAAGCTCTGTCTGCTCCATTCTCAAGGGCATTTTTGGCTACTTTACTCTTTTTTGGAACCTCTCTGCTTTTGGTAGTATCCTTCAAGGATACATTCTTCCGAACCATCTACTCTTGGGCGACTATCGGCTTTCCCCTATTATCTAGTTTAAAAGCTGCTCTATCTCCTTCTTAAAGGTTAATGCCAGCAGCCTGGTTCCATCCCGGTTAAGGTGAAGCCCATCCCTTCAGAAGAGCCCCTCCTTTCCCCAGAATGTTCCCCAGTTCCTAACAAATCCAAAACCCTCATCCTTGCACCATCGTCTCATCCACGCATTGAGACTCCGGAGCTCTGCCTGCTTTCTGGGTCCTGCATGTGGAACAGGAAGCATTTCGGAGAATGCTACCCTGGAAGTTCTGGATTTCAACTTCCTACCTAAAAGCCTAAATTTAGCCTCCAGAACCTCCCTACCACATTTTGCTTTGTCATTGGTACCGACATGTACCAAGACAGCAGACTCCTCCCCAGCACTATCTAAGACCTTATCTAGGTGGCACGTGAGGTCTGCTACTTTCGCACCAGGCAGGCATTTTACCATTTTGCCTCACGTCCACCAGCCACCCAGCTATCTACATGCCTAATGATTGAATCACCAACTATAACGGCTGTCCTAACCCTTCCCTCATGGGCACATGGCCCTGGAGAAACTTCCTCAGTGCAAAATCGGATGAAAACAAATCCCAATACATGTTAATACTTACTGGATACAAAAATGCAATCAACAAATCAAAAAGAGACTACCACTCTAAAGTACTAAACTCAGCCATCAACCGCCCGAGAGAACTATTTGCGATAGTAAAAACACTAACTAAAACTAACAACACCGAGCCTAAACAACCAGCAATAAATGTACAAACACTAGCAACACACTTTGCAGCGAAACTAAAAAACAAAACCACTACTCAGACACCAATATTTACAAGCACCAAACACATAAACGAATGGACAAACTTCCACATAATAGACCAAAAACAACTCCTTAAAATCGTAACAATGATCAACACAACAACCTCCCCACTAGACCCATGCCCTGTTTCATGGATTAAATGTGCAAAGGAGGAACTGGCGGAAAATCTACAACACATAGTGAACCAATCCCTCTCACAAGGCATAATGCCTGATGCCTTAAAACTCACAACACTTAGACCAATAATAAAGAACAACAAGCTTGACCCAAAAGACCCGAACTCATACAGACCCATAGCCAGCATCCCATTTATAGCTAAAATAATAGAAAAAACAATTCAAATACAGTTACAAGAGCACATTGATGAACATAAACCACTTGACTCACACCAATTCGGGTTCCGCACATTCCATGGAGTAGAAACTCTATTAATCACCGTAATGGATTTCCTCATCAGAGGTACAGATGACAACAACCAAGGCTTCCTACTTCTATTCATAGATATTTCTGCCGCCTTTGACAACATCAACCACTCCACACTGATCAACAGACTACAAAGCTTAGGAATAGGCGGGACTGTCCTTAATTGGTTCAAGTCCTACATATCAAACAGACTAATACGCGTACAAATTGACCAAGAAGCATCAGAACCATTCCCCCAAGGCCAAGGAATACCCCAAGGATCAGCCCTCTCCGCCCTCCTATTTAACCTGTATCTACAACCAATAACAAACATATTTAAAAAACACAGGATTAACCACTTTATATACGCTGACGACATCATGCTCGCTATCCCTCTAACCGCGAAAAAACCCCTCATATAACACACTGTCAGAATGTATGACAGAGACCTCCTCCTGGTTAGAATCTAACTACCTCAGCATCAACCTCAAAAAAACGGAAGCAATGTTCGTAACAAGGTCATCAACCACAGAGAACACCTTCCCAGAAACAATCACAATTAACAAAACACTCATACCTGTTAGAAAAGAAGTAAAATATTTAGGTGTGATAATAGATCACACACTCACCATGCTACCACACATAAAACAAACCGTAAAAACCATCTACTACAAACTAAAAACTATACAGCACTTAAGGCCACTCCTAGAAACTCAAGATTTTAGATCTGTAGTAAATACACTAATCACCCCCCACTTTGACTACTGCAATAGTCTATTAATAGGCCTCCCTCAAAAAAGCACATACCTTCTTCAAAGAGCTCAGAACATCTGTGCAAAAGTAATAGCTAAAGCACGTCTAACAGACCACGTAACCCCAATACTGCTAGAACTACACTGGCTCCCAATCAATAGCCGAATCAGATACAAAACTATCCTAACAACCTTTAAACTCATAAAAGACATAGCCCCCTCACACCTATCCACACTACTGCAATCACCAAACAAAACTAGATCACACAGACAAAACGAAGCCCACTCCCTTATCACACCAAAAGCCTTCAGGAAGACAAAGAAAACCACTAGCTCCAGAGCATTCACATTCACTGCCCCTGTGCTCTGGAATGACCTCCCAATAGACCTTCGCGTCATAAATGACCTCTATCAGTTCAGGAAAGAGCTAAAAACTTACCTCTTCACTGAACACTTTGAAATCCCATATCCCCCCAAAACACCTCCATAACCATGGTATTATACACACGAACCCCATTACTCAAAACTAAATAACTCACCCCCCCCCCTGTCTGAAACCCCATACACATCCCCGATTTACGTCATAAAAGGAAATAAATTCCAAAATAGACACAACACACAACCACTGTAAATATCCAATGTAAATAATTTAATGGTTGTTTGTATTACTAATACATCTTGAAGTTGAAGTTTTGTTCAATGTAAATAGTTAAACTTAACCGTTCATTGTAAATAGTTCAATCTGATTGTTCAATGTAAATGTATACATCTGTGTACAATTGTTAAAATGTTCCTTGTAAACCGCCCTTGATCGCTGGAAGGGGCGGTATAGAAAAATATAGATAAATAAATAAATAAATAAATAAAGAGGGTTTTACATCACCTGGAGGACAGGTCCTAGTTACAGGATCACTTCCTGCCACACTAGGGTGATGCTCTCCTGTCAGATGACCTCTCTCATCCATGGCAACAGGGATGCTGCCTAGATTACTGTAATGCTATTTACAATAGTATTAGAACATTGGAACTAAGAAGATTACCGTATGTCCAAAATGCCGCCTTCACATTTCTTCATTGAGTAAACAAATTTGCACATGTGATACCATTAGCTGCTCAACAATACTGGCTTCCAATTTGAGTTTAAAGTCAATTCAAAATATGAATATGCCCACATGGCATTCAATACAGGGCTTCTTCTACCACTAGTCACAGTGCTTCTTCCATAGAATAAAATTCTTCGCTGCCAGAATAATATCTTTTCACAGTTCAAAATCCAACTCGTACTTGACTAGATACAAGTAGAATCAGAGTTTTTCTTTCTTCTGCATTATGGAATTCTCTGCCTTCTTCCTTAAGACTCAAATCTTCATACACAAAGTTTAAATCTAAGTTAAAGAGAAATTTTTATTAACTAGCCTTTGAGGTCTAAGCTTCTGACAGCAGGTAGGGAGGGCAACTCAAATTCTTTTACACCTTTTCTTTCCTCCTGTTGTCTCAGTCCATAGGTTACTTAGGTTGCTTAGTACCACCAGAGACTTTTCATTTAAATTTAAAGTCAGTCAAGGCTTAGTACCACCAGAGAGCTTTTCATTTAAATCAAAATCAGAGTATAGCTTAGCATAGAAGGTAGAATAGGGTAAATATGAGTAGAAATAAATAAATTGTTTCTAGAGATCTTTACAAATGGGCCTTCCAGTTAGGAGGCAAGAGACCTGTGAAATTGTTTTAAATAGGTGTTAAAACCAAATGACAGATCAAAGGAGCAATTTGAAAGGCTCCCTCTATCAAATCAAGGGCTGTGTGAATCACCCAGGAATTTTTTAAGACATTACCTTAGAAGCACAGGTATAAATAGGTTAACCACAGCTTTGTGATTCTCAGTTTTGAAGGACTACCAAAAAGAACTGCTATTGCTGGAAAGAAATCTGTACCTGTATTTACCTGCTGGGAAATCCTCTAAATCTTGGGGAAAAGAAAATCTTTGGGTTAAAGCTGATAAGTCTGTGTATTTTAGAATGCAGTGTTTTTGTTAAGTCAGTCAGGGCTTAGTACTACCAGACAACTTTCATTTAAATCAAAATAGGTGTTAAAACCAAGTGACAGAGCAAAGGAGCAATTTGAAAGGATCCCCCTATCAAACCAAGGGCTATGTGAATCACCCAGGAAATTAAGAGATTACATTAGAAGCACAGGTCAGGGCACTATGTAACAAGTCAGCTTTTAGTAAGTGTTTCTTTCCCTCCCACTCATCCCAACTGCCACCCACCCCAGGTATAATCTTAGATTTATAGAGCTCGATATTCACTTGGGCAGGCTATGCACTGCTGTGGCGCAAAGCTAGGTTTGCTGACCCTTAACCCTAGCTATTTAAAGCCAGGGTCATATGCGGCCCTGGCATTGAATATCGGTGATCACCACACACACCAGAAACCACAGTATCTAACCAGACAGCAGGGATACTGCATGCTGTCCGGTTAGCTTCCTTGCCTAAAAGATAGGCGAGGTTTTTCCTCTCCTATCTTTTAGGCACAGATCGCTAACTATTAAAGGAAAGAGGTGGTCAAATTCACTTTCAGGTTTAGCTGGCTATCCACATCAGGAATAGATTAATTAAGACCTTGAAATTAAGAAATCTTGTGGTGAACAAAGTCCCTTAAACGTCTTAGGTATACTTGTATTGGTACAAGTATCCCTAGGAACTTTAAATAAGTAAACAACTTAAATAGCTAAACAAATTCTTAAACTAAGATGCAGAGAGAAGTCCAGCAGTGAGATGGGGGCTATCCAGTCTTTTGCATGGAGTGTCACATGTACGATTTTCTCCCAGTTGGTGAGAGGTCTTACATGTGCACTGGGTGCATGGAGCTCTTTGCTCTTGGAATGAGTCTGATCTCTTGAGGCAAGAATAGCAGACTTAGAGGAGCTAAGAAAGACAGAGAGATATATAGATGAGACCTACAGAGACTTAGTACTTAAGTCCCACCTCTAGTCTGACAGCCTTTCTGTTGCCATGGAAGAGAGAGGTCACAAGAAAAGAGAGCATCATCTTGGTGTGGAAGGAAGAGATCCTGTAGCTAGGACCTGTCTTCCAGGTGATGTGATGTAAAACCCTCTCGCACTGAGGTGGTTTCTCCAGGGCCATGCGCCCATGAGGGAAGGGTTAGGATGGCTATTGTAGTAGGCAAATTAATCATTAGGCATGTAGATAACTGGGTGGATGGTGGACGTGAGGATTGCCTGGTAACATGTCTGCCAGGTGCGAAAGCAGTAGACCACACGTGCCACCTAGACAAAGTTTTAGAAAGTGCTGGGAAGGTCAGAGAGGCTGTTGTAGAAAAAAAAGCATCTTTCAGGAAATGGAAAAAGGAGCCAAATGACAAAAATGGGAAACAACATAAGCACTGGCAAATTAGATGCAAGACATTGATAAGGCAGGCAAAGAGAGAATTTGAAAAACAAAACAACTTGCCATAGAAGCAAAACCACACAATAAAAATATTTTCAAGTACATTCGTAGCAAAAGACCCGTGAGAGAGTCAGTTGGACCATTAGATGATAGAGGGTTAAAGGGGCACTAAGAGAGGACCAATCCATAGCAGAGAGAATGAATGAATTCTTTTCTTTGGTCATTACTGAAGAAGGTGTAGGGAAGTAATCCATGCCTGAAATGGTATTTCAAGGTGATGCATCAGAAGAATTGAAACAAATTTTGATAAACCGGAAAGATATATTACAGCTATTTGATAAACTAAAGAGTGGCAAATCACCTAGATCAGATGGTATACATCTGAGGGTGCTAAAAGAACTGAAATATAAACTTGTAGACCTGGTATTAGTAATCTGTGAACTATCATTAAAATCATTTGTAGTACTTGAAGACTGGACAATGGCCAATATAATGCAAATTTTTAAAAAGGGTTCCAAGGTTGATCCGGGAGACTATAGACTAGTAAGCCTGACTGACATCAGTATTGGGCAAAATGGTAGAAACCATTATAAAAAATTAAATTACTGAACATGTAGATAGTCATGGCTTAATGAGAGATAGCCAACATAGATTCAGCTAAGGAAGATCTTGTCTTACTAATTTGTTATATTTTTTGTAGGTGTGAATAAACAGGTAGATAACAGTCAGCCAGTTGATATAGTATATCTGGATTTTCAGAAAGCCTTTGACAAGATCCCCATGAGAGACTTGGCAAAATGAAAAAGTCATAGGATAGGAGGCAGTGTACTATTGTGGATCAGGAAATGATTAAGAAATGGAAAGCAGAGAGTAGGGCTAAATAGACAATTTTCTCAATGGAGAAAGGTGAATAGTGGAGTACCCCAGGGATCTGTGCTGGGTCTGCTGCTTTTTAATATATTCATAAATGACCTGGAAATGGGAATAATGAGTGAGGTGATCAATTTTGCAGATGACACAAAATTATTCAAAGTTGTTAAAACACAAGAGGATTTTGAAAAATTGCAAGAGGATCTTGATTGATACGGAGAGTAGGTGTCCAAATGGCAGATGAAATTTAATGAGGATAAGTGCAAAGTTATGCACCTAGGAAAGAACAATCTAAACTATGGTTGCACGATGCAAGGTTCCACATTAGGAACCACCCCCAGGAAAAGGATTTCGGTGTCATTGTGGATTATGCATTGAAACCCTCCACCCAGTGTGCAGCAGTGGCCAAGAAAGCAAATTAAATGCTAGGACTCATAAGGAAAGAAATGGAGAACAAAACCAAGGATATTATAATGCCTCTGCATCGTTCCATGGTGTGAGTGAACCTTGAATATTGTGTGCAATTCTGGTCACCATATCTTAAAAAGGATGTAGCAGAATTAGAAAAGTACAGAGAAGAGCCACTATAATGATAAAGGTGATGGAAGGATACCTGTTTGAGGAAAGGTTTAAAAGGTTAGGGCTCTTAAAAGAGACGGCTGAGGGGAGATATGATAGAGGCCTCTAGATTAATGAATGGAGTAGAACGGGTAAATGTAGATCAGTTGTTTACTTCATCAAAAAGTAGAAAGACTAGGGGACATGTACATAGGAGATGTATGGGGAGCTCTGGATGGGGGCGGGAGGAGATGGGCTGAGGGAGGAGCGAGGGTGGACAGTGGGCGGGGATGCGACCCCGGACATACCTGTTTAACTATTTTAAAATGGTCAGACACTATCATGGCCAGGTCCCACTCTTCTTTTGTGGACAAAAGTAGTTCGCCCCTACACTCCCTTGGATTTTTGCAGCCCAAATGTATGACCCTGCATTTTTTAGCATTAAATTTCAGCTGCCAAATTCTAGACCATTCTTCAAGATTAGCTAGATCCCTCCTTATGTTATCTACTCCTTCCTAGGTGTCTACTGTTTTGTCAACTGCAAAGAGGCAAATCTTACCTGACAGCCCTTCCGCAATATCACTTACAAAGATGTTAGAAAGAATCGGACAAAGGACAGATCCCTGCAGCACATCACTGGTAACTGCTTTTTCTCTGAAAGGACAGCTGGGAAACCTGTTGGTACTTTGGTAGATCTCTCTCTTTTGCTTTAACAGATATCTAAGCTCCACAAACAGAACAATGGCTGGGAAAAATCATATCGCTAAAGCTGCTGCCCCCGTTACAGCTTCTGCCTCTGTCCAGACAGAGGTCCCATTGCCAGTTGAAGGACCGGTTCCATGTGCAGGGTGCCTGCATGCTGAAGCTCTTTGGAAACAAGTGGAGGAACTCAGAGAGGAGGTGGCGAAGCTGAGGAGCATTCAAGACAGTGAGAAGTACATTGATGAGATACTTCTTGCAGCAACCAAGCTCTCCAGCAGAGGAGAAGATGGGTGCCGACAGAAGTCACCAGGGCCTGCAGAATCACCAATCCAACTTTTCCAGCCCTTGAATTGAAGAAACATTATGCAGCCCTGTAAGTGGAGGAGGTGAAAGTATCCCTAGAAAGGGAAGATCCAAAGCTCAAGTACCCCAAAGTTGCAGAATCAGTGACAACAAGGAGGCAAAGGGTAGTGGTGGTTGGCGACTCTCTTCTGAGGGGTACTGAGGCGTCCATCTGCTGACCAGACTTGATGTCCAGAGAGGTATGCTGTCTGCCTGGTGCCAAAATCCAAGATGTTACGGAGAGTTTGCCAAGACTCATCAAGCCCACTGACTATTACCTAATGTTGCTAATCCATGTCGGAAAAAATGATACTGCCAGGTATCCCTCTGAGCGTATCAAAAATGACTTCATGGCTCTGGGACAGAGGGTGAAGCAGTTAGGTGCACAGGTGGTGTTCTCTTCAATCCTCCCTAAAAGAACTGAAATGAAAGTGAAAGCCCCCAGATAAGTGATACATTATATACCTTTATGAAAATGGGTAACAGGGGTAACATATGGAAAGCAGTGTGTATAAATGCCCATAGCATGGGAAATAAGATCCCTGATGTTGAAGCTTTGGTGGGAATGGCCGACTTGGATTTAGTGGCAGTTACAGAAACATGGTTCACAGAAAACCATGACTGGGATGTAACTCTACCTGGCTATACTTTATTCAGAAAGGACAGGGTAGGAAGAAGGGAAGGAGGAGTGGCACTATATGTAAAAAATAATATTAAAGCTTTGGAATTACAGAGCTTAAAAGGGAGAGAGGAGACACTGTGGGTTAAACTAGAAAGAGGGAAAGAGAAATCTATTTGCATTGGTGTGATATACAGACCCCCCTCACAAGAGGAAGAGGTGGACGGAGAGTTAATTGAAGACATACGCAGCATTGCTAGGAAAGGAGAAGTGCTACTGATAGGGGATTTCAATATGCCAGATGTTGATTGACACATTCCTGCTGCAGTATCATCTAGAAGTAAAGAGATCCTGGATTCTCTACAGGGAGAACTATTAAGGCAATTGGTAACAGACCCCACATGTGAAGGGGCCATACTGGACTTGGTGCTTACCAATGGTAAAAGTGTTTCTGATGTTATAGTGGGAGATCATTTTGCATCCAGTGATCACCAGATGGTGTGGTTCAGTATTAGGACTAGGGCTGTTAGAATCCATTCAAAAGTGAGGGTCTTAGACTTTAGGAAGACTAACTTTGCCAAGATGGGCCAATACCTCAGGGAGTTGTTAGTGGGATGGGAACAGCTGGGGGATGTAGAAAAACAGTGAGTAAAACTGAAAGGGGATATTTTAAGGGCAACCAACCTTTTTGTTAAAATGGTAAATAAAGGTAAAAGGAAAAGGAGACTGCTATGGCTTTCGAAAGAAGTAGCTGAAAAGGTGAAGAAAAAGAAGGAGGCCTTCATGTAATACAAGAGATCACAGAAACAGGAAGACAGGCATCTATATTTGGAAAAACTTAGAGAAGCTAGCAAAGTAGTCAGGAAAGCAAAGATTTAAAAAGAGGAGGAAATAGCCAATGCAATAAAATGGGGGGATAAGACATTTTTCAGATATGTTAGTGAGAAGAGGAAGGGCAAAAGTGGTATTGTCAGACTCAAGGATGCAGGGGAGGAATATGTAGAAGCTTATGAGGATAAAGCGGAATTGCTTAACAAATATTTCTGTTCTGTGTTCACAGATGAAGAACCAGGAGCAGGACCTTGGGGACATTCTAGCAACTCTACTGGCTGACCTTTTCAATGCTTCGTTGGAGTCGGGAGTGGTGCCAAAGGACTGGAGAGAGGCTCATGTGGTGCCTTTACACAAAAGCGGAAGTAAGGATCTGGTTGAAAACTACAGGCCTGTTAGTTTAACTTTGGTGGTGAGTAAATTATTGGAAACACTGCTGAAAGAGAAAATAGTGAGGTTTCTGGAGTCCAGCGGATTATTGGATCCGAGGCAGGTCTTGTCAGACAAATCTGATTGATTTCTTTGACTGGGTGACCAGGGAGTGGGACCGAGGGAGAGCCCTAGATGTGATGTATTTAGATTTCAGTAAAGCCTTTGACACTGTTCCTCACAGGTGACTTATAAACAAACTGAGCACCCTAGGGATGGATCCTAAAGTTACTGTTTGGGTTAGAAATTGGTTGGGTGGGAGGCGACAAAGAGTACAGGTAAATGGAGCTCACTCTGAGGAGAAGGATGTTACTAGTGGTGTGCCCCAAGGATCTGTCCTTGGTCCGATTCTTTTTAACATCTTTGTTAGTGATATAGCGGAAGGGCTGTCGGGTAAGGTTTGCCTCTTTGCGGATGATACCAAAATCTACAATAGAGTAGACACCCAGGAAGGTGCAGATAACATGAGGAGGGATCTAGCTAAGCTTGAAGAATGGTCTAGAATTTGGCAGCTGGGATTTAATGTTAAAAAATGTAAGGTCATGCATTTGGGCTGCAGCAATCCAAGGGAGCAATATAGTATAGGGGGTGAAGTACTTTTGTCCACTAAAGAAGAGCGGGACCTGGGCGTAGTTGTGTCTGATGATCTTAAAGTAGCTAAACAGGTAGAAAAGGTGACAGAAAAAGCTAGAAGGATGCTTGAGTGCATACGGAGAGGAATGGCTAGCAGAAAAAAGGAGGTGATAGTGCCTCTGTATAAGTCTTTGGTGCGACCTCATTTGGAGTATTGTGTGCAATTCTGGAGACCGCACCTTCAAAAGGATGTGAACAGGATGGAGTCGGTGCAGAGAGAGACCAAGAAGAAAAGGAACCTCAGACACCATCAGAACACCAAAAGAATTTGCTAAAACAAGGCTGGCCACATCAAGGAGGGCACTCTCCCTGGCAGCACCCGCTATATGGAACTCTCTCCCAGACCACATAAGATCAACCAAGAACCTCAAGGACTTCAGAAAACTCCTTAAGACTGATCTATTTACAGTACATTTCAAGAACCTCACATAAATTTTCTACCTCAAGACATTACAGGATCACGATCCTACCCCCAAGACATTACAGAATCTCAATCCTAGCACGCCTCTCAAACAGCCCCATTTTGTATATATGTATATAGCTCATTATGTAAATAGTTCACCGATATAATCTAATGCACTGCCCCACACACTACACTTCTCAGTTCTCACACTGCATGCTGCAAACCACACTTTATTATTGATTTTGATCGATGTCCACACCGCCTTGATTTAACGATAAGGCGGTATACTAAATCCTTCTAAATAAATAAAAATAAATAAATAAATACTAAAATGGTTAGTGGTCTTCATTATAAAGCATATGAGGACAGACTGAAGGATCTTAATATGTACACCTTAGAGGAAAGGCGGGATAGAGGTGATATGATTTGAGATGTTTAAATACCTCCGTGGCATAAATGTTCAGGGAGAGAGCCTCTTTCAATTGAAAGCAAGTTCTGCTACGAGGGGACATGGGATGAGGGTGAAGGGAGATAGATTCAGGAGTGATATGCGGAAATATTTCTTGAGGACAGTATCTGAATTCAAAAACGCATGGGACAAACACAGAGGGTCTCTAAAGGAAAAAAGGGGACTGTTGTAGTTGTTGATATGGAAGGACAGACTAGATAGGCCATGTGGTCTTTTCCTGTCGTCATATTTCTATGTTTCTATGAGTGAGCTCCATTTACCCTTTGTCGCCTCCCACTCAACCAATTTCTAAAGGAGGTATAGCAAGTACTAAATAAATAAACAAACATACGATGATGAAGAAAAAAAATCAAAGAACTACATTTATTTATTTAAAAACATTTCTATGCCGCCATATGCAAATGCATTCAAGGCTTTGAACAAACACAGAATAAAAATAACAATTGTCACTATTTGTAGAAGGGAACAAGCACAGCAGAACAAGCAAACCCCCTAAAGATGCTAATATTAAAAACAATATGAGCTTTTGATGTGGAAGAGTAGCCTAATGGTTACAGCACTTGTGTGGGAAACACGCGACCAGTGTTCAGTTCCCATTAGCACTCCTTGTGGCCTTGGGCAAGTCATTTAACTCTCCATTGCCTCAGAAGAATCCAAGTTATCAATGTCTCTGTTTAATGTACATTGCTACGTTTAAGTTACAATCTAAATCGTTATGACTAAAATGATAAAGTAGTATAAAAAATCTGTTAAATAAATCGACTTTGTCCCTCTCCATCATCCACTGTCAACATGACTAAGTCTCATCCAAATATTCTGTTTTTGTGAAGCAGTGGTGTTCTCTGACACAGCACAACAAGGCTGATTGTGGACTGGTTGTGCAGGTTTAGAAGTGTTTAAAGTATTCAATGTGTTCTCACCTTCTTTCCACGGCTGTAAGCAGTCAGCAGGTGTATGAGAAAAAGCCAACCCTAAAGCTGGATTTAGGGATGTTGCCTGTTGATCATGCAGGATCAAGGCCATCACAGAGTTCTTGATGAGATCTCTGACAGAGTTGGTATACAACTCTCGATCTTTGGAAATTGTTGTATATGTGCAGACAATGACTCTGTGTTGCATAAGAACTGATTAGTCTGACAGCAAATGGGAATGTCAATGTGTCACTTAAAATGTAGTATCATAGGGCTAGAACAGGTTGCCCACTAAGGGCCTGATTCTGGGACATGGGTTGCGGGCGTCCCCCTCCCGGAATGGGGCTCATAGTGTCTCATTGGGACATAGTGAATACTCGCCCTCTGACTGCAATGAATAATTGTTGTACCTTGTGTGCCTCATGCATGAAGGAGGAAGTAGATCTTATGCTCTCCCTATGACTAGACAAACTATTCTCCCTTCTATGCCCATCTGGTATGCAACTCATAACTGCTTGTGACACTGTGAATGTCAACTGTGTGGTCATCCGGTACTATGTCCCTCTTGATGTGGCTCTCTGCAAAAATATTAGTAGGTTCTTTTTCTTGAGTTGTAAAGAGTACCTCTGTAGGCTTTGCTGATGAGGGTTTGTGCCATTTTTGAAGGCTGCTTTGACAGTATGCAATTTGCGAGGTGGGAGTTCAAGCAAATCAATATATGTCACAGATCTGCCCCCCTCAAGAGATGTGGGGCCCTTCAGACATCAGCATGTTCATCTCTGCATATGTAGTAATGACAGCTTCGTCGGAGTGCGGATCACTGACATGCATTCAACTCCTGCCTCATCTTGGAATGTGCACAAATACCACTTGCAAGACTGAGAAATAGAAGCCTTAATGAGTTGCACAGAGGGAATGTTATGTTTATATTTATTAGAGGTCTTTATATACCACCGTTCATTTGCAGCATAATAGCAGCTTTCAACATTAAAATAAAATAAAAATAGTAATGAAGTAAGAGAGAAATCAAAACAATGGAAAGTAAAGGGAAAGTAGCTATGAGGGCCCTGCCCACCAAGCATCTATGTCAACCACCTAAATCCCAAAAGCTGAAGAGAAGTAGGTCGGGTTAAGGATTACAATCCTCAGATATTTAAGAATGGAGTTCCACAGCAATGGTTTCAAAATGTAAAGGGCAGAATCTCCTGTTCTCCGCACATACTCAAGGTGGAAGAGGAATGGCCAGTAGTCTGTCATTATAGGAACATAAAAGAAAGATGGAGCATGGGGATCAGGATATTGTAGAGATGGGCAGGCTAACCAGCCATGCATAACCTTGAAGACCAGAACAAGTATCTTGGAGTCTTCATGCTACATTTAGTGCCTTAGGCCCTTCTTTTGGTGCCAAAGGGTCTTCATGCCACTCTTGATGTCTTGGGGTGTTGACTATTTGGAAGATGCCTGCCAGCAGGTTTTAAGCAACTTTCAATAAAACTAGCTGGAAAATCCCCTTGTAAGAGTGAAAAATTGCTTGCCCTATTGGACTTTAATGGACCTGAATGCAACAAAGGGGTCCTTTTACTAAAGGGTCCTGTGGTGTTGCAGCTAGTGTGCTGATAACATGCAAATTCATGTGCGTTAGGGCAACACCATGGCGTTACCTACCAGAGGCATGGAAAGCATGTTCCTGGCTGTTAATGCAGTGCATGCGGCCATCCTGCAGCACAACAGTGCAAGTGCACTTCCCTCCACTTATGGAGGTAGCAGTATGTACGTCCTTGCTACTTGCTCACCGTGCAAGTAGTGCAGTTGTACTGATTTCATGTCGCTCAGTCCCCCACTCTCCACCCCTAACCCACCCACTGGCAACCCTAAAGCACCATGGATAGTGAGTGCCAACATCTGACTGCGCTAATTGTCATGACTTTTAACATGTACCAGGCCCATGCTGACAGCTCGCGCCCTCTAGTAAATGGGCCTCAAACTTTCAGCCGTGCGCATTCCTATCAGCTACTGTAAGTTTTCATATGGACCTGGGTTTTCGAGAAGAGCCTGAAGGGGAAATTGTTCAATTATGCACACATAAGCTTAAATGTCCATTTTCTGATCTAAATGACCTTTACAAAATTGATAGAATTTAAGGAAAATGATCTGTAACAAATAATATATATTTTTAAATGATATTTAAATGATAGGAGTGGAGGAGTGGCCTAGTGGTTGGGGCAAGGTACTTCAGGCCAGAAGGTCAGGGGTTCAAATCCCACTAGAGGACAGCAACCTTGGGCCGGAAGGACTGGGGTTTCTAGTCCCACAGGTGCTCCTTGTGGTCTTGGGCAAGCCACTTAACCCTCCATAGCCCATGTTCCCTGTAAAATAGTTATCTCCAAGTTATAATGCCCTGTTCAATGTAATTTCAGTTTGTTCAATGTAAACCGCACTGATGCAGAATAGCGCGGTATATAAGAGAAAATAAATATTCTTTATTCATTGTCTTGAAATGTAATTAGGGTAGAGGTCTGAGGGAAGAAGATTTATATTTTGGTATCTGGGTTGGTTTTGCAATTGGCTTGTGTTTGAATATGCATGTAAAATGAGCATTAATTTTGCAGAGGAGTAAGGGGAGGCTTGTGTGAGCTGTGCTTGTTGACAATATTACCCAGATTAGAACTGTGTGATTTCTTGGTGGCATAGCTATGCGTGAACCTTGTCGTGCCTTAAAAAGTACCTTCACTTTGAAGATGCTATGAGTGAATGTGAAAGTAGATGCTAGCCTGAGTGACTAGCTAGGCTTCTAGACTTTAATATTGTACAAGACACTTTGCCACTAAGGGGCTGATTTTATAAGGGATATGTGGAAAATTACATGCTACTTAGCATGGAAGTCCTCATTTTAAAGGACTTGCACATATGAATGGGCGTTTACGCACATGTTTTAATGGTTGCCATTCTGTAAGTGCATGTATAAGTCCTATCAAAAGTTTGGGTGTGCACAGGGGTGGAGCATGGGCATAGCCTAAGTTTACACACTTAAGTTATGAAATAGAAAAACTTACATGTGTATCTGAACGATCTAGGTGTGAGCACGTACGTATGCTCTAGAGCAGGCATACGTGCCGCCACTAGATTGAGATGCGTCTTTATGCCCCTATTTCAGAAAATAAAGCCTGCATGTGCTTCACTTTATAAAACAGGCCCTGAATAGGTGCGTGGGAGTTTAGAAAATTACTCTCTAAATGTCGACAGAGAAGCTAACATTCCAAGTATATATTACTAGGAAGCCAAAATACACAATCTCCATATTTTCTAAGCCAGAAAGCTCCATTCCTTATTGTTTTTTATAGCACTATAGAGCCAAAAATACTTCTAAAAAAGACAAAAAAGGCATGTGTTTGATTTGACATGCAGACATCTGTTTTTTGCTTCTTGTCCTACACCCGTGCTGACATTTCACGTGAGTCCTCTGCTTCTATTCCAGATGTGCATGAGGTCAGGCAGAAGGAGGTACATCAATTAAAAAAAGAAAGAGGAAGGGACTAAAAAACCAGGAACTTCCCACTCATGGGAGAGTTACATTATACTCCCCTGTCCTCCTTTTAAGGTAAGATGCAAATTTTCTTTTTTTAGCCATCCCATAGTGGAGAAGTCTGAAAAGTGGAAACAGTAAGAAAGAACACAGCCTTTTAGAAACTGTGTCTGTGTGTTGCAATAGGAAACGCTTTATTAGAGCAAAATAGTGGCATCCAGCCAAAGCAGGAAGAGACAGCAATAATAAGACAAGTATTTCGACTTCTCCCACACCGACAGGGTTAGGATCACTGAACAATTCTGCTGAACAGAACCGAGACTTTAGTTTGGAACTTTGACATCTAGTAGTGGGCAGATGGGAAATGAGCTTGAAATTCTAAAACACTGCTGCGGGAAAAGGCTTCTCCCAAAGCTCTGTCGTATTTCAGAGACTTCCTCCTGGGTGAACCCAACCTGCTGCTGCTAGTGCTGCCCCACTGACCATGGACAGAATGACTGGTTGTGTGAAATGTTCTGGCGTTAACGGTGGATAGTTGCCTGCCGACGCAACCTGTGCCGTGAAATGCAGTGTCCTCCACTTAATAACTGAGAGTGGATCTTTCCTGCATTTCTGAGGGCTAGGCTTTGGAGCTGAAGGATTCAGCCTTTGTCGTCTTCATGAAAACCAGCTGCCAGACGAGCATTTCAGGAGCAGAGCTGCTTGGCTAGGGAATGTTACAACGGTTTCTTACATGACAGCTTCAGTGACTCCACTTCACAGAAGAAAGAACAACATACAGATAAGTAAGACCATACTATCTTCACATTTTAGCTATCGTTTTTTCAGAGACTATGACCTATTAAATGAATATTTTATCATTTTTGAAAAGCACACTTTTTAATAATTGTTATTACATTTTTTGTAGTCTTATTTTGCTGTAGTTTACCTTTATTTGGATTTTGGTCACACTTTTTCAGCAGTAGTTCAAGGTGAGTTGCATTCAGGTACTGTAGGTTTCTTCCAGTCCCTGGAGAGTTTACAATCTAATAGGCTGATGCAGAAAGCTGGCGTTAGAGCCATACACTAAAAGCCATGTGCATGGCTTTCTAGTGCAAGAGCATCACAAAAGTTGTATGCCAATATGCCATAAGCAAAATCTATACAAATGAGATTTGCACAAAAACATCTGCGCTAAATATGTGGCAGGTGCCAGATGCATGCCCAGAAAGCTTATGCGCTGATGGCAACATATCTGTGGTGAAATTTAAAATAGCAATTTTCAATGTGGAATCATAATTGTGTACCTAAGGAAAGTTGTGCTCTTAACTTTAGTACCTGAAACAATGGTTTGTGGAAGGCGTCTATATGCTTTGTAGTCACAATAATGAATGAACCCCATGTGGCCACAAAGCTACCAGTGGGGCAATCACACCCAAAAACATTTCTGATCTCCCACTCATTGATTTGTTTTCTCCTATACATACGTGGAGCCTATTTCCAGTAGGGGCACGTCCAGATGTTCCTGCGGGTGCAGGATTGGGACCAGAGAGATGGCCTGGCATGCCCCTGCATCACCGCGGGGATGTCCTCCCCATGGCACAAATCTACCCACTGGCATGGAGCCCCCATTTCCCCACCGCCCGACTCCGATGGGCCAGCCGGGGCCCGGATCAGGCAGCAGGGACTCACCGTCACTGCTGGGGGGCTAGCCAGCCAATCCAGAGGGGTGGCCAGCACTTATTCCACCTCTGAGCTGGCTGTCCCCCCAGCGATCCACCGATGTACAGGGCTGTGACCGGAATCATCCCTGTACGTCCAGGGGTTGGTCCCACCCATGCTCTGCCCAATCTCCCCCCTGTGCTGCCCCTGTCCCCCGCAGCATGCACAGCAGCTCTGGCATGCAGGGGGGCCCAGAGGCGGAATATGGTTCAGGTGACTAGCGGGGCTGGTCGTCCCGCCAGGACATATAGCCCTGCTAGTCGCCTTGCAGAATCAGGCCCCAAACTTTCACGTGTCAAAGTTATCTTCTACACACTCCGAAGTTTTACTTCACCTGCAACCAGACATTTGAACAATGGTGCTACCAAACTCTGTGCTCAGTTCTTTGCATCCAAGTGGAATAACTAATGACCTTGTTACCATGTCATTTGAGTATGTGCAGCTCAGTATCATCTAATTTTAATAGGCGTTGCACTATCTGTGTAGTCATTTGTGTGCAGGTAACACTCACGCCAATCCCTTCTGCATTGTGGTACAGAGGTAAGCATGCACAGATATTGCGCTAACTATGCACAAACATTTTTGCATTGGCCCCCTAAGTTTGTACCTGAAGCAATGGAGGTTTAAGTGACTTGCCCAAGGTCACAGGGAATGTCAGTAAAATGTGAACACCGGGTTCCTTGTTTCTCACCTTGCTGCTCTGACCACTAGGCTACCCCTCTACTCCTGCAGGCACTGACAGTGTTGCCTGAAATTCTCAAACAATATGTAGCTCATCAGAGCCCTCAGTATGACGCTTTTATATGACAAGATGTAAAGAACGTAGAGTAAAAGTAAGTTCATACATAGATCTAATCCATATGTAGCAGTGAAGCATTCACATATAAAAACACAGGCAAATGCCCTTATCTCATTGTCTCCCTCCCTTCCAACTTTAGGCTCTACAGATTTTTCAGTGAGTTCAAAGGATGGAAACATCTTTGGATTAGTTTCACTTGGTGTCTTTTGATATTTGAGTGATTTACACATCTTGGTAAAGAGAAGAGAATACATAGAGGGGAATTTTAAAAGGGATGTTCAAGTACAGTCTGGGACGTCCAAGCCGGAACGTCTGAAAAAAAGGCAGGCACTTTCAGGTGCAGACACGATTTCACAAACATGGATATGCCCGATATGGACATCTGTGGGGGTGTCTACACAGACACCCCCAGAACTGTACTTCAGAACTTGGGTGTCTAGGAATAGCCTAATGGTTAGAGTAATAGGCTATGAACAGGACAATCAGGATTCAAACCCCATGGCTGCTAAATGTTGACATGATGCTGAGTACTGGGGGTGATGGTGTCCCTTCTCTACACTCTCTGGATTTTTTCAGCCAAAGCACACATCTTTCAGATATCTGTTCATGCCTGGAGCAGATCTAAACTTAGACACCATGTTGGACATCCATGATGTTTCTGAGACCAGATGGGGATGTCTAGGTACCTGGGAACGCTCTAGCCATGCCTCCATCATGCCCTCATTTATTTTATTTATTTATTTTTTATACCATGCTCTTTAGAATCAGTGCGGTTTACATGTATACTAACAGGTACTTTTTATTCCCTTGTCCCTGAGGGGCTCACAATCTAAGTGTACCTGAGGCAATGGAGGGTTAAGTGGCTTGCCCAGGGCCACAAGAAGTGGCCATGGGACTAGAGACCCCAGTCCCTCTGGCCTGAGGTTGTTTGTCCCCATGTGGGAATTGAACCCCTGGCCCTCTGGCCTGAGGTAACCTGTCCCAACCACTGAGCCACTCCTCCCTCCCTTGGGAGTTGGAGACTTGGACATCCACAGACCCAGCTTCTAAAATGGCTCTAGAAATGTCTCTATGCTTTGGATGCCTCTATGTCTGTTCTTGGATGTCCAAAACACGAATAGGATTTCCAAAATGACCCTCATAGTAACTAACTTTCAAAATGAAGTTTGAGGGAGGCAAGATAGCGTCGGAGCTTCTCCGGTGCTGAGCGGTGCTACGTGGAGCAGACGGTCTGGTGCAGTTTCGACGCCCGCTCTTTGAGATGGGGCGTCAAAAGAGGAAGCAGGTTTCCCTACCCTCGGGGTCTCCTGTCTCTGAGGCTACGGGCCAGAAAACTCTTGAGGCATGCGGCTTTGTTGCACCGGGGAGTGGAGCAGCGTCTTTGGCGGAGCCGGCAGTGTTGGAATTGTCGGCTCTGAGTGCATCGGGGGTTTGGCTCTCTCCAGAGCAACGGCCCCCCCCCCCCCCCGCCTCAACCTGGAAGTGCTGTGCCGGGTGTCAGAGTGCTTCCTGCCAGGGCTGTTAGATGCTCGTCGGCAATTGGGAGTGAAGAGGGCTCTGTTCCTGATGGCGTTTTTCCAACCTTTCTTACCTCGTCGCAGGTCACTGTGGAAGGGAAGGGAGTGGAGAGGATTTCCCTTACCGGTGGAGTCTTGGCGGTATCATCCAAGGTTTTGGATGCTGTTCCAGGTTTAAGAGGCATGACTAAACCACCGGCAGTGGATATGGAAGCACTATGGGATGCAATCTCTACGATAAATACCTCTCTTATGACTGTTGTTGGGGTTGTAAAAAAAGATTTTCTTTCGTTGTCTAAAGATGTTTCTGAAGCTAAGAAGGGTCAAGAGGAGCAAGCTCAGCGTTTGGAGGGAGTGGAGAAAGAGCTGGAACATCTCCGTGGAGTGTGTGTTACTCAAGTTAAAGATAAGACCTTGCTGTCAAAAAAAGCAGAGTATTTGGAGAACTATACTTGTAGGAATAATTTAAGATTGTTAAATTTTCCTAGATCACCTATAATGTTCTCCATTGAGATGGTTCGTAAATACCTCCAGGAAGTGCTTAAACTCCCTGGAGATAATTTACCTCCAATTGTTAGAGCGCAATATCTAAATGTAGGGTGTGGTGGGGTCGGGGCTGCCTCAGGGAGTGCAGTGGCTGGGATCGGGGATCTTACCGCATTCCTGGAGGACTCTCTAGAGATGGTAACTGACCGCACTACCCTCTTGGTTACTTTGGCCTTAGAGCATGATAAATCATTAATTCTTCGAGCATATTTCCGGAATTTCAATTGTACTTTTCTTGGCTCTAAAGTATTTATGTTTCCTGATCTCTCTTGTACTACTCAGTTGAGGAGGAAGGAATTCTTGGGTTTTCGCCCTAGAGTCCTTGCCTTGGGGGGTAGTTTTCAGTTAAGATTTCCCTCTCGTTGTATTATTTCCTATGATGGTAAAGTGTTTTTGTTCTTTGAGCCAAGTCAGTTGTTGAATTTTCTGGTAGCTAGGGAGGGAAATAGAGTGGAAATTGTGACCATTTCGGCTGACGCTTAAGTCTCTGCTCTTAAATAGAAATTTATTTTTCTTTGATTTATTTCCTGGTATTGCCTTAATTTTTGTGGGCTAAATTTTGGATGATGTATAACTGATTTGCCTTGGATATATGTGTATCACTCTAGTTGTATTTATACTGATATCATCCTTTTTTTTCTTTTTCATTCCTGTTATGCAAGAATGTTAAAAATTTAATAAAATTTTAAATTAAAAAAAGAAATGAAGTTTGAAAATAAATGAAACTACACAAGCTGACATTGAGGTGTTTGTTTTTGTGAGTCTGTCACAATTAAAGATCATTGAAAGGACGAAAACAATGGAAGGGAATGTTGGGAACAGAAAGAGGGAATTATGAATAGAAAAATGGTATATTCCACTTGTCCAGAAAAACTAGTTTCAAGACCAGATAACATAGCACAAAAGCCTCATATGCTCTGAGGCCCACCTGCAGTCTCAGACACTTAGAAAGCTGCTTATGTGATCAGCAGCAATGCCAACCACATAAATGACATTTTTAAAATAATTTGAGCCCTTATATACATCACTTTGAAATCAAACGGGAAGTTGCGTTGGGGGGTGGGGGGGGGCAGGAGCAGCAGGCCATGAGCGCGCTGGTGCAGGCACTTTAAAGCCCGAAGCAGTGGAGGCATCGCCGGACAGCCTCCCCTCTCCCAGGTGAGAAGATGGAAGCTGGGAGTGGAGGGTGGCATGGCCGGTCGGGTGACACCGCAATCTTCAGGAACCGTCAAGAAGGGTCTGCCTAGGGCAACAGAAACCCTCAGGCCAGCCCTGCTTGTCTGTTCAATATCCATAAGAAGCACAGAATCATGTCCCAATTAAAGCTGGCCAAAACGCCACTAAATTAAGGAAGACAATGGGTGTCTATTCACAAAAGGGCAATGATGATTTTATCAGAATAGCTCTTGAGTTTAGATGCAAAAAACATTTTCCTATTCATAAAGAGGTTGGTGTATTAAAACAGTAGTATAAATGTGCCCTAAAATTTCACTCACAATTTGTGGCATGTTTACTACCTGGAAGCACCCGGTTTAGCGTGCAGGTTGCATGCCATGCTAAAAGGTAGTGTGGGCCCAAAACTCCTGCACTACCTTGGTCAGGGAGGCGAGCAGATGGGGCGAGGGTGTTCCCATGACAGCGCAGCTAGCACAAGCTTTAGTTGCACTCGTTCCACATGCAGTGAGCGCAGGTTGCACCGGTTACAAAAGGCACCTCAAGGGTTGGTGTTAATTGAACCCATGGCTGGTTTGTTGCATTGAAGCGTGGTAATTGCAGGGGGATGGATGGACCTGCTCCCTGTAGTTAGCATGCAGCCCAGTGCTGGAAACAGGGCCCACATGCGCCTTACCAGCAAAGGGCTTAGTAAACGTGCTCCTTTATTTACTAGTGTGTTGAAAAATTACTACTGATGCAAAACACTGATATGCAGATTTCTTAGCAGTAAAATGAGTGTGGTAAACAAAAAAAGCAATTGTAAATTAAAAAGCACCCTAACATTATGAACTCTTTTAATTTCGTCAGTTAGAAGTGGAAGATAAGTTTAACTCATACCTCTAATCACTGAATAAAAAATATTGGAGGCTCTCTGTTTAAGCCTGGGATCCTTGAGCTAGGCAACATCTGCCCTGGGATCCCCCAGAAAGGAGACCGCATGTGGTTCCTAGACTTAAGGTTCCTAGGTGAAGGGGTTCTGGAGCCACAGCCCTATGGACCAGTGTACCTGGATCAAATTGGGGACCTATTGTCCAGAGGTTCTCAACTTAGGGAACATAGGTCTGTATGTAGCTGTATTTTCTTACGGGTTCATTCTGAACCACAAATAATGGGATGGACATCCATCCCCATTATTCATGGCAGCTGCAGGCCCCGACTAACTTCCCCGCCGGTTGTACGGGGAAGTTAGTTGGGAGTGGGGAAGAGGTGGCCTGGGGGCAGAGAGTGGGCGAGCTTTGGGCGGTCGTCGGCCTTGGACATCCAGGGCCGGCGAAATGGGTGGAATAACTTCCCTGGATGTCGTTTGTTGTCATCATCGGGGTGCGGATGGGGCTGGGGGGGCCAGAGTTAATTCCCCGTAGCCCGACCCTTGCCTTAGGAGACCAGATCAGGAGGTCGGGCTGCGGGGAATTAACTCTTTTTGCAGGCGGCCGGCATCGTGCCTTTTAAATGGAGTTGCGGTGCCATGGCAACATGACACCATGGCGCCGCAGCTCCATTTAAATGCCCTGACTGAGTTAGTGACTGAATCGCAGTCCTGGCCTGCATGTACATGCCTGTTCACGATTCTGATCCCGCAGGGCTAGACGTGCCCTGCGGGATCAGAATCGCAATCTCCTTTGTACGTCCGGCTCAGCCATGACATACAAAGGAGATCTATGTCCGGGACAGAATTGGGCTCTTAATGTCCATTTACTTCTGATAGAAGTAAAATAAATTAAAACTATTTGGATGCTAAGGGATAAGCAAATAAAAAGCCAGTTTTAATGGCCTGTAGTAACTCAGAATATGCACTGAAGTGGTAGTAATATGGAGGGTAATTTTACAACAAGGAACAAAAGCTCTCACAGCACAAAGGTACATATGATACTGGGCATATTTGATAAAGGCTTATGTAAATATCCTTTGCTGTGTGGAAGGTAAACTACATAAGGAAGATCTGCTGTTTGAGGCTCCAGGAAACAATTAATGTTGTCCTTGAAACATGGATTCGTCTCGGAGCAGGATTGGAAATTTAAAATAAGTATTCTTTGCATCTTATGACTGAAAGGATCTTTATTGCAAGGAACTATAAAAAATGGAAGAAGGAGACCAGGGATAAAATGGAGGGAGTACTGTGTGATCATTGAAGTCTGCATCAGAGGGGGTGGAAACAGCCAAATGATCGCAGGCAGGAACTGCGATGCAGTGCCAGAACCTTTGGTAAGTGCTGCATCGTTGTTCCCTTGCCATTGCCGCCACTGCTGGGCCCAGAGAGGGGTGACCGCGGGTGCTCTAGGCAATCATCTAGTTTGCATGCAACTTCATTAAAAGGAACGGGAAACTCTTTTATTCCCTGAATGTGTAGTTCTTTGTGATTCCATCATGAAGGCGCTGAATGTGGTAGCTTGAAGGGCACATTTGGACATAAATGACTGCTGAGTAAGTACATGATAATACATACATTCTGATTACATAGACGCCTCCTTTCTTTGGCCAGCCCAGCACCTTGCACAAAATTGCATGCCTTGTACAGCTTTGTCCATAGCTGTACCCCTTACCATAAGAAACCCACAGGGCTCACTGTAAAGCACCTGATGCTGTCAGTGCCACATGCTCCTTTATGCCCAGGCAGCATGAGCCACTGGCACCAGAACAGGCACGTCCCTCACATGTTCACTGTTCTTTTATCTCCAGATGACACAGGGCGTGGCGCTTACCCTCAGAGACCAACCGAGAGCGTGTACAGTGAGACACGGCAACTCGCTGTTCATGGAGCAGACATATGCACAGTTACGTAATTGGTTTAGGCATCTAGGTACATTTCGGGGCATCCAAGGTATTTGCTAGGAAAGGTTGCAGAGATACTGCTGGCTTGCTGTGTTTTACCGGAGACATTTTATAAAATGGCTGTTATAATCCTGTGAGGTGTGTACAAGTAGACGTGTCACAACAGCACATGTACTTTTCGAGCATTCACGCAGGTAGGATGGAGGTATGCACGTTATAAAATGCACAGCTACCTGTGTAGAGTACATGCATATAGCTACAGCTTCCTTGTACTTTGCATGAGAGCACGTGTGCTACTGGGGCCGGTTCTGAGAGGCTGTTACAGAAATGCACATTCAAGCGGAGGTTGCCTTTATAAATAGGAATAAAGTAGGTGCAATTCTTTCCATGATGCCCTGTTTTAAGATTCCTCTTTACGTTATCATTCCAAGGGATTTAGAGCTGGAGCTGGTCCCACCCCTGTCTGCAAGCACAGGGGAGTGCAAATCAGGTCAGTGCAGATCACGTTTCTTGGAAATGCCACTTATCTGCATAGGCATAATCCATCATGTACCGAATAGACGGCAATGTCGTAGGCTCTTACCTTTTGTTATTTATTCATAGGAAGCAGTCTGATACCTGCTTGATTCCACTCTTCTCTACATGCTCCTTTTTGATGAAATGATTTCCCTGAATAGTGGCATATTATTATTTAACAGATCTTGTATACCACTTTATCATTTCAGTCAAAGCAGCTTACATTGTAACTTAAACTTCGTAATGTACATAAAACAGAGACATTGATAACTTGGATTTTTCTGAGACAATGGATTGTTAAGTGACTTGCTCAAGGTCACAAGGAGTGGGAATTGAACTCTGGTCTCTTGGTTTCTAACTCAGGGCTCTAACTATTAGGCTACTCTGCTCCACCACTCTATTAATAATATAAGAAAAAAAAACATGATAATCAAGTGAACCAAAGTAGAGGCATGATATGTACCCAGGAGCCTGATCATAACGCATAAAAACTTTAAAAAATATATATAATTTAGACAATAGAAGTGTACAACCAAAATAGCTTTCATTTCAGAGTTAATAATGTAGCACTTAAATGTCAATCAGACTTTGCATTATACACACAAATCAACACAGCATACAAAAAATAAGCAGAAAATGTGAAAATCTGAGTTACTATACACTATTTAATTCAACACAAGAAGTACATATGTGAAAAGTAGGACTGAATGTGTGAGCCACTATACACAAAACTAACACTGAGTGCCAAAGTTACCTGCCTTCATCTGCCACTCCTGGTTTGTACTCAACAGTGGCAGGAAATGTTAATTTGTAGGGCACTGGTTACCATTAAGGTATAGAAGGTACAGAATGTGGAAGTTTCAGACTGTGATCACGGTACCTCAGCTTCCTGGCATGATGTATCTCCTACCACAAATGACAGATGTCACGTTCTGCACCAGCATCACAAGTTGCCTCTGAAATGTGATCATTTCCTTCTGCCTCCCTTTAGTGAAATGAGAATTATTCCTCTGCTTGAACGCCAGATCGTACTCTGCTAAGCATTTATCCTGCTGGTAAAGGGGTTGCTGACCTGAGCTACCAAAAACTCCATCAGGGACATAGTCAGGGGTTGCTGAGCAGTTGAATATCAGTCTCAATGCATTGTAACCGGTTAGCAACTCTGCTAATTGGCTAAAACACTTTGCATATTCACACCCCCCCCCCCCCTCATGTTCCTGTTGCAGGGCAGAGTCCTAGGTGATGAAATGCATGAAACACTGAGTCTGAGACTAGAGTGAACTGAATCTATTGTAACATACTCTACCACATATACCCGGACGATGTCCTACTATATGCAGCCTTCTCCGCGGACAAACCTAACTACACCAATATAACAGAATGCTTCAAAGCAGTCTCAAATTGACTCCGTAAACACAACTTTAAAGTGAAGTGCAAGAAAACCGAAGTGCTCCAACTACTCTAAAAGTAAAGGACGCATAATTGGTGACGAAGCAAGAAGTGTGCTACCTCGGAGTCACCACCGGACCAACGACTGAGCATGCAAGCCCACATTATTAACGTCATTAAGTCAGTATATCATAAAATAAGAACTCTGACATCTACAGTATACGTACTTCTGGACACACATGACTTCCGCACCATATTCCAAGCACTTATCTTCCCGCACTTCGACTATGCCAATATTAAACCTCCATAGCCTACCAAAATGCACATTACAACCTTGCATGGAGCCTCCAGATCTGAACATGTCATGCCCATCTTAAGGCAACTACATGGGCTTATAATATCAAGTTGCCTAAAATACAAAATACTACTGATGGCATTTAAAATACTAAATAACCTGTCTGCACATTCCCTCTCAGACATCATACAACTTACACCAAACAACAGAACAAGGAGAACTGGCATGGCGAACACACTCACAACCCCTTCAGCAATGATAAAAAGTACCCATGCTACAAGGAATCAAGCTTTCTCGTTATATGCACCAACCCTTTGGAACACTCTCCCTGTTCTGATCGGAATCATCTCCGATCTTTCAACCTTCCGTAAGGCAATAAACACAAATTTGTTCCAACGTTTCTATGATCACATACCATAACTTACTCAATAGCCACAGACTAACAGTCCCACGGTGCTACTTACACTTTCCAAAAGTCAGGAGTGTCAGTGGCAGAAGCCAGTACTGAGTCCTAAATGTCTGGTTTCCAGCACGCTCCTCTCATCATGCGGCCACCCATATGTGAAAGGCTAAGTCCCTTTTTGCTACCCTCTTTCTGTTCAGGATCCTCCACAGCTGTATCCAGGTTTTCAGGGATTCTCATCATGACGTCCGGTGACCTCTCATTCATGCTGCTGGAAGCTCTCTTCCTGTTCCTGTCCAAGAGGTACCGTGTTTTGTATCCAGCTCCTTCACATGCTTCTTGCACTCCCATAACTACTTCTTGTGCGTGTTGACAGTTCTGTTGGATACCCCCCAGCTGCTTCTGGTGATAGCTGCCCATATCCTGTTCTCGGAGCCCATTGACTTCTTTCTGGACTCCTTCCTTCCGAAACTGTGCTTCATAGAAATCCAGAATATTCTCCAAGAGTAGCCTGTTGTCCTTGGTGCTGAAATGCATGTTCCTGCTCCATCTCCTTCCCTCAACAGCTGCACTGGTGCCTTCTCCATATGACACCTTCTGTGGCTGGAATCACTACATCGTTTACGGTAACTGGCTGCTTTATGTTTATGTTTATTGAATTTGATATACCGCCTTTCTCCTTCATTCTTTCTTTCCTCATTCCTTTGTCCTCTTTCCCTCCTGCCATTCGACCTTTCTCTTTTTCACGTCCCTACACCTCCCTTCTCTCCCTCCCCTCCTCATACATTGTGGACAACAGGGGCTTTATAGCTAATTGGGATGCAACATTAAATGAATGATCTCTTGACTTCATGATTTTACTGATAGAGATGGCTAAAATCCAGTAATAGCACCAAAGTTGGCATCAAACATAAAAAAAAAGAGGGAATTAAAAGAATTTTCGGACTATGATTGGTATATCTTAATTTATCCTTAGCACACTTTGATACACCAGTTGGTGTTACCCCTCTTTTAAAGAGACATTCATTTTTAAAGTTTATTTTGAATTTTTTAATACTACTACCTGCTTCTGCTATCAATTACCCAGACTCACAAGACACATTGGCAATGAAAGGAGCAGTGTTTTCAGCATGCACGAGTACCGCACTGCATTTTGCTGTTTAGAAAGCTGCTTTCCTACATGTTTTAAGGTCAATCTTATGGATTTATATAGCTGGTATGTCTCCTTGATATTCTGTCTTAAAAGATTGTCACATTAACAGCTAACATATTATTTTGGTGCATGTGATGATGATTTTACATTTTTGTATGTGTAAACTTGTAACCTGCCCTGCAAAGGATAAGGAGGAGGCTTGGTGTTTCTTATGTATATTTGTATTTTCAGGGCTGGACAACCACTAGGCAGACTAGGCAGCCACCTAGGGTAGCAGTTTCGGGGGGGGGGGGGAGCAAAGAGCAGGGCATTCAAAGGTAAACAATAGATTCTGACAGCCAGGGAGGGCATAAGGCTTAAGGTTTGCCTAGGGTGCCAATACTTTGAATCAACTCTGGGGCCGGCCCTGCTTAGTTCGGTACATCTTTATTTGGTAGCTATATAAGAGTCAATGTGAGCCCCTTACTTTTGCTCCTTTGCCCTTTTAGCAGCCTTTGGAGTAACCTGGTAATTACTGGTTTGTGAAGTTCTATAGCAATGGTGGTGGAGGGTCTACACAACAGAGACATAGTGACACTCACAGTGAATCACAAGACCTACACTAACAGTCACACAAGAAATCGGAGGCGCCACAGGCCTAAAGCAACGTTGGCCCACACACACAATCAACCACCGACACAAGCCACTAACAATCTGGCTACACAAGAACTCCACAAATCATGTAATATCACCCTCATCAATGCTCGCTCCATCAGGAACAAGACCCACATAATCCATGACATCATCACAGACGAGAAACCGGACATCCTATGTATAACTGAAACATTGGTCACCGACACCGATGCAGCCATATTAAATCAAATCAGCAAACCTGGATACAACCTTTACAACTGTCCCCGAGCACACAAGAAGGGAGGAGGGATCCTCATAATAGCCAAAGACAACCTGCAATTCATAAGCACATATCAGTCCTCAAACACAAACATAGACCTCCTAAAGGTAGAAAACACTGCGGTATCCATCTGCTTGATATACAGACCCCCCTCACCACAACATGAGATTCTTGCCTCAGCATTAGAAAACATATCCTCAACGCAACCAAAAAAATTCCAGATCATACTAGGGGACCTTAACCTTACATCAACGACAACCACACATGCAAACACCTTCATGGAGGCTATGACCCAGCTAGGGTATCAACAGCTAATAACAGAGCCCACCCATGAAAAGGGAAACACACTAGACATGGTTTTCATACCTACAGGAGAACATAACAACGTTGAAAAGCCCCTGATTGAGATCATCCCATTACCCTGGTCAGACCACCACCAAATCAATATGCGGATAAAGCTTCCCACCGTGGCTAAAGACACAAAGGCAAGAAGAATAGCAGCCCAACAAAGAAGATTTAACAAACCAAATATGGAATGTCTCATCAAGACCATCAAATCCCACGTAGACTTGGGAAAAACAATGAATTAACGCATAGCTGGGATTCCGGAATTCAAGCCATGGCGATCCCTAAAGAGAAACTCACAACAAACGCAAACAAACACAAATCGGAACCTTGGTACAACATAACGCTGTCCAAAATGAAAAGAGACCTTAGAAAACATGAAAGGAAGTGGAGACTTACCAAAACCAACGAGCTCAAATCTGTGTACCTCAACCTCCTCGCAAAATACAAGGAAGAGGTAAACAAAGCCAAGAGGATGCACCATACCAACATCCTAAGCAAAGCCATCAACAAACCACGTGAACTCTTTGAACTAGTTAAATCATTAACTAAAACAGCCCAACCCGAACATCAGGGTAGCCCCATACATCCACAAACGCTTGCAAACCACTACGAAAGCAAGCTCACCACCAAAAGCTCCACCCTCTATCTACACACCCCATGCCATCAAACAGAGGATGAGCCCAAACAGGCATGGAGTACCTTCCACAACATCGATATGCAACAATCCATAAACATAATAACCTCAATAAATACCACCACCTCCCCACTCGACCCCTGTCCAACGGCATGGATCAAAGCAGCAAAAAAAGAAATAAACCAGCAAATATCCCACATCATAAACCAGTCACTAAGTCAAGGAATAATGCCTGCCCAACTGAAGCAATCAATAATAAGACCAATACTAAAGAACAACTCGCTCAGTAAGGAAGATCCGACATCATACCGCCCCATCTCCGGCATCTCATTCCTCGCAAAGATCATTGAAAAAGCAGTACTCATACAACTTCAAGAACACCTTGATGACTATGATACCCTAGATGCGCAGCAATACGGGTTCAGAAGAAATCATGGAGTTGAGACTCTTTTGATAGCGCTAATGAACAATCTCCTCGAAGGCCTAGAAGACAAAAAGAAAATGTTTATACTCATTTTCATTGACATCTCTGCCGCCTTTGACACTGTACACCATGGGATCCTCCTCAATAAATTGGAATCTATAGGAGTAATGGGAACCCCCCTCAAATGGTTCTCCTCTTACATAACGAACAGAAGGCCACAGGTACAATTCAACGGGGAGAAAGCTGAACCGTTCTCTCAAACACAGGGCATACCCCAGGGTTCAGCCCTATCGGCATTACTGTTCAACGTTTACATGCAACCCCTCTGTGACATCTTCAAAAAGCATAATATTAAATACCACATCTATGCAGATGATATTATGCTGTACACGCAACTAGATACCGAGGACCCTCATTATACTCCGCTCGAAAATTGTCTGGAGGAGATGTTAAGATGGCTACAAAACAACAACATGACAATTAACCATAAGAAAACAGAAGTCATGTATATATCCAGCAAACCAAACTTCAACCCCCCTCCCACAATCACTCTCTGCAACAACACGTATAGCACGAAGAAGGAAATCAAATATCTCGGAGTAACACTCGACTGCAACCTGAAAATGGAGACACACCTACGCAAAACGAATAAAGCCATCTTCCATAAACTTAGAGTGATACAACCACTAAGGAAAATACTTGAGCCCAGTGATTTTCGGTCAGTAGCACAAGCCCTCATAATGCCACACCTAGACTACTGTAATGCCATCCTTCAAGGTCTGCCTAAAAAATCACTAAATATACTTCAGATGGCCCAAAACGTGACGGCCAGGATCATAATGGGAGCAGGCAATGCTGAACACATTACCCCCATCCTGATAGAACTACATTGGCTCCCAATTGCAGCTAGGATACAATACAAGATGTTAGTGACCACCTTCAAACTAATAAACAACATATCCCCATCATTCCTATCATCACTTATCAGCACGCAACCTACAAATAGGGACAGAAGAACTATCAACTCGGGCAACCTACAAGTCCCCACCAACTTCAGAACAGTGAAAACAAGTACGAGTCGTAGAGCGTTCTCATTCTCTGCACCAACTATTTGGAATCACCTCCCGTGTGAGCTGCGTTTAACCAAGGACATCACCAAATTCAGGAAGGAGCTAAAAACTCACCTATTCTGATGTCATTACAATCAGCTATGACCATCAACTGAGAGAGTATTCAAAACTGCTATATGTATAATTATGTAAATATGTATATATAGATGTAAGAATGTATAAGTCACCCCCTAAGACGCTAACCATGTGTGCTGTGACCCCAGTTCTTTGTTCATACCACCCCCCCCCCCAGTCTTGATTGACAATCCCCGAACATAAATCAAACCGCTGCTGATCGCTGGAAGTAGCGGTATATAAATGTGCAGTAAATAAATAAATAAATAAATTGATCCGTTCTCTTGTTGCCTTTATGATATGAACGATGAGGTGGTACAAGGGCTGTGTTGGTTTGTGTTTTTTGTATTTATGTTTTCTCATATGGACTTTTTTGTTGCACTTTTTAGACATGCTGGAGATTTTATAGGAAGCCGGTGTGAAGAGAGAAGTTGCTTTTCTGGGTGGCAAGACATTTTGTATTTTTTTCAGTTTCTATGGGCCCGATTTTCGAAAGGCATTTACACGGTTTACAGCCCAGTGAACTGTGTAAATGCCTTAAATGGGGATATTCAATGCCGCTTACATGGTTAGTGCCATTGGATAGCTCCTTCTAAGTCCCCTACGCACCCCAACGCTATCCAGTTAGCACTGGGGCATGTTGAGGGTGTTCTGGAGTGGAGCGGATGCAGAGACCACTGCTAACTGGGTATTAGCAATATTGTACCGCTACCCAGTTAGCGATCCGTGGCTACAACTAGGCCAGCTTTTAGCTCGCCTAGTTTTAGCTGTGGATGCTAATTGGGTAGCGTTGCAATATTGCTGCTACCCGGTTAAGCTCTGCGGCAGTTTCCTCTATGCGCCAAACCCGGATATTTAATGCCATTGCCGCGGCATTGAATATCCGGGCTTAGGGGTCAGCAGGCAGGGGTTATTTATTTATTTATTTAACAAGGTTTCTATACCACCTTATCTTGTATTCAAAGCGGTTTACAATGAAACAAATAAAACCTTGCATAGAACAAGGGAGTTAAACTGGGATGTTAGCAAGGTCAACAAACAATGTTATTTGATTTACATGGTAAATTTACGTAGCGGCACATAGCCTGCCCAGACAAATATCGGGCCCTATATTATTTTTAGGAATCTGTTCCTACCTTTGTGGTGGGTAGAAGAACACTTTATATATATATTTTTGAAACATATGGTATTTAGACTGCTTTCTAGCAGTTTATTTTTCTTCTTTTTTAGGTAATATAATCATATAAGTTGGTTGGATTGAATACCTTGTGGGAAAGTTTGTTTTTTTAACTACTTAGTGGTTTTTTTATTTTTGTTCTTTTGTCCCTTGTGACATTCTGTCCTCTCATCCTTTGTTTCTTTACCCATACCCTTTCCCTAGGTTCCTTCTATTCATAAATTCCACTGGTCGGCCCTGGTAGGCATCAGCCTAATCGTGATTAAGGAGCCTTTTAACTAAAGCTCAGTAAGGCTGTGCACTTAACGTGTATTAAGAGCCTCCGCATTAGCTGTCGGAGGCATGATCAGTGCGTTCCCAGAAACCAATGTGCAACTGAGTACAATAACATGTGACCTAATTAACACAGCTGCACCAGCAATACTCATAGAGGTATCATAGGTGCACCCACGCTCATTGCACACTAATGTGCTCTCCATGCCCACACTCTGTCTCTAATCCACCCACTCTCACATTTGCGCATGAGTGCCAGTTCATGTGCGTTTTGGCGGTTAGTAGCTAGCATACCCATGCGTTGACATTCACCAAGGCCAGTTACTGCATGCTAATGTTCACGTTAATTGGTTAGCAATGCCTAGTAAAACGGATCTTAAGTCCCCTGATGCAGGATATACACCGAAACATGTTGGGCATCTGATTCATTCATGGGCAATGATATATCGATGCTCTTCAGTCAGATTGTATACGTGTATATGTTTTGTCTATTTATCTGTTTTTAATACAATATGGAAATAATTTTATAATCAATATAATTGTAGCAGTATATATGTTATGCCTATAAATATCACCTCAAAATCTATAAATAAAACAATTTATTGGAGTCAAAATATTCATTAGTCTTCATATTTATTTCATTGTCTTAAATCATTCTTACTGTTTAATAATTTATTTAAATATTTGCAGCTGTTTCCTCCAAACCAGAGATCATTTGTTTTATGTATGATCTTTGTTATGTGGGAAACAGCTGCAAATATTTAAATAAATTAATAAGCAGCAAGAACGATTTACAAAGACAGGGGCTAGGAGCAGTTCACAAGGAGGATTTAGTAACCTTTCAAGGCCCCTCTGATATTGTGGTTGATGAATTTGTACCATTTTCTGTGAACAGGATTAAATACCTAGTTGGTTCACTTAGAATTACTTATTCAGTTCATGACCTCTCACTAGTTGATTTATTTTAAGAATTGTTCCCACAGTGTCTTGTGCTGGTTGACAGATATGATGAATGCCTCTTTAATTCAAAATTCACTTGCTAGCAATTTTAAAGAAGCAACAGTGTCTCCCTGTTAAAAAAGGTGCTTCCTTGTTGGATGGTTGTAAGGGTTATTGATCCATTTCCAGTTTGCCTTTTGTTTCTAAGCTGATTGAAAAGGAGATTGTCTTTAAGAAAGGTGCTTAATTGAGAAACAATCAATTACTCGCTCAGGGTCAGGCAGGCTTTAGACCTGGTGGCTATATTAGACCAGGTATAAAACTATCTTGATAAGAACGTACCAGTCCTGTTAATCGCACTGGATTTGTCTTTTGCCTTTGATTTGGTGGATCCTGAATTGCTGCTGATAATATTTTTAATTTGGGTTAATTTGGGTTTTGTGGATAAGGTCCTAAATGAGATAAAATCTTTTCACACAGATCGTACATTTAGGGGCCCTTTTATGAAAGAGCGCTGTAGTTTTTCAACTAGTGCACATGTAGCGGAAACACAAAAGCACGGTAGTTGCAGCTGCTGTGTGCTGATTACCGGGGATGTGTCCAGCAAGTTCCTAGAAATTGCTACACTCAACAGTACCCTAACATGCCACAACAGCATACCCAATTACCACGGGTGCACTTAACCCCACCTATTGAGGTAGCATTCAGGGATCCTGTGCTAATTTCAAGGGTCTCAGCTAGTGTGGGTGTTTACCACCATGCTAACTGTGCAATGCTCACCACACCCTCTCTCCGCCCCTATCCACCCCAATACATGATTCACAGCATGAACATTGGCCCATGCAATCTGTATGGGCCCCAAGCTACCATGGGCCTCAGCACATAGCACACTTTGATAAAAGGGCTCCTTAGAGTTGTTTTTGGGGAAGATTGGTCTGATCTTAAAGCTCTGAAATGGGAGTTCCTCAGGACTCCCCTTTATCTCCTTTGCTATTTAATATGTTTATGCAGCCTGTTAGGAGAAATAGTAAATTCTTTTAACACTGATTTTTTTCACTTATGCAGATGATTTCTCATGAATTGTCACTTTAAAAATGGACCTAGAAGAGGCTTTTCAAAATTTAAATGACTGCCTTGTATTTTGGGTGAGATGAAAACTAGTGGAATGATCATAACGTTAGCATACCTTAGTAACTAGACTCCTCTTCCAACAGTGAGAGCGGAGCAGAACTAGAACATTATGTTTATGTTTATTTAACTTGATTAATCGCCCTTCACTGGCACAGCAGAATGGTGTACAATATAAAAACAAAATTAAAAATCAAGATAGATATAGTGGAACGACGTTCAAAGATTAAAACCATTCGAACAAGTGGAGCTAAAAGGGGGTAAAAGGATCAAAGGCCGAAGGAAGGAGCAGAGGGCAAAGTCGGGGAGGAGGTAGCGAAGGTCATGAAGCAGACAAATTATGAGCAATGTTAAAAAGGTGAGTTTTTTTAAGAGAGCTTTAAATGTGGTAAAGGTCTGTGCAAGTCTGAGGGCAGAGCATTCCAGGAGGCAGGAGCAATGAAATAGAAAGCAGAGGAGTGCGTGGATACTAACAGGCTTGAGAAGCAGAAGGAAGATGTAAGTGATTGGCATGTATACTACGGAGAATGCGATGAGGGGAATGGAGAAGCAGAACATCCAAAAGACAGCAGGGACAGTCTGTGTGTAGTGCACGGTGGACCCAAGTGAAAATCTTGAATTGAAGGTAAAACTGAACAGGGAGCCAATGATAACGGACCAGGAGAGGGGTAACATGTTCAAACCGGGAAGCATGAGCGAGGATACAAACTGCAGTGTTTTGAATGAGCTGAAGTTGATGGAGTTGGAGCTGAAGAAGACCAAGGAAAACGATCTTACAGTAATCAGTTCTTGATATTACCAGTGTAAGTAGCAGGATAGTGACAGATGAGATGGAAAGAAAAGGACGGACAGTCTGGATCTGGCGAAGTGCAAGAATGGAACGACAAGTCAAAGAGGCAATATAGTCATGAAAAGATAAAGAGGAATCCAGAGGAACATCCAATAACAAATAGAATCAGCTAGTGGGATAGGAGAATCAGAAATGGAGAGGGCCAGAGCTAGAGGGGAACTACCAAATGTGAACCATATTGTGGCGGATTTGCTGGGATTGAGGTGTAAGAAGTGATTAGAGATCCAGGTAGGGTTGCTAGAGAGACAGGCATTAAGGAGAGCAAGATCAGGCGTGACCATGTTAGAGCAGAGTAGAATGATGTCATTGGCATAATAATAAGCTGAGATACTGTGTTGTTGCACAAAAAATGTCAAAGGGGTCAGAAAAATATTGAACAAAAGAGGAGCCAATACAGAACCACAGAGAAGAAGCAAAGAAGGGGAAGAGGAGGAGCCAACAGAGACAGAAGAAGACCACTGTGAAGGAAAGGAACGAAACCAGAAGAGCACAGTACCATGAAGACCAAAGTTGTAGAGCTGGGAAAGAAGAGTGACATGATCAATGAGATCGAAAGCCAAGAAACTGTAATAGAGATATCACCACAATCGTGAGACTGATGGAGTTCACTCAGAAAGGAAAGGAAGATAGTTTCAGTACTGTGCTCAGGATGAAATCCAGATTGACGAGGGTGAAGAGCGTGAGTAGAATCCAGCTGAGCAAAGACCAGTTTTTCTAGCAGTTTGGACAGAAAGGGGAGAGTGGAAACTGGATGGCAATGAGCAGGAACAGAGGGATCAGAGGACAGATTCTTCTGAGTAGGACAGATTGATGCATGCTTCCAGGAGGAGGGGAAAATACCGGTGGATAAACTACTGTTGAGAATAGACAGGATCAAGGGTAGGAGTGCCAAAGAGGGTGTGGTGAGCCAGGATGAAGGGATAGGGTCAGCAGCAGAAGTGGTTTGATGACTTTGAGAAGTTCGGCTGTGGAAATTGAGGCAAAGAATGACCATGTATGAGGAAGAGAATGACTGGAAGAGACAATGCTATCAGAAGAATTTACCAGTACTGAGGAAGCAGGGGCTGGGGGAGGGGATGATAAGGGAGGGGGACAATCTGGGGAAGTAGACCTAAGAGACTGAACTTTGTTTGAAAATAATCAGCAAGAAGACAAGGAGAAGCAGAAGACTGTGGGATAGGGGATGGAATTGCAGTTGATGGCTTGGAGAGCGTGGAAAGAACTGATTATAGTCAGCGAGAAGAGTTAGCAGAAGAGTTGAGATTGGAATAATAATTTTTCTTGGCAGGGTGTGTCATGGAGCGATATTGATGATGTAAGTCCTTATAATGCTGAAGAGAGATGGAATTGGGATTTTTTCTCCACTGGTACTCAGCCCAGCAGAGCTGACAGCGGTGTAAGCGAAGACCGTAATGAAACCAGGGATGATTGTGCTTAAGGGAGCGATATAGAGATGAAGAGGAGCAACATTATCAAAGGTGGAGGATAAAAAGAAATACCATAGCTGAGCCTGCATGTCAGTGGAAAGAGAGGATAAGTCTGGTGGAAAGATATCATTGGCTGGGGGGGAAACGTTCGAGCGTATGGGAAGAGATGTTGCAACCAAGGGATGTGGAAACCCTCTGCAAGAGATCAGAGGCAGAGGAGGTGATAGCAGGTGTATACTGAAAGGAGAAAAAAAACCCAGAAATGATCAGACCAGGAAACCAAAAAAGAGCTAAAGGAGGAAAGAGCAGAACTCAGAGGTGGTGAAGAGAGAGTAAGGTCCAGCATTTGGCCAGCTGTATGAGTGGGAAAGGATATATGCTGAGAGAGTGAGAGATCGGAAAGAGTTGCAGAAGACCCTGCTGGTGGGTGACCTTCACTCTGTCCCTCAGCCTGCCTGTTGCCTGTGTCCACTGAGAATGAAGGCACCACTGGGCTGCCCGCATATGCAGGCGGGCCAGTGGCATAATGTGAACTGTCGAGGCCATTTGGCCTAACAGGCGGAGGAGTAGGTGAGCTGGCACTGAACTGAAGCTCTGCATGCCCCTTGCCAGTTGCATCAGGCGGTGGGCTCTCTCCACAAGGAGAAAGGCCCTGGCCCGCAGAGTGTCCAGCTGGACCCCTATGAATTCCAGGTCTTGGGCTGGGGAGAGGCTGGACTTGGGGTACTTGATGATGAACCCCAAATGCTGCAGGGCGTGGATAGTGAGCCTTATGGCCTGCCTGGCCTCAAGAGGTATGCTGCCACTGATGAGCCAGTCGTCCAGGTAGGGAAAAACGTGGGCCCCCCTGGAGGTGCACATGGGTGGCCACAACCTCCAGGCATTTTGTAAATACCCTTGGAGAGGAGGCAAGGCCGAACGGAAGCACCCTGTACTGACAATGCTGACCCCCCTTCCACCACGAAGCTCAGGTAATGCCTGTGGGAGTAGTGGGTCAAGATGTGGGTGTAAGCATCCTTGAGGTCCAAGGAGCAGAGCCAGTCTCCCTGGTGGAGGTAAGGCAGCAGTGTCCAAAGGGAGAGCATCTTGAACTTCTCCCTCACCAGGAACTTATTCAAGTTGCACAGGTCCAGAATGGGCCATGGCTCTCTGTTCTTTTTGGAACAAGGAAATACCTTGAGTAGAACACCGTTCCCCAGAGGTGATGGAGTACATGTTCCACTGCCCTGTCCCTGAGCAAGTCTGCGAGTTCTGTGGCGAGCAAGGCCTGATGAAGGAGAGACTGCTGTGGCTCTCCTAAGAAGTCTGGAGGGTTCTGCTGCAGATGGAGGAAGTACCCCTCCTGCACCACCCTCAGAACCCATTGGTCTGTGGTGATGCTGGCCCATCTGTGGGCTGAGGTGGGACTCCTGAGGGAGGAGAGGCCCAGCCCAGGGAGTCAAAATCTCCCCCCCCCCCCAGCTGGGTGGGAGCAGGTGTCTAGGGCTTGGGGGCCTTGGGCTTCCTAGGCTCGTGTCCCTGGCCTTTTGGCTTTGAGGCCTGGTGAGGCTGCCCCGAGTAAGGCTGGTAGTGGCCAGCCTGGGAGTAGCCCTTTTTCCTTGGGAAGAAGGGCTTTTTCCCTGAGGATTTTTTCCTTGGGAGAGCCAAGGTCTTTTTGGACAGCCTCTGCCGGGTCACTTCCTCGGCCTCAATCTCCGCAGCCTTATCAGACATCGGTTTCCTGAATAAGTTCTCACCATTGCAGGGGACATCCAGGAGATTTTCCTGTACCCACTGCTCTAGGTCCGAGGTCTGTAGCCATGCCTGGCATCGGGCACCGATGCCTGCAGCTACAACCCTGGCCAGACTCAAACCCGTCATTGGTGGCCCGGGAGAAAATTTTGGAACAATCCCAGATGCCTGCTGCCAGGGACTGGAAACTTTGCAGAGGTTCTCCGGCAATGCCCTTTAACCTTTCCCAGCATTCGCGGCTTCACAGATACAGCCGCCAGCGTGAAGGAAAAGGCTCTTCACGCTGGCGGCTGTACAGAGGGAGCCGGGGCCTCGCGCGAACTTACCCGGCTCCCTCTGAAGCCTCTCAGACAGCCGTGGTGCTGGTCGGGGGGGCCAAGGACTGCATGGGCTGTGATTGGGGGGGGACCTGGACCGGAAAAGGGCTGGGGGGGGGGGGACTTGGACTGGAAAGAAATGGGCTGTGATATGATGGGGGGGGGGAACCTGAACTATAAAAGGGCTATGGGGGGGGGACTTGGACTGGAAATGGGCTATGGGGGGGGGACTTGGACTGGAAAGAAATGGGCTGTGATGGGGGGGGACCTGAACTGTAAAAGGGCTATGGGGGGGGTACTTGGACTGGAAATGGGTTGTGAAGGGGGGGGACCTGGACCGGAAAAGGGCTATGGGGGGGTAACTTGGACTGCAAATGGGCTGTGATGGTGGGGGGGGGGGAACTAGGACTGCAAATGGGCTGTGATGGTGCAGGGGGACTCGGACTGCAAATGGGATGTGATGGTGGGGGCTAGGACTGGAAATAGGCTGTGATGGGGGGTGCTAGGACTGGAAATGGCCTGTGATGTGAAGGCTAGCACTGGAAATGGGCTGACGAAGAGCTAGAATAGGACTGGAAATGGGCTGATGTGTGGCATGGGAGAATGGGACTAGAAGGGAGTGGATGCTGGGTGGGTCTAGAACTATAAGGGAACTGATTTTGGGGGAGGACTAGAATGGATGGGGAATGAGAATGGAGAGGGGAAAAATATTTTGTGTGGAAGAAAAGTCTATGATGGGCTGGGTATTGGGAGAGTAAGAGGGGCTTGAGAATGGAAGGGTGAAATTTAAATGGATGATAAAGGAATAAGGAAAGAATTGGGGGAAAGAGCAAAAGGGAAACAATCAGTATGTTAAAGCAGATATAGAGAGAGAATGGAAAACATCTAAAAGAGAAGAAAGGACAAATGGATAGCTAGCAGAAGACACGAAGAAACCAGAAGAAAGTGACTGGAGCAATTGCAACTGAAAAAATGCCCAAACAGAAGGTAGAAAAATACTTTTTATTTTGAATTTATTAACTGGAATATGTCTTTTTTAATGTATTTCTTGAATTCCGATGCTGATTTTGTCCCTATTGCCTCTTTATGTCAGGCAATTCTATACATCTATTGCCATTTCTGTTTTGTTAAGTTGATCTCGTTTTTATTTTTTCTGGGGGCCCACAATTTTTGTTGGCGTAGGGCCTCACTCAAGGTAAATCTGGCCCTGATTACTACTGACATTCAAGGCCATCAAAGGGCTCTCATCTGAGTCACTAACGGATCTGATCCAGATGACACCTCAAAATAGGGACAGACGGTCAGTAACACTCAACACACTTGTAGTCCCAAAATCAATTTCACACTGCACCAAAGCAACAGCAGACAGGGCTTTCAAGTTCTGTGCCCCAAGGTGTTGGAACAGCCTCCCTCAAGACATCCGAGCAATCCCGGATCTATTGCAATTCAGAAAAGCCTTGAAACACCACCTCTTCCTCTTGTATTACCCAGTAACCAATGCAGTTATTTCAACCACCTCACAGACCTCCCAAAACCCATAACGCTGAAACCAAGAAATGTTCATGATTCTGTTTTAATTTGTAAATAGTTACCCCTGTTATCCAAGTTATTTTTGCCTGTTCAACTGTAAACACAAAGTACCATCGGAAATGTGTAAATTCTTTGTTCACTGTAAACCGCGCTGATGCTGAATAGTGCGGTATAGAAGAGACTATAAATAAATAAATAAATAAATAAATTTACTTTTTTTATGTCCTAAGTTGTACACGATCAGCCAAATATTGCAGGAGAACAGACACTGAGCCTTATACTGTATAAAGAACTATAACAGAAAAGAAAAAGAAACTAGAGAGACAGGGAGGTAGAAAATAAAGGAACAGTGATACGACTTGAGAATAAAATGAGAGAGACATTGAGCCAGAAAATCCAGCTAGAGACACCAAAGGTTGGAAACATTTTGTACTTACTAGCTGATATTAATAACACAGCAATGTAAAATATCCTGGGACCCAGCTCCAAGTCTCTGACCCACACAGAACTGACATGGAGGGAGCGTGATGGAGAAGGAGAATTCACAGCTGCACTTTGCTCACTGATAAGGCCTCTTCCAAGACATACCATGCAGACCCTTCCCCGAGTTTCTTGGGCAAGTATTAACTCATTTGTTATGTCATTTATTTATTATACTGTATGCTGTTACCCGATATGTAACTGTGATTCATCTTTGTCAGTTCTCAATTGGTAGCGATCTAGTCCTTTTCGAGATTGCTGAGATCCTGCACTAAATTTATCACTCTGTTCCAGTCAGATTTTCAGGATTACCACAATCACTGTGCATGGGATAGATTTGCCCATAGCAGAGATCCATTCTATGCAAATGTTTCTCAACCATATTCCTTGTGGTGATCCTGAAAGCCTGACTGGCAAAGTGTGCTTTAAGGAGAGGGATGAGCAGCACTGCTGTATCTGAGGTTATTGATCATATTTATTAGAATTCCTTTATAATTTACAACATTTTCTTTCATTGTCTTTTCAATTGTATTTTCGGTTTGGCACGTTCCTCCCAGTCCTTTGAGCTTCTAGCTCAACTGGAACCAGCTTTTATTGAGCAATTGTGCCATGAGTCTTCGTTTGTATCTAGCCAGGATATTTTCTCTAGTTTCATGACCCTCCTTAGTCCATTCATTACAGTGACAGACCTTGGAGAAACAAACCAAGCAGGAGTGTCAAAACCCAGCACGGTTCCAACCAGTTTTATTCAAACCAAAAACCCCAACGTGTTTCGGCTTGTGAGCCTTCTTCAGGGGGAAGAGCCTCAAGAGACAGGCAAACAATAAGTAAAAACAAGGAATTAAAAAACATTATGACATTAATTAAGAATTAAATAAATAAATAAGAAACCAACCATATACAACAAACATCACATTTCCACAATAAAATAGTAAGAAAATAAAGGCAATAAAAACATGTATGCAAATAAGTACATTGTGGTATAAATATGCTAAAGGCATCAGGATCTATCATGCAGCTCTAGAGAACCAGATGATACACAATAAAAACTGAATGCATCTAACTGTTACTACGAGGACAAGTGATCAATTCGAAACATATAAATCAAAGTCTAACAAGTAGAACCTTCTCCAAAACACATACAAGTAATTTAGTTCAGAGAGAATGGCTTATCATAAAAGAAAGGAACGAGGAGGACAAAAGTAGCTTATGTTGCCGTTTGTACAAAGACAATATTATTTCTCAAGGTGGAACCTATGTACAGATAAATAAAATTCAGTCAAAATAGTTTAAAGAAGGGACTAGAAAACTTTGACTATCTAAAAATGAGATTATGCAAAAAGTATCTTCAAAGGGAGCTGCTGTTTGAGCTATTTAAAAACTGAGTGTTGCGCCTCAGATCACTGCTAGAACAAAGAGCACTACAGAGACCTCAGCGTTCATTTAAAGCCGGCAAACCTTCGCGCCAAATATTAAGGTCAAAGTGCAAGTCAGCAGAGCATCAAGAAAACTAAACTGGATTAAAACCAAACTTAAGATCAAATGTGTTGTTTATAAAAATGTTGTATACAAAGAGAAAGAATAAAGAAAAACAGAAGGAAGATCAAACCGAGTACGGACTGTAATAATTGAACAACTGGTACTCTACGTGAGCGTGAGCCATGAAGCAAGTTCCGATGCAGGCTGCCCAAACGGGTGATGTATTGGGTAGCAAAAAGGAGGCAAAAAACCACAAAGAAGGCTATTCTGTGGACACTAGCAACAAACTATTGTGCCTGCAATCTGCATAAAGCAATGGATAAATAAATAGTTTAATAAATAAGGTGGATTTGGTAAAAATAAAAATAAAAGCATCATGTGAATCACATCTCTGTAGCACCAATAAAAGGGTAAAGAAAACACATACTATGATTTAAAAGAAGCCGTGTATATAAAAATTGCAAGAGAAAAAGGAGGAACTGGAGTGAGATGAGTAAGAGCAAATCAAAGAGGTGCACATCTGATAGGGACTAGACAGTGACTAAAAACAATTGGATAAAAAAAATCAATGGTATGAATTACCATATTCACACCAAATAAAAAACATTTAAAAGGGGTAAAAAATGTACATACCACATACCATATACAAACTCATCTAAAAGCATATAAATATATGAAAAACAATATATAAAAAACATGCAGGATAAATAAATTAGAGGAAATTGATGATGTGTCCAAAAATATTTAAAGATGAACTGTAATGAAAACATAAGTAATAAAAGAGGAAAGTAGAGGGAAAGGGGGCGGGGGAGGGGAGAAGGAAAGGAGGGGAAAGGGGGAAGTAAAGGGGATGAGGGGGAGGGGAGGGGGAAGGGAGGGAACAGGGCTGAGCACCATCTCTCAGCCCTAACTTTGGCAAGACGGAGCACACAGTCTCAAACACTCAGGTAAACCCTGCACCAACTGTTATAGTAGACTCATTCATCAAGCATAATGTGCTTTTTCAACTCAGAACCTTTGCAAGAAATAAGTGTATTTTTAACATCTGAACGTGAAACAATAATACACATGTATTGTCAACCACAAAATGGACTCCTGTTGGCACACAAGTTAAACTGCAGTGTCTCAGTTTTATCCTTGGATCGCCACAGAGGCCTATCAGATGGTGTAAATGTCTATGTGTTGTGATTTGTGTGTGTTATGTATATATCACCTTTGTAACTTTGAAATAGATGGACCAAGCTCCACAAAGGTTTGTGTAGAAGTAAGTCCCTGGGGAGCAAAGTCGGCAGTGTATGTGTGTATGGGGATGGGGGGAGACAGGGGAGATGAACTGAGGTTGTCTAGCAGGTTATACTTTCTACTAGATAAACTTCCCTTGTTTACCCATTCCTAATGCAAAGTGATGATCACATAAGACTTTGGATGAACTTAGACTTGCTGAATTTTATGCGCACAAGAGGTATGCTTACATCAGGCACAATGTTCAGTGCCAGCACTATCCAGATACTGGGACAGAATATCTGGATTTTTTTCCCACGGCAGCCATGGTTTATAACAAAAGCTGACTGCTATGGGTTAATACCCCCTTTTGTTGTTGAAAATTCACCTACTTGAAGAGCCTAAAATTTTTGCTCTTAAATTTAAGTCTGCCTTTCTTTTGCCTAGATTTCAGAACCTAATTTGGATGCCTGGTGCTGAAATCAGTGCTAAACTCCTAACGTTTTTCCTTACCTTAAATCTGCCCCACTCATTGGCCAACTTTCAAATGGAGTTATATGTTCACCGGTAGCCGGTGAACATATAACTTAGCTATTCATGTATTTCGGCTGCTATAGAGATAGAGGTGGGCTGAAAATATGCCTAGTGGACAAGAAAAGGAAGGGTGGAGTGAAGATGACACCAAAAAATTATCCGGATAGCAACAATATTCAGCTGCTATAAGGATAATTTTTTATGTTTAGTTTAGGCCTAATGGTAGTCACCATCTCTCTAAATTCCACTAAATCCCAAGCACTTTGGATGACAGGAAGCTTGAGTCCTCCCTCCATAAGTCGTTTGTTCTCGGGCTCTGCTATTTCTTTAGTTAAATCCCTGATGTATTTAGAGATTATTTTCGATCATCATCTTTTCTTTGAATACCAAGTGGCAGCAACTGTATGTTCGGCTTTTTACCCATTGCGTTTATTTATTTATTTATTTATTTTATTTATTTAGTATACATTTGTATACCGCTACTTCCAGCGATCAGCAGCGGTTTGATTACAGATTGGAAATTGTCAAATCATGACAGGAAATTTTTGAGGTATAAACACATTGATTAGACAGGAAAGCACAGCACACAGAGAACTATTTTACAGGGAACATGGGCTATGGAGGGTTAAGTGGCTTGCCCAAGACCACAAGGAGCACCTGTGGGACTAGAAACCCCAGTCCTTCCGGCCCAAGGTTGCTGTCCTCTAGTGGGATTTGAACCCCCGACCTTCCGGCCTGAAGTACCTTGCCCCAACCACTAGGCCACTCCTCCACTCCAAAAAGGGAGTTGCATTCGTTCTATCAAACCATATCTGACAGCCCAAGCATGTCATACACCACTGCGTGCCTTGGTATTATCCAGACTAGATTACTGTAATGCCATCTATTCTGGCCTGAGATCTTCTTTCTTGAAGAAGATGCAGTTGGTCCAAAATACAACTCTCCATCTCTTAGCAGGTGCATCGAAATACGATCACGTAACTCTGCTGCCTTACCGTTTTCATAGGTTACTTCTATCATTCCGCTCTCATGTAAAGATTTTGATGCTTACTTTTAAGGCTTGTCATACAGGCACACCAAGCTATTTATCTAGCCTCTTGTTTCCCTATTGTCCGGTCATGGAACTCACATTGTTTAGTCCTCCCATTGTGGTAGGCTATGGCCTAGCATGGCCTGCTACTATGAAAGGCCTGTAAGTTAGGCCTGGATCCTAACTCCCATTATAGCTAGAAAAGAACCAAAAATCTGTGAAAATTGAGAAAACTGTTTTAAACTGCTTAATAAGAAGTTTTTTATGAATTCATAAGTCTTCTATTATTCTCTTGTGTGTGAAAGAACAGAAATGTTTCAATATATGCATTCCTGGAGCTAGGGATAACCTTGCAGTAGAGAAGTAACGAAATCAAGAACTGTACCATTGTTAGAGCACTCCTAAGGGAGGGGGCCGGTTGCTAGGCTCCGGAGGGATTTCTAATTGGACAGGTGCAGGGAATGTAAAACCAATGAGAAGTTTGCATGTATCGAGTTGGAACCAATAGAAAGTTCTCATGTATCAAACTGAAAAAGAGGTATAAATGGTTATGTCTCTGTATAAATGTTTGCTCAGTTCCTTTTGAAGCTTTGACTGACTGGGCCTGTTCACAATAAACTGGCTTGGACCCTGTCAATTGACTCCTGGACTTATTCATTGATTGCACTTTGCTACAGCACCATTACTCTCCCTTGCTTATCGTGAGTCTACTCGTAGAGCTGCATTCTACTTTTTAGCTTTGCATCTGTGGAATTCACTCCCGGATTACATCTGGGCAGAATCATATTTCAGAAAATTGAAAAACAATTTGAAAAGCTGTTTTTTTGAGAAGGCATTCCGGATTACTGGGGACTGTTAATTGGGGCTTTTGGTTTTACAGTGTTCTTTTCTTTCCTCTAATCTTTCCTGTAACTGGTCAGCATTCTTTTCTATCTGGTAATATGATTTTATTGTAAAGCGCTTTGTTACATACTGTCACCACCCACCTTCCTCTTCTATGGTATATAGGTAGTTGCCTAGAAGGGCTGGCAGGCGGGACCACAATATTTATAAAGACCTTGTAAATGCTACAGCCTGGTATCTGTGTAGTTGGTGGCCAAGTAAACCACAGCCAAGGTTAAATGGGGTAACAATAAGTTTATTGTCGCACAGGAATTTTTCATATAACTACTTCCCCAAACACAGAAACAAGATGTTGGTACTTTTTGTGCCAAATAAAGAATGAATGGTAACAAAGTCTTCCTGATACTTCTCAGGCAATTGTTTCAAACACAAATAGCTTCTTAAACTTCTTTCCAAGCTTTTAAATAGACTGCTTTCCAAGTACAAGTATTGCTTTCAGGTACTAGGTCCAAACAAAGGAAACTTCACAACGTTGCATTTACTTTCACAGCTGCATAATGAGTATTGAGCTTTCACTCAGGCAGAGCGCTGCCTTTCTCCGTATAAAACTCAAATAAAACAATTAAGCTTTCTCAGCACTTATTACTAGAAATACTTTTTCAGCTTTTCACTCTCTCTGGCAGAAACCACATTCCATATCAGAACAACTGTCTTCTAATAGAGGTGCTTCAGTTTGCATCGGCTCCACTTCAGAATCTGATATGTCCTTATATTTAGGTTTAGGTAAGTCCACAGACTTCCACTGCTCTACGAGTGCATTAAGCTGCTTCCACTTAGTAGCATTTAACCTTCTGGGTACAGGCAAGGATTTAGAATTACCAGCCCCCTTAAAAAACAGTATTAAAAGGGCTCACCTTTCTCCTGGCATGTCTAAGATTCACACTTTGGTTAGGAGGTAAATATTTGTCTTGGTACTGCTTCACTAGCTCCTGTATAGCAAGTTGCTGAGCAGGGTCTGACTCTAACGTTCTGCTCTGTAGCCTGCAATTAGCTGAATGCTTACAAGCAGCTGGGCTGTACTCAGAACTGGAGCTCCTGACACGCTGTCTGCCTTGGGAATCTCTTTGCAGTTTTACAAATGGCACTTTCCTTCTGCCCAACCTCCCACTTGTGACTGTAGCTTCTAAAGAGGACTCCAGGGAAGTACTTCTGTCTCTTCTGGGCAAAGTTTCCAAACTCTGCTCCCCAGGTTTAAAGTAACTTCTAACCTGTTTCTCCTTTTTGCTTGCCCTGAGGTAGTTCCTTCCTGGAAGCTTTTCCAGACGCCTCTCCAGAGACCTCTCTGACTCTCTGCCGTCTGGCTGGCCACTCTGCAAGCACCTTGTGCTGTCCGGATAATGGCAGCTCCTTTTCCTGCTTCCTCCGGTCCTCAGCTTTCTGCTTTGATTCAAATCAGAGTCTGAATCTCCAACTGAAGCTGAACCTCGAACTTCCCTCCACTTCTCTGCCTCTGTCCTAGTCTCCGTCTCCATCCTCTCACTAACTGTTCCTTCCTGGTTAAGTGAACGGGGATGCCCTATCAGCTTTGACTCCGCCCCTTTCTCTCCTACGTCAGCTCCCTGGGTTGTCATGGAGCTGGGGAGTAGCTCTCTCTGTGTTCTCTTGTACAGAGAACCTTTCTGGGCTAGAGCTTTAACCCTTTCCTGACCTGTTTTACTGCCAGCTTCTGAGGAAAGAAACTGTTTTAAAGCCTTATTTCTAGGTTTTAAACCCTCTGCCTTGTCACAATACCCATGTCTAAGGTGGTATATGAAAATTTTAATTAAACATAAACATAAATACATATACATATATATTCAGTGCCACTGACTATATGCATAGTGGTGTTGAATATACAGTATGCATTAATTTAAACACCACAGCCAGCTTTTCAATTAAGTCACTTGTTGCCACTATTGTTGTTGAAAATGACCCCCTCCCCCCACACACTTTTTCTGATCCTAAATATAGGAGCCAAGTGAAACTAGGAACATAAATTTAGAGAAATGAGCCCTGCTAAAGCTTCAAAGAGACCTATTTAGAAGCATAACTCTTAAAATTAGGAACCTAAATGGAACAAATCAAAATTGGTTCAGTCAGTCCCTGCTAACTTAGAACTATTTAGTAACTCTCTTAAAGGGGTAAATCTTACTTTCCTGTTCCCCTCTCACAAGAAGTGAACTTGAATTTTCCTCTCAAACATAAAATTCAAAATGGCTGTATCCATTATAGAACAAAGGCCTGTTTTTATTCCATTTATGGACCTTATAGGGTCTATTCTGTACTGCGAATAACGGGGATGGACATCCCTGCTATTCGCCCCTCTTCTGTCCCCGGCAAAAGGCTCCCAGTATGAACAAGATGTTTGTATGGGGAGGCTTAGACGGGGATGGGAGAGGACATTGCGGAAGCGGAGTGAGGGCGGGCAGTGGGCGGGCCGCGACCACAGACTTATGGAGCCGATTCTGAAGTTGGCCCTGTATGTCTGGGGTCAGCAGACTGGACAGGGGACTTATTCCACCTCAGGGGTGGAATAAGTTCTCCTGGATGTTGGGGGATGGCAGGCCCAGTGAGGTGAGGGGGTGCAGGGGGTTCCCCGCAATCCAACCCTGGCCATGGAAGGCCAGATCAGGGGTTGGGCTGCAGGAAAAGGAAATTGTGGTCAGTGGCTGGGGATCACGGCTGCTGAATGGAGCCGTGGTGCCATGGCAACGGGATGCCATAGCACCACAGCTCCATTCAGGAGTCTGATTGAGTTAGCCAGGCAAGGGTCTGTACATGCATGCCGATCAGAATCAGGTCCCGGCCTGCACATACAGATCCTAGATCTGATCCTAGTCCCCGCAGGATCAGAATCGGGTCTACCTCTGTGCGCCCCAGTTCCAATTGGGCACACAGGGGCCTGGCCGCACACATTAGAATGTTTCCTATAGACAAAAGTTCATTTCTAACCTGTCAATATTCAGCCAATAGACACTGGATAAAGTTAACTGACAGCTTTGTCTGGTTAACATTATCAGGCTATACAGCCCACATTCATTTGGGCTTAATATCCATTCTAAAATAAACCGGGCAAAGTTGTCTGGTTAACTTCAGGTCAACTACCTGGCTTGTTACAGTTGAATAACAGCTCTGACCAAAGTTATTCTAAAACCCTGCCTATTGAGAGAATATTTCGGAGATGAAACCTAACATACTTAGAAATATGAACACAAAGAGCACTCCCATGTTTGTTACGTTTTATCAGTCCCTCCCTGTAAAGGGCTCCCATACCTCAGCTATAACAATATGCCTTTTACAACCACAGGTTAGATGTTAAATGTTTGAATATGTCAATACAGTACTTTCATTGAAAAAACATGTATGCAAAGTTATTTGTAAATCCCTTTGACTTTAAGATAAAGTGAAATAAACAAAGTTAAATAAATAAATACATAGATAAATAAACGGTGCTCAGGGAATGTCCCCAGACAAAATTTAACCAGTAAACAGAGGGAAGTAGGGAGAAATTGAAAAACTAAAGATTTGCCTAACTCTGAAACGTGAGCCAGACAAACCTATTGAAGATGGACGTCTCAGTTATGATTATGATTATATTTATGTTTATTAGGTTTCTTGATATGTGGTAGGCTATGGCCTATGATAGCCTGCAAATATGAAAGGCCTGTAAGTTAGGCCCTGATTCCAACCCCCATCCTAGTAAAGAACCAAAAATCTGTGAAAGTCTGAGAAAACTGTTTTAAACTGCTTAATAAGAAAGTTTCTTATGAATTCATAAAACCTTCATTATTCTCTTGTGTTCTGAGGATAGAAATGTTTCAATACTTGCATTCCTGGAGCTAGAAATGACCTTGCCGTAGAATTGTATCCATACCTAGAAACTGTGCCATTGTTAGAACAATCCTAGAGGAGGGAGCAGGGTGCTCGGCCCAGAGAGGGTCTCTGATTGGACAAATGCAGGGGGCGTTGGGACCAATAGGAAGTCTGCATGTATCAAACTGGAAAGAAATGTATAAAATGAATATGTTTCTGTAAGAACTTTGCTCAGTCCTTTTTGAAGCTTGACTGTCTGGGCCTTGTGCACAATAAATTGGCTTGGACCCTGCAATTGACTCCTGGATTTATTCATTGTTTGCACTTTGCTGCTTCATATTCTTGGTGCGTTGGCCGGGAAGTGCAAGTAGTGGATGGTATTCAAGTGAATATTCCACGTATTTCGCCTCTAGGTTTGGTCTGGTTGGAACCGTGTCTGTCCGACCGCAGGGGAAACCTCAGGCGCCACCGGTCCTCTTGTATCGGGGAGGGTTCCGCCTTGCCTCGGCGGACCACTGGGTCCAGCTGAACAACACCTCCGAACCCGAGGGGAGTCCAGGATCCAACCCATGAACTGGTTTGGTATCGAGAACCGGATCCGGTGAGTAGATATTTCTTTGTTCTTCAGTCAGTTAGTTTCAGGAAAGTCTTGCATGAGTATGCGCAAGGCTGAATTGGTATGGGAATACGGTACCGAGAATCTGATCACCTCTCAGGGCACGTCCGAGTAAGCCTCGCATGAGTATGCGCGAGGCCCAAACCACTGCCCTTGATTAATCAGCAGTCCGAGTACGTCTTGCATGAGTATGCGCGAGACAGGCTGCTGTTGGTTAGTAAGATAGGCCTGGGAATTTTTGGGAAACGTTGTTAGCATGTTTGGTTGTGTGTGTGACTGAGAGGTCTTGAAATAGACCAAGTGAGAGCGGACTCCTGAGTAGTGCAGTTCCTGGCCGGGCGACCGCGCCCAGGTCGCGAAAAGGAGGAAGCGTTTGGTGTTTGTCCCCCTCATTGTTCTGTGGGCTGTACGGACCCATTACCTACAGTCATACTACCTACCCTTACTGTCTGTTGTCGTGTACGTCGTTACGCCATTACAATTATGGGAGGGGCGTAGTCCACGCAAACTCCGTTGGAATGTGTGATCAAGAATTTCCGTAAGGGATTTTCAGGAGACTACAGAATAAGAATGTCTCCATCTCGATTAGAAATGCTCTGTGATAGGGAGTGGCCTGTGCTAGCTACTTCATGGCCCCGTGGGGGCACCTTTGATGTGGGAATAGTCTCCCGTGTTCATCAGCTCGTACAAAAAATGGACCCTGACCAGTTCCCATACATAGACTCCTGGTTGGGTATTTGCGAGAGGCAGCCCCCTTGGATGAAGCGTTGCTATGAGGAACAGTGTAGAATATTAGTAGCAATCACCAGGGGAACCCGGAAGTCTGAGGAAGGGAAGCCACCTGTGTATTCTGCCTCAGAGTCCCCAGAAATCCTGACCCGTTTACCCCAGTATCCATATAGGTTAGTTCCCCCAGCTCCACCACCTGAAGCTGAACCTGATGAGGTACCCCAGAAATTACCACTGCAGCAGCAAAAGAAGCCCACTTCCCCGAGTGATAGCCCTGAGTCATGCCCAAGCACATCAGGAAGATCAGGGTCCCCCGATGATACTGGAAGCAGAGGCTCTCCTGCCAGTTCAGGGTCACCTGTTAAGGAAGCTTATACCCGAGAACCGTATGATTTAAGAAGTGTAACCCCGAAGAAGGAGAAAGCAGGGTGCCTAATGCCATTGCGCCAGGTACCTGGTCTACCTATCCTAAATGAACAAGGCCAGATGGCGCCAGGACCAGCTAGTCTAATCTACGTGCCTTTTTCCACTACTGATCTATTGAACTGGAAAACGCATTATGCATCCTATACTGAAAAACCCCAAGAATTGACGGAGTTAGTGTCTAGTATAATGCAAACTCATCAGCCTACCTGGTCTGATTGCCGCCAGCTCCTGTCCACTCTCTTTACTACCAAGGAGCGAGCGTGAATTGTGCAAGCAGCTATCCGCTGGTTAGAAGAGAATCCCGGAGAGGGGGGGGGAAAATGAATCTCCCACAAGCAGCCGCCGCAGCTTTTCCAAATGAAGACCCTAGATGGGATCCGAATGACGAAAGGGGAGCGGTGGCCCTCACTCGATTTCGCCAGGCCTTGCTGCAGGGTCTAAGGAAAGGAGGCCAGAGGGCCATGAATATCGGGAAGGTATCCGAAGTTATCCAGGGTCCGAATGAGAGCCCAGCGGCCTTCTATGAGCGATTATCTGAAGCTTATAGATTATATACTCCATACGATCCAGCTGCCCAGGAAAATTTGCGGATGGTAAACACAGCTTTTGTCAGTCAGTCCCAGAGAGATATAAAACGAAAATTACAGAAATTGGATGGATTTGCGGGCATGAATACAGCACAGTTAATGGAAGTTGCTCAGAAAGTGTTTGTGAATCATGAAAATGAACGTGACAGAGAAAGTGAACGTAAGATGAAGAAGAAAGCAGATCTTCTTGCTGCCGCTTTAGTCGAACGACATGGAGGAGGTCTTCCTAATCGAAGGAGCAGAGGACGTGGAAGGGGTCGTGAAAATGGTCGGCCCCCACTGGGTGCAAATCAGTGCACCCATTGTAGAGAAGAAGGACATTGGAGAAGTGAATGCCCATATTTTGACTCCACCCCCAAGAGGGGAGGAGGGAGTCCCTGGAGAACAGGAGGTCGATTCCAGTGTTGTGGAGGAATGAACCGAGCACAGTTCCGGCGAGAGAGGGAAGAAGCTATTGAGGGAGTGGCAGTTGCGATGGGCTATGATATGGATGAAGACTAGGCCAGACCGGGCTCCAAATTCACCCTGGGTCCCCAGGAGCCTATGGTCAGTTTGAAGATAGGGGACCAATATATAGACTTTATGGTAGATACAGGAGCCGAACATTCAGTGGTGGCAAAGCCAGTGGCTCCTCTTTCCTCTCAGTCTGTCACCATTTAATGGGGCCACTGGAGCTAGGGCCACCAAGCCTTTCCTGCAGAACCGCACGTGTGAACTAGGGGGACAGAAAGTAACGCACCAGTTCCTGTATATGCCTGAACGCCCTATTCCACTCTTGGGCCGAGATATGCTTGCTAAGCTTCAGGTGCAAATATCCTTTGCTGAAGGGGGAGAAATGCAAATGACTGTGAACCCAAAGTCTGCTGGATTGATGGTGCTGACTGTTCCCCGAGAAGAAGAATGGCAGTTTTACAGCGTATCTCCGACCAAGCCAGCCATTTCCTGTATACCTCCTAAACTTTTAGCCCCACCTGAAGTATGGGCAGAAGATAATCCACCTGGCCTAGCGAAGAACATAGCCCCCGTCATTGTTGCCCTCAAGCCAGGAGCGGAACCAGTGCATGTGAAGCAGTATCCTCTTCCTCGACCAGCTATTGAAGGTATCCACTGTCATATAATGAAACTGCTGAAGTATGGACTTCTCAAGGAGTGCCAGTCACCTTGGAACACCCCCCTTCTCCCAATCAAGAAACCTGGGACAGGGGATTACTGCCCAGTACAAGATCTGAGGCGGGTAAATGATGCAGTTGAAACTATATACCCAGTGGTACCAAATCCTTATACTCTCTTGGGACTGATCCCCGCTGAGGCTACTCATTTCACCATCCTGGACCTGAAAGATGCCTTCTTCTGCATACGCCTAGCCCCTACCAGTCAACTTTTATTCACTTTTGAATGGCAAGACCCCACAACAGGAAGGCGGGGTCAACTTACCTGGACTTGATTACCTCAAGGATTTAAGAATTCACCTACTCTCTTCAGTGCTGCTTTAAATCAAGATCTCTCAAGCTACTCTGTGAACCCAGGACAAAGGGTTCTTCTTCAGTACGTGGACGACCTGCTCATAGCCATAAATTCAGAAAAGGAATGTCTACAAGCCACCAGTGAACTCTTGCACCTTTTAAATGAGGCTGGATACAAAGTCTCAAGAGCCAAGGTGCAATTATGTCAAACTAAAGTTAAATATCTAGGATTCCAGTTGTCCAGTGGAATTCGATGCCTGGGACCGGAACGAAAAGAAGCTGTATGCAGTATTCCTACTCCAATCACCAGGAGGCAAGTGAGAGCCTTCTTGGGTGCCGCAGGGTACTGTCGTATATGGATCCCCAATTTCGCTCTGCTGGCAAAAAAACATTGTATCAAGCTACCAAAGGAATGGAAAAGTCTCCATTGGAATGGGGACCTGAACAGGAATGCAGCCTTTCGATCGCTGAAAACCGCTCTGATGTCATCATCAGCTCTGGGTCTACCAGATGTCCAGAAACCTTTCCGTCTCTATGTCCATGAGCCACAAGGAAATGCTTTAGGAGTACTGACTCAATCTCTTGGATCTTGGCAACGGCCAGTGGCCCATTTGTCAAAACAGTTGGATGTGGTAGCAAAAGGTTGGCCCCCTTGTTTGAGAGCTGTTGCAGCTACAGCCCTTTTAGTAAGCGAAGCAGATAAGCTTACTCTGGGACAGAATCTTCAAGTTACTGTACCACATTCTGTTCTGACTCTCATGGAACACAAAGGGAGTTTCTGGCTCACGAATTCATGAATGTTGAAGTATCAGAGTATATTGTGTGAAAACCCCCAGATACAATTGAAGGTCAGTCAAGCTCTGAATCCTGCTACATTGTTCCCAATTGGTCCTGGCCCCCCTGATCATGACTGTTGAGAAATTATGGACACTGTATTCTCAAGTCGCCCGGATTTGACTGATGTCCCTCTGGAGGACCCTGAACGAACTTTCTTTGTGGATGGAAGCAGTCTCGTCATCAATGGACATCGTTGTGCCAGGTATGCAGTGGTGACCCTTGATCTGGTAGTTGAGTCCTCAGCTCTGGCCCCAGGAACATCAGCACAAAAGGCTGAACTGATAGCTCTCACTAAAGCACTGACATTAGGGGAAGGACTCCGGTTAAATGTGTACACAGATTCTAAGTATGCCTTTACAACTTTGCATGCACATGGAGCCCTGTATAAAGAACAAGGGTTGATTACCTCAGGAGGCAAGTCCATTAGGTATGGGCCCGAGATATTGATATTATTGGACGCTGTGTGGGCCCCTAAACAAGTTGCAGTCATGCACTGTCGAGGTCATCAAGCAGGAGTAGGAGAAGTTGCCCAAGGGAATAGGTTTGCTGATGCCACCGCCCGAAAAGCAGCCACAACTGGACGAGTTGTGACCCAAGATACTTTGGTGCAGGCAGCCTTATTCCCTGTGCCCCTCAGCTCATGGGCCCCCCGATACACTACAAGAGAGATAGATTACTTTTGTGAAAAGGAGGGGGGGTGTCCTAACAGAAAAAGATTGGATAGTGCTGCCACCTCCAGAGGGAAGCTTACCTCCAGGTCCCACAGTAATTCCTGAAGCGTTATGACTGGCCTTTGTTCATGCCTTCCATCAGGCCACACATTATGGGAAAACTGCCATGGAAAGAGCCCTAAGACCCCATTTTTGTATCTCACTATTAGGACCCCTATCCGCCTCAGTAGCCCATCAATGTTTGACATGTGCTAAGAATAATGCTAAGCAGGGTCCCACTCCACCCCCAAGAGTGCAGTCAGTAGGAGTGACCCCTATGAGTGATATTCAGGTGGATTTTACTGAGATGCCAGGAGCAAACGGATATCATTACCTGTTAGTTCTAGTCTGTACATTTTCTGGATGGGTAGAAGCTTTTCCCACCCGAACTGAGAAAGCTCGAGGTCACTAGAATACTACTCCATGAAATAGTTCCTCGATTTGGAATACCATTGACTATAGGATCAGATAATGGACCCTCATTTGTGTCCCAAGTGACCCAACAGTTAGCCCGAGCTCTTCAGATACAATGAAAGCTGCACACTGCCTATAGACCCCAGAGTTCAGGGAAGGTAGAACGTATGAATAGGACCCTGAAATCTCAATTGTCCAAACTTTGTCAAGAGGCTCACTTGAAGTGGCTCCAGGTTCTCCCTATAGCCCTTCTTAGGATACGTTCTGTTCCAACCAAGTCTTTAGGAGTCTCCCCTTTTGAGATTTTGTATGGGCGACCCCCACCCATTGTACAGGGAATAAAAGGAGATATGAGACAGATTGGATCTGAAATAACTAGACAAGAACTATTGGCTTTAAGTTCTGTTTTGCAGAGTCTCCACACCTGGGTACAAGATTGATTGTCCATCAATCTGATGGAACCTCTACATCCCTTCAAGCCAGGAGTGTCAGTGTGGATCAAAGAGTGGAGAAAGACCCCGCTGGCACCACATTGGAAGGGACCTTATGTTGTCATCTTATCAACCCCAACTGCAGTAAAAGTTGCAGAGCTCAAACCTTGGATCCATCATAGTGGAGTAAAGCCGGCAGCCGCTCCTGAACTTGGTCAATGGACTTTAGTAAATGACCCAGAAACTCCATTGCGGCTTACATTGCGGAGACAACCGGCGTTGTAAGAGTCTTTAGAGTCTATAATCCTACCCCTGTCACACAAGGGTGGCAGTCAATAGGTCTACATACAGCGGAAGCAGAAAAGAAGAACAAAAGACTCTACAAGTTCATCGTACCCGATATTTCAGTTGATCTCTAAAGACTGTAGTCATGATGTTCCTCCACTACTGTCTTATGGGGGCGATAGCCCTGGGATTCTTGGAAAAGACTTTAGCCTTACCCCCTTGTGCAGCTTGTATAACTACCACCCAAACTGGAATAAAGGTCACTCAGACTTTACTTTATCATTCCTACTATACTTGCACTGGTATAGTTAGCCGGTGTGTGTATAATGGTACAGAGTTGAATATCTGTACGAAAGGGAAAAGTAAGACTTGCTACAACCCCCGGCAGAACCCCTCTTATTATGTACTGGAGTTGCGATGGAATGATGAGGAGGGAGCCCTCATAAATGCCACACGACAACTCTCTGATCCCACAAAGTATGTTATCCTGAATTTTGATGCCTGTGATGTGATAAACAGAAATGTCTATCACTAGTGTGGATCTTGGGAACAAGCCTATTACTACGATGATAAATATATGTGTCCTGAAGGAGCATATGGATGGGGACAGTGTACTGAAAAGCATTCCCCAACCGTTTACAGCACATCATCTAAAGATGCTTACTACTGTCCAAAGTGGGAATGCGTGTATTATGCTACTTGGTCTGGTGGGCCTACTGGACGAGAGGGAGATAAACGCATAGCCAGCCTGGGAAAATTATCATTACCAGAGCCTCGGAAGTGCAAGAAAGGTGCCTGTAATCCTCTACAGCTCCTCATACTTAACCCTAGCCAGTGGAAGCAGGGGTTCAGATTTGGATTGCATATAGCAGGAGGAGGCATAGATCCTGGAACTTTTATACATATACAGCTAAATACTAAGACTCATGTATCTGCACCTTATCGAATACATCACTCCTTTTATGAGGCCATGAAGGTGGAATTTGATATCCCTCATACCTCCCAAAACTTGTTCATCGAACTCGCTGGGGCAGTAGCATCTAGTCTCCACATCTCGGATTGTTTCTTCTGTGGCGGAACTAAGATGGGAGACCAATGGCCCTGGGAGGCGCAAGAAGTGAACTATTCCATTCCTTATAATCAGACTGCTTTACATAACACTACTAGTGAGTGGGTACTGGCCCACCCTATTGTTGGTAACTTGTGTTTTGCTCGCTCTGGACCACAGTTTACCATGCAGGTTGGACAGCTGGTCTGTCTTAATCAGAAGTTCTACAACAGTACCACTAAGAAGACGTCCTGGTGGTCGGGGGTCAACACTCCAGAGCCCTCCAACCCTTTAGTTCTCTTTCCTAATCTTGCCAGCATCTGGACTAATTTGGCGTTTCATAGTACCTGGCAAGCACCACCTGGACTGTATTGGATTTGTGGAACCCGAGCATATGCTAGGCTTCCTCACCATTGGGGAGGAGCATGTGTATTGGGAACTATACGACCTTCCTTCTTTCTTCTGCCCATTTCCCATGGAGAACAACTGGGTTTCCCCGTGTACAGGAGTCGATAGAAACGAGAGGTCTTGAAAATAGGCCAATGGGACAAGTGGAATGATGAAGAGTGGCCACCTGAGAGAATCATTTCATATTATGGACCCGCCACTTGGACACAAGATGGGACATGGGGATATCGCACTCCTGTATATATGATAAATCGTATTATACGTTTACAAGCTGTTGTTGAAATAATAACAAATGAAACTACTAAAGCACTAACTCTTTTAGCTAAGCAAAGTACACAAATGCACACAGCTATTTATCAGAATCGTTTAGCTCTAGATTATTTGTTAGCAGCTGAAGGTGGAGTATGTGGAAAATTGAATTTAACCAACTGTTGTTTGCAGATTGATAATAATGGACAAGTTGTTGAGGATATAGCTACTCAAATGCGAAAACAAACATATGTGCCTGTTCAGACCTGGCATGCTCTGAAGCTTGATGGGTGGTTTGGTTCAGCGTTTTCATGGTTAGGTGGTCTGAAGACCCTTGCGTTTATTGTATTATTCATATTAACTGTATGCTTGTTGCTCCCATGCCTATTACCCCTTTGCTTACGTATGATAACCTCAGTTATCGATAGCACTGTAGAACGGAAGGCAGCTACAAAGGTTTTAGCTATGTGGCAATATTACCCTATACCCCAAGATGATGCTGTTACACGAGTATAATATGTGATTTAATTCCCACCCTTTTAATTTGCGGGTGAGAATAATCAAAGGGGGGAATGTGGTAGGCTATGGGCTATGATAGCCTGCAAATATGAAAGGCCTGTAAGTTAGGCCCTGATTCCAACCCCCATCCTAGTAAAGAACCAAAAATCTGTGAAAGTCTGAGAAAACTGTTTTAAACTGCTTAATAAGAAAGTTTCTTATGAATTCATAAAACCTTCATTATTCTCTTGTGTTCTGAGGATAGAAATGTTTCAATACTTGCATTCCTGAAGCTAGAAATGACCTTGCAGTAGAATTGTATCCATACCTAGAAACTGTGCCATTGTTAGAACAATCCTAGAGGAGGGAGCAGGGTGCTAGGCCCAGAGGTGGTCTCTGATTGGACAAATGCAGGGGGCGTTGGGACCAATAGAAAGTCTGCATGTATCAAACTGGAAAGAAATGTATAAAATGAATATGTTTCTGTAAGAACTTTGCTCAGTCCTTTTTGAAGCTTGACTGTCTGGGCCTTGTGCACAATAAATTGGCTTGGACCCTGCAATTGACTCCTGGATTTATTCATTGTTTGCACTTCGCTGCTTCAGATATACCACTCCTTCATTACACCAGGGTGGTTTACAAATATAAAATATAGTGTGCATTAAAGTGAACATGTGCTCTTAATGGTTTCTTCTGAATGCCTAACTTTCCCCTCCCCTTTTGCTCCCCACTGCCTCAAACCACTCTCACAAGCACAGGAAATATGCAGAAAGTTTATGTTCATTAAAAATTGCTATACCGCCCTTTGCAATAGCACCAGAGCTGTTTACAGAATAACAGAGGAAATATTTTGTACAAGTAGAATGAAAAACTAAGAAACTGGTAATGAAAGAGAGGAGAGGAACAGAAGAAGTGATGTAAATATATGGCAAAAGAGAAGCTGAGGGGGAAAGGGGAAACGGAGAAAGACTGTAGCAACCTCTGCTGGCCCCTGCCCCCAGGATCATGACAGTCGTCGGTGTTCGTTAAAGATTAAGAAAAAGTAATATGGTTTAAGCTCTCTTTCAAATTTTTTGAAAGCCTTTTCTGTCCTGATATGAAGAAGAGCGTTCTGTAATGTGAGGCCTAGAAAAAAAAATGCCCAGTGATGAGTAGTTTCGAGACCAGCCACCAACCTGGTGGTAAAAGGAAGTCTTGCGAGTGAAGTGAACTAGAAGGTATGTAGGGAATGAGCAAATCTGACAAGTATAGAGGACGCCCTGTATAAAAGTTTTTGTGGGCAAGTACTGGTACTTTGAACTTGATGCAGAATATAACTAGGAGCCAATGGTGTTCTCTGAGAAGTGGGGTAACTAGTCAAATTTGCAGGAGTGAGTAACTAACTCGATTGCTGTATTTTGTACTAACTGCAGTCATTTGATTGACAGGCAATTGAATTGTGTCAACAGGGGGGTTCTCTTCTTTTTGTATAATACTGTAGTCCTGATTTTTATATTTCATTTCCACTGTACTTCTGTAATGAGATTTTCTTCTTAGATATAAAAAAAATTCTGCAATAAATATAAAAGTGGAAAAAAAGAAAGAACAGTGTCAGTTTGTCTTTTCTCACTGCCCGGTTTGACATTTAGTATTCATGGCCATGGGATCCTGAAAAAGGAACTGTGTCATATGTTGCATCCTGGAGTTAAAAAAAAAAAAACTAACAGGAAGTGCTGGGATTGTTAGCCAGAAAAAAAATGTTTCAGCTGTTTGTTTAGAGAAAGGAAACTAGACTCGCTCGAGTACAAAGCCATGGCTTGATCTGTAAAACTCTCTGTCAGAACCAAAGCCGAAGGAAAAGACAAGTGGAGATTAAACACTAGAGAAGATGAAGGCTTCTGAAGAAAAATAACAGGCGTGCCCCTTCACAGGTAAAGCCGCACGTGCCATGTATTTGTTGCAAATGTAGCGTTTCAATCTGTGTCATTTTACCTTAACCTCTATCCTTTCCTGGGGATCATCGCTGAAGTGCTATCCTCTTCTTACTGTGTCTTCAGCATATAATAGTTGCGTGTGCTGCAATATTGTTTATGATTATAATTCATTGTAAATGGGAGTCAAGTAGGTTTAATAAATATTAAGTAAAAAAAAAAAAAAGCACTGAATCGCATTATCTATCCTCTCTCATACTCAGGAGAAAGAGCTGTGCTACTTAAATTAACCATGCCGCCGTCCCTACTGTGCAAAACTCTTGAGCTATACGCCGTAGAGGACAGAATATCATGGAGATACTTTTTTTACACATGCCACCAAGGTATTTAGAGTAGCTTGAGGGGGAGAGAGAGAAGAATGGGAACTGTGGACCAAAATGTTTTTATCACTCCAGATCTGGCAGAAGAGGCAGCTTTCTTCTTCCATCTGAGGTGCAGATTCTGTGCACATCTTTTTGAAAAATCATCTTTTCACACAAGCGTTTATTTGCATTGTCAGTTAAAAAGAAGGACCGTTATGTGTAAGGCGGAACAGGGTCGGTAAGAATAGGTTGATGGTGTTGCCATCAACATCCCTGCGTGAAGGTCCTCCGCCCACACTGCAGCTGGTGGGGAGAGGCGCTGCCATATCGCCTCCCCCACCCCACCGGCAGCAACCCGGACGGAGGGCCCATTTGCTGTCCCATAGAAGCTGGTGCAGAGACAGGAGGAGGGGCCGGGATGTGCACAGGTCTCACATTTTAGGTGCATCTGACTTTATTCCCCGATTTTTGGTCATTTGATGGCTTCTTTCACATATTTGTTTTCATAACTTTTTAAACATGCATTAGAATGTTTTAACGAACAGGTTTATTTATTTTTATTTATTTATTTGCATATATTTCTATACCGCTCCTTCCAGCGATCAGTCGCGGTTTACATTTTAACAAATTGGTTCTGCAACAATAGCAGTTAGCGTGCATCGTCAGTTTTGCATGCACTAAAATTTTTGAGGTGGAACACAATGTGCTCTAATGAAAGCATATTCTTACGGTGGGGGCGGGGAGATGGAACTCGAAATGGAAAGACTTTGGGGATCGATAAGTTGCTTGCTGGAAAGGGATCAATGTCTTAGATAGAGAGTTCAGTGCCCTGTTCTGAAACCATAGGAAATGCTCCCCCATCCCCTTTTATGTATTCAGTGGATGGCAATAAGAATTTTTCAATTGAATGCAATCTGTGACGTTCATCTATATCCTTCTCAAAGATCTATCCTGTGCCACTGCACATCTGTGAGTGACCACAGAAACCCAAGAGGAAAAGATTCTTTCATATACTGGCAGGAGGAATGTGCCGATTTCCCGGTTATCTTTTAAGACTGTGTCTAGTGGATTAAGATGTATGGTGCCATTTTGATCCCAAGAAAAACGGAATATGTTTTGATTGTGTCTTGTACATACAAATATATATATTTTGAGATGTTCTTGAGTGTTACAAGCCTCATGAGTGATCTAAAACAATGGTCTGAGAATCCTTCATGCTGACTGGTTGAATTTCACTAAGAAGCTTGCTTCCAGAATCCATCATTTCACCAGTACGTGCCTCAGTACCATACAGAATATCTTTTATGGTCATTCTAAAATATAGTTTAAATTAAAAATTACTTAAAGCACTGGAGGAAATTTTAATAAAAGTAACAATGGCTTCAATGGGCCTGGTACTTACAAATGGCGGAAGTGTTTGATGTCACAGCAGGTGATCGGAGAGCTTCAGTCACTGCACTAGACAGTAAAACACAGAGAGGGGGAACAAAAAGGTCAAGGACCTGAATTTCAGGAGTAACAACTTTACTAAAATGTGGTAGTACCTCAGATGAACACTGTCAGGAGAAGAAGATCTAGGTCCGAGATTTCCAACCTTTTTGTTTATGTTTATGTTTATCTTTATTTGATATGCCACAAATCTGTGACCAAGTTATGTAGTTTACAATAAAATCATATAAAAGTCAAGAAAGGAACACCAGTGCTTCTGACAGAAAGAGGACAGAAGAGAAACCAGTAATAAGACAAAGATTAATACTTTTGCTTGTGTGGATCCCTTATTAACCTTCAAAAATTTCAGTGAACCCCAGTCAGTGGCAGAAATCTAAATTATGGGCCCTCAAGCAACACTTTTTGAAGGGCCCCTAGAGTGAGGGAAGTCCATTTTAGAAGATATGGGAGCAACTGCAAATGGGCCCCCTTTTTCTTGGGGCACCCTGCACCGCTGCTTGAGCAGAATTTATACCATTGACCCCAGTTCATCCCCATCACTCTTCCTGGACCTCACCTTGAAGCATCAAGCCTTATGTCCCTTCCCTCCTGGTCTCTAGCAGTCTTTCTCTCTCTATCTCAACCAGTCCTCACCAGTCTCAGTCTCTTTCTCTCTGCCTCCCCCCTCCCCACCCCCAGCCAGCTCCCTCCAATCTCTTTCTCTCTCTCTCCCCCATGCAGTCTCTACCAATCTTTCTCGTCCCCACCAGCCTCTCACTTTTTTCTCTTTTCTGTGTCCTGCAGACCCCTTGTAATGGTCTTGTGGACCACAGATTGGGAACCACTGATCTAGGTGAACAATAGGGGGCTTAGCTTGGAGCCATTATAAGGGCAAGAAGTCTTATTGCCACCACTGCTTATCGTTTCTCTAGCACCACTAGACATACGGGGGGACATTCAGTGGCATTGAATATCTGGGTCACCGCAGACTCTGGAAGCTAACCAGGCAGCGGCAATACTGAGCTGCTGCCAGATTAGCCTCCATGGGTAAAGGTAGGTTAGCCTTTGCCGCACCTTACTTTATCCACGGTTGCTAACCAGGCAGTGGCTCAGTATCACCGCTGCCCAATTAATGATGGGTGCTGCCTCTGCTCCACCCCAGAACGCCCCCCTGATAGCATCAGGGTGTATAGCAGCAGGACTCCCAGATATCCAGTGGTACTAATCGTGTTTGTGCCGCTGAATATCCTTCTTAGTGGCATTTACAGGGTTTGCAGGTCTGCCCCTCTGCCCTCACACAGTGCTGCACACATACACAGAAGAAACAGTCCCTTCTGAATAGGGCTCACCGTCTTGGGGTCAATACTCAGCCATATCCAGCTAAAGAGATCCAAATATTTAAAGATGTGACCGGTTCAGTCTGCAGAGCTGAGGATCACTGGCTTAAGTTCATTGGAGAAAGTTATGTAGTTAACTCTAGGACAATGATTTTCGCATCCAGAATTGGGTGATTAAAAGGTAACCATACTCCCGGTACACTGCTGATCCCCTTCCATTTAACCAGTTCTCTTTTGGCTGGACACTGGGTTGTCCAGACCAAAATTAAACTTAACTGGTCAACAAGACAGGAACTTTAAAACTGAAGATTTGTCTGGTTAACTCCAAAAATTAACCATACAAATCTTTTGAATATCAACCCATTTTTATTAGGCAAGTAAATAAAAGTAAGAGAAAACCAGAAATTCCATGAGGAACTTGTGGAGCCCAGTTTCCAGCATGCGCATGAGTATCTGTGCATACAACAAATCTCCCCTAATAGGATCTGCTTGAACCTCCTAAGATGTCCTGAAGATCTGGTGACTACAAGACATGAAACACAAAGCGGGTCAATATTCAGCTGGAGCGCTCAGTGTTTTACCTAAACGTCAGCCACCATGGCTGAAATAAATCCAGCTAGTCAGGAGCTGGATATCTGCATTCACTGCTGACTGCTGGCCCTGTCCAGATAGCTAATTAGGTAAAATGAAGACAGCCTTTTTCCTATCCTAACTTTATCTGGACAGTTTTCCAGTTGGTGGACTGACTCTTGCCGCTAACCATATAACTCTGAGGAGTGCCATGGAGCAATGCGCAGGATGATCTGCCGTGATTTTCACTGCCATTATCTGCATAGTCGCGCTGAACATCAAAGGACGACCCTGCCGAGAGGCCCTTTTCCAAGTAGCAGTAGCTTTGAATATCAGGGCCAAAGATGGGGACTCACGGAAACACACATACGGCAATGTCATCAGCTTTTCTCCCTTCATAAATCAGACTAAAACACCCACTATGGTTTTCAAAATAGCTGAAATGATAAAGACAGTCAAAGGATATAGGGGTTCTCCGGAGGAGTAGAATAAGCATCTGGAAACAGGACTGTACCGAGCTAGCAATGAGCCCTGGGCGATTGATAAACCTGGTGCCCCACCCTCTTTATCTTTATCTTTATTCATTTGCTTGACCGCCCTTCAGTAGTAAGCAGAGCGGTTTACAATAACAAAAAATTTTTTTCAAAACAGAGTGGCGTGAAGCCAGAAAATGAAAGGAAGGTTACAATGTAATAGTAAAAGAAGAAAGACAAAAGTGGGTGGGATAAAGGGTGAGGAAGGAGGGTCAGGGCTGGGAAGGAGGGAGGTCGAAGGCTAGGGAAAAGAGATGAGTCTTAAGGGTACGTTTGAAAGTAGGGAAGTGGGGTTCGAGCCGGAGGCTTCCTGGAAACCAAGTGATTTCAATAGTGCCCCTTGCTTCCTTGTGCCCTGTGTGGCCACACTGCTTGCACATCCCTCGATACGGCCCTGTCTGGAATAGATAAAGAAAATGGGAAAGGCAATCGGGACAGATAGGGCACATGCAGAGAAAAAATCTCCAGGACAATAGAGCAAGATGGTACAATTTGATAAGGGTAATTTTCAAATAACCTATGTCATTGCAGGTACTTTTATTGTATTATTCTCATTAAAAATGAGGTAATTGAAAATGTGAATGCCAAAAGTATTCCCTGGAGCTGCAAATTGTTTGGGAGGCTGGAGTGTAATGGGGGGTGGGGGATAAAATAGTATGAGATGCCATGTATGCATGCTGGTTTCCTTTTCAATCCTAAATATATCTTCAGAAACACTTCTTATTAACCCAGCTAAACGTCCACATGCATTGGACATGGCCATTCAGATATGCAGCCTGAAGAGCCATGTGGCCTGAGCCTTAAGCTCAAAGTGGGCTGCAAAGGGAGATACTTGGTGCCTTATTTTGTTTTCACATGCCTTTTTTTTAAAATGTTAACTTTATTTCACTTCAACATACAGTCAGCTCAACAGTCAACAATGCCAAAGTCTCAACCGTTGACTTTAGAGGCAAAGATAATACAAGAGGCATAGAGCCCGATTCAGGTAGGGGGATGGCCGGGCCGTCTGGATGTCCCCAAAGAAGATGGGCCTGTTTGGCCCGATTATGGACCGTGGGAATAAAACGTTCCTGCAGTAACCAGAATCGGGTCCGAGGATGGCCCAGCATTCCCCTGCCACCTGCGGGGACATCCTCCCCACAGGCGCACCCGATTCCTCACCACCCGACCCACGGCTGCCCTGCCGGGGCCTGGATCGTGCAGCAGGAACCTCCCCCCAATACCTGGTCTCAGCCCTAGGAGGGGGGGATCGCCAGTTTTGTGCTGCTTGCTCTACCTTTGAGGTGGAATAAGCAGCACATCCCCTTTGATCCTGCAGGACGTACAGGACAGTGACCTGAATCAGCTCTGTACGTCCTGCCGGGCTGGCCCGAATCCACTGCCCTGATCCTGCCCACTCCCCCCCCCCCCCCGACTCTCCCCGTCCTGACGCTCAGAACGTATGGGGAGAGCCAGAGGAGGAATCAGGCCTGGACGGCTTGTGGGGCTGCATGTCCTGCCAGGACATGTAGCCCTGCAACCCACATCCCAAAATCAGGCTCATAGTCAGCAGTCAATAACAATGCAAACCTTCATTGCCAAACATCAACAGGTCTCTCCCCCCACCCTCAGGAACTGTGATTGAAACTGACTCCATTTGTACCGAGACCATTATGGAGTTTTATAAAACTAATATACAATTACTACTACTTCTACTACTACGCATTTGTATAGGGCTACAAGACGTATGCAGCGCTGCAGAGACACATGGAAAGAACAGTACTTGCTCATCAGAGCTTACAATCTAGTCAAGACAGACAACACAGAAGGTGTAGACAGGGATACATCTAGGGAGAATGGTAAAGAAACACAAGGAGATCAGGTGAGTCAAGATCCGAAAGCAGCAGTGAAGAAGTGAGTTTTCAGCTTGGATTTGAAAAGGGTCAGAGAAGGCACCTGGCATACAGACTCAGGTAGTTTCTTCTAGGCGTAAGGTAAAACAAGGTGAAAGGAACAAAGTCTGGAGTTAGCAGTAGAAGAGAAGGGCACAGACAGAAACAATTTGCCAGAAGAGTGGAGTTCCCGAGGGGGGGGGTGTAGGGAGAGATAAGAGAAGAAAGGTAGTGAGGAGCTTCAGAGTGAATGCACTTATAGGTCAGCAGGAGAAGCTTGAAATGGATGCAGAAACAGATAGGGAGCCAATGAAGTGACTTGAGAAGATGGGTAATATGGGCATGATGAGGCTGGTGGAAGATTAGCAGCAGAGTGTTGAACAGATTGAAGGGGAGAGAGATGATTCAAAGGGAAACCAGCAAGGAGGTTAGGTTACAGTAGTCAAAATAGGAGGTGATTAAGGAGTGAATGAGTGTCTTAGTAGTGTGTTCAGAAAGAAATGGGCAGATTTTGTTGATGTTATACAGAAAGAAACGGCAGGTCTTAGCTATCAGATGGATGTGTCTGGAGAAGGAGAGAGAGGAGTCAAAGACAACCCCAAGATTGTGATCCATTGTGCAAATGTCAGAAGCTGATCCCCCACCCAGTTCTGGAGAATGGTCCTTTTCGCCCCTCAGAATGCCCAGGAGAACAAATTTGTCCTCTGCCCTACGCACCTTCTGGTCATGGAGTAGACCCTCATTCCCCAGCATCAACAGCCCATAAGTCCACTATGCATTTTTTTATGATGTTCCCCAGCCCTTCTAAGGCTTTCCCCGAGAGCTCAGTAAGAGTTTTGTTGTTAAATGCTGTCAAGTCAGATTCGAATCCTGGCATCCCTCTGGATAGTTGACCTAAACTTTATTCAGTCTTCAGCCAAGCGGCTCATTGTTGATAGAATGGTATCCATAGCTACTGTTATTGTATTGATCCATCTCATTGCTGGCCTTCCTCTTTTATAGTGACCTTCTACCTTGCCAAGTATTATGTCTTTCTCCAATGATCTCTCTCTTCACATGATGTGTCCAAAGTATGAAAGTCGAAGTCTTGTCAAATGAGCTTCTAAGGAAAGCTTAGGTTTGATCTCTTCTAGTACTGACTGGTTTCTTCTTCGGCAGTCCATGATATACACAGTATTTGTCACCAGCACCATAATTCAAAGGCATCAATTTTCTTCCTGTCTATCTTTTTTACTGTCCAACTTTCACATCCATATGACATTATTGAAAATACCATGGCCTAGACAAGTTGCATCTTTGTATGGAGAGAGACATCTCTGCTCTTGAGAATCTTGTCTAGGTCCTTCATAGCCATTCTACCAAGAGCAATATGTTGTTGGATTTCTTGACTGCTAGTCCGTTCTTTATTGATTGTTGATCCAAGTAAGTTAAAACAGTCAACTATTTAAATTTCTTCTCCATCAATGATGAATTTATTGATTTTGCTAGCTGTCAGGATCTTTGTCTTAACGTTAAGGTGCAGACCCATTTTAAGACTATATTCCTTGATCTTAAGAAGCTAATGTTTCAAATCATTTTCACTTTCAGCCAGTAATGTGGTATCATCAGCATAGTGAGGGTTGTTGATGAGTCTTCCACTAATCTTCACACCTTGGTTATCTTCATACAGTCCTTCTCTGATGATTTGTTCTACATATAAATTAAAGAGGTAGGAAGAAAGTATGCAGACCTTGTTGTACACCTTTGCTGATTTTAAACAATTCTGTTTCTCCTAGTTCCGTTAGAACTGTTGCTTCTTGATCAATCAGGTGTTCTGGTATACCCATGCTTCTTAATGTGGTCCAGAGTTTATCATGGTTTACACTGTCAAAAGCCTTGCAGTAGTCAATAAAACATATAGATATCCTTTTGATATTCTTTTGTCTTTTCAAGGATCCAGCTCACATCCATGATAATGTCTCTCATTTCTTGCCCTTTCCTAAACCCTGCTTGCACTTCAGGTAGTTCTCGTTCCAGGTATAGTTGTAGTCTCTGTGAAATGATCTTGAATAGAATCTTGCTGGCATGTGGGATCAGAGCGATTGTGCAATAAATTTCACAGTCAATCGTGTCGCCTTTCTTCAGTATTGGTATAAACACAGATCTTTTCCAGTCAGGTGGCCATGAATTTGTCTTCCAAATTTCCTGGCAGAGCCTTGTAAGTATGGTAACAGCTTCATCCAATTGCTGTAATACTTCAGTGGGAATGCCATCAATGCCCAGTGCTTTGCTCTTTGATAAGGCTTTCAATGCTGCTTCGACTTCTTCTTTCATCACTGATGGTTCCTGATCATAAGGTACAGGTGAAATGGCTGTTGGTCCACTTGATCTTTATGGTAGAATGATTCTGTATATTCTTTCCTCCTTTTCTTGATCTTCTCAGCATCATTCAACATGGATCCTTGAGCATCTAATAGCATTCCAATTCGAGGCTGGAATTTTTTATTTAACTCTCAAAGCTTTATTCTTCCTCTAATAGTTTCTGATTCTATTGCCTTGCATGTGTCATTGTAGTACTTCTCCTTGTCTTGTCTTGCTGCATGTTGGAAATGTCTGTTGAGTTCTGTGATTGCCTCTCTTTCTCCTCTGACTTTAGCTTCTCTGTGTTTCTGGACAATTTTCAGTTTCTTCAGTCATCCACTTTGGCCATTTTTGCTTTTTCATCTTATGTAGAGACTTCTCGTTTTCTTCCAATACAACCTTCTTGATGTCATCCCATAATTCTTCTGGAACTCTCATTTGTATCTAAAGCAGCAAATTGATTTTTCAGGCAGGCTTTAAATTCCAGTAGTATATTCTCAAGGTCATATTTTGCTACATTCATGAGTGGCTTGCTCTTTTCAACTTTAGCTTGAGTTTTCATACTAGTAGTTGGTGATCTGTATCACAGTCAGCTCCAGGTTTTGTCTTTATTGATGTTATCGATCTTTTCCATCGTTGTCTTCCACAGAAGTAGTCAATTTGATTTCTGTACAATCCATTGGGTGAAGTCCACATGTACAGTTGGCTCTTGTGTTGCTGGAAGAAGTTGTTTGAGATCAATAGATCATTTGTCTTGCAGAATTCTATCAGTCTTTCACCAGCTTCGTTTCTGTTGTCAAGCCCATATTTTCCAACCACTTTGCCTTCTTCTTTGTTGCCAACTTTTGCGTTCCAGTCACCCATGACTATCAGGATATCCTGTTTGCATGTTCTGTCAATTTCAGCTTGTACTTGTTCATAGAACTCATCAACCTCTTTCTCTTCTACAGCTGTTGGAGCATATACCTGAATTAAAGTTGTGTTGATGGGCTTTCCTCGTAAACGAATAGAAGTTAAGCGTTCACTGACTCCATTGTATTTCATTACAGTTTTTGCAAGTTTCTTCTTAATTATAAATGCAACACCATTTCTTTGTCTTTCATTTCCAACATAGTAGACCATATGATCATCAGATGCAAAGTGCCCAAAGTCAGTCCATTTCAGTTCACTGACACCCAACAGATCTAGTTGTACATGTTCCAGTTCATTCTTAACCACCCTCAACTTCCCTTGGTTCATGCTTCATACATTCCATGTCCCAATATGTAAAACAACTTTGCAACCTCTGACTCTCATTTCATGCGCAGCTACATCAGCAGATCCAACCACATTATAAATGCTGGCTTCAGCTCATCCCCAGTAGCCATTTCAGTGTCTTCCAACCTGGGGGTCTCATCTTCTAGCACTATAGTGCAATTTGTTTTGTGACTATCCATTATGTTTTTGTGGCAAGATACATAAGTAAGAGTAGGGCATTCTAAAAAAGCATGGTGGAAAGTCTTCATTCCTGCATGGCATTTCTCACTCTGAGCTGACTCCCACACTCCCAACTCTGCCCCCCTTGCCCTGGTAAGATTGCAGCAGTGTAAAATCTGGTATTGCATCTCTCTATAACTGGCATTGCAGGTCACCCCAGACACTGCCTGGAAGGCGCCCTCTATATGTTCGACCTGCAATATCTGTGAGGTACTCAGTCCATTGAGCAGTTAGTCTGACTAAATATTGGGAGTCCAACATGTTGTGCAGCATCCTGGCCCAGTTAGATAGCCAAGTTACGCAGGTCCTCATCCACTAACATGTTCACAAGGCTCCCCAGTGAAGCACCATCTACCTGGCTCCAGTGGTGCCTGACCTGCAAATACTGGAAGTGGCATGAGGCCAGCAGACCAAGCTTCCTCTGCAGACATTCAAAGATGGGGAAAGACCTCTGTCCACACCCCAGCAACGCCCAACATCCAATTAATCCAACACCTCCCATGACCTGAACAAGGTGCATTCCTCCCCTTGTACAAAGCCGGGGTTGCCAATGATCTGCAAGAAGGGGTTCACCGACCAACTGGAGTGACTCCGCGTTGCCCACTACCACCATGCCTTCCGTAGGGAGTCAGAGCTCCAAACTCCTAAGCCTGGAGGATCACCCAGGTGTGATGAAACACATTTATAAGGTGATATGGCCTGCTCCAGTGTTCCAACAGCCTCATCGGGACATAGTGGTCAGTACAGTGTAGGGCGCAACATTGTACATCCACAGATCTGGCAGTCCCACTTCTCCCTTTTCCTATAGTAGGATCAATTTAGCATAGACAATGCAGGCCCTGCAGCCATGCCAAAGGAAGGAGCGAACCACTCCCTTCAATTGATCCACCTCCACTCGATGTACCCACAATGGTAACATCTGGAGCTGATAAAAGATCTTGGGAAAAATCACCATACGAACCAGGGCCATTCATTCATAGAGGGATAAGGGCAGATCCCTCCACCAGTTGCAGAGATGTTTCATCTGTTTTATCTTGTCCTGGATTTTCTTCTGGTAGACCACCCGGTAATCACTGTGAACAGGGCCGGATTTACCTATACGCCATGTACGCCATGGCGTAGGGCCCACAGCCGGCAGGGGCCCACAAAAAAAGAACAAGTTTTAATTTTTTTTAATACAATTTTAAAAAAAAACTGCTGGCTGCCGCCGTGGGGCCCCCTCTGCTGCCGCGGCAGCACCGACTGACCCGCGGGGGCCCCCTCTACAAGCTGAAGCCGTCGGTTCGTTCCTTCCTCCCTCCGTGCAGGGTGCAAGCTGCAGGCTGTGAGAGACGCGAAAGGAGAGTGTCTCCTCGCATCTCTGTTAAGCCCGCAGGGGCTGATGGGAAATTTCCCATCAGCCCCTGCGGGCTTAACAGAGACGCGAGGAGACACTCTCCCTTCGCGCCTCTCACAGCGTGCACGGAGGGAAGGAGGGATCGACGAACCGACGGAGTCAGCTTGCAGAGGGGGCCCCCGCGGGTCAGTCGGTGCTGCCACGGCAGCAGAGGGGGCCCCGCGGCGGCAGCCAGCAGGTTTTTGTTAAAAATTAAATTTTACTTTAGGCCGACGGGGGGGGGGGGGTAGGACTGGTAATGGGCTATTGGGGGGGCTGGGGCGGGAAATGGGCTGGGGGGGGGTTAATGCTAGAGGTGGACTGATGGGGTTAGGACTGGTAATGGACGGTGGGCTGGTGGGGGGGCTTAGAACTGGCAATGGGCTTTTGGGGGGGTTAAGACTGGTAATGGGCTGTGGGCTGATGGGGGCTATCTGGTAATGGGCTATGGGGGGGCTAGGACTGGAAATGGGCTGGGGGGTTAAGACTGGAGGTGGGCTGATGGGGTTAGGACTGGTAATGGGCTGTTGGGGGGGGGGGTTAGAACTGGTAATGGGCTTTGGGGGGGTTAAGACTGGTAATGGGCTGTGGGCTGATGGTTGTCTGGTAATGGGCTATGGGGGGGCTAGGACTGGAAATGGGCTGGGGGGTTAAAACTGGAGGTGGGCTGATGGGGTTAGGACTGGTAATGGGCTGTGGGCTGATGGGGGGGGTAGGACTGGCAATGGGCTATGGGGGGCTGACTGGAAATGGGTTGATGGGGTTAGGACTGGAAGTGGGCTGATGGGGGGTTAGGACTGGTAATGGGTTATAGGGGGGGCTTAAACTGAAAATGGGGTGATGGGGAGTTAGGACTGTAAGTGGGTTGATGGGGGGCTAGGACTGGTATTGGGTTGGGGGGTTGCTAGGACTGGAAATGGGATGATGGGTGGCTAGGACTGGAAATGGGCTGATGCAGGGACTAGAAGGGAATGGATGCTGGGTGAGGCTGGAACTAGAAGGGAGCTGATGTTGGGGGAGGATTAGAATGGGATGGGGCTGGAAGAGTAAAATGGAGAAGGGAAAAATATTTTGTGTGGGAGGGATAAAAAATCTACAATTGGCCGGGTATTGGGAGAGTAAGTGGGGATTGAGGATGGAGGGGTAAAATTTGAGTGGATGAAATAGGAATGAGGAAAGAGCAAAAGGAGAAAGATTAGTATGTTAAAGCAGATGTAGAGAGAGAATGGAAAAAAATCTAGAAGAGAGAAGAAAGGACAAATGGACAGCAGACGATGGAGAGTTAGCAGAAGACATGAAGAAACCAGAAGAAAGTGGCTGGAGCAATTGCAGCTGAAAAAAATGCACAAAAGGTAGAAAAATATCTCTTTATTTTGAATTTATTAATTGGAATATGTCAGCTCTGGTAAATGTGCATCATTAACGTCTGCGCTTTGTTTAGTACAAGAGCAAATTAATGTATAGTTTTATTTCTACAGTGTTGTACATTCCAAGTTTGGCTTTTGGGATTCCCAGTTTAATTATTGTCTTCCTGTTTCTAAATTGTGATTACTTGTTTGGTGATGGTCTATGTTCTGCATGTGTAACTGAGCTGAGGTGTTCTGTTTATATAATTCCTATTTGACATTGCCACTTGTTCTCTTTCCCCAGTAGGTCATGTATTGTTGTTCTCTGAAATGTATTGGTTTAATATTTGCAGTGTTGCCTTTTGATTGGTAGAGTATGGTTGGTGCTTTGTGAGTCCTGGTAGTGCTGTTAGGATACGGCGGGTTTACTATGGGTTCTAAATGGGCAGTGTGTGTTTGTAGTAGTTCCTAATGTGTCTGGCAGTTGGCACTGGATTATAGTAATGTAGAAATCTTTTAGTCTTTCTTTATCCATACACTCATTAAGAGGCACGTTTACTAAAAGTTAGTATATGGTAACATTATGCAAATATTTATGCAAATGAGGCCCCTTATGCAAATGAGGCCCCGCACCCCCCTTGGGCCGCCCCTGCTGGGGGCCCACAATTTTTGTTGGCGTAGGGCCTCACTCAAGGTAAATCCGGCCCTGACTGTGAAGATAGATAACCAAGCACTGAAGAGGCGCCATCAACCAGTAGAACAGCTTGTTTCCTGGTCGCTGCCAACTTCTTCTCGCCACCCCAGGAGCCGTGCCTTGGACTTACCCACATTGATATGGAGGCCCGAATAGCTACCAACGCATCTCAAAAGGTCCATTATTTATTTATTTATTTATTTATTTAGAGTCTCTTCTATACCGCGCTATTCAGCATCAGCGCGGTTTACAATGAACAAAGATTACACATTTCCCGGGGTACTTTGTGTTTACAGTGAACAGGTGTTAAAAACTTGGATAAGTGGGGTAACTATTTACATTTACAACATGTAAGGATTCACTTCCTTGGTCTTAGTCATGGGTGTTTTGCGTGGTTTGTGAGGTTGGTGTCATAGCTGCGTTGTTTACAGGGTAATACTGGAGGAAGAGGTGGTGCTTCAAGGCCTTTCTAAACTGGAGTAGGTCTGGTACTGTTCGGATGTCGTGGGGGAGGCTATTCCAGCATCTAGGCGCACAGAATTTGAAAGCCCTTCCCGCTGTTGACTGGGTGCATTGTGTAATTGATCTTGGAACTACGAGGGTATTGAGTGCTACAGACCGTCTGGCTCTGTTGGAGGGTGTAGTCTGGATGAACTCTGTTAGTGATGAGGATGAGAGTCCGTTGATAGCCTTGAAGGTCAGCAGTAAGATTTTGTAGGTGAGTCTACCTTGTATCGGGAGCCAGTGGAGGTGTTTTAGGATGGGTGAGACATGGTTTCTCCTGGATGCTCCATGTAGGACTCTTGCTGCGGCATTCATTGCCAGTTGCAGTAGATGCAAGGTGGACTGAGGGAGACCATGCAAGACTGAGTTTGCGTAATCGAAGTGTGGTATGACCAGTGCCTGATAGATTGTCCTGAATCGTCTGGCTCCAGCAGGGATCGTAGGTGTCTGAGGGATCGGATCTTATGGTAAACAGCCTTCACCATGTTTCCTATGTGCATCTTCATATCCAAGCGTTGGTCTAAGGTGATGCCAAGGTATCAGATGGTGGGTTTGGTCTGGAGGTCTGCTCCCTCTACTTTTAGGAAGGGCGGTGTGGAGAAGTCTCGATTCCTTGTAATGAATAGCACCTCAGTTTTCTTGTGTTGTATCCTAAGGTTCTGGGTTTGCAGCCAATTGGATACTGCATTAATGCAGTTTGTTAGTGGGGAGAGGTCAGGGTTCTCTGTTGAAAAAGGCGTGTAGAGCAGCACGTCATCTGCGTATATCAGGCAGTTGACACTGAAGGACCGGATGAGGTTGCAGATAGGTTGCATGTATATATTAAACATCAGAGCGGAAAGGGAAGATCCCTGCGGGACACCTTGCTTTTGGTGGAACGGATCTGATGATGTATCACTGGATCGTACCTGCTGCCATCTATCAGAAAGGTAGGACTTGCACCATTCAAGCGCTTTGTCGGTGATTCCCTTCTCCTTGAGGCGTACCAGGAGATGCTCGTGGCTCACAGAGTCGAATGCCGCTGCGATGTCCAGGAAGACCAGGACGAATCCTTGGCGAATGTTGTCGATGCCTGCTATTATGTTGTTGAAGAGTGTGGTAAGAAGTGTTTCAACTCCATGGGCTTCTCTAAAGCCATGTTGGCATGGGTCCAGTGGTGCGGAGGTTTCTATGTGATCTTGTATTTGCATTTGTACTTCCTTTTCCATTATTTTTGCCAGCAATGGTATGCTAGATATCGGTCTGTATGATTCTGGCTTATGGGGGTCGAGATTATTGTTTTTAGTAGAGGTCTTATGGATGTGTGCTTGAAGGATGGTGGGAATGTTCCTGTTGAGAATGATTGTTCCATGAGTCTGGTTATAAAGGGACTGAGGTTGGTCCGTAGATCCTTGATCCAGAATGCAGGGCACGGGTCCGTTTGAGCAGTGGTCGTATTGATGGCAGCAACGGTGTCCTCGATGCGTTTTCTGGGTAGTGTTGAGAAGATGGTGAGAGGTGATTGATAGCTTGGTTCAAGGGTGGTGCTGGGTCTTGGGGTGTTGTTGGTCTGACAGAGCTTGGATTGAAGATAGTCAGCGAATATTTGAGGGTGGATTTCGGATGTGTGCTCTGATGCAGGTTCCTTTGTCAATCGCTTGACGAGGGAAAACAGGTCGTGAGGTTTGTTCAATGATCTTTTTAGAGCTGGGGTCACCAACCTCCAGAGGGCCGCGGGCCGCACTGCCGACTACCGGGAGCCTCACGGGCCGCACCCCCCTTCTCCCCGCCCCCACTTCACATTGTAGTCCTTCAGAACGCCAACGGTCTTCTGACAGATGACACACAGCGCACGATCCTTGTGCAGCGTGAAGAAGAGCTTGTTCCACTCAGGGTTGAAGCCGCGGTTCTCATCGCTGAGCTTGCGCTTCTTGTTCGTGGGGGAAGCCATGGGGAAAAAAGAGAACAGGAATTCTATCGATAGCTGCAAAAACAGAATCAAAGTTTAAGCCTTATTGCTGATTGGTCCTCTAATTTGCGCACTGCTCTTGCGAAACCGGTCACGTGCCGTTGAACCCGCCGAGCATGCCGCGGGCCGCAGATACAATGGCGGGAATCCTTGGCGGGCCGCACGTAATGTTAACCGGGGTAGAGCCTCGCGGGCCGCACGAAGGGACCTCGTGGGCCGCATGCGGCCCGCGGGCCGCAGGTTGGTGACCCCTGTTTTAGAGTGTCAGTGTGGAATCGTCTCATGCTCTCACTCACTGCGGCGTGATGTGCTGCCAGGTGTGAGTTATATGCACTTTGATCTTCAGCTGAGTGTGAATGGCGCCAGCGCCTCTCCAGTTTCCTTAAGGCGTTGAGTGAGGTTTTCAGCTCGGCAGAATACCAGGTTGCGGTGGGTCGCTTCCCTTGGGGTTTGTCGGGTGGTGGACGTATGGTGATTGAGCTAAAGGTTTTATTCCATTCGGAGACTAGCTCCTCTGGGTCGTGTGCGGGTGAGGTGATTAGCGGGAGTGTTGTGCTCAGAATTAGGTCTTTGTTGAAGGTCTGGAACCTTCGTGGTGGAGCATTGGGATGGCTGCATTAGGCCTTCAAAGCCCTCCTGGGGCATGCTGACCAACATATCATCCACAAATAGACTGATCTTGCATTCCTGATCCCCAATGTGCAGTCCAGGTAATTCTGTCATCTCCTAAGTTTAATGGCAAACAGTTCCAGCAAGAGGATGAACAGACAGCTTTATTGGGTTCCCCGGTGGAGCTCGAATGCCTCCGTCAATCGACCATTGCCCAGTAAATGGGCCCTCGGCTGCTCATAGAGTGCCTGCACCCAGCCTATTAAGTGCTTGCCCAGGCCAAACCAAGGCAGAACCCAAAAAACACATAGCTCCATGCTACCCGGTCAAGTGCTTTCTCGGCATTTAGACTTATCATGGTCACCTCCTGACAATGGGGGCAGTGTTGTCGAAACATCGTCCACACTCTCACAAAGTGACTCGCTGTACTACGCCTCTTCATGAAACCCATCTTGTCTGGGTGGGACCAGGCCAGGTAGCAACTTCCCCAGATGCCACGCCAGCACGCTGGCCAAGATCTTCAGATCTTGATGAGCAAAGATATTGGGCAATACACTTCAGCCCTCTGTGGGTACTTACCAGGTTTAGGTAGAAGAACCGCCATGGTATGGTTTGCTGCTAGGCCAATTGCTCCCCATTTGCACACAGCCTCGCCCATGGTACATCGAGGGCACCACCAATGCTCCTATAATTTTATAGAACTCCGGGCCCAGACAATCAGGACCCAGGGCCCTTGCCGGCTGCAAGTGCTGGATACTAGCGCGCACCTTCCCTGCCTTCACATATCATTTTTTTCGATTTTTATTATGACTTGGGATCTCAAGAACTGGAAGTGGTCCAGACCTCTCTGCAGCTCTGAAAGGGCCTGGTTATGGAAGCCAAGAGCCTGATATTCAGTTCCAGTAGCCAACACTGAAAAAGTGGTCAGCCACCGGCGCTGAACATTAAATACAGATATTAAATGCCGGGGTCATATCTGGCCTTGGCATTGAATATCCAGGTTGCCGCATTTGCCAATCGCTATCTGTTAGTGATATGTGACGAATGTTATGCCAGGGTTTCCTGCGCCTGGCTTTCGTCACATATCACTAACTAGGTAGTGGCTCAATATCGCTGCTGCCTGGTTAGTGATAGGTGCCATCTTTGCTCTGCCCCAGAATGCCCCTGACACGCCCCAATGCTATTTAGCATCAGAGCATGTAGCTGCGGCACCCACAGATATTCAGCACTGAATATCTAGCTGAGCAGCATTTTCATGGTTTATAGGTCTGCAAAGCATATAAGTGCCTTTTGGAACAATGATTTTTATTAGCATAAATAGAAACACACACCATACCAACTACATAGTTTACAGGAGTGTACACAATTATCCATCCAAAAGAGTCATCACCAAACCCGTACTTCTGTCCTCCCCCACAGCTCACCCCCCTCCTCCCCAACCATCACACATACCCCCTACATAGCCCCCTGCAATAGAGACCTCAAGTCAGAGGCAATAGAACTGAGAAGACAGAGGTATACATCTATACAATACTTAACATAGTCTGTCATCAGAATGGAGCAAGATGGCGGCAGAAGCAGTGTGCTGTGTGCTGAGGGATCTCTTTTAATGCTTGCCATGCCTCACAAGAGGAAGGGGAGAGCTTCGGCAGTGGTTTCCACGTCTACACCAAAGGCTTTGTTACAGTCGACTCTGCCATTCACTGCTTCGGTTTTTCCATCTCAGGAGAGCTCTTTGGCTCAGTCCTGCATGGGAATGCTGGATGCCAGTCTTAGTGGGGCGTTGTTGAGTGCCGAAGAACGGACAGTTGCTCCAGTGCCGGATCTGGAGATCTCTGAGAGTGTGCAGAGGGCCTCAGGAGGAAGTACTCCTGGTGGTGCTTTGCTTGTGGAACTGCTTTCAGAGCCCACAGTGCCTGGTGGAATGTTGTTGTTTGCTCTGGCCCAGGGGAATCAGAGTGCAATGGTTGGAAACTGGCTGTGATCACATTGGATGTGTTGTGGGAAACCATAAAGTCTGTGGACACCTCTTTGGATAATTATGCTGGTGGCTTTAAAAAGCAATTTGATCAAGTTGTGGAGAGGACTGTATCCTGTGAAACTGCAGTGACTGACCACACTGCCAGATTGGGAGCCCTGGAAGAAGCCCTTGATGGCCTGTGAACTGTGAGTATGGCTCAGTTTAAAGATGAAGAAGTTTTGAACAGGAAGGTGCTTTTTTTGGAGAACTGAGTCCGAAGGAAAAATTTAAGGTTCCTGAACTTCCCTAAATATCTGCATAAATATTTAGGAGAAGTGTTAAAGATTGCGGGGGAAATTGTGCCCCCAATAGTCTGGGCTCGATATTTGTCTCTGAGCCCTCCGGTTCTGGGGCCTAAAGGAGGATCTGTGTTGGCTCAATCCCCTGATGAGGGAAACTTAGCTGCCTTTTTGGAGTCCTCTTTAGAGGTGGTAACTGCAAGAACTACACTTGTGGCCTGTTTTGCCTTTGAGTCAGATAGGATTGCAGTTCTTCACCTATTTTTCTGCAATATGACAGCTGAATTTCTTGGCTCTAAAATTTATGTTTTTCCTGACATTTCTCGAGATACGCAGAAGAAGCGCAGGGAGTTCCTGGCCCTAAGAACTAGGGTTGGGGCCCTGGGGTCTACTATGAAGGGTTTTTTTTCCTTGCAAATGTATGATTTCTTATTTGTCTAGACAGTATGGGGTCTATTCCAAACCACAAATAGCAGGAATGGACATCCCATTGGGACATCCATCCCCACTATTTGTCTGCCTTTCCCATCCCCGCCAAACATCCCCATAATAACAGGGAGTTTGTACAGGGAAGCTAGATGGAGGCAGGAAAGGGATGGCGTGGAGGCGGAAACAGGGTGGGCTGTGGGAGGTCTGCGGCTCCAGATATACAGGGCTGATTCTGATGTTGGCCCTGTATATCTGGGGCCAGCAGAGTAGATGGGGAACTTATTCCACCTCTGAGGTGGAATAAGTTCCCCTAGATGGGAGGGGATGGCAGGCCCCGGACGCATCAAAGGATGGAGGGGGCAAAGGAGATTCCCTGCAGCCCGATCCTGGCCTTGGGAGGCCAGATCAGGGGTCGGACTGCGGGGAATGAATTAAGTCGACAGCAGCCGGGGATCGTGACTCCTGAATGGAGCCGTGGTGCCATGGCAACTGGACGCCATGGTGCTGTGGCTCCATTCAGGAGCCCTGACTGAGTTAGCCGGGCAGGTGCCTGTACATGCAGGTCGCCCAGAATCAGGTCCGGGCCTGCACGAACAGACTTAAGAACATAAGAACATAAGATATGCCATACTGGGTCAGACCAAGGTCCATCAAGCCCAGTATTCTGTTTCCAGCAGTGGCCAATCTAGGTCATACGTACCTAGCAGTTTCCCCAAGGGACACAGGTTCCACAATGCTTGTATTGGTTCAAGCATTGATATCCCGGGTCCCTTCTTAATAATGGTTTATGGACCTTTCCTCCAGGAACTTGTCCTAACCTTTTTTAAACCCAGCTACACTAACAGCCTTTACTACATCCTCCGGTAACAAATTCCAGAGTTTGATTACACGTTGAGTGAAAAAATATTTTCTTTTATTAGTCTTAAATAATTTACCCTGTAGCTTCATTGCATGTCCCCTAGTCTTTCTATATTCTGATAAGGTAAACAATCAATCTACGTTTACCCGTTCCACTCCGTTCATTAATTTATAGACTTCTATCATATCTCCCCTCAGCCGTCTCTTTTCCAGGTTAAAGAGCCCTAACCTTTTTAGCCTTTCTTCATAGGAGTATCCTTCCATCCCCTTTACCATTTTGGTGGCTCTTCTCTGAACCTTTTCTAATATTGCTATATCCTTTTTAAGATACGGCGATCAGAATTGCACACAATATTCAAGGTGCGGTCTCACCATGGAACGATATAGAGGCATTATAATATCTTTTGTTTTATTTTCCATTCCTTTCCTTATGATACCTAGTATTCTATTTGCTCTCTTGGCCGCTGCTGCACACTGGGCCGAGGGTTTTAACATGGTATCCACAATGACGCCTAAATCTTTTTCCTGGGTGGTGGTTCCTAATGTGGAACCTTGCATCATGTAACCATAGTTTGGGTTGTTCTTCCCTAGGTGCATAACCTTGCACTTGTTCACATTAAATTTCATCTGCCATTTTGATGCCCAGTCTTCCAATTTCTCAAGATCCTCTTGCAATTTTCCACAATCCTCTTAGGTTTTAACAACTTTAAATGGGATTCTGATCCTGCGGGAACTAGATGTGCCCCGTGGGATCAGAATCCCATCTATCTCTGTGTGTCCGGTTCTGATCAGATGCACAGAGACTGAAATGTCCAAATTAGAATAGGCCTTCACGTGTTCTTTGAGCCAAACCAGTTGCTTCACTTGGGAGGCCAGATTGGGGGTCAGGCTGCGGGGAATGAATTAAGTCGGCAGCAGCCAGGGATTGTGACTTCTGAATGGAGCCGTGGTGCCATGGCAACTGGACGCCATGGTGCTGCGGCTCCATTCAGGAGCCCTGACTGAGTTAGCCAGGCAGGTGCCTCTACATGCAGGTCGCCCAGAATCAGGTCCGGACCTGAACGTACAGACTTAGATGGGATTCTGATCCTGTGGGAACTAGATGTTCCCCCTGGGATCAGAATCCCATCTATCTCTGTGCGTCCGGTTCTGATCAGACGCACAGAGGCTGGGATGTCCGAATTAGAATAGACCTTCACGTGTTCTTTGAGCCAAACCAGTTGTTTCAGTTTCTGGTGCACAGAGAGGGTCCTATACAAGTGGGGGATATCACTCGGGGTGGTACTGGTTAAGGCCGGTTGAGTTTGGTTGGCATGGGGTGGCAGTCGTTAGTACTGTGATTTTCTTGGTTAATTGCTGTGATACTCTCTCTGTTTTTTTGGGGACTATAAATAATTGCATTAGTTTCTTGGTATTTATTTTCTCCTATTGTCTTTGTTCAGTTTTCTTTATTCATTCTTGGAATGTATATTTGAAATTGCATAAATGAAAAATTTAAAAAAACAAAACAAAACATAGTCTGTTAACCACAAACTGTGTACATTGACAATGACCATGCACATTACCCCCCTCCTTGACAGCAAGCACCACACTCAAGGCCATATAGGGGACACACCTCAAACCATGTGTCCACCGGCCCCAAACCATAGGCCACATTGTCTGGTTATCTTTGAATATCCCTCCCCCCCTCCAAATTATTCACAATTTTTAAATCGCATATGGCTGTTGAGAAATTGCAGGAGGACCCTGTGAGACTGGAAGACTGGCAGTCTAAATGGCAAATGAAATTGAATGTGGATAAGTGCAATGGGATGCATATAGCCCAAATTAAAGTTAAACAATGCTATGTGCAACATTAAAGAAGTCTTTTACTAAAGGGCATTAGCTAAGAATGTGTGTTCTGGAGCACTCTGAATGCATGTTGGAACACACTGACAGCTAGCGCGGGGTCATGACAGCGCTAGATGATTCCCGCGCTAATCATCTAACTCATGTTAGGGTCGTGAGTAGGCGGGATAGTGGCAGAAAGTGAGCATGGTGTGCTCTGTGCAGTTAGCAAGGAGTTCAAACCCCGTGCTAACTGCATTAGCGCAGGATCATCTAACGCCACCTCAATAGGTAGCGTTAGGTGCACCCATGCTAACAATGCACACAGTATGGGTCAGGCGCCACGTAAACTACCAGGGAAATGCCTTTACAGTTAATGTGGAGGTGTTGCATCTAATGCGCTATCGTTTCAGAGTTTTTGCAGTGTTAAGTGCAACACCATAGCACCCCTAAGAATCACCACCCAGGAAAAGGATCTAGACGTCTTTATGAACAACATGTTGAAATCTTGTGCTCAGCATGCAGTGATGGTGAAAAAGCAAACAGAATGTTAGGAATTATTAGGAAAGGAATAGAGAATAAAATAAAGAATATCATAATGTCTCTGTATCACTCCATGGTGCGACCACACCTTGAGTATCATGTGCAATTCTGGTTGCCACATCTCCAAAATAAGATACAGCAGAATTAGAAAAAGTATTGAGAAGGACAACCAAAATGATAAACGGGATGGAACGGCTCTCCTATGAGGAAAAGGCTAAAGAGATTAGGGCTCTTCAGCTTGGAGAAAGGATGGCCAAGGGGAGATATGACAGAGGTGTATAAAATAATGAGTGGCGTGCAACAGGTAAAAGCAGATTGTTCGTTTATGCTTTCAAAAAGTACAAAGACTGGGCTACATGCTATGAAGTTATAAGAGAAAATATTTTTTCCTCAGTACTTTGCAACTCGTTACTGAAGGATATGGTAAAAGCAGTTAGTGTAGCTAGGCTTAAAAGAGGTTTGGACAAAGTCCTGGAGAAAAAGTCAGACTGTTCTTAAGGTAGACCCCAGAAAGCCACAGGTACATGTGACCTAGACTGGCCACTGCTGGAAAGAGGATAATGGGCTTGATGGGCCTTTGGTCTGACCTAATATGGCATTTCCTATGTTCTTAACATGCTCATATGTTTAGCCAGGGAAAGGTGGGTACATATGAGGATAGACTTAAGGATCTTAATATGTACACCTTAGAGGAAAGGCGGGATAGAGACATTTAAATACCTCTGTGGCATAAATGCACAGGGGGAGAGTCTCTTTCGATTGAAAGCAAGTTCTTCTATGAGGGGACATGAGATGAGGGTGAAAGGGGATAGATTCAGGAGTGATATGCGGAAATATTTCTTTACGGAAAGAGTGGTGGATCTGTGGAATATTCTCCCAGTGGAAGTGGGAGAGATGAGGACAGTATCTGAATTCAAAAAAGCATGAGACAAACACAGAAGACCTCTAAAGGAAAAAAGGGGACTGTTGTAGTGGTTGATATGGAAGGACAGACTAGATAGGCCATGTGGTCTTTTTCTGTCGTCATTTTTCTCTGTTTCTATGTAAATAACTTCTAAAATTGCCCTCCTCGTGTTAGTAAAAGGAAGAAATGTGAGATGGAATTGCAAAACTGAGAGCTGAAAAGGAGGTGTAGAGGGTGGCAAGGAAAAAGCAGAACTACTGAATAAATAAATCTGTTTCTACAGCATTCACTGAAGCAGGGCCACAGATAGATGTCCAGAATATAACTAGTAGAGGGGTAGCAGATACCATCCCATCTGCAGAAGAGAGGGTTCTCACAGAAGTAGCAAACTGGAAAGCAGACTAGGAAACGGAGCCAGATGGAATATATCCCAGGATATTAAGGGAATCCCAGAGAAGTTCTGGCAGTGTCACTAACAACCCTATTAAATCAATTTTTGGTGTTTGAAGTAGTTGCAGACTGGAGACAGGCAGCTGTTGTCCATCTTCATAAAAAGTGCTTCTAGGAACTTAGGATGCTGGTACAGACCAGTTAGTCTGATTACAGTAGTGGGTAAATTAACAGAGTTACCATTAAAGGAAATGATACGGGACCTATGTATCTTGAACCTAGAAGGCTACAGGCCTCTAGGTCTCATGACTTTACCAAAGGGAAATCAGGTCAAACAAATTTGATCAACTTCTTTGAATGGCCAAAAAGCAGCTTGAAGTAAGCACTAGATCTGATATGCTTGGATGCCGCTAAGACCTTTGGCCCTTGCAGATGAAGCTTAAAAATAAACTGAGCAGCTTAGGGTAAAGAGGATTAGAAACTAAGGGAGCAATAGGCAGAGGAGGGTAGTGATAGACCTGCAAGCTGCATACATGTCTTTGAATATGCCCCACTAACATTTTTTTGTGTGCCTACATTTACATGCAAAACAGGATTGATACACACTTAATGGGCTTTATTAAATTACCCTCAATGTGTTTTAAGTTAATTCAACAACAAGGTATCACCTTGTATCCCTTTTTGTTTGTTTTTAGTGACTAATCTTTATTTCTGTACATTCAATTGGGACTAACAGGGTAACCACACTTCTTTATCCAGGATCAATCAAGAAATTTGACAACAGTTTTCATGCAAACAAATGCAATCATGCATTAACAGAGCAGAAATCTGAAGGAGAAGCGCGCGAAGTGGAGAATGAAATAGTGCTGCACACCAAACAGGAGATCGTGGGGTAAACATACTTGAGCACATGACGTCTGCAAAATAACTAGTGCAACGAGCAAGAACTATATAACCAGATGAAAAAGAGGTATTTTATTTCATTTCACTGATTAAAATTTGATATACTGCCCTTAGAAAAAACAACATCAGAGCGATTTACTATAAAATAGAATAAAAATAACAAGCGCTCAAAGAAAGGAAACGGAACGCCAAGAAAGTATAGGAAAGTAAACTAGCACACAAAGACACGGGTTAGAAAAAGGGAAAGAGGGGTAGGAATAGAAGGCACAAAAGGTAGGGAGGCAGGATAGATCTTCGGGTGGAAGAAAGGAGGATGGTTGGGGGGGGGGGAGTCAAAGACCTTGCTGTGCTTTGAATTTTGTAAAGGAGAGTTCTGAGCGAAGGTCCGAGGGAAGACTGTTCCATAAGAAGGGACCAAGAAAGAAAAATGCAAAATGATGGGTGGATTCGAGGTGTATCACGATTCCTCTGTAAAAGTCATGGTTTATGGTTTATTTGGAGTTTGTTATACCATCTTTTATAAATGTACAAAGTAACTTACAATTACACAGCTTTAGGGAATTAGAGGAGAGAGAAAAAAACAGGAGAAGAGGGACGAGAGAAGCAGTGGCATAAGTTACAATGAGGGGACTCTAAGCAAAATTTTGCTGAGGGCCTCCCATTGTCAAGGCAGTGGCGTGCCCCCCCATGCAGCCCCCCTCACTGGGCCGAAGCCTCACAGTGTGGCTGTTATTGCGAGACTTCAGCCCAGTGAGAAACAGCTGATGGGCCCGCGGCAGTCTTACAAGAGCGGTTCAGTGCAGTTAACGTGATAAAGTAAATTTCCTGCACTGCTGCTGCTGTTTGGGCCCACCTTTCTGCCTGGACCCCCCCTCGTTGTGGGGGCTGCTTGGGCAGAATTTACGCCACTGGAGAGAAGCATTTCATAGGCATGGCTGCTGCAAACCTGAAAGTTTGTTCAAAGATATAGGGGGGCCTATTCAGTGGCAGCAGCCAGACCTGTTAAAGTATCTGGCCATCAATGCTTTAACTTAAAGCCAAATATTCAATACTGGGCTATATCCGTCGATCAGCACTGCATATCCAGTTCGCCCAGTTGGGAATCAGCCTGGAACACTAGCATGTTGTGTTTATACAGGATCGTTTTCAGGGTGGGGAGAGGGGAAGGAGGAATAATCATGACTGAATTTAATTATCAAATTCTTAAGAGGAGACTATATGGGCATCAGCCCATAAGTATGCACCCCAAGCCTTTTAAGTACTGTACCTAGCAGAGCCTCTGTTTCTACTGTATCATCCTTTTCTTTTCTTTCATTCAGCAAGTGAATTTTGACTGTCTTGTGCCCCTCTGTGTAGGGCTTGTGTTGCAGGCCCTGCACCACTTTAGCATATAAGAACACAAGATTTGCCATACTGGGTTAGAAGAAAGGTCCATCAATCCCTGTATCCTGTTTCCAACAGTGACCAAGCCAGGTCGCAAATATCTGTCAGGATCCCAAAAAGTAGTCAGATCCCCAGGAACAAGCAGTTGCTTTTCCCAGATCTACTTATTTATTTATTTAACCAGTTTTCTATACTGCTTTATCCTTCAATCAAAGCAGTTTACATTATGTAATCACTACAAATAATGAGTACATTCCCTTGTCCCCAAAGGGCTCACAATCTATGTGTACCTGAGGTAAAGGAGGGTTAAGTGGCTTGCCCAAGGCCACAAGGAGTACCTATAGGACTAGAAACCCCAGTCTGAGATTGCTGTCCCCAGGTGGGACTTGAACCCCTAACCCTCTGGGTTGAGGTACCATGTCCTAACCACTAGGCCACTCCTCCTACTTAACAACAAACAGTTTATGGACTTTTCCTCCAGGAACTTGTGCAAACTTTTTATTAAACCCAGCTTTCTAACTGCTTTTACCACATCCTTTAGCAATGAATTCCAGAGCTTCATTATATGTGGAAGGAATATTCAAAGGCATTTACACGGTTTACAGTGCGGCTGAATATCCACCAGTTCCGCCGCTACATGCCCCAATGCTAACAGTGTAGAACTGGGGCGTGTCGTGGGCATTCTGAGGCAGAGCGGAGATGGCACCCATTGCTGAGTGGGCAGCGGTGATATTGAACCACTGCCTGGTGCAACCCTTAGGTAAAGATAGGCGTGGGAAAAGCTGCCCTATCTTTACCCATGGGAGCTAACCAGGCAGTGGCTCAATATCGCCATTTTACGGTTAGCTTCCGCACTGTGCGGCGTATTGCGGCAGACCCAGATATTCAATTTTGGTGGCCGGATATGGCCCCAGCTTTGACTATCTGGGATTAAAATCCAGCAGCGACAGTTATGCACTTTAGAGGTGTATAGCCATCACCGATGAATCGGCCCTTCATGTCATGCCCCCTAGTTGTGCTTTTTGAAAGAGTAAACTACTGATTCATGTTTAACCATTCCACTCTCTTCAGGATTTCATAGACCTCTATCATATCTTCCCTTAGCCGTTCCTTTTCCAAGCTGAAGAGTCCTAACCTCTTTTGCCTTTCCTCACAGGGGAATGGTTCCACCTCCTTTATCATTTTAGTCATCCATTTCTGTACCTTTTCTAATTCTGCAGTACCTTTTCTGAGATTTGGCAACCAGAATTGCAAACAGTACTCAAGGTGTGATCGCACCATTGAGTGATACAGAAGCATTATGATATTCTCTGTTTTATTCTCCATTCCCTTCCTTATACAGTAATTCCTAACTTTCTATTAGAGGATTTCAAAATACTATCCATGATAATGCCTAGATCCTTTTCCTGGGTGGTAACTCCTAACGCAGAGCCATGCATCATGTAGCTATAATTTGGATTTTTCTTCCCTATGTGCATCACTTTGCACTTTTCCACATTAAAATCCATCTTCCATTTGGATTCCCAGTCTTGCATCTTGCAAGATCCTCCTGCAAATTCTTACAATCCGCATGTTATTTAACAAAATTGAAAAATTTGGGGACATCTGAAAATTTGATAACCGCACTCATTTTTCCCATTTCCAGATCAATTTGAGTACAGATCCCTGAGGCATGCAGCTATTCACCTTTTTCCACTGAGAAAAATTGACCATTTACTGTAGTGCTACTCTGTTTTCTGTCTTTGAGGGTTAAAGATAGGTTAAAGCCAGGAATCTGTAAGTCCATTGTTGGACTCTCATTATTAGGTCAGCTCTTCTTCTACATAACTGAAATTTGTGGGCCTGGGACCATATAAGGAACTAGTCGCCTTGTCTAGATCGATCATAAGTTCATTGTTCCATTCATCTATCAGCTTCTGCAAGAAGCCTCTCTGTACAAGCTCCAGCAGCCCCTGCCGAAGTGCAGAAATACCCCTAAGCTTAGGGTATCTCTTGTACAGGGCATGTTGTACAGCGCTAGCCTGCCAAAGCACCATCCTCCGATCTTAACATTGGTCAGTGCTGCTTTAGTTGTATCACAAATCGTCTGGGTATCGGCAGAGATGTCATACTTCTTTATCAGCATGCGCACAAATTCCCAGAGATTTAGCCCATAAGAAAAATTGTTTTTTTGTCAGACCTTGCATCATTTAATAGGTGCTAGTCCAGATTCAGCTAGTTCCAACTTGCTCCATTTGTCTTTAATAAATTGCTTTTACTGCTTAAAACTCTGATGATAAAGTGAACATTCATAATCTTAACACTGCTTTATAAGAGATTCAATCAAATTGCTGCCACACCACCACTGTTGTATGTCCCATCCGTAGTGCCTTTCTGTTACTATATCGGCACAACATCGTGTTTTGAACTGGTAAAAAATTCTCACAGTTATGCTTCAGGGTAAACTCATTCTTTCATTTAAAAATCATAGCATCCATTTCACTTATCTTATAAACTGTTCCTTCAGCATTAACGACTGTAGCGATTCATATGAAGACTTTCCATCGCTTTCCCAATCCGGACTTCAGAAGACTTAAGATCAAAACGGCAGCAGTGTCCTTTTAACTTGGTGATTGACAGCTCTCATTGCCTCTGCCTTAGAGGAATATTGTCCTTAATACTCCTGCTTATACCAGCAGTAAACAAATGCATGTAGTGAATCAAACTAATGGAATCAAACCCTTGGGTTGCACTGTATTTAAATTGTAAATCCACTTTTGCTCCTTGAAATTCAATTTTGCTTGCCGATTCTCTCCAATATTAAGAACATAAGAAATGCCATACTGGTCAGACCAAGGTCCATCTAGCCTAGTATCCTGTTTCCAACAGTGGCCAATCCAGGTTGCAAGTACCTTGCAGGTACCCAAAAAGATACACAGGTTCCACAATGCTTGTGGTATATATATTGAGGTATATGATCTATTACCCTAATCGTAACTGACCAATTGTATGATCATGCTGCAAGCAGTGATCTGCTACAGGTGCTGACCTCATTTTAGTGCTTACCCGTGAGCAATGTTCTTGTAAGCTTATTTTAATAGTTCGCCTAGTGCGCCCCACATAAACTTTAACACACAGACACACTATAATATAAATCACATCAGATATTGCACAAGTTGACCTGTATTTACCTTGGAGTATCTTTCTAGTGTCAGATCAGCGCCTTTCTTTCCCTTCAATAGTAAATTCACAGACATCACATCGTCCACAGGCATGATGACCTACTGGCCTATGGGCTAAATCGCTGGGAATCTGTGTGCATACTTCCTAACCAGAATGTTAAAAGATTTGATATGTTCTTCACACCAAACTTGCCCCGTGTAGTTACGCTCCTTCTCCTGCCACTGTTACAACTTTATGAAAAAAGAAAACGAGACAAAACCGAGTTATCTGGAATCATGGACAGAGGGGAAAAGAGCTCAGCAGCTGCGCCCCGCCCTTACATACAGCAAGCCGTTTAGCTAACGTGTGTGTTAACACAGGCCAGCACCTAGATCATCATCTCGCCAGAGGGTTAGAAGAATCCACAGTTAACAAATGTGCATGATGTCTCAATACTGAGTCAGCCCCCTCAAGACAAAGGACCAAGCCAGATCCAGAGATGCACCAAGCGAGCCCCACAGTATTAGGGCCAAAGGTCAGCCAAGACCATCTCTCCCTCATCTGTAGGATGGCAAAGCATCTTAAGACTACTCCGAGGTATTTTTTCCTAAGTATAATTGTGCAACTTGTTGTTCAGTTCCTTAAATATCTTGCAGGAACCATGCAGGGGATGTGCGGAAATAGATATAACAATCTGAGTAACGCATTCACTTTAAGAATATTAATCCATCTGGACCATGCTACCGAGTAGGGTTGCCAACAGACAGCTGGATTTATGCCAGCCCGGCCAGTTTTTGCATGTTGGAGGCCAACCGCCAATTGCTCCTGTATGCCCGCAGGGATCCCAAGCCCCGCAGCCAGAAGTTCAGAAATGGCCGTGATCCCGCAGCCGGGAGAGCCCGTGACTGCACACGAGGATCCCAAGCCTTGCCGGCATGATGTGCAGAAACATCTGCGATAGTGGCTGGGAGAACCGATCGCTGCCTGCAAGGGTTGGGATCCCCGTGGACAATCATCGGCTATCCTTGCTGCGAGCGGTGATTACACAGACTGACAAAAATGGTTACCACGCTTCTTGCACAGATAGCTGAATACATTTTTCTTTTCTTTTCAAAGAACATTTCAATGCATCCACTCCCACAAATCCCTCGCAAGATTTTACCCCGAGCCCTCTCAACATGTCTACCACTCACCCCCCCTAACCCTCCTGCACTCCTCACCATTACCACATCCACCTACTCCCCTCACACAGCCTTTTCCCCAAGTAGGCAAACTCAACGCCTCACCACACAGGCTCCTGGCCACCTGTAAATAGTTATTTATTTATTTATTTATTTAAAGTCTCTTATATACCGCGCTATTTATCATCAGCGCGGTTTACATAGAACAGAACAATCTCAGTACATTTGAAATACGTATGAGTTACAGATAACAGGGCAGAAAACTTGGTCAACAAGGGTAACTATCTACAATACAATAATGATTGACTGTTTGTATAAAACAACTAACAGAGCAGAGAATATAGTGTACTTTTGTTCATTGTAACGCTGTATCATCTACTGTATACCAAAGTTACCTGTACATAGTTGTAACCGTTCCATGTAAATGTTCCTTTTTTGTTCAATGTAAACCGTTTTGCCTTGCAGAAAAACGGTATATAAAATCAGTTAAATAAATAAATAAATGAATTAATTAATTAAAGGGGCAGTAGGTTTACTGCCCCTTTAATTTATTCAGCTGTCTGTGCAGCAAACTTGGTAACCTTTTTATTTTTAGCAGGCTGTGCAGTCACCAGCTCTCCTGGCCACCTCAGCACTTCTAGGAATGGAGGGCACGGGTGAGTGCAAGGGGGGATATTTAAGGGGAGAGTCTGGGGGTGTGGGACGGACAGCAGGAGAGGGGTTGGAGTGGGGAGGGAAGGGATGAATATATAGGAAGTAAAGGGCACAATGTGTATGTGAAAAGGCGTAAGCCTCTCCTGCCACACACACATGCAGGCACCCCCACCTCCGCACCACACACACACACACACACACACACAGATGTAGCTTAATGGGTCCGTAGGGGTTGTGGGAGAGAGAGGAGGAGGGGTGGGGCTACCGCCTTTTGTTGGCACTCTATAGTGACCGATTAAGAGCCTGATTTATTAAGCTTTTTACCATGGGAAATCAGATGGGGCAGGATGTGACAGAGCCATCTCAGCACGAACATGGTCTAAATGCAGGCCCTCCCAGGTCTGCCAGAAATATGCAATGGCCCTGGTTGCTTCTCTCTTAATGCCAATCCTGACATCTGCTCTCTTCTGTTTTGTACAATACAGGGGGAAATGCATTTTTTCTGCTTCCCTGGTGTTGCACTGCATTTAGCATCTGGCTTTATGAGATTTTAGTTTAATTTTTGTCTACATATTTCTATTTTCACTTTGTGGTCACTTTCTGGTGAAGGCCTCTCTCTAATCTGGGTGTGACCAAGACTGGGTATTCTGTTAGCATGGAATTTCTGTTTAAGAATGTGTAGTAATCTGGCTTGTTCATCTTTCCTAATGGGCTTATTGATGGTTTAAGGCCCACTGCAGTATTTACGGTGCTGTCTCTTTCTAGGTAGGGTCCTTGTGTGCATTTTGGAAGCTAGTACTGGCATAGTAGATTTGATCTTGGTCCTGAATAATTTTTTATATTAAGTCTAGGGCTGGCCCAACCATCAGGCAATCTAGGCAATCACTTCTGAGGGTTGGCAAAGAGTAGGGCATTCAAAGTTAAATGATAAATCCTGACAGCCAGGGGAACATACAGGTTAAGATTTGCTTAGGGTGCCAACACTTTGAATCAACTCTGGGACTGACCCTGATTAATTCACAATGGGCCCAATTCCATCCTGCATGTAGATGCCCTCTGTGCATCCGATCTGAACCAGATGCACAGAGGGGATCACGATTCTGATCCCACAGGGAACGTCTAGCCCCGCGGGATCAGAATCGCAATCAGGCATGAACATGCAGGCAGGGACTGCGATTCAGTCCAGCCTGCTGTACATGCACAGCCCACACTAACTCAGTCAGGGCTTTTAAATGGAGCTGTTGTACCTTGGCGTCATGTTGCCATGGCACCGTGGTTCCATTTAAAAGCCACGATGCCAGACGCCAAATAAAAGTGCTTATTCCCCACAGCCCGACCCCTGATCTGGCCTCCTAAGGACAGGGTCGGGCTGCAGGGAATAAACCCTGGCTCCCCCCTGCCCCATCCGCACCCCAGACATGTTCAAAAAATCATGTCCAGGGAAGTTATTCCACCTTGGAGATGGAACAACTTCCCTGGACAATTCGCTGGCTTTGGACGTAAAGGGCCAACATTAGAATCGGCTCTGTATGTCCAGGGCCAGCAACTGCCCATTGTCACCCCAGACTCCTCCTCAGGCCACCTCTTCCCCAACCCCGAATAACTTTCACGCACAAACAGCATACTGTTGGGCCGTCCATCCCCGCTATTCATAGCACAGATTAACCCCCAATATGCTTGGTATTGAGAGGGATTTTTTTCTCATATGGTAAATTTTACACACAAGGGGTAGTTGAAAAGAATTCCACGAGCCATGCTCTGCATGCTTTCCCCGCTTGTTGTTTTGTGATGTATTTTATAAGTAAACTGCATTAAAATGAATGAAATGAAACTTACACCTTGATAGAAATAGTCATAAAATACCTGAAATAACTCCAAATTGCCCAAAATGTAACCACCAGAATTGTTTGCAAAGCCCGACTTTCTGACCATATTACACCTCTTTTATACAACCTTCACTGGTTGCCAATAAAAAGTAGAACCAAATACAAAATAATAATGATAACATTTAAGATATCCAACAATATTGCTCCATCCTACCTCTCATCATTAATCTCCCACTCCACTAACAATAGAGCCATAAGGCAACACTCCCAGAATACTCTCACAATCCCACCCCCCACCTTTCACAAAACAAAACAAACCACAAGTAATAGGGCCTTCTCTTTTGTTGCACCCATCCTATGGAAAGCCCTCCCTGACTCCTTACGTGCCATTAGCGATTTGCTAACATTTAGGAAAGAAATAAAAACTCTTGTTCAGTCAATACTATGGAGAAAATAATGATCATAATGCTACATCCCTGGGCTTATCCCAAACTCAATCTCTAACGCAGCGGTTCTCAACCTGTGGGTCGCGAGCCCCACGGGGGTCGCCACAGGATTTAGCAGGGGTCGCCTCACTCCGCCAACTTAAAAAAAATAAAAAAGCACACAAGTTGCTGCCGCTGCCGAGTCCACCTCTCGGCAGCGGCAAACTCACCGCCTCCCTTCTGCAGCCGCGGCTCCCTGCCTCTTAGGGAACCACAGCTGTGCCTGTGAAAATGTTGCAGAGCCTTCCCATCTCTCGACGGGCTCCGTGCAGCATTGTCCCGCCTCCAAAGGAAGTGGTAAACAACTTCCTTTGGAGGCAGGACAATGCTGCACGGAGCCCGTCGAGAGACAGAAAGGCTCCGCAACGGCTTCACAGGTACAGCCGGGTTCCCTAAGAGACAGGGAACCATGGCTGCAGAAGAACAGGGCAGTAGCAGGCAGACATAGGGAGAGGGGAGGAGGGGGCAGGGAACCTGCAACGGGGCTGACATGGGGGAGGGATGGGTCTAACATGGATAGAGGGGGGCTGACATGGAGGGGGGTTGACAATGGATGGAGGGAGGGGGGCTGACATGGATAGAGAGGGGGCTGACATGGATGAATGGATGGAGGGAGGGAGGGGGACTGACATGGAGGGAGGGAGGGAGGGGGAGGGCTGACATAAACAAAGGGGAGAGACAGGGGGACATACTGGACAGACAGGAGATAAATGCTGGACAGAGGGGAGAGACAGTGTGGGTTAGGATTATTCTGGGCTGTGGGGGGACTAGCACTGGTAACGGGCAGACCGGGGGGGCTAGGACTGGTAATGGGTTGATTAGGGAAGGCTAGGACTGGGAATGGACTGATTGGGGGGAGTTGGGACTGGTAATGGGCTTATGGGGGGTAGGACTAGTAATGGGCTGATTAGGGGAGGCTAGCACTGGTAATGGGCTGAGGGGGGACTAACACTGGAAATGAGCTGATTAGGGGAGGCTAGGACTGGTAATGGGCTGATGGGGGGTAGGACGGGTAATGGACTGAGGGGGATAGAACTGGTAATGGACTGAGGGGGGCTAGCACTGGAAATGAGCTGATCGGGGAGGATGGGACTGGTAATGGGCTGATGGGGGGGTGGGACTAGTAATGGGCTTATTAGGGGAGCCTAGCACTGGTAATGGGTTTGAGGGGGGACTAGCACTGGACGTGAGCTGATTGGGGGGGCTTCAACTGGAAATGGGCTGATAGGGGGGAGGGGAGGATAGAGCTGCTGGCCTTGGAAGAAAACTGGGAGCTAGGGCTACAAATGGGCTGATGCAAGGGGATGGGAGAATGGGACTGGAAGGGAGTGGATGCTGAGAGGGGCTGCCATGGTATTTGGACTAGAAGGAGCTGGACAGTGAAGAAGGAGGGGGACTGGAAGGGAATGGACACCAGTGGCAGTCATGGGAATGCAAGTTGACATTGGAAGGTACTGGGAGGGAGGACTGGAAAGGGGCTGATACTGGGAAGAGTTACGGGGACTGGAAAAAGGCTGATGCAAAGAAGTGAAGAAAACAAAAGAAGAGATAAGAAATGGCAGATGGACCATAGACCACAGAAAGAGAGCTAAGAGAAGACAGGAAAGCAGAAGCCTCAGATCGGGACCAGCATGATCAGAGAATAAATTGGTCAGATAACAAAGGTAGAAAAAATAATTTTATTTCATATTAGTGATTTGACTAGAAAATCATAATAATTTTGAAATCAAATATTGTTACTTGTTATTGTGATCAATTATTGTGGTTTAAATAAGTAAATTTTATAAATAAAAACATATTGCAAAGGCCTATAATATATTAATAATTCAACAAATGATTACAGAAACAATGCGTTAACGGTAAAGGAAGAGAGACGCATTTGATTTTATCATTGGGGGTCATCACAAGTTGACCAATGGTAAAAGGGGTCGCGGTACAAAAAAGGTTGAGAACCACTGCTCTAACGCCTTCTACTTAAAGAAAATGCTAACCTATGTTGTTGTTAAGTGCCGTCGAGTCGGAGTCGACTCATGGCGACCCTCTGGATAGCTATCTTAAATTGTGTTCGGTCTTCAGTCAGGCGGCTCATTGTTGACAGACTGGTACCCGTAGCTGCTGTTATTGTATCAATCCATCTCATTGCTGGCCTTCCTCTTTTACGTTGACCTTCTATCTTGCCAAGCATGATGTCTTTCTCTAATGATCTCTCTCTTCGCATGATGTGTCCAAAGTATGAAAGTCGAAGTCTTGTCATCTGAGCTTCTAAAGAAAGCTTAGGATTGATCTCCTCTAGTACCGATTGGTTTGTTCTTCGGGCAGTCCATGGTATACACAGTATTCGCCACCAGCACCATAATTCAAAGGCATCAATTTTCTTCCTGTCTGTCTTTTTCACTGTCCAGCTTTCACATCCATATGATGTTATTGAAAATACCATGGCTTGAACAAGTCGAATCTTTGTATGGAGAGAGACATCTCTGCTCTTGAGAATCTTATTTAGGTCTTTCATAGCCATTCTGCCAAGAGCAATGTGTCGTCTGATTTCTTGACTTCTTGTTGCTTCTTTATTGATAGTTGATCCAAGAAGGTTAAAGTTGTTCACAATTTCAATTTCTTCTCCTTCAACGTTGAACCTGTTGATTATGCCAGTTGTCATGATCTTTGTCTTCTTTACATTAAGGTGCAGGCCCATTTTGAGACTATGTTCTTTGATTGTGAGAAGCAAATATTTCAGATCATCTTCACTTTCAGCCAGTAATGTAGTATCATCAGCATAGCGAAGGTTGTTGATGAGTCTTCCACCAATCTTCACACCTCTGTTGTCTTCATACAATCCTGCTTCTCTGATGATTTGTTCTGCATATAAATTAAACAGGTAGGGGGAAAGTATGCAGCCTTGTCTTACACCTTTGCTTATTTTAAACCATTCTGTTTCTCCTTGTTCCGTTCGAACTGTTGCTTCTTGATCAATGTACAGATTGCGCAAGAGAACGATCAGGTGTTCTGGTATACCCATGCTTCTTAATATGGCCCAGAGTTTCTCATGGTTTACACAGTCAAAAGCCTTGCTATAGTCGATAAAGCACAAATAGATATCCTTTTGGTATTCTTTAGTCTTTTCAAGAATCTATCTCACATCCGCAATGATGTCTCTCGTTCCTCGCACTTTCCTGAACCCTGCTTGCACTTCAGGTAGTTCTTGTTCCAGGTATGGTTGTAGTCTCTTTTGAATAATCTTCAGTAGAATCTTGCTGGCATGTGGGATCAGAGCGATTCTCCGATAATTTCCACAGTCAGTTGGATCACCTTTCTTTAATATTGGTATAAACACAGATCTTTTCCAGTCAGTTGGCCATGATGTTATCTTCCATATTTCTTGGCAGAGCCTTGTAAGTATGGTAACAGCTGCATCAGATTGCTGCAATACTTCTATGGGAATGCTATCAATGCCTGGTGCTTTGTTCTTTGATAAGGCTTTCAATGTTGCTTCAACTTCTTCTTTCATCACCAATGGTTCCCAATCATAAGGTACAGGTTGAAACGGCTGTTGGTCCACTTGATCTTTATCATATAAAAACTCTGTATATTCCTTCCACCTTTTCTTGATCTTCTCAGCATCATTCAACATAGAACCTTGAGCATCTTGTAACATTCCAATTCGAGGCCGGAACCTTTTCTTTAACTCTCGTAGCTTTAGGAAAACTGATCTTGTTCTTCCTCTAACGCCTTCTACTTAAAGAAACTGCTCTAACGCCTTCTACTTAAAAAAAATGCTGACCTATACCCCCTGTAAATAGTTTTTGTTATTTGTATCATGTACCGTATTTTCCAGCGTATAAGATGACTCTCTAACCCATGAAAATATGCTCAAACGTCTTATACGCCGGTACATGTTAAGGATATACGGTGCAATCATAAAGTCCCTCCGCAGTGAGCACTGTGTATGCAAAGGCAGCCCGCTGAGGAAAAGAGAATGCAGCCGCTTGAGCGTACAGTCTGTCGTGGCAGTGACCACAGGCCTTTTGTGCTGCAAAATGCTTCCGCAAGCTCCGAGACCAAAGCAGCTCGGGTCGACGCTCCTGGGTTGCAGATCGGCAGAGCGAGTCTTCTGTGGCTGATGCCTCGGTACTTTGAAAAGAAAAGAAAAGAAAAGAAAAAAAAGGGGGGGTCCCTGTTTTGGCTTAAAATCATGCTTTTGCATACTGGGAAGGGCTTTCCATGTAGCGGGGACAGCAGTCCTCGTCATCGGCTCACGTGCTACATTCTTTCCCTCAGCGGGTCACCTTTGTGGTATATATAAGAAACTTTTTTTAAAATCATATTCAAACATTTTGGGGGAATTATAACTTTATTGCCTATTTGGAGACAATGCTGTGTTTAGCTTTATGGGCTGATGATGACATTTGAGCATATCTGGCTTCGTGGCCTTAAGTTCCTTTTGGCTCTCTAGCTAGAAGTTCTATTCACTCAGACTATTTGAGGTCCTTTTAATATTTATAAAATACTTTTTCAGGATATCTGTTATTTTGGGGTGAAAATAATGGCACCTTGGTTATGTGTGTATGGTATTCAGAGGATACATGCATGGCTTTGGGCATACAGGCTTCCATCTCCCTATCATTTTCCCTGTTTGCCTGCACAAACTCCCTGACTCTCTCACCCTCATGCACTATTCCCCCTGGCTAGTCTTCGCCACACTCCCTTCCCCTTGTTCCCTCACTACTACGTTGCACCATCTCCTGATGTTTTTTTATTTTTTTTGGTGTGCGCTGGAAGAGGGGTAGTCTTATACGGCGAGTATAGGCCAAACCCTATATTTTAACAGGAAAAGTAGGGGGTCGTCTTATACGCCCAGTCGTCTTATATGCCGGAAAATACGGTATATAGTTTTACTATACTATATCTTTGTTTGAAACCCTGACAGTTTTGATTTGTTCTATGTACTAATGTTGTTCATTGTAAACCGCCCCTGATCTCTGGAAGGGGTGGTATAAAAATAATGCCAAATAAAATAAATAAAGTGCAAAAGTGTACATCACATAATAGGCTTTTTTTAGTGTAGGACACCATGATATGATGCTAGTGGGAGAAGGGCAGATTCAAGAATAACATAAGGAAAGATTAAATTAGACTTACCTGCTAATTGTAGTTCCTAGAGGAACTCCAGTCTAGTCCCGGAAACTCTAGGGTTGTGTTCCTCTTCCAGCAGCCTGGAGACTGAGAAACGTCATTCTTTTGATGACACTGGTATAAGGACATAGGCACCGCCTCCTCACTCCAGTAACCTATTGATAAAGTAGACTCACCGCAGCAACAATTAAGTATTAAAACACTTATTAACAAACGATAAACTTGCCTAACACCATAAACTGTAACTGTAAACCTCCCTATGAGGTCTTAGTGGGACTGCAGAGATCCTCGCTCCTCCCTCACGAAGACTCGACCTCCCTATAATTCCCTTCTTACCCTCCCCATGTGCATCAGAAGCCCCACAGATTAGTCTTTCTCTTACCTGTGATATCGATTGCTTCAGGCTCCAACTCCACAACAACACGGGGACGGGATCCGGGACTAGACTGGAATTCCTCTAGGAACTACAATTAGCAGGTAAGTCTAATTTAATCTTCCTCATCGTCCCTCCAGTCTAGTCCCGGAAACTCTAGGGATGTAACAGAGCAGTGAAAGAATTCAACGGCCGGGACTTGCTAGACCAGCCTGAAGCACCGCTGTCCCAAAACAGGTATCCCTACTCGCCTGTACATCCAGGCGGTAATGCTTGACAAAGGAATTTAAAGACGACCAGGTCGCTGCTCTACAAATCTCTACTGCAGATACAAATTTGCACTCAGCCCAAGACGCCGCTTGTACTCTAGTCGAATGCGCTCTCAAGCCTTCCAGAACCAGCTTACCTTTCAACATGTATGCCGATGCTATTGCCCCTTTAATCCATCTGGCAATAGATGCCTTTGACGCTGCTTCTCCTTTTCGGGGACCCCCAAATAAAACAAATAATCTATCCGATTTCTGGAACTCTGCAGTCCGCCGGATATACCTTTTCAAGGCCCTCCAAACATCCAATAGATGCAGCTGTTCGGCAGAAGAATTCTCTAAACCTTACGGAACACCGGTAAAGAACCTACTTGATTTACATGAAAGGGAGAGACGACCTTCAGCAAAAAGGACGGTACCAGCCTCAATACTACCTTTGAATCATAAAAGGACAGGAAGGGCTCCTTACAAGACAAAGCCTGCAATTCTGAAATTCTCCTAGCCGACGCAATCGCCACTAGGAAAACTACCTTCAGGGTAAGATCCTTTAATGACGCTGAAGCCAAAGGCTCAAACGGCCGACCTCCTAACGCTCCCAAAATCAATTGCAGATCCCATTGAGGAACCAACTGTCTGCATGGTGGTCTCAGAAGCAGCACCGCTCTTAAAAATCTCTTAATATCTGGATGAGCGCCCAGCGCTTGCCCCTTGATCTTTCCTCTATAACAGGAGAGCGCTGCTAACTGTACCCTTAAGGAAGAGGCCGCTAACCCCTTCTGAAAACCATCCTGCATGAAAGCCCAAACCTGTGGCACTGACGCTTGCAAAGCCTCCCAATTCCTGTCTACACACCAAGCTTCAAAGATACGCCACACTCGAATATATGCTAAAGAAGTAGATCTCCTACGAGCCCCTAATAAGGTAGAAATCACCACTTCCGAGTATCCTCTAGCTCTCAACCATGCCCTTTCAAGAGCCATGCCGTAAGCGAGAATTGATCCACCTGAGGCATGAACAACGGACCTTGCGACAAGAGATCTTTCCTGACTGGTAGACGCCAAGGCTTTTCCACCACCAGCCTCCTGAGATCCGCATACCAAGGCCTTCTTGGCCAATCCGGAGCGATCAGTATCACCAAACCTCTGTGACTCTCGATGCGTTGCATTACGCGGCCTATTAACACCCACAGAGGGAAGACATACAAGAGACTCTCTACTGGCCATTCCTGTATGAGAGCATCTAAACCCTCTGACATTCTCTCTCTACTTCTGCTGAAGAATCGACTGGCCTTTGCCGAATTGAAAGTCGCCATGAGATCCATTATCGGCGACCCCCAGCGCCTCACCACCATCTCGTAAACTTCAGGATGAAGCGTCCACTCTCCTGGATCTACCTTTACTCGACTCAAATAATCGGCTTCCACATTGTCCACCCCTGCCACATGCGCTGCCGACAGAGCCGGAAGGTTTTGTTCTCCCATTCGAACAACCGTTCTGCTTCAGCCTCCAAGGGCGCACTGTTGGTTCCTCCCTGCCTGTTGATGTAGGCCACTGCAGTCACGTTGTCGGAAAACACTCTGATCGCTCTTCCGTGCAGATATGGCTAAAACTCCAGCAAGGCCTGCGCTACCGCTCGCAGTTCCAACCTGTTGATCGACCACGCTTTCTCCTGTTCGGTCCACTGTCCTTGCGCGAACCTTCCCTGAAAGTGAGCCCCCCAGCCTAGCAGACTTGCATCTGTAGTTAGAGACAGCCAGCTTGGCGTTTCCAAGGGCATGCCTTTTTCCAAGGACTCCGGAATCAACCACCACTGCAACGCTGTCTGCGCCGCCTCTGGACAGAGTATCCTCTGAAACAACGGTGAGACCATCTTCTGAGTAACACCCTCTGCAATGGCCTCAAATGGGCCCTTGCCCAGGGCACCAACTCAATCGTCGCCGCCATCGTACCAAGGAGCTGCAGATAATGCCACGCCGTTGGTCACGGCCTGCTGAGAAATTGCCGTATCAACATCCTTAACCTGACCGCTCGATGCGGAGGAAGGAAGATACTGATTGCTCCTGCTTCTCGCTTTCCTGTCTAGACCTTTTGGGCAATACCCCGGAAGGTCTCACCGAAAGGGGAGTCCCTGGTCTTTTCTGCCCCAGATCCAGGCCCGGGGAACCAGGAGAAGCCTCTCTGTGAGTGCCCCCGAATGTCTTCTGAATAAGTGCCACAAAGTTCAGGGAAAAAATGGACAACAAACTACCAGATAAGGAGGCCTGAGCAAGCGGTATATCTGGCGCAGTAGAAGGCCCCACCATGGGCTCCTTAGGATCCAACTCGGAGGAGGACGGCGCCTGCATCCCTACCTCCTGATCCTCCTTTTCCGCATCCAACTGCTGCTGCTCCGCCATAGCCGCTTGACTACAGGACTTACAAACCCCTGTGTCCAAGACTGAAGACTTCTTTACTCCACAGAGTAAACACAAAGTCTTTGAAGGCATGCTGACCACGTGGCTATTTGGCCAAGATCCCCTGAAGCCCCGTAGCCCAAATCAGGGCCCTTCAAAGGAGGCAATAGTAACCCACAACTGAAAGCCCCGAGAACACTGAGGCACTCTTTTTTTTTTTTTTTTTTTACTTTAAACTACTCTGTATACATGCAGGAGTCCTCCAAAGGTGAACTGTGCTGAAATCAAACCAAAACGAAGCTTTGCTGCTGAAATAAGCAGCTTAGTATCCCTGGAGAACCTACCAGCTCTTCCCGCACAAATCGCACGCGGCGCAGGCCTGCTGCCCGACTCTGGCAGTGAAACACCAAACAATCACCTCAACGCCGCCTCAGCCCGGCGTCTTACCTTACCGTCGGGAACAAAGAAACGGCTGTGGCTGTCCTTTGACCCACCGGAAATGACTGCCTGCACCCCCAGGTCCTGCTCCTCCCCAATCCGATTTAACTGAATCACACCACCGCGATGTGGCCGCGGCTTCCCCCTGAGTCGGCATCCGAGCACTAACAGGCAAAACTTCTGCGATGCACTCGGGATGCCTCAGCTCCCGGTTGCTCGTCTTTACCATTATCAGACTGCAACCGGAGTTTGTTCCCCTCACTTTTACAGCACTAAGACGGAGAGGGAGGGGGAGGGGAGAGCTCTCTAGCAGACACCAAATTTAAAGGTACAGTCAAAGAGCTGTATTAACAATTAAATTACAAGCTCTGTTGAAAATTAAATTAAATTAAACTCCTCTAACTCAAAACTAAATGTCCTTAATTGTTCCTCTAGTGAGCCGGGACCTCCAGGCTCACGTCCTCCAGCTGCTTGGAGACTGAGATAACTGGAGTGAGGAGGCGGTGCCTATGTCTTTATACCAGTATCATCAAAAGAATGATGTTTTTCAGTCTCCAGGCTGCTGGAAGAGGAACACAACCCTAGAGTTTCCGGGACTAGACTGGAGGGACGATGAGGAATACTTATTTATAGAAAAGCTGATGGATAGTTGGAAGAGCTTCCCAGCAGTGGTGTAAATACTGCCCAAGTAGCTTCTGCAATGGGGGGGGGGGAGCTATAAAGAAGGGGACCCACTTTCACTTACATTTAAATTGTGCGCAGACAGCCTGATTCCCACCCTGTCAAAAGTGATTTCTTCTCTTACAGGCAAGCAACAAGTACATCGTGCCTCAGCAGTAATTGCTTTTGATGCTGCCATCAGCAGCCACTATTGATTGCCTGTCTGCCTGATGCTCCATTCTGCAAGGAAGTAAGCGCAAAGCATGTGCTTCAGAAGCGCATCAGATCTCGCAGCTGCTGAGCCAAGTCTCACGAGATCTGATGTGTTGCTGAAAGCCGTGCTTCCTTGCAGAATGGAGCATCAGGCAGACAGGTAGTCATCGTACAGTGCGTCATACAATCAGAGATGACAAAGGCAGTTATTAATAGCTGCTGTGTGAGGCGTGAAGCTGCTGGATGGGAATCGGATGACTGGGGCATGGCAGTGGCTCAGGAGGCAGCTCTTAGGCCAGCACAGGTAAGGGCTTAGTGCATGAGGGGGAATCGATGTGCGTGTGGTACATGCAGATACACTGTTAATTTACTTCTTATTGATTTGGGTTTAGCTGGTAGCCTCAGACCTTTTCAGCATAGTTCGAGGTAAGTTACTATCACATGCACAGGTACTTTACCTGTTCCAGAACCAGTGGCATAAATTCTGCCCAAGCAGCCCGTGCAATGCCATGCTGCCTCCGCTCTTGTAAGTTTGGTGCTGGCCCGGCAGCTGTTCCCTACTAGGGTGAAGTCTCACAATAACAGCCACACTGCGAGACTTTGGCCCAGTGGGGAACAGATGCTGGGTTTGCGCCAAACTTACAAGAGCCGAAGCAGCACGGAAAGATGAGAAAGTTGGACCAGTTGCACCACTGGATGACAGAGGGGTAAAAGGGGCACTAAGTGTGGACAAGGCCATAGCGGAGAGACTGAATGAATTCTTTGCTTCGGTCTTTACTGAAGAAGATGTAGGGAAGTTATCCATGCCTGAAATGGTATATAAAGATGCTGAATCAGAAGAATTGAAAATAATATTGATAAGCCAGGAAGATGTATTACAACTATTTGATAAACTGAAGAGTAGCAAATCACATGGACTGGATGGTATACATCCAAGGGTGTTGAAAGAACTGAAATATGAGACTGCAGACCTACTATTTGTAATCTGTGAACTATCATTGAAATCATCTGTAGTACTGGAAGATTGCAGAATGGCCAGTGTAACACCAATTTTTAAAAAGGGTTCCAGGGTTGATCCGGGAAACTACACACTGGTGAACATTACATCAGTACCGGGCAAAATGGTAGAAACTATATAAAGAATAAAATTACTGAACATGTGGATAGTGCGACGTCCTTGCTACCTGGGCCCAAGAGCTTACAGGTAGGGATGGCCTTTTAAGTGTCCTTTAGGAGTGAAGCTCTAACACTTGGCCCTAGGAGTTCTGGGATATGTAGTTGCTTGGCCTCCTGTGGGACTGAATTGTAGTTGTAGCTCGAGTAGAAAAAGGCATGCAAGAATATTTATTTTTAAGAGGGTTTATTCCAGCGCATCAAGATTCAGTATCTCAGACGCAAAAGGATGCCATTCCAACATAAGGGGTTGAAAATAAACACACACAAAAGATGCAACAAAACGGCTCAGCTCTACTTGGCTGTTTCACAGTTCCTTTAGTCTCAGGCTAGGCAATCATGTGATCCTTCAGCAAACTGAAACAGGTGTTCTTCCTTACAGCACGGCTTCTCAGTTTTACCATTTATTTATTTATTTATTTATTTATCTATTTCTTCTATACCGCCCCTTCCAGAGATCAGGGGCGGTTTACATGGAACAATTTTATACATTCGTATAACATTACATAGAACAAGAACTTTTAAACTTTTTACATATAACTTTTTAACTTTTTACATAAAACAGTACAGTAAGTTGTTAAAACTATTTACAGGGTGTATGCTTTTGTTTACAGGGGAATGTCAGCGAGCTGACATTGCTATTATAGATGTTATTTACAAAAAGGTTAGGATGTATGATTTAGTATTCAAGTGTGTGTGTGTGAGTGTGTGTGTATGTGTGTGTGTGGGTGTGTGGGTGTGGGTGTGTGTGGGTGTGTGTGGGTGTGATTAAGCTTATTAAACAACTCATAAGGTTTTCTCACAGTGGTATCAGGTATGGCAAACTTTATACTATATTACTTCATATAGCATTCAGTGCTCATTAACCTGGTTATTCTCAATTACACAAGTAGAACAATCCATAGGTGAATCAAACTCTACTGAAGGCTGACAAATGTCCAGTTGCATAGCTTCTTCACAGTTACTGGAATCCTGGTCAGGGTTGTTATTCTGCTCTGCCCTTTTCTCCAGAAATTCCTTAAACTGACTTAGAAGTAATTCAGCTTGCTTGTGCACGTTTTCAGGCTGATAGCCTTCCTTCTTCTCTAACAAACGTTTGCTTAGGACTCCCAGCTCGGGGTAATCAGTTATCCTGCCTTTGTCAAAGGAACAGTTCTCAGTAAGGGTAAATCCCTTCCCCCACTTATCACTAGATGAATATGCTGGGTTTGTTCTCAGGAGGTTAACACATGCAAGAGACTTCTTAAACAAGGGGTTATAACAAGAAATGTCAGCTTTACCTTTTCCAAGGTCTTTTAGATAAGCATTGGTACCTTTTCTCCTGTTACTTCTCAGGCTTTGTACTTCAGCTTTCTTATCCTTACTTCCAGTGCCCTGCAGGTAAATGTCAGGCTGAACAGTTTCCTCGTAGCTTTCTCTGAAACTGTCTTGGCTTTTACAGCTGTGAGTCCAGCTGCCCTTATTCCAGGTATCTGGCCTGCTGGCTCCCTTAACCAAAGGCACTACCTTGCAGTGAGACTTCCTCCAGGGTGAATCCTTGCACCACTGTTCAGTGCTCCCAGGTTCTGCTCGGGTCTCAGATTCTAGCTGACTTCTCCTCCAAGCAGTTCTCTCAGCTGTTCCAACGTTTTCCCTTCTGCTGCTCCTGACCTCGTGCTTGCACTCGCTCCTCCTCCTCTCTCCCTCTCTCCTCATTGCTTGAGTATTTAACAAGCCTTCACTTCCTTGCACTCCCTGACTCTCCCTTTGGCGTGCCCAATCAGTGAACAGACCTCCCCTGAGGTGAGGTGTGGCTTTAGATCATCAACTGGCTGTGTTTTTATTCCTGAGGTGAAAATCCTGTTTGTCAATGCAGTATTGTTTACCTCATCAGGATTTTCTCCTATTTCCATCTCTTCTTGAGGGGCTTCCTCATCACAATAGTCATGGTTTAATGGGACAAGGTCAACATGGATTTAAGCAAGGAAAGTCTTATCTTACTAATCTGTTATATTTTTTTGAAGGTGTGAATAAACAGGTAGACAAAGGTGAGCCAGTTGATATTGTGCATCTGGATTTTCAGAAAGCCTTTGACAAGGTCTCTCATGAGAAGCTTTTGTGAAATTAAAAAGTCATGAGACTGAAGGTAGTGTAGTACTGTGGATCAGGAACTGGTTAAAAGATAGAAAGCAGAGAGTAGGGCTAAATGGTCACTTTTCTCAATGGAGAAAGATAACATAGTAACATAGTAAATGACGGCAGATAAAGACCAGTATGGTCCATCTAGTCTGCCCAGTAAGATGGCAGGAGTAGGTGCACCCCTCCTGCCACTCTGTGCAGGCCACCCCTCCCCATGTCTTTGTTTAGGGTGAACCCACTGCTCCATGTAGGACACCTCTATTTGTTGAGAAATTAGATGGTTCAATTATTTTGATTTTATTCTGTTGCTGTAAAGGGATCCACTGTGTCTGTCCCATGCCATTTTGAATTCCGTCACTGTGTTTGCCCCCACCACTTCCATCGGGAGGGCATTCCAAGCATCCACCACCCTTTCAGTGAAAAAGTATTTCCTGACATTGCCTTACAATTTACCACCTTGCAGCTTCATGTTATGCCCTCTAGTTTTACAGCTTCCCCGTCTTTGGAAGAGGTTTCTTTGTTCATTATTTCTTTATAAGTATTTAAAAGTCTGAATCATATCTCCACTATCCCTCCTCTCCTCCAAAGTGTCATATTTAGGTCTTCAAGTCTCTTCTCATAAGGCTTCTGACGCAGGCTCCAAATCATTTTGGTTGCCTTCCTCCGAACAGTTTCCATTCTTTTTTACATCCTTTGCAAAATATGGTCTCCAAAACTGAACACAGTATTCCAAGTGAGGCCTCACCAGTGACTTATACAGCAGCATTAGTACCTCTTCCTTTCTGCTGGTAATTCCTCTTTGTATGCAGCCCAACATCCTCCTGGCTTTTGCCACCGCCTTGTCGCACTGTTTTGCCACCTTGAGATCTACAGAAATAATCACACCAAGGTCTTTCTCCTGATCCATGCACACCAACCTCTCGCCCCCTATCGCGTACATTTTGCTTGGATTTCTGCTACCCAAGTGCATGACACTGCACTTCTTTGCATTAAATCTTAATTGCCAAGCATTAGACCATTCTTCCAGCTTTTGTAGATCTTTTCTCATGTTAAGCACTCCCTCGGGGGAGTCCACTCTTTTGCAAATTTTCGTGTCATCTGCAAAAAGACAGACCTTTCCATTCAGTCTTTCAGCAATATCACTCACAAATACATTGAACAGTGCCGGGCCCAGGACCGAACCCTGGGGCACCCCACTAATCGCCTTCCTTTCATCCGAGTGAGCTCCATTTACCATCACCTTCTGTTGTCTGTCAGTCAACCAATTTCTGATCCAATTTACCATCTTGGGACCCATCCCCAAACTACTGAGTTTATTGATAAGCCTCCTATGAGGGACATTATCAAAGGTTTTGCTGAAATCCAGGTATATGACATCCATCGCATACCCCTGATCTAGTTCTCTGGTCACGCAGTCAAAGAACTCAATCAGATTTGTTTGGCAAGATCGTCCTTTGGTAAATCCATGTTGCCTCGGATCTTGCAGCCTGTTGGCTTTGAGAAAGTTCACTATTCGCTCTTTCAGGAGCGCCTCCATTACTTTTCCCGCCACCGAGGTAAGGCTCACGGGCCTATAGTTTGACACTTCTTCCCTGTCACCACTTTTGTGTAGAGATACGACATCAGCCATTCTCCAGTCCTGAGGAACTTCTCCTGTTTCCAAGGATCTGTTGAAAACATCCTTTAATGGCCCTGCAAGAATCTCTCTGTGCTCTTTCAGTATCCTGGGATGTATCCCATCCAGTCCCATAGCCTTGTCCACTTTCAGTTTTTCAAGTTGTTCTAACACATCATCTTCTGTGAATGGTGTGGTATCTACTTCATTCCCATTTTTATATTTGGGAGTCACATGTGGTCCTTCTCCAGGATTTTCTTTAGTAAAAACAGAGCAGAAGTATTTGTTTAGCAATTCCGCTTTTTCAATGTCACTTTCCACGAGTCCGTTCCCAGCACTTCTGAGTCCTACAATTCCACCTCTGATCTTCTTCCTTTCCCGAATATACCTGAAGAAAGTTTTGTCACCACACTTAACATCTTTAGCCATCTTTTCCTCTGCCTTTGATTTTGCTATCCTTATTTATCTTTTTGTCTCTTTGAGTTTGATCCTGTATTCATTTCTGTGTTGCTCTGTTTGCAAGCTTTTGAATTTTGCGAAAGCTGTGTTTTTTGCCTTTATTTGAGCAGCCACTTCTTTGGAAAACCAAAGAGGTTTCCTTCTCCTTTTGTTTTTATTTACTTTTCTTACATATTTATCTGTTGCCCCTTTTATTGCCACCTTTAGTTTAGCCCATTGCAATTCCACTTCCCTTATCTCCTTCCACCCTGTCAACTCTTGGCCATTTTATTGAAGTCAGTGTTTTTGAAGTTTAGAACTTTGAGCTTGCTATGGATGGACTGCACCTTGGCTTTTATCTCAAACCCACCGTGTGATGATCGCTGCTGCTCACAGGGGCACCCACCCAGACATTCGACATGCTATCACCATTGGTGAGCACTAAATCCAGCGTTGAGCTTTCCCTGGTTGGTTCCATCACCATTTGTCTAAGTAACGCATCTTGGAGAGCATCCACAATTTTTTTTGCTTCTTTCCAGATTTGCAGAAGGAGTAATCCAATCCACATCGGGTAGACTAAAGTCACCCAATATGATCGCTTCCCCTTTTGTGGCTATTTTGGCAATGTCTATAATCAATTTGTTATCTATCTCTTTGATTTGAGTTGGAGGTCTGTAGACTAGTGGAGTACCACAGGGGTTTGTGCTTGGTCTGCTGCTTCTTAATATATTCATAAATGACTTGGAAATAGAAAAGCTGAGTGAGGTGATCAGATTTGCAGATGACACAAAATTATTCAAAGTTGTTAAAACGTAAGAGGATTGTGAAAAATTGCAAGAGGACCTTGATAAATTGGAGGACTGGACATCCAAATGGCAGATGAAATTTAATGTGGACAAGTGCAAAGTTATGAACCTAAGAAAGAACAACCCAAACTATGGTTACACAATGCAATGTATCACCTTAGAAACCACTACCCAAGAAAAAGATTTTGACTTCATCATGGATAATAAGTTGGAACCCTCCGCCCAGTGTACAGCGCAGCCAAGAAAGCAGGAAAAGAATGGAGAATCAAATCAAGGATATTATAATGCCTCTGTATCGTTCCATGGTGTGACCGCACCTTGAAACTTGTGTGCAATTCTGATCGCCATATCTTAAAAAAGATATAGCAGAATTAAAAAAGGTAAATAGAAGAGCGACAAAAATGGTAAAGGGGATGGAAGGAACCCCTATGAGGAAAAGCTTAAAAGGTTAGGGCAGCTGCTTGTGACCTGGATTGGCCATTGTTGGAGACAGGATACTGGACTTGTTGAACCTTTGGTCTGATCTAATATGGCAGTTCTCATGTTCTTATGTAAGTTTGCTGCCACATGGGGACCCCACATGCTGAAGGAGCTGCCGCACAGGGGGGCATAGGCCACCGCTACAATGAGGGACCCTCAGCAAAATTTTGCTTGGGAGCCCCTCATTGGAACTCACGCCACTGCTTCCCAGTAGAGGTAGTGGAGAAAGTATAGTTCAGAATTCAAGAAAGTTTGTGATAGCTATAAAAGATCCTTGACAGTGAGAAAGCCAGAGGCCAAGCGGAGTTTGCAATAGGACAGGAAGAGGGGCAGAGCAGATGGACTCAGCAGTCTTTATCGGCCATTGATACTGCATTTTTTTGTATCATTTAGTATCATTTGTGCAATGACACCATATGAAGTTTCTTCCCGCTTGATATGGATATCTTTAAATGCTAATCTAGCAGCCACAGACAGCCACTGGAGGGACTACAACAATGATGCATTAACCATTTGTGATACTTTCAGTAAAGTTTTAGCCACTGTACTTTGTAGTCTTGATAATATTTTTCTTAGTAGCATTTAACTCACACCTTTTCCAGTAGAGGTTCAAGGCTAGTTACATTCAAGCACAGTAGTTATTTCCCTGCCCCCAGAGGCTTTACCATCTAAGGCCTAATGCGGAAAGACTAGCGTACCCTCTGCGCGCAGATAGCGCAACTTATATGCACAGGTTCCACCACGCTAAATGCAAAATAGAGATTGACGCATGTGTAACAGCAAAAGAAAAGCATGCACACAGAGCAATGCCAAGTATATTTAAATAATAGAGATATGAGCTGCGCATATTAAAATGGAATACTAATAAGGTCTGCGCCCAATGCAGAGATATGTGTAGAGGATTACATAGCTAGCAGGAGCTAGCAGGAGCGCCAATATCTCTCCACCTGGTCTGAGGTGACTTAAACATCTTGCGCGTGTAGGGAAAGACTGTTTCAGGGTGTGTACCGTGAACCTTGGGCATAAAAATCTGCGTGTATCTTTCAGCATGTTAGCAAAAGTTTGACATTCAAGAAGAAATGTTTTTTGCTTCTTATCCTTGTGTTTTTTGGACTCATTTATAGCATTTATCTTTTATTTTAAGTTTCTTTGTTGGGGTTTCATAAAAAATGTTCTTGGGTGAAATAGTGTTGATTATTATGGGGTGAGCGCCAAAAGAACCTGCACATCCTGTGCGCATAACATAAGCATTTGACATTTACGTGCATGTGCACATGGTCACTTGTAGTGCGTCTGTTGTTTGCACAGGCGTTGGCTCCCTTCCTTTCATCTTTATGCCAAAATTTTGCACACAGCTCATTTGCACACACGCCCTTTGCTGCATACTGGTGATGAAGTCTTACACTATCTGCATGCTACGAAAATGCGTACACAGCGAATAGCGCGTGACTTCAGTGCTGGCTTTCTGCATCTGCCAGTAAGTTTGGGCCTGAGGCAAAGGAGATTTAAGTGTCAATAGGATTTGAACCCTGCTTTTTCTGCATCTAGGCTGCTGCCCTAACCACTGGGTTATTGCTCCACTCCACTCCTTAGACAATCCTAAGTATAAAATGTTACAATAATCCAGGTAGGATAAAATCAGTGCCTGGACAACATTCTGCATATTGGCAAGAGTAAAAAGATCTATCTGTCTAATGTGATGGAGAAGGTCCCTCTGACCCCTTAGAGAGAGATAAAACACAGGATCCAGCTTCAGGCTGGGAAAGAAAACAAATGCACATGGCTCTTGGTTTCCCAGGCAACCATAAACAGAGCAGGTCAGAAGAAGGGAAAACACGCCCCTGCTGTAGTTCAGTGCAGCAGTCACAAGTTAAGCCAGAACACCTGTTGGTGGGAGGAGCCAGGGTAAACCCAGGAAACCAGAGATTTAAGGGAAGCTCATTAGGAGGAGAAAGGAGGCAGCTGGGAAGAAGGCAGCTGGAAAGGAAGCAGCTGGGGAGGACACAGCTCTTAGAACCGTCACGAGAAACAGAGGATTGCCTTAGGAATGAAGACTCAGAGGAATCTATGGTAATTGAGGATTCTCTGACCTTTGACTCAGAAGAGGAATTCAGCAGAGGAAACAAGCAGGGAGTTGGTATCAAGGAGCCAGGTACAAGTAACCCGGGTTTGGTGCTGGGAGTAAAAGGCAACCAAAAGGGAAACGTACTGGGAAGGCAGACTTGTATGCACAGAGAAACTCCAAGGCTCACATTTGCAGCTGATCCTAGAGGACAAAAGGAAACTCTCCTAAGGAAGCCAAGAGGTAGGATAAGTGACCGGTATAAACAGAAAGCTGTCTTTAAGTGCTCTGATATTAACCCAGAAGGGTGGGGCTGCACATGCTGGGAACACTGTGGCAATTCACAACCGTGTATATCAAAAGGCTGTGAGGAAAAGTGCAATGCTGAAAAGATAGATGTGTGTTTGGAAACACCCTATAGCAACTTGCAAACATTTCCAGCTGGGGTTCAGGTTGAACCAATGGACACTGAACCACCTTTAGAATGTCAGCCTAGTGAACCAATGGATTGTACGATATCTGTATCTGAGAAGATAAGTCCTGTGAAATAGAATTAAGCTGTGCAGAGAAAGAGAGAGTGCTGCAGATAACAGCTGACCAGAAAAGCACAAAAGGGTTTTGAAAGAGTAAAGTGTTTCTCATTTGAATTACAGTGATGATGAGATAAGAAGCTTGAATTTCTTTCTTATATAATTTAGTGCCAGAAGTGTATGGCCAATGTTCCTTTTGTTCTACATGTGAAACCACTTGGGAAGGGGAATTAAAAATCCTGTTTTGCCTGAAACACTCGAGTCCACAACTCTCTTTATTTGGGATAGTGAAAACTTCAACTCCCAGAAGGCAGTGCTTTCCCCAAGCACCAGTAACTTCCTGAATAGAGAATCAGGCCGTCCATCTCCACAAGCTCAGGCTGTGGAGGTAACAGCAACATCACACTAACCATCTGTAAATATCAAACAGTATTCTTAAAAGCTGTCATAGTAGAGAAACATTGCTGATGTCCATGGTTTCAGAACTATGAAAAATTGTACATAAGGGCAGAAAGGTTCTGTTGATGCAACTGGATCTGGCTTTAGCATTTGACATCACAGATCTTGCTTTTATTATTGACTAAACTAAGCAGCATGGGTATCTCTGGTATAGTATTGGATTGTTTTTTTTCCTTTCTAAAATATAGAGAAACGCAACTGCTATTCAAAAAGATATACTTGCTGCTTTATGAGTTATATCTTCATTAACCAAAGAATCACGGTTGACCTCAGTGCTCCACTAGAGAGGCTTAGGACCTGATTCTGAGATGGATCCTACGGAGCTGCACGGACGGGGAGAGCCGGTGGGGGGCAGGAGGGGGCAGGTCCTGGGCAGAGCTGGGACGGGCCGAGCCGGCAGGACATAAGGGTCGATTCAGGTCACGGCCCTGTACGTCCTATGGGGTCAGAGGGGATATGCTGATTATTCCACCTCAAAGGTGGAATAATCAGCACTGGCAGGCCAATTGGGTCCGGGCCCGGGGCCAAGTGCATGGGGATTGCCACCGTCTGATCCAGGCCCTGGCTGGCTATCCATGGGTCGGGCCGTAGGACCCAGGTGCGCCTGCAGGGAGGACATCCCTGCAGACAGGCAGGGGCACCCCGGGCCATCCTCAGGCCTTATTCTCTGTGCCACAAGAACGTTTTGTTCCCGCGGTACAGAATCAGGTCCTAACAGGCCTGTCTTGCTTGGGGCCATCCGGATGGCCCGGATGTGCCCCTCTGTGAATCGGGCTCTTAGGTAAGATAGCTCACATCAATGTCAAACCATCTTAATGCTCTCAACATGACATCATTGGTCTAACCAGTGATATTTCTAAAAATACATACATACAGTAAAAAATTGTTAAAAAACACACTTATCTTCACAGGTGACCAAAAACAGCCTGCTGTAATGATCAATCACCTCTGCCTCACTGTCAGCATTTCGCTAGTTGCTTCATCAGGAGGCACTAGCAGAAAGATAACACTACAGAATAAAACAACAAAAATATCAACATCAGCAAAACATATCTATTCACAAAGGTGGCTCTATGTTAATTTATTTTTTTATATTCTCTTATATACTGTGCTATTCTGCATCAGTGCGGTTTACATTGAACAAGGCATTATAACTTGGAGATAACTATTTTACAGGGAACATGGGCTATGGAGGGTTAAGTGGCTTGCCCAAGACCACAAGGAGCACCTGTGGGACTAGAAACCCCAGTCCTTCCGGCCCAAGGTTGCTGTCCTCTAGTGGGATTTGAACCCCCGACCTTCTGACCTGAAGTACCTTGCCCCAACCACTAGGCCACTCCTCCACTCCTGCACTACTACAGCTCCTATACTCCCCCTAAGGACACTCTATAGTAAAATATATTACTAAGAGAAAACACTTACAAAACAGACTAACAAAATTAAAATTAAAAAAATGGCCAGTCAAGGGAATATAATACAACTCCAGGTGAGCCGAGTAAAGCACCCTGTACTAAAAACCTAATAGGGAACTCAAATACCATCAGAAACACATATTCACTCACTCTTATCCCAACATTAAAATGCTGAAAAACTGACCAGGGCCAGGCTCCTTCAATGGCTGCTGCCTACTGAAGGTCTACTCCCTCAAAAAATGGTGGTGCATTCAAAACCTAATCTCTCGGTGTCAAAAACCGGCAGACTTAAATATTCATGATAGCCAATCTATAGTTGGCATTAATTCATCAGATATCCAATCAGCTATCAGCGCAAAAAAGCCCAAGGCAAACGGCCAACACTGAATCTTGGGCTGCCAATCATTTGGCTTCACGACAATACTACCAAAAAAACATCCAATCCATATAATGGAAAAACCCATCAATCAGTTGTAAGAATCCATTGACATATCCTTTGGCCATTCACAAAAATCTAAACATCCGTTTAAACTATCAACCAATAAAAATCCACATTCTAAAGCAGCCAATGATATTCAGTTTATTACTATGAGCATTGCCAATAACATTCTACTTATTACAAACCCCACAACCCATGGGAACCCATTCATCCTAATAGCAACCAATAATATTCAGTTCATTACTAGCCAATGATTGTCCTGCTTCTCACTTACCAATCGATACCCCAGGAAGATATATACACACATCACCCTCCCTAATTATAGAACAAACATCTACAATGTACGTGTTAAATCAGCCAATACAAAAAACATAAATAGATAAAGTACATTCCATGCTATAAACTATGTACAGTACTCCCTCCATCCAGACACAGCAAGTCATCGTGATCAACAACATGCTGCTCTAAACCAAACACCCAACCTAAAATTTAAACTTTTATTTAACTTAGCTTTAAAAACAATTTAAAGATCAAGCAATTAAAACAACCTGCCGCAAACATGGAACTCTTTAAACAAGGAGTAATTACCGGGAGTGTACAATCACTCTACAGATAATATATAATACCTGATCGTCTGCTCTGACTCACAGTATGAGATACTCTTAAGAACATAAGAACATAAGACATGCCATACTGGGTCAGACCGAGGTCCATCAAGCCCAGTATCCTGTTTCCAACAGTGGCCAATCTAGGTCCTACGTACCTAGCAATATCCCCAAAAGACACAGGTTCCATAATGCTTGTACTGGGTCAAGCATTGATATCCTGGGTCCCTTTTTAATAGTGGTTTATGGACCTTTCCTCCAGGAACTTGTCCAAACCTTTTTAAACCCAGCTATACTAACAGCCCTTACTACATCCTCCGGTAACAGATTCCAGAGTTTGATTACACGTTGAGTGAAAAAATATTTTCTCTTATTTGTCTTAAATAGTTTACCCTGTAGCTTCATTACATGTCCCCTAGTCTTTCTATATTCTGATAGCGTAAACAATTGATCCACGTTTATCCGTTCCACTCCATTCATTAATTTATAGACCTCTATCATATCTCCCCTCAGCCGTCTCTTTTCTAGGCTAAAGAGCCCTAACCTTTTTAGCCTCTCTTCATAGGAGTAGCCTTCCATCCCCTTCACCAATTTGGTGGCTCTTCTCTGTACTTTTTCTAATAACGCTATGTCCTTTTTAAGATACGGCGACCAGAATTGCACACAATAATCAAGGTGCGGTCGTACCATGGAGCGATACAGAGGCATTATAATATCCTTTGTTTTATTCTCCATCCCTTTCTGTATGATACCTAGCATTCTATTTGCTTTCTTGGCCGCCGCTGCACACTGGGCGGAGGGTTTTAACATGTTATCCACGATGACTCCTAAGTCCTTTTCCTGGGTGGTGGTTTCTAATGTGGAACCTTGCATCGTGTAACTATAGTGTGGGTTGTTCTTTCCTAGGTGCATAACTTTGCATTTGTCCACATTAAATTTCATCTGCCATTTGGATGCCCAGTCTTCCAATTTATCCAGATCCTCCTGCAGTTTTCCACAATCCTCTTGGGTTTTAACAACTTTAAACAGTTTTGTGTCATCTGCAAATTTGATAACCTCACTAGTTATTCCCTTTTCCAGGTCATTTATGAATATGTCAAAAAGTAGCGGACCCAGTACAGATTCCTGGGGTACTCCACTATTCACTTTTTTCCATTGGGAATATTGGCCATTTAGCCCTACCCTCTGCTTTCTATCTTTTAACCAGTTCCCGATCCACAATAGTACACTGCCTCCTATCCCATGACTTTTTAGCTTTGCCAAAAGTCTCTGATGGGGGACCTTGTCAAAAGCTTTCTGGAAGTCTAGATACACTATATCAACCGACTCACCTTTGTCTACCTGTTTATGCACACCTTCAAAGAAACATATCAGATTAGTAAGACAAGATCTTCCTTGTCTAAAGCCATGTTGGCTGTCTCCCATTAGGCCATGACTATCTACATGTTGTGTAATTTTGTTCTTTATGATGGTTTCTACCATTTTCCCTGGTACTGACGTCAGGCTCACCGGTCTGTAATTTCCGGGTCACCCCTGGAACCTTTTTTAAAAATTGGTGTTACGTTGGCGACCCTCCAATCTTCAGGTATTACAGATGATTTTAATGAAAGTTCACAGATTACCAATAGCAGGTCTGCAATCTCATATTTCAGTTCTTTCAACACTCTGGGATATATACCATCCGGTCCAGGTGATTTGCTACTATTCAGTTTATCAAATAGTTGTAATATATCTTCCCGGTGTAGTGATATTTCTCTCAATTCCTCTGCAGTATCTCCTTTAAATACCACTTCAGTCATGGGTAACATCCCTACATCTTCCTCAGTAAAGACCGAAGCAAAGAATTCATTCAGTCTCTCTGCTATAGCCTTGTCTCCTCTTACTGCCCCTTTTACCCCTCTATCATCTAACGGTCCAATTGACTCTCTCACAGGCCTTTTGCTACGAATGTACTTGAAAAAGTCTTTATTTTGTGTTTTTGCTTCCATAGCAAGTTTCTTCTCAAATTCCCGCTTTGCCTGCCTTATCAATGCTTTGCATTTAACTTGCCAGTACTTGTGTTGTTTCCAGTTTTCATCATTTGGCTCTTTTTTCCATTTCCTGAAGGTTGCTTTTTTGGCAGCAACAACCTCTCTGACCTCACCTTTAAACCATGCTGGCAGTTTTTTGGACTTTCTTCCACTCTTCTTAATGCGTGGAATACAGCTGGTCTGGGCTTCGAGGATAGTATTTTTAAATAACACCCAAGCTTGCTGTAAGTCTTTAACCTTTGGAACCGCTCCTTTTAGTTTTTTCCTAACTATATTCCTCATTCTATCATAGTCTCCCTTTTGAAAGTTAAAAGGTAATACTGTGGATTCCTTTACTATCTGTCCTCCACTAATTAAATCAAACATGATCATACTATGATCACTATTGCCAAGTGGTCCCAACACCCTTATTTCTTGCACCAGATCTGGCGTTCCACTAAGGATTAGGTCCAGTATGGCTTCCCCTCTGGTCGGTTCATGAACCAGTTGCTCCAAGAAGCAGTCATTTATTCCATCTAGAAACTTTATCTCTTTAGCTTGTCCTGCCGTGACACTGACCCAGTCGATACCGGGGTAATTGAAATCACCCATTATTACTACTCTGTTGTGACTTTTGTTAGCTTCCTTGATTTCTTTGAGCATTTCATCATCCATTTGTTCATTCTGGCCAGGCGGTTGATAGTATACTCCCACTGCCATCGCCTTCCCCTTCATAAATGGGATTTCAATCCATAGAGATTCTACAGCAAATTTTGTTCCCTGCAAAACTTTAATCCTTTCTGACTCAATGCCCTCTCTAACATAGAGCGCAACCCCTCCACCAATTTGATCAGCTCTATCATTACGATATAGTTTGTATCCAGGTATCACAGTGTCCCACTGGTTATCCTCCTTCCACCATGTCTCTGAGAGTGCAATCATATCTAACCTCTCATTTAGTGCTATATATTCTAACTCCCCCATCTTATTGTTTAGACTTCTAGCATTGGCATACAAGCATTTTAGAGACTGTATTTTATTCATATTAATCTGGCTATTGGTAGGCAGGGGTAATTTGGAATCTTTATGCTCTGTCTGCTCCTTACTCAAGGGCATTTGGGCTACTATACCCCCTTTTGGAACCTCACTGCTTTTGGTAGTATCCTTCAAGGATACCTTTGTCCGAACCATGCGCTCCTGGGTGACTGTCGGCTTTCCCCTATTTTCTAGTTTAAAAGCTTCTCTATCTCTTTTTTAAAGGTGAATGCCAGCAGTCTGGTCCCATCCTGATTAAGGTGAAGCCCATCCCTTCGGAAGAGCCCCCCCCTTTCCCCAGAATGTTCCCCAGTTCCTAACAAATCCAAAACCCTCATCCTTGCACCATTGTCTCATCCACGCATTGAGATTCCGGAGCTCTGCCTGTCTTTTGGGTCCTGCACGTGGAACAGGAAGCATTTCGGAGAACGCTATCCTGGACGTTCTGGATTTCAACTTCCTACCTAAAAGCTTAAATTTAGCCTCCAGAACTTCCCTACCACATTTTCCTATGTCATTGGTACCAACATGTACCAAGACAGCAGACTCCTCCCCAGCACTATCTACGATCCTATCTAGGCGGTGCGTGAGGTCTGCTACCTTCGCACCAGGCAGGCATGTTACCAGGCGATCCTCACGTCCACCAGCCACCCAACTATCTACATTCCTAATGATTGAATCACCGACTATAACAGCTGTCCTGACCCTCCCCTCATGGGCACATGGCCCTGGAGAAACGCCCTCGGTGCGAGAGGGTTTTACATCACCTGGAGGACAGGTCCTAGTTACAGGATCACTTCCTGCCACACCAGGGTGATGCTCTCCTGTCACGTGACCTCTCTCCTCCATGGCAACAGGGATGCTGCCAGACTGGAGGTGGGACTTCAGGACTATATCCCTGAAGGTCACGTCCATGTACTTCTCTGTCTTTCTTATGTCTTCCAGGTCTGCTACTCTAGCCTCTAGAGAACGGACTCGTTCCCTGAGAGCAAAGAGTTCTTTGCACTTAGTGCATACGTAAGATCTCTCACCAACTGGGAGAAAATCATACATGTGACACTCAATGCAAAAGACCGGAGAACCCCCATCTCGCTGCTGGACTTCTGTCTGCATCTTAGTTTAAAGCTTGTGTTTAGATCTTTTAAATTCTGTATATAATAAGGATTGGTGTAGATGCTTATACCAATAAAAGTGTATCTAATACCCCTAATACACCTTGTGTACCTAAAGCTTAATTAATTAATCTCAGGTCCTCTGTGTGTGACTGATTTGGATAATGAGCTGCACCTGAGAGCAGCCCCTTTCCTCTAAGATGTGCAAGTACCTATAAAACTACAATTACCCCAGGGGTGGGTGGGTGCTGGGGAGGGAGGGAGGGAGATAAGTCCTATTAAAGAGGGCAGTTACAAGGTACCCTGTCCTGGACCCTCAGCAGGGGGGGAGGGGGGCAGGGGGCTACCACACAAAGCCCAGTTAGTTGAGAGAGGCAAGGTAAATTACAGCTGAAAACAGCTGAACTAGCACTAAGACAAACAATAAATAATTAAATAAACAGTTAGACAAACAATAAATAGTTAAATAAACAGCTAGAACTCACAGCAAAGTTTCTCAGGAGGTAAAATCCACTTTTCTAGCAGAGCACTGTAAAAAGCACTGCTCCTCTCTGATCAGAAGCAGCAACTAAAAACAGACTATGCACACGTGGAGAAAACAGGAAGAAGGCTACACAGTACCTCAGCAAAGGGGGGGGGAGGGGAGGATTCACTCAAGCAGGCTAGGGCAGGAAAAGTTTAAACACACAGCAGGGTCTGGGGAGAGAGATTTAATTTAAAATGAACAGTTAACCTGGCTACCACACAAAGCCCAGTTAGTTGAGAGAGGCAAGGTAAATTACAGCTGAAAACAGCTGAACTAGCACTAAGACAAACAATAAATAATTACTTCTAAATCACTTCTTAGATCACCTCATATCAAAAATTAAAAACACATAATTCTATACTAACAGAACATTATGCAAACAACATATTACATTCCACCAGACTGGTAGCCAGTGAACGCCAAAAAACATTTTTTGTCCAATTGGCTTAAGATCACATCATCAGAAGAAAACTATTAATATCCCAAGGTCTCAAATTCATTGGTACCTACCGAAATTATACCTTACCAACCAAAATTTAAATTCAATATAGATGCCAATCTAAAGCATTATTTAAACCATATGGATGAACAGTACCTAATTCAAAATATACCTTAGTTTCTTATGGAACAAAATCTTATTCCTGTCACCTCCTCTAGAACTCGGGGGGACATGGTCCAAACAGAACACACATAGATGACATGGTTATGAACAATGCAATGCTGTACTATCGGACTTCAACTATCTTTCAATTTAATCTGCTTTTATGTTCGAGCAACTAAACCCGCAGCTCCTGGTGGTTTGGCCTACATATCTCAAACCACGGGGGCATTGTATAGTGTAGACAGTAAACATGGATCTACATGATATATGCCAGTGCAGATTATAATGACGCCCCTTATGAGAAACAACTTTAAGGTCTAGAGAAAGTGCTCAAATTTGACAATGTCCACATTTCCCATGACTTGCCTGCAACTTTCCAGTGCTCCCAATCTCTTTCCCCTGAGGAAGTTTCACCAGATTCACAATCTCTTTTAAATTTCAATCTCTTGAGAAAATTTCCCAGGCTTTTATATCCTGTAAACCAGGAATGATGTTAAGTACCACTGGGTGCTTTCAGATAATTTTACAAATTCTAGAGCTTAACGGAGAGAATTGGGTAACAAAATGAATATTTTGCTTATTTATTTGTGTCTTAGTATTTTGAAGGCCTCTCAATAGAAATTCTTGATCATTATACAGCACCCATAACCTCACTTTCTGAACTAATGTCCGTGGGTATCCATGTTGCAAAAAAACATCTGTGAGAGTCTTTGATCTAAGAACACCTCACGGGAGCTACAATTGCGGCATTACCGCTTTGATTGTATGATAAGGCGGTATAGAAATACCGTTAAATAAATAAATAAATAAATTACCGAACAAACTGAGAAAACGGTTAACTATTTTTCAAAGTGGTAGGATGAGCGCTAGTATAATGGAGTAGGGTGTTCCTATCAATAGTTTCCTTAAATACACTAGTGTGCAAATGCCCAGTATCTTTCTTGATTTGAACATCTAAATAGGTGATAACATTAGCATCATATGTCAGTGAAAACTGAATATGTTAGTTATAATAGTGCAGTATCCCCCTTCCATAACACAAATATGTCATCTATATATCGTTTCCACATAACCACATTCTCTTTATATGGGAAACTACTGAGCCACCGCTCTTCAAATCTGGCCATATACAGATTAGCCACGGAGGGGGCCATAGTGCCTCCCATCACCACCCCCATCGCTGGTAATAGCAATCCTGAAACATAAAATAATTGTCTGTCCTGGCAATTTTAGCTAAAGACTTCAAAAATGATATCTGTCCATCACTCAGATCTCACCTGTTTGTTAATGCTGTTTCAATTACCACTAAAGCCTCCTCTTGGGGAATGTTCGTATACAAGGACACTATGTCCATAGTGACCAATAACAATTTCTGCATTGGGTTCCTGCTTTCAAACTCTATGAAAACATTTAGAAAATGTGTAGAATCCTTTAGATAAGAAGGCAGGTGGACCAACAGAGACAACAGATATGAATCTATAAATGTGGAAATGGGTTCTAGAAGGGATCCACGCGCTGATACTATGAGATGGTTGGGAGGATTGGATCTTGGGTAATAAATACAATAATGGAATCACAGGGGCTACTGTGCTAAGATATTGATGCACCTTTTTTAGTGCAGTCAAGTCAGTGCTGACTTCTGGCAACCCAGCAGCCTCTGGGTATTCTTGGCAATGTATCACTGGAAGTAGATTGCCAGGCCTTTTATTCCAAGGCAATGGAGGGTAAAGTGACCTGTCCAAGGTCACAAGGAGTGCCAGTGGGAATCAAACCCTTGATCTTCTGTTGCTCTCCTCCACTCTCCTTTTTGCTAATATATCACAATTCTAAACCCTTTACAGTCAGCTGTTTAATTCTTGCCTGTAGTTCCATCATCAGATCTTCCAACCACTGTTCCCTCTAAGCTGTGCGCGTGTGCGCGCGCACACACCTCACCGAGCGAGCGCACATACTTTACAACAGAGCGCACAAAAATTACGATTCTGATTCTGATAGAAAACAACACAGACGTCTTAAAATTTAAAAGTTGTTGTGTATTTACGGTTTTCACAAGTTCTACAGTATTTTCTAGTGCAATCAATGTGGTGTACATACTGTATTCTGACGTGTAGTCAAATTTTAAAGTATATAACTCCGAGTGTCATTATGTTGCGCACAAAAATTTAACCTTTCTTCAAAAGCTGCACAGCTGATATTTTATGCGCACACAGCCTACAGAAAATTAGAGGGAACATTGCTTCCAACAACAACTTATAGGTGGCAACGTCAGTTAGCTGATGCTGGGCTTCTATTCTATAATCGTCTGCTTGCATGTTTGCTCCCCCTTTATCAGCTCTCTTGACCACTAACTCCAGATCTGAACTAAGCTGCCTGAATACAATACGTTCATCCTTCTCTAATTTATAAGTTGTTAAGCCATGTCGATTCCTCTCAAGCCTACACACATTTCTAAGGACTAATTCCTTAAAGGTAGAAATCGCCAGATGGTACGGCCCTGGAGGATTCCAAGATGATTTAAGAGCCAATTTTACTCTACCAATATTACTTACACAATCCTCATCAAAAGTACTACCGTACTTCCCGAATTATAAGTCGCCCCATGTATAAGTTGCAGTGGCACAATTTGGTGTTTTTTTATGTAAACTACTAGCCTAAGTCACCCTAGTGTATAAGTTGCTAGTACAAAAAAAAAAGCACAAGACAATATTGCTGTTTCTTAAACTGAATTTATTCAGTGTCACTTTCATTTTAAAGTAACACTCATTCCACATCAGATTGTTCTGTATCACTCTTGGGAAAGCCGTTGAAGTCCTCATTTTTGGTGTCATTGTGAAATAGTTCTGCAATTTCCGGTGTCAGTACATGTTCATTATTGTCTTCTTTGTCTTCATCTTCACGGTTATTGGGAATCTTTAGGATCTGAGCCTTCACAAAACCTGATTTGATTATTTCATCGCTCACACCCCCATCCCCCCACACCACCACCATGCTGTCGCAACCCACCCAGTAACTCCTGCAAAAGTGGTGTGGCACATACGGCCAGTAGCCGTGAAATTGTTTTTTCCATGGCACATCCAGATCTCCCATAGGCGATGCAACACAGCTTTGAATCTTTTATTGACAGAAAAGTCAAGCGGCTGAAGCATTTTTGTCATACCACGAGGAATAATAAACAGGACAGTGTACAGAGATTTTATTTTCTTCTTTATGTCTTCAGTGAAATGGGTTCTCATACTATCCATGACAAGTAGTGCTTTCTGTCTCTTGAAAAATCTGTCCGGCTGCTTCAGTATCATGCTCTCATCCATCCAATCCATTCATGTCAACAACCAACGTTGGCTGGTAGAGTTTCACGTGGCATCGTCTTCCTTTTGAATATAGTCATAGGTGGCAGCTTCATTCCACTTGCACAGCAGACCAGCACCACTGTAAAGTGTGTCTTTTTGTGTCCGGTGGTTCTAATATTTCTAACCTCCTTTTGATTGACCATTCTCCCTAATGGGATGTTGAAGGTTAAAGGAACCTCATCCATGTTGATTATGAAGTCCGGTGTCACTGTGTATGTGCTGATTTCTTTGTTTACGAATTCCCTGAAATTCCATACTTTATCCAAGAAATCAGTGGCGAGCTGCTGACACATGGTTGTTGTCTAATGCTTAATTTGTTTCTTATCATAAATCGGTAGCACCATGAATGACCAGCCTTGAATCCCTCGATGTTCATTTCCCTGGCAATATGAACTGCTTTGAATCACACCTGCACAGTAGACAGTCCATGGCACTGGACCCTCCGCTCTATGACAAACTGAAGCAGACGTGCTTCTAATTCAGGCTACCATGTTTTGTGGCTGTGATTTGCTTTCTTGCTGCATTTCATCAAGGTTTGTTTTCCCTGCGTTTTCTTCCAGTCTCTAAGTAATTTCTGATTTATCCCAAAAGTTCGCTCGGCAGCTCTGTTACCATGTTCTTCTGAATAATGAATAACTTTCAATTTGAATTCCGCCGTGCCTTCGGTGTCACCATTTTCTGTGGGGTTAAAAATAACATTTGTGTTGTAACTGAAATTCATCCAGTATGCTATTTTGTATGCTATTTCATATGCTATTTGCGAGTATAGTCCAAGTATGTACCAGTCTGCTGATCGGAGGGTCTGCTTGCAAGCGCTGGGTGTAGAGCGGAGGGCCCATGGAGAAAGACTTCCACTGTGCAGTTGCGAGGATTTATATCTGTTTTGAGGGGCGTAGACCACTGCATAAATTTATTAGATAAGTCACTCCGTTGTATAGGTCGCCCCATAGGTTTCTGATATAAAAAGCAGCGACTTATAATCCAGGACATACGATACTCTCTTCTTTCAACCCAAAGTAAGCTCTAATGTTTATCTTATGAATAAATTTCTCCAGATCAACCCTAAAAGAAAATGGATCATATGAAATTTTAGGCACAAAAGACAGCCCTCTACTGTAATAAGGAGAGAGACTCTTTCGAGATAAGTTGACAACCACAGATTCTGTTGAATCTTTTGTGTACAAGTCCTTGGCCTGCTTTGCTATAAGGGCAGCGGCTGTGGTACATTGGAGGATTGACCTCATCATATTCCTCAACCTCTCCTCTTTCTGTATCCTTTGTCTTTATCCAAAAAAGACCGCTCGTTCCCAGAATAATAGTGAACTGAATTAGAAAAATCATCTCTTGAGAAATCAAATCCAACTCGCTTCTTTAACTTTCACTCTGGATTCATCCAGGGGTAAACCAGTCTCATTTTATAATCCTGATCATCTCTTGCCAACTTTTGAACTTTACTTCAGAGCGAAATTGCTTATTTTGTTTCTTTAACTTCTTGTGCTGTTGATCAAAATCATCTTCATATGCAGCACATAACATCGTTTTCTGTTTATCTAGATCTTGTTTAGCCTCTTCAATGAAGGTTTTAATAGCATCGATGATCAAAATCATGTTTTGCTGAGGTTGATATTTTTGTTGTTTTATTCTGTAGTGTTATCTTTCTGCTAGTGCCTCCTGATGAAGCAACCAGAGAAACGCTGACAGCGTTGAGGTAGAGGCGATTGATCATTACAATAGGCTGATTTTTTGTCACCTGTGAAGATAAGTGTCTTTCTTAACAACTTTTTGATGCATCTATGTATTTTTAGAAGTATCACTGGTTAGACCAATGATGTCATGTTTTGGGCATTAAGATGGCCTGACGTTGATGTGAGTTATCTTACCTAAGTCTCTCTTGTGGAGCTCTGAGGTCAACCGTGATTCTTGGTTAATGAAGATATAAAGTAGCAAATCTTTTTGAATAGCAGTTGTGTTTCTCTGTATCACTAGTAGTGTTACAGCTATTTTGGGGACTCTTTTGATTAGTTCCTTTCTAAAATGTCAAAGCTATAGGATTAGGATGAATGGCAAAGTTTCTGCAGTATGGTCATCTAGATGTGAGCTCCCCTGCTCTCACCCAATCATTTTAACATTTAGCTGAGCTCCTTGGGATCAACCTTGAAGAAAGTAGGATCGTTGTGTTTTATCTGTGTGGATGACATTCAAATTATAATACTATTTTGTACTTCAATGGAGAACGTCTACAAGTTAATTACTGATTGCTTTGATGAAATTGCAGATTGGATTCATGTTAATCTACTGAAATTAAGGGGCCTTTTTACTAAAATACAGTATGCAGCTAGTGTGGGTTTTGGGCGCACACTAACTACTACGACTACTATTAATCATTTATATAGTGCTAAAAGGTGTAAGCGGCGCTGTATAAGTACATATGGAAGATGGTCCTTGCTCATTAAATCTTACAATCTAATAAAGACAGAGTACAATACAAGAGAAACAAGGAGTTTAAATAGGAAAAGGAGACACAAGGCTGGCATGCTGAGACATGAATAGCAGCATTGGGCATCTGACCTGGATGTCCAACCCCCACTATTTGGTGGGACCCGATTCTGTCCAGAGCTCGCCGCATGTATGAAGCCACTGGGCGGGGAGCTCTGGACGGGGGCAGGAAGAGGCGATGACAGGGAGAAGAGTGGGCTGAGCGAAGGCAGCCCCATGATGCTGGACGTACAGGGCCAATCCAGGTCATGGCCCTATAAATCCAGTGGTGCAAATATGGACATCGGACTTATTCCACCTCAGAGGTGGAATAAGTCTAATGAATAGCAGGGATTGTGTCATGTAGGGCAACACAAGGCACAGGGCAGCAGGAGGTAAGTCCCCACCATCCGATCCCGGCTCTAGCTGCCCCCCGGCGAGGGCCAAACGGCAGGGAAAGAAGAGCGGGATGGCGGCAGCCCTTCCAGCGCTCATGCATGGCATCTTGGTGCCATGGCGACAGGATGCCATGGCACCGGGGCTTCATCAGGATCATGGGGAGGGCTACTCAGGGTGGGGAATGACATCCAGGGCACTGGAATTGGGGCATGATCAGCTTGTCTAGGGCCCAATTCTGCACCCGTGGTTGCATAATCGGGGCCTAATCTGACCCGTCCAGTTTTTGGATGTCCAGACAGGCCGGACGTGCCCCTTTCTGCATCAGGCTCAAGGAGAACAAGGGGTTAGCACTAACCATGATCTGTTGCCTGCATAAATTTTAACTCACAGCCATCACAGTTAGCGTGGGCTCATTTCCTCACTAACTGCGATCACATGGTATAAGGGGAAATGGGCAGGTTAGGGGCAGGTTAGGGGCAGAGAGTGGGCATAGTGAGCGTGACACCATCAGTTCCTGGGTAAACATCGCACACTAATGGCGCATCTTGCAATTAGCGTGGGTACAATTGTCGCCATCTCCATAGGTGGAGTTAACTGCACCTGCAGTATTACCATCCCATGTTACTGCATGGCACAGCGCATTAGCTATCCAGGAAATACTGACCACACCCCTGAAAGTAATTTATTTATTTAAACAGATTTGTATACCACCTTATCCTTCAATCAAAGTGGTCACATAACATCACAATAACATCACCTATCTGTATAAATTGGAGGGTTACATTTAACATTAGGGTACTTAACAACATTTAGACAGTACTATTGGGTTACATTTACCATGAGGGTAATTAACAGCATTGTACGATGAACTCGTATGTCTAGTTGGGATGAGTGGGTGTCTAGTTGGCGGAGGTAGTTGTGTTACTGTTCAGGTGGGGACTGTTGTAATGCAGTGGCTTTGCACTTAATGCAACGCGGTTTTGTGCATTTTTGATGCGTTAGGTGCAAAAATATAGCACACTTTATTAAAAGGGCTCCAAAATGCTGATAAGACCATATTACATTGGATTAGGGGGAAAATTAAATTGATGCTTACAATCAACCCAAAAGTGGGAGGGGTTCAGATACCATTGACATCTTCTCTTCGTAGCTTAGGAGTTGTGACCGAGTCTTATCTTGAAATGAACCAGCAAATGAATAAAGTGGTGAGAATATTTTTTGATAATTATAGATGGTAAAGAGATACAAGATAACTTTGTTTTTCTTTTGCCAATCTGCAGAAGGTTGTCAGGACATTGATTTTATCCCTCCTGGATTTTTGTAACATTTTATACCTAGGATTGCCTAAGAAGATATTATTGAGACTTCGATTGTTACAAAATACAGTGACTAAAATTCTACGCAACAGACCACAAAGGGATCACTCTTCAGCTTTGTTGTATTCACTCTGTTGGTTGCTGATAGATGCCAGATTAGAATTTAAATTAATGTGTCTATCCTTTAAACTTTTCTATGATTTATTTTCAGTCTAGTCAATCTCTTATTGGCAGCTCTGTCCAGTGACTAAAGCCGTGCTTTCTAATAATATGAATAGACTGAAATTACCTGCAGTTTCTGAATATAAACTGATGGGGATTGGTAAAAGCTGCTTCAAGGGTGGCACCCGGCTAAGAACGATCTCCCATGAGACATATGAAATGAGAGGGTTTAAAGTTTAAGAAATTACTCAAACCATGGCTATTTGCAGAATATTTTAATAATGCCATTGAGAACTGTTTTGAACATTTATGGATAGAATGTATTTATTGTTATGTAATTTTGTTCTTCGATTTGTATATTGTATATTATCACGTGCATGTCATTGTGAGCCGTCCTAAACTAATGGTTTGGGCAGGATAGAAAAAAAATTGCATGAGGTTAGATAAAGGAGCCACCAAAACTGTGTAATTAGAATAAGCAGCTGCCATCAGTATAGAGGTAATGTCAAATCATTTTCTGAGTGTAAATCCTGTTTTACACCCAGAAAAGAACTTTTATAAAGTTGCGTGGCCGCATTCACGCATGTGTGGCACATGGAAAGACTGGGCCTTCTTCTATGTGATCTGCATGTAGGCATCATTTGGGAAGCATAGTATGGACAGAACGGAGGCAGAGTTGCAATGTATTCACACATCTCATAGACTACACAGGTGGGTACACATGTAACATAGTAACATAGTATATGATGGCAGATAAAGACCAGTATGGTCGATCTAGTCTGCACAGCAAGGTGGCAAGAGTAGGTGCCCCTGCTGCTCCGTACAGGTCACCTCTCCCCATGCCTTTGTTTAGGGGTGTACCCACCGCTCCGTGCGGTCACCCCTATTTGTTGAGATATAAGAGATAGTTGTTTATTTTGATTCTATCCTGTTGCTATAAGGGATCCACTGTGTCTGCCCCATGCCATTTTGAATTCTGTCACTGTATTTGTCCCCATCACTTCCATCGGGAGGGCATTCCAAGCATCCACCACCCTTTCAGTAGAGTGCACACACACATTTCCACCTTTTTCGGAGCAGATGAGATGGTTCTGTAAATCTATTTTATAAAGGCACATGGGTGCCTATGTTGCATTTATAAAATAGGCACCTTTCTGGCTCTCTCACTTTAGTCATCCTGTTATAAAATCAAGCCCTATATTTCCTTCAGAGCAGTAAATCCTTTGTAAAATACTCTTACTAAGGTTTTAGCTTTCCTCGGGGCGGGGAAAGTAGAAGTTATTTTTGTATACTGATCTCACATCTGGCCTCAGGCAAATATTTCAGTTCAGCCCAGTTTGCGTGACATGGTTTCCCATCAAGGTTGAAATCTTAAACAATCTTGATTCTTCTGCATGCTGCTGTGGAGACGGGCGGGGGCTTTGAAAGAATGGCAGGAAACTGAAAGGCATCAATATTTATGCTAGGAACATGTTAAAACAGCACAGACGAAAGCTGAGGACCTGGTGAACCCCGGGTCTCGTCGATTAGAAATAGATTCAAATGAAAAAAAACCAAGGGGGCAGTTGGAAAGGCCTCAAGTCTCTACTATGTTTACTTTGGCAGGACTGGACTTTTTCTGAAATAATGCGCCTTGATCAGAGCAGACAGGGCTTTTGGCAGAGCTGAAGTGACTATATATTGGTGTCGCTGACCTGATAAGGAATCCCAGCAGAGAAAGCTTAGGGTTCAGTAATGGCCAGATTGGCCCCTAATTGCTAAAAGCAATAGTGTGTTTGTTGTGTTAGTCCATTTGAACACACAGGAAAAAAAGGTTAACACATAACAACATGATGCCTTTTTACTGGACTAACTTGATACAATTCTTGACCAACTTTTAGGAGTTAACATTCCCTTCCTCAAGTCCGAACAGAATGAAGCTTATTTCTGTGCTAGAGGAGAACACTGTGGAGTAAAACTTTGTTAGGTTAGAGACACAGAAACTCAGCACTGAACTGTTTCCTCCTAGTATATTACAAGGTATCTCAGTGTCCATGATTTATGGTTTGTTGACATTTTTGATATACTGCTGTTCCTCTTTATAATAAAGTGGTTTATATTAAAATATTTAATAATATCAGAAACAGAAAGCTAAAGTTATGCAACATTTTAAAATATCAGAGAAGAGGAAAGAAAAGTCTTTAAATAGATTCCAAAAAAATTGGAGGGGGGGGGGCGAGTGGCAACCTTCAGTGCCGCTTCCAAGCCCCCTCGGTTTGGTTGCTTATTATATAAGCCATGAGAAAATAATGAGTTTTTAGTTTTTCTTCAATTGTTTAAATGAAGATTCTAATTGTAGATTAGTGGGTAGTGAGTTCCAGAGGGAGGGGGCAAGAAAATAGCTTGTTAACATGTAGATTCCATTGTGCTTGGTTAGGTTGAAGAAGTACCAGCAGGTTTGCTCCTTGAGAAAGTAATTTGTGGAACGGGAAGTAGGGGACAATAGAAGAAGTTAGGTACTGAGGGTGACCTGTTTGCAAAACCTTATAAACTATGGCCAATATTTTGAACTTTGTCCGAAAAATGACGGGAACCAATGATTGTCATTAAGAAGCGCAGTGTATGGTACGCTCTTTTCTAACTTAGAGAGATAAAATGTAAGTGGAAGGAAAAGACCAGCAAAATAAATTCCACGTACTTTACAGAAATGGTGATAATTCGAAAGGTTTAGGTCAGGCACAACAGTGAGTATACTCGGGTAGTATTCAAAAGCCCTTTGAGGTCAACATTGACTGCTAACTATAAGTGCTTGGCTTCTAAAATTTCTCATTGGCGAATGGATACACTTTGTCCATATAAGTGATTATATGACCAAAACCTATCTGTATAAACTGGGGAGGGGCCAGAAGTGTACTAGGGTCAGGACCAAAAGAAATAGGATAGTGGTAATATTCAGCTGCTAACTAGGTAGCTTTCTCTATAAATCAGCGGTGCCCAAGTTCAGTTCTTGAGGGTGGCAATCAGGCTGGGTTTTCGGGAGATTCCTAATGAATATGCCAGATAAACTAAGCTAAATATATCTCCTGCATATTCGTAAGCAAAAGGGGTTTTGGATTTACTTCATGCCTTTTTCAAGAGCAGCTGAAGGCAAGTTACATTTAGGTACATAATGTGTTTTCCTATCCCCAGAGGGCTTACAGTCTAAGTTTGTACCTGAGGCCATGGAGGCTTAAATGACTTGCCGAAGATTACAGGGAGTAGCAATGGTATTTAAACACTGCTCTAACCATGAGGCTACTCCTCCACTCAGTGACAGAAATTCAAATTATGGACCCTCAAGCAACAATTTTTAAAGGCCCCCTGCACAGGGGGCGTGTGATTAGAAGATACTGGAGCAACTGTAAGTGGGCCCCCCTGCACTACAGGAGCTGCTTGGGCAGAAGTTACACCACTGCCTCCTCTCCAGAAAGCCTGTTTGCAGCCCTTAAGGACTGAACTTTCATGCCCGTGATGTAAGTGGAACACATAAACAGCCATCTTAACTTCAAATGGATAATTTTTTTCATTTAAGTCTACAAACACACATTCAGTGGTCCAAGTAACTCAGATAGGCTGGCTGAAAATTCAGTGAAATATATGGGATGGCCTCCACTGTTTTACATCCCACTTCATGCTTTCCTGATAAATCCTGATCCCGAGGTTGTTTAGCTTCAGCTATGAAATGTGCTGTGTTCCCTCGAGCAGATTAAGCAAGTAACCAATGCTTTGTTTTACAGTGAACATGCTCCAGGGCGGCAGCTGGGTTTTATCCGTGGCAATTCTGATTATCCCAGCGTGTCTTGCAAATGGTGAGTTAGTCCCGCCGGCTCTCAAGCTCATTTTCTAAGCCTTTTCAGAATCAAAAAAATAATCATCCAGTCTGTAGTGGAACGAATTCTTGGACCGTTCCGGTTGTTAGTGCCGGCGAGTTCAGCATGTACAAGCCAGCACAACCAGCCGTGCAGCCTTGCTTCCAAAAGAAGATAATTGTGTGCAGTTTCAAAACAATTGAATGGCAGGTGTCTGTAGTCCTTCATTTTAAGGTGTTGAATTGGGCTAGCAAGTGGTAAACAGGTATGTCAGACTGTCAGTGAAATTTCCATTCTAGATCTAAGCTTCTTTCTCTCGTTCCCTAAAGATCTACGGCAGTGCGTCTGCGATGGGCCGGGATGCACGGCTGACACCTGTCAGGGACGGAGGTGCTTTGTGACCATAGAAAACACAGATGGATTGACCAAGCAGACAAAAGGTTGCTTCTCCATGAACTTAATGGAACAGTGTTTCTCCACAGTTGCAGGAGCTGTTGTGATAAAGTGCTGCGATTCTGATATGTGTAACAGCAACCTCACTATTTCTCAGCCTGGTACTGTGCCTCTTACTTTTCTCTTTCTAATGCTGACACTTGTAAGTTTGCACTGAAAACTGCCAAAATGATTTTTGTAGAATGAGATGAGAGAGGAGAATCCTATGAGTTGGGGACAAACCTTGGAAAATGGGCATCTAAAGGCACAGAGTTGCCAATGGGCTCCAGATGCACCCGACAGGCTTGATCCAGTCCTGGGTTTAACCCATTGCATGCAGGGACATGTAGTTCTGATTTCTCCATTGTACTCCATGAGAAAAGCAAGGCTACAAGTCCCTCTATGCAATGGGATAAACCCAGGACTAGATGATGTCTGTTGGGGGGGGGCATCTGGAGCCAGCTGGCAACCCTGAAAAGCTCATGTAGTGAAAGGACTCATTCTGCAAAGCTGCCCTTGGTTCTTTGTATGTTACTATCATGCTGGTAAATCACTTTGAGTAACTTTTAAGGAGATGCCGAAAGCTATATAAATCAATAAATCTTCCTCTGTATCAGCAAGACCAGTGTAAAGTCTTGGCTGCCCTAGGCAAACTTTCAGTCTTATACAATTACCCCCCCCCCCCCAAGAATTTGATAATTAAGCTCAACAATTATGATCATCTGCCAACAATCCTGTAAATATCCATCATACTTCTAAATACTAAACTATGACCCTTTCTTAGTTCGCCTGGCTGTCATGATCTAGTGTTTTGCTTTGACTGCTGTTGCTCTTTGCTACCCGTCAGAAGCTGCTCCCAAGGCTTTTGCCTAATCTTCTCTGATGGTTGAGCCTGTCCTATCAAGAAAAGGTTGGGATCCATCATGAGTCAGAAGCTTATTTGTCTGTGTATTGATAGTCTCATGGGGCTGATACCCAAAAGCTTTGTCCATTTAACTTTGGGAATTAACCAGACAAATCCTTAGTTTTACATTTCTTAACCTGCCACCACTTAATTCATTGTCTGGACTAAAGTTAACTGGTTAAATATGAGGGGCGCAAGAGGCGTGCTGGGGGTGTGGTTATAATTTAAGCAGAAAGCGCTGATATTTAGCACCAGCTGTTTGAAGATAGCCAGTAAGTCTGGTCTGAAATATTACCGTGCTAGAGTTAACCATATAGCTGATCAGGTTTGCTTTAGGAGAGCGATTTTCATCGGCTCGATTTAACAGGATACATTTTCTAAATTTTCTAGTTATAATTAATTAAATGAGTTAACCACTTAGGTCTCCCTGAATATCAGCCTTTGTATTTTTCCTGCTAAATGGGACTACGTTGAAATCTTTGGGGGTCAGTTTATAATGCCTTGAACATGTAGAACAGCATTTTACCCATTCGAGTAGACTCTTATAAAATTGCCCAGCATGCATGCACATAAAAAGTAGCCACAGAGAGGTCATAGTGCCCTACCCTTATGTGATGTGCACATAGTCATTCCTCAGGGTGGAGAACAAGCAGAGAGCGGAGCAGGATTGGTATCTATGCACCGATACTTATTGGCATTGGCATGCAGATTTATGCCTGCCTCAGAGAATGCGTAAATGTGTGTGTCTACTTCCCCTGTAGTAGATTTATAAAGGCAGAAAGACAGGGCTGGTGCAATACAGTAAGCACAGTAAGTACGGCAGAGATTGTCGACGCTTGCGAGATGCCAAAAGCTGCCATGAGTTTGGCCCTGCTATCTCTGCATGGGGATAGGATCCTGATTTATAGGTTGCATGGGACACCAGAAACCATAACTCCAGCCCTGCAGATTAGTGCATGTGTTATCTTTGTTAAATGCATAAAGTATGTGCTCCTATCTACCTTGACATCTAAGGGGCTCTATTATAGAAATTACGCTCCATATATCTTAAATAGGTTTGTATGATGGCAGTGAGAGCTACCGACTGACCCATCTCCTAATGGCAGTTTGAGTCCCAGGCCTCTGAACACAAATGTCAACGTCTGCATTGTGCATGTTGGGAGGTTTTTGGACTTAACAGCTCTCTTCTGCTCCTTTGCTCTCAAGCTCTGTTAGAACCAGGCTGGGATCTGACACCGGGAGCTTTTATTTGCGCTGAAACTTTTTTCTCTTCTTTTATATTACATCTTTGATTTCTTCCAGCCATTAGGTCTGGGGCTATGTAGCCTGGCTCCTTTTAAGAGCTTACAGCCAAGGATCCTGACTCAAGACATGAAGGTGTCACTCTCATGCAATGATTAATATTCTGCACCATTTCCCCCTGACTGTGAAAGCTTCCCAAACCCCAACCAGTTCGGAAAGGAAAAGTTCCAACCTCCCAACCAAAGAACTGGACCTTTTTCATGGTAGCATGTGACACATACCTCTGCTGAGCTAACCAGACTGCTCCATATCATGCCCATTGAATGTAGAATCTCTGGAATCCACAGGGTTCTAGAATGTCTTTGGATATCTGAATGTACAAAAGGTCCTTTGTTACACTGGAACATTTATAAATATACAGAATACTGGTAATCATATTAGTCTTGGAGGAAACTCAACTCAAGCAGGCCGAGATTCCAAAAACAGTGAGCACCTCATGGATGTGTTTCAGTTTTAGATGCCAAAATTTAAGCAAAAAAAGTAATATTGAGCCTGTGGTGGTCAATATTTTTTAAACACTAGCTATCGCACGTAAAGTAAATCCGTCTATTTAGAAGCAGTATCCAGATAGCGATGATTTTCAGCAACTATCCGGATAGCTACTGTTAGGACTGTTGTAGCAAAGTGCAGTCAATGAATAAATCCAGGAGTCAATTGACAGGGTCCAAGCCAGTTTAATGTGCACAGGCCCAGTCAGTCTGTAGCAGCAAAGCGCAGACAAACCAATGATACCAGGAGTCTGTTCAGAAGGTCCAAATCATTTATTTGTGCACAAGTCTCGAACCAGTCAATTTCAAAATGGCTGAGCAAAGTTTTCAAGCATTACAACAACTTTTATAGACTTCTGTTCCATTCTAGGTATAGAAAAACATTTCATTGGTCCCGGTAACCTCCCGTACCTCCCGTACCCCTTCCATTGGTCCCGGTACTGATAAGTTTATCCAATTATGTCCCTTCAGTGGGCATGGCACCTGCATACCCCCCTTCTAGTCCCAATTACAATGGTCAGTTCATCAACTTGTTACTTTCACACTCTCAAGGCCATAGAGCCAATTTGTGCATGCAGAGGAGCAGGGCTCTGCAACTCATCTGTCAGCACTCCCAATTATATTCCTTGCAGATGTACTTTTTCTTATCAGTAACTTTTAAACATGTTTTTCTGTATTTTTCCATCTCTCAGTTCTGCTTACCTAAGCTAATTCAATACTTCTACTGAGTTCTATCTTACAATAGCAGCATATTGGGGGGTGTGCAATCCTATGGGCCTCCCCACAGGCTTCACTTACAGGTCAAGCTAGCCATGCTGGCCTGCTTATGTCAGACACCGTGGATCACAGGCCTGCACCTGCCACATTCCCCCCTTTGATTAATCTCACCCTATTACTTAATAAGGTGTGAGAATTAAATCACCTTTAGAAGAATCACATCATGATTGAAGGATTTCGACTAGGACTGGCCTTGTATAAAGCCATTATTTTAGTGGCGGTCTTCCGCTCTACTGTACTATCAATAGTGTTATGAATGGAATGCATACAACATGGGATTAAACATGGTAATAAAAAGATAACAGCAACAAGGATTAGTACTAAAACAATGAAAGTCTTAAATCCTCCCACCCATGAAAAGAGGTTAGCAAACCAGTTAGGAAATTTCAATGAGTGCCAAGTCTGTACTGGCACATAAGCATGTCTTTGCATATCTTTAGCAATTTCTTCAACTACTTGACCTTTATCATCTATTTTCAAACAGCAATTAGTTAAATTCAGTTTACCACATACTCCTCCTTCAGCTGCTAACAAATAATCAAGTGCTAAGCGGTTCTGGTATATAGCAGTGCGCATCTGAGTACTTTGTCTAGCTAAGAGCGTAAGAGCATGACTAGTTTCATTGGTTATTATTTCAACTACTGCTTGTAAGCGAATAATACGATTAATCATATAAATTGGAGTACGATAACCATACATACCATCATCATTCCAAGTGGCAGGCCCATAATACTCAATGATTCTTTCTGGTGGCCAATCATCACCTTGCCACTTCTCCCACTTGCCTATCTGTAAGGCTTCTCTTTTCTGTCTTAGTGCTCTCTTGTGTCGGTGGGTAGTGTAAACAGGGTATCCTAATTGTTCTCCATGTTCTGTGTTTAACAGGAAGAAAGAAGGTCTGATGGTTCCTAAGACACATGCTCCTCCCCAGTGTGGCGGGAGTTGTGCATATGCTCGGTTTCCACAGATCCAATATAGGCCAGGTGGGGCTTGCCAGGCTTGGACTTTGGCAAGGTTAGTCCATAAACCAGCAAGTTCAGGAAATCTGGCTAATGGGTTAGGAGGTTCAGGGTGTCTGATTCCTGACCACCATGCTGTCTTTTTGGTCGTGGCATTATAGTACTTCTGGCTAAGACAGACCAGCTGTCCTACCTTCTGGGTGAACTGGGGTCCAGTTCTGGCATAGCAAAGACGTCCAACGATTGAGTGCGCTAACACCCATTCACTGGTGGTCTTGTGTAATTCAGTCTGATTGTAAACTAAAGAATAATTCAATTCTTGGGCTTCCCAGGGCCATTGGTCTCCCATTTGGGTTCCGCTACAGAAATAGCAATCTGAGATCTTAAGACTAGATACTACTGCTCCAGCTAATTCTAAAAATAAATTCTGTGAGGGGTGAGGGATCTCAAACTTATTTACATGCATGGCTTCATAAAAGGTATTATGGATATGATATTTAGATGACTTGTGGGCTTGGGTATTCAATCTGATATACACAATGGTTCATGGATCTATTGCCCCTCCAGCAATACGTAAACCAAACTTGTATCCTTGTTTCCAAGCATAGGGATTGTGTATACGTAAGTGTAAGGGGTTGCAAGCATCTTTCTGACATTTATCATTTGTGGTTGGCTTGGTTAGAGTAGCCATCCGTTTATCTATTTTCTCATCAGTTATACCAGTATTCCAGGTAGCATAAAAAACACATCCCCAATACGGGCAATAGTAGTCTGCCGCTGGTGCAGTACTATAGCCTGATCCCGTTTTACCTGTACACTTCCACCAATTTGTGGCACCTTCTGGACACATATACTTATGGTCATTTCGATACGCTTTCTCCCATGTACCACAGGTGGAATAACTATCTCTATTAATGGCATTACATGCATCAAAATTCAAAACAGCAGGTTTAGTAATGTCCTTAAGTGGTGGTGTAGCAGCTAGTATAGGTCCATCTGCATCCTTCCATCTTATTTCCAACGTGTAATAGGATGGATTCTGATGCGGATTATAGCATGCTTTGATTTTGCCATGAGTGCAAACATTTAGTTCAGTGGTGGCCAAAGAGGAGGAGTCACTGTTCCCTTGCAGGTATAGTAAGAATGATAAAGCAAAGTCTGAGTTACTTTCAGTCCAGTTCTAGTAGAAGTAATGCAAGCAGTGCATGGAGGTAAAGCATAAGTCAGCTCAAAACCTCCAAAGAAGGCAACCAAGGCAAAGCAAAAGTAAAGATGCATGTTGATGTTGATTGGAGTTCTTCTGAATCCTCAACTTGCTGATCTTGATCACGACGGTCTTTTATTCTTCGTCCCGTTTGCTAATGAAGCAATTTTAACGGGTGCTGAGTGTTGTTTGAAGATCCTCAGGTTGTCCAGTACACATTAACCAACTTATTAGCAATTTCAGTTGGCTTGTGAAGTCTGGCTTAGTCAATGTAGTCTCAAAGTAGTGTGTCAAATCACACGCAAATTGGGTTCGTTGAAACAAAACTGTTGCTGCATGGAAAACAGCAATCCTCTTCGAAAGACTTGGCTACTGCAAAGCACTTATGATGAAGTGTCTAAGCTGCTGGTTGCCGTCTCAGAGTAACTCGCAAGGGTGCATCAAGATGCTGTTCTGCCGTCCACTGCTCAGGTTCAGGATCAGCGGCGGGCTTGACTCTGCTGTGGTGGATCCAGGCGTCGATCTCGGCTACCTTTACTGCAGTTGGGGTAGACAGGATGACGGTATACGGTCCCTTCCAATGGGGTTCCAGCGGTGTCTTCTTCCAATCTTTGATCCACACCGAGGTACCAGGCTGGTAGGGATGCAAGGGTTCCGTCAAGTTGATGGGCAACTGGTCTTGGATCCACGTATGGAGAGTCTGCAGAACAAAACTAAGAGCTAGGAGTTCTTGTCTGGTTACTTCTGAACCAATCTGGGCTAAACTTCCTTTGACTCCCTGCACTATCGGTGGGGGTTTACCATACAGAACTTCAAAAGGGGAAAATCCTGTTGACTTTACAGGAGCTGAGCGTATTCTGAGTAAAGCTATTGGGAGCACTTGGGGCCACTTCAAGTGTGTCTCCTGACAAAGCTTAGACATTTGGGCTTTTAGGGTACGATTCATTCGCTCAACTTTCCCTGAACTCTGGGGTCTGTATGCAGTGTGGAGTTTCCATTGTATCTGCAAAGCTTTTGCTAACTGCTGAGTAACTTGGGAGACAAATGAGGGTCCATTGTCTGACCCTATTACTGCTGGAATTCCGAACCTAGGGACAATCTCTCTCATCAAGACTTTGGTAACTTCCCGGGCTTTCTCAGTTCTGGTTGGGAAGGCTTCTACCCACCCAGAGAAAGTACAAACTAATACTAACAGGTAATGGTATCCATTGGCTTTTGGCATTTCGGTAAAATCAACTTGGAGGTTGTGCATGGGAGTTACACCTCCTGACTGAACTCGGGGTGCCGTTATAAGGCCTTGCTTGGCATTATTTTTGGCACAGGTTAGACATTGACGTGCTACTGAGGCTGATATGGTTGTCATCAGAGGGATGTAGAAATGTGGTCTGAGTGCTTTTTCCATAGCACTCTTCCCATAGTGGGTGGCTTCGTGGAAAGCTTTGACAAAGGATGGTCCTAACAGTTCAGGAATTACTATTCGTCCAGGGGGTTGACTGCCTTCTTCTGGTGGCAGCTCAATCCATCCATCTTTCAGTACTCCATCTTCTTTGTTACAGTAGTAATCCAATTCTTTGGTGGTATATCGTGGTGTCCATAGATTCAAAGGTACTGGAAACAATGCTGCTTGCATTGGCATAGCTTGTGGGGCAATCTGTCCTGTCATAGCTGCTTGTCGTGCTGAGGCATCTGCAAATCTATTTCCTCGGGCAACTTCTCCTTTTCCTGCTTGATGTCCTCTGCAATGCATAACAGCTACACGTGTTGGGGCCCAAACTGCATCAAGTAACATCAATATCTCGGGACCATACTTGACTGATTTTCCTCCGGATGTGATGAGTCCTCTTTCTTTATAGAGAGCTCCATGGGCATGCAAAGTAGTGAAGGCATACTTGGAATCTGTATATACATTCAGCACAAGTTTTTCTCCTAACAGCAATGCTCTGGTGAGTGCTATCAATTCGGCTTTCTGGGCTGATGTGCCTGAGGCTAGAGCTGATGATTCAACTACTTCGTGTTGAGTGACAACTGCATATCCGGCACAGCGTCGTCCATTGAGGATGAGACTGCTCCCATCAACGTAATAGATCTGGTCAGGATTGTCTATGGGCACATCTGTCAAGTCGGGTCGACTGGAGAACACAGTTTCCATGACTTCGATACAGTCATGTTCTGGGAGTTCTTCACTGATGGGTATCAAGGTAGCTGGATTCAGGGCATGACTCACTTCTAATTGTATCTGTGGGTTTTCACATAACATGCTCTGGTACTTCAACATTCGGGAATTGGTGAGCCAATAATTTGCTTTTTGTTCCATAAGGGCAAGGACTGCATGTGGCACAGTGACTCATATGTTCTGTCCTAGTGTGAGCTTGTCTGCTTCGCTCACTAGTAGCGCTGTAGCTGCAACTGCTCTCAAGCAAGGTGGCCATCCTTTGGCCACAGGGTCCAATTGTTTCGATAGGTATGCTACAGGTCGCTCCCAATTTCCCAATTTCTGAGTCAACATGCCTAAGGCATTTCCCTGTGCTTCATGTACAAACAAGTGGAAAGGTTTGTGGACATCTGGTAGTCCAAGTGCTGGTGATGACATCAATTCTTCCTTTAACGTCTTGAAGGCTGTATCCTGCTCAAGTCCCCACTCCAGTGGTGACTTCTCTTCTCCTTTTGTGGCTTCATACAGTGGTTTGGCAATTTGGGCAAAGTTGGGTATCCAGATTCGGCAATATCCTGCTGCTCCCAGAAAGGCTCTGACTTGCTTTCTGGTTGTTGGAGTTGGAATTCTGCATACGGCTTCTTTTCTTTCTCTGCCTAATCTTCAGCTTCCTTGGGTTATACGAAAACCCAAGTATTTCACTTCTTTTTGGCATAGCTGTGCTTTGGCTCTGGAAACTTTGTATCCAGCTTCATCTAGTAACTGCAAGAGATCTTTGGTGGCTAGTATGCATTCACTTTCTGATATGGCAGCTATCAACAGATCATCCACGTATTGGAGAAGCACTCTCTTCCCCGGGGCTACTGGATAGCTTGAAAGGTCTTGATTCAGTGCAGCACTAAAGATGGTAGGCGAATTCTTGAATCCTTGGGATAATCTGGTCCAGGTGAGTTGGCCCCCTCTTCCAGAGATGGGGTCCTGCCATTCGAATGCAAACAATATTTGGCTTACAGGGGCTAATCTTATGCAAAAGAATGCATCTTTCAAATCCAGTACAGTGAAATGGGTAGCTTCAGCAGGTATCAGTCCTAGAAGAGTGTAAGGATTGGGTACAACTGGATGTATAGTTTCAACTGCATCATTTACTCTTCTTAAGTCTTGTACTGGGCGGTAGTCCTCCGTCCCAGGTTTCTTTACTGGCAAAAGTGGAGTGTTCCATGGGGATTGACATACTTTTAGTAGGCCATACTCGAGCAATCTTTGTAGGTGGCGATGAATGCCTTCAATTGCAGCTCTTGGGAGAGGGTACTGTTTGACATACACTGGTGTAGCACTAGGCTTGAGGGTTACAATCACTGGAGCTATATGCTTGGCTAGGCCTGGGGGACTGCCTTCTGCCCATACTCCAGGTGGTGCATCGATGTTCTTTAAAGTTTGTTCAAAATAGGTGTCTTGGATGGAGTCATCAACGTAATACCTCCATTCTTCTTCTCGGGGCACTGTCAGCAGCATTACTCCTGCTGGTTTGGCTTGGGAATTTACTGTCATTTGCATTTTTCCTTGTTCAGAGAAAGATATCTGTGCTTGAAGCTTGGCTAGCATATCCCGTCCCAGTAATGGCACTGGACATTCGGGCATGTAAAGGAATTGATGAGTTATTTGCTGTCCTCCTAGACTGCATATTCGATTTTGAAGAAAAGATTTTGTAGCTTTGGCACCAGTTGCTCCTATAATGGTGACTGCTTTTGTAGAAAATGGGGCTATCTTTTTGTCTATTACTGAATGTTGTGCTCCAGTATCAACCATAAAGTCCATAACTTGGTCTCCTATTTGTATTCCGACCATAGGCTCCTGGAGACCTAAAGCAAACTTGGAGCCCGGTCTGTCCTAATCCACGTCATTCTCATCATGGACCGGTGTGGCCAATGCTTGAATGGCTCCTCCTCTTTCTCGCTGGAATTGTTCTCGATTGGCTCCTCCGCGGTTTCGGGGATAGCCTCGTCTTTCTTCTCGCCACTGATGACTGCTGTCGTCATCTTGCTGGGCGTCTTCGAGTTGCGGGCACGTATCTCTCCAATGTCCTTCCTCTCTGCAGTAGGCGCATTGGTTCACGCCTAGCTTCTGGGTCCGGCCTCCGCCTTGACCCCGCCCTCTTCCTCTGCTCCGTCGACTAGGGACACCTCCCCTTCTCTGTTCAACTATGGCCGCAGCCAAAAAATCAGCTTTCTTCTTCATCTTTCTATCACATTCTCTCTGTCTTTCATTATCACGATTCACATACACTTTATGAGCGACTTCCAGTAACTGTGTTGCATTCATGCCCGCAAACCCTTCTAATTTCTGTAATTTACATCTAATGTCTGGTTGAGACTGGTTTACAAAAGCAGAATTCACCATACATAAACTTCCTGGTGCCTCGGGATCATAGGGAGTATACATTCTGTATGCTTCAGTTAATCTTTCATGAAAATCTGATGGGCTCTCATCTATACCTTGGATAACTCCTGCAACTTTGGAAAGGTTCATAGCTTTCTGCCCCCCCCTTTTCAGGCCTTGTAAAAAGCCTTGGCGAAAACGGGCTAGGGCTGTGGATCCTTCATCTGTATTTGGATCCCAATGGGGGTCTTCATTCGGGAATTCTCTCTGAGCTGCTTCCCGACGGTCTATTATATTCTGCCCCTGTCTCGGAGCTACAGGGTTATCTGCCATCCACTCAATAGCTGCTTTTCTAATTCGTGCTCGTTCTTCTGTCGTGAATAGGGTGGTCAGGAGCTAGCGGCAATCTGGCCAAGTGGGTTGGTGAGTTTCCATAATAGTAGTTACTAATTCTGTCAGCTCCTGGGGCTTACTAGTATAGGAGGCATAATGCGACCTCCAATTTAATAAATCAGTTGTAGAGAAAGGGATATACACATAAGTTAAGGGTCCCGCTACCACCTCATCATTATCATTCTTTACGGGCACTCCCGGGACTTGCCGTAAAGGCAGCAACTTGGCGGGAACTGTCTTTGGGATCTAAGGACTGTTTTCTTAATTATCTTCCCGGGGACTACTTTTGCTTTCTCAACAGGTTTCACTTTGGGTGTATCTTTTGCTGGCGCGCTGGCACTAGCAATCACTTGTACGCTATCATCTTCACTTTGGGCATTCTCTTTTTCTTCCTCTTCTCCCTCTACTTCTGACTCGCTTTTTATGGCATCCTCGTCTTCAGCTGATTCCTCTCTCTGCCCTCCAGGAGGGGGATCAGGGGTTGGGTCCCTCTCCGGCCGTCTCTGGGGTTCTGGGGCAGGACGCCGGGCTACTCTTATTGGACCTGGGGTTCGGGGCTGTCTTGGAATTATCTCTGGGGAATCAGGATCTACCAGGATGGGCTTCTTTCTGGCTTTCTTATCCTGCTCTTTCATTCTAGGCTGTTGTGTTTTCTGACTAGAATCTGTCTTAGCTAACATTATTCTGCACTGTTCCTCATAACAGCGCTGCGCCCAGGGGGGCGGATCTTCACAAATACTTAACCAGGAATCTATATAGGGGTACTGATCGGGGTGCACTACCCGCACTCTACGGTGTATTGACTGAATAATCTCTACATTGAACGTTCCCTCTCGGGGCCAGATGGGGTCTAAATCGGGCCACTCCCTAGTACACAAAATCTGCAAACGGGCTGCTGTCATTTTAATACCATAATCTCCTGAATATCCCTCTTTAAAATGTGCGATCATACATTCTAATGGAGTGTTTCTAGTAGACCCCGCCCCTCCCATTTCGATGTGTGCGCGCAACAACAGACAAAAGGGAAAAGGAGGGCGGACCGTGGGTAAGGGGTCCTCACGGTCCTAGAAACTTATAGGGAGTACAAATAACAAGACAAGACGACAATCGCTTCCCCCTTTTCGCGACCTGAACGCGGTCGCCCGGTCAGGAAATGCGCTACTCAGGGGTCCGCCTTCACTTGGTCCGTGCTGCCAGACCTCTCATTCACACTTCGTTCACACAATCATGCTAGCAACGTATCCCAGAATGCATTCGTTTCTATCTATTCTGACTAGTCTTTTTCCCAATTACAATAAGGCTGGGGGTTTCACCCGGCGAATTCCCATGCGGGGTTACTCGGCCCTTCCTTGAGAGGTGATCAAGCTCTCTTACCAATTCCCAATATCTCGAGATTACAAATTCCAAATTCCAAGTTCCAATGGCAGTACTGCTCTTTCTATTTCTGTCTAGACACCAAATCAAAACTATACTCACCGGATCCGGTCCTCAAACATCCCAAGCAGGTGCATGAGTTGGACCTCGGACTCCCCTCACTCGGGTTCGAGGCGTTGGCTCCAGCCGGGCCCGGCACCCGCCGAGGTCCGACCAGCTCCCTCCGATACAAGGGACCGGTGGCGCCAGGGAGCAGCCCTCGTCGGAAGGGCGCGATCCCGGCAGGACCAAGCCTATAGAGGCGGAAAGTCGTGGTATATTGCCCTATATATACTTTGATTCCACAACTTCCCGGCCAACGCACCAAGAATATGTAGCAGCAAAGCGCAGACAAACCAATGATACCAGGAGTCTGTTCAGAAGGTCCAAATCATTTATTTGTGCACAAGTCTCGAACCAGTCAATTTCAAAATGGCTGAGCAAAGTTTTCAAGCATTACAACAACTTTTATAGACTTCTGTTCCATTCTAGGTATAGAAAAACATTTCATTGGTCCCGGTAACCTCCCGTACCTCCCGTACCCCTTCCATTGGTCCCGGTACTGATAAGTTTATCCAATTATGTCCCTTCAGTGGGGCATGGCACCTGCATACCCCCCTTCTAGTCCCAATTACAATGGTCAGTTCATCAACTTGTTACTTTCACACTCTCAAGGCCATAGAGCCAATTTGTGCATGCAGAGGAGCAGGGCTCTGCAATTCATCTGTCAGCACTCCCAATTATATTCCTTGCAGATGTACTTTTTCTTATCAGTAACTTTTAAACATGTTTTTCTGTATTTTTCCATCTCTCAGTTCTGCTTACCTAAGCTAATTCAATACTTCTACTGAGTTCTATCTTACAATAGCAGCATATTGGGGGATGTGCAATCCTATGGGCCTCCCCACAGGCTTCACTTACAGGTCAAGCTAGCCATGCTGGCCTGCTTATGTCAGACACCGTGGATCACAGGCCTGCACCTGCCACAAGTCAAAGCTTCAAAAGGAACTGAGCGAAGGTTTATACAGAGACATAACTTTTTATACCGCTTTTTCAGTTTGATACATGAGAATTTTCTATTGGTTCTAACTTGATACATACAAACTTTTCATTGGTTATACATTCCCTTCATTTGTCCAATTAGAAATCCCTCCGGAGCCTAGCAACCGGCCCCCTCCTTTAGGATTGCTTGAACAATGGTATAGTCTTAACTTGGCAACTTTTCTACTGCGAGGTTAACTTCGGCTCCAGGAATGCATCTTTTGAAACATTTCTGTTCTTTCACACACAAGAGAATAATAGAAGACTTATGAATTCATGAAAACTTCTTATTAAGCATTTTAAAACATCTTTCTCAATTTTCACAGATTTTTGATTCTTTTTCTAGCTATAATGGGAGTTAGGATACAGGCCTAACTTACAGGCCTTTCATAGTAGCAGGCCATGCTAGGCCATAGCCTACCTCATTCCCCCCTTTGATTATTCTCACCCGCAAGTGAGAAAGGGTGAGAATTAAATCACTCATTAGCCAATTAACACATTATACAGGTGTAATAGCATCATCGTGTAGTATAGGGTAATATTGCCACATAGCTAATATCTTTGTAGCTGCCTTCCTTTCTACATTGCTATTAATGGCTGCTGACTTTATTAAACTGTGATGAATCCAGGGTTCGCGTTTTGCAACTTTAACTGCTGTTGGGGTTAACAAGATGACAACATAAGGTCCCTTCCAATGCGGTGTCAACGGTGTCTTTCTCCACTCTTTGATCCACACCGAGACTCCGGGCTTGAGAGGATGCAGGGGTTCTGTTAGATGGATGAGCAGCTGGTCTTGTACCCACGTATGAAGACTCTGCAAAACAGAACTTAAAACCAATAGTTTTTGTATAGTAATTTCAGATCTAATCTGTTCCATATCTCCCTTTATTTCCTATACAATAGGCGGGGGTCGCCCATACAGAATCTAAAAAGGGAAAACTCCTAAAGACTTAACAGGGGCTAAGTATATCCTAAGAAGGGCTATAGGAAGAACCTGGGGCCACTTCAGGTGAACATCTTGGCAAAGTTTGGACAACTGAGATTTCAGGGTTCTATTCATACATTCTACTTTTCCTAAATTCTGAAATCTGTAGGCAGTATGCATCTGATAATATCAATATCTCGGGCCATACTTAATGGACTTGCTTCCTGAGGTTATCCACCCTCATTCTTTGTACAGGGCCCCATGTGCATGCAAGGTTGTAAGGGCATACTTGGAATCTGGGTACACAGTTAGACAGAGCCCCTTTTCCTATTGTCAGTGCTCTAGTAAGAGCTATCAGTTCAGCTTTCTGTGCTGAAGTTCCTGGGGCCAGGGCTGAGGACTCAACTACCAGATCAAGGGTCACTACTGCATATCTGGCACAACAATGTCCATTAATGATGACAAGACTGCTTCCATCTACAAAGAAAGTCCGTCCAGGGTTCTCCAAAGGAACATCAGTCGAATCAGGGTGACTTGAGAATATAGTGTCCATAGTTTCTAAACAGTCATGATCAGGGGGGTCAAGACCAACTGGTAACAACATAGCAGGATTCAGAGCTTGACTGACCTTCAATTGTATCTGGGGGTTTTCACACAGCATACTCTGATACCTCAACATTCGTGAATTAGCTAGAAGTTTCCTTTGTGTTTCATAATGGTTAGAACAGAGTGTGGTACAGTAACTTGAGGATTGCTCACTAGGAGGGCTGTAGCTGCAACAGCTCTCAAACAAGGGGCCAGTCTTTTGCAATTACATCCAATTGTTTTGACAAATAGGCTACTGGTCGTTGCCAAGATCCAATGAGATTGCGTCAACACTCCTAGAACATTTCTTTGTGACTCATGAACATAGAGATTGAAAGATTTTCTGGACATCTGGTAAACCCAGAGCTGGTGATAACATCAGAGCGGTTTTCAAAGATCAAAAAGCTGCATCCTGTTCAAGTCCCTATTCCAATGGAGACTTTTCCATTCCTTTGGTAGCTTGATACAATGGTTTTGCTAGCAGCGCAAAATTGGGGATCCATATACGACAGTACTCTGCGGCACCCAAGAAGGCTCTCACTTGCCTCCTGGTGGTTGGAGTAGGGATACTGCATACAGCTTCTTTGCGTTCTGGTCCCAGGCATCTAATTCTGCTGGACAACTGGAATCCTAGGTATTTAACTTGTTTGACATAATTGCCCCTTGGCTCTTGAGACTTTGTATCAAGCCTCATTAAAAAGGTGCAAGAGTTTACTGGTGGCTTGTAGACATTCACTTTCTGAGTTGGTGGCTATAAGCAAGTTGTCCACATACTGGAGAAGAACCCTTTCTCCTGGGTTCACATAGTAGCTGGAAAGATCTTGATTTAAAATAGCACTGAAGAGAGTAGGTGAATTCTTGAATCCTTGAAGTAATCTAGTCCAGGTGAGTTGGCCCCGCCTTCCTGTTGTGGGGTCTTGCCATTCAAAAACAAGCAAAAGTTGACTGGTGGGGGCTAGGCGCACACAGAAAAAGGCATCTTTCAGGTCCAAAACGGTAAAGTGAGCAGCCTCAGCGGGGATCAGTCCCAAAAGAGTGTAAGGGTTTGGTACTACAGAGTGTATAGTTTCAGCTGCATCATTCACTCGCCTCAGATCTTGTACTGGGCGGTAATTCTCCTGTCCCAGGTTTCTTGACTGGGAGAAGGGGGGTGTTCCAAGGTGACTGACATTCCTTGAGAAGTCCATACTTCAGCAGTTTCATCAAATGGCAGTGGATTCCTTCAATGGCCGGTCGAGGGAGAGGATACTGCTTCACATGCACTGGTTCCACTCCCAGCTTGAGGGTGACAATGAGAGGGGCTATGTTCTTCACTAGGCCAGGTGGATTATCTTCTGCTCATACTTCAGGTGGGGCTATGAGGTTGGTAGGTATACAGGAACTAGCTGGCTTGATTGGAGATGCATTATAGAACCGCTACTCTTCTTCTCGGGGAACAGTCAGCACCATCAATCCAGCAGGCTTTAGGTTCACAGTCATTTGCATTTCTCCCCTTTCAGCAAAAGATATTTGTGCCTGGAGCTTAACAAGCATGTCTCGGCCCAAAAGTGGAATAGGGCATTCAGGCATATACCAGAACTGGTGCGTTATTTTCTGTCCCCCTAGTTCACACATGCGGTTCTGCAGGAGAGGCTTAGTGGCCTTAGCCCCAGTAGCTCTGACAATGGTGATGCATCGAGAAGACAAAGGGGCTACTGGCTTTAGTATTCTGCTCCTGTATCCCCCATAAAGTTCATATATTGGTCCCCTATTTTCAGACTGACCATAGGCTCCTGGGGACCCAGGGAAACTTGGAGTCCGGTCTGGCCTAGTCTTCATCCATGCTGTAGCCCTCTTCGGCTGCCACTCACTCTATAGCTGCTTCCCTCTCTTGCTGGAACACTGTGCTCGGTTTATTTTTTTTCTAAAATCAAGTACTCCCTCCTCCCCTCCTGGGGGTGGAGTCAAAATACGGGCATTCAGTTCTCTAATGTCCTTCTTCTCTGCAATGGGCGCACTGATTCACACCCAGTTGAGGCCTTTCACTTCCGCGGCCTCTTCCATGTTCTCTGGTCCTTTGATTAGGAAAACCTCCTCCACATCATTCAACTAAAGTATCAGCAAGAAGATCTGCTTTCTTCTTTATTTTACATTCACTTTCTCTGTTACATTCATTTTCACGATTCACATACTTTCTGAGCTACTTCGATTAACTGTCATGCCCGCAAATCCATCCAGTTTCTGCAATTTCTGTTTTATATCTCTCTGGGACTGACTGACAAAAACGCAAATTCTCCTGGGCTGCTGGATCGCATGGGGTATATAGTGAGGGCTGCCTGCACTATTTGAGTTCAGTAAATCAGTGGCAGAAACAAAGCTGGTCAGCTGGCTAGTGCAAAAGCTGGCCCTGGACCTAGTGCAATGGGATAACGTGACCCTCCCTTTTACTGGTAGTTGTACTTCTGAAGGCATAGGGCAATAATCCCTGCTTGTAGTGTCATCGGTGGACTGTGGCCTACTCTGAGTACTTTAAACTGTGCCGGGGCTTTTTTTTTTTTTTAAACATTTAACCAGGAATCCTATGTAGGGGAACTGATCAGGGAACATTCTCTGTACAATCTAATAAACACGGGAAACTACGGGGCCATGAAGTAACTAACACTAGCCACCCCCCTTTCACAGAGCATTAGGCATACATTTCAACAAAATTGGCCCCCTCCCCCACATGTGCTTGTCTACAGACAGAGGGGGCAGGCTGCATTTCCCTGTGCACTAAGCATAATAGATGTGTGTGCTCATTCTAAATAAGAACAATTTAAATAAAGTCCTTAAAATATAAAACTATTATTTTGCAACATGTTATAACAACAATCCCAACAGAAAGCACTATAGCTCCTAACATGACGGCCACATATCTGTTACGTATGGCTGGAATAAAATTACTTGGCATGAAAACTAACTGCCAGCCGTAATCAGCATGTCTCTGCAAAAGAAATTACTTTAAATCTTATAGTTTTAGGAAGCAGATATTCAAAAGACATTCCGAATACTTTTTCCATAAAGTGGGTGGATATCTAGAATACATATACATTTATTTTTTCCTATCTTATTTTTTATTAACAATAAGTATGTCTTCTATGAGGTGCTTGCTGCAGTATATCAGGAACTAGAATTCAAACACGATGAACTCCTTATCCACTCAGGATTTAAATCACTTTCAAGTCGCGATCTGGTACTACTGGCTCGGAATGGTTCTTAACCTCTACTTCGTAGGACAAAGTGAAAACAAAAGCAGTTTCCTGAATTTCTCTATTATTTCTGATTGGACCATAAAATCTGCCTATCTGATTGGAATAAAGTATTTATTTTAAGGTAACATGCCGTAACACGTAATACTAGCTCTACAAAATCCTCCTCACTGGGTCCGTACCACAAAGCAGGGCTGAGATATAATCAAGAACAGCTGAGGAGCTCAAAAGGGGTTAATAAGAACTTAACCCTTTCCAGGCTAAGCCCAAAACTATCGGGATTCAAAATTCTGACTAAACATTCCTATTAAATGATATATAATACATGACCATAGCAGAAGGAACATCACTATTAAAACATATTGAATAAAACAGGTACAATTTTCCTAAAATAAGCACAAATTAACCCAGCTACAAAGTGTTGAGATTAAGCCTTCACAGGGTTAAAAAGACATTGCACATTCCTGTCTTCAAACACGCCCCGTCTCTCTCGCTAGCTAATTTCATGCTGTGCTGAAGGAACAAAAAAACTAGAATGAATGAAACAGCTTCTTGATTTAAACGCGATTCCTGCCTTCTTAATACTATTTCTTAATTGGTAAACTGTCACAAATTACCCAACAGAATAATCTTACATCATACCAGAAGGGAAACTCGCGGTTTTAACAGATAACAAAAATCAGAGACAAACAACAAACAGTAAGAACAGACAAACAGGAACTGCGCTTCTCAGACGTCCGCTCTCGCTCGGCCTGTATTTCAAGGCCTCTCACTCACACAAGCAATCATATTTTAACAAGAAATCATTTTTCAATATTTCAAGTGCCCAGGTTTTCTGACTAACTGACTATTCCAAACAAGAAGGATCGATGGCTTCAGCTGCCGCTTTCTCTTACGCGGAGCTTACTAGGACCGCCCTTATGGGAGGTGATCAGGCTCCCTTGTCTCGCCCATACTTGTGCGAGATTTTTCCCAGTTAGTCTATACCAAATATACCAAAGTAGTCCTGCGCATACTCATGCAAGACTGTTTCCCCAGGCTGCACTGACTTTTAAACCACAAAAATGTCCACTTACCGGATCCAGTTCCTGATACCAAACCAGTTCGTGGGTTGGACCCTGGACTCCCCCGGGTCGGAGGTGTTAGCCAGCTGGACCCGATGGCCCGCCGAGGCAGGCAGAACCCTCTCCGATACAAAGTGATCGGCGGCGCCTGAGAGGTTCCCCTGCGGTCGGACAGACATGGTTCCAACCGGACCAAACCTCAAGGCGAATTACATGGACTACTCACTTGAATACCATTTACCACTCGCACTTCCCGGCCAACGCACCAAGAATATGTTGTAGCAAAGTGCAGTCAATGAATAAATCCAGGAGTCAATTGACAGGGTCCAAGCCAGTTTATTGTGCACAGGCCCAGTCAGTCAAAGCTTCAAAAGGAACTGAGCGAAGGTTTATACAGAGACATAACTTTTTATACCGCTTTTTCAGTTTGATACATGAGAATTTTCTATTGGTTCTAACTTGATACATACAAACTTTTCATTGGTTATACATTCCCTTCATTTGTCCAATTAGAAGTCCCTCCGGAGCCTAGCAACCGGCCCCCTCCTTTAGGATTGCTTGAACAATGGTATAGTCTTAACTTGGTAACTTTTCTACTGCGAGGTTAACTTCGGCTCCAGGAATGCATCTTTTGAAACATTTCTGTTCTTTCACACACAAGAGAATAATAGAAGACTTATGAATTCATGAAAACTTCTTATTAAGCATTTTAAAAATTTTTTCTCAATTTTCACAGATTTTTGGTTCTTTTTCTAGCTATAATGGGAGTTAGGATCCAGGGCCTAACTTACAGGCCTTTCATAGTAGCAGGCCATGCTAGGCCATAGCCTACCTCAGGACCATATTATGGAAAGCGGGGTACACAGAATTGGGCCCAGGGACGTCATCCTGTAGCAGCTGATAGCATGCAATAAATAAAACCAGGAGTCAGTTCATAGATCCAAGCCAATTTATTGTGCACATGGCTCAGTTAGTCAAAGCTTCAAAAAGGACTGAGCAAAGTTCTTACAGAAACATATTCATTTATACATTTTTCTTCAGCTTGATACATGCAGACTTTCTATTGGTTCCAACGCCCCCTGCACTTGTCCAATCAGAGATCCTTTCTGGGCCTAGCTCCCTGCTCCCCCTTCCCGGACTGTTCTAACAAAGGTGCAGTTTCTAGGCATTGATACTATCCTGCTCCGAGGTTGTTTCTAGCTCTAGGAATGCATGTATTGAAACATTTCTATCATCAGAACAAAAAAGAATAATGGAAGATTTATGCACTCATGAAAACTTCTTATTAAGCAATTTTAAAACAGCTTTCTCAAACTTTTACAGACTTTGGTTCTTTCTCTTAGATGGGGGTTGGGATCAGGGCCTAACTTACAGGCCTTCCATATTTGCAGACTATTATAGGCCATAGCCTGCCACATTCCCCCCTTTGATTATTCTCACCCGCAAGTGAGAAAGGGTGAGAATTAAATCACATATTATACTTGCGTAAAAGCATCATTTTAGGGTATAGGGTAATATTGCCACATAGCTAAAACTTTTCATAGCTGCCTTCCTTTCTACAATGCTATCAATGGCTGCTGACTTTACTCTACTGTGATGAATCCAGGGTTCGAGTTCTGCAACTTTAACTGCTGTTGGAGTTAATAAGATGACAACATAAGGTCCCTTCCAATGCGGTGCCAACGGTGTCTTTCTCCACTCTTTGATCCACACCGAGACTCCAGGCTTGAGAGGATGCAGGGGTTCTGTTAGATGGATGGGCAGTTGATCTTGTACCCACGTATGAAGACTCTGCAAAACAGAACTTAAAACCAATAGTTCTTGTCTAGTAATTTCAGATCCAATCTGTTCCATATCTCCCTTTATTCCCTATACAATAGGCGGGGGTCGCCCATACAGAATCTCAAAAGGGGAAAACTCCTAAAGACTTAGTAGGGGCTAAGTATATCCTAAGAAGGGCTATAGGAAGAACCTGGGGCCACTTCAGGTGAACCTCTTGGCAAAGTTTGGACAACTGAGATTTCAGGGTTCTATTCATACATTCTACTTTTCCTAAATTCTGAGATCTGTAGGCAGTATGCATCTGATAATGTCAATATCTCGGGATCATAATTAATGGACTTGCTTCCTGAGATTATCAACCCTCATTCTTTGTACAGGGCCCCATGTGCATGCAAGGTTGTAAGGGCATACTTGGAATCTGTGTACACATTGAGACAGAGCCCTTTTCCTATTGTCAGTGCTCTAGTGAGAGCTATCAGTTCAGCTTTCTGTGCTGAAGTTCCTGGGGCCAGAGCTGTGGACTCAACCACCAGATCAAGGGTCACCACTGCATACCCGGCACAACAATGTCCATTTATGATGACAAGACTGCTTCCATCTACAAAGAAAGTCCGTTCAGGGTTCTCCAAAAGGAACATCAGTCAAATCCAGGCGACTTGAGAATAGTGTCCATAATTTCTAAACAGTCATGATCAGGGGGACCAGGACCAACTGGTAACAGCGTAGCAGGATTCAAAGCTTGACTGACCATCAATTGCAATCGAGGATTCTCACACAGCATACTCTGATACTTCAACATTTGTGAATTTGTGAGCCAGAAACTTCCTTTGTGTTTCATAATGGTCAGAACAGAGTGTGGTACAGTAACTTGAAGATTCTGTCTCAAAGTGAGCTTATCTGCTTTGCTCACTAGGAGGGCGGTAGCTGCAACAGCTCTCAAACAAGGGGGCCAACCCCTTGCTACCACATCCAACTGTTTTGACAGATAGGCTACAGGCCGTTGCCAAGATCCAAGAGATTGAGTCAACACTCCTAGAACATTTCCTTGTGACTCATGGACATAGAGACTGAAAGGTTTTCTGGACATCTGGTAGACCCAGAGCTGGTGATAACATCAGAGCGGTTTTCAAAGATTGAAAGGCTGCATCCTGTTCAAGTCCCCATTCCAATGGAGACTTTTCCATTCCTTTGGTAGCTTGATACAATGGTTTTGCTAGCAGCGCAAAATTGGGGATCTATATATGACAGTACCCTGCGGCACCCAAGAAGGCTCTCACTTGCCTCCTGGTGGTTGGAGTAGGAATACTGCATACAGCTTCTTTGCATTCTGGTCCCAGGCGTCGAATTCCGCTGGACAACTGGAATCCCAGATATTTAACTTGTTTGACATAATTGCACCTTGGCTCTTGAGACTTTGTATCCAGCCTCATTTAAAAAGGTGCAAGAGTTCACTGGTGACTTGTAGACATTCACTTTCTGAATTTGTGGCTATGAGCAAGTTGTCCACATACTTAAGAAGAACCCTTCATCCTGGGTTCACATAGTAGCTTGAAAGATCCTGATTTAAAACAGCACTGAAGAGAGTAGGTGAATTCTTAAATCCTTGGGGTAATCGAGTCCAGGTAAGCTGACCCCGCCTTCCTGTTGTGGGGTCTTGCCATTCAAAAGCAAACAAAAGTTGACTGGTGGGGGCTAAGCGTATACAGAAGAAGGCCTCTTTCAGGTCCAGGACAGTCGGGGAAGAGGATACTGCTTCACATGCACTGGTTCCGCTCCTGGCTTGAGGGTGACAATGACAGGAGCTATGTTCTTTGCTAGGCCAGGTGGATTACCTTCTGCCCATACTTCAGGCGGGGCTATAAGGTTGGTGGGTATACAGGAACTAGCTGGCTTGGTTGGAGATACGCTGTAAAACCGCCATTCTTCTTCTCGGGGAACAGTCAGCACCATCAATCCAGCTGGCTTTGGGTTCACAGTCATTTGCATTTCTCCCCCTTCAGCAAAGGATATCTGTGCCTGGAGCTTTGCAAGCATATCTCGGCCCAAAAGTGGAATAGGGCATTCAGGCATATACAGGAACTGGTGCGTTATTTTCTGTCCCCCTAGTTCACACATGCGGTTCTGCAGGAAAGGCTTTGTGGCCTTAGCCCCAGTAGCTCTGACAATGGTGATGCATCAAGAAGACAAAGGGGCTACTGGCTTTAGTATTCTGCTCCTGTATCCCCCATAAAGTCCATATATTGGTCCCCTATTTTCAGACTGACCTTAAGCTCCTGGGGACCCAGGGAAAACTTGGAGTCCGGTCTGGCCTAGTCTTCATCCATGTCATAGCCTGTTGCAACTGCCACTCCCTCTCTTGCTGGAACACTGTGCTCGGTTTATTCTTCCATGACTCTGAAATCAACCTCCTGTTCTCCAAGTGCTCCCTCCTCCCTTCCTGGGGGTGGAGTCAAGATGCGGGCATTCACTTCTCTAATGTCCTTCTTCTCTGCAATGGGCGCAGTGATTCGCACCCAGTGGGGGCCCATCATTTTCATGACCCCTTCCACTTCCTCTGCTCCTTCGATTAGGAAAACCTCCTTCACGTCATTCAACTACAGAATCAGCAAGAAGATCTGCTTTCTTCTTCATCTTTCATTCACTTTCTCTGTCACATTCATTTTCACGATTCACAAAACACTTCCTGAGCAACTTCCATTAACTGTCATGCCCGCAAATCCATCCAGTTTCTGCAAGTTCCGTTTTATATCTCTCTGGGACTGACTGACAAAAACTGCATTTACCATACGCAAATTCTCCTGGGCTGCTGGATCACATGGGGTATATAGTGAGGGCTGCCTGCACTATTTGGATCCCACTTGGGGCCATCAAGGCTGATGGGTCTGCATAATACTGTTCATTAGTTCAATCAAATCCTAAGGCTTCTCAGTGTAGGAGGCATAATGCATCTTTCAGTTCAGTAAATCAGTGGCAGAAACAAGGCTGGTCGGCTGGCTTTCGGTATTAAGGGTGGGTAGGCCCTGGACCTAGCGCAATGGTATAACGTGACCATCCCTTTTACTGGTAGTTGTACTTCTGAAGGCATACGGCAATCGGGACTGTCTGGGTTCCACTTCATGTTCTTGGGCGCTGGCTGTGAGTGACCCTGAACTGGCAAATGAATCCCTGCTTGTAGTGTCATCGGTGGACTGTGGCCCACTCGGAGTACTTTAAACTGAGCTGGGGCTTCTGGTTAAGAGGGGGTGCACATCCTCCTGCTGCGGAGGTGGCTGGTGAACTACTTGGGGTACATCTGCAGGGAGGTGTCCCCCCCTGCCCCAGGCTCTGCCCGGGGTGGTGGCAGAGCTGAGGGGACTGGCCTATAAAGATACTGGGATGGACAGAGTGGAATGTCTGGAGATTCTGGGGCAGAATAAACAGGCAGCTTTTTTTTTCTCAGACTTACGGGCCCCCCCCCCCCCTTGTGGCTGCTACTAATCTCCTACACTGTTTTTTTTTTCCCACAAACATTTAACCAGGAGTCTATGTAGGGGAACTGATCAGGGAACATTTTTTGCACAATCTGATGAACACGGGAGACTACATTAACATCAAAGGTGCCCTCACGGGGCCATGAAGTAGCTAACACTGGCCACTCCCTTTCACAGAGCATTTCTAATAGGGATGGAGACATTTTAAGTCTGTAGTCTCCAGCAAATCCCTTGCTAAAATTCCTAGTCATACATTTCAACAAAATCTGCATGGACTCCGACCCCCCCCCCCCATGGTGACGTACTTGACAACAGACAGAGGGGGCGGGCAGTCAGGCTGCATTTTCCTGTGGACTAAACATAATGGATGTGTGTGCTCATTCTAAATAGGAACAATTTAGATAAAGTCCTTAAAATATAAAACTATTATTTTGCAACATGTTATAACAACAATTCCAATAGAAAGAACTATGGCTCCTAACATGACGGCCACATATCTGTTACGTATGACTGGAATAAAAATACTAGGCATGGAAACTAACTGCCAGCCGTAATCAGCACTTAAGCTGAACAATGTCTCTGCAAAAGAAATTACTTTAAATCTTACAGTTTAGGAAGTAGATATTCAAAAGACATTCCGGATACTTTTTCATAAAGTGGGTGGATATCTGGAATACATATACACCCCTTTTTCTTCCTTTTTTATTTTTATTAACAATAAGTATGTCCTCTATGAGGTGCTTGCCGCAGTATATCAGGAATTAGAATTCAAGCACGATTAACTCCTCATTCACTCAGGATTTAAATCACTTTCAAATCGCGATCTGGTAACTACTGGCTCGGGATGCTTCATAGTCCTGTCAGGGTTCTTAACCTATACTTCAAAGGTCAAAGGAAAAACAAAAGCAGTTTCCTTAATTTCTCTATCATTTCTATTTGAACCATTACAGTGCTTGCTGAAAATTGGAACATAAAAAGACACAAGACAAGGCTAAGCCCACAAATGCATTATACCTATAGCTCTACAGAAATCCTCCTCACTTGGTCCGTACAAGAACAGTTGAGGAACTCGAACGGGGTTAATAAGAACTTAACCCTTTCCAGGCTGAGCCCAAAACTGTCGGGATCCAAAATTCTGACTAAACATTCTTATCAAATGATATATAATACATGACCATAGTAGAAGGAACATCACTATTAGAACATATTGAATAAAACAGGTACAATTTTCCTGAAATAAGCACAAATTAACCCAGCTGCAGAATGTTGAAAATAAGCCTTCACAGGGTTAAAAGATACTAAACATTCCTTTGTACAGACACGCCCCTTCTCTCTCTGCTTGCCAGTCTCACGCTTTGTTGAAGAAAAATAAAATCATAGAGACAGCTTGTCTTCGCTGTGCTGTGCTTAGACTCGATTCCTTAAAGTGACTCCGGAGTGGTTTTTTTCCCTTTTCTCAGTACTGTTCCTTAATGAATAACCTTACATTATACCAGAAGTGAAACCTGTGGTTTCAACAGATAAGAACAATGGAACAACGGGGGAGACAAACATCAAACGCTTCCTCCTTTTCGCGACCTGGGCGCAGTCGCATGGCCAGGAACTGCGCTACTCAGGAGTCCGCTCTTGCTCGGTCTGTGTTTCAAGACCTCTCAATCACACAAACAATCATACTATCACAAGAAATCATTTGTCAAAATGCCCAAGGTTTTCTGACTAACTGACTATTCCCAACCAAATGGTCAGTGGCTTCGGCTTCCGCTAACCCTTATGCGGAGCGTACTAGGACCGCCCTTGAGAGGTGATCAGGCTCTCTTGTCTCGCGTACTCATGCGAGATGTCTCGCGCACTCATGCAAGATGTTTCCAGTTAGTCTACCAAATCAGTCTCGCACACACATGCAAGACTTTTCCCCAGGCTTCACTGACTTTTAAACAAGAAAATGTCTACTCACCGGATCTGGATACCACACCAGTGCTTGGGTTGGATCCTGGACTCCCCTCGGGTTCGGAGGTGTTGGCTAGCTGGACCCAGTGGCCCGCCGAGGCAAGGCGGAACCCTCTCCGATACAGTAAGACCTGTGGCGCCAGAGAATTCCCCTGCGGTCGGACAGACATGGTTCCAACCGGACCAAACCTTTGAGGCGAGAATTCGTGGTATATTCACTTGCATACCATCCACTACTCACACATTCCCGGCCAACGCACCAAGAATATGTAGCAGCTGATAAGCATGCAATAAATAAAACCAGGAGTCAGTTCAAAGATGCAAGCCAATTTATTGTGCACATGGTTCAGTTAGTCAAAGCTTCAAAAAGGACTGAGCAAAGTTCTTACAGAAACATATTCATTTATACATTTTTCTTCAGCTTGATACATGCAGACTTTCTATTGGTTCCAACGCCCCCTGCACTTTTCCAATCAGAGATCCTTTCTGGGCCTAGCTCCCTGCTCCCCCTTCCCGGACTGTTCTAACAAAGGTGCAGTTTCTAGGCATTGATATTATCCTGCTCCGAGGTCGTTTCTAGCTCTAGGAATGCATGTATTGAAACATTTCTATCATCAGAGCAAAAAAGAATAATGGAAGATTTATGCACTCATGAAAACTTCTTATTAAGCAATTTTAAAACAGCTTTCTCAAACCTTTACAGACTTTGGTTCTTTCTCTTAGATGGGGGTTGGGATCAGGGCCTAACTTACAGGCCTTCCATATTTGCAGACTATTATAGGCCATAGCCTGCCACAATCCCTGCAGGTGCCCCCAACTCCTGCAGCTTAGGCCCCCCACTTCCCCGCCACCCGACCCATGAGTGGCAAGCCAGGGCCTGGATAGTGTGGTGGGCCCCCCTTCCCCAAACCCGGTCCCAGGGGGGTTGCCCGGGCTCAATCGCCAGGTCAGTGCTGATTATTCCACCTTCGAGGTGGAATAATCAGTATGTCCCCTCTGACCTGGCAGGATGTACAGGGCCATAACCTGAATCGGCCCTGTACATCCTGCCGGACTGGCCTGCCCCTGCACCTCCCAGACCCCGCTCCCCCGCTGGCTCTCCCCATCCTACTGCTCTCGACATGTGGGGAGAGCTGGAGGGGGAATCAGGCTAGGACTGCTTGCGGCGCTGCATGCCCCGCCAGGACGTCCAGCCCCGCAAGCCACAGCTCGGAATCGAGACCTTAGGATAGCTTTTTACCTGTCCTAAATTATATGGATATTTATCTGGATAGCGGTGCAGAAAATTGCTGCTATCCAGAAAAGTGCTGGCTGTGCCTCTGCCCACCCACGGGCTGCCCTGGCATTGGCCGGATACTGCCATGGCAGTCAGAGGAAATACTGGGCTCAACAGGACTTATCCTGCTAATTAGACAGGCCCTTCTGAATATCGGGCCCAAAATTTCAATCAAAATTAGACACACACATTTTTGAGTGGCTAACTGAAGTGCCTAGTTTTAGGACTATTGTTCACTTTCCTACATGTCCACACTTAAGTTAAGCACCCAGCACTAGAATTCAGCACTAAGTTCTTTTCACTTTCAGGTTCCTGAATTTAGGCTCTCAGACTTAGTCAGTTTTCAAAGGTACACAAGTAGAACCCTAATTCTCAAAGTAAGGCACATGGGGTACTTTTATAAAACATTTTCTGAGTGTAAAGCATATTTTACATGTGGAAAATGGCTCTCCTTAAATTGCCTGGTTGAATATACACATATCAGTACATGTATCTACAATGTGGTGTCTCCTTATAAGAAAGCCATATATAGGCACTCCCAGGAGTGTAGTTTGTGCACAGCAGGGGCAGCAATGTTCGCTTGTATTTTATAAAATACATGAGTACATGCATCTGCCCCAGAGCCTGTGCAAACACATGTGCCTGCTTTCCCAGGGCCAAGTTTATAAAGGCACTTAAGTGCATATGGGCCCTAAAGCTTTTTTTGCATGCGAGAAGTGTTTTGCACACAAAAAAATAGCCCATCTAAAATAGTGCGGTTGAATGCGCACCTAGACATTCACACGCCGGGGCTGTAGTTTGGGTGGAGTTGCAATATAGGTATACGCACACTTTTACACTTTCTTCGGAACAAGTGAAGTTTGTACGTGAAGATTTGAGCACTCCTCGGTCTTGTTCTGGACACCCGTTTTATGAAGCTTCATAATTGCCAAGGTTGCCTTTATAAAATAGGAGCCTTTTTAGACATTCCACATGAGAACCTGTTATAAAATTACCCCCGTGAAGGCACATTCTAATGTGTGCATCCAGGCCCCTGTGCGCCCAATCAAAATTGGGACGCACAGAGGCAGACCCGATTCTGATCCCGCGGGGGCTAGATGTGCCATTGCAGGATCAGAATTGGGTCTGGGTCTGGGCCTGTACGTGCAGGCCTGGACCCGATTCAGATCAGCCTGCACATACAGACACCTGCCCAGCTAACTCAGTCAGGCTCCTGAATGGAGCCGCGGTGCCATGGTGTCCCATTGCCATGGCACCGTAGCTCTATTCAGGAGTCGCGATCCCCAGCTGCCGACCACAATCTTCATTCCCGCAGCCCAACCCCCGTTCTGGCCTTCCATGGCCAGGGTCGGACTGCGGAGAACCCCCTGCACCCCCTCACCTCTCTGCCACTGCCCAGGTCTGCCATCCCCCATCTAAATCCGAGGCTCCGGACGTATAGTGCTGACTTCAGAATCAGCCCTATACGCCCGTGGCCTCGGACTGCCCACTGCCCATCGTCTCTCAATGCCCTCTCCCATCCCTGTCTAAGCCTCCCCATACAAACTCCTTGTTCGTATGGGGAGGCTTTTACCGGGGACAGAAGGGGGGGGCGAATAGTGGGAATGGACATCCCAACGGGACCCCATAATGTACAAAGTTCTATGAAATAAGTCTGAATGTTTTCAAAGTATGTTGTCTAATTACTGTAGGTATTTTTACAGGATTATTCTGAGAAAGATGGTGTTGGGGTGGTAATGATTGGTGAATTTTATTATCAAAATCTTGGAGTGGGCCCTAGAGCGATAGGGGATCATGAGACTGAAGGTTTGCCCTGGGCTCTAACGTCCTGGCATCAGCCCTGGGCTTTTGTAGAGGAATATGCCTGCACATTGTACATCAACAAGGTGGGTAAATCCTGTCCTGTCTTCAGAGCACAGTTTGAGCAGTAGATAGTGGCAAACTTTAAGTCTATCTCTTCTGAGAGGAAAGATGGGGCGTTTTTTGTCATTAAATTGGATGCTGTACATAGAGTCTCAGTAGCAAACTGCATAAATGCCACTCACTGACAAAAAAAATAGGCGAAGGGGGATGGGACCTTAGCTGCAAAGTTACATCTGGAAACTGTACCGGAAGGATTTGTGACAAATCATAGCTTTCTGCTGCTAGGAAGAAGACATTGAGAATATTCACAGTGAACTGCTTCAGTACCAAATCACCTCTTTCTCCCTACAGACCCCGAGCAGCCGACAGCAAGAAACCAGCTGCAAGTGATTCTCATTCCTTTGCTGGTGGTTTTTCTCCTTCTACTCCTTGTTACTCTCTATTTCTGCAAAGTGAGATGGCACTACAGGCGGAAGCTCCTGACCAGACTTCACGAGTTAGGTGAAACCAACATGTTGATGGCTTCGATCGTTGGAGACAGCACACTTGGGGTGAGCTGCTCTTGAAATGTAAAATCAAGTACATTAGAGCTCAGAAACTGCAAAAGAAATGAAGTCTTTCTTTATTACAGCACTCAATAAACGTGACACTCAGCAGCTGCAGCTCTACTTCTTTCTTCCCAGTCATGTACCTCATATTCTCCTCACAGTAACAGACCCTGCCACAGAATGCCACCCTCTCCATAGCATATGTAGTCATGGCCCCAATTATGTACCATAAATTATGCTGCCCTCCCCACAGCTATATATCCTGAACATCGCTACCGTCCTCTTTACTGTGCAGCTGAAATACATCCACCTTCCCACAACACGGGCTTAAAACTACAAATCCCAGCATCCTTTGCACTGAACAGCCAAGTCTGTGGTAGAATGGAGATTAGGCTGACATCACAGCAGAAAATGGATGCAGCCAGCAATGAAGATTATTTGAAAGTAATTTAATTTGATACTTATTTTCTGCTTAACCAAATTAGTTCAAGATGGAAGGCGTACAGTTAAAATAAAGCATAACAATAACAAACATTAAAAAAACATTACAGCTGATGCTTCTCAGCCTGAGCGGTATATCAAATGTATGAATAAACATAAACATACTATTAAAAACTAAACAGTCACTCAGAGATGCTAAGAGGGAGCAATTTTTAAGGGGGAAATTTGGCCCCACCTCCAAACTCAGCTCATGTCTCTCCCCATTATGCCCATGCCCTGCCCTCACTCCACCCTCTCCATAACACTCCTCTGCAGCACTGCCATCCTGAACAGCTTCAAATCTCACAACCGACACTTCCTGCCTGTTGATCTCATAGCAGGAAGCATTAGCTATGAGATTTGATGCTGCTCATGATTGCATGCAGGCAGAGAAGAAACTGAGTGATTGGCTCCCATTCTGCGGGAATCTCCTAATTTTGGGCAGGTCCTATGGTATAAAGGACCTGGCCCAGAAACCAAACCCAGGTCCTCTGTATCACAGTGCACAGAACTGTCACTGAGCCCCTAGGCCAGCTCAATCCACACCTTCATGTGTGTAGTCGCTCTTCTGGTATGCAACCCTCAGAGGAATTATTAGGGTTCCAGGTCCCCACTCACATGAGCCTACTTATGCAAACCCGGCATGGATTGTTTGATAGAGGGAGGATTACACAACTTCAAACCTTAGTCATCCTTGTGGTCTTGGGCAAGCCACTTAACCCTCCATAGAATATGTAGCAGCAGAGCGCAGACAAACCAATGATACCAGGAGTCTGTTCAGAAGGTCCAAATCATTTATTTGTGCACAAGTCTCAAGCAGAATCAAATTCAAAATGGCTGAGCAATGGCTGTTAGTGAAACAACAACTTTTATAGCTTCCTTTCCCATTCTAGACATAGGCAAACTTTTCATTGGTCCCGGTAACCCCTCGTACACCTTCTATTGGTCCCGGTACCGATATGGCCATCCAATTAGGACTCTGGTCTGGGCTCAGCATCTGCTTACCCCCCTTCTAGTCCCAATTACAATGGTCAGTTCTTCCAACTTAGATACTTTCCTCTTCCAAGGTCATTTAGCTAGTTAGAACATGTGGGAAAGCGGAGCACTGTAACTTTTCTTTCAGCAGTGTTAATTAATTCCATAGAAGCTGTGCTCTCTTATCACTACTAATTAAACTCATTTTTCTATATTTTCTAAGTTTTGATTCTGCTTAGCTAAGCCTGATTATGCTTAGTTAAGTTTCAATTCTATGGTAGCAGCATATTGGGGGATGTGTAATTCCTTTGGGCCTCTCCACAGGCTTCATTTACAGGTCAAGCTACTCAGGCCTGTCTGCTTATTTCAGACCTCATGGATCATAGGCCTTCGCCTACCACAGCCCATGTTCCCTGTAAAATAGTTATCTCCAAGTTATAATGCCCTGTTCAATGTAATTTCAGTTTGTTCAATGTAAACCGCACTAATGCAGAATAGCGCAGTATATAAGAGAATAAAAATAAATAAATAAATATTACACTTACAAAGGAGATTCTTCATATAATGTGTGTGCTGTTCCAAAATTTAAAGCTTTATGAAAGGATTTCAACTTTCCAGGGCAGTACAGTGCAATCAAAACCCACAGTATAATTTAGCAGGGATAGATCCTCTTCTATTTTTTGCTTACTTAGGGGTAACTCTTCTTCCTTTGGGTGCCTGGGCTTCCTTTCCTCTCTGGGATTCCTGGACCCCAAAATCCTATATAGCACCTGATTTCTCCTCTTCTCTCCTCCTCTGGACTCCACAGGAATTTGAATACAGTGCCAAGTGGGTAGTTTTATGCCTCTCCTCTTCTTCTTAGACACCTTTGGAAATACAGCTTTAGACCAATGGTAACAGTCAAAAATACCCCTGCAAACTCTTCTTCTGGGTCCTCTGATCCTCTTTGCCAGGGATTCAAAACCAAAGAACAGGCTCTTTCCTTTTCTACATCCTGAGACCTCCTTTCTGGAACAAGTCATAGAGACAGGGCACCTTTCCTCTCCTTTCTCAGACTTTCCTGAACCCCTGGAGCTCTTCTCCAGCAGACCGTCTGGAGACTACCTTCTTCTCTCTGGAAAGAGACAGGACAAATACCTGCTACCTCTCTCGTTTCCTCGCAGACTCCTTGAGCTCCCTGGAGCTCAACCGCAAGCTTCTTCTCCTTCATCATCCTGCAAGCAATTCCCCTGAACACTCACTTGAAAGGTCAGGTGGACACAGCCAACCACTGGCTGGGCTCTTCCATGTGGGGGTGCACCCTGACCAGTGGTTCAGTCCAGAACCTACACTGCTTCCTCATATTCTGTGACCATTATGCTACTCTGGGGACGCTTGAGTTCTCTTGTTTCCAAATATAACCCACTCCTTTATGTATGAGTAAATATGAAGCAAATAACTGGCAGCATCAGTCATTCCTTGTTCACATACTTCTTCACCAGACCTGAAAAGCTACTATAGTTATCGTTACTTTCCAGCCAGTTTATCACCCCTCAGTCCACAAGCGAATCACAAGTATCAAGGAATAACGCTTCCTGTCTTCTTGATGATGTGCTGGGAAATGTTACTGTTTTGGTTCTCTGTTTGCCTCTGTTAGGATCTGCTTGATGATTACTGTACCACCGGCAGTGGCTCTGGACTCCCCTTTCTTGTCCAAAGAACTGTGGCCCGGCAGATCACCCTTGTTGAATGTGTAGGTAAGAAATCACTTATTGAAGAGTAGTGGTTATTTTCCTGGACACCCAGGGATGTATTTTCAAGCAATAATAAGAACACATCGGCCATCATGAATCCACACATACAAAAATATCTACCAATCACAGTGAACAGGTAACTGGATGCACAGTTTAAAAGTTTGAGAAATAAATATAAGATTACTGTGTCCCCCTTCTTACTATTTCTTAAGGTGACTAGAGATGGTTAGGGGCATGCAGCAGTTAACCTGTGAGGGGTGGCCCCATCACTTTGGAGTCAGGCCTATCTAATCAGCGGTAGGCAGCATGAACCAATAAGAGGAGAACCAGAGGCGGTGTCAACCTCCATATTAAGCTTAGGCTACACAAAATAAATCTATCCCACCTAGGGTTGCCAACTGGTTCACGATGCGCTCGGCAAGCTTGATCCAGTCCTGGGTTTACTCCATTGCATGCAGGGACATATAGTTCTGATTTCCCCATTGCACTCCATAAGAAAAGCAAGACTACAAGTCCCTGCATGCACTGGGGTAAACACAGGACTGGATCAAGCCTGTCGGGCGCATCTGGAGCCAGTTGGCAACCCTAATCCCGCCTATGCCACTGGAGAGGGTACAACTATGTCCCCCTTATTTCTTCTAAATACAAAAGGCCCGATATTCAAAGGCATTTACGTGCTTTAAAAATCTGTAAACCGTGTAGATGCTGCTATAGAAGGATATTCATCGGTACTGAATATCCCCCAGTTCTGCCGCTACATGCCCTGATGCTATCCATGTAGAATTAGGGCGTGTCATGGGCGTTCCGGGGAGGAGTGGATGTGGCACCCTTTGCTAACTGGGCAACGGCGATATTGAACCGCTGCCCATTTGGCGACCATGGGTAAAGATAGGTATGGGGTGGGAAACCTCAACTATATTTACCTGTGGGAGCTAATCAGGCAGTAGCTCAATTTTGACGCCCCAGTTAGCTTCCAAGTCGTGCGGCACGTTGCAGCAGACCTGGATATTCAATTACAGTGGCCGGATATGGCCCCAGATTGAAAATCCGGGGTTAAAGTTCAGCAGCAACGGCTATGTGCTTTAGAGGCACATAGCTGTCATAACTCAATATCAGGCCCAAAATCCTTAACTTCCCCTGGAATTTCTGATGCATAAAAATTACATTTTTAAATCTCTGTTGTCCATAAAGAGAACTGTTTTACAAAAACTGGAAGTCTGGTGGGTAGTTAGGCTTTAAAGCAAAGATAGACATTTAGGGTTCAGAAATCGAACTGTGTCCGATAGAGAGAGAGAAGTTCAGGGGCGGCTCTATAACGAAGACGAGTGAGGCGGTGGCCTCAGGTGGCAACTTCTTGGGGGCGGTAAAAAATGCCCCCAAAAAGGCCGCCTCACTCAGCCTTCAAAATCAAAACAAAACAAAAAAACCCAGTCAGAGAAGCTGCTGCCGCTGTGCAGAATGAAGTGCCCCGTGTCACCCCGCCTCCCCGGAAGAGCCCTGCCATTGTTTTCCCCGCGCCAGCTCGGCTTTGCAGAGCCACAAAGGGAGAGCGTTTCCCTTGCCCGCAGCTCTGTTAAAGTTGAGCCCTCCGGTACTGATGGGAAACAGGCATCCAAATTTTGCATGCAGGGCCAGCGCAAGGGTTTTAGGCCCTCTAGGAGAAACTTCAGTCTTGTGCCCCTTTGCAATTAGCTTTTAGACCCCTAGTAACGCCTCCCCCTCCACCAAGATTTTGATAGCAAACCCAATTGTAATCATCTCAATACCATTTTCTCCAGAACAATCCTATAAAAATGCATATTTGGACAACACACTTTTAAATGTTTGTATTTTATAAAAGACGTGCACACGTGCAGAGTGCACACAGAAAGCTGTGCCTGCCTTTCTGCAAGAGCATTTGTACGTTACTAGGAATTATTCTAAGCAGCACCATACCTAGGCCTGTGCGAGCGGTGCGGCCGCGAAGGGTGCAAAAAATAGGGGCGCATTTAGCATTGCTGATTGCTGGCTTCGGCCCCCCCCCCCCCCCTTTCTGCCTACCTGGCCTGCCCTTGCCCCACCACTGCTTTTCCTGTTCCCTTGGTGGCAGCGGCGGACCTCCAATTAAAAAAAGAAAATGCAGGTCATTTATTTTTTATAGGCACCCTTTTATAAAATTACCACCTTACTGGTCAGCAGATTCTGGAAGGTGCCACGGCCTGTGGCCTCTAACCAAGAGCTATCATTACAATCATCAAGATAGATGGGGACAATCCATGCATAGTGGCAAATGAAAGCCCATGGTAGCCAGTTCTGTGGGCCAGTACAGACCAGCTCTAGTTGATCTGGAAGCAGAAAGGAGCAGTAGGAAACTTCTAGGCCAAGCCCCTCACTCCTTGCCCCCTATAAAAGGAGTGATAGATTTATAGCAAAACCCAAGGAGATTCTTCAGCTTTAGTCGTCCCCCCCTTCAAGCCTCCCCCCAAGATTTTGATGATTAAACTTAAAAATCATGACTACCCAACATCAACTCTCCCACAGCAATTGTGTAAAAATATATAACTGGACATCATGAGGGTCATTTTAAGAGCCCTATTCTTGCTTTGGATGTCTATAGACAAGCTTAGAGACATCTCCAGAGCAGTTTAGAAGCCAACTCTGGAGACATCCCCGGCATGAGAATGTCCAAGTCTGAATGGGGGCATGGAGGAGGCATGGTTGGGGAGTTCCAAGGAACATGAAGGCATGACCAGGACATTCCCAGTATCCTGGATATCTCTGCCTGATCTCAGAAATGTCATCAACGTCTGGCGTCACATCAACAGGCATCTGAAAAGTGCTTGTTTTAGCTGAAAAACATCTAGATGTACAAAAAAACCTATTCCATCATCCCCAGTACTCAACACAGTGTCAATGACAGCAGCAGTGGGATTTGAACCCTGGCTGTCCTGTGCTTAACCCACTACTCTAAGCATTAGGTAATCCTAATCTTCCGGATTCTGAAATACTGTTCTGGAGACGTCTGTGTAAACACCCCTGCATGCATCCATATTGGGCACACCCATGTTTGTGAAATTACGTCTGCACCTGGACGTGTCTGCTTTTTTTCAGACGTTCTGGCTTAGATGTCCCAGACGTTGGATGTTGCTTCTAAAATTCCCCACAACTTTTAAATATGAAACTTAGGGGGATGTTTACTAAATTTGCGGTAACGTTACATAACGCGCGTTATGCAACGTTAACGATCATTAACGCATCATAACGTGCGTTATGATGCGTTAACGTTACATAACGCGCGTTAACCTAAATTAACGATCGTAAAGTTCCGCGGCGCGGTAAAACACTGCAGAAGGTGGAGAGAGGGCGGAGAGAAGGGGTCAGTGGGCAGAGAGTGGGTGGGGAGAGGCTCCCTTCACACTAACGCGGTGATCTGAAAAGCTGAATCCTAACGCGATTGAAAACCTGCCGTTAGATGCACATTTGCAGGGGAGAGAAACCATTTCAGTGTCAGCAATGTACAGCATAGGCAGGGAAACCTACAAAAAGTGATAAGTGTGATACATGTGCCCAGAACAAAAGGGCACAGAAACATTGAAAATGACCCCAACAAACTGGAAAAAAACCATAACCAAGCTGGCCAATAGTGATATTAATGGGCTCCACAAAAAAGATATTACTCATGGAAGGATCTATGCTCCGTCCCCATACAAGGTGAATGAGCCCACAGTGAAATAGCGCTGTTCAGGGTTTCACCCTCCATCGGACAGGGTTCCTATGGCGTGCGCATGTCCCGCAACATCAGGGCGGGCATGTCGGAACGGCAACTGGACAGATGCGTGGAAAAGGGGATACAGAGGGCCACAGGCGGCACATGCTGTGGTGCAGCTGGGGTACAGTGCGGACTAGGGTGATGCCTAGGTGGCCCATACGAATGCTGAAACAGCAGAGCAGCCAGACAGCAACTGCTGAAGGCCCAATATGGGCACGAGTGTGTTTCCCACAGTGTCACAGGGGATAGTACCCAACAGCTACCCCCAAGGGCACGGAACATTGGCAGGCGAGGCTGGGGGGGGGAGAGTGGACGTCTATGCAGGCACCCCTACCCCAGAACCCGCACCATAGGCAGCCGCCTACATGCACACTGGATGGCCTGAGACTGCGCACCACCAGCAGAAGGGCATGTCAGCATGGTGGCAGAGGGATACTGGTGGTGGAGGGGGCAGTGGCAGCTGCCCAGAGCAGACCGTGGCCTAGCCCTGTGTAGGTGGGTGCCGTGTACTGCAACAGACGAGCCCTGTCTGACGAACAGTCATGGTATCACCAGGGAATGTACTGACTCTGTGACAACAAGGCGGTGCAGTGCACAAAACCAGTGTATTCAGAAGCAGAAGGTCACAGGTTCAAGTCCCAGCTGTGGTTCCTGCCAACCCAGTCCCCATATTTTACCCACTACTACAACATGCTAATATAGACAGCACCTTTATTGCAGATGACGTAAACATGCCCAAGACACCTACATTTTACCCTACAGAGCACAGACACCATAAACATGTGCATTACCTAGAGCAGAGTCTCCCAAATGCAGTCCTGGAGGGCCAAACACCATTCCAGTTCCATGCTGCCTCTAATAAAGATGCCTGTGCTGCATTTCTATGCCCCACCCCCATGGTATGCAGATGTATCTCATGCATATTCATGAGGGACACCATGAAAACCCGAACAGTGTTTGGCACCGCAGGACTGGAGTTGGGAACCTCTGCCGTAAAGCAGCAGCCAATAGGGGCAGACACACCCGCACCCACAGGCTCCATTATCCAATGCCTCCTGGAGAGGCAGGATGTTGGGCCCTGCGTGCATCTCCCAATACTAGCACTTGCATACCTTAGCAATGCCACCCTATACCTGGGAATACGGTACACAGCTATCAAAAGGTTGCTATGATCACTGGCAGATAGCAATTCCTAAGTTAAGCTCAATTCACTGATTGAGCTGCATCATAGCAACCTTTCTGATCTCTGTGGAGTGTGCCTCAGGTCTTGAGTCTGACAGAGTGACCCCAACAGTATTGCGTACCATAGCCATGCCTGCACTGTGCCCAGGACTGGTGTGGTGGCCTGGGCTGCCAAACACTTCTATAGTTGCACAATGCTGGCATAGGTGTGGGGAGTGTGTGTCTGTCTATCCAGTGTGAGGTGGCTGCCAACACCCTCCACAGCCCACACTGCTAGCACTGTTGCCAGTATTGGCCTGCCAATGTGCATAATGTGCCAATGTGTATCTGCAACCCAATCGGGGCTCTGAGAGGGGAGGAGCAGTGGCGTTTTAAATCCCAACTGCCAGCTGCAGACAGGTCAGCGATTCTACCATCAATCTCCTGTAATCAGAGCTAAACATTCTCTGCTGACTGCAACCCAATCGGGGCTCTGAGAGGGGAGGAGCAGTGGCGTTTTAAATCCCAACTGCCAGCTGCAGACAGGTCAGCGATTCTACCATCAATCTCCTGTAATCAGAGCTAAACATTCTCTGCTGACTGCAACCCAATCGGGGCTCTGAGAGGGGAGGAGCAGTGGTGTTTTAAATCCCAACTGCCAGCTGCAGACAGGTCAGCGATTCTACCATCAATCTCCTGTAATCAGAGCTAAACATTCTCTGCTGACTGCAACCCAATCGGGGCTCTGAGAGGGGAGGAGCAGTGGCGTTTTAAATCCCAACTGCCAGCTGCAGACAGGTCAGCAATTCTACCATCAATCTCCTGTAATCAGAGCTAAACATTCTCTGCTGACTGCAACCCAATCGGGGCTCTGAGAGGGGAGGAGCAGTGGTGTTTTAAATCCCAACTGCCAGCTGCAGACAGGTCAGCGATTCTACCATCAATCTCCTGTAATCAGAGCTAAACATTCTCTGCTGACTGCAACCCAATCGGGGCTCTGAGAGGGGAGGAGCAGTGGCGTTTTAAATCCCAACTGCCAGCTGCAGACAGGTCAGCGATTCTACCATCAATCTCCTGTAATCAGAGCTAAACATTCTCTGCTGACTGCAACCCAATCGGGGCTCTGATAGGGGAGGAGCAGTGGCGTTTTAAATACCAACTGCCAGCTGCAGACAGGTCAGCGATTCTACCATCAATCTCCTGTAATCAGAGCTAAACATTCTCTGCTGACTGCAACCCAATCGGGGCTCTGAGAGGGGAGGAGCAGTGGCGTTTTAAATACCAACTGCCAGCTGCAGACAGGTCAGCGATTCTACCATCAATCTCCTGTAATCAGAGCTAAACATTCTCTGCTGACTGCAACCCAATCGGGGCTCTGAGAGGGGAGGAGCAGTGGCGTTTTAAATACCAACTGCCAGCTGCAGACAGGTCAGCGATTCTACCATCAATCTCCTGTAATCAGAGCTAAACATTCTCTGCTGACTGCAACCCAATCGGGGCTCTGAGAGGGGAGGAGCAGTGGCGTTTTAAATACCAACTGCCAGCTGACAGGCCTGCGCCTGTCAGGCCCGCACCTGAGGGCCTCGCCAGAGGGCCCTTTGGCGGAGACCGTAGAAGGAGACCACCACCCATCAAGCTAACCCCTCCAACATTGTGTAAATTAATGTTACAACCTCAAAATCGCAAGTAACCATTGTAATATCCTTGTATACAAAAATTTTCTCTTAATCCACCTAAATATAAATACTATAATCTACTTAAATACCCTTTCAATATACCCTCTCCTTCTACAACTATTAAGTTATCTTTATATATACATTCCAGTAACTACAGAGTTAAGCACTTTTATTTATGTTATATGTACTTATTCAACCTGTCAACTGTAATTATCCTGTTATCACTGAAACACTGTTAACTATGTCATAGTTCCTCATTCATCCTATAAGCTTCAGTTAACCTCCTGTTACCACATATCACTGTAATACTGGTAATAGTGTGTTAGCTTTCCATCCATCCTGTAAGCTCCAATCAGCCTGCTATCACTGTAATACTGGTAATAGTGTGTTAGCTTTCCATCCATCCTGTAAGCTCCAATCAGCCTGCTATCACTGTAATACTGGTAATAGTGTGTTAGCTTTCCATCCATCCTGTAAGCTCCAATCAGCCTGCTATCACTGTAATACTGGTAATAGTGTGTTAGCTTTCCATCCATCCTGTAAGCTCCAATCAGCCTGCTATCACTGTAATACTGGTAATAGTGTGTTAGCTTTCCATCCATCCTGTAAGCTCCAATCAGCCTGCTATCACTGTAATACTGGTAATAGTGTGTTAGCTTTCCATCCATCCTGTAAGCTCCAATCAGCCTGCTATCACTGTAATACTGGTAATAGTGTGTTAGCTTTCCATCCATCCTGTAAGCCCCAATCAGCCTGCTATCACTGTATTCACTAATTTTACATTTAAATTTCTCTTACACATACAATATGGCCTTACTCTACATTATAACATTTACCTTCTACCTTATCACTATAGGAATATGTAATGTTACCAGCCTACACACTAGCTATAATAGAATACCAACAATCCATAATCACAGAAGAAAGTGGTCTGATACTCCCTTCTACAATTCTAGAGTATCTACACAAAATTCCCACCATCATCTGTTACTCATCTCATTACAAAACACCACAAAAAAGAAACAAGTAAGAAATCCAATTCCACAACATCTGAAATGTGCATTAATAAATGCCCGATCCATACGCAAGAAATGGCCTATCATCTCTGACATAATTTCATTACATAGCCTTGACCTTCTCCTAATCACTGAGACATGGCTCTCTTGTGCTGACAATGTATTAATCAACCAATTTTGCCTTCTAATTTTTCTATTCATACATGTCATAGAAGTGGCAAGAGGGGAGGTGGTGTTCTAGCCATCACCAAATCTGACCTTCATTTCAACCTTAAAGAAGCAACAAGCTTATCACTCCTAGATACTTTTACAATAGCAAATAAATGTTGTTCTTTCACTTTACTATACCGCCCTCCTTCTTCCAATCCTGATTCTCTATCTATGATAATTGACTTGGCCTCCAATATACAAAACCCCCACATAGCAAGTTGGGTGCTAGGAGACTTTAATCTCCCATCTCTCCAAGACTCCCATGTAACAGCTTTTCTTGAAGCTCTACAAGTTTTGGGGTATAATCAATTAATTAAAGATCCAACCCATACTAAAGGTGGTATATTAGATCTAATATTTACAACTGAAACAACCGCCAATTTACCATCTATCTTGGATCTATCAATTAACCCAGTTCCATGGTCAGATCACAAACTAATTATATTCAAGGCTAGATGTAACCAAAAGGATGAAAAAGGAATAAACGACCATCCTAGTACCCCTCTGAGAAGATTCAAGCCATTTGACAAAGACCTAATCCTAAAAACAACACTTCCACTAACCAACTTACCAGAGTGCAGCATTGATGATTTAGTTTCTAATTGGAATAGTACTTTCAGTTCGATTGCCACATGTCCGTCGACCAACAAACTACAAAGCAAGCGACACTCTGCTATATGGTACTCATCTGAGCTGAAGGCCTCGCGCACAACCCTAAGGAAACTTGAAAGACGATGGCGACACTCACACTCTGAAGTCGACAGAGCTGTATATATCCAACATCTCACATCTCATCGCATGGCAGTTACTGAATCAATGAGACGTCACCATGCAGTCACTTTAAAAAGATCTCTGAACAAACCTCATGACCTGTTTGCCATAGTTAAGCGTCTGACAAATGAACCTGCCTCACAACTTAAATATGAAATCCACCCTCAAATATTTGCTAACTATCTACAATCCAAACTCTGCCAAATTGACAATAACTCAGCTCCTAACATAGTCCTAGATCCAGTAGATCAAACTCTACTCACTATCTTCTCAATACCATCTAAACGACAAATCGAAGACACCATTGCTTGCATAAACATGACCACCGCTCATTCTGATCCTTGCCCTGCATTCTGGGTCAAAGATCTACGAGCTGATCTCAGTCCCATCATATCCAGACTCATGATTCAATCATTTACAACAGGAACTTTCCCTCGTACCCTTAAGCAAACATCCATAAGGCCATTACTAAAAAACAACAAACTTGACCCTCTTAAACCAGAATCATATAGACCTATCTCAAGTATTCCATTACTAGCAAAAGTTTTGGAAAAAGAAGTACAAAAACAAATTCAGGATCATATAGATCTTAATGCCCCACTGGACTCATGCCAGCACGGTTTCAGAGAATTCCACGGTGTGGAAACGCTTCTAACCACTCTGTTCAGCAGCTTATTATCAGGAATTGATAACATCCGCCAAGGGTTCGTCCTTGTTTTTCTTGATATCGCAGCCGCTTTTGATTCTGTTAGCCATGAACGCCTCCTTGAACGTCTCAAAGGGAAGGGAATTACTGATAAAGCACTTGAGTGGTGTAGATCCTACCTTACTGACAGATGGCAACAAGTACGATCCAACGATACTTCTTCAGATCAGTTTCATCAAAAACAAGGGGTCCCTCAAGGCTCATCCCTTTCCGCCCTTATGTTTAATATATACATGCAGCCTATCTGTAACCTGATTCGATCATTTAGAGTTAACTGTATGATATACGCGGATGATGTACTTTTATATTTTCCTTTTACAACTGAGAACCCTGATTTCAATCCATTAACTAACTGCATAAATGAAGTATCCAGCTGGCTACAATCCCAAAATCTAAGGATCCAACACAAGAAAACGGAGGTGTTATTTATTACACGTAACCAAAATTTCACTGCTCCATCCTTTTTGAAAGTGAATGATGCTAACCTCCAGACCAAGACCACCATCAGATACCTCGGTGTCACTTTAGACCAGAAATTAGATATGAAAGCACATATTAGTAATATTGTAAGAGCGGTATATCACAAAATACGCTCCCTTAGACACCTTCGATCCTTGTTAGAGCCAGACGATTTTAGAACCATCTATCAGGCGCTAATCATACCTCATTTTGATTATGCGAACTCAATTTTACAAGGTCTTCCACAAACCACCTTACACCCACTTCAAATGGCTATGAATGCCGCAGCTAGAGTCCTTCATGGAGCTTCCCGGAAAGACCATATTTCACCTATTCTAAAACATCTTCATTGGCTCCCAATTCAAAGTAGACTCACTTTCAAAATTTTACTAATTACATTCAAAGCCTTCAAAGAACTCTCATCTTCATCAATATCAGACATGATCCAAACACCACCCTTCAATAGAGACAGAAGGTCAGTGGCACTCAATACTCTGTTGGTCCCTAAATCAATATCACAGTGTACCAAAACTACTTCAGACAGGGCCTTTTTATTCTGTGCACCAAGGTGTTGGAATAGCCTTCCTCAAAACATCCGAGCAATACCAGACCTTTTGCAGTTTCGCAAAGCTTTGAAACATTACCTCTTCCTTTTATCTTATCCAGTAAACAATAATGACATCTCAACCAACCCAAAGACCTTCCACTCGTACACATACAATACAGATACCCCACAAACCACATACACACAAAACTGAAGCCATGATGATATTATGACTATGTTTATTAATTATTTACCCTGTGTCACAGAGGAGACTCTCTAGAGCCCCCTGTGGTGCTAAAAAACACTACTCCTCAAGTAAACACTGACGTAGGGAGAGAGCACATGACACAAGGGTATCAGAAGGAGTATAAGGGAATGAGGTCACAAGCCTGGAATTATCACCCAGCCAGTAGGGAAGCAAGGAAGGTCCCACCTGACCCCAATAGGCTAGGGTGTGGTGCAGCTGGGGATTACGTAAATAATCAGCACAGCTCACAGGAGAGAGGGAAGGCAGAGAGAGCCGAAGGAGCTAGGAGAGGAGCTGAGGAACCTCAGAGACGAAGGAGATATCCAGACTGGGAAGGATACAGATATCCCAGGTCTCCACAGCAAGGCAGGCACTGGCTGAATGAAAGTCTGAGTGAGTCTGATGAACATTTAAGTGAAATAAGTGAGCAGCTGAATTCAGACAGGGACAGTGTATGCAGCAGCCTTGATAGAAGCTATGCCTTAAGACCCAAGCAACAAGCTAGGAAAAGCTATTCTGAACCAGATAGGAGAAATGCTAAGCTGATCTATGAGAGGCATTTGTATGAAAGACAAAAGCCTTATAATGCTAATTTAAGGAAAGCAGGAAAGCTCCAGAATCTGGGTTACAAACAGAATAGGGAACAAAGCTTGTTACCTTTGGGAGAGAATCCTTCAGAGGAATATAGTTGGCACAAGCCTTCACAGAAACTGCCGTTGGAGACAACAGCTGTTTACAAAGCTCCTGTTAAAACAAAACCCCGTGCAAAGGTTCCACTCTCTGATAGCTGGGCAGCTGATTGCTTTACTCTGCCTAATTACCAGAGGCAGAGGAAAGGCTCCTGGCTAAGCAACTCAAGAGAATACGGTAAAGCCAAACAGATACCTGCTATAGAAAGACAAGTACGTCACAAGCTGGAAAGTTTGTTAAGCAAGTTACCTCAGAAGAGAAGTAACGAAGCCTCTGTATCTGACAGTGTTCCCATGCAATGTGAGCCTTATGAAATTGAGGACAACGCTGAATTGCCTGTTGAACAAATGGACTGTAGTTTTATAATAGCTGACCATATAGAGTCTCTCAGATAGAAGGCTGAACTATTCCTGAGAAGCCTTCATCTGGAAAGCTGACAAGCTGTATTTCTGTTTCATTCCTATTTTTGTTTGCTGAAAGGTAAAGCTATTTTTGTTATAGTTCTTTTGTTTACCCGAGAAGGGTTATGTTTATTTGACTGTTATACTTTTGGAAAAGAATCCTACGGGACGGGGAATAAAACCCAGTTAAACCGATTTCGGTGTCACAACTTCTTTACATACTGGCAAGGACTATAAGTATTGAAAAGGCCAGTAGTTTACACCCGGGTGCAGTACCAACTGTGACCATCAGGAGGCGCTGCACAGCAAAGGGGTGACATAATGGCGTAGTTGGCAGGATTTTGATACCACGTGACTTCCCCTGGAAAAGACAAGTGCTGAGCACTGCTGGAAGAGACGGCTCACCCGGAAGTACTTGCTGAGAGAGGATTTTCGCTGGCAGGTCGGCCAGAAAAGGAAGGAAAGGAAAAAACTTTCTCACACGCTGAAATCTACCCAAAACTCAGGTAACAGTCACCTGGGAGAAACCGTAGATGGATAAGTGAGAAAGAGGGCACTGTTCCTAAGTGGGAATTTAAAAAAAAAAAAAAAAGGTGCCGCACTTGGTGTGTTTTTCTCTTTTTTTTCCACAGGTCCTCAAAAGACAGGAAGAATGGATGTACGTGATGTTCAGGCGTGGATGCAAATGCAGTGGAACGAACAAGCCAAGCTTATGCAACAAGTGCAGAAACAGTATATGGACGCTATGCAGGAGCAACAGCAACCGTTGGTGGAAGCATTGAAGGCTCTGGTTACCAAACCTCAGGACAATGAGGCAATGACTGTGCCAATACTGACGCAAGTAGCCATGAACCATGCTTCTAATTTTTCTGTAAGACAGTTAACGCAGTATGATGACATTGATGATCATATTGAATCGTTTGAGAGGATGGCAGCCACCCTCAAATGGCCGCCAGAGCTCTGGGCCAGGCAATGTACCTTAACTTTGACCGGAGATGCTCTGTCAGCCTTTAGAGGGATGCCTGCTGATTTAGTTACAAATTATACAGAGATTAAGAAGGCCATAAAAGATAGGCTGGGTTTTACACCCAGACAGTATAAGCACCAATTTAGGGAGGCACGCATACAACCCAAGGAGACTCCCCGAGCCTTGTATCAAAGGTTAAAAGGCCTCGCGTACAAGTGGCTTAACCCTGAAGGGAGGTCCATAGATTCTGTTATGAAGGATATTATAATGGAACAATTCATGCATTCAGTATCTGATGATTTGAGAACTTTTCTCATGTTGCAGGACTGCCATGATCCTGAGGAGGCTGCAAACATGGCAGAAGCTTATTTGGAAGCCAGGGGGGCTGATGCCTTAAAGACTGGCGGGTTAAAATAAATGGACAAGAAAGTCCAGGTGGCATGAGAAAAGGGGACAGGAATGCTATGGGTAAAAGAAGTGTGCATGATAATATTGGTGAGGCTGTGGCTAAAAATGTGAGATGTTATAAATGTGGTAAAATAGGCCACTATAAGAAAAATTGCAAAGTAAAGTTAGTCTTTATGGTTGGGGTTAAAGGTCAAGGCACAAAAGGGATTTTTCTCCAAGTTTTAGTAGAGGGAAAGAATGTCCTGGCTTTAATGGACTCAGGCGCGGAACAGAGCATGGTCTCTCTAAAATTATGGGAGATCCTGGAGCAAGCTCGTTCGGCTGCCTCCAAGCCAGAAAATAAACAGGTACAAATACAGTGTGTGCATGGAACCCAGGTTCCATATCCCCTGCATAAGATAAGGGTTAAGGGGATGGGCATAGAACGTGAAATTCAAGTAGCCATAGTCCCTGGGCTATCCCGAGACCTTATCCTAGGGCATGATTGGCCATCATTTAGGAGAGGGTTAGTGCAAGGTGCAGATACAAAGTCAGGTTTTGTTCTGACCAGATCACAGGCTAGTACCTCTGAAACTCAGGTCCCATCTGCTAAAAGAACAGAGGAACCAGAAAAGAAAAATGATGAGGCGAAGCCCGAGGAAAAGGAAGAGGAGAGAGGAATTAATGTAATTCCTAACCCTGATGAGGTAGTTCAAGCCCCAAGTAAGGAAGAGGAGACTAAGGTACTTCCTGATCACGATGAGTTAGTACAGGCCCCTAATAAAGAGGAGAAGAAACCCAAGAATAAGAAGCGCCAAGAGAGAGGGAAAAGGGCGCAAGGAAGAGCAGAGTTAGAAGCGGGAGAAGGGCTACCGTGGGTGCCAGAAGCCCTAGTGAAAAAGTTCCCTTCGTTCCCAATGGAACAACGAGCGGACCCTGGGCTAAAAAGAGCGTTCGAGTGGGCACAAGAAGTTCGGCTCACACTCCCCAGGTTCTTAATTGATAAAGACATATTATACCGGGAAAGTGTAGAACCATATACCGGGGCGGTTAGGAAGCAAGTGGTGGTGCCAGTGACATTTAAGGCTGTCGTGTTACGGCTAGCACACGACCACCCTATAGGGGGCCACAAAGGTGTTCAGGGAACACTTGATCAAATCCTGGCCAGGTTTTATTGGCCTGGCGTTTATAAGGACACAAAAAAATATTGTGACTCCTGTCCAGCTTGCCAGAGGGTTTCCATAGCGCGCCCAAAGGCGGTACCTATGATACCCTTGCCCACCATCTCAACACCCATTAGACGCTTGGGAATAGATATAGTGGGTCCTTTGATAAGAACACCCCGTGGCTATCAGTATATGCTGGTAATCGTGGACCATGCGACACGTTTTCCGTGGGCGATTCCCCTACGGAATATTTCTGCCAAAGTGATAGCCCAAGAACTTGTAAAATTATTTTGTGAGGTGGGGTTTCCCCAGGAGATTTTAACAGACCAGGGGAGTAACTTTGTCTCACAGCATTTAGCAAAAGTCTGGGAGGCATTTGGCATTCGCCATCTAAAGACTGCGGCATACCATCCCCAGTCAAACGGTTTAGTTGAGCGAACAAATCAGTCGATTAAACACCTCTTACGGAGAGGTTTAAAGAAAAATGAAATGGCCGAGTGGGACACGTTGCTCCCATTCGTTTTGTACACCTGTAGGGAGCGAATCCAGTCATCCTTAGGGGTGTCCCCATTTGAGTTACTGTTTGGCCGGGCCCCGAGAGGTGTATTGGACATCTTACATGAGGAATGGGTGGAACCCGAGGTGCCAGAGGTAGGCGTACCCCAGTTTTTGACCAACCTACGAACACGCTTAGAAAAGACATCTAAGGTTTCCATAGATAATCTCAAGATGAGCCAACAGCGTCAAAAACAGCATTATGATAAAGGTACACAACCTAGACATTTGGAAATAGGGAGTAAGGTCCTGATCCAGGTAGCGGATCCAGGTCCAAAATTTGAGTCCCATTGGAAAGGGCCAGCGACAGTAATCAAAAGAGTGGGGCATGTCTCGTACCTTATAGAGAATGATAGAGGACGTAGACAGGTCTACCATCTCAATGTGTTGAAGCCCTGGAAGGAGAGAGAGAGAGGCTCAGGTCAATCTAGTGCATAAGGAGTACGGTAGGAGTACCAGGAGTATGCTTACGTGCTGTCCGTGTAGTGTGGCGGCAACACGTAAGATTTTAAGGGGGGGAATATGTCACAGAGGAGACTCTCTAGAGCCCCCTGTGGTGCTAAAAAACACTACTCCTCAAGTAAACACTGACGTAGGGAGAGAGCACATGACACAAGGGTATCAGAAGGAGTATAAGGGAATGAGGTCACAAGCCTGGAATTATCACCCAGCCAGTAGGGAAGCAAGGAAGGTCCCACCTGACCCCAATAGGCTAGGGTGTGGTGCAGCTGGGGATTACGTAAATAATCAGCACAGCTCACAGGAGAGAGGGAAGGCAGAGAGAGCCGAAGGAGCTAGGAGAGGAGCTGAGGAACCTCAGAGACGAAGGAGATATCCAGACTGGGAAGGATACAGATATCCCAGGTCTCCACAGCAAGGCAGGCACTGGCTGAATGAAAGTCTGAGTGAGTCTGATGAACATTTAAGTGAAATAAGTGAGCAGCTGAATTCAGACAGGGACAGTGTATGCAGCAGCCTTGATAGAAGCTATGCCTTAAGACCCAAGCAACAAGCTAGGAAAAGCTATTCTGAACCAGATAGGAGAAATGCTAAGCTGATCTATGAGAGGCATTTGTATGAAAGACAAAAGCCTTATAATGCTAATTTAAGGAAAGCAGGAAAGCTCCAGAATCTGGGTTACAAACAGAATAGGGAACAAAGCTTGTTACCTTTGGGAGAGAATCCTTCAGAGGAATATAGTTGGCACAAGCCTTCACAGAAACTGCCGTTGGAGACAACAGCTGTTTACAAAGCTCCTGTTAAAACAAAACCCCGTGCAAAGGTTCCACTCTCTGATAGCTGGGCAGCTGATTGCTTTACTCTGCCTAATTACCAGAGGCAGAGGAAAGGCTCCTGGCTAAGCAACTCAAGAGAATACGGTAAAGCCAAACAGATACCTGCTATAGAAAGACAAGTACGTCACAAGCTGGAAAGTTTGTTAAGCAAGTTACCTCAGAAGAGAAGTAACGAAGCCTCTGTATCTGACAGTGTTCCCATGCAATGTGAGCCTTATGAAATTGAGGACAACGCTGAATTGCCTGTTGAACAAATGGACTGTAGTTTTATAATAGCTGACCATATAGAGTCTCTCAGATAGAAGGCTGAACTATTCCTGAGAAGCCTTCATCTGGAAAGCTGACAAGCTGTATTTCTGTTTCATTCCTATTTTTGTTTGCTGAAAGGTAAAGCTATTTTTGTTATAGTTCTTTTGTTTACCCGAGAAGGGTTATGTTTATTTGACTGTTATACTTTTGGAAAAGAATCCTACGGGACGGGGAATAAAACCCAGTTAAACCGATTTCGGTGTCACAACTTCTTTACATACTGGCAAGGACTATAAGTATTGAAAAGGCCAGTAGTTTACACCCGGGTGCAGTACCAACTGTGACCATCAGGAGGCGCTGCACAGCAAAGGGGTGACACCTGTTATCCGAGTTATATTCTCCTGTTTTCTGTAAACACAAAGTACTGTTGAATTGTGTATCTCACTGTTTTTTGTGAACCGCGCTGATGCTTAATAGTGCGGTATATAAGAGTCTATAAATAAAATAATAATAAATAAATAATAATGAGGAGCATGGTACCATGAGAATAGCCTGGATAGGGTGGCCTGGCCTGGATGCATCTGCACAGGGCATAGGGCAATGGCTCGGACATTGTAGTGGCCGGCCACCACCTGCACGGACAAGGTGGCCACAGCATGTCCTGCTGGGAGGTCACTCTCACCCTGACTGAGCAGTGACCATGGCATGGCTAGGTTCCCCCATAGTGCTATATAGTATTTCTCTCATGTGATATATATGGGTTTTCTTTTGGGGCCCAATCACTGACTTATCTGCTTGGTGTGTATGCTGACATCCCCGTTCTGGGTACATGCATCTCCTCCAGGACCATGCACTATGGACTAGCTGGCAGACTGTCTGCAGCTAGTATGTGTCTTGCTGGAACACCTTGCAGGGTGCAGTGGCTGGAGGCTTGCTGCTGGAAAATGTCAGATAATGGTGGGGGGCAGCTGAGCATTTCCAGGCCTACTGTCTGTCTGCTATTGTGTTATGGATGTGTACCGCTCTGTCTGTTCCCCAGCAGGACTGGGGTTGATGGTCCCCTCTACTGCTACCATTGCAGGGAGGTAGAATGTAGATCTATTGGTGGGCGATCCTGTTTCCCACCCTGAGCCCCAGAGAGTGGGTTGTGTGGTGGTACATAATCTGCCTATGGGTCCAAACACCCCCCCTTCACCTGCAGCAGATAACCATGGCACCAAAACAGGATATGCACTATTCTGGGTGCATCATCGCCCATAAGGGCTAGACAAGACTGAAAAATACAGAAGGACACAGATGTATCCTAGGTGTGTCTAAAGGAACTACCTATCATACACTGATGGGGACCTGCAGCATGGCGTATTTCAGCCATGAAAGGTGCTGTGGACCTGGTGCTGGGCGCCTCACCTCAACCTCAGGGTGAGCACAGTACCCGCACATTGTGACTGTCTGTGGCTACTCTGTGCCAGTACCACACACGGTCTATTCCCCCTACCAAGCCAAGGTGCTGTGGGGGTGCATGCCCCATCTTGTGCCCATCTGCCGACTGCTGATTTGCATGTGCAGTGCATCATGGGTATGGGTGGGTTAACCCTATCCTGGTAACCACAGCAGACAGTTTGTGTGGTGACGTGCAGTCCTTCTGCAGCCAGCCAGGGCTTTGTTCACAGCCTTATAAGGTGTCCTATAGGGGACATTATAGGGTGCATTGGCGGACAGTACACTTTATAATGTGCCCTATGGAGTGCATTATGGGGTGCCTTATGCGGCACCTTAGGTTATGCCTTATGCGGCACCTTAGGCAGCACTAATTAAAATACAAGTCAAATGCCTCAACAGTCACTACTTAAATGTAAAGGGTGATGCCTCAGCCAGCCTTATACATTAGGCCCAAAGGGGAATCGAACCCATGACCCCTGTACCATCAGTCAGTGTAGTAACCATTGTGCTACAGCTCTGTTGCTGTGCTTGCATGCCTGCGCGCCTTCTTAAGATTAACGCGCGGTAACGTGCCATGTAGCGCTTGTTAATTTATGGCGCCTTGTAACGCGCGTTATCGGTAACGATGTACCACCCATGTCCTTATTTGGGATTTCTGCATCTACCGCAGATCCTAACGCGAATCACACTAACGCAGTTTAGTAAACATGCCCCTTAGATTTGTATGAATGTGTGTGCTCACTCTCCCTGCACGTAAAAGAATGTGCTGATGACATAAGAACATAAGATATGCCATACTGGGTCAGACCAAGGTCCATCAAGCCCAGTATCCTGTTTCCAACAGTGGCCAATCTAGGTCATACGTACCTAGCAGTATCCCCAAGAGACACAGGTTCCACAATGCTTGTACTGGGTCAAGCATTGATATCCTGGGTCCCTTCTTAATAATGGTTTATGGATCTTTCCTCCAGGAACTTGTCCAAACCTTTGAGTGTGTATGGCTCTGAGCATCTATTGTTTTGCTTTGATTGCTGCTGCTCTTTGCCAACCCCCCACCCACCAAAGCTGCTGTTCTAAGCAACTACCTAGTCTTAACTAATGGTTGTGTCAGCCCTGGCTATCACACAAATATTTCCTTTTACTGCTTTTCATACCTTGAGAGGGTTCTGTCGTGGAGCTCTCTTTTGATTTGGTTGCTTTTCTGGCATGTGATTATTTCCTGCAACTTACCTGCCTGTTTCAGAGAGCACTTCTGTTGTCTTTTGGCATTCATGATACTGTAACCCCTTCCATTAAGCCATCTTGGTTATCACATGGCTTCTGAATGCAAATGGGAATTTTAAGAACATAAGAACATATGATATGTCATACTGGGTCAGATCAAAGTGCCATTAAGCTCAGTATCCTGTTTCCAACAGTGGCCGTCCAGATCACAAGTACCTGTCAGGTTCCCAAAGGTAGACAAATCCCCTGCTGCTCATCCCAGGGGTAAGAAGTGGATTTTCCCAGTCCACTTTAATAATAGTTTATGGACTTTTCCTCCAGGAACTTGTCCAAACCTCTCTTAAATCCAGCTACACTAACAGCTTTTACTACGTCTTCTGGTAACAAATTCCAGAATTTTATTAACCATTGACTGAAAAAATATTTTCTCCAATTAGTCTTTGTAGCTTCATTGCATGTTTCCTAGTCTTTCTACATTTTAAAGGAGTAAACAACCGATCTATATTTACCCACTGAGCACTGATCAGCATCAGCAAAAGGGAGCAGAAGGTAAGCTCCTCCCTGCTCCCCACCGCCACATCAGAACAACACCATATTACAATTGTACACCCTCCTTTATACCCTCCTGGCCCTTCTCATCCTCACCCACACCATACACTCCCTCCTACACCCTTACCCATACTCTCCATCCCTCCCCCCCCCACCACACCCTATACCACACCCCCATACAGTACAATACTTGACTATCTCCCGCACACTGCACTTGCAATACACCACACCTCATTACAATTCTATCACACAAGACATCACCACTCCTCACAAACAAACAGCTCAATCCAGCACCCCTCAACTACACACTCATCAATGCACGCTCCGTAAAGAACAAAACCTTCCCAATACAAGATCTCCTTTTCACCCACAACCTGGACATACTCTGCATCATGGAGACTTGACTTACTTAAACTGACAGACTCATCTCAGCCAACTCCAGCTCCCTAACTACAGCCCACTCCCCTCATACCCATAGAAAGGGAGGTGGCGTCTTCATTCTTACCAAATCAGACCTGAACTTTAAGAAAGTATCAGCAGAATCATCAACAACCCTGGACACACTCACCATCTCCAACAGACAACTCACCATTTGCCTAGTCTACCGTTCCCCATTCACACCAAACAGCGATCTCTCTGATCTGCTCCATATCACCCTCAAAAATAACACTAAATACAAGGACCTCATTGTACTAGGAGACCTCAATCTCCACTCCATAACAACCAAACAAGCAACAGCCTTCCTGGAAACCATGGCAGCAGTGGGTCTGTCACAAATTGTACACTCCTCCACTTACAGCAAAGGCAACACCCTTAACCTCATTTTCACAAGCACCAAGCCTACTCACATTGACCTTCTCTCACCAGACTCTCCCAATACCCTGGTCCGACCACATGCTAGTAACCTTTCAGCTACCCATCACCACTGCCCAAAAGCATGCCTCACCTACTAAGCAGCATAAGTATCACTTCAAACAGTTCACAGAGAATCCTTCCTGACCCAGATCTTCCCATTGCTCAAACTCAAATACAGAACCTGGACTCTACAATCACTACCTGGAACCAAACCATCAACCAAACAGCATCAACCTTGACCCCTCTGCAGAACACCGCTCACAAATGGACCCCATGGTACACCCCAGACTTATGGAAGCTCATAGCCCAATTATTTATTTTTATTTATTTAACAGTCGCTTATATACCGCTACCTTCCAAAGATCAGGTGCGGTTTACATATAACAGTTAAAGAAACAGTATAACATATCTGTTTTTACATTAAACATTGCTTGAATTTTGTACATCTTAACTTTAACAATTAAACTATAGAGAACTATGTACAAACAACGAATGTTGAGTTAAACAAGGAAGGTAGCTATTTACAAGCATCGTAAACTGTGTTAATGGTCATGTTTTCTTGGGACATTATGGTATTAAGCTCATTATGGGAACAAGAATGCAGATGGAGAAAGTCCCAGCTACCCACAGACCAATCCTACTACATGGCACTACTAAAAGAATACAACCACATTACAAACTGCTCAAAACAGAGCTACTACACAAAACTCATCCAAAAATCACTCAAGAGAGCTGTTCACCATAGTGAGGGAACTTATAAAATCACCCTCTGACAATGCAACCAACAGCTCCATCACTCCTCAACAACTCGCCTACTACTTCTCAACCTGCTATCCTCAATCTTCAGCCCAAACAAACCACCTCCTCAACTCACCCCTCCAACGCACTCATGGACCACCTTCACAGATATTTCCACCAAAATCATAGAAAGCATCATCTCCTCTCTCAACACCACTGCATCTCCCCTGGACCCATGTCCGGTCAGCTGGATTAAAGCCACCAAATCGTACCTATCTCCATTCCTCACAAAGATCACATAAAGGTCCCTAATACATGGTGACTTACCAGACTGCCTAAAATTCTCATCAATTCGTCCTCTGCTAAAAAAGTCCCACCTAGACCCGTCCAACCCCTCCTCATACAAACCTATTGCAAACCAAATCCAGTTACAAGAATATCTTGACACCCATGCCCCACTCAACCCACAGTAGCATGGTTTTCGACCGCACCACAGAGTGGAAACCCTCCTAACCTATCTCTTGAACAACCTCATTCTGGGAACTCAGAACATTCACCAAGGCTTCATCTTCATTTTCCTTGATATCTCAGCAGTTTTCGAAGCCATCAACCACAGCATCCCCCTACAACACCTCCAGTCAATTGGAATACAAGACATGGTAATGAAATGGTTCCAAATTTACTTCCACAACCGACTCCAGCAGATACGAATTGGACTGCTAGCATCAACCCATACACTCAGACTCCCCAGGGATCCACTCTTTCAGCTCTCCTCTTCAACATCTACATGCAACCCCTCTGTAACATCATCCAATCACATTCACTATCAGATCTGTGCAGATAACATCATGCTCTATACACCATTCAACCTGAATAAACCATCCAGCAATGCTTCTCAGATCTCTCACAATGGCTATTTGGAAGGCCAGGGGGATTTTGCAACAGGAACTAAGGGACAGAAAAAGGCAATGATAAAAGATAAGGGGGGAGGGGGGAGAGGACACAGGAGGAATGGGTCTGGGGACTGTATGCACAAAAAGGGAAGCAAAGAAAAGTATAAATGTAACATGCTTTTTATATTCAGGGGAGGAGTTGCTCTTGAGATGCCAAGTGCTCGATAGAACTCTCTTCCCCACCACTGCCTGCATTGATCATCAGTTATCCAATAAACTGAAATTCTGATTGCACCTGCACTGACTTTTGGCTCTGATCATTACAGGTAATTAGTAATAATTAGGTTGTGGTCTATTTTGTACGAAGCAGGGCCGTACACCAACTATCCCTAAATCTCAAGAAAATGGAATCCCCTTTTGATCAATGTATAAAATCCAGACCCTCCAACACCTCCGCCCCCTCCTCACCCTTCCTGACTTCTGCTCGGCTCTACAGGCCTTCACTATACCGCATGCCGTCTACTGCAACTCAATATACTACGGACTCCCAAAATCAATGCTCCTTCCTCTACAAACAGCCCTCCACACAGCAGCCTGGACTATCCAAAGCGCCTCCAGATACGATCACATCACCCCATCCTCAAACACCTTCACTGGCTTCCACTCCACAACAGAATACTCTACAAAGTTCTCCTAATGATTCACAAAACCCTCCACCACCAGTCATCCCCCCACCTCCAGTTCTTTACCACTACACTACAGATGGACAGACCATGCAGATCCTCTACCACAAACATCTTGACCACCCCCCCCCCCCCCAAGCAAAAATAAGAAGTACTCAACAGGCTTGCCCCAGATCCTTTGAACTATATGCTCCCTCATGCTGGAAATCCCTCCCTGACCACATAAGAAACACCACAGATCTCTCTACTTTCTGCAAACCTCTCCTATTTACTCTACACTTTGACCCCACCGCCTCCTAATACCCTTCTCCCTCACAAAAGAAATTTTGTAAATAGTTAAAGGCAACTTAACATGCCTAAATTTCTACTAGCAATCTCTATTTAATCATTATTGTATAAAGTTTAATGTAAATGTTATTTGAAATGTTCAAGGTTCCATGTAAATCGCCTTGACCTCTGTGAAAAGCGGTATATAAATCCACCCAAATAAGAGAAATAAATAAATACCATTCGTTATTTTGTAGATCTCTATCATATCTCCCCTCAGCTGTCTCTTTTCCAAGTTGAAGAGACCTAACCTTTTAAGCCTTTCCTCATAGGAGTATCCTTCCATCCTCCTTACCATTTTGGTGGCTCTTCTCTGTATCTATTCTAATTCCGATATATCTTTTTAAAGATATGGCAACCAGAGTTGCACACAATTTTCGAGGTGCGGTCTCACCATGGAGTGATAAAAAGGCATTATAATATCTTTGGTTTTGTTCTCCATTCCTTTCCTTATGATTCCTAGCATTTAATTTGCTTTCCTGGCTGCCACTACACACTGGGCCGAGGGTTTCAATATATTATCCACGATGATGTCCAGATCCTTTTCCTGGGTTGTGGTTCCTAATGTGGAGCCTTGCATCATGTAAACATAGTTTGGGTTGTTCTTCCCAAAGGAGCTGATTCCATATAGGCCACATAGCTCCGGCAGAAATGTTTACATCGGTTGTACATCCTTGCACTCTCCGTATTCTGGAAAGCTGCCCATCTCTGCAAACGGCCCACCCTCAAGATTAAACGTGCATCTCTTCGCTTTTAAATGTGCATCTCATGGTGATGATACAGCTATCCTAATGCACAGCAGAAGGTTTGGTATCTATGCATCTCCTATCTGTGGGCCTACCCTGCTTGCGTTGCCACAGTCTGCTCTGTGGAACTGCACCCCTGCTCAGGCCTGTGTTGCCATGGGAGGGAGGATTCCTGTGCCATCATATCACGTAGCCAGTCTCCAGATATATCACCACTGTCACAGCTTGCATAGATCGTGCACTAGGTATGGATGGCGGCCTCATGGAACAATCTGGGAAATGTTGGCACAACATCAGTCATGTCTCCCAGTGTCTGGCACAGCTGCTGTATGGCTGCACCTAGTGACACTACTGTCATCCATATCTCCCTTCCCCACTCTAACATGATTTGTTTTCAGACTCACTCACATAATATTCTTACATCAACAGTCCCAGTTTCACAAACACAGATTTTGTTTGGGTCCCCAGGATTTGCTCTTTGAACACACACAGTAAATTTCTGCATAGCCAGAATCCCCACTATTGCTCTTCTTTGTATTTCTGTGAGGGTATTTACTAATGTTTATTTTGCTTACAACATTCCCTTAAATCTGCTTTCTGTTCTTTGAAACTGCATCTTGTGTTTTTCCAGTCTGCACTCACAACCATTCATCACTATGGGATGAATTGTGGTACAAAGCAGAATATTTTCAAAGTCCTGACCTTATTCCATGTCTCCACAGGAATAACAGGGGCGTCTGCGAGGATGTCAGAAAACATACCTTTCCAGAATACGCTTTGCAGAATACGCTTTGCACATCTCCGCGGCTAACCACGCCCCTGTTCTGCCCCTCCCAGAGAAGTTCTGAAATCCTTATGCTAGCACCTTGGACGTGCACAGGCCCAGGGTTCCAGAATATGACCGTAGACCACTCCAGCTCCACTTCAGCTAGTATTTTATAAAATTGCCTTAGCATAGTTGCCTGAAAACATACAGTACTTCAACTAGGTGCCCCTTTATAACATTACCCTTCCAGATCTGTGCATCAACTTTCGAGGTTACTAGAGACTCTAGGGTCAGCAAAGTGTGCACTGCTAAGCAACTTGACATAAAGTTGTTGTTATATTGCAGGAAAAGGACGATATGGAGAAGTGTGGAGAGGCATCTGGCAAGGAGAGAATGTGGCAGTGAAGATTTTTTCTTCTCGAGATGAACAGTCGTGGTTTCGAGAAACAGACATTTATAACACAGTGTTGCTGAGACATGAGAATATTCTGGGTAAGTAGTACCTATCAGTTTAATACATGTTTTTGCTTAAAATACTGATAACATAAGAAATGCCATACTGGGTCAGACCAAGGTCTATCAAGCCCAGTATCCTCTTTGCAGGTCAAAAGTACTTGGCAGGTTCCCAAAAGGTGCACAGGTTCCACAATTCTTGTCCCGGGGTAAGCAGTGGATTTCCGGGGTCCTCTTTATAATGGTTTATGGACCTTTCCTCCAGGAACTTCTCCAAACCTTTTTTAAACACAGCTACACTAACAACTTTTATTTACTACATCCTCCGATATCATACTCCAGAGTTTGATTACGCATTGATTGAAAAAGTATTTTCTCATATTACTCTTAAATAGGGTACATTGTAGCTTCATTGCGTGTCCCCTAGTCTTTCTTCTTTTTAATGGTGTAAACAACTGATCTGCGTTTACCCATTCCATTCCTTAATTTATAGACCTCTGTCATATCTCCCCTCAGCCATCTCTTTTCCAAGTTCAAGAGCCCTAACCTTTTATATTTATCTTTATCTTTATTTGGCACATTTGATATACCGCCCTTTACCAGGGTATTAGGGCGGTGTACAATACAAAACATTTCGGCTGCAGAAAAGAAAGGTAGAAAGGAATGCCATTAAGTGGATAGGAAAGCAGTCATGGAAGTAAGAAAAAAAAGGGACAGTAGAAACAGAAAGAAGATAATAGACAGCAGACAACGTAACAGACAATGAACTGCGAGGCAAACGACAATCGACAGAACAAATGACGAACGACATAACGAATAGGGACATGGGAAAGGTACGAATTCAGGGAGGGAGGGGAGACCTGAGTGAGCATGGGGGTGTTCAATCCTATGGGGAGGAATTAAGAGGAAGTGCAGTTGACAATCGAGAGGTAGGCGAGGGAATGGGGAGATCGAAGGCCTGACAAAAAAGATATGTTTTGAGGAGAGATTTGAAGCGGGAAAATGATAGTTCTGTACGAATAGAATGTGGAAGAGTATTCCACAAAGCAGGACTGGCAAAGAAGAAGGCAGCATGATGGGTAGACTCAAGGTGAGCATGGGTGGGGGATGGCAGAAACAGACGATTTCCATGTGCAGAACGCAGCAGACGGGGGGTGGGTTGAAGGAAAATAAGGTCAACTAGGTACTGGGGAGTGCCAGTGAAGAGTGCCTTGTGAGTGATGATGAGAAGCTTATATATATATCGGACTTTGACAGGAAGCCAGTGAAGGGAAAAAAGACAAGGAGTGACATGATCCCGAGGGGACGACCAGGTAAGCAAGCGGGCAGCCGTATTTTGAATCAGTTGTAGCCGATGGAGTTGGTATTGAGGTATGCCGGCAAGCAGGGAATTACAGTAATCGAGGCGGGTGATTACCAGGGAAAGGACCAGAAAAGAGCCTTTTACTCAGAGCAGTATCCTTCCTTTTCCTTTACTATTTTGGTGAAACTTCTCTGTACCTTTTCTAATTTTGCTATATCTTTTTTAAGATATGGCGACCAGAATAGCGGTCATACCATGAAACATAGAAACAGAAATATGATGACAGAAAAAGACCACATGGCCTATCTAGTCTGTCCTTCCATATCAACAACTACAACAGTCCCCTTTATTCCTTTAGAGACCCTCTGTGTTTGTCCCATGCTTTTTTGATTTCAGATACTGTCCTCACCTCTACCACCTCCACTGGGAGACTATTCCACGGATCCACCACTCTTTCCGTAAAGAAATATTTCTGCATATCACTCCTGAATCTATCCCCCTTCACCCTCATCCCATGTCCCCTCATAGCAGAACTTGCTTTCAATTGAAAGAGTCTCTCCCCCTGCACATTTATGCCATGGAGGTATTTAAACATCTCAATCATATCACCTCTATCCCGCCTTTCCTCTAAGGTGTACATATTAAGATCCTTAAGTCTGTCCTCATATGCTTTATAATGAAGACCACTAACCATTTTAGTAGCCACCCTCTGTACTGACTCCATCCTGTTTATATCCTTTGAAGGTGCGGTCTCCAGAATTGCACACTATACTCCAAATGAGGTCGCACCAAAGACTTATACAGAGGCACTATCACCTCCTTTTTTCTGCTAGCCATTCCTCTCCGTATGCACCCAAGCATCCTTCTAGCTTTAGCTGTCGCCTTTTCTACCTGTTTAGCTACTTTGAGATCATCAGACACAACCACACCTAGGTCCCGCTCTTCTTTGGTAGACAAAAGTACTTCACCCCCTATACTATATTGCTCCCTTGGATTGCTGCAGCCCAAATGCATGACCTTACATTTTTTAACATTAAATCCCAGTTGCCAAATTCTAGACCATTCTTCAAGCTTAGCTAGATCCCTCCTCATGTTATCTACACCTTCCTGGGTGTATACTCTATTGCAGATTTTGGTATCATCCGCAAACAGGCAAACCTTACCCGACAGCCCTTCCGCTATATCACTAACAAAGATGTTAAAAAAAATCGGACCAAGGACAGATCCCTGGGGCACACCACTGGTAACCTCCTTCTCCTCAGAGTGAGCTCCATTTACCTGTACCCTTTGTCGCCTCCCACTCAACCAATTTCTAACACAAACAGTAACTTTAGGGTCCATCCCTAGGGTGCTCAGTTTGTTTATAAGTTGCCTGTGAGGAACGGTGTCAAAGGCTTTACTGAAATCTAAATACACCACATCTAGGGCTCTCCCTCGGTCCAACTCCCTGGTCATCCAGTCAAAGAAATCAATCAGATTTGTCTGACAAGACCTGCCTCTGCTGAATCCATGCTGTCTCGGATCCTGTAATACACTGGACTCCAGAAACCTCACTATTTTCTCTTTCAGCAGCGTTTCCATTAATTTACTCACCACAGAAGTTAAACTAACCGGCCTGTAGTTTTCAACTACATCCTTACTTCCGCTTTTGTGTAAGAGCACCACATGAGCCTCTCTCTAGTCCTTTGGCACCACTCCCGACTCCAACGAGGCATTGAAAAGGTCAGTCAGTGGAGCTGCTAGAACGTCCCCAAGTTCCCTCAGTATTCTAGGGTGTATCCCATCCGGTCCCATCGCTTTGTCTACTTTAAGTTGAGATAGTTTCTCACGAATACAGTTTTATGAAAATTGTTCAAGATGTCCCTCGCTTCTGTTCCTGTTCGTGAGTGTTTCTGAGGTCCTGTTCCTGGTTCTTCATCTGTGAACACAGAACAGAAATATTTGTTAAGCAATTCCGCTTTATCCTCATCAGCTTCTACATATTCCTCCCCTTCACCCTTGAGTCTGACAATACCACTTTTGCCCTTCCTCTTCTCACTAACATATCTGAAAAATGTCTTATCCCCCATTTTATTGCATTGGCTATTTCCTCCTCTTTTTGAATCTTTGCTTTCCTGACTACAGTGTTAGCTTCTCTAATTTTTTCCAAATATAGATGCCTGTCTTCTTCTCTCTGTGATCTCTTGTATTTCATGAAGGCCTCCCTCTTTTTCTTCACCTTTTCAGCTACTTCTTTTGAAAGCCATAGCAATCTCCTTTTCCTTTTACCTTTATTTACCACTTTAAAAAAAAGGTTGGTTGCCCTTAAAATACCCCCTTTCAGTTTTGCCCATTGAACGATGCAGAGGTATTATAATATGTTTCGTTTTATTCTCCATTCCTTTCCTTATGATTCCTAGCATTCTATTTGCTTTTCTGGCCGCCGCTGCACACTGAGTGGAGAGTTTCAACGCATTATCCACGATGATGTCTATATCCTTTTCCTATGTATATCTGTACAAGATTAAACACGGTCTTCACGGAGTATAGTAGGATCACACTATATTAGAAGTTACTCCATACAAACAGTAATCAATGTTTTGAAAAGAATTAGGTTGTGGAGAAACTGTACTACTAAAATGTCATAGAAAATTGCTCCTTTTCTTATTTTTTTATTTTTTCTACTCCCAAAAAAGTCTCAGACCAGGCAGCGCTCCAAACAAATGATGTATCAAATAAACATCAGCGCTTAATAGCATCAATGACTAAATTGGGAGTGTTTTTTGTATTTAAATCACCAGCTCTCCACCACCTTTGTGTCAAGCACTATTGAAATGTAAAACTCTTATCTTAATCGTTTTCCTCTACGCCTCCCTCGGCACCTCTCAAGCGTTTCACTCCGAACAGGAGTTTCTTCAGGAGGGTCTAGAAGTAAAATATATCAATAGCACTGCAAATTCATTCTAAAACGCTTTTACATTGATTGAGTTGAACCTTCATAATCTTTTTTTAGAATATTATACGTCATGCTTTATAATAATTAAAGTAACAGCCACTGTCACTTACTAGAGTAATGCTGCCCACGTTCCTCGATGTCTCTTCATGATTCCAAAAAAACGCCGCGCATGCGGACTAAGCAACCAGGCTAAACTTTTATAGAGAATGGCTAACCATAATTAAAGGGCACAGGAAGACCCCATTGGTCTACTTAAAGTTGTTTTTAAAGTTGTTTTAGAATGAATTTGCAGTGCTATTGATATATTTTACTTCTAGACCCTCCTGAAGAAACTCCTGAGTGGTATGGTCCTGTGCATCCTCCTGGGTGTGCAATAGTTGGTTTCTCCCAGTAGAAGGTTGACAGAAACAGACTCCAGTCTTTCTCATTATAGAAGCAAAGGAGATATAGGAATACCATGCTAGTTCAGACCGGTGGTCCATTAAACTTGGCATCCTGTCTCCAACAGTAGCCAGTCTGGGTCATCTGTAAGCACTTGGAAGATCCCAGTAGAAAAGCCCATTCCATATACCTAATTCCTAGGGGTGATAATTGGAGACAGCCAAGTCTATCTGGATAATAATTATTAGTGAACCTGACCTCCACAAACTTGTCTAAAACGTTTTAAAACTCAGCTGCACTACTGTCGTTGACCACATTTTTTTGAAAAGAATGTCATAGTTTAAGTATGCGTTGATGGAAAAAATGCTTTTCTAAATTTCAATCTAGCTAGTTTCATGAATTATCCTTTGGTCTTATTACTATTTGATAAATAACCTTTCCCTATTAACTTGTTCCTTGCCAGTCATGATTTACAAACCTCCATCATAACTCCTCAGTCATTGTTGTTTCTTAATTTCATCTCTTCTCCAGTCTTAATTGGTTAAGTCTTTCTTAATAAGGAAGTAGCTCTACCCCCATAATTATTTGTTCTGCCCTTCAATGTATTTTTTCTAGTTCCGCTCTATCGGGGGTGACCAAAGCTGTACACAATACTCAAGGCAGGTGCACCATAGATCAGGGACAGATTTAGGGAAGGGGCAAGCTAGGTCTTGCACTAGGGAAAGAGGAGATAAAGCATGAGGCTGTGCTTGAACTGGAAGAAGAAATCTCCACACCCTCCTCTGATCTCCTATCTGCCATCATTGTGAAGAAAGTTCCTGCCTCAAAATAGCCCCCAGTTTCTCCTGCTCCTGAACTCTTTGGGCTGTCGCTACTGCCTTCACAAAAAAAGTCAAATAAGGTTAAAAAAATAAGTCAAAAAAGACTGCTTACCTCTCAGTGTGGGGGCAACTGGATGGAGAAAGGGGCACGGGCATCCCTGCAGAGGTCCTGCCCAGGGCACCATCTGCCCCAGCACTGGCCCTGCTGCCATGGATCCATTAGTTTCCATTTTATTCTCCTTTCTGAATAATTCCTAATGTTGTATTTGCTGAGGATTTCAATGTATTACCCACAGTGATTCCAAGATCCAAATATGGAACCCAGAATCCGGGGCAGAGGAAGGCCTTTTTCTTTGGGGGGGCCCAAACATTGCCCCCACCCTCCGCCCTAACTCCACCCCAAGTTCTGCCCCGCAGGCGGAAACCCTCCTGTTCTGCCCATGGGGATCCGATCTCCCGTGGAAAGACAGGAAGGGGCTTCTCTTCTCCTTCTTCCTGTGGGGGATGGGATCCCCGTGGGCAGCCTGCTGCCTGCTGGCCACGATCATAGCAAAGACCCTGCCTGTTGTTTCGTGGCTATCCGACCTCCTATGGGCAAACAGGCAGCTTCTCTTCTTCAGCCCACAGGGGATGAGATCCCCACGGGCAATCTGCTGCCTGTCATGCCCCAATTTTGGGCGGGGCCAGGGCCCCCTGTGGCCCACCCCTTTCTGACACCCATGCCCAGAATCATGTATCTATAGTTAGGATTATTTTCCCTATGTGCACCAATTTGTACTTGTTCATATTACATTTTAGTTGCCATTTAATTTCCCAGTTTCACAGTCTTGCAGGGTCCTTCTGCAAGGAGTTTGTCTACTTTGAATAATTTTATGTCATCTGCACATTCAGTCACCTCACTCTTTGCTCCCTTTTCCAGATTATTATTGAATATATTGTACAATATCCAATAATATTGATCCTGGTGCAGATCCCTGGACCAATTCACTTTTCCTCTCTCTCCATGGAAAAAAATGAGGGTGAAGATCATTTTCAAATGCCTTTTCGTGGGTAAAAAAGTGATTTATCTGCAGAAACGGGCTTTTTGAAAACTGCCCACCCAATAAGTGCGTTATACAGTTATTTGCATGTAGGTTTTCCCGCAGCAAAGAAAAGGCAGTCCTGGATGTAGAAGTTGGGACAGGATATGCATTTATGCGCATATTTTTTAAAATGTGAGCATATGCCTGTAAATTCACTTAGAAAATGTGTGCATACCCTATAGCGGGTGTAAATACATTTAGTAAACAAGCCCCTATGTTGTGCATCCATTTCTCTGTGTGAACTTGGCCATTTTTTAAAAGCAGATGTGCATCTGTACATACTGTACCTCAGAGAAACTATAGGGCCTGTTTACAAAACATTAGCATGCACTAATGGGTTTTACCACGCGCTATGTGCTGCTGTATCCATGGGCACAATGGCAGATAGTGAACACAAATGGCCATTGGTGCGTTATTTCGTAAACAGGCCCCATAGTTTCCCTGAGGTACAGTAAGTGCACATGCACTTCTGCTTTTAAACAATGACAAAGTCCACACAAAGAAATGAATGCACATAGGGGCCTGTTTACTACATGTTAGTATGTGCTACCAGGTATTAGCATGTACTATCTGCCACCACCCCTCTGGATATGATGGTAGATAGCATGAGCTAATGGGCCTTAACATGCACCAACATTTAGTAAATGGACCCCATAACTTCCCTGGGGCAAGTACTTGTCCACTTTTGCTTTTTAAAAGCTGGCACGCTCCACACAGAGAAATGAATGCACATAATTTTACCCTTGCATGCAGCTGTCAAATTACCCTCTTAGTCCTACTCTATAAATGCTGCCCTCTGCTCCTTCATCCAGCTCTGCTGCCTGCACTGGGAGGATTTGAAGCACCAGAACCGGTACTTCCTGTTTCTTGGAAGAATGCATTTAACCCCGTGGCAGAGCCGGCTGAAGAAGCAGTGAGCAGTGAGAGCAGAGGCTCAAGCTCCCGTCATTGCCAAGGCGCAGGCCCACTCCAGTGATCTCACCTGGCTGTGATGGCAGCTGCCAGGCGGCACCATCCAAGTGCCTGAGGATGGACAAGTTTTTGGAGGGGTTTTGGTTATAACTGTAAACCCCAAATTTCCTATCACAGTTATAATTGAACATCTGTTATAAAATTACCCTCCATAGGTCTTACCTCAGCAAAGAGGCAAATCGTTGGGCACTGCAGAAGCCTGGCAAATTTAGTGCAGTCCCAGTGGTTCATGTATCTAGAGCATTTGATTTTCAATTATAATTGTACAGACCCCTGAAACATTCCACAATTCTCCTCTCCTCATCTGGAAAATTAGAAGCTTAGATCTAATCTATATTTTAACATTTTAAGTAATCCACAATAGGGCATAACTTCTTATCCCTAGGAAACTACAGACCAATGAGCCTGCCATCCGTGACTGGCAGAATGCTCGACCCAGTGGCGTAAATTCCGCCCAAGCAACCCCCGAAATGCGGAGAGGCCCGAGCAGAAAGGGAGCCTACACAGCAGTGGTGGCGGCTGTAATCTTCTGAATATGTAATCTCTGAATATGTAATCTCTGGTCTAGTCTCCGCTTGGTCCTGGGTTCATTTCACTTCACAGACGCAGGAGGGTATTGTAATAAGACAAGCAAACAGGTGTGGCTTGGAGAAAGGTTTTTATGTAAAAATAGGCTTAATACATAGGTATTGAACAGAGGTATATAGTGATTGTTACAGAGCTGTTTCAGTGTGTATCATTGAATCTGTGTGTGTGCATGTGTGAAGTGTGAGAGAGATAGAGGCCAGAAACCTGTGGGTCAGAGCCGCATGGGAGGCCAGACCAGGTGGGTAGAGCGAGAGAGAGGGGGGGGGGTGAAGGGCGTTGAGTATCAGAGCCTCCGGTCCTTCGTGTCCTTTGGAGGGTGGGGTAGAGAGATAAGCAGGAAGAGTGGCTGGCATTTATAGTGCCTCTCCAGCAGTTCCCCTTGAGGTCTGCTATTGTCTTTGGCCACTCCCTTTAAGGTCTACCCATCTTGATTTAGCAAGGAGGGGCTGCAGCCAGGTCCTAGAGACTGACGTCACCCAGGGGTCAGAGTTTAGACTGAATTAAACAGAGTCCATAGCTGCATGAAATGTATGCTGACAGCGGCAGTGCAGCAAACATACTTTATCATGTTTACCATGCTGTCTCTGCTCTTGTAAGTCTGCCGTGGGCCCAGCCGCTGCACCATGAGACTTTGGCCCAGAGAGGAACTTACAAGAGCAGGGGCAATGCAGCAAAGACAGTGAACTAAGCTTGCCACTGTCACATGGGGGACCCACCGCAGGAAGAGGGCATGCACGAGGGGGGGGACATGCCACCACTGTGACAATGGAGGGCCCTCAGGAAAGTTTTGCTTGGGGGCTCCTTATTGTAACTTATGCTACTAGCTAGAACTCTTATTAAGAAGAGAATTTCCGAGCCTTTGGATTAACATGAATTAATGGGACGGTACCCCCATGGATTGAGCAAAGGGAAGTCTTGTCTTAACAATCTGTTAGATATTTTTGAAGGTATTAATGAAGTTGTGGATAAGGGGAGTTTGTTGTTACAGGGTAGCTGGATTTTCAGAAGGTGTTCAACAAAGTTCCTTGTGAGAGATTTCTCAGGAAATTAAAAAAAAATCACAGGATAGGAGGTCATGCCCTATTGTGATTTAGGAACTAGTTAAAAAATAGGAAATGAAGAGGCCTATATAATAACAATGGGGAGGGAGGTAATCTTGAAAGGTGTTGCTACTAGTAAAACACCATGTCATGCAAAGAAATAGCCTTAATACATTTCCCAGAGTATATGCACATGAATTTATGTGCATACTGCCTGTATGCACATGAGTAGAGGAGTTTCTGGCAGTGGGGTTCAGAAGGGGTTAGTGTTTATGCACCTACTATATAAAATACATGCATATGTGCTTAAAATAAACTGAAAAATGTGTGCATGCTAAATCATGGGGGGATATTCAAAGCAATTAACTGCTTGCTGCATGAATGGTGCTGAGCAGGATATTCCGTGGTGTTAACATGTTAGTGCTGTTGGATATCTCCGGGTTCATGCCCTGAGCGTCAGGGCATTCTGAGGTGGTGCCCAGCAATAACTGGGCAGTGACAGTATTGAGCGACTACCCAGTTTCCCAATGGAGAAAGGTGAACAGTGGTGTACCCCAGGGATCTGTGTTGGGTTCGCAGCTTTTTTACATCTTCATAAATGACCTGGAAATGGGAATAACGAGTGAGGTGATCATATTTGCAGATGACACAAACGTATTCAAAGTTGTTAAAAAACAAGAGGATTGTGAAAAATTGCAAGAGGATCTTGATAAATTGGAAAACTGGGCGTCCAAATGGCAGATGAAATTTAACGTGGACAAGTGCAAAGTTATGCGCCTATGAAAGAACAATCCAAACTATGGTTACACAATGCAAGGTTCAAGGGAAAAGGCTTAGGTGTCATTGTGGAAACCCTCTGCCCAGTGTGCAGCAGCAGCCAAGAAAGCACTCCTTGTGGCTTTGGGCAAGTCACATAACCCTCCATTGCCTCAGAAGAATCCAAGTTATCAATGACCCTGTTTAATGTACATTACCAAGTTTGTTACAATATGAACTGCTTTGACTAAATGATGAAGCCAGGGGCAGCCCAAGAGGGGTGCGGGGCCATGTGCAGAGACTCGGTGTGGGCCTCATTTGCATAAGGGACCTCATTTGCATAACGTTACCATACACTAACTTTTAGTAAACATGCCTCTTAATGAGTGTATGGATAAAGAAAGACTAAAAGATTTATACATTACTATAATCCAGTGACAACTGCCAGGCACATTAGAAACTACTACAAACACTGCCCATTTAGAACCCATAGCAAACCCGCTGTATCCTAACAGCACTACCAGGACTCACAAAGCACCATACCCTACCAATCAAAAGGCAACACTGCAAATATTAAACCAATACATTTCAGAGAACAACAATACATGACCTACTGGGGAAAGAGAACAAGTGGCAATGTCAAATAGGAATTACATAAACAGAATACCTCAGCTCAGTTACACATGCAGAACATAGACCATCACCAAACAAGGAATCACAATGTAGAAACAGGAAGACAATAATTAAACTGGGAACCCCAAAAGCCAAACTTGGAATGTACAACACTGTAGAAATAAAACTATAAATTAATTTCCTCTTGTACTAAACAAAGCGCAGACGTTAATGATGCACATTTCCCAGAGCTTTCATATTCCAGTTAATAAATTCAAAATAAAGAGATATTTTTCTACCTTTTGTGCATTTTTTTTCAGTTGCAATTGCTCCAGCCACTTTCTTCTGGTTTCTTCGTGTCTTCTGCTAACTCTCCATCGTCTGCTGTCCATTTGTCCTTTCTTCACTCTTCTAGTTTTTTTCCATTCTCTCTCATGCCCAACAGTTAGCACAGGTCTGGCGTGGTCCCCGTGCTAATTTTAGGCTTTTAGCGAATGCTAAACAGCTGGAAATTAGCACGCTGTAGTAAGCATGTCCCGTTGTCAGCTGTGTAGTATATTACATTTAGGGCTCTTGATTTTAGGTTTTTACCAGTGAACACTGATAAAACAATCCCAGTTCAGAAAAAATAAAATAGGTATTTATTGGATAAACACTGGAAAAACCACTAGCACCCTCTCACCCCTCCCCTTGGCTGCCTTGCACTCACCGTTCTCTTTTTGTGCCTTTTTCTGTGCTGCCGACATCTCAGCCGCACAAATGGACATATTGGATTCCATCAGGAACCCAAACAATGCACCTGTGCCGCAAAAACCACCAAAACACTGAGGGGCTGATCTTCAAAGCGATTAGCGCCGTTAACTTAGCAGATATGCTAACTGCGTTAATCACCGCAACCGGGATATGAAGCTCAAGTGCCGCCACTGACCTCCTGCTCTGGGGACGGTGCGGAGGCAGCAGCCGAGGAGAAGTGGCTAGCAGTGATATTCAACAGCTAGTCAATTATCCCACGGCAGCGGATGTTAGGCACCTGAAAGGCTTGCTTAACCTTTCCCACCATAGCTAACTGGACAGTGACTGAATATCGGTACTGCCTGGTTAGCTTCCTGCCAATCCAGCAACCCAGATATTCGGTGTCAAGACTGGATATCAACCCTGGAATTGAATAGCAGGTTTAAGTTTCAGCAAAGGTGGCTAGCTGCATTGGAATGGCTAGACTTTCAGACACTACTGAGACGCTGCATGAAACTAACTGGTAGCGGATTTAAAACAAAATATGTTTACAGCCAACATGCTGTGGAATTTGTTGCAGGAGGATGTGATCGAGGCATCTAGCATATCTGGGTTTACAAGGGGTTTGGGCAAGTTCCTAGAGGAAAAGTCCATAAACCAATAAAGCCAGGTAGACTGAGATAAAGCTATGACGTGTCCCTGGGAGTGAGTGACAGGGAACAAAGCTACTGTTTGGTATCTGTGGAGTGCTTTGGAGTGCAGGGGTAGCCTAATGGTTACAGCACTGGCTTAGTAGCCAAACGACTAGTGTTTGATTCTCACTAGCATTCCTTGTAACCTTGGGCAAGTCACTTAACCTTCCATTGCCTCAGAAGAAAGACCTGACAATCTACTTCCAATCCCACTGCCGAGAAATCCCAGGAGCTGCTGGGTCGCCAGGGGTCAGCACTGACTCTAGGCACACATTGCACTGCAGATAAAGCTATGACTTGTGACAGGGAATAAAGCTACCGTAGGTGATCTGCTGAGTGCTCCCTAGCAACCTAGACTGACTGATTCAGGACCTTTCATGTTGCCCAGCAGGGTCCCTTTTATGCTGTTACTGTTGGAAGCTGATATGTTGAGGTTCTCTGTGTGATGGTTCTCTGCACAACAAGCACTGATATGGCAAGCTTCTTCTTCCCTTTACAAATGTCTTCATTTTATTTCAAATTGAAATCTATTTTCTGCCGCGACACTTGCTGAATATTTTCTGTACTTCTCTCTAGGTTTTATTGCTTCCGACATGACCTCGAGAAACTCCAGCACTCAGCTATGGCTTATTACACATTATCACGAGCATGGCTCTCTCTACGAATATCTTCAGAGGACCACTGTGGACCCCGAAGGGAGCCTTTTGCTAGCGCTGTCCATCATCTATGGCCTTGTGCATCTTCATGTAGAGATTTTTGGGACGCAGGGAAAACCTGCCATAGCACATCGGGATCTGAAGAGCAGAAATATTTTAGTGAAGAAAAATAAACAATGTTGCATTGCAGATCTGGGTGAGAATGGGACTCAGGGGAAATACTGAAATATTCTTTATTAAGTATGTTGTGCTCTGTACCTATCCGCAGCATAAGGGCAGACGTGCTGGGGACACTATTCAACAGGGAAAATCTATTTGTAGTGGATCCTCTGATGATTGGAGCTGAGGGTGACCCCAGAGGGTGGGTATAGAATAAGAATTGCAGGTGTCTGGAAAGGACGGGCACACAAGCTCCTTCACTAACGCTCCAAACAAACCAAAATATACAAAAGAAGGGCTATAAAAAATGATCAGACATATAACAGGCTGCCTAGATTTACACGTGAACAACGTGCATAAATTTGGGTATTTTAGTCATCTATGCTTGTAAGTAGCTACTTAATTGTGTACATGGCGCAGTCATGATTCTGTAAGTACACGCACATTTGATCATGTGTACATACATGCAGAGGGTGGAGTTTGGTCGGACCCAGGGCAGAGCACAAGATTACAGACATAAATTATAAAATATTGTAATTAATGCACATCCCTAGCAAACCTAGGCACAGGCAATGCTGTAAGTGCTCACACCTTAAAGTTACATGTTTTTAACCACTTACACCCTTATTTTATAAAGCCAAGTACACACGTATTTTATTTTATAAAGTAGACTTAAAATATGTGCAGAAAAACGCAAGTTAACTACACAGGACTTTGCTTTCTGTGGATTATGAGAGTAATTTGACAAAGTTTAGATGACAGCCAAAAGCCTCAGACTTGCTCACAGTTATTGGCTGCACCCTTGCTCCTTGCAGGAAGGTTACTGTGCCCTCTCCCTCTCTCCTGGATTCTTGGCTTAGTTAGGTGCATATGGGCATCGCCTCTCCTCTTCTTCTTTTGGGGAACTTAGTAGAGCCCCTTTCCCGTACTCCTCACAGTGCAATTAATGCAAACAGCCCAGTGAGTGCAAACACTCTCACACAGACAAAGGTTCGCTCTCCCACCTGGGACTGAGCTCCTCTCTTCCTGTAGCTCCTCTTCGTTCTGGGCTGTAGAATGCAGTCAGGGCTTGAGTCCTACCTCCTTCTGGGCTCTCAGGGACTCACACACTCCTCATCTCCCCTTTTGCAGCTCCTCTTGTCAGTCTTTCTTTGAACAGTTCCTTAACCAGCTGCATGGGGCTGGAACCTGTCTTTATGGGAATTCTCCTGCTCTCCTCCTGGCCTGTTTGGGCAAGTGGATGGGAAGTTGCAGCACTCTTTCCGTTCTCCAGTAGGACACTGTGGAAAGCTCCTCTTCCAGGCCTCCCCCTGCCTCGGAGAAGGCAGGCCTCCACCTCCTATGTATTTCCCTCTCATTTGGTTTCCAGGATGGAAGGCAAAGTGCAACTCCCTAACATCTACTCTAATACAACCCTCCAAAAGTTAGGAACTCCTGCTGCCGGGGCTTCTCCAGGTTAGACCTCCCCTCATTAGTTTTGATGGAGGGGCTCAGAATGTTCCTCCTGCTATCGAAGGCAAGGAACATTATGGTGTCCTGGTACACATCTAAATTTAAGCACATGAATTATCTGCTTAACTTTCATTGGATTTTCAGCCGCTGAATATGAGGTCTAAAATTTAGGCAGACAAGCTATCCATTCATGTTAGCACAGCTATTTATGCCACTTTTCTTAAAGAGATACGTTTATCCAGATAGCACTGAATGTCAGCTCTACCCAGATATCTTTTTGGTCAACTGTCTGAAATGCCTCCCAGCTCTCCTCCTCTTAAACGTATATCCTTTGGCTGGGTAGTGAATTTTCAGCCCGAATGATTTATGCGGTTCATTCTAAAGTTAACCACATAAATGTTTAGTTGGAAATACAGGTGAACTCTGTTTCTGTTACCAAGCCATTTCAGCAAAATCTTCCATACTCACGGGTCTGTTGGTCTGCTTTCTAAATGTTTCCTCTCATATTTTGTCAATTGGAAAAATGCTTAATAAATCGAGCCCCTAATGAATTACCCATGTAAACGAGCTGTATCATTTACATCTCTTACGTCCAGGGTGCGCTTTTATTACCTGCCTGCCCCGTGACATTGTCAGAACCATTAGTGCTGGAAAATGTCATATAAATTAGTAAATTTAATAAACAGAAGATCCGAGAGCTGACTGCCGTGCTCACAGAGAGTGAGATTTTCTAAGGGCACATGTATGTGGCAGAGAAGCTTTAGACCTGCAGTTTTCTTTCTTTGTACATGAAATGGGGGTGACCGGCAGTTGTATGGTGAGTTGATGCTAGTAGTGACTTTGGCAGTAGGGTCTCCAGATTTCACAGGCCTGTGTTTTCATCATTAGACGGCACCACCATCCCTGAAATGTTAGTTTCTGATGAGGCAGGGTTGCTACATGGGATTATTTCCTGCATTACACACTGACCAAAATTGCCATTGCTAAGAAGGGAAAAAGCCTCAGACTACAGGGACAGCTCCTCATGGGCCAAAAAATCTCCCTGTCTTCTTTCTTTAGGACTGCCAACTTACTGTGAAAATTCCCTAACTTATTACTTTAATAGTCACAACCCACAATCACCCTTAACCCACTTGACGAGGCCTGCTTTCGCATAACGTTGCTGCATCGGGAACGTGTTTGCTTCTGTTGCATAAAGAGTGTAACTTTTGCTGACACTGCTAGGCAAAATTTGGCACAAGCCAACTCCAATCATGCATGCCATTACAGGAAGAAACCTCACTCGTAAGGCAGGGCATGTTGGGTGTGATCTCAAGCTCAACTTTTTGTGCGTTATTTGTGGCCTTGATCATATTGCTGGGTTCTGTCGATTACTTGCAGGTCTAGCAGTGATGCATTCGCAGACCAATGACTACTTAGATATTGGAAACAACCCCAAAGTCGGCACCAAGCGTTACATGGCACCTGAAGTCTTGGATGAAACGATTCGCACAGACTCATTTGAATCTTACAAGCATACAGATGTCTGGGCGTTTGGCCTGGTGCTCTGGGAAATTGCCAGAAGAACGGTCATTAATGGTAAGAAATTATCAGTACATTGCAATCACATCAAACATTGGCTGGTGCTATGAGAAACTCATATAGAGGCCAAAGCCTCCCACACTTGTCTGTATATGTGCTTAGATTTTGTATTCTAGTTCCTAATAAATTTGTGCTACATTTTAGATAAATATTTGGTCAGCAGTTAGAACAAACAAAACAATTAGGACTCTACTCTTTTTCTTTCAGATTTTATTATTTTTTTATTTCATCCTTGAATCACTGAACCCCTCCTGTAATTCTGTATCTGAGTCTCTTGGGGGTGCTCTTACATAAGAAGCTATGCTGAGTCAGGCCAGGCTTCATCCTGTCTCCTGGGAAGGGGGCCAGTCTGGGTCACAAGCAGTGGTGGGATTCAAAAATCTTAGGAACTGGTTCTGACCCACTTTGGCGGCGCCTCCCTGCAATCTATACGCCGGCGCCCCCTCTAAATTGTATCTTACCTTCTGTGCATCTCTGACCTCATCTGCTTCTCTTGTAGCATGCGTTTTCTCTTTGGCCTGTAGGATAGGTTGCTCCCTCGTGCCCACAATATGGCTGCTGGCTGCGATTGCTGCCATGTTCACTTCTGCGGCCCACAGGAGCAACCTGTCCTGTGGGCACAAAACTGCAGGCCGCAATCAATTCGGCCTGTGGGACAGGCTGCTGCTGCAGGCACAACCAATGCTAGCAGCAATCGTAGCCTCCTTCACTTCTGCAGCCTGTAGGATTAGCCTGGGCCAAAAACTGAACTGCTGGATGTGATCCCTTCAGTCCGTGGGACAGGCTGCCCCCCCCCAATACCTCCTCTGCTCGCTCATCTTAGGCCGAAAAACTGCAGTAATCTCCTTCGCTTTAACTAAAGCTGAGCTCCTTCCCACAGTCGCAGCGGCAGGAAGAACTTAATAAGACTTCACTTCCGGTGTCTCTGCACACCGCAACTTAAATCATATTACGTGCCTCCTGCCGCTGCAACCCCCAGAAAGGAGCGCAGCTTTGCTTAAAGGGAAGGAGGTTGCCGCAGCTTTTATCTCCTCATCACCTGCTGCCGGACTTTGTTTCTCTGCTTCCTGCTGCCGTCGCTGACCTGCCTGCATCATACTAGCACTGCGCGACACACTGGATAAGCAATAAATCATTGAGAATTTTTAGCAATGTAGCCACTCTGGTGCCTCTGGACATTGGCACCCCCGGCCGCGCTTACCCCACTTACTGGGTAGCGCCAGCCCTGTCAGTGATGTAGCTTCACATTGAGTGTGGAATGGCCTATAGGGTCCGGTTCAACAATCTCAGGAAATTCTAGGAACAGATTCGCGCGAACCGGTGCAAACTGTCTGAATCCCATCATTGGTCACAAGTACTCAGCAGATCCCAAAAAGTAGATCAAATTTCTAATAGTCCACCTGATTAATAATTGTTTATGGACTTTTTCTCCAGGAACTTCTCCAGACCTCTTTAGAACCATGCAATGTCAATACCGTTAGGATGTCCTCTGGGAACAGATTCCATGCTGAAGTTTATGTGCTATGTAGAAAAATACTTTCTAGTTTGTTTTGCATCTACTGGCTTTTAGTGTCATGAAGTGTACTCTTGTTATAATATAACTTGAAAGGTTGCTCAACGGTCCCTTTTTGTAACCATGCCACACATCTTATGATTTTACACGTCTCGATCATATCCCCTCTCAGTCGTCTTTTCAGCACGCCGAAAAGCCCTAACCTGTATAACTTTTCATTGTAAGGAAGATGCATTATCCCATTTCTCATCCTTTCTTGTCCTTTTCTGAACCTTTTCTTTTTCCGCTATGTTCTTTCTGAGCAGGGCTAGCCCAACCTCTAGGCAAACGAGGCAGTTGCCTAGGGTGCAGCTTCTTGGAGTGGGGGGGGTGGGCAGAAAAGAGCAGCTACAGTCAAAGCAAAGTAATGGGTCCTGGCAGCCACACAAGCTTGGTCACCAGTGCATTCTTTTACCTGCAGGAAGAATGGGCAATATGCAACCACTGTAGTCCTTTTACCCTTGTAAGCGACTTTTTGAAATCTACTTCATTATGTTCGTATTTACAAAACGCAGTTTAATAGATAAAAGTTTGGGGCCCGATACTCAAAGGGAGTAACACGGTCAGCAGACTTGATCACCGTGTTAATCCCCTTGGCCGGGATATTAAGCGGCACTGACATGGTTAGTGCCACAGGCTATCTGCAGGTGCCGCCCTGTGCACCCCGATGCTAACCGGTTCAGACACTTGGCAATATGGAGCCGCTGTTTGGTTATCGCTGAGCAGCACAAGTCAGGTGCAGTAAAGGCTGGCCTAGCTTTCCCTGCTGAAGCTAACTGGGAGCAGCTGAATATTGCCGCTGCCTGGTTAGCTCCACGGCATTCCAGGCAATCCAGATAGTCAGTGCCGGGGCCCCGGATATAGCCCCGGCATTGAATATCTGGGTTTAAAGTTCAGGGGTAGCACTAGCCGCCGCCACTGAATTTCGGGCCCGTGATGTCCAAATATGCATTTTTAGAGGATTGTTCTTGGAAGGATGGTATTGAGGTGATTACAATTGAGGGGGCGCTACGGGGCTACAAGTTAATTGTTTCGCCTAGGGTGCCTCATACTGTTTCTGACATAGGACGACCATAACTGCACATGGTTCTGAAGATGCACTCACACAGAGGTACAATGATATTCCCCAGTTTTGTTCTCCATTTCTTTTCAAATAACTCCTCTGCCTCAAAATTTGGAAACCTTATTGTGTGTGTGTGTTCCCACCTTCCCCACTAACTTTACAAACTAATCAAGACAGACAACACAGCAGTTATGGACAGGATACATTTAGGGGAATTGTAAGGAAACATAAGGGAGCTTAGGCAGATCAGATTCAAAAGCAGCAACGAAGAGATGAGCGCTTATCCTGGACTTGGGAAGGGCCAGAGAAGAAGCCTGATCTACAGACTCAAGTAGTTTGTTCCAGGCATAAGGAGCAGCAAGGTGAAAGGAGTGAAGTATGGATTTGGCAGTAGAAGAGAAGGGCACAGATAGAAGCAATCTGACAGAAGAGTGGAGTTCCCGAGGAGGGGTGTAGGGAGAGATAAGAGGGAAAAGGTAGTGCGGAGCAGTAGAATGAGTGTGTTTATAGGCTATAGGCACAAAAAGGACTTCCATTTGTTGCTCAGCAATATTATGCATCCTTTGGGGAACTGTAATGCTAGTTTCTGGTTTGGTGCATTTAGTAAGGGTCCATCCTTAGCAGTTTAAAGCGTGTTTGTAGAGATGACCAAGGCAGGGATCACTGGGGCATTTCCTAGTGCCAAGTACCATTTGATGCAAGGCATGTCCTGACATACATGTTCATATGTACATTCTCTTATATCATATTAGGGTGCACAGGGATTACATAGCACGTTTCAGGGCCTGTGGAGAACTGGTATGTTGTTTAGGTTGCAGCAGCAGTCATTTCTCATTGGTATTTATGTCTAGTTTGCATCAGCACACTACTGTGAGTGTGAAAGAGCAGTTTAGGAGATGTACGTTTTTCCCAAGGGACGTGGTGTCTGCGGGTACATCACAGAGATTTGCAGGATTTGAAACGTGTAACTTTTCAGAATACAGTGGGCACGGGGACGTCCAAAACATTTACTCGTGTCCCATAATATTGATGGGGGACGTGATTCTCCATTATATCGCATAGCCCGTGCGCAGGCCGCACACTGGATGCATGCATGGGCCGGCTGAATAGCGCTTTGCCCATGCTGCACCGAACACGTCTATCTCCCCAATTCAGGACCCATGGGCACATCTAGACCCATGGATGTAGAATTAGGTTCAAGCGGGGCCCATTTTTAATTTAGAAGTGTCCGCGGACCTGGCGTGCATGTTATGGAATGGAGCTCTACGTGACTAGCTCTCCGTAGAGCAGCACTGAATATCGTGCTATGCAGATGATTTGCCACTCTGCCCACAGACCGCTCTGGCACTATCCAGATAGTGCTGAGACAGTCTGTCAGGATATTCCCCAGTACTATCTGAATGTCCCTTTCACTGGCACTTATCTGCTTAGCAGGTACTTCTAATCGGCTAAGTGCTTTTGCAAATCGACCCATGTGATTATTTTGTGCAGTTTGTGTCCTTCATTAAAATGAGGAAACTATTTGCTAAGCTGGTTTATCCAAATTTATGTTACCCAAAAATAAGCTGTTCACATTTTGTAACAGCACATTTAAAATTGGCTCCATTGAAAAATATTGGTGTTGGCTGCAGGCTAACATTCCAAGTTGTTGAAGTCATTGAGATGCCATTGGCATCATTTGGGCAATGAAGGCACTTGACCTTCAGAATCTCATTTTACATTGCGCCAAGGCTTGTGTGTACTGAGCTGTCCAGTACTGTGACATACATATACTATTTAATATAATCATGCACCCTGTAATTGCCTAGAAGCGTGCAGGCAAAAACAAATTGTTTCATTCCGTTTTCTTTGCTGTTTGTAGGTTAGTTTCATTTTATTTTGTTTTGTTTTAATAAACGTTCATTTTATTTGCTTTTGTTTTTATACATTTTCATTTCAGAGCAATTTTGTTCATTTAAGACATAGACATGTGGCTGTTGCCCAAATGAAAAACATAGCAGAAAGCTTACTGGAGACTTCAGACAAATGAAAAACCTAATGAGGTTTTTTTCTCATAGTCACTCCAAAGATTTTTCTTTTGCCATTTTCTTGTGTTAGAAATTCCTTGAAACCATGTTTAAATATACTATTAGAGACATTTACGAAGCCTAATCCAGATTCTGGTTGTGCAATTAGTGATGATCAACCAGGATTTGGATTAGGTTTGGTAAATGCCTTTGATCTTCAACATGGTTTCACAGAATTTCTGACACAAGAATATCGCAAAAGAAAAAACTTTGGAGTAAACCTCTACAGCAGGAGTCAAGAGATTCACAAGGCAAAAAAACCAGTTAGCATGTTCCATGGAGCTCTGGATCAGGGGTACTCAAATCCAGTCCTGGAGGGCCACAAATCAGTCAGGTTTTCGGGATATCCCTAATGAATATGCATGAGATACATTCAAATACAATGGAGGCAGTGCATGCAAATATATCTCATGCATATTCATTAGGAATATCCCGAAAACCTGACTGGTTTGCGGCCCTCCAGGACTGGATTTGAGTACCTCTGCTCTAGATCAAACAACAGGGAACAGTAAGGAAGATCACCAGCAATACAAGAGTTAAGAGCAGGCTGGCAGCCCCCATGGAGATGTTATTCTGTAAGATGTTTACCTTCTCTACCTTTTAAGCCCCCCCACCCATGGAGATTTGATAGCTGTTCTTCAAGATGCTTGCCTTCCAACCTAAAGTTTTGTCACAAGCTGAGTTTGAGGCCAGCCTGTGACAAAATTGGAGAGGTAACTGAATGTCAGATATTTTAGCGTTGTGTTTGGATTAAAATCTATATGAAACTAAATAGAAAATGTTTCCATGTTCTTTCAAATAATTGTGCATCCTTGCTATTCCCTATATAACTACAGTAAATGGCATTTTACCAAATTTACAAATGGATATGCATAAAATATTTAATATGCAATGTTCCATGCAGTGATGAAAACACAGCCGGTAGGCAATGACTCATCCTGGAAACCATTGTCCTCCCTATTAATTGTTCTTTATGTGGATGCATAAACAATAAACATACATATATTGCTCTGTTTCTGACAGTCATGTTATAAAAGTGTAATTCAAGAAAAATGTGGTTGGAGTGGCAAATTAAAGGGAAATCATAATTTGCCATTGATCACCAAAAATGCTCTTCTATATCAACTTCATCCATCATACCACAAGGTTCCATAATATTCAGCATGAAGATCCACTTTTGTTCTAAAAAGTTAAATCATGCTTCATGGTCACCTCCTCTCCAATTCTCTTCAACACAGTCAATCGCTTGCCATGTCCAATGATTGAAGTCATGTTGATCTTGCACACAGTGAGTCACCATCGAAGCCATCAGTGTGTTGGTTTGAAGACGTGAACAGTGTTCATAAGTCTTACTTTGACAGCACTTTTGGTATGGCCAGAATATGCCAGCAGGCAGGGACTTGAATCATCTACATAGATAACAAAGGTAGAACTACATGTTATAGCACCTCTCATTTAGAACACATGTTAATCTGGCATAGAATGCTACATGTGTCCTTGCAATGTTAAGTCATGAAGACTGCAGTTGCCGCATGCTAAATGTCCAACATTTGCTGTAAAGTCAAGCAGTCATCAGCCAGTAGAGCATCTCTCACAATAAAGCTACCAATGCTTTTGCCCCGAATATGTTATTAATGGACATGCAACAAAACATTGGTGCAATTCCAAACATGGCCAGTGTTTCAATAATATATTTGCTATCAGTCTGGCTTTAGTTGACCAAGTCAAGACATGTCAAATGTGTCTCAAATCTGTGCAGTTAATAACGTTCTATTTGCATATAAAGTTTGCTTATATGCTCGAGACACCATATCAACTGGTGATCCATGCTGTAAATATCTCAGTTTCATACGCTGCACCTGTAATTTATAATCTCAATAGAGGAGTAAGCCTCCATAACTGGAGAAATTGAGTCACCGGAAGAGGTAGGGTGGTGGCTATTAGAAAGGAGTACATTTTTCCTCTCCACAGCTTTACTATAGAGAGTAGTCACAATAATCTTGATAACAATCTGTAATGATCTTTTAATAATCAAAATTCAAATCACTTCAGAATGACCAATCATTTCAAATTGTATATTCATCTTATAAGAATTCAACTCTTGCAAAAATTGCAGTTGACTACCATTCCAAAATTTTAAAATGTTATCATTTAGATATCTTCGCTACAGAGAGATAATTGAAAATCAAGATGAGCTTAGACATACTGTTCCTCCAACTGTGCCATAGAAAGGGCAGCTACTGTAGCCCCTATGCCAATCCCTAAAGTATGTAAATAAAATTGAACATTGTACCAAAAATAATTCTCATTTATTACAATCTCCAAAAGTGAAAAAGTTAATTCTTTAGGAATACATGGAGGGAGAATCATGGAAAAATCTAACCCCAGAACGATGTCAAGTGCCTCCGTTTGTTCAATGTTAGTAGATAACAAATCACATCAAGTGATGCTAAGAACTCAAGCTGGTCAATCATCTAGAACTGAGCCAAGTAATTAATCATTTCAGTAGTATCCCTCAAATAAGAAAAATAAAATGAACTGCAGCAGTGGTTCAAAAAATGAATTCCCTACTTAAGACAATCAGCTGTCCAGGGAATTCAATAATGATTTGTGCATCTTAGGGAATAAATAAATTACTGGTATCCTCAGATGCGAATTAATCAGAAAGACTCTCTCTTTTGATGCAATCTCATGGCACTTGCTGGTTCAACTTTTTTTATCAAATTCATTAACCGTTGAGTAGGATCCCCCAAAAACAAACAATAGTATTTTGCTTCTGACAACTGACGACACATCTTCTCATGATATTGAGTATGGGACTTCCCAGCAACGGTGCATTCTTATAGGTTGCTGTAAGCACCAGCTGATGCTTTTGTAGAAAATAAAATGATGGGATGTGCTGACAAAGCATAAAACCATATTTCCGCACTCTGCCTGTCACTGATGTTATTTGTATTATTCCAAATGAATGGAAACAGGCAGAAGGTCTGACGGCCATTTTGAAAGCAGCTCATGTTGAGATCTGCCGCTGCCACAGTACTGCAAAAGCAGTTATTGAACAGATGTGTCCTTATTGACTGAGAATGCCCCAGCAAGTTAGCTAATCGGTAATCAAGCATTTCCACAATAGTTTTTTGTGCTTTTCTTCATATTTCGAGGAAACTATAGAAAGATTTACCAAAATATTTAGAAGTTAATCTGAAGATGAAGCTAAATGTAACCTTCAGGTTTCACAAGGTAACTAGATGTAGCCATGGGCAAAAGGGGCAATTCTGAGAGCAGAACAAGATTAGAGGGGGAAAGTATGCGTGGGGTTTCGATTTTCAGAAGCGCGTGTGTGCTTTCCAGTGTGGACTCTGGTCACAGATAATGCAGGTAGTTTTGCTTTGAACATTTTTATCTTTATTAACACTTGATAGACCGCCCTAGATTTTAGGGTATCAAAGCGGTTTACAATTTCCAAAAATGGCTGTATAGAAAATAGAAAAGAATGCCATAGTCAGACAGGACAGATTGAGGGGAGAAGCAGAGGAGTGTAGGCAAAGCAGGATAGCGGGCAGTCAGCTAGAGCTGGAGGGGGGGAGGTCAAAGGCAAGTTGTAATAGGTGGGTTTTTAGCATGGATTTGAATCTGGAGAATGACAGTTCGGAGCGTAAAGTGAGTGGCAGAGAGTTCTATAGAGCATGGCCAAGAAAAAAGAAGGCAGAATGTCGAGTTTGTTCTAAGCGTGCCCGAGATGCTGAGGGAAGTACCAGGTGATGGACATGAAGTGACCTAAGGAGACGGGGGGGGGGGGGGATGCAGAACTGAAGGAGGTCAGCCAGATATCAGGGTGTGTCAATGTGAAGAGCACGGTGAACCACAGTAGGAATTTTATAGTCGATGCAATACTTAAGGGGTGGCTAGTGGAGATTGATGAGAAGGGGTGTGATATGGTCATGTTAAGGTCTCTTTGGGGCTTGTTTACTAAATTGCACTAGTGGGTAGTGGGGGGGGGGGGGGTTAACATGCTCCGTGTGCCATGGTAACAATTACCATGCACCAAAAATGAGGCCGCGCTACAAATTCCTCATTACCTGCATAGCACAGGTTGGGGCAGAGACTAGGTGACTCAGGGGCACATCATGGTCAGTATGAACATCTTTGGTGCAGGCTAACTGGCAATATTGCACTTAGCATGGGCGCACTTACTGCCACCAAATCACATAGTGCAGAGGTGGCACAAAACCCATGCTAGCTACATGGGGCATGCCAGATGTGCCTCTGTTTCTTACTGTGGGTCCGGCACTATCCCCACACTCATTTTACAGGACAGACCATGCGGTAGGCACCTGTGATTTAGTAAACATGCCCCTTTATGTTCTGATGGTATACTGCTCTAATTTGATCCAGATTTTAAACAGAATTACCTTGTCCCACCCCATTTTGTGAAAAGCTGTCATTTTGCCACAAAACAGAGAAGAGCAAGGCAACCCCTCCTTGGGGGGAGCTCATTTGGGGATCAGACTACAGGATCAGTGGCCTTAAGATTTTTTTTTTAGTGCCATTGAGTCAGTGTTGACTCATAGCAACCCAGCCACCTCTGGGTTTTCTTGGCAATGTATCACTGGAAGTAGATTGCCAGCTTTTTCTTCTGAGGCAATGGAGGATAAAGCGACTTGCCCAAGGTCACAAGGAGTGCCAGTAGGAATTGAACCCTTCATCTTCTGGGTACTAGGCAGTTGCTCTAACCACTAGGCTACTCCTCCACTCCAAGATAAAGATACGTAAAAGAGAAATTCAAAACTCTCCAGAAATGTAAGACTTGAAGAGTTAAAATGATTGGACCCTGGAAAACTGACCCTGGTTTCCTAACTCATTATGAACCGCAACATTCTACTGATCAGACGTCAACCCCTTCCCCTCCCAACCATTACTGGAGTGCTTTCCATGATTCACTTATCTTCTGGTAAATGTCGTGTTTTTCTCATCCAATTCTTCTGACCTGGGGAAGGGAGTGTCAGCTCCAGAAAGCTAATCAAGAAATATATTAAATTAGTCTAATAAAAGGTAATCGTCTTATTTTTTTTATTGGTTTGGTAACCCTTATTTCTTTGCACTCAAGTGGGTTAACCAGGCAACCACACCACTTTCATTTGCCACAGTTAATAGGAATGAGACCCATTTATAAACACAAACCACAATTACCTTTTAATTAACTCAGCTAAGGGAAGGAGATATTTAGCTTTGTGTTGCCCCTCCCTTCTTTATAGCCCTGATCTCCAAATGAGTGTTTCTTGATCTCCTCCTTCTGGGAAGCAGCAGGTAATTTCTGTTTTAACAAGCACCTGGAATGGTTGATTTTAGCAGATGTGAGTATATAATGGAACACTGGATTATTCTTGGCAGAATTTTCATTTTTTTTCTTTCTTGCCATTGGTGGAAAATGGGGAAACCCTTTTTTGTGTTTGGATCCCCTAAGCTGAAGCATTCATTTCCTCCCCCATTCATGCAAATGACTTAGGAGTGGAGTCCTAGAAACCACTTGAAGTAGTAGCTGGTTCAAGCTGCATCTAAACTAGCCGTGTCAAGCTCAGAATTGGCTCCCGCTGCAGAAATAATCACTAATCAGGGCTCTGAGTGAGAAGCTTTTCAACTGGTTTAGTTTTGCACAGACAATGAAGCTGTAAATTATAAACACTGCAATCTGGTGTCAGCGCCCGGCTTTGTGATTAAAGGAGCCCTTAAGTCTCCTTTAATCAGCTCCTTGTTTGTTCAACACTGATTAAAATACAAGCGGCATTAGAAAAGGATTTGGAAAAGAGCCAGGCAACGTCCCATCTATTTTCCAGGAAAGGGTCTCTGGGACACAACCATATGCAAGTTCATTTTCATATTTGGGAGGATGGAGGAATTTTTGGATCATAGCGTGTTTTACAGCTAGGCCTTTCTGGCGTAGGTCTATCGGTGCAGAATACAAGACGTTTATTTCAGCTTGCCCCCTATGGGACACAATCTAAAAAACAGCAAAAGCTTCAAGAATATGGCATGGGTTTTCTTTTAATGCTAATAAATTATAGATATGTGGGGCTCATTTGATAAGGATTTACACACACAAAAAGGGTTCTTCTAAAACTACAGGGTTATATATGTATGTAAAAAGTAGGTGCATAGAAAGATTGTGCAAAATTTTACATGATCTGTGCATAGCCATTTCTGGAGTGTAGTATGGGCAATGCAGGGACAAGAGCTGTGACATATGCCTGCACTTTATAAAGGAGCCAATTTTCAATAGGTCGTTCAGGGCAGAAACTGAAACATCTAAACAAAATGTTTTAATTTATGCCAATATCCAGCAGCGCTAAGTGTTTGCTTAGCACGGCTGAGTATCGGTGCCTGGGCATGCACAAAAGTAGTGGGTACCTAGTTTAACACTAGAAGCCCCAAAGTGTGTCAATTGACGCAAATGCATCTTCGAAGTTGTATACCAGCGCCACTGCTAGAACCATGTCAGTCATGTTCCATGACTTTGTTAGCAAGGTCAAGATGTTCAAATATGTGCATCGAAAATTAATGACAGATGCATCACCTAGCGGGAAAATGAATTTATACCTAGAAGCCCCAAAGTACGTCAGTAGACGCACTCAATTGTCTTGGATGCGTCAATTGACGTACTTTGGGGCTTCTAGGTATAAATTCATGTTCCCACTAGGTGGCGCGTCTCAATCACTGTTTACAGTTTACTCCGACATTACAAACAATAAACACACGATGACGTCATGTAATGCATGTATTTAACAAATAAGTAACTTCACATTAATTCACATCTGCATTTCATGCTAAACGCAGTCATCGTGATAATGCATCAATTGACGCACTTTGGGGTTTCTAGGTAAAATTCCTTTTGGGGCTTCTAGTGTTAAACATCTGGGCATTGAAAATAGGCACCTGTACATTTCAGCCTCAATATTCAGTGGTGGCAGCTAGCTGATCTAATGCAGCTAGCCACCGCCACCGAATTTTAAACACGGATATTCCATTCCAGGTTTGCAAACCATTTAAATGTCTTTGAATGTCGGGTCCTTAGACTTCAGGGGGCATTGTAGAAGCCCTATTTGTGATTTGGATGTCTGCAAACTGGCACTTAGACATGCAAATCATGGAGACGTCCCCGGGGCCATGGTAGAAAGCCAGGTATACTCGTAGATATTTATTTATTTTTATTTACATTCTCTTATATACTGTGCTATTCTGCATCAGTGCGGTTTACATTGAACAAACTGAAATTACATTGAACAGGGTATTATAACTTGGAGAAAACTATTTTACAGGGAACATGGGCTATGGAGGGTTAAGTGGCTTGCCCAAGACCACAAGGAGCACCTGTGGGACTAGAAACCCCAGTCCTTCCAGCCCAAGGTTGCTGTCCTCTAGTGGGATTTGAACCCCGACCTTCCAGCCTGAAGTACCTTGCCCCAACCACTAGGCTACTCCTCCACTCCACTCCAGTGCGAGGACGTCCATGTTGCCCGGGGCATGGCAGAGGCATATCCAGGAGCGTTCTGGTAAAGATACATATGCATGCCCAGTTTCAGAAACAGTGAGCACATCTCAGTCCACCAGTGCTAAAGTTCCTGTGCATTCCTGCTTCAGGCCACGAATAGGCATTACAAAAGCTCTCACTGCCCCCAAAACACGTGAAGGGAGTAGAAAAGAAAGTTCTTTGATACAGCGGCAGGTGCCCCTACCCCATGCTGTCGGTGCCCCCCCCCCCACACATACACACACGGTGCAGTGCTGCATGCCACAATACACCACCCCCCTGCCTCAATCAGCCCCAGAGAGGCAGCATGGCAAACTTACACTTAAGCTGGTTTATCACAGTGCCTCATGCTCCAGGGACGGTTGCTCTTCTCTCCCAGCCGAAGTCTCGCAATTCAGAAGACTTCAGGCAGGAGAGAAGAGAAACGGTCCCTGAAGCGTGAGATATTGAGGCAAACCAGCTTAAGCATGTTTGCCGCGCTGCGTCCGTGGGGCCAGTGGGGATGCACCCCCTCCTTGCTGGTACCCAGAGAGGGCAACACCTACCTTCCCGCCCTGCATCGCCACAGCTCTGATATCCCCAATACCATTCACGATTATAAAAAAAACTGAAGAGAAATGAAGACACTTGTCTTCTGGTTGGCACCTTGATGCACATCTCTGCATGCAAAATAGCAGGCAGGGATATATATGCAGCATGGGACAGAGATCTCCATTTGAAAATTTTGTCATGAGGACATCTATGTGGCTGTGGCTGCTGCCATCCATTTTCAGACACATATACGTTTCTAAAATTGGGTCAAAACTTACACATAGCCAGTCTTTTTCCATATATTTTGACCTGGACATCCCAGATTGCACCTAGACATCATTTCAAGGCGCTGCAGGTTAGAACTGATTTTGCTGTGCTTAAACAAAATAACTCGATGGCACTTAACAATAACAAACCAAATGCATAGTCTAGGCATCTAGGTGCCAAGAATCAGTGCTTGGTGTCTAAACTATGCATTTTAGCCACCCTGCCCCCAAAACACCCCAAGCCTGACCTCCCCACCAAATGCACAGTATAATGCATACAGTGGGATATTTAAAACCTGCCCTTCGTATAATGCTGACAAAAATTGCAAATAGAAAGTACCTAGACATTTGGTACAGTGTTGAACGTCTAGGTGCTTTGGAAATATGGCCCTGAAATTCACAGGTACACACTTGGAGAACATACCCAAATTTCAGAGCAGGTGTACATGTGTGCACTAATAGGGATGGATCTGTGAGATTATTTCATAAAGGCACATAGGTACCTATGTTATAAAATAGGCCCCTTCTTGGTCTTCTCACACAGGTATGCTCTTTAAAACTACCCCCATGAAAGCAATTTTCAAAGCCATTTACCAGATAAATTGATTTGTTTAACCAATTGCCCTTGGAGTAGCTAAAATATTCATAAAGTTCACAATGCAGGTATTTTAGTTACATCAAGGGGTATTCCTTTTGGGCATGTTTAGATTGGGAGAGTCAAGGAGCACACATCCTTGGCAGCTTCTAAGTATGTGTATTATTTTATTCCGTTTTCACCCTCCCCTGCCCCCAGCAACCGTGCCAGTAACAGATGAGAAGAAGACGACTGCTTTTAATGCACACACTTTACGTTAGCTTATTTATTCATTGGCTAGATTGAGTGAACAGTCCATCGACATGATAGCAGAATGCCTGTTATGATTCACATATATTTTCTGATAATGTCATCTTTGGCTTATTCCGTTCGAGCGCAGAAGTAAATTGGTAAATAAGAGCATGTTAGCTCCTAAAAGTCAATCAAGAAGGAGGCAATTTTATACAACATTGTCCATATGTAAAGTTGTTTGACACATGGAAAAGTCTTATAAAAATGTATGGGTCATATTCTTCAGGTAGTCCAGTTCCCGGAATAGTCTTATCCAAAGGAACCTCTGACTTCAGCTAGAAGGTATCAGTACTCTCCACTCAACTGTCTGGCTGCATTAGTCTGCTCTATAAGAACATTGAATGTGGTCCCCACTTCTCTGAACCACACAGCTCAATGCCTTTTAGTCTCAATCAGCCTGAGTTGATCTGCTGATTGTGTGGAGACATTGGCCATTGATTCAGGAGCTGCTGGAAACTATATTAGTTCTGATTTTGTCTGGTCTCATGGAATAACCCTGAAGCTGAACCCATAGAGGCACATTCTAATTTGTGAGTCCAGGCCCCTGTGTGCCTGATTGGAATTGCGATGCACAGAGGCAGACCCAATTCTGATCCTGCAAGGGCTAGACATGCCCTGTGGGATAATTGGTCCTGTATGTCCAGGGTTGCAGTACACCCATGCCCCACCCTCAATCTGCCTCTGCAATGCCCTCTCCCACCCCCAACCAAGCCTCCTGTACAAATGCCTTGTTTGTATGGGGAGGCCTTTGCTGGTGATGGAAGGGGAGTGAGTGAATATTTATTTATTTATTTATTTATTTTATTTATTTATTACAGGCTCTTATATACCGCTCTATTCAGCATCAGCGCGGTTCACAATATAAACAACATACCATAACAACACATTGTTTGGTTTTTACATAGAACAAGGTCAGAGAACTTGGATAAAACATGGGACATCATTAATGCAACTATTTACAAGATATATACATGTATACATAACAGGATTTGTTCTTATTTTGGGTAGTGATTAGGAATGATTAGCTGGTCAAGTAATATTGGGGGAAGAGGTGGGATTTGAGAGCTTTTCTAAAAAGGGATAAATCAGTGATAGCCCGAATCTCTGGGGGTAGAGCATTCCAGCACTTAGGGGCATAGAATCTGAAAGCCCTGTTAGATGTCACTGATAGGCATTTTGTCGCTGCTTTAGGGATGATTAGATTATTTGTTGAAGTCGTTCTCCTGGATCTGTTGGGTGGAACAGTCTGAATGAGGTCTATTAGAGAGGAGGAGGTGATGCATTTAGTGGCCTTAAAAGTTAGTAATAGGGTTTTGAACAATATTCTGCCATGTATCGGGAGCCAGTGGAGTTGCTGTAGGATGGGTGTTACATGGTCTCTTCTTGATATTCCGTAGAGGACTCTAGCAGCGGTATTCATGGCGAGTTGCAAAGGGTTTAATGTGGAGTGTGGGAGGCCTTGGAGAATGGCATTGGCATAGTCAAGGTGTGGTAAGGTTAAGGCTTGAAATATAGTTCTGAAGTCATCGGGATCAAGCAGGGGGCGAATATGTCGAAGAGTCCGGATCTTGAGGTAGATTGCTCTGACTATGTTGGATATGTGTAGTTTCAGATCCATGCGTTGATCAAAAGTGACTCCAAGGTAACGAATGGAAGGTTTTGATTGGAGCTCGGCTTCTTTCACCTTTATATGGGATGGAGGGGTGAAGAGTGGGTCCCTGGAAATGAAGAGAACTTCGGTCTTTTTGTGTTGAATTCGGAGGTTCTGGGATTGAAGCCATTCGGATACTGCATCAAAACATTTAGTTAGCGGGGAAAGGTCCATATGAACTGTGGAGAAAGGCATGTATAGGAGGATGTCATCCGCGTATATCAAACATTCAACCTTGAAAGACTTGATGATGTTGCAAACCGGCTGTATGTATATATTGAAAAAGAGTGAGGATAGGGATGATCCTTGCGGTACGCCTTGCTTTTGGTGGTAAGGTGTGGAAGTTGCGGTCCCTGAGGTAACGTACTGCCATCTCTGATCAAGGTATGATTTGCACCACTCCAGGGCAGTGTTATTGATGCCTTTTTCTTTTAGTCGCCCCATTAACAGATCATGATGTACAGAGTCAAAGGCTGCAGCAATGTCTAAGAAGATAAGAGCAAAGCCTTGGCGGATGTTATCAATGCCTGTGATGATGTTGTTGCAGAGAGTGGTAAGGAGGGTTTCAACACCGTGGAACTCTCTGAAGCCATGTTGGCAGTGGTCCAGAGGGGAGACGGTGTCAATGTGGTCCTGTAACTGTCTTTGAGCTTCCTTTTCAATTATTTTGGCTAGTAGGGGTATGCTAGCTATGGGTCTATAAGATTCAACCTTTTGTGGGTCGAGTTTATGGTTTTTCAAGAGGGGTCTTATGGATGTTCTCTTGAGTGCTGGTGGGAAGGAGCCAGTTTGAAAGGATAGATTCATCATTTTAGTGATGATGGGGCTGAGATCTTGTCGTAGTTCCTTTATCCAGTGGGCTGGACAAGGGTCAGTTTGTGCAGTAGTCGTGTTAAGAGCAGCGATGGTGTTCTCAACATGTTTTCTAGATGGTGTGGAGAACATGGATAGGTTTGATATGCATGTGGTGCATTGAGAAGAGATTGTCGCAATGTTGCTGGTTTGAAGCAGCTTGGATTGCAGGAAATCTGCGAAAGCTTGGGGATGAATGGGTTCAGGATGTTTTGGTGAAGGTTTGGTGAATAGACCCTATAGTCTGTTTCTGTCACAGTGATTTATTTATTTAGCTGCATTTATATCCTATTTTTCACCAGGTCAAAGCAGTTGGGGGATACATTTAACATGAGGGGATATGAGACATATCACTAATGCTTACAGGGAACATGGGCAATGGAGGGTTAAGTGGCTTGCCCAAGACCACAAGGAGCAGCTGTGTGGGACTAGAAACCCCAGTCCTTCCAGCCCAAGGTTGCTGTCCTCTAGTGGGATTTGAACCACTGACCTTCTGGCCTGTGGTACCTTGCCCCAACCACTAGGCCACTCCTCCCTGGTAAACCCCTGGGCCAGGAAGACATGTAAGAAGTTACCATGGATTTGGACCTGTTGATAGGTATCGGGCCCTTGACATGTATTACATTATAGATCATCAATGCACTGGCTTGCACCATCCTGTTGGGGTTACCCTGGTTCCAGGAATACAGTATAACCTCCTTATTGACTGGCAACAGGGACAGATTGTTGCCTTGTCTCCTTCCTGTTTTTCCTCATGCATTCCAGATTCTAGACCTGTAGATGCTCTTCTCTTAGTCTCTGCCACTGAGGTGCCACTGGGCCTCTTAGAAGAATATCACTCCTACAAACACCAAAATCCAGCCCTGCCCAGGGAATATAGACATGGTGTGCATTCCCACCTCTGAAAAGCCCCTGTTCTAAAATGGCATGCAGAGATCATGATTATCCTATATTTTTATTTCACCATGACCTCCAGTTGCTCTACTAGAGAAGTTCTGACTGGCTTCTTTGTAATCTGCCTGCTTCTAGAACAGGAGGGAAGTTTCTGGCCTCTGACTCCTCCAGCTAATCCCAGTGATGTAATGCTGGGAGGGTTCTTGATGTCAGGATGTAAGCTGAGAGGAGGAGAGTAATTTTGGAGGGAATCTGGTGCCTTTGGCCTCTGGTGAAGCATCTAGGAGAGCAAGGAGAAGTGCTGCAACCCTGAGCTTATTCAAAGGGGTTTCTGAGGAGAGGTGTCTGAGGGCACTTAAACCAAAGCACTGAAGAGTGTCTTCTCAGAGAGTAGCGCGGAACGGCATTAGGGAGCCGCTCTGTGACTACTAAAAGACTTCCAAGGAGAGGTATTCAACGCCGTTTAAGCCAATGCACTGCAGAGGCCTCAGCAGGGACACTGGGGAAATTGCCAGAGGCATCAGCCATGAAGCAGAAGGAGGAATTCAGAGACGCAGACACTTCTGGACTCTGAGCCACAGAAAGGCTGCACACTAAAGGGGAACAGTGCCTGCAGTTTTTTTCTTAAACCAGAAGGATCCTATTAAGTTATTCCCTGATCTGGAGACGAACAAAAGTGGGGAGGATGGACTCTATGCACCAATAGCCAAGGGACTTGGACTGAAGTTCAGAGTGAGGAGGCTGTAAGTGATTTGTTGGACTTTTTGTTCTGTTGTCTTGTAAAAAGTGGCATTTTTTTGTTGTAACTGAAGATCTTTATGAGTTACTCAAAGTACAGTACCTTTAACAAATTCAGTGGGTTCAGAACCATTTCCTATTCTGGACTGAGATTTTGGCAGTAGAGAGAGTGGTAAGAGTGACTGTGAGTGCAATAGGCCCCTCAGGTCCCACCCCAAGAACCTTTTCAAATCCCAGGAGTCAAACTTTGCAGGGTGGTCCGGCTCTTGGAATCTGTGCCCCTAAGACTGTCTTACTCAGTAGTGAAATGTTTTTGTCGGATAACTTGAAATCAAGGAACCTAATCCCTTTACTGCAAATTCTCCTCTTGGCGTGGTGATAGAACTGTCGGCCTCCAATTTTGTAAGCAACACTGGATTTTTCAATTGCATACGGTGTCGCCAAGGGGCTTGAATTTGAAACTTGAATGGCAGTCACTGTTGTAATGTCAAGTGGTTTTGAGGGGAGTGTTGGATCGCAGCTGTTTGGTAGCTGATTGATCAGATGCATTGTCTCTTTGGCAGTGGTGTTCTCTTTTTGACATCAGACGCCTAGTTTCAAAAGAGCGAGAACTGATGGTTTGTTATACATTCTGGATGGAAGCACACTATTGAATTGACCAGTGAGTAGTAATGTCCCGAGGCAGAACCTGTGAAGACAATAAGGCCTTGAAATGAGCATTTTGTTGGATATAGGAGCTTGAGCATGACCATTTGAAAAGTGTTTGATCGTCGTCCCTGGTTTTGCTCCACCACAGAGGTTTAATGAGCGGTGCATTCCCAACGCAAATCTATGGTATCTTCTGACCAGATAAGTTCTTTTTAAATCCTTTTGACACCTCTGCTATGTATAGAATAAAATGGAGAACTCGTGGTAAAGGGATTATCTTGTTTTTAAGGCAAATATATTTTTTCTCATTCTAATTTTTTACATTATTACCTTATTATGTATATTTGTCTGATGTGGTATTTCTGTCATTTGTAAAGAGTTCTTAATTCTGTTTTTAATCTGCCTTGAATGGGGACTTTCCTCTGGAAAAGAAGAATAGAAATTCCAACTTAAATTTAATTTGTTTTCATTTGGAAAAGACCTCTATTGTTTTATTTCCAACCCAATGGAAGTGGAAAGAATTATACAGAAGGGGTCAAAAAAGTCTATCTTGTCTGTATCAGTCTGACTGTCCATCTGGGGGCAAAATAACTCTCCAAAGGTTTAAAAGAATGGGATAAAACTTCACATGGGGTAAAATTGTTAAAAAAAAGACACATCAAGTTTGAAAATGGACCAAATTGGAACAGTAGTTCCAGAGAAATTAGCCTCCCAAAAAAGGGCCCAATGCATTTCTGTCGGAGAAATAATTCCAACTTCTGCAGCACAGAAACTAACACACAGTGAAATATAGCAGTTGGGGAATTTCTCCTTTCAAACTACTTGTCCCCTATTTTCTACTCTTCCCAAAGCACCAAACCCTACCTATCAAAAGGCAACACTGCAAATATTAAACCAATATATCTCAGAGAATACCAATACATCTCCTACTGGGGAAAGAGAACAAGCGGCACTGTCAAATAGAAACTATATAAATAGAATACCTCAGCTCGGTTACATATGCAGAAGATAGACCATCACCAAACAAAGAACAAGGGATCACAATTTAGAAATAGGAAGGTAATAATAAAATGGGGAACCCCCAAAAGCCAAACTTGGAATGTACAATAGCACTGGAGAAATAAAACTATAAATTAATTTCCTCTCGTACTAAACAAAAATGCAAAGATGTTAGCAATGCACATTTCCCAGACCTGACATATTCCAGTTAATAAATTAAAAATTAAAAAAGTATTTTTCTACCTTTTGTTTGAGCATTTTATTTTTCAGTTGCAAATGCTCCAGTCACTTTCTTCTGGTTTCTTCGTGTCTTCTGCGAGCTGTCCGTTTGTCCTTTCTTCTCTTTTCTAGATTTCTTCCATTCTCTCTCTACATCTGCTTTAACATACTGACCTTTTCCCTTTTGCTCTTTCCTCCATTTCTGTCTTTATTTCTTTATCATCCACTCAAATTTCACCCTTCCATCCTCAGTTCCTACCTACTCTCCCAATACCCGGCCAATCGTAGATTTTTCTTTTCTCCCACACAAAATATCTTTTACCCTCTCCATCCTCACTCCCGCAGCCCCATCCCCTTCTAGTCCTCCCCCAACACCAGCTCCCGTCTAGTTCCAGCCCCACCCAGCATCCGCTCCCTTCTAGTCCCATTCTCCCATGCTCCCGCATCAGCCCATTTCCAGTCCTAGTCTCCCCCCATCAGCCATTTCCAGTCCTATTCCAGACCCCATCAGCCAATTTCCAGTCCAAACTGCCCCCATCAGCCCATTTCCAATCCTAGCCCCCCATCAGCCATTTCAAGTCCTCTTCCAGCCCCCCATCAGCCCATTTTCAGTCCAAGCTGCCCCCATCAGCCCATTTCCAATCCTAGCCCCCCCCTATCAGCCATTTCCAGTCCTATCATAGCCCCCCCCCCCCCAAGAGCCCTACGCCTGTCTGAGTGGCTTCAGAGGGAGTCAGGAAGGTGCCACCCGAGGCCTTGGCTCACCTCTGCACAGCCGCCAGTGTGAAGAACTACGTTGTCCCTCACGCTGAATGCTGGGAAAGGTTAAAGGGCATTTCCCGGTACTCATGCGCTTCACGAGAACACAGCAGCAAGCATGAGGGAAAACACTACTCTGCACACTGGCGGCTGTGCAGAGGTGAGCCTTGGGCTTGGGCGGGTCTCCCCGGCTCCCTCTGAAGCCGACATTGCAAAGAACACCATGTGAAAATTACGTTCGTATGGGGCCCCATGAAGCATGGGGCCCTGTGCGAACAACAGTATCGCACAACGGATGGGCCGGGCCTGACTATAACCACTTCATTTCCCCAATTTGGGGGGGATAGAGACAAAGAATATTGTTTCTCCTGCATACCCCTCTGATGCAGTCTTCTCCATCCTGGTAGGAGAAGATGTAAAATTAGCTTCTTTTTTTGAAAAAAGAGGGGGAATTTTAGAAATATATAGAATATTTATCTATATGTATAAAATAAAGTTTAAGCTCATAGTAACATAGTAAATGACGGCAGATAAAGACCAGTATGGTCCATCTAGTCTACCCAGTAAGATGACAAGAGTAGGTGCACCTGCCGCTCCGTGCAGGTCACCCCTCCCCATGTCTTTCTTTAGGCGTGAACCCACCGCTTCGTGTAGGACACCCCTGTTTGTTGAGAAATTAGATAGTTACGTTTATTTTGATTTTGTCCTGTTGCTGTAAAAGGATCCATATGTATTATAACTCAAGAAAGACTACAACTGTTTTATTTTTTAATTTTTGAAATTACTGAATGTGCAGTAATGATTTAGACTGGTCATTTTGAAATAATATGGAGAAAAGATGCTCAAGGAGGGAGGACCCCTGCCCTACCCCTCCCCGCCCCATCTCTGCTCAGCCCTGCCTAGATGTCCCAGATTTGCTCTCCCAAAATCTGGTAACCCTATGCTTAGAGCAGTGTATAAAACCATTACAGGGGGATCTGAAGTCTTTCAAAATGAATTTAAGCACTCTTGGAATAGATACACAGGCAGCGGTATAAGAAGGTGGGGGACCAGTAGGTTAAAGAAATGGGAAATTACATAGAAACATGGCGGCAGATAAAGACCATATGGCCTATCCAGTCTGCCCTTTCATACCAGCCACTAATCTCTATAGTCCCTTTTTCCTTTAGAGATCTTCTGTGTTTGTTCCACGCTTTCTTGAATTCAGATACTGTCTTCGCCTCTACTACCTCCACTGGGAGACTATTCCACACATCTACCAGGAAGAGGAAGGGCAAAAGTGGTATTGTCAGACTCAAGGGTGCAGGGGAGGAACACGTAGAAGCTGATAAAGCGGAATTGCTTAACAAATATTTCTGTTCTGTGTTCACAGATGAAGAACCAGGAGCAGGAGCTCAGAAAACACCCACAAACAGGAACAGAAGCGAGGGGCATCTTGAACAATTTTCAGAAGACTGTGTTTGTGAGAAACTATCTCAACTTAAAGTAGACAAAGCGATGGGACCAGATGGGATACACCCTAGAATACTGAGGGAAGTTGGGGATGTTCTAGCAGCTCCACTGACGGACCTTTTCAATGCCTTTGCACAAAAGCGGAAGTAAGGATGTGGTTGAAAACTACAGGCCGGTTAGTTTAACTTCGGTGGTGAGTAAATTATTGGAAACACTGCTGAAAGAGAAAAAGTGAGGTTTCTGGAGTCCAGCGGATTACAGGATCTGAGGCAGCATGGATTCACCAGAGGCAGGTCTTGTCAGATAAATCTGATTGATTTCTTTGACTGGGTGATCAGGGAGTTGGACCGAGGGAGAGCCCTAGATGTGGTGTATTTAGATTTCAGTAAAGCCTTTGACACTGTTCCTCACAGGCAACTTATAAACAAACTGAGCACCCTAGGGATGGACCCTAAAGTTACTGCTTGGGTTAGAAATTGGTTGGTTGGGAGGCGACAGAGTACAGGTAAATGGAGCTCACTCTGAGGAGAAGGATGTTATCAGTGGTATGCTGTAGAGATCTGTCCTTGGTCAGATTCTTTTTAACCTCTTTGTTAGTGATTTTGTGTAAGGGCTGTTGGGTAAGGTTTGCTTGTTTGCGGATGATACCAAAATCTGCAATAGAGTAGACACCCAGGAAGGTGTAGATAACATGAGGAGGAATCTAGCTAAGCTTGAAGAATGGTCTAGAATTTGGCAACTGGGATTTAATGTTAAAAAATGCAAGGTCATGCATTTTGGCTGCAGCAATCCAAGGGAGCAATACAGTATAGAGGGTGAAGTACTTTTGTCCACTAAAGAAGAGCGGGACCTAGGCGTGGTTGTGTCTGATGATCTTAAATTAGCTAAATAGGTAGAAAAGGCGACGGCAAAAGCTAGAAGGATGCTTGGGTGCATACATAGAGGAATGGCTAGCAGAAAAAAGGAGGTGATAATGACTCTGTTTAAGTCTTTGGTGCGACCTCATTTGGAGTATAGTGTGCAATTCTGGAGACCGCACCTTCAAAAGGATGTGAACAGGATGGAGTCGGTGCAGAGGGTGGCGACTAAAGTGATTAGCGGTCTTCATTATAAAGCATATGAGGACAGACTGAAGGATCTTAATATGTACACCTTGGAGGAAAGGCGGGATAGAGGTGATATGATTGAGATGTTTAAATACCTCCATGGCATAAATGTTCAGGGGGAGAGCCTCTTTCAATTGAAAGCAAGTTCTGCTATGAGGGGACATTGGATGAGGGTGAAGGGAGATAGATTCAGGAGTGATATGCGGAAATATTTCTTTACGGAAAGAGTAGTGTATCCGTAGAATAGTCTCCCAGTGGAGGTGGTAGAGATGAGGACACTAACTGAATTCAAAAAAGCATGGGACAAGCACAGAGGGTGTCTAAAGGAAAAAGGGGACTGTTGTAGTTGTTGATATGGAGGGACAGACTAGATAGGCCATGTGGTCTTTTTCTGTCGTCATATTTCTATGTTACCATTCTTTCTGTAAAGTAATAGTTCTGCATATTACTCCTGCTTCTATCCCCTCTCATCTTCATCCTATGGGGCCAGGTGTTGAACTTATTATGGAAACTATATGCTCAGTTGCATGGAATAGTTCAGGATCAAAAAGGGGTGCAATTTAAAGCTGTATTTTTTAGCGTTTATTCTCAACAAACAGGGCCGGTGTGACCATTACTCAAACTAGGCGGCTGCCTAAAGTGCCATTTATCAAGGGGAAGCCCGTTGCTGCCATTTCCGCCCTCTCTGGGACCTGCAGCTGCGGCAAGGGCCTCAAACAGCCCCACAGCACTTACCCTGAAACTCCAGCGCTGTGAGTCTCTTTGACTTTGGCCCCCTGCAATGCCCAATGCCAACTTCCTTTTTGCAGGAGGGTAGAAGTAGCTTCTGCCTCCATAAAAAATTAAGTCAGCATTGAGCGTCAAAGTCAAACAGCCTCGCAGCACCAGAGTTTCAAAGTAAGCGCTGTGAGGCTATGTGAAACTGCGGCACTGCAGGTCCCAGAGAGTGGCGGCAGTGGGGGCCGAGGAAGGGGCAAGAGCAGGAGTTGGGGGGCGTAAGAGATGTTTCGCCTAGGATGCCTCATCTTCTTGCATTAGCCCTGTCAACAAATGCCACAAAATACGTGCACCTCTACCTGAATAGGGGCAAATATTTGTGTAAGAGTTTCCATTTTTCTCCATTTCATTCTGCCTCAAACTGGGTATTATATCCAAAGTTCTCATTATTCAACCCAGGAATAAGCCTGCCTGGGGCTTTCTTGTACAGTAATCTTATTATCCACTGTTATTTTCTGCAGGGATGGTAGAAGAGTACAAGCCCCCTTTTTTTGATGTTGTCCCAAGTGATCCAAGCTTTGAAGACATGAAGAAGGTGGTTTGTATTGATCAGCAGAGACCACAAATTTCTAACAATTGGCATTCTGACGCAGTGAGTATTGCGTACTCTTACAATCAGGCATTTTCTCAATAGGTACAGCAGATGTGCCCAGTTATGTTATGTTTGATTGAAAAACAATTCAACCCATTTGAAGATACGCTTTGTGGTTCAGCTTTCACCTGGAATGGTGAAGCTAAGTACAATGCATGGAGACAGCAAAAACTGCATTAAGGAGTGATATCGTACAAGCAATCGCGCTCTAAGACTGGCAGCTGAGGTATGTCCTTCTGAGTTTGGACAGGGGTAACTGGATAGACCGGATGGCGCAGATGATCTTTTTCGGCTGTTAGCTACTATGTTGTTATGTTCCTTCTAATGTTTTGTTGTTGTCTGTTTAAGCTGCGGTGGCTGTGATCACTAAGGGCTGCCCATAGTTGTTTATCAGCAAAGTGAAGGGGTGAATGATAGCAGCAATATGGTGCACAGTTCAACCAACTTTTATTTTCAGTAAAGGTCAATCTGCCATCTCTCCCAGTCCGTCTTATCAAACCAGTGTAGGAACTGGGAAGCCTTTGTGCATACAGAAGCAGCACTTTCTTCTTTGTCTAGCAGAGATTCCTTCATTTGCTTCTTCAGAGGTTTGCTTCTCCCCTCCCACGTTACTGGTACATGACAGCAGCTCCGCTTGCCGACTCCTGGGCGCAGCCTATGCTTAATTCCTGCTCTGTAGGGCAGACATGATTCATTCCACCTTTGGAGGGTAAATAACAGCAAATGGTTTGGTTTTGCCAATGGCGTCTGTTATAAAATCAGATCTTTGGCACAGTCGAATAGATTGATGGATTGGTTTAATGATTCAGTGCACTGTAAGGTTACCAGATGTCCCCAGTTTTGGGGAATTGTCCCTGATTTTAGAGCTGTGCCTCCCACCTGTTTGGCAGCCTTCTGTCCCCAATTCCAACAATGGGGACAGAGAGGGTAGAAAAAAAATTGTATTTTCAATTTAGTAATTTGAATATGTCCGTTTTTAGAATTTGCATCCATTATCTTTAGATTTTGCACCGTACGGGGAGAAATGAGTCACTGTTTATATTTCTCTGTTTAGTTTGTCTGCTTGCAAAATGATATTTTTGCTGTCATGAGCTGGCTGCGTTGGGGGGGAGGGGCGGAGTAATGATTCTTTTTCCCTCTTTCACACCTTGTTGCTTAAACCTGGAATTTAGGTGTCCCTTCCTCCCTTCCCACCATCCCATCCCCTCATACACATTTCTGATAAGTGTCCCAGATTTGCCTGCAAAGATTGTGGTAACCTTATACTAGAGCTCTACAGTAAAGTTAACAGACTTGGCATTTAAAAGAAATATTAGTAAACCAACAGAAATATTAATAACAGAATATGGAAATGAAAGTTAGGCATAAATCAAAAATATCTTGAGAAAACATCTTCCTTTAGATCGTGGGCTGGGCCTTGAGTCTTCCCTTGTTCCATGTGTAAAGACCCTCTATGGGCTCTATGGAGGCAATTTTTATGTCCACATGTTAAAGATTACTTGAATGGTGACCCAGGTACAGTTGTGGCCAACATTATTGGCACCCTTGCAGTTCAACCCCTTAATGTCCAATATCTCCTCAAAAAAAAGGTGGCCATTGAAATGGCTTTGGGCTATGTATGCACACATATTTGACACATAAAAGAATCAAATAAAACAAGACCAATTAAACAAGGAAATAGTAGGAAATGGTATAAAAATTGGGACATTGCCAGGACATGATTATTCCATAATAAGTGAAGCCAGAAAAGTCCTACAATATGGTTGACTTAAGTATTCTAAATTAGGTACCTCCTAAAACTTTTTTTGTCTGATTGTTTACCATGAAAGGAAAATCCTCTCTCGTGGTAAACCTTCCTGTTTTCTCTATATTAAGGGCATTGGTTGCCCAACTTCTCAAATTAAAACAGAGGGAGACGCACTAAGTGAACCCCCAGTCACACCTATCTTATATGATGAACAAGGGTGCTAATAATGTTGACAACAATTGTAATTGTGATGTAATAAAGGGTAAAAGGAGGAGTAGCCTAGTGGTTAGAGCACCAGCATTTGATTCCCTCTGGCACTCTTTGTGACCTTGGGCAAGTCACTAATACTCCATAGAAACATACAGACATGACAGAAGAAAAAGACCATATGGCCTATCTAGTCTGCCCTTCCATTGCCTCAGAAGAAAGGCCTGGCAATCTATTTCTGATTATGCTGGGCCCGATTCTGTGCCACGAATAGTGGGGATAGACCTCCCAACGGGTCGTCCATCCCTGCTATTCGTGCCTTCCCCCGCCGCATCTAACTTCCCCGCCAGTTGTGCAGGGAAGTTAGATGGGGGCAGGGAAGGAGCAGCTCGGGAGTAGAGTCTGGGCGGGCAGTGGGGGGTCGCTGACCCTAGACATACAGGGCGATTCTAATGTCGGCCCTGTACATCCAGGGCCGGCAACATGTGTGGGGAAGTTATTCCACCTCGGAGGTGGAATAACTTCCCTGCACATCTATTTTTTGGTGGCCCGGGGTGCAGATGGGGCAGGGGAGGCCTGAAGGCATTCCCTGTAGCCTGACCCTGACCTTAGGAGGCCGGATCGGGGGTTAGGCTGCGGGGAATGAAGTCCTGAAGTCCGGCGGCTGGCATTGCGGCTCTGCAATGGAGCCACGGTGCCATGGCAGCATGATGCCATGGTGCCACGGCTCCATTGAAGAGTTTTCACTGAGTTAGCTGGGTACAGTCCTGTACATGCAGGCCAGGCTGAATCGCAGTCCCGGCCTGCACGTAGAGGACTGTTTGCTATTCTGATCCCACGGGGCTAGATGTGCCCCACAAGATCAGAATCGCAATCCCCTCTGTACGTCTGGTTCAGACCGGACGTACAGTGGGGATCTATGTCTGGGACTGAATAAACCTGACTGACAAGAAAACCCAGGAGCTGCTGGGTCGCCAGTAGTCAGCATTGACTTGAAGGCATGCATTGCAAAGGGAGATTTTTGTCTTTCCTCTAAGGGTATGGGAATAAAAGAAGAGGAGAATCATAGAATCCTAAAGTGTTAGTAACCCAACCAGGAAGACTGTTCTTGCCGGTGCTGCACGGGAAGGGAGGGGAGGAATGAGAGAGGGAGTCTTTCCTGTGTGCTTTTGGGAGTCAGTGTAGAAGGGATTTGTCTGGAACAAAATCCTAGAGGTTCCCTAGGCCAGAAGGATGAGAACATGAATCTTGAGATGATTTTTATTAACCGATATCATCCCATGTCTTTTAGCCATACGTTTTTTAAACCCCTTAACTTGGGTGAAGGAGCTCCGGTGTTAATTCCCAAGGCAGGAGATAGCCAAGTACAACCATACAGCGTATCACATAACCCTAACTACTCAGTACAAAATTCTTATTCTTACAGGATTACCAGTGTGCTATGATCTGCTCAGAGACATTTCACTGTATGATGCTGTAGCAGGACCGTACATGATACAGAGTTTTCTCTTTTCCTCAGATTTTGTCGGCGTTAGCTAAAATCATGAAGGAATGCTGGTACCAGAGTCCTTCTGCAAGACTGACAGCTCTACGGATTAAAAAAACTCTGAACAAGCTAAACAGTCCAGGAGATAATTTCAAGGAAGAATGTTAGCTAAAGGCAATAAGCATATGGAGCCTTTCAATTTTCTGGCAAAGTCCTTGAGAAGAAGAAATTGCCAGCCCCTCTCTCATCCCCCACACACATGCACGCACACATATGCAAATACTCTCTCTCTCTCTCTTGTACAATATCATAAGCCGATTTTGAGTCCTTCTGCACACGGAGATTGTATTCACCAAGTGCACCGAGGTACCATGACCCTACATAACCCTATGACGTTTATCCCAAGACAGAAAGCCAGGGTCAAATGCAGACGTCCTGAGCGCTACAGACAGAACAACGAACAGCAAAATATTTGCAAAAGAAAAATGTGGCTATTTCCGTTGAAGTAGCAGCCTAGGTCTTGACCTGCTAGAGCAGCGGGTGAGATTCTTGTGGCTTTCTGATGTATAAGAGTGGTGCCATTGAAATCCATGGGGTGCAGGTGAATTCCGCAGTTGCCCTAGTCAGTGAAGCTGAAAGAGGACCAGCCCTCTTCCGACTGCCTTCCTGCTGTCTCACAATGGTAATGCTGATGTGCTTGGACAGCCAGTCTTTGGGGGCTGCACTTACATCCATTTTCTCTCTTTCTTGTTCATTTTCAACCTCAGAAAATGATCCTGAGAAAAATAAATTTAAGGGGAATATGCAGAAGATTAGGAAAAGGAATTAGGGAGGGGAAAAAGACAAAGATGCACTTTTTAAAAGGTCTCCAGCATGGCACACAGTACTCCAGATAAGGTCTCATTATACAGAGGCACTATCACCTCCTTTACCCTGCGGGCCGTTCTTCCACTTTTCATTCAAATAGTGCCACAAGGCGTGTGCTGCACTGTACATAAACATATGAGAGACAGTCCCTTTCCTACAGAGCTTACAATCCACTCAAGAAAAACAAACAACAATCAGGAGGTTAGGACAGATCTTGAAGGAAATGACTGAAAGACACATGGGTGTTAAACAGGAGAATCGGGATCAGGATCCAAAAGCAGCTTTGAAGGGATGGGTTTTAGGCTTCAGTTGAATAGAGCACAGCACGCCTGACATCCTATGCCTGGAACAGGTCACTCCTAACGCACCTTTGTGACTTTTTCCATTGCCTTATCTATCTGTTTCGTTACATTATTATCATCAGATATGATCTACCCCTAGGTCTTATTCTTCGTCTCCCATACCGTGCTGTTCCCATATAGGGTCATTCCGAGGTGCAAATATTTGGCCCCTCTGCCGACCCTAACTAACTTCCCCGCATGTTGTACAGGGTTGTTAGACGGTGGCAGGAAAGGGTGCTGCGGGGGGGGGGGGCAGAGTTAGGGCAGGCAGTGGGTGGTCGGCAGCCCGCATCGTACAGGGCTGATTCCAATGTCGGCCCTGTATGTCCGAAGCCGGCGGCCTGAATGGGGAACTTATTCCACTTCTGAGGTGAATAAGTTCCCCTAGTCAGTGTGAGACAGTAGGCCCGGCCTCGGAGGAGAAAGGAGGGGTTAGAGGGGATTCCACGTAGCCCGATCCTGGCCTTGGGAGACCAGATAAGGGGTCGGGCTGCGGGGAATTAAGCTTTTGTTCGGGCAGCCGAGGATCGTGGCTCCATTCAGGAGCCCTGACTGAGTTTGCCGGGGAAGGCCTGTATGTGCAGGCCGACCAGAATCAGGGTCCCGGCCTGCATGTACAGACCTGGACGTGATTCTGATTCCATGTCTAAAACACGCTCTGACAAGGCACACAGAGGGCCGGCACATTCAAAACAAAATCGGGCCCAAAGCTTTTAACAGTCAAAATATTTGACCCAGCACTTTTTAACATTAAATCTTAGCTGCCAAATTCGAGACCATTCCTCAAACTTCACTAGATCTCTCCTCATGTTTTCCATACCTTCTAGAGTGTCTACCCTGTTGCAGATTTTAGTATTGTCCAGAAAAAGGCAAACTTTTCTCAATAGCCCTTCTGCAATATCGCTTACAAAATACTGAAAGGAACCTGGCCAAGGACTGATCCTTGTGGCATGCCACCAGTAAATTCCTTTCCTTGGATTTACCCTTTCAAGCTGTACTAAACTGGAGACACACCAGGAAATTAATAGGTAGCAAATTTAAAAGAAATCAACATATTTTTTTTCACTCAGCTTACAGTTAAGCTGTGGAATTTGTTACCAGAAGATGGGGGATCAAAGCAGTTAACATAGCAGGGTTTAAAAATGGTCTAGACAAGATCCTGGAAAAAAGTCCATAAACCATTATTAGTCACAAAGACTTATCCCTGGAAGTGAGCTACAAAGAGCTGATCTTCGGATCCTACTGGGCATTTGTGACTTGGATTAGCCACTGTCAGAAACAAGATGCTTTGATGGACTTTTGGTCTGACCCAGTAAGGCAATTCCTACATTCTTACCAGCACAGGCATTAATAGCCACCAAATGCAGGAAAAGCATAAGCAGTTTCTGACATGGTAGGTATGTAGATATAAATATTAAGACAGCAAGTTTAATATATGTTGTGTTAACGTACAAAGCTATTATCTTTCACTAAGTGGAAACCTTTCTATGCTGCCTTGTGAGAGGATTTGTAAGAGTTTGTACAAGTGTTCTATTTTTCAGAGAAAAATGTGATTATTTATTCTTGAAAGCATTACAGTTATAAACACCTTTTCTTTTTGTTTATTAAATATACAATAAACTGTATCTATATTTATATGTATATAATTGCTGAAACCTGGTCAAATTGGTATCATTAAATTTAACTAAATCTCTCTGTTCTTGGCCTTCTTCCTGATTCCCCACCTCACCTAGCTCGCCTCCCCTTCCCTCTGTCCCTCACTTCCCTCTCACCCCTTTCTCCCCTTACTTCTCACCACACACAATTTCATTTACCTTTCCCTCTCCCCTCATCTATGTAAATTTTCGCACACCCACAAGCTCTGTCTGTCACAAACACGCATTCATGCTGTTTCATCCTAGCCCACACCCTCTCTCCACTCCTCCCCAGATCAAAGCAGAGCGGAGTAGTAGTCTGGGAACCAAAGAACTAAGAGGTCAAATCCCGCAGATGCTCTTTGTGGACCTTAGGTAACTTACTTCACCCTCCATTGCCTTTACAGGCAGTGTCCTACCTAGGCCTGCGCAGCCACACAGGGTACAAAAAAATAGGGGCACATTTAGGTCTGGTTTTCTGCTGACCGTCAGTCTTAGCTTCCCCCCATGCTGCCTGCCCTTACCCCACCACTACTTTCCTGTTCCCTTGTGGTGGCAGCTGACCTCGAATTATAAAAAAAAATTGCGGGTCTTAGCAGCTCTGCACCTGCACCTGCATGGCTGATCAGGCTCCTCCCCCTCCGATGCGAGCACACGTCACAAGAGGGAGAGATCAGACCGGTCATGCAAGCACAGAGTCGCAAAGACTTGTGGGTTTTTTTTTTAATTTGAGGTCTGCTGCCACCGCCAAGGGAAGAGGAAAAGTGGCAGTGGGGCAAAGGCAGGCTGGACACGAGGAGGTGGACAAGATGGGGAGATGCTGCACATGGGGGTATAGAGGCAAAGGGCTATGCTGGATTTGCAAGTCACACAGGGCACAATTACGGCCTTGTTTACAGGCTTAGATGGTAACCATGTGGGAACAGGGAAATACCTACTGTAACTGAATATAACTATCTTGAACTATTACCACAAAGGTATAGGCTACGAATAAATAAAATAACTCCAGCATTCTTCCACCATCTCTGCACTTACCCCCAGCCTCAGCATTCTTACCTCTTTCCTGAGCCTAGGACTCTCTCCTCCCGGCTGCACCTGAGCACTCTTTCTATCCAGAACTCTCAATTCCCTCACCATCCTGGCCCCAGTAATTTCCCTTGCCAACCCTTTCCCCCTCCTTTTCTATCACACTGTTCCTCCTCCAGCTGGACAGTCCACAACTATCTATTACTGCGTTAGCAGTATGCGGCTGTCTGTCTGTGCTGGACAGTGTACACATACTATTGGGAAGTATGAGCATTAAAATTTCTGCCCCCCCCCCCCACAACCTCATCATTCCCAGCTGAACCCATGCTTGGCAGAGCATGGAGGAGCTCCTCACAAAGAGGCAGAGACCAGGCATCACCCAGGAGAGCACTCACACATCCCGCATGGAGGAGAAGCCTATGTCATGTCATCTACTGGATTCGATCTAGGAAAAGGTAAAGGACGCAAGGAAGACAGTCCCTTGAGAGAAAGAAAGGAAGAGAGAGAGGGCTGGGGGGGGGGGAGAGGGAGGACGACAGAGAGAGTGCCTTGGGGATAGAAAGTGGAGAGAATGAGTGTGGGGGGAGAAAAGGAAGAGAGGCAGTGTTTACCTGAGAAGAGGAGAAGGAAGACAATTCCTGGGTTGAATGTGGAGGTGGACGATTGCTGGGGCCATCACAAAGGTTTTGTGAGTTTCTTTGTATTTATATATTGTGATATGCTGGACAGCTAATCACTGGTTATACAGCAGTTTACTGCTAGAGGAAACTCAAGAGAGGTGAAGTCTTCCAACTTCCTGAACTGACAGCAACTGAATTCATATTGGAGCAAACATTCTCCATAGACAAGCAGGAAGGAAATGCATGCACTCTCTATGTTGATGTCATCAATGGAGCCAGTGTGCCTGGAGCCCTTCTCCAGCTATAGAAGTTTGGACTTCTTTGCACCTGTGTGCTCCTGTTCCCACTTGCAGGTCAGAACATTCAGTCAGTCAGTCTGCTTTCGTCCACAACCAAGTGCAAATGAGCCCTCCTCCTCCTCCATCGCCTCACTAAAAAAAAAATCCATATTGCAAAAGCCACAGTGTTTCAGACTTTCTATTCTTATAACTAACTGAACCCCCCCCCCCCCAAAAAAAAAAAACAGCAGCATGTAGCTCACTTATAACTCTGTTCTCTATAATTGCCACCCTCTGCCCTGTATGCAGAGATGGCCAAGAAAGCAAATAAAATGCTAGGAATCATAAGGAATGGAAATAAAACCAAGGATACCGTGGTGCAAACTCCACCCAAGCAGTCCCTGCAATGCAGCTTTATCATGTTTGCCCTGCTGCTCCGCTCTCTTAAGTCGGCCGTGGGCCCGGCAGCTGTTCCTCGCAGGGCCGAAGTCTGGCAATAACAGCCACATCATGAGACTTTGGCCTGACAGGGAACAGAAGCAGAGCCCGCAATGAACTTATAGAGCATACACAATAAGGTAAGTTTGCTGCTGCCGCATGGGGGGGCCACACGATGGGGAGAACATGCCACCGCTGTGATAATGCGTGGCCCCTCATTGTAACTTACACCACTGCAAGGATATTATAATGCTTCTGTATCACCCCATGATGCAATCCTACCTTGAATAATGTGTGCAGTTCTGGTCGCCGTATCTTAAAAAGGATATAGCAGAACTAGAAAAGGTACAGAAGTGAATTACCAAAATGATAAAGATAATCTGTGTGCCTTTAGGGAACTTGACAGATACTTGTGACCTCAATTGGCCGCTGTTGGAAACAGGATACTGGGCTTGATGGGAGGGATCTAGTTAAGCTTGAAGAACGGTCTAGAATTTGGCAGCTGGGATTTAATGTAAAAAAATGTAAGGTCATGCATTTGGGCTGCAGCAATCCAAGGGAGCAATATAGTATAGGGGGTGAAGTACTTTTGTCCACTAAAGAAGAGCGGGACCTAGGCGTGGTTGTGTCTGATGATCTTAAAGTAGCTAAACAGGTAGAAAAAGCGACGGCAAAAGCTAGAAGGATGCTTGGGTGCATACGGAGAGGAATGGCTAGCAGAAAAAAGGAGGTGATAATGCCTCTGTATAAGTCTTTGGTGCGACCTCATTTGGAGTATAGTGTGCAATTCTGGAGACCGCACCTTCAAAAGGATGTGAACAGGATGGAGTCGGTGCAGAGGGTGGCTACTAAAACGATTAGTGGTCTTCATTATAAAGCATATGAGGACAGACTGAAGGATCTTAATATGTACACCTTAGAGGAAAGGCGGGATAGAGGTGATATGATTGAGATTTTAAATACCTCCGTGGCATAAATGTTCAGGGAGAGAGCCTCTTTCAATTGAAAGCAAGTTCTGCTACGAGGGGACATGGGATGAGGGTGAAGGGAGATAGATTCAGGAGTGATATGCGGAAATATTTCTTTACGGAAAGAGTAGTGGATCTGTGGAATAGTCTCCCAGTGGAGGTGGTAGAGATGAGGACAGTAACTGAATTCAAAAAAGCATGGGACAAACACAGAGGATCTCTAAAGGAAAAAAGGGGACTGTTGTAGTTGTTATGGAAGGACAGACTAGATAGGCCATGTGGTCTTTTTCTGTCGTCATATTTCTATGTTTCTATGGACCCTTGGTCTGACCCAGTATGGCATATCTTAATTTCTTAAGGATGGCCCATCCCAATGAGTAAGACTGAAGGCCATTAAGGGAGGTGTTTCTTGCAGTACATTTGGGATATAAATTTGAAAAGATCTGCATGTTGCATTGCTTTGCAAATGAAAGGAGCACCACAAAATGAGATTTCATTTTCTCTAGTTTTATTTTAACATGTACGTTTTCAATCACATATGAACACACAAAAAGACGTTTGTCCATAGGTACACAAACTGCAGAGAACAGCAAATTCAAAGGGCAAGACTAACTTCCTGAATTCCTCCTAAAGCAATCACGGGACTAAAAACCACATAGAAGGAAGAAAGTTCTGCTGCAAACCAGCAGTCAATACAAATCATTCTGAGTCAAATTTCAGGACTGGCTCTGTTAGGACCGGGGCAAGTGGAGGAAAGGGGAATATGGAACAGAGAGAAGAAGCCTGTGTAATTATGAATGAAGGAAGACTGTGCTGGATGGAAAGTCAAAGGAGTAGAAGGAAGATGGACCAAATTAAAAAAACATAGAAACAAAAGCAAAGTATAGGATATAGATTATAAGAAGAATATGCTGCTATTTTACAAATTTGAAGGGCCCTTGGCTTAGACCAAGGGCCTATAACATGGGGCAGAGCCGGTAGGGAGGAAGGGATAGGGTGAGGGATTAGGGAGCCACTGATTGGCGGACATGCAGAGTGGGACAACAGGAGGGGAATACAGGAGGATGGTACGCAGGAATCAGGAGGGCTGGGAGTCAGCTGGGTGGGCAGACTGATGAAGAGGGGTTGTCATGGTGTGTCACATTTGCCCTTCCACCTTCCTCCCTGCTATTTATATTTTTGATATGGGGGGCATTAAGAGTATCGAGGGGGATGGGGAGACACTGAATGGGGAGGACAGAAGTTGCTGAAGCTCTTTTCTGGGTAGGCTCCTTGTGTGAGTTTTGGAGGTCAATGCTGCTATATAGTATGGTATATTTATAGCTATTAAAACTTGGTTGACCGCCCTTCACAATAGCAGCAAAGGGTTTACAAAATGTCACAAAATCAAAGACAGAAAGGGAAAAGAACGGCAATTAAAACAGTAAAGCTAAAAACATTCGAAACAGGGAGGCAGGGAAAAGAGGGGGAGAGGGGAAAAGAAAACAATAGTGGGGGGAAACCAGAAGGGTGGGAAGAGGAACTGGATTGTGGAGGCTGTATATCATAGGCTATATAGAAAAGATAGGTTTTAAGGAGAGATTTGAACCTGGGGAAAGATGGTTCAAGGCAGAGGGGACAGAGTTCCATAGGGCTGGGACCAGGAAGAGAAGCCAAAAAATCAAGTAAGTTCCAGTCGGGCTTGAGAGGCAGAGGGAAGGTAAAGGCGATTTGCATGTATATTCCTGAGGGCACGGTGAGGAGAGTGAAGTAGCAGATCATCAGACAGATAACGGGGGGCAGCCAGTGTGAACTGCGTGATGGACTAGAGCAGTGGTTCTCAACCTTTTTTGTACCGTGACCCCTTTTACCATTGGTCAACTTGTGGTGACCCCCAATGATAAAATCAAATGCGTCTCTCTTCCTTTACTGTTAACGCATTGTCGCTGTAATCATTTGTTGAATTATTAATATATTATAGGCCTTTGCAATATGTTTTAATTTATAAAATTTACTTCTTTAAACCACAATAATTAATCACAATAACAAGTAACAATATTTGATTTCAAAATTATGATGATTTTGTAGTCAAATCACTAATATGAAATAAAATTATTTTTTCTACCTTTGTTGTCTCATTTTATTCTCTGATCATGCTGGTCCTGATCTGAGGCTTCTGCTTTCCTGTCTTCTCTTAGCTCTCTTTCTGTGGTCTATGGTCCATCTGCCATTTCTTATCTCTTTTGTTTTCTTCACTTCTTTCCATCAGCCTATTTCCAGTCCCAGTAACCCTCCCCAGTATCAGCCCCCTTTTCCAGTCCTCACTCTCAGTACCTTCCAATGTCAACTTGCATTCCCATGACTGCCACTGGTGTCCATTCCCTTCCAGTCCTCCTCCTTCCCCACTGACCAGTCCCTTCTAGTACAAATACCATGGCAGCCCCTCTCAGATCCACTCCCTTCCAGTTCTATTCTCCCATCCCCTTGTATCAGCCCATTTGTAGCCTTAGCCCCCAGTTTTCTTCCAGGGCCAGCAGCTCTATCCTCCCCTCCACACAATCAGCTCATTCCCAGTCAAAGCCCCCCAATCAGCTTGCTTCCAGTGCTAGTCCCCTCTCAACCCCATTACCAGTCCTAGCCTCCTCTAATCAGCCGAATACCAGTCCTACCCCCCCCCAATCAGCTCATTACCAGTCCTAGCCTCCCCTAATCAGCTCATTTCCAGTGCCAGTCCCTCCTCAACCCCATTACCAGTGCTAGGCTCCCCTAATCAGCCCATTTCTAGTCCTAACCTCCCCGATCAGCTCATTTCCAATGCTAGCCCCCCATCAGTCCATTACCAGTCCTACCCCCCTATCAGCACATTACCAGTCCCAACCCCCCTTGATCAGTCCATTCCCAGTCCTAGTCTTCCCTAATCAACCCATTACCAGTCCTAGCCTCCCCCCATCTGCCCATTATAATCCTAACCCGCACTGTCTCTCCCCTCTGTCCAGCATTTATCCCCCGTCTGTCCAGTATGTCCCCCTGTCTCTTCTCTTTGTCCATGTCAGCCCCCCTCCCTCCATATAAGCCCCCCTGTCCATGTCAGCCCCCTCCCTCCGTCCATCCCTCCATGTCAGTCCCCCCTCTGTTCATGTCAGCCCTCCCTCCCTCCATGTCAGCCCCCCTCTGTCCATGTCAGCCCCCTCCCTCCCTCCATCCATCCATCCATCAATGTCAGCCCCCCTCCCTCCCTCCATGTCAGCCCTCCCCTCCCTTCCTCTGTCCATCCATGTCAGCCCCCCTCTGTCCATGTCAGACCCCACCTCCCCCATGTCAGCCCTGTTGCAGGTTCCCTGCTCCCCTCTCCCCATGTCTGCCTCCTTCTTCTGCAGCTGCAGCTCTCTGTCTATTAGGGAACGGGGCTATGCCTGTAAAACCGTTGCAGAGCCTTTCTGTCTCTAAACGTGCTCCGTGAAGCATTGTCCCACCTCCAAAGGAAGTGGTAAACATAACCCTCATTTGCATACATATTTGCATAATGTTAACATGCATTTTTAGTAAACATGCCTCTTAATGAGTGTCTGGATAAAGAAAGACTTAACAGATTTCTACATTACTATACTCCAGTGCCAACCGCCAGACCCATTAGGAAGTATTATAAACACTGACCATTTAGAACTCATAGCAAATCCACCGTATCATAACAGCACTGCCAGGACTCACAAAGCACCAAACCCTACCTATCAAAAGGCAACGCTGCAAATATTAAACCAATACATCTCAGAGAATACCAATGCATCTCCTACTGGGGAAAGAGAACAAGTGGCATGGTCAAATAGAAACTACATGAACAGAATACCTCAACTTGATTAAAATGCAGAATATAGACCGTCACCAAAGAACAAGGGATCACAATTTAGAAATAGGAAGACAATAATTAAACTGGGAACCCCAAAAGCCAAACTTGGGATGTACAACAACACTGGAGACATAAAACTATAAATTAATTTCCTCTTGTACTAAACAAAACACAAAAGATGTTAATGATGCACATTTCCCAGAGCTGATATATTCCAGTTAATAAATTCAAAATAAAAAATTATTTTTCTTTCTTTTGTTATTTGTGCATTTTCTTTTTCAGTTGCAATTGCTCCAGTCACTTTCTTCTGGTTTCTTCGTGTCTTCTGCGAGCTATCCATTTGTCCTTTCTTCTCTTTTAGATTCTTTTCCATTTTCTTTCTCTATATCTGCTTTAACATACTAATCTTTCCTCTTCTGCTCTTTCCCCCATTTCTTTCCTTATTCCTTTATCATCCACTCAAATTTCACCCTTCCATTCTCAATTCCCACTTACTCTCCCAATACCCAGCCCATTGTAGACTTTTCTTCCCTCCCACACAAAATATCTTTTCCCTTCTCCATTCTTATTCCCAATCCCTTTCTAGTCCTCCCCCAAAATCAGCTCCCTCATATAGTTCTAGACCCACCCAGTATCCGCCCCCTTCTAGTCCCATTCTCCCAAGCCCCCACATCAGCCCATTTCCAATCCTAGCCCCCTCGTCAGCCCACTTCCAGCCCTATTCCAGCTCCCAACAGCCCACTTCCAGTCCTATTCCAGCCCCCATCAGCCCATTTCCAGTCCTAATCCAGCTCTTCATCAGCCCATTTCCAATTTTAGCCCTCCCATCACAGCCCATTTACAGTCCTAGCCCCCCCAACATCACAGCCCATTTGCAGTCCGAGCCCCACCACCATCACAGCCCATTTGCAGTCCAATCACCCCCCACCATCACAGCTCATTTGCAGTCCTAGCCCCCCTCATGATCACAGCCCATTTGCAGTCCAATTAACCCCCCCCCCCCCACCATCACAGCCCATTTCCGGTCCGTCTCCTCCCCCCACCATCACAGCCCATTTCCGGTCCGCCCCCCCCCCCCACCATCACAGCCCATTTGCAGTCCATTCCCCCCCACCATCACAGCCCATTTACAGTCCATTTCCCCCCATCACGTCCTATTTGCAGTCCGTTTCTCCCCCCCATCACCATCACAGCCCATTTGCAGTCCGTTTCCCCCCCATCACAGCCCATCCAGTCCAAGTTCCCCCCCCTCCGAAGAGCCTTGCGGCCATCTAAGGGGCTGCAGAGGGAGCCGGGGAGGCCTGCGCGAGGCCCTTCTCCCTCTGCACAGCCTCCATGAAGAGCCTTTTCCTTCACGCTGGCGGCTGTTTCAGTGAAGCCGCGAATGCCGGGAAAGGTTACAGGGTCTTTAACCTTTCCTGGCATTCACGGCTTCACTGAAACAGCCGCCAGCGTGAAGGAAAAGGCTCTTCACGCTGGTGGCTGTGCAGAGGGAGCTAGGACCTCCCGTGGGCTTCCCCGGCTCCCTCTGCAGCTGTCCAAGTGTCCATTGAGCGGTAATGGACTTAGCACGGGGCCCTGTGCGAACAACATTATCACTCAATGGACAGACCGGCCCTGATCATGGGCCCTGTGTACATCACTGAGAAAATAAAGAAGAACCGTCTCAGTGCTGTGCCCAGGGAAAAAGCCGGATTGACGAGGGTGAAAAGCCCAAGCTGAATCAAGAAATGTAGAGAATTGAGAAAAGACAATTTTTTCCAGAATCTTGGATAGGAAGGAAAGAGAAGAGACAGGACGATAGTTTGTGGGAACAGCAGGGTCAAGAGAAGATTTCTTTAGAATAGGACAAATAATAGCATGTTTCCAAAAAAAGGGTAATAGACCAGAGGAAAGACTATTGTTGACCAGGGACATAATTAATGGTAAAAGGGCTAAAGAAGGAGTAGTGAGCCATGCAGAGGGAATGGGATCAGTAGACGGTCTTCTGTGAGGATGAGATAATCTTGAGAAGCTCAGGTGAGACTGCAGAAAAAGAGGACCAGGTATGTACCAGGTCAGAAGTGGAGGGAGACAAGCCACAGGAGGGAAGGGAATCGTCAGGGATGGAGAGAATGGACAAGGGAAGACAAGGAGGGAGGGGAGGGGGACAATGAGGAAAGGAACAACAGAGGGTAAGAACTTTATTGTGAAAGTGGTCAGCCAAAAGATGAGGGGTGGGGAAACCACGGAGTTTGAGGAGCGAGATGCAATAGAAGGTGTCAACACGGTAGCTAGGACAAAGTATAGACGGCAGGACGAATTAGCCGCAGAGGAAATGAGAGCAGAAAAATGCTGTTTTTTAGCATAATGAACTATAGCCCGATACTGACAGTAGAGCTTTGTCCTCCTCCACCCTGTCTTACGCTTTGGTTTGGTTAATTGTAGGTCCCTTCGCGCGAAGAACCTCCTTATTCAAGATCTCTTGGTTCTCCACTCTCTTGATACCCTGTTTCTGAGAACAAAATATCAAATTGGAAAAAATGCAAGTAGAGCCAAGTGGTGCAGGGGAGGAGAGAGGAGGAGGGTGGCGCCCCCAAAAACTCAGAATGGGAGGCATAAGTAGGAGGAACAGGCAACAAATAGTAAAAAAGAGGATTGGGTGCCAAGTGTACTTACAGGAATCGCGGACAGACTGGCAGCTACACAGGAACATGAAGGTTTTACCGGTAGCGGACTTGCCCCTGGATTCACCCCAGGGAATTCACCTAAGAAGCACATCCTGCTCCTTGGGTGCATACCGCTGCTGTACAGAACGCCGCAGGGGTCTTCTTAATACCAGGATCCGCAATTACCTCAGTGGAACGCGGCTGTGTCACTTCCGGTGGGAGGGGAGAGCAGGCAACGAGTGATGCACTGATGGAGAGAGGCTGGAACAGACAATGGAGACACCATCAGTCAGCAAAGGCAGGTAACAGGGAGAAACAGCAGCTATATGTTTTAAAAAATAAGCGAGAACTACAGCACAGTTTTTAACACCAAAATAAATTAGCTATAATAATTTTAATTTGGGGATTATAAATCATGCAGTGGTTCTCAGTGATTCTTTTCCTTCTTTGGTGTAAGAGCTCCTTGCATCGCCTTTGTTTTTGACAGAATATATATGTACATTTCATGAAGGTCCAGCATACGGTGTCAAGTTTAATTAAACTCTAATTTTTGTTGCATATAAACAACTTTGCAAAGCTTTTTTAAAAACTGTATAACTTATTTTCCTCCCACCAGCTATTAACTTAAAACACAATAATCCCCCCACAAATCAACCCCATCTCGTGGTCAAATCATTACATGATTGAATTCCGCACTGAGGTAAATAACCGCAACAATCAACCAAATAATCACTGAACAAAACAATACTCAAAATTTAGATATTTTGAAAAGATGCATTCATAAAAGAGCTACTAAAAAGCATTGACACAGACTCAAAAGAGATAGAAGATCTACTACGAAACTAGAACACCAGTATCTCTGAAATAGAATCCAGACCTCACTCACAGCAAAATATAATAAAGAAAAATTCAAAACAATGGTACACGCATGACACCCAATTACTAAAAAGACAACTGAGAAAATGAGAACGCATTTGGCAATTGGCAAAAACAATAGAAAACAAGGAAAAATACTTTCTGTCCTATCGGATTACCGCCAACACATAAACAATTTTAAAAAAGAACACCACACTAATCTACTGATGAAATCCCTAAATAAACCAAGGGAATTATTCGCAATAATAAAATCACTAACTAACCAGCCTAAAGAAGTCAACGAATCACAAGCATATCCCCCCAAGCTTTAGCTGATCATTACATGATGAAGCTAAACTCCCTGAATAACCCCACTCTAGAACCTACCCTTAATATGACCAAGCCTACTAAAAAATGGTCAGTTTCATCAGGTCTCCATTGAACCACTCAGAAAAATTATTACAAACATAAATACAACAACATCCTTCCTTGATCCTTGCCCAGTAGCATGGATCAAAGCCTCCCGTGAAGAGCTAGCCACCCTCATTTTAAGAATAGTAAAGTTGTCCCTCACCCAAGGTATCATGCCTAAAGATCTTTAAAAAGCTGTAATTAGCCCTATACTAAAGCAAAAAACACTGAATAGCAAATGCCTATCCTTCTATAGACCAATCCCAAGCTTACTATTCCTTGCCAAAATAATAGAAAAACACATGCATAAACAACTCCAAGATCACATAGAACAGTATGCTCCACTAGATGACCATCAATATGGCTTTAGGCCATACCACAGTATAGAAACACTGTTGCTGGTACTAATTAACAATTTCATAAAATCAGGCCTTTATATTAATATTCCTTGACATTGCAGCAGCCTTTGATTCAGTAAATCATAACTTACTATTCCAAAGACTAAAACAAATCAGATTACATGGCACCATTCTAAAGTGGTTCACATCATACCTAACGGACCAGTCTCAACAAGTAAGAATTGACCAATATAGCTCAAGTACCTATACCCAAACAATAGGTCTCCCACGGGGACCTGCTCTATCTGCGCTTCTATTTAACATATATATCCAACCACTATGAAAAATAAGAAAGAAATTTCAAGTAGGTTATGCCATCGACATAATGCTATACCTCCCATTCAACACAGATGCACCTATACTGAAGCCCATCATAGAGTGCTTCAACAAAATCACACATTGGCTGAAATCTCATGGTCTTAATATAAATTACAAAAAACAGATGTACTCTTCATAAACAGAAATCGAAGCTTCACACCACGCACTGCCATTGATGTACAAGAAGCAACACTACAAGTTAAAGAAGAGGTGAAAAATCTAGTAGTATTAATTGACAAAGCCCTGAATTTTACATCCCATATCAAACTCATCACTAAGGCTATACATAACAGAATTAGAAAGCTCCAGCACCTGAAACCTCTACTACAGAGTAATGAATTCAGAACAGTATCACAAGCAATGATATTCCCTCACGTAGACTACTGTAACAGTCTATTACACAGTCTACCCAAGCAAACTCTTCACAGCCTTCAAATGGCCCAACATATGGCAGCTCGCATGATCTACAATTCACACAAATCTAAACATATAGCACCTATATTACATTCACTCCAATGGTTAACAGTCCACACCAGAATCAAATACAAAATAATAATGATCACATTCAAAACTATAATACATTTAGCCCCTATAACCCTAACACAATTAATCAGGACTACCCCTAATGACTGCCAACATAGAGGAAAAATGACAAATACAATCATAATTCCATCTGACTACCATAAAACCAAAAAACAAACGAGCAATAGGACCTTTGAATATTTAGCACCATCTCTATGGAACATCTTACCGGATAGAATAAGAGATATGTCCGACCTGTCCACCTTCCGAATCCAGCTCAAAATATTCTTCTTTATTAAGCACTTTGGAGACAGCTAACAATATAATAACACAGACCCAAATGAATACCAGAATCAATCTCATCTCCTGCAAATTCCACCCCGTCTCCCCCTTTTTCCTTGCCATGATACACTATGCTAAATCAACAATACCCCTATCTATGATGGTGAATCTCTAAGAGACAAAAATTAAACCAACATAAGAAGAAACCCATTAATTATTCAATTTTTTTGTCGAAGCCCACCGAGGGAGGGCCAGCACTGTTGACCTAGCCCTCACCAGGCTGTGGACTACTTTTATTCGTTTTTTGTTTCACCCTCGTGAATTTAAAACCAAGTACTTATCTTCATCTCCAAGCTGCAGTTATTGTCCTTCGTGTTGCAGATTTCAAGATGTGTAATACACGACGTGCACGTTTCGGGTGTGCGCCCTGTATCAAGTGTATTCTCCATATAAAGTATTGCAACAAACTGCCATCATTCTCTTCCAACTCTAGAAACCGCCATCTTCATCGTGGCTTGCTTGGGTATTATGTAATGAATGGCTTTTACCTCGTCGTTGTTTAAACAAGGGAAACACCAATGGGAAGAGGAAAATCCTCACTGTCAGAGGATTCCACTTTACCATAGGCAGACAGACTTCCAATCAGAATTCTCTACATCATAGAATGGTGATCCAATCGATGTCTCGATTTAACCCGTTGGGGTGTATAGTATGTAGTATAAAAATCCAACGCTGTTCTAATTGTTGTAATCTTTGCTCACGATCTCCCCCTCGGGGATCAAAAGGGACATGATCTATCACTGTCCAGCGCAACTCCTCAAAAGAGTGAGACCGTGCTATACAATGTTCAACCAGTGGAGCTGTCAACACCTTATTTTGTATACGCGATGCATGTTCTGCCAAGCGTTGTTTCAGCGACCTGGTAGTGCGTCCCACATACAATAATTCACATGGACATCTCAACAAATATACTATATGAGAAGTGAGACATGTAGTCCTCCACTGTCGTATATACTCTCATCCTGTAGTGGGATGTTGCCATTTTTGTCCCGAAAATGTCTGTTCACAATATTTACAAGTGGTACAGGGGTCATGACCCCCATCATATCCCGGTGGAATAGGTCTGTCTAAAGACAGTGCTGTCTTAACCAAATGGTTACTCAGATTAGAACCCCGGGTGAAAGCTACACGCAAGGGCTGTTGAAAACATTCATGTAACGATAAAATTCGCCAATGAGAACGTAAAATTTTGGCTACTTCCGAACTGTTTTCTGAATAAGGTAAAATGCCCACCAACACATTAGAGTCATTTGATCTATGGACAGAATATTGGGGGTACAATAATCATTCTCTATGTGTATATCTCGCCCGGCGAAAAGCTTGTGAAACCACTTTTAATGGATAACCCCTAACCAACAACCGGTTAGTCAATTCTGAGGCATGTACCTTAAAATCATCTAAAGAATGACAGAGACGCCTCAACCGTAGAAACTGCCCAAATGGAAGTCCACGCTTAAGCGGACCAGGATGATTGCTTCGATAGTGTAATAAGCTATTCCTCTGAACTGGTTTCCGGTATAACGAAGATATTAATTTACCATCCTCTACAATAATAGAGATATCCAGAAATTCAATTCGATCTTGAGCTATATGTTCGGTAAATGTAATGTTAGGCTTCAGTTGATTTAGCCAAATGATGAAATTAGTAAGTGTAGAACGATCTGAAGTCCAAACAAAGAATATATCATCCAAAAACCTTCTCCACATTTTTACATGTTGGTACAACGGAGATTGTTGGATCAATGTGTCTTCCATTTTCCCCAAATAGAGAGTAGCTAAAGACGGGGCTAAGGTGGCCCCCATAGCTACTCCGGAGATTTGTTTGTAATAATTGCCATCTACCAAAAAATAATTTTGAGTTAATACAAGCCGTGCCAGATCCAACAGAAAACACCGTGGGAGACGGGCTGGAGCCGAATAAAAAGAATGCTCCAACAACTCTAATGCCTCTACCTGATCAATGTTGGTATAGAGCGCGGTTACATCAAGAGTTACTAAATAGGCTCCCAAAGGAACCACGAAATCTGATAGTAGTTGCAGAAGGTGGGTTGAATCTCGTAAATAGGACTGTACCTCTCTTGCCTCAGATTTTAAAAATGTGTCACAGAAGATGGAAAGGGGTTCCAGAATTGAATTACGACAGGAAACTATAGGCCTTCCCGGGGGAGCTATTAGTGATTTGTGGATTTTTGGCACAAGATATAAGGTGGGGACCATAGGATGAGTTGGTAACAAAAACTTTTTTCTTTCAAAGTTATCCATCCAGATGTGTAAGCTGTATCAATAAGAGATTGAATCGTAAGTTTTAAAACTGTCGTTGGATCACTTTCTAAAGGTTGATAAATCAAAGGATCTTGAATATGAGCTTGTAATTGCTGGAAATAAATCCGAGAGTCCAACACTACTAAGGCTCCTCCTTTATCAGCCCGACGAAACACAAGGGAGGGATCTGAAGTTAATTCTTTCAACGATTGCCAATCCTCTTTAGTGAAATTAGACTTCCACTTCTTTGAAATATTTTCCAATCGAGCTACATCCCGTAAGACCAACTCTTGATAAGTGGAAATAATCGTGTCTCGACTCGCCTCCGGGGGTAGCCAACGAGATGGAGGGTTCACTACCGATCCATCATCCATGAGGTGTTTGTTTTGAAAAAACGCTCGAATTCTCAATTTCCGAAAAAATCGATAAAGACTAACTCTCATCTTAAAAGGATCATATCGGGAGGTCGGCACAAACGATAATCCATAATTCAAGACCCGTTCTTGCGACGGGGTTAACAATCGCCCAGACAAGTTAATAACTAAGGAGGAGGCTGTTCCTGTCGAGTGCGGGAGCGAGTGTGTGGGGGCTCCCATTCTGATTCTTGATAAAGGTCTCGAGATCGGCGGCCCCGGCCTCTCCAAAAATCCTGAGAACTACGTCGAGACCTATATGAGGTTGTTTCTCCTCTACTTGATGATTGACCACGAATATTTGAGGAGGAACTATCATCGGTGTCCTCAGATGAGGCTTCAAAGGTGACCTGTTTCTGTGTGGACGTATCTTTCTCATACATCCAGTAATAAACATGCTCTATTTCATAATCTCCTTTATCACGAGAAAACCTTTTTACTTTCAATGATTTTAAATAATCAGAAAAACTCTTGATTTGCCGATCGATTTCTTCCATCTTAGACTTAAAGGGAAGCTCCCCCAATGCCGTCTTTAGAGGAATGGTTTTTTCTTCCAATTCTTTTTTCAAAACTTCTTCCTCTTGAATAGTCCTTTCTAAAATCAGTGCAATCAAATCGAAACTGCACTTATTTGATATCATATTCCATTTGGAAACAAATTCCTCATCCCATTTAAATAATTTTGGCGCTCTCGTCATTCGCAACCCGCGAGGGATAATGCGGGTTTTTAAATATTGGGTCATGCTTGCCCCATTAAGTTGGGCTCGCACTAAGCGTTTACGAAGTGTTTTTAAAGCCGTGATAGAGAAGGACACTGAATCCTCAGATTTATCTTCATCAAAAAATATTTGGCGCTGCTGTAGTTTTTCTAAATGTTCCTCCGAATAAGCAAAGGTATCCATAGCCATTTTTAGTGGGTAAGAAGAGTGATAAACTAAATCAACAATACCCCTATCTATGATGGTGAATCTCTAAGAGACAAAAATTAAACCAACATAAGAAGAAACCCATTAATTATTCAATTTTTTTGTCGAAGCCCACCGAGGGAGGGCCAGCACTGTTGACCTAGCCCTCACCAGGCTGTGGACTACTTTTATTCGTTTTTTGTTTCACCCTCGTGAATTTAAAACCAAGTACTTATCTTCATCTCCAAGCTGCAGTTATTGTCCTTCGTGTTGCAGATTTCAAGATGTGTAATACACGACGTGCACGTTTCGGGTGTGCGCCCTGTATCAAGTGTATTCTCCATATAAAGTATTGCAACAAACTGCCATCATTCTCTTCCAACTCTAGAAACCGCCGTCTTCATCGTGGCTTGCTTGGGTATTATGTAATGAATGGCTTTTACCTCGTCGTTGTTTAAACAAGGGAAACACCAATGGGAAGAGGAAAATCCTCACTGTCAGAGGATTCCACTTTACCATAGGCAGACAGACTTCCAATCAGAATTCTCTACATCATAGAATGGTGATCCAATCGATGTCTCGATTTAACCCGTTGGGGTGTATAGTATGTAGTATAAAAATCCAACGCTGGGAGACCACGTGATGTGGTGAGCTTGGGTGGACGCTTCTGCTTGAGCTCCGGGCTTCCGTCCCCATGCCGGTCAACTGACCCGTTCAACTAATATTGGCAGAGTGGTTCTTCCCCTACCGCTGAATCGGTCATCGACTCCCCCAACGCCTCAGCCTTGAAACAGCTGGAATGGCTGCGGCGGCTAAGGCAAACCGACGGGACAAAGAGCGGGGCCTGGGGCTGCAGAAAATGGCTGACTCGCCCCCGAAGAGTGGTCTGCCCTCCCCGGCGGTCCCCGGAGCGCTGTCGGAGGAGATATCAGCGGCGGTCTCCACGGCATTAGCAGCTCAATTCGAGGAGATACGAGGAAAGCTGGACGCTGTACAAATTTCTATCGATACCATTGGAACCCGCATGCAACAGGCGGAAGAGCGAATCGGGCGGACGGAGGAGGAGGTGGAGGGTTTGAAGCGGGAACTGAAACAGGCAAAAACCACCCTCCAGGCCCAAGGAGACAAGATCGATGATCTGGAAAATCGATCGAGACGGAGCAACCTTCGCATGCTGGGGATCCCAGAATCAGTGGGCGATGCTGCTCTATTGCCGTACGTGGAAACCTTATGTACAAAGCTGCTGGGGGAGGCTGGAGAGCAGACCCGGATTATCCTAGAGAGGGCGCATAGAGTAGGCCCCAAGAACACGCGGGATATGCGACCCCGAATTGTGCTGGTTAAATTCCTACAGTATCAGCAAAAAGACGCCGTTCTGAAAGAGGCTCGAAAAGCTGGGACTATTGAAGCAGACAACGTCAAAATCCGGATCGCGCAAGACTACTCGGCGGCCCTCAGTCAGCGCCGGAAGGCCTTCGCTGCTGTCTGCCAGAAGCTGATTTTGGCCCGAATCAAGTTCACCATGCAGTACCCGGCCCGTTTACACGTGGTGCACCAGGGTCAGCACAGAGTTTTTGACTCCCCGGAGGCTGTGGCGGCATATATCATGCAGTTGGAGACTTCGGAACCAGCAGCGGCTGCAGATGCCAGGGGACAGTCCTGATCCAGCTGACGCCAGTGGAGAGCTCCCCCCTGGTGAGTGATATACTGGGAGTCGGACATACGGAGGCCCAACTGGGCGGTTAACTCTCGGGACTCAGCAACCTAATAGCCTGCGGTCTAACTCGGGCTGGTTTTCAGACCTGTTGTATTTTTTAATTTCGAGGGCGGCCTGTTGGAACCCCGGAAGCCGGGTCGTCATACAGGAAATACCAGCAACACAGTACTGGGCTAGATTGGATGATGCAGCCCCAGGTTTTCATATGATAATGATGTTTGAACATGTGTGCTTTGTTCCCCTGTTTACCTTCCCTGGACTGTGTTAACTTGCCATGTTGTGGTCAGCCTCTCGGTTCGTTTGGGGTCGTTTTGGGGTTGTTCCCTGCTATGGGGACTGCTTTAAATGACGAGAGGAAGGCAGTGTTATACTAACAGGGGATTGTTTTACTTGCAGTGTGTCTGCCTACGAGGGAGGCCTAGTATAGGGGACGAGAGCGGGCTCAAATCGGGGGGGATAGATCTGATATGAGGTGAGGATATAGGGAGGTACCATCTGCCATGGGGACGAGAGGCCTGGACACATCTAGCGGGGTCGGGAGGTTGAAGGAGGATATGAGTGGGGGAGGAATGGTTCGCGGGAGGGGGGGGGGAGAGGAGGGAGGGGATGCGGGGTGGTTGGGAGGGGAGGGTGAGAAAGGGGGGGGGGGCAGGGGGTAGGCAGGGTGGGAGGGGAAAGAGGCGTCGCAATCCAATGCTGGAGCATACCTCCCAGGTCATCCAGTTACAGAGCTTTAAGGGGGGACCCCAGGCTGGGGGGGTTTCCCTTCTCACGCATTGCTGGCAGCGGGGGCCTCAGAGGCTACTATTTACCTGCGGGTAATTTCCTGGAATGTGTGCGGCCTTGGTAGTCCGATAAAACGATATAAAGTCTTAAAAGCGCTGGCTAGACAGCGGTGCGATGTCGCGCTGTTGCAAGAGACCCACCAGACAGCCGAGGAACACGCCAAATTATGCCGTGACTGGGTAGGACGGGTGTGGGGAGCGCCTGCACTGGGGAAAAAAGGTGGAGTGGCCATTCTTATTCACAAAAGAGTACGCTTCACACTGCACCACCAAGTAGCGGACCCGACGGGGAGGTTCCTGCTGTTGCACGGGTCCTTGGAGGAACGGGACTTAATCCTGGGAAACGTGTATGGCCCCAACCTACCAGACCCCGGCTTCTTTGACCGCTTCGCGGCCCGAGTGGAGCAATTGCCAGAGGTACCACTGCTTCTGGGGGGGACCTTAATGGGGTCTTTGAGATAGGCCTTGATACGTCGAGTGCTATGGGCACCCGAGAGAGAACACTTACATCTCGGTTGTTGCAACAATTCAAAACGCGCTTAGACTTGGTGGACCCTTGGAGATTATTGCACCCTACTGAAAAAGATTTCACTCATGTCTCACGGGCACACGGTACAAGCGCACGCATCGATTATCTCTTACTCTCGGCCCCTCTATTTACCTATGTAGGAGACACACAGATAGGCCCTCTTGAGATCTCCGACCACGCAATGGTCTGGACTGAGTTGCACTGGGGGAGAAGTGCGGGACAGTCTCGTATTTGGCGGTTCCCCATCGATCTCTATAGGGATAATCACTTCCAGCACTTCCTTGGTCAACGCTGGCGGGAATTCGAATTAAACCACCAGTCCCATGGGGACGACCCGGAGCTGGTATGGGAAACCGCCAAAGTAGTGTTACGGGGGGATATCATCGGGTACGTGGCTAGGAAGCGGCGAATAATGGCTGCCCAGATTATTCGGCTAGAGCAACAAGTGAAACAGGCACGGATGCTTAATGGCCGAGCCCCTACGGTGGCCAATAGGAAGCGGTTGTGGGAATTACAGGCTGCTTTAAACGAACTGATTCACCAGAGAGCTAAAAAATCATTAATGTATTATAAATACAGGCTTTATCGCTTTGGCGACAAACCGGGAAGACTACTGGGGAGATGTCTTAAGGGACAGAGAGGTGCTCAGACGGTGGCGGCACTTCGCGATGACCATGGAAGACTTCAGCAGAACCGGGGGACGATTAGTGCAATCTTTAAAGATTTCTTTCAGAAACTATACGAGGCGGGGGAGACGTCCCCAACGACTATGACAGAGTATCTCCAGGGCTTGCCCCTACCAACGGTGTCCGAGGAGCAACGTAGCAGCCTAGGACAACCAGTAACTTTGCAGGAGGTCCAGCGGGCCATTTTTACAGCCAGTTGTTATAAGGCCCCTGGCCCGGACGGGTATGGGGCAGAATTCTATAAGCTTCTGTCTAACGGGGTGAGCCCCCTCCTTGTGGAGACTTTTCGCTGTAGAGCGGTCGGAGCGGGCCGGCGGTGGGGTGACAATCAGGCCCATATTACGCTTATTCCCAAACCCGGCAAAGACCCGTTACAGGCAGCTTCATACAGGCCGATCTCTTTACTAAACTTTGATATGAAGTTGTTAGCGAAAATCCTGGCTGAGCGCCTGGGGGGCATCCTCGGGGACATAATACACGAGTCACAGGTGGGATTCGTGCGGGGACGCTATGCGGTACGCAATCTACGTAAAATCCTGGCGTCCCTAGAATGGGTACACAATCAGCAGTTGCAATCTCTCTTGGTGAGCTTTGACGCTGAAAAAGCGTTTGATAGGGTAAATTGGGAATATCTGTTTCATCTACTTCCCCTATACGGCCTCGGGCAATCCTTCTGTGACATGGTACATAGTCTGTATGCTAACCCGACTGCCCGGGTGCTGTGTAATGGCGTTTTATCTGATTCTTTCTCCTTGCATCGCGGTACCCGGCAGGGATGCCCACTATCCCCTCTATTATTCGTCTTGTCTCTAGACCCGTTGATACGGCGTATAGAAGCCGATAGCCGCATTGGTGGGGTAGTGATGGGTACACAGGGGTTCAAAGTGTCGGCGTTTGCCGATGACCTGCTGGTACATTTGCTGACCCCCCGGGAATCCCTCCCTCGACTGATGATGGCCTTCCAGCTGTTTGGTAGTTTTGCTGGACTGCAGATAAACGAAGATAAATCGGAGGCCCTGGATGTGTCCGGATGCCTGAAGGGTCACTGGGGGGGGATTTCCCTTTGAAATGGGCAGAACATCAGTTTAAATACCTAGGTATTGTCTTACCTCGACTACCTCACGATCTGTATCGGACTAATTTCGAGAAGGTTTTGTCAGGGATGCGGACTCAGCTGAGAGCCTGGAACCCCCTGCCGCTGTCGCTCCTGGGAAGGGTAGCGGCGATACAGATGGTGGTCCTGCCCCGTATCTTATACTGGCTGCAGACCCTGCCAGTGTGGTTGATGCGCCGGGATTTACTTAGCTTAGAAAAGGAGATTCAGGGGTTCCTATGGAAAGGAGCCCGGGCGCGTATTCCTCTGTCCCGTATGGTTGGTAAATGGAAGACCGGAGGCCTGGGTCTCCCGGACTTGGGGACCTACGCATTAGCATGCCAGGCGCGGTATCTGGGGGACTGGTTGGGCGGGACGGACACCTACACACCTCGGGAATTAGAGGCGGCAGTGGCGGCCCCGGTCTCTCTGATGGGAGTTCTGCATGTAGAAGGGGTACAACTGCCACGGCATATCACACACAGCGGGCTGTTTAACTCTATGAGATGAACCTGGCGTCAATTAAATAGTCTTTGGCGCCGGAACTGGCAGGTGTCGAGCTGGTTGCCCATTCGTGGTAATGTACATTTCACACCAGGGTCTGAATCTCGGGCCTTCAAGCTGTGGCAGGCCCAGGGTGTCGAATACGTGGGGCATGTAGTGGGCCTCACGGGTCACTGTAAATCGTTCCAGGAGCTGTGTGCCGAGTTCGGCTTACCTCCATCTCAGCACTTTGCGTATATACAACTTGCTCATTATGTGGCTACGCTGCCCAGAGAAGAACTTAGTGTTGATAGGTCGGCGCAAATCCTTGCCTTTTTCGAGATTGGAGGGGAGACCCCCGAAGATAGCGGGATTGAAAACTAGGTTGGAATGTTTTAGGGCGCAGCCGGATTTTAGGAAGGCTGAGCAGGCTTGGGGGTTGGAGTTAGGGCGTGAGGTAATACCCGACGCTATCCGTCAGGCTTTGGGGCGCATAGAGGGGCTGGTGGAGGGTGCCAGATGGAGGGAGGTACAATATAAAGCTTTGACGCGGGTGCATTTCTCCCCACGGCGTGCCCTGCGGAGTCGAATTACTCAGGATGGGTCTTGCCCTAGATGCTCCACACCCCTAGCTACCTTAACTCATATGTGGTGGCAGTGCAGGCGCCTTCTCCCATACTGGTCCGGTATTCATAAGTACCTAATGAGAATATTGCAACAACGCTTTCCTTGGACCGGAGTTCTGGTCACACTAGATTTGTTACATCAGACTCTCCCAGTGGGACGATGGGAGCGGCTTCTGGTGCGTAAGGCCTGTCTGGTGGGTAAGGGTCCTATTTTACATCATTGGAGGGACCGCGATCCCCCAACGTATTTGGAGTGGCGCAATAATTTTCACCAGTTGATGTTGGCGGAGCGTTGGGGAGCCCGGGGTAAGGTGAAAAAGTGGTCCACCTTCATGCTTATATGGGAGCCGTACATCCAGAGCCTTGGCCCCCGCTGCCGCAATGAAATAGTAAATGTGGGTTATTAAGGCACCTCGCGGAGCTTTGTCGAGAGAGGATTGGGGATGGATTATGCGTACTTAGGTAACTCTATCCTGATGGCTGCGACGCCGGGGAGGAGAGGGTGGGAGGGAGGGGGGTGGGGGTGGTATACTATATATGTAAAATGATGTAATTGTCTACCTTGTACTTTCTGTTTGCTGTTGCTATGTAATTATATGTGGTGTTAGCCTATACGCGGAGATAAGAGTACACTCTGCGGGGGCTTTTTGTCTGCATTATATTACTTGCTGTGGTTATGATGATTACTAAATAAAGCTTTCAAAAAAAAAAAAAAAGAAAAAAAAAATCCAACGCTGTTCTAATTGTTGTAATCTTTGCTCACGATCTCCCCCTCGGGGATCAAAAGGGACATGATCTATCACTGTCCAGCGCAACTCCTCAAAAGAGTGAGACCGTGCTATACAATGTTCAACCAGTGGAGCTGTCAACACCTTATTTTGTATACGCGATGCATGTTCTGCCAAGCGTTGTTTCAGCGACCTGGTAGTGCGTCCCACATACAATAATTCACATGGACATCTCAACAAATATACTATATGAGAAGTGAGACATGTAGTCCTCCACTGTCGTATATACTCTCATCCTGTAGTGGGATGTTGCCATTTTTGTCCCGAAAATGTCTGTTCACAATATTTACAAGTGGTACAGGGGTCATGACCCCCATCATATCCCGGTGGAATAGGTCTGTCTAAAGACAGTGCTGTCTTAACCAAATGGTTACTCAGATTAGAACCCCGGGTGAAAGCTACACGCAAGGGCTGTTGAAAACATTCATGTAACGATAAAATTCGCCAATGAGAACGTAAAATTTTGGCTACTTCCGAACTGTTTTCCTGAATAAGGTAAAATGCCCACCAACACATTAGAGTCATTTGATCTATGGACAGAATATTGGGGGTCCAATAACCATTCTCTATGTGTATATCTCGCCCGGCGAAAAGCTTGTGAAACCACTTTTAATGGATAACACCTAACCAACAACCGGTTAGTCAATTCTGAGGCATGTACCTTAAAATCATCTAAAGAATGACAGAGACGCCTCAACCGTAGAAACTGCCCAAATGGAAGTCCACGCTTAAGCGGACCAGGATGATTGCTTCGATAGTGTAATAAGCTATTCCTCTGAACTGGTTTCCGGTATAACGAAGATATTAATTTACCATCCTCTACAATAATAGAGATATCCAGAAATTCAATTTGATCTTGAGCTATATGTTCGGTAAATGTAATGTTAGGCTTCAGTTGATTTAGCCAAATGATGAAATTAGTAAGTGTAGGACGATCTGAAGTCCAAACAAAGAATATATCATCCAAAAACCTTCTCCACATTTTTACATGTTGGTACAACGGAGATTGTTGGATCAATGTGTCTTCCATTTTCCCCAAATAGAGAGTAGCTAAAGACGGGGCTAAGGTGGCCCCCATAGCTACTCCGGAGATTTGTTTGTAATAATTGCCATCTACCAAAAAATAATTTTGAGTTAATACAAGCCGTGCCAGATCCAACAGAAAACACCGTGGGAGACGGGCTGGAGCCGAATAAAAAGAATGCTCCAACAACTCTAATGCCTCTATCTGATCAATGTTGGTATAGAGCGCGGTTACATCAAGAGTTACTAAATAGGCTCCATCTCGTTGGCTACCCCCGGAGGCGAGTCGAGACACGATTATTTCCACTTATCAAGAGTTGGTCTTACGGGATGTAGCTCGATTGGAAAATATTTCAAAGAAGTGGAAGTCTAATTTCACTAAAGAGGATTGGCAATCGTTGAAAGAATTAACTTCAGATCCCTCCCTTGTGTTTCGTCGGGCTGATAAAGGAGGAGCCTTAGTAGTGTTGGACTCTCGGATTTATTTCCAGCAATTACAAGCTCATATTCAAGCTCCTTTGATTTATCAACCTTTAGAAAGTGATCCAACGACAGTTTTAAAACTTACGATTCAATCTCTTATTGATACAGCTTACACATCTGGATGGATAACTTTGAAAGAAAAAAAGTTTTTGTTACCAACTCATCCTATGGTCCCCACCTTATATCTTGTGCCAAAAATCCACAAATCACTAATAGCTCCCCCGGGAAGGCCTATAGTTTCCTGTCGTAATTCAATTCTGGAACCCCTTTCCATCTTCTGTGACACATTTTTAAAATCTGAGGCAAGAGAGGTACAGTCCTATTTACGAGATTCAACCCACCTTCTGCAACTACTATCAGATTTCGTGGTTCCTTTGTGAGCCTATTTAGTAACTCTTGATATAACCGCGCTCTATACCAACATTGATCAGGCAGAGGCATTAGAGTTGTTGGAGCATTCTTTTTATTCGGCTCCAGCCCGTCTCCCACGGTGTTTTCTGTTGGATCTGGCACGGCTTGTATTAACTGAAAATTATTTTTTGGTAGATGGCAATTATTACAAACAAATCTCCAGAGTAGCTATGGGGGCCACCTTAGCCCCGTCTTTAGCTACTCTCTATTTGGGGAAAATGGAAGACACATTGATCCAACAATCTCCGTTGTACCAACATGTAAAAATGTGGAGAAGGTTTTAGGATGATATATTCTTTGTTTGGACTTCAGATCGTCCTACACTTACTAATTTCATCATTTGGCTAAATCAACTGAAGCCTAACATTACATTTACCGAACATATAGCTCAAGATCGAATTGAATTTCTGGATATCTCTATTATTGTAGAGGATGGTAAATTAATATCTTCGTTATACCGGAAACCAGTTCAGAGGAATAGCTTATTACACTATCGAAGCAATCATCCTGGTCCGCTTAAGCGTGGACTTCCATTTGGGCAGTTTCTACGGTTGAGGCGTCTCTGTCATTCTTTAGATGATTTTAAGGTACATGCCTCAGAATTGACTAACCGGTTGTTGGTTAGGGGTTATCCATTAAAAGTGGTTTCACAAGCTTTTCGCCGGGCGAGATATACACATAGAGAATGGTTATTGGACCCCCAATATTCTGTCCATAGATCAAATGACTCTAATGTGTTGGTGGGCATTTTACCTTATTCAGAAAACAGTTCGGAAGTAGCCAAAATTTTACGTTCTCATTGGCGAATTTTATCGTTACATGAATGTTTTCAACAGCCCTTGCGTGTAGCTTTCACCCGGGGTTCTAATCTGAGTAACCATTTGGTTAAGACAGCACTGTCTTTAGACAGACCTATTCCACCGGGATATGATGGGGGTCATGACCCCTGTACCACTTGTAAATATTGTGAACAGACATTTTCGGGACAAAAATGGCAACATCCCACTACAGGACGAGAGCATATACGACAGTGGAGGACTACATGTCTCACTTCTCATATAGTATATTTGTTGAGATGTCCATGTGAATTATTGTATGTGGGACGCACTACCAGGTCGCTGAAACAACGCTTGGCAGAACATGCATCGCGTATACAAAATAAGGTGTTGACAGCTCCACTGGTTGAACATTGTATAGCACGGTCTCACTCTTTTGAGGAGTTGCGCTGGACAGTGATAGATCATGTCCCTTTTGATCCCCGAGGGGGAGATCGTGAGCAAAGATTACAACAATTAGAACAGCGTTGGATTTTTATACTACATACTATACACCCCAACGGGTTAAATCGAGACATCGATTGGATCACCATTCTATGATGTAGAGAATTCTGATTGGAAGTCTGTCTGCCTATGGTAAAGTGGAATCCTCTGACAGTGAGGATTTTCCTCTTCCCATTGGTGTTTCCCTTGTTTAAACAACGACGAGGTAAAAGCCATTCATTACATAATACCCAAGCAAGCCACGATGAAGATGGCGGTTTCTAGAGTTGGAAGAGAATGATGGCAGTTTGTTGCAATACTTTATATGGAGAATACACTTGATACAGGGCGCACACCCGAAACGTGCACGTCGTGTATTACACATCTTGAAATCTGCAACACGAAGGACAATAACTGCAGCTTGGAGATGAAGATAAGTACTTGGTTTTAAATTCACGAGGGTGAAACAAAAAACGAATAAAAGTAGTCCACAGCCTGGTGAGGGCTAGGTCAACAGTGCTGGCCCTCCCTTGGTGGGCTTCGACAAAAAAATTGAATAATTAATGGGTTTCTTCTTATGTTGGTTTAATTTTTGCCTCTTAATGATACACTATGCAGCAAGCAAAGAATATAAATTTGATATACCATCCGAAATCCAATATTACATATGAAAATTGTAAATAAGTTTTAAAGAGTTAAAACCTAATTATATGTATTTCTGTGATTGTATAATACAGCCTCACTTGTTAAATGTAAAAGTTTAATATGTTTGAATGTAATACTGTTGTTTATAATGTAAACCGCCCTGATTATACGATAGGGCGGTATAAAAAAACTCACAAATAAATAAATAAACTTGGGAATATGTTGCTTTCTTTTTTCTTGGAGCAACCACTTCAGGTTTCTGAGTGAGGGGTACTCACTGCTCCCTGACTAGAGATCTGAGGAGGCCCCTCCATTTTGAGTGATGGGGGGTTGCCAGCTCATCTCTCACCTCAGGCAGCAGATTGCCTTGAGCCGGCCTTGTCTGCCAGCATTGAAAGCGCAGAGTTGTTGCAAATCCTTTGCACTTGGAAGGCCCTGTCCACCATGCCCCTTTTCTAACGCATGCTTTATTCGTCAGAAGGAGCAGGATTGTCAAGGCCTTCCAGGAGCGTAGGTGTCGCAATAGATACTGCATTTTTGTTTTTAAATTGCTGCCACTGACAGACATTGAGAGAGGTAGCGGTAGGCGAAGGGAAAGTGGCGGGAAGGGAGAGAAGTGATGTTAGACATCAGGAAGGAGGTGCGGAGGGCAATGCTGGCCATGAAGAGATGGAGGATGGAAAATCAACATGGAATGGGGTAGAGGGCAGGTGCTGGACATGGGAGGGCACAGGGGGCAGATGCTGGACACGGGAGGGCACAGGGGGATGCAGGGGAGATGCTGGGCATGAGGAGGAGACAGGGGATGCTGGACCCAGGGGGAGGGAGCGCGCAAGAGGAGAGATGCTGTTCATCTGGGTATTTGGGGAGTGATGGGAAAGGGAGATGTTAGACACCTGGGGGTGGTAAGGAAGGGAAGATGATGGACACCTGAGAGGGGCTTAAGGAGAGATGCTGGATTGGGAGGGTGGGGAAGGGAAAAGAAGGGGAAATAATGGATACGGGGCAGAGAAGGGATGAGAGTGGACATAGGGTAGGGGGGAAGAGACAAGTGGCGTAAGTGAGAGGAAGAGGAAGCAGGGAGAGAGATGGGGACTGGGAGGGCTAGGATGAGGCAGATGCATTAAAAAGAAGAACTGAGGACTAACTGATTGAGGAGGCAAATTCAGAATGGACTGAGAAGCAGAAAAACAAACAGAAGAATGCTGAAAGATCAATGTCCGAGAAGGAAGTAGGGGAGGAAATGAGAAAAGAAATGGCATGTGGGCAGGACCCCTGGGAACAGTATTAACAAAAGACAGATATACAGACAGATAAAAGCAGAAACCAGAGACTAGAAGCGAGATGATGAGGTAAAAATTGCCAGATAGAAAAAATAATTTTATTTTCAATTTAATGGTTGGAATACGTAAATATGTCCGTTTTTGAAATTTACATCTACCATGTTTATATTTTGCATAGCACAGTGGGGAGATACATCACTGTTTCTATTTCTTGGGCGATTCCTCTGCTAGGAAGTGATACTGTTGCTGTCAGAGAATGATGGGAAGAGAATGACTCTTCATCCCTCCCCCACCCCATGTTACACAATCCTGAAACTAAGGGGACTCCTCCCCTCCCCCCCCCTCCCCCGGCATTGGATGAGTGTCCCAGATTTGCCTGGAAAAAAATCTGGTAACCTTAGCTACAGAGGATGGCCTGGCGTCCCCGCAGGCTTTGTGGAAAGGTGATCTGTTCCATAGGGTTCTTTAGGAACTTCACTACATCTAGGATGGCATCGGCTTGCCAAGCGGCTGAGTTTAGTTGTTAAACAGGAGTCCAGTGGAGGAAGATGTATAGAAGGGCAGCTAGGGTGGAAGGCCAATCCGGAAGATGATAGGAGTCAACTATTATTATCTTTGCTGAGTGTTTATTACTGGGAATGGAATAAAACTGCAGCCAAGATTTTTGCCATTATGACAGAGTAGATAATTTTATTTCTGTTAGGGGTGCGAGGAAGATGTGTGAGTGCCTATGTTATCACATATAGAATTTAGAAGAAAATGACATATATTCTGATACCAATTTTTCTAACTTTGCTGCTTTAGTGGTTTTCCATCTTATTACCCGCTTAGTCTCTGCTTTTGCTTTTATCTTGACTTCATTCTCATGACTCCTTTTCCTTGTTCCCTTTTCATCCTAAGCATGCTCCTAGTCTGTTTTCCTTTTGTCTTTCTCACACTATCTCTAATATATCTTTCATTTCTCTTTCCTCCATCTTCCCCACAATGAACCATAACATCTCTCCCTAATCTCTCGTCTCTCATAACTTTCAGCTGAAACAGTCCCCTCCCTGCTCAAGCGCTTCTAGCTCCCCCTTCCTCCTGGCTTTCCACCACTTTTCTCTAATCTTTTAATGTTACACTTTGCTGTTTTGTGCCCATTTATAGCCACCCCCACCTCAGGCAAGCAGCCAAAGCAGTGAGGAGTCACGAATTTCTTATCAAGAGGGCCTTTCCTGTACAGAATCATACCTCAAAATGAAGCAAGAATTTCATATTATTCATCAGAAGGCATAGTTTGACTGGGTAGTAATCAACTTACCATTTGTCTGCAAAACACGAACAGGAAGATAATGTTTTATATTTAAAAAACTAGTCTCGCCTATCTGGACCTCGTTTCATGACAGCAATACTGGGGCAAGCAGTTAGCTGTTCTAGCCCTGAAAGTTGATGGTTGACAGATTCTAATGGAAAGTTGTTTCAATCTCCCTCAAAGGGCTGTTGCACTGTCCAGGCCTTGGGCTCTCCTTCACAGACTTCAAGCAACAACAGAAAGCAAACCCGGGTCCTTGGAGATAGAAGCCACCAGAGATCTGGGAGCGACCCTAAAGCCCTCCAGCCATGTTCTCCAGGCTTGAACCAGATCTCATGGAGCTTGATGGCCAGAGGAGATCTAGGAACAGGAAGCATAAATCAGAATCATGAGGAGTTGAGTAGAGAAGAAAGGAATCCCAGCATCACCACTGTCCCCAGCTCATCCTTTACTTTTCATTCTGCGCCAAGACCCTTCCAACTGCAGCTCGGAAAAGCAAATGGGAGCCATGAGGAGGATTCAGAATGAGGTGAAAAGCTTGTGCTGCCTCCCTGAGTTCCTTGTAGCAATCCGCCCAACGATCAATTGCAGCATGAACCAGAGGTCTGCGTCGGAGGGAGGTGGAAGCAAACGATGACAGCAGGCAGGTACAGTAACGCCAGAACCTGCCTTGCCATTGCCGCCACTGCTGGCCCCGGAGACGGGTGGCAGCTACAGCAATGAGGGCAGCAGGGCGGCAGGATGGAGAGGCCTGCCTAGGGTCCCTCCAGTCCTTGCACTGGCACCGCACACTGCACACGCTCTTTCACTTATATCAAGTGGTCACACACTCATCTGCTCCGTTTGATGATGAGCTGCATTTTTCCCAGCTCTGTGTACTCGGTGCACAGCTACATTTTTCCCAGCTCAGTGTCACCTGCACATAGTGATGCCCAGTGCATTTTTCCTAACAAAAAGGTGCTAGTACTCATATGCAGGGCTCTTTCATTAATACATAAAGACCATGTGTCAATTTTAGCAGACAATGAAAAGGGTGCTGGTACTCAGTTCCACCAAGTTGTTGTTGTTAAGTGCCGTCGAGTCAGTGTCAACTCATGGCGACACTCTGGTTAGTTGTTCTAAATTGTGTTCGGTCTTCAATCAGGCGGCTCATTGTTGACAGACTGGTACCCATAGCTGCTGTTATTGTATCGATCCATCTCATTGCTGGCCTTCCTCTTTTGCATTGATCTTCTATCTTGCCAAGCATGATGTCTTTCTCTAATGATCTCTCTCTTTGCATGATGTGTCCAAAGTATGAAAGTCAAAGTCTTGTCAAATGAGCTTCTAAAGAAAGCTTAGGTTTGCTCTCCTCTAGTACTGACTGGTTTGTTCTTCAGTCAGTCCATGATATACACAGTATTTGTCGCCAGCACCATAATTCCAAGGCATCATTTTTCTTCCTGTCTATCTTTTTCAATGTCCAAATTTTGCATCCATATGATGTTATTGAAAATATCATGGATTGAACAAGTTGAATTTTTGCATGGAGGGAGACATCTTTGCTCTTGAGAATCTTGTCTTGGTCCTTCATAGCCATTCTGCCAAGAGCAATGCATCGTCTGATTTCTTGACTGCTTGTTGTTTCTTTATTGATAGTTGATCCAAGTAGGTTAAAGTTGTCCACTATTTCAATTTCTTCTCCATCAATGATGAACTTATTGATTTTGCCAGTTGTCAGGATCTTTGTCTTCTTTGAATTAAGGTACAGGCCCTTTTAAGACTATGTTCCTTGATCTTGAGAAGCAAGTGTTTCAGATCGTCTTCACTTTCAGCCAGTAATGTGGTATTATCAGCATAGCGAAGGTTGTTGATGAGTCTCCCACCAATCTTCACACGTCTGTTGTCTTCATACAGTCCTGCTTCTTTGATAATTTGTTCTGCATATAAATTAAACAGGTAGGGGGAAAGTACGCAATCTTGTTGTACACCTTTGCTGATTTTAAACCATTCTGTTTCTCCTTGTTCCGTTCGAACTGTTGCTTCTTGATCAATGTAAAGGATGTGCAAGAGAACTATCAAGTGTTCTGGTATACCAATGCTTCTTAATGTGGCCCAGAGTTTCTCATGGTTTAAACATGTCAAAAGCCTTGCTGTAGTCAGTAAAACACATATAGATATCCTTTTGGTATTCTTTAGTCTTTTCAAGGATCCATCTCACATCCGCGATGATGTCTCTCATTCCTCACCCTTTTCTGAACCCTGTTTGCACTTCAGGCAGTTCTCATTCCAGGTATAGTTCTGGTCTCTGCTAAATAATCTTCAGTAGAATCTTGCTGGCATGTGGAATTAAAGCGATTGTACGATGGGATCAAAATGATTGTGCGATAATTTCCAGTCAGTTGTATCACCTTTCTTCAGTATTGATACAAACACAGATCTTTTCCAGACAGTTGGCCATGATGTTGTCTTCCAAATTTCCTGGTTGAGTCTTGTAAGTATGGTAACAGTTGCATCAGATTGCTGTAATACTTCAATGGGAATGCCATCAATGTCTGGTGCTTTGTTCTTTGATAAAGCTTTCAATGCTGCTTCAACTTCTGCTTTCATCACCAATGGTGTTGCTGGAAGAAGGTGTTTGAAACGAATAGATCACTGGTCTTGCAGAATTATATCAGTCTTTCTCCAGCTTCATTTCTGTTACCAAGTCCATAATTTCCAAGTACACCCTCAAAAATGCCCTGGTGTCACCCAAAATGCATGTGAGAAAGGTGTTTTGCTGTTTGCGTATGCGAATAGGGCCAAATGGATGGGTCACATACCTGATGCATATGACTTGGTGAGTCTGCTCTTGGTAAGTGTTGTATCTGAAGTAAGAAGTGGGGACTTGTTCATGTGGAAGCGTAGTGAGGGTGTGATGTGTGGGAGTGTGTGAACTAAGGATTGGAGAGTGGCCAGTGTAATGCCAATTTCCCTGTGAAGCTTTTATAGTGATACATTAATGCCACGGGTTTGCAATGAGATCCTTTCTTTGGGCTGATGCAGGAGTGGTTGACTGGGGAGCCCCAGGTGTGGGTTGAGATTGTATGTATGAAAGTGTAACTGGTGGGTGTTTTATTGGGACGTCTCTTATTGGTGATGAGGCCTCGAACACTCTGTTCAACGACAGTGTTTCCACGGGAAGTGCATACGGTGTATTAGGAAATCCAGTAGGGGAGGGGCAGGGAGGGGATACGGGGGGGGAGAGAAAATGTAAACACCATTGGAGGCCCTTATTACTTTATACCACTGTGCTATTGCCCCTGGGAGTCATGTAAGGGTCACCATGACTCCCAGGGCACGTGTTTGTTTGTATGTTTATCTTATGGCTAATAAAACATATGTTATATAAAAAAAAGGTTTCAGGGGTGATCTGGGACACTACAGACCAGTGAGCTTGACATCTGTACCGGGCAAAATGGTAGAAACCATTATAAAGAACAAAATTACTGAACATATGGATAGTCACGGCTTAATGGCAGGAAGTCAACATGGATTTAGCCAAGAAAAGTCTTGTCTCACTAATCTTTTATATTTTTTTTGAACATGTGAATAAACAGATAGATAAATGTAAGCCAGTTGATATAGTGTATCTGGATTTTCAGAAAGCTTTTGACAACGTCCCTCATGAGAGACTATTGTGGAAATTAAAAAGTCATGGAATAGGAGACAACGTACTACTGTGTATTAGGAGCTGGTTAAAGATAAGATAACAAAGAGTAGGGCTAAACGGACAATTTTCTCAATGGAGAAAGGTGTATGGTGGAGTACCCCAGGGATCTGTGCTCGGCCTGCTGCTTTTTAACATGTTTGTAAATGACCTGGAAATAGGAATGGGAATAATGAGTGAGGTGAACAAATTTGTAGATGACACAAAATTATTTAAAGCTATTAAAACACATGAGAATTGAGAAAAATTGCAAGAGGACCTTGAAAAATTGGGAGACTCGGCGTCCAAATGGCAGATGAAATTTAATGTGGACAAGGGAAATTTAATGTGGACAAGGGAAAAGTTATGCACGTGGAGCATGATTCCATAGCTTGCACGTCCAGCCAGCGGACACGTCTAAATCAAAAACATGCCCTCTTTGAACCTAATTCCGCATCTGCGGGTCTGGACTGGGGAGATAGATGTGTTCAGTGGGCATGTGCAAGCACTATCCAGCCGGCCCTGTGCCCTGGATGCAGGTAAACATTTTGAATGTCCCCACACCCACTGTATTCTGAAATGTTACACATTTCGGATCCTGCCCATCCCCGTGATGTACCTGTGGACACCATGCCCCCGGGGAAAAATGTACATCTCCTAAGCTGCTCATCACAGGCAGTAGTGTGCTGATGTACACAAGACATTAATACCAATGAGAAATGACAGACACTGCAACCTAGACCATAGATCAAGCCCCCTCATGCCCTGGAAAGTGCTAGGTAATCCCAGTGCACCCTAAAATGGTATACGAGATTGTAAATGTGAACATGTATGTCAGGACATACCTTGCATCAAATGGTATGTGGCATTAAGAACGGGCTCCAGTGATTCCTGCCCTGGCCATCTCTACAAACACGACAAACTGCTAGGGATGGATCCTCACCAAGTCCACAAAACCCAGAGCTAACCTTGCAGGTCCCCAAAGGATGCATAATATTGCTGAGCAACAAATGCATGCCATTTTCATGCCTGTGGCCTATAAATGCCCTCATTATGCTGCTCTGCACTACCATTCCCCTCTTATCTCTCCTTACACCCCTCCCCGTGAACTCCATTCTTCTGTCAGATTGTTTCTGTCTGTGCCCTTCTCTTCTACTGCCAAATCCAGACATCGCTCCCTTCACCTTGCTGTTCCTTATGCCTGGAACAAATTACCTGAGTCTGTAGGCTTCATCCCTAGCCCTTCTCAAATCCAGGCTCAGCGCTCGCCTCATCATTGCTGCTGTTGGATCTGATCCGCTAAAGCTCCCTTGTGTTTCCTGACCATTCCCCCTGGATGTATCCTGTTCACAGCTGCTGTGTTATCTGTCCCGACTAGAGTGTAAGCTCCGCTGGGCAGGGATCATCTTTTGCATGTGTCTGTGCAGTGCTGTGTATACCTTGTAGCGCTACACAAATGATCAGTAGTAGCTGTAGTAGTTGTAGTAAGGCCTTCTAGCTATGGCATCTGAGGCTCACCTATCTGAGTCTGGCATTTCTGACAGCAGCTACACCTGTCCTAGCGTGACGTATGTTGATCTGTATACATCCACTACCTGTGGGGCACCCTGTCTGCCTTCCCACAGTCTGCTTTGTGGCACTGTTCTCCTGGTCAGGGCTGTGTGGGCATGGGAGGGGAAATCCCTGTGCCATCACACCAAGTAGCCAGACTCCAGATATATATCCTCTTGCAGCTTTCACTGATCCAGGCCTGGGTAGGGATGTGGGCTGCATGGGACAACCGGTGAATGTTGGCACTACATCTGTAATGTCTCCTAGTGCCAGGCACAGCCGATGTATGGCTGTCCTATCACACTGCCAACAATATCTGATTTTATTAGAGTACCTTATGTAAAATAATTCAGAAGGAATCAGCATAGGCTCCCAATGGCTAAATGTCAAAACATATCCCTGTCAATAAGGGACCCTCAGAATAAGGGCACTCAGCAGTGCAATCAGCACTAATACATATTCAATAGCAATACCATTGGTCCCACAAAATGTGCATTATGGGCATGCATTACTGCTGTTTGAGTACCCTTATTCCATCCCTTATTGTTGATGGGGATATGTTTTGACATTTAGCTATAGTGAACCCTCTCTGAGTATGACTGCCCAATCACATGGGTACCTGGTGACACTGCAGTCATCCATACGGTCCAGATACTGGCCAGGCTTTCATGTCCCTCCTGAATTGCAGATGAGCATACCAGATCCCCCCCGTGCACCCCTCAAACCACACACACGCATACTCACTCACTTTCTGCCACAAAAACATGATTCTGCTAAAAAGATGCCCTGAATCTATACATAATAGCTATGACATAACGTTATTGCATGGGGTACCAGGACTACAAATATGATCTCCATTTCTCACCCAAAAAGGAATCTTTTCCTTGCTCACACTCATACTATCCCTGCATCAGCAGTCTCATTTTTCTGAACATGGGGATTTTTAGGGTCCCATAGATTGGCTCCTTTAGCACAAACAGCACATTAGCACAGCACACTATTGCTCTTCTTAATATTTCTTAATGCTTCTTTACCAGTACAGAATGCATTTCCCTGTCCCAAAGGGCTTACAATCCAAGTTTGTACCTGAGGTAATGGAGGGTTAAGTGTCTTGTCCAAGGCTACAAGGAGTGCCATTGGGATTTGAACGCTGGTCTTTCTGGCTCTAAGCTGCTGCTGTAACCACTAGACCACTCTTCCACTCCAGCTCACAATTGATGTGGGGGCAGAGAGGAATGCAGAAGTGGTTACAAGGGGCAAGCACTGGGCTGAACCCCAAGAGAGCTGAGTGCAAATCCAACCACAACACTGCATATGCAGCCTATGCCAGTCCCCTTGTAGCTGTAAGTGTGTGGCCAGCGACGTGAGCGAAACATAGGACCATAGAGAAGGAGGATGAAGGGCACACAGACAATCCAGGTTGAATACAGAGGAACATAGGCAGTAGCCTACTGCAGTGTTATTGCCCTCTCCACAAGCTACTGCTGCAAAAATGGAGATGTTAGCATGGCTGCCCAGTTGGGGAGGTTGTGAGAAACGGCTCAGCCATACCAGTCCCCCACAGCCAACCGCCATGACGCTCCATCTTCCCATCCAGAGCCCTATGTAGATGGCCACAGTCAGAGGGTGCCCTAGGACTCTTGATAGCCCCTGGGGAGGCGGAGGGGAAGGTCCAACAGGCTGTGGGAAGTGACAAAGTTTGAAACAGGGGGAGCATGGGCAGCAGCAGGTGGTGGGTTTCTCTCTTTCAGAAAGTTGACAGACATAGTGGCCAGTGACACTGCTAGACAGAGAAGTGCAGCGTGTGCTGTGATCACCTTCACTCCTGGTAGATATGGGATAACTTGAGAGATCCTGACTCCCACTACATTTTAATGGGAATATGCCTGAGGGGGAGAGGGAGGGGGAATGGAAGAAAGAAGTGGAGGATGTTTTCCTTGAATCTTCCTGCAGACCCACCTCAGACATCCACCCTCACAGCTCCACTGCCCCAGAAGTCTTTCTCAGACCATACTCCCACTTCGCCTCACTATGCACTTAAGACCCCTCTCTTTGATCCCTGAAACAAACTCACACGCACCACATTACACCACTGCTCCAGACACATAAGAACATAAGATATGCTATACTGGGCCAGACCATGGGTCCATCAAGCTCGCTATCCTGTTTCCAAAAGTGGTCATTCCAAGTCTCAAGTACCTGCCGGGTTCCCAAAGGTAGACACATTCCATGCTGCTTGTCCCAGGGGTAAGCAGTGGATTTTTACAGTCCTCTTTAATAATAGTTTATGGACTTTTCCTCTAGGAACTTGTCTAAACCTGTTTTAAACCCAGCTATACTAACAGCTTTTACTACATTCTCTAGTAACAAATTCCAGAGTTTATTATGCGCTGAGTGAAAAAATATTTTCTCCGATTATTCTTAAAAGTGCAACATTATAGCTTCATTGCATGTCCCCTAGTCTTGTTAGTTCTGAAGGAGTAAACAACCGATCTACGTTTACCCGTTCCACTTCATTCATTATTTTATACACCTCAATCATATTTCTCCTCAGCCATCTCTTTTCCAAGTTGAAGAGCCCTAACATTTTAAGCCTTTCCTCTTAGGAATATCTTTCCATTCCCTTTACCATTTTGGTCGCTCTTCTCTGTGCCTTTTCCAATTCTGCTATATCCTTTTTGAGATATGGTGACCAGAATTGCACAGAATACTCATGGTATGGTCACACCATGGAGCGATACAGAGGCATTATAATATCCTTGGTTTTATTTTCTATTCTTTTCTTTATGATTCCTAGCATTCTGTTTGCTTTTGTGGCTGTGGCTGCACACTGGGCAGAGAGTTTCAATGATCCATGATCACGCCCAGATCCTTTTCCTGAGTAGTGCTTCCTAATGTGGAACTTTGCATTGTATAATGGTAATTTGGGTTGTTCTTCCCTAAGGGGGTCATTCCAGAACATGAATAAAGAGTTTGTATGTGTGGCGGCAACACTGAAGACGTTAAGGTCTTCAGGAAAAAACTCAAGACCTTTCTGTTCATGGAACATTATGGAAACATCACGTAGTCCAACAACTACATCGGCCCCAAACAAAGACCCATTAGAACAGCCCTGATAACCATGCTAAGCTGTAAATAGACAGAAAGAAATGTAAATAAGTTAAGCAACTTGTAAATAGGTTAGTACCCTGTTAAATATCCTTGAGCTTAGTTCACTATATCCCGTTTGAGTTTGCAATGTAAATCGCTTTGATTTCAGGACAAGGTGGTATTAAAAACAGGTTAAATAAATAAAACAAATAAATAAACAAAATGCCCCGACCATATTCTGAAACACTGTTGGCATGCATGTCCATGGCACTAGCACGGGGATCTCAGAACGTGGATGGCAGAGGATGAAACTGGGGCATGGTCAGCCGTGGAGACATAGAAAGCGTATTCAGGAAAGGCCTGTGTACGTGTGACGTGTTTCCAGGAAACGTCCACATTATCCCTGCTGAAATGTGGTATAAGGCTAGGATTTAGAAAATATTTTGCTGTGCTCTGCAGTTCGTCCCATATAGAAGAATGGTTGTGAAAAGTATGTTTTGAAATGGTGTGACTGCAGTCTGGAAAAATACAAAATGCAGTCTTAAGGTACAGAGAGCAGAGGTGAGGGAATGGTGGAAGGCAGGCATGTCCAACTTCGAACAGGTCGTGATCTACTTTTTCCAGCCAAAAGTGCCGGTGATCTACCACCATGAAAATTAAGTTGAAAATTAGTTTCAAATTAAATTTTAACCCAATAAAGTTGGAGGATTCCACCCCCCTCCCATTTTCATGAACCTTCTGTCATTTACTTGGATGTGATCAGCTGTTAAGCAAATTAAGCAAAAAAACAAAACAGAGAGACATTTCGCTCTTGCTCATTAGTGAGACGTCTGAGCCTGCATTTCATCCACCAGCTTTTTGAAGTTGGGTGAATATTGCGTGAGGGCCAGTCTCAGGGAATCCTGGAGATGTTCATCTGTCATGTTGGAATGTTGTGTACTCTTTGTCATTTTCAGATGGGAAAACACAGATTCACACAAATTAGTTGAACCGAAACAGGAGTGTACAGCTTCACTGCATCTTCTCAAGTTGGGAAATTTGTCTCTAGGCACTAGCTTCCAAAACGATTCTTGCTCAGCACAGGTCTTGAGAAAAATGTCATTTTTAAGGGTTAATATTTTGTTTTCAAGAGATGGCTTGTTCAATGAGTAATTTTTACTGATAGCAGCTGCAGTTTCTTTAATGTCCACATCTACTTTGAATGGGTATGACAAGTACTCCACGACTGTTCCAATTTTTTGGAAGTCACAGAATCTATTTTCAAATTCCTGGATAACAGAACAGATTTCTGTCACATACTTCTCGTTCTGAAAAACAAAATTTGGATATTGTCCCCGATGGTCCTGCATATTAGGAAAATGATCAAAAGTGTTGTTTGCAAGGTCAGTCAGCATCAGCTCAAATTTGCTCTTGTAGGATGAAACTGTACTCAACATCTCGCCAATGCATTTGTTTTTACCTTGTAGTTCAAGGTTCATATCACTTAGTTCGCCTGTAAAATCAACGAGAAATGCCAGATCACATAACCACTCCTCATCTTCCAACTCTGCTTGGTCATCTCCCCTCTCCTTCAAAAAACTTCTTATTTTATTCAGCAAATCACAAAATCTTTGCAGAAATTTGTGTCTACTTAGCCACCTTACATCTCTGTGCAAAATGATTTCTGCTGCCCCTTCATCAAGAGTAAGATTGAATAGCCGTCTTTGAAGTGATCTTCCACGAATTGAATTTACAATTTTGAAAGTGATGTCCATGACAGTCTTTGTATTGAGTCTCCTGCTTGCCAAAACTTGCTGGTGAATGATGCAGTGGTAAGAAAGGAAATCTGGGAAGTCGTCATGCTGTCTACAGAGGGCTATGAAATCATTAACCTCAAATGTCATTGCTCTTGCTCCATCAGTAGTGATGGAAACAAGTCTATGCAATGGAAGTTTACACTTTCTCACAAAAGAATGGAAAGAACTGAATATTTCCTGACTGGTAGTTCTCCCTTTTAAAGAAATCATTCCAAGTAGTTCTTCTTTAACACTGAAGTCTTCAAAAACCATCCGGATAAAGACTAGTAACTGGGCTATGTCTCTTATATCTGTATATTCATCCAGTTGGAGTGAGAAACCAACACAATTTGAAACATCCTCCAACAATTGTTCAGTTGTATCTCCACACATCTTTTCTATTCGCCGCACGACGGTGTTTCTTGACAATTGTACATCTTGAATAGCAGCTATGATCTCTTTCTTATTTTTAAATCATTCAAAAAGATTGTCAGCAGCTTCAAGAAAACAATCTTTTACAAATTCCCCTTCAGTGAAAGGTTTGTATTTCTTTGCGATCAGGTTGCTGACCTTGAATGATGCTATGGTTGCATTGACTGAATGTGACCTTGGCTTCGCCATCAACTGTTGCTGAGTAACCAATTTCGATTTCAGTTCTTTGAGCTTCAGTTTACGAATTTCACTTTTGGGTGGAAAATCAACATCAAACTTATTGCTATGCAGAGCCTTATAATGACGTTCCAGATTACCCTTTTTGGGCAAGGATACTGGGGCGTTACAAATTAGACAAGAACACTTGTCTTTCATCATGATGAAGAAGTAGTCCATTTCCCATTCATCATGAAAGTGGTAGGTTTTGCTCTTCTTTGGAACGCTCATCTTCGTTATACTGGGGTGGCTGGATGTAAGAAGGCCAAATCTGCTAAGTTAGTATAAACACTGGCTGAATCTGCTCCAAAACTGTCACTATCCCAAAGTATTAAAGATCAGCAGGAACTGAAGACCTCTGGATGATGTGCAATGCAAGGACTGGAGATGTGAAAACCACACATGCAGTTCTAAAAGTAAAAATAAGAATTCATCATATTGGCACCAATAATCAAATACCACCAAACAATCATCAAAAAAACTCAAACACCTGTCCAGCAAACCAGATAAAATCAAATACCGCCAAACAAGTTCAAATACCACCACAAGCAATTTAATAAATTCTGCACACAGTGTAGAATCAAAGCAAAGGCAGGGCAAAATAAAATTGCAGTGTAGAATCAACGCAAAGGCTAGGCAAAATAAAATTGCAGAGGCAAGCAAAAGTCACAGTGGTTTGAACCAATTTGAAGGCGAGGAATAGGCAAGTTAGAACAAATTTGGAAAAGCCCACCAAAATCACCAAATTCTTGACACTTTGTTGTGTCTGCCCGAAAACATTTAATGAAAGCGAACTATAAAGCGACCAATGACCAGCACATGACACAACTAATACAGTAAGTGTATTCAGGTAAGGCCCAGGCGAATGGATATCGCCCAGTATATAACACACTTCTAAGGGGTGTTGGGGCGGGGGCCGGAATGGGTGATTCTGAGAGGCAGGAGACCAGGTATGACGTCGGGTCTGTGGCGTCTCGTCATGGGGCACGGGCGGCAGCCGCCTGGGGTACCCACAAACTATTGGCACAAAAACAACAAGCGCCCCCAATACACCTGCAGGCAAGATTCCAGCAGGCAGGGAAAAAAGAAAGGCAAAGGATCAGCAGCAGCGGCAAGCCCTCGGCAGACGACCTGCCGGCACGAGCTCTCTTCTAGCAACGGGGCGAGCTGCTGGACAGATGGAGCCAAGTGGGGCTGGTGATCTACCTCTGATCCCTCTGTGATCTACAGGTAGATTGCGATCTACCTGTTGGACATGCCTGCTGTTCCTGAATGTAACTCATCTTGATCTTCTCCTGAGAAGGCATGAGCTAAATGCTAACAATAAATAAATCTGGCTACATATGATGCTCCCGCATTTTGTGACACCAGACATGTGGCCCCCTTTTGAATTTATTTACTATTTGGGACATGGGTGGAGGTGGCTGCTTATCGAGGAGCCAGCCTCCAGTGATTTCTCTGCTGCTGAAGCACTCATTGATGCCTAATTATGCAAGGATGTAGGCATCATAGCATGACCCTGGGAAGTGGGGAAAGACATCCGTTATTTCACGCTGGGCATTGCAGACCACCTGCATGTTCATGGAGTGGAATGCCTTCCTATTCCTGTACATGGCTTCTCTCACCCTTGGGAGGGCAGAGAGTCATATGTGTATAGTCTATGACACCCAGCACCACAGGGAAACTTACTATCTCATGGAACTGTAGCATAGTCTGTGGCCGCTGCTGTGGTGGGCTGGGGAAGCATATGTAGTCTGCGGTTCTAGTGAGGAATGTAACAAGAAATTGTGCAATGCACTGTGACACTGCCAACTGGCTGATGCCTACTGTAGCTGCCAGCACACATTGGAAGTTGCTGGTGGCCAAGAATGTTAAGCTATGGCTACGTTCATGTGTACTGGGATGGGCTGGCGGATGGCTCCAGACATCAGCCCTGGATATTGAACCCTGGCCTGATAGACCCTCTGATAGGAGTGCCCTCTCGTCTTTCTCCTGTGCTCCCTGTGCTGCTCCTCCTGCTGAGCCACAGTGAACCATTAGTTCCCACTATCCATGTTGTCTACTCATCACCAGCACCCTTTAATACCCACCATCAACTCCCTTTATTATCCACCACCGGCACCCTTTTACGCCCACCACCTACACTCTTGCACTACCTCTGCCAACACGCAGTTCTCTGTGCTCTGTGAGACTCAGACACACAGGGATACAGAGAGATTGACTGTGACACACAAACACTGTTACCTTGACCCACGCAATGCCCATACATGCACCTCCGCTCATGCATGCCAACAAACACAGGCAAACACACACTCATATTGTCACAGCATGGACAGAGGTGGGGACGGCGATACACGGGAGCGAAGGTGGACAGGGGGACATGCTGCCGGATTGGGGAGGGGGAACAGCTAAGGGGCTAGGGACAGGAGCGGGGCTTTCTAGGGCTAAGGAGTGGTGGGGGGCACAGAGGAGACAAGGGAGTTTCGCACAACACGGTACTCAGTAGAGAAGGACGACGGGAAGAGTATTCTCTCTCCGCATCACACCCTCCAGGTGCAATTGAATCTGTGGGCAGCATGGACAACAAAGTCCCCTATCTAATCATTATTTATAGCTGGTGTAGGCAGGGACATCTGACTGCTGCACCCAGGACTTTCCAAATGCTATGCAAAATACATTTTGGATGTGTGGACCCTTGCACTGCCCTAGCCACGCTCCAGAACGCTCCCGAACACGCCCATCCTGGGGCAGACAGACTTGGACATGACTTTCAAGGGAACGTTCAGATTTGCACAATTCTGAAATCGCCATTTGTGCATTCCTGCCTTTCGGACGTCCACATTGCCTTCTTGGGACATCAATCTCACATTCGTCTCTTCTAAAATAACCCCCTTACCACATTTTAAGTGCATGACAAAGCAGATGCACTTAACATCTACTGAGGTGATGTTACATGAACAGTATTATCTGCTATGGCAAGAATTAACGCAGGAATTAGTGCATGCTAAGTATCAAGTCCTGTCATTAACTGCTAGCACTGCCTCTGCTAACAGCACATTAAATCCCAAATTAAGTGCATAATGCATGTTATTTGCCTTTAGAATTTTGCCCATGTAAAAAGCAGGTCCTGCAACAATAATGAAAACACAAACCCTGCAGGTATTTGCACCAATGAGGACAGTTTGATTATTGCCTCCTAATGCCTCTCTGCATAGAGCACATGAGGAATATTTGCTATCTGTAGTGTCTTGAACTAGCTGCCTTAAATTTGAAAGCTCAGAGTCCTTCTGCAATGCTCTAAAATAGATGGCACCAAGCAATCATAATCTGTGGAATGTGTTGCTATGGCAACCATGCAAGTCGGCTCATACTATGGTCATAGAGGGCCAACATGGCATACATCTTTTACCAGTGAGTCAGCTAGTATGTTTCCCTTCACTAAGGTCCTTTTCGCCTGTGTGCTTCCACTTCAATTAAGTGGCCTTTCGGCCAAGATCAAGTGCAGAATTCTTTGAAAGTTCTCATTTAATTCTGATGCCAAAGTCCAAAGTAATGAATTGTTCACAGCGTACCATCTGTGGATTTGAAGTTATTAGCTAAGCACCAAGGCAATAGAAGCAACAGCACTTCTGAATACACAATTAGAATCTAAAACAATCTGTATTTCGGGATGTTAACTCTTGTAAACAGGCCAAAAGGTGCTATTATGTTGACACAGATCCACAGGAATTATTTGAATAAAGTTGCACAAGTGTAAATCTTGACAGATGTTGAACCCCTCACACTGACTACTTCCGTCAATGTACACTGTGAGAAGATAACAGACTGTTCTTTCCTTTGCAAATTCTGAGAAAATCGTATGTTTTGGAGCAGTAGGTAAGGGCCAGCAGGATTCCTGCATCCTGTATTTTGGGTTCATTCGGCATTTTAAATTTCAAATTCTCTGCCTGTAGCATTAGGGCCCATTGGGCTATTCTGCCAGTTTTAATCTTTCTGTATGCTAATTTGCCCTCCACAATAAAGTTAAGTGGAGATATGCATGGTTTGAGCACCAATGAAAACTTCTGTCTGCAAGCAAAGAGACAAAGTCTATGACTGATATCACCTAATGGTCAGTCGGCATCCCTCTTCCCCCACCCCCAGACTCACCCCTTTTCACCATGGGTACTTGTACTCGTAGAGGGTGTGGGGGGGGGAGTTTCTACAGCAACTTTTCTTCTGAATAAAACAGCTGTGGATGGGGACTTCCGGTCTGGCAATGAGCTGACCAGACGTGTTCTGACCAGCTCCGGGTAGATACCCCGCAAATCTGCTAAAAATCAGCTAATACACCGCCGACCACCTTCTAAAACTGCTGCCCGATAGAGCGCTTCACTAAGAGCTTTAAATCCCACAGCTCTAGGACTGCAGAGAGGCGGTCTCAGAGTGCTAGCCTGATGGCGACAAAATCTGTTCGGAGAGAGAAGCCACGTGCAGCGGAGGCCAAAATGGCTGAGGGGACCCCTGCTAGCCCGAAATCGGGGGATGGCTCGGACCTGGTGGCTGAGGTGAGCGCAGCGGTGGTGAGTGCACTGGAGGCGCACTTTCAAGACCTCGCAGGGAGTCTTCAGACCCTTAACCAGAATTTCTCCGAATTTGCCAGGCGAATGGAGCAGGCGGAGACGCGGATCGCAGAGGTCGAGGACACCCAACATTCTCTCACAGCTAAAGTGGCTGCTTTGGAATCTATTGTCAAACAACAGAGCGATAAGCTGGACGACCTAGAGAATCGGGGTCGCCGCAAGAACCTACGTTTTGTGGGGATCCCTGAGTCTGTGGGAGATGGAACCCTCTTCACTCACCTACAATCTTGGCTTGACCAGCTGGTTGGAGGGGCCGAAGGAAGCCGGGTGAAGCTAGACCGCGTGCACAGACTGGGGCCCCGCAGAGAACAGGCGCAGCGACCCCGGGCAGTCATCGCCCGGTTCCAGGAGTACCGGCAGAAGGAGGAGGTTCTGCGACTTGCTCGTAACCGCAGGGCATCTGACCACCCGTCAGCCGAACGCATCCTTGTCTTCCAGGACTACTCCGTACTTGTAAGTCAGCAACGGCGTGCCTTCTCCTCGGCCTGCGCACAGCTCTTTGCGAGGGGGATCTGCTTTTCACTCTTATACCCAGCCCGCTTGCGGATCGAACACCAGGGCCGGGCTAAATTCCTGTCGACGACTCCGGCGGAGGCAGCTGCGTTCCTGGACTCTCTCAACACTTCACCCTAAAATCCTTCCTGAGGGCCAAATGCATGGCATGGACTGAGACTTCACTGCTAGGCCCCGCGGACCTTAGGCGGCCGCAGACAGTCTTGTAGTGGCTGACCTGTGGGCCAGCCTCCGGAGCCCTGCTTGATCACTCCTACTACCCTTGGGATCTTATTCTATCGCTTATTTATAGTTTGCCAGTGTCAGATTTAATGGAGGGTTCAAGTTTTGCTCATCCCCTTTTCCCCCTTCTCTTCCCATTTCCCCATTTTTTGTTTCTTCCTTCTTTCTATTATTATTTCTTTAATTGCCTTTTCTTTATTTTTATTTTCCAATTTTCCGGGGCCCTGGTTTTTTTTGGATTGAGCCCCAGCATTGAATTGAATTCTATGAATCCCTGCCCTTGGGAGACTCCCTGTAACAGTAACTGATTATAGCAACAACACAGCAGTATGTAGCCTATGCTGGGTTACTTTGATTCCATGTTGTACAGTCCACAGGGTAACTATGTTTCAACTACTGCATACACTTGCTGGCATCTGTATTGGTGGAGTTCCCTGGGGCAGAGTCAGGGCCCTCCCATCTTGATGCGAATGGGGGGGTTGGGCTGTTTCTTTCTCCCCCTTCCCCCCCATGTCGAGCCGGGCCACGGGGGGGTGGTGGGGCCCCTCCCCCTCCCCTTTCATTGTGCTGGGGGGGTGGGCTCCGCCCTCACCTCCGGGCTGGGCGAGGTTCGAGTGTGCTGTTGGAGGTGCCCGGGATACCTGGGACGGCGGGCTGGGGGATCCTCTCTGGGCTCCACAAGACTGATTGTGGCGGGGGAGAGGGGGAGAGACCGGCAGGGAGTTGGGTGGAGTGCTGGACCTTCTGCGATCGCGCTTGGGAGGGCTGTGGGGATTGGGCCGAGTTGGCGCTCCTGGGAGAATCTCTATGTGAGAGGGTGGCGCCGGCTCTATGGGGGGCGCCGGCAGAAGAGCATCGTTAGTGCAGGGGTGGGCGGGGTGGACATGGGGGGGGGTACCCGAATGTCAGTGGAAGTAGTCCGGCCGGGTGGGTGGACTTGTTGGAATTGGAGGGATGAGGGAGAGGGGGGTGAAGGGGTGGGGTGGGGAGGGGGGGGGAGAGGGGAGGGGTGGGGAGGGGGGGGAGAGGGGTGTGGGGGGGGATCGGGTGTCCGAGCTCTTATGGCTAATATTGTGGTGCTGCGCCCTCAAAAGTTCTGAGAGAGGGGGGTCCCAGGCTGGGGGGACCTCCCTATTGCATGGACATTTAGCCCTATGGTGGATCTTTGACACTGCCTCATGCCTTTGAAGATTGTTACCTGGAATGTGTGTGGGCTGGGGAGCCCGATCAAGCGGTATAAGGTGCTGCAAGCCCTTGCTCGCCAAAAGTGCGATATCGCCCTCCTGCAAGAAACCCACCACCAGACGGCTGAAGAACATGATAAATTATGCCGGTCATGGGTGGGTCAGGTATGGGGTTCTCCTGCACAGGGGCGAAAGGGGGGCGTGGCGGTTTTGTTCCACAAAAGGGTTCGTTTTTCGCTGACCACCCTTACAGCAGATGACATGGGTAGATATTTGCTTTTGCACGGCTACCTTGAAGGGCAACTAGTGACTATTGGTAACCTCTACGGGCCGAATACGTTTGTCCCCAATTTTTTTTGTGACTTGGCCTCCCGGGTCGAGCAGCTGCCCGATTGTCCCTTGCTTTTAGGGGGTGACTTTAATGGCATCCTGGATGTCGAGTTGGATACCTCGAAGGAAGGGGAGAACCGAGATAGGATCCCTACGACTCGTATGCTGCAGAGCTTTCGGAGACGGCTGGACCTAGTAGACCCCTGGCGACTGCTTCATCCTATGGAGAGGGATTATACCCATCAATCTCGGGCACATGGCTCAAGTGCCCGTATCGACTACATTCTGCTTTCGGGGGGAGCCCTCGCCCAGGTGGGAGAGACTCAGATTGGTCCGGTGGAGATTTCAGACCACGCCTGGGTTGGGTTGGAACTACATTGGGGAGGAGCACCATCTTCTGGGTCTCGACTCTGGCGCTTCCCGCTTGATCTTTATCATGATGCTCAGTTCGATCGCTTCCTTCGCCAGCGCTGGCAAGAATTTTTGGACGATCATCGGTGCCATGAAGAGGACCCTGAATTGGTTTGGGAGACGGCGAAAGTAGTGCTGCGGGGAGATATCATTGGCTTTGCGGCTCGCAAGCGCCGGATGATTGCTGCCCGAATCATATGCTTGGAAAGGCAGGTGGTGAGTCTGCGCCGGCGATGTGCTCGTGCTCCCCTTGCGGCGAATAAAAAACGGCTTTGGGAGGCTCAGGTGGCCCTAAACGAGCTAATACACCAACGGGCCAAGAAATCCCACCTCTACTACCGTTACCAAATGTATTGTCACGGGGACAAAACGGGACGGTTGCTCGCCCGGTGTCTGCGGGGACAACGGGGCTCCCGCCTGGTGGCGGCCTTGCGAGATGATGCAGGTAGACTCCGCAGAGGGAATGAGGAAATCGCACAACTCTTCCGGACCTTCTTTCAATCTCTGTATGAGACCGAGAGTGTGCCAGTGGCTGACCTCTCTGCTTACCTGGGGGGACTTAACCTCCCCCAATTGACTCCGGCCCAACGAGAGACCCTGGAACAGCCCCTGACGGCCCAGGAGATCCAGACGGTAATCACCTCGGCCTGTTGTTTCAAGTCGCCGGGCCCGGACGGATTGGGCGCTGAATTTTACAAGCTCCTGGGAGAAACTGTAACCCCAACACTGTTAGCGGTCTATGACCGTCGTATTGAGCAGGGGGCCTTTCGCTGGGGGAACAATCACGCTCATATTGTGTTGATCCCTAAGCCGGGCAAGGATCCCCTAGCGGCTGGCTCCTATAGGCCTATTTCGCTGCTCAACTTTGACCTGAAAGTTTTAGCCAAGGTTTTGGCTACTTGGCTAGCAGAGGTGTTGAGCCACCTTGTGCATGCCTCTCAGGTGGGTTTCGTCAAGGGCCGCTACGCAGTGCGGAATCTGCGAAAGATCCTGGTTTCCCTGGAGTGGGTGCATTATCACCAACTGCCCTCTCTGTTGATTAGTTTCGATGCCGAAAAGGCGTTCGATCGGGTGAACTGGGAATATCTCTGGGCACTTCTGCCAAAATATGGACTTGGTGCCTACTTCTGCCGGATGGTGCGAAGTCTCTATGCCCAGCCGACGGCGGGGGTGGTATGCAATGGCGTCGCCTCGGAAGCATTTGATCTAGGCCGAGGGACGCGGCAGGGGTGTCCTCTTTCCCCCTGCTGTTTGTCCTTTCTCTCGACCCCTTGATTCGGACCATCGAGGCCTCCAGAGAGATTTCCGGAATACGCATTGGGCCACAGGAATTCAAGCTCTCTGCCTTTGCCGACGATCTACTTGTCCACTTACTCTCACCGGACCGTTCCTTGCGAGGCCTGATGTCGGAATTCGAAAGGTTTGGGAGAGTGGCGGGCTTGCGCATCAACAAGGAGAAATCAGAGGCCCTCGATGTATTAGGCACTCTTCGGGGTGCGTGGCCCGGAGAGTTCCCTCTCAAATGGGCGACAGACGAGTTCATATTTGGGAATTGTCTTGCCCAGCCACCCCGGTAGGCTATATGGCCGTAATCTCGACCGAACCCTGAGGAGATTGCAAACACAGCTGCGGGCGTGGGGTGCCCTCCCACTGTCCCTCTCAGGGAAGATAGCGGCGGTACAGATGGTGGCCTTGCCCCGCCTCCTTTACTGGCTCCAGACCCTGCCAGTGTGGTTGCTCCGAAAAGATCTGCGCCGCATTGAGGCCTGCTTTCACACCTTTTTCTGGAAGGGTGGAAGGGCGCGCATCCCTTGGGCCCGGCTACTGGGCGGGTGGCGTGCGGGGGGGATGGGCCTCCCCGACCTGCGGGCGTATGCCTTAGCTTGCCAAGCGAGGCATCTGGCGGACTGGCTTGGTGACACTGCCTACTTCACGCCCCGGATCCTCGAGGAATGTTTTATCGCCCCGCTTACGCTATTAGGGGTTCTGCATGGAGCCAACCCGGGTCTCCCCTGCTATATAAGGCGGAGTGTGTTGATAACCTCGGCAAAACGGACCTGGCAATATCTTAATGTGCACTGGGGTGAATCGTGGCAGACCTCTAGTTGGTTGCCACTTCGAGGGAATCTGTCATTCCCCTCGGGCTCGAAATCGGTGCTTTTTCAAGACTGGGAGGGCCGCGGGATTAGGCTTCTTGGCCACTTGGTAGAACCCTCGGGAGCTTGCAAGTCTTTCGAGACATTGAGCCGAGAATGGGGTCTTTCCCCCCGGCACGCCTATGCCTATATCCAGGTGGCCCACTATATATCTTCGCTGCCGCATACGGCACTGTGCACCGAGCGGGCTCAGAGGATTCTGGACTTCTTTGGACTTGGGGGCGATGCCCCGGTATCAATATCTGTCTTTAAAGTCCGTGTGGCCGACCTCCGTTCCCCCCCGGACTATCGAGAGGTGGAGATGGCCTGGGAGGGAGAATTGGCTTGCGCGGTGCCCCCTGGCACGGTGCGGGTGGCGCTCCGCCGCATAGTTGGCCTAGCCCAGGGGATGCGTTGGAGGGAGGTGCAATTTAAGTGTGTTACTAGAGTCCATTTCTCCCCACGGCGAGCGCTGCGAAGCCGACTCACTACTGATGGCCGCTGCCCCCGCTGCTCCGAGCCGTTGGCGACCCTCCTCCACATGTGGTGGGACTGTCCATCCTTGCAATCCTATTGGGCTAAAATTTCTTCCTTTCTGGGGGGTCTCTTTCATCAGCGCATCCGGTGGTCGGGCCCATTGGTGGTGCTGGACTGCCTGCCCCCCCCGCCCCCCGCCCGGGAAAGAAGGGGGAACGGCTCTTGGTTCGTAAGGCCTGTCTGGTGGGGAAGGCGCCGATTCTTCGGCTGTGGAGGGATCCCCAGCCCCCCACTTTCGGGGAGTGGAGGAATAGTTTTCACCAATTGATGCAAATGGAACATCGGTGGGCGCGAGGCAGTGTCAAACGGTGGCCGGCCTTTATGGCGGTCTGGGAGCCCTACATCCTACAACTCGGGGCCCGAAGTCGTAATGAGATTTTACAGTCCGGGAGCTGAGGCATCACTTTGACCAGCACAGGGCAGAGTGATTGTGAGAGGTGCAGCACCACTGGCTATCTCAGAGGGGCCGGCGGGAGGGACGGGTGAGGAGTGGAGCATGGGGGGTGGGGGGGAACATGGGGGGAGGGGGAGGGAGGGAGAAAACTTGTTAAATGCCACCCTATATTGCCTCGCCTGTACTCCCCGGGGGGGGGGGGGATCAGAGTACACCCCGCCCTCCCGGGGCTCTTTGTTTATTTGTACTGTGTTGTACTGTTTTTGGTGGATTATAAATAAACTATTTTTTTAAAAAAAAACAGCTGTGGATATGCCCTCCCTTTCAAAGGGCTTTGATAGAATTGACATTAAGAGCAGAGGGTTGCCAGGAATCGGCATCAACTCAACAGTACACAACAACAACAGGAGAGCCTTCAAAATCTCCTGCACAGGACCCCAAAATGCAGCTTCACTGTTAGACTAAATTAAAATATCTAATATACTAGGTTAGAGCCTAGTAGCAGCAAAGAGCTATAATTTAAATCAAATCAGAATATAGTTTTCCTCAGCAGCACAGGACAAGGTACTGTGTAGCAGCCCTTTTTTAATAAGTGTTATATCCCTCCCTCCCTCCCCACACCCACCCTCCCCTGGGAAAATCACAGCTTTATAGGTACTTGCACAACTTAAAAGACAGGAGGTGCTCTCAGGTGAAGCTCATTACCCAAATCAGTCATACACCAAGGACCTGAGATTAATTAAGCTTCAGGTGAACAAGGTATATTAAACTTCTTAGGTACAGTTTTAGTGGTATAAATATCCATTGCACCCTTTAGTACATATAGAACTTAAAGATCTAAACACAAACTTAAAACTAAGATGCAGACAGCAGTCCAGCAGCGGGATGTGGGCTTTCCAGTCTTTTGCATTGAGTGTCACATGTATGATTTTCTCCCAGCTGGTGAGAGGTCTTACGTGTGCACTAGGTGCAAGGAGCTCTCTGCTCTCAGGGAACGAGTCCGTTCTCTAGAGGCTAGAGTAGCAGACTTGGAAAACATAAGACAGACAGAGAGGTACATAGACGAGACCTACAGGGATATAGTCCTGAAGTCCCACCTCCAGTCTGGCAGCATCCCTGTTGCCATGGAGGAGAGAGGTCACGTGACAGGAGAGCATCACCCTGGTGTGGCAGGAAGTGATCCTGTAACTAGGACCTGTCCTCCAGGTGATGTAAACCCCTCTCGCACCGAGGAGGTTTCTCCAGGGCCAAGTGCCCATGCGGGAAGGGTTAGGACAGCAGTTATAGTGGTGATTCGATCATTAGGCATGTAGATAGCTGGGTGGCTGGTGGACGTGAGGATCGCCTGGTAACATGCCTGCCTGGTGCGAAGGTAGCGGACCTCACACGCCACCTAGATAAGGTCTTAGATAGTGCTGGGGAGGAGTCTGCTGTCTTGGTACATGTTGGTACCAATGACATAGGAAAATGTGGTAGGGAGGTTCTGGAAGCTAAATTTAGGCTTTTAGGTAGGAAGTTGAAATCCAGAACTTCCAGGGTAGCGTTCTCCGAAATGCTTCCCGTTCCACGCGCAGGACCCAATAGGCAGGCAGAGCTCCGGAGTCTCAATGCGTGGATGAGACAATGGTGCAGAGATGAGGGGTTCGGATTTGTTAGGAACTGGGGAACATTCTGGGGAAAGGAGGGGCTCTTCCGAAGGGATGGGCTTCACCTTAACCGGGATGGAACCAGGCTGCTGGCATTAACCTTTAAAAAGGAGATAGAGCAGCTTTTAAACTAGATAATAGGGGAAAGCCGACAGTCGCCCAAGAGCGCATGGTTCGGAAGAATGTATCCTTGAAGGATACTACAAAAAGCAGAGAGGTTCCAAAAAAGAGTAAAGTAGCCCAAATGCCCTCGAGTATGGAGCAGACAGAACTTAAAGATCCCAAATTACCCATGTCTACCAATAGCCAAATTAATATGAATAAAATACAGTCTCTAAAATGCTTGTATGCAAATGCTAGAAGTCTACAAAACAAGATGGGAGAGTTAGAATATATAGCACTAAACGAGAGGTTAGATATGATTGGAATATCAGAGACATGGTGGAAGGAGGACAACCAGTGGGACACTGTGATACCTGGGTACAAACTATATCGAAATGATAGAGCTGATCAAATTGGTGGAGGGGTTGCGCTCTATGTTAGAGAGGGCATTGAGTCAGAAAGGATTAAAGTTTTGCAAGAAACAAAATTTGCTGTAGAATCTCTATGGATTGAAATTCCATGTAAAAAGGGGAAGGCAATGGCAGTGGGGGTGTACTATCGTCCGCCTGGCCAGAATGAACAAATGGATGATGAAATGCTCAAAGAAATCAAGGAAGCTAGCAAACGTTACAGTGCAGTAATAATAATGGGTGATTTCAATTACCCCGGCATCGACTGGGTCAGTGTCACAACAGGACATGCTAGGGAGATAAAGTTCCTAGATGAAATAAATGACTGCTTCTTGGAGCAGCTGGTTCATGAACCGACCAGAGGGGAAGCAATATTAGACCTAGTCCTTAGTGGAACACCAGATGTAGTGCAAGAGATAAGGGTGTTGGGGCCACTTGGCAATAGTGATCATAGCATGATCGCCTTTGATTTAATTAGTGGAGGAGGGATAGTAAGGAAATCCACAGTACTACCCTTTAACTTTCGAAAGGGAGACTATGATAGAATGAGGAAAACAGTTAAGAAAAAACTAAAAGGAGCAGTTGCAAAGGTTAAAGACGTACATCAAGCTTGGGTGTTGTTGAAAAATACTATCTTGGAAGCCCAGACCAGCTGTATTCCACGCTTTAAGAAAAGTGGAAGGAAGTCCAAAAAATTGCCAGCATGGTTTAAAGCTGAGGTCAGAGAGGCTGTTGTTGCCAAAAAAGCATCTTTCAAGAAATGGAAAAAAGAGCCAAATGATGAAACCTGGAAACAGCACAAGCACTGGCAAGTCAAATGCAAGGCATTGATAAGGCAGGCAAAGAGAGAATTTGAGAAGAAGCTTGCTGCGGAAGCAAAAACTCGAAATAAAGACCTTTTCAAGTACATTCGTAGCAAAAACCCCTTGAGAGAGTCGGTTGGTCCATTAGATGATAAAGGGGTTAAAGGAGCACTAAGAGGCGACAAGGCGATAGCGGAGAGACTGAATGAATTCTTTGCTTCGGTCTTTACTGAGGAAGATGTAGGGATGTTACCCACGACTGAAGTGGTATTTAAAGGTGTGGAAGAATTGAAGGAAATATCGATACATCGGGAAGATGTCCTACAACTATTAGATAAACTGAAGAGTAGCAAATCACCTGGGCCGGATGGTATACATCCAAGGGTGTTGAAAGAACTGAAATTTGAGATTGCAGACCTGCTATCAGTAATCTGTGAACTATCATTAAAATCATCTCTAATACCTGAGGATTGGAGGATCGCCAATGTAACACCAATTTTTAAAAAGGGTTCGAGGGGTGATCCGGGAAACTACAGACCGGTGAGCCTGACATCAGTACCGGGAAAAATGGTAGAAACCATCATAAAGAATAAAATTACTCAGCATATAGATAGTCATGACCTAATGGGAGACAGCCAACATGGCTTTAGACAAGGAAGATCTTGTCTTACTAATCTGTTATGTTTTTAGAAGGAGTGAATAAACAGGTGGACAAAGGTGAGTCGGTTGATCTTGTGTATCTGGACTTTCAGAAAGCCTTTGACAAGGTCCCTCATGAGAGACTTTTGGCAAAACTAAAGAGTCATGGGATAGGAGGCAGTGTACTACTGTGGATCAGGAACTGGTTAAAAGATAGAAAGCAGAGGGTAGGGCTAAATGGCCAATTTTCCCAATGGAGAAAGGTGAATAGTGGTGTACCCCAGGGATCTGTGCTGGGTCCGCTGCTTTTTGACATATTCATAAATGACCTGGAAAGTGGAATAACGAGTGAGGTTATCAAATTTGCTGATGACACAAAACTATTTAAAGTTGTTAAAACCCAGGAGGATTGTGGAAAATTGCAAGAGGATCTTGATAAATTGGAAGACTGGGCATCAAAATGGCAGATGAAATTTAATGTGGAGAAGTGCAAGGTTATGCACCTAGGGAAGAACAACCCAAACTATGGTTACACGATGCAAGGTTCCACATTAGGAACCACCACCCAAGAAAAAGATTTAGGCGTCCTTGTGGATACCATGTTAAAACCCTCGGCCCAGTGTGCAGCGGCGGCCAAGAGAGCAAATAGAATGCTAGGTATGATAAGGAAAGGAATGGAAAATAAAACAAAAGATATTATAATGCCTCTATATCGTTCCATGGTGAGACCGCACCTTGAATATTGTGTGCAATTCTGGTCGCCATATCTTAAAAAGGATATAGCAATTTTAGAAAAGGTTCAGAGAAGAGCCACCAAAATGGTAAAGGGGATGGAAGGCTACTCCTATGAAGAAAGGCTAAAAAGGTTGGGGCTCTTTAACCTGGAAAAGAGACGGCTGAGGGGAGATATGATAGAAGTCTATAAATTAATGAACGGAGTGGAACGGGTAAACGTAGATCGATTGTTTACGTTATCAGAATATAGAAAGACTAGGGGACATGCAATGAAGCTACAGGGTAAACTATTTAAGACTAATAAAAGAAAATATTTTTTCACTCAACGTGTAATCAAACTCTGGAATTTGTTACCGGAGGATGTAGTAAAGGCTGTTAGTGTAGCTGGGTTTAAAAAAGGTTTGGACAAGTTCCTGGAGGAAAGGTCCATAAACCATTATTAAGAAGGGACCCAGGATATCAATGCTTGAACCAATACAAGCATTGTGGAACCTGTGTCCCTTGGGGAAACTGCTAGGTACGTATGACCTAGATTGGCCATTGTTGGAAACAGAATACTGGGCTTGATGGACCTTGGTCTGACCCAGTATGGCATATCTTATGTTCTTATGTTCTTATATCGTATTATTTGCTCTGTATAGCTATATAAGAAGGCTTCATACCCATATTTCTCATAAATACATAGAGAAATTTGTAACCCTGAGGGAAGAAAAGAAAGAACAATGCCCGACTTACCTTTCCAGGCTTCAAAACAGTACATCAGTTTCAGACATAAACAATGTAGGCATATTCACAAGACCTCATTCCTCCTAGTCTGGTTTGCATGCTTTACTCTGGGTTTTTAACTTCCTCCCCTGGGCCCTGCCTTCTATTGTAAGCTATATTCCTGTTAGAGTGGGCTGGGGTTGTTATGGTTCTTAAGGTGGATAGAGGATCTCCCCTGAATACGCCTTCAGTTTCATGGCATGTTCTCTCATTTTAGTACTGTTTGAAAGATTAAACAAACATCCTCTATTTAACCATTCCACTCCCCTCCTGATTTATAAACTTTGGGCCCGATATTAGGCAAATAGGATATCCTGATAGTCATCTATTCAACTCAAACACCTTCTTCCAGCAACACAAGCAGTGACTGTACACGTGGACTTCACCCAATGGATTGTACAAAAATCAAACTGACTACATCTGTGGAAATCAACAATGGAAAAGCTCAATAACATCAACAAAGACAAAACCTGGAGCTGACTATGGAACAGATCACCAATTACTAGTATGTAAGTCAAGCTAAAGCTGAAAAAGATCTAGCCATTCATGACCTAGAGAATATACCACCAGAATTTAAACACTGCTTGTGTGGTAGGCTATGCATGGCCTGCTATTATGAAAGGCCTAGCATGGCCTGCTATTATGAAAGGCCTGTAAGTTAGGCCTGGATCCCAACCCCCATTATAGCTAGAAAAGAACCAAAAATCTGTGAAAAATGAGAAAACTGTTTTAAACTGCTTAATAAGAAGTTTTTATGAATTCATAAGTCTTTCATTATTCTCTTGGGTGTGAAAGAAAAGAAATGTTTCAATACATGCATTCCTGAAGCTAGGGATAACCTTGCAGTAGAGAAATAACAAAATCAAGAACTGCACCATTGTTAGAACAATCCTAAGGGAGGGGGCTGGTTGCTAGGCCCCGGAGGGATTTCTAATTGGACAGGTGCAGGGAATGTGAAACCAATGAAAAGTTTGTATGTATTGAGCTAGAACCAATAGAAAGTTCCCATGTATCAAACTGAAAAAGAGGTATAAATGGTTATGTCTCTGTAAAAACTTTGGCTCAGTTCCTTTTGAAGCTTTGACTGACTGGGCCTGTGCACAATAAACTGGCTTGGACCCTGTCAATTGACTCCTGGATTTATTCATTGACTGCACTTTGCTACAACATATTCTTGGTGCGTTGGCCGGGAAGTGCGAGTAGTAAATGGTATTCAAGTGAATAATCTACGAAATTCGCCTCGAGGTTTGGTCCGGTTGGAACCATGTCTGTCCGACCGCAGGAGAACTTCTCAGGCGCCACCGATCCCTTTGTATCGGAGAGGGTTCCGCCTTGCCTCGGCAGGCCACTGGGTCCAGCTGGCTAACACCTCAGAACCCGAGGGGAGTCTTGGGTCCAACCCAAGAACTGGTTTGGTATCAGGAACTGGATCCGGTGAGTAGATATTTTCTTGTTTAAAAGTCAGTGCAGCCTGGGGAAAAAGTCTTGCATGAGTATGCGCAAGACTGATTTGGTATATTTGGTATAGACTAACTGGGAAAAATCTCGCATGAGTGTGTGTGAGACAAGGGAGTCTGATCACCTCCCATAAGGGCGGTCCTAGTAAGCTCCGCGTAAGTGAAAGCGGAAGCCGAAGCCATCGACCCTTCTTGTTTGAAATAGTCAGTTAGTCAGAAAAACCTGGGCACTTGAAAAATGATTTCTTGTTAAAATATGATTGCTTGTGTGAGTAGAGGTCTTGAAATACAGGCCGAGCGAGAGCGGACTTCTGAGTGGAGCAGTTCCTGGCCAGGCGACTGCGCCCAGGTCGCGAAAAGGAGGAAGCGTTTGGTGTTCGTCTGTTCTTACTGTTTGTTGTTTGTCTCTGATTTTTGTTATCTGTTGAAACCACGAGTTTCCCTTCTGGTATGATGTAAGATTATTCTGTTGGGTAATTTGTGACAGTTTACCGATTAAGAAATAGTATTAAGAAAAGAAGAAAGAAGACGCAAACACCTATGCCAGAGTCACTGTAAAATCAAGAAGCTGTCTCACTCATTTCAGTTTTCCTTCAGCACAGCTGAGGCTGGCAAGCGAGAGAGACGGGGTGTGTCTGAAGAAAGGAATGTATAGTAGCTGTTAACCCTGTGAGGGCTTGTTTTCAACATTCTGCAGCTGGGCTAATTTGTGCTTATTTCAGGAAAATTGTACCTGTTTTATTCAATATGTTTTAATAGTGATGTTCCTTCTGCTATGGTCATGTATAATATATCATTTGATAAGAATGTTTAGTCAGGATTGTGGATCCCGATAGTTTTGGGCTTAGCCTGGAAAGGGTTAAGCTTTTATTATTCTAGATATCCACCCACTTTATGGAAAAAGTATTCGGAATGTCTTTTGAATATCTGCTTCCTAAAACTATATGATTTAAAGTAATTTCTTTTGCAGAGACATGCTGATTACGGCTGGCAGTTAGTTTTCATGCCAAGTAATTTTATTCCAGTCATACGTAACAGATATGTGGCCGTCATGTTAGGAGCTATAGTTCTTTCTTTTGGGATTGTTGTTATAACATGTTGCAAAATAATAGTTTTATATTTTAAGGACTTTATCTAAATTGTACTTATTTAGAATGAGCATACATCCATTATGCTTAGTTCACAGGAAAATGCAGCCTGACTGGTGTGGGGGGGGAGGGGGGAGGGGTCAGAGTCCATGCAGCTTTTGTTGAAATGTATGACTAGGAATTTTAACAAGGACTTTTCTGAAGACTACAGACTTAAAATGTCTCTGTCCCTATTAGAAATGCTCTGTGGAAGGGGGTGGCCAGTGTTAGCTACTTCATGGCCCTGTAGTTTCCCGTGTTTATTACATTGTACAGAGAATGTTCCCTGATCAGTTCCCCTACATAGGATTCCTGGTTAAATGTTTGAGAAAAGAAAAAAAAAAAAAACCTGCCCGTTTATTATCTTTATAGGCCAGTTCCCTCAGCTCTGCCACCACCCCGGGCAGAGCCTGGGGCGGGGGGGGGGGGATACCTCCCTGCAAATGTCACCAGCCACCTCCGCAGCAGAAGGACGTACACCCCCTCTTGACCGAAAGCCCCAGCACAGTTTAAAGTACTCAGAGTAGGCCACAGTCCACCGATGACACTACAAGCAGGGATTCATTTGCCAGTTCAGGGTCACTCACAGCCAGTGCCCAAGAACATGAAGTGGAACCCAGACAGTCCCGATTGCTGTATGCCTTCAGAAGTACAACTACTAGTAAAAGGGAGGGTCACGTTATCCCATTGCACTAGGTCCAGGGCCAGCTTTGCACTAGCCAGCTGACCAGCTTTGTTTCTGCCACTGATTTACTGAACTGAAAGCTGCATTATGCCTCCTACACTGAGAAACCATAGGATTTGATTGAACTAATGAACAGTATTATGCAGATCCATCAGCCTTGATGGCCCCAAGTGGGATCCAAATAGCGCAGGCAGCCCTCACTATATACCCCATGCGATCCAGCAGCCCAGCAGAATTTGCGTTTTTGTCAGTCAGTCCCAGAGAGATATAAAACAGAAATTGCAGAAACTGGATGGATTTGCGGGCATGAATACAGCACAGTTAATGGAAGTTGTTCAGAAAGTTTGTGAATTGTGGAAATAAATGTGATAGAGAAAGTGAATGTAAGATAAGGAAGAAAACAGATCTTCTTGCTGATACTTTAGTTGAATGATGTGGAGGAGGTTTTCCTAATCGAAGGAGCAGAGGAAGTGAAAGGGGTCGTGAAAATGATCGGCCCCCACTGGGTGCGAATCAGTGCGCCCATTGCAGAGAAGAAGGACATTAGAGAAGTGAATGCCCGTATCTTGACTCCACCCCCAGGCACTGTTCCCTCTAAGCTGTGCGTGTGTGCGCGCGCACACACCTCACCGAGTGAGCGCACATACTTTACAACAGAGCGCACAAAAATTACAGTTCTGATTCTGATAAAAAACAACACAGATGTTCTTAAAATTAAAAAGTTGTTGTGTATTTATGGTTTTCACAAGCTCTACAATATTTTCTAGTGCAATCAATGTGGTGTACATACTGTATTCTGACGTGTAGTCAAATTTTAAAGTATATAATTTCGAGTGTTGTTATGTGGCGCACAAAAATTTAACCTTCCTTCAAAAGCTGCACAGCTGATATTTTATGCGCACACAGCCTACAGAAAATTAGAGAGAACATTGCCCCCAGGAGGGGAGGAGGGAGTACTTGATTTTAGAAAGAATAAACCAAGCACAGTGTTCCAGCAAGAGAGGGAAGCAGCTATAGAGTGAGTGGCAGCCGAAGAGGGCTACAGCATGGATGAAGACTAGGCCAGACCGGACTCCAAGTTTCCCTGGGTCCCCAGGAGCCTATGGTCAGTCTGAAAATAGGGGACCAATATATGGACTTTATGGGGGATACAGGAGCAGAATACTAAAGCCAGTAGCCCCTTTGATTTCTCGATGCATCACCATTGTCAGAGCTACTGGGGCTAAGGCCACAAAGCCTCTCCTGCAGAACCGCATGTGTGAACTAGGGGGACAGAAAATAACGCACCAGTTCTTGTATATGCCTGAATGCCCTATTCCACTTCTGGGCCGAGACATGCTTGCTAAGCTCCAGGCACAAATATCCTTTGCTGAAAGGGGAGAAATGCAAGGGACTGTGAACCCAAAGCCTGCTGGATTGATGGTGCTGACTGTTCCCCGAGAAGAAGAGTAGCGGTTCTATAGTGCATCTCCAATCAAGCCAGCTAGTTCCTGTATACCCACCAACCTTATAGCCCCACCTGAAGTATGGGCAGAAGATAATCCACCTGGCCTAGTGAAGAACATAGCCCCTGTCATTGTCACCCTCAACCAGTGCATGTGAAGCAGTATCCTCTCCCTCGACCAGTCATTGAAGGAATCCACTGCCATTTGATGAAACTACTGAAGTATAGACTTCTCAAGGAATGCCAGTCACCTTGGAACACCCCCCTTCTCCCAGTTAAGAAACCTGGGGCAGGGGATTACCGCCCAGTACAAGATCTGAGGCGAATGAATGATGCAGCTGAAACTATACACCCAGTGGTACCAAATCCTTATATTCTCTTGGGACTGATCCCCGCTGAGGCTACTCATTTCACCGTCCTGGACCTGAAAGATGCCTTTTTCTGTGTGCGCCTAGCCCCCACCAGTCAACTTTTGTTTGCTTTTGAATGGCAAGACCCCACAACAGGAAGGCGGGGCCAACTCACCTGGACTAGATTACTTCAAGGATTCAAGAATTCACCTACTCTCTTTAGTGCTATTTTAAATCAAGATCTTTCAAGCTACTATGTGAACCCAGGAGAAAGGGTTCTTCTCCAGTATGTGGACAACTTGCTCATAGCCACCAACTCAGAAAGTGAATGTCTATAAGCCACCAGTGAACTCTTGCACCTTTTTAATGAGGCTGGATACAAAGTCTCAAGAGCCAAGGCATAATTATGTCAAACAAGTTAAATACCTAGGATTCCAGTTGTCCAGCAGAATTAGACGCCTGGGACCAGAACGCAAAAAAACTGTATGCAGTATTCCTACTCCAACCACCAGGAGGAAAGTGAGAGCCTTCTTGGGTGCCGCAGAGTACTGTCGTATATGGATCCCCAATTTTGCGCTGCTAGCAAAACCATTGTATCAAGCTACCAAAGGAATGGAAAAGTCTCCATTGGAATAGGGACTTGAACAGGATGCAGCCTTTTGATCTTTGAAAACCGCTCTGATGTTATCACCAGCTCTGGGTCTACCAGATGTCCAGAAAACCTTTCAGTCTCTATGTTCATGAGGAAATGTTCTAGGAGTGTTGACTCAATCTCATTGGATCTTGGCAACGACCAGTAGCCTATTTGTCAAAACAATTGGATGTAATTGCAAAAGGCTGGCCCCTGTTGCAGCTACAGCCCTCCTAGTGAGCAATCTTCAAGTTACTGTACCACACTCTGTTCTAACCATTATGAAACACAAAGGAAACTTCTAGCTAATTCACGAATGTTGAGGTATCAGAGTATGCTGTGTGAAAACCTCCAGATACTATTGAAGGTCAGTCAAGCTCTGAATCCTGCTACGTTGTTACCAGTTGGTCTTGATCCCCCTGATCATGACTGTTTAGAAACTATGGACACTATATTCTCAAGTCACCCTGATTTGATTGATGTTCCTTTGGAGAACCCTGGACGGACTTTCTTTGTAGATGGAAGCAGTCTTGTCATCATTAATGGACATTGTTGTTCCAGATATGCAGTGGTGACCCTTGATCTGGTAGTTGAGTCCTCAGCTCTGGCCCCAGGAACTTCAGCACAGAAAGCTGAACTGATAGCTCTTACTAGAGCACTGACAATAGGAAAAGGGGCTCTGTCTAAATGTGTACCCAGATTCCAAGTATGCCCTTACAACCTTGCATGCACATGGGGCTCTGTACAAAGAATGAGGGTGGATAACCTTAGGAAGCAAGTCCATTAAGTATGGCCCCGAGATATTGATATTATCAGATGCATACTGTATACAGATTTCAGAATTTAGGAAAAGTAGAATGTATGAATAGAACCCTGAAATCTCAGTTGTCCAAACTTTGCCAAGAAGTTCACCTGAAGTGGCCCCAGGTTCTTCCTATAGCCCTTCTTAGGATATACTTAGCCCCTGCTAAGTCTTTAGGAGTTTCCCCTTTTGAGATTCTGTATGGGTGACCCCCGCCTATTGTATAGGAAATAAAGGGAGATATGGAACAGATTAGATCTGAAATTACTAGACAAGAACTATTGGTTTTAAGTTCTGTTTTGCAGAGTCTTCATACGTGGGTACAAGACCAGCTGCTCATCCATCTAACAGAACCCCTGCATCCGCTCAAGCCTGGAGTCTCGGTGTGTATCAAAGAGTGGAGAAAGACACCGTTGACACCGCATTGGAAGGGACCTTATGTTGTCATCTTGTTAACCCCAACAGCAGTTAAAGTTGCAAAACTCGAACCCTGGATTCATCACAGTTGAATAAAGTCAGCAGCCATTGATAGCAATGTAGAAAGGAAGGCAGCTACAAAGATATTAGCTATGTGGCAATATTACCCTATACCACACGATGATGCTATTACACCTGTATAATGTGTTAATTGACTAATGAGTGATTTAATTCTCACCCTTTCTCACTTGCGGGTGAGAATAATCAAAGGGGGGAATGTGGTAGGCTATGGTCTAGCATGGCCTGCTATTATGAAAGGCCTGTAAGTTAGGCCTGGATCCCAACCCCCATTATAGCTAGAAAAGAACCAAAAATCTGTGAAAAATTAGAAAACTGTTTTAAACTGCTTAATAAGAAGTTTTTATGAATTCACAAGTCTTCCATTATTCTCTTGTGTGTGAAAGAAAAGAAATGTTTCAATACATGCATTCCTGAAGCTAGGGATAACCTTGCAGTAGAGAAGTAACAAAATCAAGAACTGCACCATTGTTAGAACAATCCTAAGGGAGGGGGCTGGTTGCTAGGCCCCGGAGGGATTTCTAATTGGACAGGTGCAGGGAATGTGAAACCAATGAGAAGTTTGTATGTATCGAGCTAGAACCAATAGAAAGTTCTCATGTATCAAACTGAAAAAGAGGTATAAATGGTTATGTCTCTGTAAAAACTTTGGCTCAGTTCCTTTTGAAGCTTTGACTGACTGGGCCTGTGCACAATAAACTGGCTTGGACCCTGTCAATTGACTCCTGGATTTATTCATTGACTGCACTTTGCTACAACACTTGGATACAAATGATAGAGCACCACAAGAGTCAAGAAAGTTGTGCTCAAAGAAAGTGAGACGTCTCTACAAAAGGTGAAAAAGAAAAAAACAGCCAAAACAAATGACCGAAGAAGCTCTGAAAATTGCCCAGAAACACAGAGATGCTAAAGCCAGAGGAGAAAGAGAGGCAATCACAGAACTCAGAGATTTCCAGGAGAAGTACTACAATGAAGCATGCAATGAAATAGAATCAGAAACTATTACAGGAAGAACACGATCTGCTTTCCTAAAGCTATAAGAGTTAAAGAGAAAATTCCAGTCTCAAATTGATATATTACAAGATGCTGAAGGATCCATGTTGAATGATGCTCAGAAGATCCAGAAAAGGTGGGAAGAATATACAGAGTCATTATACCATAAATATCAAGTAGACCAACAGCTGTTTCAACCTGTACCTTATGATCAGGAACCATTGGTGATGAGAGAAGAAGTAGAAGCAGCATTGAAAGCCTTATCAAAGAACAAAGCACCGGGCATTGATGGCATTCCCATTGAACTATTACAGCAATTGGATGTGGCTGTTACCATACAAGACTCTGCTAGGAAATTTGGAAGACAACATCATTGCCAGCAAATGCCTAATTACCTTTGAATATCATTCTGATAGGGCATAATTATTCATTCATATGGAACTCATAATTATTCATTCATACGGTAGCGAGGCTCATATCCAACAAACCCAGACGAGCTCATATCACACCTGTCCTACACGACCTTCACTGGCTACCTATACAATACAGAGCTAAATTTAAGGTCCTCACCCTTATTCATAAAATAATCTTAAATGAATCAGCACCATGCCTCACCTCACTCCTCGCTTTTCCTAGCAACACAAGAACACACCGTACCTCCACCAAAAACTTGCTATCCATACCCACAATCAATAGGTACTGTAAACAAGCTACAAGTAATAGAGCCTTCTCCCTTTACGCCCCATCTTTATGGAACACCCTCCCCCCGAACTACGCAACTGTGAGAGCCACATTGAATTCCGCAAAAAACTAAAAACATATCTCTTTATAGAGCATTTTTCCTCCCCACCCTAACTCTTCACCTCGTGATCCACTTCACTACTCAATTCCCTCCAATTCAACACAAAACTATATGCAACCAAGTTACTCAAATTTACTCAATGTAAATAGTTATCCTAATCAGTTAGCTATCCTTTACCTCTCTCCATGTATTAACTCTACTGTTCCAGTACATATTGTTACTTTGTTAACTTGTTAACTTGTTACTTGTTATTTTTAATTTAATTTTAATTTTATTACACAGTTTTACTTGTATCCTTAATTATCCTACATTGTTTAATTGTTCCCTGTAAACAGTTGTAATATACTGTACTATTGTTTCATGTAAACCGTCTTGACTAGTAGAAAGACGGTATATAAAAACTGTTAAATAAATAAAATAAATAAATAACTCTCCCAGACTCATCAATAAAACTCTCCCAACAACCGATGCAGAGCAGAAGTAGGGTGTTTCACTTTACATCTCAAAATATAAAAAAAATTATATTCAAATTCTAGTCTCCCATCAGAGACACCACCATCAACTCTCTCCACTGCTAAAAATTGTGCATTATAAAACAAAACCCTACAAATGGACACTCAACACCAGCATCAAGAACTTAAATTGCACCAACCCTACCTATGGAAAATCAGCACTGCAAATATTCCAGAACACCAATAACCCCCAGCTGGAAAAGAGAACAAGCTGAACTACTACATATTCCTAGAGTAAGTATTAGTGTATGTGTCTCATATCCCCGCGTGTTAAATGTATCCCCCAATTGTGTTGTGACCGCTTTGATTGAAGGATAAGGCGGTATACAAAAACTGTCTAAATAAATAAATAAATAAAATAGAGAGAACCTACATGTTAACAGAATCCCTTATCTTGGCTGCACATAGAAAACAGAGACCATCACCAATTAAAGAATAAGAAACTACAAAAGACAAAAATTGAAATGGAAAACCCCAAAATCAGACACCAAGCTGTGAAACATGGAAGAAAGAAGACCAGAAATGCACTTTCTTCTGTAATAAACTATAAAAAAATGCACATTTTCAAAGCTGACATTTTATTTTCCAAAAACTGACACTCTTTTGTACCTTTGTCTGATCATCTTATTTTTCCAAGTTGGGTTAGTCCCCGTCTCTCTTTACTACTTTTTGTTGATTTTCTTCTAAGTCCTTTTCCAAGATCCTATTTCCATTTTCTCTTTCTTCACACACCCTGTCTTCTTCATCTTTTCTTTCAATACATCTTTCTCTGACATTGATCCTTTTATTTCTCTCATTGCCTTTTACCTAACTATAGCTTCATTCCATTCCTCTTTCTCCTTCCTACAATCTTCAGTCTTCCTCTTTTCACCATTCGCCTACTTACCAGTTTTCCATTTACTAATCTTATTTCCCTAGTCCTTTCATTCCACATATGTCTCATTCCTTTGTCAGCATCCTAACCCCGCACCCCCTGTCTTTCACCCCTTTCTAATCTACTATTTTCTTCCTCTGTATTCATCTCCTCCCCGGTCTCGTTTGCCACCTTCTGTTTCTCATCCTGTTACCAGCCCCAGCTCATTTCCTAACACTTATGATCTCTCCACATCCAGGCCTTTCTTATGTCTTACCCCATCCAAGCTTCCTTTTCCCCTTTCAACTTCTCCCATTTCATCCTCTTTCATCTGCTTCAAGAAAGACCTGTCCCTGCCTGTGGCTCTCATCCACTCTATAGCACTCTGTCCTTTTCAACTGTTCCCAACCCCTCCCCAAACCCTCCAAGTCCTTCAAACCTTCTCTCCCCATATTTCTGCAATTGGTCTCACAGCCCTACACATACCCTTCACCCAATCACCTTGTCCCCACAGTCCTCTTAATCTCTGGTCAATTTCTAAATCCCCACTATTCTCCCAAACAACTCCAAGTTCCCACTCACAATCCCATCCAAGCCCCAACTCCCCAGTTAAAATCCCAATATCAAGCTTATCTTAGAGTCTTGTTTTCTCATCCAGTCTTAGAGTCTCCACCTGTCAGAATCCCTGCTTTCGCACATCCTATGTCCCTAGTACAGCCCTTCTGCCTCTTACTCCCCTTCCCTTGCACCCACCCATTTACTTCCTTCTCTAATATTCCTTAATTTGTCTTTCTTCTTCCTTACCCCAGCATGCATTCTTATACCCCTCCCTCTCAACCTTCCCTTGGTTGACTTTGCTTCTTTCCCACTCCCCACAATAGCTGTCCTCCTCTCCCTACTCACTCATCCAGCATCTCCCTCTTTTTCCTACTCCGACACTAGTATTTGCCAACATTAGCCCCCTTTCAAGCCCAGAACCCCAGCCTTAGAATTAGCTCTCTTCCAATTCCATCCCTTTTCCAGTCCCATCTCCTCAAATCTAGTATCAACTCATTTCCAATTCCCCCAGCCCCAAACTCAGCCCATTTCTAGTCCCAGCCTCCATTCATAATATCAGTTGCCCCCTCCCAGCCTCTGTATCAGCCCATTTCCAGCACCACCCCCAGTCCCAATATCAACCCATTTCCAGTACCAGTCCTCAGACCCACTATCAGCCAGCCCCTCATGCTCAGTATTAGCCCATTTCAGATCCCATCTTCCCATTCCTAGTATCAGCCCATTGCCAATATTAGTCAGCCCTCCAGCCCCTATATCAGCCCATTTCCAGACCCCGAAGCCCCAATATTGGCCTATTGTCAGTATTAGTCAGCCCCTCAGCCCCTGTATCAGTCCATTTCCAGTCCCCCCCATCCCCAATATTAGCCCCTTTCTAGTGCCAGTCCCCAGACACAATATCAGCCAACCCCTATTCCTAGTATCAGCCCATTTTCAGTTGCAGCCCACCATTCCCAGTATCAGCCCATTGCCAGAATCAGTCTGCTCCCCATTCCCTATATCAGCCCTCAGTCCTAATATCAGTCCATTGCCAGTCCCAGCCCCCCAGCCAAGTTTCTGATTCCCCACAGCCCTAGTATCAGCCATCCCTCCCCCTTCCCCTCCCTGCAGAAACACAGCTGCGGGAGCATTTGCTTTTGCTCCTGCAGCTGTATTGAACATTAATACAGCCACAGGAGCACTTTGCTCCCACACCTGTGCTATACTGAAGCCATGGTGCTGATGGCTTGAGTATAGCATAGTTGCAGGAGCAAAAGCAAATGCTCTCGTAGCTGTGCTGAGCATTAATATAGCCATGGGAGCAAAAGAAAATGCTCCCATAGCTACTGTATGTTAATGTTTAACACAGCTGCAGCTGGGGAGGCAGAGGGCAGGCTGGAAGTGAGCCAGTTAGACAGGCTTCCTGCACCCCTACTGTGGTGTGCCCTAAGCCAGTGCCTTCCTGGCTCAACTCTTAAGCCGGCCCTGGGAAAGAAACGCCTTTGGATTAAGATTAGTCTGCTGTAAATAACAAATTTCTAAATGATTCTTGGTAAAGTTAGTTCACGGGAAGCAAGAGACTGTCACAAGAAAATACCTCTTGGTAAAATTGGTTTATTATAAGCAAGAGGATGTTGCAAGGAAAAGCTTATTGGTAAATCTGGTTCATTATAAGCAAAAGGCTGTGATAAGAAGGTGCCTTTGGTCAAACTGGTTGTCTGCAAACAAGAAGTGCTATAAGCAGGACTTTTTTAAGGGGTTACGCAGTGGTATGAAGTACCAGCACCTTTTTCATTGCCTGCTAAAACTGACCCATGGTCCTCACCTATTAATGAAAGAGCCCTGCATGCAGGGCCAGTGCAAGGACTGCAGGTGCCCACAGTGAGTCCTCTATCTTGCTGCCCCCCTGCCACTGCTCATGCTCCTTTTCGGGGCCTGCGGCCGCAGTGCTACAATTGGCACTGTGCGACAGCACTTACCTAAACTCTCCAGCCCTGTGTCGCAGTCCTGCCTTCTAAAATCTGCTGCTTCTGCCGCCCTCCAACACAGACTTCTGGTTTATAAGTAAATACCTGTGAAGTTTAACAGTGTTTTCTGTAAGTAGGAAATTGTTGCACTTATTAGGAAAGTTGGAGAAGGGGCTGGTTGTCTGTCTCATGTGCTGATTTCTCTCTGCCTCAGCACCAAGAAGCTGTTACCTGCTTTGCTGCCAGACTGGGCACATTTACCTGCCAGCCTGTGAGCCCTGTGTGCCTATTGATATATTTATTTTATCATTGTTAGTGTGATATTTATTTATCTGTACGTTTGTTCAGTTTCCTCCATTTGTACCTGTCTCTGCATATCCTTATAACTTTCTGCAGCTTTCTAGTCTCTGTCTGTTGAGGTCACGCTAACATTTAATCCATTACCTATTTCTTCTCTGTCCTGATGTTTTATCCAGCATTTTCCAGTCCCTTGCTTTAATGTCCCTGAGTGACTAACCCCTCCCTCCAATCCTGAGGCTTTACTTAACCCTCTCTTCTTGTTTTGTTTGCCACATGTGCTGATTTCTCTCTGCCTCAGCACCAAGAAGCTGCTTACCTGCTTTGCTGCCAGTCTGGGTACATTTACCTGCCAGCCTATGAGCCCTGTGTGCCTATTGATATATTTATTTTATCATTGTTAGTGTGATATTTATTTATCTGTACGTTTGTTCAGTTTCCTCCATTTGTACCTGTCTCTGCATATCCTTATAACTTTCTGCAGCTTTCTAGTCTCTGTCTGTTGAGGTCACGCTAACATTTAATCCATTACCTATTTCTTCTCTGTCCTGATGTTTTATCCAGCATTTTCCAGTCCCTTGCTTTAATGTCCCTGAGTGACTAACCCCTCCCTCCAATCCTGAGGCTTTACTTAACCCTCTCTTCTTGTTTTGTTTGCCACATGTGCTGATTTCTCTCTGCCTCAGCACCAAGAAGCTGCTTACCTGCTTTGCTGCCAGTCTGGGTACATTTACCTGCCAGCCTATGAGCCCTGTGTGTCTATCGATATATTTATTTTATCATTGTTAGTGTGCTATTTATTTATCTGTACGTTTGTTTGGTTTTCTCCATTTATGCCTGTCTCTGCATATCCTCATAACTAATCCCTCTCACCCCTCTAACCATTCACCCTGTGGCATTCAGTCTCTTATAGCCACCTTGTGCTTGTTACGATTATCTACAGGTGCACCTAATCACCTGTGATCTCTCTCTCACCTATCCTTATTTCTTCTGACTTCTGTTCTCCTCTCCATCTCTCTCTTTTTTGGCTCCTTGTCACTTTCTCTTCCCACTCCTCATACTCACTAATTGTCTCCCCTCCTACCAACATCTTCAAGCCCCTCCCCTCTTATCTCCCTTTTGCCATCGTCACTTCCCCCACCATCTTGTCCTCTACCCTATCAACAGCTCTTGAACTTCACCACTTTCTCCCTCTCATTCAGCCATCTCCTCTCTAAAACAACCTCACCCTTGTTACTGTCACACTGTCTCCTCTCTGCCCCGCACTCTTCTACTCCTTCTCCTTCTCTCTTCCAGAGATATCAACCCCAACCCTGCCCCCCCCTGACTTTTGTCACACTCCCTGAACAGATCTCAAATCTTATTCATATCCCTCTCCTTTACCCTTTCTCTCTCCCTTTCTCATGTGCCTTGTGGTACTCACACTCCATCTCATATACACTTGTTTTACTCATGATCTCTTCATCTCTACTGCTCTCCATCTTCTTGCTCTAACTGAGACCTGGCTCCTCCCTGAAGACTCAGCATCAATCGCTGCTCTCTGTCATGGAAGTTATCAGTTCTCCCACATACCTCGTTCCACTGGCCATGGTGGTGGTGTTGGGCTTCTACTCTCTCCTTCCCACCAATTTCAACCCCTCCTGCTGCCTCAGTCTTACTCCTTTCCCTCTTTTGAAGTCTACTCCATCCGGCTTTTTACTCCACTACCTCTCCGACTAGCTCTTATTTATCGACTCCTGACAAGTCCACCTCTATCTTTCTGACTGACTTTGACTCATGGCTTTCCTTCATTCTGGATTCATCTGCCCCCTCCCTTATTCTCAGGGACTTTAACATTCATGTTGATAACCCCTCTGACCCTTGTGATTTTAAGCTCCTTTCCCTTACATCCTCATTCAACCAGCTTTGCTCTACCGCTCCCACTCACCGGCACGGCCACTGCCTCGATTTGTATTCTTCTCTAATTGCTTACCCTCAAACTTCTGTACCTCATTTCTTCTCTTATTGGACCATCACCTGCTAAGCTTCACTGTTCATCGCTCACTGCCTCAACCTCATCCTGTCTCCTCTAACCTCTTTAGAAATCTTCATGCTATTGACCAATTGGTTCTCACCTCCACTGTCACATCACCTCTTTCCTCCTGTACGTCATCTGAATCTGTTGATGAGGCAGTAGCTTCCTATAACGCTGCACTCACCTCTGCTCTAGATGCTCTTGCTCCGTCCATGCCATGTCCTGTGAGGCGTACTATACCCCAGCCTTGGCTGTCTTCCACTACCTACTATTTATGTTTCTGTATGCTTGGCTCAAATCATGCACCTTTGGGAATTTCTACACTTCAAATTCATGCTTATCTCTTTCCAGTCAGCCATAGCATTCACCAAACAAGACTATTATGTCCGTCTGACTAACTCTCTTACCTCTGACCTTCGCCATCTCTTTACAACTCTGAACTCTCTCCTCAAGGTGCCTCTGCCTCCAACCCCTCCTTCCCTTTCTACCCAAATCATGGCTAGCTATTTCCATGACAAAATCCACAAGATCACACTCCAATTCCCCACAATGTCAGCTACTTCCCCTGCTCCCCCTCTTCTCTCCCAACTCCCCCCCCCCAACCTCTGATACCCTCTCTTCCTTTTCTATGATCTCTGAGGAAGAAACTACAACCTTCTTTCCTCCTCCAAACTCACTATCTGCTCCTCTATCCTATTTCTACCTGTCTCTTAAGCTCCATCTCTTCCACTGTTGTCCCTTTCATTTCTCATATTCTCAACCTAGAGTGGAGGAGTGGCCTAGTGGTTGGGGCAAAGTACTTCAGGCCGGAAGGTCGGGGGTTCAAATCCCACTAGAGGACAGCAACCTTGGGCCAGAAGGACTGGGGTTTCTAGTCCCACAGGTGCTCCTTGTGGTCTTGGGCAAGCCACTTAACCCTCCACAGCCCATGTTCCCTGTAAAATAGTTATCTCCAAGTTATAATGCCCTGTTCAATGTAATTTCAGTTTGTTCAATGTAAACTGCACTGATGCAGAATAGCGCGGTATATAAGAGAATATAATAAATAAATAAATAATAACCTATCGCTTTCCACTGCAACTTTCCCTGCAGTCTTCAAGCATGCTGTGGTTATACCTCTCCTCAAGAAACCTTCACTAGACCCTACCTGTCCTTCTATCGACCTATCTCCCTCCTCCCCTTTGTTTCTGAATTACTTAAATGTGCGGTTTACCAGAGTTGCCTCGACTTTCTCTCCTCTCAAGCCCTCCTGCAGCCTTTACATTCTACTGAAATGGCTCTTGCCAAAGTCTCCAGTGACCTGTTTCTGGCTAAATCCAAGAGCCTTTACTCGATCCTCATCCTTCTTGACCTTTCTGCTGCTTTTGACACTGTTGATCACAACCTTCTCCTCGATACCTTGTCCTCGCTTGGTTTTAAGGGCTGTGCTATCCTGGTTCACTTCTTATCTCTCCCATCGCTCTTTCAGTGTTTGTTCTGGTGGATCCTCCTCTATTGCTATCCTTATCTCAGTTGGTGTACCCCACATATCTGTCTTGGGTTCACTCCTTTCTCTATATATACTCAGTCCCTTGGTGTACTCATCTCTTCCCATGGCTTTCAGTACCATCTTTATGCTGATGACTCCCAGATCTACCTCTCTACACCTGAAATCTCTCCCGTAATCCAGGCCAGTATCTCTGCCTGTTTTTCTGACATTGCTGCTTGAATGTCTCACCGCTGCTTAAAATGGAACATGGCCAAAAAAGAGCTTCTTATTTTTCCTCCTAAACCCTCCTCTCCCCTTCCTCCTTTCTCAATCTCTGTGGATAACTCTCTACTCCTCCCTATCTCTTCAGCTTGCAACCCTGGGGTTGTCTTTGACTCCTCTCTCTCCTTCTCCACACACATCCAACTGATAGCTAAAACCTGCCATTTCTTTCTCTATCCACTCCTTAGTTACCTCCCATCTTGACTATTGTAACCTACTCCTTGCTGGTCTCCCTCTGAATCATCTCTTTCTCCTTCAATCTGTTCAACACTCTGCTGCGTGACTAATCTTCCGCCAGCCTCATCATGCTTATATTACCTCTCTTCTCAAGTCACTTCATTGGCTCCCTATCTGTTTCTGCATCCAGTTCAAACTTCTCCTGCTGACCTATAAGTGCATTCACTCTGCAGCTCCTCACTATTTTTCCTTTCTTATCTCTCCCTACATTCCTCCTTGGGACTCTACTCTTCTGGCAAATTGATTCTATCTGTGCCCTTCTCTTCTACTGCTAACTCCAGACTTCGCTCCTTTCACCTTGCTGCTCCTTATGCCTGGAACAAACTACCTGAGTCTGTACATCAGGCGTCTTCTCTGATCCTTTTCAAATCCAGGCTGAAAACTCAATTCTTTGCTGCTGCTTTTGGATCTTGACTCACCTGGTCTCTTTTGTGTTTCCTTACCAGTCCCCCTAGATGTATCTCATGCCTACAGCTACTGTGTTGTTTGTCTTGACTAGATTATAAGCTCTGATAAGCAGGGACCATCTTTTACACGTGTCTGTGCAGCGTTCCATACATCTGAACATTATTCAAGCTATCATTACGCCACACTTTGATTTCGCCAATCTCACTCTACTAGGCACAACAAAACAAAATATTAAGAGACTCCAACTTGCCCAAAATGCAGCAGCAAGAATGGTAATGAAGGTTCCACCATTTGAACACATTACACCTATACTCGCAAACCTACACTGGCTCCCAATACAATCCAGAATAAAGCACAAATTGATTATCACTACATTTAAGACATTAAATAACATGGCCCCAGTCTCTTTAACAAAACTTATCACTAAAGACACATCCCAAACAGCACTACGGAGAGGCCACACGAATAAAATCAGGATCCCAAAAGATTTCACAACTACCAAAAAAACAACTAATAAAAAAGCGTTTTCGCATGCAGCTCCCACCCTATAGAACTCCCTCCCTGAAGAAATAAGAGCATTAAATGATGCAAAGGAGCTCCGCAAGAAATTAAAAACATTTTTGTTCATCTCCCATTTCGGCACACTAGAAAATACCTTACCACTAACAGGAAATGGCTAATAGATATCTCAGCGAATACCAATTCCAATTTTTTTCCTCAATTAAACTACAATTTAAAGTTGATTTAATAACTATTTGTAAATCCTGTAAATTGAAATATGTAAATAGTTCAAAATATGTAATAGTTCGTTTGTTATAGAACAAATTATTACCATACATAGTTCAATCTTGTTTAATGTATTTAGCAAACTTGTACCTAGTTAACTAATGTTTCATGTAAAACAGATCTGTTACTCTGTTCATTTTTCATTCATTGTAAACCGCACCTGATCTGTGGAAGGTAGCGGTATATAAGCAACTGTTAAATAAATAAATAAATAAAATCTTGTAGTGCTATACAAATGTTCAATAGTAGTAGTAGTAGTATTTATTTATTTATTTATCTATTTAACGTCATTTATATACCGCCTTAACCTACAATCAAAGCAGTATCACAGCAAACAATCAAGGGTAGGGCAAGTGTTATCATGCAGTGGTGGGTGTTTGTGTGTTAGTGATGGGGAGGATGATTAGGGGTGATCTCTACCTAGTGCGCTATATACATCGTGAGCTATAATACATTCAGTTATACTGGCTTAGGGTAGGGGGACTGGGGACTGTCTTGGTTGGGAACTCAGGGGGTGAGACCATAATGTTTGATGAATAGGGTTGTTTTCAGCTGTTTTCGGAAGTCCTTGAGGTCTGTGTTTAGTCTCAGTTCATCTGGGAGAGTGTTCCAGATGGATGGAGCAGCCAGGGAGAGTGCTCGTTGCGTGGTGTCTTTCCGGGTCTTGGCAAAGTCTCTCTCATGAGGCTACAGCTGTAACCCATGCTAACTGCTTAGTGCCCTTTTGTAAAAGAACCACTAAGGGCCTACCTAACTCTAACATAAATTAATGTAAAACCTTGAAAGCAAGCTGCTGTTTTCCTGCTTAGAGCCCACCTAAATCTAACAGGCAGCAGGGACCCATACAGATATGCAGCTGCAGCTAGGAACACTGAAAAACACACAGACACAGCAGCGCCATGGAACAGCGAGGCACACACCAGACAGAAGGCACCAAGCAGTTGGGCAACAGGAAGACTAATCCCCCAAGGACCAGGGAGGAGGACGCTAGCAGTATAGGATTGGCATGGCTGAGGGTCAAAAGATCAGGGAGTATGAATAAATTAGGGTCTTGGAAAGTGGGTGGAAGAGGGGTTTGAGAAGGGAACAGGACAGAATGCAGGGAAACAAAAGGTCGCTCAAAATACCTACGTGCACACAGTCAGGCCAAGGAATCGTAAGTACAGCTTCACCAACGCCACATGCAGTGCTTATTCATGATTTATAGTAGATGTAAATTGGCACATTAAAAAATTTGTGCTGCACATTGCTGGCCTATGCGAAATGCATCATGAATGTGCAAATGCTGGTGTCGCCAAACCATGCTCTGAAACACCCCAGAACGTCTCCTCGAAAAACCTACAGAGATCGATGTGCCTGGCGCAAAAATGTGGATCTCATGGGCTTTCCAAAATCGTGCTTTATATGTGGATGCGGCTTGCACATTCTTCTGCTATTGCATTCACGTTCAAAATGTGAACAAGGGCTTCAAAATAACCCCTCTGACTTGTATTGCAGATCAGAAAAGCATTATCAGCATGACTTGGGGCAGAGGTGGGTTCCCTAAACTCTACATGAGATAAGAATGGTGTTAGCAAAACCCATGTTTAAAGGTACAATAGCAACTCCATGAAATAATATGCATTACGGAGATACTATCTCATTTTAACTGCTAGTGGCAGGAACACAGAACTAGGAGTGGAGATCGCAGAGGAAGAAAAGGTTTGGAGAATGGTGATCAGCAGCAAACTATTGATAGGCAAAACCCCCCTCCCAAAAAAATAGAAAGTTGATCTGCTAGCTATTGAATCAAACCCTCAGGTACCCCTTATACAATTTCAGATTTAGTAATTCTAGTTCTCTCTGTTGAAGGGCACATGGCAGGAGGGAGGGGGAGTTTGCAACAATCAAGATTTTTCATTGTGAATTAGATCAGAAATAACTTATTTTACTGGTTTTGATGTTCTGCCAGCTCCAATGTTGTTTCTGCTGGGAGACAGACACAATACTGGGCAGTCAGAAGCAGCAAATCAATCACTCAATGCAAGCTGGAGGGCTCACTATAACTTTTTTTCTGGACATCTCCTCAGATGCCTTTCTGAAAGCATAATGTGCTAGAGATAGCTAATATACCACAGAGGCTCTTAAAGGTGCTCTAGAAAGTTGCATGTATTGTGGATGTTTATGTTTATTTGAGACTTTCTCTACCTCCCTACACCTAGCAGTACCAGAGCAGTGTACACAATAAAAGCTAAGAAATAAGAAGTATGAATGGAATTCCATAAGTTGGACAGGAAAGAAGAGACAAATGACAAACCACATATAAAGCTAAATAGCTCCAGAAACTAAATTGTTCACTATCCTGTCATTCCCGCAAAAGCCAGGCTAAACAAGTGTGTCTTCAATAGCAACTTGAATTTTTTAAAGGAGGACTTCATACGAATCAGTAATGGGAGAGCATTCTAGATGTTCAGTAGGGAGTAATTTGTTGGTGGTTCGTGGATTATAGGTGGCCAGGTCTGCAACTGCTAGGGTGCAAATGTGGATCCTTCACTGGACCAACATTATGGAATTCTTTGCCTATCTCTTTGCAGATGGACTAGGATTATCTGAAATTTAGAAAGGGCTTGAAGATCCTTCTTTTTGTTTTTTGGATGTATCTGGGGATTGAATGGGAAAGACTGGAGCTTTGATTTTAAGGTTAGGAGGAGGCTGTGATTTTAATTTGGGATTGGGATGTTCTGGTATTGTATTTTAATATGTTTGTAAGTTAATGTGCCATTAGCCGTCTATTATTGTTTTATTATAATCTTTGCAGTTTTCCAGGTCAATAATGGCTGAAACATCGGTTCCACTTACCAAGATGCGGCATGACCCAGAAAACTGCAAAGATCATGATATTCGCTACGAAAGCCTAAGAGAATATTGTTTTATTGTTCATTATGAATGTTGTATTGTATTGATCGGTGTTTCATGCTAGGTGGGTTATAAATTTAACAAATAAATACATAAATAATCTGGTCACCAACAATTGAGGAGCGAATGTTGGCAGGATGTAATTAAGAAGGAAATGATAAATGTTGAGCCTTACAAACTGCCTATTGCTACGCTAAGACTCAAATGGAAATCAAATAATGAGGATGTGAAGCCAGACAGTTTCAGCAGTAACGCTGTTGATTAAAATGAACTCTAGTCTAAATTTCAGAGGGAAAAAAAGGCTTTTGAACCCATGAGCAAGTATACAACAGTCTCGAGATGTGCCAGCTGAAATAGTTTATATTATCTGTAGGCACGCTCCACTGCTCATAGAAAGGACAGAAGCTATATTATAACATGTCAGATTTCAGTACTGATTTATAATAGATGGGGTATTTACAGATAGTGAGAACTGTGTGGACCTTATGCTAAGGCTATGGCAAAAGCTACGATGCAATGGGAAAAGATTTTGCCAAGTTCTTTCTTGCTTAAAACACATCAGCAAAATAGCTGGGTAGAGATATTTTTATTAGGCACATTTTCAGATGCCAGAAAGATTTTCAGCTCCAGCATAAGACATGCCATATTCCGGAAAGTACAAGACTGACCACACAGTACTCCCACACTGCTTTCTGAAAATTCTCCACTAATTTTATTTCAGTGCTTTTGAACCAATTAACATAGTAACACTGTGGATGATGCTAGCTAAAGACTAATATGGTCGAGACCATGGCCCAAAGAGCTTCCAATGGAAGAGAAAGTGACTCATCTAAGCATATCCGCTATCCTAGTAAAAGGCAGCAATTCTATGCTGTCAGTTTCATTTCAAAAAGAAGCCCAGGGCTGGGAAAGTCCAAGACTCAATACAAAACACGAAGGGGACCCCAATAATGGTGCAAAGTACTATTTTTGCAAGGAACCTTCTTTGAATGTCAGAGATACTTGGTAAAGAGTGGAACTAATCCACGCTCTATATACAAATCTCCATTTTAATCACTTTTATTAATATTTAATTTTAATATGTTTAAATTTTTTTTTTACTTATCTCGATTATGAGCGCAGTAGATAGCGGTATAACAATGGAAGCACCCACAAGACATGGCACGTTTTGAGCCCATTGAAATAAGGCTCTGCTTCAGGTTATCGGGAAACTCCTCGTCAGTAAGCAAACCTCAAACATCAGCGCTTTAAAATTGATTCAAAGAAAACCCACACCTTAAAAGAGAAAGGCGTCTGACGTCAGCTCACCAAAGAGCCAATCATCAAACAGAGTAGGAATGCCATAGACAGGAAACTCCTCTTGTGATAAGTCAGACTTCAAAGTAATCAAAAGAGACTGGGCCAATCAATTTCAGAGTTCAGACCAAATGGGGATAGAGAGCGTAATTCAAAAATCCATTGCTGCTCTCTCCACTGCTACTTAGCCAGCCAATCGCCACCCTGTGGCTCCAATGGCACAAAATCAATTACTCTCTAACATAGTTGATCAAACATATGGCCATGCTGCACACAGTGCTCTACCATAGGAGTTGATAGAGTCTGTGTCCGTAAATGTGAGGCATGCTCACTAAGATGCACCTTGATTTGTCTGCTAGTGTGGCCCACATAGACAAGATCACATGGCAAATGATCATAATACAATGTAAGTAGATGAGCAAGAGCTGCGCCATCGAGATCGCAACGAACAATCATGTTTGGCATAATACCATCTGTCTCCCTCCATAGTCTGTGCACAATAGTGGCAATTGCCACATGCTTTATAGCCTGGATTCTCATGGGTCCAGATGGGGCAATCTACTTTAGTACAAGCCGGTCACGAAGGTTAGCTTCACAGGAGTAGGCTCGTCTTAAAGGTTTTTGAAAGCAAGTGTGTAACTGCAATATGGACCATGTTTGCATAGCACTAAGACCACCTCATGGATGTGTGACATGAATGCCAATACCCCCGTGATATGATCCTCTTGCGATTCCTTAATTGGGGGGGGGGGGTAAAAATAACCACTCTCTATGACAGTAGCGGGCCCTTCAAAAAAGGTATCTTGCAAAAAACGTACCTTGCACCATTAGTGAGGGTCAGTTTCATTGCAGCATTTTATCTTTGGTAGGTTAACTGAGCACACTTGTATAGATTTCTTTGTAATTTCTCGACATTGTGATTTTGTAAGTGTTGTGCGGTCCATACACTGCTGCTGAAATATCAAGTGTCCACTATAATCACAATAAATAATCATTTATGTATGGAAATAATGATCCCCATACAAATTCACCTTTGAAGATACATTCTTAGACATGCAGAGGGTAATTTTATAAGCGGCGCCTAGATTAATGCATATTTTTCAGGTGCACTCATATTTTACAAAACAGCGGCATAAGTAATGGGAAATGCATGTTGATCTAGGCATGATCACTTACACCAGCCCTATGGACGGCGTGAATGACCATGCATATCTGACACATTTGCACCTGTCGTTTATAAAGATTCATGAAAGTGCATACCCTGCCCACGCTCCATCCACGTGAATGCTCATGCACGTACCTGTGGAATAGTGGCCAACTAAAGGATGCAATAGCCAGATGTTTATTTTCATATTTACAAATGTATAACAGATACACAATGTTGGTAAAAGAGGTTAAATAAAAAATAAAAAAAAGACCATTGATGCATATTATGTGTAGACGGCACGTGACGTTTCGCAGAGGGCAAGTTTATGAAGTCCCGTGTTGTTAACTTTATATAGTGATGTGCAGCAAAATATGTGTTAAGTATGTGGGCAGTTTATAAGTGGTTGAAAATATGCTTTAAATCTTACATTTCTATGGCTGCTGCAAATACCCACGCCTAGATTTCTCAAGAACACATGTAAATTATAGTACTTTATAATCTGTGCGTGTAAATTTGCTCTCCGTCCACAATCCATCCATTGTGAAAGTATGCGTGATTGGCCCAAGGCACATACTTAGAAAATAGCAACTGCCTAGATTACACATGTAAGTGCCCACTGACACGCCTAAGTCACTGGAAATACATGAGTTACACATATAAATAGTGGATAACTTTCCACAGCTCCTTATAAAATTCCCCCTTAGTGGTTATCTACTTATAGTTTTGTTTCCCCTGGCTTACCAAAGAGACAATGAATAGCTGCAAAGTTAACTTTACTTCAGTTTTAACACTTTTCACATTATTTCGGATTTCACCTAAATTTTTAACTATCGTGCACTACGTATCTCATTACATCCTAATACACACTCAAAACAGAAATTTAAAAAACGGTGTATTTTTAATGCAATTTTCAGCGCACTCTTATTACATTGATATATATGTGTCCAATTTTCAAACAAGACGATAATTAAATGGCACGGCGGTCAGTTGCTGCTTTTAACCACTGGCCAGATATTCTATGTTAATATCCTGATAGCAGCTGTCGCTGAATATCCAGATTGAGTGCTGCCATCTTCATTAGTGCTGACTTTATCTGGACAGCAGCCATTTTTAGCCAGCAGTTATCTAGGCAGCAAATTAGGGCTGCTTTCCATGTGGCCTAAGTTATCTGAAAGAGAATGTTGAAATACTCACAAAACTCCACAACTATTACACCCAAACATTTTTTTTTTTTTTTTTTACTGAAGTCCATGTTTTTCTTTTTTTTCATAAATCTGTATTGCATCAAAAATGAACCCATTGACTATAACCCAATGAACAAAACACACACTACAAGGCTGCTCTGACAGAAACCAGACTGTAGGCGAGCTGCTTCAACATGTTCCCCGGCAAATGCCAGAGCTCCAAGCGGAGAATGAAAGCTTTGTTCTGTAAACTGTGTTTGTATTTATGCTGATGAGTATCACCATTGTGGCTGAACTCCAGCGCTCAACATCTCTTCCCTCTGAATGTCTTTTTCTATATAGCCAGATACAGTGGGTTGTAACTAGCTATGGAACAGCAACAACCCAAAAAGTCAGAGTGAGCTTACAGAAAACAAATCTTTCAACTTTTCAGCCAGCCAATGGAAACAGAGCAGTGCACAAAGTAGCCTTATTCTTGCTCACCTCCACCCCTGGACGGAAAGAGGGGCAGGCAGCATAAAACACAACATAATCGCTAGTAAATGATGTTAATGCTATACAGCTTGAGGAAGACTTGGACTGATGTTTTAAACTATGGACTACAAACTATTAGAACTTAAAGGTGTTTTATATAATAACGATTTTTGATTTTGGTGGACATTGAGCACATTGAGGGTAAATCTGGGACTAATGATGAGATAAAATAAATTGGTTACTTTATACGGCCTATGGCTGTTGAACATGGCCAATAACCAGTGAATTTGATGGTCCTATTACATATTTAAAATTTAACTTTGGGGATACTTTTTGTAGATTTACTTTGGAAGAAAGGGAGGATAGGGAAACTATGATAGAGGTGTTTAAATACCTCCATGGCATATATATACAGGAGGAAAGCCTCTTTCAATTGAAAGAAACTTCTGTAACGAGGGGGCATAGAATGAAGGTGAAAGGGAATAGACTCAGGAGTAATTTGTGGAAATATTGATTTATGGAAAGAGTGGCAGATGCATGGAATAGTCTACTAGTGGAGGTGGTAGAAACAAAGTCTTTATCTGAATTAAAGAAAGTATGGGGCAAGCACAGAAGATCTCTAAAAGAAACAAAGGGACTGTAGAGCTTGGTAGTTGGTATGAAAGGGCAGAGTAGTGTAACAGTGCAGACCCCGAACAACACGAGAAAACGCAGTTCAGCATAAAGGAGCACAGGAAAAGTGACAGGGTAAACAAGGAAATGTCAGATGGTTACCGTGAGCAACCTAGAAACACGTGCAAAAGCCCAATGAGGACACACCCAGCTAGCAAAGGAAGGGAATTCACGTTACCTGACAGGGTTCAGCTGGGTGGGGGTGGAGCAAGGAAACACTGGGATAAAATAGGCTCCCAGACAATCAGAGAGAGAGAGAGAGAGGAGCTGAAGCAGCCACAGACACACTCTGAGAGAATACAGCAAAGGCAGCTAAAACCCTGGGAAGCATGGAGCAGGTATGAGAATGTAAGAGAGAGTGACAATGAGGCTTTGGAGCAACTAGAGAGCCAGCGTGAAGGTCAGAGGGGAACCGAAGACCTGAGTGAAGCTGAGAGATATCAACAGCCAGATAGTGTGTTTGAGCCAGAGAGACGTAAGAAGACTGCAGTTGCAGGTTCCAGTGCACAGAGTGAATGCAAGAGTGATTTGCCATATGAAAGAAGACAACCCTGGAGGTATGGAAATAGGCACACAAGGTCCCACTATCTAGAGGCTGAAAATATCTCTTCTTCTGGTTTTAAAAACCCTAGAAGAAAAAGGTTTTACTTACCAGATAAAGCTGAAGAGTTTTGTAGTCATTGTAAGCTCACAGCTCCCTGTGAAACTCCGTCACGAGCTCTCCAATCTAGCTCAGCTGGGTTACAAAAGGGAAGCCTGAACCGGCAGAGAAATTCCCTTAATTATCCCACTAGCAGAGCAAACCAGGAGTTGAGCTATATTCTAAAATACCAGCAGGGGCAGTGCCCTGAAAAGCTCAACTCTAGAATACATGGTAATTCCCAGAGAGACACTAGCTCTAAGGAAGAAAGGAACTTCCTGTCTGACGAGGTTAACCAGCCATTCTCCCACGTTACTGCTGAGGTCCAGAATGAACCTTCCAGTCAGCCGGAGTTAATGGAATATCAAAATGCAGAAGAATATGATATGCCAGAATTGATGGACTGCTCTTTGACCTTGATTGAACCTGAGTTCTCTCTCAGATAAGTAATTAGTTTGTGTCCTAGCTTTAGTGTTATAAGCAACAGGCTGCAGCTCTCTCTAAATAAAACAGATATAAGCTGTGCTGTCAGCTACAGGAGAAAGAACCATATTGAAGTATTTAAGCTGTTTTGTTCTTTTCATTTATTTGTTGTTTTGAAAGCTGAAGGAAGCAAGTTCTGTTTGCTTTTGTTACTTTATGTTATATGTCCCAGCAAGGCATTTGATTTATGTTCCTGAAGATAAAAGTACCCTCAAGGGACGGGGAATAAAACCCTTTAATTTGGAAAGAAGTGTTTTGTGGTTTATATCAGTGAAGGCACAACTACCACCCTCCAGAGCCTTGCAATACCAGTGGCTACCGCTTGGCCAGAGAGGGCACAACAGTAGATAGGCCATATGGTCTTTATCTGCCATCATGTTTCTCTGTTTCTAATCTAAACCTGGCAAGGAGAATAGACACACACAGACATACATAGAGTGGCAAAGTAACATGTTCCATGATGCCTTCAGACAAGCTGGGAGTCAGAGTGGTGGTATTCCCATCATTACCACCAATGACTGCCAAAACAGTCACAAAGAAAGGTGGACCAGTGCACCCAACCTGCCTGTTCAAGGTGTATGGACGCTGACATGCATGGGTTCTTTCTGCCAAAGAACAGTCCCACTTGCAGCCCCACACAGAGACAGACAGACACACACAAAAACAATGCCCTGCCAATCATTGGAAGAGATAAGAAGGACAGGGTTGACACATGGTGAGGGTGCAGGGATGTGCAGGTGGTAGCATATAGGGACATATGAAAATGTCATGGGCCATGGGTATTAAGAGGCAAAGGCATGCCCCCAATTTCTGAAGCTCCCAAGGCTCCATTCCCAGGTCAGGATACATGCTGAGCACAATATGCACATGGTTGCAGACAATGTTGATACAAAGAGCCACAACAGGAGCACTGCCACACGATGGCTAGATAGCACACAACTACATATGACAGCCATCAGCAAGACACACGGATTGTGCTTGGAACCAGGATGTCAGACGTGAAGCGTGGCAGATGTACTCTGCACCTGCTACCATGACACCCCCAATGGTCACATTCCAGAGCTCCTGCACATCTGGAAAGAGCAGACCAATGTCACAAAGGCAAGTGAGGGAAAAAGGTTGCGAGAATGTCAGGGGAAGAACTGGTGAAATGAGTGCATCTTTAATCATGAGTTCTCCACTTATCCCCAACAGAGGCTTCCACATACTACTTGACTTGGAGGCAGTGAAGATGCAATACAGGACCATGCTGAGGACTCGGTTCTGAGTGCTTGCGGCAAGAGCTGCAGCAGCAGCAAGATAAGCCATGGCACATGTGGCATAGATATTACACACATATAGGGAGGGGATCGTAGATTGCCATCTGCAATGGGCAAGTCAATGAGATGCATGCAACACCATGCTTCCACAAAATGAAGTGCTGCACTGAAATGCTAGATGTAGTAGCACCTCATAAGAACTTAAGAACATAAGATTTGCCATACTGGGTCAGAATACTGGGCTTGATAGACCATTAGCCAATCCAGGTCACAAGTCCCTGGGAAGATTCCAAAAAGACAGATTACATGCTGCTTATCTAAGGGATAAGCAATGGATATCCCTCAGTCCACTTTAATAATGGGTTATGGACTTTTCTTCTAAAAACTTGTCCAAACCTTTTTTATACCCAATTACACCGACAGCTTTTACTGCATCCTCTGACAATAAATTCCAGAGCTTAACTAAGCGTTAAGTAAAGAAATATATTTTTCTGTTTAGTCTTAAATGTACTATTTTGTAACTTCATTGCATACCCCCCAGTCTTTATACTTTTTGAAGGAGTAAACAACCAATTCATGTTTCCTTGTTCTACTCCACTCATTAACATAAGAACATAAGATATGCCATACTGGGTCAGACCAAGGTCCATCAAGCCCAGTATTCTGTTTCCAACAGTGGCCAATCTAGGTCATATGTACCTAGCAGTTTCCCCAAGGGACACAGGTTCCACACAATGCTTGTATTGGTTCAAGCATTGATATCCTGGGTCCCTTCTTAATAATGGTTTATGGACCTTTCCTCCAGGAACTTGTCCAAACCTTTTTTAAACCCAGCTACACTAACAGCCTTTACTACATCCTCCGGTAACAAATTCCAGAGTTTGATTACACGTTCAGTGAAAAAATATTTTCTTTTATTAGTCTTAAATAGTTTACCCTGTAGCTTCATTGCATGTCCCCTAGTCTTTCTATATTCTGATAAGGTAAACAATCAATCTACGTTTACCCGTTCCACTCCGTTCATTAATTTATAGACTTCTATCATATCTCCCCTCAGCCGTCTCTTTTCCAGGTTAAAGAGCCCTAACCTTTTTAGCCTTTCTTCATAGGAGTATCCTTCCATCCCCTTTACCATTTTGGTGGCTCTTCTCTGAACCTTTTCTAAAATCACTATATCCTTTTTAAGATACGGCGACCAGAATTGTACACAATATTCAAGGTGCGGTCTCACCATGGAACGATATAGAGGCATTATAATATCTTTTGTTTTATTTTCCATTCGTTTCCTTATCATACCTAGCATTCTATTTGCTCTCTTGGCCGCCGCTGCACACTGGGCCGAGGGTTTTAACATGGTATCCACAATGACACCTAAATCTTTTTCCTGGGTGGTGGTTCCTAATGTGGAACCTTGCATCGTGTAACCATAGTTTGGGTTGTTCTTCCCTAGGTGCATAACCTTGCACTTGTCCACATTAAATTTCATCTGCCATTTTGATGCCCAGTCTTCCAATTTATCAAGATCCTCTTGCAATTTTCCACAATCCTCTTGGGTTTTAACAACTTTAAATAGTTTTGTGTCATCTGCAAATTTGATAACCTCACTCGTTATTCCACTTTCCAGGTCATTTATGAATATGTCAAAAAGCAGCGGACCCAGCACAGATCCCTGGGGTACACCACTATTCACCTTTCTCCATTGGGAAAATTGGCCATTTAGCCCTACCCTCTGCTTTCTATCTTTTAACCAGTTCCTGATCCACAATAGTACACTGCCTCCTATCCCATGACTCTTTAGTTTTGCCAAAAGTCTCTCATGAGGGACTTGTCAAAGGCTTTCTGAAAGTCCAGATACACAATATCAACCGACTCACCTTTGTCCACCTGATTATTTACTCCTTCAAAAAAACATAACAGATTAGTAAGACAAGATCTTCCTTGTCTAAAGCCATGTTGGCTGTCTCCCATTAGGTCATGACTATCTACATGCTGAGTAATTTTATTCTTTATGATGGTTTCTACCATTTTTCCCGGTACTGATGTCAGGCTCACCGGTCTGTAGTTTCCTGGATCACCCCTGGAACCCTTTTTAAAAATTGGTGTTACATTGGCGATTCTCCAATCTTCAGATATTAGAGATGATTTTAATGATAGTTCACAGATTACTAATAGCAGGTCTGCAATCTCGTATTTCAGTTCTTTCAACACCCTTGGATGTATACCATCCGGCCCTGGTGATTTGCTACTCTTCAGCTTATCTAATAGTTGTAAAACATCTTCCCGATGTATCGATATTTCCTTCAATTCTTCCGCATCTTTAAATACCACTTCAGTCATGGGTAACATCCCTACATCTTCCTCAGTAAAGACTGAAGCAAAGAATTCATTCAGTCTCTCCGCTATTGCCTTGTCGCCTCTTAGTGCTCCTTTAACCCCTTTATCATCTAATGGACCAACTGACTCTCTCACAGGTTTTTTGCTACGAATGTTCTTGAAAAGGTCTTTACTTCGCGTTTTTGCTTCTGCAGAAAGCTTCTTCTCGAATTCTCCCTTTGCCTGCCTTATCAATGCCTTGCATTTGACTTGCCAGTGCTTGTGCTGTTTCCAGGTTTCGTCGTTTGGCTCTTTTTTCCATTTCCTGAAAGATGCTTTTTTGGCAACAACAGCCTCTCTGACCTCACCTTTAAACCATGCTGGCAGTTTTTTGGACTTCCTTCCACTTTTCTTAAAGCGTGGAATACAGCTGGTCTGGGCTTCCAAGATAGTATTTTTCAACAACAGCCAAGCCTGATGTACGTCTTTAACCTTTGCAACTGCTCCTTTTAGTTTTTTCTTAACTATTTTCCTCATTTTATCATAGTCTCCCTTTCGAAAGTTAAAAGGTAGTACTGTGGATTTCCGTACTATCCCTCCTCCACTAATTAAATCAAAGGCGATCATGCTATGATCACTATTGCCAAGTGGCCCCAACAACCTTATCTCTTGCACTAGATCTGGTGTTCCACTAAGGATTAGGTCTAATATGGCTTCCCCTCTGGTCGGTTCATGAACCAGCTGCTCCAAGAAGCAGTCATTTATTTCATCTAGGAACTTTATCTCCCTAGCATGTCCTGACGTGACACTGACCCAGTCGATACCGGGGTAGTTGAAATCACCCATTATTATTACTGTGCTGTAACTTTTGTTAGCTTCCTTGATTTCTTTGAGCATTTCATCATCCATTTGGTCATTCTGGCCAGGCGCTCGATAGTACACCCCCACTGTCATTGCCTTCCCCCTTTTACATGGAATTTCAATCCATATAGATTCTACAGCAGATTTTGTTTCCTGCAAAACTTTAATCCTTTCTGACTCAATGCCCTCTCTAACATAGAGAGCAACCCCTCCACCAATTTGATCAGCTCTATCATTACGATATAGTTTGTACCCAGGTATCACAGTGTCCCACTGGTTGTCGTCCTTCCACCATGTCTCTGATATTCCAATCATATCTAACCTTTCATTTAGTGCTATATATTCTAACTCACCCATCTTATTTTTTAGACTTCTAGCATTTGCATACAAGCATTTTAGAGAATGTATTTTATTCATATTAATTTGGCTGTTGTTAGACATGGGTAATTTGGGATCTTTAAGCTCTGTCTGCTCCATACTTGAGGGCATTTGGGCTACTTTACTCTTTTGTGGAACCTCTCTGCTTTTGGTAGTATCTTTCAAAGATACATTCTTCCGAACCATCCGCAATTGGGCGACTGTCGGCTTTCCCCTAATATCTAGTTTAAAAGCTGCTCTATCTCCTTTTTAAAGGTTAATGCCAGCAGCCTGGTTCCATCCCAGTTAAGGTGAAGCCCATCCCTTCGGAAGAGCCCCTCCTTTCCCCAGAATGTTCCCCAGTTCCTAACAAATCCAAAACCCTCATCTCTGCACCATTGTCTCATCCACGCATTGAGACTCCGGAGTTCTGCCTGCCTTTTGGGTCCTGCGCGTGGAACAGGAAGCATTTCGGAGAATGCTACCCTGGAAGTTCTGGATTTCAACTTCCTACCTAAAAGCCTAAATTTAGCCTCCAGAACCTCCCTACCACATTTTCCTATGTCATTGGTACCGACATGTACCAAGACAGCAGACTCCTCCCCAGCACTATCTAAGACCTTATCTAGGTGGCGTGTGAGGTCCACTACCTTCGCACCAGGCAGGCATGTTACCAGGTGATCCTCACGTCCACCAGCCACCCAGCTATCTACATGCCTAATGATCGAATCACCAACTATAACAGCTGTCCTAACCCTTCCCTCATGGGCACATGGCCCTGGAGAAACTTCCTCAGTGCGAGAGGGTTTTACATCACCTGGAGGACAGGTCCTAGTTACAGGATCACTTCCTGCCACACCAGGGTGATGCTCTCCTGTCACGTGACCTCTCTCCTCCATGGCAACAGGGATGCTGCCAGACTGGAGGTGGGACTTCAGGACTATATCCCTGTAGGTCTCGTCTATGTACCTCTCTGTCTGTCTTATGCTTTCCAAGTCTGCTACTTTAGCCTCTAGAGAACGGACTCATTCCCTGAGAGCAAAGAGCTCCTTGCACCTAGTGCACATGTAAGACCTCTCACCAACTGGGAGAAAATCATACATGTGACACTCAATGCAAAAGACTGGAAAGCCCCCATCCCACTGCTGGACTGCTGTCTGCATCTTAGTTTTAAGTTTGTGTTTAGATCTAAGTTCTTTACTTACTAAGGGTTGCTATGGATATTTATACTAATAAAACTATACGTAATATGTGTAATATACCTTGTTCACCTGAAGCTTAATTAATCTCAGGTCCTTAGTGTATGACTGATTTGGGTAATGAGCTTCACCTGAGAGCACCTCCTGTCTTTTAAGATGTGTAAGTACCTATAAAGCTACGATTATCCCAGGGGTAGGTGGGTGTGGGGAGGGAGGGAGGGAAATAACACTTATTAAAAGAGGGCTGCTACACAGTACCCTGTCTTGTGCTGCTGAGGTAAGCTATATTCTGATTTGATTTAAATTATAGCTCTTAGCTGCTGCTAGGCTCTAACTTCTTATGAAATTTAAACTACAAGCTCTCTGCTGGGTTCTAAATTTAACCAGAAAGCTCTTTTCTGTGTTTTAAATTTAAGCTAAAAGAACTTTGCTGATGCTAGGCCCTGAGTGACTATTAAATTTAGACTACAAGCTCTCTGCTGGGTTCCAAATGTAACCAGAAAGCTCTCTTCTGTGTTTTAAATTTAAGCTAAAAGAACTTTGCTGATGCTAGGCCCTGAGTGACTATTAAATTTAAACTACAAGCTCTCTGCTGGGTATGAAATGTAACCAGAAAGTTCTCCTCTGTGTTTTAAATTTATACTTAAACTGCTGCTACTAGGCCCTGACTGATTTAACAAAATAGTGGATTCACAGATTAATTAGCTTTAATACAAAGAATTCCTTTTAGAAAATTACCAGAAGTATATACTCACAGTTGCAGATCTCTCTCCAGAAGTAACAGTCCCTTTTTCTAGTCCTTCAAGACTTATTTTATAGACCTCTATCACATCTTCCCTCAGCTATCTTTTCTCCCAACTGAGGAGGCCTAACATTTTAAGCCTTTCCTCAAAGGGATATCCTTCCATGCCCTTCATCATTTTGGTAGCCCTTCTCTGTACCTTTTCCAATTCCTGTCCCTGCTCATGTCCCTATGATGGGAGGTGCAGCAGGGCTTCGCTGCAGTCACCAAGCCACAAGACCTCATGGTGGCATATCTGGAAGATCTAAAGTGGAGATACATGACATGGTAGGGGCCTTACACCAGCTCACAATATGTATCTACGCTCCTTACACTCAGGTCAGGAGGAAGGAGGGTGGGATTAGGCCTGCTATTCATGGCTCAGAATAACCCCCATGATGTTTAGGTTATGTTCTTTATGTAGTTGGTTAGCGTGGGGATTTTATTCTGAGCTGATCATGCATTGACAAGTCCACATATCATGGGCTGAGTATAGGGCTGGTCCTCTTGTGGTGTTGTGGATATGAGTGGTTTGATTTTGATAAGTCTGGATTGTTTTCTATGTCTTTGTTTGAATGGGGGTGGGGGTTCCATTGTGCAGGTTGTTTGATTCTGTGAATGACTGGGATCATTCCATTGTAGAGGGTCATTGATCCTGAGTGAATTATAATGATGATGAAAAGTAGCAGTACTGAGAAGGTGCTTAAATATAAATATAAACTTCATAGATGTGTCTGTGGTGAAGTCTTGGTATAAACTGATGAGGGGTATCATGAGTAGTGCTTTATTTTGTTGTGCAGGGAGAACTTGGGGTGTGTTTCTTGATGTGAAAAACTTGTACTTGGATTAGATGGGTGGCCCAGTCTTTGTTGTAGATGACAATGTTGTCAAAGTATGCAGCCACATACTCATTATGCGGTCTCAGCAGGTGGTCGACTAGGCGTTGAAACGTGGCTGGAGCCTCATGTAATCTAAATGGCAATATGAAAAACTTTAACAAGCCTTGCGGTGTTGAAAAGTCTGTTTTCTTCTTGGCAGCCGGAGTTAAAGGTACCTGCCAGTATTCCTTAGTCAAGTCCTGGGTCAAGAAAAAGCATGCTCCACCGAGTTGTTCGATTAGCTCATCTACTCAGGGCACTGGATACACTTCCAATTTAGAAATGTCATTGACCTTCCGGACGTCAATGCAGAATCTGATGCTCCTGTATGGTTTCGAAACCAAGATGATGGGGATGACTAGTAACTCATAGACTCTTCTATAACGCCCAGATTAAGCATTTCCTCAAGTTCCTTGGCAACGGCCTGTTGCCAGGTCTCCGGAATTCGATAGGATTGTTGTCAGATAACCACCTGAGGGTCAGTAATGATATCATGATGAGGTGGGTTTGTTCGGGCAGGTGGAGAACATATCTAGATTCTGGTGGATCAGACCTTCTAGGTCTCTTCTCTGGGCCATGCAGAGCTGGTCTCCAATGTGGTCTTGAACTGGATCAGACAAGGTTAAGATTTCTGGACCAAAGTACTCCTGTACCACCACAGTCATCACCGGAGTCCACTTTTTTAGCAGATTAATATGGTAAATTTTGGCCTTCTTCTATTTATCTGGCTGTGAAATTTTGTACTTAACAGGCCCCACTTTCTTTTCCACGTCATAGGGCCCCTGACATTTACAGAGTAACTTTTTCTCAAAACGAGGATAACAACACTAAAACTGTCGCCCGGTTGTAAGGTGCGGTGCATGGCTGCTCGGTTGTAGTCCTTGGCCTGTTCGGCTTGGGCTTTTTCCCGACTGAGTCTGGCCACCCATCTTCAGCCGGTCTGGCATTTGTATGAAAAATTCCTCTTTCGTTTCCCTCACCACATGTAATATGCCTCTTGGCCGTCTTCCGAAGAGCAATTCAAAAGGAGAAAATCCCATGGAACTCTGAAGCATCTCGCAGATGGCAAACATCAAATAGGGTAGGAGAATGTCCCAATTCTTCCTGTCCTCCTGCACAAACTTTTTTAACATCTGCTTCAGAGTTTTATTAAATCACTTGACGAGGCCATCCGTTTATGGGTGACATACTGATGTTCGCAGCATCTTAACCTTCACCAAGGCACACACTTGCTTGGAGGAGTGACCTAGTGGTTGGGATATGTTATCTCAGGCCAGAAGGTGGGGAATTTGATTCCCACTCAGGGACAGCAACCTCAAGCCAGAAGGACTGGGGTCTCTAGTCCTATAGATGTTCCTTGTGGCCTTGGGCAAGTCACATAACCCTCTGTTGCCTCAGGTACACATGTAGATTGTGAGCCCTTTGGAGATGAGGGAATATATACAGTACCTGCTTGCAAACCACCTAGAATGTGTTTGCAGACGGGTGGTATATAAATGCCTGAATAGAATAGAATCACCTTGGATATAAAGAGTATTACTTGCTCTGTGAGGATGTATATGTAAAAAATACTATTAAAGCTTTGGAATTACAGAGCTTAAAAGGGAGAGAGGAGGCATTGTGGATTAAACTAGAAAGAGGGAAAGAGAAATCTATTTGCATTGGTGTGATATACAGACCTCCCTCACAAGAGGAAGAGGTGGACAGAGAGTTAATTGAAGACATACGAGGCATTGCTAGGAAAGGGGAAGTGCTACTGATAGGAGATTTCAATGTGCCAGATGTTGATTGGCACATTCCTGCTGCAGTATGTGATAAGGAAGCTTATCATAGCTCAGGAAGGAGCTATAGAAAAGGTGAAGTGACTCTGAACAAGCAACCTGTCAGTTCTGGTAGAAATAAGAAAACAGAATTTTCCCATAAAAGACTACCAGTCCCAGAATGCACCAGGTTTCCAACAGCCATTAGAGGAGCTGAAGTGGGGAAACGTGTGTTCAATCAGGAGGGCTATGAGGTAATCCCCAAGCACTCATCTCAAAGGGCAGGGCCTGATTCAGCACAGCTGCGCTGTGCTAGGGTGGAGCACTCATCAAAGCAGAATAAAAGTAGAGTTTATTCTACAGAGAATTATCCTCATCCTCAGGATCAGCTTGGAGATCCTCATCTTGGACAGCTTCATCATCTGGAGGATCATCAGAAGCAGAAGCCAGAGCGGACGGACAGAGAGGGCAAGAAACCCTTTGGAAGAAAGAAGAGAAAAGCATTTGGGAGGTCTAAAGGAGTCCAGAGCAGTACGTATACTGGGAGACATTCAAAAGGCAAGCTTACACCATTGGACTGGGGAAAGCCAGAGGAATGGTGCTGCAGGGCTAGGAATCTCCAGACGGTACCTGTGAGGGAGACGGCTGCACGTGGAAGGGACCCTAAGACCCGTGCCAGAAGGTATGTGAAGAGAGATCCAGTGTCCAGTGATCTGGATTGGAAGGCTGGACATAAGAACTGGACTACATACTGGCCAGGCTATTTAGAGAGGAACTCTAACAGCAATGGAAGCTCAGGTATGAACACTGATCTATGCCCTAGCTATAACCTTGAAAGACAGCAGGGAAACAAGTATTCTCCTGAGAGTGCTACATTGAGAAATTCCTCTGTGCCAATCCATGATATTGAACCCATGATTGTTGAAGAAGGGGGAGCGGTCTTAGATACAGGCTGTGAATATATGGATTGCTCTCTGTCTAAACTCCTTTGGTAATTTTCTGTTACAAAGTACAACAACCATCACAAAGAAATACCAACTTGTTCTTTAATCTACTCAGAAAAGCTCCTGAAGTAGGATTTGAGCCATGCAGTAGAAAGCAAGCCAGCTAAGGGGTTTCAGCTGGGTAACTGCTAGCAATTGAGCCTTACCTAATTTATTTTATTTATTTAACATTCATTTTTATACCGCATCTTCCAGAGATCAGTTGCGGTGTACAAATAACAACTATTAACAAATCGAAATTTGTTTTACATAGAACATCTTAGATATACATAGAACATCTTAAAGTATCATAAATTAAACAAATTTAACTGGAACTGAGTTAAAACAATAAACTAATTAACCTAATTGCTTGTGAGCTCTGAGGGAATCACTTCTGAGTCTATGTGTGAAGATATAAGAAGTTAACCTGAAAAGAACAGTTTTTTCCTTCTTTGTGGGTTTTGCTTGTTGTTTGAAACACTGCTAAGAAAATATTAGCTAAAGCCTACAGAAAAGACCAGTTTGTTACCAACCAGGTCTTTATTCTTTTCATTTGATTGCCTGACAAGTTCATCTGTTGTTTTCCTGATTTTGTTTTTCTAAGTTTAACACTGGAAGCAAGTATCCTGTTTTATGTGCTACCAAGCATATCTGTGTTGGGAGAAATAACCCCATAAATAAATATCTTATTGGCTTTACACTCAAGCACAACTAATTATTGTGAGTGGCTGTGTCTGGTGTGAATGGACTGCATTTCCCACAATCCCTTGCAAATCATATTGATATATGCACTTGCCAAGACTGTGAACATTCTCACCCAGGCAGCCGTCTGACAAGTATCATCTAGAAGTAAGGAGATTCTGGATTCTCTACAGGGAGAACTATTCAGGCAATTGGTAACAGACCCCACACATGAAGGGGCCATACTGGACTTGGTGCTTACCAATGGTGAAAGTGTTTCTGATGTTGTAGTGGGAGATCATTTTGCATCCAGTGATCACCAGATGGTGTGGTTCAGTATTAGGACTAGGGCTGTTAGAATCCATTCAAAGGTGAGGATCTTAGACTTTAGGAAGACTAACTTTGCCAAGATGGGCCAATACCTCAGGGAGTCGTTAGTGGGATGGGAACAGCTGGGGGATGTAGAAAAACAGTGGGCAAAACTGAAAGGGGATATTTTAAGGGCAACCAACCTTTTTGTTAAAATGGTAAATAAAGCTAAAAGGAAAAGGAGACCGCTATGGTTTTCGAAAGAAGTAGTTGAAAAAGTGAAGAAAAAGAGGGAGACCTTCATGAAATACAAGAGATCAGAGAGAGAGGACGACAGGCATCTGTATTTGGAAAAACTTAGAGAAGCTAGCAAAGTAGTTAGGAAGGCAAAGATTCAAAAGGAGGAGGAAATAGCCAATGCAATAAAATGGGGGGATAAGACATTTTTCAGATATATTAGTGAGAAGAGGAAGGGCAAAAGTGGTATTGTCAGACTCAAGGGTGCAGGGGAGGAATATGTAGAAGCTGATAAGGATTGTGATGCAGCAGACCAGCAGGGCTTAGGAGAAAATGTTTTAAACCTGAAAAAAGACATGCACATGCTGCATTATTCGCAGGAGCCTGATAGGGGGAGCAAGAGGGACCTCTGGAAGACTGAGGATCCACGCCCTACAGGATGCATGCGTTTTTTGGTGCTTTCCATCACACGAAACAGTTAGTTGTTATAAAGAGGATAAAGAAACGTGGGCAGCATCATCTGAAAGATTTTAAGAATGCATTTCAGCATCCCCTGACGAACCGCTTATAGAGAAACGCGAGGCGCCTGAATCATCAGCGTTGGGATGAGATTGTTTTAGTCAAGAAGCATTAGAAGTGCTAGAGGGTTATGCTGCCATAAGAAATTATACCCCTAAGCTAAGTATTCTTTTGCAATTGACATTAATTTTTGACATAATAACAAAAAAACAGCATATCATTGATGTGAACCAGCGCACAATAGAAGTTTCGTTGAAACTGAAGTGTGGTGCAAGTGTTTATCTGAGATCAGCTGAGATAAATATTATAAGATGTTGTAACTCTTATAATAGGCTGAATGAACAGTTGCTTACGTTTTGCACCAAAGACTTATACAGAGGCACTATCACCTCCTTTCTTCTGCTGGCCATTCCTCTCCTTATGCACCCAAGCATCCATCTAGCTTTTGCTGTTGCCTTTTACCTATTCAGCTACTTTAAGATCATCAGACACAATCACGCCTGGGTCCCGCTCTTCTTCAGTGGACAAAAGTACTTCACCCCCTATACTATATTGCTCCCTTGGATTGCTGCAGCCCAAATGCATGACTTTGCATTTTTTAACATTAAATCTCAGCTGCCAAATTCTAGACCATTCTTCAAGCTTAGCTAGAACCCTCCTCATGTTATCTACACCTTCCTGGGTGTCTACTCTATTGGAAATTTTGGTATCATCCTCAAAGAGGCAAAGCTTACCCGACAGCCCTTCCGCTATATCACTAACAAAGATGTTAAAAAGAATCAGACCAAGGATAGATCCCTGGGGCATACCACTGGTAACCTCCTTCTCCTCAGAGTGAGCTCCATTTACCTGTACCCTTTGTCGCCTCCCACTCAACCAAATTCTAAACCAAGCAGTAACTTTAGGGTCCACACCTAGGGTGCTCAGTTTGTTTATAAGTTGCCTGTGAGGATCAGTGTCAAAGGCTTTACTGAAATCTAAATACATTACATCTAGGGCTCTCCCTCGATCCAACTCTCTGGTCACCCACTCAAAGAAATCAATCAGATTTGTCTGACAAGACCTGCCTTTGGTGAATCCATGCTGCCTCGGATCCTGTAATCCGCTGGACTCCAGAAACCTCACTATTTTCTCTTTCAGCAGCACTTCCAATAACTTACTCACCACCGAAGTTAAACTAACCGGCCTGTAGTTTTCAACCACATCCTTACTTCCGCTTTTGTGTAAAGGGACCACATGTGCCTCTCTCCAGACCTTTGGCACCACTCCCGACTCCAACTAGGCATTGAAAAGGTCAGTCAGTGGAGCTACTAGAACATTCCCAAGTTCCCTCAGTATTCTCAGGTGTATCCCATCCAGTCCCATTTGCTTTATGTACTTTAAGTTTAGATAATTTCTCACGAACACAGTCTTCTGAAAATTGTTCAAGATGCCCCTCATTTATGTTCCTGTTTGTGGGTGTTTTCTGAGGTCCTGCTCCTAAGTTCTTCATCTGTGAACACAGAATAGAAATATTTGTTAAGCAATTCCGCTTTATCCTCATCAGCTTCTACATATTCCTCCCCTTCACGAGTGAAGGCATCTGAAAAGTGTTTGTTTTAAGTCACATTTTACAATAGGATGTCCAAGGGCAATCTGGGACATCAAAGCCAGAATGTCTGAAAAAATGAGGCACATACGAGTTCAGGCTTGATTTTAGAAATGTGGACATGCTCGATATGGACGTCTATAGAGACATCTACATAGACATTCCCAGAATAACATTTTAGAACAGGGATGTCTAATAGCATAGTGGTTAAAGTAGTGGGCTAGGAGCAGCATTGTCAGGGTTTGAATCCCAGTGTGGGCCTTTGTGATCTTAGGCTAGTTACTTAACTCGACACTGTCTGGCTGTTTTAAGGCCAAAACAAGCACTTTCCTGATGCTTACTCATGCCTGCAGACGTCCCCATCATTCCTGAAAACAAACAGGGAAGTGTAAGTCCATTGCACCTCCACCATGCCCCCTTGCCTATTTGGACTTCCCTGCACAGGAGATGTCTGTAAATATCATTCCTTAAATGGCTTCAGAGACGTCTCTGTGATTATGATGTCCACATGCATGTCTTTGGACCAGGGGCGGCTCAAGGCAATCTGCTGCCTGAGGCGAAGTATGAAAAGGCGCCCCCCCCCCCCCACCTTAGAGGGGGCGGAGCTTTTTCAGAAATCCAATCAGAGACTGAACCAAACCAAAAAGCCGATTAGATTATATGGAGGAAATGCAAGATGTCTGCACACAGGGCCGTATCGAGCTGCAATCACACCCTGTGAGACTTGCAGCTCGGGTGCACGCCCCCCTCTCCCCATACCTCCGTCCAGTGCTACCTGCTCTTTCCCTGCTGCTGTTGCCCTCTGTTTTTTTTCACGGAGGCGCCAGCAGCAGGGAAAGAGCAGGCAGCACTGGACGGAGGTATGGGGAGGAGAAGGGGGGCATGCGCCCGATCTGAAAGGCACCGGCACTTTAAGCAGATCTGTCCCTTCTTGACATCGAGTCGGAGGAGGGAGGGACCAGACCTGTTTAAAGTGCTGCGAAAAGGCTTGGGGAGCGTATTTCGGCTGCCTCTTATTGTCCTGCCAGCGGTGACAGCAGACAGCCGAAATACGCCTCCCAAGCCTTTCCGCCCTGTGCGGCTGCACCGCTTGCACAGGGCTAGGTACGGTCCCATTTGCACACCAAGGAACTAAAAGACAGAAAGAACTAACAGCACAGTTTATAAAACTAAATTATAACTCATTTTTATTTTGTTATAAACTGCGTTATGGTTCTTGTTTTTTCTTTTTCAACATATATTTTGCATCCACAGTAGGTGCAGAGCAGAACCAGGACATTCACCCACAGAACTCAATATTTAAAAAAAAAATCTGATTCTGATCATCTTACTAACAACAACAACCACTGTTCTCCAGTACCAGGCATATTGTGAACTAATACAAAACCCTACACCAAAAGAGCAAATCTACCATACCATATCAGCACAAACTTCCAAAACTCACGTAAGGAGCCCATCCAAAAAAAGCATCACTGTAAATACTACAGAGGGCCCTGGAATATCCATACACCTATATGAAAAGCTGAACAAGTCAAATTGCTACAGTACAGTATAGATCTTTATGTACAAACTCCATGTTAACAGAACACCTGGCCTCAGTCACACACTCTCAACATCGACCATCACCAAGTACAGAAGAAGTAACCACAATCTAAAGTAAAAATAATAATATGTAGACTAAATTTAAATTGAAACCCCAAGAAGCCAGAGTCCACATGCAGTGCAACATCAGATAAATAAGAGATGCAGTTCCCCAATACTGTGTAAAATATAAAAATAGCACAAAGTCCAATCACTAAAATTAAATAAAATTATTTTTTCTACCTTTGTTGTCTGACCATTTTATTCTTTGATCATGCTGGTCCCGATCTGAGGCTTCTGCTTTCCTGTCTTCTCTTAGCTCTCTTTCTATGGTCTATGGTCCATGGTCCATCTGCCATTTCTTATCTCTTCTTTTGTTTTCTTCACTTCATTCCATCAGCCCATTTCCAGTTCCAGTAACCCTCCCCAGCATCAGCCCCCTTTCCAGTCCTTCCCTCCCAGTACCTTCCAATGTCAACTGCCTTGTATTACCACGACTGCAACTGGTGTCCATTCCCTTCCAGTCCCCCTCCTTCCCCACTGTCCATCCCCTTCTAGTCCAAATACCATCCCAGATATTAGCTCACGTCCACTCTCAGTGCAACCCCCCAGTCAGCTCCCTTCCAGTCACCCTACCCTCTGTCCATCCCCCTTCCAGTGCCATTTGCATGTCAGCTCCCTTCCAGCCTCCTCCCCATTACCCAACCACCGACCACTCCCATCCCAAAGTGTCAGCTCCCTTCCAGTCCCCCTTCAGTACATCCCAGGTGTCAGCTCCTTTCCAGCTCCCTCCTTCCCCTGTGTCAGCTCCCTTCATGCCCCCTCCTTCCCCTGGAAGACCCTCCCATTATCTGCTCCCTTCCAGTCCCATTCTACCATCCTCCAGCATCAGCCCATATGTAGCCCTAGCCCCTAGTTTTCTTCCAGGGCCAGCAGCACTCTCCTCCCCTCCCCCATTAGCCCATTTCCAGTCCCAGCCCATTTCCAGTCCTATCGCCCTTATCAGCCCACTTCCAGTCCTAAACACCCTCATCAGCCCATTTCCAGTCCTAGCCCCCCATAGCCCATTACCAGTCCTAACCCCCCCATCATCCCATTTCCAGTCCTAGCCCCCCATAGCCCAATACCAGTCCTAACCCCCCCATCAGCCCATTTCCAGTCCTAGCCCCCCATAGCCCATTACAAGTCCTATACCACCCATCAGCCCATTTCCAGTCTTAGCCCCCCCATAACCCATTACCAGTCCTAAACCCCCATCAGCCCATTTCCAGTACTAGCCCCCCATAGCTCATTACCAGTCCTAACCCCCCCATCAGCCCATTTCCAGTTCTAGCCCACCCATAGCCCATTACCAGTCCTAACCCCCCATCAGCCCATTTCCAGTCCTAACCCCCCCCCATCAGCCCATTTCCAGTCCTAGCCCCTCATAGCCCATTACCAGTCCTAAACAACCCCATCAGCCATCCTCATCCTAACCCATCAGCCCACTTCCAGTCCTAGCCCCCATAGCCCATTACCAGTCCTAAACCCCCATCAGCCCATTTCCAGTACTAGCCCCCCATAGCTCATTACCAGTCCTAACCCCCCCATCAGCCCATTTCCAGTTCTAGCCCACCCATAGCCCATTACCAGTCCTAACCCCCCATCAGCCCATTTCCAGTCCTAACCCCCCCATCAGCCCATTTCCAGTCCTAGCCCCTCATAGCCCATTACCAGTCCTAAACAACCCCATCAGCCAACCTCATCCTAACCCATCAGCCCACTTCCAGTCCTAGCCCCCATAGCCCATTACCAGCCCTACCCCCTCCATCAGCCCATTTCCAGTCCTAACCCCCCCATCAGCCCACCTCCAGTCCTAACCCCCCCATTAGCCCATTTCTAGTCCTAGACACCCCCATAGCCCATTACCAACCCTAACCCCCCCATCAGCCCATTACAAGTCCTAACCCCCCCGGAAAATTTTAAAAAAAAGAACCTGGCTGCTGAAGCCACTGCCACAGTGACAGCAGGAAGTGCCCCGCGGCCTCCCCGGCAAAGCTCTCCTGTCTCCCTCAGCACAGCTTTAAGCCCACCAGCACAGATGGGAAACTCTCCCTTCACGGCTCTGTAAAGCCGTGCTGAGGGAGACAGGGGGGCTCTGCCGGGGCGGCCGCGGGGCACTTCCTGCTGCTGCTGCTGTTGCAGCGGCAGCGGCTCCTCTCCTCAGGTTTTTTTTTTTAAGGCCGGCAGTGGCAAACTCACCCTCCTTTTCCAGGCAGCCATGGCTCTCTGCCTCTTAGAGAACCATGGCAGTGCTGTGATCTGCAGTTTTAAATAGAAACGAAACCGGTGCGGAGCCTTCCCGCGTCTGTGAAGGACCGACCCTGTGTAGCTTTGTCCCACCCCCAAAAGAAGTTACATGTAACTTCCTTTGGGGGCAGGACAAAGCTGCATGGGGTCCTTCATGGAGGTGAGAGGGCTCAGAGTCTGCACCGGTTTCGTTTCTATTTAAAGCTGCAGATCACAGCACAGCCGCGGTTCTCTAAGAGGCAGGGAGCCGCGGATGCCTGGAAAAGGAGGGTGAGTTTGCCGCTGCTGAGAAGCGGACTCGGCAGCAACTTGTGCACTTCTTTTTTTAGGTTTTTTTTTTACTTTTGAAGGCGAAGTGAGGCGGCTGTTTTGGGGGCATTTTTTGCCACCCTCAAGACTTTGCCGCCTGAGGCAGCCGCCTCACTTCGCCTCATTATAGAGCCACCCCTGCTTTGGCCATCCAAAATCATGACTAAGACTTCTAAAATGACCCCCTTTGGCTGAAAAACATTCAGAGGGTTTAGAGAAGAAAGCACTCCATCATTCCCAATACTCAGGATAATTTTAATGATGGAAGTAGTGGGAATTGAACGACTTCTGTGATTCTAGCCCAGTACTCTAATCATTAAGCTATTCCTAAACATCCAGGTTATGAATTACTATTCTGGGGACATCTATGTAGATGCTCCCACAGACATCCATATCGGGCATGTCCACGTTTGTGACATTTCTACACCTGGACGTGCCTCCTTTTTCAGACATTTTGGCTTTGACATCTCAGATTGCATTTGGACAACCTTTCTAAAATCCCACAATCAACTTACCTTTATCTACCTGTTTATTCACCCCTTCAGAAAATAATTTATCTATTTAGTAGTAAAGTTTAGAAGAGATTAATCATGTGTTTACCCTTTTTTTGAATATTGATATATGTGACTAAAGGTAAATTAGGATTTTTTTTCTCATTTGTTTGTAGTGTCTTTTTATATCATGCCCACACCTCACACAGACTCTTGACCCTGGCAATAGCTCCTTTTCATTTCTTCTCGTTTCCTTACTTTATCATAATCTCCCTTTTCAAAATTAAGTGCTACAACTGTAGGATTTCTTTTGAGCATTTTCCTCCCAGCATTTGAAAGATCAACAAAATTCATCAGTGTAACTATCTGAGCCAGGTGACTTTTGAGGCTTATGCCTAGTTAAATGCATTTAGTAATATATGACGGCAGATAAAGACCCGTATGGTCCATCTAGTCTGCCCAGAATGGCGGCAAGTGTAGGTGCACCTGCTGCTCTGTGCAGGTCACCCCTCCCCAAGCCTTTGTTTAGGGATGTACCCACTGCTCCGTGTAGGTCATCCCTATTTGTTGAGATATAAGAAATAGTTCTCATGTGTCTATTTTAGCAAAGAATGTGCATACATATTGGCGTTAGCACTTACCGCCCGCTGAAGGGTTGGTATAAATGTTAGTGGATACTTTCCACAAGTACTTGCACTGCCCATGCCCCCCCCCCCCAAACTGCACAATAAATGTATGAGTCATGCAAACAAGGTGCATGCTTCTATGTTAGTTCGTATTTTATAAGAGGCCATTTACGCACACAAATGACTAAAATATTAACATTTACGCACATACTTGATGCCTAAATCTAGGTAGCTCCTTATAAAATTACCTCCTTTATGTGACGTAATTGCAGAGCATTTAATATTCCCTGCAGAATAATACCTTCACCTAATTTGATTCTGTCTTCCTCTGATAGCACACTATATTGTAACCCATTTAAAAGAGGGTCACACTTTCAGTATGAAAGGAGACCTCTGAACTGTATAAATTATGGTACAATGCTTGAAGATATAATACTATAGTCTTCCTGGTATATGCTGTTCTCCACTGAAACCCTTTCACATGTGTATGCTTTTCACATCTGCTTTCCCTCTTAGATATAGGGACCCTTTTACTAAAGGGTGCTATTGTGTTGCAGCTAACTTGGTAAAAGCTCTGAAATGATGGTGTGTTAAAGTGGTGTTGCACCTGTCAGGGGCATGAAAACACTTCCTTAGCAGTTAATGTGGAGCCCTGCCCATAGAGCATGTGGTGTTAGCTCGGATGCACCTAACGGCATCTACTGAGGTGGCATTAGGTGATTCTGCACTAATGCAGTCAGCCTGTGGTGTGAACCCCACGCCGACTGCACAGAGTACACTATGTCCACTCTCCACCCCTACCCGACCCACTTGCGAGTTAGACAGTTAGCAATGGAATCGTCTCATGCTAACTCCTGCTCACTCCTATTCGTCTCAGGCCAACCTCCTTGTGATCTCTTCTTACAAGCAGCTTCGCTATGAATGGATCAGAGTAACCACCTTTTCTTGTCACGCTCTCTCTCTATGGAACTCTCTGCCCTTCAGATTCAGGGAGAGAGCTTTCATAAGAAATTAAAAAGTTATTGAAAACCTGTTTTCTTGAGAACTTGTTTGCTGCCTATCTATGACACAGGTAGTCAGGCTCCCTCTCCCCCCTAATGGTGTACAATTATCGGTTGTTGCTGGTTAACTATTGTTGTGCCACTCCAACTTTACCCTATTGGATCTTGTTGTTGTCTTGTCTTTTGTACCTTTTATTCTGTTGATACCTTGTTATTTTGTAAACCACTATGATGCCTTGTGTGTATAGTGGTATAACAAATTCCACTAAAAATTTAAAAAAAAAAAAAACAACTGTCATGGCCTTTCGCTAGCTGGCAATGCATGTCCGAACGCGCACTCAGTGCGCACCAGAATACGCATTGTGGGCTAACGCCCTTTAGTAAAAGACCCAGATAGTGTGTGAGCATATGGTCCTACTTACTGCTATTTGCACAATAACTAAACTTCTGCATAAAAAGTCCCATTCCTGCTGGTTTGCTCAGAATAATGCTGTTATCGTATTTCAATTGCTGAACTTTAGATAATAAAACATTTGTTTCATTGTGAATGTTTTGCGTTTTGGTTGTTGAAACTCACTCTAGATTTTGTGCACTAATGTGGATGCACCTGACACCTGTAGAGGTGTTGTTAAGGTGCACGTGTGTTAATTGCTACCTTGCCTCTGAACGTGCAGCAATTGCCCTCACACTAGTGGCAATGTGCTCTGCATGCCCATGCTCCACTCCATAGCATGATGGTCAATTACCATGCGATTTACTGCACTGGCACTGACATTCCCCCATGTTAGTGTTCTCGGCTGCCAGTTGCCATGCATTAAAACACACGTTAACCAGCTATCGGGTTTTAATAAAAGTGGCCCTATATTTTTCAATGGTCTGATTTGTCAAGTCTCTAAATCCCTTATCTGCTGAAACAAAATAGAAGCTCCATAGTTGCTGTGAAGGTTTATCACAAATATAAGCTTAGGGAAGTTTGCTTAACCGGGCCTTTAAGGAACTGTCCACCGCCCAGTTATGCAACCACAGATAGCGGCGAGCTGCTATCACCGAAGCCATATTCTTCGAGAGACTTGAATAAGGTTGTAGTAGATATCTACAAAATATACCACCCCTGATTCCAGCCTGGCTGCTTCTCAAGTCTGCTCCGCCGTTGGCTCTCCTTGCTGTAATTGCTGAGACCATCAGAGGCAAGCCATAGCGCCCCACAAATGGAGGCTTGAAGCGAAAGGGCATTCGTGTCAAAGACCTGCTTCAACAAGGTTCCAGTTTCCTATCCAGGACGTTCTTGAGGGCCGCACTACCTTTCACCAGAATCGTCTTCTTGGTGACCCTGGAGACTGCCGCATCCACCTTTGGCGGCCGAAAGAGTTTGCAGTCCTGATCCAACAAGGGATAGAGCCAGGCCAAAGCCCTTGATCCCCTGAGGCCCACTTCTGGCATATCCCACTCTTCTTGGATCATCTGCCGGACCATTCTATGAACTGGAAAAACCCATGTTCCGCCTCTGAGGAACCTGCTCCTTGTCCCTGCTGGCACAAGCAAAACACTTGATGAAGCAGAAGCACAAACCCTGCCTGACCCAGAGCCTGTGGGAGGGAGAGACCGGGAGTGGCCAAGGAGCAGGAAGCAGTCTCCTGAGATGGCAATAGAGAGGACATGGGATCCTGCTGCTCTAAACTGTCCCCTAGGGCTTGCTCCATAGAGGTTGTCTCCTGCGCACACCCTCTACAAATGCCTGCCTCTGACACTGCCTATCGCCATATACCACACACTAGGCACTGGGGTCTGGATGGCATGTCGCCAGACAGGCAGGGATCAGCCTTCAATATGCCTGCAGAAACCTGTACTGAAAAGAAAAAAAACAACCGTTTCAATCTCCCAGGCAAAAGTTCACTTGTTTTTCCCTTTTTTTTTTTTTTTTTACTATACGTTCCACTACTAACCTCTAAGAAACTTGCAAGCTCCACGCACGTGCCTAAGAAGAAAAAACACAAGCAGGGAGAAGAAAAAAGGAAAAATTCCTTTCTAGCTCTTCCCGCACTGCTACCACGCAGCTGGGCCTGCTCTATCAATTAACACTGTATGGCCCACATAAAAACTTGCCGACAATAGTTCTCTCTTTCCTGCTCAGCCACAAACAAAACTTCCCAGGACCAGGATCTTACCGCTGCAGCTGCCTCCTTCCAAAAACATTGGCTTTGCTGCCTCTTTCGCGACTCTTTCACTGTCTGTTACCTCCTCCCATAGTCAGCCGGAATCGCGGCTTCGGCATGGGGGGAGGGGGGCTCCAGAGATTGCCTGTTCGCCATGGTGCTGCTCTGTAGCGTTCCACCAGCTCCTCACCCTATCAGCAGGTTTGGGAGCCAGCCAGTTAGGCCCCAGACCCGAAAAGAGCCTCTGCACCATACCCCGCTCACATTGGGGGGGGGGGAGGAAGAAGAGGGGGGGCTTCTCCACTGCGCTCCTTCCTTTTTTTTTTAAATGCAGGCAAACAGCAGAAATTTAAAGGAGCTTCTAACTAACCTAATCAATCCAAACTAACTAAAACTAAATCTCCTTATTTGTCCCTCTAGTGACCCCAGCACCCTGGCTCTCCACCTCCTCCAGCTACTTGGAGACTGAATAACTGGAGCTTGTGTGCGGTCCCTCTGGTATTTATACTAGGGTCAGCAAAAGATGACATGCTCAGTCTCCAAGCTGCTGGAAGAGGTGCTCAACCCAGAGGTTCGGGACAGGACTGGAGGGACAATAAGGAACTCATCTTTATTTCCAACTCCACCCCCTGACTTTAGCTTTGAAAAAAGATGCTAAAAGGTAGACACTTTACGCTCCTCTGACTTCCTCAAACTCCCTGAATACACTGTAACTCTCCTTAGTTCAGCTCCAACAGCTATCTCCTTTCAGGAACTACTGTCCTAACCAATAGCTCTCTCAACTCACACACGCTTGGTCTACATTTAATTTAATTAATAATGTTTCTTTGGACAAATTTTTCTCTCAATTAAATCCTACATTTTCCCCTAACTATCCTCTCATGCTAAATTTCCAAAAGATAAACTATCTGGTCTTCATCCCTTCATCCTTCAAATAGTGAATAATGACCTATCTTAGGGCCTCTTTCCTACCATCTGGAAATTAGCATCTGTAAGGCCGATTCTAAAGAAAAGTTCAAAGGATTCTTCTCTTCCCGATAACTAAAGGCTGGTCTTATCCATGTTTTCTGCCAAAAATTGTTGAAAGAGCAGTCTTTCTGCAACTAAAGGATTTTGTGGATAAAAAACAAATTACTACATCCCCACCAATCCGGTTTCAGATGCCATCACAGTACTGAAATCTGTCTTATATCTATATCTAGTGACATCCTTAGATCCCTTGATTCAAGCAAATACTATTATAGTTTCATTCAGTCTGGTAGACAATACATTACTATTAGGCCATCTAGCATCCATAGGCATCTCAGGAATAGTTTTTGACTGGCTCTCATCATTCTTATCCAATAGAACTTTCACCGTTACTTCCAACACTACCTCTTCTAACATCCATATATTACACCATGGAGTCCCCCAGGGTTCCATTCTGTCGCCCATCCTTTTTAAATGTATTCCTTAGTCCGCCAATTCTACTTGTACAATCTCTAGGTCTTTCTTGTCTTGTCTTTGTGACGATATTCAATTGGTGGCTTTTCAGATCTACCCTCCTTTAATAACTGCCTTGCAAAGAGGTGACCAAATGGTTAAATCGCCATCTACTCAAGCTAAATCCTTCCAAATCAAAAGTTATGTGGATAACCAATAATGATCCTTTCCCATTGATTGCCCCTAAATTAGCAGGTCACATATTCCCATTATCTCTTTCTCTAATAATTCTTGCTTGTCATATTGACTCTCACCTAACATTTAAAACATAAATCTCCCCTGTAGTTTCTTCATGTTTTTTCATCCTTCAGTCAATCAATCCATGCTATCAGATCCTTCCTCAATAAACCTGCTTTAATTATCTTAGTCCAGTCTCTAGTAATAAGCCATCTTGATTACTGCAAAGCTCTTTATAATGGTTTATCCCATTCAGATATCAAATGTCTTCAATTAATAAAACTTATTACTCACTCTCAAAAATATGATCATGTTATGCCTCTTCTAAAAAACACCATTGGCTTCCCATTTCCTCTCATATAAAATTCAAAACACTATTGCTTGTGCATAAATCATTTTATTCCAGCCTCCCCACTTATCTGTCAGATCCTTTAATTAAGTACATTCCCTCATGATCTTTAGGCTTGCAAGGTCTGAATCTTCTTGTCATTCCTCCTAACAATTCATCAATCCATGAAATCACCCGTCACTCAGAATTCTATTTTCTAGCACCAGCCCTCCGGAACACATTGCCTGCGTATATCAGAGTGGAATCTTTGCAGAAACATCTTAAAAAACCCTAAAAGTCTATTTTAAATGGAGATGGTTAGCTAGGGATCAGCGCCCCTCACCATAGGCTCTCCCTGCTTGTTTTCCACCCAGCAGTGTCTGTTTTCTTGTTTGTGTCTGTCATAGTCTTGTCTGCATGTTCTCTTCTATTTTAGATTATTTTAATCCAATGTTAGTTGTATCTTTTTATACTACTTACAGATTGTTTGTAATATATATTATTGTTTGTCAGTTACATTAATTTATGTTTCATGTATTTTTATGCATTTTGTAAACTGCCTTGTTGTTTTACGAAAAGAGACCTAGCAAATCTTCAATAAACTCTAAACTGTAAACTTAAACAGCAGGGTATTTTGACATAGAAACATGTCAGCAGAAAAAGACCATATGGCCTATCTAGTCTGCCCTTCCATAGACCCTTTTTTTTCCATTTAGAGATCTTCTGTGTTTCTCCCGTGCTTTCTTGAATTCAGATCCTGTCCTCGTCTCTACTACATCCACTGGGAGACTATTCCACACATCTACCACTCTTTCTGTAAAGAAATATTTCCGCATATTACTCTTAAGTCTTTTCTCTTTCACCTTCATCCTATGCCCCCTCATTGCAAAGCTTACTTTCAATTGAAAGAGGCACTCCTCTTGTGCATTTATGTCATGGTGTGGCAGGCGATGGCCTAGGTAGATATGAGAGGCCTGTAAGTTAGGCCTGAGTCCCAACCCCCACTTGAGAATATTATAGCTTAGAGAACCAAAAGTCAGGAGAAGTTAGAAAACTGCTTTAAACTGCTTTTGATAAGAATGTATGAATCTTCTATTGAGTTCATTTGTGCTGATGACAGATATGTTCCAGTGTTCTGCTTTCACACATTTTCTGAAGCTAGAAGTGACCTTGGAGGAAACAGTATCAAAAGTCTAAACTGTGCCATTGTTAGGGGGAAGTCTGAACGGGGGAAACAGGTGCTAAGCCCAGTCAGAGATTCCCATTGGATGGGTGCAAGGGGTCACCGGGACCAATAGAAAGGGTACAGGGGGTCACCGGGAACAATAGAAAGTTTGCCTGTATAGAACTGAAGGTATATAAGGTGGTGTTTTGCTGAACTCTGGGGCTCAGTCCATTTTGAAACTATGACTGACTGAGCCATGTGCACAATAAACTGGCTTGGATCTTTGAACAGACTCCTGGTTTTATTTATTGCATGCTAATCAGCTGCTACAATGGAAGTACTGTATTTAAACATCTCTATCATATCTCCTCTATCCCACCTTTCCTCTAATGTATTCATATTAAGATCTTTAAATCTGACCCCATATGGATTATAAAGATGACCACTGACCATTTTAGTAGCCACCCTCTGCACCAACTCCATCCTGTTTATATCCTTTTGAAGGTGTGGTCTCCAGAATTACACATAATACTACAAATGAGGTCACACCAGAAACTTATACAGAGGCACTATCACCTCCATTTTATTGCTGGCCATTACTCCCCTTATGCACCCAAGCATCCTTCTGGCTGTTGCTGTCGCCTTTTCTACCTGTTTAGTCACTTTAAGATCATCAGAAACAGTCATGCCAGGTCCCGCTCTTCTTTCATGGACAGAAGTACTTTGCCCCTGCACCGCTACCTTGGATTTTCGAATCCCAAATGTATGACCCTGCATTTTTTAGCATTAAATCTCAGCTGCCAAGAACATAAGAACATAAGATATGCCATACTGGGTCAGAACAAGATCCATCACGCCCAGTATCCTGTTTCCAACAGTGGCCAATCTAGGTCATACGTACCTAGCAGTTTCCCCAAAAGACACTGGTTCCACAATGCTTGCACTGGGTCAAGCATTGATATCCTGGGTCCCTTCTTAATAATGGTTATGGACCTTTCCTCCAGGAACTTGTCCAAACCTTTTTTAAAGCCAGCTACACTAAACAGCCTTTACTACATCCTCCGGTAACAAATTCCAGAGTTTGATTACACGTTAAGTGAAAAAATATATTTTTTTATTAGTCTTAAATAGTTTACCCTGTAGCTTCATTGCATGTCCCCTAGTCTTTCTATACTCTGATAATGTAAACAATTGATCTACGGTTACCTGTTCCACTCCGTTCATTAATTTATAGACTTCTATCGTATCTCCCCTCAGACGTCTCTTTTCCAGGTTAAAGAGCCCTAACCTTTTTAGCCTTTCTTCATAGGAGTATCCTTCCATCCCCTTTACCATTTTGGTGGCTCTTCTATGAACCTTTTCTAATAACGCTATATCCTTTTTAAGATACGGCGATCAGATTTGCACACAATATTCAAGGTGCGGTCTCACCATGGAATGATATAGAGGCATTATAATATCTTTTGTTTTATTTTCCATTCCTTTCCTTATGATACCTAGAATTCTATTTGCTCTCTTGGCCACCACTGCACATGGGCCGAGGGTTTTAACATGTTATCCACAATGACGCCTAAATCTTTTTCCTGGGTGGTGGTTCCTAATGTGGAACCTTGCATCGTGTAACCATAGTTTGGGTTGTTCTTCCCTAGGTGCATAACTTTGCACTTGTCCACATTAAATTTCATCTGCCATTTTGATGCCCAGTCTTCCAATTTATCAAGATCCTCTTGCAATTTTCCACAATCCTCTTGGGTTTTAACAACTTTAAATAGTTTTGTGTCGTCTACAAATTTGATAACCTCACTCGTTATTCCCTTTTCCAGGTCATTTATGAATATGTCAAAAATCAGCAGACTCAGCACAGATCGTTGGGGTACACCACTATTCACCTTTCTCCATTGGGAAAATTGGGCATTTAGCCCTACCCGCTGCTTTCTATCTTTTGACCAGTTCCTGATCCACAATAGTACACTGCCTCCTATCCCATGACTCTTTAGTTTTGTCAAAAGTCTCTGATGAGGGACCTTGTCAAAGGCTTTCTGAAAGTCCAGATACACTATATCAACCGACTCACCTTTGTCCACCTGTTTATTTACACCTTCAAAAAAACATAACAGATTAGTAAGACAAGATCTTCCTTGTCTAAAGCCATGTTGGCTGTGTCTCATTAGGCCATGACTATCTACATGCTGAGTAATTTTGTTCTTTATGATGGTTTCTACCATTTTTCCCGGTACTGACGTCAGGCTCACCGGTCTGTAGTTTCCCGGATCACCCCTGGAACCCTTTTTAAAAATTGGTATTACATTGGCGATCCTCCAATCTTCAGGTATTACAGATGATTTTAATGAAAGTTCACAGATTACTAATAGCAGGTCTGCAATCTCATATTTCAGTTCTTTCAACACCCCTGGATGTACACCATCTGGCCCAGGTGATTTGCTACTCTTCAGTTTATCTAATAGTTGTAATACATCTTCCCGATGTATCGATATTTCCTTCAATTCTTCCACACCTTTAAATACCACTTCAGTCATGGGTAACATCCCTACATCTTACTCAGTAAAGACCGAAGCAAAAAATTCATTCAGTCTCTCCGCTATCACCTTGTCGCCTCTTAGTGCCCCTTTAACCCCTCTACCATCTAATGGACCAACTGACTCTCTCACAGGCTTTTTGCTACAAATGTACTTGAAAAAGTCTTTATTTCGTGTTTTTGCTGCCACAGCAAGCTTTTTCTCAAATTCCCCCTTTGCCTGCCTTATCAATGCCTTGCATTGGACTTGCCAGTGCTTGTGCTGTTTCCAGGTTTCGTCATTTGGCTCTTTTTTCCATTTCCTGAAAGATGCTTTTTTGGCAACAACAGCCTCTCTGACCTCACCTTTAAACCATGCTGGCAGTTTTTTGGACTTCCTTCCACTTTTCTTAAAGCGTGGAATACAGATGGTCTGGGCTTCCAAGATAGTATTTTTCAACAACACCCAAGCTTGATATAAGTCTTTAATCTTTGCAACTGCTCCTTTTAGTTTTTTCTTAACTATTTTCCTCATTTTATCATAGTCTCCCTTTCGAAAGTTAAAAGGTAGTACTATGGATTTTCTTACTATCCCTCTTCCACTAATTAAATCAAATGCGATCATGCTATGATCACTATTGCCAAGTGGCCCCAACACCCTTATCTCTTGCACTAGATCTGGTGTTCCACTAAGGACTAGGTCTAATATGGCTTCCCCTCTGGTCGGTTCATGAACCAGCTGCTCCAAGAAGCAGTCATTTATTTCATCTAGGAACTTTATCTCTCTAGCATGTCCTGCTGTGACATTGACCCAGTCGATACCGGGGTAATTGAAATCACCCATTATTATTACTGCGCTGTAACTTTTGTTAGCTTCCTTGAATTCTTTGAGCATTTCATCATCCATTTGTTCATTCTGGCCAGGCGGTCGATAGTACATCCCCCACTGCCATCGCCTTCCCCTTTTTACATGGAATTTTAATCCATAGAGATTCTACAGCAAATTTTGTTTCCTGCAAAACTTTAATCCTTTCTGACTCAATGCCCTCTCTAACAGAGTGCAACCCCTCCACCAATTTGATCAGCTCTATCATTATGATATAGTTTGTACCCAGGTATCACAGTGTCCCACTGGTTGTCCTCCTTCCACCATGTCTCTGATATTCCAATCATTTGTGAGTGATATTGCTGAAGGACTGAATGGAGAAGTCTGTCTTTTTGCAGATGACACGAAAATTTACAACAGAGTGGACTCCCCCGAGGAAGTGCTTAACATGAGGAGGCATCTGCAAAAGCTAGAGGAATGGTCTGATGCTTGGCAATTAAGATTTAATGCAAAGAAGTGCAGTGTCATGCACTTGGGTAGCAGAAATCCAAGGGAAATGTACACGATAGGTGGTGAGAGGTTGGTGTGAACGGAGCAGGAGAAAGACCTCGGTGTGATTATTTCTGTAGATCTCAAGGTGGCAAAACAGTGCAACAAGGCGGTGGCAAAAGCCAGGATGATGTTGGGCTGCATTCGAAGAAGAATTACCAGCAGAAAGGAAGGGGTACTAGTACCACTGTATAAGTCTCTGGTGAGGCCTCACTTGGAATACTGTGTTCAGTTTTGGCGACCGTATCTTGCAAAGGATGTAAAAAGAATGGAGCTGTTCAGAGGAAGGCAACCAAAATGATTTGGAGCCTGCATCAGATGCCTTATGAGGAGAGACTTGAAGACCTAAATATGTACACTTTGGAAGAGAGGAGGGATAGGGGAGATATGATTCAGACCTTTAAATACTTAAAGAGAAATAATGAACAAACAAACCTCTTCCAGAGACGGGGAAGCTGTAAAACTAGAGGGCATGATATGAAGCTGCAAGGTGGTAAATTGAAAGGCAATGTCAGGAAATACTTTTTTACTGAAAGGGTGGTGGATGGTTGGAATGCCCTCCCGATGGAGATGGTGGGGACAAACACAGTGACGGAATTCAAAGTGGCCTGGGACAGACACTGTGGATTCACTTTACAGTAACAAGATTAAATCAAAATAAACTGAACCATCTAATTTCTCAACAAATAGGGGTGTCCTACATGGAGCGATGGGGGGGAGGAGCGGTGTGTTCACCCCTAAACAAACAAAGAAACAAAGATATGGGGAGGGGTGAAGACTTGGGGAGGGGTGCACCTGCTCCTGGTGGGTGCACCACTAAGCAAAGACATGGGTAGGGGTGCACCTACTCCCTAAAAGACATGGGAAGGGGTGCACCTACTCCTGTCATATTGCTGGGCAGACTAGATGGACCATACTGGTCTTTATCTGCCGTCATTTACTATGTTACTATATCTAACCTCTCATTTAGTGCCATATATTCTAACTCTCCCATCTTATTTTTTAGACTTCTAGCATTTGCATAAAAGCATTTTAGAGACTGCATTTTATTCATATTAATTTGGCTATTGGTAGGCATGGGTAATTGTAGAGCCTTCTTCATTGCTGCACCTATGGCATGGAACGCCCTCCCAGCAGAAATCCGGGCCATCTCAAATTTGGCACTATTCTGTAAAGCCCTCAAACATCACCTGTTTCTACAATATTACCCTGACAGCATTCCCGACAATTACAATGCCCCCACCTCACCTCCCTGCCTAACCCGTCCCTCAGATCATCTTTCTGTAGATAATGGCTAACCTCTATCTCTCCCACTGATCTCCTTGACCATCTAGCCAACCCTCTAGGCAAAGGTTATATTTTTATTTATCTGTAAGAGCATTATAATTTGTTTATAATATGTACATAGTCTCTCCCTCGTTTTTACTCCATGTTTACATTCCCTGTTCAATGTAAAAAACTTGATGTAACTGCTTACATTCTTGTATGTTCTGTTTCAAATGTAAACCGCACTGATTATAATAGCGCGGTATATAAGAAATAAAAATAAATAAATAAATAAATAAATAATTTGGGATCTTTAAGCTCTGTCTGCTCCATACTCGAGGGCATTTGGGCTACTTTACTCTTTTTTGGAACCTCTCTGCTTTTGGTGGTATCCGTCAAGGATACATTCTTCCGAACCATGCACTCTTGGGCGACTGTCGGCTTTCCCCTATTATCTAGTTTAAAAGCTGCTCTATCTCCTTTTTAAAGGTTAATGCCAGCAGTCTGGTTCCATCCCGATTAAGGTGAAGCCCATCCCTTTGGAAGAGCCCCTCCTTTCACCAGAATGTTCCCCAGTTCCTAACAAATCCAAACCCCTCATCTCTGCACCACTGTCTCATCCACGCATTGAGACTCCGGAGCTCTGCCTGCCTTTTGGGTCCTGCGCGTGGAACAGGAAGCATTTCGGAGAATGCTACCCTGGAAGTTCTGGATTTCAACTTCCTACCTAAAAGCCTAAATTTAGCCTCCAGAACCTCCCTACCACATTTTCCTATGTCACTGGTACCGACATGTACCAAGACAGCAGACTCCTCCCCAGCACTATCTAAGTGCCAAATTCTTGACCATTCTTCAAGCTTAGCTAGATCCCTCCTCATGTTGTTATCTACTCATTTCTGGGTGTCTACTCTATTGCAGATTTTGGTATCATCCACAAACAGCAACCCTTACCCGTCAGCACTTCTGCAATATCACTAACAAAAGAATCGGACCAAGGACAGATCCCTGTGGCACAGTGAGCTCCATTTACCTGTACACTGTGTTGCCTCCCACTCAACCAATTTTTAACCCAGTCAGTAACTCTAGGGTCCATTCCTAGGGTGCTCAATTTATAAGTCGCCTGTGTGGAACGGTGTCAAAGGCTTTTCTGAAATCCAAGTATACCACATCTAGGGCTCTCCCTCAGTCCAACTCTCTGGTCACTCAGTCAAAGAAATCAGATTTGTCTGACAAGACCTACCTCTGGTAAACCCATGCTGCCTCAGATCCTTCAATCCAATGGACTCCAGAAACCTCACTATCCTCTGTTTTTGCAGCACTTCCATTAATTTACTCAACACAGAAGTCAGACTAACTGGCCTGTAGTTTTCAACCTCATCCTTACTTCCGCTTTTGTGTAAAGGGACCACGTGCCTTTCTCCAGTCCTCTGTGACCACTCCTGACCCTAAAGAAGCATTGAAAAGGAGAGTCAGTGGAGCTGCTAAACTGTCCCCAAGTTCCTTCAGTATTTTCAGATGTATCCCATTCGGTCCCATCGCATTGTCTACTTTTAGTTTAGCTAGTTCCTCATGAACACAGTCTTCTGAAAATCATTCAAGATCCCTGTCACTTCTGTTCCTATTTGTGGGTGTTTTCTGAAGTCCTGCTCCTGGCCCTTCATCTGTGAACAAAGAACAGAAATATTTGTTACGCAATTACATTTTATCTTCTTCAGCTTCTACATATTCCTCCCCTTCTCCCTTGAGCCTAACAATACGACTTTTGCCCTTCCTCTTCTCACTAAGATATCTAAAAGATGTCTTGTTCCCCCATTTTATTGCATTGGCTCTCTCTTTGTCTTTTTGTATCTTTGCTTTTCTGACTACTTTCCTAGTTTCTCTAAGCTTATCTAAATAATGGTGCTCATCTTATTCTCTCTGTGATCTCACGTATTTTATGAAGGCCCGCTTTTTTTCTTCACCTTTTCAGCTACTTCTTTTGAGAACCATAGAGGTCTCCTTTTTTCTATTACATTTATTTACCTTTCTAGCAAAAAGGTCTGTTGTTCTTAAAATATCCCCTTTCAGTTTTGACAATTGCTTTTCTACATCCTCCAGTTGTTCCCATCTCGCTAAGGACTCCTTGAGGTAACATACAAAGTAATATATTGTCCCATTTTGGCAAAGTTAGTTTTCCTAAAGCCTACGACCCTTGCTTTTGAATGTACTTTATCAGCCCTAGTTCTAATACTAATCACACCATCTGGTGATCACTGAATGCAAGATGATCTCCCACTATAACATCAGAAACACTTTCCCCATTGGTAAGCACCAAACCCAGTATGGCCCTTTCATATGTGGTTCTTTTACCAGTTGCCAGAATATTTCTCCCTGTAGAGAATCCAGGATCTCCTTACTTCTAAATGACACCACAGCAGGGATGTGCCAATCAACATCTGTCATATTGAAATCACCTATGAGTAGCACTTTTCCTTTCTTGGCAATGCTGCATATGCCTTCTATTAAATCTCTGCCCACTTCTCCCTGTGAAGGAGATCTGTATATCACACCAGTGCAAATGGATTTCCTGTTCTCTCTTTCTATTTTACCCACAGTGCCTCCTTGCTCCCTTTTAAGCCCTGTAATGCTATAGTTTTAATATTTTTATAGTGCCAGTCCTTCTCCCCTTCTTCCTACCCTGACCTTCTTGAAAAAAGTATAGCCTACTATAATTACATCCCAGTCATGGTTGTCCATCAACCATGTCTCCGTAACCGCCACTAAATCCAAGTCAGCCTCTTCCATTAAAGCCTCCACAACTGAGATCTTATTTCCTATACTATGCACACTGCTTTCAAGATATTGCCCCCTTTACCCATTTTAACAGAGGTATTTAATGTTTTACATACCTGAGGGCTTTCTTCACCTATCCCAAGCAAACCTAATTTAAAGCCTAACCTTCAGTAGGTTACCAGTCTGCTGCGGAAGATACTTTGACCCTTCTTAGATAGGTGAACACCATCTCTGCTCTGCAGCCCTTGGAAAATCATCTCATTGTCCAGGAAACAAAAACGCTGTCGATGACAGTATCCCCGCAGCCACGCATTCAACTCCAGGATGCAAGCCTCTCTGTCTCAGCCTTTAACCTCAATAGGGAAGACTGGTGCACAGGCGGTGGTCTCTTCAATCTGCTTCACCCTCTGTTCCACAGCCATGAAGTCACTTTTCATATGCTCAGAGAGATACCTAGCAGAATCATTTTTGCTGACATGGATGAGCAACATTGAATAATAGTCAGTAGGCTTGATGAGTCTTGCCAAATTCTCCGTAAAATCTCAGATTTTGGCACCTGGCAGACAGCTCATCTCTCTGAACATTAAGTCTGGCTGGCAGATGGATACCTCAGTAACCCGCAGACGAGAGTCACCAACCACCACTACACTTTGCTTCCTAGTGATTCTGCAACTTTAAGGTGCTTGAGCTCTGGTTCTTCCCTTTCCTGGGATGCTTTCACCTCCTCCACTTTCAGGGCTGCATACTGGTTCTTCAGTTCAAGGGCTGGAGGAGTTGGGTTGTTGATTCTGCAGGTTCTGGTGACTCGTGTCCAACTATCTTCATTCTGTAGCATCCTATCTTCCCCTCTGTGGGAGAGCTTAGATGCTTTAAGAAGCATCTCATCAATATCTTAAATGCTTCTCAGCCTCACCACCTCGTCTCTGAGCTCCTTCACTTGTTTCATGAGGGCTTCAGTTTGCACATGCACATGGAACTGGTCCATTGACTGGCATCGGGATGTCTGGAAATGGAAGGGGAAGGGTTGGGTAGGGGTATGCAGTATGGTAAATGAGTGGACATTATTGGATGAGTGTGGGAAAATGTTGATAAAACCGATGCAGGGTGGATACTAGTATCATAGACTGAGATAGAGGTTGACATGGTTTTCAGAGGTGCATGTGTTATTTGTGATTTTTACAGTTTTGTGCAATCTTGGTATTTTCATCTGTCTGTGCATCATAATAAAACGTATATATCTTAAAAATATTGTTGGAATTTCTCAGTTGGCATTATTTGGCATTCATGTAATGAAGTACACAATTGATGGACATGTAAGTTAAGTCTTTTCTTTAAACAAAGAGGTTTTTGAAGGGACATTCTGAAAATGTGATAGCAATTAAAATATTCAGAAAACACTTTGGAGTTATTTTAAGACTGATGATAGATTTGCATGCAGTAACTAAAGTTTCTTTTGACTAGACATGCAGTGCTCTCATTTTTTTCTTCTATTTTTTTGCATATAATCACTGCAATTTGAAAAATCTATGAATATTTGAAAAGTAGAATTTAGAAATAAAAGGTTTGGGCGATTTTTTTTGTTGCATACACAAGGAATGTTTACCCACTTCAGTTCTCTCACCAGCAACAACTGCACAATGATACCAGCTCAGAGACCAGACTTTGTCAGAAACCAGATGCCAGTTCTGTTCCCACATTCACCCAGGCAACACTATCACAGATACAACAATATCAACTTCAGCTACAACATCTAGGGCTCATTCAACTGGTCTTCTTCTAATGTAATATACATAGGACTTCCAGTTTTGGGTATAACAGATAACCACCAATAGATACCCCCCCTGATGCTCTAATCGCATTTATTGGTTATAAACGATAAACCCTGATTTCTGCAGCGCCCAATGACATCATACCTTTGGGAAAAAGGGAGATGCAGTGATTAAGGTAAAGACCCATTCTCTTGCCTGCGAGGATCCGATCTCCCACAGGCAGAAGAGGAGGGGGTTGCTGTGATTGTGGCAATGACCCTTTCTGTCTGCCCATGGGAAACGGGATCCCTGCAGGCAGAAGAGAAAGCGATGGATGCAATTGTGGCTCAGATGCAAGTTGTCTGCTCGCGGGAGAAGGGATTCCCACGGGCAGACAGCTTGCATCTGTGCCTCTCCTTTTTTGTCCACGGGGATCCCATTTCTCGAGGGCAAAAGAGGACAGCCGATCGGGGCCTGCAATTATAATAAAGGTTAGATGGAAGGGGGCTGGGGAGAGGAGCTACAAAAATCTAAAGGGCTCGTAACTCAAAAAAAAGAAAGAGGATGGGAATAGAGGGTGGGGATGGGAGTGCTAGGGAGAGGGGAAGGGGATAGTTTAGAAGGAGGACAGAGAGTGGGGAGGGGTTGGAGAGGGGAAGGAAGAGAGCAAGGTGTTGAAGATTAAAGAGATGAATGCATAGGGATAAAATGGCACAATGTCTATTTGCCGATATGCGCATTCCCCTCCCCCTGGAACACACACAAGCACTCCACACCACACACACAGGCACCCCACCTCCATACAACAGACACAAACCCCAGCTTCACACTACATACAAACACACACACACATAGGCACCTCACCTCCACACTGCACGCACACAGGGGCGGCCCAAGGTGGGGGTGCAGGGCCATGTGCAGAGACTTGGTGTGGGGCCTCATTTGCATAAATATTTGCATAATGTTACCATACACTAACTTTTAGTAAACATGCCTCTTAATGAGTGTATGGATAAGGAAAGACTAAAAGATTTCTACATTACTATAATCCAGTGCCAACCGCCAGGCACATTAGGAACTACTACAAACACTGCCCATTTAGAACCCATAGCAAACCCGCCGTATCATAACAGCACTATCAGGACTCACAAAACACCATACCATACCTATCAAAAGGCAACACTGCAAATATTAAACCAATACATTTCAGAGAATAAGAATACATGACCTACTGGGGAAAGAACAAGTGGCAATGTCAAATAGGAATTACATAAACAGAATACTTCAGCTCAGTTACACGTGCAGAACATAGACCATCACCAAACAAGGAATCACAATTTAAAAACAGGAAGACAATAATTAATCTGGGAACCCCAAAAGCCAAACTTGGAATGTACAACAACACTGTAGAAATAAAACTATAAATTAATTTCCTCTTGTACTAAACAAAGCGCAGACGTTAATGATGCACATTTCCCAGAGCTGACATATTCCAGTTAATAAATTCAAAATAAAGAGATATCTTTCTACCTTTTGTGCATTTTGTTTTCAGTTGCAATTGCTCCAGCCACTTTCTTCTGGTTTCTTCGTGTCTTCTGCTAACTCTCCATCGTCTGCTGTCCATTTGTCCTTTCTTCTCTCTTCTAGTTTTTTTTCCATTCTCTCTCTACATCTGCTTTAACATACTAATCTTTCTACTTTTGCTCTTTCCTCGTTCCTATTTCATACACTCAAATTTTACCCCTCCATCCTCAATCCCCACTTACTCTCCCAATACCCAGCCAATTGTAGATTTTTCTTCCCTCGTACACAAAATATTTTTCCCTCTCCATTTCACTCTCCCAGCCCCATCCCATTCTAATCCTCCCCCAACATCAGCTCCCTTCTAGTTCCAGCCCCACCCAGCATCCGCTCCCTTCTAGTCACCACATCAGCCCATTTCCGGTCCTAGCTCCCCCATCCATTTCCAGTCCTATCCGAGTCCCTCCATCAGCTCATTTCCAATACCAGCCCCCCATCAGACCATTTCTAGTCCTTTCCTAGCCCCACCATCAGCCCATGTCAAATCCTAGCTCCCCTCCACTCAGCCCATTTCCAATCCAAGCCCCCCAACAGCACATTTCCAATACTATCCTAGCGCCTCCATCAGCCCATTTCCTGTCCTAGCTCCCCCTCACTCAGCCCATTTCCAGTCCTAGCTCCCTCCCCTCACAGCCCATTTCCATTCCAAGCCCCCTCCCCATCAGCTATTTGCAGTTCAAGCCCCCCTTCCACTCAGTCCATTTCCATTCCAAACCCCCCTCCTCATCACTATTTGCAGTTCAAGCCCCCCTTCCACTCAGCCCATTTCCAGTCCTAGCAATCCCCCCAATCCATTACCAGTCCTAGCCCCCCATAGCCCATTACCAGTCCTAAGCCACCCACTAGCCCACTTCCAGCCCTAACCCCATCACCCCATTTTAAGTCAGCCCCCCATAGCCCATTACCAGTCCTAACCCCCCAATCAGCCCACAGCCCATTACCAGTCCTAACCCCATCAGCCCACCTCAAGTCCTAACACCCCCATCAGCCCATTTCCAGTCCTAGCCCCCCACCATAGCCCATTACCAGTCCACTTCCAGTCCTAACCCCCCATCACCCCATTTTCAGTCTTAGCCCCCCCCATAGCCCATTACCAGTCATAACCCCCCTCCATCAGCCCACAGCCCATTACCAGTCCTAACTCTCCCTCCCTCCCATCAGCCCAGGGAAAATTAAAAAAAAAAAAAAAAGCTGGCTGTTGCCGCTGCTGCCGTGGCAGCGGTAGAATCGAGTGTCCCGCGCCCCCCCCCCCCTGCCCGGCAGAACCCTCCCTCCCTGTATCAATCCCTCTTCGCACCAGCTTTCAGAGCCGCGAAGGGAGAGTTTCTCCCTCGCGGCTCTGTTAAGCCCGCTGGCGCTGATGGGAAATAGGCATTTCCTCTTTCCCATCAGCCCTGGCAGGCTTAACAGAGCCGTGAAAGGGAAACTCTGAAGAGATAATTTCAGATGTATACATTATTATATGGCCAAAATTATCTGTCCAAAAAGGCAGTTAGATTTAGGGTATTTCCTGGGACAGCACCATTTAGCCATATAACTTTTATACGCATCAGTGATATTTAGCCACATAACATAAATTATACTACAATGACACATGCAAGGAAATAGAATCAGAAACTATTACAGGAAGAGGATGTGTATATCATGGACTGCCCGAAGAACAAACCAGTCAGTACTAGAGATCAAACCTAAGCTTTCTTTAGAAGCACAGATGACAAGACTTTGACTTTCATACGTTGGACACAAAACATATACATATAACATATATAACATAATATATGACGGCAGATAAAGACCAGTATGGTACATCTAGTCTGCCCAGAAAGGCGGCAAGAGTAGGTGCACTTGCCACTCCGTGCAGGTCACCTCTCCCCATGCTTTTGTTTAGGGATGTACCCACCGCTCCGTGTAGGTCACCCCTATTTGTTCAGACATAAGAGATAGTTATGCTTATTTTGATTTCATCCTGTTGCTATAAAGGAATCCACTATGTCTGTCCCATGCCATTCTGGATTCTGTCACTGTGTTTGCCCCCACCACTTCCATCGGGAGGGCATTTCAAGCATCCACCACCCTTTCAGTGAAAAAGTATTTCCTGACATTGCCTTTGAGTTTACTCCCTTGCAGCTTCATGTTATGCTCTCTAGTTTTTACAGCCTCCCTGTCTTTGGAAGAGCTTGGTTCATGTTCATGTTTATGTTCATTTATTTGATTGACCGCTCTTCATTAATAGGCAGAGCGGTTCACAATAAAAATATAAACAGAGTGGCACAAGGCCGGAAACTGGAAAAGAAATTACAATTCAAATAGAGAAAGCGATAGAGACAAGAGCAGGTAGGGCAGAGGGAGGGAAAGAGGGACAGGACTAGGGAGGGGGAAGATCAAAGGCGAGGGAGAACAGGTAAGTTTTAAGGGAGCGTTTGAAGGTGGGGTAGTGGGGCTCGAGGCGGAGAGGGGGGGGAGGGAGTTCCATAGTGCAGGGCCTGCAAAGAAGGCTGAGGAGCGTGTGGACTGGAGATGAGCGTGTGAAGGGGATGGTAGTGCAAGTCTGTTAAGGTGGAATGAACGAGGAGTGTGGCTTGGAGTGTGAAAATGGAGTAAGTCGGCCAGGTATTGAGGGGTAGAAGTATGCAGTGCTTTGTGGGCTAGTATGAGAAGCTTGAATTGAATACGAAAGAAGATGGGGAGCCAGTGAAGTCGGAGAAGAAGGGGGGTGACGTGGTCCCTAGAGGAGGAGTGGGTAACCAGACGGGCGGCGGTGTTTTGAATGCGTTGTAGTCGTGAGAGCTGCAATTTAGAAATGCCAGAGAGGATGGAATTGGAGAAGTCAACACGAGAAATAACAAGGGTGAGGAGTAGAGTGGTTAAAGCAGAGGGAGAGAGGAAGGGGCGAATGGCACGGATCTGACGAAGGTGGAAGAAAGAAAGTTTAGAGACATGGGAGACATGTGCAGAAAAGGAGAGATCTGAGTCAAAAAGAACCCCGAGATAACGAAAAGTGGTAACCAATGGGACAGGTGCATTAGAAAAGGATGGGGCCAGGGGCGGGGGCTGATGACCATAGGAGAACCAGATGGCTATGGTTTGTCCATTAATACTCTTTCAGTATTTAAAGGTCTGAATCATATCTCCCCTGTCCCTCTCCTCCAGAGTATACATATTTAGGTCTTCAAGTCTCTTCTCATAAGTCTTCTGCCGCAGGCTCCAAATCATTTTGGTCGCCTTCCTCTGAACCGCTTTCAGCCTTTGTATATCCTTTGCAAGATACAGTCTCCAAAACTGAAAAGCATATTCTAAGTGAGGCCTCACCAGCGACTTGTACAGTGGCATTAGTACCTCTTCCTTTCTGCTGGTAATTCCTCTCTATATGCAACCCAGCATCCTTCTAGCTTTTGCCACTGCCTTGTCACACTATTTCGCCACCTTGAGATCTTCTGAAACAATCACACCAAGGTCTTTTTCCTGGTCCGTTCACATCAATCTCTCACCCCTACTGCATACAATTCCCTTGGATTTCTGCTTCCCAAGTGCATGACACTGCACTTCTTCACATTAAATGTTAACTGCCAAGCATTAGACCATTCTTCCAGCTTTTGTAGATCTTTCCTCATGTTCTCCACTCCCTGAGGGGAGTCCACTCTGTTGCAAATTTTGGTGTCATCTGCAAAAAGAGAGACTTTTCCATTCGGCCCTTCGGCAATATCACTTACAAATATATTGAACAGTATCGGTCCCAAGACCGAACCCTGGGCACACCGCTAATCACCTTCCTTTCATCCGAGTGGGTTCCATTTACCATCACCCGCTGTTGTCTGTTAGTCAGCCAATTTCTGATCCAGTTCACCATCTTGGGACTCATCCCCAAGCTGTTGAGTTTAGTGATAAGCCTCCTATGAGGAACAGTATCAAAGACTTTGCTGAAATCTAGGTAGATCACATCCATCGCATGCCCTTGATCTAGTTCTCTGGTCACCCAGTCAAAGAACTCAATCGGATTTGTTTGGCAAGATCGTCCTTTGGTAAAACCATGTTGTCTCAAATCATGCATCCTGTAGGTTTTGAGGAAGTCCACTATGCGCTCTTTCAGGAGCACCACATTACTTTTCCTGCCACAGAGGTAAGGCTTACTGGCCTGTAGTTTCTCACTTCTTCCCTATTACCACTTTTGTGGAGAGGTACCACATCAGCCCTTCTCCAGACAAGTGGAACCTCTCCTGTCTCCAAGGATCTATTAAAAACATCATTTAAAGGCCCTGCAAGAACTTCTCTGAGCTCTTTCAGTATTCTGGGGTGTATCCCATCTGGTCCCATAGACTTGTCCACTTTCAGCATTGCAAGCTGTTCTAACACAGGCATGTCCAACTTCGAACAGGTCGTGATCTACTTTTTCCGGCCAAAAGTGCCGGTGATCTACCACCATGAAAATTAGGTTTCAAATTAGTTTCAAATTAAAATTTAACCCAATAAAGTTGGAGGATTCCCCCCCCCCCATTTTTAATGAATCTTCTGTCATTTACTTGGATGTGATCAGCTATTAAGCAAATTAAGCAAAAACAAAACAGAGAGACGAAGATCCAGTAAGAACTGCGAGTGGAAATGGAAAGTACATTTTTTCTTAAAGTTTTATTGAGTAATAACTTTCTTTAACTGTCTTAATAACTTTCTTTAACTTTTATTGAGTAATTTGTGTTAAATTTAGGTCGAGTATTGATCCAGGCTGATTTTGCACAATCTAAAATATTTGCTCTTGTTCATTAGTGAGACGTCTGAGCATGCATTTCATCCACCAGCTTTTTGAAGTTGGGTGAATATTGCGTGAGGGCCAGTCTCAGGGAATCCTGGAGATGTTCATCTGTCATGTTGAAACGTTGTGTACTCTGTCATTTTCAGATGGGAAACCGCAGATTCACACAAATAAGTTGAACCGAAACAGGAGTGTACAGCTTCACTGCATCTTCTCAAGTTGGGAAATTTGTCTCTAGGTACTAGCTTCCAAAACGATTCTTGCTCAGCATGGGTCTTGAGAAAAATGTCATTTTTAAGGGTTAATATTTCGTTTTCAAGAGATGGCTTGTTCAATGAGAAATTGTTACTGATAGCAGCTGCAGTTTCTTTAATGTCCACATCTACTTTGAATGGGTATGACAAGTACTCCACAACTGTTCCAATTTTTTGGAAGTCACAGAATCTATTTTCGAATTCCTGGATAACAGATTTCTGTCACATACTTCTCGTTCTGAAAAACAAAATTTGGATATTGTCCCAGATGGTCCTGCATATTAGGAAAATGATCAAAAGTGTTGTTTGCAAGGTCAGTCATCATTAGCTCAAATTTGCTCTTGTAGGATGAAACTGTACTCATCATCTCGCCAATGAATTTGTTTTTACCTTGTAGTTCAAGGTTCGTATCACTTAGTTCGCCTGTAAAGTCAGCAAGACATGCCAGATCACATAACCACTCCTCATCTTCCAACTCTGCTTGGTCATCTCCCCTCTCCTTCAAAAAACTTCTTATTTCATTCAGCAAATCACGAAATATTTGCAGAAATGTGTGCCTACTTAGCCACCTTACATCTGTGTGCAAAATGATTTCCGATGCCCCTTCATCAAGAGTAAGATTGAAAAGCCATCTTTGAAGTGATCTTCGATGAACTGAATTTACAATTTTGAAAGTGATGTCCATGACAGTCTTTGTATTGAGTCTCTTGCTTGCCAGAACTTGCTGGTGAATGATACAGTGGTAAGAAAGGAAATCTGGGAAGTCGTCATGCTGTCTACAGAGGGCTATGAAACCGTTAACCTCACCTGTCATTGCTCTTGCTCCATCAGTAGTGATGGAAACAAGTCTATGCAATGGAAGATTACACTTTCTCACAAAAGAATGGAAAGAACTGAATATTTCCTGACCGGTAGTTCTCCCTTTTAAAGAAATCATTCCAAGAAGTTCTTCTTTAACACTGAAGTCTTCAAATACCATCCGGATAAAGACTAGTAACTGGGCTATGTCTCTTATGTCTGTAGATTCATCCAGTTGGAGTGAGAAAGCAACCCAATTTGAAACATCCTCCAACAATTGTTCAGTTGTGTCTCCACACATCTTTTCTATTCGCCGTATGACGGTGTTTCTTAACAATTGTACATCTTGAATAGCAGCTATGATCTCTTTCTTATTTTTAAATCATTCAAAAAGATTGTCAGCTGCTTCAAGAAAACAATCTTTTACAAATTCCCCTTCAGTGAAAGGTTTGCATTTCTTTGCGATCAGGTTGCTGACCTTGAAGGATGCTATGGTTGCATTGACCGAATGTGACCTTGGCTTCGCCATCAACTGTTGCTGTGTAGCCAATTTCGATTTAAGTTCTTTGAGCTTCAGTTTATGAATTTAATTTTTGGGTGGAAAATCAGCATCAAACTTATTGCTATGCAGAGCCTTATAATGACGTTCCAGATTACCCTTTTTGGGCAAGGATACTGGTGCATTACAAATTAGACAACAACACTTGTCTTTCACCATGATGAAGAAGTAGTCCATTTTCCATTCATCATGAAAGGGATAGGTTTTGCTCTTCTTTGGAACATTCATCTTCGTTATACTGGGGTGGCTGTCACTGTCCCAAAGTATTAAAGATCAACAGGAACTGAAGACCTCTGGATGATGTGCAATACAAGGACTGGACATGCCAAAACTACACATGCAGTTCTAAAAGTAAAAATAAGAATTCATCATACTGGCACCAATAATCAAATACCACCAAACAATCATAAAAAAACCTCAAACACCTGTCCAGCAAACCAAATAAAATCAAATACGGCCAAACAAGTTCAAATAGCACCACACGCGATTTAATAAATTCTGCACACAGTGTAGAATCAACGCAAAGGCAAGGTGAAATAAAATTGCAGTGTAGAATCAACGCAAAGGCTAGGCAAAATAAAATTGCAGAGGCAAGCAAAAGTCACAGTGGTTTGAACCAATTCGAAGGCAAGGCATAGGCACGTTAGAACAAAATTGGAAAAGCCCACCAAAATCACCAAATTCTTGACACTTTGTTGTGTCTGCCCGAAAACGTTTAATGAAAGCGAACTATAAAGCGACCAACGACCAGCACATGACACAACTAATACGGTAAGTGTATTCAGGTAAGGCCCAGGCGAATGGATATCGCCTAGTATATAAAACACTTCTAAGGGGTGTTGGGGCGGGGGCAGGAATGTGTGATTCTGAGAGGCAGGAGACCAGGTATGACACCGGGTCTGTGACGTCTTGTCGCGGGGCGTGGGTGGCGGCCCCCTGGGGTACCCACAAACTATTGGCACGAAAACAACAAGTGCCCCCAATACACCCACAGGCAAGATTCCCGCAAGCAGAGAAAAAAGACAGGCAAAGGATCAGCAGCAGCGGCAAGCCCTCGGCAGACGACCTGCCGACACGAGCTCTCTCCTAGGGATGGGGCGAGCTGCTGGAGAGATGGAGCCAAGTGGGGCTGGCGATCTACCTCTGACCCCTCCGCGATAAATAAATAACAGCAGCTAAGAGTGCCACTTTATCAACAATGAGCTGCCTGACTGAAGACTGAACACAGTTTAGGTCAACTATCCAGAGGGTCGCCATGAGTTGACACCAACTCAACGACACTTAAAGAACAACTTGTTGGCCACAGGTATAAAAGTATAACTTGAAACCTCTAACTAGATGTCTCAGTTATACATGAATATTCAGCAGTACTGCTTAAAAGGACGGTTTTGATTAAAATAACTTGAAAATGTTTAGGCTAGATATTTTAAATTTTGTGTTGACTATGTGGCTGAAGATTAACCTGTATTCTACTTTTTAAGAAGGGACATAAATCATTTATATTCTGTCCTCAACACCGTGATCATGCAAACAAGCTAATAACATATCATAACCCACAATGTCAAAGACAGCTGCCAGATCTAACAAAATAATTGTACCCACATTACCCTCTCCAGACTTTTTTGCATATTATCTACTCAACACCCGATTAAGCTCTGGAACTCATTGTCAGAGGTTGTGGTAAAAACAGTTAGCATAACCAGGGTTAAAAAAGGTTCAGACATGTTTGTGGTGTAGACTTGGGGTAAGCAGCAGGGAATCTAATTACTCTGGAGGGGGATCCTGCCAAGTATTATGATTTAGATTGGCCACTCTTTTAAACAGAATACTGTATAGCTTCTGAAGATATGAGTTGTTCCTTGGAAGAAGCATCTGTGGCCTAGTTGTTGAAATGCTTTTATCATATAACATCATCAGTCACTACCCACACTATGTTCACGCACTCGTATGTTCCAGGTTATTACACTATAGGGACAAACTTAACATGGCTGTTTCAATTACATCTCCCACACAGACATGCTCAAGTCTGTGAATGGAGGAAAAGGGAAATGCAACATTGTGACTTGCTGTTAAGTGTGCATTTTTCTATTTATTTATTAATTGTAAACTGCTTTCCTGCATAATTACAAATGTTGGTATAGCAAATTCAATAATAAACATAAACATTATTGTGGTTGTGCATGCAGGTTTCTACTTGTCTCTCTTGCTATTAAAGTATAATTTTTCTGGATCCCTTTATTGAGGACTGTAAGGAGAAAGCAGAATTGCCAAGTAATCCAGTTCTGATTTTAAATGTACATTGTGTTGCAGTGTGGTATTTGTAGTCAGTGATTTAACCCATTGAAATCAGTGTTGCAGGTCCCATGATGCATCAGGATGAGACTGTCAGAAATCCAGCACGGACTTAAAAAAAATCTCACTCTGGAACTAGGTAACTTGGCAACTCTGAGAAAGTAATATTGTTTCCCTGAATGTGTTTGTTCTGTACTTATATTTTTATTTGGATTCAATCTTAGAGTATTAATGGACAAACAAACATCTTCCAGACCGGGAAGCTGTAAAACTAAAGGGTATAACATGAAATTGCAAGGGGGCAATGTTAGGAAATACTTTTTCACTGAAAGGGTGGTGAATGCTTGGAATGCCCTCCCGATGGAAGAAGTGTGAGAGCAAATACAGTGACAGAATTCAATAGGGCATGGGATTCCTTTATAGTAACAGCATAAAATCAAAATAAACTAACAATCTCATATCTCAACAAATAGGGGTGACCTACACAGAGCGAAGGGTACACCCTAAACAAAGGCATGGGAAGCGGTGACCTGCACGGAGCGGCAGGTGCACCTACTCTTGCTACCTTGCTGGGCAGACCATACTGGTCTTTATCTGCCATCATATGCTATGTCAGGAAGTATTCACAAAGATTTACAAACAAAAATATCTGCCATCATATGCTATGTTAGGAAGTATTCACAAAGATTTACAAACAAAAAGCTAAAACAAACACAAAAAAAGAAACTATGTTTGATGGACCTTTAGCCTCACCTAGTGCACTAAGTCCTATGTTCTAGCACTGAACATTAATGGATTTTTAATATTTTGTCTTATAAACTGTATGCAGTATTAGTAGTGGTCCAGAAATGGAGGGACTAGTAAATAGTCTATCGGATTTGTTTTTATAGCCCAACTTCAACCCCTGCCACTTCTGATCGTCGTTAGATAAATTAAATCAGCACTACAAGTCCATGCATGCAAAAAGAATAAAGCTAAGGATGCAGCCGCTGCTCATGCATGTTCAAACAGTACCAGCAAATCTCACGTCTCCAAATGCCCAGGCAGGCAGGCACTAGCGTTCCAAGCCTCGCTTCGGACCAACCCCACCTCCTCAGGCCAGTAAACAAGGAAATCCATTGGCTATGCCTCACAGACGGCCCCAGCTGCGGCCACGCCCACAAAGCGCTATTTTGCATTGACGCTGGAATAGGGCAACCTTGTAATTGTCGCGGGTCCGATCTGTTGGGAGGGTTGCTGCAGTGCTCGCACCCTTCCATACTCCCTGCTGGTTAACCGGAGGGGAAGAGAGAGAATCTGAAGGGCGTGCGCGCTCCCGCGTCACTGGTGGACGGCCGTGCTCGCGCCCGAGGTGCGTCTGGGTCTGGCTGGCTGGCTCGCTCGGCGGCTGTTGCTATGGCGGAGATTCGGGCCTCACTTCCTGGCCTCTTCCTTCTCTTTGTCTTGCTGCTATTGTTGCCGAGTACCGGGCAACAGTCGAACCGAGGTAATTGTGCGGCGACGGGGAGGGAGGGAATAAGGCAGTCAGGCCACGTTAGGGTAGTACGGGCAAAGGAAGTGAACGGGGGGGGGGGGGGGGAGACGGCGCGGTCCCCGCCGGCTGCCTCCAGTATGGCGGGTACGCGGGCTGGAAAGAGTGGGTACTAGGAACGAAAGTCGCTGCTGGGGTGAAGAGGGATTCGCCTTATCTCCGACGCTTTAGTATGGTTGGCTGGGAGGAGTTTCTTCTCAGCTTTGACCTCTCATACGGACGCGGGATGAACTGTTCTGGGAGCTGCCTTAGCCTAGCTCGCACGTTGTTTACATAGCACCCCCCTGTCACGAGGGCTCCTCAACCAGACGCGGAATTTGAGACTAGCATTTTAAGACTATTCGTTCTGTCTCTGCTATTTGGGTGGGAACCTTTATTTGTATTATCTAATAATCGAATGTTATTTTTGCGCTGTTCGCGCGTGTGTGTATATAATTTTTTAAAACCCCCCTGTCTCTGAATCCATTGTGGTGATAATCAGAGCTGTAGTCCGGATGCTTTGTATGTGACTTTTTAAGGGGATCGGAATAGCAACACTCAATGAGTAAAACGAGAGCTTCATAAACTATAAAGGCTCAGAAATAAAATGGGCGTAAGGAACGAGATCTTAACTAATAACTTTGCTTTTAACGGCCAATTATACAACGTCCTTTTCTAAGGATGTGCAAAAATAATTATGAAAGATTGCATATTTGTCCTTCGAAGGGCATCCAGTTGTAATGAGGGGCGAAGTGTTTGGGTGGCACCGTGAAGCAGGTGGTATTCTGGGCTTTTCCTTAATTGTGAAAACTTATGTGTTTGGTATCTAAAGTGCTTGGGTGAGTGCTGTTCATTTAAATAATTGTTTTGTAAAGCAGGATAGCAGGAGCTGTGTTTGGACTTGGAAAGAAGAAAAAAAATTATATATATATATATATAGATGAGCCTTGTTAGACTTAATTTAATTCAGGTATCATGTATCACATGTTAGATTATACTTACACTGTACTCATAAAGAGATCAGTCTAAAATATACGTGCAAATATATTTAGACTGATCTCTTTATGAGTACAGTGTAAGTATAATCTGTCATGTGATACATGAGACTTGTTAGAGAGACTTAATTAAATTCAGGTATCATCCTGAACTAATTTTTGGTCCTTCAAATGGTATATCTTATTTTTATTTCTGTTTTTAATTTGCTTTGAATTTTGTGTCAACTGCTGTGCACTAAAATCTACCAGTTTATATGATTATTATGGCTGTTGACTTGAGTGAGGAGTGTACACACAATGGCATATTCAATGCTCTAATGCCAAAGAGGTTTCTTTTTGCCTGATAGTTTCCTCTTTTAAGCTTCCAGCTTCACTTGGGACCAGCCTTCTTTGGGAAACTTCATCCCCCCCCCCTTTCCCTCCTCCCAAATCACCCACCCCAAAACATTCTGGGAGGATATTTAGCCATGGGCCAAAGACCAAATGACAGATTATTTATTATTATTTATTATTTAACAGTCGCTTATATACCGCTACCTTCCAAAGATCAGGTGCGGTTTACAGAAAACAGGTAAAGAAACAGTGTAACATATATCTGTTTTTACATTAAACATCGCTTGAATTATGTACATCTTAACTTTAACAATTAAACTTTAGAGAACTATGTACAATCAACGGATGTTGAATTAAACAAGAAAGGTAGCTATTTACAAGCATCGTAAGCTGTGTATAATGGACATATTTTCATGGGTCATTATGGGATTATGATCAAAGTGTTATATATTATCCCTTTTCATTTTGGTATTGGGAATTCACAAGTGGACCGTAGTGGGAGCTAAACAAGTGAGTTTTTAATGTTTTACGTAGTTCTTTAAGATCAGTTAAGGCTCTTATTTCTTCAGCTAGGGAGTTCCAGAGTATTGGGGCTGCATGGGAAAACGCTTTTTTATTTGTTGTTTTTTTAGTCTTTGTGAACTCTTTTGGAATCCTTATTTTATTAGTGTTGCATCTTCTGTGAACAGTTTGGGGTGTGTCTTTAGTGAGGAGTTTGTTTAGTGTAGCTGGGGCAGTATTTAAAGCTTTGAAGGTGGTTATTATTAATTTATAGTTTATTCTGCATTGAATTGGGAGCCAGTGTAGTCTGGCTAAAAAGGGTGATATGTGCTCAAATGGGTGTACCTTCATTATGGTTCTAACTGCAGCATTTTGGGCAAGTTGGAGCCTTTTGATGTTTTGATTAGTTGTGCCTAGTAGAGTGAGGTTGGCAAAGTCAAAGTGCGGTGTAATAATGGCTTGTATTATGCTCAAGAAGTCATGCAGGTGGACCAGTGGGCGTAATTGTTTTAGTACTTTGAGCTTAAAGTATATTTTTTTTGTAGTGTTTCTTATGTGGGTGTTCATACTGAGGTGTGTGTCTAAGGTCACCCCTAGATATTTTATCTCGTTTTTTATGTTAATATCATGTTTCTGAAGTGTGATGTGAGTAGGGGGAGTGTACGATTTGTTATTTGTTACAATCAATATGTCAGTTTTGGAATGGTTAATATGAAGGTTGTGGTCTTCTAGCCAAGTTGTTAATTCATTGAAACAGTCAGTTAATAATTGTAGTGGAAGTGTAGGGATAGTGAATGGAATGTACATCATGATATCGTCTGTGTATATGTGGTAGGGGATTTTGAATTTTTTAAAGATGTTGCAAAGATGTATGAACCTTGTGTCTGGTCACTAGATTTTGCTGTTGAGAAATGGCTGGGGCTTCTCTTCCCTTGGCTATTGTGAATGACACCTCTGCAGCATCTTCAAACCCAACCTACTGGGGAGCAGAGGCCTAGTCCAGGATTTGAACCTAGATCCTATTACATGCCAACTCATGGTACTGATGAAGAACTAAGCTGCTGGCCAACAAATGATATTTTTATGTTTTAGATTTTGGCTAAAACGGATAAAATCATTAGGACTCATTTTGTCAAAGTTTAATTTCAGTTTTGAGAATAAAGTATATAAAGGTTTTCAGAGCTGATCCTTCTTAGCTGCTAGCCTAGAAAACCAAGGAATAAGACAAAAAATAGCAACGAAGCAAAGAATCAACAGGTTGCTACGTTTACTTTAAAGCCAGTGTAATGCAGCCAGCAAGCATGGTTTATACTGTGCATTATACAATCGAATGCCCATTCGGATGTAACTATTTCTTTGTGATTGATATGTTGATACAAAGACTAAGAGCCTAAACTCTTCTGTGATTCCATCCTTCACAGAATAAGGAGCATACAGTTTACCCAAGAATTCTCCCATATTGTCTGGGATAACGAGCAGGAAGCTGGTGTGTGTGAACACAACAAATAGGACTTTCCCACTACATGAACTAATTACATTCCAGTAAAAGGAGAAGGTAGTGGTGTGAGAGTTTGGCCTTTGTGCTAGTTCCAGATCCTTTCTCTATTCAGAAAACGTCTACTAACATATGCCAGCCTTTGTTGAAAAGTTGGAGAGGTTTTTTTTCTGCAAGCCCACTTTGTGGTGTTGCTATTCTATAGCTAGTTACAATCCATTGTGGCTGGCTATATAGAAAAAGACATTCAGAGTGAAGAGATGTTGTATGCTGGCGTTCAGCCACAATGGTGATTCTCATCAACATAAATGCAAACAGTTTACAGAACAAAGCTTTCATTCTCCACTTGGAGCCCTGGCTTTTGCCAGGGAACATGTTAGAGCAGCTCCCCTACAGTCTGATATCTGTCAGAGCAGCCTTGTAGGCAACTCTTATGTCTTCAGCGTATGTTTTGTTCACTGGGGTATATTCAGTGAGTTCATTTTGGGTAAAGTACAAATTCATGGAAAAAAATGGACTTAATGTGAGCATAAAAAATGTAATTTGTTTGGCTTGTTTTGTTCTTTGCTATGTAAGAGAGAGATGCAGAAGCCATTGGGTTTCAAACTAGAAAAGGGTGAGGAAGAATTTTTGCCAAAGCTAATTCTGGTTCCTTAGCGTCCCTCCAGTCTAGTCCCGAACCTTGGAAGTTGTGCACGTCCTCCCACAGCTTGGAGACTGCGCATGTCACAATCTTGCTGACACCAGTATAAGTAATCCAGGGGCCACCTCCTTGCTCCAGTTCTCAGTCTCCAAGCAGCGGTAGGAGGTGTGAGCCTAGGGGTAAGGGACTCGCTGAAGGAATCATTAAGTAGGATTGGTTTAAAAAAAAAAAAGAAAGATCTGAAACGGGCACATAGCTCTTGATGCCTTCTAGGCCACGCTGCCTCTTGTGTGGGGTCCGGAGAGGGACCATTTCGGAGGCAGGGGGTGTGCACACGAGGCGCTGCTATCTGGTTGCGGTGTGAGGCGGAAGGGGCGAAGGAGGTGTTGGGGCGAAGGACTCCCTGGACCCTCCGGCGTTATCAGAAGAGCCAATGCCAGGTCCGTCGTCGGCGCCAGAGGTCCCGCTGGCCCAGGCTTCCATGCAGGGAGGTCTAAGGGCCATTTTTTCTCAGCAGTTTTTAGAGCTGCTACAGCAGACCCTTGGCAGTGATACGGCCGGTGGAGTGGAGGAGAATTTCCACGGGTGTCAAAAGAAAGGGGGCGCTGCTGGACAAGGGTCGGATGGCGTCCCAGTTAAAAGGGCCAGGTTGTTGGAGGACAGAGCAGACCTGGATGGGGTCCTAGAGGAGCAGTCAGAGGTCTTGGAGGATTTGGATGGGGACCCGGAGTTGGAGGAAGGAGAGTTGGCCGAACCTGAAGACCGGTCAAAGATTGTCAGGGTATTCAGGAGAGAGGAGCTGGCTGCGCTCATTGCGGAAACTATGAAGGCATTGAATATGTCGACCGCGGTGCAGGGGGTGGATACTTCGTTGGAGGATCCATTATTGCAGGTGGTACGGAAGTCTCAGAGGGCGTTTCCGATTCATAGAGTTTTTAAGGAAATGATTCAGGAAGAATGGGCTATGCCTGAGGCTAGCCTCAAGGGTTCCAGGGTGTTGAACCTGCTGTACCCATCGCAAGAGGCGGATAAGGATCTATTTAAAACTCCGAGAGTGGATGCAGCCGTTTCGTTGGTGACTAAGAAGACTACTATTCCAGTAGAGAGTAGTGCAGCTCTTAAGGATACCCATGATAGGAAGTTAGACTCGCTGTTGAGGCAGGTATTTGAGGTTAATGCTCTTTCCATGCAAGCTTTGATTTGTGGGGCTTGGGTGGCAAGGGCTTGCCTAAGATGGGCCCAAAGGCTAAAGGGTTTGCAGGTAGAAGAGGCAGCTGAGGAAGCGGCTCGGTTGGAATCAGGAGCCGCGTATTTGGCGGATAGTCAATATGATCTTATAAGAGGATTAGCAAAGAGTATGGCGTCGGTTGTGGCCACTAGGAGGTCCTTCTGGCTGCGTAATTGGGCGGCAGATGCGGCGTCTAAAGCCCGGCTAGGGAAGCTCCCCTTTAGAGGTAAACCTCTCTTTGGAGAAGATCTGGAGAAGTTGGTGAAGGATTTAGGAGAGTCCAAGGGGGGCAGGTTGCCGGAAGATAAGCAGAAGCTAGGGCGTCCGGGGACGCCTTCAAGAAGTCAGTTGCGAGAGTTTCGGCATTTTCGACAATCAAGGTTTGGTCAGTTTCAGAGAGGACGTTTTCAGTACAGAGCCTCAGGGTTTTAGGGGAGCAGGCTGAGGTTTTGGGACCGCCTTCTCCTCCCCAAGCCTTAAGAAACCGCAGTGATGCGAGGGGGGGGGGGGTCCAGGCTGGAATCGTTCCTGTGGGAGGTCGTTTAAGGGAGTTCTTTCCAGCGTGGGTCCAAATTACCTCAGACCAGTGGGTGTTGGAAATCGTGCAAAGAGGTTATGTGCTCGAGTTTCAACGTCCAGTGGGAGATGCGTTTGTACAGTCTCCCTGCAGGACTCAAGCAAAGCGGGCAGAGGTACGGGAGACCTTGGGGAGGCTACTAGCGCTAAGGGCGGTGTTGCCAGTACCGGAAGATCAGTACAGCTGCGGTCGATACTCCATATATTTCGTAGTGCCAAAGAAGGAGGGCACCTCGAGGCCTATTCTGGACCTCAAAAGAGGAAACGGATACCTCAGGGTGTTGCATTTTCGCATAGAAACATTGCGGTCAGTGATAATGGCGGTTCGGCGAGGAGAGTATCTCACGGCGCTAGATCTTTCGGAGGCGTATCTACAAATTCCGATCAGAGCAGAACATCAAAGGTTTCTTCATTTCGCGGTGCCCATGGGGCATTTTCAGTTCCAGGCAATGCCGTTTGGATTCGCGACCGCTCCAAGGACATTCACCAAGGTCATGGTAGTGGTGGTGGCAGCGTTGCGAAAGGAAGGAGTATTGGTGCATCCGTATCTGGACGACTGGCTGATCAGAGCGAAGTCGGAAGAAGAGAGCGTAGTGGCGACCAGACGAATGGTTCAGTTTTTGCAATCGCTGGGTTGGGTGGTGAACCTAGCGAAGAACAAGTTGCAGTCGTCGCAGTACTTGGAATTTCTGGGGGCTTGGTTCAACACAAACAAGGGCAGGGTGTACCTGCCGCAGCTAAGAATCGACAAATTAAGGCGCCTAGTTTGCACCTTCCTGAGCAAGCGGTTTCCCTCGGCGTGGCAGTACTTGCAGATATTGGAGACGATGGCAGCCACGCTAGAGGTGGTGCCATGGGCCAGAGCTCACATGAGACCATTGCAGAGGTCTCTGCTCAAGAGATGGTCACATCAGTCCGTTCAGTTGTCCAAGAGACTGGTCTGTCCGCCGGAGGCAAGACAGTCTCTGCAATGGTAGTTGGCTCCGGGGTGTCTGGAAAAGGGGATGCCTCTAGAGTCTCCAGCCTGGAAAGCATTAACGACCGATGCAAGCCTGTTTGGCTGGGGGGCGCACTTTGAAGGGCATTATGCGCAGGGCCAGTGGACAGAACAGGAGAGGATGTGGTCAGTCAACAGGTTAGAGTTGAGAGCGGTCACTTTAGCTCTTAGGGCGCTTCAGCGGTGGCTGGGGGAGAATGTTGTCCGGGTGTTGTCGGACAACGCCACGGCGGTGGCTTACATCAATCAGAAAGGTGGCACAAGCAGCGTGGCCCTCGGAGGAAGCGGACAAGTTACTCCGGTGGGCCGAGTCGCATCTGGAAGCTTTATCGGCAGCACATGTAGCGGGAGCGGACAATATGACCGCCGATTTTTTTTTGAGTCGAGTGAAGGTGGACCCAGGAGAGTGGGTGTTCAATTTGCTGGTGCAATGCTGGGGAGCTCCGGTGATGGACCTCATGGCGACGTGTGCATCAGCAAAAGTGGAAAGATTCTTCAGCAGACGACGAGAAAGGATGTCAGAAGGGCTGGATGCCCTGATACAAAGGTGGCCAGAGGAGCAGCTTCTATACATTTTCCCACCGTGGGTACTGATAGGGCGAGTTTTACAGCGGATAGAGAGACACAGGGGGCTCATAGTTCTGGTGGCACCAGACTGGCCAAGGAGGCCTTGGTATGCAGACTTAATGCAGCTGCTAGTGGAGGCTACCGATTAAGGAAGGACCTGCTGTTGCAGGGTCCGTTAACAATGCTGCAGGTGGATCGGTTCTCGCTTACGGCTTGGCTCTTGAAAGGGCAAGGTTAAGAGCCAAGGGGTACTCGGCTGAGGTGATTGCAACGCTGTTAAGATCTAGGAGGAGGTCCACTTCATTGGCGTATATCCGGATCTGGCGGATTTTTGAAGCTTGGTGTGATGACAGGCAGGTTAGGGACGTCGGTACCGCAAGTGTTGTCATTTTTTGCAGGATGGTTTAGATAAAGGGCTGGCGGCAGCTTCTCTTAAAGTGCAGTTGGCAGCTCTCTTGTTATCGAGGAAAGGTAAAGGGGAGTTCACTGGGAACGCATCCAGAGGTAAGAGATTTTTGAGAGCGGCTTCACTTTTGAGGCCGCCGCGCAGGGTATCTGTTCCCGTCTGGGATTTGAACATAGTCCTGGAGGTGCTGGCTCGGGAACCATTTGAGCCCTTAGCGAAGGCGACAATGAAGGACCTTACCCCAAAGGTGGTGTTTTTGTTTGCTATCTCTTCGGCTAGGAGGATTTCAGAGTTGCAAGCATTGTCGTGTAGAGAGCCTTTTTTGGTTTTTGAGGTCAACAAAGTGGTGTTGAGGACGGTGCCCTCGTTTTTACCGAAAGTAGTGTCATCTTTTCACGTGAATCAAGTGGTGTCGTTGCCAGTGTTTCAGAAGGCAAGGAAAGGCAAGGATGAGGTTCAGCTACACAAGTTAGATGTTGGCAGAGCCTTAAAGTATTTGCAGAGGACAGCGTCGTTTCGTAGGACCGACAGATTGTTTTTTTTGTTTGGTGGTTCGAAGCAAGGTGAGCAGGCGTCTAAGTCATCTATTGCTAGGTGGATTAAGGAAATGATAGGCTGAAGCTATCTGTTGAAAGGTAGGGTGGTCCCAAAGGGTTTGAAAGCGCATTCGACAAGGGCACAAGCTGCTTCATGGGCGGAGTTTAGTTTGGTGCCAGCAGTGGAAATCTGTAAGGCAGCGACGTGGTCGTCATTGCATACATTTGTGAAGCATTACAGGATTGATGTTCAAGCAGAGAGGGACTCTAGTTTTGGAGCGGCGGTGCTTCAGGCTGGTCTAGCAGGGCCCTCCCGTTAAGGTGTTACTGCTCTGTTACATCTTCTAAGGTTCGGGACTAGACTGGAGGGACGCTAAGGAAGGTGAAATTAGATTTACCTGCTAATTGTTGTTCCTTAAGGAACTCCAGTCTAGTCCCACATCCCTCCCTGATCTTGGCTGCTGACGACACCCTGAAGCAAAGGAAGTAGTATTGCAGGACTGCGACTGTGCGGCGTGAGTCGTTAGTTCAGGGGGGAAAATGCAGAATGGAGGGGGTACTTTCCTCTGTGTTAAGATTAGAGTACAAGTAAGAAAAAAAAAATAGGGGGAATTTTTCTCCTTTAGTTCATGGCTCGGGTTGCCACTTATTTACAGTTTTGAATGTTTATAGTTACTTAATTATTGCTCTGGTGAGTCTGCTTTGTCAATAGGATACTGGAGCAAGGAAGCGGTCCCTGGATTACTTATACTGGTGTCGGCAAGATTGTGACATGCTCAGTCTCCAAGCTGTGTGAAGACGTGCACAACTTCTAAGGTTCGGGACTAGACTGGAGTTCCTTAAGGAATAACAATTAGCAGGTAAGTCTAATTTCACCTTATAGAGTAATGTATACAATGTAAAGGTTTCATTGTTCTAAGAGTCTGAGGATTTTTGTAAACGTTCTATTTATGTAAGATTATAGCAGGCATGTTACAGAATCATGAAAGTACAGAAACATGTGAAACTTAACATCTGTGACCTAAGCAGCCATTTTTGGGGGGGTGGGGTGGGAATTAACTTCTGCAGAGTAATTCATTGGTTCTCCCTTGCTAAATACCATATCTTCTCATTTAAAAAAAAAAGTCTAAACATGATATTCATGTCTGTTTATATGGTTTAAATTATAGGAGTCTGGGTGACTCTTGAGGTGTATAGCAGCTTGTCCTTCAGCTTGAAACCGTGAGAGAAGGTGTGGATCTGTGTGCAAACTGAAACTGGAAAAGTCAAAGCTCAGCCTATATGGAAACATTTCTGTCCATACTTAGAAAACGCATGGCATCGTTTATGAACGGCTAGTCCACACTATAACAGTGTTAGCACATGCTGTTTGTCATAGGTCCCAAATGAATAAAATGGACCCTGGAGCCTATATTGCACTAGCCATTAGTAAATGATCCCCATAGTACAGCGAATTAATTGTCCAATGTGAGCCCTCTTCAGCAAGCAAAGAATTTAGCATTTTTATATAGCCATGCTTTTTTTATTTCTTTGTCTTTCATAAGTCAGGGAAAACAAGTCTAGATACACACCTATAAGTAGGTAGACTTATTTATTTACATTCTCTTATATACCGTGCTATTCTGCATCAGTGCGGTTTACATTGAACAAACTGAAATTACATTGAACAGGGCATTATAACTTGGAGATAACTATTTTACAGGGAACATGGGCTATGGAGGATTAAGTGGCTTGCCCAAGACCACAAGGAGCACCTGTGGGACTAGAAACCCCAGTCCTTCCGGCCCAAGGTTGCTGTCCTCTAGTGGGATTTGAACCCCCGACCTTCCGGCCTGAAGTACCTTACCCCAACCACTAGGCCACTCCTCCACTCCACTTCTAGATGCCTAGGACTAAATCTTCAGAGATGAATTTGGATGGGAACAACGATTTCCATAAATAAAATGTGGTCATTATAATGCCTTTGAAATATGGTGCTGACGACGATTACTGTGTATACCATGGGCTGCCTGATGAACAAATCATTCAGTAGTAGAGGAGATCAAACCCAAGCTTTATTTAGAAGCTCAGATGACAGGACTTCGACTTTCATACTTTCGACACATCATGCGAAGAGAGAGATCATTAGAGAAAGACATCAGGCTTGGCAAGGTAGAAGGTCAGCGCAAAAGAGGAAGGCCAGCAATGAGAGAGATTGATACAATAACAGCAGCTATGGGTGCCACTTTGACAACAATAAGCTGCCTGACTGAAGACTGAATACAATTTAGGAAAATTATCCATAGGGTCGCCATGAGTCGACATCGACTTGACGGCACTTAACAACAACAACATAATGCCTTTAAGACATCTTCACAGCCATATGCATTTTTTCGCATTCCCTTGTCTAAAAAAAAAAATTCAAAATGCATTAGGGTGTGAGGGTTTGTGTGCATCAGTGATGCTGAGAGCTAAGCTATCGGTAGCTTAACTACCCGCAAGGTCTTCCAAGATGGACAGGTCTCAGCTGAGGTGACAGACTAAGTTAGACCACCCATCTGGGCATCAGCAGAAAGGGATGGTGTTGGCAGCGGAGGATCACATTTCTGTGACAGTGGCAACAACGCTAGTATTAACTGCATGGAAGAAAGACCTGGCAATCTACTTTAATATCTTACCACGAAAACCCAATGGATAGAACAAAACAAATTGCACTATAGTGCTAGAAGATGAGACCCTCCAGCTAGAAAGCACTCAACTGGCTACTGGGGATAAGTTGAAGACTTTTCAGAGTAAAGCCAGCATTTATGATGTGGTCGGATCAAAACCCTCAGGATGTCTGACTGCTGACGTAGCTGCGCATGAAATGAAAGTCAGAAGATGCAAACATGCCTTACATATTGGGACATGGAATGTACAAAGTGTAAACAGAGGGAAGTTGAAGGTGATCAAGAATGAAATGGAATGTGCATAGCTCGTTCTGTTAGGTGTCAGCGAACTGAAATGGACTGGCATCGAGCACTTTGCATCTGATGATCACATGGTATACTATGCTGGAAATGAAAGACAAAAAGAAGAAATGGTGTTGCATTTATAATTAAGAAGAAACATGCAAGAATTATAATGAAATATGATGCAGTGAACGCTTAATTCCTATTAGTCTATGAGTAGTGCCCATCAACACAACTATAATTCAGGTATATGCCCCAGCAACAGCTGCAGAAGAGGAAGAATTGGATGAGTTCTATGAACAAGTACAAGCTGAAATTGACAGAACATGCAAACAGGATATCCTGGTAGTCATGGGTGACTGGAACGCAAACGTTGGCAACAAAGATGAAGACAAAGTGGTTGGAAAATATGGACTTAGCTGGAGAAAGACTGATAGAATTCTGCAAGACCAACAATCTGTTCATCTTAAACATCTTCTTCCAGCAACACAAGCAGCAACTCTACACATGAGCTTCACCCAATGGATTGTACAAAAATCAAATTGGCTACATCTGTGGGAGTTGATGTTGGAAAAACTCAATAACATCATCAAAGACAAAACCTAGAGCAGCGTTTTTCAACCACTGTGCCGCGGCACACTAGTGTGCCGTGAGATATTGTCTGGTGTGCCGTGGGAAAAATTCCAATTTCATCCGTAACATGTGGCCTCGGCTCACAAATTAGGGTTGCCAACCGGCCGGTTTTCAGCCGGCCTGGCCGGTTTTTCCATGGCCAGGCCGGCTGCCGGCACAGTTGTAAAACCGGCCATTGAAAAGCCGTTTTTTTGCTCTGGCCGCAAGATCGGGAGCGGCCAGAGCAAAAAACCGGCTTTTGTGCCAAAGTCCGCGGCGCGAACGCGATCGCGATTCCCTATAGCAGTGCAGCCGCTGGTTCTGCTTTGTACAGAGCAGCGGCTGCACTACACTTACATTGAAAAGTAAAGAGAAACTGTGTCAGGAGCCCTCCGATCATGCAGAGCCCGAGGAAGTGATGTCATGGGGGCGGGCTCCTCACAGGCTGTCTTTCCTTTTCAAATTAACTTTAGCTGCAATAAAGTTAATTTGAAAAGGAAAGACAGCCTGTGAGGAGCCCGCCCCCATGACATCACTTCCTCGGGCTCTGCGATGACCGGAGGGCTCCTGACACAGTTTCTCTTTACTTTTCAATGTAAGTGTAGTGCAGCCGCTGCTCTGTACAAAGCAGAAGCAGCGGCTTGGGCAGAGGGGGGGGGGGTGTGTGTGAGTGAACCAGCAAGGGGGGGGGGAGTGTGAGTGAACCAGCAAGGGGGGGGGAGTGAGAGTGAACCAGCAGTGGAGTGGGGGGGGGGGGTGTGAGTGAACCACCAAAGGGGGGGGCGATGGTGTTTGTGAACCATCAGGGGAGGGGGGGTAAGTGAGTGAGTGACCCAGCAGGAGGGGTGAGTAAGTGACAGGGGGGTGGGTGAGTGAACCAGCAGGGGAGGGGGGTTGGTGTGAGTGTTTGATTCCTATTCAAGAGAATTACTTTATATATAGTCAATATAGGCACAGAGGTAACTTTTTTAAACATTTTCTAATGGTGGTGTGCCTCGTGATGTTTTTCATGAAAAAAGTGTGCCTTTGCACAAAAAAGGTTGAAAAATACTGACCTAGAGACAACTGTGGGACAGATCACCAACTGCTGTATGCATACTCAAGCTAAAGCTGAAAAAAAGCAAGCCACTCAATGAATGTAGTAAAATATGACCTTGAGAATATACCACTGGAATTTAAAGACTACCTGCAGAATCGATTTGCTGCTTTGGATACAAATGACAGAGCATCAGAAGAGTTATGGGATGACATCAAGAAAGTTGTGCTCGAAGAAAGTGAGAAATCTGTACTAAAAGTGAAAAAGCAAAAACACCCAAAATGGATGACCAAAGAAACTCTGAAAATTGTCCAGAAACTCAGAGAAGCTAAAGCCAGGGGAGAAAGAGAGAGAAACAATCACAGAACATAACAGAGATTTCCAACGTGCAGCAAGATGGGACAAGAAGTACCACAACGTCTCACTTTCCATACAAAGATCCAAGCCATGGTATTTTCAATAACCTCTTATGGTTGTGAAAGTCGGACAGTGAAAGATAAACAGGAAGAAAATCGATGCCTTTTGAATTATGTTACTGGCAAGTACCATGGACTGCCCAAAGAACAAACCAGTCAGTATTAGAGGAGATCAAACCAAAGCTTTCTTTAGAAGCTCAGATGACAAGACTTTGACTTTCGTACTTTGAACACATCATGTGAAGAGAGATCATTATGCTTGGCAAGGTAGAAGGTCAGTGCAAAAGAGGAAGGCTAGCAATGTGATGGATCGAGACAGTAACAGCAGCTATGAGTAGCACTCTATCAACAATGAGCCGCCTTATTTATTTATTTTATTTATTAACATTTCTTATATACCGCACTATTTGACGACAGTGCGGTTTACAAAGAAACAAAAACATCCGACAAATTGCATATGTCTGGTCATTACAATTAACAGGATATGGAACTTGGATAACCGGGTAAATTATATACATATACATAATAAGCCTTGACTGAAGACCGAATACTGTTTGGGACAGCTATCCAGAAGGTCGCCATGTCCACACCGACTTGACAGCACTTAACAACAAACGGTATGCTCTGTACTTTGAACTTGAGAGCACGATTATAAACAAAAAAGTAATTAAGATACTAGAAAGTCTTGGTAGTATAAGTCTGGTGTGTGGGGTTTTTTTTAGTTTTTTTTTTACACTTTTGAATTATTACTTGGGGGAGGCCCCTTTTTGTAGCATGTTTTCTTTCCGACCTCTCCTTGGGTGTGCATGCACATGCTCACACACATGTTTGTATCTGCATTGCCCATGTGTGGTTTTTGTCTTTGTCTATCTGTTTTGCATCTTTATCTGGTGTGTGCGTGTGTATGTCTCTTTGTGTATCTTTTTGGGCTACTATCTCTTTGCATGTTTGTACCTTTTTATGTGTGCATTTCTCTTCTATTTTCCACCACCTGCAGAAACTTCATTTCTACAGCACAGGAACATTTTACTAACCTTTCTATGACTAGACCAACATTCCTGTGCTCTTCCCCCACAGCTTTCAATGTGGCTGGGTCCTACCCACAGTTGCACAAGAACCAGGCAGAGCAGGCTCACTGGCACAGAGGGGAGAATGATATGCAGAGGTGTGAAACTCTGAACAATTTGCAGACATGTTAGGCATCCTTCTAGCTTCTGGACATTAAAGTACAAAACGTCAGTGGTCAAATCCTAACCTCCTAAGTCCTGAGCATGTGTTTGACCCAGTTTGTCAGTGTCTTAATCCAGCCTGCCTATTGCAACAGCTAAGTTTCCACTACAATGCAATGCAATGCGTGCCTTCGAGTAAATGCAGACTCCTGGCGACCCAGCAGCTCCTGGGTTTTCTTGGCAGTATGATCGGAAGTAGATTTTCAGGCCTGCCTTCCAAGGCAATAGAAGGTTAAGTGACTTGCCCACGGCCACAAGGAGTACTAGTGGGACTTGAACCCTGCTTTCTTGTTACCAAGCCAGTAGTCACAGCCACCTAAATAAAAACTGTATAGCCTATTTTTTCTTCCAATTCTCTTTCCTTTTCTTGTTAGCCCAGTCCAAACAAGTGGGTTATGCTCCCTTGCGGCAGTTGGAGGAAGACTTTTAACAAATTTGAGTGATGCTATCACTAGGTATATCTTCTGGTGCTGCACTGAGAGAAAGGTGGTAAGGTGTTTTGGACTGGTGCAGTACAGGTAGGCCTATATTCCCTGGGCCCTCCTACAGGCCTGTGTGACCTAGGCCTGATGTTAGAGCTCAGGCACCTCCCCTGTCTCCTTAAGCTGATAGCTTGCCTTGTAAACAGTACTACTATCCATGGTTTCTTAATGTTTGAAGGGCCGGAGAGCAGACAGGAAGACACCACGGAGCCTCTGAAAGGGGTGGTAAGCTGGGCCAGACTTCCCCCTCCCGTTCCTTCTTGTCCTTTTCTTGCTGAGTTTTTTTTTCTCTGAAACTTTTTCTATATTATTTTTCTTTGCCCATTCACTTCTGTTGGGCTGTACTTGGCTCTCTCTGCTGCTTGATAAAGTATGAGTCTGGCTTTGTGGTTTTTTTTTTTTTTTTTTGAGAGTGGGGTCTCTTAGGCTGTCGTAGGCAGATAGGGAAGCCCTGCTTGGTTTTCCTTAACCAGCCTTTCAAGTGCAGGGATTCCCTTTTCAGGTCTTCCCTTGCACTGCAGCCTATGCTGTCCCCCACATGTCCTTTTTCATGGCATGTACTGTTAATTTTGATGGTCTTTTTTTTTTTGTTCATTTTTTTCATAGTTCTGTTTCTTTGCTACATAAAGCCATGCAAATATGCTCGATGCCCGACGTTGCGCCTCTTCTGGCTTTCATTGGGTCAACTTCACGCAGGCTCTTTTTGCGTCATATAAAATAGGGATGCCAGAGACCAACTTTATTTATTTTTTCCCAGCATTGTCTGGACCTGATGCCTCCTCTGAGCCGTCCATGCCTTTCCTACCCATGGGGCAAGTGGATTCTTGTAAGGCATCTGTTTTAAAGGACTGAGGAGAACTTGTGCTTTAGCCAGCAGCTTCCCTCAAGCCCTGCAAGGCCCCAGAGTGTACTTTCTGCTGAAATTTGAGCAGTAGCCACTGAAACTGGTTCACATGCTGTTTTCAGTCTGTCTTTCTTGCTGCTTTCCAGGAGTCCGAGGGACGTGCACCTCGGATGGTTCTGCCACAGCTAGCAAGGGTGTTAAGTGCCCATGCTTCCCTCCTTTGCCCGGCCTTCCTCCAGGAGTCGAGCTTTATCCCTTATTGGGGCTGATTTGGATGCTGAAGAAGATTGTTTCCAGAAGGTGAGTCTTAGGAAGAAAGGGAACATCCCCTTACAGAGGTTGAGGATCTGTCATTGATCCACCTTTTTCACTGAGAGGCCCTTTCTCTGCTGATTCAAGCCTCTTGAATGGATAATTTCAGATGTTTAAATCATTATGTGGTCATGTTCACACTAACTCTATGCCAGCATTACAGTTGGGATCTTATCTCGGAAAGTATCAGATGTCCTAGCTTCTTTCCTTTTGCCTTGACTCATGAAGTAGCACCTGGTCTCTGGGGGAGAATCCAGAGATGAGCCTTAGGGTCTCTAAAAGTTCTCTCTTGGTTGTATCTGGTGCCCTAGGGTGAGATGGATCAGTTTTTGGGCTCCCTTGGGTGGATGCCCTCATAATGACGATGACCATTGGAATAGTCGTGCACTTGGAAGCGGGTGCTGTGCTTAAGGAGTTTCACAATAAGAATATGGAGACTTTCCTTAAGGATGCTTTTTTGGCTTCTGTCTCAGCCTTGGGCTGCCAGGCAGTGTTGTGTGCAAGTCTGGTGACCAGAGCACTCGTTTCTAGTTGATTGCTCTTTTTCAATATACAGTGAATCTCAATGTTCTACAGTAAAAAGTCTCTCTTGTGGAGTTCCCCAAGGTTCAATTCTATCACCCATTCTTTTCAACATCTTTACAGCTCCTCTACCTTTGCTTGTACATTGCTCATTTCTTTGCAGATGATATTCCGCTCATAGCATGTCTGGACCTTCATTCTGTAGATTTACCGTTACTAAACTGTTGTTTCTTGGCGTTTCCCAGTGACTGAAATCCTACTGGTTTAGTTTTAACCCAGATAAATGCAGCTATGTGAGTTTCTGATAATGCTAGCCCCATAGTACTTGCATCTATCCTAGAGAGCTAACTTTATCAGTAGTTTCCACATTAAAAATTCTAGGCAGCTAACCTTTGCTCATCACATATCAGAAATAGTGAAATCCTTCTTTTACATTCTTCACACTATTGAAACTCTCCGTTCTATAACACTGCACTCTCCTCTGCACTGGATGCTCTTGTTTGAGTCTGCCTTTAATAATTAACCCCACTGTTTTTTTAAGGCCGTTGGTTCAGGAATGCTATGGATAACAGCAGGTGCACTTACATATCCCCTTTCCTCGCCCTTTTTTACCCCCTCTTCTCTCTTTAATCTATTGCTTATGCTTTTCTATTATAATTTTGTAACTTCCTTTTCACTATGAGGCCAATTTCATAGGTGCATGTCTGGGCTGTCTGGACGTCCATGAAATCTGGACGGCCCGGAGATGCACCCAATTCTGCTCCCACGGGGGCTAGACGTCCCCATTAGAGCAGAATTGTGGCATAGGGCCTGGATGTCCAGGCCATGCCCCGATTCCAGCACCTCGGATGTCCAGAGCCCTGCCTGGCTAATTCAGCCTCGCTCCTGCGTGGAGCCGTGGTGCTCTGGCATCCCATTGCCACTGCGCCATGCAGGAACCCCCGTCACCCGCACCATACAAAATGCCCTGTTCTCCACTGCCCGACTCCTTATCGAACCCTCCGAGGCCATGATCAGGCAGCAGGGAACCCTCTGCAGCCACCTGTCCAGTTGTGGGGCCCGACGGTGCTACCCTCTGATGCCGGGGGGACTTATTCCATTTCTGAGGTGGAATAAGTCCCCCGTCTATCCTGGTGAACCCAGATGTACAGGGCTCTGACCGGAATTGGCCCTGTACGTCTGGATTGTGCGCCTCACCCACTCTCCTCCCTGTTGCTTCCCTTTTCCGCCCCATCCAGAGTCTCTGAACATCTCTTATGTACGTACAGGGAGCTTTGGGCAGGGATTAGGGGCCCGGGCAAATAGCAGGGATGTATGTCCAAACTGGATGTACATCCCCGCTATTTGTCATTTGGAGTGACCCCAATTTGTTTTTAAAGATTATCTAAATATTGTAAACCACATAGCTTGTATACAGTGTTGCAGTATAGTAAATAAAGCGTAACCATAATCACAGCCTTGCGCTGCCCATACCACGTCCTATGAGACACATTGTACTTCAACCCTGGTTATCTTCGACTACCCATTATCTACGCTCCTATGCCCGCTCAGCTGAGCATATTTGGCTCAAATCCCACATCCTTGCTGACTTTCTACACTTCAAATTCATACTGGCTTCTTTCCAATCAGCCATAGCACTTGCCAAACAAAACTCCTTTGTCCATCTAACTCTTACCTCTGACCCTCGTAGTCTCTCAACTCTCCTCAAGGTGCCTCTTCCTCGAATCCCTCCTTCCTTTTCTGCCAAAACCCTGGCTGACTATTTCCATGACAAAGTTCACAAGATTACACTCCAGTTCCCCATGACTTCAGCTTCATCCCCTCTTCTCCTTCTTCACTCCCAGCTCTTTCCCTCAACCTCTGCTACCCTTTCTTCCTTTTCTAAGGTCTCTGAAGAGGAAACCACTCATTGTCTTTCCTGCTCTAAACTCACTACCTGATCCTCTGATCTTGTCCTCACTCCATCTTCTTCATTGTCATTCTTTCCATCTCTCATATTCTCAACCAGTCACTCTCCACTGCAACTGTCCCAGCAGCCTTCAAGCATGCTGTGGTCACTCCTCTCCTCAAGAAATCTTCACTTGACCCTACTTGTACTTCTAATTATCGATACATCTCCTTCCTCCCCGTCATTTCTAAACTACAGTCAAACCTCGGTTTTCGTATGCCCTGGTTTTCGTACGATTCGGTTTTCGTTGATTTTTTTCATCAAGATTGTGTTTCGGTTTTCGTACGTTGTCTCGGTTTTCGTACAGCATTTTACCCCCCCCCCCCCGTACCTGCCATGGATTAGCGTGAGCCAGCGATCTCCCACGGAGCTTGAGCCAGCGATTCTGCGGGACCTCTGGGGAGCCGAGGAGTTCAACGCTCCAGCGTGGCCTGCCCGAAACTGCTTCCTGCCCCGGACTCTCCCCGATTGACGTCTGCCTGCTGCCTCTTCCCCTGCACATCCCTTGAACCGGGACAGGAGCTGGTGACCGAATCTGCTTCTCCTTGGCGGCCCAGTCTCCCGCCGGGGCCCTGCCCTCCCGATTGGATTCTGGGTGTCCTGCAGGCCTGCACACGCGCGGCTCTCCTTGAAACCTTGCAGTCTGCAGCTGCAGGCTCCTGCTGGCACAGCCCCACGCTGTTCTCTGACTCTCACCTGTGTCAGGCTGCTACCTTAGGGGGGCCGGAGGCAGCCTAAGACTCTCTGTCCCACTGTTTCTCAACTGCCTGCTGCTTGGCTGACACTGCCTCTCCACCTCTCCCGACACTGTGTATGCCAACAAAAGTCTTCAATAAAGGTAAAAGTGATGTTACATGCTCATTTATCCATTTCATTAGTCATTTATATGTATTTCTCATTGTTTTCTGTATGTAAAAAGATAGTTATTCTCTATAAAATGTATTTTTTGTCAATATTTTTGGGTGTCTGGAACGGATTAATTGAATTTACATTATTTCTTATGGGAAATCTTGCTTCGGTTTTAGTCCGTTTCGGTTATAGTCAGACTTTTTTGAACGGATTAATCATGAAAACCGAGGTTTGACTGTACTTGAATGTGCAGTTCACCACAACTGCCTTGACTTTCTCTCCTCTCATGCCCTTCTGGGCCCTCTGCAATCTGGTTTTCCTTCTCTACATTCTACTGAAATGTCTCTTGCCAAAGTCTCCAGCGACCTGTTCCTAGCCTAAATCCAAGGGCCTTTACTCAGTCTTTATTCTTCTTGACCTTTCTGCTGCTTTTGACACTGTTGACCACCACCTTCTCCTCAACACCTTGTCCCTCGCTTGGTTTTAAGGACTCTGTGCTATCCTGGTTCTCTTCTTATCTCTCCCATTGCTCTTTCAGTGTATGTTCTGGAGGATCCTCCTCTACTGCTATCCCACTCCTGTCCTCTCTCTATACCAGTGGTTCTCAACGCAGTTCTCTGGTACCTCCTAGTCCAGTTGAGTTTTCAGGGTATTCACAATGAATATGCATGGGGTAGATCTGCATACAGTGGAAGCAGAACTGCATGCAGATCTCTCTCATGCATATTCATTGTGGATATCCTGAAAACCTGACTGGCCTGGGGGTGCCAGAGGACTGGGTTGAGAACTACTGCTCTATACCCAGTCCCTTAGTGCACTCATCTCTTCCCATAGTTTTCAGTATTACTTTTACACTGATGACTCTCGGCTATCTCTTCGACACTCCAGGCTCAAATCTGACTGCCTATCTGACATCACTGCCATTTGAAAATGAACATGGCCAAAACTGCAATTATTTTTCTCCTTAAACCCAACCTTCCCCCTTTCCCTTACTCTGTGGATAACACTCTTCTACTCCTTGTCTCCTCAGCCCGCAACCTTAGGATTGTCTTTGACTCCTCTCTCTCCTTCTCCACACACATCCAACTGATAGCTAAAACCTGTTGTTTTCTTTCTGTATAATATCAGCAAAATTCACCCCTTCCTTTCTGAACACACTACTAAGACACTTATCCACTCTTTAGTCACCTCCCGTCTAGACTATTGCAACTTCCTCCTTGCTGGTCTCCCTCTGAATCATCTCTCTCCCCTTCAATCTGTTCAAAACTCGGCTGCATGGCTAATCTGTCAGCCCTGATATGCTCATATAACCCCTCTTCTCAAGTCATTTCATTAGCTCCCTTTCTGTTTCCATGTCTAGTTCAGTCTTCTCCTTCTGACCTATAAATGCATTAATTCTGCTGCTCCTCACTACCTTTCCTCTCTCATCTCTCTACATCCTTCCTCATGAACTTCACTCTTCTGGTGGATTGCTTCTCTCTATCCCCTTTTCTTCCATTGCCAACTCCAGACTTCTCTCCTTTCACCTTGCTGCTCCTTATGCTTGGAACAAACTACCTGAGTCTGTATGTCAGGCTTCATCTCTGCCCCTTTTCAAATCCATGCTAAAAGCTCTCATCTTTGAGGCTGCTTTTGGATCCTCATCCGCTTAGTCTCCTATGTGGCTCTTTACCTTTCCCTAGTTGTATTCTTGTCCACAGCTGCTGTATTGTCTGTCTTGACTAGATTATAAGCTGTGATGAGCAGGGACCATTTTTTTATATGTATCTGTACAGCGCTGCGGACGACTTCTAGCACTATATAAATGTTCAGTAGTAGTAGTTCTTTTTGGACAGACCTGCCCTTACTATATTAATCCTTCCCTTGGTAATCGTTTAAACTGAATTATGCAAGATCCCTCTATAATGGTCTTCCTCTGTATTCCATTAAATGTTCTGAAAGAGTCCATTAAACTTCCTACTCATTCCAAGGTATCCAATCATGTCACCCCTCTACTAAGATCCCACCATTGACTCCCAGTTTCTTATCAAATAAGATTAAAAGATGTGTTGGGTTTTGTTTTTTGTTTTTTTTTTACTGCTGGCACATAAATCCTTTCACTTGGGTCTTCCACACTACCTATCGGACTCTCTCATTTCCTAAATGCCAACCAGAACCCTGTGCTTTCAAAACCACAATCAACTTGTGGTCCCAGGAAATAACTGCCCAACACGAGTACACAAGGCAGTCGGCTTTCTATTTCTTGGCAGCGGCCCTGTGACGCTCAGTCCCTCTCTATATTTGACAAGACATCTTGCTGAAATCATTTAAGAGCCTGAAAATGTACTTTTTTGAACAAGTCTTTGGTACTCCGTAGGTGAATGGGATCCCGAGTTGCTGATCTGCACTGTTCTTCTGCGCTATTTACTTAGAAGTGAAAAAAAAGAAGAAATCTATTTATGCTGTTAACGCTATTTTTGTAAACCGCTTTCTGCTATTGGTTAAAGGCAGTATATTAAATAATAAAATAAACCATAGGCTGGGTTTAGCAGCTGATGGACAACTCAAACTGCCAAATTGGAATCTGGGGATATGTATATGGCGGATATTCTCTGTTAGTTAATCAGGATCTCCTCCAAGTCCATGGCAGCAGTTGTGTTTCTGTCTTCACAGTTGGTCAGGTGATGATGCCTCTTAATTTGCAACTGAGCAAGCTCCCTTTCAAGGGGAGATTGTTCTTCAGGGTGTATCTCGAAGTTGGTGAAGGACCTTGGAGACTCAAAAGTTCCCAGAAGACAGGCTAAGGGCCGCTAGATCTTCCTCTTGATGAGCCTCACATGGAATTTAGAGATGTCCTCAGACTGCTGCTAGACATCCAGATAGGACCTATTTCTCCCATGAACCTAAGCCTGAGAAGAAACAGTCATTTTGGAGTTCCCAGTGATCTCAAGATGCATCTTCAGCTCCCATAGGAGCCAGTAAGCCTCCATAATAAGAGACGGCGGGTTCGTTCCGAAGTGCAACTGGTTAAGTGATGGCTTGAGCTGTTTCTGTCAGAATAGACCCATATTATGTCAGACCAGTGGGTTCTAGAAATTCTGGATCAAGGATATCTGCTGGAGTTTACAGAGCCTCTAACGTACACCTTTGTAGTCTCTCTGTGATGCTCCGCTCAAGCGTTAGAAGAAACTACAATGCCGAAGAAACTACAATGCCTCCTGCACTTGCAGGCTATTTTACTCATAACATCCGTAGAGCAAGAACAGGGGCATTATGGTATCCAAGAAGGACAGTTCCTTATCGTCACTCCAGTCCAGTCCCTTACTTCTGGGTTGCGCAACCCTTCCAGCAGCTTGGAGGCTGAGCCCAATCTTTTTGGGGGATGGAGCGGTATAAATACCACTAGGACCACCCCTAAGCACCAGTATTCTCAGCCTCCAAGCAGCTGGAGGGTTCCGTAAGCCTAGTGCTTACTGGAGTCTCCTTTTTATTTCCTTTTTATTATCCAAATTTATTTTCTTTATTAATTCTTTATTAATTCTTTGTTTTTACCTTTTAGTTGTTGCAGGTTCCTGTGCCTTTAACTCTCCTGCTTGCTCTCTCCTCCCTCCCCCCCCCCCCCCGACTGTCCGGGCCGGGGATCGGAGGTGGTTTCCCTGCAAGCAGCAGTGGGGAGGGACCGCGCAAAGCTCCTCTGCTGCTTATCCGGCCGGCTCCTGCACAATTTCTTTGCAGCCCTGCCCTGCCTCGCGCCGAAGCCCTCACGGTGGCTGAGCGCTAGAGGCAACGCCGCGATTTCATGCTCACTGCCGGCCCCGTCCCGGAGTAGAGGGACGCGGGGGCGAGCTCCGGAGGTCGCGTTTCCAGCGGGAGGTGGTGTTAAGCGGCGGTTCCCGGCTCTAAGGGAATTGCGGTGTCCAGCCCTGAGTCGGCATTCTGAAGGAAGATCGGGTGGTGAGCAGATTCGCGACTCCCGTTTAGGGCTCCACGTGGTGAAGCCTACCACGTGTAGAGCCAACGGTGGCAGTTCGCGGAGTCGGGCCCAGACATCTCATCAGTAAAAGCTTCTTAAACCGCAAGTACTGGGGATTGTTTTTAAGGGATGTGCATTTCTCTGATTAGTTTAATATTTTAAATTGGATTTCTTTATTCATTTCTTTTAATTTTGATTCCATTCTAATGCAAGTGTTAAAGGGGAACTTCTAATACAAGTAGTGGAGAGAGCATACACGTTTAATAAAGGAACGTTTTAACTCTGCATCGGAGCGCTACAGTCTCCCCTTGGTTAGACCCAGCGTTTCAGCCCCGAAGCGCAGGAAGGACTCCCGTAGCCCTTCCAAGGTCTTGGCGGCCAAGTCTCGGTGTCCATCCTGTGGCACCCGGCGGGGTACTTCCTCGGAGGCAGGGATCTGCAGGGGTTGTGCTGCAGTGGCTGCCTCCGTGGAACAAGAAATCAACTTGGCCATGTCACAAGCTTCCCAGGGCTCCAAAGATCCCCTACAAGGGGAAGGGGGTTCCCAGCTACCTCCCTCTACGTCCTCAGATTTATCCACCCCTCCCTTGCCCCCCCCCCTCCTGTCCTACGGGGGAAGGGGAAGCCGGGGATTTTTTCTCCCCGGACTTCGTCCTGTTACTACACAAGGCCTATTCTTACATAAGCAGGGCTTGGGGTCAGGAGATGCTGGAACATCAGCAGAGGTCAATTCGGCCAAGCCCACGAGAGTAGGCAATGCGGAACCAGGGATTCCGCCTAAGCGCCCCCGTCTGAGCTCTGAGGAGCCTCTCCCGTCCCTCTCACAGGATAACCCTGGGGAAGAGAACTCCGACAGGGAGTTGGACGAGGAAGAGGAGGAGCTTGAGAAGGGGGAGATCCCTGAGGAAGATCATTCACGTGTAATCAGGGTCTTTCGTCGAGAGGAACTCCCGGGATTAATTAATGAATCCCTGAAAGTTCTCAATGTTGCCTCGGACACGCCGGCAGAGGAGGAGGCGTTGGAAGATCCTCTAATCCAGGCCATCAGGAGATCACAGAAAGTTTTCCCTGTCCACAGAGTGGTGCGTCAGATGATCCAGGAGGAATGGGATCAACCAGAATCAAGCCTAAGGGGAGTCCGATCCATGACCCGCCTATATCCGCTCCCAGAATCAGATAAAGAGCTGCTGAAGTCCCCCAGGGTGGATGCGGCGGTGTCAGCTGTTACGAAGAAGACTACTATCCCAGTCGAGGGCAGCACGGCCCTGAGAGATTCTCAAGACAGAAAATTGGATACGCTTCTGAAACAAGCCTTTGATATTAACGCTCTGGCACTGCAGGCCTCAGTTTCAGGGGCCTGGGTAGCACGGGCCTGCTTAAGATGGTCACAACAGCTTCAATCAGCGGAGGGCCCCGCGGACGAAGCGCAGGCCAATGCTACTAGACTGGAATCCGGAGCGGCCTACTTGGCGGATAGCCAGTATGACCTCATTAGACGCCTGGCCAAGAACATGGCCTCGGTTGTGGCTGCTAGGCGTTATTTGTGGCTACGGAATTGGGCCGCCGATGCCTCCTCCAAGTCACGCCTCAGTCGCCTTCCCTTTAAAGGAAAACTGTTATTTGGGGAGGATTTAGAAAAGCTAGTAAAGGACCTTGGCGAATCTAAGGGAGGCAGGCTTCCGGAAGACAGACCGAAGCAAGGGCGTCCCCTGGCCCCGGTACGTAACCATTCAAGGGACCCCCGGAGGTTTCGTCCAGCCAGGTCAAGCCCCTTCCCCAGAGGCCGATTTCCCTCAAGGGGTCAAGGTTTTAGAGGGTTTCGAGGAGCAGGTAGAGACTTCGGTGCCTCTTCCTCCTCCTCCTCGGGCCCTAGAAAACAGCAATGAGACAACGGGGGTCCAGGCGGACGGACTGCCGGTCGGCGGTCGCTTAAGGCAGTTTCTTCCCGCCTGGTCCCGGGTTACGTCCGATCAATGGGTCCTAGAGGTCATCAGAGAGGGCTATGCTCTTGAATTCGCAAAGCAAATACTGCCAGCCTTCGTTCTGTCACCCTGCGGTTCGCCTGCAAGGAGCGCGGCGATAGAGGCAACTCTTGCCCGACTAATAGCTCTCGGGGCCGTGGTTCCGGTCCCACCAGACCAGTACGGCTCGGGTCGGTACTCAATCTACTTTGTGGTCCCAAAGAAAGAAGGATCTTTTCGCCCGATACTGGATCTAAAGCAGGTCAATCACTGTCTGAGTACCTCACTTCTGGATTGGAGACCTTACATTCGGTCATAGCAGCCGTAAGGGACGGGGAGTTCCTGACGTCCCTAGATCTAACAGAAGCATATTTGCACATACCAGTCAGAAAGTCCCATCAACAGTTCCTGAGATTCGCAGTGCCCACAGGCCACTATCAATTCCAGGCCCTACCTTTCGGTCTAGCTACGGCTCCAAGGACTTTTACCAAAGTGATGGTGGTAGTAGCGGCTTCCCTACGGAAAGAGGGAATACTAGTGCACCCTTACCTGGACGATTGGCTGATCCGGGCAAAGTCGGAAGAAGAGAGTCGCTCGGCAACGGCCAGAGTAGTCCAAGTCCTAGAGGAGCTGAGGTGGATCATCAATCGAGCAAAAAGCAGGATGACCCCCTCCCAGGAACTCGAATACCTCGGGCAAGGTTCGACACCAACAAAGGCAGAGTGTTTCTGTCACGTACAAGATCAAGAGACCTAAGGCTTCTGGTCACACAGTTTCTGCACAGAAGGAGCCCCTCAGCGTGACATTATCTTCAGGTCCTGGGAACCATGGCCGCGGCTATAGAGGTAGTTCCATGGGCCAGGGCCCATATGCGGCCATTGCAGCGGGCCCTATTGCGGCGTTGGTCCCCTCAGCATCATCCTCTGTCAATGCAGTTTCCCTGTGCTCCACGGACCAAGCAGGCACTTCACTGGTGGCGGAGCTCAAGAAATCTGGATTGCGGGATGCCTCTCGAACCTCCTCAGTGGTTACTGTTGACGACGGATGCCAGTCTGGCAGGCTGGGGTGCCCACTGCGAGGACCAGTTCGTCCAGGATCGCTGGACACCTTTGGAAGCTCAGTGGCCCATCAACAGGCTGGAATTACGGGCTGTCGTCCTAGCCCTCAAGGCTTTCGAGACTTTAGTGATGAAAAGAGCAATTCGCGTCCTCTCCGACAATGTCACAGCAGTGGCATACATCAACCACCAGGGCGGCACCAGCAGCCCCGCCCTAGAGAAGGAGGCGGACGCCCTGTTCCGCTGGGCCGAGGTTCGGTTGGAAGCGCTCTCAGCTCAGCACGTGGCCGGCACGGACAACGTCACGGCAGATTACCTCAGCAAGTGCAAGATAGACCAAGGAGAGTGGGAGCTGGACCAGGCGACCTTCGACCAAATAGTTGCCAGGTGGGGTCTCCCGGTCATGGATCTCATGGCACGGTTCGCGTCCGCCAAGGTGGCTCGCTTCTTCAGTCGAAGGAGGGAAAGAATGTCCGAAGGACTGGATGCCCTGTCCCAGAAGTGGCCTTCGGAAGGGCTCCTCTATGTGTTCCCTCCCTGGGCTCTGATCGGAAAGGTACTACAACGGGTGGAGGCGCACCGGGGATTGATAATTCTCATAGCACCGGATTGGCCACGCCGTCCCTGGTATGCGGATCTGGTGAGGTTACTCGTCGACCAGCCTTGGCGTCTCCCCTACAAAAGGGACCTGCTGAGGCAAGGGCCGGTTCTAATGCCTCACGTGGATCGCTTCTCGCTTACGGCTTGGCTATTGAAAGGGCGCGGCTCCTGAAGCGGGGCTATTCAGGAGCGGTAATCACGACGCTCTTGAAGTCGAGGAAGCGCTCAACCTGTGTCTCCTACGTCAGAGTTTGGCGCATCTTCGAAGCGTGGTGTGCGGAGCACCGGAGGAATCCTCTTTCGGCCTCGGTCCCTGAGGTCTTGGAATTCTTGCAAGCAGGCTTTGACAAGGGACTAGCGCCCAGTTCCCTAAGGGTACAGCTAGCTGCCATCGCTTGCTATAGAGGTAAGGTCCACGGCAAGTCCCTAGGAGCCCACTCGGATGTGTCCATGTTCCTAAGAGTGGTTAAGCGACTGCGTCCTCAACGAAGGTCGATCATCCCCCCTTGGGACCTCAACCTAGTACTAAATGCCTTGGTCGGGGAACCCTTTGAGCCAGTTAAGAGAGCCTCCTTAAAGGATCTAACCCTGAAAACAGTTTTTCTGGTCGCTATATGCTCGGCTAGGCGGGTCTCAGAACTACAAGCGCTTTCTTCTCAGCCCCCCTTTCTATCCTTCCTCAAGGACAAGGTAGTCCTGCGGACGGTTCCTTCCTTCTTGCCTAAGGTTATTTCCCCCTTTCATGTGAACCAGGTAGTTACTCTTCCGTCCTTTTCGGCCGAGAGGTTAGAAGGAAGGGACAGCAAGCTTCGATTACTAGACGCCCAGAGGGCTCTGAAATGTTACCTCTCCCGCACAGCCTCCTTCCGGAAATCAGAACGCCTTTTCATTCAGTTCGGGGGTCCGCACAAAGGGGAGGCAGCAGCCAAGGCCACCATCTCCAGGTGGATTAGAGAAGCTATTGCCTCCGCCTATATCCTGAAAGGGAAGCAGGTGCCAGGGGGCCTACGGGCACACTCAACCCGGGCACAGGCTACCTCTTGGGCAGAATTTAGTCTAGTTCCCCCGCTGGATATTTGTAGGGCAGCGTCTTGGTCCTCCCTACATACCTTTACCAAGCACTACAGGCTGGACGTACAGAGTTCAGCGGACGCTCGGTTTGGTCTTGCGGTTCTTCAGGCCGGTATGTCGGACCCCACCCAGGGTTGAACTGCTCTGCTACATCCCAGAAGTAAGGGACTGGACTGGAGTGACGATAAGGAAGAAGCAATTAGATCTTGCCTGCTAATTGGTGTTCCTGAAGGAACGACAGTCCAGTCCCTGTTCCCGCCCGGTTCTCCGACATCCGTTAAGACCTATTAGACCTGTTAGTCAGGGACAGAGCGGCGGGCCGAGCGTGAGGCAGGCGCTGGGGGGGAGGTGTACAAGGGAAGGACGGCATGGACAGACGCAAGTTAACCACCTCCTTTCGTGGTCCTCCCTCCTCTCCTACTCCTAATCCTTGCAACAAAATTGAACTTTTTTTTTTTTTTTTTCTTAAGTTCAATAGTTATAAGTATGGGTTTGCTTTTCGGGGTTAATTTATTTCGGGCTTTAATGGAAGTTTGTTAAGTCTGCTTTTTCATTCGATTACTGGTGCTTAGGGGTGGTCCTAGTGGTATTTATACCGCTCCATCCCCCAAAAAGGTTGGGCTCAGCCTCCAAGCTGCTGGAAGGGTTGCACAACCCAGAAGTAAGGGACTGGACTGTCGTTCCTTCAGGAACACCAATTAGCAGGTAAGATCTAATTGCTTCTTCTTTCTGGCCTATTTGGACCTGAAAGTGATCGGTGCCAAACAGTGTTCCCCATTTCCACATGGAGACCATCAGATCGGTCGTTAACTCTGTTCAGTGAGGGGAGCTCCTCATCTCACTGAGGCACATTTTGTCATATTCCCATCCGAGAGTGACACCAACTGTTTCTCCGCTTCTACATCATGGGCTGCCACTGTCAGTTCCAGGCCTGCCCTTTGGTTTGGTACAGCTCCCCACACCACCTCAAAGGTCATGGTGGTGGTTGTGGCATTCCTTTGCAAACAAGGGATTCAGGCTTACCCATACTTGTACAACTGGCTGATTCGGTCTGACTCCCTTCAGATATCTAGAGAGAACACAGCCCTGGTGATTCGATGTCTAGAATGATTTGGGTTGGTGATCAGTTATCCCAGGATCTGGAGTATCTCTGAGCTCAATTCAACATTCTCCTGGGGAGACGCCACCCAAGCTGCAGAGTCAACTCGGGGAATTTTGTGCACAGCCTGCTCCTCTCGGGCCTGGGTTCATGCTGTTGACCTTGGAGCTGGTCCCTTGGGCCAGGATGCATATGTGTCCTCTACAGAAGTCTCACCATCTAATGTGCGGGATACTTCTGGAAACACTGAATTGGGTGGTAGTCTCCGTAGATGCCAGCCTAAAGGGGTGGGTTCTCATTGTCTAGGTCAGATGATTTAGGGCCTTTGGTCTTTGCAGGAGGTTGCCTGGTTTAACCAGTTGTAGGCCAGAGCAATCTACCTAACTATGTTGAAGTTTTATTCCTTGTTAGCAGGCAAGGCAGTCTGCATGTTCTCGCACAATGCCACAGCAAGGGTGTATGTCAACAACAAGGTGGCATTCAAAGTATTAGGGTGGCTCTTGAGGTAGCAGAACTCTGTGGATCCCGGAGAGTGGGGGTTGAGCCTTCATGCCTTCAGTCTCCTAGTGCAAAGTGTAGGACTTTCCAGTATTCTATCTGATAGCCATTCGGGAGAATGCCAAAGTTAGAGAACATTTTTGATCACAGGAGGGACCTGTGAGCAGCAGACTTGAATGCCCTTCAAGTGTGGCCCAAAGAGGGGCTTTGGTATGTCTTCCCTCTGTTGCCTTTTGAGATGTCTTCTGTTCATGTTTTGGTCTCTCTCGGGCTTGGTGATTCTAGTGTCCCCGGATTGGCTGCGAGGCTGTGGTACGAGGATCCCTTCAGTCTGTTGGCAAGGACTTTCTTTGGCAAGGGCAGCTGGTAATAGAAGATCCCACTTCCTTCTCGCTTTATTACCTGGCCCTTGAAAGGCATAGGCTGTCCAATAGTGGTGTACCCAAGGGATCTGTGCTGGGTCCGCTGCTTTTTGACATATTCATAAATGACCTGGAAAGTGGAATAACGAGTGAGGTTATCAAATTTGCAGATGACACAAAACTATTTAAAGTTGTTAAAACCCAAGAGGATTGTGGAAAATTGCAAGAGGATCTTGATAAACTGGAAGACTGGGTATCAAAATGGCAGATGAAATTTAATGTGGACAAGTGCAAGGTTATGCACCTAGGGAAGAACAACCCAAACTACGGTTACACGATGCAAGGTTCCACATTAGGAACCACCACCCAGGAAAAAGATTTAGGCGTCATTGTAGATACCATGTTAAAACCCTTGGCCCAGTGTGCAGCGGCGGCCAAGAGAGCAAATAGAATGCTAGGTATCATAAGGAAAGGAATGGAAAATAAAACAAAAGATATTATAATGCCTCTATATCGTTCCATGGTGAGACCGCACCTTGAATATTGTGTGCAATTCTGGTTGCCGTATCTTAAAAAGGATATAGCGATTTTAGAAAAGGTTCAGAGAAGAGCCACCAAAATGGTAAAGGGGATGGAAGGATACTCCTATGAAGAAAGGCTAAAAAGGTTAGGGTTCTTTAACCTGGAAAAGAGACGGCTGAGGGGAGATATGATAGAAGTCTATAAATTAATGAACGGAATGGAACGGGTAAACGTAGATCGATTGTTTACTTTATCAGAATATAGAAAGACTAGGGGACATGCAATGAAGCTACAGGGTAAACTATTTAAGACTAATAAAAGAAAATATTTTTTCACTCAACGTGTAATCAAACTCTGGAATTTGTTACTGGAGGATGTAGTAAAGGCTGTTAGTGTAGCTGGGTTTAAAAAAGGTTTGGACAAGTTCCTGGAGGAAAGGTCCATAAACCATTATTAAGAAGGGACCCAGGATATCAATGCTTGAACCAATACAAGCATTGTGGAACCTGTGTCTCTTGGGGATACTGCTAGGTACGTATGACCTAGATTGGCCACTGTTGGAAACAGAATACTGGGCTTGATGGACCTTGGTCTGACCCAGTATGGCATATCTTATGTTCTTATAAGAGAGGCTATTCTGGATGCCTATTGCCAGGGAAATTAGCCATGCAGTATTTATAGAAATAAATTTTTATTCATTTTAGTCACCGCTAAATCTGCTTAATGTGAGACATACAAGGAACATTATTGCTTCTGCACTAGGTCAGCACTTTTTCATTTCCTCCATTTTGGGGGGAGGGGGAGGGGTTGGAACACACTCTTTCTCATGGATTCTGCGCACAATTAATAGAATCATAATCTGCCTCCAGCTAGTTCAGAGCAGAGCGATAAGCACTACTTGGGTAATGGGATTCTTCTTGAATTCAAGAAAGCATTGGACAAATACAGAAGATCTCTAAAGGGGGGGAAAAGGGGACTTTAGTAGTTGCTATGGAAGGGCAAACTGGATAGGCTATATTATGGTCTCTTTCTGCCGCCATGTTTCTATGTTTCCATAAACCTATGTCCAGTTTTATATATTTATAAACCTCCATTATCAGTTTGTCACGTGCACATGTATTTACACTGACCACATATATTGCAGTGTGAACGTTTTTCTTCTGTTCCCTAACTTAACCCCCTTTTGGTTCTTTGCAGAACCATTGGCATAAAAGGTGACAGTAATTGTGATTTTTTTTTTTAATCTCCTTCTCAACTCCAACCTATACAGTTCCCAGTAGGATGGAGCTACCCATGGAGCCAAACTTTCCAAAGAAAGACAATCACTCCAGCTCTTATGAAGCACCATTTATGGCTTCTTGAGCCTTTTCAAGGAGCTACTCTACACTGGCCCAAGAGTCCCTTAAACAATAAGTTCAGAAAGTTCACAGTTATGGTACTGCTCCAGTGAGAGGTAATGGGATCTTCTCATGGTTGTCTTCAGGCACAGGATAGCAGTCAGAAGCCATACAGTCCTGTGCATTCACATCCCCTATCTGGAGGGGTACCAATCTGGAGTGAAACATACAACCAGAGATCAAGACATTTGTAGCTTGACAACAGTCCAGGTATTTGGCAAAATCTAATAGACTTTTTTTTCCCAGCAAGAAGTAAGAGAGGTCTTTCGCTGGTGAATCTTGATTTGTACCCGGTCACTGGATCGCAGGGGGTGGCGTGGTTCTTCAGGCATGTCATGGCTTGCATTCATTTTCAAAAACAATTGCAGGAATACAGTGTCCTTGTTAAACTTGCACAATGCCCAAGGAGGGAATCATGAAGGAAGTCCTGGGTCCAGGCAGCATTATCAGGGCTCTTTCACACCTCTGTTCTGTCAGACAGAATAGCATCGTAAGGAAGAGTTAGTTTCTCACAACCAACACCAATACACATTAGAGTTGGACGTTTCTTCATTTAAGAAAATCAGTCTGTATACTGAAAAGGGGACCATAGGGATCTTCCCTCCCCCCCCCCCACACACAAGGCTGCAATAACAGAGTGTAACCGAGACCAAATGTCCATGAAATGAGTTCTATGAATTGTACCATCATACACACACCACCCTTTTTTTGCCATTTTGGGTCACATGGTGAGCCAGTCTGGCAAAATAAGGAAGGGGGCCAAGAAGAGGTAACAAATATGGATAGCCATATAACATTAACCTCCCCTCCCCCCTGGAACCTTGAATTCCAGAAATGTTACATTGCAGTTGTCTTTTAAAAAGGTATCCTAGTATGCTCTACATTCTGAATGGTAACGGGAACATTAACAAACAAAAAAAAAAATGAATTCAAGACCTATGTTATTAGTGACTGGAGCCAAAACAGAATCAGCATGTACTGCTGTCTTAATAATGGGCCTCCACATAATACAGTGATACAAAGTGCATATTTTAGGTACATGATACTTGTGTAAAACCTATGTTTATCTTGAAAGGGAAGAGGAAACAATAGATTAATATCTCATACAGAAAATTCTTTCAATTAGTTATTTTCTGAAACTGAGATCAGGAAATCTTTCAAAACAAAATGCACTTCGTATTTGAAAAATAGAACCATCAGAATTTAAAGGCTCAAAAGAAAACAAATGAGATTACTTTCAAGTTCCAATAATAGGAATAAATTGATCCAGATGTACATTTATATTTATCAAATCTCAAACAAAACAAGGCAGTTAATTCAGTGTCCGATGCTTTCTTAGTTGTTAGCTCCTATAGTATATAGCTGTGCTGTTCACCACTCACAAAGATAGAATCCACGTTTATGAAATGAACTCTGTGCTGAAATAAGATGCAAATATTTTTCTATTCAACAAGTAATGTAGACTTAACTACTAAACGTTGTAATTTAACTAAAGTTTGACAGCACAAAGGCTACATATTACCAACCAGCAGTAACAAAGAAGTTGAATTCAACAGTCATCCTTCTATCTAAGTTCCTACCCTTTTTAAGCCAGAATTTAAGTACTTTTTTAGTTTTAAATTAAAAACACTTTCCTCTTCTCATTGCACATAAACAAGAGTGTGTCAGCTGCCCTACAGTCTGATGCAGAAACGCTGCACTAGAGCCCAGTGCTTAAAGCCATAGTGCAGGGTTTCATAGTGCAAGTTTAACGCTGACTCTTTGTCCTGGGATGCAATATGCAAATTATTCAGTGTGCAGAAAGTCAGCGGTAAACTGAGAGCAAGCTAAACACATGCACAGAGATGTCGCAGCAAATTTGGCATGCTGTCCTGGAGAAACAGGGTCATCTGAGGTGAAATTTGATACTTTACCTCAGGTGACCTAGGCATCGAGGAAAGCCCCCAGTGCCATTGTCACACTGTCGAGGTGCTAGTGCCTCTCCCCAACAGGAGCAAAATCACCAATGAGGAGGCGGTGTGCGTTGCCCACATGCTCCCGCCCCTGTGCCGCCATCTTACAAAATGGTGCTTTGACCCGTGAGTGCATCCTGGAATGTACCGGGTAAGGTCAGACTGCCATATAAGGCAAGAAATGCCTTCCTAATCGTCCCTCCAGGCCAGTCCAGGAATTCCAGCTACGCTTGGGTGGTTGCCATTCTCCAGCAGCTGAGAACTGAGCATGTCAAGATTCTGAGAACTCAGTAGAAGAGCTCCCCCTCGAGCCTTAGCATCCAGTTTCTTAGTTCTCAGCAGCTGGAGAAGGAATCCCCCTTGCATCTGGTGAAAGTTTCTATTAGTATTCTGAGTGCAAACTTTGCAAGGATTGGGGATAGTTGCAGAGGAGCCTTTAGTGCGGCAGAAGTAGGCTGCTAACTTAAAAAACAAAACAAAAGAACCCCGAAATAAAAATAAATAAATTTAGGGGGTAGCCAGGGCTGGTAGAGCCTGTCTTTCTGCTTACGGCTTAGGGTCAAACTACCTGGGAACCCCAGGTCCCTTTCCTCCTCCTTTGTGTGGGAGCCTAAATTCCTCTGCTGGCTACAGGAATTGGGTACCCAGAGGTAGCGTTGTGCTGTGCGCTGTGATCGGAGGTCGAATGCCCTGATCAGTTAAACAGCCCAGGCTGTAGAGGCAGAGGCAGTGTGTCCCTCTCTGGGGGGGGTGGGGGGGACTGTTTTAGCAGGCGTGACAGTTTGGCATGGCTATTCAGGATTGCGGCGTTGTTCCTTTCCCTTCCTTAGCGGGGTCGGCGGTGTGGGAACGGCCATGACCAATTGTATGCTGGCTCAGCAAATGTGGTGTGTCGTGTGTGAGGACAGACACAGTGTTGCGTCTTCTAGATTGTGCCGGCAGTGTTTATCTCAAGGCTGGCTCAGGACTCCCTTCAGTCGCGAGTCTCGAAGGATGTGGGGGAGGGTTCCTCAGACCTCTGCGGGGGAACTAAGGGCTCTGGATGTGGAGGCAGGTGAGATTCCCTCTGGAGAGGATCCTAATGTCTTCCGCGTTTTCCATAAGGAGAAGCTGCCAGCTCTAATTTCTCACTCCCTGGTGACACTCAATATTGTGCCTGCTCCCTTGGAAGAGGAACCCCTAGAAGACCCACTCCTGCAAGGGTTCAAAAGGGCTCAGTTGTACTTCCCGGTACAAGTACTTCCCGGTACACAGAGTGATCAAAAGGATGATTGAGTCGGAGTTCCCCAAGGCCACGCTGCGAGGTGGTTGGGCGTTGGGAAGGCTGTATCCCATTCCGCAGGAAGACAGGGATCTCTTGAGAATACCCAAGGTGGATGCGTTGGTAGCGGTAGTCACCTAAAAGACCACTATGTACGTGGACGGCGGGGCAGCTCTCAAGGACCTCCAGGATCTGAGATTAGAGTTGCTGCTTAAACAGGCTTACGACTCCAGTGTGCTGGTACTCCATATGTCGATTTGTGGAGCCTACATGTCCAGGCCTCCATCCGGTGGATCCAGGGGTTGGCGCCAGGAGGGGGGTCGAGAAGGATGCAGGCTGGAGTCAGCAGTTGTGTACATGGCAGATGCATGTTATGATCTGGTGCGAGTGGCCTCCAAGACAATGGCCTCGGTGATCGCCGCTCGGCGTTTCCTGTGGTTCAGGAATTGGGCAGCGGATGCCTCCTCCAAAACGAGATTAAGTAAGCTTTCCTTTAAGGGCAAGCTGCCCTTTAGGGAGAAGTTGAAAAAGATAATGAAGGACTTGGGGGATGGTAAGGGAGGCCATTTGCCAGAAGATAGGCCCAACGGGCCAAAGGCAGGGGCTCCCCAGCGGGGTCAGTCTAAGGACTTTCATCGCTTTGGGGGGGGGGCATGTTTTTCTTCCTTTCAGAGGGGCCGTTTTGGTTCATGTGGTTTGTCCTTTGGTGGGTCCTGGGGTTTTGGACAGGGTTTCTACTCTGCCTCTCTGGGACAGAGCAAAAAGCCACAATGAAGCCAGGTGGTAGTGCCGATAGGGGGTCGGCTATAGCAGTTTTATGCCACCTGGGTCAGCCTCACGTCCCGCAAGTGGGTCTTGGAGTTGATTCAGGAGGGGTATGCTCTCGCATTCGCAGGACTGCTTCATGAAGCCTTTGTTCGCTCACCCTGCAAGGCACCGCAAAAGACTGAAGCAGTTCGGGATACTCTCTGCCATCTGCTACAGTTGGAAACTATGGTTCAGGTTCCACCAGAGCAGTACAGTCTAGGTCAATGCTACGTCTACTGTATTTTGTGGTTCCCAAAAAGGAGGGGAATTTTTGCCCTATCCTAGACCTCAAACATGTCGATCGGGCATTACGCATTCCCCATTTTGGGATGGAGACCTTAAGATCGGTCATATTAGCAGTGTGGCAGGGAGAATACCTCATGGCCTTGGAGACTTACTTGCATATCCCCATCCGGCCGGAACATCAGCAGTACCTGCGATTCGCAGTACTGATAGGGCACTTCAGTTTCAGGCGTTGTCCTTCGATCTGGCTGCAGCTCTATGTCAGGAAGGTATACTGGTGCATCCATACCTGGATGACTGTCTCGTCAGGGCAATGTCCAAGGAGGCCTCCCTCGTAGCAACAGCAAGGGTCTTCGAGCTCTTGAGAAGCCTAGGCTGGGTGGTCAATCTGGCCAAGAGCCAGCTTCAACTGGTACAAAGCCTGATATACTTGGGCACTTAGTTCGATACGGCGGCAGGTTTAGCCTCCCTTCCAGAGGAGCGCATTTGCGAGATACAGTGATAGGTCTGCAAATTTTTGAGCAGGCTGGCACCAGTGGCATGGTATTACCTGCAGCTTTTGGGCTTCATGGTGGCAACTCTGGACCTAGTTCGCTGGGCCAGAGTACACATGCGTCCTTTACAGTACGCTCTATTATTCCGCTGGGCTCCACAGTCGCAATCCATGCTTCAGCGCTTGAAGTGCCTGGAGGAGGCAAGGCTCAGCCTGCAATGGTGGCTGCAGGGCAACAACTTGTCGGTGGGAGTGCCATTGGAAACCCCAATCTGGACACTTGTGACAACAGATGCCAGCCTCTCGGATTGGGGAGCCCATTGTGACTCTTGGGTGACGCAGGGTCAGTGGATGCCAGAGGAGAGCTCATGGTCCATCATCTGCTTGGAGATGAGGGCTATCTTTCTCGCACTTCAACATTTCCTTCCCTGGATTGCACAAAAAGTGGTTTGTCTTTTCGGACAATGCCACCATGGTGGCTTATATCAACTGACAAGGAGGAATGGGCAGTGCCACTCTGAGTGGAGAGCCTGGCAATTCTCGCCTGGGCAGAACAGAATCTCCTAGCCTTATTGGCTGCTCATGTGGCAGGCAGGTAGAATGTACAGGTGGATTTCCTCAGCCGGCATTTGGATCCGAGTGAGTGGGAACTCAATCCCGTGGTGGTCCGCAACCTTGTAGAGCGTTGGGGGTCAGCCTGTCATGGACCTCAAGGCATTGTAGTCAAAGGCGAGCAAGTTTTTCCACAGATGCAGGGAGCACATGTCCGAAGGCCTGGATGCTCTCATGCAGCCTTGGCTGTCGGAGGGGTTGCTGTTTCTGCCGTGGCCCTTGATAGAGCGGTTGTTGCGGAGGATAGCGAGGCACAATGGCCCAGTGATTCTAATTGTGCCAGATTGGCCGAGGAGACCCTGGTATGCGGACTTCAGCCAGCTTCTGGTCTCGTGACCCTGGCGGCTTCCCGACAGGAACAACCTTCTGGTTCAGGGTCTGGTCGTGATGGCTCATGTAACGCGGTTTTTGCTTGCAGCATGGCTCTTGTGTGGGCGCAGTTGAGATGGCGGGTTTCACCCCCGCAGTCATAGCAACCATGTTACAGGCCAGAGGGTGCTTCTCTACATTGGCGTATGTGCAAGTGTGGTGGATTTTTGAAGGCTGGTGTACAGAATGGAGTTTGTAGCCTCCCTGTCAGCTACCGGACATCTTCCTCTTTTTTTCAGCATGGTCTTGAAAAAGGGCTGTCACTTAGTTCCCTCAGGGTTGAGGTCACAGCTCTGACCTGCTGCAGAGGTTGTGTTCAAGAGTGTTCCCTGTCAGTGCACCCAGATTATGGTCCCTTTCCTACGGGTGGAGCGGCAGTTGCGGCCACCTAGAAGGGCAATAGTTCCACCTTGGGACCTCAATTTAGTTTTGTCAGTGCTGATGACAGCACCCTTTGAGCCGCTGGTGACGGCGTCACTCAGGGATCTTGCCCCGAAGACAGCGTTTTTGGTGGCGCTCGGCTCGAAGAGTTTCGGAGCTTCAGGCTCTCTCCTGTAGGGGGGGGGGGGAGTCCTTGCATGTTTCCAGAGAGAAGGTGGTCTTGTGTCCAGTTCCTTCATTTCTGCCTAAGGTGGTGTCGTGTTTTCATGTGAATCAGGCGGTCATGTTGCCATTGTTTCCAGAGTTAGGGGACTCTGAGGAGGACAGACAGCTCCATCTTCTGGATCTGCAGAGGATTCTGTGAAAATATCTTCAGAGAATGGAAGCCTTGCACAAGTTGGATAGGTGGTTTGTGGTGGTTGGAGGTCCGCAGACAGGGGAGGTAGCTCCTAAGGCCACGATTGTCCTTAGGTGAAGCGAACAATTGCACAGGCGTATGAACAGCGGGGACGGAGTCTGCCCGTGGATCTTCTCACACACTCAACTCTGTCTGTAGCAACTTCCTGAGCAGAAGCGGGACTAGTTCCTCCGGTAGAGATCTTCAGAGCGGCAATTTGGTCGTCATTGAATACGTTCACTAAATATTATCGCCTAAATGTGCAGGCAGTTGGCAATGCTAGCTTTGGTCCTGCAGTTCTGAGGGCTGGTCTTGAGGGTCCCTCCTGAGTTTAGTCACTGCTTTTATACATCCCAAGCGTATCTGGAATTCCTGGACTAGCCTGGAGGGATGATTAGGAAGGAGAAAATAGACCTTACTTGTCTTTCCTGGAATCCCTCCAGGTCAGTAAAGAGCTCTCCCCTACTAGAGACCAGGGATATTGGTGTGAGCTGCGATTGAGAGGTAACAGCACTACGCAGTAGCGGGATCCATTCAAGGGTGATCAGGGGCCCTAGCAGGGTTGCTTCCCACACGTGTATATGGCTCACTGGAACTATCTAAAAAAGAGACATTTAAACAACGCCATGGAGGGTACGGTGGGCTTTAGCATGGCCATGCTCTGTTCTTCCAAAGAACAGTTTTTAGCTGTTTCAATAAGTTATGGGGTAGGCTGCTTGTTCAGTAGGAGACTGGATACTGAGGCTCGAGGGGGAGCTCTTCTACTGGGTTCTCAGAATCCTGACATGCTCAGTTCTCAGCTGCTGGAGAATAGAGACTATCCAAGCGTATCTGGAATTTCTGGACTGGCCTGGAGGGACTCCAGGAAAGACAATTAGCAGGTAAGGTCTAATTTCTCCTTATATGACAGAATGACCCCCCCCCCCCCCAATGATAAATCCTGGTAAGCATGAGCTCCTGCCCCATAATTAAAGGTACTGGGGGGGAGTGAAGGGGTTCAGGAGCCACTGGACCACCAGAAATGTTTTTCGTTGGGGTGGGTGGGGGGTTTGGGGCTGCTGGGCTACCTGGGATTTTGTTTCTGTCAGCTGGATCTTTATGCCTGCCCAAATCTGGTGTGAAGATCCAGAGTGTAAAAAACCTGTGAAAACTGCACTAAGTTTCAGTGCAGTGTTTTTACATCTGGCGCAATTAATTATGCAGCGATTTGCATGCCAAGTGTGCTGCAATTTAGCACGATTGTTTTGTTTGGAATTTTTGCAGTGCTAGCTTGCTTTCTGCATCGGAGAACAAGCCTGGTGTGGGGAAAAGTGCCAGAAAAATTCTGCGCTAAACATTTTCTGATTTGGCCCATGTGTTAACTAACTTAGAAAAGACAACTCGTAATTTAAACCAAGACAGCATGTAAATTAAAGTATTAAGGTCTATTTTATACCTTAGGGACATTTAAATAATATTTTTTTTTAGATTGCATTCTGTAAAATCTGCATTAAAGAAAAATGGTGCACATTGTTAGATATCCCAGTTTCATTAGTGAGCATTAGCTAGCTAACTGGTAGTAGGTCTGTCTATCAATGCTTTAAAAACATTTGTCAAATAGTTACACAGATATGGCAACCTAAGAAAGATTGTCTATGGTTTACCTCGTCTTATAGACATCTGTAGCTAGGTATCCTAAATCAGCGATAAAGACTCACCTACTGTCAGTTTTTCTTTTCTACTTCATTTTTACTCCAAAATACAATTAATCCTTGGATAATTATCCATAGAAATCCTTATTTTTCTCATTCAACTACCACAACTTAATGGAATTGTTAACATTTCTAGTTAACACAAACTACAGTTCTAAAGGAACAAGTTCACACATACAGGTTGTATCAGTGAACTCATGACATTACAGTCTAAGCTGCAGAACATTTGCTTTAGTAAAGATTGTCTGCGAGCAAACTCCTAAAGTAGCATTGCACACGACCTCCTTACATCTTTACTTTTTCCCAAACTAACATAAGCATTTCTCAAGAATAGAACTTCAAATGTGGCATAGCTACATCAGATAAGGAAAACAACTTTTCCCTGTACAAGCAGGCAGAGGGAAAGCAGCATGTACATGATTCAAACACTACACACATAGTTGCTGTTTTCTCCGTCTTTCTGCCCTCCCCCATGAGAAGTGGGCAGTGTGACTAATAAACATTTCTTATAGGGGCATCTTAAATGTATAACTGGCAAAGAATTTAAAATGTATGCGTTCTTGATAAGACAGTAAACTTAATTTCCTTCTTAACCATACTCAAAGCCATATGTTTTCAGAATACACTCTATCCCATGGCGTGAGGAATGCCAGGTTGCTAGGGTGACTAAAAAAAATAAAACCTGGTGCTCAGAGGACATGTGCAGCAGCATGGAGGTTGGTTATACATAGGCACCGGAACAGGGAGCTCTCAGTTACCCCTAGCATTAGCCCTGTTTGAAATCCAAGACCAAATGCTGGATTGCTGCCAAGAGTGCCTATGGGGATCCCATCCCTAGAGAAGGCCATATTCACGAACTGCTGTGTGCTGGTGGGGATCCTATCTCCCACGGGTAGAAATGTTGGAGAGGGCTACAGTTCTGGCCAAGAGAGATGGTGTCTTCCCAAGTGCTGGGATCACCTGCAAAAAGGTTAGAGGCAGGGGGAGTTTGCTGCACAAAAAACTGAAGATATTTAAAGGGAAAGTAGGTTTGAGCTAATAAGAATGGTGAGGCACAGGGGGCAAGTGCAAGAGTGGAAGGAGAAGGGGGCAGGACAGTGCAAGGGGTTGAAAAGTGAAGAGATGAATGCATGGCAAGTAAAGGGCACTGTGTGTGCGCATGCAAAAAAGGACACACTCCTCTTCAGCACCACACGCGCACGTGCACACTCACCTCACACCCCAGCACCACGTGCATGAGCACTCCGCAGTGTGGGTGCAGGAATGAAGAAGCTCCTGCTTTGGCAGCATTGCATGAGCAGCTGTAAGAGAACCCCACTTAAAAAAGAAAAAGATTTAAAAAAGCCACAGAAATCCCAGGCGCTAAAAGAGAATTTCTAGTGGCCATGGTGACCTGACACCTGGGATTTGGCAAGCTCTGCTTTACAGCATCCAGTTTTCTTATATCTTCACAAGCCTCCCTGTCTCTGCTGCTGCAAAGCATTCCCACAAAATGTTTCTGCCATGCTTTGCTGTAAAAGTGGTGTTAGCACAATGCTATGTCGTATGTGTTTTACGTTGCAGATATTGCTTAACATTCAGACTAGTCTTTCGGTTTGGTGTCCTCAGACCATAGAAGCTTCTTTCACATGTGTGCAATATCCTCCTAATTTTTCTTTCTGAATATTTGTGGCACATCATACTTGCTTCCCTGCCATACTGCCTATGTTTGTGGCATTATCTTGAAATTGTTTCCCCCAGTATCAGCCAGAGATCCCTCTAGTTTTTTTAAAGTTAATTTTAGGTCTCACATTGACCTTCCTCAGCATTTTTCTTACCCTACATTTTATTCACTTTGGAGAAATGTCCTAATCAAAGCAATGTCTTAATGGTGCCAAACTTTTCACTTTACAGTGATGGAGCTGACCGTGCCGCAAAAGACCCACTGAAATTTTCTTTGTGCCTGCTGTAATCTGTGCCTTTTGAACAGTTTTATTCCAGAGTTCTTGGCATCTCATTGTTCAGCATGTTTAGATAGTTGCTTCAAATTCACTTCATACAACTTGTGATAAGGAAGCTTATCATAGCTCAGGAGGGAGCTATAAAAGAGGTGAATTGGCTCTGAACAAGCAACCTGTCTTTGCTGGTAGAAATACTAAAACAGAATGTTTTCATAAAAGACTACCAGTCCCAGAATGCACCAGGTTACAAACAGCCTCTAGAAGAGCTGAAGTGGGGAAACGTGTGTTCAATCAGGAGAGCTATGAGGTAATCCCCAATCACTCATCTCCAAGGGCAGGGCTTGATTCAGCACACCTGGGCTGTGCTAGGGTGGAGTGTCCCTCTAAGCACGTTAAAAGTAAAGGATATTCTACACAGAGACAGAGCAGACAGAACCGGAACCAAGGGAACAGGCAGAACGAGGAGAAAGAAGAGAGAGGACTACAACAGCAGAAGCAACGTGGAAGGAAGAAGAGAAAGACATCTTGGAGGCCTAAAGAAGGAGCCCACAGCAGTACGTGTGTTAGGAGTGATTCCAGAGGCAAGCATACTCCATTGGACTGGAGGAAGCCAGAGGATTGGTGTTATAGAGCCAGGAACTCCCAAACGGCACCTTTGAGGGAGACGGCTGCATTAGGAAAGGGCCCTAGGACCGGTGCAAGAAGGTATGTGAAGAGAGACCCAGTGTCCAGGGATCTTGATTGGAAGGCTGGACATAAAAGCTGGATTACTTACTGGCCAGGATACCTGGAGAGGAAACCTAACAGCAAAGGAAGCTCAGGTATGAACTTTGATCTATGCCCTAGCTCTTCTCCAGGAAGACAGCAGGGAAACAAATATTATCCTGAGAGTGATCAATTAAGGAATTCCTCTGAGCCAGACCATGATATTGATTCCATGATATTTGAGGAAGAAGGAGATATCTCATAATCAGTTAGAATACATGGACTGCTCTCTGTCTAGGCTGCTGTTTTAAAATAGTTTCTCACTAATACAGCAACCACCAAAAGGAACTGTAATTTGTTCTTTTATCTACCCAGAAAAGCCTCTGCAAGACAGCTTTAGAGTAGGATTGAGCCACGTAGAGAGAGTGAACCAGCAAAGGGGTTTGCAGCTGGCTAATTATTGGTAATTGAGCCAGGCACAAGTGCACGTGAGCTCGGGAAGGAAACTTCTTTTTGTGTGTGTAAATAGAAGAAAGTTATCCTTGATAAAGAACAGTTTTTTTTGTTACTTTTGGGTTTTGTTTTTGCCTTTTGGAGCACTGCTAAGAAAGTCATTAGCAGGAGCCATCAAAAAGACCTTTTCTGTTTCCCATCAAGGTCTTTATTGATTATTGCTTAAGAAGTTCAGTTACCTTGTATCATGTTTTGTTTTTCCTGAGTACAATACTTGAAGCAAGTGTCCTTTTGTGTTACCAAGTAAATCTGTGTGGGAGAATTAACCCCATGAATAAAATCTGTTTTACTTTGCTTACACTCGAGCATCACAACTCATTATTTTGTGAACGGCTGATTCTGGTATGAATGAACTACATCCCCCACAATCCTTTGCAAGTCATAATATTTTGCCTTTGCTAAGACTGTGGACATTCATGGCCAGAGCCCCCGTTTACAAACTGAAATAGTTTGATTCTTCATCTGGGAATATTTACATCATATAAACATAGGCCATGTGGTCTTTTTGTGCCATCATGTTTCTATCTAGTCTGCCCTTCTGTATCAACTACAATATTCCCCTTTTTTTCCTTTAGAGATCCTCTGTGTTTGTCACATGCTTTTTTGAATTCAGATACTGTCCTCATGTCCACCACCTCCACTTGGAGACTATTCCACGCATCTACCACTCTTTCCGTAAAGAAATATTTCCGCATATTACTCCTGAGTCTATCCCTTTTCACTCTCATGCTATGTCCCCTCCTAGCAAAGCTTGCCTTCAATTGAAAGAGACCGTCCTGTGCATTTATGCCATGGAGGTATTTAAATGTTTCTATCATATTGCCCCCTATCCCGCCTTTCCTCTAAAGTATATATATTAAGATCTTTAAGTCTGCCCTCATATGCTTCATAACGAAGAACATTAACCATTTTAGTAGCCACCCTCTACACCAGGGGTCTCAAACACGCGGCCCGCGAGAGCATCTTGTGCGGCCCGCGAAGTACCGGCGAGTAAAAAAAAAAAAAATTCCAAACTTGCCGCCGCAGTATTAAGCGTCCCGCGGGCCCCTCTGCCTGGTCCTCTCCTCCCTGCAGTATCAGCTCCAAAAGCGGCGGCTTTCAGAGCCGCGAAGAGAGAGAGTTTCTCTCGCGCTGTTCTGAAGAGCAGCGCGAGAGTCTTCAGAACCGCGCGAGAGAAACTCTCTCTCTCTTCGCGGCTCTGAAAGCCGCCGCTTTTGGAGCTGAATGCTGCAGGGAGGAGAGGACCAGGCAGAGGGGCCCGCGGGACGCTTAATACTGCAGCAGCAGCAAATATACATTTTTTTTTCCTCTAATTTGGCTGATGGTGGGAGGGGGGTTAGGACTGGTAATGGGCTATGGGGGGGGGGGAGGCTAGGACTGGTAATGGCCTATGAGGGGGTAACTGAAAATGGGGTGATGGGGGTAACACTGAAAATGGGGTGATGGGGGGGTAGTACAGGTAATGGCCTATGAGGGGGTAACTGAAAATGGGGTGATGGGGGTAACACTGAAAATGAGGTGATTGGGGGGGGGGGTTAGGACTGGTAATGGGCTATGAGGGGTAAGACTGGAAGTGGGCTATGGGGGGTTAGGACTGGTAATCGGCTATGGGGGGGCTAGGACTGATAATAGGCTGGGGGGTCTGCTAGGACTGGAAATGGGCTGAGTGGAAGGGGGGCTTGAACTGCAAATGGCTGATGGGGAGGGGGGCTTGGAATGGAAATGGGCTGTGAGGGGAGGGAGCTAGCACTGGAAATGGGCTGATGGGGGGGAGCTACGATTGGAAATGGGCTGATGGGGGGCTAGGACTGAAAATGGGCTGATGCAGTGACTAGAAGGGAGAGGGGGTGCTGTGTGGGACTGGAACTAGAAGGGAGCTGATGTTGGGGGAGGATTAGAATGGGATGGAGCTGGGAGAGTGAAATGGAGAGGGGAAAATATTTTGTGTGGGAGGGAAGACAAATCTACAATTGGCCAGGTAAGTGGGGATTGAGGATGGAGGGGTAAAATTTGAGTGGATGAAAATAGGAATGAGGAAAGAGCAAAAGGAGAAAGATTAATATGTTAAAGCAGATGTAGAGGGAGAATGGAAAAAGCTAGAAGAGAGAAGGACAAATGGACAGCAGACGATGGAGAGTTAGCAGAAGGCACGAAGAAACCAGAAGAAAGTGGCTGGAACTGAAAAAAAATGCACAAAAGGTAGAAAAATATCTTTATTTTGAATTTATTAACTGGAATATGTCAGTTCTGGGAAATGTGCATCAATAACGCCTGCGCTTTGTTTAGTACAAGAGGAAATTAATTTATAGTTTTATTTCTACAGTGTTGTTGTACATTCCAAGTTTGGCTTTTGGGGGGTCCCAGTTTAAATTGTCTTGTTTCTAAATTTGGTTCCTTGTTTGGTGATGGTGTATTCTGCATGTGTAATTGAGCTGAGGTATTCTGTTTTATGTAATTCCTATTTGACATTGCTACTTGTTCTCTGTCCCCAGTAGGTCATGTATTGTTATTCTCTGAAATGTATTGATTTAATATTTGCAGTGTTGCCTTTTGATAGGTAGGGTATGGTGCTTTGTGAGTCCTGGTAGTGCTGTTAGGATATGGCGGGTTTGCTATGGGTTCTAAATGGGCAGTGTTTGTTTGTAGTAGTTCCTAATGTGCCTGGCGGTTGCCACTGGATTATAGTAATGTAGAAATCTTTTAGTCTTTCTTTATTCATGCACTCATTAAGAGGCATGTTTACTAAAAGTTAGGGTATGGTAACATTATGCAAATATTTATGCAAATGAGGTCCCTTATGCAAATGAGGTCCCACATCTCATGCGGCCCCCGGGTTATTTTACAAGTCCTCATTTGGCCCTCAAAGCAATTTGAGTTTGAGACCCCTGCTCTACACCGACTTCAACCTGCATATCCTTTTAAAGGTGTGGTCTCCAGAATTGCACACACTACTCCAAATGAGGTTACACCAGAGACTTATACAGAGGCATTATCTCCTCCTTTTTTCTGCTGGCCATTCCTCTCCCTATACATCCAAGCATCCTTCTGGGTTTCGCAGTCACCTTTTCTACCTGTTTAGCTACTTTAAGATTGTCAGACACAATTACGCCGAGGTCCCACTCCTCTTTTGTGGACAGAAGTACTTCACCCCCTACACTGTACTGCTCCTTTGGATTTTTGCAGCCCAAATGCATGACCCTGCAATATTTTAGCATTCAATTTCAGCTGCCAAATTCTAGACAATTCTTCAAGCTTAGCTAGATCCCTCCTCATATTATCTACTTTTATGATACAAATTTCGGTATCATCTGCAAACAAGCAAACCTTACCCGACAGCCCTTCTGCAGTATCACTAACAAAGATGTTAAAAGAATCTGACCAAGGACTGATTCCTGCAGCACACCACTGATAACCACCTCTTCCTCAGTGAGATCCATTTATCTGTACCCTTTGTCACCTCCCACTCAACCAATTTCTAATCCAATCAATAACTGTAGTGTCCATCCCTAGGGTGTTCAGTTTGTGTGCGGAACAGTGTCAAAGGCTTTACTGAAATCTAAATTCACCACATCTAGGACTCTCCCTCTGTCCAATTCCCTATCACCCAGTCAAAGAAATCAGATTTGTCTGACAAGACATCCAGTCAACTTCTGTGATAGAAAATAGATGGGGCTATATTTAACTGACTGGATTTGGGTTTTAGATTTAATTTGCCTTTTCATAACACAGGTCTGCAAAAAATTCTTTTTCGAGAGCTGTTTTGGTTATTCCACGTAATCTTTGTTTTTTGGTGCGCTGAATCCGAAAATGACCTCCATTTTGTCATAGGACATCACGTATCCTGACAATTTAGGTAACTATGTTTAAATAAGGGAATACCTCAAAATAAATGGAAATAGACTTATAAAATTAAAGTTTTATTACAATATTTTCATGAAAATCCTTTTTTGAACTGAAATGAGCTCACCTACGCACACTAAACTCGATTCTTCTTCCTTGTGAGGCTCCTCTTGGTGCATTTACGCTTGTGAGTAGCATCTGGAATGTCTCTCTGAAGCATCCAACAGTAGTCTGCCATCATTGTAATGCTCCATTTTCCCTGCTATCTCCTTTCCATCTCTTTAATGTCTTGGTGGAATCGTTCACCTTGTTCCTCACTCACAGCTCCCACATTTTCAGGAAAGTAGTCAAGGTGGGATTGGAGGAAATGCACTTTCAAACTCATCAGGCAACCTAAAGCTTGAAATGCTTTCAGCATTCGTCCGACGATCTTTTTGTAGTAAGGATCTTTGTTATTGCCTAAAAATTTCTGTACGTCTTCTTTAAATGCAATCCACCCTTCTTTTTGAGGATCCGTCATGGTATTGACAAACTCTTGATCAACTATAAGCCTTCTAATGTCTGGTCCGACGAACACACCTTCCTTCAATTTTGCCTCTGACAGGCCTGGAAACTCTGTGACCAAGTATTTGAAGCATTCTCCATCTCTTGGAAGTGATTTTACGAATTGCTTCATCAATCCCAATTTTATGTGGAGAGGTGGTAGAAGAACTTTATGGGAAGGTACCAGAGTTTCTCGGAGGACATTTTTTTCACCGATTGTTAGCACCCTCGGCTGCCAACTCTTCTTGGTCCAGTGATTTTGTCGATCTCGACTGTACCATAGACACAGAAAACAAGGATATTTGGTATGCCCAGCTTGTTACCTGAGCAGCATGCACAAGACCTTCAAGTCCCCACACACTTGCCAACCATGGTCTTCATATTTAAGTTTATGAAGAACCAATTCCAAGTTCTCGTAGGTTTCCTTCAAGTGTACGGAATGACCTACAGGTATGGAAGCGTAAAAACCATTGTGGAGTAAAACTGCTTTGAGACTTCTTTTTGAAGAATCTATAAAAAGGCGCCATTGCTCTGAATCATATTGGATTTTAAATTGACCCATCAGACCTTCGACATTGATGCAATAAACCAACTTGTCTTCCTGGGCGAAGTAAGGAACGAACTCCTTTTCACGATGTCTGAACCATAAAGATGACACTCCTGGCAACAATAAATTCCTGCTTTTCAGCCTTGGATCCAAATAACTCAGCGGCATCTTTGGGAAGATTCAAGTCTCTTACCAAATCATTCATCTCCTCCTGAGAAAACAATTTTGGTCTTGTATCATCTTCAAAGTCAGAACTTGATTCGTCATCTGGTTCAGGTATGACTTCACCTTCATCGGAGCTAGGTATCTCTTCCAAGGTAGCAGGGGGCTTGGGTACTGGTATATCTGTGCCCTGGGAGATGGGACAAATTGCCGAGTGAAGATTGGGGTATGAAATGGAATGCTTCCATTTGGAATTAAACCTTTTCACATCGCATGAACAAAAGTAACAGTCGTCACTATGGTTCTTTTGCTCTCGCCATACCATAGGAATCCCATAACGGAAAGATTTTTTCTTACCCTTGAACCAGTTTCGGAGGTCCTCAACACACTGTTTGCACACTTTATGAGGCGTCCAGACTTTATCTTGATCTCCAATTTTTAGTCCAAAGTATGCAAAGTATACTTTTTTCACAAAGTCTGTAATATTCTGCTGTTGCTTCAACACTGTATATTCACCACAGATGAAACAGAAACTGTCTGGCGAATTAATACACTTTCGCGGAGCCATAACATAACGGTTGAAGAATGACGAGCTAACACGAATTGCGATGAAAAAGTGTGAACAGCCTAGAACCACGAACCTGATGATGATTCGTGCACAAGTGTGGCATGCTGGAGAGAGCAGCTCTGTGTCTGTACACGAGATGTCACAGTGCTGGCCACGCCCCCTGCACTGACCGGAGCTGCTGCTATCTGCCCTGTGTCTCCCTCCCACTGGATTCTTCAGGAAAGATTAAACCCTTCTACCATTAGAAGCACAGACTTAAAACTTGCTTAGCTTATGTATATATTGCTGACCATCAGATTTACAGTGCTATATTTTTTTTTACATAACTCGGCAAAATGCAATGTGTGCCTTCAAGTCAGTCCTGACTCCTGGCGACCCAGAAGCTCCTGGGTTTTCTTGGCAGTGTCACCGGAAGTAGATTGCCAGGCCTTTCTTCCGAGGCAATGGAGTTGCCCAAGTGACTTGCCCAAGGCCACAAGAAATGCTAGTGGGAATTGAACCCTGGTTGCTTGGTTATCAAGCCAGTGTTCTAACCACTAGGCTACTCCTCCACTACATAACTCGGACAACCCCTTTAAGTTTTTTTTGGGCATTTTATATCTTAAATGCACTTATGTGAATTAATTAATAGTAATTGAAAAAATTTGATAAATTTGAAGACTATTTTGCATGTTGTGGCAAATCATGACGTCTAGGAGTTTTTTCAATATTGTATTTGTTTTCAGCACACCAAAATACATGGAAATTAGATGAAAATAATCAAACAGCTTTTTAGTCGCAGACCTGTGAGTTGAACCAAAACAGGAGTGTACAGCTTCACTGCATCTTCTCAAGTTGGGAAATTTGTCTCTGGGCACTAGCTTCCAAAACTATTCTTGCTCAGCACGGGTCTTGAGAAAAATGTCATTTTTAAGGGTTAATATTTCGTTTTTCAAGAGATGGCTTGTTCAATAAGTAATTTTTACTGATAGCAGCTGCAGTTTCTTTAATGACCACATCTACTTTGAATGGGTATGACAAGTACTCCACAACTGTTCCAAGTTTTTGGAAGTCACAGAATCTATTTTCAAATTCCTGGATAACAGAACAGATTTCTGTCACATACATTTTGTTCTGAAAAACAAAATTTGGATATAGTCCCAGATGGTCCTGCATATTAGGAAAATGATCAAAAGTGGTGTTTGCAAGGTCAGTCATCATTAGCTCAAATTTGCTCTTGTTGGATGAAGCTGTACTCATCTTGCCAATGCATTTGTTTTGAATTTGTAGTTCAAGGTTCATATCACTTAGTTCGCCTGTACAATCAGCAAGAAATGCCAGATCACATAACCACTCCTCATCTTCCAAAACATTGTTTGGTCATCTCCCCTCTCCTTCAAAAAACTTATTTCATTCAGCAAATCATGAAATCTTTGCAGAAATTTGTGCCTACTTAGCCACCTTACATCTGTGTGCAAAATGATTTCCTCTGCCCCTTCATCAAGAGCAAGATTGAAAAGCCGTCTTTGATCTTCCACGAACTGAATTTACAGTTTTGAAAGTGATGTCCATGACAGTCTTTGTATTGAGTCTCTTGCTTGCCAAAACTTGCTGGTGAATGATGCAGTGGTAAGAGAGGAAATCTGGGAAGTCTTCATGCTGTCTACAGAGGGCTATGAAACCGTTAACCTCACCTGTCATTGCTCTTGCTCCATCATTAGTGATGGAAACAAGTCTATGCAATGGAAGATTACACTTTGTCACAAAAGAATGGAAAGAACCGAATATTTCCTGACCGGTAGTTCTCCCTTTTAAAGAAATCATTCCAAGTAGTTCTTCTTTAACACTGAAGTCTTAAAAAAACATCCGGATAAAGACTAGTAACTGGGCTATGTCTCTTATGTCTGTAGATTCATCCTTTTGGAATTTGAAAGCAACCCAATTTGAAACATCCTCCAACAATTGTTCAGTTGTGTCTCCACACATCTTTTCTATTCGCCGCATGACGGTGTTTCTTGACAATTGTGCATCTTGAATAGCAGCCATAATCTCTTTCTTATTTTTAAATCCTTCAAAAAAGATTGTCAGCTGCTTCAAGAAAACAATCTTTTACAAATTCCCCTTCAGTGAAAGGTTTGCATTTCTTTGCGATCAGGTTGCTGACCTTGAAGGATGCTATGGTTGTATTGACCGAATGTGACTTTGGCTTCGCCATCAACTGTTGCTGAGTAGCCAATTTCGATTTCAGTTCTTTGAGCTTCAGTTTACGAAGTTCGCTTTTGGGTGGAAAATCAGCATCAAACTTATTGCTATGCAGAGCCTTATGATGACGTTCCAGATTACCCTTTTTGGGCAAGGATACTGGGGCGTTACAAATTAGACAACACTTGTCTTTCATCATGATGAGGAAGTAGTCCATTTCCCATTCATCATGAAAGTGGTAGGTTTTGCTCTTCTTTGGAACACTCATCTTCGTTATACTGGGGTGGCTGGATGTAAGAAGGCCAAATCTGCTAAGTTAGTATAAACACTGGCTGAATCTGGTCCAAAACTGTCACTGTCCCAAAGTATTAAAGATCAACAGGAACTGAAGACCTCTGGATGATGTGCAATGCAAGGACTGGAGATGCCAAAACCACACAGTTCTAAAAGTAAAAATACAAATTCATCATATTGGCACCAATAAGCAAATACCACCAAACAATCATCAAAATAACTCAAACACCTGTCCAGCAAACCAGATAAAATCAAATACCGCCAAAGAAGTTCAAATATCACCACATGCGATTTAATATATTCTGCACACAGTTGTAGAATCAAAGCAAAGGCAAGGCGAAATAAAATTGCAGAGGCAAGCAAAAGTCACAGTGGTTTGAACCAATTTGAAGGCAAGGCATAGGCAAGTTAGTACAAATTTGGAAAAGCCCGCCAAAATCACCAAATTCTTGACACTTTGTTGTGTCTGCCCAAAAACGTTTAATGAAAGCGAACTATAAAGCGACCAACGACCAGCACATGACACAACTAATACGGTAAGTGTATTCAGGTAAATCCCGGGCGAATGGATATCGCCCGGTATATAACACACTTCTAAGGGGTGTTGGGGTGGTGGCAGGAATGTGTGAGTCTGAGAGGCAGGAGATATGATGCCAGGCCTGTGGCGTCTCGTCGCGTGGTGCGGGCAGCAGCCGTCTGGGGTACCCACAAACTATTGGCACGAAAACAACAAGCGTTCCCAATACACCCACAGGCAAGATTTCTGCAGGCAGGGAAAAAAGACAGGCAAAGGATCTGCAGCGGCGGCAAGCCCTCGGCAGGCGACCTGCCGGCACGAGCTCTTTCTTAGCGGCGGGTCGAGCTGCTGAAGAGATGGAGCCAAGTGGGGCTGGCAACCTACCTGTTGGACATGCCTGTTGTATAGTATTCTTTAATGATTTTTTCTCTAAGTAATTTCTTCTTGAGTGTCGTTCCTTCCTCTACTCCATAATATTTATATACGCCTTCCTGTTCACATTCCTTGATGTCACAGCCCTCAGCCAGGGACACATTTTCCGTTTTGCTCAATTTTCCTCTTAAAAAAAAAAAAAAAAAAAGTTGCCGTAGTGCATTCTTCTAGGCTAGAAGTCATCCTGATATCATCAGAAAAGCTTTTCACTACACGTAGTTGCTCTGCTAATTGTTGGTTACTGTAACTGTAGAGTTTCAGGATGTCTACATATAGTAAAAGGGATGTTACCTCTGGGTTGTTACCTCCTTTAGGATTCAGGTTAAATCTGTATCCCAAAGAATTGATGAGAGTACTCATTGGATTAAGTGTCATGCAAGCAGACGTAGTGACAAGGAATCTCCCTGAAATATTCCTTGCAGGATCTTTACATTAGGAATGATGTACTGACCATCTTCATACTTCAAAAATAGGGTGGTTTGCCACATTGTCGTGGTAAACGTAATGTGCTCTATCAAACCAGGATTTATCTTATAAATCTCAAGACAATTTTTTATCCAAGAGTGTGGGACATTGCCAAAAGCTTTCTTACTATCAGTCCATGCTATACTGAGACTTCTGCTTTTCTTAGTGCTGACCATAATGGCCTTATTTAACATTAGCTGGTCTTTGGTTTCATATGCTCCCCTCTTAGTGTCCTTTTGCTTGATTGCCATGATGTTTTGGACTTGATATGATCACATATTCTGTCTGCATCAATTGCAGTGAACAGTTTATAGATTGTAGGCAAACTAGTTATTGGTCTGTAATTTTTGGGAATGTTACTTGGGTCTCCCTTTGGAAGGAGAAATGTTTCTCCTGTTACAAGCCATTGCAGTGTTACAGTCGGCTTATTGATCGATTTTGGTTTTTGCAGTTTGCCAGGTCTTGGTGGAGTGATGTTAATTTGAGCCAAAAGTTGGTCACTCCATCTGGGCCAGGGCTCTTCCAGTTTGGGGCTCATTTTAACCTGTTTTCCAGCTCTTTTGTTACTACAGGCTATTCCATAGGATTGATGTTCGATTGTTTTAAATATTCCAGTGTGCAGGGTAACCATTCCACTTCTTGATTTGTGCTGTTATGGGGGCCTCGTATAGACATCTCCAGAAGGTTTCTGTTTAGCTTTGGTTGGTGGTGATTTTACCATATTTATGCTCTTTCCCAATTCCCTGAAGAGCTGTTTTGGGTTCTCTCTAAATGGTTTATTTTGTGTCTTTTCTGTTTTCTTCATATCTTCGCAGTTTTTGTGCTTCTGCTGCTACTTTCAATTTGTTAGGACATATACATTTCTGTCTTCTGTTAATACAGCATGCTTCAACTTGATGTCTCGAGTGTTCCTCAGTATCTTTGATGATCTTAATCCTTTTACATACCTGTTTATCAGGCATCTTTATTCCCAAAGATTTATTTTGTTTGTATGGCTCTAATTATCAGAAGGTGCTAGCAGGTGTGAAGAGGGATTTACCAGAGTAGGATTGTTCAGTTTGTGGATGGGGAGGATCAGTGTGATTAAAATGTTGAGTCTCCAAAGCGTTTGTTTCTGATGATGCAGCTACCGATAGCTCTCCCAAGGATCTTCTTTCAAAATATACATAGTGAGTTCACAGAGAGTAGTGAATATATCTGGCAAGAGCGGAGGGCTAGGATAGTTGGGTTACGCTGACGTCACCTGTCAAGGGCAGGTGGGTGTCCTTAATGTCCACTTTTATTATTGGTATGCGTGTTTGATGGCGGTTCAGTGTTGGTATGAAGGGAATTCTCTATTTGGATGCAATTGGTGGCGAGATGGATGTCTCCTATCCATCTGTGGGCTCTCCTTTTTTTCTGAGCGAACATGCTGACACCCAAGGGGCCCTTTCACACACCACCTTAGGGCCCCCTTGGAAGGTGTGGCTCATGGTGTATAAGGATCTGCATATTTCTCCCTCATTTTCCCCATATACTCTGTTGTCAGCATTTGGATTTGCTAGGGATTTGGGTAGAGAGGAGTTGTACCCCACTTGGTATTCCCTTTTGAGGAATCTGGGTTTGTTTCCCAAAGGTCAGGTAGAGTTAGTATGTGGCTTTTCTCTTAGTTTTGTTTTTTCAGTTTCTCAGTTGTGACATTTCGGAGAGTCAATTCACCAGCAAACCCTGGTTGTGGGAGCATGTGCTCTTCAAGTCTCAAAAGACAAAGCAGTTTATTGCACACCTTTATAAGTCCATCTTTGGAGATGTGGCAGGGGCTGCTCTTTCGCTACCCCATCGTAGGGATTGGGATAGGATACTGGAAGAGAAATTGGAGGATTTTTGCTGCGATATTTGGGAGCATACCCAGTCTTGCTCGATCTCCCTGTCCTTGGCGAATACTCAGGTTTGAGTTGTTCTGTGAATGTACTTAATCCCTGTGGATTGCGGTGGGGGAGGGTAGATGATGGATTTTGGTGGAGGTGCCCTAGACTAAAGACATTTTGGTCTGGGATTAGTTTCCATGAGTATCATGGAGATGGCTTTTCCCTTTGAGCTTTGAAACCTTTTGTGTTAGGGTACATACCTGTTGAAAAGAGAGATAAGGCTCTGAGTTGGTTGGTGAACTGCCTGCTGCTGGCCACCCAGAGTGTAGTGGCTAGCTATTGGAAACGTGTCTTTCTTCCAATGTTGACGGATTTGGTTTTCTAAGATTTGGAAGATCTATTGTATGGAGAGTCTTCCATTGGAGTTGAGGGATAAGACTGGTTATGTTAAAAGGTGTGATAGTTCGGATTATGGAGGCCTCTAGGTGTGAGTGGGCCTCCACTGGCGTCAGATTGGTGCTCACTTGACTGATCCTAACCTTTGGTTATGGGTTGATTCTGTTTGGAGTTTTCTTGCCTGTTTGGAGGTGTATTCCTTGTGGGGGAGGGGAAGAGAAGGTCAGGAGGAGTGAGGGATTGGTGGTAAGGGAAATATGCTTTGTAGAGCAGGGGCCAAGGGTAGGTTGGGAGTTGGGATTGGGGAGGTAGGGTATATTGATTTGTTGCTTCTCCTTTCTTGGCACCTTAGTGGTGGTTGTTCCTTCCTTTCCACTCTTTCTTGCTGTCGCCTTGTCTCCCACACATCTGGTTTTCTGGGAATGGTAGGGGTGGGGCCTTTTCTTCTTCTCTCCTTCTTTTCTTATTTTTCTATGAGTTGGTAGGGGGGCTGGGTAGGGTAGGTTGGGGAGTGGGTGTTTTCGTAGTTCTACTGTAGATATGGTTTGTTTGGGGGTGGGGAGTTCTTTGTGGTGATAAGGGAAGGAGCTCTGTCTTTGGATTTTGTTACCCTGTTATCTGGTGGTGGTTTATTGATATTAAAAAATTCATAAGTATATAAAAAGTTTAACACAAAAAATAAGGTGGTTATTGATCATTCCATTTTGGATTTATATTACGCGTTTTGACCAGGTGAAAAGTGGTATATAAGCACAGCTAAATAAATAAATGCAGGGCTTGATTGGTCTTTTGAGGCAGTAATTGAAAAAACGACTGTTCCTACATGGACAGATTTCAGAAACGGTTAAGAAAAGTAGTTAAGTGTGGTTACTGAATTGAAGCCTTCCCTTTGTGTTCTTGTTCCTTGTTCTACCAGTTTGTTGAAACTGGATAAGCAGGTTTTGGTTGGGGAGGGGGGGGGGTTAGATAACCTTTGCAGTATAGCTAACAGCTCTCCACAACTGGGTATAGTGCCAGCAGTTTTGAAATTCTGCTTGTGCTGCTGAAAACATGTTTGGATGTTTAAAAAATAATTTAAAAAACCCACAAGTTTTCTTTCTGGCCTATATTAAATCTGTGTGTGTGGTGTTTTTAAGTACAGTTTTAGAAGCCTTGATTTTTATTCGTATCAATAGGTCGACTCGTAAACGCTGCACTGAATACTTCAAAAATAAGGCGTTTAGTAAAACACAACTGGGAAATACATCCAAAAACAATTACTTGTTTGAGCAAAAAAATGGTTAAATAAGCTATATCTAACCACTACCGGGAGGTCTCAGAATTTCACAGCTTCTCACCCAAAGACTCAAGGTCAAACTCAAGGGAACAGAAGCTGAATAACATCAACGACCCCCATTGGTAGCTAGCGGTGATATAGTTAAATAACCTGGCCTATATGTAGCAAAACAGCTCTCTCTTCACTAATAATAGCACTAAGCCAGGTATAAAGTTTTCTTCTTCGCACCGCTAGAGCACACTCAAACAAACCTTTTAAGCAGATCCAAGCTCCACAATCATTTTTATTCAACATCCTGGATGACTGAGGTTCTTCATTCATGGCTGTCATGTTTTAGGCCTGGATTTGGAACAGAAACCTTACTAGCCTAGTGTCTGACACATTACATCAAGGGTTGTATATAGGGAGAGTGTTCTTGCTCTTGATGAATATTGTGAATAAAGCACATACAAGCAAAACGAATCCAAGAATGAAGACGATGCAAACATCAGCCAACAATACACTTCATTCCCACCCAGCTAAACATCGATGACCCACAAACATTTCGTAACTATGTTGTACAGAATTGTAGATATTGTAAATAGTTATCCAAGTTGTATCCCTGTTTTCTGTAAAGACATATCTGATATATCGATATGCACAAATGTTACCTGTAAACCGCACCGATTTTAAAGAGCACGGTATATAAAAGTAATAAATAAATAAATTCCAACCAGTGGAAGGGAAAAAATTCTACCAGGGTTATCATTCAATATACTGTAATTATACTAAAATTAAAAAAGGAGAAAAAGCATCTCGAACAAGATCGAGCTTATTATCATAGGCATAGGGCAATTCCAGCCCTTAGCATTTGCTCGCAGCATCAATGATCCTAAAAATAAACTCCTTTTTAATTTAATTAATTTTTAAATTTTTTTATTTATTTTTTTTATTTTATATTTATGCATTTTAACAATGAATCAAGCATAACACTTGTACAGTAATAGACATTGTAGAAAAAATTAATAAGTACATAACATCAAGAAAATTAAACAATGCTATTAGTAGTCCCCAAAATGAGGGAGAGAAGTCGAAAACTATTACAGAGGCCAGGAACATCCCCTGTAAAAGAAATAAAAGTAAATTTTTAAAGAAATACCAGAGGATACACAGGGAACCAAGCAAAATCATTAATGGTGGGGTACTGCTAAAGAGGAGAAGAAGTTACAATGTGAGCACTGATGAAAGAAGACAAGTCCTCAGGCTGAAAAAAGACATACTTATGCGACTGAAAAACAACAACGCATTTACAGGGATAACGAAGGACAAATGTAGCGCCCATACGAGTAACCCCAGGACGCAAAATTAAAAATTTGCGCCTACGCTGCGTTTCTCTGGAGACATCCGGGAACATTCCTATTTTTTACCCAAAAACAAACTATTACGGAATTTAAAATAAAGCCTGAGAAGCCAGTCTCTATCAGATGGTAATGCCAAGGAAACAATCAGTGTAGAAACTACAAGTTCTTCGTCCTTAGGCGTCTGAAGGAGCGCTGATACGTCTAATAAGCTCATCTCTGGAAGACCAACCGCTTTCTCCCCAGTTTTCCGACCAGAAGGTAGAAAATACGCTTTGGTGATAGGAGGAATTAAATCTGGTGTAACCTTCAAAGATTCTTGTAGATACCTTTTAAAAAGGTCAATCTGAGAAGCCAAAGGCACCATAGGAAAATTAAGAAGACGAATATTTGAGGATCTAGCAGCATTCTCCAATACTTCCAACTTCAGTCTCATCGCTGTATTATCCTTAATTAAGGAGTCAGTTACGTCTGAAATTTGTGAAACAGTCTGAGTATTCGTAGTAACTTGTGTTTTAAGCTCAGTAACCTCAGCAGAAAGATTAGAAGATAAAACTTCTAAATTAGAGACCCGAGTCCCGGCCAAAATCAATTGTTGGCTCACCATAGTAGCTAGTCCGGAAATGGCCTCCCAAATGCTATCCAGAGATACAACTGAAGGACGCGTCAAGACAAACATCCGTGGCGTTTCTGGGTCTGATACTGAAGTCCGAGGACTGCTTTTTTTCAACAGACTCACAAGCTCCTGATCCAGCAGCAGCGCCTTCCAAACTTTGAACAACCGCCGAGAGATTCACTGCTGCAGATGTAACCAGCTGCTCTCCGGAGTCCGCTACACCAGAGCCCCGCTCACTCACCGTTCCACCAACTCCAGGAACTGAGGGGGAAATGGCCGCACTCATTGGAGAGGACCCAGCAGCCTCGGAGGTGAAGGTGGAGACCGACCACCGGGGGAGAGAGTCACATCCGGGGCAGAAGAAGCCGAAGAATCCTGAACCGGCGACTCCAAGCCCCCTCTAATCTCCCCTATTTGCTGCTTGGTAAGCTGGACATATCGGTCCATCGGCCCGGTACTCACAGAAGGAGAGGGTTTTGCAGAAGGAGGCTCAGCGGGGAGAGCCCGGTGCTTGCCCTTTCTCTTAGGCATCCCAGCTCAACAGATCCCTGTCGCCATCTTGGAATTCAGACCACTCCCCCCTAATTTTTAAATTTTTAACTTTAAATAAAGATTTCATCAAAATCAATATTATAGGAATCAATTGTCCCATAGGGCATGTTCCAAAGCCTCATAGATAAGGTCCTATATGCAAATGCTAGCTTGAATATTGCACAAGCAGAATATAATATTTCACTGCACTTCTGCTTTTAAAAGATTGCCACTTATGATGCCATTCTCAGCGTTTGCCAGTGCTTCTTCAGGGTCTAGAGCTATCGGAGTTGATTGCCCATTTGTTGAAAGCGCTCAATATGGCGGCAGGGGGCCCAATGGAAGAGGGGCCATTGGAGGATCCCCTCTTCTTGGCGGTTAGGAAACGCAGGTGTTCCTTATCATTCCTCCAGTTTAGTCCTCTACAGCTGGGTAGTGCACCTCCTCCTGCAGCTTGGAGACTGGACCAATCAAATCTTCATCCCTCTGGATGTAGCGAGCTGGAAATCCCCATCAGCCCCAGTGTGTCCAGTCTCCATGCAGCAGGAGGACCTTGTGAGCCTAGGTGCTGGGCTCACTGGAGGAACTAATAAGAAGCAGGCTATGTAGATAAATTTTTGCTTTCACTTCATTTGATTTGGCTTGATTGGATTTAGAGGAATTGCTATTTGGGTACTGTGCCTTTAAAAAAAAACAAAAAAACTTTGGCATTCCTCATAGTGGGCAGGGAGGGGATTTCTGCTCTGGAGTGATTCTCCTTTGCCTAGCCTCTATCTTCCCCCCTGGCGGCTTTTGCTAATTAGGATCTCTTACCCCTTGACTGAACGGGGTAGAGCCCCTAGTGCGGGCCACGGGCAGTGCGCTGGATGACAGCCTGCAGGCGTCGGCTCCGGAGAAGTGGCCGAGCACGTCACAGGCCCTGCAGCGATCCTGTGTCTGTCGGCGATCAAGGCTTCGATCGACGCCGTTTCCTCATTTTATCAGCAGGTAAATGCCAGGTACAACGGGGGAGGTCGCCGGCATGCAGTTCTGAGACCTGCGGTGCTTCCGGGCCCATTGTGGAAAGCGCGCCAAAATCGCTGAGAGAAACCATGGCCATTTTAGCCTCGCGGTTTTCTCAGCGGTTTTACTGGTAAGCCGGCAGTGCCGTTGTCCGGGGTCTTCCCGCTTGTTTTATTTTCTTATTTTCTTTGGGTCTCTTTGCCGGTGCGTGGGTCCCTAGGGCCTGAGGGGTCGGGACTCTTTAGCAGTGGTAGTGACAGTGCATCACTAAGTAATTTAAGCTCAACTCTAACAAAAAAACAAAACAAAAAAACAACAAAGACATTAAGTGGCGTGCTGGCTGGTTCCTTGACTGCTGATCCACTGGTGATGCTTTCTAGCCCTCGTGGGTCCAGTAACAGGACTGCCTGAGGATCCTTCTTGAGAATAGATAGAAACAGCAGGGTAAATATATCTCGGGATCCCAACAATTCTCCCTCTCTTGCCTCAGTTGCCTTGAGACTCGCAGGGTCTGTAGTCCATGTCAGCGAGGCCTCAGTGTGTGATTTGTGGCACCCTTAGGGGCTCGGCTACGGAGACTGGTATTTGCCATTCCTGTGCTTCCGTATCCCTGACTGTAGAGCAGCAAATGGAAGGGGCGATTGCTCCAGCCCCTCCGGGCACAGTGAAGGAGCCAGAGGGTGAAGTGTGGATGGCTGGTCCATCCGCTCCGGAGTTGGAGGGGACTCCTGGGCTACTGGGTGTATCTCCGGTGGCTGGGGGTCCTACATTGATGGAAGATTTTTCTCCAGACTTCGTGTTGCTCATGCATCAGGCCTTCTGTCGCAAGAGGCAGGGGCTTTTGCCGAGTTCCGGCTCGCTGCCTTCTCCCAGTGCTCAGGCTGCACTGGCAGAACATGAGAGTGGGCTTGTCAAGCCACTCAAGAGGCCTTGGCCAGCGGAGGGCTCCTCTTCCGAGTTGGATTTCCAGGAGGAGGAAGAGCATGGTTGTGACGTGGATGGCGAGTTGGAGGATTTAGAGGAAGGTGAGATTCCTGAACCCGAGGATCAGGCGCGCATCATTCGTGTGTTTCGGAGAGAAGAGTTGTCTGCCCTCATTTCCGAGGTCCTGCAGACACTTAGGATCCGCCCCATCCTGGAGACAGCCTATTATTCAGGCGGTGCGTCAGACACAGGTGGTGTTCCTCATTCATAAAGTAATAGATCAGAAGATTCAATCCGAATGGGATCATCCTGAAGCGGGTTTGAAAGGCATAAGAACCATGAGTAGACTCTATCCTTTATCGGATGGTGATAAGGAAAGGTTTCGTGCCCCGAAGATTGATGCGGCGGTGTCGGCGGTCACAAAGAAGACCACGATTCCGGTGGAAGGCAGTGCGGCCTTGAAGGAGTCGCAGGATAGAAAGATGGATGGTCTGTTGAAGCAGTCCTTTGAAGCGGATGCAGCTTCTTTGCAGGCGTCCATCTGTGGGGCCTGGGTGGCTAGGGCCTGTTTAAGGTGGGTCCAGCGCCTGAGACAGTCGGCGGTGATGGAGCAGGACGACGTGCGAAAGCTACAGCGTCTCGAATCCGGAGCAGCATATTTAGCAGATGTGCACTATGACCTGATTAGGGCCCTGTTGAATAGTATGTTGTCTCTGGTAGCGGCGCGGAGGGCCCTTTGGCTAAAAAACTGGGCGGCTGACGGTTCCTCCAAGTCTCGGTTTGGTAAGCTCCCGTTCAAAGGCAAGCTATTGTTCGGAGAGGATCTTGATAAGTTAGTCAAAGATTTAGGGGAGCCCAAAGGGGGTCGGCTCCCGGAGGACAAGCCCAAGCCAGGAAAGTTTCCGCGTCCTTTCGGGGGCAGTTTCAGGATTTTCGAAGATTTCGCTCCCCCCGTTTCGCGGGTTCTCAAAGTGGAAGGTTTCTGTCCCGAGCTCAAGGATTCTGGTGCTTCCTGGGGGCAAGTAGAGGTTTCGCGGCAGCTTCTGAGGGAGCCGTCCGGAAACCACAATGAATGGCAGAGGGTCCTGGCAGAAGGACAACCGATTGGAGGTCGGCTATGGGGTTTTTTTTCTGCCTGGACCCGCATAACATCGGACCAGTGGGTCTTGGAGATCATTCGCAACGGGTATGCGTTAGATCTGGCGAGGCCGGTGTTGGATTTGTTCGTCAGTTCTCCCTGCAGAAGCCCGAAAAAGGCCTTGCAAGTTCGTCAAACGGTGGACCACCTGTTGCAGCTAGCAGCCATCGTCCCGGTTCCGCTTGCGGAATACGGAATGGGGCGTTACTCCATTTATTTCGTGGTGCCAAAGAAGGACGGTTCTCTAAGGCCTATCCTAGACCTCAAAGGGGTGAATTGCTGTCTCAGAGTTCCGCATTTTCGCATGGAAACCCTGCGGTCTGTCATGGTGGCGGTTCGTCAGGGGGAGTATCTCACCTCTCTCGATCTTTCAGAGGCTTATCTCCATGTTCCCATTCGGGAGTCCCATCAGAAGTTTCTTGGTTCGCCCTGCCGTGGGGTCATTTTCAGTTCCAGGCGCTGCCTTTCGGTTTGGCGACAGCCCCACGGGTGTTCACCAAAATAATGGTAGTGGTGGCGGCGGCGCTGCGAAAGCAAGGGGTATTAGTTCATCCTTACCTCGACGAATGGTTGATAAGAGCAAAATCCCAGGCCGAGAGCGAGAAAGCCACGCAATAGGTGGTGGAGTTTCTTCAGAGCTTAGGCTGGGCGGTCAACCCGCTCAAGAGTCATTTGGCGCCGACTCAGGTACTCGAGTATTTGGGGGTTCAGTTCGATACTCGGAGGGGGTCTGTTTTTCTAACGGAGCGCCGGGCTCTAACCCTCCGACGTCTAGTGCAGGCCTTCCGGAGGCTCGCGGCGCCAACGGCATGGAAGTACCTTCAGGTATTGGGGACGATGGCAGCGACGCTGGAGGTCGTGCCGTGGGCCAGGTTTCACATGCGGCCTCTGCAGCGATCCTTGCTCCGGCGTTGGTCAAATCAGTCCGACTCGCTGAGCAAGCGACTCCCTTGTCCTTGGCGCGTCCGTCAGGCGCTGCGGTGGTGGCTTCGTCCCACAGTCTTGCAGGCAGGAATGCTGTTGGAGCAGCCGGTGTGGCTTCCCCTCTTCACGGATTCAAGTCTAACAGGCTGGGGGGCGCATTGTGCAGGTCAGTTCACACAAGGGAGGTGGACGACAGAGGAGAGCAGGTGGTCGATCAACCGTCTGGAACTCAGAGCGGTGTTCTTGGCTCTGCAGAGTTTCCAAAAGCTGGTGACGCGTCAGGCAGTGCAAGTATTGTCAGACAATGCTGCCACGGTGGCGTACATAAATCGGCAGGGCGGCACAGGCAGCGCAGCCATGGAGGAAGAGGCCGAAGGACTGTTTGCCTGGGTGGAGCTGTGGTTGAAGGCGATATTGGCAGCTCACATAGCCGGCAAGGAAAATGTGACAGTGGACTTTCTCAGCAGAATCCAGGTGGATGCCGGAGAGTGTGAGTTGCATCCTGACGTCTTCACCCAGTTGAGACTGCGATGGGGCATGCCAGTCATGGATTTGATGGTGATGTGCCGGTCCGCGAAAGCGGCTCGGTTCTTCAGCAGGTGGAGAGAGCTCATGTCGGAAGGGATCGACGCCCTGATGCAGCCGTGGCCGACGACGGGGCTGCTCTACGTATTTCCTCCGTGGGCCCTCATCGGTCGGGTGCTTCAACATATCGAAGCCCATCGGGGGAGGGTGCTTCTAGTGACTCCAGATTGGCCCCGGTGTCCGTGGTATGCCGATTTGATAAGGTTGCTGGATGGTCCCCCGTTGCATCTCCCGTTGTCGCCGGAACTCCTGGTTCAGGGGCCTCTTCTAATGCCGCAAGTAGATCAATTCTCGCTTATGGCTTGGCTATTGAAAGGGCAAGGTTAAAGAAGAAGGGCTACTCTAGATCAGTCGTGGCAGCTTTGCTTCAAGTGCGAAAGCGGTCGACCTCACTTGCCTATGTGCGCATCTGGCGGAGCTTTGAGGACTGGTGTTCCAGGCATCAGGTTCGGGCTTCTAGGGCCTCCGTATCAGTGGTATTGAGTTTTTTGCAGGATGGTTTTGATAAGGGGCTGGCCGCCAGCTCCTTGAGGGTGCAACTGGCGGCCTTGGCCTGCTATCGAGGTAAGATCCAGGGTGTGGCTCTGGGTGCTCATGGCGATGTCGTACGTTTCCTTAAAGCAGTGACCAGACTGCGCCCAGCTCGTCGGATCTCCGTTCCGTCCTGGGATCTCAACTTGGTCTTGCGGGCGTTAGGAAAAGCACCGTTCGAGCCTCTGTCTCGGAGTTCTGTCAAAGACTTGACTCTTAAGGTGGTCTTTTTAGTAGCTATCTGTTTGGCGAGGCTCATTTCGGAGTTGCAGGCTCTTTCGTGCAGAGAGCCGTTTCTGTGTTTTTCCAAGGAAAAGGTGGTTTTGAGACCGGTTCCCTCCTTTTTACTTATGGTATCTTCTCCCTTTCATGTGAATCAAAATGTATCTCTGCCAGTTCTGCAAGCAGAAGCGGGTCATCCGTCGGATCGCGGTCTGAGTCGATTGGACGTGAAGAGGGCCTTGCGTTGTTGTTTGTCGGTTTCCACGGCTTTTTGCAAGTCAGATCGTCTATTTGTGGTGTTCGGCGGGCCTAGGAAAGGTGAAGCGGCGGCCAAGTCATCCATTTCCAGGTGGATTAAGGAAGCTATTATTTCGGCGTACATGTTGCAGGGGCATCCGGCTCCTATAGGCCTCAGGGCGCATTCTACTCGGGCGCAAGCGGCGTCCTGGGCTGAGCAACATACGTTCAGTAGACACTACCGTTTGGATGTGTTGGCGGCGGGGGATGCCCGTTTCAGGTCAGCGGTCTTGCGTGCCGGCTGACAGGGTCCCTCCATTTAGTACTGCTCTGTTACATCCCAGCTGTAGAGGACTAAACAGGAGGAACGATAAGGAAGTAGAAATTACTTACCTGGTAATTGTCGTTCCTTGAGTGACGACAGTTTAGTCCTCCTTCCCACCCTCAGGTTTCTGGCTAGCTCGGCACGTAGTCATGGTCATGGAGCGGTGTGACAGGTGAGTTTTACTTTCTATCTCTTTCCAGACTTGGCAAGGGGGAAGAACGCTTTTGGGGCGGGTCTTCCTCCCTGTTCCCGTTAGACGGCAGGTTCTGTTCTGTTCCAGGTTCTGATTGTTAAACCAAAAAAAACAAACACCCCCCCCCCCCCCCTAAAAGTTAGCTACTTATTTGTTGCTCTTGAGTCTGCTTTGTCAATAGTTCACTGGGGCTGATGGGGATTTTCAGCTCGCTACATCCAGAGGGATGAAGATTTGATTGGTCCAGTCTCCAAGCTGCAGGAGGAGGTGCACTACCCAGCTGTAGAGGACTAAACTGTCGTCACTCAAGGAACGACAATTACCAGGTAAGTGTAATTTCTATTTGTTTCCCTTATACCGAGTGATCAAGCAGATGATCCAGGATGAATGGGATGTCCCAGAATCCGCGCTGAGGGGCACCCGGACTATGGGACATCTGTATCTGCTGCCGGACCAGGACAAGAAGCTTTTTCATTTTCCCAAGTGGATGCAGTGGGAAGGATGTGCAGGATAGAAAGTTGAAGATGCTTCTGAAGCAAGCATTTGATATCAATGCCCTATCCTTGCAAGCATCAGTTTATGGTGCTTTCATGGCCAGGGCATGCTTGAGATGGGCATATCGCATTTTAGAGGCCACAGGGGATCAGGTTACCGTGCTCTCGGAGATGGCAAAATTGGAATCGGTTGCAGTCTATTTGGTGGATACCTTTTAAGACTTAACCAGGAGCTTGTCCAAGAACATAGCCTTGGTGGTAGCCATCAGATGGTACTTTTGGCTGTGCAATTGGTTGGCAGATGTATCCTCTAAGTCCTGCTTAAGCAAACTTCCATTCAAGGCTAAGCTCTTGTTCAGGGAGGTGCTGGACAAATTGGTTAAGGATCTCGGGGAAACTAAGGGCAGTAGGTTGCTGGAAGAATAGGCTAAAGCCGGTCCGGCCATCAGCATTGACTCTGGGTCAGTCACGAGATTTTTGACATTTCTGAGCAGTATGTTTTGCACCGTATCAGAGGGGCTGTTTTCCCTCCAGAGAACAGGCCTTTCATGGATTTCGAGAAATGGGTAGAGGTTTTTACAGCTCATCCTCTCCCACCCCCAAAAAAGTCACAATGAAGCAAGGAGGGCAGGGGTGGTCCCCATAGGAGGTCAGCTGTAGGACCTCTGACTACTGGGTGTTGGAGATTCTCAGAGAGGGATATGCATTCGGGTTTGCTTGAACCCTGGTGGAGGCCTTCGTAAGTCTCCATTCAAAGAGCCCAGCAAAGGCAAGGCGATAGGCAACTCTGTACAATGTCTTCGGAAGTTGAAGGCCATGGAGGAAGTACCACAAGATCAGTGCGACTTGGGTCAATATTCAATATACTTTGTGGTCCCCAAAAAAGAGGGGTCATTCAGGCCCATCTTGGATCTAAAGCGGGTAAACCATTGCCTGAAGGTTCCCCATTTTCACATGGAGATTCTCAGATCAATCATAATGGCTGTAAGGAAGGACGAATTTTTGACCTCATTAGATCTCATGGAGGTGTATTTGCACATCCCCATTTGGCAGGGACACCGAACATTTCTGTGATTTGTGGTACCCTGGGGCACTTCCATTTTCTTGCACTGCCTTGCAGGCTCGCCAACACTTCTCAAATTTTCACCTAGGTCATGGTAGTGGTCGTGACGGCGCTTTGACAGGAAGGCATTCTTGTACATCCCTACCTGGATAATTGGCTCATCCGGGCAAAGTCCAGAGAGGAGAGTGAACAGGACACAGCCAGGGTGATGGAGTTTCTGCAGAGTCTGGGCTGGATCATCAGTTATGCCAAGAGTTGACTACAGCTGTCTCAAGATCTGGTGTAGCGTGGATTCAGACAGCCGAGGGTAGAGTGTACCTGCCATTGGACAGGATGCATATTCAGCAGAGGTAAATTCAGCAATCCCTACACCTGCCCATTCCAATATCTGCAGATATTGGGGTCCATGGCGACGGCCATCGACTTTGTACCGTGGGCACAAGCTCCCAGGAGACCATTGCAGAGAGCCCTTTTGAGGAGATGGTCAGTACAACTGCACCCACTCTCATTAGAGCTAACCTGTCCAGGGAGTGTCAAGAGGCCGCAGAAGATTCTGGCAGGCATGCCTTTAGATACCCCTCCCCACCCCCAGTGGGTGCGGTTGACGATGGACGCCAGCCTTTCAGGCTGGGGAACACATTGCGAGGCCCAGGTAACAGATGGCCGCTGGATTGCCAGAGGATAGCGCATGGCCAATCAGCCGCTTGGAGATGTATGTGGTATTCTTGGCCCTGCAGAAATTCAGCTCCTTCCTTGTAGGAAGAGCAGTAAGTGTTTTCGGACAACAGCACGATAATAGCCTACATCAGTCATCGGGGGGGGGGGGGGGGGCACAAGCAGCATGCACCTAGATAGCGAGGCGGAACAGTTACTGGAATGGGAAGAGGACAGTTTGCTAGCCCTCTCAGCGGCACATGTGGCCAGGAAGAATGTGGAAGTGGACTATCTCACTAGAGTCTGCATGAATCCCGGAGAATGGACGCTCAACACAATGGTCTTTGCGCAGGTGGAGAAATGGTGGGGCTCTCCAATGATGGACTTGATGGTGACTTTCGAGTCTGCAAAGATGCCTTGCTTCTACAGCAGAAGAAGGGAGTGAATGTCGGAGGATCTGGACGTGCTGGTGCAGCCCTGGCCAGTGGGCAGGTTGCTCTACGCCCCCCCACCCCCCCCGTGGGCACTAATAAGGCACATGGAACAATGAATCAAGGGTAACTGGGGATTGGTGATCCTGATTGCTCCAGGCTGGCCTCGGAGACCGCGGTATGCTGTTCTGGTGAGGCTGACTGTGGCCGTTCTGTGGCAGCTGCCAGGCGGTCAGACCTGTTGACATAGGGGCTGCTCTGATTGCCTCAGGTGGATCGATTTTGCTTACGGCATGGCTCAGTCGAGGAAACAAAGCTGTTCAGCTGAGGTCATTGCTACCTTGTTGAAGGCTCATAAGCGATCCACTACTCTGTCGTATGTCTGTGTGTGGAGAGTCCTCAAAGCCTGATGCACGGACAAGGACGGTTGGCCTCTTTCTGCAATGGTGCCGGATATTTTGGTGTTCTGTGGCCGGCTTGGATAAGGGATTGGCTTGCAGTTCACTTCGGGTTCAGGTTGCAACGATCACCTGTTACCATGGACGGGTCCAAGGGGAAGGTCCCTGTGGGCCCATCCGGATGTAGTATGTTTCCTGCGAGCAGTGAGGCAGGTGATACTGCCGGTGAGGTCGGTAGTTCTGCCTTGGGATCTTAATCTGGTGGTGTCAGTGTTGATGGAGGCACCGTTCGAATCCTTGGGAGAGTGTAAAGGACTTGATGTTGAAAACTGTCTCTTTGGCAATTTTTTCGGAGCTTCAAGTTTTGTCCTGCAGAGGGAGCCTTTTCTCTCCATTACCAAAGAGAAGGTAGTATTATGACCAATGCCCTCCATTTTTGTCCAAGGTACTTAACATGTTTCACTTAAAATCAGCTGGTTACCTTGCCTGTTTTCTCAGGAGTGGAGGAGGGGATGGACGACCCTCTCCTGGATGTGTATCGACTGCTTCGGCATTACTTGAGGGCAACAGCCGTTCCGCAAGTCGGATCGGCTATTTGTTCTGTTTGGAGTTCACTGCAAAGGGGGGAGGCAGTTTCCACCTCAATTTCCCAGTGGTTGTGAGAGATATCATCTTTGGCCTCTTAGTTGCGTTGGAAGGCATTGCCAGTGGGCTGAGAGGGCATTTGACCAGGGCACAGGCAGCCTCTGGGCGGAGATTTGTTTGATTCTGCCATTAGAAATTTGTAAAGCCGCAACTTGGACCTCCTTGCATACTTTTGTGAAGTATTATTTGCTGGATGTTCAGGCGGCGAGGGATGGACAGTTTGGGTCGGCAGTGTTGCAGGTCGGGCTCGCGGTCCCGCTTGTAGTTAGTACTGCTGTGGTACATTCCACAGGTCGGGACTGGACTGGAGTAACAATAGGAAAGGTGACATTAGGTCTTACCTGTTAATTAGCTTTCCTTGAGTACTTCCAGTTCAGTCCCTTCCCTCCAAGGATTCGAAAGAAACAGTGCGCTTTGGCGATCCCAGGCCTAAAGAAGAATATCTTTGGCTGTGTGGCCGGGGTCCCGAATGAGTGTTTGGGGTCGGAAGAGTTCATTAGGGGCGGAATGCTGAAGCAAATGAAAGAAAGGATCATGAGAATACAATTGCACCTGGAGGAGACGAATGTGTTAGCCTCAAGCGATCAAGATTCGGACTCGGAGGTATGTGGTAAGCAGCTTTTGCAGATGTTGGATCTGATTATCTGCCTTTTTTCTCTGAAGTAAAGGATATGTAATCTGGTTTAATATAGTTTAATAGGTGACACTAATCTTACTACTTGTTCCGATGAGTCTGCTTTGTCAATATTTATTTATTTATTTAACAGTATTTCTAAACCGCCTTATCTTAATAATCAAGGTGGTATCACGGCAAACAATCAGGTCAGGTGAGTGTGTTATACATGCAGTGGGGGGAAATTGAGTGTGTGTCGTGTTGTGTGTTAGATTGGTATGAGCTATTTACAGAGTGGGCTATATACAGTGGTGCATTTGTTCAGATATAAGAGAGTTATGTTTGTTTTGATTTTATTCTGTTGCTATAAAGGGATCCACTGTGTCTGTCCCATGCCATGCCATGGCATCATGAATTAGTGGTTGGCTTCAAGATAGCTTGTCCTAAACCTGTAAAAGACTGAGATTCTGAGAATTGGAATCTTTCGCCAGCCTCGTCATGCTCATATTGCCCCTCTTCTCAAGTCACTTCATTGGCTCCCTATCTGTTTCCGCATCCAGTTCAAACTTTCCTACTGACCTATAAGTGCATTCACTCTGCAGCTTTTCATTACCTTTCCTCTTATCTCTCCCTATACCCTTCCTTGAGAACTCCACTCTTCTGGCAAATCGCTTCTATCTGTGTCCTTCTCTTCTATTGCTAACTCCAGACTTTGCTCCTCTATCCTTCCCCATAAGAAAGCCTTTGGGAAAAGGCCAACTTTCTTGAGGAAGAAGGGCCCTTTAGATCAGAGTCACCAGTACCAGGCCTTTCCAAGCCTAGGGACCCCAGCCCAAGGGACAGGGACATGGACCCAGGAAGCCGAAGGCTCCCAAGCCGCAGACTTCGGCTTCGACTCTGGCTCAACCTGGAATGAGCTTTTGACTCCAAGGGCGGGGTCTCCCTTCCCCTGGGAGACCCTCACCAGCCCACAGGGGGCTGCTTGGCACTCTTTGCCCACAGGTGGCCCAAGGTCACCTCAGACCAGTGAGCGCTCTGGGTGGTGAAGGAGGGTTTACACCTTCTCGTCCCAGAGGTAGTAGTTGGAAAATTTTCAGGAGAGCTAGTGTGACTTCTCCTTCCCCAGGCTCTCCTGCTCTCAGAGCTAGCAGGTCTGCTAAGGGACAGGGCGGTAGAGCCTGTTCCCTAGCACCTCTGGGGCAAGGGCTTCTACTCAAGGTACTTTCTTGTCCCCAAGAGAACCGGGGTCTGAGGTCCATCCTGGACCTCCGAGACCTGAACAAGTTCCTGGTGAGGAAGAAGTTCAAAATGGTCTCCCTTGGAACACTGTTGCCCTACCTCCACCAGGGAGACTGGCTTTGCTCCTTGGATCTAAAGGATGCCTATACACACATCCTAGTCCACCCATCTCACTGGCAATACCTGAGATTCATGGTAGGGGGAGGCCATTATCAATATAGGGTACTTCCCTTTGGCCTGGCCTCCTTGCCAAGAGTGTTCACAAAGTGTCTAGCAGTGGTAGCCGCCCTTCTGTGCCTACAAGGGGTTTTCGTCTTTCCCTACCTGAATGACTGGCTTATCAAGGGTGACACAGCTGCAGAGGCCATTTAGGGCACAGAACTTACCATCTTCCTTCTGCAGCACCTGGAGTTCATCATCTACCCCAAATCGCATCTCTCTCTGATGCAGGACCTAGAGTTCATTGGTGCTCAGCTGGACATGGTGCGGGCCAGAGCTCTCTTTCCTCAGGACAGGGCAGATTGTCTCAAACAGCTGGCAGGGGAGGTCCAGCACTGCACAAAGGTGCCGGCTCGCCTTCTCCTTTGCCTGCTGGGACACGGTCCATTTCACACCCCTAGCCTGCCAGCACATGCGGACAGCCCACGCCACGACTGACTCCGGGACAACATCAGAGTCTCCTGCCAGCTGGCGAGATCCCTTGACTGGTGGCAGAACCAGGGCCTCCTTTGGGCAGGGATGCCCTTCCAGGCGCCCCCCCCCATCACAATGTACCCTAACCAAAGATGCCTCTCCAAGGCTGGGGAGCTCACTGCAGAGTTCACCGCACTCGGGGTTGCTGGTCCAGGGAGGAGTCTCTACTACAGATCAACCTCTTGGAACTTTGGGCAATAGCCCTCACCCTGTCTGCATTCCCCCTCGCCCTACGTGCATTCCATGCTTTCTTGCAGAACAGGCCTGTGCTGGTCCAGATGGACAATTAGTTTGCAATGTTCTATATAAACAAGCAGGGGGACACGGGTTCATACTCTGCCAGGAGGCTGTAGCCCTCCTTGGCTTTGCAGTGCGCAACAGCATGCTCCTGAAAGCAGTCTACCTCCCGGGCCAGGACATCTACCTGGCAGACAGACTTAGCAGAGTCCTCCGCCCTCATGAGTGGCGTCTCGACCCTGCAGTGGTTCTTCTACCTTTGGGGCTGGCCCGAGATGGACCTCTCTGCCTCTCCTGACAACGCACAGCTGTCTTGCTTCCGCTCCAGGCAGCCGCACCCACAGAGGGTAGTGGCAGACTCATGGTCCGAGGGACTGCTGTATGCAGTCCCACAGACTCCCCTGGTTGCCAAGACTCTGTTCAAAATTCAGAACGAGATGGCATCAGTGATACTGATCGTTCCCAGGTGGCCCAGGCAATCCTGGTTCCCACTACTGCTCTTGCCTGCGATGACACTCCCAGTACCCCTGGGCTGAGCCCTGGACCTCCTGACATAGGAAGAGGGCTCCTTTCTGCACCACCATGTGGGGTTGTTGACTCGACGGCCTGGCTGCTGAGAGGATAGCCTTGGCCCCGCTCAACCTACCACAAGAGGTTGAGGAAATCCTGCTTGCCTCCACGAGGCGGGTTTAGGCCTTTAAATGGCGCAGGTTCGCTTTGTGGTGCACAGATAGGAAGGAGAAGCTGTTCTCCTGCCACGTCCAGTTGGTGTTCCAGTACCTAGTGCATCTGTTGCGCACAGGGCTGAAATCTAACTCAGTCCAGGTGTATCTGAGTGCCATAGGCGCTCACCACAACCCGGTGGGGAGAAAACCCTTATCTAATCAGCCCCTGGTTTCCTATGGGGCCTTCTGCTTTCCAAGCCCTTTGTCCGCCCTCTGGCAGCAGAATGGGACCTCAACCTGGTGCTCTCCCAACTCACTAGGCCACCGTTCGAGCCACTGGCCACCTGCCACCTCAGATACCTATCCTGGAAGGTGGCCTTCCTGTTGGCCCTGACTTCAGCTCGCAGAGTCAGCAAGCATAAAGTGTTGGTGGCGGTCCCCCCCCTCCCCCCCCGTACACCAGGTTCTTTAAGAACAGGGTAGTGCTCCGCACTCACCCTATTTCACCTCATCCACGAGGTGGTGCTCCCCACCTTCTATCCGCGGCCTCATGCCAGCAGGGAGGAGTTCATACTCCACATACTGGACTGTAAACGGGCCCTGTCTTATCTGAGCAGGCCCAGGGCCACCGCAAAGCACCTCAGCTTTTCATGTCCTATGACTGAGGTTCCCTGTAACCAAGCATACCCAATCCTCTTGAGTGGCAGACTGTATTGCCCTTGCCTGTGAGTGACCTCTCCCTGGAGCACCGGATCACAGCATATCACGTGAGGGTGATGGCCACGTCAGCCCACATTCATTCTGTGCTGGGGACAGAAATTTTCAGAGCCGCCACATGATCATCCATTCACATGTTCGCAGCAAACTACTGCCTGGAAAGCAAATTCATTAGGGACAGTGCCTTTGGTCAGGCAGTGCTGCATAATATTCTTGGAGTATAGGCAACTCCTCCCTTATGACCCTCTGTGTTCAGGCTACTGGAGTGATTGTGTTGCTGTACGCTAGGGTCTTGCAGAGTCTTTCAGCGGGGATTCACCTTCTGCAACTCAGGCCACCCGACCGGTCACCGTTGGTACTGTCGTGGGTCGGTCCTCTGCAGCCTGGAGCTAGGGAGTCCCATATGTGAGGACTGACTTCTTGCTTGTTCCTGGAGAAAGCATAGTTACTCACCTGTGACAGGTGTTCTTCGGGAACAGCAGGAATCGGTCCTCTCAACCCTCCCTTTTCCCCTTGGCATTGCCTTCCTATTTGTTTTTGCCTGATTGCCATCTTAGCTATGTCATCAGACTGAGCAAGATGGCACCTTTGGGTGGGAAGGGGACCACCATGTATGATAGCATTCCCAAAGGCTTTCTTTGAAAGCTGGGGAAATGCTCCACGTGGGCTATGTCAGCGCAGACATCACCCCATATGTGAGGACTGATTCCTGCTGTTGCCGGAGAACACCTGTTATAGGTGAATAACTACACTTACTCCACCTGGGTTCAGTTTACATCCTACCAGTGTGCACTAGAAGTGATTTAAGAAGGCTACGCCTTGTTTGGCTGTTCTCTGATGCCTTAATCTAACTATTTATTTGTGAGTTTCAGGTAATCATAGCGGTTTAAATTTGAAACAGGTACATCAAAAACATATTAACAATGGAACAGGTGCTGAACTAAAATCAATAAAATTTACAGGATTATAAAACAGTATAACTTAAATTGAAAGATGCAAACCGGGTAGGTAAGAGACTAGAGTTGCGTGTGATAAGAAATGTTGCAATGGTTAAGGGTGGGTATTGAGGAAGGAGAGGTACAAGATGTGATGTTAATTGTTTCAATTGTTAATGGTTAGGGGACTGTCATGAGAAGTATATTATGTTGGGATAATTTAAGGTGAGTGGTCGTTTTTGACCAAGGTGTTCGATGAATAAATAATTTTTGAGATGTGACCGGAACAAGGTTAGTTCAGTGATATTTCTGAGTTTTTCGGGTAATTGAGTTCCAGAGCTTTGGGGATGGAGTGGAGGAGTAGCCTAGTGGTTAGAACACTGGCTTGGTAACCAAGCAACCAGGGTTCGAGTCCCACTAGCACTCCTTGTGGCCTTGGGCAAGTCACTTAACCCTCCATTGCCTCGGAAGAAAGGCCTGGCAATCTACTTCCGGTGACACTGCCAAGAAAACCCAGGAGCTTCTGGGTCGCCAGGAGTCAGGACTGACTCGAAGGCACACATTGCATTGCATTTTTTGCTTTGGGGATACATATTCAAATGCCCTGTTGCTGGTATTTTGCTTTGTTCTTCGAAAGTCAGATTGGGTTGTGAGTATGTTGTTAGTTTGACACCGTCTTAGGCAGTCATTGGGTGCAACTTTGATCAGTTGGGAAAGAGTAGATGGTGCTAACTTTTTAATGATTTTGAATATGGTCAATAGTAATTTGTATTTTATTTGGTTATGAATAGGAAGCCAATGTAGGTCATGTAGACTTGGGGTGATATGGTCAATACGGCAGGAATTGTGGATGATTTGTGCAGCTGTATGTTGTGCCATTACAATTGGATGTAAGGATATTTTAGGAAGGCCATGCAGAAGACTATTACAGTAGTCAATGTGTGGGATTATCATAGCTTGCATTAGGGTTCTAAAATCAGAGTGCTGCAGTAGGGGTTTTAGGTGATGTTGGAGTCTGATTTTGTTAAATATTGTCCTTGCTGTGTTTCTAATATGGGTTTTGAATGGTAGATGTCTGTCCAGTGTTACACCTAGGTATTTTACTTTACTTCATCTTTAACATCAAGGCCAAAGTCATCAATAGTTATATTTTGTGGTGTGTTGTATGTTTGATTTCTAGAGATTCAGGACTTCAGGTTTTTTGTAATTTGTTTAGCCAGTAGCTTTTGAGCCAGGCTATTTCTTTGAAACATGAGGTGATAAGATCAAAATTAGGCATGTTGATATTAAAGGGCATGCACAGCATTATGTCATCAGCATAGATGGCATAATCAATCGAGAATTTTTTTATTATTTGGCAAATTGGCTAGATATAAATATTAAACAGTAATGCCTAGAGTACAGAGCCTTGTGGTATGCTTGTGGTTTGTGGGTATGCATTAGAGAATGATTGATCTATGCAGACTTGTGTTCTGTTGGAGAGAGAGGATGTAAACCATTCAGGGTAGTATTGGTAAGGCCTATTTGTTTTAGTCTTTGTATTAAATGTGTATGTATAACTGAGTCGAACGCGGCAGCAGTGTCTAGGAAAATTAGTATGAAGGCTTGATTGTTGTTGTCAGTCCTTTTTGTGATCATGTTGTAGAGTATTAACATCAGGGTCTCAATGCTATGGTGAGGTCTAAACCCAAATTGATCTCTATTCACCGCTTGATGATAACCAATGTGGTCTTGAAGTTGCATATATATGTTTTTTTCTGTTATTTTTGCCAGGGGAACAGTAAACTAGAGATGGGCCTATATGAGGATGGGCTATCTTTGTCAAGAGTTCTATTTTTTAATATTGGGCGAATGATGGCTTTCTTAAGGTCACTAGGCATATATCCTTAAGAGAAGGAGAGGTTAACTATTGTCAAAAGGATAGGTGCTGGTTCATTACAGGCAGATTTAATCCATTTTGACTGGGCAGAGGTCAGCTTTAGATATGGAGGTGTTCATATTAGCTATTGTTCATTTGAGGGAGTCTGTGTATGGGATGGATTTCATCCCAGGTTTCAGTATGTGGTGGAGTATCCGTAATATACATGTTAGGTGAATTTGTGGTGGGATTTAAGCGTGATTGCTGCTGCCTGTGATGATGCTATGGGTAGAGCAGGCAGATCGTGTGCAGGCAAAGCTGCTCTTTGGAGGTGGAGGAGGAAGATGCTTAACCCCTTGTATCAGACTCACCTCTGAAGAAAGGGGCAGCCCCTTGTCTTGCTCCTCTGGTGATAATGTGCCACTTCAAGGTAGGGTTCTTTTTTGGACTCTCAGCTTATAATGATTTTGGCAGGGGCAGAGTCGAGCATATCCAGGAAGCCAGCAGGAATGGAGACTGAACTGTGGGTTTATTGGAGTTGTCACGTGTCCTTCAGGAGTATATTGAGGTCTCTAGTTGTTAGCTTTTCTGTTCCAGCCTACGTTCCCCGCCTAAGGGCTTCTTGAACCGGTGGTCTGTGGAGCTGATTGGTTGATGGCAGGGGGGGTAAGAGGGGCCAGGAGCTCCTACTTCCACCCCTGATAAGGAATCAGGTCCTAGCTACAATGGAGAGTCCAGCAGTGAGAGAAATATGTGCAGGAATATGTGATATTTGTACCTCCAGCTCTTAACTGTAGACCTTGAAGGAGTTTGTTTTTTTTCTGTGGTTGGCCTTCTCTGTAACTGTTTTATGCTATTGTGTGGTTGTAGTTGTCCTTTGTTCCGGTGGACCTGGATGACATGAGCAGGATCTTGTTTAATGAGATTTTCATCGCTTTCGGTCCTTGTCTAAGGCCAAGCCAAAGGGCCCTCTGGCGAGGCCCTCAGGCGTGGGTACGCCTATGGTGTGCCTGCTTTTAAGTGCAGGAGGTGCTGCAAAAGAAAGTACAGACTGACTTCCTCAGCCGACACCAATTGGATCTGAGAGAGTGGTCTCTGGAGGATTCAGCGTTACAAGCTGCCATAGTGCATCGTTTGGAAGCTCCAGTCATGGCTCCAATGCCAGCTGCAAGCAAGAGAGGATGTTAGAGGGCTTGGATGCGTTGTCCTAGCAGTGGCAAGCGGCACCTTTCTGCATGTATTTCCCCCCTAGCCTCTGATAGACCGTGAGCTACAGAAGATATGAGCCCTTGGGGGGGGGGGGGCCTGGTGATTTTAGTGTCATCGGACTGGCCTCAGCGACCATGGTATTACATGCAGACCTGGTATGGCTGATGGTGGGTGTCCCATGGCGGCTGCTGTTGTTGGACAACCTACTATCGCAAGGCCCAATTCTCATGTCAGCAGTGGCTCGATTCTTACTTGTGGCCTGGCTCTTGAAAGGACTAGGTTAGGGAAAAAGGATTACTCTGCTCAGGTCATAGCCACTTTGCTTAGGGCTCAAAAGCAGTAGACTTCTCTGGCTTATGTTAAGGTCTAGAATCCAAAATCCCAACAGTGATCGATAAAGATGAACCCCAAAATTATCACCGTGTAAATCCCAAATAATAGATAACAATCTTTTTGTCAGGCAAAGCTGAGGGAGGATAATACGTCAGTCTGTCCCCACCAGTCAAACAATGTCCATTTTATTCATTCAAAAGTGTCTAAGAACTATATTTAAAAGTCCATCCATGAAAATAGCACTTATCTGAATCCAATTGATCACAAACATAAGCGATCAGTGCACGACGTGCACGTTTCGGGGTACTCCAACCCCTGTATCAAGTGCTCCGAAGTTTCTCATAACTGCTAAAAAAAAACGCCGGTACAACCAGCCAATCAAATAAGGGACTGTAATCTCAGGATTGGCTATCAGGAGAATGCCTATCATCTTAGAACACACCAAATCACCAAGGGGATTCCCACCAACCAGGGAACACCCATCAGTAAGTGGTACAGCGTCAGAACAATCCCGTCCAGTCAATCTCACGATTCATTCCAGTCGGGTGAACAGAATGCAAGTCAAAAATCCAGCGTTGCTCTAGCCAGCGCAAATGGGCTATTCGATTCCCGCCCTAGGATCCTCCGGAACATGATTAATAACAGTCCAGATCAATTGATCAAAGGTATGATGAGAGTCCAAACAATGTTGCGCAACAGGTGCCGATTGTACCAGCCGGCGCAATCTCAACGCATGTTCCCCCATCCGTACCTTAACAGCCCGTGTTGTGCTTCCTACATATCTAAACGGACATGTACATTGTAAGAAATAAACAACAAAAGTAGAACTGCACGAAGTCTGCCATCGTCGGATAGATCCGACCAGTATTTAAATCACTCCATGATTCACCAGACATTATGGTAGTACAATATATACAATCATTGCAAGGAAAATGCCCCCCAGACTTCACATTGGGGTAAATCAGTCTATCCTGTACTACCGCAGATTTTATCAAAATATCTTGCAGGTTAGCACCTCGTGAATATGCCAACCGTAATGATTTATTAAAGCAAGAATGTAGGGATAGCACCGACCAATGCTTTTTCACAATGCTCGTCACCTCAGCGCAATGACTCATATATGGCAAAACCCCCACCAGCACATCCTTGGTCGAATCTTCAGTCCTTGTAGTGGCAGGATCCAACAGCCACTCCCGGTGAGTATACAATGCATGGCGGTAAGCACGAGAAACCACTTTTGAAGGGTAACCCCTAGATAAGAGTCGTGACGACAAATCCCGCACATATTTAAATTCAGTTGTTGACGTGCAGAGCCAGCGAATCCGTAGAAACTGACCATATGGCAGACCTCTACGCAGAGGTTCCGGATGGAAACTCCAAAAATTTAATAAACAATTACGCTGAACCGGTTTACGGTATAAAGTGGTAGATAAAGAATTTCCCGCCCGATAAACCACCATGTCCAAAAACTCCACTTGGTTAGGATCAATGTGGGCCGTGAACTTAATATTAGGTTTTAATGTGTCCAACCACTCCACAAACTCTCATGCAAGGAAGATAAGTCCAACGTCCAGACAAAAAAGATATCCTCCAAAAACCTTTTCCACAGAGGCACATGAACAAAAAATGGTGACAAATATATATAGTGTTCCTCCAAAGCTGCCATATATAATGTCCATCAAACAAGGGAAACATACAAACAAACAATTTTTTGTCGGAACTTACCCTTTGAAGAGAACAATTTCTTCTCGTAGTGTTATGTTCCTTTTTTTCTTTTTTTAGGGACACAACCCTAACAAGTCCTAAGGGGACATTAACCCCTCAGTACTAACCGGTAAAAACTTATTCTCTAATCATAGGCAATAAAGTCAAAGAAAAAGTCACTTAGCTGATCAAGCCTTCTCTCCAAGCATAAGACTTTTAGTAACTCCGTTTTTCTTGAAGTCATGCAGGCAGTTCACAAATCTCCCCCGCTGACATTTAGGAGAGTTGACCTTTTGGTTGTATAGCTGGATATGCCCTAAGGTCTCAGCAAAAATGACTTTCTAAAATCTTTTTTGTAGCAACCATTTCGAGATCAAAATCGCGGATCAGTAACCCATCGTTGTGTTTCAAGCCTAAGATTCTCCTGGCTCTTCTTCAAACTGTGTTGCTCCATCTCACACCCGGAAAGTATCAACATTTAAACTTCCTGGTGTGATCACATGACCGGTTAAAGACCAATAGAAAACCACTGATAGCTGAAAGCTCCCACATTAAATTATAGAATGTGGGAGATATCGTGGGGTTAGTTTCTAGGGATAGCCATATATAATGTGGCACTTGATGGAGCAACCGTAGCCCCCATGGCGATGCCTAAAATCTGTTGAAAAAAGTTCCCCTCAAACAAAAAATAATTTAGAGTAAGAACCAATGTAATCAGATCCATAAGAAAAGATCTGGGTAATCGTGCAGGCGCACCAGAAAACTGGGTTTGAAGTAATTGCAAAGCCTCCTGCTGGTCAATGTTCGTATATAACGCCGTGACATCCAAAGTCACTAAGGACAACTCAGCTGATGGCAGAAGTAGTGTATTCAAAGACATCAAAAAGTGTGTGGAGTCCTGAATAAAGGGACGTACCACCCCAGCTTCTTCCTTAAAAAAAAAAAATGTCACAGAACTTAGGCAGTGGCTCTAAAACTGAGCCGCAACATGAGACAATTGGTCTACCTGGAGGATGTTGAATGGATTTATGTATCTTCGGTACCATATATATAACTGGTATCTTAGGATTGGTAACTAGCAAAAATCTAAATTCTTTTGGCGTAATCCATTTTTTAGAAAGTGCTTCTGTTGTCAAACAGTGAATAACCATTTGTAAAGCTGAAGTGGGGTCCCCATCCAACTGCTTATATACTAATGAATCCAATACATGAGCTTTTAACCCACTCTGGATTTTTGACTTGCATTCTGTTCACCCGACTGGAATGAATCGTGAGATTGATTGGACGGGATTGTTCTGACGCTGTACCACTTACTGATGGGGGGTTCCCTGGTTGGTGGGAATCCCCTTGGTGATTGGTGGTGTTCTAAGATGATAGGCATTCTCCTGATAGCCAATCCTGAGATTGGAGTCCCTTATTTGATTGGCTGGTTGTACCAGCGTTTTTTTAGCAATTATGAGAAAATACGGAGCACTTGTTCAGAAAACTTCGGAGCACTTGATACAGGGGTTGGAGTACCCCGAAACGTGCACGTCGTGCGAGTGATCGCTTATGTTTGTGATCAATTGGATTCAGATAAGTGCTATTTTCATGGATGGACTTTTAAATATAGTTCTTATACACTTTTGAATGAATAAAATGGACATTGCTTGACTGGTGGGGACAGATTGAAGTATTATCCTCCCTCAGCTTTCCCCGACAAAAAAATTGTTATCTATTTGGGATTTACACAATGATAATTATGTTAGGGTCTGGCATATATATGAAAATTGGTGTAAGGAGAGGGGATTATGGGCTCTCTTCCTCACTGCCTGATGTGCTAGCTTTTCTTCAGGCCGGACTGGATAGGGGTCTAGCTCTGAATTCCTTGTGCATTCAGGTGGCAGCCTTAGCCTGTTGAGGTTGGCTTCAGGGGGGGATTTCTCAGGCTTTCCATCCTAATCTCGTTTGTTTTCTGAACGTGCCAAGTCATACCACCATGGGACTTGAATTTGGTCTTATCGGTGCTTACGGAAGCCCCCCTTTGAGCCTCTGGTTCGAGCTTCTCTAAGCACCTTATATTGAAAGTGGCCTTTCTGGTGGCAGTCTATTCAGCATGTAGAATTTCTGAGCTGCAAGCCTTATCTTGCAAAGAGCCTTTCCTTATGATCTCAAAAGAGAAAGTATTGCTTAGTCCGGTTCCCTCCTTTTTTACCAAAAGTAGTTTTGTGTTCCACCTTAACCAAGCAGTAACTCTTTCCTTGTGGAGTCCAGCGGATTACAGGATCCGAGGCAGCATGGGTTCACCAGAGGCAGGTCTTGTCAGGCAAATCTGATTGATTTCTTTGACTGGGTGACCAGGGAGTTGGACTGAGGGGGAGAGCTCTAGATATGGTGTATTTAGATTTCAGTAAAGCCTTTGACACTGTTCCTCACAGGCGACATATAAACAAACTGAGCACCCTAGGGATGGACCCTAAAGTTACTGCTTGGGTTAGAAATTGGTTGGGTGGGAGGCGACAAAGAGTACAAGTAAATGGAGCTCACTCTGAGGAGAAGGATGTTACCAGTGGTGTGCCCCAGGGATCTGTCCTTGGTCCGATTCTTTTTAACATCTTTGTTAGTGATATAGCGGAAGGCCTGTCGGGTAAGGTTTGCCTCTTTGCGGATGATACCAAAATCTGCAATAGAGTAGACACCCAGGAAGGTGTAGATAACGTGAGGAGGGATCTAGTTAAGCTTGAAGAATGGTCTAGAATTTGGCAGCTGGGATTTAATGTTAAAAAATGTAAGGTCATGCATTTGGGCTGCAGCAATCCAAGGGAGCAATATAGTATAGGGGGTGAAGTACTTTTGTCCACTAAAGAAGAGCGGGACCTAGGTGTGGTTGTGTCTGATGATCTTAAAGTAGCTAAACAGGTAGAAAAGGCGACGGCAAAAGCTAGAAGGATTCTTGGGTGCATATGGAGAGGAATGGCTAGCAGAAAAAAGGAGGTGATAATGCCTCTCTATAAGTCTTTAGTGCGACCTCATTTGGAGTATAGTGTGCAATTCTGGAGACCGCACCTTCAAAAGGATGTGAACAAGATGGAGTCGGTGCAGAGGGTGGCTACTGAAATGATTAGTGGTCTTCACTATAAAGCATATGAGGACAGACTGAAGGATCTTAATATGTACACCTTAGAGGAAAGGCGGGATAGAGGTGATATGATTGAGATGTTTAAATACCTCCGTGGCATAAATGTTCAGGGAGAGAGCCTCTTTCATTTGAAAGCAAGTTCTGCTACGAGGGGACATGGGATGAGGGTAAAGGGAGATAGATTCAGGAGTGATATGCGGAAATATTTCTTTACGGAAAGAGTAGTGGATCCGTGGAATAGTCTCCAAGTGGAGGTGGTAGAGATGAGGACTGTAACTGAATTCAAAAAAGCATGGGACAAACACAGAGGATCTCTAAATAGAAACATAGAAATATGATGACAGAAAAAGACCACATGGCCTATCTAGTCTGTCCTTCCATATCAACAACTACAACAGTCCCCTTTTTACCTTTAAAGGTAAAAAGGGGAGAGGTCACGTGATGCGGACAGGGTAGTGGTCACATCCTGAGTGTGCTCCGCAACCCCTAGCCCAAACCGGCGTTATTGTACCGTTTGAAGAGGTGGAAATCAGCTCTATTTCTGTGGGAACTGCACCGGAGTCTCTGCCGTCCTTAATAGTCGGTTTTTCTTGTGGCGGATAGTGGCATGGCGACGGCAGTAAAGACGGCCCGTAGAGACAAAGAGCACGTGGATGGAGGCGGCCGCGGTGCCGAGCTCACCGAAGTCTCCTGCGTTTCTTGATGAAGTATCGACGGCGGTAGCGGCGGCTTTGTCCTCTCAATTCGCAGCTCTTCATGATAAGATGGATGGATTACAGAGCTCAGTGGATACTCTGGGGAACAGGCTCCGAGAGGCGGAAGACCGCCTTGGCCAGACAGAAGACAGTGTGGAGGAGCTGACTAGAGAGGTGGCAGGCCTGAAATCACAAATGGGCTTGCAAGCAGCAAAATTAGACGACTTGGAGAACTGGTCGCGAAGAAAGAACCTAAGAATAATGGGGGTCCCAGAATCTGTGGCAGATAAAGACCTACGAAGATATTTGGACTCCCTAATAGCACAGCTGTTGGAAGGTACAGAACAAGGAGACCCGGTGTGCATTGAAAGGGTTCATCGTGTGGGCAATACTCAGGCCCGAGACCGCCGACCTCGGATTGTGCTTGCAAAGTTCCTGCGCTTTCCCCAGAAAGAACTGATACTGCGGGCGGCTCGGCAGAAAGGTGAAGTGGTGCACAATAATGCAAAAATTCGGATAGCACAAGATTATTCGGTTGCACTGAGTCGGAAGCGCAGAGAATATGCACCTTTGTGTGAGAAGCTCATTAGTGCCAAGATTCGTTTCTCAGTGCAATATCCCACCCGATTACATGTGGTGCATGACTGAGTACATCGCGCCTTCGAGTCCGCCGAGGCAGCGGGGGCCTATGTGGATCAGATTGTCAACCGGGTGGTAGTGGATCCGACACGCCCCTAAAGATAAGAGGACTGTGCTGGTTCCTGTCTTGTTTTGGAATGGAATTGCCCCTCTCTAGGGCTTCTGAGGAAGACTGCTTTGCAGCGTTAGAGTGAAGAGAACTGGCTGGACAAAGTGGACTGTAGCAGGACTTGGAGGGAGAGTGTGGGGGGCACTGGGGGTTCCCTGAGCCACCCCCCTCCCGAAATCCCTCAGATCGGAGCCGGTGGTGCTCGGCCCTGCCACTTTTTTGGCTGGGGAGGCAGTAGGGTACCTAGCGCAGCGGGGTTGGCGTGTGTTCCCCCTGTTGCTGCTTTTTGACTGGGGCCCTGCAGGGCTTGGCACTGTTGCTCTGTATAGGCTGGGGTAGCAGCCAGGGTTCCTGGGTGCTCCCCCCCCCCCTTTTTTTCTTTTTTTTTCTTTTTTCTTTTTTCTTCTTTTTGTGTTTGTTGGAGTGTTTGGTTTGGTGTGTGTTTGGGGGGGTCTATAGGGGACAGCGGCTTCTGAGCCTTCTGGGGTAGGGGTTGAACTGGGTCCCGCAAGTTTATGGGTTTATTTCTGTCCGATATTGATTGGGTGGGGCTGGGTTCAGTGTGCAATGAAGGGTGGAAGTGTGATGCTCAGGAACGGGGGGGGGGGGGGGTGTGGATCACGCTTAGTGGGACCTCAATTGGCTTTCTCCCGGGAGGGGCGGGGGAGAGTCTACGGTTAGAGGATTAGTGTGAGGTGGGAGCGGGGTTGGGTGGGGAGGGCGCCGGAGGGGGGTGAGTTAGGAGAAGGATGGACGAGAGACTATGGGGAGGGTTGGAGCAGTAGGTGGCTCAGAGATGTGGGGTTTAGACCATTTGGTGATGGATGTGGAATAGAGGACACCGGGAAGGTGTGGCGGGTACATTGGAGTGTTGAGAGTTCCTTGTTGGGGTGCCTCCCTGATGGTTTGGATGGGGGAGGGAGGGGGAGAGAGGGGTTGGGGATAGAGCAAAACCGTTGTCTTATTTTGGGAGCTGACTACGGGAGCATAGTATTGTTTAGGGGGGGACTTCAGGCTGGGGGGTCCATCTTGAATGTCTGTCATATTGGGCAACTTGCTGTGTTTTGTACTCCAGACTGAAGGTTATTTCATGGAACGTCTGCGGACTAGGTAACCCTATTAAACGATATAAAGTGTTGCAGGCCCTAGCTAGGTTAAACTGTGATATTGCCTTTTTGCAAGAAACCCACCAGACCGCTGATGAACATGCTAAACTGCAGAGAGCTTGAGTGGGGCAAGTGAGGGGTGCTCCAACTGCCGGGAAAAAAGGTGGAGTGGTCATTCTGATTCACAAGAGGGTTTGCTTTGAATGTGTGAAGGAATGTGTCGACTCAATGGGTAGATATATTTTGCTGTTTGGCCATCTGGAAGGGCGGCCAGTGGTGTTGAGTAATCTATACGGCCCAAGTATACTAGACCGGGAGCTATATGCCCGTTTGGCCTCCAAAATTGAACAATTGCCGGATGTCCCCTTGATTTTGGCCGGCGATTTGAACGGGGTGTTGGATATTGAGATGGATACGTCTGGGGGTGGAGGAGAGCAATTGCGAGCTCAGACTACTAAAGTGCTGCAGGATTTCCGGTGCCGTGTGGGACGGGTAGACCCTTGGAGATTATTACATCCGTTGGAGAGAGACTTCACTCATCAATCGAGAGCCCATGGATCGAGTGCTAGAATTGACTATGTGCTGGTCTCGGAGCGGCTCTTTGTGCAGATTGGGGATGCACAAATAGGCCCTACCGAGGTGTCAGATCATGCGCCAGTATGGGTGGATCTTTTGTGGGGTGAACTAGACAGCCCGGAAAGAATATGGTGGTTCCCTATGGGGCCTGTATCTGGATGGTGAATTTCGCAGCTATCTGGGGCAGTGTTGGCAAGAGTTTATGGCTCACCATGAGTGTCATCAGGCTGAGCCGGAGCTGCTTTGGGAAACAGCAAAGGTGGTTCTGCATGGTGATATAATTGCCTAAGTGGCGTGGAAGCGAAAGATATTGGCGGCACGGATTGTGCAGTTGGAGAAACAGGTAGTGAAAGCCCGGCGGCGGTGTGCTGGGGCTCCACTGCGGCCAATAAGAGAGTACTTTGGGAAATGCAGTCGTCTCTTAACGAATTGCTTCATCAGCGGGCGAAGAAATCCTTTCTGTATTATAGATATCAACTTTACCGCTTTGGGGATAAACCGGGGAAGCTCTTAGTGCGTTGCCTTCGGGGTAGTTGGGGTGCTCGGTCAATAGTAGCGTTGCAAGATGAGCAAGGACATATGCATAAAAATAACCGGGCGATAGCCCGTGTATTTAGATCCTTCTTTCAGAAGCTTTATTCGGGTGAGGAGGGGTCTCGGACCTTGATGGAGAACTATATTCATGCAGCGAGGCTCTCCACAGGTGACGGCCGAGCAAAGGGCACAGTTGGATGCGCCAATATCGGTGGAAGAAGTGCATAATGTCATTTTGCGAGCTAGTTGTTATAAATCACCGGGCCCGGATGGATATGGGGCGGAATTTTATAAGCTATTGGGAGATCGGGTGGCTCCCACCCTGGTGGCGATGTACCATAGCAGGGTGGCTCAGGGAGGATTTTGTTGGGGGACGAACCATGCATACATTACCTTAATACCTAAACCGGGAAAAGACCCCCTGCAAGCGGCTTCCTACTGACCTATCTCCTTATTGAATTTTGATCTGAAAGTGATGGCTAAGGTTTTGGCAGACCGACTTGCCTTTGTTTTGGGGGACCTAGTGCATGATTCACAGGTAGGGTTTGTCAAGGGGCGCTATGCCGTGCGGAATCTGCGAAAAATCTTGGCATCGCTCGAATGGGTACGTGAGCGGGATTTGCAGTCACTGCTGATCAGTTTTGATGCAGAAAAAGCATTTGACCGAGTGAATTGGGATTACCTCAGATTTCTTTTACCTCATTATGGCTTGGGCAATTCCTTTTGTCGGATGGTGGAATTGCTCTATACTTGCCCCACGGCTAGTATATTATGTAATGGGGTGTTGTCAGAAAAGTTTACCCTTGGGAGAGGTACTCGTCAGGGTTGCCCTCTCTCTCCTTTGCTTTTTGTGTTGACCCTGGATCCATTGGTGAGGAGGATAGAGGATACCTCGGATATATGTGGTGTTCGTCTTGGATCATATGGGTTCAAGTTGGCTGCGTTTGCAGACGATATGCTGGTTCATTTGCTGTCCCCGCAGCAGTCGTTACCCTGTTTGCTTGAAGAATTTTCCCTCTATGGTAAATTTACAGGGTTGCATATTAATGGAGATAAATCGGAGGCCTTGGATGTGGGGGGTCTGCTCCGGGGGACTTGGCAGGGGAACTTTCCCTTAAGGTGGGCAGGTGAATCCTTTTATCTATTTGGGCATAGTGTTGACGAGAGACCCGGCAGTGTTATACAGCAGGAATTTTGATCGAGCCTTCTCTAAGTTACGGGCACAGCTGCAGGCCTGGGCTCCCCTTCTATTGTCATTGTTGGGTAGAGTGGCGGCCTTGGAGATGGTGATCCTACCACGGGTGCTGTACTGGATGCAAACTTTGCCTGTGTGGTTGTTGCGCCGTGATCTTCTGCTTATGGAGCGGCAGATCCGCGGGTTTCTTTGGAAGGGGGTCAGAGCACGTATACCGCTGAGCCGTTTGAAAGGGGGGTGGCGAGTGGGTGGTATCGGAGTTCCCGATCTCTGGAAGTATGCCATAGCTTGTCAAGCCCGGCATATAGGAGATTGGTTGGGTGATACAGAGGTCTACACCCCCAGAGCACTTGAGGAGGCTTTTGTGGCTCCACAGGCCTTGACGGCAGTTTTGCATTTGCAACGCGTAGTTTTGCCGGATTGGGTGAGGAAGTGTATCTTGGTTCAGGCGGCGTGGCGTACATGGCAGCAGTTGAACAAACTTTGGGATTGCTCCCCTGAGATCTCGAGCTGGCTACCCTTGCAGGGCAATGCCTGTTTTTCGCCGGGTTCTGACTCTGCTTTTTTTCGGCGGTGGGAACGGTTGGGGATACGTAGTCTGGGGCACGTTGTCGACCTGGAAGAACGGTGTAAGACCTTGGCAGCGCTGTGTAGAGAGTATGATCTGAATCCTAATACCTCCTTGTTTCCTTATATGCAACTCTCCCACTATGTGGGCTCACTGTTTGGGAAGGAATTGATGGTAGAACACTCGGCGCGGATCTTGGAATTCTTTGCTCTGGGGTCGGGGTCCCCACCCACTATTGCAGAGCTGAAGAGAAGGCTGGATGCATATAGTACTCCTCCTGATTATGCGGTGGAGGAAGCCTCGTGGGCCCTGGAGTTGGGTTGTGAGAGCCCCAGGTTCTGTCTGTGGTGCGTTGAGTCGGATTGCACGGCTGGTGGCGGGGGCTAGGTGGCGTGAAGTGCAATTTAAAAGTATTGTTCGCGCCCACTTTTCTCCGGCGTGCGCTACGCAGTCGTTTGACGTTATATGGTGGGTGCCCGAAATGTGCCTGTGCGTTGACGGATCTGGGTCATATGTGGTGGCGTTGTCCCCATACCCGTAGATATTGGATGAGGATTGAGAGTTACTATGCAGTTTAGTGTGGCAGCGATTTTCTTGGGTCATGGTAGTCTTGGATCAGTTAGGACCACTCCACCCAAAGGGCAGATGGGAGAGAATTTTGGTACGGAAAGCCTGTCTGGTGGGTAAGGGCCCGATACTCCGATGATGGCGGGAGCCGGTGGCCCCTTCCTTTTGGGAGTAGCGGAATAGTTTTCACCAGCTTATGTTGCTGGAAAGGAGGAGTGCCAGAGGGCACCCTCAGCGAAGGGCCTCCTTTCTTTTGGTCTGGATGCCTTATATTCAGGGCTTGGGTCCTATAGTCCGTAGTGAAGTCCTTAGCATTGTGTAGTGTTGGGTTGGACTACGTAATAGCTCCCTAATACGATGGGCAGTACTATTTGGGGTAGGGGAGGGGGTGGGGGTAGGGGGAGGGAATCTGTGTGGGTCTTAATAATTTGTGCATTGTAATATTTTTTTTATTACCTGTAATGTGATATATTTCGGGGTAGTGGACAAGAGTCAGCCCTGCCCGGGAGTGATGTTGTTGCCTTATAGTATTGGTGTTTGTTTATTTGTACTGTGTGAATTTAATAAACAGACCTTTGAAAAAAAAAGAAAAAAAAAAAGGTAAAAAGGGGACTGTTGTAGTTGTTGATATGGAAGGACAGACTAGATAGGCCATGTGGTCTTTTTCTGTCATCATATTTCTATGTTTCTATGTTCTGGTTTGGATGAGGGCTCGGGTTCCAAGAATAACGGAAAGCCCCTGCCTAGTGTTGAATTTCCTGTTTTCTGTTCTGTGTTGTGCCGTGACATGCGATTCCTGTGTTAATGTACTTAGTTACTATATGATGCTTAAAGATTTGCTTAACAGTTTTCTCTGTGGAATCTGTTTTATCAATTGAATACTGAATTGGTCAGATATGCACAGATGCCTTACAGTGTGACATCAAAAAAACGTGGTTCTCCGTCTCCATCTGCTGGTGATAGGACATAAAGCCCATGCATCTTGACTGGACTGGTCTGGATTAGAGGACTCGAGGAAAGAATTAGCAGGTAAGTTCTAACTTCACCATGTTCCTCTAATAGTGCAGAGCATTCAGATGCAGAAGAACCGCATAGCTTTTGCAGCAAGGTTCAGATGTAGTGCGGTTATTTAGCAAGGATGAGTTGCCTATGCTTTTAATTATTTATTTAACTTTTTTTTATATACCGCCTTTCATAATCTCAAGGCGGTTTACATAGAACGTATTCAAAACTATATACAGGTTTACATCGAACGGCATTTAGTTTGCATAGAACATTTCAACTATATATAGCAGTGTTTACTGTATTTATATTTCACTATTTAACTATTCACATAAGTTTTGCTTGCTTGGTGCCTGGATTCGGTTTGCCCCTTTTACCTTAACTATCTTAGTTATCTGTTGAGCATGGTCAGCAGGCAAAGATTGAAGGGGACCAAATCTTGCAAGGAGTATGTAGGCCATGGAGAGCATTCCCAGTGTACCAGGCCATCAAAGATATAGTAGCCGTAGAGTGGGAACAGCTGGAGTCTAGAGGAGCAATGTAGGCCGTCTGCAATCTGTACCCATGGCCAAATGAAGAGGTGGATAATTTCCTAGCCATGCCAAGGTTGGATGTCCTGGTATCGGTAATATCAAAAAAGACTAAGATCCCAGTGGGAAAAGGAGCAGCCTTAACATACAGGACAGAAAACTAGAGGCGCTTAAGTAGACTTTTGAGATCTAAGGGCTACAGTTGTGGTCAACATTATTGGCACCCTTATATTTTAGGTATGTTGTGTACAGTATCTTGAGAAATAATTGGAAACATTCCAACTGTATGTTGTCATAATATTTTAATAGTGTATTCAGAGGTATACAACAACAAAAATATGTCTGTGCAACTTAGACATAGTAATTTCTTAGGAAAAACAAAACAAAATATGACTTGGACAGGATTAATGGCACCCTTAACTAATATTTAGTTGCGCAACCTTTGGCAGTGATGACAGCCTCCAAACATTTCTTGTAGCCATCTATAAGTTTCGTACATCTATCTGCTGGTAGTTTCTCCCACTCTTCAATTGTGATTTGTTCCAGCTCATGAATGTTTCCAGGATTCCTTTTACCAATGGCAGATTTCAGCTCTTTCCAAAGGTTCTCGACTGGATTGAGATCAGGACTCATTGCCAGCCAGTTTAAAACGGTCCATTTGTTCCTTTTTAACTATTCTTTTGTACTTTTGGATGTATATTTTGGGTCATTGTCATGCTGGATGACCTTTGACCCAGACCTAGCTTTCTGACACTAGGTAGTGCATTTTTCTCCAAAATACTTTGGTAGTCCTCTGACTTCATCATTCCTTTAATACGTTCCAGGCCTCCAGTCCCTGAAGCAGCAAAACAGTGTCACATTATGGAACCTCCACCATATTTATATAATTTAGGAAGGGTGTTTTTTCCTTAAACTTCATTTCTTCACCTGTAAATGTATCACTGGTCTGCATTGCCAAAGAGCTCGAGTTCGATTTCATCTGTCCACAGAACATTTTTCCCAGACAGATCGTGGTTTCTCAAGGTTTGGGCAAAGATCAGGCATTCCTTTTTATGTCTGTCTTTGAGCAGTGGGGCCTTCCTTGGCCTTTGACCATGAAGTCATTCTTTGTTTAGTGCGTGGCGTATGGTGTGGGTTGACATCACCACTCCAGATTGCTCCAGGTCAACCTTAAGCTCTTTGAATGTTGTACATGATGTTTTTCCAACAATTCACACTCATCTTTGAAGACTTCTTGGATTCATTTTCCTCTTCCTACCACATCCTGGGAGGTTCTTGATGGTTCCATGAACAGAAAACCTCTTAATATCATTGCAAACTGTAGACACAAGAATCCCAAGGTCTTTGGAGATGGCCTTGTATGCTTCTGATATTTGGTGATAGTGGCTTTTCTGACAATCTCAGGCCGTTCTCTTGTCTTCACCAGTATAAAATGGAACAAGGCATGGATGTGGCCATTTTAAACATTAGAGCAATCATTCATTGGTTGATTCAAGTCATGTGAGTAATGACAGTTGATCCACAGGTGCATCTAATTTTACTGCAGTGGGAATGTAGTTCTTCTGTTCAGACTAATTTGAATTGTTTATAAGGGTGCCAATAATCATGTCCTAATCACCCAAACCATTGACCATTCACAGAGTGAAAAAATGATATAATTATTCACACAAGTTATTTTACTCTAAATTCCACAACGACACAAACAAGGGTGTTTTGTAAGAAGGAGAACAGGATCTCGGACCATTACAGCATTAGTCATAGGCATATATTATCTTAGCCCTCAACCCATTGCTCATTTGCATCAATGATCCGGAAAACCTCCTTTAGATATTTTTTATATTTAACAATTCTTATTGCTTATGAAATTTAAATTTTTACTTCAAATCAATTTTATTACAGAGTCCTTCCACTCCACAGAGCATGCTGCAGATTACACAATTACCATTCCAGTGTTCTTCAATACTGCTCAGACTTATACAGATAAGAGACACATAACAAAATAACAAACTTTTCTGCATCTTTCCATCAGCAAAATTGTGATACCTTCCCCAACGCCACTCTTGACACTGTCATTGGCGTTTCGCACCAGCTTCTTCAGGGGGCTATATATTCATGTAGTTTCCTGCGTTAAACATCACAGCAACAAATTCAGCACCACTCTGGCAGTTTTCTAGTTTTTATACTATTTCCTTTTTCAATTGGTCCTGTTTTATTTGATTCTTGTATGTGTCAAATATATGTGCATATACTGTATATCCAAAGCCATTTTACTGGCCACTTTTGTTTGTTTTAGGAGATATTGGACATTAAGAGGTTGAACTGCAAGGGTGCCAATAATGTTGACCACAACTTTATCTCTGCAGGTAGCAGTCTGGGGTGGGTTTATGTAACCAGGGCCCTACTAAGGTGGTTGCAGCAAGAAACCTCAGGGCTACTGCCAAGGAAGACCACCTAGCTGTTGAGCAGCAGTGCTCTGGAATTTATGCATACTATGCATAGCCTAGTAAGGTTATTGGCCAGGTTAATGACTACATCCATAACATCAAAATGGAGGCTCTGGCTGTGGAGTAAGAAGATACAGCCTTGAAGGGAGGGTTAATAAAGTTGCCTTTTAAAAGAGAGCTGCTGTTCAAAGGGCAATTGGAATGGATAGTAAGAAAGTTTGGAGAAAGGAGACCCCATCGCCTACCAGCGGTTAGGCCATGGCAATCAGGAGGAGAGCAATGAAGAAGGGACGTTTTATGTATTTCTTCAGGAGATTCAGCCTTCTAAATCAAGGGTACCCCAGTAAAGCTAAAAATTCAGGCAAGCAATCTTCCCTTCAAGAATCAGGAGAAGACTGATCTGAAGCTCAAGTGGGTGGGCCCCCAGTCCAGAATCCGTAGTGTGCATTGCCATTCAGAGAGACCACTGAGGTGGTTCTAGTCAGAGGATGTTTGATGGGATATTATCAGCAGTGGGTTCTGGTGACAACGGGCCAGATGCTGGCCATAGTCAGAAAAGGTTATGCTCTGGAGCTGAGTTTGCCTATTTGCAACAAGATCATGGTCTGTGTGCACCTCTCTTGCAGACGTTGCATGCTTAAGGCAGATTGTCCCATCTGCTAAAGCTGTGAACCATAATACCAGCGCCAAGTGCAGAAAGGGACAGAGGCCAGTACTTGAGATATATTTCATACTCTGGAAAAAGGAGGTATTAGATCTGAGGGGTGTAAATTTGTCCATACTCGCTCTGCATTTGTGTATGAAGACACTGAAATCTGTAGTAGCAGCAGCAGTAAGGTCAGGGAATTTCTTGCATCACTGGACTTGATGGAAGCATATCTACATATGTCTATCAAATATAGTTTCCAGAAGATTCTCAGATTTGAAGTTTTAGGCCTTCATTTTCAAATTCAGGCCTTGCCATTTGGCCTAACTGGCCCTATGGCCGTTTTTCCACTTGGGGTGCTCTCAAACTTTGTCCTTGCAGTGGCATATGTTAGCAAGCAGAGGGGCACCAGAAGCTAGGGGATGGTGAAAGAGATGACGATGATAATGACCTGAGCAGAACAACATCTGTAGTGTTCGTAGTGGGGGTGGACAATACTGTGGCAGTTTTTCTCAGCAAATATGCTAGATCCAGGTAAATGGGAACTTGCCAACGAGGCAGTCTGATAAATAACACACAGATGGGTGATGTCCACATGGGACTTGATGATAACAGGAAAAAAACTCAAAGCACCAACTGCTTCAGCCAATAGCAGGGGCAAGGTTCAGAGAGTGAATACTGTTGTTGTAGAAGTAATCAGGGAGGGAGCCGCTGTAGGTATTTCTTCTGTGGCTGCTAGTAGGCCTGGTAATCTGAAGGATAAAGGACCATCTGGAGCTATTTGTACTGATAGCACCACATTGGCCCAAAGAGCCATGGTATGCAAATTTGATCTGCAATCAAAGGGCATCTCCTCTTCATCTGTGCACGAGACTGGATCCCGACTTAGGAGAACCTGTCTTAATGGAAGATCCCATCCCATATACACGATCTGGCTCTTGAGAGAGACTAAGGAGAAAAAATACAATAGACTCTCTTGTTAGAGAGGAAAAGAATGCCATCCACATCATATGCAAGAGTTTGGAGAGTTTTCAATAGCTGGTGTCTGAGAAGGCAGGTGAATCCTTTGGGTCTACTGTTGTGGAGGTTCTGGCATTTCTGTAGCAGGAGAGCAGAAGCCATCAAGAGCAGCTGTTTGTAAATGCTCCCTCCCCCTGCTAAGTGGATCGTGAGGGAAGAACTTTTAAACTGTCACTGCGGGGACGCGCCCGCGCCTTGCGGGCCCGCGCCTGAGGTCCTCGCCAGAGGGCCCTTTGGCGTGGCCCTTAGGCGTTGGACCGTGCGAGGCAAAAGAAGCATCTGCTCCTTGCTATATATTTGGTAACTCTGTTTGTAGGTATGACTATGTTAGTTAATTGTATTGTAATGTATGTATTGTCATTCCCTGTGCTATGTAGTCTCACTTCCAACCACTTTGATGTAATGATAAGGTGGTACATGTCCTCCCTGCCTTTGTATGACCTTTGTAGTATGTTGTGAATCGCTTTGATTGAAGGAAAAGGCGGTGTACAAAACATGTCAAATAAATAAATAAATAAATTTCTATTGAGGGAACAACAATCAGAGAGAACCCCCACAGATCAGGGAAACTGGTAAAAATCCAGCGAGGATCAAGAATCTAAGGACTCCACAACATAAATGTTAAATAATGTCAGTATTCAATTTAACGAATACAATAACCTGACACGACTGTGTTTTGGTAACGATTGCCTGCATTGGGAGCAAAGAGTTCTTATAAAGTAATACATTATAAATAAAGATAAAAACAAATGCATTTTTTGTGAGTTTATTATATTATATAAAAACCAAATAAATAAAATACCAGTAAATATGAAAAAGCCAACATAGTTCATAAAATACAACTTGAAAATATTACATATAAAAAAATTAATACATATGGAATTTCATAAACCAATTAAATCAACAGATAATTCAGTATCAAAAACAACAAAGAAAGATAAAGGGAAAAAAGATAGAAAAGAAAAATAAATGAATAGAGGAGGCGGCATGCTCCATATTGAATTTCTTTGTACGCCATGCAAAATAGGAGCACATTGTGTATATTTGAGTTGCTTTTATGGATTTTTACTGTTTTTTTAAAATTGAAAAACTGTCCTGTTTAGTCTTGTGGTGGTTTCTTGATTTAGTTCCTGATATATATAGGGCCAGATATTATTATAACTCTGTCCTGCTTTGGTAAGTTTATAGTTTACTGCATTTGATATACCGCTCTTTATTTTCAGACAAGCAGAGCAGTTTACAATTAAAGTATCGAAAGCAAGAAAGGAACTCCAAAAATTACAGGAAAGTTAACTAATCAATACAGTGAAGACCAGCAGAGGAAGACAGAAACGCAGTAACATCTAGTGCAGTCGAGTCACAGCCAGGTTGCTCCAGTTTGTTTTTGTGCTTGAAGGTTCACAAATTTAGCACCTAGTATATAGGTATTTGTACAATCCACATACCAAAACCAAAGGATTAGTTTATTTGGTCATAGAGTGTTTTGTTTGTTTTTTAAACTTGAGCACTTTTTGCATGCATATTTGTTCTTTAGTAAAGTCTAAACTGTGTACATTTGATTTGTGCAGTTAATATTTTTCCCTTTTTCCTTTTTTCTTCATCCGCTTCCTTCTACCTCTTCTCCCTTCTTCCCCCCTTTTTTCTTCTTCCTCCTTTCTCTCTCCCTTTTCTTTTTTTTTCTTTCCTGTCACCTCCTTTTCTTTTTTTTCTCCCCTCTCCTCCTCTTTTCTTTTTTTCTCCCCTTCTTTGTTTTTGTTTTTGAACCATTTGGTCTGTTGATTTAATTGGTATATAAAATTCCATGCTATGAAATATTTTATATGTATGTAATATTTTCAACTTGTATTTTATGAACCATGTTATTTTTATTTTATTTTCTTTATGTATTTTATATATATATATAATGTGTGTGTGTGTGTGTATGTATGTATATGTATGTATTATTTATAAGAGCTCTTTACCACTGACTGAGACAGTTATTGCTAAAACATGGCCCTTTTGGGTTATTGTATTCATTACATTGAATAATGACACTTTCCTTATCGTTCCTCCTCTTCAGTCCTCCATCTTTGGGTTGTGTACCTCCTCCTGCAGCTTGGAGACTGGGCATGTCAAAGTCGTGACATCACTGGATGTAGTCTGCTGGTCTCTCCCATCAACCCCAGTGTGTCCAGTCTCCATGCAGCAGGAGGACGTAGTGAGCCTAGGTGCTGGGCTCACTTGAGGAACATATAAGGAGCTGTTAGAGTAACTTAGGGTTAGATTTGGATATTCTTTAATTTCAATTGCTTATGTCTCTTTAAAAAAACAAAAAAACACAAAAGAGCAAAAGTTGAACCGGCTCGGGCTGCCTCTCTCTATTTCTTTGTTTCCTTCGGACCAGCTTACCTTGCAGATCTCTCCTCCTTGCCTGTATGGAGGAGAGCCCTGCCACGTGAACCCCCGTTTCTCTGTCTCAGCCAGTGTAGCCAACGAGAGACGAGTGGTGAGAGGGAGACGGCGTGTTTCGCGGCTGCCCGATCATTCACTCATGTTCTGAGCGGGGCCGTGCCAAGCTGATCGGGGTAAGCAAATTCTCTGTTGTTGGCGTTTTTAGTTTCGGTGTGTGTTAGCCGGCGAGAACGAGCGTCTACTGCAGGGGGGGGGGCGTCCTCGGTTGCAGGGCGTGGGCTGCAGTTCATTGGTCGGAGCCGTTCAGCGGGGTTGTTTTGGTGCCAATTCCGGCGGCTTGCTAACGGTGGCCATTTTGATCGCGTGGTGACTGCGTGGCGGTTCTCTGCAGTTCATTCAGCAAAAGCAGCCAGGGCTTTAGTATACTGCCGTTCAATGAGGGTTTTCTTTACAGGCTTGGCAGAGGGACAGTTTCTCCTGGTTCGCTCAAATCGGAGCCTGAGGGGGTCTCCTTGTTGAGAGTCCTTCCAGATTCAGTCTGTTACTGCTTATGCTGAGATTAGCAGGCCACGGTTCTGCTGAATTTTGATTAAAAAAAATAATAAAAATAAGGAAAGGAGAACTAATCCCCTGCTCAGGAATAGTATCAGGAAGATAGGAGTACTAGCTTTATTAGTAGACCTCTCTCTCTCCCAGCGAATGCCGTCTCGCCCTCTCTGCCTGGTGTGTGGCACTCGCAGGGGAGCAGTCTCCGAGGCAGGGATTTGCCGGGGGTGCGCAGCATCATCTACCTCAATGGAGCAGCAGCTAGGGGACAGAGTGCAGGAGTCCCCCTGTGCGTCGGCCGAAGTGGAGTTGGCAGAAGATGTGCAGCCATTGCTGGTGGCTGAGGGGACCGCAGGGGCCAGTAACACACTGCCATCAACAACTGCAGGCCCCTCGCTGGGCGATTTCTCCATGGGCTTCGTGCTCATTATGCATGAAGCCTACTGCTTGCAGCAGCAGGGCAAGTTGCTCGATTCGATGGCCCTTCCGCCACCGGGGAGACAGATCCCGGCAGAGGATGGCATTGAAAAGGAGGTAAGGGCTCCTAAAAGGGCCTGCTCGTCAGTCCACGCACCGGCAGAGCTGGGTTGAGCAGAGGCGGAAGAGACTGAGTTAGACTCTGAACCTCTTAAGGAGTACCTGGAAGAAGGGGAGATACAGGAGCCTGAGGATCAAGCGAGAATCGTTCGGATCTTCCGGAAGGACAAACTGGCGGCACAGGTGACTGAATCCCTTCAGGTGCTCAATCTAGCTGCGATACCGCCTTCGGAGGAGGAAGGGCTGGAAGACCCTCTCATTCAGGCGGTGCGGGAGTCACAGGTGGTGTTTCCTGAGCACCAGGTAGTTGATAGGATGATACAAAATGAGTGGGATCTGTCCGAAGCGGGACTTAAGAGAGGTCAGGTCCATGAATAGGCTCTATCCCTTGGCCGACAAGGATAAGGAAAGGTTTCGCTCCTCACGCATTGATGCAGCGGTGTCTGCGGTCACGAAGACGACGACTATCCCAGTAGAGGGCAGCGCGACATTGAAGGATGCGCAGGATAGGAAGATAGATGGATTGCTGAAACAAGCCTTTGAGGCGAATGCTCTCATTACAAGCATCTATTTGTGGGGCTTGGGTAGCGAGAGCATGTCTTCGATGGTCACAACGTTTGCAACAATCTTCGCCTCAGGGACTACACGAGGTGTCCCATATGGAATCTGGATCGGCTTGTTTAGCTGATGTTCACTACGATTTGATCAGAGCTTTGTCGAATAGTATGTCCTTGGTTAGCTGCCAGGCGGTACCTGTGGTTACGAAATTGGGCGGCCAATGGTTCCTCCATGTCACTGCTAAGCAAGCTCCCCTTCAAGGGTAAGCTCTTGTTTGGGGAAGATCTGGACAAGTTGGTCAAGGGACTTGGGGGAATCCAAAGGGGGCAGGCTGCCGGAGGAAAGGCCTAAGCAGGGGAAAGCTATGTCAGCCTCTCAGGGCTCTTTTAGAGATTTCAGGAGATTCCGTACTTCTCGCTTCAGAAGATTCCAGAGAGGACGATTTGCTTCTTGAGCCCAGGGATTTAGTGGGTTTCATGGAGCAAGAAGGGTTTCGCAGCGGCTTCCACAGAGCCAGATCGCAAATCCCAATGAAGTGAGGCAGGCCCCGGCGGGAAGTCAGCCGGTTGGGGGACGTCTTTGGAAGTTTCTTCCTGCCTGGGCCCAGATAACGTCCGACCAATGGGTGTTAGAAATAATCCGAGAAGGTTACGCTCTAGAATTGGCACGCCCAGTCAAGGATTCGTTTGTGCTTTCGCCATGCAGAGGCCCGCAGAAGACGTTGGCGATGCGCCGAACGTTGAATTGGCTACTGCAATTGGAAGCGGTGGTGCCGGTGCTACTGTCCGATTACGGCATCGGTCGATTCTCCATTTATGTCGTGGTGCCAAAGAAAGACGGATCCCTTTGGCCAATTCTGGACTTAAAAAGAGTGAATCGGTGTCTTCGAGTACCACATTTCCAAATGGAAACCTTGCGGTCGGTCATGGTAGCAGTGCGCCAAGGAGAGTTCTTGACTTCCCTTGATCTCACGGAAGCGTATTTACACATACCAATTTGTGCGGCTCATCAAAGGTTTCTGCAATTTGCCCTCCCCGGGGGGCAATATCAGTTCCAAGCATTGCCCTTTGGTCTGGCTACGGCGCCACGCACGTTCACCAAAATTATGGTGGTGGTGGCAGCGGCATTGTGAAAGGAAGGTGTCCTAGTTCATCCTTATCTCGACGATTTGTTGATTCGAGCGAAGTCGCAGGCTGAAAGCTTGCAGGCGACAGACAGGGTGGTGCAGTTCCTGCAAGAGCTCGGTTGGATAGTCAATACGGCCAAGAGTCGGCTGATTCAGTCTCAGGTACTCAAATACCTGGGGGTTCGCTTCGACACTCAGAGGGGAGCGGTGTTCTTACCGGAGTGACGGGCTCGGGCCTTACGTCAGCTGGTTCGCAAGTTCAGAGCCACTCCGGCACCATCAGTATGGACTTATCTTCGCATTCTAGGGACCATGGCGGCGACCCTGGATGTGGTTCCGTGGGCCAGGATTCACATGTGGCCGCTGCAGAGGGCGCTGTTGCGCCGGTGGTCCCACCAGTCAGATTCGCTCAGCCATCGATTTCTCTGCCCTCTTCAAGTCAGGCGGTCCCTTCAGTGGTGGCTCCGTCCAGAATTTCTAGAGGCGGGGCTGCCTCTGGAGCAACCGCAGTGGCTCCCGTTGCTTACGGACGCAAATCTCGTGGGATGGGGTGCTCATTGCAGGGATCTCTGCACTCAAGGGACTTGGACCGTTCAGTAAGAACAATGGTCCATAAACTGACTAGAGCTGCAGGCAGTGTTTCTGGCACTGCAGACGGTCGAAGCCACGGTGACGGACCGGGCGGTATGGGTACTTTTGGATAACTCGGCGACGATAGCCTACATCAATCGACAAGGCGGAACAGGAAGTGTGGCCATGGAAGAGGAAGCAGAAGCGTTGTCCGCTTGGGTAGAACCTCGTCTACTCGCGATCTCGGCAGCGCACATTGCAGGAAAGGACAATGTGGCGACAGATTTTCTCAGCAGGGACCAAGTGGATGCCAGAGAATGGGAACTGCATCCGGAAGTCTTTGCTCGCATTGCCTGCAGGTGGGGCCGCCAATTATGGACTTGATGGCGACGTTCCAATCAGCAAAAACGAGTCGCTTCTTCAGCAGGCGGCGGGAGAGAATGTCAGAAGGGATTGACGCACTGATTCAGCATTGGCTGTCATCCGGTCTCCTTTATGCGTTTCCCCCGTGGGCCCTCATAGAATGTGTGGTTCAGCGAATCGAGGCTCATTGCGGAAAAGTGCTATTGGTGGCCCCGGATTGGCCGAGACGTCCATGGTATGCCGATCTTGTACGTCTGCTCGATGGAGAGCCTTGGAGATTACCGATGAGGGAGGATCTGTTGCTTCAGGGTCCGCTCCGAATGCCTCTGGATCGGTTCTCGCTTACGGTTTGGCCATTGAAAGGGAGAGGGTAAGGAGAAAGAGCTATTCCGGGGCAGTCATCGCGACTTTACTTCAAGCCAGAAAGAGGTCTACATCCCTCGCTTATGTGCGCATATGGCGTATATTTGAGGACTTGTGTTCACGGAGTCAGGTTCGAGCTGCTTTGATATCCGTTCCGATAGTGTTGAGTTTTCTTCAAGACAGATTTGATAAGGGCCTGGCAGCCAGTTCCTTACGAGTTCAGTTGGCAGCCCTGTTTTGCTATAGAGGTAAGGTTCAGGGTGTGGCCCTGGGTGCTCATGTCGATGTGCTGCTTTTTCTTAAAGCGGTGTCTTGGCTCCGGCCCTCTCGTAGGATAATGGTGCCTCCATGGGATCTCAACTTGGTCTTAGGGGCGTTAGCTCAAGAGCCCTTTGAACCCTTACACCAGGCATCAGTTAAGGATCTAACTTTAAAAACAGTATTTCTAGTGGCGATTTGTTCGACGAGGTGCATCTTGGAATTGCAGGCTCTTTCCTGTAGGGAGCCATTTTAGTCATTTTCCAGGGAAAAGGTAGTTCTGCGTCCAGTTCCGTTCTTTTTGCCAAATGTGGTTTCTCCGTTTCACCTGAATCAACCTGTTTCTCTTCCAGTGCTGGGATCGGCGGATGAGAGCATCTCAGATCATAGTTTACGCCGCTTGGACATAAAAAGAGTGTTGCAGCAGTATTTGAAGGTCTCGGAAACTTTCCATAAGTCAGATCGTTTACTTGTGCTTTTTGGAGGTCCTCAAAGGTGAAGCGGCAGCGAAAGCTTCCAGATGGATTCAGGAAGCAATTGAATCAGCGTACATTTTACAGGGCTATACTGTACCAGTGGGTTTACGGGCTCATTCTACTAGGGCGCAAGTGACTTCCTGGGTGGAGCACAGTTTAGTGCCACCAGTGGAAATATGCAGAGCGGCCACTTGGTCGTCCCTTCATACCTTCAGTAAGCACTACTGCTTGGACGTTTTAGCTTCAAACGATGCTTGTTTTGGGTCCACGGTGTTGCGATCTGGCTGGAAAGGTCCCTCCCAATGATTACTGCTCTGTTACATCCCAGAGGTGGAGGACTGAACAGGAGGAACGATAAGGAAATAGGAATTACACTTACCTGGTAATTGTGGTTCCTTGAGTGACTCCTGTTCAGTCCTTATTCCTGCCCGGGGATGGGTTTTTCAGGAGCTAAGTTTCAGTTTGGGGATGTTTCAGTTTCTGACTAAATGAACGGTTTATAGGCTCCAGATCGCGATTGATTTCTTTTCTGTCTGTCTGTTTTCCCTTTCTCTGGGTTGGTTCTGGGAGGGACAGGGAAGGTACAAGAATTAGTACCCCGTCCTACAGGAGGGGGAGGTTAGTTATCTGTTAGGTTTTTCAGTTGATTGAGTATGAAGTTGACTTTCATATGTTAGCTACTTATTTGTTGCTCCTTTGAGTCTGTTTTGTCAATAGTGCACTAGAGCTGATGGGAGAGACCAGCAGGCTACATCCAGTGATGTCACGACTTTGACATGCCCAGTCTCCAAACTGCAGGAGGAGGTACACAACCCAGAGGTGGAGGACTGAACAGGAGTCACTCAAGGAACCACAATTACCAGGTAAGTGCAATTCCTATATTTGATGTGTTTATTGTGAAGTTCTTGGATTCCTGATCCATTCTTGCCATTTCTATAGAGGAGATTGATGAAGGGGCTGGCAGCGGCTATTGCATGCTATAAAGGCAGATAAAAAAAAAAAAGACTGCTAAGGAAAAAGGAAAGAAAAAATGTCAATGTCAAGAGAAAAGGTGACAAGCTTTATACGGGCCTCAGTGGAATCGAGCATGCCAGCAAAACAGACTTGTTTAGCTTGCGGGTCTCACAGGGGTTCGGTTTCTACAGCCGGGTTATGCTTTGGCTGCGAGGCCAAATCTCGGTCCGTGGAGGTTGAGTTCCTGGAAGATGGATCAGTGCAGACCCCAGGCACTCGGGGGGGCTTGTATGTCCCCACGCCGTCCTCCAGCAGCTGTGAGACGTCTTCACCAGATACAAGAGCGACAATTCAGGGAGGAGGTGGTGAAGGGGCAGCCCCTCCAGTGGAGAGACGCAAGAGTAAGGGAAAGAAGAATGCTAATGCTTCCTCCTCTGGAGAGGTACTGGCGGAGATCCTTCTGCAGGGTTTTTCCCCAGAATTTGTCGTCCTGATGCATTTGGCCTTTTGGATGCGGCAGCATGCGGGGGGGGGGGGGGGGATAGGGGAGCCTTCTGGAACTTGGGACAAAGCCCAGAAGCGTGTTCCCCCATTGTCCGCGACAGGGGAGAGGTCGGAGGGGGAAACAGGACAGAGTAGGCGGCGCCTGGAGGATGACCTCTGGGAAGAGGCAGAGGGACCCGGAGGCTGAGCTAGAGCCGAACTGGAGGAGGGCAAGATTCCTCAGTGGGTCTTCCGTAGGGAGAAATTGGTGGCCTTGATCGCTCAGTCCTCTAAGGCCCTCAGTATTTGCTCGGAGGCTCCGTCTGAGGAGGAACTGTGGGAAGACCATATTTTTCAGGCTGTTAGGATGCCGCAGAGGGTGTTTCCTCTGCTCCGGGTTGTCTGGCGCATGATTCAGGAGAAATGGGATGTGCCAGAGTCTGCCCTCAAAGGGACTGTGACCATGGCTCGGCTTTACCCACTTCTGGATCAAGAGTGAGAGATTTTTCAGGCTCCCAAGGTGGATGCAGCATTCAAAAAAAAGACCACGATTCTGGTGGAGGGCAGGTCAGCCATCAAGGATTTTCAGGATTCCAAGTTGGAGACTCTCCTTAAGCAGGCCTTTGACATTAGTACATTGTCTTTGCAGGCTTCTGTATGTGGTGCCTTTGTAGCCCAAGCCCATTTGTGCTATGTGCAAGGGATCTTGGAGGGTTCAGAGTCTCAGCTGCTGGAGGCAGCAAAGCTGGAGTTGGGAGCTGCTTACTTGGTGGATGCCTCCTGTAACTTGATTAGGTGCTTGTTTAAGGATATGGCCTTGGTGGTGGCTGCGCAGCGCTACTTGTGGCTACGGAAGTGGTCAGCAGATGTCTCCTGCAAGTCCCGTCTCAGTAAGCTTCCCTTTAGGGGCAAGCTCCTGTTCAGGGAGGACCTAGAAAAGTTGCCCAAGGATAAACAGAAACCCATTAGGGAACAGTCAAGGGACTTTAGGTGTTTCCAGGCGGTAAGGTTAGCACCATACCAGAGAAGACGCTTCCCCTCCCAGGGCCAAACCTTTTGAGGATTTTGGGGCTCTAGCAGAAGATTCTATTCCTCAGCCACATCGGTCCCCAAAAAATCTCAATGAAGCAAGGATGGGCCAGGCGGCTTTGGTCCTCATAGGGGGTCAGCTGTGGGAGTTTTACACTGCTTGGACTCCAATAACATCTGACCTGTGGGTACTGGAGGCTATCTGTGAGGGGTATGCCCTGGAGTGGGCTCACCCGCTCAAGGAGGCCTTTGTTGCCTCGCTGTGCAAAGCACCCTCAAAGCTCGAGACCCATATGCTAGACTCTTCTGCACCTTTAAGCCCTGCAGGCCATGGTGGATGTCCCCAAAAAGGAGGGGTCCTTTTGGGCCGTATTAGACCTCAAGCATGTAAATCAGTATCTGCAGATTTCACAAGGAGACCCTGCAGTCAGTGATAGCAGTGGTCCGAGAAGGAGACTTTCTCACCTCTTCAACCTTGCAGAAATTTACCTGCATATCCCCATTCGACCCAACCATCAAAGTTTTTTGAGGTTTGCGGTACCGATAGGCCACTTTCAGTTTTGAGTGCTGCTGTTCGGCCTAGCAATGGCACCTTGTACTTTCACAAAATCATGGTAGTGGTCGCAGCAGCGCTCCTGCAGAAAGGGATTCTGGTACACCTGTACCTCGACAACTGGCTTATTCGAGTGAAATCCAGAGAGTCCGCAAAAGCACCATGCTTTTACAGCAGGAGGAAAAGAGCATATGTCAGGGACTCGATGTGCTTGTTGCAGGAGTGGCCCACGGGGGTGACTGTTCAATGTGTTTCCCCCTTGGGCACTCATAGAGGAACACGTCACATTGGGATCAGGTGCTTTTAATTGCCCCAGATTGGCTGAGGTGACCAAGGTATACCGACCTGGTTCGTCTGACAGGGTTTCCCTGGTGCCTTCCAATGTGAGTCAACCTGCTTTCACGGGTCTCCATCCTAATGCCACAGGTGGATCGATTCTCACTTATGGCATGGCTTTCTGAATGGGTGTGGTTGAGAGAGTACAGATACTTGCCTTCTGTGATTTTGATGCTGTTGAAGGTTCGCAAGCACTTATTTCCTTGGTGTACATTTTATTTATTTATTTATTTAACTGCATTTATATCCCGCTTTTCACCGGGTCAAAGCGGTGTAACACGTAACATAGGACGGGGTAATTTTTTGGGTGGGGCCATCACCAAGGTCAACAATTAATGATTTGGGTAGACATAGACATAATTTACTCCTGTTGAATCTAAGTATTAGGTCATGGTGGTCAAAAGATGTTCACGGAATAGGATTGTCTTCAGCTGTTTCCTAAATGATGTGATGTCAGCGTTGTTCTTGATGTGACTTGGTAGAGAGTTCCAGAGGGATGGAGCATAAAGTTCGAATGCTCTGTTGCAGGTCCGTTGTGTGGATTTGGTTCTTTTGTGGGGGACAACGATAGAGTTATTGGAGGAATGTCTGGTTGATCTGTTGTGGGATGGTCGAGGCAGTAAGGGGTGTAGTGAGGTGTTCTGTGTGTGGTGGATTGTTTTGTGGATGAGTAAGATAGCTTTGTACTTGATTCTTGCTTGCACTGGAAGGAGGTGAAGGTCTCTTAGGATTGGGGTGATGTGGTCCCGTTTTTTTGCATTTTGAATAATCCTTGCTGTAGTGTTCAAGGCTGTACGGAGGGAGTTGGTGTGCGAGGCAGGAAGTCCATGATAGATTATGTTGCAGAAGTCCAGGTGAGGGAGTGTCACAGCTTGCATTACTGTCCTGAAGTCGTGATGTTCTAGGAGGGGCCGGAGGCGTTGAATAGTTTTGGCTTTGTGGAATATCATCCCGGCGGTTTTGTTGATTTGTTGTTTGAGGGTGAGAGCTTGGTCAATGATGACGCCTAGATATCTTATTTGAGGCTGGATTTGGATTTGTGTGGTACCCATGTTGAGGTGGGTAGGTGGTTTGAAGTCCGGTTCTTTTGTTACTATTAGGGCTTCGGTTTTCTTTATGTTGATGGATAGATTGTTCTCCTGTAGCCAGTTGGCCACGTCGTTGAAGCAGGCTGATAGCTGTTCGTTTTTTGGGTTGGTGGTTGTAATTGGTGCGTAGAGCATTATGTCGTCCGCGTAGATGTGGAAGTTGATGTTGTGGGTGCGTATGATTGAGCATAGTGGACGGAGATAGATGTTGAACAACATGGCAGATAGGGTGGATCCTTGGGGTACTCCTTGTAGTTGTTGGTAGGGGGGCGAAGTTGCAGAGAGGGTGCGAATCCGTTGCTGTCTGTTAGTTAAGTAGGATTTGAACCATTGGAGTACAGTGTCTTTGATTCCAATTGTTTGTAGTCTGTGTATGAGGATTTCGTGTGAGATTGTGTCAAAGGCCGCTGATATGTCTAGGAAGATCAGAATATATCCCGAATCTTTTTCTTGAGTTCCGATGATGAGTGTGTTCATTAGGATGGTCATGAGGGTCTCAACTCCATGTAGTGGTCGGAAACCGTGTTGCTGTGGGTCGAGTATGTCGTTGGTGTCTAGATGATCTTGAAGCTGGTGTTGGACTATCTTTTCTATTATCTTGGCGGTGAGGGGGAGGCTTGCCACTGGTCTGTAGGAGGTGGGGTCCAGGTTGTTCTTCTTTATGGTTGGTCGGATGATTGATGTTTTGAGGGCATCCGGTATGTATCCTTGTTTAAAGGATTCGTTTACGATGTGAGTTAGTGGAGCACTCAGGTCTTCCTTGGTTTTCTTTATCCATTCGGTAGGGCAGGGGTCTAGTGGGGAGGTGGTGGTGTTCAGACAGGAGATGGTGGAGGATATCTCTTCTTTTGAGGTTTCGTTGAATGTATCCCAGTCAGCGTTTATGTTGATTCCGGGGTATGTTTTTGTGGCTGTAACACAGCGGTAAGGTTGCTGAGGTTGCTGAAATTGTTTGTATTGTCGGGCCAAGAGATCTGAGGGGATATCTGGGGGTTGATCGGACGTGGCTGGTGCCTTTGTCAGTTTTTTGGCAATTTGAAAGAGTTCTCGAGGTTTGTTTGCAGCAGACGTGATGATTTTGGTGTGGTAGTTTCTCTTTGCATTGTCTGTTTCTGAGTGGTAGGCAGCGAGTTCATATAGGTATTGCTTTTTGTCTTCGTCATTTTTGGTTTTCCTCCATTTTCTTTCTGCTCTTCTAAGTTTTGTTTTCAGTTTCCGGTGGTCAGGGGTGAACCAGCGGGCCTTTGAGGAGATGAGTTTGTTGCTGGTCTTGTTTATATTTGCTTTGGATGCTGTGGAGATTGTGGTGTTCCAGTTGTCCATGAGGTCATCAAGGTTGTTTGAATTCATATGTAGATTAGGTAGGGTCAGTGTCAGGAAGTCTTCTTTGTTGAATGCTTTGAATCTCCGTGTTTGTTGAGCATTTCCTCTGTTTGTTTTTGGTTGATATGCATGGGAGAAGTGGATGACGTAGTGGTCTGACCATGGAACTGGTGAGATTGTTGGACTGCTGCATGAGGTGGATGTCTGGGAGTTCAGAAATATGAGGTCCAGTGTGTTTCCTTTTTCGTGTGTTGGTTCGTTTATGATCTGCGACAGGTTCATTGCTGTCATGGCATTCAGGAATGTTTCCGTTTGCGTGTCTTGGAGGGATGGGAGATTGAAGTCTCCTAGTATAATTGGTTCTTTTGATGGGTCGATGCTCTCAGAGATCAGGTGCAGTATCTTTGGTAAGTCAGAGTTTGCGGCGGGTGTTCTGTAGACCAGGCATATTGTGAGGTTTTTGTTAGTGAGGGTGAGGATGTCTGCTTCGTCGGAGGTTTCGGAGGTGATGGTCCGCAGGTGGAGGTTGTCCTTTGCGATGATGGCTACTCCTCCGCCTTTTGCATGCGTTCGGGAGCAGTGATGGAAGCTGTATCCGGTTGGCGTTAGTTGGTTCATTATTACTGTGTCCGTTTCTGTTAGCCAGGTTTCCGTTATGCATAGGATATTTATTTATTTATTTATTTATTTACATTCTCTTATATACCGCTCTATTCTGCATCAGTGCGGTTTACATTGAACAAACTGAAATTACATTGAACAGGGCATTATAACTTGGAGATAACTATTTACAAGGAACATGGGCAATGGAGGGTTAAGTGGCTTGCCCAAGACCACAAGGAGCACCTGTGGGACTAGACACCCCAGTCCTTCCGGCCCAAGGTTGCTGTCCTCTAGTGGGATTTGAACCCCCGACCTTCCGGCCTGAAGTACCTTGCCCCAACCACTAGGCCACTCCTCCACTCCAGTCTTCTCAGATATGATCAGGTCTTGGAGCATGTGGTATTTGTTCCTGGTGGAGCGTGCGTTTGAGTGTGATGGAGAGGTGCGGGTGGCTGGTGTGATTGGTGTTTTTGGCTGGCGTGTGGTGTGTGTGCGTTGGGTTGTTCCTGTTGTTGTAGATGTTTGTGGGTTGCAGTTTTGTGGTTCCTGAGTATGGGAGGTCTGTAGGTGCGTTGGGGGTGCAGTGTTTGTGTGGAGGATGGTGTGCCTGTCAGTGTGTCTGCGTAGGGAAGATTGCTGAGTGTGCTTGGGTGGGGGTATAGTGTTAGGAGAGGAGTGAGAAAGTAGATGGGGGTTAGGAAGGGTGGCATGTTGTGATAGAGTACCTGGGGTTTTGGAGCGGTGTAGTCTCTTTCTTGTCGATTTGCTGGAGCTTTTTGTATATCTGGTGATTTGCCTTGTTGAGTTGCTTGTTGCACTGGGTTTCTTCTGTGTCAGAGATGGTTGTCGGGTGTTGAGGCTGGGAACAGGGGCCGGTGTGTTCACCTGTGATCCTGGGAGCTCCTGTTTCGCAGATTTAGAGTTTTTGATGTCGCTGGCGTCAGCGAGCTCATATCTGATTAGGGGAGCTCGAGCCTCGTCCGTTGCAGAGGTTTTCCGTGGGATGGGCCACGCTAATGGCCACCCTCAGGCGCGGGCCCGCCCGTAGGGACGCCGCGATTTATGGCCCTTGTGCCTCCTCTCCCACCGCCCGGATTGGGCGAGAGCAGCTCCCACTGTCCCGATTGGACAGGAGCGGAGGCGATGGTGAGTCGGGTGCTGGCGGTGAATGCGGCTCCCTCGGGGTAGGGACGCCGCGATTTATGGCCCTTGTGCCTCCTCTCCCACCGCCCGGATTGGGCGAGAGCAGCTCCCACTGTCGCGATTGGACAGGAGCGGAGGCGATGGTGAGTCGGGTGCTGGCGGTGAATGCGGCTCCCTCGGGGTAGGGACGCCGCGATTTATGGCCCTTGTGCCTCCTCTCCCACCGCCCGGATTGGGCGAGAGCAGCTCCCACTGTCCCGATTGGACAGGAGCGGAGGCGATGGTGTGTCGGGTGCTGGCGGTGAATGCGGCTCCCTCATAGAGATGTGGAGAGTGTTTGAGGCATGGTGTGAGAAATGAAGCCTTCGCTCCCTGAAAGTTACGGTGCCGGACTTCCTCGCCTTTTTATAAACTGGCCTGGATAAGGGGTTGGCTTGCAGTTCCCTATGAGCACAGGTGGCAGCCCTTTCCTGTTATCGTGGTAGAATCCAGGAGATGGCTTTACCAACTCACCCAGATGTTGCCTGTTTTTTCTTAGGGCAGTGCAGCAGCTGCGCCCACCAATACAATCAGTTGTGCCACCTTTGGATTTCAATTTGGTGTTACCCATCTTGAGGATGCTCCTTTTTGAGCCTTTGAGCGCCTGCTTCTGGAAGGATTTGACATTGAAGATCATTCTTCTGGTGGCGATTTGCTTGGCCATGAGGATCTTGGAGCTTCAAGCTCTGTCATGCCGGGCTCAGTTTCTGGTGATCTCAAGGGAGAAAATTGTTTTAAGACTGGTATTCTTTTTTTCTCTCCAAAGGTTTTCTCTCTGCTTTTCATCTGAGTCAATTGGAGACGCTTCAAGTGTTTCCTGGGGCCGGGGGAATGAGAGATGATCCTCTTCTGCGTTGGCTGGACATTTGTCGCATTCTGAGGAGTTACTTGAAGAGGATCAAAGCTTTTTGGAAGTCTGATCGGTTGTTTGTCCTGTTTGGTGGACTGTGGAAGGGAGAAGTGGCCGTCAAGGCCTCTATTTCATGATGGGTGAGGGAGGCCATCTCCTCAGCATATCTCCTGAAGTGTCAATATCTGCCTCTGGGATTGAGAGCCCATTCAACCAAAGCGCAGGCAGTTTGGTCCCCCCAGTGGATATCTGTAGGGGGACCAAACTTGGTGGTCTTTGCATTCCTTTTGTAAAGCATTAGTGTCTGGATGTGCAGGTGTCAGATGACCCCCATTTTGGTTCAGCAGTGCTTCAGGCCAGGCTTGTGGGTCCCTCCCGAGTGTAGTACTGCTATGGTACATCCCCACAGGTACTGAGACTGGACTGGAGGAATGATAAGGAAAATGAAGTTAGACCTTACCTGCTAATTGTTCCTTGAGTTCCCCCAGCCCATTCCCGAACCCTCCCTTGGTGCTACTGGCTTAAGAGTGTCACTAGTCTTTCCGGGCCTGAAGAAATACAGCTTTATTGGGTAGGTCCAGAAATCAAAACTAGATATGTGGGATTGTGAAGTCTCCTTTCATGACAGGGAGGTGGAAAATAAAAAGAAACGTTAAAGAAGAGCTGATAGTTGTGGTCAGAGGACAGAATTATTCACCTTCGTGGTGGAGGGCTAGAGATGTATAGAGTGACTAGGCTCCAGCACACCTGGTCATCCGCCTTGAGAAGGTGAGCCTTTCCCTTCCATGGTGGGGGGGCAGTTGGGGGGGTGTCCCTGGGGACGTTGATGTCTTTTAAGGTTCTTACTTGTTGGTCCTGTGAGTCTGCTTTGTAAATAGAATACTGGAGGCTGGTGGGAGGTGCCAGCTACTTATCTAGTCTGATGTCAGGGAAAAGTGTTACAATATGTTCAGTGGAATGGTTTTTGATGTGCTGTTCTCTGTAAACCGCTCCTGATCTCTGGAAGGGGCGGTATAGAAATGTTTCCAAATAAATAAATAAATAAAGACAAGCTGTTGGTGGGTTGAGATTATCCACAGGTACCGGGACTGGACTGGACAAATTCAAGGAACATCAATTAGCATATAAAGTCTAATTTCACTTTAATGCAGTGGTTCTCGATTATGTTTTCTGTTATGACATACTTGACAGACTGTATGTGACACACTGAACGTTAAGTCTGTGACTGAGCAATAAAGAGTCCAAATATCATTATATCTTTGTTCAAAGTAATGCAAGAGAAATCTAAATGATTCTTAACAGTATAAACCTTTCTTTTTATAAATTACTATTGAAATCCGTTACTCAGTTGTATTTTTCACACAAAAGTTTGTTTAGGCTTCATCAGTGATAATTCTGGGACCGACGTGTTGCATACAGTTGTTCAGTGTGTGGTTAAATAGTAGACTAATTCATACTAAACCTACCGTCAACTTTTTTTTTTTTTTTTTGCCTATTTTGGAGTCTCTACAGAGCAAAAATGGGATGTTTCCTTTTATAGCTTGGTATACAAAATACATGTATGCAGTCAAATTCTGTTATCGCCTTTTGTAACAGCATTACTCAATTCATCCATTGCTAGATAATTTGTGAATTAACACAAAATCCTGCACAACTGGACCTCAACCAACACGGTTTCCGCCCCAACCACGGAGTCAAAACACTCCTATTATACCTATTTAACGACGTACTACACCTCATAGACAACAGCAGGAACGGAATACTCATGATCTTCATTGACATCTCATCAGCATTTGACACAGTGGACCACGGAACTCTACACGGAACCACACTGAGGTGGTTCCACTCCTAACTAACGGACAGACAGATACAGGTCAAGATTGGTCCCAATACATCCCGACCTATAAAGGTCATGCAAGGCTACCTCAAGGATCCGCCCTATCAGCACTATTATTTAACCTCTACATCCAGCCAATATGCAGCATCATAAAAGAACACAGGATAAAATACACAATCTATGCAGACGACATAATGATATACACACCAATCACCCTCGACAACCCAGACTACACCAATATAACAGAATGTCTCATGCACATGAACAACTGGTTTCAAGACAACAACCTGACCATAAACTACAGCAAGACCGAGGCACTAATCATCACACGAAACTCCAACTTCATCCCTCCTTGCAATATCAAGATAGACAACACAACCATACCCATACAACCAGAAGTGAAATACCTCGGAGTGACCCTGGACAAAGAACTGAACCTTCGGTCCCACATCAGCAGAACCACCAAAAATGCTTAGCACAGGATGAGACTAGTCCGACGCCTCAAACCCCTCCTCTCTCAAGAACACTTACGCACAGTCTGTCAGGCACTAATAACCACAATCCTAGACTTCTGCAGCCCAATCTAACTTGGTCTAACAAAACAGACACTCAGGCCACTGCAATTGGCGCAAAACACAGCAGCGCGCATAATATCTAGCACCTCAAGACAAGAACACATCACACCCACTCTAAAAGATCTCCACTGGCTACCAATCAGCTCCTGCATCAGATACAAGACAGTCATAAACCTATTCAAAATCAAATAGTCATCAGCTTTCAGCCTACACCCACTCATACAACCTGACAACAGCACAAGACCGAGGAGGAGAGGCACATCCAACCGTGTCAACACACCAAGAGACATCGCCAAGGTATGCAAGGACACTGAAAAACGAGCCCTATCAAAGGCGGCACCAACAATCTGGAACGCCCTCCCTGATGAACTACGGTCAACAACAGACATTAAGGACTTTAGGAAACTGCTAAAGACGACCCTCTTCATAGAGTACTACGGTGACATCACTTAAACTGTGCAACAGACAGTACCCCAGCTCTACCTCCCTCCCCTCGCGACACGATCATAGTATTGAAGTAAAGTCCTGATGTACATAGTATTGTAAATAGTGCACGTTGTAAATAGCTCACCAAGAATCAACGACCATCTACACACACACATACTCACTGCTCAATGCATGCGCACACTAGACACAGTATTTTGTTGATTGTTTGCTGTGTAGACCACGTTGATTGTAGGAAAAGGCAGTATAGAAATCTGTTTAAATAAATAAATAAAAATAAGTTACCTGGAACCTATGTAGCAACCCTTCCATATAATAAGAGCACCAACTCTTATGACATAAATAGCAAAAACTGTACCTTTGAAAAAGCAGTGCTGCAGATATAGGACACTGAATAAGTATGACTGCTATATACCCCCCCCCCCCCGCATAGAAAGAATATGCCAGCAGAAACCCTCACCTCTATCATACACACAGAACACAGACTTGCTTCATCAATTACAGAATAAAAGACAGAAATGTAGTACAACCAGGAGAAAAATAAAATGTTTCCTCTTGTACTGAGCAAAATACAAAGACTTTGTATTTTGCTCAGTGGCACATTCCCAAAACTGAAATATTTCCAATCACTAAAAACTGAGGAGTGGAGGAGCAGCTTAGTGGTTAGAGCAACAGCCTACAACCCAAGAGATCTGGGTTCAGTTCCCACTGGCGCACTCCTTGTGGCCTTGGGCAATTCACTTTACCCTCCATTTCCTTGATAGAAAAGGCCTGGCAATCGACTCTCAGCCACAAAAACCCAGGGGCTGCTGGATCGCCAGGAGTCAGCATTGACTTGATGGCACTTAAAAAAAAACAACAAACCGATCATTTAATCATTTATTTTCAGAGTTGGCAGGAGAAAGCCTGTGGGGCCCCCCTCCTCGTACTCTTATTGTGGCCACAGGGGAAAGAACAGGATGCAGCATTTCCAGCCTGGGCTAGTGGTAGCAGTGATTCTGGCAGGAGCATAGGAAGGTCCAGGATGCTATGGAGCTGATTACTAGTAAGGGAGCAGGGGAGCAAACCTGCAACATTTCCAGCTTTGGGTTGGCAGCAACAATTCACTGGAGGGGGGGAGTAAAATTAGGGAGCAGTTATAGGGCTTTTCAGTACTTGACTTCTTGCTTTGCACGCTCTCAGCCTGCAGGTGCCACGGGGTTGTTAGGATGTGCATTTGTTTGAAACTACATAGGAATTAAAAAATAACATTTCCCATGTGTTTTCATATATTTTTTAACACAAAATAGACAAAACCTGAAATTGTGATTTCTTTGTGCTCAATAATGCACACTATTGATCGATAGTGTACCCTTTTGCATAAGAATGTGCCCTATTGAGCTATGGGACATATTATTTGAGCAACAGGGCACACTGTTCATGATATTGTCCCCGAAATGGGAAATGAACAAAACACCAGCCACATAAAATCAAAAACCCTATTAATGACATGGGACATGTTTTGCCTATGCACCCCTAGAGAGCATGGTCTTACTATCTTTGCTAAATATTTGATGACATATCTCCAAATGCTTGGGGACATAAGTGTGTATCCCGACACACTGGTTGAAAACCACTACTTTAATTTATGCTGTTTGTTGATGACTTGTTTTATTGGAAATTGAAAAGAATTTTAAAACTGGTGGTATAAAAGTATTTAAAATAAAATAAATTTCTGCTTTGATCTGACTTAGTATGGCATGTCTTATTATCCTTAGGTGAAAAGAGGAATTCTCAGAGATGAGGAGGAAAAGGGAGGACTTGGGACACAGGAGTGGGATAAGGGGAAGAGCAGGCAGGAAAGGAAGGGGGGACAAAAAAGAGAGAAAATCAGGATATGGCAAGAAAAAGAAGAGGAAAGGAGAGATTCTGGAATTTTGGCAGAATACAAAGGGGGGAAAAGCGGTGGTTCTAGAATCTTAGATGGGGAGGGTCCAGAGAGTGGAGAAGGTGTCCCTCCCCTGGCTTAGCTTTGCTTTCCTTCATATATCTTCTCTCCACTAATGTTCTTCATTCACTTTGTCTACTTTTCCACCTTGATCCTTTTCCTGTTCCCACCCCATTCCGTCTTTTGTCCCTTCCTGTCACCATTGCAGGTGTCCAACAGCACGTGCACAAACACCCCCATGTGCTCACCTCCCTCTCCCTTTCTTTTCCAGACATATTTAAGTTCCTATTTCTCACTGACCTCCTTATTCTTACCACTCCTCAGCATTTGTTTCTTAAGCCCTTCTTATTCACACGTCCTGCTGAGAGAGCACAAATTTCACACAACTATGCCCTCTTATTTGCCTGCCTGTGATGCTGATCTGCAGCATGAGGAGTGGAGAAGCAGTATCTCAGCCTGTTTCCTCCTCTCCTATCCTGGAGCCTATTGCTGATTTCCTGTGGCATTGTGGGAGACAAGAGAACCTGACCCTGGGTTTTTCTGAGTAGGACATGATCCTTGTTTGGTCCTGTTCCATTGACTTCCGTTTTCAAGATGGCACCAATTGCAATGACATTTTTCTTTGCCTCACTTCATTGCATGCATTTGTCCTAGCTTGGCTATCTAGAAAACAAAGTTTGTTTATGGCCCTTGAGTACCAGGGTTGAACAGCTCTGCTATAGAAGATAGCACATTATTTTTCCAAGAACAACTAACCAGAATATCATTGATGTCTGCTGGTCTCTTAGTAGCTTCTTGTTTTAGTGTTGGTTTTTGATAAGAGCACAGCTCTAGTAACTTATTGAACTTGTCTTTTCACAGTTTTGACATGTGTCTGCTCAAGTTGCATCCATACTAACTTCACCTGTGAAACAGATGGTGCTTGCATGGTTTCCATCTCTAATCTCCAGGGAAAAGAGCACCACATCCGGACATGCATCCCATCAGGTGAACTGATTCCAGCTGGAAAACCCTTTTACTGCCTCAGTACAGAGGCTTTACGCAATACACATTGCTGCTACACAAATATGTGCAACAGTATCAACATCATGGCACCCAGTGGTAAGCAGATTCTTTCACATCTTCGTATTCTCTGTGACAGATGGCAATCTGCTACATGGAATTAAAGAGAATCCTTTGGTAGAATTGTTTAGGGCATACACTAACAAACATGGCTGGAAACATCCTGGGCATAAAAAACGCTAGGCTAGGGAGGGAAAAAACTGCTGCTGCTGCCACTGTGATCTTTGGTTGTCTCCTATTGCTGGGCCACATAGAGAAGAGAGAACAGAGGCAAGGGGTGGAAGAAGCTGGGGGAGAGGTGAGAGATGAGAACACCTGTCAGCAAAAGAAAACTCTTCAAGATGTGTGCCTGGAAGCAAAGAAGAGTAATATTGTAGATGGCTAGGGGAGAGAGAATGTACAGAACTGTAGAAAAGGATGAAGAAGTCCTTGAAAGTAAGGAGAAACTTGAAGTGATGAGAGGGATCTCTAGAGGAAGTAGATAGAATGGAAGAGTAAAGAAAAGTTTTAAAAGGCAAAATGTTTTGGGTGGTACCTAAAATTTTTCTAACTATTCTTCCATCCCTATGCCAGTGTCCAATTATAATAAGTTATACCATCTTTGAGTGTGGTGATTTGCTTTTTATTTTCACCTCCTAACCATGAGTTTCAATGTGGAGAAAATCAAAAGTAAAACCATCATGCTACTAAAGGTGGGCATGCAAACCACATGCAAACAGCTGAATTCTGAATTGTTTCCAATGTAAAAAACAAATTGTGCTAAACTTTAGCATGTTTTTTACCTCCCTGGTAGCACGGAATCTTTACTTCAGCTCAGGGATAAAGTTAAAATGTGGTTCCATAGCAAAGGATCATCCGAGCTGAAGAACAGGTACTTCACTTCATATGGCCTTTATGGAGATTTTTCTGGTGGCCATATGGAACCCTGCAACATTTGATCCACAAAGGTCTCCCCCAGCCTACCTCTAAGTTGGGGCAGGAGCAGAGCTCGCTCGTTCTTGCCACTAGTGCTGCTATCATCTAAAATAGTGGCGCCTGATACCACTAAAGGAAGGAGCCCTAGTCAGAGTGCCCAGCCCTGGAGTTGGGGGGGGTTGGGTAGCTGGGAGTTTCTTCAGGTGGGGGTAAGAGTCTGGCTAGCCTTTTTTACATTTTTAAGTCCCCCTTGTCAGTGAGCCAATCCCCACTCAGAAAAGGAGACACCTTTTTAATGCTGCAGTAAGGTTTTCTGCATGAAGAGTAAACTGTTTTAGCTTGTATGTTAGAATGCTATGCACTGAAGCTTAGCCCCACGAATCTAATGCACAAGTTAACCAATGATGGTTAGCATTCTGCCTTCTTAGAGTAAATTAGTAGTAATTTGCTGAATTAGAAAATCTATGAACATGGATGATGGTTTTATGTTTTTGTTATCCGCCTTGAATCCAAATTTTTGGAAAAAACAGGCTATAAATATTTGCGTAAAATTAAATTAATTCATTGAGCCCTTAATAAGATAGAGATTTAATGTTAATGATGGGGGAGAAGAGGGGAAATACAGTGTATATTTTAAAGATTGTTTTAAAATGCCAGAGTCTATCAGGGAGCAGAAATGGTAGGATGTGCTTATGGCCTTTAAAACGACACACTGTGGTGTCATCACATTTGTTACAAATACTAAATATAACTTGTACAAACCTTTGAGATTCCTGTTTTTAATGGGCTAGCACAAATGTAATTCTCCATCCCTCACAGGATAAGATGTATACATATATCTGCAGGAATGAGTCTTCACATATGGGTATCGTCGGTTCTCCAGGACCAAGCAGGAAGTCAGTCCTCACATATGGGTGACGTCGGCGCCGACGGAGCCCTCGCGGAGCAATTTTCCCCAGCTTTCAAAGAAAGCCTTTGGGAATTGCAGCGCGCATGCGCGGTCGCCTTCCCGCCCAAGGGTGCCATCTTAGCCAGTCTTCTTTTTTCCGCGGAGCCCTACAGACGTACCCATCGTGTCCCCGCGAAAAAGTTGATTTTCTTAATAATTTTCTCTTTTTTCCTTCGGTTTGACGCCGGTCTTTTTCCCGCCCGGACTCGCGACGCCGGTCACGAGTCCTCTTCTTCTTTTTCGGTTTTTCTGACTTAGTCAGTTTCGTTTTCGATTTTTCCCTGGCAGCCCGGTCCTTTGACCTCGCAGGGGCCCTTTTTCCCCCGATGGCTGCCAGTGGTTTCAAGCGGTGTGGTCAGTGTGACCGAAATATGTCACTAACTGACACACACGACAATTGCCTCCGCTGCCTGGGCCCGGATCATGAAGAAATGATCTGTGGGGCCTGCGGCAAAATGTCCTCCAAAGCGTTGAGAAGTCGGCGGCATCAGCGGGATCGGATCTTCGCTGACCCCAGCCGTACCCGGACCTCATCGGAGGCCTCCGTGTCCAGAGGTTCCAGCTCGGACCGTCGCCGGAGTTCCTCCGACAGGGGTTCTCCCTCCGGGGACCATCGACGGAAGGTGAAACCCGCGAGGGCGGCGTCGGTGGACGCTTCTGGCTCCGCGAGGGCCAGGTCGCATAGCCCCGATAGCCGTCCCGGGTCCTTGGAGAAGGAGCACCTCTCGAAGCGACCTCGCCTGGAGTCGGAGCTGCCTGCTCGGGTAAGTCCTGTGGTCCTCCTGGACTCGCCTCCGAGACCGCCGACGTCGGGCCCGACGCCGTCGGGGCCCGAGTCGGGGGCTGCTGGGTCACCTGAGGTCGGACTCAGGTTGACGGCCTTGGAGAGCAGACTGTCTGCCTTCATGGACCAGCAGCGGGCACTGCTCGCTAGCCTCGCTGGCGCCACTGCCCCGACCGCCGGGACGTCGACGTCTAAGTCGACCCCGGAGACCGAGCCGATCCTCGAGTCCATGCGAACTCGAGTCGATCCTCGGTCGAGGTCACCCTCGGCCTCCCGTTCGGGACCGAGGACGCCGACTCCCTCGGCGTCGGGGCGGCAGGCGCCGCGGCCTGCCCGGGCCGACCCCACCGATTCCTCGTCGGAGTCGGTCTGGGAGTCTGAAGAGGAAGAGTCACCTGATTCTTTTCGGACTCGGTGTGTCCCCTCGGACTCACCCGAGTCCGAACCTCGGAAGCAGTCCCCCCCGGAGGATGCCCGGTTCTCGGACTTCGTCAGGGATATGGCCAAGGCTTTGGCCTTCCCTGCGGATCCCGAGGAGGAGCCTCGAGCCGAAGAGCTCGACGCCCTCCAGTATGACTCTCCCGCCAGGGAACACTTTACTGTACCGGTTCCTCCCATGGTGGAACGACTACTCTTCCGCATGTGGGAGAGTCCGGCCTCCTCGCCGGTCCTGAGCAAGCGGGTCGATTCTATCTATCGAGTCCGCAAGAGCCCTGGCTTCCAAAAAGCACAGCTACCACACCATTCCATGGTAGTGGAATCGGCCATGCATCGTCTTAAGAGCCAGAAGATGCACTCCTCGGTGCCTCCTGGCAGGGAGGCCCGTAACCTGGATGGCCTTGGTAAGAAGTGTTTCCAGGGCTCTATGCTTGCGTGTCGTGTCCAGACCTACCAGCTATACATGGGCATGTATCTCCGAGACCTGGCTAAAGAGCTAGCCGGATTCTCCGCTGGTTTGTCCGAGGAACCTTTGCGGAGGTTCCTGGCCTTGTCCACTGGCATTCGGGAATGCTCAAAATTCATATCCCGAGCAGCCTATGATGGCTTTGAAGCATCGGCTCGAGTGGCCGCAGCCGGCATCGGTGCCCGCCGACAGGCTTGGCTTCAGTCGTCTGACCTTGAGCCCTGGGTGCAGGACAAGTTGGTCGATGTCCCCTGCCGAGGCGAAAACCTCTTTGGCAAGCCCATGGCTGAAAAGGCTGCACAAATTGAGACGGAGACTCTCACCAGGACTAGGCTTTCTAGGAAGACCTCCGCCCCTTCCCAGAAAAAGAAGGGCTCGGGAAAGAAGTCCTTTTACCCGAGAAAGGCAGCTGCCTACAAACACTACCCTCAATATCAGGCCCCTGCAGCTCCCCAACAGGGCCAGCAGGCCAAGGGACGGGGTAACGGGTCCCGTAGGCAGCAAGCCCCCAAGCCTGCACCACCAGCCCCTGCTCAGCAGGGTGGGGGCTTTTGACTCCTTAAGCATAGCCTCTCCCCCTCCGCTGACTCCTCCCAGCACCGGAGGCTGGCTGGTTCACTTCGCCCACAGGTGGTCCAGCGTCACTTCAGATGCCTGGGTGCTTCAAGTCGTAAGAGAAGGCTATCTTCTCCACTTCCACCAGGTCCCTCCCTCCTATTTCCCGGGAGAACCTCCACGACTCCCTTTGCACAGGGACTTACTCCTTCAGGAGTTAGCAGGTCTTCTACAGGAACAGGCGGTGGAACCGGTGCCCCACCACCTGAGAGGTCAAGGCTTTTATTCCAGGTACTTTCTAGTACCAAAAAGGACAGGAGGCCTCAGACCCATCCTGGACTTGCGCAACCTCAACAGGTTCCTCGTGCGGGAAAAGTTCAAAATGCTTACCCTTGGAATCCTTCTGCCCTACCTCCAGCAGGGAGATTGGCTATGCTCCTTGGATCTAAAGGATGCCTACACGCACATCCTCATCCACCCAAGCCACCGCCAATACCTAAGGTTTGTGGTGGCAGGAAATCATTACCAGTACAGAGTACTGCCCTTTGGCCTGTCCTCCGCACCGCGAGTCTTCACAAAATGTCTCGCGGTGGTGGCGGCCCATCTCCGGCTTCACGGCCTCTATGTCTTTCCGTACCTCGACGACTGGCTCATCAGAGCAGCGTCCGCTCCGGAGGTCACCAGCGCCACACGCCGCACGGTGACTCTTCTGCAGTACTTGGGCTTTGTTATAAACTTCGCAAAGTCCACTTTGCTCCCCTCACAGGATCTCGAGTTCATTGGCGCAAGGCTGCACACTCCTCAGGCACGAGCGTTCCTACCGCTCGACAGGGCTCAACGGCTCATGGATCTAGCCGACCGTTTTCGCAGCCAGCCCCTGGTCTCCGCCAGGCGCTTCCTGAGACTACTCGGCCATATGGCTTCCACCGTCCATGTGACCCCCAATGCCCGCCTGAATATGCGGCCTGCTCAATGGTGTCTTCGCAAGCAGTGGCAACAAGCCACAGGCGGCCTAGCAGACCTAGTGCGCGTCTCCGAGCCGCTGGCCTCGTCTCTCCAGTGGTGGCTTCACCGGCCGAACCTGGTACTCGGCATGCCTTTTCAGTCACCTCAGCCGGCCCAGGTGCTGACAACAGATGCATCCCTCCTGGGCTGGGGAGCACATTGCCAAGGGGCACGTACTCAGGGCCTCTGGACCACGTGGGAGTCTGCTCAGCAGATCAACTTCCTGGAGCTCAGAGCGATCCGCCTGGCTCTCAAGGCCTTCTCCCACCTGACCTCTCACCAGTCCGTCCTTGTCCAGACGGACAATCAAGTTGCCATGTTCTACGTGAACAAGCAGGGGGGCACGGGCTCCTTCCTTCTCTGTCGGGAAGCACAGAAGCTCTGCTCTTGGGCCGTCAGTCACGGCGTCCTTCTCAAGGCAGTCTATCTCCCAGGCCAAGAAAATTGCCTGGCGGACAAACTCAGCAGGATCCTCCAGCCACACGAGTGGCGCCTGGATCCCTTGGTAGTTCAGAAGCTCTTTCTAAAGTGGGGCCTCCCCACGATGGATCTCTTTGCCAGCCCTCTCAACCGGCAACTTCCTCGCTTCTGCTCTCGTCAGCCACATCCCCTTCGGGTTGCGGCAGACGCTTTTCTACTCTCATGGTCGGAGAGCCTTCTGTATGCTTTTCCTCCCATCCCGCTAGTCTCTCGAACTCTTTTCAAGGTTCTCCGAGACAAAGCCTTCATGATCCTGGTGGCCCCTCGCTGGCCCAGACAGCTGTGGTTTCCACTCCTGCTGCAATTAGCGGTAGAGGATCCATTCCCTCTGGGGTTACAACCGGATCTCCTCACTCAGGATCAGGGGTCTCTGCTACACCCCAACCTCAGATCTCTCAATCTAATGGCCTGGCTGCTGAGAGGGTAGTCCTTGCTCCCCTTCTCCTGCCGGCAGAGGTGGAAGAGGTCGTCCTAGCTTCTCGGCGCCCTTCTACCAGCAAATGCTACGCCCTTAAATGGCGTCGCTTTTCCGTTTGGTGTACCCAACAGTCTCAGGATCCCTTCTCCTGCCCGGTGTCGGTGATCCTGCAGTACTTGCTATACCTCTCTAATCTGGGACTTAAGTCCAACTCCGTCAAAGTTCACCTCAGTGCTCTTTCAGCACATCATGGGCCGGTGGACGGCAGACCTCTTTCCAGCGACCCTCTTGTGGCGAGGTTTCTCCGAGGTCTCCTTCTGCTTAAACCACCTCTGCGCCCGCCAGCGCCTGACTGGGATCTGAATGTGGTTTTACAGCGGATCACCTGTCCGCCTTTTGAACCTATGGCTACCTGTCCTCTCCGTTTTCTTTCTTGGAAAACATTGTTCTTGATAGCCCTCATTTCCGCTAGACGCGTAAGTGAATTGCAGGCCCTCGTGTCTGATCCCCCTTATACTCGGTTCTACAAAAATAGGGTAGTCCTGCGGACTCACCCAAAATTTCTCCCAAAAGTGGTCTCCCCTTTTCACATCAATCAGGAGGTGGTACTTCCGACCTTCTTTCCCAGACCACACTCCAGCCGAGCTGAAACGGTCCTCCATACCCTGGACTGTAGAAGGGCGTTGAACTTCTACCTTGACCGTACGCGGGAGCACCGTAAAGCTGCTCAGCTTTTTGTGTCTTTTGACCCCAATAAATTGGGGCTCCCTGTCTCCAAGCGTACTCTGTCCATCTGGGTTGCGGACTGTATCACTTGGGCTTATGGGGCAGCCGGACTCTCCTTGGAAGGTCGAGTCACGGCTCATTGCGTTCGGGCAAAGGCTACGTCAGTGGCTTACCTCCGCTCTGTTCCGCTGGCAGACATCTGCCGGGCCGCTACTTGGTCTTCGAGCCAGACTTTTGCGGTCCATTACTGTCTCGAGAGGGAGTCCCGCAGGGACAGTGCTTTCGGACAGGCAGTCCTCCGTAATCTCTTTGAGGTTTGAGCAACTCCTACCCTCCATCCCGGATGTGGGCTACCGGTGGGTAATAATTCAGCGAAGATTCCTTCCTTCTGTGCTGCTGAGCTAGAGGGAGCTCATTTTTGTGCTTAGGGTCTCCGGTAGCCTTAAGCTTGGGAGTCCCATATGTGAGGACTGACTTCCTGCTTGGTCCTGGAGAAAGCGTAGTTACTCACCTGTAACAGGTGTTCTCCAGGAGCAGCAGGAATCAGTCCTCACAACCCTCCCTCCTCCCCGTGGAGTTGCAATCATCTGCTTAAGTTTTTTTGCAAATTTTTATGCTGTCTTTTTTAGCTATGTCATCTGACTGGCTAAGATGGCACCCTTGGGCGGGAAGGCGACCGCGCATGCGCGCTGCAATTCCCAAAGGCTTTCTTTGAAAGCTGGGGAAAATTGCTCCGCGAGGGCTCCGTTGGCGCCGACGTCACCCATATGTGAGGACTGATTCCTGCTGCTCCTGGAGAACACCTGTTACAGGTGAGTAACTACGCTTACCGACGGAGCCTGCGCAGGAACGCTTCCCAGCGTCCAAAAGGAAAGCTTTTGGGAGCATCCCACAGCGCCTGCACGCTGCCTTCCCGCCTTTCCTAACCGCCTCTCTCCAGTTCTTCTTTTCCGCAGAGCCAGCAGGCCGTGTTCCTGTCACCGCTGAATAATTTCTTTATTTTATTTCTTTGGTCGCGCGTCTGCCTTCTCGACGCTGGACCGGTACCGCCGGTCTTTTCTTTCTTTATTCTAAAAAAAAAAAACGACTATTTTTTTCTTCTTGGCCTTAGGCCTAGGACATTTTTCCTCATGGAAAAGCCCGCCTCTGGGTTTAAAAAAGGCACGAAGTGCAGCGGCACTATTTCTGTCACTGACACCCATGAATGGTGTCTAAAATGTTTAGGTCCTGACCACTCCATTGTGGATTGTGAGTCCTGCTCCATGATGTCTAAAAGAGGTCTACAGAATCGGGCAGCTAAGCTCAGTACCCTGTTTCCCTCGGATGCAGCTTCGGTTGCATCGATGTCTTCCAGGGCTGCTTCTTCCTCACATGGATCTCAGGTAACCAAACTTAAATCCAGCCGGCCCTCGAAGGGTAGATCTCCCTCTAAGTATCGAGATGCCTCCAGGCTTGCCCTCGAGGAATCCGCACCGGCAAAATTACCCCGGCGGGAGGCTCCGGCTTCCAAAGCTTTATCTATGGGGTCACAGGTTGACATCGATGGCTCGGCCTCGACCGATCACCTGTTGCCATGTTCTGGGGTACCAGTGGTTCCCACTGGTACCGACATCCAGACATTGGTTGCGTCAATGGATCAGAATATCCTGACCATGCAGTGTGCCATCACGGCATTCATACAAGCTGCGACGCCTTCGGTACCGCAACAAACTCCGTTGCCGGTACCGACACTGGTTCTGGTGCCGGTACCGATTGCATCGCCATCCGCTTCGGTGTCGACTGAAGCGGTACACTGTTCTTTGATGCCCATCGGTACCGAACCGGTACCGATCACTCCCGATGTCGATACCACCCGGTACACGTATCGGGCTCTGCAGGAGCATCCAGACAGGCGATACTTCGATTCCTCTGAAGACTGATGAATCAGAGGTCTCTGTCGAAGCATCGGTGATTCATCCTCAGGAGCCCTCTTCTCCAAAAAGGAGAATGTCTCCCCCAGAAGACTTGTCTTTTCAAGACTTCATTAGGGAAGTGGCCAGGGGCCTTTCCATCTCAGTGGCCCCTGAGACAGAGCCTAGAGCCAAAAAATTAGATATTTTACAATATCCTAAGGCTCCTATGTTTATGTTTATGTTTATTAGTTTTGATAAAATCGCCTTTCTCCAGAAATCAAAGCGATGTACAATATAAAAACAATTGTCTTAAAAAAGGCCGAAGCCTGGAAAAGAAAAGAAATACAATATCTGATTAAAAGTACAGTTTGTTTAAAAAGAGTAGACAAGAGAGACATGGAGAGGGTGGGGAAGAAACAACAAGGGAAGGTTAGGGACGGGGAAGAGGAGATTACACAAAAGGAGAGGGCACATCAAAAGCCAAAGAGAAAAGGTGTGTTTTTAGGTTTTGTTTAAAGGTTGAGAAGAGTGGTTCAAGACGGAGAGCGGGAGGTAGTGAGTTCCAGAGGGCGGGGCCGATGAAGAAGAAAGCAGAGGAGCGGGTGGACTGTAAATGAGCACGGGAAGGGGAGGGAAGGGCTAGACGGTGAAGATGAAAGGAGCGGGGAGTATAACGAGGGGAGTGGATAGAGAGTAAGTCAGCAAGACTTACTAAAGAGGCAGCCACTTTACCAATACATGAGATTCTTTATAATTACATGTTGGGCATATGGGAGACTCCTCTCACCACTTCCCCTCATTCTCGCAGGTTGGACACCATGTATCGTGTTCCTCCTTGTCCTGGCTTTCATAAGACTCAGCTTCCTCACCACTCCATTGTGGTGGAGTCTGCTATGAAGAAGATAAAGAGTACAAAAAGGCACTCTTCTGCTCCTCCAGGAAGAGAATGCAGAACCTTAGATGCCTTTGGCAGGAGAATTTTCCAGGCCAGTATGCTTGTTGCCAGAATCAACTCCTATAGTCTCTATATGGGGATGTTTCTAAAAGAAGTTACAGATCACCTGCAAACTTTTCTCTTTTATTTCAGAAGATAAAAGGGAAGAGTTCCTCACCTGGCTCAAACATGCCCAGGATATTTCCAAGTTTTCCAACCGTGCAGCCTTTGACTCTTTTGAATGTGCCAGCAGAGCCTCGGCCATTGCCATAGGTGCACGCAGAGTTGCTTGGTTACAAGCTTCTGATTTGGAACCTTGGGTTCAAGATGGACTAGGAAACCTTCCTTGTACAGGTGAAAACCTTTTTGGCAAAGATTGGCAAGCAAAGGCCACCCAAATGGATGCTGAAAATTCTGCTTTAGATAGACTTTCAAAGTCTACTTCTGCTCCTTTTAAGAAAAGGTTGTTCAAAAAGGGATTTTTTCCCAAAAAAGGGAAATATTATTCTGCTTATGGTCAGCAGTCATCTACTACAGGTCGTTTTGCTACAAAGAGACAGCAACAACCGAAACAGGCCAAGCCTAAGGCTGCTAGGACTGCTACGGCCCAACAGCCTTAGCCTCCTCAGGGCCTTTGACTTACAACTAGAGAGCTTAGCCTTTCTGGCTCTAGAACATCCAGAGCCTCTCACCATTCCAGGAAGGTTATCTTACTTTGCTCCCAGATGGGAACAAATCACAGCAGAGCAATGGACCCTCTCCATCATAAGGGAGGGGTACAAGCTTCATTTCTTAAACCTTCCTCCTCACACCATGGTGAGACAGTTCAATTCTCAAACATCTCTCCTTGACCTTCTGGGTCAGGAGATTACTACCCTTCTTGCCCAAGGGGCAATAGAAGAAGTACCCCTGCTTCAACAGGGCTCAGGGTTCTATTCCCCCTACTTTCTTATCCCAAAGAAAACAGGGGGCTACAGACCCATATTAGATCTCAGAGAATTGAACAAGTTTCTATACAAGGAGAAAGTCAAGATGATTTCTCTCGGTACTCTCCTTCCATACCTTCAGAGTCAGGATTGGCTTTGCTCTCTAGACCTCAAGGATGCGTACACCCATGTCCTCATCCATCCAACATACAGAAGGTTCCTTCGGTTCCTTTATCAAGGGAAGCACTATCAATACAGAGTGCTTCCTTTCGGTCTGGCCTCTGCACCAAGGGTGTTCACAAAATGCATGGCAGTAGTAGCTGCATTTCTACTCACTCTAGGGATATTCGTATTCCCATATCTGGACGACTGGCTCATCCGAGCTCCATCCCAGTCAGAGGCCCAGACTTCTCTAACCTGCACAAGCCGTATCCTTCAGTATCTGGGACTTGTAATAAACTTTCCAAAATTCCATCTCACTCCTACTCAGTCTCTAGAGTTCATAGGGGCCTTGCTGGATACCACAACTGCAAGGGCCTATCTTCCCCAGGCCCGTTGCCTACGCTTGGTGCAGTTAGCCTCACAAATTCAGTTAAAATCCCATTTAACTGCTCGAGAGATGTTACAACTGTTAGGCCACATGGCATCCACTGTGCATGTGGTTCCTTACGCTCGCCTTCACATGAGGGCAGCTCAGTGGACTGTCCACCCAATGGACCCAGGCATCAGGTTGCCTGTCAGACAAAATAGCAACCTCCAGTCGCCTCTTTTGGTCCCTCCACTGGTGGAAGTCCACTCAAAATCTGTTGCTGGGGTCCCCCTTTCAACAGGTGTTACCCCAAGCAACCCTTACAACAGATCCCTCTCCAAGATCTCTCCACTCAAGGCATCTGGTCCCTAGAAGAGACATCTCTACATATCAACCTCTTAGAGCTCAGAGCAATTTTTCTAGCTCTCAGAGTCTTCCACACCCTGCTCAGCTACAAGACAGTCCTCATCCACACGGACAACCAAGTAGCCATGTTCTACGTGAACAAGCAGGGCGGGACTGGCTCTCTGTCGCTTTGCAACGAAGCTCTGAGATTGTGGGCCTTCGCCAGAGAGCATCAAATTCATCTCATGGCAGTGTATCTTCCAGGGGTTCAAAACTCTTGGGCAGACAGACTCAGTTGAGTTCTGCTTCCACACGAATGGTCCCTCCATGGGGACCAGGTAGCCAGGATCTTCCGAATTTGGGGAACCCCAGACATAGACCTCTTTGCAAGTCCGTGGAATGCCAAACTTCCCCGGTTCTGTTCCAGGATTCCGTGTCAGGGAGTTCAGGCCAGGGATGCCTTCCTCTTTCATTGGGGGCAAGACTTCCTCTATGCCTTTCCACCCATTCCCCTAATTCCCAAGACACTGTTCAAACTTCAGAGAGACAAGGGGTCTATGATCCTCATAGCACCACATTGGCCACGCCAAGTGTGGTACCCTCTACTTCTGCATCTCTCCCAAGCTCTCTCCCTGGACTTGGGATCTGCTCCAGATCTCCTGTCCCAGGAGGAGGGAACGTTGTGGCACCCAAATCCCCAGTCTCTTCACCTCAAAGCCTGGTTGCTGAAGGCCTAGACCTTCAAGATTTGCATCTTTCTCAGCAACTGAAGGATTTCCTTCATGCTTCCAGAAAGCCTTCCACTAGACGTTCCTATGCTTTTAAATGGAAAAGGTTTACCATTTGGTGTGCAGAGAAGGGTCTTAATCCTCTTGCAATACCTCTGAATTCTTTACTAGAGTACTTGCTGCATTTATCCCGTGCAGGCCTTAAAACAAATTCAGTAAGAGTCCATTTGAGTGCTATTGCAGCATCCCTTAAACCTCTCAATGGGACAGCCTATTTCCTCTCATCCTCTTATAGCAAGATTCATGAGAGACCTTCTTTTGACTAAACCTCCCATCAGACCACCTCCAGTGGCATGGGACTTGAATCTGGTTCTTGGCCAGCTTATGCAGCCATCTTTTGAACCCTTACCCACTACCTCCTTGAAATTTCTTTCCTGGATGGTTATTTTTCTCATTGCAGTCACTACAGCTCGCCGCATCAGTGAGCTTGCAAGCCTTGGTGGCTAATCCTCCTTATACAAGGTTCCATCATGACAAGGTAGTCCTCAGGACTAATCCACACTTTATGCCTAAAGTGGTCTCACCTTTTCATCTGAACCAGGAGGTTTATTTACCTGTCTTTTTTCCACAACCTCATGCTTCAAGTGCAGAGAGGAATCTTCATACCCTGGATTGTAAAAGAGCTCTTGCTTTTTACTTGCAAAGGACACAGCAACATAGAAAGTCCTCTCAACTCTTTGTTGCTTTTGATCCCTCTCATTTAGGACTTCAGTCTCTAAGAGAACTCTGTCCAATTGGATTGCTCAGTGTATTTCTTTCGCCTACCAGAGTAAGAACCTTTCTCTGGAGGGCCATGTCACAGCTCACAATGTGAGGGCCATGGCAGCCTCTATGGCTCTTCTAAATTCTGTGTCCATCGACCAGATCTGTCGTGTGGCCACCTGGGCCTCGGTTCATACCTTCACAGCCCATTACTGCTTGGACAAGGACTCCCGCCGGGATGCCTTGTTTGGTCAGGCTGTTCTCAAACACCTGTTCCATACCTAACCAACTCCTACCCTCCATCCCTGCCTGGGTGCCTGAGATTCATGGGTGGAGGTAGAGCCCTTCCCAGGGACTCACAACCTGGGTGATCTCCCAGGCATCTCTTGCTGGGGAGTCCCCATATGTGAAGACTCATTCCTGCTTGTTCTTGGAGATAGCACAGTTACTCTGGGAACAGCAGGAATAAGTCTTCACAACCCACCCACCTCCCCTAGGAGTTGTATCTCTCTATCTTTCTTTCCTTTCCTCACTCTCTCTTTGTCTCAGCTTTAAAACGCGAACTGGAGAGAGGCGGTTAGGAAAGGCGGGAAGGCAGCACGCAAGCACTGTGGGATGCTCCCAAAAGCTTTCCTTTTGGACGCTGGAGAGCGTTCCCGCGCAGGCTCCGTCAGTACCGACGATACCCATATGTGAAGGCTTATTCCTGCTGTTCCCAGAGATCACCTGTTACAGGTAAGTAACTGTGCTTTCTCAAGGACCAAGCAGGAAGTCAGTCCTCACATATGGGTGACATCGATGTCGATGAAGCCCTTGCGGAGCATTTCCCCAGCTTTCCATGAAAGCCTTTGGGAATGCAGGCACGCATGCGCGGTTCCCTTCCCGCCTAAAGGTGCCATCTTACCTCAGTCTCTTGTTTTCCATGAAGCCCACCGGACATGAGTCCTCTTCATCCCAGAAAATTGTTTGACTTTTTGCGATTCTTCGCTAATTTTTCGTCTCCGGTTCGACGCCGGTTCCCCTCCCGCCGGGTTCGGTACACCGGTATCGAGCCCGATCTTTTTTTTTTTTTTTTGAAACTCTGTTTATTAAACACATATCAATACCAAACAGAACATATAAACAGTATACAATGATAACATCTCGAGCGGGGGTTGTATCTGATCCCCCACTCCAGAACAACTCGACAGATCATTCATCAGAAAGATACAGCAAAGTTTACATTTTATCCCTCCCCCCACCCCCTCCCGCCCTCCACCCTTCCTCATACCCCAAGGGACATGCACCTAAGCTACTATATCACTGTCTATTGTAGTTCCATGTCACTCCATGGTCTCCTACGTATTGTCTACCCCTCAACCCAACCGAAGCACCTCATTCCGGGCAAGGGGACCCAGAGTCTGAATATATGGTTCCCACACCAAGAACGAGGCCCAACGGTGGGCACAGCCCCTAGCACCCCTCCTTTCCGTAAGCATTAGTTGGTGGAAGCTATTTCGCCATTCCCAAAATGTAGGGCTCGATTCCTCCCTCCACCGGTGGAGTATCGGGCCCTTACCCACCAGACATGCCTTCCTAACTAGCAAGCGCTCCCACCTTCCCTTCTGGTGGAGTGGTCCAAGCAGGTCTAACACCACAAGTAATGCCGTCCAGTCAATCTGCTGCTGGATGACCTTACTCATATACTCAGCAATTCTTCGCCAATACTGGCGAATCCTCTGACACCCCCACCACATATGTCCCAGGTCGGCCTGGGGACAAGAGCATTTTGGACAACCCCCCTCCTCCGTAATACGACACCGTAGTGCTCGTCTCGGAGAGATATGCGCTCGTATTAGGCACTTGAACTGCACTTCTCGCCAGCGGGACCCCTCCACCAACCCCTTGATTCTACCCAAGGCGCGATAGAGCGTCCCCGGTGGGACCCCCAAATACAGCTCCCGAGCCCACAAATCCTCCTCCTTTCCATACTCCGGCAGGCTCCCATAACTGTCTATACGCTTCTTTAAATTAGCAATTGTGGGTGGAATCTCCTCTCCCAGGGCAAAAAACTCCAGTATCTGCACAGCTCTTTCCGCCCGCAGAGCAGTCTGTGGGAGAGAGGCTACATAATGGTGTAGTTGGGCATAGGCAAAAAAGTGTCGTCGAGCCACCCCATATTCCTTGCCCAAATTCTCAAGAGACCTGCACTTCCCCATGGAGTCAATCACATGTCCAATGTTCTGTATTCCTAATCTCCTCCATTCCCAAAACACCTGTGTTTCCGACCCCGGAGTAAACCGATGGTTCCCCTGTATGGGCAGCCAGCTCGACACCTCTGGGGGCTCCCTCCAGATGCCATTTAAGTGCTGCCACGTCCGTTGCGCCGGGCGGATCAGCGCGCTACTCACCACTCCCCCAGGGAGAGACCTACGGTCCAGGTGCAGCACCGCCAACAAGGACATCGGGGCTACAAAGGCCTCTTCCAACGCCCGAGGGGCATACACCTCCGTATTCCCCAACCAATCACCTATATGCCGTGCTTGGCAAGCTAGGGCATAGTTCTTTAAATCTGGAAGTCCTATCCCCCCTCGTTCCCAGCCCCCTCTCAACCTATGCAGGGGTATACGGGCTTTAGCTCTCCTCCAAAGAAACCTCCGAATCTCTCGGTCCATGGAATTGAAGTCCTTCTTCAAGATCCACACCGGAAGAGTCTGTAACCAGTAAAGCACCCGCGGTAAGATCACCATCTTTAGTGCCGCCACCCGGCCCAACAACGACAGAGGCAACGGAGCCCATGCCGAAAGCTGCTGGCGGGTTTGGGCCAAAACCCGTTCCAAATTCTTCCTATAGAGCTCTCGCGGTTCTCTGGTCAAAAGCACCCCTAAGTACACAAATGAGTCACCCGTCCACCTAAGTGGGAACCTCCCCTGCCACTGTCCCCTCAGCGTCCCTGCCACGCCTAAGGCCTCTGACTTATCCATGTTAATGCAAAGCCCGGCAAAACTGCCGAACCGGGAAAATTCTTCTAATAAACTGGGCAAGGACGCCTGGGGAGACGACAAGTGCACCAACATATCATCGGCAAACGCCGCCATCTTAAAGGTATGCGTCCCTATAGCTATCCCTTGTATATCTCTAGAAGCCTCTATCCTCCGCACCAGCGGGTCCAAAGACAGCACAAAAAGCAGGGGAGACAGCGGGCAACCTTGCCGCGTCCCCCTCTCCAACAGAAAGCCCTCCGACAACACCCCATTACACAGCACCCTCGCCGAGGGCTCCATGTAGAGGAGCTCTACCATGCTACAGAAGGACCCCCCAAGTCCATATTGAGGCAACAAAAATTTTAGGTAAGACCAGCTCACTTGATCGAACGCCTTCTCAGCGTCAAAACTTACCAGAAGGGATTGCAATTTCCTGTCCCGCACCCACTCCATCGAAGCCACGATTTTTTTTTTTTTTTTTTTTTTTTTTATTTTAATAATTTTCAATCAACTTACAAAAGCAAAGTACAAGCAACATAAGTGGTGTTATAGTATTAAAAAGAAAAACGATTGCAATACAGACCATAAAGGGAAATACATACAAACTAACAGCACTTACTTCTAGCCCTCTATATTGGGGAGATACACAATTAGGAAAAATAGGAAAAGGAAAAAAAACATTAAGAGTTAATCACTCTAGTTACTGAACAGCTTAAACTATCACTCCACACCTCTCCCTACCATTACTCTGACTCTCTACCTTACCACCCAAAAATAATTCCAATTGAGACGGTTCCATAAAAGTAAAATTTTGATCCCTTGCAACGTAATTAAACATTTGCAGGGATAACGAAGAAAAAAAAAAGAAGCAGTGAGGGCTAACACTCTAGGTTCAGTGCCAAAAAGGCCTGTCTCCTAACCTGCGTAGCCCTACATACGTCTGGAAATATTTGTATCTTTTGCACCACAAAACAAAGAGGACATTTTCTTGAAATAGCTACGTAATACCAGAACCTTATCCTTATCAGATAGAAATGTTACAATCAAAGTGGCACGTGATAGAATAATATCCTGGGAAATCTTCCAAGAATTTGGTGAGCTCAAGCTCAGAACGGGCCTGAACCACATCAAATTCACCTAAAGAATTAGGCAACAACCCCACGTCCAGTCAGGTAATACAATTTTAGAAAAAGGCAATTGAGTCCGCAGTAGCTAAACCCAACACTTCTCTAAAATATTTCACTAAAAGAATTTCAGGAGAAAGTTAAATGGCAAAAACTGGGAAATTCAAAAAACGAAGATTCTTAGACCTCAACAAATTTTCATATAATTCTAGTTTGTGGTGAATATTTAAACTATCCTTAATAGTAGAGGAATACACAGTTTTTAAGGAGAGACATTGGTTTTCACACAAACTGACACACGAGAAAGAATATTACCCATATGCGTGTCTACCTCACTAATCTTACGAGAAGTCTCAGAAGAAAACTCACACAACCTTTTAACAATGGGAACTAGGGAACTTTCAATACGGTTAAACAGCTTTCCAGATGTCTGCAAGGGTGACCTGAACATCAGGTACATTACCCTGCGGCACCCGTAATGGCTGACCAAGTAACAGGCTTCAGCTTGTCACCCAGGAACACTGGGGTACTCTGCTGAAACTGACCCCCCGGAGTAGACAAAAGCACAGGGGAGATTATACAAGGCGGGGAAGGAGGAGTGCGATCCGGAGAACTAAGGGAAGCAGCGGGTGACCGCAGAGTCAGAAAGTCAGGGCCCAAAGGCACATCAGTAGTAGACAGTACCTTAATATGTTTGTCCATGGGACCCACTGTTGCAGCAGCCTCAGCCGTAGCTTCAGGGATAATCTTCTTCTTTCTCTTACCCATCCAACTGCTGTGTAGCCCAGGGTCCCGACAACACTTCTCTCCTGCGGTTCTCCAAGGGGCTCCCAAGGGGCCTATCACGCCCCTGTATCTAGCCCCTTAGACGCTGCCCGGGCTGCTCGCGCCTTCCGGCTGCGCCGGTGAGATGGACTTATAACGAGGCCCTCCCTGATGACGTCGGGGCCACCGGAAGCAGGAGCCTGTTCTCTCTCAATCCGGGCGCTGTTCCTCTGGCTCTCCCAACTGCTCCACCGCACTTCACCAGGCTTAACGAGGCCCCCTGATGACGTCGGGGCCACCGGAGCAGGAGCCTGTTCTCTCTCAATCCGGGCGCTGTTTCCTCTGGCTCTCCCAACTGCTCACCGCACTTCACCAGGCTTTAACGAGGCCCCCTGATGACGTCGGGGCCACCGGAGCAGGAGCGCTGTTCTCTCTCATTCCGTGCGCTGTTCCTCTGGCTCTCCCAACTGCTCACCGCACTTCACCAGGCTTTAACGAGGCCCCCTGATGACGTCGGGGCCACCGGAGCAGGAGCCTGTTCTCTCTCAATCCGGGCGCTGTTCCTCTGGCTCTCCCCCGAAGCCACGATTTTACGCAAATTCCGCACAGCATAGCGGCCATGCACAAACCCCACCTGAGAAGCATGCACCAACTCTCCAAGCACCAGGGCCAAGCGATCCGCCAGTACCTTGGCCAAGATTTTTACATCAAAGTTTAATAAGGAGATAGGTCGGTAAGACGCCGCCTGCGTACAGTCCTTCCCTGTTTTGGGGATCAGTATAATGTGCGCATGATTCTACCCTCGCTCAAAACTTCCTTGCGCCACTCTCCTATGATACACTGCCATCAGGGGCGCAGACAGCTCTGTCCTAAACAACTTATAGAATTCCGCCCCGAATCCATCCGGGCCCGGCGCTTTGCAACAGCTCGCCCTCTGAATAACCCGTTGTACCTCCTCCTCCGATACTGGTGCATCCAGCTGTGTCCGCTGAACTGCTGTCAGCTGGGGCAGCTGCACTTATTGTAAGTATTCTTCCATGACATTCTGAGATCCCTCCCTCCTCGCATACAGTTTTTGATAGAACACCTTGAAAACCTCAACAATCGCCTTGCTATCCTGATGCAGCGTCCCCCTGCTACCCCTGAGACATTTTGCCAATAGCTTGCCCGGTTTATCCCCATATCTATATAATTGGTATTTATAAAATAAAAAGGATTTTTTGGCTCGTTGATGCAGCAGCTCATTAAGAGCCGTCTGGAGCTCCCACAACTTTTTCCTCCTCGCTACCCCAGGGTGTTGTGCTTGCTTACGTCTCTTTATGCACTTGCTGCTCCGGCCGCACTATTTGTTGCGTCTGCATCTTCCTTTTCCTCCCTACATACCCCATGATCTCTCCCCGCAAGACTACTTTGGCTACTTCCCAAAAAAGCTCAGGATCGTCCCGGTGCTGGGCATTGTGGGCTGCAAACTCCCGCCACTTCTGCCCAAGAAATACCTGGAAGTCCACCTCCCTATACAATTCCATAGGAAATTTCCAGATCCGGGACCGCGTGCTCAAATCATGCCACACTAGATCTACCCACACCAGCGCATGATCCGATATCTCCATAGGACCCACTTGCGCATCCTCAACTTGAGCAAAGGACCTCTCCGAAACCAATACATAATCTATACGGGCACTCGAGCCATGCGCTCGTGACTGGTGCGTATAATCTCTCTCAAATGGGTGCAGCAGCCGCCACGGATCTACCAGCCCCAATCTACGCCTCAAGTTCTGCAGCGATTTGGCAGTTTTCGCCCGTGTTCTGTCCCCCCACCTCTGGTTATATCCAGTTCTGCGTCCAAGACCCCATGAAAGTCTCCCGCTAGGATCAGAGGGACATCCGGCAACTGCTCCACTCGGGAGCCCAGACTAGCATATAATGCTTCATCTAGCACATTGGGGCTATACATGTTGCCCAGCACTGCAGGTTTACCCTCCAGTTGTCCATATACAAGCACATATCTCCCGCCCTCGCCCTCGAAAATGCTCTCCTGGACAAATCTAATTCTCTTGTGTATCAAAATGACCACTCCACCTTTCCGCCCCCTCGCCGGGGCCCCCCCACACCTGTCCCACCCAATCCCTTTTTAATTTAAGATGTTCCTCAGCAGTCTGGTGGGTTTCCTGTATCATAGCTATATCACACTTCTGCCTCGCCAGGGCCTGCAACACTTTATATCTCTATTTATTTATTTAGTAAACACTTGTATACCGCTGCTTCCTACGATCAGCAGCGGTTTACTTTACAGAATCATAATGTATTGTACATTGAGATTTCAGTTTTCATTTTGATTAGTCAGTGATTACGTAACACGGGACAAGCATTTGGATACGATACACATTTGATTAAAGCACACAGATCAAGGTATACATTTGATTTCAGTAGATTGGGGGGGCCCCATATTTTATTTTATTTATTTATTTAGACAGTTTTGTATACCGCCTTATCCTTCAATCAAAGCGGTCACAACACAATTGGGGGATACATTTAACACACGGGGATATGAGACACATACACTAATACTTACAGGGAACATGGGCAATGGAGGGTTAAGTGGCTTGCCCAAGACCACAAGGAGCACCTGTGGGACTAGAAACCCCAGTCCTTCCGGCCCAATTTGTACAGAATTAGTTGCCAAGGTGTACAGGCTATACATGATTATATACAATTTGTACGGGATTAGTTGCCAAGGTGTACAAGTTATACATTACTATATACTATTAGATTATATGCTGCCGAGTGCGGCAGAGGAGATCTGGTTGAGGTAGGGTATTGCAGTTAGATCAAGTTGTAGTGGGTTTGAAACAGATAGGTTTTCAGTTTTCGTCTAAATTCGTTCAGGTTGTTTGTGAGCCTTAATTCATGCGGTAGTTGGTTCCATTGGATTGGCGCTGAGTATGTGAACGCCCTATTGCTTGTTTCGGCCTTGACAGATCTTATGCTGGTCGGGATACATAGGGTGTTGAGATTCATAGTTCTCCTGCTCCTGTTGCTAGGTTGAATAGTGATTAGGTTATTGAGGTAGGATGGTGCGATGCCATTGATGAGTTTAAATGTTATGATGAGTAGTTTGTAGATGATGCGGGCGGCCACTGGGAGCCAGTGCAGATCCATTAGAACTGGGGTTATGTGGTCGGTGACTTTCTTTTCCATGATGACTCTTGCAGCCACGTTCTGAGCCATTTGCAGGATGCTTAGTGTGCTCTTTGGAAGCCCTTGTAGAATGGCATTGCTGTAATCCAGGTGGGGAATGATTAGTGCTTGAGCAACAGACCTAAAGTCGGATTTCTCGAGGATATTGCGGAGTGGTTGAAGGATTTTGAGTTTGTAAAAGATGGCTCGGTTAACTGTTCTGAGGTGTTTGTCCATCTTGAGGTTGCTGTCAAGTAGGACTCCTAGATACTTTATTACAGGCTTTATATCGTATATGTTTTTGTTTAGTGTGACTGTGGTGGGCGGGATGAAATTGGCTTTCTTGGACATGAACATGACCTCTGTTTTTTTGTGATTTATTGACATGTTGTTTTGTTGAAGCCATGATTGGAGCATGTCAAGGCATTCTTCTAGTGGACTGAAGTTAGGCTGTGTTATGTCAAGCTGTGTGTATAACATCACGTCGTCGGCATATATGTGGTAATTTATGTTGTATTTCTGGAAAATACTGCATACCGGCTTTATATACAAATTGAACAGTAGGGATGAGAGGGCAGACCCTTGAGGGATCCCTTGGGTTTGGGGGAAAGCATCAGCTCTGTCGTTGTTGAATTGCACTTGTTGCATCCTATTGGATATGTATGATGTGAACCATTTCAGGGGGGTCCCTGTTATACCTAGCGAGGCCAGGCGGTCCAAAAGGGTGGTGTGATGTACTGTATCGAATGCCGCTGAGATATCGATGAATATGAGTATGAACATGGAGTTTTTGTTCTCGAGGCCCCTAAGTAGATTGTCAAGGAGTGCCAGTAGTAGTGTTTCCACTCCGTGATTCTGACGGAATCCGTATTGATGTTCATCTAGGGCTTTTATCTCGTCCATGTGGTCCTGGAGTTGGTGCTGGACCGCTTTTTCAATCATCTTTGCTAGGAAAGCTATGCTTGAGATTGGGCGATATGATGCAGGGTCACTTTTGTTGAGCGACTTGTTTTTTAATATGGGTCTAATAATTGATTTCTTGAGATGAGACGGCATGATTCCTTGATTCAGAGACTGGTTGACAATGTGCGCGATGGGTTTTGCGTTGTCTTTCTTGGTTGCTTTCATCCAAGCGGCTGGGCATGGGTCGAGGGGGGAGGTAGTGGTGTTTAAGTTGGTTATGATGTTTAAGATTTGTTGCTCACCTAATTGCTGGAAGGTGTTCCATTCTGTTTCTGGGTCTGCTTGAGGGGCAGTTGTGGTTTCTCGAGTGGTGAGAGCTAGTGGCATGCCTTTGGTCATGCTTGTGGGAAGTTTCGGATTTAGTTGATAGGAGTACCTATTCCCACAGACATTCCATGATATAACCCTCAGGTCAATGGGTTACGGTAAGGCACAAGTCGCATGGCAAAACGTCCACCATATTGAAGGACCCCCCCAGCCTGAGGCCCTCCTGTTCCGTTGGATGTATGCTCCCTTCTCCCCGCAGTGTCCCCTAGAAATAAAGCTCTCCTCTCCCTCCCCCCCTCTCTCCCTCCTCCTCTCCCTCACTTCCTCCCCCCTCCCCTCCGCACTCCTTCCCCCTCCAGTTCCCCATCACTACTACCAGCCTCCTCTCTCCCTCTCTGTGACTCCAAGATGCGTGTAGTACCCCCCCACTTCCCCCTTGTACCGACTCTCTAAGAGCCACCTGGGGTCCTCCCCTCCTCCCCCCATCTCACCGCCCAGCATCCTCCCTCACCTAAATGACCCTTCCCCTTCCCTCACCTCCTATGCTAGGCCAACCCGAGCACACAAACTCCCCGCATCACTTTCCCATATCCTAAAGATAACAGCAAAACAAGTAATACTTAAGACAACCTTAGCAGTCCCCTTGTACCCCCTCCCCCCCACATGGTTATGACAGCCCCCTCCTCCCCAGTCAAAAGCAGCATGCTCCAAACTTGCTCTTCCGATCCACTCTCCTCGCCGCTCAGCGTTGTGCCTCTGCTGCCGTTGTGGCTACCCGCCGTATCTCCTCCACGTAAGGCGTCGCCGCAGTTGCTGATTCAAAGGTCCGACGTACCCCCCCATGAGTAAAGATCAAACAGGCGGGGTATTGCACTATAAATTTGATATTATTGTCTATCAATATCTGACACAAGGGTCCATACTCTCGACGACGTTGTCCCAGGGCTGCCGAGTAATCCTGAACTATACGCAGCTTAACATTGTCCTTGTGAACTGCTCCTTTCTTCCTCACTGCCCGCAACACCGCCTCCTTTTGCGGGAATCGCAGGAACCGTGCCAAAACCACTCTGGGACGGCCATCACTGGCTCTCCTAGGCCCAACCCGGTGCGCTCTCTCTATTTGCACTAGAGAGCCTTCCGGATCATCCTCTAAAATTTGTTTCACCAGGTCTTCCAGGTAGGGTTTTAAGTCCCTGTCCTCTATAGCATCCGGAATCCCCAAGAATCTCAAGTTATTACGGCGAGACCTGTTCTCAAGGTCGTCTAGCTTGGCCCCCTGTCCCTGGAGTAGCTTTTTCACACGAGTCATCTCCTGCTGCAGCTCCAGCACATGTTCCTCCGCCTGCTCTATCCGGTGCTCCGCTTCCTGCATTCGGCTCCCCATGGCCTCCACCGAGGATTGAAGAAGATCCATTCTGCCCCGCAGGTCCTCAAATTGCGCAGGCAACGCCCCCACCACCGCTAGGGAGATTTCATCCGCCAGCGCCGCTTTGGCCCCCACTTTCGGCGGCGAGGATTGCTCCGCCACCTTGTGTGGCATAGGTAGCTTCTCCTTTTCTCCTCGGCGGCCCCCCTTCGCCGCCATTGCCATAGCTGCTTCTTCCTTTGGGGTCTCGTCCACCGTCCCGCCACTTCTAGGACGCGGTTCTGCGTCACAGACTCCCCCACCTCTTGTGCGCGCCGCTCTGCCGCCGCGTGAGGACAAGGCCCTTCCCCGTCACAGGTTCCTCTCTCGCCCCGGTCCCCCACGTGCCTGGCGGGGCGTATTCTGGGCTAGCCTGCCCATGAGGAGATCCAGGGGCAGCCGAGGGGGGCAAAAAAGACAGCCAGGAGTACCCACTGCCACTGCTTACAATATATGGCTGTTGGGGCTGATGTTCTTGAGCAGGGTACTCTAGGCCTCCGGGCTCCTCGGCTCTCCTCTGGCTTGATGTACCCACAAGGCCCGGGCTTCTGCAGCACAGCCCCCCAGCTACTCTGCTTTCCCGAAGGCCCCAGGGGTCCAGCTCACACGTCTCCCCGTCTCAGCAAATCTTTGGCCCCCTACATAGGCCAGACGAGGGCTCCAAGACTCCCCTCGGGGATCTGAGGTCCGCAGTCCTCCAGGAGCAAACAGTTGCAGGGGGGGGTTTCGGGGAGCAAGGATCGGGGAGCCACCACAGATCGTGGCCCCGATGTCTAGCTGCGGCTTTTTTCTTACTGGCTCGTCACGTGTCACGCTGTTCCTGCCAAATGTCCTCACCTCCGGCATAAGAACATAAGATATGCCATACTGGGTCAGACCAAGGTCCATCAAGCCCAGTATTCTGTTTCCAACAGTGGCCAATCTAGGTCATATTTACCTAGCAGTTTCCCCAAGAGACACAAGTTCCACAATGCTTGTACTGGGTCAAGCATTGATATCTTCGGTCACTTCTTAATAATGGTTTATGGACCTTTCCTCCAGGAACTTGTCCAAACCTTTTTTAAACCCAGCTATACTAACAGCCTTTACTACATCCTCCGGTAACAAATTCCAGAGTTTGATTACACGTTGAGTGAAAAAATATTTTCTTTTATTAGTCTTAAATAGTTTACCCTGTAGCTTCATTGCATGTCCCCTAGTCTTTCTATATTCTGATTAGGTAAACAATCGATCTACGTTTATCCGTTCCACTCCGTTCATTAATTTATAGACTTCTATCATATCTCCCCTCAGCCGTCTCCTTTTCCAGGTTAAAGAGCCCTAACCTTTTTAGCCTTTCTTCATAGGAGTATCCTTCCATCCCCTTTACCATTTTGGTGGCTCTTCTCTGTACCTTTTCTAAAATTGCTATATCCTTTTTAAGATACGGCGACCAGAATTGCACACAATATTCAAGGTGCGGTCTCACCATGGAACGATATAGAGGCATTATAATATCTTTTGTTTTATTTTCCATTCCTTTCCTTATCATACCTAACATTCTATTTGCTCTCTTGGCCGCCGCTGCACACTGGGCCGAGGGTTCTAACATGGTATCCACAATGACGCCTAAATCTTTTTCCTGGGTGGTGGTTCCTAATGTGGAACCTTGCATCGTGTAACCATAGTTTGGGTTGTTCTTCCCTAGGTGCATAACCTTGCACTTGTCCACATTAAATTTCATCTGCCATTTTGATGCCCAGTCTTCCAATTTATCAAGATCCTCTTGCAATTTTTCACAATCCTCTTGGGTTTTAACAACTTTAAATAGTTTTGTGTCATCTGCAACTTTGATAACCTCACTCGTTATTCCACTTTCCAGGTCATTTATGAATATGTCAAAAATATGAATATGTCAACCTGAGACCCAGCTCAGGAGACTCAGCAGCTCCCGACTCGGGCCCCGGCGGCGCCCGGCCCGACGTCGGCTCCCTGGGAGGAGAGTCCACGAGGACTACAGGGCTTACGTGTCCAGCAGACTCCGATTCCAGTCCAGGAACTTTGGAAGGCTTCTCTTGTTCCACAGGCCCGGGGCGACGGTCGGGGGTCTGAGACCGAGCTCCAGGGCCGACTCTGCAAATCAGGGGGGGGGTAAGCCGAGCGGGGGCTCAGAATCTTCATTCCGCTATTCAGTCCGGTCGGGTGAGCAGGGGGGAGGTCCAGAACCCCGAATTCGGCCCTTTTTACCGCATTTTACCCCTCCAGGGGGAGCGAGGGGGCCCAGAGCTCAAGCAGTGTGCGACTGCTCGCGCTCACCGCATCACCGGAAGTCCCCGATCTTCTTCTTTTTTCGTTTTTTGCCCTTAGTGGCTGGCGTTCGCGACCTTTTTTCTTTTTCCCTGGAAGGCCGGTCCTTCGACCTCACGGGGACTCTCTTTTCCCCGTTGGCTTCCAGTGGTTTTAAGAAGTGTGATCGGTGCAAGAAACTGATGTCTCTCACCAACACACACGACTGCTGCCTTCGGTGCCTCGGTCCTGATCACGACCCTAAGACACGTGGACCATGTGGGAAGATGTCTTCCAAGGCACTGCGAAGTCGTCAGCACCAAAAGGAAAGGCTTTTTTCTGACTCAGCCTCTGGCCGGGCCCGAACCTCGTCTGAGGCCTCGACATCTCGGGAGTCGGATCCCGAGCACCGTCGAGGCTCCTCGGAAAGGGGGTCCCCCGACCGGGAACGCAAGAGGAAGAAATGGCTCGTGAGGGCTTCGTCGGAAGAGGTCCCGGGTTCCTCAAGAGCTCGGTTTCAGACCCCCGACCGTCGCCCCAGGCCTGTGGAACAAGAGAAGCCTTCCAAAGTTCCTCGACTGGAATCGGAGTCTGCTGGACACGTAAGCCCTGTAGTCCTCGTGGACTCTCCTCCCAGGGAGCCGATGTCGCCGCCTGGGCCTGAGTCGGGAGCTGCTGAGTCTCCTGAGCTGGGTCTCAGGTTGACAGCCTTGGAGAGCAGACTGCCTTCATGGAACAGCAGCAGGCACTGATGGCCAGCCTGTCTGGCGCATCTGCCCTGACCACCGGGACATCGACATCGAAGTCGACCCCGGAGACTGAGCCGATACTCGAGACCATGAAGGCTCGAGGTCGACCTTGGTCGCGGTCTCCCTCGACCTCCCATTCGGGACCGAGGTCGTCGACGCCGGTGCCTTCGGCGTTGGGGCGGGTGCTCGCAGGCCCCGCGAGGTTGGACCCCGATTCCTCATCGGACGAGTCCGCATGGGAGATGGAGGATGAGGAGTCCCCCGACACCTTCAAGACTTGGTGCGTCCCATCGGACTCGCCGCAGTCTGAGCCCCGGAGTAGATCCCCTCCGGAGGATACCCGGTTCTAGGAGTTCGTTCGAGATATGGCCACTGCCTTGGCTATCCCTGCGGACCCCGAGGAGGAGCCTCAAGCTGAGGAGCTCGAGGCCCTGCAGTACGACTCTCCTCCGAAGGAGGCCTTTACTGTCCCGGTTCCTCTGATGCTGGAACGGCTCCTCTTCCGTATGTGGGAGGCACCGGCCTCGGCACTGGTTTTAAGCAAGCGGGTTGATTCGATCTATCGACTCCGGAAGAGTCCTGGCTTTCAGAAGGCACAGCTACCACACCATTCCATGGTGGTGGAATCGGACATGCATCGCCTGAAAAGTCAGAAGATGCACTCCGCGGTGCCCCCTGGCAGGGAGGCCCGAAACCTCGATGGTTTTGGTAGAAAGTGCTACCAGGGCTCGATGCTTGCTTGCCGTGTCTAGTCTTACCCGCTGTACATGGGCATGTACTTGCGGGACCTGGCCAAGGAACTGGCCGGGTTCTCTGCTGGTCTCTCGGGGGAACCCTTGCAGAGGTTCAAGTCCTTGTCCTCGGGGATCCGGGAATGCTCTAAGTTTATGTCCCGCGCTGCCTACGATGGCTTTGAGGCTTCGGTCCGTGTTGCGGCAGCCGGCATTGCGGCTCGACGCCAGGCATTGCTGCAGTCATCGGACCTCGAGCCATGGGTTCAGGACAAGTTGGTCGATGTCCCTTGCCGAGGTGAGAACCTTTTTGGCAAGCCCATGACCGAGAAGGCCGCACAGCTCGAGACCGAGCACCTCACACGGACAAGGCTGTCTAGAAAGACTTCTGCCCCTTCTTACAAGAAGAAGGGCTCGGGTAAAAAGTCCTTTTACCCGAGGAAGGGCACTGCCTACAAACAGTACCCACAATATCAGGCTGCCCAAGCTGCCCCGCAGGGTCAGCAAGCCAAGGGCAGTGTAATGGGCCCCGTAGGCAGAGGACCCCCAAGCCTCCGGCCCCTGCTCCCACTCAGCAGGGTGGGGGCTTTTGACTCCTTGGCATAGCCTCTCCGTCCCTGCTCTCCCAACCCTGCACAGGAGGTCGCCTCGCCCTGTTTGCCCACCAGTGGCCACTCATCACTGGAGACAGTTGGGTGTTAAGCATAGTCCACAGGGGCTATGCACTACACTTCCAACAACTGCCTCCTCCATACTTCCCAGGGGAGCCTCCAAGGCCTCCCCTGCACACAGATCTTCTCCTTCAGGAGCTCCAGGGTCTGTTGGTGGACAGGGCGGTGGAGCCTGTGCCTCCCCACTTGCAAGGTCGAGGGTTCTACTCCAGGTATTTCCTGGTACCCAAAAGAACCGGTGGCCTTCGACCTATTCTGGATCTCAGAAACCTCAACAAGTTCCTGGAGAAGGAAAGGTTCAAGATGCTTACTCTTGGAACACTTCTGCCCTACCTCCAGCAGGGAGATTGGCTATGCTCCATAGATCTAAAGGATGCGTATACTCACATCCTCATTCATCCAGACTACAGAAAGTACCTCAGGTTCATTGTGGGAGGAAATCATTATCAGTACAGAGTACTGCCTTTTGGCCTCACCTCCGCTCCCAGGGTCTTTACCAAATGCCTGGCAGTGGTGGCGGCCTACCTGCGAAATCAGGGAATCTTTGTCTTCCCATATCTGGACGACTGGCTCATAAGGGGCCAGACATGCCAGGAGGCACGGCAAGCTACTCTCAGAACTATTGCTCTTCTTCAGAGCTTGGGGTTCGTCATAAACTTCGCAAAGTCCACTTTGCTCCCCTCCCAGAACTTGGAGTTCATAGGGGCGAGATTAGACTCTGCTTGCAAAAGCATTCTTGCCAGAAGACAGAGCCCAAAGACTAATCAACTTAGCAAACCAGTTTCTCAGCAGGTCACTGGTCTCCGCCAGACTCTGCGTGAGGCTTCTGGGCCACATGGCTTTGACAGTGCATGTCACCCCCAATGCCCGACTCCATATGAGGCCTGCACAGTGGTGCCTTCGGACTCAGTGGTCACAGGCCACAGGCAGCCTCAGAGACAGGATAAGGGTGTCCAGACAATTTCTGCACGCCCTCAGATGGTGGCTGCACCCACCCAATCTGCTAAAAGGGGTACCTTTTCAGAGTCCTGGGTTCACAGTGGTCTTGACCACGGATGCCTCCCTGCAAGGCTGGGGGGCTCATTGTCTAGGCAAGTGCACCCAGGGTCTGTAGTCTCCCTGGGAAGCCGCACAGCAAATCAATCTCCTGGAACGCAGAGCTATTCGGTTAGCCCTCAAGACTTTTTCTCAAACCCTGGCTCATCAGTCTGTCCTAGTTCAAACAGACAACCAGGTAGCCATGTTTTACGTGAACAAGCAGGGCGGAACTGGGTCCAGGCTTCTTTGTCAGGAGGCACAGGACCTTTGCTTGTTTGCTCTCAGACACAACATGCTCCTCAAAGCAGTATATCTATCTGGCCAAGAGAACTACCTGGCAGACAGGTTGAGCAGGATTCTGCAGCCCCACGAGTGGCAGCTCCATCCCTTGGTAGTTCAAAAGATTTTCCTGAAATGGGGACTTCCATCCATGGATCTGTTTGCCAGTCCTCTGAACAAACAGTTGCCAAACTTCTGCTCCAGGCAACCGCACCCTCTGCGGATAGCAGCAGATGCTTTTCTGATTTCCTGGTCTCAGGGCCTCCTGTATGCATTTCCTCCCACGCCTCTGGTGGCCCGAACTCTGTTCAAGATTCTCAAGAACAAGGCCTCGGTCCTGCTGGTGGCTCCCAGGTGGCCGAGACAGCCTTGGTTTCCACTTTTGCTTCAGCTGGCAGTGGATCCCCCACTGCCTCTGGGGTTGCAACCCAACCTTCTCTCTCAGGATCAGGGTTCTCTTCTGCACCCCAACCTCAAAGCTCTCAATTTGATGACATGGAGGCTGCAAGGGTAGTTTTGGCTCCCTGGGGCCTACCTCAGGAAGTTGAGGAGGTTGTCCTAGCCTCTAGGAAACAGTCCACTAGGAAAACCTATGCTCTCAAATGGAAGAGGTTTTCTGTGTGGTGTCAGCTACGTACAGAGGATCCCTTCTTCTGTACTGCACATGTAGTGCTTCAGTACCTGTTGCACTTATCCAATCAGGGACTTAAGTCCAATTCTGTTCGCGTCCACCTCTCAGCTCTAGCAGCTCACCACTCACTAGTGGAAGGACATTCTCTGTCGGTTCACCCTTTGTCCCGCTTTCTCAGAGGCTTGCTTTTACTCAAGCCTCCAATCCGTCCTCCTGCTCCCGAGTGGGAGTTGAATGTGGTCTTGCAACAATTGACTCGCCCACCTTTTGAGCCGATGGCTACTTGCCCTCTACGCTTCCTGTCATGGAAGACACTCTTCTTGGTAGCCCTTACCTCGGCCAGGCGAGTGAGCGAGCTTCAGGCCCTAGTCTGTGACAGGTCTTACACTCGCTTCTATGGGAACAGGGTAGTCCTTAGGACTCATCCAAAGTTCCTCCCAAAAGTTGTCTCCTCTTTCCACCTCAACCAGGAGGTGGTTCTTCCAACATTCTTCCCTAGGCCTCATGCAAGCCAGGCTGAAGCAGTTCTGCATACCCTGGACTGTAGGAGGGCCTTATCCTTCTACCTTGACCGTACGCAAGGGCACAGAAGGGCTACTCAGCTCTTCATATCTTTTGACCCTAATAATTTGGGGTTAGCTGTGTCCAAGCGTACTTTGTCCATCTGGGTGGCTGACTGTATCACCTGGACTTACAAGGCGGCTGACCTTCCTTTGCAGGATCGGGTCACGGCCCATCGTGTCAGGGCAGTGGCTGCCTCAGTGGCTCATCTCCGCTCTGTACCGTTGGTAGACATCTGCAGGGCTGCAACTTGGTCTTCAAGCCAGACTTTTGCGGTCCATTACTGTCTGGAGAGGGAGTCCCGTAGGGACAGTGGTTTTGGCCAGGCAGTACTCCGGAATCTCTTTGAGGTTTAGGCATCTCCTGCCCTCTGTTGGGCTACCAGTGGAGGTTCTGTCAGTGAAAAACCTTTCTTTGATGCTGGGACTAGAGGGAGTTCTCTTGTTCAGCCTGGGTTCCTGGTAGCCCAGAGCTAGGGAGTCACCCATATGTGAGGACTGACTTCCTGCTTGGTCCTGGAGAAAGAGTAGTTACTCACCTGTAACAGGTGTTCTCCAGGAGCAGCAGGAATCAGTCCTCACAACCCTACCTCCTCCCCTTGGAGTTGCAGTTGTACATAGTTTGTTTTACATTTTTGTGTGCTGTTCTTAGCTATGTCATTTGACTGAGGTAAGATGGCACCTTTAGGCGGGAAGGGAACCGCGCATGCATGCCTGCATTCCCAAAGGCTTTCATGGAAAGCTGGGGAAATGCTCCGCGGGCTTCATCGACATCAATGTCACCCATATGTGAGGACTGATTCCTGCTGCTCCTGGAGAACACCTGTTACAGGTGAGTAACTACTCTTACTCGGGAATTCCCACCTCTACCCCTCCCTGCCCCAACCACACCCTCTTCCCCCCCCAACCACACCCTCTTCCCCCCCCAACCACACCCTCTTCCTCCCCCCCCATCGTGAAATGAGAGAGTTTATCCTGGGTTGAGAGTGCAGTTGGGCAGATATAGGCAGTGGCTGTTGGAGAGATCAGAACAGCTTCAGTATAGCTCTGTGGTACTTCACGCTTTTAATGTTTAAAATAAAGGACGCTTTATGAAGTATTTGTGTTGCAATATGATTTTCTGTAGGAGGGTTAGATTGGCATGTATGAAAACAATTTCCCAATGTCTGTAATAAGGTTTGCTTTGATTCCTACATTTTGAAGCCAGGTTTCAGAACAAAGGGGACGTTTCAAGTCCTGGGAGGAAATAGAATCTGCTCGACATGTGCGTTCAGTTTGGGTTCCTAAAATTTTAAATTGCATGCCAATTGCTTGAACGCGCCTATGCCTGTGTGCATACAATCAGTTGTATGTTTAAAAGTTCTTTCTTGCATATATTGTGCACCTAAAAAAGATAAATCTGGATAGGTGAAATAAACACAAAAAAATGGGAAAATTAATTTTAAATGAGCATGAAATAAACTGGTTATTTTTAGCCATGCACACCCCTAAAATCTGCAGTATGACTTGTGTTTGATAATTTCACCTTTGTATGTCTGAAAGAATCTTAATGCATCCATAAGGAAGTCATTCGGTTTCTTTTAATATCTGATCTTTATTTTTTTGTGTGTTTTTTTTTCTTCTCCCCCACCCCACAAAATTAAACTATTAAAGGCCTCATAAAGGACAAGGAGCTTCTTTCTACCCTGGGCCCTGTGGAGACGGCAGCTGTAATTGCAGGACCCGTTTTCCTCCTTTGTGTTGTTTTGATTGTGGTCATTTTCCTGTTCCATCATCATCAGCGCATGTATCATAATCGTCAGAGACTAGATATGGAGGATCCCTCTTGTGAGATGTACATTTCCAAAGATAAAACTCTACAAGATCTAGTCTACGACCTCTCTACATCAGGATCTGGTTCAGGTAGCAACATCTGCTTTTATTTGTGTCAAAAGTAATGATTTTATTCTTAAAGGTGCTGCCCATCTTGGTTGAAAGCTGAAAAATGTGTGCACATTATTTCACACAGGCACCAGCCACAAACTGATTGTCTTCTGGTGATTTCTTTGTTTCTCCAGGACCAAACAGGAAGTCAGTCCTCACATATGGGTGACCTCGGCGCCGACGGAGCCCCTGTGCAGAGCATTTCCCCAGCTTTCTAAGAAAGCCTTTGGAAATGCAGCGTGCATGCGCGGTCCCCTTCCCGCCCAAGGGTGCCATCTTGCTCAGTCTTCTTTTTTCTGCGGAGCCCAACGGACGTAGTTCGTTTTTCGCCGAGGAAAAAGTTGATTTACCCTGTTTTTTGATCCGGTTCGACGCCGGATCCTTTTCCTGCCTGGGCCCGATCTCTCATTTTCGGTTTTTGTCCTTAGTGACTAGCGTTTTGTCCTTAGTGACTAGCGCCATTTTCTTTTTTCACTGGCAGCCCTGTCTTTTGACCTCGCAGGGGCCCTTTTTCCCCCGATGGCTGCCAGTGGGTTTAAAAATTGTGATCGGTGTAAGAAACTTATGTCTCTCACTGACACACATGACTGCTGCCTCCGCTGCCTCGGACCCGATCATAACCCGGTGATCTGTGGTCCGTGTGGAAAGATGTCCTCAAAGGCGTTGAGGAGTCGGCAGCACCAAAAGGAAAGAATCTTCTCTTACTCCGCGTCCGGACGGGCCCGGACTTCGTCAGAGGCCTCGACGTCTCGGGACTCCGGCCCCGAGCAGCGTCGAGGTTCCTCTGAGAGGGAGTCTCCCTCGCGGGAGCAGCGCAGGAAGATAAAACCCGCGAGGGTGGCGTCGGTGGATGCACTTGGCTCCTCGAGGGCCAAGTCGCATAGCCCCGACCACCGTCCTGGGTCTTCGGAGTCGGAGAGGCCTGCAAAGCAACCTCTAATCGAGATGGAGTCTCCTGGACACGTGAGTACTGTAGTCCTCGTGGACTCTCCTCCAGGGGAGCCGACGTCGGGCCCGACGCAATCGGGGCCCGAGTCGGGGGCTGCTGAGTCTCCTGAGCTTGGACTCAGGTTGACGGCCTTGGAGAGCAGCTTGGCTGCCTTCATGGAACAGCAGCGGGCACTGATCGCCGGTCTCACCGGTGCGTCTGCCCCGACCACCGGGACATCGATGTCCAAGTTGACCCCGGAGGCCGAGCCGATCCTCGAGTCCATGCGGGCTAGAGTCGATCCTCGGCCGAGGTCTCCCTCGGCCTCCCGTTCGTGACCGAGGTTGTCGACGCCGGTACCTTCAGCGTCGGTTCCTGCCTGACTGGAACCGCTCAATTCCTCCTCCGAGGAGTCCGGCTGGGAGACGGAGGATGAGGAGTCACCCGACACCTTTCGGACTCTGTGTGTCCCATCGGCCTCACTAGAGTCCGAACCTCGGAGACGGTCCCCACCGGAGGATACTCGGTTCTCGGACTTCGTGCGGGATATGGCCAAGGCCTTGGCGGATCCCGAGGAGGAGCCTTGAGCTCAAGGCCCTCCAGTATGACTCTCCCCCAAAGGAGGCCTTTACTGTACCGGTTCCTCCGATGCTGGAACGGCTGCTCTTCCGCATGTGGGAGACCCCGGCCTCAACGCCGGTGTTGAGCAAGCGGGTCAATTCTATCTATCGAGTCCGCAAGAGCCCCGGGTTCCAAAAGGCACAATTACCGCACCACTCCATGGTTGTGGAATCGGCCATGCATCGTCTGAAAAGTCAGAAGATGCACTCCTTGGTGCCTCCCAGCCGGGAGGCCCGGAACCTGGATGCCCTCGGTAAGAAGTGCTTCCAGGGCTCTGCTTGCTTGCCATGTCCAGACATACCAGCTATACATGGGCATGTACCTTTGAGACCTGGCAAAGGAGATTGCCGGGTTCTCTGCTGGTCTCTCCGAGGAACCTTTGCAGAGGTTCAATGCCCTATCCACGTATGTCTCGAGCAGCCTATGATGGCTTCAAGGCTTCGGCCCGAGTAGCCGGGGCCGGCATCGATGCCCGCGAACAGGCTTGGCTACAGTCATCAGACCTCAAGCCATGGGTGCAGGACAAGTTGGTCGATGTCCTCTGCCGAGGTGAAAACCTCTTTGGCAAGCCCATGGCTGAAAAGGCTGCAGAACTTGAGACCCAGACTCTGACCCGGACTAGGCTGTCAAGAAAAACCTTTGCTCCTTCTCAGAAGAAGGAGGATTCGGGGGGGAAAAAGACCTTTTACCCGAGGAAGTCATCTGCCTATAAACAATACCCTCATTATCAGGCCTCTGCAGCTCCCCACCAGGGTCAGCAGGCCAAGGGGTAGAGTCATGGGCCCCGTAGGCAGAAGGCCCCCAAGCCACCAACACTGGCTCCTGCACAGCAGGGAGGGGTTTTTTGACTCAAAAAGCATAGCCTCTCCTCCTCAGCTGGCTCACATCAGCACAGGAGGCCAGCTGGCCCTATTTGCCCACAGGTGGTCAGCCGTCACAAGGGATACCTGGGTACTTCATATAGTCCAGAAGGGCTTTCTTCTCCATTTTCACCAGGTACCTTCCTCCTATTTTCCAGGGGAGCCTCCAAGACTCCCTCTGCACAGGAACTTACTCCTACAGGAGTTAGCAACTCTGCTAAAGGAACAGGCTGTGGAACTGGTGCCCCACCACCTGAGAGGTCAAGGCTTCTATTCCAGGTACTTCCTAGTACCAAAAAGAACAGGAGGCCTCAGACCCATCCTAGACGTGCGAAACCTTAACAAGTTCCTGGAGAGGGAAAAGTTCAAGATGCTCACCCTTGGAATTCTGCTGCCCTACCTCCAGCAGGGAGACTGGCTATGCTCCTTAGATCTCAAGGACGCGTATACTCGCATCCTCATTCATCCAGACCACAGACAATATCTCAGGTTTGTCGTGGGAGGAAACCACTATCAGTACAGAGTACTGCCCTTTGGCCTAACCTCCGCCCCCAGAGTGTTCACAAAGTGCCTGGCGGTGGTGGTGGCCTACCTGAGGCTTCAAGGCCTCTTTGTGTTTCCATACCTGGACGACTGGCTCATAAGGGGCCAGTCTTCACAGGAGGCCAGTCAAGCCACCCTTCGCACTGTCGCTCTACTTCAGCACTTGGGGTTTGTCATAAACTTCGCAAAGTCCACTTTGCACCCATCCCAGAACATGGAGTTCATAGGGGCGAGGCTGGACACCCTTCAGGCGAAGGCTTTTCTACCCGTGGACAGAGCCCACAGATTGATGGATATAGCCAGGCAGTTCCACAGCAATTCCCTGGTCTCCGCCAGGCATTTCCTGCGGCTTCATGGACATATGGCTTCCATGGTTCATGTGACCCCCAATGCCCGCCTGCATATGAGGCCTGCTCAGTGGAGTCTCCGAACTCAGTGGCACCAGACAAAGTGAGAGTATCCACACTGCTTGCCTCCTCTCTGCAATGGCGGCTTCATCTTCCAAATCTAGTGCTCGGGGTGTTTTTTCAGACACCTCCACACTCTCAAGTGCTCACAACTGATGCTTCTCTTCAAGGTTGGGGTGCACATTGCCAAGGGGCATGTACTCAGGGTCTCTGGACCCCTTGGGAAGCTGCACAGCAGATCAGTCTCTTGGAGCTACGAGCTATCCGCTTAGCTCTGAGAGCCTTCTCCCATCTCACTTCTCACCAGTCGGTACTGGTCCAGACGGACAATCAAGTTGCCATGTTTTATGTAAACAAGCAAGGAGGCACGGGATCCTTCCTTCTCTGTCAGGAAGCGCAAAGGCTGTGCTCCTGGGCAGTCGATCACGGCATCCTTCTCAAAGCAGTCTACCTCCCAGGCCAGGAGAATTACCTGGCGGACAGACTAAGCAGGATCTTGCAACCACACGAATGGAGATTGAATCCATTGGTGGTTCAGCAAATTTTCCTGAGATGGGACCTTCCGACCATGGATCTTTTTGCCAGTCCTCTGAACCGTCAACTTCCCAGATTCTGTTCCAGACAACCGCATCCTCTGAGTAGCAGCGGATGCGTTTCTAATTCCTTGGTCCAAGGGCCTACTATATGCGTTTCCTTCCATGCCTCTAGTATCCAGAACACTGTTCAAAGTGCTCAAGGACGGGGCCTCAATGATTTTGATAGCCCCCAGGTGGCCGAGGCAACCGTGGTTCCCACTTCTGCTACAACTGGCGGTGGACACTCCTATTCCTCTGGGGATACACCACTATCTCCTGTCTCAGGAACAGGGATCTCTCTTACACCCCAACCTCCAGTCCCTTCATTTGATGGCCTGGCTGCTGAAAGGGTAGTTCTAGCACCTCTGCTACTGCCTAGAGAGGTTGAAGACGTGGTCTTAGCCTCTAGGAGACAATCCACCAGAAAATCTTATGCTCTTAAGTGGCGTAGATTCTCTACCTGGTGTACTCAACACAACGAGAATCCTTTCTCGTGCTTGGTACCGGTAGTATTGCACTATTTGTCCAATTCTGTCAGAGTTCACCTCAGTGCTCTTTCAGCACACCACTCTCCAGTGGAGGGGCGGTCTCTTTCAAGCCACCCTTTGGTGGCTCATTTCCTCAGAGGCCTACTTTGCTTAAACCCCCTCTACGTCCACCTGCCCCTGAGTGGGATTTAAATGTGGTCTTACAGCGGATTACTTGTCTGCCGTTTGAACCTATGGCTACCTGTCCTCTACGGTTTCTCTCCTGGAAAACCTTGTTTCTGGTAGCCCTTACCTCTGCTAGACGAGTGAGTGAGCTTCAGGCCCTAGTGTCTGATGCCCCTTACACTAGGTTCTATAAGAATAGGGTAGTCTTACGGACTCACCCTAAGTTCTTTCCTAAGGTTGTCTCCTCTTTCCACCTCAATCAAGAGGTGGTTCTTCCGACTTTCTTTCCCAGGCCGCATGCCAGCCGGGCTGAGATGGTCTTGCATACCCTGGACTGTAGGAGGGCGTTATCCTTCTACCTTGACCGTATGTGGGAGCATCGGAGGGCTGTTCAGCTCTTCGTCTCTTTTGACCCCAATAAGTTGGGGTTACCTGTCTCCAAGCGTACTTTGTCCATATGGGTAGCTGACTGTATCGCCTGGGCTTACAGGGCAGCCGGCCTCTCGTTGGAGGGTCGAGTCATGGCTCATCGTGTCAGGGCAAAGGCTGCGTCAGTGGCTCATCTCCGCTCTGTTCCGTTGGCAGACATCTGCCGGGCCGCTACTTGGTCTTCAAGACAGACTTTTGCGGCCCATTACTGCCTTGAAAGGGAGTCCCGCAGGGACAGTGCTTTCAGACAGGCAGTACTCCATAATCCTTTTGAGGTTTAGGCAACTCCTATCCTCCAGCCCTGGTGTTGGGCTACCGGCCGGGGGCGTTCTCAGAGAAGATTCCTTCCTTACGTACTGAGGCTCTAGAGGGAGCTCATTTTTTCAGCTTGGGGTCTCCGGTAGCCTTAAGCTGGGGAGTCCCATATGTGAGGACTGACTTCCTGCTTGGTCCTGGAGAAAGAGTAGTTACTCACCTGTAACAGGTGTTCTCCAGGAGCAGCAGGAATCAGTCCTCACAACCCACCCTCCTCCCCTTGGAGTTGCAATCATATCATTTATTTTGTTATTTTTTGCTGTCTTTTAGCTATGTCATCAGACTGAGCAAGATGGCACCCTTGGGCGGGAAGGGGACAGCGCATGCGCGCTGCATTCCCAAAGGCTTTCTTAGAAAGCTGGGGAAATGCTCCGCACGGGGGCTCCGTCTGCGCCGACGTCACCCATATGTGAGGACTGATTCCTGCTGCTCCTGGAGAACACCTGTTACAAGGTGAGTAACTACTCTTTCTTTCTCCTCATATCTTTGAAAGGAAAAGAGACCAGTATGTGGTATGATTCTGGTGTAATAAATTTGTCCAAGAAATAGCTTGAAATTCACAATCCTGGTTTTAATATTCCTTTCATGAGAACAGTATTGTGTTTTTATTCTGTAACAATCTATTTTTTGCTGGTTAAGCTCTCTTCAGCTTTATTCAAATTCCTAGCATTTTGTATTGTACAAAAAAAAATGTAAAATGGATAAATGAATGTAATCAGTATGTTCTGATTTCTAGACTTGCCGATAAATCAAAAAGGCTTCAGTGGTGTAGTGATGTTGCTGTTTCCATTCCAATTCATAGTTTCTATACATGATTAGCTTTGCTGCTGTTTAAAGCCTGATAGCACAGAGCAATATGAGCACCTCCATATGTCCCCATTCTGTCCAGAGGGGAACTGTTTCTGCATATTGAAATGCAAAGGAGCCACACTTGTAAGGAGAACTTAAGAAGCCAAGCTTGCTGAACGGGCTTTTTTTCTTCCTAATTTATTATATTCAAAAAAATTACCATATTGTGGAACATCAAATAGTAAAACTGGAAGTACAGGTAATTCCTTATCTTTCCTCCAGTTCAGTCCTCCACCTCTGGGTTGTGTACCTCCTCCTGAAGCTTGGAGACTGGGCATGTCAAAATCGTAACATCACTGGATGTAACCTGCTGTTCCTGATCGTGTCCCCAGTCTAGTCCCGAAACCTCTGGGTTCCCAATCTTATCTAGCAGCTTGGAGACTGAGAAACTCCACCTTTTTTGTGACATCAGTATAACTCTCCGGTGCCCGCCTCATGCTACCAGTTACCTCAGTCTCCAAGCAGCTGGATAGTTGGGAGCCCGGAGGTTCCGGGCTCACTGGAGAAACAATTGGGGCTGCTTTAGTGAAGTGTAGTTATTTTATTAGAGGTTTTTTGCTTTTAAGGTCTGTTTCTTTAAATTTTGGAGCACTCCAGCTCTCTAGCTCTGGGTCCTCCTCCTCCACCTCTCCCCCCCCCCCTTTTTTCTCTTCGGGCCTCTGTAGAACGGCACATTAAACCGGGACCGGCTGCTTCAGAAGTTTTGCCTGAGGCGCAGCAGAGTCCCGGTTCAGATCAGGGGGTGCAGGACTGCATACAGAGCTTGCCGGCGCCATGCAGAGGACTCTGCCTGCCAGCGCGCCCGGCTGCTCCTTCCCGCCAAACGGAACCTGTGCGGTGAGTGTTCTTTGGGAGGTGATTTTTTCTGCTCGGGGGACTCTGGGGCTGAGACGGGCTCTTCTCAAGGGGCCAGACAGGGCCTTTGCCTGCGCCCACTTCTGCGGTAAGCTTTTCAGGGACCGCGGCTCCGTTTTTCTCTGTCAGCGTGCTTTCGTGCCTTTTTTGCCTCGCGGCCCTGCCGCATGGTGGTGGCGCGGCTGCACCGCTGTTCCGGGAATTTAGCTTCCCTTGCCGTTCCAGCTGTGCTCCTAAATTACTACAGCGTTTAAAAAAAAAAAAAGAACATTACTTTTAAGTTCAAAGGGGGCAGTTGCGAACGACTTAAGGGCAGAGAAACTTTCAGGATACCTGTGTTCTCTGCTTGTCTCTCTGCAGATCCGGCTTAGAGCACGTGATAAGTTTTGGTGTTTTAAAGCGTCCCGGGGCCGCTCAGCGCAAGCACCCGGGCTAGTCTTTAGGCACACAGAGTACTCAATACAATGCCCTCCAAACCCCTTTGTGTCGTGTGCGGGGCGCGGAAGGGCACGAACGCAGGGGTCTGCAAGGAATGTGTGGGAGAGGCCTGGGAAACTTCCCCGCAGGCAGTCAAGGCTCCGGGGTCCTCACCGGAAGCCTTGGCTCCCCTGATGCCGGAACTAGCGCAGGAGGAGCCAGTGCCAGGGCCATCTTCAGGCTCGGGCGCCCCCTCTTCTCCTGCGGTATTTCCCAAGGAACTTTCCGCCATCTTCTCACAACAGTTTGTAGCGCTGCTTCAGCACTCGGCTTTCAGTAATATTTTGCAACAGAGTCTGCCGGGCGAATCCAGCGGAGCCAGGAAGCGTCCAGCGTCTCCGCGGATGCCAAGTTCCCCGAGTAGGAGCAAGAAGCCTCGCGGAGGCGGGGACCTGGGAGACACCTCAGGATTGTCGGAGGCCCCTCTGTCGGATGAGGACAGCCATAGTGTAGGTTTAGAGGAAGAATTAGAAGAGGGAGAGATTTCAGAAAAAGAGGATCAGGCTAGGGTTGTGAGAATGTTCCGGAGAGAAGAGCTGTCGGCTCTCATTGTGGAGACGCTTAAGGCGCTCAATATGCCGGAGCCTGGGGCAGCGGAGGATGAGACGTTGGAGGATCCGTTGTTACAGGTTTTCAGGAAGACTCAAAGAGCGTTCCCTGTTCACAGGGTATTTCAAGAGATGATTCAGGAGGAATGGAACGTCCCTGAAGCACCTTTGAAAGGCGCGAGGGTGATGAGCCGGTTGTATCCCTTATTAGACCGGGACAAAGAGGTTTTCAAGCCTCCCAGGGTGGACGCGGCGGTCTCGGCAGTAACCAAGAAAACGACCATCCCTGTAGAGGGTAGTGCGGCCCTCAAGGACATTCAGGATAGAAAGCTGGATGTCTTGCTAAGGCAAGTGTTCGATGTCAATGCCATCTCCCTGCAGGCGGCCATTTGCGGAGCTTGGGTTTCCAGAGCTTGTCTGCGTTGGGCTCAGCAAGTCCAGGAGGGCCAGCCGTCTCCGTTGGGGGAAGCGGCGCGGCTGGAGTCGGGCAGCCTACCTGTCTGATATCCATTATGACCCTTATGTGGGGGCTGTCCAAGAGTATGGCGTCGGCGGTGGCTGCGAAACGATATCTATGGTTATGTAATTGGGCGGCCGATAGTTCGTCAAAGTCTAGATTGAGTAAGTTGCCCTTTAAGGGGCGTCTGCTCTTCGGCGAGGATTTGGACAAACTGGTCAAGGACCTCGGGGAGTCCAAAGGTGGAAGGTTGCCGGAGGATAAGCCCAAGGTTGCTCGGGGGCGCCGGGGGCCCGCGGTCGGTTTCGAGATTTTCGCCGCTTTCAGTCCCAAAGGGCTCCTTCAGGTCAAAGGGGGTGTTTTCCCTACAGAAACCAGGGTTTCAGGGGGTTCTGGGGAGCGGGCAGAGGTTTCGGTTTTACTTCCTACTCCTCCTCCCTTAGCCTTAAAAAGTCGCAATGAAGTGAGGGGGGCCCAGTCGCCCACCATTCCCGTGGGAGGGCTTTTGCAGGAGTTTTTTCCCGCCTGGGCCCGCATTACATCGGATCAGTGGGTGTTAGAGGTTGTTCGGGAAGGCTACGCTCTGGAGTTCTTGCGACCAGTGCGGGAAGCCTTCGTGCAGTCTCCCGGCAGGGCAGTGGCAAAGTGTGCGGCACTGCGGGAGATGGTGCAAAGGTTGCTGGACCTCAGGGCGATAGCGCCCGTGCCCGTAGACCAGTCCGGGTGCGGTCGATACTCCATTTACTTTATTGTCCCAAAGAAGGAAGGGGGAGTTCAGCCGATCCTGGACCTCAGAGTCAACCGCTGCCTCCGGGTATCACATTTTCACATGGAAACGCTACGCTCTGTCATAGTGGCGGTGCGGAAAGGAGAGTATCTCACCTCTCTGGATTTGTCGGAGGCTTACCTTCATATTCCCATACGGCCAGAACATCACAAGTTCCTCAGGTTTGCAGTTCCGTTCGGGCATTTTCAGTTTCAAGCGTTGCCCTTCGGTCTGGCGACCGCTCCAAGGGTCTTTACCAAGGTCATGGTAGTGGTGGCGGTGGCTCTGAGAAAGGAACATATTCTTGTGCATCCTTATCTGGACGATTGGTTGATCCGGGCGAAGTCGCAGGACGAGAGCGAGCGGGCCACGGCCCGGGTTGTAAGCTTTTTGGAGAGTCTAGGTTGGATAGTCAATATGTCCAAGAGTCGCTTGCAGCCTTCCCAGAATCTGGAATACCTAGGGGCGCGGTTCGATACGCAGCTCGGGAAGGTGTTTCTTACGGAAAAGAGGGCGCTAGACTTGCGGAATCGGGTGCAGAGGTTTCTCAAGCTCAAGACTCCCTCAGTGTGGCATTACCTGCAGTTGTTGGGCACCATGGCGGCAGCGATAGAGACGGTGCCGTGGGCAAGAGCTCATATGAGACACTTACAGAGGGCTTTGCTACGCCGGTGGTCGCATCAGCGAGACTCTCTCTCCCGGAGACTAGTCTGCCCGGAGGAGGCCCGTCAAGCCTTGCCCTGGTGGTTGCTTCCCGAATCGCTGGAGAGGGGGAAGCTCCTGGAAGCTCCGGCTTGGGTGGCCGTGATGACAGATGCCAGCCTACTGGGCTGGGGAGCCCATTGTCAGGGCAATTTCGCGCAGGGGCGCTGGGACGCTCAAGAAAGGACGTGGACGATCAACCGGTTGGAGCTAAGAGCGGTGTCGCTGGCCTTGCAGGAGTTTCGGCAGTTTCTCGGAGGGAAAGCGGTCCGAGTGTTGTCGGACAACGCGACGGCGGTGGCCTACGTCAACAAGCAAGGCGGCACCAGCAGCGTGTCTTTAGAGGCCGAGGCCAAAGCTCTTTGTGCCTGGGCGGAGGCCAACCTTCTGGACCTGTCGGCAGCCCATGTAGCGGGGGTAGACAATGTGGAGGCCGATTTCCTCAGCCGGGTGAAAGTGGATCCCGGAGAATGGGTCCTGCATCCTGAGGTGTTCGAGATGGTGGTTCGCAGGTGGGGCTTGCCAGTGATGGATCTCATGGCAACCTTTGAGTCGGCGAAGTGCAGTCGTTTCTTCAGCAGGCGCAGGGAAAGAATGTCCGAAGACTTGGATGCCCTCTTACAAGTCTGGCCGGCGGAGCAGATGCTGTATGTCTTCCCGCCGTGGGTGCTGATTGGCCGGGTCCTACAAAGAGTAGAGGGATTCCGGGGTCACGTAATCCTGATTGCGCCGGACTGGCCACATCGCCTCTGGTACGGGGACCTGGTGAGGTGGTTGGTGGCAAAGCCCTGGCGTCTCCCCGACAGAGCAGATCTGTTGTCTCAGGGGCCGCTAGTCATGCCTCACGTGGGTCGGTTCTCTCTTACGGCCTGGCTCTTGAGAGGGCGCGGTTGACCTCCCAGGGGTATTCTTCGGCGGTTATCTCTGCCTTACTGAAGTCCAGAAGGCGTTCGACTTCGTTGGCATATGTTCGCATCTGGAGGATCTTTGAAGCATGGTGTAGTGATCGGCAGTACCAAGCACTGCGGGCTTCTCTTCCACAGATTCTGGAATTTTTACAGAATGGTTTCGAGAAAGGCTTGGCGGCTTGGTTGCGAGTCCAAGTGGCTGCTTTATCTTGTTTCAGAGGTAGACTGGCAGGTCAGTCGCTGGGTGTCCAGCGTGATGTGAAACGATTTTTGAGAGCGGTGTCTCTGGTTAGGCCTCCGGCTCGGCAGGTTTTTCCCAAATGGAGTCTTCCCTTTGTTTTGGAGGCGTTAGAGGGTGAGCCTTTTGAGCCGCTGGCTCGGGCGTTGCTCAAGGATCTTACTCTGAAGGTAGTGTTTCTGGTGGCAGTCTGTTCAGCTAGACGAGTTTCTGAATTACAGGCGCTTTTCTGCAGAGAGCCCTATCTTTCCTTCTTTGCGTCTAAGGTCGTGTTGCGACCGGTGCCGACTTTTCTACCGAAGGTGGTTTCGGCGTTTCATGTCAACCAAGAAATTTTCTTGCCGGTGTTGACCAGGGATAAGAGTGATTCTTCGGCGGACAAGCTGCATCTTTTGGATGTCCGGCAGGCTTTAAAAAAATATCTGAGACGGACGGAGTCTTTTCAGAAGTCAGACGGACTCTTTGTGCTTTTCGCAGGGCAGAGAAAGGGCGAAGCGGCCTCAAAGGCATCTATTGCACGTTGGATTAGAGAGGCCATTGAGTCGGCTTATGTGTTGAAGGGCAGAGTAGTGCCGGACGGTGTGAGAGCACATTCCACGAGGTCGCAGGCTACTTCCTGGGCGGAGGTTCGTTTGGTCTCGCCGGTGGAGATCTGTAGGGCGGTGACTTGGTCGTCCCTCAAAACCTTTGCTAAGCACTACCGTCTGGATCAGCGGTTCTTCAGGCTGGTTTGCCAGGTCCCTCCTGTAGAAATGGACAGATAAAGGGATACCAGAATCCCCAATATGTAATTGAAGATGGATGAATTTCTTAATACAGAATGTGTTTAGAAGTTTAGCTTTTCACCTACTTCCTCTTCATAGAATAGGAGGTCATGATCATGAGTTCTATGTAACCATTTTTAAAATAGTCTGGAACATTGTCAACGTAAGCCTAAAGAGTAAACATAGGCTATGAACTGTGCAACTATAGTTCATTGTACAGTCACTGCTGACAAAACATAATTTTTGCAACTTTTGCAGTTATAAATAACTTTGTCATAATCAAGGGAATTTCATCTAATACACTGTAATCAGATCTTACTCTGTAAAAGGAACTTTGGCGACACCTTGTGTTATTTCACGGTTATAATAAATGACTGTTGCTTCCCCTTTTTCTCTAATAAAAGGAGCTTTTTAGGAGGAGGAATTTGAATTCTGCAGGCGTGGAACTATGCATGTCCATAGACCGTTTGTGGTTTTCCCTCTGAGCTCAAAGAAAATTGCACTTTGTGTGTGTGATTGTGTTCTATGTTACTCTCTGCCTGTTTCTCATTGTTTGAAGACCAGAGACCAGAAAGAGCCGTGGTATTGTGGCCAGATCACAGAGTTTTCTTCACCTCCCGTGGTTCAGTGTGTTTCACTGCTCTGGTATGGACTCAGATGTTTTGGGACTAGACTGGGGACACGATCAGGAAGGTGAAATTAGACTTACCTGCTAATTGTTGTTCCTGGAGTAGAACCAGTCTAGTCCCGTATCCCTCCCGGAATTTATTGGCAAACGGATGTCTGGACTTTCTATCAGTTTCACAGGTAAGCTGTGTTTTCTCCATTATTGCTGTTGGGGCTGAATCTCCTTCCTTGGGGCAAGGGGTTGGACTGCTCCAACTTTCTTTTAGGCACAGTAATGAAAAGGGTGCTATCTTAGTCACAGTTAGTATTTTCCTGTAATTGGTTTAGTTTACTGTAGTTTGCGTATTGTCTTACTTGTTTCTCCGGTGAGTCTACTTTGTCAATAGGTTACTGGTGGCATGAGGCGGGCACCGGAGAGTTATACTGATGATGTCACAAAAAAGGTGGAGTTTCTCAGTCTCCAAGCTGCTAGATAAGATTGGGAACCCAGAGGTTTCGGGACTAGACTGGTTCCACTCCAGGAACAACAATTAACAGGTAAGTCTAATTTCACCGTCTCTCCCATCAGCCCCAGTGTGTCCAGTCTCCATGCAGCAGGAGTGAGCCTAGGTCTGGGCTCACTTGAGGAACACATAAGGAGCTGTTAGGGTAGCTTAGCAATAGTTGTAGGTTGATTGGATTTCTAAATTTTCTAAATATGATTTGTTGGTTACTGTAGCTTTAAAAAATAAAAAATCAAAAGCATGTTTACTTGCACCAGTCCCCGTCTGTCTCTATCTTTTTCTGAGCGTTTCTGAGACAAGTTATCCTCCAGATCTCTCCTCCTCGCCTGTACGGAGGAGAGCTCTGTAGCAGGCACCCTCACTCCATAGTCTCCCGTGGCAGCAGCACTATTGCTGAGGGAAGTGCAGGGGAGATAATCTCGCCGGCGGTTCCCCGCTCGATCTTGAGCCGAGCGGGGCTGCGCGGGCTGGAGATTCCCGGTTCGGCGGCATCAGCACAGCGTGCCTTCTGAGATTGGGTAAGGCTGTTTAAATGTTTTAGCAGGAGAATCGGACCAGAAAACGGAGTTGCGGTCTGTATTCGAGACTTAAAATAATCCGATTTTGGCGCCATTTAGTGATCTTTTTTGCCGGCGGCCATCTTGAGACCGCGTGTTTGGTGTTGGCGATTCGGAGCACGGGGCTGCAGGAGGCTTTTGATCCGCGTTTTAAGAAGCTTAATTTCGGGGTTTTTATAATTTTCATAATTTTCTTTGGTCCAGCTAGATACTTGATTTTACTTTGCATCTTTCTTGCAGTTGGAGTTATCTTCGTGCTTTGAGGCACAGGATCCATTTTTCATTTTCTCTGGAGGAGTGTTTTTCTTTTTTTTGTTTATTTGAAAAAAAAAAATAGAAGATTTATCTTTGGGGTATCTGGCTTATGTGCCCTCAGTGTGTAGTCTGCGGCACCCGCAGGGGTATGGTGGCTGACTCTGGCATCTGCAGGGGTTGTGCCACGGTGTCTACCAGCGTGGAGCAGCAGATGGAGGTCAAGGTGGCTCAGGAGCCCCAGGATTCACTGGCTGGAGCAAATGGAGAAGTCTCAGCGGGTCCGTCAGGTGCACTACCAGTCTTGGGATCAGGACCACAACTTGGGGATTTTTGCCCGGACTTTGTATTAATTAAGCATCAGGCATTTTGTTTACGTCGTCGGGGGGAAGGTGCCGGAGCCCTTGTCTCTGCCTAGTCATTTGCAGCAGCCCGGGGTAGGGGACTCTGGTGGCATTTCCCCGAAGCCCCCAAAGAGGTCAAGGCCTTGTGAGCTGTTGTCCGCTGAGTCCGAGTGGCCAGAGACAGAGGAGGCCGAGGTGGAGTTCGAAGCAGGCATGGAGGACTTAGAAGAAGGAGAGATACAAGAGCCTGAGGATCAGGCAAAGATCATTCGGGTATTTAGAAGGGACGAGTTGACGGCACTTATCACGGAATCCCTTTAGACGCTAAATCTCGCTACGGCTCAGGCGACCGAAGAGGAAGATGTGGAAGACCCTATCATTCAAGCGGTGAGACAGGCGCAGGTAGTGTTTCCCATTCACCGAGTGGTCGACCGCATGATCCAAGAAGAGTGGGACCAGACGGAAGCAGGCCTAAGAGGGATTAGAACGATGAATAGGCTCTATCCGTTAGTGGATAAGGACAAAGAGAAGTTCCGATCTCTGCGAATTGATGCTGCGGTGTCAGTGGTTACAAAGAAAACCACGATACCTATGGAAGGTAGCATGGCCTTAAAAGATGCACAGGATAGGAAAGTAGATGGTTTATTGAAACAATCATTTGAGGCTAACGCTCTGTCCTTCCAGGCTTCCATTTGTGGAACTTGGGTGACGAGAGCATGTCACAGATGGTCTCGGCGCTTGCACCAGTCTACTCGCCTAGAGCAGGAAGAGTTTAGAGAGCTGGATCGTCTAGAGTCTGGGTCTGCATATTTAGCGGATGTGCATTACGACTTGGTTCGAGCACTAGCGAATAGTATGGCTTCCTTAGTGGCCGCCCGACAATCTCTGTGGTTGAGGAATTGGGTGGCAGATGGTTCGTCCAAAGCACGTCTCGGTAAGCTTCCGTTCAAAGGGAAGTTGTTGTTTGGAGAAGACCTGGACAAGTTGGTGAAGGGATCTCAGGGAGTCCAAGGGTGGGAGGCTCCCTGAGAATAAGCCAAAGCAAGGTAAGTCCTTACTGGCTTTTTTGGGGCTAGTTTAGGGATTTCAGGAGATTTTGTACTTCTCGTTTGAGGGGTTTCCAAAGGGGAAGATTTGCTTCTAGGGCCCCAGGGGTTTTGTGGGTTTCGGGGAGCAAGTAGAGGTTTCGCAGCAGCTTCCACAGCGGCAACTCGAAAACCACAATGAAAGCAGGCGGGTCCCAGTGGGAAGTCAACCGATAGGTGGGCGACTTCGGGAGTTTCTTCCTGCCTGGACCCAAATAACGTCCGACCAGTGGATATTAGAAGTAATTTGCGATGGTTATGCACTGGAATTGGCAAGGCCTGTGTGGGATTCGTTCGTGATGTCTCCCTGCAAAGGTCAGCGGAAAACCTTGGCAGTCCGCTGTACATTAGATCGGCTCTTACAAATGGGAGCAGTCGCGCCGGTACCGATTGCAGATTACGGCATGGGTCGATACTCAATTTATTACATGGTGCCAAAGAAAGGCGGAGCGGTTCGGCCTATATTAGACCTAAAAGGGGTGAATCGGTGTCTTCGAGTACCGCATTTCAGGATGGAAACGTTGAGGTCGGTCATTGTGGCGGTGCGACAAGGGGAGTACTTGACTTCCCTTGATCTTACGGAAGTGTATTTGCACATCCCAATCAAAGCGGCTCATCAAAGGTTTCTGCGGTTCGCTCTTCCTTGGGGGCATTACCAATTTCAAGCATTGCCTTTTGGTCTGATGACAGCGTCGAGGACTTTCACCAAGATCATGGTAGTGGTAGCGGCGGTATTACGAAAGGAAGGGATTCTGGTTCATCCTTATCTCGACGATTGGTTGATTTGAGCAAAATCCGAGACCGAGAGCATTCAGGTGACAGACAAAGTGGTGAAGTTTTTACAGAGTCTAGGCTGGGTGGTCAATCCGATCAAAAGCCGCTTAATACCTTCCCAGGATCTCGAGTATCTAGGGGTACGGTTCAACACTCAGAAAGGAGCGGCGTTTCAGCCGGACCGTCGAGTTCAAGCCCTTCGGCAACTGGTGTGCAAGTTCAGATCTGCTCCGGCTCCCTCAGCGTGGACTTATCTTCGCGTGCTGGGAACAATGGCGGCGACCCTGGAAGCGGTGCCTTGGGCCAGATTTCATATGCGACTGTTACAGAGAGCGCTGCTTCGCCGCTGGTCGCATCAGTCCGATTTGTTGAACAAACGGCTCCCCTGCCCAGTCAAGGTCAGGCAGTCTCTTCGGTGGTGGCTGCTTCCGGAATCGTTGAAAGCGGGAATGCCTCTGGAGCAGCTGGAGTGGCTCCTATTAATTGACGGACGTGAGTCTCACGGGATGGGGAGCACATTGCGGAGATCAGTTCGCACAAGGCACTTGGTCCGTTCTAGAGAGCAAGTGGTCGATCAACCAGCTAGAGCTGAGAGCAGTCTTTCTAGCGCTTCAAAGGTTTGAGACTATGGTGACAGGTCGAGCGGTGCGAGTGCTGTCGGACAACTCTGAGACTATGGCCTACATCAATCGGCAGGGCGGTACAGGAAGTGCGGCCATGGAAGAGGAGGCAGAGGCACTGTTTTCTTGGGTAGAACAGCGACTACCAGCGATATCGGCGGCACACATTGCAGGGAAGGACAATGTGAGGGCGGATTTTCTCAGCAGGGTCCTAGTGGATGCCGGGGAGTGGGAATTGCATCCAGACGTGTTTGCCAAATAGTTCACAGATGGGGACCGCCAGTCATGGACCTCATGGCGACTTTTTAGTCAGCAAAGGCCAGTCATTTCTTTAGCAGGCAGCGAGAAAGAATGTCGGAAGGGATCGATGCCCTGATGCAACATTGACCGTCGTCAGGTCTCCTTTATGTCTTCCCTCCGTGGGCACTCATAGGACGAGTAGTTCAGTGTATCGAAGCTCATCAGGGGAGAGTGCTATTAGTAGCACCAGACTGACCAAGACGCTCGTGGTACGCCGATCTCATTCGCCTACTCGACGGGCATCCCTGGAGGTTACCGGTGTCAGAAGATCTGTTGCTACAAGGTCCGCTTGAAATGCCTCAGGTGGATCGGTTCTCACTTACGGTTTGGCCATTGAAAGGGCGAGGCTGAAGAAAGGTTATTCTGGGGCAGTCATCGCCACCTTATTGAGAGCAAGGAAACAGTCAACGTCTCTTGCATATGTCCGTATTTGGCGTATTTTTGAGGACTGGTGCTCACGGTAGCAGGTTCGGGTGGCCACAGTATCGGTTCCCTTGGTTTTAAGTTTTCTGCAAGACGGATTTGATAAGGGTCTAGCGGCCAGTTCCTTGAAAGTCCAATTGGCGGCTATTTTGTGCTACAGAGGCAAAGTACAGGGAATTGCTCTAGGTGCTCATACTGATGTTTTGCGTTTCCTTAAAGCAGTAACCAGACTGCGGCCATCGCGGAGAATTATGGTTCCGCCGTGGGATCTCAGTTTGGTCTTAGGGGCGTTAACTAAAGAACCTTTTGAGCCATTGCACCAGGCGTTGGTTAAGGATTTGACTTTAAAGACTGTGTTTTTGGTAGCCATCTGTTCGGCGAGGTGAATTTCGGAGTTACAGGCGTTCTCATGTAGAGAGCCGTTGTCTTTTTCTAGAGAGAAGGTGGTGTTGCGACCAGTTCCATCACTTTTGCTAAAGGTGGTGTCTCCCTTTCACCTGAATCAAACGGTTTCTCTTCCAGTTCTAGGGTCGCTGGAGGGGAACGCCTCTGATTGTAGTTTACGCCGTTTGGACATAAAACGAGTGTTACGGCAATGCAAAAGTTTCAGAAACCTTTTGCAAATCAGATCGTCTTTTCATGTTGTTCGGAGGTCCCTGCAAAGGGGAAGCAGTGATGAAGGCATCCATTTCTAGATGGATTAGAGAGGTGATTGCATCAGCATATCTGTTGCAAGGTCGTGCAGTTCCAATGGGCTTACGAGCTCATTCGACCAGAGCACAAGCGACTTCCTGGGTGGAACACAGTTTGGTTCCGCCAGGGGAAATATGTAGGGCTGCCACTTGGTCGTCTCTTCATACTTTCAGTAAGCATTGCCACTTGGATATTTCAGTGGCGAATGATGCCTGTTTCAGTTCGGCAATGTTGTAAGCCGGCTGGATAGGTCCCTCCCAGTGATTTCTGCTCTGTTACATCCCAAAGGTGGAGGACTGAACTGGAGGAACGATAAGGAAATGGAAATTACCCTTACCTGGTAATTGTTGTTCCTTGAGGAACTCCAATTCAGTCCTCAATCCCGCCTGGGGTCATATTGTTGGCAGTAGATGCTTGGTTGGGAGAAGGGTAAGTCTGCCGGTAGGTATGATTATTAATGGGGTTTGTTCAAGACACTGATCTTTTCTATCTGTTTCTGTCTATTCTTACTCTTTCTTCTTCCTAATTCTGTATGTGGCGGAAGGGGAAGGTACAAGGCAGTTTCCTCCTTACTAGGGGGAAATTCATGTTACACAGTTAATAGTTATAAGTTGAATTTGAGTATAGAGTTTTAAAAAAATATCTGATAGCTACTTATTTGTTGCTCCTTTGAGTGTGCTTTGTCAATAGTTCACTGGGGCTGATGGGAGAGACCAGCAGGTTACATCCAGTGATGTCATGATTTTGACATGCCCAGTCTCCAAGTTGCAGGAGGAGGTACACAACCCAGAGGTGGAGGACTGAACTGGAGTTCCTCAAGGAACAACAATTACCAGGTAAGTGTAATTTCCATTTTAATATCATGTAAGCATGCTTGCGCATGTCTTAATCGATCCAAGGCCATTTTAGTGACCAGTCATTGGCTATATAAAACCAATAATAAAAATATGGTGACTGATTCGATCCAGTTTTACCAATGCCAGAATGTGAATGTTATGGGTTTATTTTTTTTTCCTTCAGCTGATGTTTGGACTTGACAAGCCCACTTGCTTTGTAGTGCTTAAAAGGCAGGAACTGCCTAATCTCTTTTTTTGGCCCAACAGTTTATCTTTCAGCAACTTTTCTATTTCCAGCTTAGTGAGAACCAGAGCTTGGGATCTGGCATCATGAGTTGTCATTTTCTAGTGCCTAGGATTTCTCAGAGACCAAGCAGGAAGTAAGTCCTCGCATATGGGTGATGTCATCGACTGAGCCTGCACGGGAATGGTCTCCAGCTTCCATAGGAAGCTTTTGGGAGGACCATCGCACATGCATGCTCATCTTCCTGCCCGAAAGGAGCCATCTTATCTCAGTCTTCTTTTTTTCTGCGGAGTCTGTCTGACACTGTCTAATCCCCCGGAAAAAGTGGTGCATCGGTTTTGTTTTCTTTGCCTTTTTTTTGGTTGCATGTTCGATCACCACCACCTTGCCTGTTCCCAGGCACGCCATTTCATCAGCGCTGCATTTTTCTTTGGGTTTCTTTTTGAGGAGCGCAGGGTTTTTCTTTCATGCCCCTGGTCAGCTGGGACGTTGGAGTCCTTTGACTTGGTGGAAAACATTTTCCCCAACGTGTCAAAGCTGGCCAATGGCTTTAAAAAGTGTTCCCAGTGAAGCAAGATGGCATCTGACTAAGGTCGTGACTCTTGCGTGCTGCTGAGTTCCATGTATCTGCCATTTGCCGATATGGGCAAGAAGAGGAAATCCAAGCCCCAACCCTCTGTTGCAGGATCTTACGCGTCTGGGACCCAGCAGTGCTTGCCGACTACGGAATCAGCCTGGGTTCTCAGAGTGGCACTTAGCAAAGTTGACAGTGCTATCGTAATCTGCTTTGGGTGGTGCATCTTTGAGCCCTGAAAATAGGGCTGCATTGCCGAAACCTGGAAGATCTTCCAGTGGGGCTTTGGAGTGAGCTCCAGCAGTGGTGTCCCCTCCGTTGGATGTAAGTAGGGGACCAGCGAGTGCTGCCGCTGTGAAGGGGTCTGGTCCTTCTGAGGGTGGAATGCCTTTGCTCCTTGGTTTTACTGGATTAAAGAAGCCTGCAGTTGTGACTATGGATGTACTGTGGGAGACGCCAGCCAAGGTGAACTCTTTGCTTCTCTCCTTGTCAGGTACTTTTGCTAAAAAGTTATTTGTGAAAGAATCATTGGAAGTGCTGTATCAGGAGCAAGTTCAGCATGCTGTTAGGTTGGCTCAGCTGGAAGCACACCATGGGGAGTTGCACAGTACCTCTGGGGCACAGGTTGAAGACTTTACCATCCTGATTTGCAAGTTAGAACACTTGGAGGATTTTTCCAGATGGAATAATGTTGTATTCTATCAACTTTCCCAAGTTGCCTATTCTTGCTCCAGTTGAAATTGTTAAAAAAAAATCTCCCGGAGATCCTGAAGATGTCTGAGGACAATTTTGCAGTATTTGTCCTCGAGGTCTGCAGCCATGCCTTCAGAGGGAGAACAAATCCAAGCCCAAGCCCAACAAGATTCGTTTGACCTTACAGGATTTTTAGAGAACTCACTGGAGGTTGTTTTAGACAGAAGTACCTTGGTAGTTAGTTTCGCTCTCGAGATGGACTAGAATACTGTTTTGCGTTTATATTTCCTTTATATGCATGAATTGTTTATGGGTGCGAAGACTTTTTTTTTTTTTTTTTAAAGGGCTACTCAAAAGCAGTGCAGAGACTTCCTGGACCTTAAGTCTAGGGGATTTGCCCTGGGTGCCACTTTTTTGTTAGTTTCCGTGTAGGTGGTGGGACAGGTGTGACGCCAAGTTAAGGAAGTGCAACCACTTCAAGAATGATCCCCACTCCAGCTGATTAGATATGACATCTCATTCCTTCTAGGTTTTCAGGATTTCCTGTTTATCCATTGGGAATGCAAGGGATTGCAGGTAATGCACCAGTTCTGTCGGAAAGGGCAAATTCTTGTATCTCCAGAAACAAGCAGGAATTTAGTCCTCACATATGGGTATCGTCGGTACCGACGGAGCCTGCGTGGGAACGCTCCCCAGCGTCCAATTAGAAAGCTTTTGGGAGCATCCCACAGCGCCTGCATGCTGCCTTCCTGCCTTTCCCAACTGCCTCTCTCCAGTTCTTCTTTTTCCGCGAAGCCAGCAGGTCGTCGTTCCTGTCACCGCAGAAGAATTCTTTATTTCTTGTTTGTGGTCGCGTCTGCCTTCCTCGATGCTTTACCGGTACCACCGGGTTTTTTCTTCTTATTTCTGTCTTTAAAAAAATATATATATGTATTCTCCTTTTTTTATTTTTTCTTCAGGTGCACGCGCCTTTTTGGGCCTTAGGCCCAAAAACATTTCCTTACAATGGAGAAACCTGCCTCAGGTTTCAAAAAGTGCACCAAGTGTGGCGGTACCATTTCCGTCACCGACACCCATGAATGGTGTCTAAAATGTTTAGGTTCTGACCACTCCATCACGGATTGTATGTCCTGCGCCATGATGTCTGAGAGGTCGGCAGAACCGAGCTGCTAAGCTCAGTACCCTGTTTCCCTCTGATGTAGCTTCGGTGGCATCAACATCTTCCAGGGCTGCTTCTTCCTCCCGTGGATCTCAGGTAACTAAACATAAATCCAGCCGGTCCTCAAAGGGTAGATCTTCTTCTAAGCATCGAGATGCCTCTGGCGTTGCCCTTGAGGATTCTGCACCGGCAAAATTGCCCCGGCGGGAGGCTTCGGCTTCCAAAGCATTATTGGGGCTCCAGGATGTTCTCGAGGCCTCGACCTCAGCAGAACTACTGGTGCCTTGCTCTGGAGTACCAGCGGTCTCCTCCGGTACCAACATCCAGGCATTGGCAGCGTCGATAGACCAGAGAGTCCTGGCTATTGAGCACAGTCTGGTGGCTCTCCTTGCGGCATCGACGCCCTCGGAACTGCGACAGACAATTCGACCGGCCCTGGCATCGGTATCGGTACCGATAGCATCGGCATCGGTGTCTGCTTTGCCGGTACCCAGTCATCCGATGCCCTCCAGTACCGATACCCCGGTACCGGTTACTCCTGGTACCGACTTCAGTCGGTACGGGTATCGGGCTTTTCAAGAGCATCCGGACAGACGGTACTTAGAGTCCTCAGAAGAATCTGAGGATTCTGACAGTTCTGTCGATGCAGGAATGCTTCTCCCAGAGGAGCTCTCCTTCCCTAAGTGCAGGATGTCGCCTCCAGAGGATATTTCCTTCCAGGATTTTATCAGGGAGGTGGCTCGGGGCCTGTCCATTACTGTGGCCCCTGAAACAGAGCCAAGGGCCAAGGAGTTGGAAATTCTATGATATCCCAAAACTCCTAAGGAGGCAACTACCTTGCCCATTCATGAGATTTTATATGATCTCATGTTAAGGATGTGGGAGACACCTCTTACCACCTCGCCTCTTTCTCGCAGACTGGATACTATGTATTGAGTCCCTCCTTGTCCTGGTTTCCAAAAGACTCGGCTTCCTCACCACTCTATTGTAGTGGAATCAGCTATGAGAAGGATCAAGAGTGCAAAGAGGCATGCCTCTAATCCTCCAGGACGTGAGTGCAGAACCCTGGATGCTTTTGGACATCGGGTCTTCCAAGCTTCCATGCTTTTTGCCAGGATCAGTTCCTATAGTCTCTACATGGGAATGTTCCTGAAGGAGGTCACAGATGATTTAGAAGCTTTAAGTCCTATTCTTCCTGAGGATAGAAGACAGGATTTTCTCACTTAGGTCAAACATGCCCAAGATGTTTCTAAATTTGCCAACCGTGCAGCCTTTGACTGCTTTGAGTGCATAAGCAGAACCTCGGCTATTGCCATAGGTGCACGTAGAATTGCTTGGCTCCAGGCATCTGATCTAAAGCTCTGGGTACAAGACAAATTGGGAAATATCCCTTGTACTGGTGAGAACCTGTTTGGTAAAGATTGGCAGGAAAAGGCCAATGAGATGGATGCTGACAACTCCATTTTGGATAGGTTATCCAAGTCCACAGCTGATCCTGCTAGAAAGAAATTGTTCAAGAAACCATTCTTTTCTAAAAAGAGAAAATATTATCCTGCTTATGTTCAGCAGGGACATTCTGCAGGTCAGCTTGCCAGGAAACGTCAGCAACCACCCAAACAGAAGAAAGCAGAGATTGCTAAGCCTCAGCCGGACCAGCAGTCTCAGCCTCCACAGGGCCTTTGACTTTCAGCTAGAGAACTTAGCCTTCCTGGCTCTTGGGGGACCAGAGCCTTCCACCATTCCAGGATGGTTATGTCATTTTGCCCCCAGATGGGGGCAGATAACAGCACAGCATTGGACACTCTCCATCATAAAGGAGGGGTACAAGCTTCATTTTTCAAGCATGCCCCCTCACACAATAGTAAAGCAGTTCAATTCTCCAACCTCTCTCATCAACCTGTTAGGTCAGGAGGTCGCTATCCTTCTTGCCCAAGGGGCAATAGAAGAAGTACCTATTCATCAGCAGGGTACAGGGTTCTATTCCCCTTATTTCCTTATCCCAAAGAAAACAGGGGGTTACAGACCTATCTTAGACCTCAGAGAATTGAACAAATTCCTTGTCAAGGAGAAATTCAAGATGATTTCTCTCGGATCTCTGCTGCCATACCTTCAGAGTCAGGATTGGCTTTGTTCTCTAGATCTCAAGGATGCGTACACCCATGTCCTCATCCATCCAACCCACAGAAGGTTCCTTCGGTTCCTTTTTCAAGGAAAGCACTACCAATACAGGGTGCTTCCTTTTGGCTTGGCCTCAGCACGAAGGGTGTTCACGAAATGCATGGCTTAGTAGCAGCATTTCTCCGCACTCTAGGAATATTGGTCTTCCCACTTAGACGACTGGCTCATTCGAGCCCCAACAGAGTCAGAGGCCAGGACTTCTCTATCCTGCACAATGCGTATCCTTCAGTATTTAGGGCTGGTAATAAACATCCCAAAATCCAGTCTAACTCCCACTCAGTCTTTAGAGTTCATAGGAGCTTTGCTGGATACCAGAAAGGCAAGGGTCTATCTTCCCCAGGCCCGTTGCCTTCGCATGGTGCAGTTAGCTTCTCAAGCAGTGCTAAAGCCTCATCTAACTACTCGAGAAATGTTACAACTACTAGGCCACATGGCATCTACTGTGCATGTGGTTCCCTATGCTCGCCTCCGTACGAGGACAGCTCAGTGGACGTTATCCACCCAGTGGACCCAGGCATCAGGATGCCTGTCAGACAAAATAGCAAACACAAGTCGCCTTATTTTGTCCCTCCAGTGGTGGACGTCCACTCAAAACCTGTTGCTGGGGTCCCCTTTTCAACAACCCATACCCCAAGCAACTCTCACAATAGATGCTTCTCCAATGGGTTGGGGAGCTCATCTGCAAGACCTCTCCACCCAAGGCACCTGGTCTCCACAGGAGAGTCATCTACATATCAATCTCTTGGAGCTCAGAGCAATCTTCCTTGCTCTGCAAGTGTTCCACACCCTGCTCAGCTGCAAGACAGTCCTCATTCATACGGACAATCAAGTAGCCATGTTCTATGTGAACAAGCAGGGGGGAACAGGCTCTCTGTTGCTTTGCAACGAAGCTTTGTGACTATGGGCCCTCGCCAGAGAGCATCAGATTCATCTCCTGGCAGTGTATCTTCCAGGCATACAAAACTCTTGGGCAGACAGACTCAGTCGAGTTCTGCTTCCACACGAATGGTCTCTGCATGCAGACCAGGTAACCAAGATTTTTCAAATTTGGGGAACCCCGGACATAGACCTCTCTGCAAGTCCGTGGAATGCCAAACTTCCCCGGTTCTGTTCCAGAATTCTGGCTCAGAAGGCTCAGGCCAGGGATGCTTTCCTCCTTCATTGGGGTCAAGACTTCCTGTATGCCTTTCCACCCATTCCCCTAATTCCCAAAACCCTGTTCAAGCTTCAGATAGACAGAGACCATATGATTCTCATAGCTCCACATTGGCCACGGCAAGTGTGGTACCCTCTGCTTCTACATCTCTCTCTCAAGCTCCCTCCCTGGAGTTAGGGTCTGCTCCAGATCTCTTATCTCAGGAGGACAGAATGTTATGGCATCCCAATCCCCAGTCTCTGCATCTCAGGGCTTGGTTGCTGAAGGCCTAGATCTCCAAGATCTTAATCTTCCTCAGCAAGTAAAAGAGATTCTTTTTGCTTGCAGGAAACCTTCCACAAGACACTCTTATGCTATTAAGTGGAAAAGGTTTACCATATGGTGTTCGCAGAAGGGTCTTAACCCCCTTGCGATACCTCTGGAATCATTGCTGGAGTATCTCCTTCATTTATCCAATGCAGGACTTAAGACTAACTCAGTAAGAGTCCATTTGAGTGCTATTGCAGCTTCCTTTAAGCCTCTAAATGGAGAACCTATTTCCTCTCATCCTCTTATAGCAAGATTTATGAGAGGCCTTCTTCTAACTAAGCCTCCCATTAGGCCACCACCGGTGGCATGGGACTTAAACCTGGTTCTTGGGCAGCTCATGAAGCCACCCTCTGAACCTTTAGCTACTACCTCCTTGAAATTCCTTTCTTGGAAGGTTATCTTTCTCATTGTAATCACATCAGCATGCCGCATTAGTGAGTTGCAAGCACTAGTAGCTGATCCACCTTATACAAGGTTCCATCATGACAAGGTAGTCCTTAGGACTCATCACACTTTATGCCAAAGGTGGTCTCGCCTTTTCGTCTAAACCAAGTGGTCTACCTACCTGTGTTTTTTCCAAGGCCTCATGCATCAAATGCAGAGAGGAATCTTCATACCTTGGACTGTAAAAGAGCTTTAGCCTTTTACTTACAAAGAACACAGCAACATAGAAAGTCCTCTCAACTCTTTGTTGCTTTTGATCCTTCTCATTTGGGACTTCCAGTCTCCAAGAGAACACTGTCTAACTGGATTGCTCAGTGTATTTCCTTCGCCTATCAGAGTAAGAACCTTTCTCTGGAGGGCCATGTCACAGCTCACAATGTGAGAGCCATGGCAGCCTCAATGGCTCATCTGCACGCTGTGTCTATCAACGACATCTGTCGAGCAGCCACTTGGGCCTCGGTTCATGCCTTCACAGCTCATTACTGCTTGGACAAGGACTCCCGCCGGGATGCCTTGTTTGGTCAGGCTGTTCTCCAACACCTGTTCCATACCTAATCAACTCCTACCCGCCATCCCTGTTAGGATGCCAGAGATCCATGGGGGGAAGTGGAGCCCTGTTCTGGGACACACAACTTCTGGGGTCTCTCCTTGGCACCTAAAGCTAGGGAGTCCCCATATGTGAAGACTACATTCCTGCTTGTTCCTGGAGATAGCATAGTTACTCACCTGTAAGAGGTGATCTCCGGGAACAGCAGGAATTTAGTCCTCACAACCCACCCACCTCCCCTAGGAGTTGTATATATCTATCTCTTTCCTTTCCCTCTCTCTCTTTGTCTCAGCTTTAAAACTCAACTGGAGAGAGACAGTTGGGAAAGGCGGGAAGGCAGCACGCAGACGCAGTGGGATGCTCCCAAAAGATTTCTAATTGGACGCTGGGGAGCGTTCCCGCGCAGGCTCTGTTGGTACCGACGATACCCATATGTGAGGACTAAATTCCTGCTGTTCCCGGAGATCACCTGTTACAGGTGAGTAACTATGCTTTTTGTGGACTTTGATGGAGAAACATGGAATTAGTCACTGGGATTTTTATGGATATCTGACCGTTCATCACTAGTTACAGACAGGGCCCTGGTAGGCAGCCGTACAGCAAGGGCTGTCGGGCTTTGAGGCTCTATGTTGGACTAGGGGAATTAAAAAGCGACCTTTATCAAGTATCTATAGGATGTTGGTAGATCAGCATATTGCTTGGAAGGCACTCCACCAGTTGCATTGGGAAAAAGGTCTTAGCCCTGGACCTGGACAGACAGACAGACGAGTATAAAGTAGTACTGTGCTGGTATCTCACTCCGGTCCATGTACCAAATGACAGGGAAGGGAACAAGGAAATGTTGGAGAGGATGATCGGGGGATGGAGGCTATAAGCACATGTGGTGGACGTGCACCTATATTAAGTACTGGATAGAGATATGGCGAGAGGTGGAAGACATAATGGGGCACCACTTGGAGTGGGGAATTGGTAATGGTTTATTGTGAATTAAAGGGGAGGGTTGGGAGGGAATTAAGGGGAAGCTGATACAAATGTGTGCTTTAGCTGCGAAAAGTGAGATTGCTATGAGTTGGAAAATGACACGAACACCTTCAATAGAAGCATGGCGAGAATGAATGCAGGCTATCTATGGGATTGCCATATAGAAGGAGAGAATACAACAATTTAAGGACATTTGGGCTCCATTTACAAATAAATATGTAACTTGAATGTTGTGCCAAAGGAGGGGGGCAGGGGGAGGGTTAGGAAGGGGCACAAAGTTATAAAGTTGTAAGGTTTTAAGGACGATATGTTCTGTTTGCTTCATGGCTGGTTGATAATTGGAAACCTCAATAAAAAGTATATAAAAAAAATTCCATGTAGGTTTTTATTTTCCTGGATGGTAAACAATTTATTTTCTTTGACTCAAAGCCATTAGCAACCTTCTAGGTGGGTCATGAGGGATCAAGGGGTTGTTTGGTTTTCTTCCTGTTTAGCTGGCTGTGTCGCTTAGGGACTCCGTATTTTTTTCTTTTCCCTTGGAAGTATTTATTTTCCTAGTTTTTGTCTCCCTTTTGGTGGTCCAATATTGATATTGGGATATGTTTTCTGATGATATATTGTAAAATTTGCCTTATTGACTGTAGTTATCCTAATGGATTACCTTCATTCTCTTTGAGAAATTATTTTGTAAAATCCTTAAAGAATAAATTAAAACAAAAAAAAAGTGTGCCCAGTGTTGCCGGATCATCTCTGACTGACCGCCACAACTGGTGCCTGCAGTGCTTCGGGCCTTACCATGAGCCCTCCACCTGCGCTCTCTGTCTTCAGATGATGCGCAAGGGGCTCAGAAAAATAACGGGGATTGCTGTTCGGTTCCTCAGTCTTCAGCATCAGCTGTGCCATTGCTATTGGCCTACCAGCTGTATATGGGGATGTATCTCCGAGATCTCATGGGAGATCTCACTTGGTTCTCTGCTAACATGTTGGGGGAGTAGCTGCAGCACTATCGAGCCCTTGTATCCAAGACACAGGAATGCTCTAAATACATCACTTGAGCTGCCTATGATGGATTTGTCTATCGCCTGGGTAGCCACCATGGGCATTGCAGCCCGCCACTTTGCCTGGCTGCAGTCTCCAGACTTGGAACAATGGATCCAGGATAAACTAGCCGATGTCCCTTGCAGGGGTGAAAACCTCTTTAGGAAGTCAATGGAGGAGAAAGCTGGGGAGTTGGAAAGAGAACAATTCACGATGAACCAACTCTCATATGACATCTGATCCCTTTAGACGAAAGTCATTGGGGGGAAAAGTCTTTCTTCCCCAAGAAGAGGTACTATGGTACCTACAGTCCATACCATTCCTACCGGGCGCCCTAGCAGGGACAGCAGCAGCAGCAAAAGGACCAGAGCAAGCGCCAACCGAAGCATCAGAAACCTCAACCAGCGCCACAGCCTGGTGGGGTTTTTTGACTCCTCCAGAACATGGCCCTTGTTCCCATTTCGGACATAGTTCTGCCACAGGTGGGAGGCCGACTGGTTCATTTTGCCCATAGGTGACCCAATATAATACACTTGGGCCCTCCAAGTCATCTGGGAGGGCTACTGGTTACACTTTGATCAGCTTCCTCCCACCTTCTTTCCAAGGGACTACCTCCTCGATCCTCCCCACTGCCTTTTGCTTCAACAGGAGGTCCAATCCCTCCTGTCTGACTCAGTTGAGGAATTGGTTCTTCCGTCTCAAATGGGACTAGGATTCTACTCCTGTTACTGCCTGGTTCCAAAGACGACCGGAGACTTTCGCCGGACCAACCAGTTCCTGGTGAGGAAGAGGTTTAAAATGGTATCCCTGGGAACCTTATTGACCTAGCTCCACTGGGAAGATTGGCTATGCTCCTTGGATCTCATTCATCCCCTTCACCGGCAGTATCTCCACTTCATGCTCAGCAGACAGCACCTACAGTATTAGGTGCTACCCTTCGGCCTTGTCTCTGCCCCCAGGGTCTTCACAAAGTGTCTAGCAGTCGTAGCCCTTTTTCTACGCATCAAGGGAATCTTTGTCTTCCCTTATCTGGATGACTGGTTGATCAAGGGTGGGTCGCCGGAGGATGTTTGATATTTGGCGCAGCTGACCAAACAAGTCCTGGAGCACCTGGGCTTCGTCATCAACTACCCCATGTCTCATCTTCAGCTCTCTCAAAGGCTCCCAAGACTTTCCTCAAGATTCAGTCGGACCAGGCCTCCATAATCCTCATTGCCCCTCTGTGGTCCAGGCAGTCATGGTTTCCTCTGCTCCTGCAGCTGTCCTGAGTGCGCCGCCCCCCCCCCCCCCCAATACCATTGGGCCAGGACCTGGACTTGCTTTCGCAGAAGGACAGGGCCTTTCTTCACTCCAGCCTCCAGGCCCTCACCCTGACAGCGTGGATGCTGAGAGGCTCACCGTAGCGCACCACTGCCTCTCCCGAGAGGTAGAGGACATCTTATTGGCATTGTGCAAGGACTCAACACGGCACGCGCATGTCTTCAAATGGCGTAGGTTCTTCATCTGATGTGCAAACAGGAATCTCAACCATTTCTTTTGCTCAGTGCAGGACATCCGGCAAAATCTCCTGCACCTCTCCTGGGCTGGCCTGAAGTCCAGTTTGTCAGGGTGCACCTCAGACAAGCCTGAGTCTGTGTCACCCCCCTGTTGAGCCACTTCATGAGGGAGCTCTTCATCTTGCGGCCACCCATCCACCCACCGCCAGTGGCGTGGGATCTGAACATTGTTTTCAGGAAGCCAATGACTCCCCCTTTTGAGCCTCTGGCTACGTGCCATCTCAAATTCTTGTGGAAAGTAGCGTTCCTGGTAGCACTCGTTTCAGCCAGATGTGTTAGTGAGCTGAAGGCATTGGTGGCCCATGCCCCCTACACCAGGTTCCACAAAAATTGGGTCGTTTTCTGGACGCACCCAAAATTCCTGCCTAAGGTGGTGTCTGTTTTCACATGAAATCAGGAGGTGGTCCTTCCCACCTTCTTTCTCAGGCCTCATGCATCCCGAGTGGATGCCTTGTTACACACCCTGGATTGCAAGAGGGTGGTACTGTCCTTCTACCTTCAGAGGAGACAGCCCCATGCCGCTCGTCACAACTGCTCGTCTCCTGTGACGTCAACAGGCTCGGGGTTGCGGTCTCTAAGCATTCCCTGTCCACCTAGGTGGCAGACTGCATCTCCTTCACATACGAGCAGGCTGGACTCTCCATGGAGTATCACATTACTGCACATAATGTGTACGCTATGGCGGCCTAGGTGATCCACCTGCGCTTGGTCCCTCTGCTAGACATTTGCTGGGCCGCCACCTGGTCCTCGGCCATAACTTTGCAGTGCATTACTGCTTGGAGGAAAGCTCACGGTGCAACAGTGCCTTCAGCCAGGCAGTACCTCTTTGGGGAATAGTGCAATGTCTACCCTCTGGCCCGTTGTATTCAGGCTACCGATGAGGTGATTCCATAGTCAATGTTGGGGCTGCATCTCTGGACTTCAAGCCTTTCAGCGCTCCTTGCTGCCCTGCACGGGTTGGGTCGCCTGTGGCTCTTACAGGATTTTTCGGTGACCTGTAGCGTGGGAGTCCCATATATGAGGACTGACTTCCTGCTTGTTTCTGGAGAAAGCATAGTTACTCACCTGTAGCAGGTGTTCTCCGGGGTCAGCAGGAATCTGTCCTCACAATCCTCCCTCCTCCCCATGGAGTTAACTTAATCAAGCATAAAAAATAAAAAAAATATGTCGTCATACTGAAGTAAGATGGCATCCTTGGGCAGGAAGGTGATCGCGTATGCACTGTCTAACTCCCAAAAGCTTTCTTTGAAAGCTGGTGATTTAATCTGCGCAGGATCAGTCTGTGCTGATGTCACCCATATGTGAGGACTGATTCCTGCTGTCCCTGGAGAACACCTGTTGCAGGTTATGCTTAAGGCATTTGATATACCGCCCTTTACTTATGCATCAGTGCGGTTTACATGTATATACTGACGGTTACTTTTTATTCCCTTGTCCCCGAAGGGCTCACAATCTAAGTGTACCTGAGGCAGTGGAGGGTTAAATGGCTTGCCCAAGGCTACAAGGAGCGGCCATGGGACTAGAGACCCCAGTCCCTCCGGCCTGAGGTTACTTGTCCCCATGCGGAAATTGAACCCCTGGCCCTCCGGTCTGAGGTAACCTGTCCCAACCACTGAGCCACTCCTCAAAAACTATGCTTTAATTTAATCCAACTGTTGCAGGGAATCTAGCACCAGGAGCACCTTTCAGACCCCTACAATCATAGGCCCTAAATCGAATACTTCGTGTTGCCAATGGTCAACTAGGATTTCATGCCCCCTAGAGACTATGACCATGATGCAGAAAGCCATGAGTTAGAACACTGTGCTAAGTTCCAGCACACAACATTCTAAAGCATGCATTAAAAAATATTTATTTATTGTCACTCCGATCCAGTCCCGCACCTCTGGGTAATGTACCTCTTCCAGCAACTTGGAGACTGAGCATGTCATCTTTTTGATGACACCAGTGTACTTATGCAGCTGGCACTGCCTACCAGCCCCAGTATGCTCAAGTCTCCAAGCAGCTGGAGGAGGTAGTGAGCCAGGGTGCTGGACTCGCTGAAGGCACAGCTAAGGAGATAGTTTCCTTTTTATTTCCCCTGCTAACTAAACATAAGGTGCAGGTTTCTTTGTTTTTAAAGGCAGAAAAAAAAAGACGGACGGACGGATCAGAAAGAACCCGGGGGACAACAGGGCTGGGGAAGGATATTTCTTCTCCCCCTCCCCCCAGGATTTCAGAGGGGGGGGAATTCTGTGGAGGCCTTCCTCAGTCCAAGCCTTCTGGTAGCTCCCGAACCCATTATCGGGTAAGGAACCACCGCAAGAGCAGCAGTGGATTGACGGGCATAAAAGCCAGCAGCCCTGAGTCACCCCCCTCAGCACCAAAGCTGGTAAGGAAGCTGAGCGCGAGGGGTAGAAAGGCCACGCGGCAGAGGCTCCAAGGTAAGAGCGGTGGGGGAGGGGAGGACAGCAGAAACCCTTAACAGCCGGAACACGAGGAGACGGAGAGTGGCCAGCAGCCGCGTGTTTGGTAGTCTGCAGCGGTGAGGGAAACGCCCCCCGCTGTGTTAGGCGCGATTTCTTCTTCAGGCCTGCATGCGTTTTAACCCCCTGCTATATGTTAGGCGCCTGGGAGAGGCAGCCACCAGAGAATAAAGCAAGACAGTGCAGCTTCTTCCTAGGGGACCATTTGCAATTTCTTTTCAATTTCAGTTTTGGTTTTAGATTTTATTTATTTTAGTTCAGGTACCTCTAGTGCTCCATGCCTGAATCCGTGGAGGTGCACTGTGCTAGGGATCCTTCTACCTACCCGGGTACAGATTGAGGGCATTTCTGGGGAGTACCTGCAGCTCTTCCCACCATGCCAGCCAGACCGCAGTGCCTGGTACGTGATGGTATCAAGGGGGGGGGGGGGTTGAATCCCACTTCATACCACATCCTTCAGCATTCCTTGTGTTATACAGCTCAAAACTTGTGGCAAAAGCCTAACTAAATGTGCCATTGTCTTGTTGCTGGGCAGATTTCAGAGAGCCTTTGAGCTTGTCAGGAGATGTAAGTGACAGTTTGTTGAAACATTGTGACTTTTTTTCTGAGAAGGATCAGGTAAAAAAGTCAGACAGAAATAAATGAAAGATAAGCAGAAAAAAGTGCTGAGTAGCTGTGTAGCCACAGTTTTGTTCTGTGAAACAGGAAGCACCTGCATACAAGAAATTTATATAACTGGAAAGACAGAGACAGTCAGTGAGTAGGAGACAGATGAAATCCTTACATCTGTCTATGGTCAGTGAGTAACCTGACATGATCATCTTTTCTCTTAGCCCAGACTCTACCTACTAAATTTGTGATTATTGCTTGTAGGGGAAACTGTACTACTTACAGCCATTGGTATTACTTATAATAAAAACATAAACCTTTACTCGGAGAAAGTGTCAGAGTCTGATTGGATCAGTGCATGGTCCATGTCATCTTTGAGGTACAACACGGCAGCACAATCTAAAAATCCTCAAGATATGCGGGACCCGACGGGGAGCGGTCTCGAAGGCAGGCATCTGCCTAGACTGCACGCAAGAGGCTAGGTCATTGGAGCAGGGCCTGCAGGATGAGATGAGGCAGGAGAGTCCCTCCCAGAGACCCTGGCAGCGAGGGGGGTGCTGTTACCTTCAACAGATCCGGCCCCTAGTCCCTGCGCAGTGCCCGGACCATTCACCCCTCAAGCCCAGGAGAGTCCTCACCTGAGTTTCTTATTTTTGCATAAAGTGTTTTGCTACGTCAACAGGGCTTGGCAAGCGGCTCCTCAGCCCCATAACGTGGGGCTAAGAGGGCATCAGACGCAAAAGAGCATGAGTTAGGGGCAGTTGCGACTAAGCAGGCCAAAGGCTCTTAGGAGTGGCACCAATCGCCATTGTCAGAGGGGCTGGAGGGGAAAACCTCGACACAGAGCTAGATCTGCATGAAGAGTTGGAAGGTGGAGACATCCCAGAACAGGAGGATTGGGCCTGGATTCTTCAGGTGTTTCGCCGGAAGGAGCTGCCAGCCCTCGTTTTGGAGTCCCTCAAGGCTCTGAATATGCCTGCTAATTTCCCGGCAGAGAAAGAGGCACTGGAGGATCCGCTGCTCCAGATAGTGTGGAAATTGTGGAAAGTCTTCCCAGTACATAGAGTAGTATGACAGATGATCCAGGATGAGTGGGATCTATCGGAGGCTGGTCTTAAAGGTGTGCAATCTATAATGCGCATGTACCTGCTACCGGAGCAAGAATGAGATCTCCTGTGATCGCCCAAAATGGACGCAGCAGTGTCGGCAATAGAGGAGACCTTGACTCATCTCCTGCAGCTAAAAGCTGTGGAATGATTCCACGAAACCAGTACGGCTGCGATTGATACTCCATTTTATTTTGTGGTGCCCAAAAAGGAAGGTTCCTTTCGCCTGATTCTCGAACTCGAGGGCATGAACTGCTGTTGCCGGGTACCGAATTTCCACATGAAAACGCTGAGATCACTAATAGTGGCGGTAAGGAGTGGAGAGTTCTTGACATCTCTTAACCTCATGGAGGCATATCTGCACATTCCCATCCATCCAGAACATCAGCAGTTTCTTCGCTTTGTGGTGCCAAGGGGCCATTTCCAATTTTGAGTGTTGCCCTTTGGTCTGGCAACTGGCACCTGTACCTTCACCAAGGTCTTGGTGGTGGTGGCGGCAGTTCTCAGCAGGAAAGGGGTTTTCGTCCTAGACGATTGGCTGATCCAGGCAAAGTCCAGGGGCAACAGCGAAAGAACAGCGCACGTGGTTGATTTCCTTCAAAGTCTCAGTTCAGTGGTCAACCTGGCCAAGAGTCTGTTATGGCCGGCCTAGGTGCTAGAGTGTTTGAGAGCGTGCTTTGGTACCCGCGTGGGCAGGGTTTTCCTGCCGGATCGCTGGGCGCAGAAGCTACAGTAGTTGATACAGTAGTTCCTGAAGATGGTGAGACCGTCAGCGTGGCATTATCTGCATGTTCTGGGGGACCATGGCGGCCATACTCGAGCTATGGGCAAGGACGCACATATGACTGCTGCATTGGGCTCTGCACCGGCAGTGGTCTCATCAACGTCAATCCTTGTCACAAGTACTCCCCTGCCCACAGAGCACCAGAAGAGTCCTCAGGTAATGGCTGCATCCGGGGAGCCTGGAATAGGGAATGCCACTCGAGTCTCTGGTGTGGGTTCCACTGATGACCCGATCCCTGTCAGGTTGGGGAGCCCTTTGCAAAGGATGCTTTGTACATAGAAACATGGCGACAGAAAAAGACCACATGGCCTATCTAGTCTGTCCTTCCATATCAACAACTACTCCTTTTTTCCTTTAGAGATCCTCTGTGTTTTGTCCCATGCTTTTTTGAATTCAGTTACTGTCCTCATCTCTACCACCTCCACTGGGAGACTATTCCACGGATCCACCACTCTTTCTGTAAAGAAATATTTCCGCATATCACTCCTGAATCTATCGCCCATCACCCTCATCCCATGTCCCCCTCGTAGCAGAACTTGCTTTCAATTGAAAGAGGCTTTCCCCCTGAACATTTATGCCACGGAGGTATTTAAACATCTCAATCATATCGCCTCTATCCCGCCTTTCCTCTAAGGTGTACATATTAAGATCCTTAAGTCTGTCCTCGTATGCTTTATAATGAAGACCACTAACCATTTTAGTAGCCACCCTCTGCACCGACTCCATTCTATTCACATCTTTTTGAAGATGCAGTCTCCAGAATTGCACACTATACTCCAAATGAGGTTGCACCAAAGACTTATACAGAGGCATTATCACCTCCTTTTTTTCTGCTAGCCATTTCTCTCCGTATGCACCCAAGAATCCTTCTAGCTTTTGCCGTCGCCTTTTCTACCTGTTTAGCTACTTTAAGATCATCAGATACAACCACACCTAGGTTCCGCTCTTCTTTAGTGGACAAAAGTACTTTACCCCCTATACTATATTGCTCCCTTGGATTGCTGCAGCCCAAATGCATGACCTTACATTTTTTAACATTAAATCCCAGCTGCCAAATTCTAGACCATTCTTCGAGCTAAGCTAGATCCCTCCTCATGTTATCTACACTTTCCTGGGTGTCTACTCTATTGCAGATTTTGGTATCATCCGCAAAGAGGCAAACCTTACCCGACAGCCCTTCCGCTATATCACTAACAAAGATGTTAAAAAGAATCGGACCAAGGACAGATCCCTGGGACACACCACTGGTAACATCCTTCTCCTCAGAGTGAGCTCCATTTACCTGTACTCTTTGTCGCCTCCCACCCAACCAATTTCTAACCCAAGCAGTAACTTTAGGGTGCTTAGTTTATTTATAAGTCGCCTGTGAGGAACAGTGTCAAAGGCTTTACTGAAATCTAAATACACCACATCTAGGGCTCTCTCTCGATCCAACTCTCTGGTCACTCAGTCAAAGAAATCAATCAGATTTGTCTGACAAGGCCTGCCTCTGGTGAATCCATGCTGCCTCGGATCCTGTAATCCGCTGGACTCCAGAAACCTCACTATTTTCTCCTTCAGAAGCGTTTCCAATAATTTACTCACCACTGAAGTTCAGGGACAGTGGAGTCCATAGGAGGCCCTGTGGTCGATCAACAGGCTCGAGATGCGAGCGGTGACCTTGACGCTTAAAGGTTTCGAGCCATGGTTGCAGGGGAAAGCGGTCCGAGTCCTCTCAGACAATGTGACCACGGTGGCTTACATCAACTGGCAAGGAGGCACAGGCAGTGCAGCCCTGGAGGAGGAGGCCGAAAGGCTGTTCAGATGGGCAGAGACTTGTCTCCGGGCATTATCGGCAGGACGTGTATTGGGAGTCGATAATGTGACAGTAGACTACCTCAGCCGAGTGCGCGTGGACCCCAGAGAGGGGCAGCTCAAACAGGGGTTGTTCGAGCAGGTGGTCCACCGATGGGGCACACCGGTCATGGACCTAATAGCAACATTCGTGTCAGCCAAGGCCTGCCAGTTTTTCAGCAGAAGTTGAGAAAGGATGTCTGAGGGCCTGGATGCTCTAATTCAGCGGTGGCCTGAAGAGGGTCTTCTCTATCCCCCCCCCCCCCCCGGGGCGCTTATAGGCCGGCTAGTGCAACGGATAGAGCCACACCAGGGAATAGTAATTCTAGTGGCACTGGACTGGCCGAGGCATCTGTGGTATGCCGACCTGATTTGGATATTGGCGGATCGATCGTGGCAGCTTCCGGTTCAGAAGGACCTCTTGATGCAGGGGCTGCTTCGCTTGCCCCAGTTGGATCCATTCTCACTTATGGCATGGATCTGAAAAGGGTGAGGTTGAAGAAAAAAGGATATTCGGGCTCAGTGATAGCGACTTTGCTACAGGCCTGGAGGTGGTCTGCTAACCTGGCGTACATCCGCGTGTGGCGCATCTTTGGATCGTGGTGCAGAGAGACACAGGCGCGCGCTTCCACTGCCCCTTTCCCGAACATATTGGTGTTCTTGCAGTTTGTTTTTAACTGCTCTGATACATCCCAGAGGTGCAGGACTGGACTGGAGGGATAAGGAAAGAGAAATTAGAATTAACCTACTAATTGTTGTTCCTTGAGGAACTCCAGTCCAGTCCCAGAACTCTTCGTGAGTGCTTTCTGTGATAATCTGTGCGCACCCTGGTCCTGAAGCTAGTTCCATTGGTGGAAGAAGTGGCCAGGAGGAGCCGAGGAGTGGGGTGTAATCGGCGTTTGGGGGGGCAGACTAGAAGAGCTGTCAGTCGCTTGCTTACCGCTGGTTGGAGTTGCTCAGGTGCTCAACAGGTAGGCCTCCTCATCCTGGAGGTGGATGGGACGGGATATCCTTCCCAGGGAATGGAGGGGGTACTAGTTTATTTAGACATAGAAGTATTTGTTGCATGTTTAACTACTTATTTGTTGCTCCTGTGAGTCTGCTTTGTCAATAGGTACTGGGGCTGGTAGGCAGTGCCAGCTGCATAAGTACACTGGTGTCATCAAAAAGATGACATGCTCAGTCTCCAAGCTGCTGGAAGAGGTACACTACCCAGAGGTGCAGGATTGGACTGGAGTCTTGAAGGACTACAAAAGGGGACTGCTGCTTCTGCAATTGTAAGTATTTACTTCTGGGAATTTTTCTGAATCTTGGGGAAAACTGAATTCCTTAGATTAAAGCTGATTAATCTATGAACCCAGTGTATTTGTTAAATCAGTCAGGGCCTAGTAGCAGCAAGGAGTTTTCCGTTTAAATTTAAAACACAGCAGAGAGCTTTCTGTTAAATTTAGAACCCAAGACTCCCTCTATCCAAGCAAGGGCTGTGGGACTCCCCCTGGAGATTGGTCACAGATTATCTTAGAAGCACAGGACAGGATACTGTGTAGCAGACAGCTTTTAATAAGTCGTCGTCTTAAAAAGAAATAGCGATACACCGGGAAGATGTATTACAACTATTTGATAAACTGAAGAGTAGCAAATCACCTGGACCGGATGATATATATCCAAGGGTGTTGAAAGAACTGAAATATGAGGTTGCAAACCTTCTATTAGTAATCTGTTAACTATCATTAAAATCATCTGTAATACCTGAAGATTGGAGGATCGCCAATGTAACACCAATTTTTAAAAAGGGTTCCAGGGGTGATTCGGGAAACTACAGACCGGTGAGCCTGACGTCAGTACCGGGAAAAATGGTAGAAACCCTAATAAAGAGCAAAATTACTGAACATGTAGATAGTCATGGCTTAATGGGAGACAGCCAACATGGCTTTAGACAAGGAAGATCTTGTCTTACTAATCTGTTATGTTTTTTTGAAGGTGTGAATAAACAGGTAGACAAAGGTGAGTCCGTTGATATAGTATATCTGGACTTTCAGAAAGCCTTTGACAAGATCCCTCATCAAAGACTTTTGGAAAAATAAAAAGTCAAGGGATAGAAGGCAGTGTACTATTGTGGATCAGGAACTGGTTAAAAGATAAAAAGCAGAGGGTTGGGCTAAATGGCCAATTTTCCCAATGGAAAAAGGTGAATAGTGGAGTACCCCAGGGATCTGTGCTGGGTCCGCTGCTTTTTGACATATTCATAAATGACCTGGAAAAGGGAATGAGTGAGCTTATCAAATTTGCAGATGACACAAAACTATTTAAAGTTGTTAAAACCCAAGAGGATTGTGGAAAATTGCAAGAGGTTTTTGATAAATTGGAATCTCCAGGAACAAGCAGGAATGAGTCTTCACATATGGGGTACGTCGGTACCGATGGAGTCCGCGCGGGAACGCTTCCCAGCGTCCATTCAGAAAGCTTTTGGAAGCATCCCAACACGCCTGCGTGCTGCCTTCCCGCCTTCCCAACTGCCTCTCCTTTCGTTTTTCCGCGGAGCCGGCAGGACGTTCTCCTGTCACTGCAGAAAATTCTTCTTTTATTTTTTAGTTTTCTTGTGGTCGCGGCTGCCTTCTCCGACACCGCCGGTGTTTCTTTTTTCTTTTCTTGTAAAATATTTTCCCTTTAAGGAATATATTTTTCTTTTTTAGTGTCTCACGGTTCTCAGGCCTTCTAGGCCTCTCCATTTTTCCTCATGGAACCGCCAGCCACTTTCCCCAGGAAATGTACAAACTGTGGCAGTACAACTTTATTTTTAGACACTCACAATTGGTGTCTAACCTGCTTGGGTCCTGACCATTTTCATCCGGAGCCCTCGGGCACCAGTATGGTGAGAAGAAGTTTTCAACATCGAGTTCCCCTCAACACGCGGTCCCCCTCTAACTTCAGGGCACCGACCATATCTTCTTCTACACAGGATCAGGTAACCCAAAAACAGTCTGTTAAGACTAGCCAGTCCTCGAGCGGCAGTTCTCATGCACAGCATAGAGATGCCTCCGGCCTTGCCCTCGAGAATCCACTGGCTTCAAAACCCCTGTGGGAGTCTTCGGCCTCCAAAGCCTGTGTGGGGTTTCAGGTTGTTCCTGAGGTTCACCCCTCACAGAACATACCTGAGCCATGTCCGGTGGTGGCATCCGCTTCGAGCAGTACCGATACCCCGGCATCGGCACTGATGTTGGATAAAATATTCCTCACCAAGGATCGTCGTCTGGCGTCCTCGGTACCTACGGGCCCGGTGGATACGCTTCAGACCGACTTTACAGTATCGGTATCGACACCGATACTAGTACCGATGTCGGTACCCTCCAGACGTGCATCGATAGACTCGCTTCCTTCAATGCCGAGTCTGGAATCAATCTCCAGTCTGGAGGACTGGGTACCGACTCCCGTCGGTACCGAAGGCTCGGTTCTGATACTTCGGATCCACAACTCTCGGTTCCTCCGATACCGTTAGAGTTGCCACCGGTTGGTCTTCTTCCACCGGTATCAGATACGGTACCGAGATTGGTACCGATATCCACAGTACCATTACGGTCGGTATCTTCCATGCTTCTCTCATCAGGCTCGCTTCCCTCGATGCCAAGTCTGGAATCGATCCCTAGCATGGACGATCTGTTACCGACTGTCGCTGGTTCTGACCTGCAATACCAGCAACCACTATCTAAGGATCCCATACTGCACCATTCAGGATCTTCTATTCCTATATACTGGAATAGATCCCTCGGTGCCAACGCTAGTTCTTCATTAGATCTAGCCTATCCAAGGGAAGTTCCCTCTGGGGATCCTTCTTTCCAGACTTTCCTCCTGGATATGGCAAAATCACTTGCCATTCCTATTCCTGGACAAGATCCTACACAAGGGAATACAGAATACCTCTCTGTTCCTAGCGAAGCAAAGGAGAATATAATGCTTTCTTTGCATCATTCTTTGCAGGATCTCCTTCTACGAATGTGGGAAGCTCCTTTAAAGGTGCCCCCACTTTCCAGAGCAACTGATCTCCTATATCAGGTGCCCCCCTCTCCAGGGTTTCAAAGGACTCAACTTCCTCATCATTCCATTGTAGTGGAATCAGCATTGAGGCGAGTGAAAAGTAATAAAAAGCACTCTTCTTGTCCGCCAGGTCGTGAGCCTAAGACACTAGATGCCTTTGGACGTCAAACCTTCCAGACATCCATGCTTTCAGCAAGAATTCTCTCATATATTTTGTATATGGGTCTATCCCTTGAGGAGGTCACAAGAAAATTACATCTTTTGACTCCTTTTCTTCAAGAGCCCAAACAAGCAGGCTATTCCTTACTGGTTAGTCATGCTCATAATATCTCTAGGTTTCTTACTCGTGCTTACCTAGATTCCTTTGAGTCTGTTAGCAGGACTTCTGCTATAGCTATAGGGGCACGACGTAGAGCCTGGCTCCAAGCTTCAGACTTGGACAAATGGGCACAAGAAAGACTGGGAAATACTCCTTGCACTGGAGAAAATCTCTTCAACAAGGAGTCTTTACTCCAGGTTACTCAGTTATCCACTGACTTTCCTGTTTCCAGAGGTTATTCTACGCCACCTTCTTTCCCAGTAGGTAGGAAATGTCCTACCAAACTTTCTTCCCCTAGGGGGAGAAGGTTTTGTTCATCATCTGCCCATCATACAGATGTTACCAAACAGGGGAAACATTGCCCTGGTCTGAAGAATCTACAAACTCAACAGGGTCAACAAACCCAGCAGTCGCAGGGTTTCAAATAGATCATTGTCCCTCTTGGTTGTTGGTTAGGGTAGCAGTCTGCTTCTTTTCACTTGCAGTACCTGCACTAATTTATCCTAACCTACCTAGATATCTTTTCATGAGACATCTTTTCTCTAAGAGACTTTATGATGATCATGCCCATACTTAGCAGATTTCCTCTTCCTCTTGGAGGAAAGAGAGGTAACAACTATCAATAGACAGTTGTTTTCCCTGTATTGGCATGTATCATCTCACCTGTCGGAGACTTCCTCCATAATTGGTCTCTTGCAACTCTGTCTTACCTCCCTCTTACTACAACATTTAGTTTGTAAGAGTGACTTTTTTACATGGGTAAGCCCTTATGGTCCTCTACCTGTTCTACCGGGGGATTCTCCCTTCTGGAGTTGTCTTTCCCCCTTGTTACCTTAGGGCAGCTCCTCAGACAATAGGAAGTCCTACCATGTTTGTTTCTTTTTTCCAAAAAAAAAAAAAAGAGGAGGGAAAAGAATTTCTCCATGCTGCCCTGAGAGTTGCTGCAAATGCAGCAATTCCTAGTGGTTAAACCATTGGTTTTGTTCACTACACAACCAGGGTTTCCCCTCCACTAGCAATCCTCCTAGCCTCAGTGCTAAGTCCCAAACAGGGTATCAACCTCGTTTGGGAAACCCTATTATCACAGTTTGGTTGGTTAACTTCTATTCTTCGCCCCTTGCCCTTGGCAGAATAGCTGGTTACCTGCTGGCTTTCCACAGCCAGTTTTTCTTCTGACCAACCTGCAGCATGCTCTCTGCAACTCTACTAGAGTAGCTTTGCACTATGGGCCCTTGCTAGAGAGCATTAGTATCTTGCCTAGCAGATAACCCCAGATGGTTTAAAAGGGGTTTCCCCAGTCATGTTTCATGCCTGGCAGGTATTCTCTACCCTTTCCATCTTATCTTAAAAATCTTTTGAGGCATAAGCCTCAGGCCTTTCAATACGTGAAAGCCTAAAGAAGGGCCAATTCCCTGGCTTGGCCCATATCTCCTGGGGTCTTCCGTCAGAGATAAATTCTTCACTGGCAGCTAGAGGATACCTAATACCCATCTTGCCCTCATAGGCGGATCACTAGGGTATCTTCCTCCAGAGGCCTCCTCTATCCAATCTCCATACTACAATTCTGGAGATATCTGGATTTCCTGTCTGCAGACTGCCGTTATCCTCTGCCATTTTCACGTAGGCCATCCTGGTTACTCAAGAGCTCAAATTCTGCAAAGAATTAAGCCGCCTTTTTGTCAGGGACAACTTTCCTCTGACTATGCCAGTCATAACTAGGAGAAGAGGATTTTTTCTATTTTATCTATTCAAGCAGGTATCAACCTTCTTGCTATTAGATAAATCTTTCTCTCTCCCTATAAGGGGGGATGGGGTTCTCTGGACATCTCTCCATCCATATACCTGGAGACATGTCTCTATATGCCTGCCTATTCATCTATATATATAGATAGAGATAGATAGATAGATATGCTGATTTATATCTGTGTGTCTTCTGCCCATACATATCTCTTTATAGATATATGCATATATATCCTATATGTATGCATATATATATATATATATATATATAATATATATATATATATATATAATGAGATATATTTCTAGATCTGTATCCATCTACTTATCTATCTGTCTGTTAGGATCAGATATCCTGACATTCCTTTATGATCCTGAAAGATGGGCAATGCTGTACCAGCATACCTAGGGGACTCTACACCTAGAACCACTCCTGTGGTAATTAACCTTTTCAGGTTAGGTACTCCTGAAGCTCTCCATGTACCTTTCTTTCCTAATTGACCCCATTTAGGAAAGACATTGCGGAGCTTCCGTTGCTCTAAAGCTTAGCGCTCCTGAGTCTGTCCTTACCTTTTTATCAGATACAAGGGTTTCCATACCCTTTCTTCCCTACATGGACTGATTCCAACCCCAGTCCAGTTGGGTCAGACTACATTTTTTTCTTGGCCCTAAATTTGTACTGTTTTTGGACCAAAGCAGCTTAAGCTTTCCTTAATAGTACCTTCTGCGTCTCCGCTGAAGCTCTACCTCTCATACTACCCCAGTTTTCCCCTGGGGCTATTTTTCTCACCCTAAAGGGTTCTGACCTCCACTTGTTTTTTGTTCTACTTTATTACCTCTACTTCTCAGTGAGGTACCCCTTGAGCACATTCACTGGCTTTTCTATCAGACCCATATGTAGCTCAGTGCACTTATGCAATGCCAACAAGGGAGGCCCAGATTGCAATATTTTATTACTAAATGCCCTTGATACAGGGTCTTCCCCTTTTGAAGCCCTGTTCTAGCCAGCTGTTCCACAGCTCTGTTCTGTATTCAACTCCTACCCTCCATCCCCAGGATGCCTGAGGTCTTGAGGAATAGCATGGCTCGTTCTAGACTTGCAACATGCTAGGACTCCCGGGCATCTGAGCTTGGGAGTCCCCATATGTGAAGACTCATTCCTGCTTGTTCTTGGAGATAGCAGTTACTTACCTGTAACAGGTGATCTTTGGGAACAGCAGGAATAAGTCTTCACAACCAGGGCTGTGGAGTCGGTAGATAAATGTTCCGACTCCGACTCCTCAGTTTTTTGTACCTCCGACTCCCCGACTCCGACTCCTCTGTATTAATATGAAGGAAAGAAAGGCAACATACATGTCATTACCACAGGACTACTGGCTGGGAAGCCAACAGTCTACTGTATTGAACAGTTTAAGCAAAAGACAAACACAATGAAAACAACAAAGTTTTATTAATTTTTTTTATTAATTAATCAAGTGGCTGGATAGTAGCAGCAGGCATAAACATCAGGAACAGGAACTTTACCAGTCCAAAAATACAAACCACATTATTTGGTTGTTTTAGAATAAAAACAAAGCTTATCTATATGAACCAAAAACAAAATCTGTAAAACCTAGAAATGGTTTATATTAATCTTGAAATGTAGTTATAGGCTTAGCAAATGCAAATCAATTCAATGTAGAGTTCTAAGGAAGAGAATTGCCTCTGCCAGATCCTCTTTCATAGAGGCTCTTAAGTCAGACGTTATTATTTTTAGGGCTGAAAATAACACAGGTACACTAAAAAAAAATTTTTTTAAACTGCCTCTAATGTTTCGATTGATTTTTACGTTTTTTGGTGCGCTGAATCCAAATCTGGTAACCAATTTGCTCCATCACATACAGATTTTTTGCTACATTGGGTTAGCAGTTTGAGGTGAACGTTTCAGATTGAGTGCGATCGAGATAAAAGTTTCTTGGATGAATTCTTTATACTAATTGTTTAGTAGTTATTCAAATAAGAATAAAGAAAATTGTAACAAGGCAGCACATAAGAATAGAGTAATGTCAACAAAACACACTGTGATGGTAGCAAAATTGTCTGCACTTAAAACAGCCACATACATGTGCACAAACATTGAGCATATAAGAGCGAGGTTAGACACAAAGCAAAGCAAAGAAATGTGCAAAAAATGTTGTACAGGTATATATGTAAGAATAGAAAACGCAAACTGCACCATTGCAATACATGAAGACAAACACCCGATGGTGTGAAAATAAAATTCTAATAAATGAGATCCGACACTGTGGTAATAACTAGCAAATTTTTATTTCAAAGTTTAGTAAAAACACGATATTTGTCAACACAGTTTAGATTTTAAAGTCATTCTTGGGTCAATCAATCTCCTGGTGGGCCCGTTTCTTCTTCCCCCGAATGCTTCTCTTGGTGCGCTGCTTGGCGTATTTTTCATCTGGGGTTTCCCGCAGCAGCAACCAGCAGAAATCAGCCATCATAGTGGTGTTCCATCTTCCTTGGTACCTTCTCTCTGCGTCCTTGATGTCCTAGTGAAACCTTTCACCTTGTTCTTCACTGTACGCCCCCAAGTTTTCGGGAAAGTAGTTCACATGGGAGTGCAAGAAATGGACTTTCAGGCTCATGTTACAGCCTTGTTCTTTGAAGGCATTGAGCATCCTGGCAACAATATCCTTATAGTTCTCATCCCGCCTGTTCCCCAAGAATTTGAGAACAACATCCTTGAAGGAATCCCAGGCTTCTTTTTCCTTCTCAGACATCATTTCAGCGAATGCTCCATCTGAAATGAGTTTCCTTATATCAGGGCCAACAAACACTCACTCCTTCCTTTAGCTTTGCTTCAGAAAGTCGGGGGAACTTTGAGCAAAGGTACCGAAAGCACTCACCATCTTTTGGAAGGGACTTGATGAATTGCTTAATGAGACCCAACTTAATGTGGAGAGGTGGTAATAGAATTTTATCACGAGGTACCAAGCTCTCATGAAGAACATTTTTCTCACCGGGTCTCAAATACTCCCGAATTGGCCAGTCTTTTTTCCCCCAGTGTAGGTCGCGGGCCCGGCTATCCCACAAGCAAAGGAAGCAGGGATATTTGGTGAAACCGGATTGCTGCCCTAATAGCATGGATAGAATTTTAAAGTCTCCACAAATCATCCACTTATGCTCATCATAACGAATCTTCTGAAGAATCAGGGCCAAATTCTCGTATTTTTCTTGGAGAATAACAGAGTGAGCAATAGGAACTGAAGCGAATGTGTTGCCATTATGAAGAAGAACACCTTTTATGCTGTCTTGACGAATCAATGAACAGCCGCCATTCAGCAGGATCATACTTGAGTTTAAATTTTTCCATCACTCCGTATATATCGTTGCAAAATACCAAATCTTCCTCTTTGCTGAAATACTTCAAAAATTGTGTCTCGCGGTTGCGGTACCAATAAAAAGTTGTTCCTGGTGACAATAGATTTTTCTGTTTAAGCCGAGAACCTAGCAGTTGGGCAGCATCTTTTGGGAGTCCTAAATCCCGGACTAAATCATTCAATTCAGCTTGAGAGAAAAGTTCAGGTTTCGGATCTGGTTCAGTTTCAAACTCGGAAGTACTGGACTCATCGGGAAAGGCCATCTGATGAGTCTCATCATGATCAGAACCGTCCACACAAATATGATCCAAAGATTTTGGTGGTTCAGGCACAGGTACTTCGTTGCTATGAGGCATAGGCCTAATTGCTGAGGGAAGTTTGGGGTAACTTATTACGTTCTTATTTTTTAAGTTGTATCCCTTCACAATGCAAGAGCAAAAATAGCAGTCATTGCTGTGGTCTCTTTGTTCACGCCACATCATAGGTATTCCGAAACGAAATGCTTGTTTTTTACCTTTCATCCATAAGCGTAGATCTTCCTCACATGTCTTGCACACTTTGTGAGGAGCCCACGGTTTGTCTTGATCGCCTAACTTCAAACCGAAATAGCCAAAATATACTTTTTTAATAAATGCAGAAATGTTCCTCTGCCGCTTTTTCACGGTATATTCCCCACAAATAAAACAAAAACTGTCCGGAGAGTTGACGCAACCTCTGGCTCTGTGAGCCATCACAAATACACAGCACTGCAAACTACAACTGTAGTGAACCACTTCGGAATAAAGCTGGATTACGACTGAGCAAACAAAAGGTAATAATGAACTTGCAAGAAACTGAAATTTGACAGGAACGTTCATGTCGCAACCACCGTGTTTGAGCGAGCGAACGAGGCGAGGCGAACAGGAAAGAACATGCGCCAGCGCGAGTACTGGATTTAGCCCCCCGCCTCCCAATTGTCCTGTTAATGTATAAAATGAATACAAAACACTAAAATATCATGAGGGAGTGTTTCTAGTTAGTTAACCATTACAACCTCTATTTTGGGCCAAGAAAATAAACTGCAGTCGGCTAAAAAGAAATTATGTGAACATTCCTTATATGGGTAAGAAATCTAATTTTGCAAGAAAACGTGACGTGATGGAACATTTTGTCTATTTTTCCTGGATTCAGCACCCCAAAATCTATAGGAATCAGTTGCAAAACTGGAGGCAGTTTTTTGGTAGTGTACCAGTGTAATCTTTCGACACTGACTTGGGTGGGTGGCATTGCAGTAACTATTCTGGCCACATCACTAACGATCTCTGGATAAACAAGGATGGCTTCTTCAACAGTAAGTTTTGATGAGCGATCATACTTTTCAACTTCTTCTAGTGCTTTATAAAACTCCTGTTGGAATTTTTTTATTTGGACATTTACTGTTTCTGTAACGCTTATGCAACGTCGCTTTCATTTAGCAACTTCTATTTTGTTTAAGAAGGAATCAAAGTCTAATTCTTCATTTGAAGAAGATGATCCTGAGTTACCACTATTGCTTAAAAGAAGAACTTCATCCTGTGGAGGTATTTCAGGTCGTAATCCCTTCATGTGAACTGCTACATCATAGAGGGCCTTTTTCCCAGTAGCAGTCTGTTCACTGTTCAACAAAATTCGGCTCATTGGGTCGACATAAATAGCCGCTAACAAGATTTCATTTTCCAGCAAAAGACTCTCTCTTTTCATCATTGAAGATGCAATGCCCTCAGCTATTAACCCTCCATTTTTGTTCAGGCGATATAACAGGCTCTTCCATTCCAAGAAGAATTTACCCGGGGTTAGATCGTCACATTGCAACCTCTTGGTGACAGTGAAGGGGTGAAAAAGAAGGTTCTCCAGCTCTTTTGTTTGTGTCCACTGGCTTTCAGTTAATGCAAGATTTTCATTGTCCATTTCTTCTATGAAGTCTTTAAGTTCAAGCAAACGCTTCACCATTAAATAAGTGCTTCCCCAGCGAGTTGTTTGATCTAAAATGGCTCCTTTTCCTGCACGTCTTTTCAAAATTGCATCTGTTTTCGGGGCCCTGGCTGCAACAGTTACTTGCCGTAATTTTCCAATTAGTGTAGCTGCATGGCGATCTTTTAATCCATCTCTTATGGCAAGTTGCAGTGTATGAACAGCACATCGCATATGATGAATAGTAGCAAGCTTCAATGCTTCTTCAACAAAGCTGTCTAAAAAAATGTCAGCATTCTCTTCAGTTTCTAAACTTTCTCCAGTACTTGCAGAGCTGTCTTCCTCTAACTCTAATATCTGTTTGTTACCTTCTTCATCTACGTTCATCTTCTCAATTGTGCTCAACATGTTAGAAGCGTTATCTGTCACAACACATAAAATCTGTTCCTTTTTAATTTCAAAATCTTCTAGAACACCCTCCACTAACTTCTGAAGGTAATCACTGGTGTGATGTGCCTGAGTGTCCTTTAATCCGAGGGTCACTGTTATTGTTTTGTTATTTTCATCCACAAATCTAACATTAATAGCGAAATAATTGACTCTGTGACGTGTGCATGCATCCATTTTAAGGAAGACAAAATGTCCTTTCAGAACTTTCTGTAGTTCTTCCTTTTTACATTTGGCCTCCTCAATTATAAGTTTCCTTATACTTTCTCTTTCCAGAGAAACACCAAGTTTTTTTGCCATTTCTCCATTTAGGCCTAAAAAGGCTGTCTGTGAAAAGAAGGATAGTGGTAAACTATTCTTTACTACCATTTCAATAATGTGGTGTTTGAATTTTTCTGGTGTCATCCTTATGGTAACTTTGTCAGATATAAAGAATTTTCTTATTTGTGTTTGTTCTCCAGTAGATTTCTGAAAGTTTTTGTCAGAAGTAGATGCAATGTTTTCATTGCTATCTTTCTCATTCACGGCTTCTAACACTTTGGGATGAAAACGCTGTAAGTGTCTTTTCAAATTTGATGCTCTTGTAGGTGCATTTTTATCAGGCCCACTGAAACTGCTAATTTTTGCATCACATTGTTTTTCACCATCATCTTTTCTAAAACATTGGCACACGTAATGTTTTCCATCACTTGATAATGCAAAGTGCTCATAAACAGTAGACTTTGTCGTGTTTGTTGTTAGCAGTCTTTTTGCCATTGTTTAGGATGCCTCTTTCCCTAAAATATAAAATGTTATACTAACTGGCATATAATTCGATTTTTAATATCAACATACACAGTCTTGTAAGTTGTACATACATGGATTTATACAAACAAATAAGCTATATATCCCAGCACTAAACCTAGACATGATTTTGTCCTATACAGAAAAACATGCACAGACATGTACTGTACATACACACACATAACACAGAGCCTACATTTTAGTACTCAGAGCATATAAACAATCTGCACTATACATAAACATTCATACATTCCTGCAGCACCACACTTACAAACCTAGGATAGACAGTTTCTTCCAGAAATATGTACACATGTCTTCCCTCATACTGACAAGCAGGCATGCAGGTTTTAAAATAAATATAAACACTTACAGTTGAATCCAAGAAGCTGTTCCACCAAGTTCTTCTAAGCTCTTCTAGCAGAGAGAGGTAGTTGGACAGAAGCTGCTGCCTTCTCCTTTTTGTGTGTTTTTTTAATTCCAATCTAAATTTAGTCGGAGTCGGAGCATTGTTTGCCGACTCCGACTCCAGGTACCCAAAATTTCCTCCGACTCCGACTCCACAACTCCGACTCCACAGCCCTGTTCACAACCCACCCACCTCCCCTAGGAGTTGCATTTCTCTATCTCTATCTTTCCCTTCCTTGCTCTCTCTCCTTCTTTGTCTCAGCTTTAAAACTTAACTGAGGAGAGGCAGTTGGGAAGGCGGGAAGGCAGCACGCAGGCGTGTTGGGATGCTTCGAAAAGCTTTCTGATTGGACGCTGGGAAGCGTTCCCGCGTGGACTCCGTCGGTACCGACGTACCCCATATGTGAAGACTTATTCCTGCTGTTCCCAGAGATCACCTGTTACAGGTAAGTAACTGTGCTAGACTGGGCATCCAAATGGCAGATGAAATTTAATGTGGACAAGTTCAGAGTTATGCACCTAGGAAAGAACAACCCAAACTATGGTTACACGATGCAAGGTTCCACATTGGTAATCACCACCCAGGAAAAAGATTTAGGAGTCGTCATGGATAACATGTTAAAGCCCTCCGCCCAGCGGCGGCCAAGAGAGCAAATAGAATGCTAGGTATCATAAGGAAAGGAATGGAAAATAAAATAAAAAGGAATGGAAAATAAAATAAAGGATATTATAATGCCTCTGTCGTTCCATGGTGCGACCACACCTTGAATATTGTGTGCAGTTCTGGTCACCGCATCTTAAAAAGGATATAACATTATTAGAAAAGGTAAAGAGAAGCGCCACCAAAATGGTAAAGGGGATGGAAGGATACTCCTATCAAGAGAGGCTAAAAAGGTTAGGGCTCTTCAACCTGAAAAAGAGATGGCTGAGGGAAAAATGATAGAGGTCTATAAATTAATGAATGGAATGGAACGTGTAGATCGATTGTTTACGTCATCAGAATATAAAAAGACTAGGGGACATGCAATGAAGCTACAGGTTAACTTATTTAAGACTAATAAGAGAAAATATTTTTTCACTCAACGTGTGATCAAACTCTGCAATTTGTTGCCGGAGGATGTAAAAGCTGTTAGTGTAGCTGGGTTTAAAAATGGTCTGGACAAGTTCCTGGAGGAAAGCCAGTAGAAGCATTGAGGAACCTGTCTCTTTTGGGAAGACTGCTAGGTCCTTTAACCTAGATTGGTCACTGTTGGAAACAGGATACCAGGCTTGATTCACCTTGGTCTGACCCAGTATGGCATATCTTATGTTCTTATGTTCCTCAAGGAACAAGAATTAGCAGGTAAGTCTAATTTCTCTTTCCTTTTTGTTCAGACTAGTCCAGAATTCATTTATTATGCTGGTCAACCAGTGGAGGGAGATAGAGACTTTATAAGTAAGTGCTTTGTCTTTTAAGAAGCCCTGTGCAGCCACCTACTCCTCACTATTCTGTGTGTCCAGCGGATAGTTGATGAGGTAGTCTGTGCTGTTCTGCGTGGCAGCTTCTGGCCCCAGTTGAAGAAATGATTCCCCAGTTGAACAGTAGTGGACTCCCATGTGGCACAGCCACATATTCTGGCAACACCTGGAGAAGTCCAGATCCTTTCCCCTGTCTGGCAGACTACAGGGAGTATTTTATTTTTTTATATTTATTTGTTCTTTGTTTTCCTTCTCCCTCTACACCCCCCCCGACAGCACTATTCAGAATTTAAATAAAAAATAAAAAAAAAGGTCAAATAAAGAAAAGGGAAAGTGAATCTTGCAGCTGCTCATTCTTTATTTTGCTGGTATTGTTAGCCTGCTGAGAAACAGAGGGGGACTTCACCGCAGTCTGCCAAAGTGAGCAAATTAGCTTAGTGGCACACTTCTTGTATTGCTAATTCCTATTCATCCCTCCAGTCCAGTCCAGATGTGTGGGGCTATGCTCATCCACCAGTAGGTAGAGACTGAGAGCAACTGATTCAAAAGTCAGCCTATAAGAAGCCTTTGCCAACCCAACTTCACCAGTGGTTATTCTCCAGCAGATAATGGATGAGCAGTTGGAGGATTTGTCGTGCTGGGTTTTCTTGATTGGGGACCCTGGAGGTGCAGAACGCAGTGGTCCAGGTTCCTTCCCCCACTCCTCTGCTAGCTGCCTCTTGAAATCTTTTTTCTGCAGGAACAAGCAGGAAGTCAGTCCTCACATATGGGTGACATTGGCGCTGACAGAGCCCCGCAGAAGCATCTCCCAGCTTTCAAAGAATACCTTTGGGGGATGCCACCACACATGCGTGGCCCCCTTCCCACTCAAGGGTACCATCTTGCTCAGTTTCCTTTTTTCCGCGGAGCCCAACGGAAATATATCCTGTTTCCCCAGAAAAATCCTTGACAAAACTGTTCCTAAAACTTAGCTTTCCGGTAGATCTACCAGTTCCTCTTCCCGACTAGCCATTCCTGGCGCCATTCTCGGCCTCTTTTTAATAGAGATCTCCCTTGACTGGCATTTGCATGGTTTTTTCGCCTGGGGGTCATCGACACTGTCCGGGGGTTTCCCACCGTGTCTCCCAGTGGGTTCAAAAAGTGTGACCACTGCAGTCAAACCATGTCCATTACTGACACCCATGACTGCTCTCTGCGCTTGGACCATGACAGCACCTCCTGCGACCTGTGCCAGGCCATGTCGACCAAAACCAAGAAGAAAAGGTTGGAGTTGCAGGAAAAAATGGTCCCTAGGTCTGACACGGCACCAGCATCCCTAGATACCCGGGCATCCTCTGAGTCCTGTGACTGTGGTGCATCCAAGAAGATCCCGGAGCTGGAGAAGAAGTCATCGAAGTCCGCCGAGGCTGCACCGGAGAAACCCAGTAAAATCCCACAGAGGGACTAGGAAAGAACAACCCACACTATGGTTACACAATGCAAGGTTCCACATTGGGAACCACCACCCAGGAAAAAGATTTAGGAGTCATCGTAGATAACATGTTAAAACCCTCCACCCAGTGTGCAGCGGCAGCCAAGAAAGCAAATAGAATGCTAGGTATCATAAGGAAAGGAATGGAAAATAAAACAAAGGATATTATAATGCCTCTGTATCGTTCCATGGTACGACCGCACCTTGAATATTGTGTGCAATTCTGGTTGCCGTATCTTAAAAAGGATATAGCGTTATTAGAAAAGGTACAGAGAAGAGCCACCAAAATGGTAAAGGGGATGGAAGGCTACTCCTATGAAGAGAGGCTACAAAGGTTAGGGCTCTTCAACTGGAAAAGAGACGGCTGAAGGGAGATATGATAGAGGTCTATAAATTAATGAATGGAGTGGAACAGGTAAATGTAGATCGATTGTTTACGCTATCAGAATATAGAAAGACTAGGGGACATGTAATGAAGCTACAGGGTAAACTATTTAAGACAAATAAGAGAAAATATTTTTTCACTCAATGTGCAATCAAACTCTGGAATTCCTGATCGTCCCTCCAGTCTAGTCCCGGAATCTCTGGGTTGTCAACCTACACCAGCAGCTTTGAAGACTGAGAAACTTCACTCCTGTGATGTCACCTGTATATAAGGACTGGAAGCGCCTCCTCTCACCAGTTTCAACAGTCTCCAAAGCAGCTAGTGGGGTTGTGAGCCCAGGGATTGCAGGGCTCATTTGAGAAACGATCAAGAAGAGTTAATGGATATTTCTTTTTGTGGTTTAAAAATAAATAAATAAATAAATAATTTATATTTTTATATATATATATATATATATATATATATATATATATATATATACACACAGTGGCTACTAATATCTAAATCTCTGTGTTATATATCTAGATTTATATATATCAGAGATTTAGAGATTAGTAGCCACTGAGGTGATTCCTACCTTCCTCTACCTGTGGAGGTGTTCTTCAGGTGGCCGGGCTGTATTTGCCCTGAGGTCCTCTGGGTTTCTGACAGTAGCACCCCCCCCCCCCCCCCGAGGAGGTCATCGGGTTGGGTAGGCACGGGGAGAGGACCGGCAGCTAGTTACCGCTCCAGGTGAGAGAGGAGCAGGAGCTATAGCTTTCTTCAGCTCAGCGCGTGCAGAGGACTTGCCTGCCAGCGCTTGAGCAGTTGGTTGCAGTTTTCAGCGGGTGCCGACACGGTTTTCAGCCCAAGATTGAAATCCCTTCCCAGCGGCTTGTGCGCAGCAGGTGAGCACGGGAGAGAGGCCAGCAGACTGTTCGCAGTAAGGCAGCTGTTTATTGAGCGGGAACTGCAAGATTTGTAGGCCCAGCTAGACTGCGTGTGCAAAGCACGGCAAAACACCGGTAGCAGGCCCAGGGGCGCTGTGACTGTTTTTGTAGTGGGGGAGCCTCGTTTTTCAAAAACTCACTCGGATTTGGCTGGGGCAGCGAGTCTGCGGGCCGTTAATGTGAATAGAAAAAAAAACAAAAAACGGATCCCCAAACCAGAGTTGGTTGGTGAATTTAAAGGCTTCCTTTCAGTTTTCAGTTTTCTTTTTTTGGGGGTTACATCATGCCTTCTCGGCAGTTGTGTTTATTGTGTGGGGCCAAGAGGAGTTCGGTCTCGCTGGACGGTGTCTGTAGGGGTTGCAGTCAGGAGACTAAAGAACTCTTGTCGGGGGCAGAAGTGGGAGATCCAGAGGGCTCGGGGGAAGGGCCCGAGCACATCTCTGAGCCCCTGTCCGGATCAGATCCGGGGCCCGGACCCCCCCCCCCCCCGCCACAGCCATTGGTATTGGGGAGTTTGGCGGCAATTTTTTCATCTGATTTCATGGCTCTCCTGCAAAAGGCATTGACCAGCTCCCAGGGGACGCCTGCAGCTGGGTCCTTAGGGGCTGAGCCCGGGCGGAAGAGACCGTGTTCGCCTGTGAGGTCCACGGAGACTGCCTCCAGTGCAAAGCGTTCTAGGGTGGATATGGATCCACTTGAGCAGTCACTTATTTCGGAGGATATCCGTTCCGAGCAGGCGGACTTAGCAGGGCTGGAAGAAGAGGAACTGGAGGAAGGCAAAATGAAAGAACAGGAGGATCAGGCACGAGTGGTGCGGGTGTTCTGCAGGGAGGAGCTTCTAGCACTCATTGCAGAGTCCCTTAAGGCTCTCAATATTCCGATCGATAGCGCTGCAGAGGACACTACCCTGGAGGATCCTTTGCTGCAGGCGGTTCGCAAGATGCAGAGAACCTTCCCGGTGCATAGGGTGTTTAAGGAGATGATTCAGGAGGAATGGGATATGCCGGATGCCGCTCTTAAGGGATCTAGGGTTATGGCGAGGCTTTACCCTATGCTGGACCAGGACCGGGAGTTGTTTAAGGCTCCTAGAGTGGATGCAGCCGTGTCTGCGGTGACCAAGAAAACTACGATCCCGGTAGAGGGTTCCGCGGCCCTCAAGGATGCCCAAGACCGGAAACTGGAGACGGTCCTGAAGCAGGTATTTGAAGCAAATGCGCTATCTTTACATGCATCTATTTGTGGGGCCTGGGTGGCGAGAGCCTGCTTACGGTGGGCGCAACGGCTTCAGGGGGACACCGCGTGGGAGGAAGCCGAGGAGGTGTCCAGGTTAGAGTCTGGGGCGGCGTATTTGGCCGATCTTCAGTATGACCTTATCTGGGGTCTAGCGAAGAGTATGGCATCCGTAGTTGCTGGGCGATGATGTCTTTGGCTGCGGAACTGGGCAGCGGACGGTTCTTCCAAAGCAAGGTTGAGTAAGCTCCCCTTCCGTGGAAAGCTTCTGTTTGGAGAGGATTTAGAGAAGTTGGTGAAGGATTTAGGGGAGTCCAAAGGCGGTAGGATGCCGGAAGATAAGCAGAAGCAGGGGCGCCCCAGTGCCGGCCCTAGGGGTCAGCAGCGGGACTTTCGCAGGTTTTGTACCCCAAGATATGGTCAGGGTCAGCGGGGGTGTTTTCCTGGACGGTTTCGGGGGTTTCGAGGAGCGAACAGGGGTTTTGCAACCACCTCCTCATCCTCCACCTTTAGGAAATCGCAATGATGCCAGGCGGGTCCAGGGGGGGGGGGGGTCTGATTCCCGTAGGGGGTCGACTGCGGGAGTTTTATCCAGCCTGGACCCGACTCACGTCAGATCAGTGGGTGTTGGAAGTCGTGCGAGAGGGTTATGCATTGGAATTCCAACGCCCAGTGGCCGACTCGTTCGTCCTATCACCATGCAAGGCCAATGCAAAGCGTGCGGCAGTGCAGGAAACAGTCCAAAGATTGCTAGATCTCAAAGCCATTGTCCCGGTTCCTTCAGACCAGTTAGGGTGCGGTCAATACTCCATATATTTCGTAGTCCCAAAGAAGGAGGGGACGTGGCGGCCCATCCTGGACCTGAAGAAGGTGAATTGTTGTCTCCGGGTGTCTCATTTTCGGATGGAAACCCTTCGGTCCGTCATCGTAGCAGTAAGGAAAGGAGAGTTTTTGACATCCTTGGACCTGTCGGAGGCATATCTTCACATTCCGATTCGCCGCGAGCATCAAAAATTCCTCCGCTTTGCGGTTCCCATGGGACATTTTCAATTTCAGGCTCTTCCATTTGGCCTCGCAACCGCGCCACGGACGTTCACGAAGGTGATGGTGGTGGTGGTGGCGGCCTTGCGAAAGGAGGGAGTGTTGGTTCATCCGTATCTGGACGATTGGTTGATAAGGGCAAAGTCCCGGGAGGAGAGTGTGTCAGCGACGGCCAAGGTGATCGAGCTCCTGCAGAGCCTCAGTTGGGTGGTAAACGTGGCGAAGAGTCACTTGGAGCCGTCGCAAGTCTTGGAGTACCTGGGAGCTCGTTTCGACACAAGCATAGGTCGCGTGTTTCTGCCTCAGCAGAGGGTGCTCGGCCTCAGGCAGCTGGTGCGGCAGTTTCTCAGCAAGCAGTGTCCCACAGCCTGGGAGTACTTGAGGGTGTTGGACAATGGCGGCGACCTTGGAGTTGGTGCTGTGGGCGCATGCCCACATGAGATCGCTTCAGAGTGCATTGTTAAGAAGGTGGTCACATCCGCGAGATCCACTGTCCCAGAGATTGGCCTGTCCAGCGCTGACCTGCTGGGCCCTGCATTGGTGGTTACGTCAAGGGTGCTTAGAGAGAGGAATGTCATTGGAGGCGCCTTCATGGATATCCCTAACGACAGATGCCAGTCTGCAGGGCTGGGGGGCCCATTGTCAGGTTCGACTGGTTCAGGGTCAGTGGTCCTCGGTGGAGAGGACGTGGTCCATCAACAGGTTGGAGTTGAGAGCGGTAGCGCGGGCGCTACAGGAGTTACGCCCTTATCTTCAGGGAACAGCTATTCGGGTGTTCTCCGACAACGCGACGGCAGTGGCCTATGTAAATCGTCAGGGAGGCACAAGCAGCGTGGCGCTAGAGGCCGAAGCAGAGAGTTTGTTCGAGTGGGCCGAGGAGAATCTGGTGGCCCTGTCGGCGGCGCATGTCGCAGGAGTGGACAATGTGGAGGCCGATTTTCTGAGCCGCGTACAGGTAGACGGTTCTGCATCTGGAGGTCTTCGCGATGTTGGTGCAGCGTTGGGGGACGCCGGTGATGGATCTGATGGCGACCTTCCGGTCTGCGCAAGTCAGCCGCTTCTTCAGCAGAAGAAAAGAAAGGATGGCGGAAGGCCTGGATGCCGTGATTCAGGTTTGGCCGGAGGGTCAGCTGCTGTATTTGTTTTCTCCGTGGGTTTTGATCGGTCGCGTGGTGCAGCGCATAGAGCTTCACAGGAGCCGAGTAATTCTAATTGCGCCGGATTGGCCGAGGAGACCGTGGTATGCCGACTTGGTCAGGCTCCTGGTGGAGGAGCCATGGCGGCTTCCAGTTCGCAGAGATCTTCTGACTCGGGCCCCTTTGCATGCCGCAGGTGGATCGATTCTCGCTTACGGCCTGGCTATTGAGCGGGCTAGGTTGAGGGCGAAGGGCTATTCGGCGGCAGTGATTGCTATCTTACTGAAATCCAAACGTCGGTCTACTTCGTTGGCTTATGTTAGAGTGTGGCGTGTTTTTGAGGCCTGGTGTGCGGAGAGGGACTTTGTCCCCTTAAGGGCGTCAGTCCCGCAGGTTCTAGCGTTTTTGCAGGACAGTTTTCAGAAAGGCTTGGTGGCAGCTTCATTGAAGGTGCAGTTAGCGGCTCTGTCCTGTTACAGAGGTAAGGTGCGGGGCAGTCCTCTGGGAAGTCACCCAGATGTGAAACGGTTCCTGAGGGCGGTGATGCTCCTACGGCCGCCGCATAAGCGAACGGTCCCGGAGTGGGACCTGCCCTTGGTCTTAGAGGCGTTAGGAAGAGCGCCTTTTGAGCCGTTAGCAGAAGCCTCATTGAAGGATCTTACCCTTAAGGTGGTGTTTTTGGTAGCCATTGCTTCGGCGAGGAGAGTTTCCGAGCTACAGGCGTTTTCATGTTGAAAGCCGTTTTTGTCCTTCTTTGATTCTAAGGTGGTGTTGCGGCCGGTGCCATCTTTTTTGCCTAAGGTGGTCTCGGTTTTTCATATGAACCAGGTAGTGGTTTTGCCGGTTTTTGTTACCAAAAAGAAGGGACAAGTAGCGGATCAGCTTCATCGCCTCGATGTGAGCCAAGCTTTAAAACAGTATGTGGCTCGCACTGCTAGTTTCCGTAAGTCTGATTGGTTGTTCGTGCTGTTTGCCGGGCCACGGCAAGGGGAGGTGGCCTCTAAAGGCTCTATTGCTCGATGGTTGAAGGAGGCGATTGCGTCAGCATATCTCCTGCGGGGCCGCAAGGTGCCGGATGGGCTGCGGGCTCATTCCACCAGGGCGCAAGCGGCGTCGTGGGCAGAATGGGGCTTAGTTCCGCCAGTGGAGATCTGTAAGGCAGCGACATGGTCTTCGCTGCATTCCTTTGTGAAGCATTACCGTCTGGACGTTCAGGCGGGGAGGGATGCCTGTTTTGGAACGGCGGTGCTTCAGGCTGGTGTGACAGTTCCCTCCCGTTGAGTATCTGCACTGCTCTGGTAGTTACCCAGAGATTCTGGGACTAGACTGGAGGGACGATCAGGAAGGTTAAATTAGACTTACCTGCTAATTGTAGTTCCTGGAGTAACTCCAGTCTAGTCCCGTATCCCGCCCTGTCTCACTGGTGGACCGTTGCCTGAAGCATATGAAGAATTACTGGTAAGTGCCCTTTTTCTGAAGGGGTTAGGTGTGGTTCACGGTGGGACAGCTTACGCCTTGAGACGGTTTTGGTCCGGGGATCCTTCTTTGCAGTTAGAAACAGGGGAACCTCAAGGCATGGCCTGTGTAGCTGAGGGCTTGTATATAGTTGGGGCTTAGGGGCCTGTAAGGCTCAGTGGGGCAGTTGTTTTTTGATTTTACGATGTTGCCTACTTGTTGCTCCGGTGAGTCTGCTTTGTCAATAGGTAAACTGGTGAGAGGAGGCGGTTCCAGTCCTTATATACCGGTGACATCACAGGAGTGAAGTTTCTCAGTCTCCAAACTGCTGGTGTAGGTTGACAACCCAGAGATTCCGGGACTAGACTGGAGTTACTCCAGGAACTACAATTAGCAGGTAAGTCTAATTTAACCTTTGTTACCTGAGGATGTAGTAAAGGCTGTTAGTGTAGCTGGGTTTAAAAAAGGTTTGGACAAGTTCTTGGAGGAAAGGTCCATAAACCATTATTAAAAAGGGACCCAGGATATCAATGCTTAACCCAATACAAGCATTATGGAACCTGTGTCTCTTGGGGATACTGCTAGGTACGTATGACCTAGATTGGCCACTGTTGGAAACAGGATACTGGGCTTGATGGACCTTGGTCTGACCAAGTATGGCATATCTTATGTTCTTATGACTGGCAACTCCGAGAGGCGCCCCACCAAGGTCCTCAAGAAGGATTCCTTGGCCAGCAGAGACCGTGCCAGGTTTCTTGAGGCTGTAGTCCTCGTCGAAGGAGCACTCCATAGAGTGCTGGTGCCGGGTCCGAAATCCTCTGGGCTCGTGCTGAAGGCTGCAAAGCCTTCTGGCTTGGAAACTAGAATGGTGGCCCTGGAGCAGAACATCACTGCTATCCTGGCCCTGCAGTATCTTTCTTTATCTTTCTTTAAAACTTATTATACCGCCTAAACCAAGAGGCATGCAGCGGTGTACAATAAAATAAAGGAGACTACTGACGGAAACAGAAAAGAACGCCAATTCATTTACAAAAAGGGATAGCAAAGGAGAAAGAGACAGAGAGAGAATTAAAAAAAAAAAAAAAAAGTACAAAACAGGTTGGGGAGGACCAGTCAGCTGTTAACAGTAGGAAAAAGGGGAGGAGGGATGTCAAAAGCTGTGCAAAAGAGGTGGGTCTTGAGTGAAGCTTTAAAGGAGCGGAAGGAAGATTCCAAACGTAAGGCTAAAGGGAGTGAATTCCAAAGACGGGGACCGAGAAAAAAGAAAGCAGAGGAATGTGTAGATTCAAGACGGGCCCTAGAAGGAGGTGGAAGAAAAAGGCGATTAGCATGAATCGACCGGAGAACTCTAGAGGGGCAGTGAAAATGAACCAGATCCGAAAGATAAAGAGGGACACCAGTGTGCAAAGCCTTGTGAACAAAAATCAGAATCTTGTATTGGATACGGAAAGGGATAGGCAACCAGTGCAAACGGATGAGAAGGGGAGTGATATGAGCCGAACGGGAAGAATTGGTCAAGAGACGAGCAGCGGTGTGGTGAACCAATTGAAGATGGTGAAGCTGAGAAAGAGGGAGGCCGGCCAAGGAGGCATTACAGTAGTCTAGGCGAGAGACAACGAGGGAGAGAAGGAGTGTGGTCATAGAGGAGGGGGAGAGAAAAGGCCGGACAGCGCAAAGTTGCCGTAGTGTATAGAAGGAACGCTGAACAATAGAGGAGACGTGATCTTTGAAAGTTAAAGCTGAGTCCAAGGTGACACCAAGATAGCGCATAGATGTGACGAGAGGAATAGGCCCAGCAGAGAGAGAGGGGGCGAGGGTGGGAATAGGGGCACCAGCAGTAAACCAGATAGCAGAAGTCTTAGATAAGTTAACATGCAGAAAGTTCTCAGAAAACCAAGAAGAGACAGCGGAAAGACAGACATTAAGGGGGCCAATATCAGGCATGAGGGGGCAAGTGTGATAAAGGAGGATGATATCATCTGCGTAGTAGTACGCAGAGATACCGTGCTGCTGAATAAGTAGAGCAAGAGGGGCCAGAAAAATGTTAAATAATAAGGGGGCCAGCACAGAACCCTGAGGAACACCACAGGGAAGAGGTGATAGAGTGGACGAGTCGGAGCCCGACAGAACTGAGAACGACCGGTTGAAAAGAAACAAGTGAAACCAATGAAGAACCAAACCAGAGAGACCAATAGAACGAAGCCTTAGAAGAAGAGTGCGGTGATCAACGATATCGAAAGCAGCAGAGAGATCAAGTGAGACAGCTACAGAGATAGAACCGTGATCATGGGCAGCATGCAATTCATTAAGAAAAGAGATGAGAATAGATTCAGTGCTGTGCCCAGGGCGGAAACCAGATTGACGGGGGTGAAGAACCAAAGAATCCTCTAGGTGTGAAGATAGCTGAGAGAAAACCAACCTTTCAAGGAGCTTAGAGAGGAAGGGAGATTGGAGATAGGACACCAATTAGAAGGTGAGGAAGGATCCAGAGAAGGTTTCTTCAAAAGAGGTCGTATAAGGGCGTGTTTCCAATGTGAGGGAAAGGTACCGGAGGAAAGACTAGTGTTGAAGATAGAAAGAATCAGAGGAAGCAAAGCGAGTGATGACTCAGTGAGCCAATGAGAGGGAATAGGATCAGATGGGCAAGTTGTTTTCCTGGTAGAGGAAAGGAAGTTGGACAATTCTGGAAGTGTGATAGGTTGGAAGACAGACCAGCAATGCAAAAGTGGAGGAACACGGGGAGGACGCTGACGAAGAGGGAACTGGGGAAAGGGGGGGGGGGCGAGAGAGGGGGGGGCGAGAGAGGAGGAGGGCAGGAAGGGAAAAGCTGTCGAATGGAAAGGACCTTGCTGACGAAATGAGAGGCCAGAACATCAGAGGTGGGGTTGTTAGAAGAAAAAGAAGCAGGAGGTGCAATGTTGGGAGATGAGGAGGATGCAGAGAGGGAATGGAGGATGCGATAGAGTTGGCGAGTGGAATTTGTTGAGGAGGAAATAAGCTTTGAAAAATAATCCCGCTTAGTAGGCGATGATGGCCGGTTCCTCCACCTCATCTGCCCTGATGATGGGCCCTCAACTGCAAAGGAGTCCCTGGTCGTCGAGCCGAGCATAGAGCGTCCTTGGCCTTGAGAAAGTTCTCGGCGACGGTCGAGGTCCTGGTCCTGTTCGGGCATCTGGTTCTCGCCGGCCAGTATCTGTGATTTGGACCCCAGGTCCTCTGCAGGCCATCGGTCCTTCGGTACCAGCCTCTATACAAGGAGTCGTAGAGCCTTGGTCTTCTCGTCACCGCTCGACTCAGAGTGAGAGACTGAGGACGAGGTGTCCCCAGACACCAGAAGGCACTGAGACATTCCCTCGGATCTGTCTCCCCCGACGCCATTCTCCTCCTGAGGACGTAGTCTTCCATGACTTCATCAGGGATATGGCCAGGACCCCCCTCAATGCAAACCGAGGCGGAAGAGGACCTGTGCACCGAGAAGTTGGAGATTCTCCAGTATGAGACTCCACCTAGAGAAACCCTCACGGTGCCCATACAGCCAATCCCCCAAGAGGCTGCTACTCTTGAATGTGGGAGACCTCGGTGTCGGTGCCTATAGTTAGCTGTAGGCTCGACACTATATACCGCGTCCATAAAGGACCGGGATTTCACAAACCCCAGCTTCTACACAACTCCAAGTCGTCGAGTCAACCATGCAGAAGCTCAAGAGCCACTCCTCTGTCCCTCCAGGCAGCGAGGCCCGGGTCCTTGACTCCTTCGGGTGTAAATGCTATCAGGACTCAATGCTGGGTTGCCGGATCCAGGCCTATGAACTCTACATAGGCATGTACCTAAAGGCACTGGCCAAGTTGCTGCCAGGGTTTGCATCAGGCCTCGTTGAGGAACCCCTCTAACGCTTCCAGACTCTGATTTTGGGAGTGAGGGACTGCTTCAAGTTTCTCTCCCAGGCTACCTATGATGGCTTCTAGTTGGCGCTTGAGTTGCGGCGGCTGGCAGTCCTCCGACCTCAAACAGTGGGTCCAGAACAAACTGCTGAATGTCCCCTGTACTGGTGAGAACCTCTTCGGCAAACCAATGGCCGACAAAGCTGCTGAGATTGAGGCAGACTTTGTGACCCGTCAGAGGCTGTAAGAAGACCTCATCCCATCCCTGCAAAAAGCCATCGGGGAAAAGGACCCTTTTCCCGAGGGAGCCTTTGCACAGGGTCATTAGTACCAGCCCTACTCTGGCCATTAGCAAGGTTCTCACCCCAAGAGGCAGGGACACGGGGCTCAGAAGGCAAAAACACCTAAGCCCCAGGCTCCAGCTCCCATCTTTCCTGGGGGGAGCTTTTGACTCCCAGGGCAGGGCCTCCCCTCCCCCAGGAGACTTTCACCAGCCCACAGGGAGGTGCCTGGTGCTCTTTGCCCACAGATGGTCCTCAATCACCTCGAACCTTTGGGTACTGCAGGTGATCAGGGAGGGATATCTCCTCTGCCTGCAACAGATTCCACCCAGAGAGCCAGTACGACCCCTCGTTCACCAGACTCTGCTGCTCACAGAGTTCGCAAGTCTTCTCAGAGACAAAGCAGTAGAGCCTGTACCCAGACACCTGTGGGGCAAGGGCTTCTACTCCAAGTACTTCCTTGTCCCAAAGAGGACTGGGGGCCTGAGGCCCATCCTAGACATGCAAAACTTAAACAAGTTTCTGGTGAGGGAGAAGTTCAAGATGCTCTCCCTTGTTGGAACACTGCTTTGCTCCTTGGACCTAAAGGATGTTTACACACATATCCCTATCCACCCCTCCCACAGGCAGTACCTAAGGTTTGTGATAGGAGGAGGGCACTACCAATACAGTGTCCTACCCTTCAGCCTGGCCTCCTCGCCAAGGGTCTTCATAAAGTGCCTAGCAGTCATTGCTGCCCACCTGTGTCTGCAAGGGGTCTTTGTCTTCCCATACCTGGACAACTGACTCATCAGGGGCAGCACGGCCGTAGAGGCACATCAGGCCACTGGGCACGCAACCCTCCTGCTGCAGTACCTGGTGTTTATCATCAACTACCCCAAATCTCATTTCACTCCAGCCCAGAGCCTGAAATTCATAGGTGCTCAGTTAGGCTATGACCTGCAGGGTGTCTTTCTTCCCAGGGAAAGAGCAGACCACCTCAGGGAGGTCACGGCACAGGTGCAGCACTATCGCTTGGTGCCAGCCCATTGTCTCCTCCACCTTCTGGGCCAAATGGCCACATGCAGGCAACTCAGTGGTGCCTCCGCTCTTGGTGGACGCAAGCCACGGGCATACTGTGGGACAGGATCAGGATGACCTGCCTGCTGGCAGAGTCCCTCGACTGGTGGCAACTTCCCCACCACCTCCAGGACGCGATGCTTTTCCAGTCACCCACGTCCCAGAGGGTCCTGACCATGGACGCCTCCCTCCTCTGTTGAGGGGCGCATTGTGAGGACCGTCGTGCACTAGGCAGCTAGTTCCAGGCAGAATCCCTGCTACAGAACAGTCTTCTGGAACTTGGGGCAATATGCCTGGCCCTATGGGCATTCCGCCACTGCCTGCAACACCAGCCGGTGCTGATACAGACAACCAAGTCGCCATGTTCTACGTCAACAAGCAGGGAGGCACGGGGTCATACCCCCTCTGCCCAGTGCAACTAGTGCTCCAGTACCTACTGTATCTTTCACAAGCTGGACTAAAGTCAAACCCAGTTAGGGTACACCTAAGTGCGACTGTTGCACACCACCACCCTATTGCAGGGAAGCCCCTCTCAGGTCAGCTCCTGGTCTCTCACTTCCTTCGGGGCCTGCTGTTGTCTAAGTCCCCCATCCTCCCCACAGCAGTGGAGTGGGACCCAGTGCGGTACTCTCACAGCTCACCAGGCCGCCATTCAAGCCTCTAGCTACTTGCCATTTGCAGTATCTTTTGTGGAAGATTGGTAACTCTTACATCTGTTCACAGAGTAAGTGAACTGCAGGCCCTGGTGGTAGAGCCACCATATACAAGATTCTACAAGAACAGAGTTTTGCTCCACTCACCCCAAATTCCTCCCAAAGCTGGTATCTCCTTTCTACCTCAACTAGGAGGTGGACCTTCCCACCTTTTTCCCGCAGCCTCACACCAGTTGGGAAGAAATTATACTCCATACACTGGACTGCAAACTGGCCCTGTCCTTCTACCTACAGCAGACCCAGGGCCATCGCAAAGCTCCTTAGCTTTTTGTTTCCTATGACCCCAGCAGACTGGTGCTTTCTGTGACTAAGCAAACTCTGTCCACTTGGATGGCGGACCGTATTGACCTCGCATCTGAGCGAGCTGGGCTCTCCTTGGATCACCATATCACAGCGCATCACGTAAGAATGATGGCCACATCGGTGACGAACCTGCGCTTGGTACCGGTGACTGAGATCTGCAAAGCCGCCACATGGTCTTCAATTCATACGTTTGCAGGTCACTACTGCCTGGAGAGTGAGTCCCGTCTGGACAGTGCCTTTGGTCAGTCAGTACTCTGTAATCTTTTCAGGGTGTGCGACCCTTCTGTGTTCAGGCTACCAGAGTGATAGTGCCGCTGGATGCTAGAGTCTTGCAGAGTCACTCAGTTGGGGACTCACCTTCTGCATTCATGGCCACTCGACTTGGTTGCTGTTGGCGCCGTCCCTGGTTTGGTCCTTGGCAGCCTAGAGCTAGGGAGTGCCATATGTGAGGACTGACTTCCTGCTTGTTCCTGGAGAAAGCATAGCTACTCACATGAAACAGATGTTCTCCAGGGACAGCAGGAATCAGTCCTCACAACCCTCCCTCCTCCCCTGGGAGTTATCTCCCTACCTTGTTTTATTTTTACTACCAACCTAACTATGTCATCTGACTGAGCAAGAAGGCACCTTTGGGCGGGAAGGGGACCACGCATGCATGGTGGCATCCCTCAAAGGCTTTCTTTGAAAGCTTGGGAAATGCTTCTACGGGGGCTCTGTCAGTGCCGACGTTACCCATATGTGAGGACTCATTCCTGCTGTCCTTGGAGAACATCTGTTACAGGTGAGTAACTACACTTTCTTCCTCCCCAATTCTCAGGGGGAGGGAGAACTCCGATACAGGGGATCGGCGGCAGTACAGTGTGGCTGCTTGGTAGGCACCATCTATCTGGGACATGCTTTCCAACGCAACCAGAAATATTACAGACCTCCATACATTCTGCAAACACCTAAAAACCCACCTGTTCACTAAAAACTTTGGCATGTCTACCTAACCCCCTCTCCCTCCCTCTAATCAGACTGCTAAATGTAATTGAACATTGCCAAGACTGAACTTCTTATCTTTCCCCCTAAAACCTCCCCTCCCCTCCTCTTCCTCCTTTCTCAGTCTCCGTGGATAACAATGTACTCCTTCCTGGTTCCTCGGCCCGCAATCTGGGGGTTGTGTTTGACGCCTCTCTCTCTTTCTCCACACATATCCATCTCATAGCTAAGACCTGACGTTTCTTTCTCTATAACATTAGCAAAATCCACCTTTTCCTTTCTGAACACACTACTAAAACACTTATCCACTCCTTAATCACCTCCCGTCTTGACTACTGTAACCTACTCCTTGCTGGTCTCCCTTTGAATCATCTCTCTCTGCTGCGCGACTAGTCTTCCACCAGCCTCGTCATGCCCACACTACTCCTTTTCTCAAGTTACTTAATTTGCTCCCTATCCGTTTCCGCATCCAGTTCAAACTTCTCTTGACCTATAAATGCATTCACTCTGCGGCTCCCCAGTACCTTTCTTCTCTTATCTCTCCTTACAACCCCCCTCAGGAACTCCGCTCTTCTAGCAAACTACTTCTATCTGTGCCCTTCTCCTCTACTGCTAACTCCAGACTTCGCTCCTTTCACCTTGCTGCACCTTACGCCTGGAACAAACTACCTGTGTCTGTACGCCAGGCACCCTCCCTAACCCTCTTCAAATCCAGGTTGAAAACTCACCTCTTCGCTGCTGCTTTTGGATCTTGACTCAACTGATCTCCTTTTCTTTCCCCTAGTTTTATCCCTCTTTACACCTTCTATGTTTTGTCTTGATTAGATTGTAAGCTCTGATGGGCAGGGACTGTCTCTTACATGGCTGTACAGCGCTGCGTACAACTGGTAGCGCTATATAAATGCTCAGTAGTAGTAGTATATACACTAGCGGAAAAAATTGTGGATACACCTGTAAAATTTGAGCTCTCCAGGATAATATCTGTCTGTCTTACGTTAATTAAGTATTCTATATATTAAATACTCTATGCAGATTGTTGCCATAACATTTGGGAACATATTACAAACGAATATCATCAACATTTATCAGAAAAAACTTTGATTTGGAGTCAGACAAGGTTTCTTTCTTGGAATTCTTGCCCTCAGACCGGCGTTGAGTAGCCTGTTTCGAACAGTTCGATCAGTTACGGACACACCAAGATCCATACGTTCCTGATTAATGTCCTTGGCAGATGATTTATGATTTTTTTAAAGCCAGCCTAACAATCATTCTGTCAGTTTTTGGAGGAGTTGACTTTTTCCTTCCTCTTCCCTTCTGAGTTGCAACATTTTCAGTGACTTTGAAGCGGGCACACAACTTTTGTACACCAGATGCTGTCACTCCATGGCCCATCTTCTGAGCGATTTCACAAAAGCTGTACCCCTCATTTCTCAAAGTAATGATTGTTGCTCTCTTTTTAGGAGACCAGTGAACCCTCTTTGTTGCTGCCATCATTAATCTACAAAATACAACATATTCCAAATTGGCAACTTTTTATTAAGCATTTGTCATTTTTTTTAAATATTTTCGTTAATAAATAAAATAAATTTGTAAAAATAACAAAAGCACAAATATGACTTTGATACAGCTTGTATACACCTGGCAATATAGCACACATTATCTGAAGCATCAGCTTATACATGAGATTCTGCATAAAACCTGCTTAAAGTGGATCGACAGTTTCATGAAAAATATTTTCCTGAGAAAAAGACATCAATTACCTTGTCTGACTCCAAATCAAAGTTTTTTTCTGATAAATGTTGGTGATATTCGTTTGTAATATGTTCCCAAATGTTATGGCAACAATCTGCATAGAGTATCTAATATATAGAATACTTAATTAACGTAAGTAAACTGCTTTGACCCAGCGAAAAGCAGTCTAAGCCTTGCTAAATAAATAAAATAAAATCATACATGCTGGGCATTGCAAAAGTATTCATCCCCTCTGTGTTCTGTTTTGTCACATTACAATCTGGAATTAAAATAGAGTTTTGGGGGTTAGCACCATGTAATATACACAACATGCTTACGACTTTGAAGATGCAAAGTATCCTTTATTGTGGCACACACAATAATTAAGACAAAAAAACCTGAAAGCGGTGTACATATGTATTCACCCCCAAACGTCAATACGTTGTAGAGCCATCTTTTGCTGAAATTACAGCTGCAAGTCTCTTGGGGTAGTCTCTATTTTCTTAGCACATCCAGTCACTGGGATTTTCACCCATTCCTTAAGGCAAAACTGTTCTAGCTCCTTCAAGTTAGATGGGTTGCGTTGGTATACAGCAATCTTCAAATGCCACAGATTCTCAATTGGATTGAGGTCTGGGCTTTGACTAGGCCATTCCAAGACATTTAAATGTTTCCCTTTAAACTAGCTTTAGCAGTATGTTTAGGGTCATTGTCCCACTGGAAGCTGAACCTTCGTCCCACTCTCAAATCTCTGGCAGACTGAAATGGGTTTTCCTCAAGAATTGCCCTGTATTTAGTGCTATCCGTTGTTCCTTCAATCCTGACCAGTTTTTCTTTGTCTGCCAATGAAAAACATCCCCAGAGCATGATGGTGCCACCACCATGTTTCACTGTGGGAATGGTGTTCTCAGGGTGATGGTAAGTGTTGAGTTGTGCCACATATGGCGTTTCCCATGATGGCCAAAATGTTCAATTTTTGTCTCATCTGACCCAGAGACCCTTCTTCCATGTGTTTGTGGGATTCACCACAAGCTGTTGTGCAAACTCCAAGCGTGTTTACTTATTTCTTTCTTTAAGCAATGGCTTTTTTCTGGCCACCCTTCCATAAAGTCCCACTCTGTGGCGTGTTTGGCTTAAAGTGGTCCTCTGGACAGATACTCCCATCTCTGCTGTGGATCTTTGTAGCTCCTTCAGTGTTATCCTTAGTATCTTTGTAGCATCTCTGATTGATGCTCTCCTTGCCCAGTCTGTGAGTTTTAGTGGGTGGCCTTCTCTTGTCAGTTTTGTAGTGGTGCCATATTCTTTCTATTTTGTTATAATGGATTTAATAGTGCTCCATGGGATATTCAGAATTTGGGATATTTTTTTATAACACAACCCTGATCTGTACTTCTTCACAACTTTGTCTCTGACCTGTTTGGAGTGCTCCTTGGTCTTCATGTGATGTGCTTAGTGATGTTGCAGAGTCAAGGGCCTTTCAGAAGAAGAATATTTATACAGACATCATGTGACACTAATTGCACACAGGTGGACCCTAATCAACTAATTATGTGACTTCTGAGGTAAATTGGTTGGACCAGATCTTATTTAGGGATTTCATAGCAAAAGGAATGAATACATATACACTCACAACTTTTCAGTTTTTACTTGTTTTTTATATACAGAAGGTATTTTATTGTCATTTTATTTCACCAATTTGGACTATATTATTAAGTCCATTACCTAACATCCAAATGAATTTCCTTTTTCATTCCAAGTTGTACATATTGCAACAAAGCAGGACAAAAACCAAGGGGATGAATACTTTTGCAAGGCACTGTACATTTTCAGAGATCATAGTAGTTTCTTTCCTATGGCCAGCTCCTTCATGGAGGATGCTGGAGTAGTAGAGATGGTTCCGCCAGTGGAGTGGGCACCCCCAAGCCTTTTCAATGAGGATTTGGCAATCCAGATGGAGTTTCAGACGCCTGCAGCATTGTTACTCTGCCTGGGTGCACAGCACTTGAGTTTTGGAGATCATTCGCGAGGGCTATGCGGCCGAGTTCGTGTATCCTCTCTGTCTTCATGCTTTTCCCATGTTAGGCTCTGTCCAAAGAGCAAGTGGTGTGGGCCACCCTGGATTGTTTTGTGTGGCTCGAGCCCATAGTTCCGGTGCCATGGGACAAGTGGGACATAAGCAGATATTCATTGTACTTTGTTGTTCCCAAGAAGGAGGGAACTTTGCGGCCAATCTTAGATCTCAAAGACATCAACCAGGCTTTCAAGTTTCCATATGGTGACTCTGCGCTCTGTGATAGTGGCCATCCGAAAGGGGGAGTTTGTTACTTCCCTGGACTTGGCAGGCTTATCTGCATATTCTCATTTGTCCAGAGCATCAGCGCTTCTTGTGTTTCACCGTTTCAATGGGACATTTTCAATTTCGAGCTCTGCCCTTCGGTGTTGGCCATTGCACCATGGGTCTTTATCATGGTGGTGGTATTTGTGGCTGTGGCCCTGTAGAAGCAGGAGATTCTAATCCACCCATATCTGGATGACTGGTTGTTTTGGGCAAAATCCTTCTAGGAGAGTCAGGAAGCGACTCAACTTGTGATTGCACGACTGCAGGATTTGGGCTGGGTGGTCAGTTTTGTGAAAAGCAGCGATTCCATCATAGTCCTTAGAGTATCTGGGGGCCTGTTTTGATACAAGGGCAAGCCTGGTCTTTTTTCCAGAAGGCTGGATAGCAACGTTGCAGGCCCAGGTGTGGTGCTTGAGGAGTGTTCTGCATCTGAAAGTATGGGGATTACCTTCAGGTTCTGGGTTAAGTGACAGTGATCCTGGATTTGTTCCGTGGGCACGTCTAAATATGCAGCTGCTGCAAACGGCTCATCTCCAGGAACAAGCAGGAATGTAGTCTTCACATATGGGTGATGTCGGCACCGACGGAGCCCGCACGGAAACGCTCCCCAGCATCCAATAGGAAAGCTTTTGGGAGCATCCCACTGTGCCTGCGTAGCTGCTTTCCCGCCTTTCCAGCTCTCCCTCCTCAGTTCTTCGTTTTCTGCAGAGCCAACAAGAAGCAGTTCCTGTCACCATAGAAAATTTAGGGGGTTTTCTTATTTTTTTGTGGTCACGACTGCCTTCCCATCGATGATGGTACCAAGTTCCAACCCCGTCGGTGCTTGCTCGCTCGCTCGCTTGCTTGCTTTCTTTTCTAAAAAAAAAAAAAAAAAAACCCTTCAGAGAGGTAAGAAAATTTTCTTCCTTCAGGCACATCAACGCTATCTTAGGCTTAGTCCTTTCCTTTTCTCAAACAAAATGTAAAAACCAGCCAGTGGTTTTAATAAATGTTCCAAATGTGGCAGTACAATTTCGGCCACGGATACCCATGACTGGTGTCTAAAGTGCTTAGGACCAGATCCCCAACCATCAGAATGTCCTCTCTGTAGGAAGATGACAAAGAGAGGCCTGCAGAACCGAGCTGCGAAATTGGGCATCCTCTTTGCCACCGATGCAATGTCTGTAGCATCGACATTATCGAGAGCTTCATCTTCCTCTCAAGGATCTCAGGTATCGAAGACTAGCCAGCCCTCCAAGGGTAGATCTTCTTCTAACCATCGAGATGCCTTGGGCATTGCCCTGGAGGGGGACACACCAGCCAAACAACCCCGGCAGGAGGCCTTTGCCTCCAAAGCCTTAGTGGGGTCCCAGGATGCTCCCGAGGCCTCCACCTCCGGAGAGCTTCTGGTGCTATGCTCGGGGATCGTGGCCCGCAACTCGGGTACCGATTCCCAAGCATCGGCAACCTCCATGGATCAATGTATCCTGACCATCGAGCAGAGCTTAACGGCTTTACTGGCAGTCTCCATACAGGTAAAGCCTTTACAGTCGATGAGCCTGCATCAACTTTTTTACCGCTTACCATGCTACCAGAGTGGTTGAGTACCTTAGTGTTTAGAACACTGGCTTGGTAGCCAAGCAACCAGGGTTCAGTTCCCTCTAGCACTCCTTGCGGCCTTGGGCAAGTCACTTAACCCTCCATTGCCTCGGAAGAAAGGCCTGGGAATCTACTTCCGGTGACACTGCCAAGAAAATCCAGGAGCTTCTGGGTCGCCAGGAGTCAGGACTGACTCGAAGGCACACATTGCATTTACCATGCTACCGCCCATGCCAGTTTTCGGTACCGAGGTTCTGGCACCGCAACTTTCAGCTACCGGCTTCGAACGGTATCGAGTATGTGCAGAGCGCAAACACCCTGCCTGTTGATACTGTCTTCCAACTCCGATTCGTCGGGAAATGAGAACTCCCCCAGAAGACCCATCTCCATTCCCACAACGTCGCATGTCCCCTCCGGAGGACATGTCTTTCCAAGCCTTTATTCATGATGTTGCTCGGGGTCTATCCATAATGGTGACTTAGGAGAAAGAATCTAGTGCTGAAGAGCTTGAAATCCTTCAATACCCTGCAGCCCCAAAGGAAACTGCTACTCTCCCTATTCATCGAATACTTCATGACTTTATGCTTCGTATGTGGGAGACACCCCTAACCATCTCTCCACATACTCGACGACCCGATACAATGTACCGGGTACTGGAGTGTCCCGGCTTCCAGAAGATGCAATTACCATACCATTCCATGGTGGTGGAATCGGCAATGCGTTGAATAAAAAGTGCTAAGACACATTCCTCAAACCCTCCAGGCAGGGAATCGAGAACCCTCAATGCTTTTGGTCGTCGCTGTTTTCAGGCCTCTATGTTATCGGCCGGAATTAGTTCCTACATACTCTATATGGGTATGTTCCTTAGGGAGGTGGCTAAGGATTTGGAGTTGATGACTCCTCCCTGATGACAAGGGAACTGATTATCTCATCCTTGTAAAGCATGCCCAAAATGTTTCAAAATTTAACAGGGCAACTTTCAAATGTTTTGAATGCATCAGCAGAACTTCAGCTATATATGCATTGGTGCATGCAGGATTGCTTGGCTCCAAGCATCTGATCTTGAACAATGGGTTCAAGATAAGCTGGGTAATATCCCTTGAACTGATGAAAACCTTTTTGACAAGGACTGGCGGGGCAAGGCTTTTCAGCTAGAATCCGAACACCACTCTTAATAGACTTTCTAGATCTACTGCCAACCCAGCTAAGAAAAAGGCAGCAAAGAAACTTTTTTTCAATAAGAAAAATAAGTACTACCCTTCTTACACCCTTGCGGTGCACTGTCCAATCCATGCTCCCCAGAAGGGGCAGCAGCCACCAAAACAGCAGAGGAAGGCTCAGACTTCCAGGTCACAGCCACCTCAGCAAACCCAACCTCCTCAGGGTCTTTGACGCCTTTCTGGATAACATAGCCATCCTGCCTTTGGAGACTCCAGGTCCCATCCGTATTCCCGGCAGACTTTGTCACTTTGCCCACAGGTGACATCTTGAAACATCAGAGCACTGGACTCTCTCCATAATACAGGAGGGTTACAAACTTCATCTACGGTCTACACCCCCAGTCTCCTCCAAGAGAGTTTTGTTCTCAACCCTCTCACTGCTTTGTTGCAAGAGGTCACCTCCCTTCTCTCACAGGGTGCAATAGAGGAGGTGCCACTTTCCCAGCAGGGTCTGGGCTTCTATTCTCCATAATTCCGCATTCCAAAGAAGACAGGAGGATACAGGCCTATTCTAGACCTCAGAGAAGTGAACTAGTATCTACTTCGGGAGAAATTCAAGATGATCTCCCTAGGTACTCTTCTCCCCTATCTCCAGAGTCGGGACTGGCTCTGTTCTCTAAATCTAAAGGACGCATATACTCACATTCTTATTCACGCAGAGCACAGAAGGTTCCTGCGTTTCCTGTTCCAAGGGAGATATTATCAATACAGAGTCCTGCCTTTTGGCCTCTCCTCTGCCCCGAGAGTCTTTATAAAGTGCATGACAGTGGTAGCTGCATTCCTAAGGACTCTAGGGATATTTGTCTTCCCTTACTTAGATGACTGGCTCATTCGAGCAAGCACATCTCTAGAGGCCAATCTTTCCCTCTCGCACACCATGCAGGTGCTGTAACACTTGGGATTTGTAATAAATCTTCAAGCGTCCCAACTCGTTCCCTCTCAAACTCTAGAGTTCATAGGGGCTCTCCTAGACACTCAATAATCAAGAGCTTTTCTGCCCCAAGCCCGCTGTGCTAGACTCATTCAGTTTGCATCTCAAGCATGCCTCAAGACCTTTCTCACTGCTCGAGAAATGCTGCAACTTCTGGTTCATATGGCATCAACAGTACATGTTGTTCAATATGCTCGTCTACATATGCACGCAGCTCAATGGACCCTGGCTTCGCAGTGGTCTCGGGCATCTGTTCACCTGGGAGTCAGAATAATGGTCTCTACACATCTAATCTAGTCTCTCCAGTGGTGGCAATCCCCAAAATACCTGCTAGTAGGGTCACCTTTTCAGATGCCTCCATATCAATGTACCCTGACGACGGATCAAATTGGGCTGGGGAGCTCATTTGGACAATCTCTCCACTCAGGGTCTTTGGTTTCATCAGGAATCTCAACTCCACATAAATCTGCTAGAACTCAGAGACATCCACAGTGCTCTCAAGGTGTTCCAGGACTATCTTCACTTCCGTACAGTTCTAGTCCACGCAGACAATCAAGTAGCCATGTTCTACTTGAACAAGCAGAGCGGAAAGGCTCTTGGACCCTTTGCAACAAAGCCCTACACCAGTGGTCCTTCGCCATACAGCATCAAATTCACCTACTTGCGGTGTATCTTCCAGGCAAACAGAATCTCTTGGCGGACAAACTCAGTAGAGTCCTGCTACCCCATGAGTGGTCTCTCCATGCAGACAAGATCGCTCACATTTTTCAGATCTGGGGAACCCTAGACATAGACCTGTTCACAAGTCCTCAGAATGCCTTACTTCCCTGCTTCTGCTCCAGAACACCTGCTCAGAACAACCAGCGGGTAGATGCCTTTCACCTTCACTGGGGTCAAGGCTTCCTATATGCCTTCCCTCCCATTCCCCTCATTCCCAAAACTCTTTTCAAACTCCAGAGAGACGGGGGCTACATGATTCTTATAGCCCCACATTGGCCACGACAACCATGGTGTCCTCTCCTCCTACATCTGTCTCAAGCTCAGCCGATAGATTTGGGGTCTGCTCCAGATCTCCTCTCACAGAAGGACGGGATGCTACTGCATCCCAAGCCGCAGTTCCTACATCTTACAGCATGGCTGCTGAAGGCATAGCCTTCCAGGACATCAACCTCTCTCAACAGGTAAAAGATATCCTTTTAGCTTCTAGGAAGCCTTCCACCAGGCACTCCTGTGCCTTCAAGTGGCGTAGATTTTCTCTCTGGTGTTCTGAGAGGGATCGTAACCCCTTATCAGCTCCGGTGGATACATTACTTGAATATCTTCTTCACCTTTCTTCTTCTGGACTCAAAACCAATTCAGTAAGAGTACACCTAAGTGCAATTGCAGCCTCTCACATGCCCTTAGATGGTCAGCCCATCTTTTCTCATCCGCTTGTAGCATGCTTCATGAGGGGTCTTCTATTAACTAAGCCTCCCATTAAGCCACTGCCAGTGGCATGGGATCTCAATGTTTTAGGACAGCTTCTTAAGCCACCCTTTGAACCTCTAGCCACTATGAAGTTTCTCACCTGGAAGGTCACCTTCCTAATTGCCATCACTTCAGCAAGACGCTTTGGTGGCTGACCCTCCTTATACAAGATTCCATCATGATAAGGTAGTCCTTAGGACTCATCCCCACTTTATGCCAAAGGTGGTCTCGCCCTTCCATTTAAACCAATCAGTTTATCTCCCTGTCTTTTTCCCTAGACCTCATTCCTCTATGGCAGAAGCAACCATTCACACTTTGGATTGCAAACGTGCTTTGGTGCTTATCTCCAGAGAACTCGGGGGCACAGAAAAACTTCCCAACTTCTCATCACCTTTGACTCGAGTCACCTGGGACTACCAGTATCCAAGCAAACTCTCGCCAGATGGATAGCAGATTGTATCTCCTTTGCTTACGAAAGTGGGTCACGTCACTGCACATAATGTTCGGCCATGGCTACCTCTATGGCAAATCTACGCTTTGTAGCGATTGAGATATGCAAGGCAGCAACCTAGTCTTCTGTCCACACTTTTGCTGCTCACTATTGCCTAGACAAGAACTCCCACTGGGATGCCTTGTTTGGCCAAGCTGTTCTCCAGCATCTCTTTCAGACTTAGATCTACCCTCCGTCCCAGGTTTCAATACCAGATATCCTTGGAGGATAAATGACCTACTTAGGCCTGTGATCCACAGCTCAATCTAAGGTCATCTCTCTGGCATCTCCAAGCTAGGGAGTCCCATATGTGAAGACTACATTCCTTCTTGTTCCTGGAGATAGCGTAGTTACTTTACTCACCTGTAACAGGTGATCTCCGGGAACAGCAGGAATTTAGTCTTCACAACCTACCCTCCTTCCCTAGGAGTTGTACTTTTTCCTCTTCTCCTTCTCTCCTTTTATCTCAGCTACAAACTCAACTGAGGAGGGAGAGCTGAAAAGGCGGGAAGGCAGCTGCATAGGCGCAGTGGGATGCTCCCAAAAGCTTTCCTATTGGATGCTGGGAAGCGTTCCCACGCGGGCTCCGTCGGTGCCGACATCACCCATATGTGAAGACTAAATTCCTGCTGTTCCGAGAGATCACCTGTTACAGGTGAGTAACTACACTTTGTCATGTTGGTCTCCACTGTCGTGGTCCATGAAGGCATGGTTATTGCAGAGGGAGGCCCAGTTGAGTCTCAAATGGTAGCTGGTTCCAGATGCCCCTGGAGCCACCAGAGTGGGTCATGGTGACCATGGATGCCAGTCTGTTTGGCTGGGGCGGCCATTGTCTGTCACAGATAGCCCAGGGATGTTGATCTCAGAAGGAGAACTGCTTGTCCACCAATTGTAAGGAAACCCGGGTGGTGATCCTAACCCTGCAGACCTTTCTCCCTCTTGTGAGGGGTAGGGCAGTGTGAATTCTGTCCTGACAGTGTGACAACAGTGGCTTACATCAATCGGCAGGGCAGCATGAAGTGTTCAGGAATACTCTACTCCTCCTTTGGGCCGAGCGCCAATTGCTGGCACTCTCTGCAGTCCATGTACTGGGCAAGGACAATGTGCAAGCAGATTACCTGATTCGAAATGTGTTGGATCCAGAGTAATGGTCCCTGTCTGAGTCAGTCTTCCAACTGATAATGGACCATTGGGGCACTCCAGTGATGGATCTCATGGCAACCTTGGTCAACGCAAAAACCAGCAGATTCTTCAGCAGTTGCCGGGAAACGCATGGCCAAGGGAATTGATGTGTTGGTTCATGCTTGACCCAGCGCCGGTCTGCTATACGTGTTCTCCCCCCCCCCCCCACCCGGCCCTTGATAGGCCATATTCTGCAGTGGGTAGAGTCTTGCCATGATCTGGTGGTCTTGGTTGCTCCGAACTGGCCGAGGCGGACCTCATGCGACCTCTGGTGGCAGATCCTCTTCTGCTCCCAACAGGGGTGTATCTGCTGTGTCAGGGTCCAGTCCTGATGCCGGAGATGGATAGATTCTCGCTTACAACTTGGTTCTTGCGAGGGCACATTTGAGAAGTCAAGGTTATTTGCCACAGGTAATAGAAACCTTGTTGCAGGTGCAATGATGTTATCATTTGTATAGCGCTACAAGGCATATGCAGCGCTGTGAAAGACTGTTCCTGCTCATCAGAGCTTACAATCTAGTCTAGACAACACAACAGCGAGGACAACGATGTATCCAGGGAAATGGTAAGGAAACACATAGGAGACTAAGCTAATGCCTGATTTGCGTGTTTTCAATTTGCTTGATGTTCGTAGGTCTCTCGAGTGGTACTTGAGGGTCACAAAGAGTTTTTGACGTTCCAATCGTCTTTTCATCCTGTTTGGGGGCTCGCAGAAAGGTGAAGTGGCCTCCAAGACTTCCATTTCCCGCTAGATTAGAAAGGCTGTTTGGTGAAGGGCCTTTTTGTTCTGACTAATTTGTGGGTGCATTCACTTGAGCTCAGGCTTCATCTTGGGCAGAGTTTCATCTGGTTCTGCCTTAGGACATTTGCAAGGCAGCGACCTGGCCTTGCTTCACTCCTTTGTATATCATTAATAAGCTTGTTATGCAAGCTTGGCAGGAAGTGGTTTTTGGAGCAAGGGTCTTGCAGACTGGTGTTTTGGGTCCCAACTGTCATTTTAGTACTGCTTTGTTACATCTCACGCATCTGGACTGGACTGGAGTGATGAAAAGGAAGGTGAAATTAGGCCTTACCTGTTAATTTTCTTTCCTGGCATCCCTCCAATGTATGAAATGTGCTATTAGCTCCTTTCTGTACAGACATTTTCTGCCAACAGAACTTTTTTACAGAAATGATATTTGTCTGTTTTGCCAGTTTTTTCAATGATCGCTGTAAACCATCTCATTCATAATCTGCTGCCCTGGGCTACAACTATCAATCTCATATTCTTTGGTTAAGGAGAGGTGAACTGAAACTGTTCATGTGTCCATTCATGGTCAACAAAGGGTTCCTGGAGTATTGTAACACTTTTTGTATTTCCCACTGTATTTGTGTGTTTGCCACTTGTTTTCCTTGTTTTCTGATCCAGTTCTTTGAAGAGTGTTTTTTTCTTGTTTTGCAAATTCTGTTGCTTCCTTTCTTGTGTGTGTTTGTGGATTCTCACTCTTTCCTTCTAGTCATCAGAACACCTATCCAAGTTTGATGATGGAGACAGATTCTAGACGTTTGATTTCATATTTCAGCACTTTATGTATTTGAATCCGATGATGCTGTTGGGTTAGCCTGCTTTTCTTAGCGCTGGCCATGACGGCCTTATTTTATATTAACTGGTCTTTGGTTCCATATGCTCACCTCTTATTGCCCTTTTGCTCTATTGCCATGATGTTGGATTCAACAAGGAGAAGGACCTTGGTGTGATTATTTCTGAGGATCTCAAGGTGGCAAAATAGTGCGACAAGGTAGTGGCAAAAGCCAGGAGGATGTTGGGTTGCATACAAAGAGGAATTACCAGCAAAAAGGAAGATGTACTAATGCCACTGTATAAGTCACTGGTGAGGCCTCACTTGGAATACTGTGTTCAGTTTTGGAGACCATATCTCGCAAAGGATGTAAAAAGACTGGAAACTGTTCAGAGGAAGGCAACCAAAATGATTTGGAGCCTGCGTCAGAAGCCTTATGAGAAGAGACTTGAAGACCTAAATATGTACACGCTAGAGGAGAGGAGGGATATGGGAGATATGATTCAGACCTTTAAGATTATTAATGAACAAACAAACCTCTTCCAAAGACGAGGAAGCTGTAAAACTAGAGGGCATAACATGAAGCTGCAAGGGGGTAAATTGAAAGGCAATTTCACTGAAAGTGTGGTGGATGCTTGGAATGCCCTCCCGATGGAAGTGGTGGGGGCAAATACAGTGACAGAATTCAAAATGGCATGGGACAGACAGTGGATCCCTTTATAGCAACAGGATAAAATCAAAATAAACTTAACTATCTAATTTCTCAACAGATAAGGGTGCCCCACACGGAGCGGTGGGTTCATCCCTAAACAAAGACATGGGGAGGGGTGACCTGCACGGAACGGCAGGTGCACCTACTCTTGTCACCATACTGGTCTTTATCTGCCGTCAATTACTATGTTACTATGATCATATTTATTTAAGGGTTTTTTTTATACCGTTTTATCATTTCAATCAAAGCGGTTTACATTGTAACTTAAATTTGGTAAACAGGGACATTGATAACTTTGATTTTTCTGAGCAATGGAGGGTTAAGTGACTTGCCCAAGGCCACAAGGAGTGGGAATGAAACACTGGTCTCTTGGTTCCCAAGCCAGTGCTCTAACCATTAGGCGGCTACTCTACTTCACCATTAGGCTGCATCTGTTGCAGTGAACAGCTTATAGACTGTAGATAAGACAAGTTATTGGTCTATAATTTTTGGGAATGTTACTGGGATCCCCCTTTGGAAGGAGAAATGTTCTTCCTGTTACAAGCCATTGCGGTGTTACGTTTGGCTGCTTGATCAGTTGGATTTTGCAAGTTGCCAGGTCCTGTTAACTGTTTGAGCTAAAGGTTGGTCACTCCATCTGGGTCAGAGCGTTTCCAGTTTGGGGCTTGTTTAAACTGCTTTTCAACTCTTTTGCTACTACAGGCCATTCCATAGGTTTGATTTTTGTAAATGTTCCTGTATGCGGCGTGACCATTCTGCTTCTTGATTGTGCTCTGTGTGGTCCTCAGTCAGGCTTCTCCAGAAGGTTTCTATTTCAGCTTTGTTTGGTGGTGTTTTTACCATATTAATGCTCTTTCCCAATTCCCTTTAGAACTGTTTTGGATTTTCTCTAAATAGTTTTTTTTATATCTTTCTTTTCTGGTTTCTTCATATCTTTCAGATATCTGTCTTAGAACTGTAGGCTTCCATCTATACCATCTACAAGTCTAGGGCATTTTTGTGTTGGGTTCAGAAATATTTTCTGGAGGTATTTGAGGAGTTAGATCAAGACCTACAAGACACATCTCGCTCAGAGGTAGTTTTAACCTATGTGGCTGATGCCTTGAATTACCTCATTCATATCTCCGGTGGTCTGTTTCTGACAGATGTCTGTTTTTTGGTTGAGCTGTTGAGAGGGCTTAGAAGAGAAAGTGAAGGAGATGGAGGAGATGAAGCTGCAGCGGTTGCTAGAAGACAGGCCTAAGAATACTGCTTGTACCTCTTTGGGGAAGCCCAGATTCTAGGAGGCACAGCAATATTGCCCAGGCAAAGCTTTTGCCTCCTAGCTTTCCCAATATCTAAATAAGTTCTCCTTTTTATCAGGCCAGAAAAGAGAGAGCCCAGGGTCCTGGAGTTGCTGGGTCATCCCAAGGAACCTAATGAGAGATCGGGAATCCCTCCTCTGATAGAGTAGACAGAGGATTGGCTCTCCACTCATTTCAATGAGTTAACCTGGATCACTTCCATCCAGTGGCTCTGGGATGTGAAAAGAGGCTGTGTGTGTTGGAATTTTTCCCACTAGCTCGACAATTTGAATATACTGTCTCCCTGTCGTGCTCCAGCCATAAAGTTGGCAATGGGCAACTGTGGGGAAAAAAGGGCCTTGAACTGTGGTGCTCATTCCGGTAGAGGATCAAGGGCCCTAGCATTATTCCATCTATATCATTGGCCTAGAAAAGAAAAGGCTTTTCAATCCCATTCTAGATCTCAAAATGAGTGCTTCTCGCACTCCAAAATTCCTCTTTCAGATGGGAACTCTTCTCTCACTCATTTTGACGATAAGGAAGGGAGAATTCCTCACGATTCTGCACCTTAAGAGGCCTACTTTTATATTGCTATTTGGAAATCTGAGATGTTGATGGTTTGTAGTGTTGGGTTGTCACTACCCATCCTCAGCACTTACCTTTGGTCTAACTATAGCATCTTCAGTGGTCATAGTAGTGATAGCAACGGCTCTTCACAAAGAAGGGATTCTAGTGCATTCCTTTCTAGGTGACTGGCTCTTTATGGCGTAGTCTGTGGTGCAACTGCATGAGCAGTGTAGAAGTTGCAGACTCATGGCTGGGTCATTAATTTTGAGAAGAGCAATCTGAAGCCCATGCAGTGTCTGGAATATTTATTTAGAAACATATTTCGATACTCGCAAGAGGAAAGTATTTCTTTCCAAGCAGAATAATTAAATTGCATTTCTAAATTCATGCTCCAGCTGGGGCAAGAACATGAGAGCCGGGAGCTATATGCAGTCTTTAGGCTCCATGGTGGTACCTCTTAACCTGGTGCCATGGGCTCCATATGTGTCCCCCTCCTCTGCCATGCAGCATCAGAATAATGAGAGGCATCTACCTTGGAAATAGGAATCCAAGTCCAGTCTCTGCTGGTGGATAGTTCCACAGAAGATGAGGAACAGATCTAGAAGCTCCAGAATGGCAGATGGTGACTACCAATAAAGTTTTTTCTGGTTGGGGAGCTCATTGTCTGGATCAGGTGGCCCCAGGACAATGCTCAGTGACCAAATTATTGTGATTTATCAATTGTCTGGAAATGTGAGCTATACGGAATGCTGTTGTTGGTTTCCTTATATGGATTAGAGACTAATTGGTCAAAGTCATTGCTGACACTGCAACAGCAGTGGCATTTGGCAAAAAACACAGCAGTTGCTAGGGAGGGCTCTCTTGTGCTCAGATGAACCGAAAGCCATTTTCAAACCTTGTCAATACCTCATTTTGTGGGTTATGTGAATGTACAAGGGGATTATCTCACCATACCAGACTATGCCTTCTGCTTAATCCAGAGGAGATGTGGAACTCCCATAATGGATTTGATGACAACAAGGCAGTATGTCTGAGGTCCTGCGATTTCTCAGCCCCTGTAAACTATTAGGGTTTGCAGGTCTTGATGCCTTCTTATATCAGTGGCCTTGGACAAATATGCTGTATATCTTTCATCTATAGCAATTACTGGCCTGGGTTCTGCAGAGAGTGGTGTCACATCCCAGCTTAGTCATTTGGGCCACCAATGGTTTTGGTTTATGATTTTAAGGTTTTTTTTATGATCCAGGGAACCACTTGGGCCTCGTCAGTGATTTGAGGTAAAGTGCCACATATCATGTCACTTCGCTTCAAATTGTCCTCTGCTCCTGTACTGCATCTTTATGACAGCCTGAGCTAGTGTACTGCTACTTATTAATCATTTATATAGCGCTACAAAGCATTCGCAGCACAGACACATATAAAGACTATCCCTGCTCATCAGAGCTTACAATCTAATAAAGACAGACAAGACAAAAGAGAACCAGGGAAGGGTAAGGAGACATAAGGAAAAGAAGGGATTAGGATTCAAAAGCAGCCTGAAAGAGGTCAGCCTTTAGCATGGATTGGAAAAGAGGCAGAGCTGAAGCCTGATGTACAGATTCAGGTAGTTTGTTCCAGGCATAAGGAGCAGCAAGTTGAAAGAGCAGAGTTCACGAGGAGGGGTGTAGGGAGAGAGGAGAGATAAAAGGTAGTGAGGAGCAGTAGAATGAATGCATTTATAGGTCAGAAGGAGAAGTTTGACTTGGATACAGAAGGGAAGCCAGTGAAGTGATTTCAGAAGAGAGGTTATAGATTGGCGAAAGATTAGTCCTGCAGCAGAGTTGTGAACAGATTAAAGAGGAGAGAGGTTACTTAGATGGAGACCAGCAAGTAGGAGGTTGCAATAGTCAAGACAGGAAGTAATTAGAGAGAGTGTTCAGAAAGGAAGGGGAGAATTTTGTTAATGTGATAGAGAAAGAAACGACAGGTATTAGCTATTTGTTGGATATGTGAGGAAAAAGAGAGGGAGGAGTCAAAGATGGTCCCAAGGTTACGGGCTGAGGAAACAGGAAGTAGAAGAGTATTTTCTACAGAGATAGAGAAAGGAGGAAGGTTTAGGGGAAGAAATAAGAAAGATTCAGTGCTTTAAAAAGTTTAAAAAAAAAAAAAAAAGCATTTTACATCCAGAACAATTTGTTCTACAGTGATTTGCATGCCCACTGTGCTGCACTTTATCACAGTGTGTTTTTGCTGATTTTTCCCATGCTGATCTTTCTTCCTGTATCCAAGAGTAAGATTAGCAGAAAATCTAGCATAACCGCCGTGTTAACGGGTAACATAGCTTACTGCATCAGTCCTCCATGAGTGCAGCCTCCAAAGCAATCCTCAGCCTTAGTGACCTTTGGGGAGCAGTGGACCTGAGCCTTACGTTGAACTCTGGTCCTCCTGCATGGTAATACAGATAACTGTCACTGAACTAGGGAGCCATTTTCTAACCTTTGATACATGCTAGGTGCAGCCCAGTTAGCTTTAACTAGCAAAAAGAGTGATATGTGGTTCTTTTTTTCTGTGTTTACTTCAAGCATAGTACGTATGAGAGAGAACATATCAGTTCTTGGACGTCTTGAGTTAGTCCTAACTCATAGGGAAGTGGTGGGTAGTGGTTGTGGTTGTTTAGTGCACCACCAGGACCCTGCCAACAACTATGAGGGACTGACTATTTTCTTACCCAGTAGGGCTCACTTTGCACTCTTTGGATTTTCAGGATAACTGCTCCCAAAGAAGGCAGTAGTTGGGCTGTGGACTAATTATTTTCAAGAATTTGACAGTGTATACAGTGCATAGCCTTCCAAAGAACTAAATTGTCCCAGACCTTTTTAGTGTAGCACCCAATTTCTGAACAGTTTTGCTAATGCTCTTATTGAAATAATTGTAAAAAAAAAAAAAAAGAAAGAATTGTTGAGGTTTGTTTTATTTATTTGGGCCTTTCTGTCAGAGTTCTGTCTTTAAGAGATAATCAATACTGTGTGGCTTGATTTGTATAGATAGTATGTTTTTTTTGTCACAGAGATGTCTTATTTGATTGCCTTTCCACGAATAGTATCAAAATTCTCTGTTTCATTAAGATTCTATAGACAATCAACACATGTGCATAGTACTTACAGAGAAGGGGAAAAGACCCCCTGTTTATACAATGGGCCATTATTTTGGTCTCAAAAATCTATACCATCATAGGTCAGAAAAAACTTCCACGATCCTGTAATTTTCTCCAGGACCAAGCAGGAAGTCAGCCCTCACATATGGGTGACGTTGGCGCCGACGGAGCCCTCGCGGAGCAATTTTCCCTAGCTTTCAAAGAAAGCCTTTGGGAATTGCAGCACGCATGCGCGGTCCTCTTCCCGCCCAAAGGTGCCATCTTGGCCAGTCTTCTTTTTTCCGCGGAGCCCTACAGACGTTGTCTAACAGTCACCACTAAAAAGTTGATTTTCTTTCTTATTTTAAGTAATTCTTCGGTTCGACGCCGGTCCTTTTTCCGTCCGGCCTCGCGACGCCGGTTGCGAGGCCTCCCCTTCTTTTTCGGTTTTTCTGTCCTTCGTGACAAATTCGCGTTTTTTCATTTTTTCCCTGGCGGCCCGCTCGTTCGACCTCGCAGGGGCCCTTTTTCCCCCAATGGCCGCCAGTGGTTTTAAAAAGTGTGTTAAGTGTAAGAAACTGATGTCTCTTACCGACACACATGATTGCTGCCTCCGTTGCCTGGGCCCAGATCATGAAGAACTGATCTGTGGGGCCTGTAGCAAGATGTCCGCGAAATCTTTGCGGAGTCGGCAGCATCAGCGGGAGAGAATCTTCTCTGACCCCAGCCGTACCCGGACCTCGTCAGAAGCTTCGGTGTCCAGAGAATCTGGCTCTGAACACCGTCGGAGCTCCTCTGAGAGGGGGTCCCCTACCCGGGAACATCACCGGAAGAACAAACCCGCGAGGGCGGCGTCGGTGGACGCTCCTGGCTCCTCGAGGGCCAGGTCGCATAGCCCCGACAGCCGCCCCGGGTCTTTGGAGCTGGAGCGGCCGTCCAAACAGCCTCGTCTGGAGATGGACTCCTCTGCTCACGTAAGTGCTGTTGTCTTTGTGGACTCGCCTCCGAGGGGTCCGACGTCGGGTCCGCCGTCGGGGCCCGAGTCGGGGGCTGCTGGGTCTCCTGAGTTCGGACTCAGGTTGACGGCCTTGGAGAGCAGCCTTGCTGCCTTCATGGACCAGCAGCGGGCATTGATCGCTGGCCTCGCTGGTGCTTCTGCCCTGACCGCCGGGTCGTCGACGTCTAAGTCGACCCCGGAGACCGAGCCGATCCTCGAGTCCATGCGGGCTCGAGTCGATCCTCGGTCGCGGTCGCCTTCGGCCTCCCGTTCGGGGCCGAGGTCGTTGACGCCGACCCCCTCGGTGTCGGGGCGGACGGCGTCTGTACCCGCCCGGCCGGAGCCGCTCGACTCCTCCTCCGAGGAGTCCGCCTGGGAATCCGAGGTGGATGAGTCGCCTGATTCGTTTCGGACTCGGTGTGTCCCTTCGGACTCCCCCGAGTCCGAACCTCGGAGACAGTCCCCTCCGGAGGATGCCCGGTTCTCGGACTTCGTGAGGGATATGGCCAAGGCCTTGGCCTTCCCTGCGGATCCCGAGGAGGAGCCTCGAGCCGAAGAGCTCGATGCCCTCCAGTATGACTCTCCTGCAAATGAGCATTTTACTGTACCGGTTCCTCCGATGCTGGAACGACTTCTCTTCCGCATGTGGGAGAGTCCGGCGTCGTCGCCGGTGTTGAGCAAGCGGGTCGATGCCATCTATCGAGTCCGCAAGAGCCCTGGCTTCCAAAAAGCAGCTGCCGCACCATTCCATGGTGGTGGAATCGGCCATGCATCGGCTCAAGAGCCAGAAGATGCACTCCTCGGTGCCTCCCGGCAGGGAAGCCCGCAGCCTGGATGGCATCGGTAAGAAGTGTTTTCAGGGCTCTATGCTTGCTTGTCGGGTCCAGACTTACCAGCTCTACATGGGCATGTATCTCCGAGACCTGGCTAAAGAAATAGCCGGATTCTCTGCTGGTCTCTCCGAGGAACCTTTGCGGAGGTTCCTGGCCTTGTCCACCGGTATTCGGGAGTGCTCCAAGTTTATCTCTCGAGCAGCCTATGATGGCTTTGAGGCATCGGCTCGGGTAGCCGCAGCCGGCATCGGGGCCCGCCGACAGGCTTGGCTTCAGTCATCCGACCTCGAGCCCTGGGTGCAGGACAAGTTGGTCGATGTCCCCTGCAGAGGTGAAAACCTCTTTGGCAAACCTATGGACGAGAAGGCTGCACAGCTCGAGACAGAGACTCTCACCAGGACTCGGCTCTCCAGGAAAACCTCTGCCCCTTCCCAGAAGAAGAAGGGCTCGGGGAAAAAGCCCTTTTACCCGAGGAAGGCGGCTGCCTATAAACACTACCCTCATTATCAGGCCTCAGCAGCTCCCCAACAGGGTCAGCAGGCCAAGGGACGGGGTAACGGGTCCCGTAGGCAGCAAGCCCGCAAGCCTGCGCCTCCGGCCCCTGCTCCGCAGGGTGGGGGTTTTTGACTCTTTCAGCATAGCCTCTCCCCCTCCGCTGGTATCTCTCAGCACGGGAGGCCGGCTGGTCCACTTTGCCCACAGGTGGTCCAACATCACGTCCGATACCTGGGTGCTCCACATAGTCCGAGAGGGCTATCTTCTACACTTCCACCAGGTACCTCCCCCCTACTTTCCAGGGGAGCCTCTGCGACCCCCTCTCCACCGGGACTTACTCCTTCAAGAGTTGGCAAGTCTTCTTCGGGAACAGGCGGTGGAACCAGTGCCCCACCACCTGAGAGGTCAAGGCTTTTATTCCAGGTACTTCCTGGTACCAAAGCGAACTGGGGGCCTCAGACCCATCCTGGACTTGCGGAACCTCAACAAGTTCCTGGAAAGGGAAAAGTTCAAGATGCTTACCCTTGGAATCCTGCTGCCCTACCTCCGGCAGGGAGATTGGCTATGCTCCTTGGATCTAAAGGATGCCTACACTCACATCCTCATCCACCCACCCAAGCCACCGACAATACCTGAGGTTTGTGGTGGCAGGCAATCATTACCAGTACAGAGTACTGCCCTTTGGCCTATCCTCCGCACCACGAGTCTTCACAAAATGTCTCGCAGTGGTAGCGGCTTATCTCCGGCTTCAAGGCCTTTTTGTCTTCCCTTACCTAGACGACTGGCTCATCAGAGCACCGTCCTCCACGGAGGCCACTCACGCCACGCCACGTACTGTGACTCTACTCCAGTACTTGGGCTTTGTCATAAACTTCGAAAAGTCCACTTTGCTCCCCTCTCAGGATCTCGAGTTCATCGGCGCCAGGTTAAACACGCTTCAAGCGCAAGCCTTTCTGCCGCTCGACCGGGCACAACGGCTCATGGCTCTCGCCAGCCGCTTTCGCAGCCATTCCCGGGTCTCGGCCAGGCACTTTCTGCAACTGCTCGGCCATATGGCTTCCACGGTCCATGTGACCCCCAATGCCCGCCTGAATATGCGGCCTGCTCAATGGTGCCTTCGCTCACAATGGCGTCAGACCTCGGGGAGACTAGCGGACTCAGTACGAATCTCCAGCCCGCTGGTCTCTTCTCTACGGTGGTGGCTTCATCTGCCCAACCTAGTGCTCGGAATGCTTTTTCAGTCTCCCCCGCCGGTTCAGTTACTGACGACCGACGCTTCTCTCCTGGGTTGGGGAGCACATTGCCAAGGGGCATGTACTCAGGGTCTCTGGACCCCGTGGGAATCTGCCCAGCAGATCAACTTCCTGGAGCTCAGAGCGATCCGCCTGGCTCTCCGGGCCTTCTCCCACCTTACCGCTCGCCAGTCCGTCCTCGTCCAGACGGACAATCAAGTGGCCATGTTCTATGTGAACAAACAGGGGGGCACGGGCTCCTTCCTTCTCTGTCGGGAGGCGCAAAAGCTCTGCGCTTGGGCTGTCAGCTGAGGGATCCTCCTCAAAGCTGTCTACCTCCCAGGTCAAGAAAATTACCTGGCAGACAAACTGAGCAGAATCCTCCAACCACACGCGTGGCGATTGGACCCGTTGGTGGTTCAAAGGATCTTTCTCCAGTGGGGACTCCCCACGCTGGATCTATTTGCCAGTCCTCTGAACAGGCAACTTCCTCGGTTCTGCTCTCGGGAACCGCATCCCCTCCGAGTAGCGGCGGATGCTTTTTTGCTCCCATGGTCCACGGGCCTTCTGTATGCCTTTCCTCCCATGCCGCTGGTGTCTCGAACACTTTTCAAGGTTCTCCAGGACAAGGCTTCGATGATCCTGATAGCGCCCCGGTGGCCCAGGCAACTGTGGTTCCCGCTTCTAATGCAACTGGCGGTAGATACTCCGTTGCCTCTGGGGTTTCAACCAGATCTCCTGACCCAGGATCAGGGGTCTCTCCTACACCCCAACCTCAGATCTCTTCATCTGATGGCCTGGCTGCTGAAAGGGTAGTCCTTGCTCCCCTCCTGCTGCCTCCAGAGGTGGAAGAGGTCGTGCTGGCTTCCAGGCGACCCTCTACCCGGAAATCCTACGCCCTTAAATGGCGTCGCTTCTCCACCTGGTGTACTCAACAGTCTCAAGACCCCTTCTCCTGCTCGGTGTCGGTGGTCTTGCAGTACTTGCTTTCCCTCTCCAATCTTAGCCTTAAGTCCAACTTGGTCAAGGTTCGCCTCAGTGCGATTTCTGCACATCATGTGCCGGTGGAAGGCAGGCCTCTTTCCGGCCACCCTCTTGTGGCGCGGTTCTCCCGAGGTCTCCTTCTCCTTAAACCACCTTTGCGCCCCCCAGCCCCAGACTGGGACCTTAACGTGGTTTTACAGCGGATCACCTGTCCGCCCTTTGAACCCATGGCTACCTGTCCTCTCCGTTTTCTTTCTTGGAAAACCTTATTCCTGGTAGCCCTCACTTCCGCTAGGCGCGTTAGTGAACTGCAGGCCCTAGTGTCTGATTCCCCTTACACTAGGTTCTACAAGAACAGGGTAGTCCTGCGGACTCACCCTAAGTTTCTTCCAAAAGTGGTCTCCCCTTTTCACATCAATCAGGAGGTGGTGCTTCCGACCTTCTTTCCCAGGCCACACTCCAGCCGAGCTGAGATGGTCTTGCATACCCTGGACTGTAGAAGGGCGCTGAACTTCTACCTTGATCGTACGCGGGAGCATCGTAAGACTGTCCAACTCTTCCTGTCTTACGACCCTAATAAATTAGGGCTCCCTGTCTCCAAGCGTACTCTGTCCATCTGGGTAGCTGACTGTATCGCTTGGGCTTATGGGGCGGCAGGCCTCTCGTTGGAGAGTCGAGTCACGGCTCATCAGGTTCGGGCGAAGGCTGCGTCAGTGGCTTACCTCCGCTCTGTTCCATTGGCAGACATCTGCCGGGCCGCTACTTGGTCTTCGAGCCAGACTTTTGCAACCCATTACTGCCTCGAGAGGGAGTCCCGCAGGGACAGTGCTTTCGGACAGGCAGTCCTCCGTAATCTCTTCGAGGTTTAAGCAACTCCTACCCTCCATCCCGGATGTTGGGCTACCGGTTGGAGATTAGTCAGAGAAGATTCCTTCCTTCTGTGCTGCTGAGCTAGAGGGAGCTCGTTTTTGTGCTTGGGGTCTCCGGTAGCCTTGAGCTTGGGAGTCCCATATGTGAGGACTGACTTCCTGCTTGGTCCTGGAGAAAGCGTAGTTACTCACCTGTAACAGGTGTTCTCCAGGAGCAGCAGGAATCAGTCCTCACAACCCTCCCTCCTCCCCGTGGAGTTGCAGTCATATGATTTAGCTTTTGCAAATTTTTTTGCTGTCTTTTCGCTATGTCATCAGACTGGCCAAGATGGCACCTTTGGGCGGGAAGGGGACCGCGCATGCGCGCTGCAATTCTCAAAGGCTTTCTTTGAAAGCTGGGGAAAATTGCTCCGCGAGGGCTCCGTCGGCGCCGACGTCACCCATATGTGAGGACTGATTCCTGCTTCTCCTGGAGAACACCTGTTACAGGTGAGTAATTACGCTTTATATCCTGTTTTATAAATTATTTTCTCAAGTTCTTTAATAAAATGATGTTCAATAGCCATCACTTATCTTAAGCATGTATTTTTTCATCCATCTCCCAATCCAATGCTGGCAGCATTTTGTAAGAGCTGCGTCAAGGGAATGCTCCAAGAAAATATTGAACCCATAACTTTGCAGAATGTCCAGGTGCTTAGCTCCCTCCCAATCTAGAATTGCATGAGAGATTTGCTTTCAGTGGATGCAGTGCATGTAAATCTGTCTCTTGCATATTCATTGTGGCTATTTTGAAAACCTGACTGTCCAGAACAGGGTTGAAAATCTGTGGCCTAACATATCTAATTAATTTGGTAATACTTTAATCTGATCATACTTCCTGCAGCATAAGTTCTCCAGGACCAAGCAGGAAGTCAGTCCTCATATATGGGTGACATCACCGTTGTAGCCCATGCGGGAACGCTTCCCAACTTCCAAAGTATCTTTTCGCTTTTTTCTGGTTGCGTCATCTTCTTGCCTGTACCCGGGAGTATTGGTGCCTCAGCGCCACATTTTTTCTTGGGTTTATTTTTCTTTTTGAGGCACGTGGGTCTTTTCTCTCTTGCCCCCTGGTTAGCTGGAACATTGGAGCCTTTTGACTTGGCAAAAGCCACTCTTCCTAAAATATCCAAGCCACCCAGTGTGGCAGGGTCCATCTCTGTGATGGATCACGACAACTGGTGTCTTCAATGCCTCGGGCCATACCATGAGCCCTTCAGTTGCACTCTGTGTCCAGATGACACACAAAGGGCTTTGGAATCAGGAGAAACAGCAGGAATAGCTGTTTGGATCTTCGGCGTCATCTGCATCAGCACCGCCATTGACATCAGCGTTGACGCCCTCGAAGACTCACTCTGAGGCATTGGCCTCACGTGGGGACCAGGCACACTTCGAGTCCCAAGGGCATCAGACCGGAGGCTCTCCTTAGATGAGGAGGGCCCCCAGAAGGACCGGACTCCAGCCCCGAAGGCGTCGAAGGGGGATGCCGAGCCCAGAGCGAAGGGACATGGGCATCGGCATCGCAGTCCTCTACGGGACTCTGAGGGCAAAGACCAGGAGTGGCCTCCCAAGCTGCACCGGCAGGAGGAGTTGTCTCCCTAAAGCCCTGGAGGGCCAGCGGACATTTCCTGCGCCACTTAACCATTGTGGAGTCCCCCGCCAAGGGAACTGGCATCTGTGCCAGAGGTTGCTGTGCCAACTTTGGCATCAGAGACATCGCACAGAGTCTCTCGAGCATAGCCTGTCTGCATTTCTTAGTCAGCAGGTCACCCAGAAACATATTACCTCGTCCACTGCGGCGGCCTCTCCATTGGAGGTGCAACCCATTTTGGAGGTACATGCCCTCCCCTGAGGAGAGAGCAGTTCTGGGGGCCATTTGAAGTCCCTCTTGACACCCTACTTTTCTCTGCCGAATGTATCGGGATCAGATGACCAAGAACCTCTGACACACTCCACTCCTCCCAACTAACACCGGCATCAAGAGGGATCACATCAGTACTTCAGGTTCTTCTCAAAGTCTGAGTCCAGTACTTGGGAGACTGAGTAATAGGAATTGCCCAAGACCATATGGCATCAGGACATACCCTCCGATCCTTCACCACTATGAAAGGAGAAAGTCCCCGCTGGAGGACTTCTCCTTTCAGGAGTTTGTGAGAGATGTGGGGAAGGCCTTGCTCTTCGATATCGAGGCCGAAGAGGAGTCGAGGGCTGAAGAGCTTGAGATTTTTCAATACTCTTCCAAAGGATGCCATCACTATGTCGTTACACCAGATCCCTCTTTCGCATGTGGGAAACGCCTCTCACGGTGTCCACTGTGAGTCGTCACCACAATTCCTTGTACAGAGTGAGCAAGAACCCCTAGCTTTTTAGAAGCCTCAATTTCCCCATAATTCCATGGTGATAGCCATGCACCGCACCAAGACACACTCCTCAGTGCCCCTGGGCTGGGAGGCATGCACCATCGATGATTTTGGTAGGAGATGTTATCAAAGCTTGATGCTAGTGGCCCGTATCCAAGCCTATCAACTGTACATGGGTATATACCTAAGAGATCTGGTTGGCGAGTTCGCTGGGTTCTTTACTGAGCTGTCTGGGGAACAGCTCCAGCGGTACCGGGTTCTGATCTCAACCAAGGACTGTTTCAAGTTCATGATGCCAGCAGTGTATGATGGCTTCAAGTCGGTGGCTCGGATGGCTGCCATGGGCATCGGGGCCCATCGCCTTTTGTGGCTGCAGGCCTCTGTCCTGGAGCCACTGGGTCCAGGACAAACTGGCTGACAACCCCTGCAGTGGCGAAAACCTCTTTGGCAAACCGGTGAAGGCCAGTGAACTGGGGAGAGAGCAGCTCACCATGACTCTGCTCTCCAGAAAGACCTCGGACCCTTCCAAGCATAAATCTTTGGGGAAGAAATCCTACAACCCCAAGAAAAAGAAGTCTTATGGCTCCTACATCCATACCACTCCTACCTAGCAGCCACAGCAGGGCCAACAACAGAACAGTCAGGGACAGCATCAACAGTTCCATCCCAAGGCTCCAAAGTCCCAGCTGGCAATTCAGCCAGGGGGTAGATTTTGACTTCTTCAGGGGCATGGCCCTTCTTCCCATTTATTTATTTACTTACTTAGCAATTTTTCTATACTGCCTTATCTTAAAATCAAGGTGGTTTACAATTAAAACTTCAATTTACAGACAACTTTTGAGAGAAACCATTAAAACTAGAAGCTGTTCAGTTTCAGGTAGGAGGAATGCTGATCCACTATGCCCACAGGTAGCCAAGAATAACAACCGACTCCTAGGCCCTCTAAGATAGTCCAGGGTGGTTCCCTACTGCACTTCGATCAGCTTCCTCCTTCATTCTTCCCAGGGGAGTGTCCACTCAACCCCCACCACTGCATGTTGCTCCAGCAGGAGAATCCACTCCCTCCTAGCCAACCAAGTGGTGGAACTAGTTCTCCAACTCAAATGGGAAGGGGTTTCTACTCCCGCTACTTCCTGGTTCCCAAGAAGACAGGAGGTTTCCAGCCCATTCTGAATCTCCGAAACCTCAACCGGTTTCTGGTGAGGGAAAAGTTCAAGATAGTGTCTCTGAGAATGTTATTAACTCTGCTTTCGACCTCAAGATTAACTGTGTTCCCTGGATCTCAAGGATGCATGCTCACATCCTCATTCACCCCCTTCACAGATAGTATCTCCGCTTCATGCTCAGCAGACATCACTACCATTAGAGTACTACCCTCTGCCCCAGGGTCTTCACCAAGTACCTGGCAGTAGTAGCTGCTTTTCTCTGCACTCAAGGGACCTTTGTCTTCCCTTATCTGGGTGACTGATTGATCGCAGCCGGAACACCAGCAGAGGTCCAGCACTTGACCCAGCTGACCATCGAGGTCATGGAGCACCTCTGCTTCATGATCAAGAACCCCAAATCCAATCTACAGCCCTCACAGCACCTCAAGTTCATTGGGGCTTTACTAGATATTACTCAGGCTCAAGCTTTTCAGCCGGAAAACAGAATCCAACATTTGGTATTACTACTACTGAGCATTTATATAACACTGTAAGACGTGCGCAGCACTGCACAGACATGTAAGAGACTGGTAGCCCTGTCTCATAAGATTCAGAGTTCCTCCCCCGTCACAGCACATCAAATGCTGTGCCGCCTCAGCTATATGGCCTCCACACTCCATGTGACGCCAATGGCAAGACTCCGGATACGTCAGGCATAGTGGATGCTCTGCACTCAATGGTGCCAGGAAACTGCCTCTGGAATGGGGTCATAGTAGCTTCCCCTTTCAAGGAGTCACTCTCCTAGTGGCAGCAACCCTCTAACTCCCTGCGAGGCTTTCCTTCCAGTCTCCACCTTTTCAATGCATCCTGACCACAGATGTCTCCAAGATAGGCTGGGGAGCCCATCTCAACGGTCGGTCTATGCAAGGACTCTGGATAACTCGTGAGAGCCTCCACCACCACAACAACTTCTTGGAACTCCAAGTCATAGCAAATGCTCTGCAGACCTTTCGGCAACAGCTCTCCAACTAGGTAGTTCTCATCCAGATGGGCAACCTGGTAGCCATGTTCTACATCAGGGGTTCCCAAATCTGTCCTAGAAGGCCACAATCCTGCCAGGTTTTTGGGATATTCCTAATGAATATGCGTGAGAGATATTTGTATGCACTGCTGTCATTGTATTTGAATTGATCTCATACATATTCATTAGGGATATCCTAAAAGCCTGACTGATTTGCGGCCCTCCAGGACTAGATTTGGAGACCCCTGTTCTACATCAACAAATAGGATGCTCCTTTTTTGGGAGGCCTTTGGAAATTTGCCGTGTCGCACGGCTTGACTATCAAGGCCATGTATCTGCCAAAGGAGCAAAACATCCCCCCAGACCACCTCAGTAGAATCCTACAGCCTCACGCGTGGACTCTCAGTAAGAGTGTACTCATTGACATTGTTTGACTATGGGGCATGCCATCAGTGGATCTCTTTTCCTCCCCTCACAATATCCAGCTCCCACTATTCTCCTCCAGGATTACCCTATAGTCATCAGGTTGTGCCTGATGTGTTCCTCCTGGACTGGAGCGAGAAAGCTCTGTACTCATACCCACTAAGTCCCCCGGTGGCTAAAACCCTCTTGAAGGTGAAAGCGGAGTATGCCACAATGATTCTCATAATGCCACATTGTCCCTGGAAACCTTGGCTCCCTCTGTTCCGCCTCTCTCGTCACCAACCCCTGAGGCTCGGATGTGCACTGGACCTCATCTCTCAGGACAAGGGTACTCTACACATCCCAATGTAGCATCTCTGCAACTCACAGCATGGATGCTGAGCGGATAGCATTCACAGACCTTCATCTGCCGGAAGATGTAGAGAACATGCTTCTAGCCTCCCGTAAAGACTCAGTGCTCCATGCCTATGCCTTCAAATGGCGAAGATTCTCCATTTGGTGTGAGGGCAGGGTCTTTGACCTCTTCTCTTGCACAATGGAGTTGGTTCTGTCCTGCTTGCTACACTTCTGACTCTGGCCTCAAGTCCAACTTGGTCAGAATGCATCTCAGCGCAGTGACCGATTCGATTTTGGCTCATCCCTTGGTGGGTCACTTCATAAGGGGGCTCCTTTTCTCTTGCCCCCAATAAACTTCCACTGGTGGCATAGGACTTCAACATTGTCCTGGCACAGCTTCTGTCCTCTCCATTTGAGCTGCTCGGCTCCTGCCCACTGAGATTTCTCACCTGAAAAGTCGTATTTCTAGTGGTGCTGACTTCTACATGCAGAGTCAGCGAACTGCAAGCACTAGTGGCACATCCACCTTGCACTCTGTTCTATAAGAACCAGGGTCATCCTCAGGACTCACCCTAAAATTCCTGCCTAAGGTGGTGTCCGCTTTCCACCCAAATCAGTCGGTGATACCGCCCACTTTTTTTCCCATGCCTCATGCGAATAGAGCAGAGGCTGTGCCTTACACCTTAGATTGTAAGAGAGCACTGTCTTTCTATCTGGAGAGGACAAAAGCCCCCCCCCCCCACCATTCCTCCAAGCTCTTTGTCTCTTTTGACCCCAACAAGCTGGGCATGGCCGTCTCCAAGCATTCTATTCCATTTGTGTGGTGGACTGCATCTCTTTCGCTTATGCTCAGGTTGGACTCTCTTTGGAGCACCACATCACTGCACATAATGTTAGAGCCATGGCTGCCTCCGTGGCCAACCTGTGCTCAGTCTCCACTGTGGATAGCTGTAGGGCTACTCTATGGTCCTCTGTCCACATCTTTACCACCCGCTACTCTTTGGATACGGATTCCTGACACGACAGCAACTTCGGCCAAGCCGTACCCAGGCATCTCTTCGGGAATTAAAGCAATTCCTTCACACCAGCCCTTCTGTCCATCCAGCATACTGTAGAGTCGACCTGACGTTGATCCTGCGGACGATGACTCTCTGAGCCCTTTCAGTGATTATCTCATGCTGTTTCTCTGTTTATTTTTTTTGGTTGCCTCATCGGGCTTTTTTATCTTTTTTTTTTTTCGGTGGTCTGTAACTTGGGAGTCCCATATGTGAGGACTGACTTCCTGTTTGGTCCCAGAAAAAACATAGTTACTCTCCTGTAGCAGGTGTTCTCCAAGATCAGCAGGAATCGGTCTTCACTACCCTCCCCTCCTCCCTGTGGAATTGTTTGCTATTTTTGGCTTGATTAAGCTATGCCACCATACTGAGGTAAAGATGGCTCCTTCAGGCAAGAAGACCGTCATGCATGCATGGTGCATTTTCCAAAAGCTTCCTTTGGAAGCTGGGAAGAGTTCTCATGCGGGTTCAGTCGGTGATGTTGCCCATATGTGAGGACTGATTTCTGCTGATACCAGTGAACACCTGCTACAGGTGAGTAACTACGCTTATACATTTGGATCTGTTTCTGATCATTAACATTCTTTTCATGTAGTTATTTATTTATCATGAGATTCTTTTGTCTCAGAAATTCTAAAGGCTATATGATCAGATTTCTAGATTATTGTTGAAACTTAAAATATTTTTCAGCCTTGACTCTCCAGATCTGAATTTTTCTTTCAGGATTGCCCCTCTTTGTTCAGAGGACTGTAGCTAGAACCATTGTCCTGCAGGAGATTATTGGCAAGGGACGCTTTGGAGAGGTGTGGCGTGGTCGATGGCGTGGAGGTGATGTGGCAGTGAAGATATTCTCATCACGTGAGGAACGTTCTTGGTTTAGGGAAGCTGAAATCTATCAGACAGTCATGTTACGGCATGAGAATATCCTGGGATTTATTGCAGCAGATAATAAAGGTAAACATGCCTACTTTGATTTTATCATCCTTTGCAGTCTTTCATCTTAAAATCAATTTGTGCCAGTTTTTGCAAAAAGTTTCCTTTCTCTTTTGTAAAGTGTACCAGGATCTTTACAACTACCTTTGTAATTTTCACTTTAGGTTTAGGTAGATTGACCTATTGTACAGTAAGCTTATTACTCCCTCTGTGGGATTCCTTCCACTTGTCATACCTTTTCCTCCAGCTCTGCTACCATGTGAAACCCCATTCATCAGTCATAGAACAGCTCTTCAGCTAAGCATATGCCTGTGGTACCTGGGCTGGGAATACCTTTTCTCCAAAGACAAGCAGTCTTCACAATATCATCACCGATGGAGCCCAGCTCAGGATACTTCCCAAAGCTTTTTAGAAGGCTTCACCGTGCATGCATGCCCCTTCCCACCTGCCATTGTCTCAAGGGACCGCCTTAGTCTTCATCTTTCTGCAGAGGTTTCATCACCGCTGCTCATGTCAAACAAAGTTTGTTTTTCTGATTTCGATTTTTTTTTCTCTTCATAACTTTTTTTCACTTTTTTTCTAAGATCTGTCGTGATCATGTAATACTCAAACCCCATTAGCATCTTTTTATTACAACACTTTTTATTAGTTTTTCCATAATGCTTCCAATTACAAGCAACCAAACTAAAACTGAAAACACAAAATCATTCACATTATAAGGAAAAAGAAAACATAGCAATGTAGTCCACAAAAGGAGAGAAACTAACCCAATAAAGGAAATATAAAAATTAAGTAATCACAAGGAGACTAAACTCCATATTTACAGCCAAAAACCTTATCATCCACCCACTAAACCTCATAAATCTGTGACGACCTTACTAGACAGAAATGTCTCTAACTGAAGCGGGTTGAAAAACACATATCTGACCCCCTGAAAGGACAAGAAACATTTATAAGGATATCTCACAAAAAACAAAGCGCCAAGAGCCAAGACACGAGATCTTAAAGCCAAAAAGACTTTCCTCCATGCCTGCGTGGCTCTAGACATGTCTGAGAACAGTTGAACAGGGGCCCCAGAAAAGGAAACATTTCTTTTCTTGAAATATTCCTTAAATACAGAGACTTTATCACAATCTGAAACAAAAGTCACAAGTAATGTAGCTCTGGAAGGGATATTATCCTGGGTGTCCTTCAGAAACTCGGTTAAATCAAGCCCTGGAGATAACTCTTGCTGAGCACCAGCAGCAGACCATCCATCAGAATTACCCCGACCAGAGAGGTAATATAACTTAGAAAAGGAAATATCAGCATTAGGCAATTTTAATATCTCACGAAAATATTTCCGCAATAAAATCTCTGAAGATAACAAATGGCACATTGGAAAGTTCAAAAACCTAATATTCTTAGATTTAGCAACATTCTCATACATTTCTAATTTTACGATTAAGCAACATATTATCCTTCACTACAGCTATCTGACCTGCCTGCAAGGACTGACACAGTGATTCACATTTAGGTATTTGAATTCTAAGCAAATCCACCTGCTTTTCCATCTGAGCCAGCCCTGCCACCACATCTTGGGTGAAAGAACAGAGCTGGGTCACCGTGGAAACTAAAGTATGCTTAGTCCGTGTCACTATCCTCCAGACATCGGCCAAGGAGACTTATGAATCCAAGATCTCCGTAACCTCAGCCAGAGGGGGAGTCCAAGTTATTGGTATAAGAGATCTCATCACAAGGACTGAAGCACTCTGTTCCAACGGAGAACCACCGGTGGAATTCACAGGAGTGGAACCCATAGGAGGAAGGGGCGGAGTACGATCCATGGAGCTTAAGGAAGCCCCCCCCCCCCCCCCAGATAACTCTAAAGGAGAAACCACAGCTGAGTGTATATCAGCCCCCGACAGAGGTAACACATGTCTATCCATAGGGCCACTCACCACAGAAGTCAGTGCTGCTGTTACTTTCTTCTTTTGCTTCCCCATGGATAAACACAAACAATGTTTCAGGTGCTCCAAGGGGCCTGAAATGCCCCTTGTATCGCACCCCTTTGATGCGCGCCACCCGCGCGCACTCAGCCGCACAAGATGAACCAGGTGCTATGAAGTAGATGCAAGGAGGCCCCCGAGTGCGTTGGAGCCGTCCTGCCCACAGCCTGCCGCTCCGATGACCTGCAGCTGCCTGCCAACAGTTTGCAAACACATTTCCTCAAGAGAAGGCTGAGCAACTTTGTTCACTGGTGAACAAAGGGAAGAAGTGTGGAATATACATGGTCCAAGCAACCTATATTTTTGAAAAGGCATTTTGAACCTTCTTAGTGTATATTTGCACCTAGAGATTCTCATGACTCTAGGTCTCAGACCTCCAATATAAAATCTAGAAGAAATTTGCTGATGTGCCATGCTGTGGTGAGAGTCTCTTCAGAGAAAGAGTGCAAGATCAGCCTGAACGTCCTCCACCACACAGCTCTCCCATGCAGAGAGCCATTAGCGATGAGGGAAGTCTGAAAAGCTGTGTTTTTCTAGAGTTAAACCTTGGTGCCTGGGATTACATGTCCCCCATTTGGCTGTAATTTCTAGGTGCCATGGAGACTTCACACCCAGGATTTGTCGAGCCCTGGCTTACTACCCACATACAGATAGATTCCAGTCATGTAAAGTATCTTAGATTCGTTAAACACCACTACCAGTACAGTGTACTACCCTTTGGCCTCATGTCAGCTCCACAGGTTTTCACAGAATGACTTGTAGTCGCAGTGTATCTTCGCAGACCAGGAGTAAATGTGTATCCCTATCGGACAATTGGCTGTTCAAGGGTATATCTGAGGAAGGGGCTCAGGAATCTGTACGCAAAACCATCCATGTGCTGGAGTTAACTAGGGTTTGGTCATAAATTACCCCAAATCCACCTAAGCCTGTCAGTTCAATTAGAATTCATAAGAGCTCTGCTAGCCTCAACTAAGACAAAAGCCTCTTTCTACAGGAAAGGTTTACAGTACCCACAGTAGAAGAAATTCAGAGGCATCAGCAGACATCATCATGGCACGTGTTGTACACGTGGCCTTAATAGTACATATAACCCCCTTAGCATGTCTCGAGATGAGACAAGCACAATGAAATTTGAACATGCAGTGGACTCGGACCACTTAAGGCTTCAAGATGTAATATCTGTCACTGCATTGCTTTGGGATTCTGACCTGGTGAACAATTCATTCCAATTATTAAAAGGCATGCCCTTCCAAATTTCATGTTACCAAAAAGTACTCATGGCAGATGTGTCCAAACTGGACTGGGGAGCCCATGTTGGTGGGTTCCACACCCAGGGTTTTTGATCCGTCCAGGAGAAACGTATTCAGATAAATGTCCTGGAATTGAGAGCAGTATTAAATGTTCTAAAGCAGTGGTTCTCAACCCAGTCCTTTGGGACCCCAGGCCAGTCAGATTTTCAGGATATTGACAATAAATATGCATGAGAGAGATCTGAATGGACTGCTTCCATTGTATGCAGATCTATCTCATGCATGTTCATTGTGGATATCCTGAAAACCTGACTGGCCTGGGGGTCCCATAGGACTTGATTGAGAACCACTGCTCTAAAGGCTTTCAAAGATCTGTTAGCCAGCCAGATTATTGTAGAGCAGGCAGACAAGTAGTGATGTATTACATCAAGCAAGAAGGAACAAGACTCCTGCTTCCTGTGTTGGGAAACTCAGAATGTGGAACTGGGCCATCTCTCACAAGATAGATACATGACCCTGAGGGGTTTACAGGAAAGGACAATGCCCTCTGGCAGACAAATTGAGCCATGTGCTTCAACCACATGAGTGGTCAATGGATGCATGTATAGCTATGAAGATCTTTTGAGTGGGGCATCCTCTCGATAGATCTATTCGCCGCTCCCCAGAACAGGAACACTCCTGTTCTGAGCTGGGATAGGGACACGTGGCGAACTAGCCTTGGATGCCTTCCTCCTAGATTGGGGGGGGGGAATGTCTTCTCTAGACATATCCTCTGAAACTCATAAGGGAACAGGTAAGCATGATTCCTCATAGCATCGTTTTGGTCAAGGCAGATATGGTTCCCTTTTCTGGAATTTTCCATAAGAAGGTCCTATAAGACAAGGCAGTTCTGCACTCAGTCTCAGGGAACTTTGTTGTATAACAACATCGGGTCCTTTTGCCTCACAGCTTGGATATTGAGGAGGTAGCTTTGGCTTCTTTGAACCTACCTGACAGGGTTTCACAAGTTATTCTGGCTTCCAGGAGAGATTCCACAAAGATCATACACTTTTAAATGGAAGAGGTCTACTGTGTGGTGTGATGGAAAGGTCCTCTATCCCTTTTCCTCCCACACAAAAACTGCTTTAATACCTTCTACATTTGTCAGTTAGATTTGAAAACCAAATCTTTTTAGGGTTCACCTTAGCACAGTTGATGCATACCACAACCCATCTTTGTACAGCCTTTAGTTCATTTTCATTTCATGTGAGGCTTCTATTGAAGCCTTCCTCAAGATCACGGGACCTCAGTATTGTCTTAACCCAGCTGATGAAAACTGCTTTTGAGCCACTAGATTTGTGAAAACTGAAGCACCTGACCTTGGAAGGTCTTGTTTTTGGTGGCAGTTTCTTCAACACTCAGAGTAAGTGAGCCTCAGGCTCTAGTAACCGATCTGGATGGTTCTGCACACCCATCCAAAGTTCCCATCTAAGGTAGTATCAAAGTTCCATCTTAGTCGACTTGCCAACATTTTCTCCCAGGCCTCATACCTACAAAGGTGAAAGTGCATTGCAAACAGTGGACTGCAAGAGAGTCTTAAACTTTTATATCCCATATCGTCCTGCTAGACCAGTCCAGACAAGTGAGTTGTGTTCCCCTACCAGCAGATTGGTGGAGACAAAGAAACAATGAAAAGCCCAGGTTTCAATAATATCACTCCCATGCCTCTATTTGCCTCAGCCACCAGAGGTCCTTTTAGTATTTCTTTGTCTCCAGTAGAAGGTAGATGGATTTTCTCCTCTCTGAAGAATTGAGAGGAAAAGATTGATAAATGCTCATGACAAGAGACCGCTTTGAGGATGACACTCTCACTTGAGCATAACGTGGATAGCTCCACTAGACTGCGGTCTTTTCAGTAGCCATTAGAGGAGGGAAAATGGGTTCAGCTCCATCCACACTCTTACCCTGAATAAGAGTCTTTGAGCAGCCAGAAATTGGAAGGATTTGGAAGAATCTGGAAGAGTGCAACAGCCTCACACAACCTCGGTGCTCCTTCCCTCCTCCTCTGTTCCTCCTGCTCTCTCCTGGAGATTGCAGAAGGCTCTCAGAAGGATCTGCCTGCCTGTCAGTTACCTTAAACACAGTGCTGCAAAAGCCAGTGAAACAGTATCGGGGGAGTAGAGCTGGCACGGATCCTCTGCTGGGCATTCTCAGGGGATGAGTACCAAGGCTTGACCACCTCATTGTCCTTGTTGCGGGCTCCCGATTCCATCTGTGTAGGACGCAATTCGGGATGGACCGCTGGTGACTGTTGGCACAGTGTGGGGGGTTTCCCACTGCCTTTTGCATGCGTTAATAGCATTTTTACCTATTGTGCACCTGTCAATCACGTGGTCCTAGCATGCTTTCTGCCCAAGAGGCTCCAATGTACATTCCTTCCCTAGCACCAGTAATACGTGTTGCAATAAAAAGCACAGTTAATGTGCGCCACAGTAAAAGCACATTTAACACAAGCCACTGCGACCGTAGTGTGCACTGTTGTGGTACTTGCCTTAACTCTGTTGTCTTCCAGGAAATGTTTGACCTGTGGCAAGTAAGGTGCCTCATGTCAGGATTCTGGACTCTTCTGTTCTTGCATGGCAACTTATGAGTCATCCCTGGAGGGCTTGCTTCCCCTCTCTCAGCCAGGGGATACAGTTAGTCTGGCCTTGCCTGCCTCAAGGCAGGAAGTGATAGATGGCGCTATGGGTAAGGATCTTCAGCTGGTTGGAGGTTTCGGCGACCATGCTGTGAGCTGCTCCTTGTCCTTTAGGAATCTGCGGCAGCTGTGCCCCCCTGGTGGGGGGTCATTTCCGAGAGGAGAGCCTCCGGACTCTGCATTGTCCTCCCTGGACGACTTTTCTTTTTTGCAGCAGGCCTGGTCCTTCTGGTGTGGCAATTCGGACTCTGAGACCTCTGGGTGCTCCAGGCACAGTCTCATGCAGGGCAGACTGAGAGTTGCAGCCCTGTTCAATTGGCTTTGGCTAAGCGCCCCTGGAAATGAGCGCCCCTGGAGATAGGGAACAGCTGGGAGCTGTTCAAGATTTTAACTACGATTTAGATTCAGATGGCTAGGTACTGGGCTCTGACGTAGATGAAGAAGTACTCTCGCCTTCAGAAGATTGCGAAGAGGCCGGAGTGATTCACTTATTCCGGAAGGAGGAGCTGGCAGCATTGATTGCCAGGGTCTCATCTGCCTTGAACAAGACATTTCCAACATGAAGCAGGAGACGAAGGTGCACCCCGCTCCTTCAAGGGGTGCGGAACTCCACTACTGTCTTCCCCTTTTTCCAGAGGTGATCAAGGATATGATCCGGTTGGAGTGAGACTGTCTCAACTCCCTAACTAAAGAGTTAAGGGTATGTAAGGAGATCTTCGCTTTCCCAGAGGAGGAGTGTGTTGAGTGGTTTGGCATTCCCTAGGTGGATGCGCAGGTCACGGTGGTTACCAGATGGACCACCATTCCTGTGGAAGGCAGATAGGCCTTAAAGGATTTTCTGGACCATAAAGTGGATTTGTTGTTGAAAAGCCAGTTCGGCTACTAGTCTGCATCTGGCAGTATGTGCCAGCCGGACATCACGTGCCCCGTTTCAGTGGATCCAATCTCTTCTTGCCGCATGATACTACTCCCTCTTTTGGAGTCTCCTATGGCCTTCCATTCTGATGCCATGTATGACCTGGTACATTAGGCAGCCAAGGATTGTGCCCTAACGATGGTGTCACGGTGTTGGATTTGGCTCCAGCACTGGGCAGTAGATTCATCTTCCAAAGCCCAGTTGGTCCAATTGGCTTTTAAGGGGAAGCTTCTTTTTGGAGAAGCTGGTGAAGGACCCAGGCGAGACAAAATCTTACTGCCTTCTGGAAGACAGGTCCAGGGGGCCTGTGAAGCAGGATGGTGCCCCTTTCTAGTCCGCCTCCACCTGTCCACTGAGGCCATGCTGGCCGAATCCCTGGGAGTCTTGGGGCTTTCATCGTTACTGTCCTGGAAAGCCTTTCTTCTCCTCTGCTTCTGGGTTTCAGGATCATTCTTTCATGGAGCACGTTGGCCCAGGGACTCTGTCTCCTCCAGAGGAGAGCCCTCCCAGGCTGCACAATGAAGGTTTGGGGGCCCATTCCCTGGTTCCTCTGGTTGGAGGTAGGCTTCACCATTTCTTTCAGGAATGGTCCCGAGTTTCCAAGGATCACTGGGTGCTAGACACCATTCAGTTCAGCTATGTCCTGGAATTCAAAGAGCTAATTCCGGATGCCTTTGTCATTATCTCCAGGAACAAGCAGGAATGAGTCTTCACATATGGGTACGTCGGTACCGACGGAGCCTGCGTGGGAACGCTCCCCAGCGTCCAATCAGAAAGCTTTTGGGAGCATCCCTCAGCGCCTGCGTGCTGCCTTCCCAACTGTCTCTCCTCAGTTTTCGTTTTTCCGCGGAGCCGGCAGGACGTCCTCCTGTCACCGCAGAAATGTTTTTCTTAATTCTCTTTTTCTTGTGGTTGCGGCTGTTTCCCCGCCTCCACCGGTACCGCCGGTGGGTTTTTTCTTTTCTTTTTCTCAAACTCAGGGAGAGTTTTCCCTCAGTTTCTGTCTTAAATTTTTGGGCCTGTAAGGCCTCTCCATCATGGAGCCGCCTTCTCCTAAGAAGTGCCTTAACTGTGGAAATACAGTTTTCTTTTTAGACTCCAATAACTGGTGTCTAACCTGTTTGGGTCCTGACCCTTTTCCTCCGGAGCCATTAGGCTACAATTTTATGAGAAGAGATTTTCCATTTCGAGTTTCCCTCGATACCGCGTTCCCTTCCAGTGTCAGGGCACCGACCATTTCTTCTCTAAAGGATCAGGTAACCCACAAACAGTCTGTTAAGACTAGCCAATCCTTGAGTGGTAGGTCTCATGCCAAGCATGATGACGGCTCCGGCCTTGCCCTCAAGACCCTATTGGCTTTAAAACCCCGGCGGGAGTCTTCGGTCTCCAAAGCCTTTCAGGGGTTTCAGGTTGTTCCTGGGGGCTCACTCCTCACAGAACATACCTGAGCCATGCTCGGTGGTGGCATCCGCTTCGAGCGGTACCAATACCCTGGCATCGGCACTGGTGTTGAGCGATTCACTCCTCACCAGGGATCGTCATCTGGCGTTCTCGGTACCTTCGGGACCGATCGATACGTCCCAAATTGACTTTCCAGTATCGGCAGCACCTCCGATACGACCACCGACGTCGGTATCCTCTAGACATGCATCGATAGACTCGCTTCCTTCGATGCCGAGTCTGGAATCGATATCTAGTCTGGAAGACTGGGTACTAACGCGTCTCGGAACCGACGCTTACCGATTCCGGTTGCGTGGTACCGAGGATGCTCACCAAGAGTTTTCGGTTACCTCGGTACCGCTTGCGCAGCCTCCGATGACTGCTTCGATGTCGCTATCGTCTTCGGTTCTGGCTCAGCTTCCAGTATCGGTACCGGTACCGGCAGTAACATCGGGACCAGCTCCTTCCATGCATTTTTCACCAGGGTCGCTCCTCTCTATACCTAGTTTGGAGTCGATACCTGGCATGGATGATGCAGTACCGACAGATTCAGGTCATAACCGCTGGTACCAGTATTCATCCATAAAGGATCCTTTTCTGCACCGGACAAGTACCCGGTGCCCGGGCTACTCCAAGTGCCCGGGCTACTCCAAGTGCCCGGGCTACTCCAAGTGCCCGGGCTACTCCAAGTGCCCGGGCTACTCCTTCAAGTGCCCGGGCTACTCCTTCAAGTGCCCGGGCTACTCCTTCAAGTCTAGCCTGTCCAGGGATGGTTCCCATTGGAGATCCTTCTTTTCAGAATTTTCTCCTTGACATGGCAACATTCCTTGCTATTCCTATCCCTGCCTATGATCCTACACAAGGCTCTTCTGGGGAAAAGGAAAATATAATGCTTCCTTTACATCATTTTTTGCAGGATCTTCTTCTGAAAATATGGGAAACCTTTGAGGGTTCCCTCACCTTCTACAGCAACTGATCTTTTGTATCAGGTGCCCCCTTCTCCAGGGTTTCAAAAGACTCAACTTCCCCATCATTCTATTGTGGTAGAATCAGCAATGAGGAAGGTGAAAAGTAAGAAGAAGCACTCTTCTTACCCACTAGGTCGTGAGTCTAGAACACTAGATGCCTTTGGACGTCAAACCTTCCAGACATCTATGCTATCAACAAGGATTCTCTCATATATTTTTTATATGAGTCTATCCCTTCAGGAGGTTACAAAGCAGTTGTCTCTTCTAACTCCTTTTCTTTCAGAGCCCAAGACTGCAGACTATTCCTCACTACTTAGTCATAGTCAAAATATCTCTTGGTTTCTTACTCGTGCTTCTCTAGACTCTTTTGAGTCTGTTAGCAGGACCTCTGCTATAGCCATAGGGGCACGACGTAAAGCCTGGCTCCAAGCTTCAGACTTAACCAGATGGGCACAACAAAGACTGGGTAATACTCCTTGTACTGGAGAAAACCTCTTCAATAAGGAGTCTTTACGTCAGGTTGCTCACTGCTCCACTGACTTCCCTGTCTCTGAGGCTAAGCCTTCTCCTTCCCCACTGGGTAAGAAATGCCCTACCAAACCTTCTTTCCCTAAAAGAAGAAGGTTTTATTCTTCTTCTGCCCCTCATACAGATGTTCCCAAACAAGGGAAACCTCACCCTGGTCTGAAGAATCCAAACTCAAGCCAGGAAAATTAACCCTCAATGGGGTTCTAATTCATCTCTTATAACATACAGTTCACTTCTCAGCAGAAGTTTTTTCACTGTTTTTTCATTTAAAACTCTACACATGGATTCCTGTTTCAGGACATCCACTTGCTCTTAGGTAGGCTGAGCTGTCAGGAGATTCATGTCTGTGGGTCACTGGGTTTTCCTCCTCTTCCTACCATGAAGAGAGGTTTGCCAACTATCTCATGATAGTTTCCCTGTACCACCATGAATTTTTTCTTTCTACAGACTTACCATATAGCAAGTCTCCCTTCAGCTTCTATTTTTCTTTACCCTCGTTTCCAGGGCTTCCCCTGTACGAGTGGTACCATACAACTGGAAGGCTTTCTTAACCTTTCTAGTCTTCCTTTCCTTTCCAGTGTAGTTTTCTTTGGAGTAACCTCCCTGCTTCATTGGGCAGCTCATCAGACATGTTCAGGATTTTCTCCTCTTGTTCTGTCTGTTCTCTCTGTTACAAACAGAAGGATTCTCTCTGCTGTTCTATTCAGCAGCTGCCCATGCAGGAGTTCCAGTGATTGGACTACTGGTACTTTTCTACGAGTTCCAGTCTTGTCTTCCACTACTTTTCTCTGGCCTTAGTAGTGCTTCCAAGATAGTACTCATCTATCTTGGATAATCCTTATCGCTTCTTTTCTGTCGTCTCCAAATCTCTGGAGTTGGCAGCATAACTGAGGTGGCAGCTGGTTTCCTCCAACAGCCACTTTTATTTCCCAATTCTCCTGCATAGTGCTCTCTGCAATCCTACTGAGAAGCTTTCCACTATGGGCCCTTGCTAGAGAGCATGGGGATTTTTTTCTCTAATTACTATCCTATATGGTTGAAAAAGTCTTACTCAGTCATTCCTCATGACTGTAGGGGTTCTTTACACACTTCTATTTCCTTTTAATAAAGGACATAAGCCTTCTCTATATGACAGTCTAAAGAGTTACCCATTTTCTACAGGAAATATGCTCTTTTTCCTTGCAGCTTGTCCTCATGGTATCCTAATCCTTCATGGACAGCACATATTTAATTAAACAACGCATGATCCCCCCCCCCCCCTTGTTCCTCAAGTGGGTCAACCTGGTATCTCATCCTATGCGTCTTCTGTCCGTTTACCATGCGAGAGTTCTATAGGACTCAGGACTTGCTGTTTACAGACTGATATTCTCCTCTGTTTTTCACGCAGCCGTCCTGGTTATTTCACTGGATAGCATTCCTGCACCATCTTAGCCAGGGGGAATAGATTCTTTATATCTTCTCAAGTAGGTTCCACCTTCTTGTTATTAGATGAATCTTTCTCCTTCACATCTCCATGTGAATGTTCTTATGGGCATATCTCTATCTGCTTAGTTGCAGACATTTATTTTTAGACATCTATATACATGTATGTATATATCTCTATATACTTCTCTATAAATACATATGTCTGTAAGCTGCGTGTGCATTTTTTATGCCCCTCCAGATCTCACTATAGACATATATACACACAGGGGTATATGTGTGGGTGTGTATGTATATATGTGTATATGTGTGTGTGTGTGTGTATGTGTGTATGTATATGTGTATATTGTGATAAGGAAGCTTATCATAGCTCAGGAAGGAGCTATAGAAAAGGTGAAGTGACTCTGAACAAGCAACCTGTCAGTTCTGGTAGAAATAAGAAAACAGAATTTTCCCATAAAAGACTACCAGTCCCAGAATGCACCAGGTTTCCAACAGCCATTAGAGGAGCTGAAGTGGGGAAACGTGTGTTCAATCAGGAGGGCTATGAGGTAATCCCTAAGCACTCATCTCAAAGGGCAGGGCCTGATTCAGCACAGCTGCGCTGTGTTATGGAGGAGCACTCATCTAAGCAGAATTAGAGTAGAGTTTATTCTACAGATGACCATCTTCATGATCACCTTGGATATCCAGAGAATTATCCTCAGTTTCATCTGAAGGATTATCAGAAGCAGAAGCCAAACCGGATGGACAGAGAGAAAAAGAAACCCTCTGGAAGAAAGAGGAGAAAAGCCTTTGAGAGGTCTAGAGGAGTCCAAAGCAGTACGTATACTGGGAGGTATTCCAAGGGCCAGCATACACCATTGGACTGGGGAAAGCCAGAGGAATGGTGCTGCAGAGCTAGGAATCACCAGAGGCTACCTGTGAGGGAGACGGCTGCATGTGGAAGGGACCCTAAGACCTGTGCCAGAAGGTATGTGAAGAGAGATCCAGTGTCCAGGGATCTGGATTGGAAGGCTGGACATAAGAACTGGACTACATACTGGCCAGGCTATATAGAGAGGAACTCTAGCAGCAATGGAAGCTCAGGTATGAACACTGATCTATGCCCTAGCTATAACCTTGAAAGACAGCAGGGAAACAAGTATTCTCCTGAAAATGCTCCATTGAGAGATTCATCTGTGCCAATCCATGATATTGAACCCATGCTTGTTGAACAAGGGGGAATAATAGCAGATGAGGATCCTGTTTATATGGACTGCTCTCTATCTAAACTCCGTTGGTAACTTTCTGTTATAAAGTACAGCAACCATCACAAAGAAATACAAATTTGTTCTTTAATCTACTCAGAAAAGCTCCTGAAGCAGGATTTGACCCACACAGTGGAAGGCAAGCCAGCTAAGGGGTTTCAGCTGGTGACTGCTAGCAATTAAGCCTTACCTAATTGCTTGTGAGCTAGGGGAGTGAAAAGAACAGTTTGTTTCTTGCTTTGTAGCTTTTCATTTGTTGTTTTCCTGATTTTGACTTTGTTTTTCCAAGTTAACACTGAAAGCAAGTTACCTAATTTATGTGCTACCAAGCATATCTGTGTTGGGAGAAATAACCCCATAAATAAATATCTTATTGGCTTTACCCAAGAGCACAACTAAATTATTGTCAGCAGCTGTGTCTGGCGTGAATGAACTACATTGCCCACAATACCTTGCAAATCATATAGAAATATGCACTTGCCAAGAGTGTGAAGATTCTCACCCAGGCAGCCGTCTGAGCAATTTTCCCCAGCTTTCAAAGAAAGCCTTTGGGAATTGCAGCGCGCATGCGCGGTCGCCTTCCCGCTCAAGGGTGCCATCTTAGCCAGTCTTCTTTTTTCCGCGGAGCCCTACAGACGTACCCGTCGTGTCCCCGCGAAAAAGTTGATTTTCTTAATAATTTTCTCTTTTTTCCTTCGGTTCGACGCCGGTCTTTTTCCCGCCCGGACTCGCGACGCCGGTCACGAGTTGTCTTCTTCTTTTTCGGTTTTTTCTGACTTAGTCAGTTTCGTTTTCGATTTTTCCCTGGCAGCCCGGTCCTTTGACCTCGCAGGGGCCCTTTTTCCCCCATGGCTGCCAGTGGTTTCAAGCGGTGTGGTCAGTGTGACCGAAATATGTCACTAACTGACACACACGACAATTGCCTCCACTGCCTGGGCCCGGATCATGAAGAAGTGATCTGTGGGGCCTGCGGCAAAATGTCCTCCAAAGCGTTGAGAAGTCGGCGGCATCAGCGGGATCGGATCTTCGCTGACCCCAGCCGTACCCGGACCTCGTCGGAGGCCTCCGTGTCCAGAGGAACCTCGGAAGCAGTCCCCCCCGGAGGATGCCCGGTTCTCGGACTTCGTCAGGGATATGGCCAAGGCTTTGGCCTTCCCTGCGGATCCCGAGGAGGAGCCTCGAGCCGAAGAGCTCGACGCCCTCCAGTATGACTCTCCCGCCAGGGAACACTTTACTGTACCGGTTCCTCCCATGCTGGAACGACTACTCTTCCGCATGTGGGAGAGTCCGGCCTCCTCGCCGGTCCTGAGCAAGCGGGTCGATTCTATCTATCGAGTCCGCAAGAGCCCTGGCTTCCAAAAAGCACAGCTACCACACCATTCCATGGTAGTGGAATCGGCCATGCATCGTCTTAAGAGCCAGAAGATGCACTCCTCGGTGCCTCCTGGCAGGGAGGCCCGTAACCTGTATGGCCTTGGTAAGAAGTGTTTCCAGGGCTCTATGCTTGCGTGTCGTGTCCAGACCTACCAGCTATACATGGGCATGTATCTCCGAGACCTGGCTAAAGAGCTAGCCGGATTCTCCGCTGGTTTGTCCGAGGAACCTTTGCGGAGGTTCCTGGCCTTGTCCACTGGCATTCGGGAATGCTCAAAATTCATATCCCGAGCAGCCTATGATGGCTTTGAAGCATCGGCTCGAGTGGCCGCAGCCGGCATCGGTGCCCGCCGACAGGCTTGGCTTCAGTCGTCTGACCTTGAGCCCTGGGTGCAGGACAAGTTGGTCGATGTCCCCTGCCAAGGCGAAAACCTCTTTGGCAAGCCCATGGCTGAAAAGGCTGCACAAATTGAGACGGAGACTCTCACCAGGACTAGGCTTTCTAGGAAGACCTCCGCCCCTTCCCAGAAAAAGAAGGGCTCGGGAAAGAAGTCCTTTTACCCGAGAAAGGCGGCTGCCTACAAACACTACCCTCAATATCAGGCCCCTGCAGCTCCCCAACAGGGCCAGCAGGCCAAGGGACGGGGTAACGGGTCCTGTAGGCAGCAAGCCCCAAGCCTGCACCACCAGCCCCTGCTCAGCAGGGTGGGGGTTTTTGACTCCTTAAGCATAGCCTCTCCCCCTCCGCTGACTCCTCCCAGCACCGGAGGCCGGCTGGTTCACTTCGCCCACAGGTGGTCCAGCGTCACTTCAGATGCCTGGGTGCTTCAAGTCGTAAGAGAAGGCTATCTTCTCCACTTCCACCAGGTCCCTCCCTCCTATTTCCCGGGAGAACCTCCACGACTCCCTTTGCACAGGGACTTACTCCTTCAGGAGTTAGCAGGTCTTCTACAGGAACAGGCGGTGGAACCGGTGCCCCACCACCTGAGAGGTCAAGGCTTTTATTCCAGGTACTTTCTAGTACCAAAAAGGACAGGAGGCCTCAGACCCATCCTGGACTTGCGCAACCTCAACAGGTTCCTCGTGCGGGAAAAGTTCAAAATGCTTACCCTTGGAATCCTTCTGCCCTACCTCCAGCAGGGAGATTGGCTATGCTCCTTGGATCTAAAGGATGCCTACACGCACATCCTCATCCACCCAAGCCACCGCCAGTACCTAAGGTTTGTGGTGGCAGGAAATCATTACCAGTACAGAGTACTGCCCTTTGGCCTGTCCTCCGCACCGCGAGTCTTCACAAAATGTCTCGCGGTGGTGGCGGCCCATCTCCGGCTTCACGGCCTCTATGTCTTTCCGTACCTCGACGACTGGCTCATCAGAGCAGCGTCCGCTCCGGAGGTCACCAGCGCCACACGCCGCACGGTGACTCTTCTGCAGTACTTGGGCTTTGTTATAAACTTCGCAAAGTCCACTTTGCTCCCCTCACAGGATCTCGAGTTCATCGGCGCAAGGCTGCACACTCCTCAGGCACGAGCGTTCCTACCGCTCGACAGGGCTCAACGGCTCATGGACCTAGCCGACCGTTTTCGCAGCCAGCCCCTGGTCTCCGCCAGGCGCTTCCTGAGACTACTCGGCCATATGGCTTCCACCGTCCATGTGACCCCCAATGCCTGCCTGAATATGCGGCCTGCTCAATGGTGTCTTCGCAAGCAGTGGCAACAAGCCACAGGCGGCCTAGCAGACCTAGTGCGCGTCTCCGAGCCGCTGACCTCGTCTCTCCAGTGGTGGCTTCATCGGCCGAACCTGGTACTCGGCATGCCTTTTCAGTCACCTCAGCCGGCCCAGGTGCTGACAACAGATGCATCCCTCCTGGGCTGGGGAGCACATTGCCAAGGGGCACGTACTCAGGGCCTCTGGACCACGTGGGAGTCTGCTCAGCAGATCAACTTCCTGGAGCTCAGAGCGATCCGCCTGGCTCTCAAGGCCTTCTCCCACCTGACCTCTCACCAGTCCGTCCTTGTCCAGACAGACAATCAAGTTGCCATGTTCTACGTGAACAAGCAGGGGGGCACGGGCTCCTTCCTTCTCTGTCGGGAAGCACAGAAGCTCTGCTCTTGGGCCGTCAGTCACGGCGTCCTTCTCAAGGCAGTCTATCTCCCAGGCCAAGAAAATTGCCTGGCGGACAAACTCAGCAGGATCCTCCAGCCACACGAGTGGCGCCTGGATCCCTTGGTAGTTCAGAAGCTCTTTCTAAAGTGGGGCCTCCCCACGATGGATCTCTTTGCCAGCCCTCTCAACCGGCAACTTCCTCGCTTCTGCTCTCGTCAGCCACATCCCCTTCGGGTTGCGGCAGACGCTCTTCTACTCTCATGGTCGGAGAGCCTTCTGTATGCTTTTCCTCCCATCCCGCTAGTCTCTCGAACTCTTTTCAAGGTTCTCCGAGACAAAGCCTTCATGATCCTGGTGGCCCCTCGCTGGCCCAGACAGCCGTGGTTTCCACTCCTGCTGCAATTAGCGGTAGAGGATCCATTCCCTCTGGGGTTACAACCGGATCTCCTCACTCAGGATCAGGGGTCTCTGCTACACCCCAACCTCAGATCTCTCAATCTAATGGCCTGGCTGCTGAGAGGGTAGTCCTTGCTCCCCTTCTCCTGCCGGCAGAGGTGGAAGAGGTCGTCCTAGCTTCTCGGCGCCCTTCTACCCGCAAATGCTACGCCCTTAAATGGCGTCGCTTTTCCGTTTGGTGTACCCAACAGTCTCAGGATCCCTTCTCCTGCCCGGTGTCGGTGATCCTGCAGTACTTGCTATACCTCTCTAATCTGGGACTTAAGTCCAACTCCGTCAAAGTTCACCTCAGTGCTCTTTCAGCACATCATGTGCCGGTGGACGGCAGACCTCTTTCCAGCGACCCTCTTGTGGCGAGGTTTCTCCGAGGTCTCCTTCTGCTTAAACCACCTCTGCGCCCGCCAGCGCCTGACTGGGATCTGAATGTGGTTTTACAGCGGATCACCTGTCCGCCTTTTGAACCTATGGCTACCTGTCCTCTCCGTTTTCTTTCTTGGAAAACATTGTTCTTGATAGCCCTCACTTCCGCTAGACGCGTAAGTGAATTGCAGGCCCTCGTGTCTGATCCCCCTTACACTCGGTTCTACAAAAATAGGGTAGTCCTGCGGACTCACCCAAAATTTCTCCCAAAAGTGGTCTCCCCTTTTCACATCAATCAGGAGGTGGTACTTCCAACCTTCTTTCCCAGACCACACTCCAGCCGAGCTGAAACGGTCCTCCATACCCTGGACTGTAGAAGGGCGTTGAACTTCTACCTTGACCGTACGCGGGAGCACCGTAAAGCTGCTCAGCTTTTTGTGTCTTTTGACCCCAATAAATTGGGGCTCCCTGTCTCCAAGCGTACTCTGTCCATCTGGGTTGCGGACTGTATCACTTGGGCTTATGGGGCAGCCGGACTCTCCTTGGAAGGTCGAGTCACGGCTCATTGCGTTCGGGCAAAGGCTACGTCAGTGGCTTACCTCCGCTCTGTTCCGCTGGCAGACATCTGCCGGGCCGCTACTTGGTCTTCGAGCCAGACTTTTGCGGTCCATTACTGTCTCGAGAGGGAGTCCCGCAGGGACAGTACTTTTGGACAGGCAGTCCTCCGTAATCTCTTTGAGGTTTGAGCAACTCCTACCCTCCATCCCGGATGTGGGCTACCGGTGGGTAATAATTCAGCGAAGATTCCTTCCTTCTGTGCTGCTGAGCTAGAGGGAGCTCATTTTTGTGCTTAGGGTCTCCGGTAGCCTTAAGCTTGGGAGTCCCATATGTGAGGACTGACTTCCTGCTTGGTCCTGGAGAAAGCATAGTTACTCACCTGTAACAGGTGTTCTCCAGGAGCAGCAGGAATCAGTCCTCACAACCCTCCCTCCTCCCCGTGGAGTTGCAATCATCTGCTTCAGTTTTTTTGCAAATTTTTATGCTGTCTTTTTTAGCTATGTCATCTGACTGGCTAAGATGGCACCCTTGGGCGGGAAGGCGACCGCGCATGCGCGCTGCAATTCCCAAAGGCTTTCTTTGAAAGCTGGGGAAAATTGCTCCGCGAGGGCTCCGTCGGCGCCGACGTCACCCATATGTGAGGACTGATTCCTGCTGCTCCTGGAGAACACCTGTTACAGGTGAGTAACTACGCTATATGTATATGTATATATGTATATGTATATGTATATATGTATATGTATATGTATATGTATGTATGTGTATATGTATATGTGTATCTGTCGAGATGCTTCCTTATAGGTAGATATGTATTTACATACTTATCTCTCTAACTGTCTATGCTTATAAGGGGTTTCACCTTCCTATAGGTTCCAGACAGTAGGCTTGCATATCTTCATATTGTCCCTCAGTATGTCTGGGGTATTACGCACACAACCACTACTGTGGTACTGACAGCTCCTTCTTTAACCCTAGGTCTAGGTATCCCTGAAGCTCCATGCTTCACTATCTTTCCTATCTCTCAACAGATAGGAAAGACAGGGTGGATCTTCAGTAGATCTGAAGTTTCAGCCCTTCAGACATCTGTCCTCCTTGGGAATATGGGCTTTTTTCCATACCCCTTCTTCCCTCCAGGACTGGGCTAATTGTCCAAATCAGTCAGTCTTCCTCTTTTGTTCCTAAATGTTACTAACTCTGTATCCAAAAGAGTTCCCAGTTTTTTCCATAAAGCTTCCACTGAAGACCTGACGTTTTTGTACTACCCCAGTTGACACCTGGGTCACCTGTCAATTCCAGATTTGGACCTTCACTTCAGTGAGGTCACCTTGAAGATTCCTCTACTGGATCTCCAGTAGACTCCATCAGCCTCTCTACTTCCTGCAATCCAGTAGGTGAGGTCCATATTGTGATTGTTCATGTTAATATTTTTCATGATAATTATCATACATACAAGGACTCCTTACCTGTAGTCCTTAGGTTAGCTGTTTTCTTATAGCTCCTCTTTTCAACTTCTACCCTCCATCCTCAGGATGCCTGGCCATATGAGGTGTAGCATGTTCCAATCCTCACCATGCTAGGGCTCCAGGCATCTTAGCTTGGGAGTCCCCATATGTGAAGACTCATTCCTGCTTGTTCCTGGAGATAGCACAGTTACTTACCTGTAACAGGTGATCTCTGGGAACAGCAGGAATAAGTCTTCACAACCCACCCACCTCCCCTAGGAGTTGTATCTCTCTATCTTCCTTTCCTCTTTCTCTCTTTTTGTCTCAGCTATAAAACTCAACTGAGGAGAGACAGTTGGAAAGGCAGGAAGGCAGCACGCAGGCGCTGAGGGATGCTCCCAAAAGCTTTCTGATTGGACGCTGGGGAGCGTTCCCGCGCAGGCTCCGTCAGTACCGACATACCCATATGTGAAGACTTATTCCTGCTGTTCACAGAGATCACCTGTTACAGGTAAGTAACTGTGCTTTCCCTTGTGGATCTCTGATCAAAAGTGTTGCTGTGCGGACCACTTTTGACAAGTTACGCGCCTAAAGATGGTGGTACTGCGCCTAAAGGTGGTAGCTCTGGAGATGGCTCCCCTGGACGAGCGGACTTGAGTCGGGAGGTGTTTCAGATGATTCTCCACCATTGGGGCCTCCCCAAGATGGATTTGATGACGACTCGATCCAATGCCAAGATAGGCTGATTCTTCAGTCACCACACAGAAGCCGAGTCCGAGGTTATCAATGCCCTGGCCAAGGCAATGCGTGCTGTATGTGTTTCCTCCTTGGCCACTGGGGCTCGTGATATGGCACATAGAACACCATCCAGGTTCGATTGTTCTGGTGGAGCTGGCTTGGCCAAGGAGAGCGTTGTTCGAGACCTGATGTAGCTCCTGCAGGAGCCTCCTTTGTCTACCCCTGTTCCAGGTCCTGTTGTGCCAGGTACAGATTACCCTGGATGACCTGGCTTCCTTCTCATATATGGCATGGCTCTTAAAAGGAGTTGGCTAGCACGTAAGGGCCACTCTCCTGCAATAGGTTCTACCAGCCCTGCCCTATCTGCAGGTCTGGTGCCTCTTTGAGTAATGGTGCGGTGCTCGAAAGCTAGTTCCTGAGGCAGCCAAGGTACCATCTCTGCTGGCCTTTCTGAAGGACAGTCTGGAGACGGGTCTTTCTCTTAGCTCCCTGAAAATTCAAATGGCAGCCTTGGCCTGTTTCCGAGGTCCAGTGGCTGGCGCTTTCTTCAGGGGGGGGGGGGGGGGTTCAGCATCTGCATCCTCCCCTTCAGTCAGTCGTCCATCCCTGGGATCTGTGATGCTCAGGGCCCTGATTTCAGAGCCCTTTAAGCCTTTAAAGCACACTACTCTGAAGGATTTGATGCTCAAGACAGTTTTCTTGGTTGCGATTTGCTCTGCAAGGCGGATTTCCAAACTGTAAACCTTGTCTTGCTGGGATCCTTATCTGTCTTTTTAAGAGAAGGCTGTTTCCATTCGGCCCGTGCCTTCCTTCATGCTTAAGGTGCTTTCTCCCTTTCATGTGAACCAAGTGGTCTGCCTACCCTCCTTCTCTAAGGAGCAGTATCGGGGAAGGATAAGGATCTTCAACCTTGTGGATGTCCAGAGGGTTTCTCCAGTACTCGAAGGTTACAAATTTATTTTATATATCAGATCATATTTTTGTGCTGTTTGCTGGCCCGCACAAGGGTGACACTGCAGCTCAGTCTACGTTGGGGAAGATATGATATAAGATGCTATTGCCTCGGCTTGTCTGTTGCAGAACCAGCTGGTTCTGAAGGATTTGCACGCCCTCTCTACTCAATAGCAAGCGTCCTCAGGGGCAGAGTGGAGCTTGGTAGCCCCTTTAGACATTTGTCAGGCGCAGCATGGGCATCTCTTTCCACTTTTGCCAAGCATTACCTCTTAGATGTTCATGCTTGGTTGGACATGACCTTTGGCTCCAAGGTTTTGCGAGGAGTTGTATCCTCTTCCCGCCTAGTGGAGTCTGTAGCTTTGGTACATTCCACTTGACTGGTGTAGCAGGACGATATTGAAAGTGACATTTTCCTTACCAGATAATGTCCTTTCCTTGAGTCCTGCTAGACCATTCCAGGGCACCTCTCCCCCCTTGAAACTGTGATTGTGGTGGTGTTATGCGGCTGTCCCTTTGTCCGCTATGATTTTTTTCTGCTTGACTCTTTAGGTTTATATCCTACTAACAGCCTTCTGATCAATCTTTCTTGTACATAGTTTCTCTATATAGTTTCTCGACTGATTCATCATTTTTGCCCAAGTTGAGGCTGTGAGGTTTGCCATGTTTCTCATATGCTTTGGGACATAAACTGAATTGCCCTCTACTGGCTCAGGCTAAGAGGAGCATGGAGTGATGTCATTGAAACCTGTGCTTTTCTTTAGTTCTCTGTCTCAACCAATCTGCTAGTAAGGGAACACAACCCACTTATCTGGACTGGTCTAGCAGGAATTAAGGAAAGAACATCATCTGGTAAAAAAAAGTCACCTTTTCTCCTTTTTTCAGTTGAAGGCAATCTGCAGCTAGGGAATATCATGAATTGACTGCTTACTATTCTGTTGTCCTCCAAGAAAACCAAGTTAGTTACTTGTAGCAGTTGTTCTCCTTGGACAGCAGAATGCTAGTTCTCGCATACCTTCCCACCTTTCCAAGGGATACTCAGCTTGTAGTATTAGAGTGAGGTGGTCTTGTGTGACAGTAACAGGCAGGGAAGTGGCATGCATGCATGGTGAAGCCTTCCAAAAGATTAGGAAAAATCCTGAGCAGGGAAGCTGTTTACTGTGCTGGGCTCAGTCAGTGACTTTGCCCATTTTGTAAGGACTTTTATACTGCTGTCCATGAAAAACATATGATATAGGTAACTGTTTTACCAAGGGTTTAGCAAAGTCCATTTACCAGTGAGTAGATTTTCAGGGCTGTTGTCATTTTTTATCCCCAATCATGAACCAGCAGCATCATTGAACTTCAGGCAGCACTTAGAGGGGAGGGAACTACTTTCAGCATTCAGCCTTGATTGGCTCTTGGGAGGCAACAGCTAGGTGATGAGAAGGAGAGAGTTGCCTTTAGCAGGGGTGGGAGGGAAAGGAGAGAGGGCTTAAAGGAGAGACTCACTAGGAATGGGAGGAAATGGAGAGATAGAGGGCTACAACAGGTTGAAGGTGGGTGATAGATACTCAGCAGAGAAGAAATGCACTCAACAAATACACAGTTATTTGGGGGGCAGTGGGGGGATGACAGTGCTGAAGGAATTTTTGATTCCCTGGCTTTCCTCTTAAACATAAAAAAGTAGCCCCTCAACTTGTCTGCCACTGAGCCTTATGTGCTTGTTTTGTTACAGATAATGGCACCTGGACTCAGCTATGGCTTGTCTCCGATTATCATGAGCATGGCTCACTCTTTGATTACCTCAATCGGTACACTGTTGCTATTGAGGGAATGATTAAACTGGCTTTGTCTGCAGCCAGTGGACTTGCACACCTGCATATGGAGATTGTTGGCACTCAGGGTAAGTGAACTGTGAGATCAGCAATGATTTGGGCACATTTATTATATGCCCGTGAAATTCACAGATTTCTAGAATCGTATTTCTCTTCCACCTTCTTCCACTTTTTTTTCACTTCAAATGAAAAGTGTCAGAAAATGAGGGGTAGGGAGAAGAGACTAGCATATGGGGAATATAAGACTGTTCAAAACAGAGCATTTTTAGAGCTGCTTTCATATGATTTGCCATTTGCTGACCTGTCTGCTCAGTCGTCTGGATAAAGTTGGATTAGAGGCTGTTATAAATACTGTCAGGTTTCTGGAAGCTCTTGAGCCCTGTGTTAATCTATTTATGGAAATTATGCAAAAAATAAACCCAGAATGAATGTCACAAGTGATTTAAATATGTTAACTGAATGTTAGAATGCTTAATTCTGTTCTAGTGCCTTTATCAATTTGTCGTCATTCATGCATGATACTACTGGAAAAAATCTCACCCAGTTAAAAAAAAAATAAAATAAAATGAAAAATCCCAATCAATTGGTATTTTCTTATAGGAAAGCCTGGAATTGCACATAGAGATCTGAAATCTAAGAACATTCTAGTGAAGAAGAATGGCACATGTGCTATTGCTGACCTTGGACTTGCTGTGCGTCATGATTCTGTCACAGACACCATCGATATTGCGCCAAATCAAAGGGTTGGAACTAAACGGTACGCGGGATGCTGCGCTTCTAGCAGAGAATTATAATATGCAAGTGAAAGTTCAAACATTGGCCTGGTTTGTACTGAAAGTTGCCCCTCCTTTCTTCTGTTACAGCAAACTAAGTGCCAAACTGCCCCAGCCTTTGTGTGTGTGTGTGTATATGAGAAGTTTACAGTTAGACTAGGAGAAGAGGTCAGAAGAGTGAAAGGATTATGCAAAGCTTTGGTCACTGAAGTTTCTATTTTCTTTATTTAGATTGTTATTGAACATTGATAACATGGAACCAAGACTCCACCCCCCCCCCCCCTTCCCCAGCTGCAGATCTTCACAGGGACACTTTTCTAGAAAATAAGTTCATTTTTCTTTCTCTCTCTCTCATTCAGGTATATGGCTCCCGAGGTCTTGGATGAGACAATTAACATGAAACACTTTGATTCCTTCAAGTGTGCAGATATCTATGCCTTAGGACTGGTTTATTGGGAGATTGCCCGCCGCTGCAGTGCAGGAGGTTAGTTCGTATTTGTTGCATCAACTTATCAAAAAAATATTGTAATGTCTACTCTATCCCTAGTTCAAAAAGAGAACGTTAATGCTAGTGAACTTTTGATGTGGATTGGGCCTTTTGTTTTAGACCCTCCTTGTCTGTGACTGATTTCTTGTTTTCATTTTGAAGGAGTCCATGAAGAATACCAGCTTCCATATTATGACCTTGTGCCCTCTGACCCTTCCATAGAAGAGATGCGAAAAGTGGTCTGTGACCAGAAGCTACGACCCAATATCCCCAACTGGTGGCAGAGCTATGAGGTATGGCACTGCATTGGTTTTAGGCTTTGTGTAAATCCTGCCCAGTAATCTGTTTACCAAATTCAACCTCTATCTTCTCTTAACATGTATCATTTGATAGGTAGATTCATACAGTGATTTCACCTCCTGCTTTGGGGACGTGAATGCAGTCGTCTTTTTTTTTTTTTCTTAACATTTCAAAATTTACAAGTAATACACTTGAAAGAAAAACAAAGTATGATGGACTAAAGAAAAATAATTTTTGAAAATGTATTAATAAAAGAAAACGTTTCTGAATTCCAGCAACATTCTTTTTTTAGACCAATAAAACTTAGCAGTAAAGGAACTGAAAAAAGTGGAGTTACAGATCATTACAAAAAACAATGAAGAAAAAGGGAGAAAAAAACTTGGCATATTCCTCCAAGCTGGGCAGTGGTATTGCCAACCTCATTGGATTTAGGAGTTGAAGCCAATTACCTCAAGTCCAAAAAAGACCTCTGATGATTCGGTAGAAAGAATAGATACCTCACTTACAGATGTGACCATGCAGTGACAAGGATAACTTGTCATAAATGTAACTCTGAATATCCAAAGTTTCTTGGTGCAAGGCCAAAAACAACTTTCTCCTCTCTTATAGATCTAGAGACATCTGGGAAAATCCACACTTTACAAAAAAAAATTATTTTAATATCAGTCGAGTCCTGTTCAAAGTTGAAGGACAACAATAAAGTTGCTCTGTCTGAACATTCAGTTTGACAAGACTAAGTAGACTGGTAACATTTGAACTCGATTTGCCACCAGCAAGTGCAGGTTTAGATAGAAGGAAATAAATTAATTGATGGAAACTTATCAAGAGGAATAGCCAGTACTTCAGTCATGTATTTTTTTTAAAGGTATCCAAAGGCAACATAGTTAATAGTTTAGGAAAATTAAATTTACTTAAATTCAGTTTACAAAGATAATTCTCAAAACTTTCAGTCTTACGATGAATCACCATCTTATCCTTCACCAAGGTATCTAGCATGGCTTTACATTCTTGAGCCTTGGATTCTCACTAAGAAAACCTCTCATCAGACTTTTTAATATGCTCATCGACCCTTTGAGCACAGTCTTCAGCAGTTGCAAAGATTTATTAATGTCCAGAGAAGATTTTTCAATAGAAGCATCCAACTGCAACAACTTTTCCCATATTGCCGCCAAAGTTATCTCTCCGATGGCTGTTTGCACAAATATCCCGACATCATCAACTTTGAATTGGGAACCGCAGTACCAGAGCAGAATTCTCATGAATTCCTGGTGTTTCCTCACTGACTTTCACCTTGGGCCTCTGCGAAAAGGGAAGGGTAATAGTTGAAGGGCTACCCTCCACAACGGCCTCAAAGAAAATGTAACTGCAGTGGAGCTCACCACTGCACTGTCATCTTGCTTTGCCCCCTCACCCCCCTCGTGACTGTATTATAAGTATGTATTTGTGGAGCAAGGTAACAGGAGTCCAAATTGGGACTGATCTCTTTTTGATAGGAGCATCAAAATAGTTGGTGTAGTACTTAAGCTTTTTCAAGCCATATAAATCGCTTCCAGCATCAAGATAAGAGAGCCCGTGACTAATTGTAAGACCCTAAAGATCACTTCCATGGAAAAGTTAATGTGTAAAATGAAAACTTTTGGGGGGAGATCACGTGGGCACATGAGCCGGTGAGGAGCACCCTCGTCGCGCTCCCGGGCCGCTTTTAGCAACTTGCTATTTAACCGGCATATTTTATTCAGCGGCGCACGTCGATTATAGGGCATTGGTTCCTGGTCTTAGGGTGACGGTGTGGAGAGCTTTGGGCGCCCTGAATCGCTCCGTAAGAACCATGCGAGCGGCCTCAAAGAAAGATAAGCCCGTAGGAGCGAGAGAGTCCAAGATGGCTGCGGCGGCTCGAGCGGGAAGCATGCCCAGTTCCCCGGACACTGACAAAGGGGAGTCCAACTCGGAGGAAGTGGCTCACGAGGTGGTTAAATTGTTGGAGCCCAAGTTTGAGCATGTCCTCCAAAAATTAGCTGATATGGGCGAATTCTTCGCGGAACTTACCCGTCGCGTGGACGAGGTAGAACACCGAGTGACTGCCTTGGAGGAGGGTGAGTTGGCACTAGAGCGCAGCTCCCAAGCGCAGCAAAAACAGATCGAGATTTTGCTCCAAAAAGTGGACGACTTAGAAAATCGTTCCCGTAGGAACAACCTGCGATTAATTGGAGTGCCTGAGACATGGGGAGATGACAAGCTGGTCCGACTCTTTGAGGAATGGTTGCCACAGGAACTGGGGCTTGGCAGTTTGCTGGGGCAACTAAAGGTGGAACGGGCCCATAGGTTGGGTCAGCGGATGGAGAGTCGTACCCGGCCTCGACCTGTACTGGCGAAGCTGCTTAACTTTCAGCATAAGGTGGCCCTTTTGCAGGCCTATCGGAAGCGGCGTGTGCTGAAGTTGGAAAACAATACGGTGCTGTTATTTCAGGATTACTCGGCAGCGTTGGCCACCCAACGAAAGGAATTTACCCCCACTTGCTCGACGCTGGTGCAGAAAGGAGTGCGCTTTGCTCTGGTGTACCCTGCCATACTAAAGATCTTTTATAAGGGTGCTACGCATACCTTTGTTAAGTCGGAGGACGCAACTAAATTTGTGGCTCAGATGTCTCTGCCGGCGTCCCCTACTGTGGTTTCGTGATGAGCAGCAGGAGAGTGGGGACTCCTTATGCCTGTTTTCTATATCTACCTGTGCTGGGCCTAGTTGGAAGCGATTTGTATAATCAAGTCGTGTATCCATGCTGGCATGTGCTTTGGGCTGCTTTCCTGCCACCTGGTACAGCAGGCCTGAGAACTGGCTTGAGACGCTGATTGCTGACTGCCCCTGATGAACTGTAACAGCGAGCTGGCGGCCCGGAGGTGCTATGGACAGTGATCGGTCTCCCAGTCGGGAGAGTCTTGGTTTCAAGACTGTGTGAAAGTGTGATGTGGGGTTTTGGGGGGGTGTGGGGGGGGCATGTTGCAATCGTTCTTCTTAACGTTATTTTGATTATATCCTTTCTAGTTGGGGTATTAGGAGAAATCTGTGGGGTTCCTGTGGGGAGGGGGGGGGTATGGAAGTATGTGCGGGCCGGTATATGTGTCTGTGTATGTGGGTTGGATGTGAATGCGTGGTGTGAGTGTGTACGGATGGTAGCTTGGCCTCAGAGTTGGGGGGATGGGAAGGGTGGGGGGGGGAGGTATGAAAGGTATGTTAGTGTGGGCGGTGAGATGAGAGGGATGGGTTTAGGCAGGGGCGGGGGGGGTGGGGGCAGGGGAGGGGGGAGTCGTGCCCTGGGGATTAGCATGGCTTTGGGGTATCTCTCTGTGATGGGATTAGATGCAGGCATGGCCACAGACGCTCGGGATGGGCTATGGCATCCAGGGGCTATCCGTTGTATTGGTGCTGGGGGTGAGGCTGGGCACCCCTGGAACCTTGCACAGTTTTCTTATTTGCAGTATACACTAATGGTAGAGTGCTATGCCTGCTGTTAAGATAATATCCTGGAATGTGGGGGGCGTAGGTTCCCCAGTTAAGCGTACTAAAATATTGCAAACGCTTAAGAGAAAGGGCGCACATATAGCTCTGTTGCAAGAAACGCACTTAAGTGCCTTGGAACATAGTAAGCTGGCTAGGGATTGGGTAGCGGCCGCCTATGGTGCGGCCTCGGGCACGAGGAAGGCAGGTGTGGTGACCCTAGTGAAGAAGGGCGTGCCCCTGGAAGTGAGTAACATTGAAGCGGATCCACATGGGCGTTATATTTTACTGCATGCTAAATTATATCATGAGCCTGTATGGTTGTTGAATATATATGCCCCAAATGTCTATGATCATGATTTCTATAAACAAATCTTGCGACTAGTGAGAAATCATGGTCAGGCTAAATTACTTATTGCAGGAGATTTTAATTGTCCTCATGACCCATGCCAGGATAAATCCCAACGGAGCCAGGTCGGTTCTTGGACAAAAAAAGGGGTGGGGTATCTGTGTAGGTTGGGAGACCTCATCGATGTTTGGAGAGTATTACATCCGGGAGTGCGCGAATATACACATCAATCACGGGCACACCTCACCTGGTCCCGCATAGATTATATCTTGGTTAGTGAGGGGGGATTTCCGCGAGTTTCGCAGGCGGGTATTGATCCTATTGTGCTATCGGATCATAGTCCCATTTGGATTGTGTGGGACGCTCCGGGGCCCATGAAGCGGGGATGGCGTTTTCCCGCCTATCTTTGGGAGGATGAGGCTTTCCGGAAATATTTAGAGCAACAATGGGATGACTATGTCTCTTTTAATGATCTCCCTCTATGTCCGTCCCTCTTATTCTGGGAAGCTAGTAAGGCGGTGTTGAGGGGGGCCATTATCTCATATACGCTGGCGCGACGTAGGCACTTGAATAGAAGTCTCTTGGTTCTGGAGCGCCAGCTGGGTGCCTTGCAACGCCGATTGGGGAAAGGCCGGGATGCTGCGGTACAGAAGGAATATCTGCATACGCAGGGGACCTTAAACGGTTTAATTGAGAGTAGGGCACGTATGTCTATGCAATTCTATCGGCATCGCCTTTATCGTTATGGTAATCGCTCAGGCACCTTGCTTGCCAAGCTTGTTCGTGATCCTCGAGGTGCCCGCTTTATCCCTGTGTTGCGAGGGGAGACTGGGGCCTTGTTCCATCAGCCCGAGCGTATAGCTGAGATTTTTCGGCAGTTCTTTACTCAGGTCTATAGCGAGGAGGAGAGGGACTATACGGCAGGGGCGGAGTTTCTGGCTACGCAATCCTTACCTCAGATCAGTGAGGCTGACTTGCGGGCTCTTAATGCCCCGTTATCGGTGCAGGAAGTGTTGCAGGGAATAAAGCATGGAAAACCCCACCGAGCCCCGGGTCCGGATGGCTTTAGTATTGAGTACTATAAGATGCTGGCCTCGCGGCTAGCACCGACCTTGGTAGCGATGTATGATGATGCCCGTACCGCAGGCATATTCCCTAGGGACATGCGAGGTGCGGACATTACGGTCATCCCGAAACCTGGTAAAGATACTTTGGACCCGGCCTCCTACCGCCCCATCTCCCTTATTAATTGCGACCTGAAGATTTTGGCCTCTGTCTTGGCAGGCCGCCTTAACCCGATCTTGCCCAAACTCATTGATGCCAGGCAGGTGGGATTTGTGCAGGGTAGAGAGGCTTCTAGGAACTTGTCCAAACTGCTGTTGGGAATGGATCATTGTCTCCATAGGGAGGAGGCTCTGCTTTTAGTAAGTCTTGATGCCGAGAAGGCCTTCGACCGGGTGGCCTGGGGTTATCTCTGGCACGTGTTATCTGGCTTTGGGCTTCAGGGGCCCTTTGTGCACTGGATTCGAGCGTTGTATAATCAGCCCTCGGCTAGGGTGGGGGTGAATGGACTCTTCTCAACGCCCTTTACTCTCGAGCGGGGCACACGTCAGGGCTGTCCACTATCTCCCCTGCTCTTTGTTCTTGCACTGGAGCCTCTACTTCAGGCTATCCAGCGGGATCCGGAGATTGCAGGTATTCGACTGGGAGGCGAAGAAATGAAAATCAGTGCTTTTGCTGACGACATGCTGATCTGCCTGACGTCAGTGCCGGGCTCCCTGCACCGTCTGCTCAGTGTGATAGGGCACTTCGGAAAATTCTCAGGTTTAAAAATGAATGCGTCCAAATCTGTGGTGCTGGATGTTGGGGGTAAGGTACGACCGAGGTGGGAAGGGGAATTTCCCTTGGTATGGGCAAATGGAGTGATTAAATATCTTGGGATTCAGTTGCCAGATAGGCCCGATCGACTGTATCAAGTAAATATTCCTGGACTCCTGGTTCGGAGTCTGAATACGTTCCAGGGTTGGAGAGGTCTACCTTTGTCACTGAGGGGGAGAATTGCTCTTTATGTTATGGTGGAATTCCCCCGTTGGCTCTATGTTCTACGCATGCTACCCCTTTGGGTATCGGCTGCGGATTGGAAGCGATTCGAGGTTGGTTTAAGAGGATTCCTATGGAGAGGTAAACGGACCCGCATTCCTTTGCCTATTCTTATGGGTAGACGGGAAGAGGGGGGATTGGAGTTGCCCTCTCTACGCAACTACAATCTTAAATACATCACTAAACACGTGGTGGCCCTATTGGAGGGTGGTGAGGGCGGGGCCTTCGTAAAGCACCTTGATGGGCTTGTGGAGCCGTATCATCGCCTCTATGTTCTTCAGATGCAAAAACTGCCGGCGGCGCTGCAGGATGGAGAGGGGGGGGTGTACCTGGGCACTTTGCGGGCGGCGTGGAGGGCCCTTGCGCAGCGTTTTGGTTGGAATTGGTCTCGATCACTCTTGCTCCCCCTCACGGGGAACCCTGACTTTCTTCCCGGCTTCTCGAGATTAAACGTGTTCCAAGGTTGGGAGCGCCGACAGGTAATTTGTTTGGGGGACCTGATGATGGAGGATGGCCATACCATGGATAGTTTCCGGAACCTCCAGAGACGCTATAATCTACCTCATCAGGATTTTTATGGCTATTTGCAGGTGCGGCATTATTGGCACGGGCTAAAGAGGGCTTTGGTCCCCGGTGATGGGAAGGAGGGGGGCATACCCAGGCTTCTCTTGAGTAGGTTGGTGGAGAATCAGCAGGGAGAGGAGGCATATAGGACGCTTCTTCGGCCTAGTAATGGAGACACCCCCCTTCGGGTTTTGTGTCAGCGATGGGTACGCGATGGGGTGACCGATATGACGCTGGAACTGCTACGCCAGGCTTTTGTGGGGATTAAGAAAGGGCCCGAGTGGATATATCTGCAGGAACTCCAATATAAATTCCTGTGGAGAGCTTACACGTGTGATACATGGGCTTGTCGTGTGGGCTTGAAAAGCTCCGATATCTGTGGTTGGTGCGGACAGGAGCCGGGTACCCTTCTGCACAGGTTCTGGGGGTGCCTCTTGGTTCAGGACTTTTGGACGCAAGTGTGTCACAGGCTCGCGGGATGGCTAGATATTTCTCTTTTAGTCCGGCGGGAGATCTGCCTCTTTCATGATTGGGGGATGTGCCCTGGGGGTCCAATGGAGCAACGAGCCTTGTGTGAGCGGGGCTTTCTGATTGCCAAAAAATCCTTGTTGCATAGATGGATTGAGGTCTCCCCTCCTACCATTGGGCATTGGGAGTCCGCAATGTTTGATTTACTACGAATGGAAAAAATGACAGCAAAGCCAAAAGGAGATCCGGGTTGGGATAGATTCATGGCCTTGTGGTCTCCCCTTATTTATCATATTTCCGCTGGCGAGCGGGCCCTGCTTTTGAATGTCTAGCTCTGCAGCTTTCCCATTACTCTCTACCTTGCTGGGTTTGGTGGGTTTGCTGGCCCCTGCTTTTCTTCCTCCTCCTCCCCCTCTAGGGGTGGTGGGGGGAGGTTGTGCATATTGGAGTTGGGTGGTCTGTGGTGGTTTGGAATATGCTTGTATCTACTTAAGACTTGGTTTGTGTCCATGCTATGGGGTGGGGGGGGGAGGATATTTCGCAGATTCTTCATAGTTTGGTTGTATCTTACTGTATGGGAAGACATCTGTACCTGTATCTGCATTAGTATCTTGTGGACCTGTTTGTACTGTTGTTGTTGTTGTTTGGTTACCTGTACTATTGCTTAAAATTAATAAAAATGACTTGAAATAAAATGAAAACTTTTGATCACCCTGTATAACTCTGTTGAATTTAGTTTCCAGGGACCTGTTGATGGGTAAGAGTGTAGGAGGACGCACACGCTGAATTAATATGGATAATAGCTTCCTCTCTGAGTTCTCCTTTTGTGCAGTCGCTCTGAAACTCTAGGCTCATGTATATATGCAGAGATGGAAAATTAAAATCTGGGCACCATACAGAAAACTGAGTCATTTGACACTCAAAATATACTTGCTGGAGAAAAGAAGGAATGGGGGGGATATAATACAAACATTCAGATATTTCTCAGCTTCTCATACTTTACTGAAGTCTGTCAGTTTCCATAGAAAAGGAAAAGTATAAGGAGGAAACATGAGAAAATACTTCATTGCTGCTGGTAAGCTATCCCAGGCATCCACCACCACCTCAGTAATCAAATCATTACACAATTTAAATATTAAGTTTTTTTCATGAAAAGGGTGGTGGATGTCTGGAACACCTCTTGGAGCAGGTGATGGTGGTGGTTAAAACAATAATCGGATTCAAGAAGGCTTGTTATAAACATAAAGGATCCTTTGTTGCAAAAAAGTGAAATGATGATGGAAGCGTTAATTAGTAGCTGAATGTGTCTGCCAGGCTGCAAGAACAGTAATAAGTAGAAGTCTTTGTGAAAACTCAGGTGCTCACTCACGTAGCCAGGTCTGGCCCAAGCTATATGCTCCTTGAATTGCACAGATCACTGTGCTTAGTAGGTGATGGTGTGGCACCATTCATAAAAGCCACAGGGACCTAAAAGGCAGATGTTTAGATAACAGCTACACTGGTGTTGGTGGCTGTCTGGGTTATAGGACCTTATTTTTAGGAACTAGGAGGAGAGTGGTGCTGGAAATGAACTATAAAGGGGATCTTGCATGCCCAGCTACCTAGGAGAGTGGAGAGAGAAGGAGAATATGACAAACACTATCTTTGGTAAGGAGTGATAAGCTACAGCTGGTCTTACTTTAGGTTTGGGATATATCTTTAGCAGTGTAAATGGGAATAATTGGGAAGACTGGGTGGACCATCTGGTCTTCTTGCCATCACCTATGATGCTGACTACGGTGGTAAGAGGTAGAAGAAATTGATTTCAAACATTTATGTACCATTTTCCCTGCAAGACAGCCTGTCCACAACTGTGTACAGTGCAATAATACATTCAAACACAAAATGAAAAAAATGTATATTAACAAAATAAAAAGACAGTACCCAACTAGCAAGAAACATAGATCATACTACTCGTACCTTCCCTTCAGTACTACCAGCCACATCATACCTTAAGACCATGTTGCTTATAAAGTCAGCTCAGCTAGCTTACAGGAAATGGTCATGTCTTTACCATCTTTATGAATGCCAGATAGGTTTATTTTTGTGCCTAATTTCCATCAGCAGCTTATTCCATAATGCTGGATCAGCCATTGAAGGCACTTGCTCTAATTCGTAATCTTAAAACTTCCCACACGCCAGGTATACACAGTCATGTCCCCTGCCTCGACCTTAGTGCATAATCTGGCATCCATTTTATTGCTCAGATATGGGCCTTTTCCCTCTCAACATCTTAAATCTCAGAAAAAGCAACTTACAATGTACTCTCTCCACAATGGGTAGCCAGTATAAAATCCTAAGTAATGGTCTGGTCAGGGTCCACCTCTTTTGCTATAAAACTATCCTCGGCACTGCCACATTTTGTACAATGTGAATTCTAAGAAATCATCCAGAACCTCAATACAAAGCCCATTGCAGTTGTCCAAATTTGATGTAGCCATCGAATGGATAGCCTTCATATCCAAAACTAGGTGCAACAGTCACACCAGACTTACTGTAACTGTAAAAATGAGAGAGAGTGCTTCATTAATTTTTCTATGTTCAGTCAAACAAAACTTTAATGGGCCAAAGAATGGAGTATATAAACAGATATGCAGAGAGCGGCAGCAGTACCAGGCTTCCATAAAAAATGGAGTCATCTGCATAAGGCAGTCATGGTTGTAACGCTAACAACATTGGGCACATAACAGCCTCACAAATTATATATAGGAATTGTATGCCACAGTAACAAAGAACCACAAGCAAAGATAACGGGACACATTGGATGAACTATTTGATCCTGTGAGCCTGATTTTCAGTGGATATTGGAAAAAGTAAAATGTGGGCAGTAGTGCTTTACTTTATATATTCAGTGGCTTTGGCTGTCTAAATGGTGCCACTGGGTACATATGCAATTATCAACTGCACTATCACTTCTTTGTGTGTGTTTGTCTGTTTATTTTGCTGACCTAACTTCTGTGTAGAGGTTATATGCAGAGGGGCTGAATTTTGACACTCTGTGGTAACTTTTCTGCTGGCCTCTACTTGCCACAAATCCCCCTTCTAATCTATACATAGGTTTTTTTGCACAGAACCCATGATGGCATGATCTGTGCGTGGAACTGGAGCAGATTATTTTTTTTCTTTTGTTTATGCGATTGGCATTGGTGCCAATTGCCTAAGTCTGTTTTTTTGTTTTGTTTTGTTTTTAAATACGAGGCTCTATACAAATATTTATTTTTTGCTGATTTTTCATGTGTTTGTATATCACTAGGAATGTAGTCTATAAATATGGGTGACGTTGGTACCAACAGAATCCACGCGGGAACACTTCCCAGCATCCAATAGGAAAGCTTTTGGGAGCACGCCACTGCGCCTGCGTGGCTGCCTTCCCATCTCCCTCTCTTCAGTTCTTCATTTTCCACTGAGACAGCAGGAAGCAAATCATGTCACCGCAGAAAATTCTCCTCTGTTTTTTGTGGTTAGCATCTGCCTTCCCATCAACACTGGCACCATCTCAACGCCACCAGTTCCCTTATTCTTTCTTTATTCTTTCTTTTACTTAAAAAAAAAAAAAAAAAAATCTTCAAGCGCATCGACGCCATCTTAGGCCTTAAGCCTACCATACCGTCCACCGGCGGTATGGAGAAACTGACTAGTGGTTTCAAAAAATATTCCAAGTATTCGGCAACTGACACACATTTATTTATTTATTTTATTTATTTATTTATCTATTTCTTCTATACCGCCCCTTCCAGAGATCAGGGGCGGTTTACATGGAACAAGTAAACATTTGTATACTGCTGTATACATTACATGGAACAGAGATTTTTAACTTTATACAGATAATAGATACTATATTACATGGAACAGAGATTTCTAACTTTATATAGAGTAACAGTGCATTAAACTGTCGAACTATTTACATTTTGTATACTTTTATAAATTCCTGTGTTATAATATTGAGCAGAATTTTCTAATTTTATACAATGAATTTTGTATCTGATGACTGATGCTTGAAATGCCTTGGGCCTGATCACCATCCAACAGAATGTTCCCTTTGTAAAAAGATGACAAAGAAAGGCCGGCAGAACTGGGCCTCTAAATTTGTAACTGTTTGCTTCGGATGCGATATCTTTGGCATTGATGTCATCGAGAGCCTCATCCTCCTCTCATGGATCTCAGGTATCGAAAGTGTCCAAGCACAAGTCTTCATCAAAGACAGAAAATTCCTGCAGAGGTAGATCTCGTTCCCAGGATCAAGATGCCTCTGGCATTGCCCTGAAGGTAGATTGGCCTGTCAAACAGCCCCGGCAGGAGGACCTGCCCTCCAAAGCCATCAAGTGGCTTGACCGAAACGGGTCCCCGAGCCCGATTCCAACACACATCGGTATCAGCACCTAGTGGAGGGCAAACATCATTCCCACTGATACTTCAAGTCTGCCAATTCAGACTCCCCTGTTTTGGATGAGGAATCATTCATTTCCCGGTGGCCCCGAGGCCTGCCTGCCTTTGGAGCACTCCCCACCTCTGAAACGACATGTCCTTCCAGGAATTCATTCGAGACCTAGCTAGGGGTCTCTCTATAACAGTGACATCTGAGAAAGAGCCCAGAGCAGAGGAATTAGAAATCCTCCAATACCCAACAGCTTGCAAGGAGGTGGCCACTCTGCCGGTGCCCTGTATCCTCCATGATCTGATGCTTTGGATGTGAGAGACTCCCCTCACAATCTCGCCTCATACTCGACGACTCAATACCATGTATCAAGTACTGGAGTGTCCTGGCTTCCAAAAGCTACAGCTTCCCCACCGTTCAATGGTGGTAGAATTGTCAATATGCCGAATCAACAATTCCAAAACTCATTCCTCTAACCCACCAGACATCGATGTTTCAGGTTTCTATGCTTTCAGCCAGAATTAACTCCTATATACTCTACATGGGTATGCTCCTTAAAGAAGTTACCAGGGACCTCGAGGCCATGGCCCCTCTTCTCCCAGATAAGAGAGAAGACTTATCTTGCTCTAGTCAAACATACCCAAAATGTATTGAAGTTTGTCAATAGGGCAACCTTTGATGCATTTGAATACACAAGCAGAGCCACAGCAATATGCATCGGTGCACACAGGATTGCATGGCTTCAGGCCTCAAATCTTGAACAGTGGGTTCAAGACAAAGCTGGACAACATAACCTTGCACAGCGGAGAACCTCTTTGGCAAAGACTGGCAGGATAAGGCTTCTTAGAGAATGCCACTCTAAGCAGGCTATCCAGAACAACGGCTAACCCTGCTAGAAAAAGACAACTACAAAGAAGGCGTTCTTTAATAAAAAGAAGAAATTTTACTATTCTTATCCTCCTGCTTCTCAGTACCAGGCTCAAGGCCCTCAGAATAGGCAGCAGCTTCCTAAACAACAAAAGAAGCCACAGATGGCTAAATCTCAACCAGTTCCACAGCCACAGTCGGCGCCTAATTTTTGACTTTTTTCTAGAGAACATTGCCACTCTGCCTCTGGAGGACCTTCACCCCCTCCACATAGCAGGCAGCTGTGTCACTACGCCCACAGATGGCACCTCAGAGCTGTGGACACTAACCATAATTCGGGAGGGGTACAGACTTCATCTGCAAACTCTGCCCCCTTCACTCTCATAGGGGAATATCACACGCAACCCCCACTCACTGCTCCTACAAGACGGGGTCTCTTCTATTCCAGGGCGCCATAGAAGATGTCCCGATATCCCAACAGAGAATGGGGTTCTACTCTCCGTACTTTCTGGTACCAAAGAAGATTGGAGGTTGCAGGCCCATCGTGGACCTCAGAAACGTCCATAAGAAGTTCAAAATGATCTCTCTAGGGATTCTTCTTCCCTACCTCCAGAGTCAGGACTGGCTCTGTTCTCTAGATCTAAAAGAAGCATACACTCATATCCTCATCCACCCAGGACACAGGAAATATCTACACTTCATCTCTCAGGGAAGACGTTAGCAGTACAAGGTCTTTCCTTTCAGATTTGCTTCTGCCCCAAAAGTCTTGACAAAAGTGCATGGCAGTTGTAGCCACATATCTAAGATCTCTGGGGATATTTGTCTTCCCTTACTTAGACGACTGGCTCATAAGAGCATACACTCATGCCACCTCGGGGACAAGATCCAAGTCACTGCCCCTCTCACCACATCCCTTCAATAGTGGTGTTCCCCAGAAAATCTCATTAGGGTACCTTTTCAGATGCCTCCATATCAATGCATCCTGACAACGGATGCCTCAAAACTGGGTTCGGGAGCTCACTTGGGCACTCCTTCTACACAAGGCCTCTTGACAATGCAGGAGTCACAGCTCCAGTTCAATCTCCTGGAGCTTCATGCTATCTCAATTGCACTCAGGGTGTTTCACTATCACCTCAGGGCACAAAGGGTCCTAATCAGGACAGACAATCAGGTGGCTATGTTCTATGTCAACAAACAGGGCTGAATAGGCTCCTGGCCCCTCTGCGAGTAGTTTCTTCATCTGTGGTCCTTTGCCATTTCTCATCAAATACACCTCCAAGTAGTGTATCTCCCAGGAGAGCTCATTGTCTTGGCAGACAAGCAGAGTCTGATCCTTCTTCACCATGAATGGTCTCTCCATCTGGACACAATGTCCTACATCTTTCAGACCTGGGGAACTCCAGATATATATCTCTTTGCAACTCCACAGAATGCCAACCTTCTCCACTTCTACCCAAGGACTCCCCAACATCCAACAACCAGCAGGTGGATGCTTTCCACCTACATTGGGGTCAGGGCCTCCTTTATTCTTTCCATCCCATACCCCTCACTCCCAAGACACTTTTCAAGCTGGGCCAACAAGGGCTTCATGATTCTCATAGTCCCTCACAGGCCATGTCAACCATGGTTCCTCTGCTGCTACATCTCCTTTCCCAGGAAGACGGGACACTGCTCCATCCCAATCCACAGTCTCTCAGTCTCACAGTTTGGCTGCTGAGAGTATAGCATTAGAAGACTTGAACCTTACACAAGAGGTTAAGGAGATCCTTTTGGCTTCTAGAAAGCCACCCACCAGGTGTTCCTATGCTTTCAAGTGTCGTAGATTCTCTGTCTGGTGTTCTCAGAAGGATCACAATCCCTTCTCTGCTCCCATGGAGGCCCTCCTCCAGTATCTCCTCCACCTGTCCTCAACAGGTCTCAAGACCAACTCTGTGAGAGTTCACCTCCATGCCATTACGGCCTCTCATCTAGTGGATGGACAGCCCATCTCTTCACAACCACTAGTAGCATGCTTTATGAGAGGGCTCTTGTTGACCAAGCTACCCATTAAGCCACCTCTGGTGGCTTGGGATCTCAATGTCATTCTAGCACAGCTTCTTAAGCCGCCCTTTGAACCATTGACTACTGCCCCACTAAAGTTCCTTTCATGGAAGGTCATCTTCCTTATTGCCCTCACTTCAGCTAGATGCATTAGTGAGCTTCAAGCTTTAGAAGCGGAAACACCCTTTATCAGGTTCCACCATGACAAGGTCGCCCTTAAGACTCACTCGCATTTCATGCCAAAGGTGGTGTCTTGTTTTCATTTGAGTCAATTTACCATCCCATAATCTCCAGGAACAAGCAGGAATGAGTCTTCACATATGGGTACGTCGGTACCGACGGAGCCTGCGCAGGAACGCTCCCCAGCTTCCCAAAAAGGAAAGCTTTTGGGAGCATCCCACAGCGCCTGCGCGCTGCCTTCCCGCCGCCTTCCCGCCATTCCTAACCGCCTCTCCGCCATTCCTAACCGCCTCTCCTCAGTTCTTCTTTGCCGCGGAGCCAGCAGGTCGAGCCCTGTCACCGCTGAAGAAGTTCTTTATTTTATTTTCTTTCTTTGGTCACGTGTCTGCCTTCCCTGACTCCGGACCGGTACCGCCGGTCTTTAAAAAAAAAAAAGAAAAAAAAGAAAAAAACTATATATTTTTCCCTCACTTAGTGTATTTTTCTTTTTGGGCCTTAGGCCTCACAAGAAATTTTCCTCATGGAAAAACCAGCCTCCGGGTTTAAGAAATGCACTAAGTGCAGCGGTACTACAGTCAAACCTCGGTTTTAATGATTAATCCGTTCTAAGAAGTCTGACTAAAACCGAAACGTACGAAAACCGAAGCAATATTTCCCATAGGAAATAATGTAAATTCAATGTAATCCGTTCCAGACACCCAGCTCCTGTCACTTCTCTCACCTGCCCGATCGTCCACAGGACAGCAAACACACAGATATTGTACTGTACGGCACTGTAATCTGATCGCTGACTCCGTCTCAACAGCAATTTGCAAGCGTACCCTGCAAGATAAAGAACTGCCTCCCACATTCATGCAACATCTCCTGCTTACATTGACAGCTACCCTGCTACCTCCGAGCCTGAGGGGGCGCTCCAGAGAACAGGCAGGCGGTGGAGAGATCGGGGCCTTCCTCTCTGTGCAATCCTTGCATCTCTGGCTCGAGGATGTTGCTCAGCTGACTTTGGCTTCTCAACACGCGATCGGTGAGTCCGGGGGGGGGGGGGGTAGTGCTGCCGGGACTGGGCGGGCAGACCAGCGCGAGGGTGTAGGTTTTCAGATCTGGCAGCACTGGTTCCTGACGAAAACCGAGGCGATAAACGATAACCGAGACAAGATCTCAGTCAGAAAAGACGTCGAAAACCAAAACGAACGAAAACCGGGGCACACGAAAACCGAGGTTTGACTGTATTTCTGTTACAGACACCCATGAATGGTGTCTTAAATGTTTGGGTCCTGAACACTCCATTTCGGATTGTCCGTCCTGCTCTCTGATGTCTAAACAGGGTTTACAGAACCGAGCAGCTAAGCTCCATGTGCTGTTTCCCGCTGATGCAGCTTCGGTGGCATCGACATCGTCCAGGGCTGTTTCTTCCCCCAATGGATCTCAGGTAACCAAACATAAATCCAGCCGGTCCTCGAAGGGTACATCTCCCTCTAAGCATCGAGATGCCTCCGGGCTTGCCCTCGAGGATCCTGCACCGGCAAAACAACCCTGGCGGGAAGCTCCGGCTTCCAAAGCTCCACCTATGGGGTTACAGGTTGACATCGATGGCACGGCCTCGACCGATCACCTGTTAGAATGCTCTGGGGTACCGGCACAACCTTCCGGTACCGAGTTCCAGGCATTCATGGCATCGATGGATCAGAATGTTCTGTCCATGCAGCAGGCTATCGGTGCCTTCATCCAAGCTGCGACGCCATTGATACCACAACAAACTCCGTTGTCGGTATCGACTCGGGTACCGGCGCCAGCGCCGATACCGGTACCGACTCCATCGGCATCGACCAGGATACCGACTGCAGCGGTTCCTTGTCCAGGGCTGCTCATCGGTACCGATCCGGTTCCGATGACGCCCGATGTCGATACTGCTCGATACACATACCGAGCGTTAGAAGAGCACCCTGACAGACGGTACTTCGATTCCTCTGGTGATTCTGATACATCAGAGGAGTCTGCTGAAGTATCTATAACCCTTCCTGAAGAGCCGCCTTCTCCAAAAAGAAGAATGTCTCCTCCAGAGGACTTGTCCTTTCAAGACTTCATAAGAGAAGTGGCTAAAGGTCTAAATAAATAAATTTCTATTTCAGTATCCTCTGAATCAGAGCCTAGAGCAAAAAAATTAGATATTTTGGGTTATTCTAAGGCTCCTAAAGAGGCAGTCACCTTACCAATTCATGAGATTCTTTATGAACACCTGATTGATTTATGGGAGACTCCTCTCACTATCTCTCCTCATTCTCGCAGATTGGACACTATGTATCGTGTCCCTCCCTGTCCTGGTTTTCATAAAACACAGCTTCCTCACCATTCCATTGTGGTGCAGTCAGCTATGAAGAGGATAAAGAGTACAAAGAGACACTCTTCTGCTCCTCCAGGAAGAGAATGCAGGACCTTGGATGCTTTTGGTAGGAAAATCTTCCAAGCCAGTATGCTTATTGCCAGAATCAACTCCTATAGTCTTTACATGGGTATGTTTCTAAAGGAGGTTGCAGATAAACTGCACACTTTCCTCCCTTTTCTACCAGAAGATAAAAGGGATGAATTCCTCATTTGGCTTAAGCATACTCAAGACATTTCAAAGTTTTCCAACAGGGCAGCCTTTGATTCCTTTGAAGGTGCCAGCAGAGCTTCTGGCATTGTCATAGCTGCTCGCAGAATTGCTTGGCTCCAGGCTTCTGATTTAGAACCCTGGGTCCAAGATGGATTAGGAAATCTTCCCTGTACAGGTGAAAACCTCTTTGGCAAAGAATGGCAAATAAAAGCCACTCAAATGGATGCAGAAAATTTGCTCTGGATAGACTTTCAAAGTCAACCTCCATTCCTGCCAAGAAAAAACCCTTCAAGAAGTCTTTTTTTCAAAAAGGGCTGATTCCCTTCTACTTCTGGCCAACAATCCTCTACAGGTCGCTTTGCTACTAAGCGTCAGCAACCCAAAACAGGCCAGGCCTAAGACTACAGGGGCTACTGCAACTCAGCAGGCCCAACTTCCTCAGGGTTTTTGACTTGATGCTAGAGAACTTAGCCTTTCTGGCTTTAAAACAGCCAGAACCTCTCACCATTCCAGGAAGGTTAGCTCATTTTGCTCCCAGATGGGAGCAGATTACATCAGAGTAGTGGACCCTCTCCATCATAAGAGAGGGCTACAAACTTCATTTCTCAGACCTTCCTCCCCACACCATGGTGAGACATTTCAATTCTCCCACATCTCTTCTCGACCTTCTAGGTCAAGAGGTGGCTACCCTTCTTGCCCAAGGGGCAATAGAAGAAGTTCCCCTTCTTCAACAAGGGTCAGGGTTTTACTCCCCCTATTTTCTCATTCCAATCATTCCAAAGAAGACAGGGGGATACAGACCCATATTAGATCTCAGGGAATTGAACAAATTTCTATGCAAGGAGAAGTTCAAGATGCTTTCTCTGGGCACTCTCCTTCCATACCTTCAAAGTCGGGATTGGCTTTGTTCTCTAGATCTCAAGGATGCGTACACACATGTCCTCATCCATCCATCTCACAGAAGATTCCTCCGTTTTCTTTTCCAAGGAAAACATTATCAATACAGGGTGCTTCCGTTTGGTCTGGCCTCTGCCCCAAGAGTGTTCACCAAATGCATGGCAACAGTAGCTTCATTTCTACGCACTCTGGGAATATTTGTATTCCCATACCTGGACGACTGGCTCATCCGAGCTCCATCTCAATCAGAGGCCCAGACTTCCCTGGACTGCACAAGGCGCATTCTACAGTATCTGGGACTTGTGGTAAACCTCCCAAAGTCCCAGCTCACCCCTACTCAGTCCCTAGAGTTCATAGGGGCCTGGCTAGATACTACCACTGCAAGGGCCTATCTTCCTCAGGCCCGTTGCCTACGCCTAGTGCAGTTAGCTTCTCAGGTTCAGTCAAAGAGCCACTTAACTGCCCGGGAGATGCTACAACTGCTAGGCCACATGGCTTCCACAGTGCATGTGGTACCCTATGCTCGCCTACATATGAGAGCAGCCCAATGGACTTTGTCCACCCAGTGGACTCAAGCATCAGGAGCTCTCTCAGACCAAATAGCAACCTCCAAACGTCTCTTTTGGTCTCTCCAGTGGTGGATGTCCACTCAAAATCTGTTGCTGGGGTCCCCCTTCCAACAATTGTTGCCCCAAGCAACTCTCACAACAGATGCCTCCCAAACAGGTTGGGGAGCTCATCTACAAGACCTCTCCACCCAAGGCACTTGGTCCCCACAGGAGACCTTTCTTCATAATCAATCTCTTGGAGCTTCGAGCAGTCTTTCTAGCTCTCAAGGTCTTTCATACCCTGCTCAGCTACAAGACAGTCCTCATTCATACGGACAATCAAGTAGCCATGTTTTACATAAACAAGCAAGGAGGAACTGGCTCTCTGTCGCTTTGCAACGAAGCTTTAAGATTGTGGGCCTTTGCCAGAGAGCATCAAATCCATCTCCTGGCAGTATACCTCCCAGGAATTCAAAACTCTTGGGCAGACAGACTCAGTCGAGTTCTGCTCCCACACGTATGGTCCCTGCACATGGATCAGGTACTCAGAATCTTCCAAGAATGGGGAACCCCGGACATAGACCTCTTTACAAGTCCCCGTGGAATGCCAAACTTCCCCGGTTCTGTTCCAGAATTCCGTGTCAGGGAGTTCAGGCCAAGGATGCCTTCCTCCTTCACTGGGGTCAGGGTTTCCTGTATGCCTTTCCACCCATTCCCTTGATTCCCAAGACTCTGTTCAAACTCCAGAGGGATCAAGGATCTATGATCCTCATAGCTCCACGCTGGCCACGCCAAGTGTGGTACCCTCTACTTCTGCATCTCTCCCAAGCCCCCTCTCTGGACTTGGGAGCTGCTCCAGACCTTCTGTCCCAGGAGGGGAGGGGACTTTGTGGCACCCAAACCCCAAGTCCCTTCACCTCAGAGCTTGGTTACTGAAGGCCTAGACCTTCAAAGCTGGAATCTTTCTCAACAAGTGAAGGATATCCTCCATGCTTCCAGAAAACCTTCCACTAGACGTTCCTATGCTTTTAAATGGAAAAGATTTTCCATTTGGTGTGCTGAAAGGAGTCTCGACCCTCTAGCACTACCTTTGAATTCTCTATTGGAATACCTCCTGCATCTTTCTGATGCAGGCCTTAAGACAAATTCAGTAAGGGTCCATTTGAGTGCTATTGCAGCATCCCTTAAGCCTATCAATGGACAACCTGTTTCCTCTCATCCTCTTATTGCAAGATTCATGAGAGGCCTAACTTTAACTAGACCTCCCATTAGGCCTCCTCCGGTGGCATGGGATTTAAATCTGGTTCTTGGTCAGCTTATGAAGCCTCCTTTTGAACCCTTAGCCACCACCTCCTTGAAATTTCTTTCCTGGAAGGTTATTTTCCTCATTGCTGTCACCTCAGCTCGCCGCATCAGTGAGCTGCAGGCCTTAGTGGCTAATCCACCTTATACAAGGTTCCATCATGATAAGGTAGTTCTTAGGACCAATCCACACTTTATGCCTAAAGTGGTCTCACCTTTTCATCTTAATCGAGGTATATTTACCTGTCTTTTTTCCAGCTCCTCATGCATCAAGTGCAGAGAAGAATCTTCATACTCTGGATTGTAAAAGAGCTCTTGCCTTTTACTTACAAAGAACACAGCAACATAGAAAGTCTTCCCAGTTCTTTGTTGCTTTTGATCCCTCTTATTTCGGACTTCCAGTCTCTAAGAGGACACTGTCCAATTGGATTGCTCAGTGTATTTCCTTCACCTACCAGAGTAAGAACCTTTCTCTGGAGAGCCATGTCACAGCCCATAATGTGAGGGCCATGGCCGCCTCTATGGCTCATCTAAATTCTGTGTCCATCGACCAGATCTGTCGATCAGCCACCTGGGCCTCGGTTCATACCTTCACAGCCCATTACTGCTTGGACAAGGACTCCCGCCGGGATGCCTTGTTTGGTCAGGCTGTTCTCAAACACCTGTTCCATTCTTAATCAACTCCTACCCTCCATCCCTGGATAGATGCCTGAGATCCATAGGAGGAGGTAGAACCCTTCCCAGGGTTTCATATCCTTGGGTTCTCCCAGGCATCTTAGCTAGGGAGTCCCCATATGTGAAGACTCATTCCTGCTTGTTCCTGGAGATAGCACAGTTACTTACCTGTAACAGGTGATCTCTGGGAACAGCAGGAATAAGTCTTCACAACCCTCCCACCTCCCCTAGGAGTTGTATCTCTCTATCTGTCTTTCCTTTCCTCTCTCTCTCTTTTGTCTCAGCTTTAAAACTCGAACTGAGGAGAGGCGGTTAGGAAAGGCGGGAAGGCAGCGCGCAGGCGCTGTGGGATGCTCCCAAAAGCTTTCCTTTTTGGGAAGCTGGGGAGCGTTCCCGCGCAGGCTCCATCGGTACCGACGTACCCATATGTGAAGACTTATTCCTGCTGTTCTCAGAGATCACCTGTTACAGGTAAGTAACTGTGCTTTCTTTTCTAGACTGCATGCGTCTAGAGCAGAAGCAGTCCTTGACTACAAGCGTGTGTTGGCTTTTTATCTCCAGAGAACTCGAGATTACTGTAAAGCCTTGCAGTTGTTCATTTCATTTGTCTTCCAGTATCTAAACATATGCTTTCCAAATGGATAGTGGATTGCAATTCATTTGCTTATGCCAAAGCAGGGCTCGCCCTGGAAGGGCATTTCACTGTTCATAATGTTCATGCCATGGCTGCCTCAATGGCAAACCTACACTTTGTAGCCATTGACGAAATTTGCAAAGCAGCAACTTGGTCTTTTGTCCATACATTTGCTGCCCATTATTGTCTGGACACCTCGGAAGAAAGGCCTGGCAATCTACTTCCGGTGACACTGCCAAGAAAACCCAGGAGCTTCTGGGTCGCCAGGAGTCAGGACTGACTCGAAGGCACACATTGCATTTTTATTGTCTGGACAAGGACTCCGGCTGGGATGCCATGTTTGGTCAGGCTGTTCTCCAGCACCTCTTTCAGACGAGGGCAACTCCTACCCTCCATCCCTGACTTTGATACCAAACATCCATGAGGGATCCATGACCTATTGAAGTCTAATCCAAGGTGAACCTACACCGGTTCTGAGGTCATTTCATCTGGGAGCTAGGGAGTCCCATATTTGAAGACTACATTTGTGCTTGTTCCTGGAGATAGCGTAGTTACTCAGCTGTAATGGATAATCTCCGGGAACAGCAGGAATTTAGTCTTCACAACCTGCCCTCCTCCCCTAGGAGTTGTAGGGTTTTTTTTCTTCTTACTCTCTCCAGGAACAAGCAGGAAGTCAGTCCTCACATATGGGTGAGATCTGGGCCGACGTAGCCTTCGCTGAAGCATCTCCCCAGCTTTCAAAGAAAGCCTTTGGGAGATGCTACCACGCATGCGTAGTCCCCTTCCCGCCCAAGGGTGTGCTATCTTGCTCAGTCTCCCTTTTTCCGCAGAGTCCTACAGACGTTTGTCTTGTTCCCCTAGAAAATAGTTGATTTAACCCATACATTTTTGTACTTTTCCGGCTTGCACCGGCTCTTTCCAACCTTGAGACCCGCTGCTGCAGCATCGGGCCTCAGAATTTTTTCTTTTTGTCATATATTTTATTTTTCAGTTCTTTCGCGCCCTTTTCAACTGCTGGTTTTTGACCTCGTGGGCCACCGGTTTTAAAAAATGTGATCAGTGTTCAAAAAACATGTCCCTCACGAACACTCACGATTGTTGCCTTCGGTGTCTGGGCACTGTTCATGACCTGGAGGAATGCCTCTTGTGCAAGAAAGACCATCCAGAGCCATCTGCTTAAGCTGAATGACATCTTCCACAAGGCAGACTCCACCCCAGTATCACCAGTACCTCATGCTCGAAGGCCCCGCATGGCTCCTCAGTTGCGCAAGGTCCTCAGTCCCGACGAGAACCCGAAGAGTCAGAGCGGGAGCGTTTCCGAAAGGTGCCCAGGTCAGACGTCATGGCCTCTGGTGACAGACCTCAGTCTCCCAAGAGCTGTCCCGTCGAGGACCCCCTCTCCTCCTCGACACCCGACCCGGTCACACTAGCTCTGTGTCAATGTCTGCCACACCTGAATAGGAAGCCCGCATGTTGACCCTGAAGCGCAGCATTTCAGCATTCATTGCCTCCCAGCGAGTGCCACCCGGCCCCACAAGGATCTCGACCTCAAGAACTCCCTGGGCCGCCGAAGTCATCGCCGAGAGCCAGACGCCTCGGTCAGATCCTCAGCGAGGGTCTTATTTTTGCTCCTGTTCCTCATGAGCGAGGTTTTCGCAGGCAAGCACCTCTGGCTCCGGCAATGCCCCAACCTCAAAGCACCCAGGACCAGAGTTGCCAGCTGTCCTACAGCTGGCGGACCTCGAGTCCTCCTCAGAGTACTCCCACTGGGAGTCCAGCATTGAGACCTCCCCGGAGACTCGAACCCACCGAGACCTCCCCATGGACCAGTCTCCACCGGCAGCCAAGCACTGATCCCCCACCAGAGGACACCACCTTCCTCGAGTTCATCAGGGACATGGCTCGGGCACTCCCCCTCACGACGGAGTCGGAGGAGGACCCTCGTACGGAGGAACTTTACATCCTCCAGTACAAGGTGCCACCGAAGGAGACCTTGATGGTCTCCATCCCCTCCATCCTTACCCAGCTCCTCCTCAGGATGTGGGAGACCCCTGCTTCGATACCCATCGTCAGTTAGCAGCTGGATACAATTTACTGGGTCCATCGTGTCCTGGGCTTACATAAGACGCAACTCCCCCACACTTCTATGGTGGTCAAGACAGCCATGCGCTGGCAAAAAAGCCTGAAGTCGCACTCTTTGGTGCCCCTAGGCAGGGAGTCCTGTGCCCCCGATGCCCTCGGGCGTAAATGCCAACAGGGCTTGATGCTGACATCCACATTCAAACTTACCAGCTTTATATTGGCATGTTCCTCTGGGACCTGGCCAAAGAGCTCAGGGGATTCGTGGCTAGCCTCGATGGAGACCACTTCTGGCGTTTCCAGACTCTATCGAAGTCTGTCTCGGAGTGATCCAAGTACTTGTCTCGAGCCACCTACGATGGCTTTGAGTCCAGCACAAGAGTGGTGGCTGCTGGCATTGGCGCTTGACGCCAGGCCTGGCTCCAGTCGTCAGATCTTGAGCAGTGGGTACAAGAAAAACTTCTTAATGTCCCATGCCTCAGAGAACAGCTCTTCGGCAAACCAGTGGAGGATAAAGTGGCTGAAATGAATACAGCACCCATACCCGGCTCTCGAAGAAAACTTCCTCCCTTCCTCGGAAGAAGCCGCAGGGCAAGAGACCCCCTTTCCTCCGGAAGGGCAGCCTTACCGTGGCTACCCACCCCCCCCCCCCAAATATCCGGCCACCCAGACCCCTCAGGAGGATTCCCAGGGCAAGGGGACAGGCCAGGCCCCGCTCAAGCCCAAAGGTCCAAACCCCTAGCCGCCAGCCCGGCCCAACCAGTTTTGATGCCATCAGCGTAGCCTCTCTTCCGCTGGAGAACCAGCTCCCGACAGGGGAGCACCTGGTTCGCTTCACCCATCAGTGGGCTTCCATCACCACAGACTCCTGGGCTCTTCAGGTAGTCAAGGAGGACTACCACCTCCACTTCGACCAGGCCCCTCCACCCTTCTTTCCCGAGGAGCCCATTCAGTCTCCCCTGAACCAGACCTTGCTGAGGCAAGAGCTCACAGCCCCTCTCAGGGACAGAGCTGTGGAGCCCGTTCCGCACCACACATAGGGCAAAGGGTTTTACTCCAGGTACTTCCTGGTTACAAAAAAGACAGGGGGCTGGAGGCCCATCTTGGACCTGAGAAGCCTCAACAAGTTTCTGGTGCGGGAGAAATTCAAGATGCTCTCCCTTGAAACACTGTTGCCCTACCTCCAGCAGGGAGATTGGCTATGCTCCTTGGATCTAAAGGATGCTTCTACCCACATCCTGATCCACCCAAGTTACAGACAGTACCTCAGGTTTGTGGTAGGAGGCGACCACTACCAGTACAGGAGTCTTCACCAAGTGCCTTGCAGTGTTGGCAACCTATCCCGCCTCCATGGGACCTTTGTCTTCCCTTACCTCAACAACTGGCTCGTCAAGAGGGAGATGGCCATGGAGGCCGGACAGGCCACCGGCCGCATTATTCAGGCCTTACAGCATCTAGGCTTCGTGATAAATCATCCAAAGTCCAACCTCACTCCAGCGCAGGCTCTGGAGTTTTATCGGGGCTCGCCTGGATTTCATGCAGGCCAGGGCTTTTCTTCTCCTCGACAGGGCGGACCGTCTCATGGCCCTCGTGGCCGACTTGCAGAGGCACCGCGCCGTGTCAGCTCAAGCGCTCCTCCGCCTCTTGGGCCACATGGCCTTCCATGGTCCATGTATTTATTTATTTATTTATGTAAAGCTTTTTTATACCGCGCTCTTTGATATCAGTGCGGTTTACAGTTAACAAACTTGCAAGAGACAATGCAAACTGCCTAGTGCTACATTAAACAGGATCAAAAACATGGATTTATAATTGGACTGATACAGGAGGAGGGCTCTATCCTCCATCCCAACCTGGGAGCCCTATCTCTCACAGCATGTAATCCCCAATGCATGCCTCCACATGCGAGTGGCTCAGTGGTGCCTCTGATTGCAGTGGGCCCAGGCGATGGGCGGGCTTTGAGACAAAATCACAGTCTCTCGCCAGCTCGCAGAGTCCCTTACCTTGTGGCAGGATGCCCAGCAGCTACAGGCAGGCATGCCCTTCCAGCTCCCGAACCCCCGGAGGGTCCTCACGACAGTTTCTTCCATGACAGGCTGGGGCACCCATTACGAGGAGCTGCACAACCGAGGGGCTTGGTCCTTCGAGGAGAGCCAGCAGCAGATCAATCTGCTTGAGCTCAGAGCTGTCTTCCTCGCCCTGAAGCTCTTCCGACACCGCCTGCAGCACCAGTCTTTGCTCATCCAGATGGACAATCAGGTCACGATGTTGTACGTGAACAAGCAGGGCGGCATGGGCTCCTATCCCCTCTGCTCCTTCGCGGCCAGCCAGGGGATGCTTCTCAGCGCTGTCTATCTCCCAGGCCAGGACAATTCCCTGGCGGACAGGCTGAGCAGGGTCCTTCAACCTCAGGAGTGGCATCTGGATCCCGAGGTGACGTTCAGGCTATGGGGGGGACCCTCAGCATGGACCTCTTTGCCAGCCCGACCAAAGCTCAGCTGCCCCCGTTCTGTAGCTCTCGGCTCCATCTCTCCCGGTGGTGGCCGACACCGTCCTTCTCTCGTGGTCAGGTGGTCTCCTGTATGCCTTTCCACCCATGCCACTAATTGCTCAGACCCTATTCAAGGTTCAGTGTGACAGAGCATCGATCATCCTCGTAGCCCTGCAGTGGCCCAGGCAATCTTGGTTTCCCCTGCTGCTCCATCTCTCACTGGAGCCCCTGGTTCCCCTTGGTAGCTCGCCGGGACTCCTGACACAGGAGGAGGGCTCTATCCTCCATCCCAACCTGGGAGCCTTATCTCTCACAGCATGGCGGCTAAGCAGGTTGCCCTAGCCCCACTAAATCTTCCCAAGGAGGTGGGAAGAAATCATCCTGGCCCCTCGTAAGGATTCCACGAGGCAGTCTTATGCCTTTAAGTGGCGGAGGTTCACCATGTGGTGCACGGAGTACTGCCTCGACCCATTCTCTTGCCCGGTGCACTCTGTTCTTAAGTACCTTTCCACCTATCGCAGTCTGGGCTCAAGTCCAACTCCGTCAGGGTGCATCTCAGCGCTCTTGTCAGCTAATCATCACCCCATTGAGGGCAAACCCCTCTCCATGCAGCCCCTCATCACCAGGTTTATGCGGGGCCTATTACTCTCCAGACCTCCCATTCAGCCGCCGCCAGCAGAATGGGATCTCAGTGGTTCTGGCACAGCTCACCAAGCTGCCATTCGAGCCCTTGGCTACCTGCTTCCTGTGCCACCTGTCCTGGAAGATTGTCTTCCTCATGGCGCTCACATCAACTCGCAGTCAGTGAACTCCAGGCGCTGGTGGCGGAATCTCCCTACATTAGGTTCTACAGGAACAGAGGGGTGCTTTGCACTCATCCCTAATTCCTACCGAAGGTAGTTTCCAAGGTGGTTCTCTCTACCTTCTTCCCGCAGTCTCATACTGATGTGGCATCGGCTGTTCTCCATACCCTGGGCTGCAAACAAGCCCTGTCCTTCTACCTACAGCAAACCCAGGGCCACCGCAAAGCCTCGCAGCTTTTCATCTCCTTTGACCACAGCCACATGTGGTAGGCTGTCACTAAGCGGACCATATCCATCTAGATGGCGGATTGCATCACCTTCACTTATAGCTGGGCTGGAGTACCCCTGGAGCACCGAGTCATGGTGCACGGTGTCAAGGCAATGGTGACCTCGCTTGCAAACCTCTGGTCAGTGCCTATTGCCAACATCTGCCGGGCTTCCACCTGGTCTTCCGTCTACACCTCTGCAGCCCACAACTGCCTGGAGAGGGAGTCCTGATGGGACAGTGCGCTCGGCCAGGCCGTACTTTGGAACCTCTTCAGGGTTTAGGCAGCTCCTGCCCTCCGACCCTTGTTCAGGCTACCGGAGCCATGATTCTCCCTGGACACTGGGGTCCTCAGAGTCTGTCCTCAGATTCGCTTGCAACTGCTCAAGGCTGGGCAGTGGGTTTTTTTTCTACCAGTCTGCGGTAGCCTGGAGCTAGAGAGTCCCATATGTGAGGACTGACTTCCTGCTTGTTCCTGGAGAAAGCGTTGTTACTCAACTGTAACAGGTGTTCTCCAGGGACAGCATGAGTCAGCCCTCACAACCCTTCCTCCTCCCCTTGGAATTACTGTTTATTTTGACCAGCTTTTTGGTCAGGCTCTAGCTATGGCACCGGACTGAGCAAGATGGCAGGAAGGGGACCATGCATGCGTGGTGGCATCTCCCAAAGGCTTTCTTTGAAAGCTGGGGAGATGCTTCCACGAGGGCTCCATCAGCACCAATGTCACCCATATGTGAGGACCGATTCCTGCTGTCCCTGGAGAACACTTGTTACAGGTGAGTAACTATGCTTTTTCTCAGCTACAAACTCAAGAGATCGAGTTGGGAAGGCAGGAAGGCAGTCACGCAGGTGAAGTGGAGTGCTCCCAAAAGCTTTCCTATTAGATGCTGGGGAGCGTTCCTGTGCTTTCTCTGTCGGTACCGACATCACACATATGTGAAGACTAAATTCCTGCTGTTCTCAGAGATCACCTATTACAGGTGAGTAACTACGCTTTCTTTCCCATGTCTGTATTGCAGTTGTGGGGGTTAATATTTTGTTTCCCCTTCAGCCTCTCTTCACACCCTACCCCCCTAGCCGATCCATCTTCTTTCTCTCTTCAATCTCTCTCTTTTTGTGTGGGTAAGAAGTAGCCCTTGGACATATAGTGGCTCTTTTCAGACCTAAGCCTTCCACAGCAACATCAGCTCCTTTTTGTTTCAAGCTGGCTAAAGCAGGTTCTGCCTGATATGGGCAACCTGGTAGTAAGGAATTTTTCAGTCATCTCTATGATCTGTATATATTTGCCAAGTTCTTTTCCATAAAGTTTAGACATTTGTTTTGTTTTCCTCAATAGGCATTAAGAGTGATGGGGAAGATGATGCGTGAGTGCTGGTATGCCAATGGTGCAGCAAGGTTAACGTCCCTTCGCATTAAGAAAACACTCTCGCAGCTAAGTATACAGGAAGATGTGAAAATATGAATGCAATAATCGTGATACAATGAGGAAAGTCGATAAAAGCTGCCATGATATAATAGATTTGTACAAAGAGGCCTACCTCATGTTTCTGCCCAAACAACTGCCATTTGGACAGTGAGGCCTGAGCCCACCAGGAATGGATCAGCACACTACATACTCTTTCAGGTTTGGGTATGAAGCGGACCGACACCTTTTTTTAATGTTCTCTTAACAGCATGAATACTTGGGAATGATTTGCCTTGGGCTCTCTCAGTATTGGCTATGTTTTTGTTTTCTAATTGAAAGCCTTTGCTTATGAAACTAAGCAGACATGGCTTAGGGTATAAGGCCATATGCTCTCTCCTACTGGTTCATGGTAAATCTTGGTTATGTGGCATGCTCATTCAGGATAAAGTCCAGAACCAGTTCAGGGTAAAGGCAGAACTGACTCAGGGCCTGAGATGTCGGACCTAGGTGACATTTTATTGCCATGCCAACTAATCTGAGGTTTCCCAAGGATTGATAAACTACACACAAAAGCAGAAGAGGCAAAGAAGAATTTCCCTACAACAGGAATTGCTAACTTCGCTCGATCTTGGTGAAAACATTCACTTTTGTCCTGGAATCTAAAAAACAAGATCAGTATGCCACTTGTATGAACACACACACGGAAGTGTGTACTCCGCATACATGCATTTGTGTATGCTTGCAAGTGTCCACATTTCATGCAAGCTTGTGTACATGTGAAAATGTATTCTCCACTTTAGAAGTGTAAATGTTGGTGCGCACATTGTCTTCTACAGAGCGATCTCTAGCTAACCAGCTGCTAAGGAGATGCTTTGCTGTCCAGCAAGGGGGTTCATTTCTTTCTGATCAGTTTTCCTTTTAGACTTATCTATCATTTTACCTCCCCTTTTCAGTTAGTCTTTTTCTAAGGTTTCCGTTTTTAAGCTTGTGCATCCATAATGCAGAGCCTTTACCTTCCAAGAACAGATTGCTTAGTGAAGAGAAACACTAGTGGAGGCAGAATGTAAGACACCATGCTTGCACTGCCCAGGTGAAGGGAAAAGTGTTACAGAAACCTTCCTGTTAATGGAGACAAACCTCAGATAGGTAGCAGGTATGTGGGACAGGAGCACCAAAAACGTTGCTTATATGAAAGGAAATTGACAGAACGTCCCTCTTTTTTGACTTGTAGTCTGGAAGCATCCTTGTCTGTTTTTAAGGGGAGAGGGATGATGGATGAAATTAATTTTTCTAAATACAAGATTGAGAAGAGAGCCACTCTGGAAGTGTTCCAGCCTGAGCTTGGACTTAAAGCTGACATGTCTAAACACAAATGCAGGGAGATGGGTTTTAAACTAAACCGTGAGCTCTATTATGGTAAGAGAGACATCTTAGTTTACTGTGCATAGTACAATAACTCTAAAGCCATAACTTTCAACTGGAATGGTTTGATTATTTTTTTATGTTTTTGGGATGGTCTGAATTTTAACTTTTTTTAAGAAATATTTTGTCTTTGTAAGACAAAAATATATATATATATGTATAATTATTACCTCTCAGCCTATTGTTTGTAAAGAAATCACTAAAAACCAAATGCGCAATGTTTATTTACACGGGAACTTTGTATCTGGATCATGCTCAAGAAGCTGGATTGGAGCTGTACTCATGGTTACATGTTTCATGTTTTATGAAATCACATTTTCACTGTATGTGTTCAGACCTTCTTCACTTTGCAGCTTGCGTCTGTTCAGGGTTTTCATAATATGTACAAAATGAGGCGTCTTTCTGCATTGTGTATAGAGCTGGAATTAGTTTTCCAATCATTTGACCAGAGTTTGAAGTCTGAACAGCCCATTACACCTCAGTGTATGTTGGAGAGGTTGGATTGTTTGTTTTTTCTTTTTCTTCCATTAATTAAATATATATTGGGTTGTATTTTTGGAGAATCAGTATGAGTTGAGGCTTTGTGAATGTAAAATTGTTTTGCCCTCTCTTGATTCTTTAAGATTATTCTCCCAGTCAACTACTGCACACATTTATTGTAACATATTAAATACGTAGTGAGAATGTCAAGTCCCCCGTGGTGGTTTTAAAAAATAGAATGGTCTACACTAGATTGAATGTTGTATTTTCTGGTTAATCAGTGGTCTCCATATAGATGCCATATGGAACATAAAGATAAACTAAGTATAAATATGCCCTATTGTAGAGTACATGGCTAGTATGTAAATTATGCCTACATAATAATCTTCAGTTTCATAACACACATCGGTGTTACAAGGAACAACTAGAGTGCTTAATCAATGTAAGGATTTCCCCCATCATAGGGATGCAAACAGCTGTATTAGGCCCATGTACTGTAGATAACACTGCAAATCTTTGTGGCAGAAGTCCATTGTCACTCTAAAAACTGGTTTGGCCATATAGCTTCAGAGGTGCTGAGGGAGAAATCCAGTAGTGTCCACAAAGATCAGTTTGTCAACTGCTTTTCATCAGTAAATGTTCACCGAGTTTGAGGGTTTCTGCCATGCTAGGTGCTGAAGAGAAGCTTTACAGTGAAAAGACATCTGTGAATTAAATGTTCAGGTCAACGTATAAAACGAGTCTCAGGCACTAAGAAGAAAAACCCTCCAGGCTGTTGTAACCTTTGGTTCCATAAAATCTCATTCTTGGTACTTTTGGATTAAGTTTACTTTTGCACATTTTGTTAGAAAGGACTGTAAAATAATCACTTAGACACTTTACCTCTTCAGTATGCAAATGTAAATAAATTGTAATATAAAAAACTTTTAATATAAGAACAACGTTGTCCAATTTCTGCTGTATATTAAAAGTTGATTTTATTCAGATAGTTTGTTGACTCTTTTACTCATAAGTGACTTCATTGTGGGGAAAAATGAGTTGAATGTGGGAAAAATGCACTTTCCTCCTCTCCCTCCTTTAATTTTGGCAATTTCTTCCTGTTCTTTGGATTTCCAGTTTGTTCAGAGCAAGCCTCTGCCAGCTATGTTTTTAGTTTTCGGTCAGTCTACGCAGGGGGCTGCTTACCTTTTTGACATTATACCCCCCCCCCCCCCCACACACACACACACACACAAGCGGCTCTCTTTGCAGGGATAATCTTGGCCAGGGATTTCACTCAAGAAACTGTATGCACACATTCTTAAGTCCAGTCGCTAGGTGTCACTGCTGCACAGTAGCCGAGACTCCCTTCCCCCAGAGAGTAGAATCTGGACTTAGGGCTTGAAGTTGGATCTTCTACGTACTGCTGCTTAGAACTGCCACTGAGTAACTGAACTGGCCTTAGAATATCTTTTAAGGTCGCTGTCTGCACAAGTTAATACTTTTGCAAGAATAGATGCACAGATAGCCATCCTGTTCTTGACATATTCTAATCATCCCATTATCAATCCTCAAAGCCTGATTTTTGTTAAGAATTTTGACTTATAGGTACAGTCTGAAGAAAATTGAGTCAGGTTCTTAGTAAACTGTGGCTACTGAGCTTCAACCACTAGGGTTAATGTATTTGACCACACCTCAAAAACGTGATTGAGATCTGTACAAAAAATGTTTGTTGCTAATTGTTTAAATATTAAATATGTACTACTAAAATACTAGATAAAAGGGCTTGCCTTGCCATACGAGTACATGCAGCTCTCCACCTGCTAAGCAGCTATGAATTTTTTTTCTTTTTAAAGATGGCTTTAGACAAGGAAGATCTTGTCTTACTAATCTGTTATGCTTTTTTGAAGGTGTGAATAAACAGGTAGACAAAGGTGAGTCGGTTTATATAGTGTATCAGAAAGCCTTTGACAAGGTCCCTCATCAGAGACCTTTGGCAAAACTAAAGAGTCATGAGATAGGAGGCAGTGTACTATTGTGGATCAGGAACTGGTTAAAAGATAGAAAGCAAGAGGGTAGGGCTAAATGGCCAATTTTCCCAATGGAGAAAGGTGAATAGTGGTGTACCCCAGGGATCTGTGCTGGGTCCACTCCTTTTTGACATATTCATAAATGACCTGGAAAAGGGAATAACGAGTGAGGTTATCAAATTTGCAGATGACACAAAACTATTAAAAGTTGTTAAAACCCAAGAGGATTGTGGAAAATTGCAAGAGGATCTTGATAAATTGGAAGACTGGGCATCAAAATGGCAGATGAAATTTAATGTGGACAAGTGCAAAGTTATGCACCTAGGGAAGAACAACCCAAACTATGGTTAACACGATGCAAGGTTCCGCATTAGGAACCACCACCCAGGAAAAAGATTTAGGCGTCATTGTGGATAACATGTTAAAACCCTCGGCCCAGTGTGCAGCGGCGGCCAAGAGAGCAAATAGAATGCTAGGTATCATAAGGAAAGGAATATAAAATAAAACAAAGGATATTGTAGTGCCTCTGTCTCCAGTAACAAGCAGGAATGTAGTTGTCACGTATAGGTATCGTCTGTTCTGACGGAGCCTGTGCGGGAACGCTCCCCAGCGTCCAATTAGAAAGCTTTTGGGAGCATCCCACAGTGCCTGCGTGCTGCCTTCCCGCCTTTCCCAACTGCCTCTCTCCAGTTCTTTGTTTTCCGCGGAGCCAGCAGGTCGTTTTTCCTGTCACCGCAGAAATTATCCCATCTTTTTCATTCTTTTTTGTGGTAGGTCTGCCTTCCTTGACGCTATACCGGTACCGCCGGTTCTTTCTTTCTTAAAAAAAAAAAAAGATTTTTAATCTTTTTTCTGGACTTTCCAGTCTTTTTTCCATCAGGCGCCATTTTGGGCACTAGGCCCAATTTTTCCTTCAGAATGGAAAAACCCGCCTCGGGTTTTAAAAAGTGTTCTAAGTGTGGTGGTACCATCTCCGTCACCGACACTCACGAGTGGTGCCTTAAATGTTTAGGTCCTGACCACTCTATCTCGGAGTGTGTTGCCTGTGAGATGATGTCGAAGAGGGGTCGGCAAAATCGAGCTGCTAAGCTTAGCACCCTTTTTCCCTCCGATGCAGCATCCGTGGCATCGACGTCTTCCAGGGCTTCGTCTTCCTCCCATGGATTTCAGGTAACCAAACATAAATCTGGCTGGTCCTCAAAGGGTAGATCTCCTTCCAGGCATCGAGATGCCTCTGGCGTTGCCCTTGAGGGACTTGTACCGGAAAAATTGCCCCGGCGGGAGGCTTCAGCTTCCAAAGCAGTATCGGGGCTCCAGGATGTTCTTGAGGCCTCAACCTCGGCAGAACTACTGGTGCAATGCTCTGGGGTACCGGCCACTTCGTCCGGTACCGACACCCAGGCATCAGCAGCGTCAATTGACCAGAGGCTATTGAACGCAGTCTGGCGGCTCTCCTTGCGGCTTTGGTGCCTTCGGGACTGCTTCAGACGGTTCAACCGGTATCGACACCTGTTCCGGCACTGATATCGGTACCGGTACCGCCAGCATCGACATCGGCAACTGTGTTGCCCACACTGAGTCCTCCGGTATCGACATGCCAGTACCGGAACCCTCCGGTACTGACTTTGATCGGTACCGGTATCGTGCTTTACAAGAGCACCCGGACAGGAGATATTTTGAATCCTCCGATGAGTCTGAGGATTCTGACAGCTCTGTCGGTACTGGAGTACTTCTCTCTGAGGAGCCTTCTTTTCCTAAACGTAGGATATCTCCTCCAGAGGATATATCCTTTCAGGATTTCATTCAGGAGGTGGCTAGAGGTCTTTCCATCACCGTCGCTCATGAAACAGAGCCCAGAGCAAAGGAATTGGAGATTTTACAATATCCTAAAGCTCCCAAGGAGGCAGCTACTTTGCCTATTTATTTATTTTATTTCCAGTCTCTTCTATACCGCGCTATTCAACATCAGTGCGGTTTACAATAAACATAGAACTACACATTTCCTAGGGTACTCTGTGTTTACAATGAACAGGTGTTAAAACTTGGACAACATGGGGTACCTATTTACAATCGTGCAACTGAGTAGGGTTCGCTACCTTGAACTAGCCCTGAGAGTCTTGTGTGGTGTACATGGCTGGGGCGATATCATAATCTACCGGGTAGTAGAGGAGGAAAAGGTGGTGTTTCAAGGCCTTCCTAAACTGGAATAGGTCGGGGATTGCACAGATGTTGGCTGGTAGGGCATTCCAGCTTCTGGGCGCACAGAATTTGAAGGCCCTGCTTGCCGTAGCCTGGGTGCATTGGGTGCTATTCATGAGATCTTGCATGATCTCATGCTAAGAATGTGGGAAACACCTCTTACCACTTCTCATTCTCGTAGGCTTGATACCATGTATCGAGTACCTCCTTGTCCTGGATTTCAAAAAACCCAGTTACCACACCACTCCATGGTAGTGGAATCAGCTATGAGAAAGTTCAAGAGTGCAAAAAGACATGCATCTAATCTGCCAGGACGTGAATGTAGGACTCTTGATGCCTTTGGGCGTCGAGCCTTCCAGGCCTCTATGCTTTCTGCCAGGATTAGTTCCTACATTTTATATATGGGAATGTTCCTTAAGGAGGTTACAGGAGATCTAGAGCTTATGAGCCCTCTCCTTCCTGATGATAAGAGGCAAGATTATCTTACACTTGTCAAACATGCCCAAGATGTTTCCCAGTTTGTTAATCGGGCAGTTTTTGACTGCTTTGAGTGCATAAGCAGAACCTCTGCCATTGCCATAGGTGCTCGTAGGATTGCCTGGCTCCAGGCATCTGACTTAGAACTCTGGGTACAGGACAAACTGGGGAATATCCCTTGCACAGGCGAAAATCTCTTTGGCAAAAATTGGCAAGAGAAAGCTAATGAGCTGGATGCTGATAACACCACTTTGGATAGACTATCCAAGGCTACAGCTGATCCTGCAAGGAGAAAATCCTACAAAAAAACATTCTTTTCTAAAAAGAGGTTTTACCCCTCCTATACCCAGCAGGGGCATTCTGCAGGTCAGTCTGCCTGAAAGGGACAGCAGCCACAAAAACAAAGAAAATCAATCTGCTAAGCCTCAACCGGCCCAGCAGACTCAGTCTCCACAGGGGCTTTGACTCCCATCTAGAAAACTTGGCCTTCCTGGCCCTCAACGGGCCAGAGCCCTCCACCATTCCAGGAAGGTTGTGTCATTTTGCCCCCAGATGGGAGCAGATAACAGCAGAAGAATGGACTCTCTCCATTGTAAAGGAGGGGTAGAAGCTTCATTTCCTCAACATGCCCCCTCCTACAGTTGTAAGACGGTTCAATTCTCAGACTTCACTCGAGAATCAGTTGGGTCAAGAGGTCAATTTATTACTTGCCCACGGGGCAATAGAAGACGTACCCATTTCCCAACAGGGTACAGGGTTTTACTCCCCCTATTTCCATATTCCAAAGAAAACAGGGGGACACAGACCCATTTTAGACTTCAGAGAATTGAACAAATTCCTGTTCAAGGAGAAGTTCAAGATGATTTCTCTAGGAATTATTCTGCCATACCTTCAGAGTCAGGATTGGCTTTGTTCTCTAGATCTCAAGGATGCGTACACCCATGTTCTCATCCATCCAACTCACCGAAGATTCCTTCGGTTTCTATTTTAGGGGAAGCACTACCAGTACAGGGTTCTTCCTTTTGGCCTGGCCTCAGCACCAAGGGTGTTTACGACATGCTGTAGTGGCAGCATTTCTTCGCACTCTAGGAATATTCGTCTTCCCCTACTTAGACGACTGGCTCATTCGAGCCCCATCAGAGTCAGAGGCCAGAATTTCCCTATCTTGCACAATACGTATACTTCAGTATTTGGGCCTGGTCATAAACATCCCAAAATCCAACCTAACTCCCACTCAATCTCTAGAGTTTATAGGAGCTATGCTGGATACCAGGAAAGAAAGGGCCTATCTTCCACAGCCCCGCTGCCTTCGCATTGTGCAGTTAGCTTCCCAAGCAGTGTTAAAGACTCATCTCGCTGCTCGGGAAATGTTACAATTGCTAGGCCACATGGCATCTACCGTGCATGTGGTTCCCTATGCTCACCTCCATATGAGAGCAGCCCAATGGACTCTATACACTCAGTGGACCCAAGCATCAGGCTGCCTATCAGACAAAATAGCAAACTCAAGTCGCCTTATTTTGTCCCTACAATGGTGGCAGTCAACCCAAAACCTGTTGGTGGGGTCCCCTTTCCAACAGCCCCCACCCCAGGTCACTCTAACAGACGCCTCACAGGTGGGTTGGGGAGCTCACCTGCTAGATCTCTCTACCCAAGGCACCTGGACTCCACAGGAGACCCATCTACACATCAATCTCTTGGAGCTCAGAGCAATCTTCCTTGCTCTTCGAGTGTTCCACACCCAGCTGAGCTACAAGACAGTCTTAATTCAGACGGACAATCAAGTAGCTATGTTCTATCTGAACAAGCAGGAAGGAACAGGCTCTCTGTCACTTTGCAATGAAGCTTTGCGACTATGGGCCCTCGCCAGGGAGCATCAGACTCATCTCCTTGCAGTGTATCTGCCAGGCATTCAAAACTCCTGGGCAGACAGACTCAGTCGAGTTCTGCTTCCGCATGAGTGGTCTCTTCGTGCAGACCAGGTAGCAAACATTTTTCAAATTTGGGGAACTCCGGACATAGACCTCTTTGCAAGTCTGTTGAATGTCAAACTTCCCCGATTCTGTTCCAGAATTCCGGCTCAGGGTTCTCGGGCCAGGGATGCTTTCCTCCTCCATTGGGGTCAGGACTTCCTGTATGCCTTTCCACCCATTCCCCTAATCCCCAAAACCCTATTCAAGCTTCAGAGAGACAGAGGCCATATGATTCTCATAGCTCCACATTGGCCACGGCAGGTGTGGTACCCTCTGCTCCTACATCTCTCTCAAGCTCCATCTCTGGAGTTAGAATCTGCTCCAGATCTCCTCTCTCAGGAGGACGGGATGTTGTGGCATCCCGATCCCCACTCTCTGCATCTCAGGGCCTGGTTGCTGAGGGCCTAGAACTTCATGGTCTTAGCCTGTCTCAACAAGTGAAGGATATCCTTTATGCTTCTAGAAAGCCTTCCACAAGACGCTCTTATGCTTTCAAGTGAAAAAGGTTTTCCATATGGTGTTCGCAGAAGGGTCTTGACACCCTGGCGATACCTCTGGAATCATTATTGGAGTATCTCCTTCATTTTTCTAATGCAGGGCTTAAGACTAACTCAGTACGAGTCCATTTAGGTGCTATTTCAGCTTCTTTCAAGCCTTTAAATGGACAACCTATTTCCTCTCATCCTCTCATAGCGAGATTTATGAGGGGCCTCCTTCTAACTAAGCCTCCCATTAGGCCACCACCGGTAGCATGGGACCTAAATCTGGTTCTTGGACAGCTCATGAAGCTGCCTTTTGAACCTCTAGCTACTACCTCATTGAAATTCTTTTCCTGAAAGGTTGTCTCTCATTGCAATCATATCAGCACGTCGCATCAGTGAATTGCAAGCATTAGTGGCTGATCCTCCTTATACGAGGTTCCATCATGATAAGGTAGTCCTTAGGACTCATCCACACTTTATGCCAAAGGTGGTCTCACCTTCTTATTTAAACCAAGCAGTTTACCTACCTGTATTTTTTCCAAGGCCTCATGCTTCAAATGCAGAAAGGAATCTTCATACTTTGGACTGTAAAAGAGCACTTGCTTTTTACTTACAAAGGACACAGCAACATAGAAAGTCCTCTCAACTCTTTGTTGCTTTTGATCCTTCTCATTTGAGACTTCCAGTCTCCAAGAGAACATTGTCCAATTGGATTGCACAGTGCATTTCTTTTACCTATCAGAGTAAAAACCTTTCTCCGGAAGGCCATGTCACAGCTCACAATGTGAGAGCCATGGCAGCCTCAATGGCTCATCTGCACTCTGTGTCTATTGATGACATCTGTCGAGCAGCTACTTGGGCCTCGGTTCATACCTTCACAGCCCATTACTGCTTAGACAACGACTCACGCCAGGATGCCTTGTTTGGTCAGGCTGTTCTACGATGCCAGAGATCCATGGGGGGAAGTGGAGCCTTTTCACAAGGGCACACAACGTCTGGGGTCTCTCCCTGGCATCTGTAGCTAGGGAGAGACCCCATATGTGAAGACTACATTCCTGCTTGTTCCTGGAGATAGCATAGTTACTCACCTGTAACAGGTGATCTCCGGGAACAGCAGGAATTTAGTCTTCACAACCCACCCACCTCCCCTAGGAGTTGTATCTCTCTCTTCTTTCCTTTCCCTCTCTCTCAGCTTTAACACTCAACTGGAGAGAGGCAGTTGGGAAAGGCGGGAAGGCAGAACGCAGGCTCTGTGGGATGCTCCCAAAAGCTTTCTAATTGGATGCTGGGGAGCCTTTCCCACGCAGGCTCCGTCAGTACTGACGATACCCATATGTGAAGACTAAATTCCTGCTGTTCCCGGAGATCACATGTTACAGGTGAGTAACTATGCTATATCGTTCCATGGTGAGACCGCACCTTGAATATTGTGTGCAATTCTGTCGCCGTATCTTAAAAAGGATATAGCGTTATTAGAAAAGGTTCAGAGAAGAGCCACCAAAATGGTAAAGGGGATGGAAGGATACCCCTATGAAGAAAGGCTAAAAAGGTTAAGGCTCTTTAACCTGGAAAAGAGACGGCTAAGGGGGAGATATGATAGAAGTTTATAAATTAATGAGTGGAGTGGAACGGTAAACATTGATTGTTTACATTATCAGAGTATAGAAAGACTAGGGGAATGCAATGAAGCTACAGGGTAAACTATTTAAGACTAATAAAAGAAAATATTTTTTTCACTCAACGTGTAATCAAACTCTGGAATTTGTTACCGGAGGATGTAGTAAAGGCTGTTAGTGTAGCTGGGTTTAAAAAAAGGTTTGGACAATTTCCTGGAGGAAAGGTCCATAAATCATTATTAAGAAGGGACCCAGGATATCAATGCTTGACCCAATACAAGCATTGTGAAACCTGTGTCTTTTGGGGAAACTGCTAGGTACGTATGACCTAGATGGGCCACTGTTGGAAACAGGATACTGGGCTTGATGGACCTTGGTCTGACCCAGAATGGCATATCTTATGTTCTTATGCTTAATAAGTTACCCTGAATGTGACATGATCAGTGAAATGCCTCTGTATGGAGGCCAATATTTTACAATGGTGGTGTGTGCATTTTTAATGGACAATGTTTGCATATAGATTTAGAATAGTTTTTCTTGATATGCTGCCTTTCAGGCTTTTTACGGCTTAGAAAAGCGATGTACCTTGTTAAAATTGCACTAAGGAAAGATGATAAAAGAAGGGCATAAAATGAAGTTGCAAGGGGGTAAACTGAAAGGCAATGTCAGAAAATACTTTTTCACTGAAAGGGTGTTGGATTCTTGGAATGCCCTCTCGATGGAAGTAGTGGGGGCAAATACCGTGACAGAATTCAAAATGGCAGGGGACAGACACAATGGATCCCTTTTATAGCAGCAGGATAAAATCGAAAAATAAACATAACTATCTTTTTATATCTCAACAAATAGGGGTGACTTACACGGAGCGGTGGGTACGGCCCTAAACAAAGGCATGGGGAGGGGTGCCCTGCACGGAGCGGCAGGTGCACCTACTCTTGCCGCTCTGCTGGACAGACTAGATGAACTACTAAAGTGCCCCGATGGTAGGAATCATCCCCTAGGGCACCGAAGAGATGCTGGGTACTCCCCAATGTCCCTACCCTTGTGGATTCCGCAATAGGGATGCCTGAGTCGGCTGAAGTAGTAATCCCAGCCTGAATGCCTTCAGGCCCCTATGGTGGCGATGTTGGCCATGCAGCAAGCTGATCCGATGCCCAGTGCATTGCCATCGCAGTCCATGCAGCTGATTCTTGAGACATGTGCTGTCTGCAGCAGGCACATTGGGCCAGCAATGGGAATCTACGCCGGTTCCCACAGCCATCTTGCTCTCGAGTATATTGGGGTCCAATATCCCGGTGAAACAGTTGAAGCACTCGCACCATCTGTCGCATTGACACTCTGCCTCTTCATGTGGCCAGAGACAGCGCCGGGATGAGACCCAATGCTATTTCGACTTCCTCTTGGAGTTGGACTCCGATGACTAGGAGACCGAGGCAGAATCGGAGATGTCTAAGAGCAGATCCCCTGAGCTCCTTTCGGACCCCTCTCTTCCATATGAATGGCAGAAGCTGCCTTCAGAGAACATGTCCTTCCAGGACTTCATGAGGGACATGGCCAAGGCTATCCCCTTCCCCCTGGAGTCTGAGGACAAGCCTAGGGTGTAGGAACTGGAGATCCTCCAGATCCTATAGAGGATGTGGGAGAACCCCCTCACGGTGCCATCGGTCAGCTGGGCTCGATGTACCAGATTCAAAAGGCCCTGGGCTTTCAGAAGCCTTGACTCCTGTATCATTCTATGGTGGTGGAATCTGCTATGAAAAGGATCAAGAGCAGTAAGACCCATTCCTTGTTGATCCCAGGCAGGGAGGTGAGGAACTAGGACTCCTTTGGTAGGCGGTGCTTCCAGAGCACCATGCTGGTGGCCAGGATTCTTTCGTACCACCTGAACATGGACATATTTCTGAAGGACATCATGCAGGATCTAGCCAAGTTTGGCTCACTCATCCCCTCTGATCGCCTGGACTCCTTCCGCACCCTGGTTGGCCATGACAAGGTCTGTTCTAAGTACATGGTCTGGGAAACTTAAAACACTTTTGAGTCAACCTGCAGGGCTGCAGCTGTGGGCATTGGGGCCCACCGGTTCGCCTGTCTCCAATCCTTAGACCTGGAGCAGTGGGTGCAGGATAAGCTGGCAAATGTGCCTTGCCGGGAGGACAACCTCTTTGTAAAACAGGTGGAGGCTAAGGCTGGTAAGATTGAGATGCAGCGTGTCACCCTCATCAGACTTTCGGGGAAGACTGCCGACCCTTCTTGTAAGAAGTACCAAGGCAGGAAGACCAACTACCAGTGTAAGCACCAGTATCTCCCAAGACCCCAGAGCTCCCAGCCGAAGTGCAGGCTCCTCGCCAACAACACTGAAAGAAGCCTCAGAAGGCCCAGCTGGCTTTGCATCCCAAGCCTGGGGTAGGGTTTTGACTGGCTCCTGCAGAGCGGAGCCAGTCTGCTAGTGTCAGCAGGGGACAGCCCTCCAGGGGGTCCTGTCCTGTTTGCCCACAGATAGCCTCTTATCACCTCAGATGTGTGGGTGCGGCAGATAGTCCAAAGCAGCTACATGCTGCATTTTGCCGAGCTGCTGCCCTCTTTCCCTCCAAGGGAGTGTCACTTAGACCCAATGCATCTCCACCTGCTACAGGGAGAGATCTCTGCTCTGCTAACTGATCTCGCCATAGAGCCAGTGCCTCTGACTCGAGTCAAGCAGGGCTTCTACTCCAGGTGCTTCCTGGTCCACAAGAAGATGAGGGTTTTGGCCCATCCTGGACCTCTGAGACCTCAACAACTACCTGGTGCGAGAGAATTTCAAGATGGAGCAGCATCCTCAGTGAGACCCTTACCTGCAAAAGGATGATTGGCTATGCTTCCTGTTCTCGAAGACTCAGATACGCATATACCAATCCACCCCACTCACAAAAAATACTTCTGATTCTCCCTGGGGAATCGGCACTTCTATTACAGAGTACTCCTCTTCGGCCTGGCATCGGTGCCACGAGTCTTCATGAAGTGTCTTGCGGTTGTGGCCTTTTACCTTTGGACTCTGGAGGTATTCATCTTCCCCTTCTTGGACAACTGGCCTATAAGGAGCTCCACCCCGGACAGAGTCCAGCAGTCTACTCAGCGGATCATCCAGGTGCTCGAGCGTTTGGGGTTCGTGGTCAGCTATCCCAAGTCTCATCTACAGACCTCCCAGAAGCTGGAGTTCATTGGGGCCCTTCTCAACACCACTCAGGCTCAGGCCTTTCTTCCGATGGACTGCCTGCAGGGACTTACAGCTTTTGTCTGCGATACCCAGCAGAGGTGACATGTGACGGTCTGGAGGATGCTGAAGGAGCTTGGCCATATGGCTTCGATAGTGCATATCACTCCCCTGCCTCATCTGTTGATGAGATGAGTTCAGTGGACTGTGAGTATGCAGTGGAAACAAGCTGTGGGCCGCCTCCAGGACCAGGCTGCAATCAGTGGGCCTCTAGTTCAGTCCCTGCACTGGTGCCTGGCACTGCAGAACTTACTCCGTGGTCTCCCGTTTCAGGCATCACCCCCCTCCCCCAGAGGATGCTGACAACAGATACATCTAAGTTAGGCTGAGGGGTTCATTTGGATAGCCTGCGCACGCAGGACCTGTGGTCTGAGCAGGAGAGCCTGCACCAGCTGGAGCTGTAGGCTATAGCAAATGCTCTTTGTGTGTTCCAGGTTCATGTGGCCAACAAAACTGCTGATCCAGATTGACCATCAGGTGGCAATGTACTATGTCAACAAGCAGGGCGGCATGGGATCTACCTCCTATACCGGGAAGCAGTCTGCTTGTGGAAGTTCACCATCGCTCACGTGATGGAGCTCAGAGTTACTTATCTGCCCTGGGAACTCAATTCCCTGGCAGATCAGCTGAGCCGTATCCTCTAGCCGCACAAGTGGACCCCCAACAGGAAGATCTTTTGGGAGTGGAGTTACCCCTGTGATAGATCTGTTTACCACTCCACACAATGCCCAAGAGGACTGGTTCTGCTCCAGGGTTGTGTCCAGTGGCTACCTGGCATCTGATACCTTCCTCCTACACTGGAGGGGTGGGCCTGTTATATGCTCGCTCATGGCAAAGACTATGCTGAAGCTTCAGGCTGACAGGGGCACAATTATCCTCATTGCCTCTTATTGGCCCAGAGAACCGTAGTTCCACCTGCTGCTCCAGCTCTCTCAGCGGGAGCCTCTGCAGCTGGGCTCTGCCCCAGACCTCATCTCTCAGGAGGATGGAACTTTGCTACACCCCAACTTCTGGTCCCTGGCTCTCATGGTGTGGATGTTGAGTGGGTAGTCCTTGGATTTCACTCTGTCTGAGAATGTTATAGAGGTCCTTCTAGTCTGCCGCAAAGCTTTAATGCACAGATCCTAAACATTTAAATGGCAGAGGGTCTCCTCCCGTTGAACTGATCGGGCCCTGGATCCCTTCTCCTGCATTGTGGACAAGTTGCTAGAGTACCTCCTGCACTTGTTTGACTCCGGTCTCAAGTCCAGTTTGGTCAGGGTCCACCTGAGTGCGATCGGGGCCTATCATCATGACTTGGAGAGACAGCCCATCTCTGCTTAGCCCTTGGTGGCTTGCTTCATGCGGGACTTGCTCAGGATCTTAATGTGGTTTTGACACAGCTCTTGTCAGCTCCATTTGAGCCGCTCGCTTCCTGCCCTCTGAAGTTCCTGACCTGGAAGATCTTGTTCCTGGTATCATTGAGGTGCTGGTGGCTCACTTGCCGTACACTAAGTTCCACCATAATAGGGTGGTCTTGCACACACATCTGTGTTTCCTTCCAAAGGTAGTGTCTGCTTTCCACCTCAATCAGTCAGCCGTTCTGCTGATTTTCTTCCTCAGGCCTCACACCAGTAGGAGGGAGGTGGCATTGCACATGTTGGACTGCAAGCGAGCCATGGTCTTCTACCTTGAGCAGACAAAGGCAAACCATAAGTCCACACAGCTCTTTTTATCCCAGCAAGCTGGGGGCTTCCATTTCCAAATGCACTCTGTTGATTTGGCTAGCTGACTGCACCTTGTCCACTTATGCCCAGGCAGGCCTGAGCCTTGATGTTCATGTCACAGTTCACAACATATGAGCCACTGCGGCATCGGTGACCAAATTGCACTCTGTCTCAATGGAGGAGATCTGCAGGGCTGCAACATGGTCTTCGGTCCACACATTCACAACTCATTACTGTCTGGGTGGGTATGCCTGATGTGACAGCAACTTCAGCCAAGCCGGACTTTGGCATCTCTTTGGGAATTAGGTTCCAACTCCTTCCCACCGGTCCTTCTGTCCATCCAGGCTACTAAAACGTAATTCCTTGGTGAGGATGTAAGCTGAATCCATCAAGCCCCCCTAGGGGGGGGGGACTACCCATGCTGTTTTTGTTCTTTCTCCAGTTCTGTTACCCCTGTTGGGCTTTTGGCCTCCTTGGTTTTCGGTAGCCTGTAGCTTGGGAGACCTATTCTTGAGGACTTACTTCCTGCTTGTCCACAGAGAAAGCATAGTTACTCACCTGTAGCAAGCGTTCTCCATGAACAGCAGAAATAAGTCCTCACAACCCTCCCACCTCCCTGAGGAGCTGTTTTCCTGGCTACAACTCTGATATTTTACTGGAGAAGATGGCGCTGTGGCAGGTGGGAAGGCAGGGATGGTAGAGTCTCCCAAAAGCTTCCTATGGAAGCTGGAAAACGTTCTCACACGGGGCGTCATCAATGACATGACCCATACATGAGTACTTATTCCTGCTGTCCACAGAGAACACCTGCTACAGGTGAGTAACTACACTTAAGGCTGATGGAATATGGTCTTTTTACATTCCTGTAAATCTCACAGCTGCAGGCAGAGCATAGAGGACTTAATGACTAACTTTTATACAGTGTCACAACTAAGTTGTTTTACGATTAAAGCATATGCAAGACTCCTTGAAATGAGATTGGCCAAGTAGGGGTTTAATTGGTTATCAAATGCAAGTAACAAATCTATCCTGCACATTAGAATGATGAGACAGTTGTGGAGTGGAATGGGAGAATTATCAGTGTGTGATAAAACAGAGGAGGGTGAGAATGGGAGATCCACATTACTTTGCGTTTGGTAGGGTTTTGTTTTATCCCATTCAGGGCTAACTATTCAGCTTCTTTGGATAAACTTTAAATGAGAGAAGTCTGAACAGTTGCTATTAGTGAAGAAGGCAAGCAGGATATCATCTGCAAAGCAGAATCCGCTGTCCAAGACCTTGTATTAAAGTAGATATGGGGGGAGGGGGTATAAAGAGATTGAAAAGAGTTAGTGCCAATATGGTTCCTTGGGGAATGCCAAATGTGAGAGTACAAAGCTGATATATATTTTTGAAAGTGTAAATAAATAGGTAAACAAAGGTGAACCGGTTAATGAGGTGATCAAAGTTGCAGATTACACAAATTATTCAAAGTTGTTAAAACATAAGAGGGTTGTGAAAAATTGCAAGAGGACCTTGATAAATGGCAGATGAAATTTAATGAGGACAAGTGCAAAGTTGTGCATCTAGGAAAGAACAACCCAAACTATAGTTATACATTGCAAGATTCTACATTAGTAATTACCACCTAGGAAAAGGATTTAGGTGTCATTATGGATGATATGTTGAAACTCTCTGCCTGGTGTGCAGCCGCAATCAAGAAACCAAATAGAATGCTAGGAATTGTAAGGAAAGGCATGGAGAATAAAACCAAGGATGATGTTATGCCTCTGTATCATTCCATGGTGTGACCACATATTGAATATTATGTGCAATTCTGGTCACAATATAACAGAATTAGAAAAGGTATAGAGAAGAGCCACCAAAATTAACAGAATTAGAAAAGGTATAGAGAAGAGCCACCAAAATAGTAAATGGGATGGAAAGATACCCCTATGAGGAAAGGCTTAAAAGGTTAGGGATCTTCAGCTTGGAAAAGATACTGCTGAGGGAGATATGATAGAGATCTATAAATTAATGAATTGAGTGGAATGGGTAAATGTATATCAATTGTTTACACCATCAAAAAGTAGAAAGACTAGGGGACATGCAATAAAGCTACAGCATAACTCATTTAAGGCTAATAAGAAAAAATATTTTTTCACTCAACACATAAACTCTAGAATTTGTTACCGAAGGATGTAGTAAAAACTGTAGCTGGGTTTAAAAAGGTTTGGACAAGTTCCTGGAGGAAAGGTCCATAAACCATTATTAAAGAGGACCTGGAAAATCCACAGCTTACCCCAGGATAAGCATTGTTGGCCCTGCGTACCTTTTGGGAACCTTCCAGGTACTTGTGGAAACAGGATACTGGGCTTGATGGACCTTGGTCTGACCCAGTATGGCATTTCTTATATTCTTACGTAGAAAAGATTTTGATGATGATAATGAGATTTTAATTCTGTGTAGATGTGGTCATCGAGATGGGAGGCAAACCAATCATAGACCATGTCTTTTCCTTATCTGGAAAGATGTGCTAGCAGTAGAATCTGATCAACTAAATTAAAGGCAGCACTGCGACAGGGATATTATTGGAGCTAATTGACTGGATTCTAATTTGCAATGTATATTTAGTAAACAATGGTGTAGTGATTCAGTACAATGGCTCTGGCAAAATCCTGCCTGTCTAGGGTGGCGGGCATATATATGTATGTATTCTTCACTGCTTTTCACTAATCACCATAAAGTAGCATAAAATGGTATAAATGCACTATACACAATGCTGTCAAAAAGTTCTTGAACTTGTGCCACTGCATGACAGTGTAGCAGTGCACCATTATATGGCACTACTCGACAGCCTTGTGAGTCGGTGTGCTAAGCTGCACCTTGCTGAAAGGATGTGGAACCACGTTGCGCTTCTTTGTTTATCACATGTTTCACAACTTTCTCGCTGCCAAAAATGAATGAGAAACTCGAGCAACTTGGCTGCCAAGAGCTTAAGGATACTGAATGCTGACAATGACTTCTTGAAAAGTGTCATTACTGGGGATAAAAGCTGAGTTTATGGGTATGACCCAGAAACCAAACAATCCTCGCAATGGAAAAGTCCATTGTCACCATGCCCCAAGAAAGTGTGGCAAGTGAGGAGCAATGTGAAGTCAATGTTGATTGTTTTTGTTGACCACAAAGGAATTCTTCTACAGGAATTCATTTCTGAGGACTGTCAATACAAACTACTACATTGGTGTACTGCAGCGTCTGCAGAACCATGTGAGGCACAAACGTTCTGAGTTGTGGGCAACTGGGAACTGGATGATCCACCATGACAATGCTCCAGTGCACATGTCCATTAAGTGCTGCAATTTTTGGCCCGAAACATGGTTGTCGACCCGCACCCTCCCTATTCGCCTGACTTTGCTATCCGTGACTTTTTTTTTCCTCTTCCCTGGAATGAAAATGATGCTCAAAGGGCCCAGATTTGAGTTATCCAAGATGGCGGATTGAAATGAGCATCGTGACGGTGTTTGCTTCAAGCTTTTACCTTGATTATGGGCAAAAGGAAGGCTAAAGGGCCTAAGAAGTCCTTTGCTAGCCCGATAGCCTCCTCTGCTTCTTCCCAACAGGTGGTGGGACCGCTTGATTCTTTTGTGACGCCGCTACGGCAGTCAAGTGTTGCGACTGAGCAGCAGCCCATTGAACCCTCGCAGGGGCTGGATAGCTCGACGGGTGGATCCGGGCCTGAAATCTCTCTGCCGGAGCAGTGGCGGCCACCCAAGGGTCCACTGCTGAGGAGTAGCCCTGCGCAGATTGAGGAGGAGCTTGTCAGCATACATTTCATGCAGCTTTGGACTCTGGTGACTTCAGTCTCCAAAGGTAATAGGACAGTTTACAAGATGAGATTAACTCTGATCCCCTGGTGATTTCATTCTCCAAGTCCTGTCTGAAGCCCCTCCTTGCTAAATCAAGAATAGCAGACCTTAAAGGGAGTGGCTAGCAGACCTCAAGGGGAAGGGCTGGAGAGGATTCAATTCATTATAAAGGAGAGAAACACTTCCTGTCTCTCTCTCTCACCATCCATCGGACAGGAGGATCTGATAATCAATTCCCTTCACCCCTCCCCCGTGCTCTTGCTCTCTCTCTTGCCGTGAGGCTCTGAGCCACATGTTCGGGCCTATCTCTCTCTCTTACACTTCACACATGCACACACAGATTCATTGATGCACACTGAAACAGCTCTGTAACAATCACTATATACCTCTGTTCAATACCTATGTATTAAGCCTATTTCTAAATAAAAAACCTTTCTCCAAGCCACACCTGTTTGGTTGTTTTATTTCAAACCCTACTGCTTCTGTGAAGTGAAATGAACCCAGGACCTACAGAAGAGTAACTGGACCAAATCTTACATCTTTACTAATGCTGGAGAAGTTCAGTGTAACTACCTTAAAATGTTGTGGTTCTGTATGACATGTGCTGCAAGGATATGTACATTTGTTTCATTTTACAACACAGGAAAATTACGATAATGCATGGAAATATTTGTACAGCAGTTAAAATAATAATAGGGTGAATAAAAACATTAAAGACATGATCAGCAGTAGGTGAGTAACCAAATAATTCCCACACAGACACATGAGCATCTTGTAGCAAGTGTCCAACAATTTGTTGAATGTGTCCATTCTCATAAGCGATGGTGTGATTCACTTCAGTGGATGTTGTTTTAAGGTGATCAATATAGGCATGGAGTTCTGTAAAGTTGAGCAGTTTATGTAGTGTCTCTTCTCCCATGCCAAGTGGTAAGGGATGCACAGCATATGAGATAAAGTCTGGAATGTCCATAGAGTCATTGGTAACCAGCGGTGTGGAATAAGTTGTCCCATTAATGGTGAGGGAGACCAGTGGTGTATGACTGCATCAGGTATTGTTTGGTAAATAGTTTGAACTGTACAACAAAGTGTTCTTGGGAAAGCGAATGTCATGCATTCTGGGAGCAATCGAAAAAGAAACATTCTGGGGAAAGAACAGATGAAAACAAAAGTGTCCAGCTCCAAGGTAATACAAACTGTGTGAGGTAGTCAGGGAGCAAGAGGAGGAATTGTTCCAGCAGGAGGTGTCAGCCTCTTTAAACTGGTGAGGTTGACACTTGAACTGAAATGTAGTCTGCTCACACAAACTGGGGTCCGTCGGCTTGAATGAAGTCCAGGTGTCGTCCAGTGGCTGCACCCATGTGAGATGGTCCACAGGATACATAAGCATATTATCAAACTGCACCCCAATATTAACAATAGGATAAATAACTGTGTATTGTCCTGACCATGGGATCAAAGTACAGATAGAGCAGCCTTGTGGTGAACAAATGGGAACACTAACTGTCCACCAATCAAGGTGAGCTATAGCAAATTCCAGTATTTTGGTACTAGCCATATGAATGAGAGATGGTGGCCAGTGTCCTAACTTAGCAGTGATCAGAATTTCCTTTAGTATAGTAATAAGCTCAATCTGTACTTGATCACAGGCAAGAGTCCAGGAAATATTCTTTCCCAATCTATATTCTGCATGTGCTAAGGTAACAATTTTCTGTTCTATAATGGGAGATATAAGAGCAAAGGTATCTACAACGACATTGGACAGTTTAGAGGAAGCTTCATTAATAATATGTTGTGAGGTAAAACTATCAGCAGCATGCTGAGCAGTGCATCCCATTTTATTACGGAGCACCTCTATATCAATTATATTAAGGGCACCCAGTGCAGTCCCTGTGCCACCTAAAATTGTATCAATTAATTCACGCTTGTGTCGAAATTGCTTGGCTCTGGGTGTTGCTGACTGCATATCAAACCAAGTATTGAGCATTTGTATGTGGTTGGCAACAAAGAGAGCAATTTGGATATTTGTGAGTAACTAGAAACAATTTGGGAAATAGATGCCAAGTAAGAAAATGGTATTCCACATCATATAAAACATCATGTGGTGCATCATATTTAATCTGAAAGGGATGGATATCAGAAAGGTAGAGTACAGGAGGAGCAGAAGTGGTGGTAGGTAAACAAGATACATCCAAAAGGAATGAAGTCTCAGTGATGTGCTGTTGATCACTCACAACCCATGTAGAAGTTATTTTCCCGGTACCTTTGTCCTGACAGGAAATATTGTACAAAATCAAAGCAGGAGGACCTAGAAAGTAACGTTCTGGGCATGCCCTCAATTCTTGTGTCCTTTCTAGAGAAGTGGAAACCGGTGGCTCCCACTGTACTTGTGTGATGTTTAATGAATAGAACACTGGCTTGTCCGGTACCGAACAGAAACTCAGGATGACCAGATCCTTTCCTTCCAGGAAAGGTGGGGGTATTTCTTGGTAGCGATACACTCCACCTGTGGAGTTAGCCCAGCCAATCGTGCGTATTTGGATGATAGTTCCTGTAATGAGACTTGAGTAGAAGAGAGCAGATACAAGAACAACAGGAAACCGAGACATAATAAAAGCAAACTTGTTTCACTCTACTAAGGAGTAAACTAATGCTCCCCACTTATACTATGTAACAACAAAAAAAATAATAATAATTTCTACTACTTATTTACATAACTATTAAACACATGTACAGCAGGAGTAACTAGATCTCCAGGAACAAGCAGGAATAAGTCCTCACATATGGGTACGTCGGTACCAACGGAGCCTGCGCGGGAAAGCTCCCCAGCTTCCCAGAAGGAAGCTTTTGGGGCCTCCCACTGCACATGCGCGCTGCCTTCCTGACCAGCTCTCCTCAGTTTCTCTTTTTCCACGGAGCCAGCAGGTCGTGTTCCTGTCACCGCTGAAGAAATTATTGTTTTAGTTTGTTTCTTTAGACCGCGTACCTGCCTTCCCCATACCGAAACTGGTACCGCCGGTCTCTCTTTTCTTTTCTTTTAAAAAAAAATCTTTATCTTTGCACAACTTGGTGACTTCGGTTAGGCCTCAGGCCTACACAAATTCTCCTCATGGAGAAACCAGCCCCTGGTTTTAAGAAGTGTACCAAGTGTAGTGCTGTTATTTCTGTCACAGACACCCATGAATGGTGTCTTAAATGTTTGGGACCTGACCACTCCATTCCGGACTGCCCATCCTGCTCCCAGATGTCTAAACGTGGGTTGCAGAACCGGGCCAACAAATTCCATGTGCTGTTTGCTTCAGATAATCCAGCATCACAGTCATCCAGGTCTTCCTCTCCGGATGGATCTCAGGTAACCAAACCTTCTTCAGGCAGGTCCTCAAAGAGCAAATCTCCTTCAAAGCATCGAGAGGCTCTCACTTTTGAATCTGAGGACCATGCCCCAGCCAAACAACCCCGGCGGGAAGCTCTGGCTTCCAAAGCACCATCTATGGGGTTACAGGTTGACATCGATAGCACGGCCTCGACTGATCACCTGTTAGACTGCTCTGGGGTACCGGCCCATACGGTACCGACATCCAGGCAGCAGTGGCGTCTATGAGCAATACTGTTCAGACTATGCAGCAAGCCATGCTGGCTTTTATTAATGCTGCGACGCCCTCGGTACCGCGTTTGGTTCCGTCTCCCATACCGGAACGAGACTATCGACTTCCAAACGCAGATCGGTTCCGCATGCCGGATCCGGGTTTTCACCCGATACCGATCCCATACCCGGTACGCCCGATGTCGATACCGATCGGTATGCGTATCGTGCGTTGGAAGCAAATAGAGAATACTCTGATTCTTCTGAGGTTTTTGACTCCTCTGAGGACTCTGATGAGCTGTCTCTAGTTCTTCGTGAAGACCCCTCTTCCCCAAAGAGGAGAATGTCTCCACCAGAGGATTTGTCCTTTCAAGACTTCATTATAGAACTAGCTAAAGGACTTTCTATTATCACATCCTCTGAAAAAGAACCTAGGTCAAAGAAATTGGATATTTTAGGATACCCTAAGGTTCCTAAAGAGGCAGTCACCCTGCCTATCCATGAAATCCTTCAAGAACACTTGATGGACTTATGGGAGGCTCCTCTAACGTTGTCTCCTTACTCTCGTAGGTTGGACACCATGTACCGTGTCCCTCCTTCTCCTGGATTTCAAAAGACTCAGCTGCCTCACCATTCCATTGTGGTGAAGTCTGCGCTGAAAAAGATTAAGAGCACCAAAAGGCACTCTTCTACCCCTCCAGGGCGAGAATGTAAGACCCTAGACTCTTTTGGCAGGAAAATTTTCCATGCTAGTATGCTTATAGCCAGGATTAATTCTTACAGTCTGTATATGGGCATGTTTCTCAGGGAACTTGCCCTAAAGATACGGCATTTTGCCTCCTTTATCCCTGAGGATAGAAAGGAGGAGTTCATTTCTCTGGTGAAACAGCTTCTAGATGTTTCTAAGTTCTCCAACAGAGCAGCTTTTGATTCCTTTGAGGGTGCCGGTAGAGCTTCGGGCATTGCTATTGCAGCCCGACGACTTGCTTGGCTCCAGGCCTCTGACCTAGAACCCTGGGTCCTGGATGCCTTATGGAATCTGCCCTGTACAGGTGAGAACTTATTTAGTAAGGACTGGCAAATTAAAGCCACTCAAATGGACGCAGAAAATACTACATTAGATAGACTTTCTAAGTCTACCTCTACTCCTGCCAAGAAAAAGTCTTTCAAGAGGCCTTACTACAAGAAGGCCAGATTTTCCACAAATACTGGCCAACAATCTTCTCAGCCTCGCTTTGCTGCTAAACGTCAGCAGCCTAAACAGGCAAGGTCAAAGCCTGCAGTGTCTGCCACTCCTCAGCAGGCTCAACCCCCTCAGGGGTTTTGACTTGCCCCTAGAGAACTTAACCTTTCTGGCTCTAGAACAACCAGAGCCCCTCACCATTCCCGGAAGGTTAGCTCACTTTGCTCCCAGATGGGGGCAAATTACATCAGAGCACTGGACCCTCTCTATCATCAGAGAGGGCTACAAACTTCATTTTTCCAACCTTCCTCCATATACCATGGTGAGGCACTTCAATTCTCCCCCATCTCTCCTGGGCCTGTTGGATCAGGAGGTCTCTTCTCTCCTTGCCCAGGGGGCAATAGAAGAGGTTCCTCTTCTTCAACAAGGGACAGGATTCTACTCCCCTTATTTTCTTATAACAAAGAAGACAGGGGGATTCAGACCTATCCTAGATCTGAGAGAATTGAACAAATTTCTGTACAAGGAGAAATTCAAAATGCTTTCTCTAGGCATTCTCCTTCCATACCTTCAGAGTCAGGATTGGCTTTGTTCTCTAGATCTCAAGGATGCGTACACACATATACTCATCCACCCATCCCACAGAAAATATCTAAGATTTCTGTTTCAGGGAAAACATTTCCAGTACAGAGTACTTCCCTTCGGTCTAGCCTCTGCTCCAAGAGTGTTCACCAAATGCATGGCAGTTGTTGCCACATTTCTAAGAGGTCTGGGAATTTTTGTATTCCCATATCTGGACGACTGGCTCATCCAAGCTCCATCTCAGTCAGAGGGCCAGATTTCCCTGGACCGCACAAGGCACCTTCTGCAGTATCTGGGACTGGTGGTAAACCTTCCCAAGTCTCAACTTACCCCTACTCAGTCTCTAGAATTCATAGGGGCCCAGTTGGACACCACCACTGCAAGGGCCTACCTACCTCAAGTCCAGGGCCAACGTCTGCTGTGCTTGGCCTCCCAAGCTCAGTCCAGCAGTCACTTGACAGCCAGGGAAATGCTACGACTTCTGGGCCACATGGCCTCCACGGTACACGTGGTGCCCTACGCTCGTCTTCATATGAGAGCAGCTCAATGGACCTTGGCCACCCAGTGGACTCAAGCATCAGGAGCGCTCTCCGACCAAATACTCACCTCAAAGCGTCTGTTTTGGTCCCTCCAATGGTGGATGTCCACCAAGAATCTGTTGTTGGGGGCCCCCTTCCAACCTTTGTTGCCCCAAGTAACCCTCACAACAGATGCCTCCCAAACAGGGTGGGGAGCCCATCTACAATCCCTCTCCACTCAGGGTACTTGGTCTCCACAGGAGACCACCCTTCACATCAACCTCCTGGAACTGCGAGCAATCTTCTTTGCCCTCAAAGTCTTCCATACCCTCCTTGTCAACCTGACCGTCCTAGTTCAGACAGACAATCAGGTGGCCATGTTCTACGTAAACAAACAAGGAGGGACAGGCTCTCTGTCGCTTTGCAACGAAGCTCTCAGATTATGGGCCTTCGCCAGAGAGCATCAAATTCATCTTCTGGCAGTCTATCTTCCAGGGGTTCAAAACTCTCGGGCAGACAGACTCAGTCGAGTTCTGTTTCCACACGAATGGTCCCTACATATGGACCAGATAGGCAGAATCTTTCAGGAATGGGGAACCCCGGACATAGACCTCTTTGCAAGTCCGTGGAATGCCAAACTTCCCCGGTTCTGTTCCAGGACTCCGTGTCAGGGAGCTCAGGCCAACGACGCCTTTCTCCTGCATTGGGGTCAGGAATTCCTATATGCCTTTCCACCCATTCCTTTGATTCCCAAGACTCTGTTCAAACTCCAGAGGGATCACGGATCGATGATCCTCATAGCTCCACGCTGGCCACGCCAAGTGTGGTTCCCTCTACTTCTGCATCTCTCCCAGGGACCCCCTCTGAACCTGGGAGCTGCGCCAGACCTTCTGTCTCAGGAGGGGGGGACTTTGTGGCACCCAAACCCCAAGTCCCTTCACCTCAGAGCTTGGTTACTGAAGGCCTAAGCCTTCATGACTTCAATCTTTCTCAACCAGTGAAAGATATCCTTCATGCCTCTAGGAAACCCTCCACGAGGCGTTCCTATGCTTTCAAATGGAAACGCTTTTCCATTTGGTGTGCTCAACAGGGTCTTGACCCTCTAGCACTTCCTTTGAATTCTCTACTAGACTATCTCCTGCATCTTTCTAATGCAGGCCTTAAGACGAATTCAGTAAGAGTCCATTTGAGTGCTATTGCAGCATCTTTAAAACCTATAAATGGACAACCTGTCTCCTCTCATCCTCTTATTGCAAAGTTCATGAGAGGCCTGACTCTAACTAAGCCTCCCATCCGACCTCCTCCGGTAGCATGGGACTTGAACCTAGTTCTGGGTCAGCTTATGAAGCCACCTTTTGAACCGTTGGTTTCTACCTCCTTGAAATTTCTTTCCTGGAAGGTCCTTTTCCTTATTGCAGTCACTTCGGCTCGCCGCATCAGTGAACTACAGGCCTTAGTGGCTCATCCACCTTATACCAGGTTTCATCATGATAAGGTGGTCCTTAGGACAAATCCCCACTTTATGCCCAAAGTGGTCTCGCCTTTTCATCTTAATCAAGAGGTATATCTACCTGTCTTTTTTCCGGCTCCTCATGCATCCAGTGCAGAGAGGAACCTTCATACTTTAGATTGTAAAAGAGCTCTTGCCTTTTACCTCAACAGGACTCAGCCACATCGAAAGTCTTCCCAACTTTTTGTGGCTTTTGATCCTTCCCATTTGGGACTTCCAGTCTCCAAACGTACACTTTCCAATTGGATTGCTCAGTGTATTTCCTTTGCTTACCAGAGTAAAAACATTTCTCTGGAAGGCCATGTCACAGCTCACAATGTGAGAGCCATGGCCATTTCTATGGCTCATCTTCACTCTGTATCCATAGATCAGATCTGTCGAGCCGCCACCTGGGCCTCGGTTCATACCTTCACAGCCCATTACTGTTTGGACAACGACTCCCGCCGGGATGCCTTGTTTGGTCAGGCTGTCCTCAAACACCTGTTCCATACTTGAACAACTCCTGCCCACCTTCCCAGAATGGATGCCTGAGATCCATACGAAGATGGCGAACCCTTGGAACGGGATCTCCCAGGCATCTTAGCTAGGGAGTCCCCATATGTGAGGACTTATTCCTGCTTGTTCCTGGAGATAGCACAGTTACTTACCTGTAACAGGTGATCTCTGGGAACAGCAGGAATTAGTCCTCACAACCCACCCACCTCCCCTAGGAGTTGTATCCTCTATCTATCTTCCTTTCCTCTCTCTATTGTCTCAGCTATAAACTCGAACTGAGGAGAGCTGGTCAGGAAGGCGGGAAGGCAGCGCACATGTGCAGTGGGAGGCCCCAAAAGCTTCCTTCTGGGAAGCTGGGGAGCTTTCCCGCGCAGGCTCCGTCGGTACCGACGTACCCATATGTGAGGACTAATTCCTGCTGTTCCCAGAGATCACCTGTTACAGGTAAGTAACTGTGCTTTACCGTCCTCAAGCGACTTTTGTTCAGAAAGCAGCTGTCCGTGTTGTCTTCAGAAAGCAGCTGTCCGTGCTGTCTTCAGGTGGTGTCTGAAAACAAAGACTGATAAAACACATATTACCCATATGGTTTTAACTGGGTGATGTGTTTCCAGTACTGCTGGTTGTCAGGCATTAGGATCTGTTATAGGCTTGGGCCTAAGGTATCAGTAACTAAGTACGGTCCCTCCCACTGTGCAGTTCCAAAGGGGAGGTTTGGTCTAGGTCTCATCTCTGCAAGACACTAGTGACAGGGCTTCCTTCATGTATTCATGAAATATTGATGGGGAATCCTTATATCCCTGTGGAAGCACAGTCCATGCACACTGTTTCGGCCAGGCTGGTGAATTGCATGTGGAAGAAATAGGTCTAATCAGACCCCTCTCCTCCAGTATCTTCACAATTTTAGTCACTGGTTCTATAGCCTGATGAGGTACTGGGTATTGCTTCTGTGGTGGAGGATCCTCACCTTCCAACAGTATTTCTGTGTGCATTTTCCCACAGTCTAACTTGTCTTGAGCCCAGACTGGAATATCAGCCACTTCTGAGGGAATTACACACAGATCATACTGCTGAGCTGCCTTGGTGCACTGAGTTGCTAACTGCATGGGAATGACTTCATGCACTAAAGTTTTAGAAGCACTTGAAGTTCCTGAATACTGCCACAATTTAAGATTAGCCATATCCACCACCAAATTTAACTGGTTGAGAACATCAATTCCAATTATTTCTTTTGGTGTGTTCACTATAGTGGAGGCAGTGGTTTCCAACATTTCCTTATTTTGTTCACTGTGCACAGGGATACCCCATTTAACTGGGATAGCCACACATTTGGAAGCTGTGTCATTAATTCCTTGAATTTCATAAATTTCCATATTTTTCTGATCTGCAGTGGGAGAAGCTCTGTTAGTAAAACTAATTCCAGCCCCTGTGTCAATCAAAGCTAATTTATCCTGACCCCCTATTCTACTGATAACATTGGGGCGTGCACAAGAGTCCAGTATCAAGGGTGTTACAAGCCTTAAATTGTGTCCTGGGCCTGTATCCATTTCATCATCCAGAGGCTTTGGAATTGAGTCCTCTGCTGAGATAAAGGAGGCAGGCTGGGCTATGAAGGCTTGAGACATTTTGATATCTGAGCTCAAGAGGTCAGGACATCCCTATGCACTAGCCTTGTGTTTGTCCTGAGCTGCTTGTAAATCCTGTTTTAATTTATCTATTTCTATCTGCAGCTTCACTGTGCTCACGATCGTGGTGATTTCTCCCTGGTGGTGCCTCTGGATCTCTCATCTGCTTTCGATATGGTTGATCACCGCACTCTCTTGTCACGTCTGTCTGACTTTGGGATCGGTGGGACCGTTCTGCAATGGTTTTGTTCCTTTCTGTCCTCACGCACCTTCTCTGTGCACTCTCAGCACTCCACTTCCACTCCCTCCCCCTCAGTTTGCGGTGTTCCCCAGGGATCTATTCTCGCCCCCTTACTTTTCAATGCCTTCCTCGCCCCACTTGCCCTGCTCATCCAACAATCTGGTATATCCTTTTACATTTACGCCGATGATATCTTGTTGATTCACCATACCTCCTCCTCCGCTCCTGACCTGACACCACTTAACCATTGTCTGTCCTCTATCGCTTCATGGTTTGGGTCTAACTTTCTGCATGCTAATCCCGCTAAGTCTTCCGCAATCTGGTTTTCCTTTGGTCTTCCCTCTCCATGTTTGTCACCTGTAATGTCTTCCCTTCCAATTCCCGTGGTTCCTACTCTTCGTTATCTGGGTGTCACCCTGGACTCATCTCTCTCCTTCCACCACCATATTTCTTCTGTTATCCGTACCTCTTTCTTTCATTTACGTAAGATTCGTGCCGTTCAATCATCACTCCCCCCTGCCTCTGTTACCACCCTTGTCCTCTCTTTAATCATGACCCGGTTAGATTACTGTAACGTCATCTATGCAGGTCTACCTTCCCTACAGCTTCGCCGTCTCCAATTAATACAGAATGCTGCCGCTCGTCTCATTACCGGTTCCCCAGCCCGCTCTCATGTGTCACCCTCTCTCCTTGCCTTGCACTGGCTCCCGGTTAGGTTTCGCTTTATCTACAAGGTTCTTATCCTCACGCACAAAGCCCTCCATTCCAGCACTCCCCAATACCTGTCCGATGTCATTCACCTCCAACCCTCTCCTCGCCTTCTCCGATCTTCCTTCGGCAACCGTCTTTTCCTTCCTTCACCTGCCCAGGCCCGTTTAGAGCACACCCGACACTCAGCTTTCTTTTTCCTAGGTCCAGCCTTATGGAACTCACTCCCTTCCTGCCTTCGTCTGGAACTTTCCTATCCCCGCTTTAAAACTCTCCTTAAAACACATCTATTCTGTCAAGCCTTTGATCTCCCTTTTTCTGACAATGGTGCCTCGTCCTCTGGTCGCCCTCCCCAACCTCCATAAACCTCCCTTCCCTGTCTGTTCCACTTCCATTTCCCTTTTCCTCTTTCCGCCCCCTGCCCTACGCCTTCCCTGCCCTTCTGGGCTCTTTTCCCCCTTCCGACTTTCTTTCTACCCTGTCCTGTCCTATTGAATTTGGCGTTCCTTTTCTGGCTTTATTTTCAGTAGCCCGTTTGTTGTACTGTACACCGCCCTGATGCTTCGGCCTGGGCGGTTCATCAAATAATGCAAATAAAGATAAAGATAAAGATATGTTTGTCTTGTTCCCATTTAGTTTTCTCATTTTCTAGCCCATCTCTCTGTGCTTTGAGCTCCTGAAAAGGAATGTAACCTGAGGAGTTTCTAAAAGTACCTCTGCCATGTGCTCTCCAAGGTGTGTGTCCTCTGTCTGTGTTTCTTGTGTACTGAGAGGATCCCTCGGCTTGCCACTTAGGTGTGTGTCCTCTGTCTGTGTTTCTTGTGTACTGAGAGGATTCCTTGGCTTGCCACTTCCGTGCTTCTGATACTGTAATGACCTGCGAGGGCTGGGTCTTCCAAACAGACCCAATTCTGAGCATTAAAGTATCAAAAGGGGTTGCTTCAGGGTCTTCAGAAAATAACAGAAGGTGTTTTGTAATCTCAGGGGATAGCAATTCTAATAAAAATTCCTTATGCATGCTCTCCCCATAATCTTCTGCCTTGGGCCAGGACTCCTGCTCATTAAGAACTGCTTTTAAAATCCAGGCTCTATATGCAAACTGTTCCAGTGTATCATTTGGTAGAGGTGAAATAATTTTAAATACTTGCATTGGGGAACAGTGAAATAGTTTCTCAGTACCCCCTTTTAACCAACTGGTCTGGGTGAGTGAGAGAGCCAACTCTATAATAGTGTGGCCCCAGAGCCAAATGCATAAGTCTATCAAAGTCTGATTGTTTTCTTCTGTATTTCCCTAGACCCCAGTGAATCAGAATATCAATCGCCCATTTAACCCACTGATTTACATTAAGAGGCATAGTGCCAATTTTCTCAACTATTTTTTCTATATCTCTATCTTTTAAATGTTCCTGCAACATTACTTTAACTGGTGCTTTGAGTTCAGTACTGGGTGCCATGTCTAAGTCATCTGAATTATCCTCCTGACAGAGATCCTGATTATTGCTGGGTTCTGGCTGAGATAAACTATCATGAATTTCTTCATGTGATTCATCTGCATTCTTCCCATTTCTAAGTCCAACTATGCATACTTTAGTATTCTTTTGTTTGTCAGTAGCTTGTATGCATTGTTGATAGGGTGTGTCATCGGCATAGGGGGCTGAGGGAGTAGTGGGTGTTGGCTTTTGTCTTCCAGAGGCCAATTGATCCTTAACGTGCCTCAATTCAAGTTTAAGTGCTTCTAATTGCTCACTAACAGTTATAAAAGAATTTGTGGCTTGTATCACTTGAGTTCTTTGTATAGAGATGCAAATTTGTGCCTCCTCAAGGTCTTTGGTCAATTGGGTACACTGAGAAGTCAGTTCAGTATTTTCCTTTTTCATGTAAGAAGGGTGTTAGGAGATTAACAGAATTGTTGTATCAATTGCAGCCAGCTTTAAGCCTGCTCTCATTAAGGTAGTTACTGACAGGAGACAGAGAAATAAAAGTTAAAAGGGACAGGAGGTAATAGCTTTATCAGAAAATATGTATATTGTATTCAATGAGGGACTGTTTACCTGTGTACCACTTCCAAACTAAATCTGGACTATCTCTCTGTCTTTTCTTAGCAGTTCAAATAATATAGCAAGCCTGTACATCAAAATAAGACAATTGCAAGCCACTCTGTGTGATGTCTTTAAAATTCTAGATGCTTACAGAGCCTTTTGACAATAAAAATCTCACCTTGTCTAACCCACAAAACAAATTTATCACTGGAACTGTTCACTAAATAGTGTCTAAGTGTCATCCAGTCTGTCAATTGTAAATGGTCACAAGGACTTTTGATTCTGTCTGAAATCTACTTAATGTATTATACAAAATTATTACTTACCCAACTGGAGGTCTGCTGTGAAATCCGAGAGACGAGCCCCCATAAAGATGTAAGATTTGGTCAGTTATTCTTCTGTAGGTCCTGGGTTCATTTCACTTCACAGAGGCAGTAGGGTTTGAAATAAAAAACAACCAAACAGGTGTGGCTTGGAGAAAGGTTTTTTTTATGTAGAAATAGGCTTAATACATAGGTATTGAACAGAGGTATATAGTGATTGTTACAGAGCTGTTTCAGTGTGCATCAATGAATCTGTGTGTGCATGTGTATGTGTGAAGTGTAAGAGAGAGAGATGGGCTCGAACATGTGGCTCAGAGCCTCATGGCAAGGGAGGGAGAGAGAGAGCGGGGGAGGGGTGAAGGGAAAGAGCCTCCTGTCCTTCATGTCCGATGGATGGTGAGAGAGAGAGAGACAGGAAGTGTTTCTGTCCTTTATAGTGAATTGAATCCTCTCCAGCCCTTCCCCTTGAGGTCTGCTAGCCACTCCCTTTAAGGTCTGCTATTCTTGATTTAGCAAGGAGGGGCTTCAGACAGGCCTTGGAGAATGAAATCACAGGGGGTCAGAGTTAATCTCATCTTGTAAACTGTCCTATTACCTTTGGAGACTAAAGTCACCAGAGTCCAAAGCTGCATGAAATGTATGCTGACAGAGCTCTCCTCCCAGGAGGTGGAAGGCTCTGCCCTTCGAGGACCAACTTCGCAGGGGAGGAGTGGGGGTTTGAGATCTGTTCCCCCGATTAGAGCAGAGGACCCGGTTTTGAAGGGCTCTACAGACAGGTTGGTGAATATCCTTCCTGTAACTGGGGACTCGAGTATGGAGCGCCGTCCGACTGAGGAACCTCCTGGGAAGGTATTGACTTTTACCTTTGATAGACCAGCCGTTTTTACATTGGAATCGATTTGGTTGGCTATAGTTAAGTTGGGTGAATTGGTTGCTCCCCAAATTGCTACTCTATCGGCTCAGACACAGGCTCATATGGGCCTTCTGCAGCAACACACGCTGGAAATAACAGCTGTACAATCGTCGGTAATGGAACTGCAACAGAAAGTTTCTAGTTCGGAAGATGGTATCTCACTTTACCAGAAAGATATGTTGGCAATGAAGTCACGGATCGAAATGTTGGAAAACACTACTAGATATCCTAATCTCCGTTGTATTAATTTTCCTAGGTCACCTTTTATCTCGGCTAAGGAAATGTTTAAGAAATATATGTTGGAAGTTTTGATGTTCCACTTGAATCCCATCCCCCTATGCTTAAAGTGTTCTATCTCCCTTCTGGGAAAAGAGTTTGTGGGGAAGGGATAGTTGAGGGGGCGGGGTCCTGCAGATTTATTGAATATTTCTGCTATATTAGAGTCATCTTTGCATGATGTAGTTTCTCCATCTACTTTGATTGCTTCTTTTGCTTTAACGTCTGACAGGGATTGGTTTTTCCGTATGTTTTTTAAGAAACGGAATGTGCAGTTTCATGGTTTAACAATACGTGTATTTCCAGATTTATCTAAAGAAACTCAAAAACGTAGGAAAGAATTTCTTCTACTTCGTCCTGGAGTGTTGCTTTTGGGGGGTTTATATTTTTTGAAATTCCCCTTGTAAATGTCTGGTCAAATTGAATAATGAATCTTTTATTTTCTATGAACCCTCACAGTTAGTAAGTTTCTTGAGCGCGAGGCGCTCCTCTGAAGAGTCTCCTGATCCACTGCCATTAGATTAATCTTGACTGTAGTTTCATTATCAATATTTCCTGTGTTTTGTGTGTTATGTAATTCTCTTGGATCTCTTGTATTGGGGGCTGTAGTTGGGACAGGTGTTGTTTTTCTATATTACTTGTTATACATGATTGAATGTATTAAGGATGTTTATTTCTGTCCTGTACCCATTTTTCTTTAAGAAGATGTAAATTTCTTCTTTGTTTTGTAAAACTGATAAAGATTAAATTAAAAAAAAAAAAAAGGGCCCAGATTTGACACCATTGCGAAGATTCAGGACGAGACAAGGACTGTGCTGAAGAGTCTGAAGAATGAGGACTTTCAGAAGGCATTCCAGCAATGGTAAGAACGCTGGGATTGTTGCATCAACTCCCAAGGGGACTACTTTAAGGGGGATGGTGGCCACTAAAATCTCAGGTTAATGTAGCATTTTTTATGGGGTCAGTTTGAGAACATTTTGATAGCACCTTGTACATGTCATCAATCAGCAATATAATTTAAAGCATCAACATTACATAAAAATGAGTCCAATGCAGCAGAGTCTTAGAATGTAAAAACCTTGGTTATCAGCATTGCTAGTCAAATGCTTGTAAATAGTCATGTCTCTTATTTTTTTAATGGGATGTGATATACCCACTTTCTAAATGAGCATCAGGAGATACTGCATTCCAGATAACAGGTAATTAACTAAAGACTCTATGTCCAGTTGTTAGGCTTGCAATAAAAAGAGAAGGAATTTCCAGTAGTGCCTGTTGATGAGCAGTCCTGACAAGCTATGCCAGATTAACAACCTTGCTAAATATGTGTGGGGTGGGGGGGGTGTCACACAATTCAAATTCTTGAAGTTAGAAAGATTTTAAACTTCCTCCTGTGCTCACTTGATGATAGCCAGTTTAGCTCCTTCCTTCCTTCCTTAGGTTAACAAGAGGCAACCCTGGTACAATGAGATATAACAGGGATGGACACTCTGGTCCTCAAGGGCTGCCACCTGTTCAGATATTCCAGGTGGCCCTAATGGAATATGCATGAGAGAGATTTGCATGCACTGCTTCTGATGTGTTCATTAAGATTATCTGAAAAACCTGACCAGGTGGTAACCCTCGGAAAAACAGAATTCCCACTCTTGAGTTAGTTTTGTGTGGTAATTAGAATTTACGATGTCGCTGTGGCCAGATTTTAAAAAAGGCTAAGCTGATCAAGTATGTTTTTAACCACTGAAGATAGCGTTCTCCAGGAACAAGCAGGAAGTCGGTCCTCACATATGGGTGACGTCGGCACTGATGGAGCCTGTGCAGAAGATTTCCCAGCTTTCAAAGAAAGCCTTTGGGAATGCTACCACGCATGTGTGATCCCCTTCCCGCCCAAGGGTGTCATCTTGATCAGTCTCCTTTTTTCCGTGGAGCCCTATGCACGCTTGTCCTGCTTTTCCCAGAAAAATCCTCAAAAAAATTATCCAGGGACCTTGAACCAACTCCAGGAGGGGTTTCTGTTGTTTATTTATTTTATTGCTTTTATATACCACGCTCTTTAAAATCAGTGCGGCTTACAGATAACAGTTTTGTGCAGAACAAGGGAACTGTTATGCACTTACATTGAATGGGTGATACAACTTGGTTTTCAACTGGGGAAACTACAGCTATCTACAACGATCTACAATATAAACATGAGTTGACTGTCTAAACAAGAGTTGTCTGTAATTTGCAATTGTCTAGCAGGGTGTATGGTGGGTGAATGTGAGTTGCTGGGTTGTGAGTAGTGAGTGAATTTGAGTGTGAGTAGTGAGTCTGTTAGTAGCTTCTGCAGTTGGTGGACAATGAGCACTCTGCTGTTTACTTAGCTGAATATATTCTAATTTAATCAGATTAAGCTTGATGTTATCCTTGAACTATTCGGCCATAACCTTGACAGGTATTAATTTTGGACATGCCAAGGACTTGATTTTTATCTATTTTAATTACCAGTTGGATGTTATCTGCAAATAGATAACATTGCACCCTGCATTTCTGGACCCCTACCATTGGTCATATATATCCTGTATATGTTAAAAAGAGCTGGTGATAACACTGATCCCTGAAGAACCCTACAATTAAGTTTGGGAAGCTAAAGAAGTATCTTCATTCCATGCAACACACTGCATTCTGCAGATAAGAAAGAAATTAAGCCATGCCAAGACAACACTTCTTGCTCTAAAGTCACTTAGATGCTATGAAAACAGATTCGCTAAGGCACAAGGTTTCCCAAACCTGGCCTGCTAAGCCCACAGCCAGTAGATTTTCAGGGCATCCAGAATGAAAATCCATTAAATCAGGGGTTATTGACCCAGTCCTGGAGCCACACCTAGTCAGTCAAATTTTCAGGATAACCACAATATCTCCAGGAACAAGCAGGAATGTAGTCTTCACATATGGCTGACGTTGGTACCGACGGAACCCATGTGGGAATGCTCCCCAGCATCTAATTGGAAAGCTTTTGGGAGCACTCCACTGTGCCTGCTGATTGCCTTCCCAACTCCCTCTCTTCAGTTCTTCATTTTCCGTGGAACCAACAGGAAGCAAATCTGTCACCGCAGAAAAACTTTGTGTGGATAGCTGCCTTCCTGTCGACACCAGCTTGTCTAGGACATCACTGGTTCCCTTTTATTTTACTACTTTCTTTATTTTCTTTAATAAAAAAAAAAAACTACTTGGGCATTGACGCTCTTTTTAGGCCTTAAGCCTACCATACTCTTCACACTTGAAGGTATGGAGAAACCAACTAGTGGTTTCAAAAAATATTCTAATTGTGCCAACACCATTTCAGCGACTGACACACATGACTGGTGTCTAAAATGCCTCGGCCCAGACCACCAGCCAAAAGACTGTTCCCTCTGTCAGAAAATGACACTGAGAGGCCTACAAAACCAGGCTTCTAAATTTGGAACACTCTTCGCTTCAGATGTGGTATCGATGGCATCTACTGCGTCGAGGGCCTCATATTCTCTCATGGATCTCGGGTATCTTCGAAGTCCAAGCATAAGGCCACATCGGCATCTGATGGCACTATTAAGGGAAGATCTTGCTCAAAGCATCAAGACCCCTCGGATTTTACCTCGGAGGTGGATCAGCCTGCTAGACAGCTCCAGCAGGAGGGCCTGTCCTCCAAAGCCATCGAGGGGCCCCAGGATGCTCCCAAGGCCTCGACCTCCGGAGAGCTACTGGTGCCATGCTCTGGGATGGTAGTGCAAATACTGTTACCGACACCCAAGCATCAGCGACCTCAATAGACCAGCGCATATTGGCCATCAAGCGCAGTTTGGCAGCCCTCCTCGCAGCCTCGGTAGCAATAAAACCCTTAGCTTCGGGCTCTACGCTATCGATGATACTTATGGTACCAACATCAACACCAGTTCCGGCCATGGCATCAGGGTCACTGCTGATGACATCATTGCTCCCACCCATGCCCTCCCTTGAAACTCTTACTGATACCGGTGGCAATCCCAAGCGTCTCACTGAGGCTGATATCTCAGAGCATCGGTACCGGCATCTAGCTTTGGGCGAACAGAGACCATCTGTACTTCGAGTCCTCCGATTCAGACTCCCCAGTTTCGGATGCTGAGTCACTTGATTCTCGGGCCCTGGGACCTACCTTTGGATTCTTCCCTTCCTCGACAGCGACACATGTTGCATCCAGAAGACATGCTGTTCCAGGAATTCATTTGTGACCTAGCCAAGGGTGTGTCTATCATGGTAACATCAGAGAAGGAGCCAAGGGCGGAAGAACTAGAGATCCTCTAATACCCAACAGCACCCAAAGAAGCAGCCACTTTACCAGTGCACTGCATCCTTCATGACCTTATGCTACGAATGTCAGAAATTCCTCTCATGGTCTTACCTCCAAGTTGATGTCTCGATACCATGTGTGTGTACCAGAGTGTCCCGGCTTCCAAAAGCCACAGCTTCCCACCACTCCATGATGGTGGAATCGGCGATGCACCAAATCAAAAGCTGGAAGACTCACTCCTCTAATCCTCCAGGTAGAGAATTGAGAACTCTCGACTCCTTTGGGCATTGATGCTTCCAAGCTTCAATACTCTCGGCTAGGATTGACTCCTATGTCCTCTATATTGGAATGTTCCTGAAAAAGTCTCCAGGGATCTCAAGGCCTTTGCCCCTCTCCTCTCAGATGACAAGAGGGCAGATTATCTTGCCCTAGTTAAGCATAGCCAAAATGTATCAAAGTTTGTCAATAGGGCTACCTTCGATGCTTTTGAATACACAAACAGGGCCTCACCAATATGGACAGGTGCACGTTGAATTGCATGGCTTCAGGCCTCAGATCTGGAACAGTGGGTTCAAGATAAGCTGGGCAACATACCTTGCACAAGGGAAAACCTCTGGCAAAGACTGGCAAGATAAGGCTTCTCAATTAGAGCCAGAAAATACTTCTCTAAAGAGACTGTCCAGAGTAACAGCTGACACTGCTAGGAAAAAGACTCCTGCAACAAAGTCTTTCTACAATAATGAGAAGAAATTCTTCTCTTTTCAGTATCAGGGTCAGGCTCCACAGAAGAGGCAGCAGCCTCCTAAGCAACAAAAGAAGTCACAGGTGGCTAAATCTCAACCAGCTCTGCAGCCACAGTCTGCGCCTGGTTTTTGACTCTTTCTTCGAGAACATTGCCACCCTGCCTCTGGAGAACCCCCACCTCCTCCACATGCAGACACTGTCACTATGCCAACAGATGGCACCTAATCACCTCAGAGCAGTGGACACTCACCATATTTCAGGAAGGATATAGATTTTATCTGCAAACTTTGCCCCCCTCCACTTTCAAGGGGGAATATCAAACGCAACCCCCCCTCACTGTTCTACAGGATGAGGTGTCCTCTCTTCTGTCTCAGGGTGCCATGGAAGATGTCCCAGCGTCCCAATAGGAAGTCGGCTTCTGCTCTCCCTACTTTCTCTTTCCAAAGAAAACTAGAGAGTACAGGCCCATTCTGGACCTCGGAAACCTCAACAAGTTTCTAGTCCACGAAATGTTCAAGATGATCTCTCTCGGGATTCTTCTTCCCTACCTCCAGAGTCAGGACTGGCTCTGTTCTCTAGATTTAAAAGAAGCATACAAACATATCCTCATCCATCCAGGACACAGGAAATATCTGCTCTTCACTTTTCAGGAAAAACATTATCAATACAGAATCCTTCCTTTCAGATTTGCCTCTGCCCCAAGAGTCTTCACAAAGTGCATAGCAGTCGTGGCCACATATCTATGAGGATATTCATCTTCCATCACTTAGATGACTGGCTAATAAAAGCAGACACCTCCCAAGGGATACTGCTTTCCTTGCATCGTACCATCACAATCACACTTTATATTCATCATAAACTTCCGAAAACCCCAGCTCACTCCAACTCAAAGACGAGAGTTTATCGGAGCCCTACTAGACACCCAGCAATCCAGTGCATTTCTGCCACAGCTCTGTTGTGCCCATCTAATTGAACTAGCATCTCATAAAGACCATCTGACAGCCCGAGAGATGCTGTAGCTCCTTGGGTACATGGCCTCTACAGTACATGTCGTTACATATGCCTGACCACATTTGTGAACATAAGAACATAAGATATGCCATACTGGGTCAGACCAAGGTCCATCAAGCCCAGTATCCTGTTTCCAACAGTGGCCAATCTAGGTCATATGTACCTAGCAGTTTCCCCAAAAGACACAGGTTCACAATGCTTGTACTGGGTCAAGCATTGATATCCTGGGTCCCTTCTTAATAATAGTTTATGGACCTTTGCGCCAGGAACTTGTCCAAACCTCTTTTTAAACCCAGTTACACTAACAGCCTTTACTACATCCTCCGGTAACAAATTCCAGAGTTTGATTACACGTTGAGTGAAAAAATATTTTCTTTTATTAGTCTTAAATAGTTTACCCTGTAGCTTCATTGCATGTCCCCTAGTCTTTCTATATTCTGATAACATAAACAATCGATCTACGTTTACCCGTTCCACTCCGTTCATTAATTTATAGACTTCTATCATATCTCCCCTCAGCCGTCTCTTTTCCAGGTTAAAGAGCCCTAACCTTTTTAGCCTTTCTTCATAGGAGTATCCTTCCATCCCCTTTACCATTTTGGTGGCTCTTCTCTGAACCTTTTCTAAAATCGCTATATCCTTTTTAAGATACAGCGACCAGAATTGCACACAATATTCAAGGTGCGGTCTCACCATGGAACAATATAGAGGCATTATAATATCTTTTGTTTTATTTTCCATTCCTTTCCTTATGATACCTAGCATCCTATTTGCTCTCTTGGCCGCCGCTGCACACTGGGCCGAGGGTTTTAACATGGTATCCACAATGATGCCTAAATCTATTTCCTGGGTGGTGGTTCCTAATGTGGAACCTTGCATCGTGTAACCATAGTTTGGGTTGTTCTTCCCTAAGTGCATAACTTTGCACTTGTCCACATTAAATTTCATCTGCCATTTTGATGCCCAGTCTTCCAATTTATCAAGATCCTCTTGCAATTTTCCACAATCCTCTTGGGTTTTAACAACTTTAAATAGTTTTGTGTCATCTGCAAATTTGATAACTTCACTAGTTATTCCACTTTCCAGGCCATTTATGAATGTCAAAAAGCAGCGGACCCAGCACAGATCCCTGGGGTACACCACTATTCACCTTTCTCCATTGGGAAAATTGGCCATTTAGCCCTACCCTCTGCTTTCTATCTTTTAACCAGTTCCTGATCCACAGTAGTACACTGCCTCCTATCTCATGACTCTTTAGTTTTGCCTTGTCAAAGGCTTTCTGAAAGTCCAGATACACTATATCAACCGACTCACCTTTGTCTACCTGTTTATTCACACCTTCAAAAAAACATAACAGATTAGTAAGACAAGATCTTCCTTGTCTAAAGCCATGTTGGCTGCCTCCCATTAAGCCATGACTATCTACATGCTGAGTAATTTTATTCTTTATGATGGTTTCTACCATTTTTCACGGTACTGACGTCAGGCTCACCGGTCTGTAGTTTCCCGGATCACCCCTGGAAACCTTTTTAAACATTGGTGTTACATTGGCGATCCTCCAATCTTCAAGTATTAGAGATGATTTTAATGATAGTTCACAGATTACTAATAGCAGGTCTGCAATCTCATATTTCAGTTCTTTCAACACCCTTGGATGTATACCATCCGGCCCAGGTGATTTGCTACTCTTCAGTTTATCTAATAGTTGTAATATATCTTCCCGATGTATCGATATTTCCTTCAATTCTTCCGCACCTTTAAATACCACTTCAGTCATGGGTAACATCCCTACATCTTTCTCAGTAAAGACCGAAGCAAAGAATTCATTCAGTCTCTCCGCTATCACCTTGTCGCCTCTTAGTGCCCCTTTAACCCCTCTCTCATCTAATGGACCAACTGACTCTCTCACAGGTTTTTTGCTACAAATGTACTTGAAAAATTCTTTATTTCGTGTTTTTGATTCCGCAGCAAGCTTCTTCTCAAATTCTCCCTTTGCCTGCCTTATCAATGCCTTGCATTTGACTTGCCAGTGCTTGTGCTGTTTCCAGGTTTCGTCGTTTGGCTCTTTTTTTCTATTTCCTGAAAAATGCTTTTTTGGCAACAACAGCCTCTCTGACCTCACCTTTAAAACATGCTGGCAGTTTTTTGGACTTCCTTCCACTTTTCTTAAAGCGTGGAATACAGCTGGTCTGGGCTTCCAAGATAGTATTTTTCAACAACACCCAAGCTTGACGTAAGTCTTTAACCTTTGCAACTGCTCCTTTTAGTTTTTTCTTAACTATTTTCCTCATTTTATCATAGTCTCCCTTTCGAAAGTTCAAAGTAGTACTGTGGATTTCCTTACTATCCCTACTCCACTAATTAAATCAAATGCAATCATGCTATGATCACTATTGCCAAGTGGCCACAACAAAATCTTGCACTAGATCTGGTGTTCCACTAAGGACTAGGTCTAATATGGCTTCCCTTCTGGTCGGTTCATGAACCAGCTGCTCCAAAAAGCAGTCATTTATTTCATCTAGGAACTTTATCTCCCTAGCATGTCCTGCCGTGACACTGACCAAGTCGATACCGGGGTAATTGAAATCACCCATTATTATTACTGCGCTGTAACTTTTGTTAGCTTCCTTGATTTCTTTGAGCATTTCATCATCCATTTGTTCATTCTGGCCAGGCGGTCGATAGTAGACCCCTCCTGCCATTGCCTTCCCCTTTTTACATGGAATTTCAATCCATAGAGATTCTACAGCAAATTTTGTTTCTTGCAAAAATGTAATCCTTTCTGGCTCAATGCCCTCTCTAACATAGAGGGCAAACCCCTCCACCAATTTGATCAGCTCTATCATTACGATATAGTTTGTACCCAGGTATCACAGTGTCCCACTGGTTGTCGTCCTTCCACCATGTCTCTGATATTCCAATCATATCTAACCTTTCATTTAGTGCTATATATTCTAACTCTCCCATGTTATTTTTTAGACTTCCAGCATTTGCATACAAGCATTTTAGAGACTGTATTTTATTCATATTTATTTGGCTATTGGTAGACATGGGTAATTTGGGATCTTTAAGCTCGGTCTGCTCCATACTCGAGGGCATTTGGGCTACTTTACTCTTTTTTGGAACCTCTCTGCTTTTGGTAGTATCCTTCAAGGATACATTCTTCCGAACCATCTGCTCTTGGGTGACTGTCTGCTTTCCCCTATTATCTAGTTTAAAAGCTGCTCTATCTCCTTTTTAAAGGTTAATGCCAGCAGCCTGGTTCCATCCCGGTTAAGGTGAAGCCCATCCTTTCAGAAGAGCCCCTCCTTTCCCCAGAATGTTCCCCAGTTCCTAACAAATCCAAAACCCTCATCTCTGCACCATTGTCTCATCCACGCATGGATGGACAGCCTAGTGGACATTTGCCTCCCAGTGGAAGCAGGCTTCAGGCCATCTCCAGGACAGGATCCAAGTTTCCACCCATCTAACCACATCCTTTCAATGGTGGTATTCTCCAGAAAACCTGCTATTAGGGTCACCTTTTCAGATACCTCCACATCAGTGCACCCTGACAACAGATGCCTCCAGACTTGGTTGGAGAGCCTATCTGGGCAACCTGACTACAGAGGGGCTCTGGATAGCTCAAGAGTCACAACTTCTGATCAATCTCTTAGAACTTCGTGTTATTTCCAATGCCCTCTGGGTATTCCAACAGCACCTCAGAGCATAGGAAGCCCTAGTCAGGATGGACAATCAGGTTGCCATGTTCTATGTGAACAAGCAGAGAGGAACAGGCTCTTAGGCCTTCTTTGAGGAGGTGATATACCTCTGGTCCTTTGCTATTGCTCATCAAATACACCTCCAAGCAGTGCACCTCCCTGGTTTGGCCGAGGTTTCCAACAGTGGCCAAACCAGGTTACAAGTACCTAGCAGTTTCCCAAAAAGACATACAGGTTCCACAATGCTTGTATTTGGGCAAGCAATGGCTTTCCTTAGCAGACAGACTGAGTTGCATCCGGACACAACGTCCTACATCTTCCAGACCTGGGGAACTCCAGACATAGATTTGTTAGCGACTCCAGAAAATGCCAAGCTTCCTCGCTTCTGCACAAGAACTCCGACATCCACCAATCAACAAGTGGATGCCTTCCACCTACTCTGGTGTCAGGGTCTGCTTTATACATTCCCTCCCGTACCTCTCATTCCCAAGTTGCTTTTCGAGTTTCACTCCGACAGGGACTCCATGATTTTCATAGCCTCTCACTGGCTGCGGCAACTGTGGTTTCTGCTGCTACTATGTCTGACTCAGACGCATCCTCTGTGATTGGAATACGTGCCGGATCTCCTCTCCCATGACAGTGGCTCACTACTCCATCCGAATCCACAGTCTCTCTGCCTCACAGCTTGGCTGCTGAGAGTGTAGCTTTACAAGGCTTTGACATTACTCAAGAGGTTAAGGAGATCCTTTTGGCTTCTCGAAAGCCCTCCACCAGACGTTATACGCTTTTAAGTGGCATAGATTCTGTCTGGTTTTCCCAGAAAGATCTCAATCCCTATTCTGCTTCAGTGGAGTTACTCCTCCAGTATCTCCTCCATCTGTCCTTGACAGATCTAAAGACAAATTCGGTGAGAGTCCACCTTAGTGCCATTGTGGCCTCTCATCTACTTGATGAACAGCCCATCTCCACACAACCACTAGTAGCACATTTCATGAGAGGTCTCCTTCTTTCCAAAGATATTAAGCCACCTCCGGTAGCTTCGGACCTCAGTGTTGTTCTAGCGCAGTTTCTCAAGCTGCCCTTTGAACCATTTCCACGCCTCACTTAAATTCCTCTCTTGGAACGTGATCTTCCTAATTGCTGTCACTTCAGCTAGACACATTAGTGAACTTCAGGCTTTAGTGGCGGATCCACCCTATACTCACTTCCACCATGATAAAGCAGTCCTTTGGAGTCACCCACACTTTGCCAAAGGTGGTGTCTTCCTTCCATCTAAACAAGTCAATTTACCTTCCAGTTTTCTTTCCTAAACCGCATGGTCTAGAGCGGAAGCAACTCTGCACACTTTTGACTGCAAATGTGTCTTGGCTTTCTATCTCCAGAGGACTCAAGATCCTCTTAAAGCCTCACAATTGTTTATCTCATTTGACCCCAGTCACCTGGGCTTACCTGTTTCTAAGCATACGCTCTCCAGATGGACAGTGGACTGCATTTCATTTGCCGATGACAAAGCAGGATTCTCCCTAGAAGGGCATATCACTGCTCACAACGCTCATCGTGCCATGGCCACCTCAGTCTTACAAAAATATACCCACGGAAACCAACCCCAATGTATCCAACCCAAACTTGAGTTCCCACCAAACTATCACCATATGTAATATCCCAATTATAAAACAGCCCGTAAATAACTCCCTGACCCTATTAAGCAACTAATTTTTGTCGGATCGTTCACCGTGAGAAGAAACTTTTCCACTCTAGAAGTGAACCCTCCATTTTAATCAATGTTTAACATGGCCCAAAACCGGCCTAAAAAACCGACAAAAACAGCACTTGCTGCTGTCAGTAACTCGAAAAGCTTAGAATCACCTCAGGTCATAGGGCTGAAAAAACAGCCTTCAAATATAGCAGTCCTTCACACAAAACTAATGGCTTTTCAAAAGGACTTAGCTGGGAAGGATGAATAGACGGAGGAGCCCCCACAGTGCCAGCTCCAATACCAGATACTCCCAGCTGAGATCTTCTATCTCTTCAACGGCACTCCGGCAGCAAATGGGCAGACGAATGAGGCTCCTCCACATAGGGAAGACGAGGTTCATGCGACACAATAGTGTTTCAAGCCGCAGTCCCGCTTCACAACCCTTCTTCAGGCATAATCATGGCCACCTCAATGGCAAGCCTACGTACAGTAGCCATCGATGAAATTTGCAAAGAAGCAACTTAGTCTTCCATCCATACCTTTGCTGCGCATTATTGTCCGGACAAGGACTCCTGTCGGGATGCCATGTTTGGTTATGCTGTACTCCAGCACTTCTTTCAGACTTAGATGCAACTTCTACCTTTCGTCCTGGACTTGGCTGGGATCCATGACCTCTCCGAGGCGAACCTCTACCAGTTCTGAGGTCACGTCATCTGGAAGCTAGGGAGTTCCATATGTGAAGACTGCATTCCTGCTTGTTCCTGGATCTAGCATAGTTACTCACCTGTAACAAGTGATCTCCGGGAACAGTAGGAATTTAGTCTTCACAACCGGCCCTCCTCCCCTATGAGTTGTAGGTTTTCATTTACTCTCTTTTCTCAGCTACAAACTCAACTGAAGAGGGGAAGTTGGGAAGGCAGTCACACAGGCACAGTGGAGTGCTCCCAAAAAATTTCCAATTGGACACTGGGGAGTTGGTACCAAAGTCACCCATATGTGAAGAATGAAAATCTGCTGTTCTAGAGATTGATCACCTGTTATAGATGAGTAACTACGCTGAATATGCATGAAAGAAACTTGCATGCATTGCCTCCATTGAATACAAATCTCTCTCATGCATATTCATTGTGGTTATCCTGAATACTGGACTGGCTAGATGTTTTGAGGACTAGATTGAGAACCCCTGCATTTAGATTATACTGAGCCCCCAATGTATGCAGATTCATCTTATAAATATTCATGGTAGATAACCTGGAAATCTGACAGACTGTAAGGCCATTAGAAGAGGTGTGAGAAGCCTCTATTCTAGCATATCAAAAGCAGTATACATATTGAGCAAGACCAGAATATTTATTTATTTGAAAGGCTTATGTACTGCTTTTCCAAAGATCAAGGCCGTTTACATTAAACATAAACAGAACTTTCCAGAGAACAAAGTTAATATAACACAATAAACGTAATACAAATGAACAGCTTTACATATAATGTGAACAGTAAGCAATATGTAGGGACTTAAGTGGGCTTATAAGGGAAGGAAAGGGGAGGGGAAGGATTGGAGGTTACATGGTTGGGGTTAGGTAGGTTACAGGGATGAAGGAAAGTGCTGTTTGGCATATAAAGATTCAGATTAAAGAAAATAATAAGAACATAAGATATGCCATACTGGGTCAGACCAAGATCCATCAAACCCAGTATCCTGTTTCCAACAGTGGCCAAACCAGGTCACAAGAACCTAGCAGTTTCCCAAAAACATACAGGGTCCACAGTGCTTGTATTGGGGCAAGCAGTGGCTTTTCTGGGTCCTTTAATAATGGTTTATGGATCTTTCCACCAGGAACTTGTCCAAACCTTTTTTAAACCCAGCTACACTAACAGCATTTGCTACATCATTTGGTAACAAATTCCAGAGTTTGATTGCGCGTTGAGTGAAAAACTATTTTCTCTTATTAGTCTTAAATGTGTTACACTGTAGCTTCATTGCATGTCCCCTAGTCTTTCTACTTTTTGATAGCATAAACAGTCGATCTACGTTTACCCATTCCACTCAATTCATTAATTTATAGATCTCTATCATATCTTCCTTCAGCCGTCTCTTTTCCAAGTTGAAGAACCCTAACCTTTTAAGCCTCTCCTCAGGGGTATCCTTTCATCCCCTTTACCATTTTGGTGGCTCTTCTCTGTACTTTTTCGAATTCTACTATATCCTTTTTAAGATACGGTGATCAGAATTGTACATAGTATTCAAGGTACAGTCGCACATTGGAACAATGCAGAGGCATTATAATATCCTTTGTTTTATTCTATATTCCTTTTCTCATGATTCCTAGCATTCTATTTGCCTACCTTGGCTACCACTGCACACTGGGGGGAGGGTTTCAACGTGTTATTCACGAAGACACCTAAATCTTTTTCCTGGATGGTGGTTCCCAATGTGGAACATTGCATCGTATAACCATAGTTTGAGTTGTTCTTTCCTAGGTATATAACTTTGCCCTTGTCCACATTATGAAAAACAGCAATCCTCTTCGAAAGACTTGGCTACTGCAGGGCACTGTGACAAAGTGTCTAAGCTGCTGGTTGCCGTCTCAGAGTAACTCGCAAAGGTGCATCAGGATGCTGTTCTGCTGTCCACTGCTCAGGTTCTGGATCAGCTGCGGACTTGACTCTGCTGTGGTGGATCCAGGAATCGATCTCTGCTACCTTTACTGCAGTTGGGGTAGACAGGATGACGGTGTATGGTCCCTTCCAATGGGGTTCCAACGGTGTCTTCTTCCAGTCTTTGATCCACACCGAGGTACCTGGCTTGTAGGGATGCAAGGGTTCCGTCAAGTTGATAGGCAACTGGTCTTGGATCCACGCATGGAGAGTCTGCAGAACAAAACTAAGAGCTAGGAGTTCTTGCCTGGTTATTTCTGAACCAATTTGGGCTAGACTTCCTGTAATTCCCCGCACTATTGGTGGGGGTTTACCATACAGAACTTCAAAAGGGGAAAAACCTGTGGACTTCACAGGAGCTGAGCATATTCTGAGTAAAGCTATTGGGAGCACTTGGGGCCACTTCAGATGTGTCTCCTGACAAAGCTTAGACATTTGGGCTTTTAGGGTACGATTCATTCGCTCAACTTTCCCTGAACTCTGGGGTCTGTATGCAGTGTGAAGCTTCCATTGTATCTGCAAAGCTTTTGCTAACTGTTGAGTAATCTGGGAGACAAATGAGGGCCCATTGTCTGACCCTATTACTGCTGGAATTCCAAACCTAGGGACAATCTCTCTCAGTAAAACCTTGGTAACTTCTCGAGCTTTTTCAGTTCTGGTTGGGAAGGCTTCTACCCACCCAGAGAAAGTACAGACTAATACTAATAGGTAGTGATATCCATTGGCTTTTGGCATTTCAGTAAAATCAATTTGCAGGTGGTGCATGGGGGTTACACCTCCTGACTGAACTCGGGGTGCTGTTGTGAGACCTTGCTTGGCATTATTTTTGGCACAAATTAGACATTGGCGTGCTACTGAAGCTGATATGGTTGTCAACAGAGTAATGTAGAAATGTGGTCTAAGTGCTTTTTCCATAGCACTTTTCCCATAATGGGTGGCCTCGTGAAAGGCTTTGACAAAGGATGGTCCTAACAATTCGGGAATTACTATTCGTCCTGGGGGTTGACTGCCCTCTGCTGGTGGCAGCTCAATCCATCCATTTTTCAGTACTCCATCTTCCTTGTTACAGTAGTAATGTAATTCTTTGGTGGTATATCGTGGTGTCCATGAGTTTAAAGGTACCGGAAACAATGCTGCTTGCATTGGCATGGCTTGTGGTTTAATTTGTCCTGTCATAGCTGCTTGCCGTGCTGAGGCATCTGCAAACCTATTTCCTCGGGCAACTTCTCCTTTTCCTGCTTGATGTCCTCTACAATGCATGACAGCTACACGAGTTGGGGCCCATACTGCATCAAGTAACATCAGTATCTCGGGGCCATACTTGACTGATTTTCCTCCGGATGTGATGAGCCCTCGTTCCTTATAGAGAGCTCCATGGGCATGTAGGGTAGTGAAGGCATATTTGGAATCTGTATATACATTCAACACAAGTTTTGCACCTAATAATAGTGCTCGAGTAAGTGCTATCAATTCTGCTTTCTGGGCTGATGTGCCTGAGGCTAGAGCTGATGACTCAACGACTTCATGTTGAGTGACAACTGCATATCCGGCACAGCGTCGTCCATTGAGGATGAGACTGCTTCCATCAACATAATAGATTTGGTCAGGATTGTCTATGGGCACATCTGTCAGGTCAGGTCGGCTGGAGAATACAGTGTCCATGACTTCGATACAATCATGTTCTGGGAGTTCTTCACTAACAGGTATCAATGTCGCTGGATTCAAGGTATGACTCACTTCCAGTTGTATCTGTGGGTTTTCACATAACATGCTCTGATATTTTAACATTCGGGAATTGGTGAGCCAATGATTTGCTTTCTGTTCCATGAGGGCAAGGACTGCATGTGGCACAGTGACTCGTAGATTCTGTCCTAGGGTGAGCTTGTCTGCTTCACTCACTAACACTGCTGTAGCTGCGACTGCTCTCAGGCAAGGTGGCCATCCCTTGGCCACAGTGTCCAATTGTTTCGATAGGTATGCTACAGGTCGCTCCCAATTTCTGAGTCAACATGCCTAAGGCATTTCCCTGTGCTTCATGTACAAACAAGTGGAAAGGCTTGTGAACATCTGGTAGTCCAAGGGCTGGTGATGACATTAATTCTTCCTTTAACGTCTTGAAGGCTGTATCCTGCTCAGGTCCCCACTCCAGTGGCGACTTTTCTTCTCCTTTTGTGGCTTCATACAGTGGTTTGGCAATTTGGGCAAAGTTGGGAATCCAGATTCGGCAATATCCTGCCGCTCCCAGAAAGGCTCTGACTTGCTTTCTGGTCGTTGGGGTTGGAATTCTGCATACTGCTTCTTTTCTTTCTCTGCCTAATTTTCGGCTTCCTTGGGTTATACGAAAACCCAAGTATTTCACTTCTTTTTGGCATAGCTGTGCTTTTGCTCTGGAAACTTTGTATCCAGCTTCATTTAGTAACTGCAAGAGATCTTTAGTGGCTTGTATGCATTCACTTTCTGATACAGCAGCTATCAGCAGATCGTCCACGTATTGGAGAAGCACTCTCTTCCCCGGGGCCACTGGATAGCTTGAAAGGTCTTGATTCAGTGCAGCACTAAAGATGGTAGGCGAATTCTTGAATCCTTGGGGTAGTCGTGTCCAAGTGAGTTGGCCCCCTCTTCCAGAGATGGGGTCCTGCCATTCAAATGCAAACAATATCTGACTTACAGGGGCTAATCTTATGCAAAAGAATGCATCTTTTAGATCTAGTACAGTAAAGTGGGTAGCTTCAGCAGGTATCAGTCCTAGAAGAGTGTAAGGATTGGGTACAACTGGATGTATGGTTTCAATTGCTTCATTCACTCTCCTTAGATCTTGCACTGGGCGGTAGTCATCTGTTCCAGGTTTTTTTACTGGCAGAAGTGGAGTGTTCCATGGGGATTGACATACTTTTAGTAGGCCATGTTCTAGTAATCTTTGCAAGTGACGATGGATGCCTTCAATTGCAGCTCTTGGGAGAGGGTACTGTTTGACATGTACTGGTGTAGCATTAGGCTTAAGGGTTACAATTACTGGAGCTATATGTTTGGCTAGGCCTGGAGGACTGCCTTCTGCCCATACTCCAGGTGGTGCATCAATGCTTTTCAAAGTTTGTTCAAAATAGGTGTCTTGGACAGAATCATCAATGTAATATCTCCATTCTTCTTCTCGGGGAACTGTAAGCAGCATTATTCCTGCTGGTTTGGCTTGGGGATTTACTGTCATTTGCATTTCTCCTCTTTCGGAGAAGGATATTTGGGCTTGTAGCTTGGCTAACATATCTCGTCCCAGTAGTGGCACTGGACATTCAGGCATGTAAAGGAATTGATGAGTTATTTGCTGTCCTCCTAGACTGCATATACGATTCTGAAGAAAAGATTTTGTAGCTTTGGCACCAGTTGCTCCTACAATGGTGACTGCTTTTGTAGAAAATGGGGCTATCTTTTTATCTACTACTGAATGTTCTGCTCCAGTATCAACCATAAAGTTCATAACTTGGTCTCCTATTTGTATTCCGACCATAGGCTCCTGGAGACCTAAAGCAAACTCGGAGCCCGGTCTGTCCTAATCCACGTCATCTTCGTCATGGGCTGTCGTAGCCAATGCTTGTATGGCTCCTCCTCTTTCTCGCTGGAATTGTTCTCGATTGGCTCCTCCACGGTTTCGGGGACGGCCTCGTCTTTCTTCTCTCCACTGATGATTGTTTTCGTCATCTTGCTGGGCGTCTTCGAGTTGCGGGCATGCATCTCTCCAATGTCCTTCCTCCCTGCAGTAGGCACATTGGTTTACGCCTAGTTGGGGCCGGCTTCCACTTCGGCCCCGCCCCCTTCCTCTGCTCCGTCGACTAGGGGTATCTCCCCTTTTCTGTTCAACTATGGCCGCAGCCAAAAAATCAGCTTTCTTCTTCATCTTTCGATCACATTCTCTCTGCCTTTCATTATCACGATTCACATACACTTTATGAGCAACTTCCAATAACTGAGTTGTATTCATGCCCGCAAACCCATCTAGTTTTTGTAATTTACGTCTAATGTCTGGTTGAGACTGATTTACAAAAGCAGAATTCACCATACATAAACTTCCTGGTGCATCGGGATCATAGGGAGTATACATTCTATATGCTTCAGTTAATCTTTCATGAAATTCTGCTGGGCTCTCATCTATACCTTGGATAACTCCTGCAACTTTGGAAAGGTTCATAGCTTTCTGGCCCCCCCTTTTCAGGCCTTGCAGAAAGCCTTGGCGAAAACGGGCTAGGGCTCTGGATCCTCTTTCTGTATTTGGATCCCATCGGGGGTCTTCATTCGGGAATTCTCTCTGGGCCGCTTCCCGATTGTCTATTCTTTCCACCCCTTGCTCTGGAGCTACGGGGTTATCCACCAGCCAATCAATAGCTGCTTTTCTAATTCGTGCCCGCTCCTCTGTCGTAAATAGAGTGGTCAGGAGCTGACGGCAATCTGCCCATGTTGGTTGGTGGGTTTCCATAATAGTATTCACTAATTCTGTAAGCTCTAGGGGCTTATTGGTATAGGAGGCATAATGTGTCCTCCAATTTAACAAATCAGTTGTAGAGAAAGGGACATACACATAGCTTAGGGGTCCCGCTACCACTTCATTATCTTCATTCCTTACGGGCACTACCGGGACTTGCCGTAAGGGCATCATCTTGGCAGTAGATGTCTTTTGGGGTCTGAGAGATATTTTCGTAACTGTCCTGTCAGGGGTTATTTTCTTCTTCTCTACGTGCTTTACTTTAGATGTACATTTTACTGGCAAGCTAGTACTGGCAACCACTTTTACACTGTCAGCATCGCTTAGGGAATTTTCAGTCTCTTCCTTCTCTGTTTCTGTATCTGACTCTCCTTTTTCTGTCTCGGTAGAATCATCTTCTTCAATTAAAGGGAGCTCCTCTACCTGCTCTCTGGGTAATAGCTCAGGGGTTGGGTCCCGTTCCCGCTGCCTCGGGGGTTCTGGGGCAGGACGCCGGGCTGCTCTTACTGGGCCCCGGGTTCGAGGCTGTCGGGGAACCATTTCTGGGGAATCAGGATCTACCAGGATGGGCTTCTTCCTGGACTTCTTATCCTTCCCTTTCTTTCTAGGCTGTTCTATTTTCTGACTATAATCTGTCTTCGCTAACATTATTCTGCACTGTTCTTCATAACAGCGCTGCGCCCAAGGGGGCGGATCTTCACAAATACTTAACCAGGAATCTATATAGGGGTACTGATTGGGGTGCGCTATCCGCACTCTACGGTGCACTAACTGGATAATTCCTACATTAAAGGTTCCCTCTCGGGGCCAGGTAGGGTCTAGATCGGGCCACTCCCTAGTACACAAAATCTGTAAACGGGCCGCAGTCATTTTAATACCATAGTCTCCAGAATATCCTTCTTTAAAATGTGCGATCATACATTCTAATGGAGTGTTCCTAGTAGACCCCGTCCCTCCCATTTTGATGTGTGCGCGCAACAACAGACAAAAGGGAAAAGGAGGGCGGACCGTGGGTAAGGGGTCCTCACGGCCCTAGAAACGTATAAGGGAAACAAATAACAAGACAAGACGACAATCGCTTCCCCCTTTTCGCGACCTGAACGCGGTCGCCCGGTCAGGAAATGCGCTAGTCAGGGGTCCGCCTTCGCTTGGTCCGTGCTGCCAGACCTCTCATTCATACTTCATTCACACAATCATGCTAGCAACGTATCCCAGAATGCATTCGTTTCTATCTTTTCTGACTAGTCTTATTCAATTTCCAAAATACAAGAAGATGGGGGTTTCGCCCTGCGAATACTCATGCGGGGTTACTCGGCCCGTCTTTGAGAGGTGATCAAGCTCTCTTACCAATTTCCAAGTCCCAAGTTCAAATGGCAGCACTGCTCTTTCTTATCTGTCTAGACATATCAAATCAAAACTATACTCACCGGATCCGGTCCTCAAACTTCCCAAGCAGGCGCATGAGTTGGACCTCGGACTCCCCTCACTCGGGTTCGAGGCGTTGGCTCCAGCCGGGCTCGGCACCCGCCGAGGTCCGACCAGCTCCCTCCGATGCAAGGGACCGGTGGCGCCAGGGAGCAGCCCCCGTCGGAAGGGCGCAATCCCGGCAGGACCAAGCCTGTAGAGGCGGAAAGTCGTGGTATATTGCCCTATATACACTCTGATTCCACAACTTCCCGGCCAACGCACCAAGAATATGTAGCAGCAGAGCGCAGACAAACCAATGATACCAGGAGTCTGTTCAGAAGGTCCAAATCATTTATTTGTGCACAAGTCTCAAGCAAAGTCAATTTCAAAATGGCTGAGCGAAGTTCTCTGGCAATACAACAACTTTTAGAGACTTTAGCTTCATTCTAGGTATAGAAAAACATTTCATTGGTCCCGGTAACCTCCCGTACCTCCCGTACCCCTTCTATTGGTCCCGGTGCTGATATGATTATCCAATTATGTTCTTGCTGTGGGCTCAGCACCTGCTTACCCCCCTTCTAGTCCCAATTACAATGGCCAGTTCACCAACTTGTTACTTTCCTACTTCCAAGGCCACTCAGCTAGTTCGTACGTGTAGGGAAGCAGGGCTCTATAACTTCTCTGTCAGCAGTTTTAAGCATAAATTCTGTATTTTTCCATCCATTCTGCTTGTCTAAGCTTAATTCAATACTTTTACTGAGTTCTAATTCTACAGCAGCATATTGGGGGATGTGCAATTCCTAAGGGCCTCTTTACAGGCTTCATTTACAGGTCAAGCTAGTTAGGCTTGCTTGCTTATGTCAGACACTGTGGATCACGGGCCTTCACCTGCCACAATATAACAAATATGATATAATGCCAGCACAGTACAAATGGTAAAAGGCATCATGGCAGAACATCCAAATAACATAAGATACTCACAGTGTCAGCACAGTACAGATGATGCACTATAAAAGCAGCATGGTATAACATCCATATAACACAGATAGGATGCTCACAATATTAGCACTATACAATGAAATATTCTAATAAAAAAGGGGTCAGGTGCAGTGGGACATATAGACAGATACTATGGATAAGACAAACGCATAGGGATAAATAGCAAGGGGGTTATTCTGTCCCCCGAATAGCAGGGAAGGACGTCCCAACGGGACATCCATCCCCACTATTCGTGGGCCTCCCCACCAGTGTGTAACTTCCCCGCTGGTTGTACGGGGAAGTTAGTCAGAGGCGGGGAGGGGCGGAGTTAGGGCGGGTAGTGGGTGATTGTGGCCCTGGACAAGTCGGGCCGATTCTAATGTCAGCCCTGTACGTCCAGGGCTGGTGACTTGTATGGGGAAGTTATTCCACCTCCGAGGTGGAATAACTTCCCTGTATGTATTGGATCGGCGGGCTCAGGGTGCGGATGGGGTGAGGACATTCCCCGCAGCCCAACCCTGGCCGTAGGTGGCCGGATCGGGGGTCAGGCTGCGGGGAATGTAATGCAGGAGCTGGTGGCCAGGATTGCGGCTTTTAAATGGAGTCACTGTGCCATGGCAACTGGACGCCATGGCGCTACTGCTCCATTTAAAAGCCCTGACCGAGTTAATCGGGCAGTGCCTATATTTGCAGGCCGGGCGGAATCGCAGTTCTGGCTTGCACATACAGGCCTGATTGCGATTCTGATCCTGCAGGACTAAACGTGCCCCATGGGATCAGAATCACAGCACTCTCTGTACGTCTGGTTCAGACTGGATGTGCAGAGGGCTTCTACGTCCACACTGGAATCGGGCCCCAAGTGTTTATTATAAATCAATGTTAGTATATTGCAGTTGTTGGAACTGCTTTTCCTGCATAAACATCAGGCAGGCAAGCAGACCGGGGTTAATGGAATTGTTTTGAACACCGCTGTATTGTGCATGCACACATCTATACGTATCTGCATTGCCTCTGTTTGTGTGTGTGTGGGGGGGTGGGGGAAGTAGGATTTCCAACTGGCTCCAGATCTGTTTTTCTTGTATGTGTATGTATCTTTGTGGGTTGGTATGTCTGTGTGTTTGTGTGAACATCATGTTTGTATGTCACTGCATAGGTGCTTGTATATGTGTCTATGCATTCTTGCATGTGAGTGTGAACAGTTGTGTATGTATTTATAGCTAAGTTTATTTTCTGTGTGTGTGTGTGATTGGGAGAGGAGATGAGAGGGAGAGCTGGATAACAGGTACAGTTATATAATTACTATGTTTGCTGTAAATCAATGTTAGTATACTGCAGTTGTTGGAACTGTTTTTCCTGCAGAAATGCATCAGACAGGAACTATAGTTGTATAGCACAGGAACTTTCCCCAGGTCAGCTCCTCTCTTTCTGTGATTAGAGCAGCACTCCATGCCAGTGCTCTGCTTCCACAGCCTTCCCATTGGCTGGATCCTACCCACCCTCTATGTTGCTAGTTACTTTGGAAGTAGGCAGAGCAGGCTCACTCACACAGAGGGAAGTAGTAGAGAACTGTAGACAGATGTTTTAAACTCCGAAAAATTTCCAGACATGTCAGCCTCCCTTCTAGCTTCAAGATATTAATATAAAAATCAGTAGAGTCATGAAAAAAGCCAGACACTTGTCAATCCTAACCTCCCAAGTGCTGAGCACATCTGACATCACCCCTCTAAACGTTGGACCCTAGGTATGTTCCTAGTTTGCCAATGCCATAATTTAACCCTGCCTTTTGGCAATAGACACTAGCTGACAATAGAGAGAGCAACCAATAAGAAAGCAGTACAATCAAATCAGTCAGCTTTCACAGTAGAAATATCAGCAAAGAAAATTAAGTATATATATCAATAATGTAAAATGCAGTACGTTACAGCTAGGGAATTTATTTGTCATAGCTGTGTCTGTGTGGTGTTCATGTCTGTCTGTGTGGTGTTTGTGTTTGTTTATGTATTTGCATTGGCTATACTGTCCTTCATTTCCATTTCAGAGCAGTTTACAATCAATTAAGTAACAAATATGATAGACAAAAAATAAGAAATCAAAAGTTACACTTTCCAAGTGGGAAAACAAAGGATAGAATTTATGTTCACGTTCTGCCATCTGATTGCAGCTCTATGCCAGGTTTACAGTCCTGACCATTGGAAAAAAATAATTTTATGGCTTCATAAAAGCCTGTTCAAAATTAAGACATTTTTAAGAGGCAAATGTCCCTTTTCGAAAATCCCCCAGTGTTTGTCTTTTGGTTCTGTTCACCAAGTTACTCTGGGGGTAATATTTAGCATTAAAACACTAGTGACAGCATGTAATATGCATTTCCATATCATCCTGCTAGACCAGTCCAGCAAAGTAGGTAATGTTCCCCTACCAGCAGATTGGTGGAGACAAGGAACCAATGAAAAGCCTAGGTTTCAATGACATCACTCCCATGCCTCTATCCAACTCAGCCACCAGAGGCTCTTTCAGTATTTCTTTGTCTCCAGCAGATGGTGGATGGATTTTCTCCTCTCTGTATAAAATCTGAAGATTGAAAGGAAAAAGGATTGACTAAATGCTCGTGAACGACCACCTAAAGCCCTAAAGGAGTGATTCTCTCACTTGAGAGTGACATGGGAGCTCCACTAGACTGCGGTCTTTTTGGTAGCCATAGGCAGAGGGAAAATTGGTTCAGCTCCACACCCTTATCATGATAAGGGCCTGTTGAGCAGCCACAAATTGGAAGGATTTGGAAAAATCTGGAAGGGTACAGCAGCCTCACACAACCTCAGTGTCCCCCCTCCCTCCTCCTTTCCTCCCTGCTCTCTCCCGAAGATTGCAAAAGGCTCTGAGGGATCTGCCTGCCAGCCACTTTTCACACAGTGCTGCTGAAAAATAAACTCAGCCAGTGAAGCAGTTTCAGGTGCGTAGAGCTGAGCCCAGCACAGATCTTATGCCCGGGGCTCTCAGGGGGTAAGTACTGTCATGAAGCTGAAGCTACAGAGAGTGCAGACTTAGAAAAAAACACTGTCTTTCACAGAGCTGTTGATGTGCAGAGGATGCAATTACCTTGCAACCCAGCTAGAGGGAGCAGGAGCAAAACTACTGAGGCTGAGTTAACACACCCAGCCACTGATTATGTAAGAGCTAATCAGCTGCATCTGACGACAAGCCCGGGAAACTCAAAGGTAGAATGCCTTTATAAGAGAAAGGCAGTCCAGAGGAAAGGAGGCCAGCAGAAGGAACTAGTCCTGAGGAAAGCAGGCCAGGAGAAGGAACCAGTTCAGAGGGAAGCAGTCTGGAGGAAAGCAGTCCAGAGAGGGACAGTCCAGAGAGAGCCTGCCAGGAGAAGCACTTCAGATGGAAGGAGTGACACCTCCAGCCCAAGCAACATAGCTAGATCAAGCAGAACGCCCAGAACAGTAAGTGCTGGAAAAGGAGCAGAGAAAGTCAGAAAGAAAGACAGCTCGAGGAGAGTCAGTCTAGAGAGAGACTCGGTAGCAAAGGACCACAGAGGCAAAGAGCTTGGGAGGAGAAAGCCATGCTTTGAGAGAGGCCTGCGCTCACCAGAGGAGTCTGAATCAGGATTAAGAGGTTCAAGAAGGAAAGGTTCTGATAGCAGAGCTACTTTACCCAGAAGCAAGGAAATCCGGATTCCTCACCAGGTTTTCCTAAACTACAAAAGGGGCAAGCACTGCTCAGAAGGTTCCAAGGGAAAGCCTATCTCCAGAGAGAGGTGCCTCAGAGAGAAAGCTCCAGTTATACCGGCTACAGGAGGAAGCCCAGGTATGGTGCCACTTCATTTATAAAAGAAAGTTTATCTCCTAGAAGCTCTGGTGAAACAGATGCTCGGTGCAGGAGAAAAGGAAACAAGTCAGAGCTTTACAAACCAGTATTTAAGGGCAGAAGAACAGGCCATGTTCGTTTGGGAGCCTTAGAACAGCCTTATTGGAAACAAGCAAACAGAGACAGAGTCTGGGAAAGTATAGCAGCAAGGGAGACATCCAATTCAGAGGGCGAGGCCAGTGACCCAGAGTCCATGGAAATAGACCTAGAGAATCCTATTCCCATGCCTCCAGATGAATTTATGGATTGTACCTTGTGTATTGCTAGCAGCCTTGAGTCATTAGCAGAACTGTGAATTGAACAGACCTTTTTGCTTTAAGAATGCTCATCTTTTATGCTAAGTGCCAGAGAACTGTTTTGCTTATTTAAGTTGCTCTGAAGTAAGAGAATCTTTTAGTTAATCTCTCCAATCAACTGTGAAACTTGTAACAGTTTTTCTTCTTGCTTATGTTTGGTGAAACCCTGAAAGAAAGGACTTTCTTTATTTCTGTGCCTTACTGAGCCTTTGCGTTAAAGGGGAAATAAAAGCCTTAATACCCTCTATTTGGCTTATACAATTTGTTCATACAAGGAGCTGGACTACAAAGACCAACCTGCACTTGGCCTTAAAGAGCCCTTTCCTCCTTGAAACAATAACAATGCTCAGCCTACCCTTATAGCCACTGGCCACCAGGGAGTGCTGACGACAGTACCAAGGCTTGATCTTGTCATTGTCTTTGTTGGGGGCTCCCGGTTCCGTCTCTGAGGAACGCAATTTGGGGTGGACTACTAGCAACTGTTTGTGCTGTCTGTGGGTTTCCTGCCATTTTCTGCACGCATTGGTAGTAATAATATGTTTATTTCATTTTATCCAATACAATATAACAAAAATAAAGAAAAACAACATAATACACCACATTGTCACAATATCATGACTCAAACTTAGGTCTAGCCCACGTCAAGAGAGCTGTGCTACATAAGACAAGAACAGAAATAGAAATAAAGGCAACTAAGTTCCCATATTGGAAAAATACCTAAACTAACTCCCCAAACTTCCCCCTCGAACTTATGCCTATCCACTAGAAATCTTTCTAAATGGGATACATCAACAAACACATACGTCTTTCCCTGCAAGGTAACAAGACACTTGCAGGGAAACTTCAAGAAGAAAGTGGCTCCCACTTCCAACACCCTTGGTTTCAACTGAAGAAATTGTTTCCTGCGAACCTGAATAGCTCTACAAACATCTGGGAACATCATTACAGTTTGACCACAAAAAATCCTAGATTTGTACTGAAAAGACAATTTAAGTATTTTACATTTATCCGATTCATTCAAATAGGTAACAATTAAAGTGTTCTGTGTAGTGATGTCTGAAGAATCTTCCAGAAAGTCAGTTAAGTTCTGACTTTCTGTAGGACCCAAGGAATCAAAATCACTGTCTCCCAAAGCAGGAATTTGACTTTAATAGGAAGATAATAAACTATAGGTACCTCAGAAGACAGATTCAAGACCTCCTTAAAATATTTCTGTAGTAAAAGTTCAGCAGGCAATAAATGAGTATAAGGAAAATTTAGTATACGCAAATTTCTCGCCTGAGGGGCATTCTCCAATGCCTCCATTTTGGCATGTAATATAATAAATTCCTTAACATAAGTAGCATTACAGGACATACAGGAGGAATCTTGAGTATTAATAAAGAAACAGACTTATCTAATACCAACAAATGAGTATCCAAGTCCACCAGCTTGGTAACTGTGCCCTGTGTAAATTCACACGAAGAACTAATCATATTGGAAAACTTGAAATCCAGATGCCTAATTGCCCCCCAAATATCCTTCAACGTGATCTCTCCTTCTTTGTCATCCTTATCAAAACTATAACACTCAATCACAGAAGCAACTACAACAGGTTTAGGAACCGGGACAGCTAAAAAAAACCCCTTCATTCATCTGAGACCACCAACTGTCACAACCACCTTGCTACAATCAATTACCTCCACCCCCGCCAATCAGGCTTTCGTCAGGGTCACAGCGTAGAAACGGTTTTGGTAGCTTTTCTGAATGAACTTCGCTCTTCTCACGATAGGGGTGATATCACGGTGGTGGTTTCCTTGGATCTCTTGGCGGCCTTCGACCTTGTCGATCACTCATTCCTTCTTTCACATCTCAGGGATACCGGATTGCATGGCTCTGTATACCGCTGGTTCTACTCTTATCTTTCTTCTCGCACTTTTCTCTGTGGCCTCCTCGCTTGGTTCCCATGCTGTTTCGGATCCTGTCCCTCTTCTTTGTGGTGTCCCCCAAGGATCTGTTCTAGCTCCCTTTCTTTTCAACCTTTTTCTGTTCCCCCCTGACTCTCTTAATCCAGCAATTTGGCCTGTCAACATTTTACTATGCAGATGATATTGTTGTTTTTCATCACACAAATCCTCTTCATCTTGATCTTGGGCCACTTAATTCCTGTCTCTCCCTGGTGGCGGAATGGCTCTCCACAAATTGTCTGCACTTAAATCTGGCTAAGATGTCATGCACTTGGTTCACTTTTGGGGGTCCCTGTCCTTCTGTTGCCCCTGTCCTTGGGAACACCTCCATCCCTACGGTCCCTTCCTTTAGATACCTGGGGGTTATCCTTGATTCCAGTCTAACCTTTAGAGATCACATCTCCCAACTTGCCAGAACATCATACTTTTATCTTCGTCAAATAGGTGCTATCTGTCCCTTCCTCTCCCCTGCTGCTTTAACCACACTCACACTGGCTACTGTCGTCTCCCGCATCGATTTTTGCAATTCTGTTCTCGCTGGCATCACGCACACACAACTCCATTGTTTACAATTGATTCAGAACACTGCAGCAAGAATTCTAACCCACACTTCACGTATAGATCACATCACCCCCTACTAATCCACTTGCACTGGCTCCCAATCAAATTCTGTATCCTGTAAACGGGGGCGCTGGTCGTGAATGTCCACAGTCTTGGCAAAGGCAAAATATTATTATGACTTGCAAAGGATTGTGGGGGATGTAGTTCATTCATACCAGAATCAGCCGTTCACAAAATAATGAGTTGTGATGCTCGAGTGTAAGCAAAGAAAAACAGATTTTATTCATGGGGTTAATTCTCCCACACAGATTTACTTGGTAACACAAAAGGACACTTGCTTCAAGTATTGTACTCAGGAAAAACAAAACATGTTATAAGGTAATTGAACTTCTTAAGCAATAAATCAATAAAGACCTTGCTGGGAAACAGAAAAGGTCTTTTTGATGGCTCCTGCTAATGACCTTCTTAGCAGTGCTCCAAAAAGCAAAAACAAACCCAAAAGTAACAAAAAAAACCTGTTCTTTATCAAGGATAACTTTCTTCTATTTACACACACAAAAAAAGAAGTTTCCTTCCAGAGCTCACGTGCACTTGTGCCTGGCTCAATTACCAATAATTAGCCAGCTGCAAAACCCTTTGCTGGTTCACTCTCTCTACGTGGCTCAATCCTACCCTAAAGCTTTCTTGCAGAGACTTTTCTGGGTAGATAAAAGAACAAGTTACAGTTCCTTTTGGTGGTTGTTGTATTAGTGAGAAAGTACTTTAAAACAGCAGCCTAGACAGAAAGCAATCCATGTATTCATTCTGATCATTTGATATATCTCCTTCTTCCTCAAATATCATGGAATCAATATCAGGGTCTGGCTCAGAGGAATTCCTTAATTGATCACTCTCAGGATAATATTTGTTTCCCTGCTGTCTTCCTGGAGAAGAGCTAGGGCATATATCAAAGTTCATACCTGAGCTTCCTTTGCTGTTAGGTTTCCTCTCCGGGTATCCTGGCCAGTAAGTAGTCCAGCTTTTATGTCCAGCCTTCCAATCAAGATCCCTGGACACTGGGTCTCTCTTCACATACCTTCTTGCACCGGTCTTAGGGCCCCTTCCAAATGCAGCCGTCTCCCTCAAAGGTGCCGTCTGGGAATTCCTGCCTCTATAACCCCACTCCTCTGGCTTCCTCCAGTCCAATGGAGTATGCTTGCCTCTGGAATCACTCCTAACACACGTACTGCTGTGGGCTCCTTCTTTAGACCTCCAAGATGTCTTTCTCTTCTTCCTTCCACGTTGCTTCTGCTGTTGTAGTCCTCTCTCTTCTTTCTCCAATGGCTTCTGCTTCTGTCTCTCCTTGTTCTCCTGGTTCTGTCTCTGTGTAGAATATCCTTTACTTTTAACGTGCTTAGAGGGACACTCCACCCTAGCACAGCCCAGGTGTGCTGAATCAAGCCCTGCCCTTGGAGATGAGTGATTGGGGATTACCTCATAGTTCTCCTGATTGAACACACGTTTCCCCACTTCAGCTCTTCTAGAGGCTGTTTGTAACCTGGTGCATTCTGGGACTGGTAGTTTTTTATGAAAACTTTCTGTTTTAGTATTTCTACCAGCAAAGACAGGTTGCTTGTTCAGAGCCAATTCACCTCTTTTATAGCTCCCTCCTGAACTATGATAAGCTTCCTTATCACATACCCCCTGCTTAAGTTATTACGGACTGGTGCAACTGGTGAAACTTCTTTCCTACAGTCCGTAATACCTACGAGAGTATTTTCTTTTGAATGCTCACCTACTTCTTGGCTGGCTTCTGGGTCATTATTATTTACAGGCCTCTCCTTCCAAGATTTAAGTACATTAATGTGGTAGGTCTGTCTACGACCTCTTGCATTTTCTACCACATAAGATACTGGGCTCACTTGTCTAACAACCTTCCATGGCCCTTTCCACTGTACTTCAAATTTTGGGGCTGTACCTGCTACTTGAACCAAAACCTTTTCACCAATGCTTAATTGGCGGTTTTTGGCCTTCCTATCATACCACCCTTTCTGGCGCACTTGACTGTCCCGCAGGTTTTTCTCAGCAACCTGCGAGGTCCTTTTTAAACGTGCTCTCAAGTCACGTAGAAACTGTGGCACCTCCTGATTTTCTGGTTCAGGATCAATCCATTGTTCCCTCAAAATATCTAACAAACTACGTGGAGCCCTACCATACATCAATTCATATGGAGTTACACCTAGGGACACCTGAATTTGTTCCCTGCAGGCATATAAGGCAAAAGGCAATAACATATCCCATTCTTTTACCTCTCCTGCAAACCCCCTTCTCAACATTTGTTTGAGAGTTTGGTTGAATCTCTCCACCAAACCGTTTGATTGTGGATGGTAGGCTGAGGTTTTCACGTGATGAATGCCAAAGGCATCCCAGACCTGGGCCAAATATTTGGATACAAAATTGGACCCTCGGTCAGTCAACACCTCTCTTGGGAATCCCACTTCGCAAAACAATTTGACTAGCTCTAAAGCTATTGTTTTTGCAGAAACATTCCTCAATGGTATGGCCCAGGGAAACCTTGTTGCCTGATCTACCATAACTAGGATGTATTGGAAACCTCGGGGCGTTTTGACTAATGGGCCTACAATATCCATAGCAATGCGACCAATTGGGTCTGTGATAATTGGTGTGGGAATCAAAGGCACCACCAGTGGATGAGTCACTGTAACTCGCTGGACATGCAGCACAAAACTGGGCAGTTTCTTTGAAAATACCTGGCCAGTAAAAACGTATAAGTATTTGATCCAGCGTTCCTTGCATCCCTTTATGACCTCCAACTAGATGATCATGTGCTAATCTAAGTACTAGTCCTTTGAAAGTTGTGGGTACCACTAATTGTTTATGTATGGTCCCATTTCTGGGGTCCTGACTCTCTCTATATAATATTTCATTATCTAGTATGAATCTGGGTAACTCCTCCCTGACCTCCTGAGCATACTTAAAAGCTCGGGTGAGAGCTTGATCAGCTCGCTGTTCTTGTGGAAAGTTAGGAAACTTTGCCACTAACTCAGCTGGCACCCAGGGTAAACTTTGACCAGCCAACATTTCAGCCCTACCCTGTGCTCTGCAAAGTCTCTCACGACGCTTTTGTGCTTTCAACTTTCTTACTTTCCCAGATGGTGGAGTTATTAAATCATCATGAGAGGGTAAGTCTCCTAATAACTCTGCCTGCTCCCCCTCCTCCTGGCTCTTTACCTTAGCCTGTGAGCGGGTGGATACAAGGCCCCTCTTCTTACCTATTTCCTTCTTTATAGTTTGGTCTTCTGGAAGCTTAACCATCTTTTTAGCTAGGGACCGAGGACTTCCAAACAAAGGCCCGGGAGCTATTACCATCATTCCTTCTCCCTCCTTCTTTCCTAGTCCTTTCACTAGTCCCTGCTTAAATCTTGGCCAGTCCCTTCCTAGAACCAAATCAAATGGAGGCCTAGGCACCACTGCTAAAAGAACTTCCTCTTGTTCCCCCAGGCACTTAACCATTAGCCTATAGGTGGGATATGATGTTGCAGCACCATGAATGCATCTGATGTGAACCTGGCTTTCAGGGGTTCTAGGCACAAATCCTTCTTGGGCCTCTATCCTCTTCCAAAGCCTCTTTGACAGCATACTCTGGTCTGCCCCAGAGTCTAACAGAGCATTTGTGGTAATTCCATGCACATCAACCACCAAAAGGAATCCTTCTTTGGGCTGTTTTAAATCAACACCCATCAAGCTAGTGTGTATCTGGCATCCCCTTTCCAAATGTCCCCATTTTCCCCATTTGAAACATTTCTTTTTACTCCACTTTGTAATCTGGGTTGGCAGAGAACAATTATTCACAGAAACATTTTTATACATTTTCTTTTCTGATACAGCACAGCTTGCCTCAGCACCAACCTTCAGAGGGCCACCCATTCTATGGCAAGCCTGCGTGGCTTCCAAGAATCTCTCTGCTAGCATGGTTGCCTCGCCAAGGTTCTGGCAATTTTGCTGTATAAGGAAAGTGTGCAAATCTTTAGGCACAGTAGACATAAATTGTTCAAGCATAATAATGTCTAATAACATTTCCACAGTCTTTCCCTCAGGCTCCAACCATTTTACAGACAATCCTCTGATTCTCTGACTCAGAGCCCTGGGTGTTTCACCCACTCTTAATGCAGTAGCTCTAAACATTCGCCTATACTCTGAAATAGACAACCCTAGGCGATCTCTTAAAGCAGCCTTTACATCTCTATAATTCAAAGCCTGAGCTGCTGGCATTGCCCTAATAAGCTGCAAGCGCCTCCCCAGTTAATGAGGCTGCCAGCCTTACTGCCCACTGGGTCTCTGGCCATGCTAATGCCACTCTCTCAAAAGATTCAAGGAAATCATCAACATTATCATCTGGAGTCAGCTTCCCAAAACTAAATGCCCCAATTCCCTGATTGAGTCCCACATTGTCCACATGTGGTATACCAGTTGTTACTGCTGGTCTTGCATCCGGTCCACTTTGGTTATGAAGAGCAATTAAGGCTTCCACCAGATCAAGCACTGGCTTCTGCTGGTCCCTTAGTGCTTTAATTGCAGTGTCCTGAGCCTGCTACGCTAGCTCCTGTTGCCTGCTAAATTGGGCTGCCATCCAGCTGGCCAGTTCCCTTGGATCCATCTTGTATCCCCGCAAGAAAACAAAAAGAAAAAAAAACACAGAGCAGCACCCTCCAAACAGGTGTTTTTCTCCTAATTTTCTTTTTCAATTACCCCTGTGTCTTACTCCCATCCATCACTAGACATGCCCAGGTACTTATTACCTTATGCCAGTGATGAATCCAGCTTACACAGGGTCTTTTCCTCCTTGGAACAGCTCCTGGAACAGCCACTCTTTTTTTCTCCAAAGTGTTGTTAAGGGAAAAATCCACGTTCCAGCTTTTGACTTGAACTTTTTTCTTTCAGATTTCAGTTGTAATCCTTATAAACCCTGTAAATCCTTTGTGTAAAAGCAATCTGAACTACTACGCCACTGTAAACGGGGGCGCTGGTCGTGAATGTCCACAGTCTTGGCAAAGGCAAAATATTATTATGACTTGCAAAGGATTGTGGGGGATGTAGTTCATTCATACCAGAATCAGCCGTTCACAAAATAATGAGTTGTGATGCTCGAGTGTAAGCAAAGAAAAACAGATTTTATTCATGGGGTTAATTCTCCCACACAGATTTACTTGGTAACACAAAAGGACACTTGCTTCAAGTATTGTACTCAGGAAAAACAAAACATGTTATAAGGTAACTGAACTTCTTAAGCAATAAATCAATAAAGACCTTGATGGGAAACAGAAAAGGTCTTTTTGATGGCTCCTGCTAATGACCTTCTTAGCAGTGCTCCAAAAAGCAAAAACAAACCCAAAAGTAACAAAAAAAAACCTGTTCTTTATCAAGGATAACTTTCTTCTATTTACACACACAAAAAAAGAAGTTTCCTTCCAGAGCTCACGTGCACTTGTGCCTGGCTCAATTACCAATAATTAGCCAGCTGCAAACCCCTTTGCTGGTTCACTCTCTCTACGTGGCTCAATCCTACCCTAAAGCTTTCTTGCAGAGACTTTCCTGGGTAGATAAAAGAACAAGTTACAGTTCCTTTTGGTGGTTGTTGTATTAGTGAGAAAGTACTTTAAAACAGCAGCCTAGACAGAGAGCAATCCATGTATTCATTCTGATCATTTGATATATCTCCTTCTTCCTCAAATATCATGGAATCAATATCAGGGTCTGGCTCAGAGGAATTCCTTAATTGATCACTCTCAGGATAATATTTGTTTCCCTGCTGTCTTCCTGGAGAAGAGCTAGGGCATAGATCAAAGTTCATACCTGAGCTTCCTTTGCTGTTAGGTTTCCTCTCCAGGTATCCTGGCCAGTAAGTAGTCCAGCTTTTATGTCCAGCCTTCCAATCAAGATCCCTGGACCCTGGGTCTCTCTTCACATTCCTTCTTGCACCGGTCTTAGGGCCCCTTCCAAATGCAGCTGTCTCCCTCAAAGGTGCCGTCTGGGAATTCCTGGCTCTATAATCCCACTCCTCTGGCTTCCTCCAGTCCAATGGAGTATGCTTGCCTCTGGAATCACTCCTAACACACGTACTGCTGTGGGCTCCTTCTTTAGACCTCCAAGATGTCTTTCTCTTCTTCCTTCCACGTTGCTTCTGCTGTTGTAGTCCTCTCTCTCTTCTTCTCCAATGGCTTCTGCTTCTGTCTCTCCTTGTTCTCCTGGTTCTGTCTCTGTGTAGAATATCCTTTACTTTTAACGTGCTTAGAGGGACACTCCACCCTAGCACAGCCCAGGTGTGCTGAATCAAGCCCTGCCCTTGGAGATGAGTGATTGGGGATTACCTCATAGCTCTCCTGATTGAACACACGTTTCCCCACTTCAGCTCTTCTAGAGGCTGTTTGTAACCTGGTGCATTCTGGGACTGGTAGTCTTTTATGAAAACTTTCTGTTTTAGTATTTCTACCAGCAAAGACAGGTTGCTTGTTCAGAGCCAATTCACCTCTTTTATAGCTCCCTTCTGAACTATGATAAGCTTCCTTATCACAATCCGCTATAAGATTCTCACCCTGGTACATCGCACACTCTATACTCACACGCCACAATATCTTGTCGATCTTCTGCGCTTCCATGTCCCCACTCGTAGTCTCCGCTCACTCCACATAAAACGTCTTTGTCTCCCTCCACCGTCACGGGCACATCTGCAATCAACACGCAACTCAGCTTTCTTCTTCCTTGGTCATGCCCTCTGGAAATCCCTGCTCACATCCCTCCGCCTGGAACAGACTTATACAATATTCAAAGCCTCCCTGAAAACTCACTTCTTTACTCTGGCATTCAATCTCTCAGACACTCCACCATGACCTGATGTCTTATTTATGGCTGTGAAATACCTCTCTTTGTCTTGTCTGTGTGCTTGATAATCTTCTCTTTTCTGTCAAAATATGGAGTTCTGTTTCGTTTTCTACGGGCCTAGTGCTCGTTCTGTTTGTTATATTTTTAATTTTGTAAACCGCCATGACATTATACAGGGCGGTATATCAAGTCTAAATAAACATAAACAAACTGTAGAAGACAAAGGAGGGAGGGGACATGGTAGCGGAGTTCTATCCCTAGAGCTAAGGGACGCTCCCTCAGGGGAAGGCTGACCCGCTGGAAGTGCAATCCCGTGCCTGTCCATAGGGCCGGTAACAGAACCAATTGGGGAAGTGGTTGAATCAACCTTTACTGCCCCTTTGTTCTTCCTCTTCCCTATACTCATTCAGGGCAGACTAGCGATTCTCTTCAATCAAGGACCGAAGAGGCACCAAAGGGACGTGTCCTGACCCTTTGGCCACGCCCATTCGGATCACGACCCATGGAACACGACACATGGCCACGTGTAGCAGCCATGGAGCTTTAGCAGATAAGAGGACTCCACCAAGCAGACACTCCTCACTTCTGCCTGTCAGATGCCAGCAGTGGACCAAGGCAACAGCGAAAACAGCCACTGGGGCAGATGGAGAGACCCCATCTATGTCTCTGACGCTCTGCAGCACAACTCTGTATGCATTAGTAATGTTTTGCCTATTGTGTCCCTGGGGGTCACTTGTTCTATCCAAGCAGCTCCAATGCACACTCCTTCCCATTCAGTAAAAGCGCAGTTAATGTGTGCTTGCAGGCTGACACAGCCTCAACTCTGGTGATACTTATTCTAACTCTCTATGTCTTCTTCCAGGAAACGTTGTTTAACCTGTGGCAAGCAAGGAGCCTCATCCTTGGATTCTGGACTCTGCCTTTCCTATATGGCAGCTTCTGAGTTGCCACTGGAGGGCATGCCTTCCCCTTCTCAACCAGGGGATACAGTTAGTCTGCCCTTTACCTGCCTCAGGGTAGGCGGTGCAAGATGGCACTAAGGGTAAGGATGCTCAGCCGGCCAGGGGCTCCAGTAACAGTGCTGTGAGCCGCTCTTCATACTCTATTGGATCTGTGGCGGCTATGCCCCCTGGTGTTGAGCCTTTTCCGAGAGGAGAGCTTCTGGAGTCCAGATTATCCTCCCCGTAATTTGTTTCCTTTTTGCAACAGGCCTGGTCCTTCTGGTGTGGAAATTCAGATCCTGCGGCCTCTGGGTGACGCCGGACACAGTTTCATACTGGGCAGGCAGGAAGCAGAAGCTCTGCTCAATTGCCTTTGGCTAAACATTCTCAGCATGGGACACTCCCTGAAGATGAGGAACACTTGGGAGCTGTCCAAGATGTTGACTATGCCTCGGACCCAGATGAATTGGTATTTAGCTCTGATGTGGAGGAGGACCTCCTATCACCTTCAGAAGACTATGAAGAGGCCAGCATGATCTGCTGTTCTGGAAGGAAGAACTAGCAGCATTGATTTCCAGGGTCTCATCCGCCTTGAACTTGGCAGATGCTTCCAGCATGGAGCAAGAGCCGAAAGTACAACCGCTACTTCAAGGGGTACAGAAATCCACTACTGTCTTCCCATTCCCGGAGGTGATCAAAGATATATTCCGGTCTGAGTGGGACTCACCCAACTCCCTGCCTAAAGGATTAAGGGTCTATAAGAAGATCTATACTCTCCCAGAGGAGGAGCGTGGTGAGTAATTTGACATTCCCAAGGTGGATGTACAGGTCCGGCGGTTACCAGACAGACCACTATTGGTCTTAAAGGATGTCCTGGATCGCAAGGTTGATTTCTTGTTGAAGAGCCAGTTTGCCATGGTGGCAGCTATTCTACAGCTGACATCTCGAGCCCAGCTCCAGTAGATTCAGTCTCTTTCATTTGCTGATACTACTTCTCTCTTGGAGTCGGCTCCAGCCTTCCTTTCTGATGCCATGTATGATCTGGTGAGCCTGGTGGCCAGTGATGGTGCCCTGACTACTGTGTCAGAGCATTGGATTTGGCTCCGTCATCTGGTGGCGGACACATCCTCCAAAGCACAGTTGGTTCAACTGGCCTTTAAGGAGAAGATCCTGTTTGGAACAGATTTGGAGAAACTGGTGAAGGACCTAAGTGATACAAAATCTTACCGCCTCCCGGAAGACAGGTCCAGGGGACCTGTGAAGCGGGCAAGTGCACTTTCTCTGCCCAACCAGCCTCCGCCCAACCAGCAAGGGCACGCTGGCCGGATTCCTGGGGGTCTTGGGACTATCCGGCAAAACCTTTTTTACCCTCTGCTTCAGGGCCTTGGGCTCATTGTCAGTGCTTCCACGGAACATATGGACTCAGGTACTCAGCCCCCTCGAGAGGAAGTCCCTCCTGGGCCACACAATGAAGGTTTGGGGGCCCATTCCCTGTACCTCTGGTGGGCGGCAGGCTTTGCCTTTTCATTCAGAAATGTTCCCAGGTTATCGAGGATTGCTGGGTGCTACACATCATTCAATTTGGCTAGGTCCTGGAATGCAGAGTCGATTCCTGATGCCTTCATCATCTCCCTCTGTGAGTCTGGAGTCAAAAGTGCCGTGGTATGGACCATCTTGGACAAGTTGCTTCGCCTGAAGGCAGTGATGGATAACCGGTCACCATAGCCACTAAAGGCTTGAAAGAACAACCAGGTTTTCATCTGCTTCCTGAAGTGGAGGTAGTCTTGATTTAGGTGTAGCTCCTCTGGGAGTTCCAGTGTGGGGGTTACTCCTGAAAAAGCTCGCAGTCAGGTGGCATATTTACACCTGGGGGAATTTTGCGCAAAAATTCTGAAAATTCTGCATCCTTTAATACTTTTTTGAGCAGAATTCCCCATGATAAAGCTTAACTCCTCCTCTAGACCTGAAATTTCCCCTGCCTTTTTCCTCCTTAGCAATCTGCTCCAATCACAGTTCTATCCCCTAAACCATCCTCCTCCCCCCCCCCCCGTTTTCTCTCTCTTTAACTTCTAGCCCCCAGGCCCCCCCCCCCCACCGACTCACTAGCAGCTCTTCTCCTGCCCCCCAGCAACCCCCCTGACTCACTAGCAACCCTTCTCCTGCCCTCAGCAACCCCCTCCCGAATCACCAGCAGTCCTTCTCCTCTTAAAGCTTGTGCACCTGATCCTGCCTCACTGTTTGGCTTGCCAGCACTTGTGCAGAATTCTGCACAGCAAATTCAGAATTCTATGCAGGACGGGAATTCTGCACAAATCTGCATTGCGCAGAATTTCCCCAGGAGTACATATTGCATGATTTATTTTTGACAAGAGATGGATGCTCTTGAGAGAATCTTAGGGCCTCAAAGTTGTGTAGAGGACTACTTTATTCTGGACCATTTCCTCTAAAAGCCTTAAAATCAAACAGAGGGGAGTTTGAAGTTTGTCCCTGTAGAGCACTTGTAACCAGTGCGGTTTTTGCAGGAAAGGTGTGATGTGGTCATGCTGTAGCATTTTGAATTGTTACTGCTGCATATTTTGTGCTCTGACCAATAGATGGGGTACTACAGTAGTCTAGTCATGATGTGAGCACAGTATAGACCATTGTTCAGGCTCATCTCTGTGGAAGGGGGGAGATTTTGTAGTTGCCACAGGTGACAGAAGCTGTTTTTAAAGGCTGACTGACATTTGTGGGATCAAAGTTAAGCGATAAGTCTAGTGACCCCAAGATTCCTTACCTGTGATTTTAGGGAGCGTTCATTGTTCCCAAAGGAATTTTTGATGTCTGCTGCAGTTAGGAGCCCATCCAATCTCTGTTTTACTTGGGTTCAGGCAGAGTTGGTTTTGGGGTTTTTTTTGCCCATTCCTGAGTTGCTGTTAGAAGAAAGCACTGAAACTTTTATTAACTGTTCTAATGTACAGTATATTTTGTTACTGCACAACACTGGACAATAGAGAATAACAAAAATATATTTAGTCCAGTACTCCCACTTATCATTTCTTACAATCTAGTTAAGACAAACATATAGGACAAATAAGAAATTGTGGAATTTAATTAAGACAGTGGTAAAAATCAACAGCAATGTGATTAAAAAAAACAGGAATTAATATTTAAAATCAGTCTCAAAAGTGTGGGTTGTTAGGAGGGATTTGAAAAAGGCCTGAGAGGGAGCATTATGTACCAACTCAGAAAGTCTATTCCAGTCATACAGCACAGCAAGGTGGAAAAAATAGAGTTTAGGAGCTGGTAATGGAAAGGGGTCTAGACAACAAAGACAATTCCATCTCCTGTTCAAGAGCTGATCCCAAGCTTTAAACTAATGGAGGAGACTTTGGGCTGCTGTGCATGTCTAGCTCTTCAGATCAGATGTGAGCTCTGAGCAAGATGTGCCATCCTGCTGCTATCCAATGACGTTGCCTGCTTCCTATGACTGATTAATCCTGCTGTCTGCAGCCATCTCCCGTTACAAATAAGAAACTTGCGGATAGCTCACCCTGATGTCCATGGAGATATTGTTACTGGTAAGTAACTACGCTCTTCTGTAAGATAAAGAAAGGTTCACACTGCTGTTAACCACTGTTGCTGTGTACAAATGGGGGAGCGCTGTCCTATCTGAATTTGCATATGTTCAGCTGGTATTTATCTATGAATGAAACCAAATCTTTCTGATAAATCCACAACAGGTGTGCCTTCCTTTCTGTTGAAACGCACAGGGCTACCTTTCGGGGTGTGCTACCTGTGTGACTACACAGAGCATCCTGAGAAACCGGCGAGCTAAATCCAATAATCTTTCCAATTCTATATGAAAGGTGTCTACCATGCTCTCATCCCCTCACAGCCTTCCTCTAGTCACTGCCCCCTCCCTCTCCCCCCCCCCCACCCATGTGTGTGCATAAGTGTCTGTTATAAAATCAGGCCTTTATGTGAAACGTCCAAGAAGATGCTCAATTTAAACCTTTTTTTTTTAATAAAGGCCAATTAGCAAAAATAAAGTCTCAATAAATCAGGGTATCAAAAATATACAGCACAACTACCCTGAAAAGCTTATATGTTGTTATACCCTCATGTTAAATGTACCCTCCAATGTAATGTAACCACTTTGATTGTAGGATAAGGTGGTATACAAATCTGTCTAAATAAATAAATAAAATAAATATACTATAAATTGTGAAAGGAACTGGAATAGTGTGAGCTGGTCATATTTCTGCATGAGAGCCAAAAGAAGGCTACAAAGCCAGAGCTGCTCAGACATCATCATCAGTCCAAATTAGCCCAGTACCTCATAATCATCTAACGGACAATAGATTCAATAACTTTTATTCGAAAAATGTTTTTTAGTATTTCTAATATATAACTGCCAGTCTCTTAATATAGGAATCAGTATATATCCATCCAACACAATATTGTGTTTTGAAAAATGTATCTGCTTCAGGGATTCACAGTCTTCATATAACAGACTCCAGCAACCCCTACCTCCACCGGCTGTAGGTAATCATGACCTGAGGAATACCCAGTGTCCTACTGCTTATATATGTAGAATGGCTGCAGTCTGTCACCAATCCAGAAACAGCCAATTTCACAGATCTCATCCACATTAACATCATCCAGTCAATAGTTTGATTTAATCCAGAAGGTTCAATTGATTTTAACCGTAAAATCCATGAATGTTCTTGGGTGTTTAGTCTTTTCTCCTATCACCACCTTGCCAGGCCAGAGAAATCTGATCAAGTACACACCACCGGAGATCAGTAATCACGTGCTGGCATCGTAACCAATGAGTCACAAGAGGAACTGATTCAACCTTATTAATAATTTGGCTCTTATGTTCATTCAGATGCAGATGTATCTTCTTCTTAGTGTGCCAAACATATATCAATGAACAGGGACACATAATCATATAAACCACCCAGGTCGCATCACAGTCCATAGAACCACAAAACACATACGGGGTTACATAAGAACATAAGATATGCTAACTCTATACCAGATACTGGAATAGGCAAAACTATAGGAGATCTTACTTCAGGAAAATCAAAGGAAACCCTAGATACTAACGGAGCAGCAGAACGAGGACAGGAAGGAGGAGATCTCCCCCGGGGCTTAAGGATACCCCGTCAGGAGAGGATTGCGCCAGAGGCAGAGGAACCACGTGCCTATCCAGGGGACCAACCAGTTTAACACTCCCGGTACCGGTCCCCTGGGACTTGGAATCTGCCTTAGCCTTACGTTTACCCATGTTGTAAAAGCTTCAAAACTTAAATTAAAGCAATAAAGTAATAAGCAACTTGCACATAACCTCACTGCACGGAATACATCGAATGGCCAGGAAGTCCAGACACACAGTCTCTGCTCTCCAACTAGCCTGAATGAAGCAGCGTCTTCAATAGCATCGAAGGGGCGTCTAAGGGGCGCAGGAACTATCCCCTGAGGCAGATGTCACCCTTAAAGATGTTTTATGTTTAAATTTTGTTTATTGAACACAACTCACAAAACAACATCAGTTCAAAACAACAGTGTGGAACTAGCACAGCAACAATCACAGTCATGTTCATATTTAGTACATTAGTACACCCTGACCCTCCACCCCCTTGTTTCCCCTACCACCCCCCCCCCCAAAAAAAAAAAAAAAAACCAAAGCCAGTGCAACCAATCCACCCTTATTCCCTGCTACAAGCGTCCAGTAACAAATAAAGACCTAACTTCCCCCCTTCCCTCCCTTTCCCCCCCTAAACCCACTACTCCAAACAGGACCACTCCCACACTTAGCCAAGCACATTAAGGATTCGGCTCCGCTCTCTTGAAGACAGAGTGTGCAAGTAGGGACCCCATTACTCAACAAATCTAGCAGTGGCTACCTTCCCATGTTTAGCTCCTTGATGTTCTAGCAAGAGGAGCCGATACACCTCCCGCGTCCACTGACCCAAAGTAGGGCCCTGGGGCAGTAACCAATTCAACAGAATCACTCGCCGCGCCACGAGAAGAACCCTACCCAGCCAAAGTCTCTGACCCCCCTTCAAACCCGGCACCCCCCTAAGCATACCAAGCACCAAAATCTGAGGGTCCCGACGAAGTGGGTGTCCTAAGACGCCCGTAAGAGACCCCACAATCGCTTTCCAGAAGCGAACCACCGCTAAACATTGCCACCACATATGTCCTAGGTCAGCCCGGGCCACCCCACATCGGGGGCAATTCGCAGTGGCACTACTGCCCGCCCGAAATGCCCGACAAGGAGAAAAGTGGCAGCGACGCACGATGCGGTACTGCAAATCCCGAAAATCTGCCGTCTTAAGCCACCGGGGGATGTCCGCAAACAATTGTATAAGATCCATCCCACGGAGCTCTACCCCCAGGTCATGAGCCCAAGCCGCAGCCAAAGCAAACTCGGCAGGGAACGCAATGATGCGGATATATTCCTTATGTAACAACGCCACTCTCGCCCGCTGCGTGCTCCCCGTGTACAACAGTTCTTCAAATTTAGAACAGATATCAGTCTGCAGACTCTGCCGATCCAAACTCCGTAGATAACTACGCAGTTGCAAATATGCAAACCAATCCCTACTCTCAAGACCATAGCTAAGTTGAAGAGTGGCAAAATCTAGCGCCTGCCCCCGATCATCCGTGACCTGCTCCAAAGCTACGATTCCTCGAGCATCCCACCTCCGAAAGGTCCCCCCGTACATCCCGGGGCCAAACGCCCCATTGCCACAAAGAGGCAAAAAGGGGGTGATCCCCGAATTCCAGGAGTACGTCTTACACAACAAACGCCAGACCCTTCGCATGACCTTAAAAATAGGGTGCCTCCCAACTAACGGAGGGAGATCAACCACCGCCGCATGCAAAATAAACCGCAAGGCCAAGGGTTCCGCTACTGCCTGCTCATATACCAGGGGCGTATAATCCGCTGTAGTCCCCAACCAATCCCTCAAATTCCTCAGCAAACATGCTACATTATAACTCCGCATATCAGGGGCTCCCATACCACCACCCCCCCAGTGCCACTGCAGTGCCTGAAGACTTAACCGAGGCCTCTTCCCTCGCCAATAAAATGAGTTTAAACATTTGGCCAATTTAGTGAGCTCCCGCTTTGTCAGCAGGATAGGCAAACTTTGCAACGTATATAACCATTTAGGAAAAAGAGTCATCTTGAAGAGGGCTATCCGAGCTCCCAGGGATAGCGGGAGATCCCGCCAACCATGCAGGCGGTCCACGGTCTGTGATAACAGAGCCACAAAGTTGACCTGCTGTATTCGACCGACATCAGCTGTCAAGTAGACCCCTAAATAGTGAAGGGTCTCACCCGCCCACTTCAACGGAAAGGCATCCCAATCCCTCTGTAACGTGCGCTGCAAGTTTAAGGCCTCGGATTTATCTAAATTTAATTTCAACCCCGAAAACTCCCCAAAATCTGCCACCAATCTCAGCATATTTAGTAGAGTGTCCCGAGGAACCCCCAAATAAACGAGAAGGTCGTCCGCAAAGGCAGATACCCGAAATTCCTCCTTCCCCACCCTAGCCCCGACCAGTCCCTTGTGAGTTCGGATACGCTCTAGGAGAGGTTCAAGGGTGAGCACGAATAAGAGCGGGGACAAAGGGCAGCCCTGCTGAGTCCCCCTGCGGATAGGAAAGTCCTGAGAAACCGAATCATTCACCAAAATCTGCCCGCGAGGGTCCGAATACAGCAGCTTAACAGTGTCCAGGAAAAATCCCCCGATCCCCATGGTGGTCAATAAATGATACATGTATTGCCAGTCCACCCGATCAAATGCTTTCTCAGCGTCAAAACTGATGAGCAGAGCTGGCTCCCCTGCCGCCTTGGTCATATATAGGGACGAGACTATTTTACGAATATTCTTTATGATGTGCCGACCTCTGACAAATCCCACCTGGTCGTCCTTAACTAATTGTGGGAGGAATTCCGCCAGCCGATTAGCCATAATTTCGCCAGAAGTTTAATATCTACATTTAAAAGCGAAATCGGCCTATACGACTCGGGCAATAACCCATCCCGCCCTGGTTTAGGAATCAAAGTAAGGACTGCCCTATTTGGTTCATACGGAAAGGCCTGACGCTCGATCAAGGCGGAATAGAATAACCGTAAAGGTTCCACCACCTTATCCACCAATAATTTGTAAAATTCACCCCGGTACCCATCAGGTCCTGGTGCACGACACGTATGTAACTGCTTTATGGCACCTCGAATTTCCGTCACAGTGATTGGGGCATTAAGAGTGGCACTCTCCTCCAAAGATAAACTAGGCAAGTCCACCTTCCCAAGAAAGGCCTCTACTTGCGCCAAGTCTCCAGTGTCCGTGCCATAAAGAGTCCGGTAATACTCCCGAAACCGTTCCTCAATATATGCCTGCCCAGTCCGAATCTCACCCCTGGCATCCCGCAGGGCCCCAATATGGGACTTTCCCCGACTAGTTTTAACCAACCTAGCCAACAATCCCCCCGCCCTACTCCCGTATTTATAAAGCTTATAGCGATAATACAATAATGATTGGGTCGCCCGCACCTGCATCACAGCATTCACCTCCTGCTGTAGCCGAGTAAATTCTAATTTCCTCCCCCGAGACGGGTGCTGGGTAAACATTCTCCTCGCTTGACACAACTGCTTCTCCAATAGAATTAAGCGGGCGGTATAAGCTTTCCGCTGCCGGGCCCCAAAATCAATAATATTCCCTCTCAGAACCGCCTTTGCGGCCTCCCAAAAAAGAATGGGATTACTACGATGTTCCCCATTAAACTCAACAAACTCAGTCCACTTTAAGTTTAAGAAGGCCGCAAATTGGCTACTCTTGGTATAGCCCAGCGGGTAACGCCAAAAAGACCCCACTGTCCTCACCCCCCACCCAATGTCCATCCGGACATATGCGTGGTCGGATATTACCACTGGACCGATCTCTACTCGGAGGACTTTGTGAAATAATACTTGAGACCCCAAAAAATAGTCCAGCCGCGACCCTGTATCATGGGCTCTAGAAACATGAGTATAATCTCTATCTAAGGGGTGTAACACTCTCCAATAATCAAGCAAATTAAATCCCTCACACACTCCCCGTAGCCACTGAGATTTCCGATCAGGCGTGAGGCCCCTACTGCCAGATCTATCTATCGTTTCATCTAGGACACAATTGAAATCTCCTCCCATGAGGAAAGGGAGGGAGCCCAGTTCAGTCAGACATTTATTCACTTGAGCGGTAAATTGAGCATCATAGATGTTCGGGGCATAAATATTTACCAAACCCACTTTGACTCCTTTGAGGGTGCCCACCAAGATAACATAGCGCCCACCCGGGTAACTAATGCATCGTTCCACCTCCCAGGCCACCCCTGCTCTAATCAGAATCGCAACGCCCGCCTTCTTCCCACCCGAGGAGGCCCCATATACCTTCCCAACCCACCCCCTGGCTAGCTTAGTATGCTCCAGGGCACTCTGATGCGTCTCCTGTAAAAAGGCCACATCAGCTCGTTGATCTCGAAGTACTCGTAAAATCTTATAACGCTTGACTGGAGTCCCTATACCACACACATTCCAGGTAATCAGCCGTAAACCCTCAGCCATAAGCATCCACCTGCATACGCATCATACCCATCAGTAAAAATGCACTCAGAAATGAAGGGAACTCCTCCAGCCTAGAATTCCCCCCACCACACCCTCCCCTACACACACGCCACAGCAGTCGTCCATCACACCAACTCTGAAGCCTATCCCCAGCCCTTTGGTCCAAAAAACAAATTTGACAGGTCCCCCCAAAACCGCCCCCCAAAACCCTCCCCAATGAATCCCCTCTCCCCCTTCCCTCACCCATCCCAACCCACCCTGCCCCCCCGTCCCCTCCCCCCCCCTGTATCTCCAGCAGCCACCTATCTCTCTCCATATGGAGCACTCACCAAATCACATAGATGTATTGGGATCCCCCCCAAACAAATATATCCCGTCAACCCCCTTATACTGTAACAACCAGTAGCACAAACATCATGGAGCCAATCACCCCCCTCCTAGAAACCAGGCAAATGCCCCGCTTCACCCGAGAGAGGAAGCTAAGCACAGACATAGGACAATAAGAATAAACAGTCCTACAGTTCAGTCCAGCTGCAGTTTCAGCAAGCACCATCCTGTGTCTGTTGGCTCGAGCCCGCCTCACCCGCCACTGGCCGTATCTCAGCCAAAAACTTGGTGGCGGAGGCAGGTGTGTCAAAGACCCGTTGTCGATTCCCATACTCCACTCTTAACCGGGCCGGGTAGAGCAGAGCAAAACGGATCCCCCGCTTAGCGAGCTCAGCACAAATACCAGCGAACTCTTTGCGTTTCCTGCTCACTTCTGCTGAGTAGTCCTGAAAGACTAATAGTTTAACAAGGCCAGGGTTCTGTGCACAAGAGCGTCTCGCCGCCCGAATAACATCCTCCTTCTGGGCATAGTTTAAAAATCGTGCTATGACCACCCGTGGCTGGTCTCCGGAGCCTCTCTGCCCCCCCAGTCGATGTGCTCGTTCAATCTTTACCGAGCCAAGGGTAGCAGTCAACTCGAGATTCGTCGCTAGCCAGGTTTCCAAGTAGCCCCGCAGTTCTCCAGCCGCAATGGCCTCAGGAATGCCCACAAAGTGCAAGTTTTTCCGGCGTCCGCGATTTTCAAGATCATCGATCTTCTCCTCGTGCCGCTTAACCAGCTCCTCTAAGCGTTGCACGCGCTGGGCCTGCGCCGATTGCACCTCCTCGACCTCTGCAATCCTCTGCTCCGCCTCACCCAAGCGTGTTCCAAAATCCACAATCACAATCGAGTGGTTAACCTGAGCCAGTTGTTCCGCCAAACCGTTGAATCTGCTTTCCAAGGCCGCCACTACCGCTTGGGAGACCTCCTCCACAAGGTCTACAGCTCTATCGGCCTTCGGGCTAGATGTTGTCTTAGCCGCCATCTTATCCTCCGTCACCCGCACGCGGTCTTTCCGCGGTGTTTTCGCCGCCATGCACTCTCCGTGGCTTGCACCGTCACCAAGTGCTGCCCACACCGCTCCGCTACTTCAGCCCTGCTCCAAAAGTAGGTACTGGGGGGTAAATTGCGTCGTTAATCAGCCTCTTTGGGGGGGGGAGACCACCGGAGCTCTGCAGAAACGATCCTGCCGGGCTCACTACATCACGTGATCCTCTTAAAGATGTTTTAAAGGCAGTTAAGATTATTGATCAGAAAGTATCCTCTAAATTGAATTCTTTGTCTACTTTTACCCAGGAGACTGCAATAGCATTGCAGCAACTGGATAATAAAGTAACTTTGTTGGATACTGCTGTTACCAAAATGGAGTCCCAAGTTGCTATCTTGCAATTAGCTAATGTTTCCGCTATTAAGGATTCTTTGTCGCTCCATGCTAAGATGGAAGCTTTGGAGAACTCCTCATGTCGCTGTAATTTAAGATTTTTAAATTTTCCGCAATCTTCTTTGCTTTCCCCCACTATTTTGTTGGAAAAATATCTCAAGGAAGTTTTGGCAATATCTGAATCGATAGAAGTTTCCCAGATTTATTACGTACCTTCTACATCTAAAAGGGTGAACACTGCTGAAGGTGGGCTAGATGAGATTGTTCCTACCATTGCAAATCTTACAGCATTTATTGAAGATTCTTCTGATACAATTACTTTGAGGTCCACTTTGTTAGTCTCCTTTTCAAATGTCTTAGTTAAACAACGTATCCTGAAAGCATATTTCAAAGCTAAGGCGGCTAAATTTTGTGGACAGGTTATCTATGTGTTTCCAGATGTGGCCCGTGCTACTCAGTTGCGCAGGCGACAATTTCTTGCATTGAAAACTCGTGTTTTGGCCCTAGGGGCCACTTTCTTTTTTGAGATTTCCATGCAAATGTGTTATTGGTCTCGAGGAAAATTCCTATATATTTACAGATATTACACATCTGGAAAACTTTTTGCAGGACAGACAGGTTGTAGTTGGAGGTGGCTCCGGTAATTAAGATATCACCTTTTATTTTGTGGCCCTAGTAGAATAGGGTTTGGTTTTCCTTGCTTGTGTTATCCTTATTAATTTTGATATGCTCTCTCTTGATGTGGACTTTATCACTTGTTTGTTTCTTGTTTATTTTGTGAAAGGTTCCTTATATTGTTTTGCCTTGATTGACCTGTTTATGTATATTGATCATGTATTATGATTAAAATCAATAAAAAAAAAAAAAAAAAAAAAAAAAGAACATAAGATATGCCATACTGGGTCAGACCAAGGTCCATCAAGCCCAGTATCCTGTTGTCCAGCAGTGGCCAATCTAGGTCATACGTACCTAGCAGTTTCCCCAAAAGACACAGGTTCCACAATGCTTGTACTGGGTCAAGCATTGATATCCTGGGTCCCTTCTTAATAATGGTTTATGGACCTTCCCTCCAGGAATTTGTCCAAACCTTTTTTAAACCCAGCTACACTAACAGCCTTTACTACATCCTCCGCTAACAAATTCCAGAGTTTGATTACACGTTGAGTGAAAAAATATTTTCTTTTATTAGTCTTACATAGTTTACCCTGTAGCTTCATTGCATGTCCCCTAGTCTTTCTATATTCTGATAACGTAAACAATCGATCTACGTTTATCCGTTCCACTCCGTTCATTAATTTATAGACTTCTATCATATCTCCCCTCGGCCGTCTCTTTTCCAGGTTAAAGAGCCCTAACCTTTTTAGCCTTTCTTCATAGGAGTATCCTTCCATCCCCTTTACCATTTTGGTGGCTCTTCTCTGAACCTTTTCTAATAACGCTATATCCTTTTTAAGATACGGTGACCAGAATTGCACACAATATTCAAGGTGCGGTCTCACCATGGAACAATATAGAGGCATTATAATATATTTTGTTTTATTTTCTATTCCTTTCCTTATGATACCTAGCATTCTATTTGTTCTCTTGGCCGCCGCTGCACACTGGACCGAGGGTTTTAACATGTTATCCACAATGACGCCTAAATCTTTTTCCTGGGTGGTGGTTCCTAATGTGGAACCTTGCATCTTGTAACCATAGTTTGGGTTGTTCTTCCCTAGGTGCATAACTTTGCACTTGTCCACATTAAATTTCATCTGACATTTTGATGCCCAGTCTTCCAATTTATCAAGATCCTCTTGCAATTTTCCACAATCCTCTTGGGTTTTAACAACTTTAAATAGTTTTGTGTCATCTGCAAATTTGATAACCTCACTCGTTATTTCCTTTTCCAGGTAATTTATGAATATGTCAAAAAGCAGCGGACCCAGCACAGATCCCTGGGGTACACCACTATTCACCTTTTTCCATTGGGAAAATTGGCCATTTAGCCCTACCCTCTGCTTTCTATCTTTTAACCAGTTCCGGATCCACAATAGTACACTGCCTCCTATTCCATGACTCTTTAGTTTTGCCAAAAGTCTCTGATGAGGGACCTTGTCAAAGGCTTTCTGAAAGTCCAGATACACTATATCAACCGACTCACCTTTGTAAAAACATAACAGATTAGTAAGACAAGATCTTCCTTGTCTAAAGCCATGTTGGCTGTCTCCCATTAGGCCATGACTATCTACATGCTGAGGAATTTTGTTTTTTATGATGGTTTCTACCATTTTTCCTGGTACTGACATCAGGCTCACCAGTCTGTAGTTTCCTGGAACCCTTTTTAAAAATTGGCGTTACATTGGCGATCCTCCAATCTTCAGGTATTACAGATAATTTTAATGATAGATCACAGATTACAAATAGCAGGTCTGCAATCTCATATTTCAGTTCTTTCAACACCCTTGGATGTATACCATCTGGCCCAGGTGATTTTCTACTCTTCAGTTTATCTAATAGTTGTAATACAGCTTCCTGATGTATCGATATTTCCTTCAAGTCTTCCGCACCTTTAAATACCACTTCAGTCATGGGTAACATCCCTACATCTTCCTCAGTAAAGAATTCAGTCTCTCCGCTATCGCCTTGTCGCCTCTTAGCCAGTATTCTGTTTCCAACAGTGGCCAATCTAGGTCATATGTACCTAGCAGTTTCCCCAAGGAACACAGGTTCCACAATGCTTGTATTGTTCAAGCATTGATATCCTGGGTCCCTCTTAATAATGGCTTATGGACCTTTCCTCCAGGAACTTGTCCAAACCTTTTTTAAACCCAGCTACACTAACAGCCTTTACTACATCCTCCGGTAACAAATTCCAGAGTTTGATTACACATTGAGTGAAAAAATATTTTCTTTTATTAGTCTTAAATAGTTTACCCTGTAGCTTCATTGCATGTCCTCTAGTCTTTCTATATTCTGATAAGGTAAACAATCGATCTACGTTTACCCGTTCCACTCCGCTCATTAATTTATAGACTTCTATCATATCTCCCCTCGGCCGTCTCTTTTCCAGGTTAAAGAGCCCTAACCTTTTTAGCCTTTCTTCATAGGAGTATCCTTCCATCCCCTTTACCATTTTGGTGGCTCTTCTCTGAACCTTTTCTAATAACTCTATATCCTTTTTAAGATACGGCGACCAGAATTGCACACAATATTCAAGGTGCGGTCTCACCATGGAACAATATAGAGGCATTATAATATCCTTTGTTTTATTTTCCATTCCTTTCCTTATCATACCTAGCATTCTATTTGCTCTCTTGGCCGCCGCTGCACACTGGGCCGAGGGTTTTAACATGGTATCCACAATGACGCCTAAATCTTTTTCCTGGGTGGTGGTTCCTAATGTGGAACCTTGCATCGTGTAACCATAGTTTGGGTTGTTCTTCCCTAGGTGCATAACCTTGCACTTGTCCACATTAAATTTCATCTGCCATTTTGATGCCCAGTCTTCCAATTTATCAAGATCCTCTTGCAATTTTCCACAATCCTCTTGGGTTTTAACAACTTTAAATAGTTTTGTGTCATCTGCAAATTTGATAACCTCACTCGTTATTCCACTTTCCAGGTCATTTATGAATATGTCAAAAAGCAGCGGACCCAGCATAGATCCCTGGGGTACACCACTATTCACCTTTCTCCACTGGGAAAATTGGCCATTTAGCCCTACCCTCTGCTTTCTATCTTTTAACCAGTTCCTGATCCACAATAGTACACTGCCTCCTATCCCATGACTCTTTAGTTTTGCCCAAAGTCTCTCATGAGGGACCTTGTCAAAGGCTTTCTGAAAGTCCAGATACACAATATCAACCGACTCACCTTTGTCCACCTGATTATTCACTCCTTCAAAAAAACATAACAGATTAGTAAGACAAGATCTTCCTTGTCTAAAGCCATGTTGGCTGTCTCTCATTAGTTCATGACTATCTACATGCTGAGTAATTTTATTCTTTATGATGGTTTCTATCATTTTTCCCGGTATTGACGTCAGGCTCACCGGTCTGTAGTTTCCCGGATCACCCCTGGAACCCTTTTTAAAAATTGGTGTTACATTGGCGATCCTCCAATCTTCAGGTATTAGAGATGATTTTAATGATAGTTCACAGATTACTAATAGCAGGTCTGCAATCTCATATTTCAGTTCTTTCAATACCCTTGGATGTATACCATCCGGCCCAGGTGATTTGCTACTCTTCAGCTTATCTAATAGTTGTAATACATCTTCTCGATGTATCGATATTTCCTTCAATTCTTCTGCACCTTTAAATACCACTTCAGTCATGGGTAACATCCCTACATCTTCCTCAGTAAAGACTGGAGCAAAGAATTCATTCAGTCTCTCCGCTATCGCCTTGTCGCCTCTTAGTGCTCCTTTAACCCCTTTATCATCTAATGGACCAACTGACTCTCTCACAGGTTTTTTGTAAATTTAAGCTAAAAGAACTTTGCTGATGCTAGGCCCTGAGTGACTATTAAATGTAAACTACAAGCTCTCTGCTGGGTTCCAAATGTAACCAGAAAGCTCTCTTCTGTGTTTTAAATTTAAACTAAAAGTACTTTGCTGTTAATAGGCCCTGAGTGATTATTAAATTTAAAGTACAAGCTCTCTGCTGGGTATAAAATGTAACCAGAGAGTTCTCCTCTGTGTTTTAAATGTAAACTTAAACTGCTGCTACTAGGCCCTGACTGATTTAACAAAAATAGTAGATCACAGATTAATTAGCTTTAATACAAAGAATTCCTTTTAGAAAATTACCAGAAGTAAATACTCACAGTTGCAGATCTCCCTCCAGAAGCAACAGTCCCCCTTACCAGTCTTTCAATATTGTTACTTGCTATTGTGGTTTAAATAAGTAAATTGTATAAATAAAAACATTGCAAAGGCCTATAATATATTAATAATTCAACAAATGATTACAGCAATAATGCGTTAACGGTAAAGGAAGAGAGACGCATTTGATTTTATCATTGGGGGTCATCACAAGTTGACCAATGGTAAAAAGGGGTCACGGTACAAAAAAGGTTGAGAACCACTGAACTAAGGGATCCCTACCCTCTGAAATGTGCCCTAGAGCTAACATTAACTGTCACTGGCCTCTTCTTTAGATATTCATTTTAATTTCGAACCCACTAAAAATGTACCTAGAATTTCATGTATAACACAAAAACATTTTTCCTCACCCGCCTAAAGAAAGCACCCGTTATTTCATTTTAAAAATACACCTAAGATCAAAAGCAGAGGCACCACATTTTCCAAATAATTGCAGGTGCTAAACAAACCACCAACCCGCTCTCCCTATTCACAGTGAAAGTCATTCCTCGATATTCGAGGCGCTTAGCATCACTTCCCCTCCCCGAGGCCGCACGCGCGCGCAGCCTTCCAGTAACAGCAGGCGGAGGAGGAGAATCTGCGGGAGGAGGGATTAGGATCTTCCTGTTCCGCCCCTTCGACCAAGCTTAGAAAGGAGGCACGCGCTTGTCCCACCTGCACTCACGCGCGGACAAAGACGGAGTCGAAAGGATGACGTTCCGCCGCCTAAGAAAGCTGCAGTCTAAGGAGGAGCCCGCAGGGGGGAGCTGCCCCGCCTCCAAAGCGGCGGAAATGTACAAAGCGCTGGCCGTATCTGGGGGCACGTTGCCTCGGGCTAGGAAGGTGAGAGTAGGGAGGGGATCTGGATCTATTGCAGGCTAAAATGAATGAGATGTGCAGAAAGCACTCACAACTCGAACTTGAAAGGCTTGGCTGTAGCTGTTGCTTTTTTTGTATTAACTTTGGCTCTGTTATTCTGCTAAAATGCAATTACCGGTAGCGGATCTCCCAAGGGTGTCCTCACTTTTAGAGACTTGGAACTCTTTTCAAGTAATGCTCTTTGATAACATCACTTGGCTTGGTTTAAAAAAAAAAAGACTTCAGGGTGGCCCTTGTATCTCTTCTCAATTTACGCGTTCGGTTGAACGGTTTATGTATTAAAGCGCTGCTTCTGTTGCACAGAGTGAAATAAGTTAAATTGTAACGTCGAGGAAGAGAACCAAATAGAATGCGGTGATCTCTTTATTTAGGAAAAGGTGTTTCGTCTTTCAGTTTAGCTTTAACTGAGTAGTAGCACGAATAGAGTTTCGTTACCAGAGAAGCCAAGGGAAGGTCTGCACCAAGCCGAGTGATTCGTACGGTACGGCCGAGGGGGGCGTTTATTATTTGAAAACTGATGGGCTTTGGTATCTGTCCCAAAGAGCACGAAAAGGGAGGCCAGTTTCAAAGCAAGCACTTAAAGCTGCTTTCTAAACTGTGTTCCAGTTGCTCATACTGGCCAGTCTCCTATGGTTCACGGTGACTTTCTTAAAATGTGACTAAGTTATTATGGAAGATGAGGAAACTCAGAAGGGGTAGTCCACGTGGGATAATTCCTTTGTCGCGATAACGCGTCTATCCACAAAGGATCAGTTTTGTACGAATGTCATATCCCGTTATGTAAGGAAACGAATGTTTTTATGGCATAGCCTATTTTGTTAACCCCCTTTGGCCTTTTCTCCTTACGAAAGGGCTTCTAAGGAAATGGTTCTGATCAGACTTATTCCATTTCTGTGTCTCTCTCCAACTTTTTGGAGGGCCGGGTTGTGAATTCAGAGACTGCACTGGCTCTATTGTTTTGAGGGCATGCGTCAGCAATGAGCAATCGTATTACCTGCTCTGTTCTACGTGCGACTTACTGGCGGAGTCGGACCATCTGCTGCCAGTTTATTCTTTTAGAATCTGATTTGCAGCTCAGGAAACGTGCATCGATTTAACTTGCAAACTCTGGTCTTTGCATAAACCTGAGCTAGTTTGCATGATGTGTTCGTTATTTTCCAGGTCTGTCGCCTGTAGTCTGGACAGCTAGTTCCTGGCACCCAATGGCCCTCTCTTGGAGAAGCTATTGAAGAGCCAGCTGTTGAACGCCCTACAGGTGTACTCTTCCTGGAACACTAATCTCTAACTGAAAGGCAGCAAAAACTCTACAACAGCAGGCGTGCCCCTCCCCTGTGGGGGGCTTTAGGGCATGCCACTTAATGGTTTAGGCAAACATTTGGTTTTAAATATGAAGCCAAAACAGCAACTGTCAGTGGAGCCAGTAATTTCCCCATCCCTCCAGTTCCTTAGTAAGTTAAGAAGGAGGCACAGTGTTGGTCATTGAGGTGAACAGTAGCTGGTGTTCAGCACTCTTTGGGTTGTGCCTGGATTAGTGTCTGCTATGGGTTGTGGAAGAGATGGCCCTACCAAGTTCAGGATGTATAGAGAGGTTGGGATACTTCATCACCTCACCCTCTACCTTTCTTGGAGGGGAAGGAAGTGTCACACAGGCATATAGAGCCAAAGTAGTATGACATGGGGAGAGATTTCTTGAACCAAGCTAGACACAGTTTGCATATACTTCATTAATTGTACTGACAAGATAATTGGTGTTCACTTTAATACACTGGGCTCTATTTATTGCAGTACATCTGCTGAAGTATCATTTTTCTTCTGTTCTAAATGTCTAATAGTTTTGTTCTGCAGTTGCCACCAAAGCATTGGCTGTTGCCCAAGAGAAATTGAGTCTAGAACAGCTATTAACTTACTGCTGTCTTCCTCTTCTCCCCCCACTCCCAAAAATCCCAGCTTTGACCCTGCTCCTGCCCTCTATTTACTTTAAAATTAGATTGTCAGATGTAATTATGTGCCCTTTTGTGTTCAACTCTTTCCTGGGGTTCTTTGATGGCTCAAAAATGTGGAACAATAAGTGTCCTGCAGAGAGCTCCTCTTAACAGGAAGGGATGCTGAAGCTGCCTAACTGAAGGCAAATTATCTCCTTTTAAATTAAAAAAAAAAAAAAAAAAAAAAAGCCTTTGAAGCAGTGGACCTGGGGGTAGAGCGGAGTAGCATTTCATAACAGTTGCTACACAGCCCCAGGAGTTCAGAAGGTTTGGACCCAAGGGGGCCCACCGTTGGGGGCCACATAGCAGAGAGGAGCAGCACTAGATTTAGCTAGTGAGACCATGCCTACACTCCAAAACGTATAAGGAGGGGGAGAGCGCAAGGGAGCTATTGCTCTGGGTCCATGTGACTGTCCGTGTGTTTGCAGTGTAGGAAAAAGGATCTAGAGCCTAAACCCAGTTACTCTTCTCAGTGCAGCCTATCATTGCTAATATCCGTACAGGGGTTTATTCTGCCTTGTGCCCCTACAGGCCCTTTAGTATCATCACTTGCTACAGTCGGTCTTTATTCCTCCCCATAGTCTTGGTGCAGGTCCCACATCCACAAAGTCAGTGAGGAGCTATGGAAATGGTGGGTGAGAGGCTGGAAAGGGGGAGGAGATGAAGGGGCACAAGGGTGGTGCGCTAAAGAAATAAGACAAGATATAGGGAAAGCAAGAGGTGGCTGATGGGAAAGAATCATGAAACAAGATAAAATGGAAAGACAAGATGGTGCAGAAGAAATAGGGCTTGATTTCTTTTAATTCTCACAGCTTTGAACCTGGTTGTATTGCAAGCCAAGCATTAGATTCACTTTTTAAAGGTTTTTTTTTTACACTGTAGGTGCATTTTATGAAAAGAAATTATATATGCAGTAAGTGATACCTAATGCTGGATTGTATATGCTGCAGGTGCAGGCCTCTGCTAGGCTGAAATAGACACCATATATGCTTTTGGCCTTGCTGTGTCAAGTGCCAGGATCAATAGGATCAGTCTCGCTCTTTGTGACTGGAGCTGGGGCTGAACTTGGGGAGAGGGGCTGTGGAAGCCTCAAAGTGTCTGCCTCTGAGGAAAGGAAAGGGCTAAATGTGTAGTTCTTAAGGCCCAATTCCATCTAGGTCTGTTCTATAGTCACAGAATGAGACTGCAAAACGTACAGCATGGTTGACGGGAACGTGGCCTCTGTTACAGCTGAACTTGAAGTTAGCTAGTAAGGTTCTAAAACAGCATTGAAGGCCTCTTAGAGCTCATTAGTAAAACTGTTGTGTGCGTTTGTGGCTTTGCATTGCTGAACTTGTGGGTGGAGAGTGCTGAAACTAGCGCTGTGACAAAGCCTCATTTTTTGGTTGGCATTTATGCCTTGCCTAAAACATTTGACATTCTTTCAGGCATAATCTGAATATTGCATAGGGCAGGTTTGGGGTCCACCCACTCCCAGTTCATTGCATTTGTAAATGCTAATTAATGGCAGTTAGTTCTGTACCCTGTTTGATTCATGGGTTTTTTTTTGTTTTTTTTAAATATACAAGGAGAGGGATTGTTGAGGGGGAGGGTGAAAAGGACTTTCAGATTAAAGTTTAATTCTAGGTTAATACAAAAGGAGCCTTCTATCTGGTGCTTGCTGGTGGGACAGTCCTATTTGTTTCATTCTGTGCATAATGTGTAAACCCGACTTAGGCGCACAAGGGCAAGTATTAAATCACCGTTAACGTAATGCCGTCTGAGGATGTTAAGATTCTCCTGTGGGTATAAATCTTGCCTGACATTTCTCTGGCTGAGGTCTTTTTTTTCCTCCTCTACAGTTTGTTGAACTGTTGTATATTACCCTCAGCTATTAGAAAAGCAAAGAATCAATAGAAAAGGAAGGGGCTATTGGTAGTTTACAGAGCTGGTGTCCAGGTGCTAGAGCATCATGGGTTATTCCAGATTTACAGGGGCCTGCAGTGTCATGTCATTGTTATATCATGGCCGGTCCCACGGAGGCTGCTGAGTTGCCTCCAAGCAGAACGGCCTACGATCCATGTCCTCACCTATCACTGATGGCAGTGCACATAGGTGTCTGCGTTTTGCCCACACCTGGGAGAAATAGTATGATTGACGTTTTCCTCTAAGATACACACCTGGCTCTAGGTGGCATAAACAGGTAAACGTTTGTGGCTTGGAGGAAGAGGATGTTTGGCTCTACCTATTTAAGTGTTCTGGAGGGGTGTTTTGTGTGTTTTTTTATTTTTTTTAATATAGAATGCTTTGAAATGGGCTTTGAAAAACCAGAATGGGCTTACCTGATCTTATCGCCTTTAGCCAAGTGTTTGTCTACACAGATTCGCCCAGTTCAGCTGAAAGATATCATTGAATGGAAATCTGTGAATGAAGCTGTGGGTAACCTGATTCTGTAAATACTGTGCCTGTGTTGCTGGCTGCCTTGATCCTTTCAGCGGCCCATCTATATTTAATACAGTCAAAACGGCTATCAGTTGTGTAAATCTGTCCCTGAACTATCAAATTAAATTTTCACTAACCCTCTCATGATGTGATTTATTTTTTTTTCTTCAGGGATGTGCGCTGAAGTGCATGACACTCGGTCAGTCTCCAGAGGAACAGAGGTAAAGTGTCATCCCTCATGTCTCTTTACGTGCTGTGGGGGGGTGTCCTGGTTCTAGAGAATTTAGTTGTGCTGGTACCTGCATGACTGTCAGACAATGCCCCTGGAAGATGCTGATTGCGGGTGCAGCAGTGCTGGATCAAAATGGCACTGAAATAGTTGGAAAAAGATGTCTCAGGTTCCCCTTCTCCTAAGGGTGGGGCCTAGACAGCTCCCATCCCCATGGATACTGCATAGGTCTGGTTTTCAGGGCAACGGTTATGCAAATCAACTGGTCTTCCAGACCTCAAAATACAAGAGAAGCTCGTTGAGACTCTCCTGAAAATTAAGCCTGTCTGTGGTTCTGGCAGACTGGTGTTGCTTCTCCCTTTGTGATCCAGTAGGAGGGATTCCCGCACTCTCTATAGCCATGAGTCCGTGTAGTCTGGAAAAGAACGAACCACAGTCATAGCCACTTACCACACAATAAAACCCCCAGCAAAAATTTGTGGGTATTAATGTAGCAGGTACTAGTTGTCAATACACTTCTGTATTGGATTTGTTGATTTTAGGGAAGCATTTGAGCTGATCCAGGCCGCTTTTTATTTGTCCTGAAAAGGGATTTTTTGGTTTGATATGCGCCTTTTCTTACAGCCACATCTCTCCCCCCCCCCCCCCCCACACACACATTTTAAAAATCTCCTTCCATTTTCCCCTTGCAATGTGTCAGCTGTCACCTGTTTGCACTGCACTTGTCAGCGTGACACCCACACAGGGCACTGATTAGTGGGTCAGGTGTTATCTGCTGCTGCTCAGTCACCCCTTCCGTTATGCAGTAAAGATAAATATTCCCCCCTTCCCCGACATTAAATGTTTTACTCGTTTTGGTCTGAAGTTCCTGGTCCTAGTCTCCTCTATACCATTTAAACTTTAATGGTCATATTTGTCTGAACCTCTCTCCATTCACTGACACAGCAACCTCTCTCAACCCCAACTGTGACTATCCTCCTTCCCACACAGATGCTTACCAGTTACCAAACTATTACAACTCCGCCAATATACTGTGGGCTGTTTTTGGGTTCTTTACATTGAGGAAGCTTAGAATGCAAGCAACATAAACAGCTATTGTGTTATGTTCAAATCGTTTCTTTCATGTCTTTCAAATCTTAAAAAATTAGTATGGTGAATGTTACTGTAATGAAATCTCTGAGCCCTTGTTTTGAGTAATGTGCTGCAGCGTAACATAGCTGCTTTATACCACTAGGATTCTGAGTCTCCATCAATTTAGAAAAAACTAGGGGGTGATATTCAGAAAGGTCTATGCGATTTGCAGCACCTGCCAACCACATAAACCCCAGCAATCCTGATATTCAGCGACTCTTTTCGGATAGTACCACTGAATATCCCCACAAACAAGACACCCAGTTAATTCCAGGGTGGTCTCTAGGAAGAGTTGGGTTGGTCCTGACATAAGGTTACAATATTTTTTGCAGGCAAATCTGAGACATTTATCCAATGTGTGTGTAGGGGGAGGAAAGGACACCTTAGTTCCAGGTTTGAGCAGCAAGGCGTGGGAGGGGGAGAGGAGCCATTACCGTCCTTGTTCCCATTCCCACCTCATCCCATGACTGCAGCAATATCACTTCCAAGCAAACAGAGAAATGAGCAGTGTTACATTGCCCCCATACTGTGCAAAATATAAAAGTAATGGATGTAAAGTCTAAAAACTGACACATTCAAATCACTAAATTGAAAATATTTTTTTCTGACCCCTCCGTCCCCATTGTTGGAAGCAGCAGTGGTGATACTCTGCCATTAACCAAATGGCTGAACTGCATAAAGTTAGAGGTCAATGGCTGTCCTAACTCTGTGGTTTTGGAATCTGGTTAGTGGCTGAATATTCCCACTAACTAGATAGCAATTTCTCTGGCCGATGAAACCAGATCCTCAGCATGGATGCTAGATAGGCTTCACCGCTGAATATCCAGCCTTAATGTGGCGGCAGCTAGGCGCCTTAAACGTTCTGACTGCCGCTGCTGAATATAGACACCCTGGTTATATTGGCCTGGTTGTGATAGTTTGGTTTAAATATAATACGCCTTTTTGGGTTACATTATACCAACTTATGAGTGTTAACCATCTGTCCCCTACACCTCTTCAGCAAAAATCTAAAGTATTGACTTTTCCTCAAATGTAATTATTAATTTAATCCTCAGACAAGCTAGTTTGTGAACATTAAATTTGGTTTCAAATAAAGGAAACGTTGAAACAGCTGCCTGGCCAAAGGGCATATTCTGCTGTCATGCCTGCCTTTTGTTTGAGGGAAGTCTCGCAGCCTGTTCTGCTAACCCTGGAGTTCCTAGCAGGAGCCTGTGTTAACAGAAGTGTGCAGTGCCGGCCTAATCGGAGGCCCTCAGGCCTGAAGAGAGCTGCAAAGGCTCTTTCAGCTGAAGTTTGATTTACAAACGAACCTTGAAATTTCCTGTTGCCTAACTTAATCTCAGAGGACTTTGGCATGTGCGCGCCTGTGATATGACGCGCAGGCTGGTGCACCCAGTACAGCCCTGAACATATGGCAGCATAGGACTGCCCGCTTCCATAGGGTCACTAGGGGAAAAGGCTTCTACTAATTAGATTTTTTTTCTTTCAGGCAAATAATCATGTTGGAGAAAGAAGCGGGCACAACCTTTGGCTTTGAGATCCAGGTATGACACCATTGTGTGGGAAAACAGCAGTGCGTGCTGTAGGTCCCTGGGACCTACAGAGAAAAATTCATACAGGGTTTGAAACTGGGTTTGATATGTCCACCACAAACATAGAATTTCAAGAAGAATCAGTGGGTGCCAGCCAAGTTAAAATGCTCCTGATGTAAGGAAAAAGTAATATCATATTTCAGAATGTCCTGTAAGGGTTCCATACAGTCCACGATAAAAACAGAGCTTGGTAAATATATAGTATTAATAGGGCAACCAGAGATAGTATGAGTCTGCACGAGCTTAATTATCAGCCTCTAGACATAATGGGTTTTGTTGGTTCTAAAAATACAGGTTATGGGCTGAGCTGCAGCCAAGAATCTTGCTTTGTTTGTCACCATGGTCAGTTGCATCTGTTTTGGTTATATTGTGATTAACAGCTCTTATGAACAGTATGCTTGGCAAGATAGAAGGTCAACGCAAAAGAGGAAGGCCAGCAATGAGATGGATCGATACAATAACAGCAGCCACGGGTACCAGTCTGTCAACAATGAGCCGCCTGACTGAAGACCGAACACAATTTAGGATAGCTATCCAGAGGGTCGCCATGAGTCGACTCCGACTCGACGGCACTTAACAACAACATGAACAGTAGTACAGTGCTAGACTGATCCCCTGTCTTCTCATAGCCATGGAATAGTGACAAGACAAGGTCCAGCTAGTCTGCCCAATTTATCAGATGTAGCTCTTGCCTTCAGTCTACATTCAGGTACAGTGGGTGCTTTCTCTCCCTGGAAACCTAGGATTTTAATTTTGTACCTAAGGCAAGAGGATTAAGTGACTTGCCTAAAGTTACAAGGCGCATAGATTGGATTTGAACCCTAGCCTCCCTGGATCTTAACCCACTGCGCTAATTTACTTCAGCTGCGGCGACATTGGCCTCAATGGCTTTCCCCTCCCATCGCAATGAGGGATCCTCCTGTACTTAGTTTCAGGTTTAGTGTTTGTACTGTTGCTAGGTAAACAGTCCCCATTTATTTAAAACAAAATAATTAGAGTGATATGAGCAGATGTAAGACCAGGTCTGGTTTTCATTCTGAAGTGGCATGCTGAGAAACCCAGCTTTTGATGTAATCCGGGCTCTTTCTAGCTTTCAGTGAATGGAGATGAAAGGCTGAAATCTGTTAAATATGCAGATATTGTCAGAACTTGCCAGTTGACTCTGGTGACTTGAGTAGTTCCTTAATCTTTGTCTTAAACATACAAACAGACAAAAGTGACAGCAGGTAAAAACCATATGGCCTATCCAGTCTGTCCTTTCATACCAACTGCTAAACTTTACAGCGCCTTTTCTTACTGAAAGATCCTGTTTGCCCCATGCTGCTTTGACAAGTTCTAGTGTCTACTACCTCCATTGGGAGACTATTCCACGCATCTACCATTCGTTCCATAAAGTATTTCTTCAAAATATTCCTAAGTCTGTCCTTTCATCTTTATCCTATGTCCCCTCTCATTGCAGAGTTTTCTTTCAGTTGAAAGAGGCTCTCCTGTGCATTTATGCTAGAAACATTTAAATACCTCCCACTGCATATCTCCCCTCACTTACCTTTCCTTCAAAGTATACTTACTGAGATACTTGTCTGTCCCCATATGACTGACTACGGGTCATTTTGGTAGCCACTCTCTGTACTGGCTCCATGTTTATATCCTTTTGAAGGCGCAGTCTCCAGAATTGCACACATTACTACAAATGAGGTTTCACCAAAGACTCATTGCTGGACTATCCCCACCTCCTCCTTTCCCTGTGCACCCAGTGATCCTTCTGGCTTTCGCTGTCAGCTTTTCTACCTGTTTAGCCACCTTAAGATCACCACTCTTGTGGATAGAAGTATTTCACACCTCTATACTTGCCACCCCCTTAGACTTTTGCAGCCCAAATGCATGATCCTGGAGCTGGAGGTTAGACCTCTGGTACCCAGCCTGAGTCGTCAACTAGACACCGAGGGCGATAGCCAGGTGTGGCCCTTGAAGCTGCCCTGGCAGGAGGAGACTACCACCGCATTGGGGGAACAGGCTTGGTTCTCCGACACAATCGCCATTGGTGGTTTCCCTTCGAGGGAGCTGGCTTCGTGCTCAGTGTCTTCGAGGCTTGAACCAGTTGCTGCGGAGTCTACTGGCATCGAAGCCAGGATGGTGGCCTTGGCATGCAGCCTGGCTGCCTTTGAGGCGCAGCAGGGCCCATTGCCCAAAGTCTCTGAATTGTCTGCCGACAATGGGACCCTTCACCACGAGGACCTCCCCGGAGGATGTTCAGCTCTTGCTGGAACAATTTTCACAGAGCCACATCAATTGGCCTCCCGTTCCAGGCACGACTCGCCCCCAAGTACCTCGGGGTTAGGCACCTCACTCCCCATCGGCGCCAGCAGCTCATCACTACAATGACCATCTGAGCCTTGAGGTCTCGTCCGGCTCAGTCTAGCTGGGAGACCAACAAGTTGCCTGACACCATTGCACAGGGATGTCACCTCTGAACCCTCCCACTCAGGAGTGCCAGAGGTCTCCCTGCCTGAGGACCTCGTGTTCCTCAACTTTGTCCAGGGGGATGTCAAAGGCCCTGGCCTTTGTAGCGGAACCAGGGGACAAACCCCATGCTGAGGATTTGGAGATCCTCCAGTACGAGGCCCCTCAAAGGGAGGCACTGACTGTGCTGATTCCACCCATCCTGGAGCACTTGCTGTTCAGGATGTGGGAGAGCCCAGTGATAGTGCCAGTAGTGAGATGGCAACTCGATTACCAGTATTGAGTTGGCAAGAGTCCTAGCTTTCTGAAGACACAACTACCTCGCAACTCCATGGTGGTGGATTCGGCAATGTGTCTAATAAAGAGTCAGAAAAACCACTCCTCGGTGCCCCCTGGTAAGGAGGCCCACACCGTGGATGAGTTTGGCAGAAAGTGCTACTAGTGCTCGATGCTCATGGCCTGCATCCAGATTTACTGTTGTACATGGGCTTGTACCTGAGGGACCTGGCGAAAGAGCTTGCTGGGTTCAGCTGGGCTGGCAGGTGAATCTCTCGAGAGCTTCCGGATCCTTGTCTCTGTCAACGGATGCTCCAAATTTCAGACTCTAGCAGTCTGACAGATTTGAGTCTGTGGCTCATTTGGCTGCGTTGGGCATTAGTGCCTGCCACCTGGCTTGGCTACAATCTTCATACTTGGAGGACAAATTGGCCAATGTCTCCTGCTGAGGAGAGGACCTCTTCAGCAAACTCATGACCGACAAGGCAATCAAATTGGAGTCAAAGTTTATGACCAGGATTAGGTTGTCCTGAAAGACTGCTGACCCTTCCTGCTTGGAAGGCTTCAGAGAAAAAGCCCTTCCACCCGAAGGCAAAAAAGCTCACAGAAAATACCCCCAATTTCTTGCCTATCAAGCTTCCCAACAGGGTCAGCAGGAGGTCAAGGGGCATTTGACTCCTTGTGCATAATCGGTCTTTCCCCTGAGGGTTGTCCAAGGCTACAGGAGGACATCTGGTCCACTTCACACACCTCTGGCTGGGCATCACCAATGCCTGGGTGCAGGAAGGTTACCTTCTTCACTTCGACCAGATGCCTCCTCTTTCCTTCCCATGACCTCCCTGCACAGAGAGCTCCTGAAGAAGGAACTCGAGTCCCTGCTTGAAGATCGGGTGGTAGAGCCAGTCCCTCAGCCCCTCTGGGGCACAGGGTTCTACTCCCGGTACTACTTTGTCCCAAAAAAAACCAGGAGACTTTCAGCCCATCCTGAATCTATGGGACCTAAACTGCTTTCTGATCAAGGAGAAGTTCAAGATGATATCCCTTGAAATATTGTCACCCTACCTCTAGCGGGGAGATCGGCGATGCTCCTTAGATCTCAAAGATGCCTATACCCACATCCTGATCCATCCACAGCACCGTCAGTACCTCTGCTTCATCATTGGAGGCTGCAACCACCAGTACCGGGTGCTCTCCTTCAGCCTCTCCTTGACCCCCCAGGTGTTCACCAAATGCTTAGCGGTAGTTGCCGTTCAGCTCTGCTTGCTGGAAGTCTTGACTTCTCCTATCTGGACAAGTGGCTCCTAAAAGGCCAGCTCTCCAGAGGTACGTCATGTGGCCCACTGACCCATCAGGGTGCTGTATCATCTGGGGTTCGTGATCAGCTTCCCAAAGCGCATCTGCTACTGACCCATTACCTGGAATTCATAGGAGCCCTTTTTGACTCCAAGGCCAGTGCCTTCCTCCCTCTAGACTGGGTGCAGCATCTGGTGACCCTAGCAAAGGAGGTACAGGGTCGCTCATCAGCATCTGCCTATCTCCTGCTGCACCTTTTGGGGCACATGGCCTCAACAGTTCACGTGACCCCGCAGGCCCCGTCTATGGATGCAACAGGCCCAGTGGACCTTCAGTTCTCAATGGATTCAGGGCATTGGCCAACTGAAGGACCAGGTCTGGGTCACCCAGCCTCTCGTGGCCTTTCTTGCCTGGTGGCAGAGCTGACAGAATCTGATGGCTGGCTTATTTTTCTTGGCCCTGCCAGCCCAATGCATTCTGACCATGGATGCCTCAGTCTTGGCTGGGGATGCCACTGTAATTGTCTCCAATCACAGGGTGTCTGGACTTGGGAGGAAAGTGTCCTCCCGATCAACTTCCTAGAACTCAGAGTGGAATCTGGCCTCTTGACTAAACGCCTCTTTATGGCTTGTAAACTAAAAGAGGAGTAACAGACTATGTGTAAAGGAAACAGAAGGAGTTTAGTCAAGAGGCCAGATTCTACTTTGGTTTGTAATGACTTTTTTGCCTTCATTGTAGTACAGATCACATCCCTTGTTTTCAGTTTTGTTATAATCTTTTTTTGCTGTTTGGATATTTGTGTATGTTTTGTCCTTCTAGATTACATATTTTACTAATTTATTTAATTTCTTTTGAGATAGTTGGGAACAGTTGTTCATGGTAAGTGGGGTTTTTTTTAATGTTTTACCGACAAATGCCTTTGAGGTGTTCCACTCCCACCTGTTCTCATTCAGATGGACAACCAAGTAGCAAAGGGTTTTTTTGTGTTTGTTGTGTTTTGTTTTGGTTTTTTTTGTTTGTTTTTTTACATCAGCAAGCAGGTGTGAAGGGCTTGTACCTCCTCTGCTGAGAGGCAGTGCACCTCTGGACCTTCGCTGTGGTGAAGGGCATGACCCTCCAGGCAGTCTATCTGCCAGACCAGGACAGTCTACTTGCAGATAGATGCAGCAGAGTCCTTCAGCCCCACGGGTGGCCTTTCAACCAGCAGTGGCCATCTCCATCTTTTGATGTTGGGGTACCCTGATGTTGGACCTCTTTGCCAGCCTCAAGAACGTGCAGCTACTGTGCTTCTGCTCCCAGAGGACGACCCTGGAATGGGTGGTGGCAGACTCCTTTCTCCTATCTCTGAGAGCCTCCTGTATGCATACCCGCCTACTCCCATAGTTCCCAAGATTTTGCTCAAGGTTTAGTTGGACTGGGCCTTGGTAATTCTCATTGCTCCTCAATGGCCCTGGCAGCTGTGGTTCCCTCTGCTCCTGTGGCTATCCCGAGCGACTCTGATACCCCTGGTCCAACAGAAAAGCACTGTACCATGTAAACCAACAGACCCAGTCTTGGGCGTGGTAACGTAAAGTCTTTAAAGTTCTTGACCAGGGGTACAATACGACACCTCCACAAAGTGGGTATCCGCCAGACCCAACTCAACACAGGCCATGTTTCAGCAATGCCGCTTTTAGGAGTTCGTTTGGCATACTAAAATCATAAATAACCATAAAAACAGGTAAAAAGAATATAAATACATAATTAACCAATGTACATTAATATAAAACATTTATAATTTTTTTACCATGAACAAATGTCCCAAACTATATCTCAAAAGACATTAAATAAATTAGTAAAATATGTAATCTAGGACAAACATACACTTAAATAAAATATCCAAATAGCAAAAAAGAATATTATAACAAAACTGAAAACAAGGGATGTAATCTGTACTACAATGAGGGCAAAAATCTTTCATGACAAACCAAAGTGGAATCTGGCCTCTTGACTAAACGCCTCTTTATGGCTTGTAAACTAAAAGAGGAGTAACAGACTATGTGTAAAGGAAACAGAAGGAGTTTAGTCAAGAGGCCAGATTCTACTTTGGTTTGTAATGACTTTTTTGCCTTCATTGTAGTACAGATCACATCCCTTGTTTTCAGTCTTGTTATAATCTTTTTTTGCTGTTTGGATATTTGTGTATGTTTTGTCCTTCTAGATTACATATTTTACTAATTTATTTAATTTCTTTTGAGATAGTTTGGAACAGTTGTTCATGGTAAGTGGGTTTTTTTAATGTTTTACATAATTAACCAATGTACATTAATATATTTATATTTTCTTTTTACCTGTTTTTATGGTTATTTGATTTTAGTACACCAAAAGAACCCCTGAAGAAGGCATTGCCAAAACACGGCCTGTATTGGGTTGGATCTGGCAGATATGCCCTTTGTGGAGGTGTTGTATTTTACCCCTGGTAAAGAACTTTAAATAAAGGCATTTTTACGTTACCATGCCTGGACTGGGTCCCTGATACCCCTGGGCCAGGCCCCCAGACAGGACCCTTCTCCATCCCAACCTCCAGTCCCTTGCCCTGACGGCATGGATGCTGAACTGCTAGTCATAGCATATCTCCACCTCTCCTGGGATGTGGAGGACATCTTACTGGCATTGTGCAAGGACTCAACACGGTACCCGTATGCCTTGAAATGGCGTAGATTCTCTGTCTTGTGTGCTGACAGGAATCTCAACCCTTTCTCTTGGTGCAGGACATCCTGCAATATCTTCTACACCTTTCCTGGATGGGTCTAAAGTCCAGCTCCATCAGGGTGCACCTCGATGCCCTGGCAGCACATCGCCACCTTGTCAATGGCCAGCCCATCTTCCTTTACACTGCCTTGTGGGCCATTTGAGGGGGCTTCTCATGCGGCTCTGTCTGCCCCCTGCTGGCGGTGTGGGACCTGAATATTGTCTTTGGGAAGCAGGTGGCTTTTCCTTTTGAGCCTCTGGCTACATGCCATCTCAAGTTCTTGTTGTGGAAGGTTGTGTTCCTGGTAGTTCTCACTTCAGCCAGTAGAGTTAGTGAGTTGGTGACCCATGCCCCCCTACTCCAGGTTCCACAAAAAAGGGTCGTTCTCCAAACTCGCTTGAAATTTCTGCCTAAGGTGGTGTCCGCTTTTCACATGAACCAGGAGGTAGTCCTTCCCCTCTTCTCCAGGTCTCACACATCCTGAGCGGAGGCCTTGCTACATACCCTGGATTGCAGGAGGGCACTGTCTTTCTACCTCCACAGACCCATCGCTGCTCGAAACAACTGTTAGTCTTCTGTGACATTAACAGGCTTGGGGTTGCAGTCTCTTAAGTGTACCCTCTACACCTGGGTAGCAGACTGCATCTCTTTCGCTTATGAGCAGGGTGGACTCTCTGGCATGTCATGTTATCGCACATAATGTGCGTGGCCTTGGTGGCTCACCTATGCTCTGTCCCCCTGCAGGACATCTGCTGGGCTGCCACCTGGTCTTCAGTCCATACCTTCGCAGTACGTTACTGCTTGGAGGACAGCACACTGTGCAATACCACCTTCAGCCAGGCAGTACTTACCTCTTTGGGGAATACTGCAACTCTTTCCCTCCGGCCCTGTGTCCAGGCTACCGGAGAGATGTTTCCAGCGTCGGTGTTGGGGCTGCATCTCTGTACTTCAAGCTATTCAGCGCTCCTTGCTGCCTTTCACGGTTCACCTTTTGGGTCGTCTGTGGCTCCTACAGGTTTTCTCAGTAGCTTGTAGCTTCTGAGTCCCATATATGAGGACTGAATACCTGCTTGTTCCTGGAGAACAGGTATTTAGTAATTACACTAAATAGAAATACAGGTCTATCACTTTCTCAAAGTTATGCTCTTTCTGTCCTGGGATAATTGGATTCTAGCAAGAGGAATGACACCTAATTGTACAAAATTTTCATACTGGTTCAGCATCAGATTGTAAGTTTTTGTGGGAATAGGGCCAAATTCATCTGGGCTGGAAGGTGACTCAAGGCATAAGCATCTCTGCAAGTAACATTTAGGCATACAGTTTTTTAAAATCTAGGTAAGATACTCAAAGTTGGGAGGTTTTTTTTTCTCTCCTCCCCAGACCTATGGACTGCACCATCAGGACAAAAATACTGTGGAAATGTTCACCTTTGTTTGCAGAGTACACAATGGGAGTCCTGCCCAATTAGCTGGGCTGAAACCTGGTGAGTGAATTTCCCCTTTATGCTTTACAAGCTTCAGAATTTTCTGCCTTGCTGAGGGGGTTATTATCATGCATCCCAGATGAAAATCAGTGAGTTTGGTCTCTGGTTTATGTATGAGAGTAATCTGTTCAACTTATTGTGAGAAGGCTACACCAGTGCAACTGATTCGCCCATAGTATCAATACCACATAAGCAGCTAAGGAACAATCTTGGTGGAAACAGTTTGATGGGAAACAGCTGTAATTTGAAAGACAAAAATTGTAGATTCATCTGAAGTAAAGAAGACTTTGGGGAGGATTTGGAGATTGAAAGACCTGCAGAGCTACTTTGGTGGCACTGGCTTAGTTTTGCATGAAGGCGGTTGTGTCATGGGGTCAGCTTGGCTCCCAGTAAGCAACACACTTTTTTAGGGGGGTGGGGGGAGAGACATATGGCCAAAGTGTTTGGCAGAGAATTCTAAAGATTTGAGTTGGTCCAAAAGTATGATTTAAACCTAAAAGAATTGAGTGGGCAGCAGGCCTACAAATTTTAACTGCAGTAATTGGGTTGAGCTGCCCTGCTTTTCCTAAAACCAAGCAGGAAATTTCACTCAACAGCCATTAGTACCTAAGTCCAATTTATGACCTTTCCTTCTGCAAAATGTATTGGTGAAATGTTGAAATATGTCCTAAAGGTTCTGTTCTCTCCCCAAAACATGTGCTTTACCCTTTCTAGCAGACTGTTCCCCTCCCCTTCCCCTTATGTAGCACCAGATGATGAATAAAGATTTTTCTGTTTGGGGAAGAGGGCCTCGCTTGCCTTCCTTTCTCTGCTCTAACTTAAGCGCAGTGACCTTATCTTCCTGTGCAGGAAATGACTGGGCAGATTTCCTGAGCAAACTGGAGGAGGCCCTAAAATTCTTCAGCTTATATAACTGTTCCTAGAGGGGGGGCATATGTTGTCTTGTAATTGTACTTTTTGTGTTGAAAGCATGCTGTAAATCCTTTCCCCTCTGCCCTGCAGGATATACCATCACTGGTGTTAATGGCATTAATGTTGAAGGTGTGAGACACCGTGAGATCGTGGAGATTATTAAGGCATCTGGAAACATCATCAGGTGAAAACCCTTCAGACTACCATGGGCATTGACAGGAAGGGGATTACGCATAGCAGAAAATGTGGTGAAATACAGTAGTTCTCTTCCATTTGATCATTTTATTAAGTATTTAGTATCATTACAAACATCACTTAACATGTATAAAATTACACATAACATTCATGGTTCTTTAAGTGTCTGTTAAACTGGTCTTAAAAAATAAAAAAATCTAGAAATTTGGAAAGAGGTTCCACTATTGACTCTATACCCAGTACAGTGGATCTACCCAGTGGATTAATTAGCCTTATGGACTTGGGGATCGTATCAATATACATCTGAGAATTCCAGTACCTTAAAATCTTTTTTTCTGTGTGTTTATACACCATTTGAAAGGCTTCAAAAATCTGCTTTGATTGAATGAAAATCCATTGCCAGAATTCAAGATTACAATCTAGTATGAAAAGGTGAAACCTTACCAATAATTTCATTTCCTGAAATCATGCTAGACCAGTCCAGACTAGTTGGTTATCACCCCGTGGCAGCAGATGGAGGAGATACAAAAAAACCCCCAGAAGAATGCAGTGACCTCACTGGTATAAAAGGCAGTGCCGCTAAGGCCACACTCCAGTATTTTCGCAACAAAGCAAATAAACTGGAAGAACCCCCAGGAGAATCCTCTACAGAGATCCCTGAGAACAAAAACTAATGACTGAGAGTGGACAGGTCCTGGACTGGTCTAGCAGGATTCCGGAAAAGGACATAATCTGGAAGATGAAATTTTACTTACTGATGACCTCACTAGACCAGTCCAGACTAGTGGGAAGTACCAAAGCTACGCCACATGTGGGTGGGAAAGACAGCTTCTGTGAGCATTCTGGTGTCAAAACAAGCTGCTGCTCTAGCTTGCATGTCCAAACGATAATGCTTTACAAAGGTGGACCATGTAGCCGCCTTAGATATGTAGAGGGAAAACACAGGAGAACTCCTTCCAGGAAGCCTCTATTTAGAATGGGCTCGTAAACATCAGGAATAGTCTTGCTGGCCAGCACATAGGCTGATGCAATAGTTTCTTTAATCCATCGTGCAAGGGTGGCCTTGGAGGCCACCTGACCCTTGAGCAAACATGCAAAAAAGGATTTGTCACCTCAAGGTAGCGCAGCAAAGCCCTGCGCATATCTAAGAAGCGGAGGCCTTTATCCTTCCCTCAATACTGATCCACAGAGAAGGCAGGCAGAAAATCTGGTCCAAATGAAAAGGCAATAAGACTTAGGAAGGTACCTGGGTGCAAGATAACCCCTTCAGCCGAAAAGGGTAAGAGGATCCAGACACAAGAGCCTGTACCTCGGAAATGCGATGTGCTGAAGTAACAGCAACCAAAAAGACTGTCTTCAAAGACAAATCCTTAAGTGTAGCCCTTTTCAGGAGTTCAAGGGGTGAACACGAGTGCCTGAAGGATGAGCGACAGATCCCAAGAAGGAACCACTGAATGAACTGGAGGACGCAGTGCTCACACTCCCTTAAGAAAATTGGCCACATCCCGGTGAGGAGCCTGTGAGCAGCCGGACTCCGGAAGGAGGAAAAAGCAGCAATTTTCACCCTAAAGGAATTCCAAGACAAACCGTTTTCAAGACCATCCTGCAAGAAGGCGAGGACAGACAGCACCTGTACCTTCCATGGTGAGATCTTAAACCATACACACACACAAGCCAAAGAAGTAGATCTGTGCCTCCCAGGGGCCAAGCCATAAGTGAAGGAAGCTGGGTTGTCCATGAGGACAGGTCCCTGTTGTAACAACTCTCTGTGAACACCCAAGACTGAGAGGCTGCAATATCAGAAGCTGCACCAGGTCTACATAACAAGAGCAACATGGACAATCCAGAGCCACTAGGATTACCAGGCAGGGATATGTGTCTATCCTCCGTAGGACGCAGAGAATGAGGGCCAAAAGAGGAAAAACAACAGCAGGGGAGACCGGGGCCACTGTATCAGCGCATCCACATCCTTTGCCTTGGCATCCTTCCAACAGCTGAAAAAGGTGGGAATCTTGGCATTGGATGCCATCACCATGAGGTCCACTCTCAGACGTCTCCAATGCAATTGAAGGCTCACGGTGCTAGCTCCCACTTGCTGGGGTCTAGGAGATGACGACAGATAATCTGTCTCCACATTGAGGACTAACGGATGGTGATCTGCCCAAGGAAACAGAAGACGTATCTCCTGTGCCACACCCAGGCATGGTGCCTCCCTGACAATTGATATGACACTGCTGTGGTGCTGTCTGAGAGGACCCTAACCACATAACCCTGAATCAAGACGAAAAAGTACTTGAAAACTAAGCAAATAGCTCTCCGACTGTTTATAGCCCACCTGGCCTCTGCTCAGGACCAGAACTCCTGGGCGGACTGACTTCGATAGTGAGCACCCCATCTCTGAAGGCTGACATCCGTAGTGACCACTACCCAGGCTGCTGTCCTGAGCAGCGCACCAAAGAGCATCTTGCAGAGACACGTCCACCAAACGAGGCTGTTCTGCACAGTGGAAGATGCATGTCATTGTCCTGCAAACAAGAGGACCATTGGGAGAGCCAAGGCCCGCTGAAAAGGATGCATATGAGCTTGAGCCCAGGGCACCAATTCCAGTGTCATAGCCATTGCTCTCAACAGCTGCAAATAATGCCACACTCTGGTAACTGGACTGTTCCGGAACTCATGGAGTTGCCTGCTGAACTTCTCCCATTAGTCAGAAAAACTCACCCTAAGCAAGTTCCAAGGAATTCCAAGTTCTGAGAGGGTGTCAAACTGCTCTTAAGATTGACCACACAAGCGAGACTCTTAAGGAGGTATACAACTCTCTCCATGGACTGGCAGCTTCTACATGAGACTTGGCTCATATGAGCCAGTTGTCCTGATAAGGATGTACACAAATGCCTTATGCTGAAGATACCCAGTGACAACCACCAACACGACCTTTGTAAATGTTAGAGGTCCTGTTGAATAAACCAAACAGAAAAGTGCAAAACTGGAAGTGATTGCAGAGAATCACAAACCTGAGGCAACGTTGATCATCTCTGATGGGAATATGGAAGTAAGCTTCTGCTAGGTCCAAAGAAGCAAGGAATTTGCCCTGCCAAATGGACTAAATTACAGATCAGAGGGTTTGCATACGAAAGTGGGGACACACTCGTGCATCGGTTGACTCCCTGTAGATAAAGGATGGGCTGAAAGGAATCTTGGGAATTTCTTCCCAAGCCTTTCTCTGAAAAAGGAACTGGAAGAATTGCCTTGAGTTGAAGCAGATCCTGAAGGATTGCCCCAACGGCTCTCTGCTGGACTACGGAGCGACAAGGGGAAATCACAAAGGCATCTTAAATGGGATGTTCCCATTCCAGCACATAACCCTGTCTTATAATGCCCAGAACCCAGTGGTCTGTTAAGTAGGCCCATTCATAAGAGATGAAGGCGACCGCCTACCTGCGGCACCATGGAATGGGCCCTCAAGCAATCAATGGGAGGGCTGGGAGAAAGATGAAGGATTTGCTGGTAGAGGCATTGGACTTGTGTAAACCTCAAAAGGGCTGAGACTTGGAACCGGATCTAGAAAACGAAGTAGCTTGTTTCCCAGAACAAGGAGGCCTAATGTCTGGAAACAAGTTAGAGGAACCATTGCACAAAGAAAGTGTGTGTGGAGGAAAACTTAGGCTTATTCTTCAGCAATCGCTGAGGCTTGACTTCCCCCAGATCCTTCATAAGTTGCTCCAGGTTCTCCTTAAATGGCAACTTGGCCAAGCACGCCTTAAAAGCTTTATCCACAGATCAGTTTTGAAGCCATAGCCAGTTGTGAGCCACTGTGGACGCAGCAACCCCCTGGGAGGCTAAGCGCAAAGATTGTAGAAGGCAATCACAGACTATAGACAAGCTGAATTAAAATCCTCTGGCAACAGCTGGAGCTAACGCAAGAGAGCTTGGGCCACTAGACCTCCACATGCTGAAACCTGGAATGCCAAGGAGGAGGCAGAAAAGGCAGTCTTCAAAAGGCCCCTCCACCTTCCAGTCCTTTGATCCCACAGAGCCATGCCACCTCATCCAGGATAGTGGTGCGCTTAGTTACTGCCGTGATCAGGACGTCTACCTTCGGATACCAGTCACTTATCCAAGTCCTGTGACCAGGAATAGATCCTACCTGGGTGCCAGGCAGTGATCAAGGTGCTTCTGGACAATACTACTTTGCCGATACCATTTGCCGAAGCTCAGGAGGAAAGGGAAAGGCCCTGGAAGGCTTCTCGAAGTCTGTTTGCAAAAATGGGGTTGGAAGTCAATTGAGCCTTGCTGTCAACAGAAGGATCAGGGATGTGCAACTCAGAAGCAATCTGATCAGTCAGAGGAGAAATCTCTTCTCAGCGAGCCATGTAGGATTCACTAACATCCGGCAGGGGGCAGTATCTCACTTTCTTCAAGACTACACCCACTGCCAGCAGAATCATCCAGGTCAGGATCGGGGGCATCCCTATCCAGACTCTGAATCCTCCAGCTCCTAAGTCTTTACGAACACGAGCGCCAGCATGAGGTGAATCCACAACTCAGGAGCATTTCTGGACCGAACGCATGGCCTTTGGGTCTGTTATGGGAGGAACTTGAGATGCAGGAACCCCCTGACTCCTCTCCATAGGGCTCAGACATGATGAAATAAGGTAGCAAACTCAACTGCTGCTGCATCCTGATGTGGGGAGAGAAACTGCTGCTGCGGCTAAGGAAGAAGTGGTGGTGGGAGGGGCATTCCACTGAGGCAACTGAGAAGCCAGCAGGGGCACCTATACTGCCATTGCTTGGCACAGGAACCGCAGGAAAGTCTGAATCTGCCAGAGGAGACTGAGCCTCTGCCTGAAAATTTGTCTGTCCTCTGGGAGAAATAACCACAAAGCACTGTGAAGTGCCTCCGGTATCAGCTGCACGAGCGGCACAGAACCGGTCTAATAAATACCAGTGCCACTTGCCACAGTTGAGACACCGGGGACAAGCAGGAGACCTGCCCTGGTTGAGAGCATGCGGCCTTGCGGAACCTGAAATCGGGTGGGAAGACGAGACAATGAACCAGCCTACCAACAGAACAGCAGCCCCCTACGCGATAACAAAGAGGGTTTTCACAAACACAAGAAAACCTTCCCAGGTGAAGACTCTCACTGATGTGAGGGGGAGTGAGGACTGCTCAATAAGTCCAGTGCCCTAAAGGAACAGCTCAAGAAATAAAAATAACTCTGCTAGGTGGTGGTTTTGGTTAAACAAAATAAAAGCTAAATAAATGTGGCAAAACAAAAGGATAGGCTCCCCCAGAGAGGAATCTCCACACAAATTGGTCCTTGTGAACAGAAGAGGGCCCCCAAAAAACACCACTCGGAGGGATATCTCAAATATGCCCTATAGTCCCCAAGAGCAGAGTTAACTGATAGGTGTCCCCAAGACGACGACGACTACTACTACTCCTCAGCATTTGTATAGTGCTACAAGACACACGCAGCGCTGTACATTCATGTAAGAGACAATCCCTGCTCATCAGAGCTTATAATCTAGTCAAGACAAAACACAGAAGCCGTAGGCAGGAGTAAAACAGGGGAGAGAAAAAGGAGCTCAAGGCCTTAGCTGCACAAACATAACAGCCACCATCTGCTGGAGACAAACTACTGGAGAGTGTCCTTAGCTGCACTGCCTTTTATACCAGAGATGTCATCGCATTTTTCTGGGGGTCCCCCCTTTGTTTCTATCATCTTCTGGCAAGGAGTGATAACCCACTAGTCTGGACTGGTCTAGCGGGATGATTTAACAATTGCCTCCTAACTCCTATACGATGCTGATCCCTTAACCTATATCACTGCTGGAATTGGCAGTACCAGTAAATAGCAGATGGTGTTCAGATGTGTAGGGGCTGTTCATTTTATTTTAGATTTTTGCTCTACCAAGTTACCAAAACCACACAGCAGAATACAACAATAAAATGGCCACATGCTTAAGCTTTAAATCACAGCAGTCCTTTTTAAAACACAATGATAAAATATACTCTAGAACTATCTACTGAAAGCTGAGACAAACAGCCAAGATTTTATGCACGTATAAAGTGAGATTCTCACCTGAAAAGGAAACGTTCCAAGTGGGACCGACAGGTGAAGGGCGTCTCCCATCTCGGAGCTAGCATTAATGGAGGTCAAACAAGCGGGTTGAGGATCATAGAGCATGTGCAGGCCACACATCTTCATTCAGGAGCTTAGGTATGCAGGACCAAAGCCCTGCAAGTGTCTGTACAGGTGGGCAATATTTAGAAATTCCATACTAGCAAATTGGTAGCCAGTCTAATCTGTATAAAACTGGCCATGCTATCCGCCATTCCCTGTATCTGTGATTATCTGTGTTGCAGAGCTTGGTAGTAACTGAAGATGGTATAGATAGACTAATTATCTTTATGAAAACCTTGTCTATTATAAAAATAAAAAGAGGGGTATGCTTTAACTATTGTAGTCAGATTTGCTGCCTAAAAGGAACCAGCCTGTTTCATGAGATGCAGTATCTCAAAACAGTCACAGCAAGTCCTGCCAATCTGATTCCATTCATAACACTACCTTCTTCCTCCAGGGAGGAGCCAATGATCTCGGTCTTTCTCTTTAGCCTGACTTCACTCACCCCCCCCCCCTCCACTTGCTTTTTTTCTGTGTTCTGTGAAATCCCTGTAATCTCATAGGCTACGGTTGGGAACCACTGCACTACTGGATATAATGCCTAAGGTGTAAAAAGACATTTCTAATGCTCAATTAACATCTACTTTATTGGCATAGTCTTTTAACCATTAAAGCTGTCACACGTTTCAAAAGTAGTCCATTTTTTCAGACAACTATCAACTTTAAACATTCTGTAAGATTTCATAAGAGTTAACTCTCAATCCAGACCTAATGACAACAGCTGTAGGTCATCTGTGTGAATGAAATTTCAGCATCCCAAAACGGGCGTGACCAAGATGGGGGCATAAGTATGCAGCTCCACATTTTCTTACCATCACATAGGGAAAGAGGAAGGGCAAGACTGGGGAAGAACTTCTCGAAGGCCCAGCTGCCATCCGCCCAAGGTCCAATGGGTTGATATGCAGTGTGTCAAGCTCTGCAAGCAGAGATTATTGGGGGTGCCTCCAGCTGTATCCACACCAAGGTCAGTGGACCAGGTGTCCTAGGACTTTGTCCCCCCCCCACCCCCCCCAAGAATGGCAACTGTCTTTTTCCCGCAAGCAGCAACACCCTCCTAAAGCAGCTCACTGCTATAGGTCTGTAGTGAGGTTATGCTTGATAAAGGAGGAGCTTCGGTAAAGTGTGGATCTGATTGGCAAGGTATCTGTGGGGACTCTTGCTGCGACCAGGTTTGCCTTCTGAAATTTCTAGTGTCTTCTCAGCAGTATCTCTCTTCAAAGACCTAAGTATTTCACATTAGAATTGATTTGGGAAACAGTTGCTCAGTTAATTGTGGCTTTGACAGCACAATCTCATCAAATTGCTTCTAAAGTCCAGAAGAATATATCCCCTATCTTTGGAAAATCAGGCTGTTGAGACTTTAAAATCTGTGTCCTCTAAGCAAGATACGAAGATTCAGTCTTTGCAAGAATCTAACCTAGGATTACTTAAGAATACCTTTTACTCATGATGGCATTCTACATACAATTTAAAATGTAGCACTTTTCTGTTTGTTTTTTTCTGTATTATATTTTAAATTATCACTCGCACTATGCTCTATTTTGACAAAGCATGCAGAATTTTGCATAACTCAGACCTTTTGACACAAGTTTGAATTTTGTTTGCAGAATTCCAGCAGGAGTTGTAACTTGGAGAACAGTACCGTTTTTGTAATTGAGTGATAAAGTGCCCAATGTTTAGGAAATATTTACTTGGAATTCTTCAAGTTCCTAAAACTATTCCCCCTAGATACAAGGCGTATTTATCCGGGGGGGGGGGGAGGAGAGACACCAGATCACCTTCAACTTCTTAATGTCAGATATATTGGAAAGTTCTGAATCTGAGATTTTTGTTTCGGCTATCCATCCATCATGGTTACATTTTGGAATGTGCAAAGCCCATCCATGCGTCCTTTTCGGGTCTTCTTCTGGTTCCTCCAAAAGGGCTGCAGTGCAGACTACTTTGCAACAGCTTCTCCATCTCTGGGCAGTTTGTCATGTGCTGCCATCCAAAAGAGGATTGGGGTGCTACTCCATCTATTTTATAGTACCCAAAAAGGACAGATCCCTCTCAAGACATCCTCTATCTCAAAAGGCTCAAGCACTGTTTTGAGGGTAGCCAGATCTTGGATGGAAACCGAGGTCAGTCAGGTGGCTTGCAGGGGGAGTTCCTGGCATTCTCAGACCTAACAGAGTCTTACTTTAATATTCCTATTCATATTTCTCCATTTTGCTGTTCCTGGTGCTCACTACCAATTCTGTGCCCTTTCCTTTGGGTTGGCCACAGCTCCACATACCGTGGAGGTTGTGGTGGCAATGCTCTGACAGGGCATTGACATGCATCCATGTCTGGACAATTGGCTCATTCGGTCCAAGTCCCACTCTAAGGCAATTCAGTCAGTTTCCCGGGTGGTGCACTTTCTGTAGAGCTTTGAGTGGGTTGTCAATCACGGCAAGAGTTTCTGAGACATCTGTGGCTAGAGTTTCTCAGGATCTGCTTCAATACTAGAGTGGGTTGGGTCTTCCTCAACCATAAGAGGTGCAAAACGTTCTGCCAGCAGCTCTGTCTTCAAAGCAAGGGTGGCTTCCAAGGCTTGAGATTATTTGCAGCTGCTCTGGGGCTCATGGCGGCAACTTTGGAGTTGGTCCACTGGACGTGGGCGCAGATTCCTCTTCCCTCCAGCTTTTGCAGTCTCAGATGGTGAGCTTGCCCTAACAGTTTTCTCTGGGGCTTGCCTCGAAGTTCTGGATTGGGTGGTGGTGATCGATACCAGTCTAGGGGACTGAGGTGCCCATTGTCTGGATCAAATGGCTCAGGGGAGAGGGTCACTCATGGAGGACTGTTGGCCCATCAATTGCCTCAAGGCATGGGCAGTTCGCTTGGTGCTGTGCTGCTTCCTCCCAACTCTCCATGGCCAGGCGGTGCGAGTGTTGTCTGACAATGTCATGGTGGTCACCTACCTCAACCATCAGGGAAGGGACCAAATGCTCTGGAGTTATCAGGGAACTGAATCTTTGTTCCTAAGGGCCAAATAACATTTGAAAACACTCTCAGCACAACACATTGCAGAATAGAGAATATTCAAGTGGATTTCCTGTCATGTTCTTGATCCTGGCAAATGGGAGTTGGCTACCTGGGCCTTTAGCCAAATAGTGAACCATTGGGGGCTTCTGGGAGTGGATCTTATGGACATGACCTCCAATGCCAAAGTGCCTAGCTTTTTCAATTGCCGGAGGGAGAGTGGATTCAAGGGCATGGATGTGTTGGTCCAGCCATGGCCTCTCTATTTCCTACATGTTTCCTCTATGGGCCATGATTGGTCGGGTTCTGTGACAGTCTCATTGGATGGTCATCTTAGTGGCATTGGACTGCCCTTGACATCCTTGGTATGCTGACCTGGTCCACCTCCTATTGTCACCATCCTTGGTCTTCTGCTCTCACAGAGGCTTGTTGAGGCAGGAGTCTGTCCTAATAAACCCTTCTCGCTTATGATTTGAGAGGTGCCACTTAGTGCACAAGGGTTATTTGGCACAGTTTGTTGCCCTGTTAAGACCAGGAGTACTTTGACTTTCTTGGCCTATACCCAGATTTGCTGGATCTTTGAGAACTGGTGGCGTGCTCAGATACCTTCCGTTTTGGCCTTACTACAGGATGACTTTGACAAGGGTCTTGCGTTTAAATTCCCTTAAAGTACAAAGCCTTGTTTTGTTACTGCAATGCAGTGGCTGGACGCTCACTGGCTTTTCATGTTGATGTTGCTTGTTTTCTCTGAGGGCTTTGGCTGATGGTCCCACCATGGGATCTTTCTCTCATTCCCCATGCTGTCATGCAAGCTCCCTTTGAACCCTTAAAATGGGCCATGCTAAAGGATCTGTTTAATGAAAGTGATCTTTTTGGTAGCTATCACCTCAGCTCACTGTATTTCAGAGCTGCAGGCTCTGTCGTGCCAAGATCCTTTCTTCTTTTCTTCAGAAGGGGTACACTGGTTCCCTCCTTCCTGCCTAAGGTTTTATCCTCCTTTCATCTTAATCAGGTGATTTTGCTCCTGTCCTCAGATAAGCAATCCTCTGACAAGGGTCTTTGTCTGGTAGATGTCTCTAGAACACTCCGGCACTATTTGAAGGTGACTAACTCCTGGCTCACCATGGGATGTTTGATCTTTTTGCTAGGCCCTGCAAGGGTCGAGTGGCCTCTAAAGCTATATTTGCACTCTGGATTAAGGAAGCCATTGTGTTGGCGTACCTATTGTGTAGTAAATCTATCCTGGTAGGACTTAAGGCCTATTGTACCAAGGCTCATATGGCATCCTGGGCAGATAAATCTCAAGTTACTCCACTAGACATTTGTTGTGCAGTGACTTGGTTGTCCTTGTCTACCTTTGTACTGAACTCTACTCCTTGGATTTGCAGGCCCAGTCTTCTGTTCTTTTCGGTGCTGGCATGCTTGCAGTGGCTGTCGTCTCGCCCTGGGGTGGAGTAGCTTTTTGGTACTTCCCACTAGTCTGGACTGGTCTGGAAGGTGATATTTTACTTTCCTGGAATCCTGCTAGACCAGTCCAGGATCCTCCTGCTCACTCAGCATCTGTCTATCCAGAGACAGCCTCCATTTGCAGATTTGTGTTCTCTATTCGGCTGTTCTTTGATCTTCTGTATATAATTGCACGCTTGTGTGCCTTGGTTAAATGTATTTGTTGTAGAAAGGGCTATTTTCAGTTTATTGGTTTGTTGCATTCTTGCAAGGTGTCACCAGGAGGGTTCCATGTGCTTTGTCTGAAATATACTGGAGGCGACACCTAGCTGCACTGGTATAGGTACCAGTAGTGATGTCACTGGAAGCTTCTAGCGTTTTCTGTTTTCATTATCTTCTGGCAGGAGGAGGAGAGAACCCACTAGCCTGGACTAGTCTAGCAGGATTCCAAGAAATTATTGGTAAGTAAAATTTCACTATTCTTCCACTCTGTTGCTAAGTGCTGTTTAGTAGATTGCCTCTTGAAGTTTGAATATTTCACTGCAGCAGCCTTTGTCATGCAGTGGTTTGTACTTGACATCTTCTTCCCTTCTGACTTAACAGGCTGGAAACTATGTATGGGACTGCTATCAGAAGAGCTGAACTGGAGGCCCGACTGCAGTACCTGAAGGTGAGAGTAAAGTTAGGACCTAATCCTTGATGAATAGGATAGGAGGAGAAGGGTTGATGCAAGTCTAATGGCTTACTATTGCTTTGTAGCAAACCCTGTATGAGAAGTGGGGAGAATATCGGTCTCTTATGGTCCAGGAGCAGAGACTGGTACATGGTAAGGAACCAAATCAATTTGATTTTGTTGGGGGGTTATTTCTAGCTGTCCCTTGTTATACAACAGTAAGGGAAGATAGTAGCTGTTACTTCAGAAGCTCCTCTAGAGCTTGTTTTGCAAGGAACTTGAAGTCTGGTGGCTGGCTTGGTTTCCTTCATGTGGAAGTAAAAGCCAAACAAATTTATTTTTTTGGGTGGGGGGGGGGTTGGGATGGGATTAATGTAATACATTCACAAAAGAACATAAGAATTGCCATACTGGCTCAGACCAAAGTTCCGGTATCCTGTTTCCAGCAGTGAACAGTCCAGGTCACAAGTACTTGGCACGATCCCAGAAATTAGCCAGAGTACATGCTGCTCGCTCCCAGAGATGAATGCTGGCTTTCCCCAGGTCTACCTTAATGGTTTGAGCTTTTCCTCGAGTAGCTTTTGGTCTGAAGTTCCCAAAGGTTAGTCAGGTGTGTTAAATATGTAACGCTATGCTTTATTGGACAAACTACTTTCTGCTCTGGGAATCCGAGAGGCTTTTCTGATGTGATGTGAGATTGTTTTTTTTTTTCTTCACTCCCCAGGAATAGTTGTGAAAGACCCCAGCATTTATGATACCCTGGAATCAGTAAGGTCTTGCCTGTATGACACAAGACTTCTACCAAGTTCCGAGCCCCTTAAGAAGATCCTCTCAGCAGGAAGTACCTACAGCAGCACAAGCTACATGAGTGGTACCGCTGAGGACAGCGACGATTCCCTGTACCAAACCTGCTACTTTGATTCTGTAGACTCTTTGGATGACAGAGGATCTCTGGATGACAGAACAAAGAGTAGTATCAAGCTCCACAAATCCTCACTGAGTCGAAGCACCAGTCTCAAGTATGCACACACTGGGGACAAATCACATGACCAGAGTACCTTTATGACACCCAGGAAATCCAAACACAAAAGCTTTCGTCAGAAACTCTTAAAATTTATACCTGGACTGAACAGATCCTTGGAAGAAGAGGAGAGTCACTTGTAAGCATAGCCTTGCAAATCTTAAGTTATATATTTATTGTTTCTGTAAGAAGTTGAAAAATCACTTAATTTGTACTTTTCTGGCCATGACCAAGCTACTTAAATGCTTGAAAAGGCCAAATTCCAGTTCTGAGGGCAGTGTCGGTCTTGCTTATTTCCTTGAAACTTGAAGTTATGGGGGTTTTTGGTGGGTGGTTGGGTTTTTTTGTGTTCAGAGTGCAAATGCATATTACCGGCAGAGCCCTTAAATCCACGAGCCCATCTTCCTAATATCCACACACATCAGAATGAAGCATCTGGTTACAACTGCTAAAGTAACTGTCCAGCCAACTCTGCTTCTTTGGATCTTTTGATGGGGAGAGGGGTTTACCTGATTTTTCTTGTTTGTATTTGAGTAAAAGGGTGCATCTTTTAATGCTCTTCCCACCTGTGCTTAATAATCTCCTCTGGACCCATTCTGTGTCTGTACAATTTAGTCTTTGCACTGTTATTGTGATGCTTGCATACAGCTCTGACGATTAGAGCATCCGCACCTTTGAGTTTATAATGGCGGAAGGAGCTTTCAGTAATGTTGAAGATGCATCTTAAGCATGTAATTTAAATCGTACTGTCAAAAAGGCCCCTTTAATGATTGTTTCAACATGGTAATTGAATTACCGTAAAATTTGCTAGCATGGCTTTTTCAGGCTTCCCAGAATAGGCCTTTGCAATTGTGGTGATTTTGTTTATGATAGCTTGGTTGGAGGAGGGGGGCTGTGAGTGGATGGAGCAATAGCAAATGTAGACATGGAAAACTATTCATGTGACAGCCGGTTCCCCTCCCTCTTCCTATCTCCATCCCAGATATTTGGAAATGTTGAAGTGCCTTGGGGATTCTGTTAGGCTTGGCTCTGAATTGCACAGATCTTGCTGCTCTGCTTTCCCTTTTCTAGTCTGACTTGTGCCTTGTACAGCAGTGACAGGTGTTTCCATAGCCCCACACAAACTACAGCACCACCTCCATAACTGAGCACTCGGTGGATGAGAGGAGACTGCTCAACCAGTTGCTTATTTTCTATATTTAGCTGTAAGAATTGAAGAGAGCCACTTGGTCACATCTCTTTATTTCCTCCAGTTCCTTTTTTGTTTTTATTCAGATGTGTTCGTAGCTGCAGATATGAGATGGGCTAAAATGCAGTCTCTCTCCCCCTCTGGCACCATAGTGACTCTTTGTGGCCTTTTCAGCTTGTGCCTTGCTTGCTCAGGTTGTTGAAATCGCTGTACGCTTGGACCAATGTTTTTCATATACATAACGCCATTTCCTCTCAAGCTATTTTGGGTACCTTTTACAAAGGAAGTTTACCTACCACAAAAGCAAACAGATGCCGTTTAATGTTTGAAGTGTAGCTTCAATAAATAACAGTTCGTCTAGCTTCATTCAAATGCGTGCCATCATGTACTTGGTTGCCCTGGCTCATGTGTTTCATGTGCTGTCTATGCTCCGACCTTCTAGAATCTTGTTTTCTCGGAGGAAACGGAGCTTTTCAGCTAAGTCTCTCAGGGAGGTAAGGGGCTTTTGGCATGTGTCGTGGATAGAGTTGCAAGTGTAGCAATCTTAATAGGTTAAGTTAAAGTATATATGAAGTCATTCTGTTCGCAGGAGGAGGAAAATCATGAAGGTCTAATATAAGAATCGTTTTCCAAAGGTGGCTTAACATGCAAGTTATTTTTCCTTTGGAGGTCTGTGACTTGGATTGAAATTAAATGTCTGAACGGAGCTGTGTTTTGTTTTTTTTTTAAATAATTTAATTTAGTTTTCTAGCACCTAGCACATTCGGACCCGGGAGCTCCTGCTAGACCTTTATGGACACATTTTATGGTTCTCTTGCATGTCTTACAGTGAGCACCAAAAATAGTGGGAGGAGCATGGGACAGACACCCCTCTGAGTTTGAAATATGTGAGAGGGAAGCGAGGAAATAGTTTTGAAAGGTAGTAAGTTGAAGGGATTGAAGATATAAAAATATATAGAATGTATTAAGCAAAGAACTTCCAAATTCAAATTTAAAGGCCTCTCCCGGAGAACTGGGGTGCACAGATCTAAAAGGAGTTGATAACAAATGGAGTCTGTCTTCCTTCTCCTTTTTTTCCTCACTCAGCATGTCCATTCAAGCCCGTAAAACTGCATTTTAAATGCATGTTCTTAAGCTGGAAACAGTCCTGACAGTATGCAAGAGCCAGAGGAAACTAGAGCTTAAAACCTGGACCTTTATGCAGATAGCTTGGTATGTTCTGCTTTAAAAAAAAAAAAAAGCTAGATTTGTGAATCTGGATACAGAAACCTGTTACTGAAGAACATTTGTATAAAGACAGTTATTTATTTGTTCTGCATTCTGTTAATATAAGATATATTCTTTATGCATCTGTCGGTTTTTCTTTTTCAAAGCATCTCTGGTAAAAATACACCAAACAAGTATAATGAAGAGCTCTGAGGAGGCCCTGTGGCAGAGCAGAGCCAAAACTTTATCTGCAGACAGGTAACAAAATGCTTAAGTACTTGTTGAGAAAGGACAACATTATCCTTTGGGTAGGACTGGTGGAGTCATCCAGAAAAACGCAAAGGGGACTTCATGTGCTGAGGTGTTCCAGTGGTGAGCGTGACTTGAGCAAAACTCACATGGCAGCAAGGCAGCTACTGCTCAGAGCAGCTGTCGTGACGTTAGCTGGAACTGAAACTGCAAGAGAAGAGGAAATGGAAAGAGTAACCACAGTGGCGTCAGAAGCAGTGGGCAGAGAGGCTACTGCATGTCTGGAAGAGACAGGCCATCTATGTAGACGCATCTTGCTTGGCTCCGCAGTACTGCAGTTAGGTTACAAATTGGCAGTTCAGGAGTTTGCAGAGAACTCACAGGAAGTTAAAGGAGCATCTCCACTGGCTGAGCTCTGGTAAAACTCCCCTGACTTTAAAGAAATATTTACTGGTTATATATAGAAGCATCTCAAAGAGCTTTCTTACTTTCTTACTTTTTTGCCTTTCTGAATCATGCTGCTTTTGTTTTCCTAAAATAGGGTCACCCTATATTGCCCAGTGAGAGATCACAAGTGGAGGTAGTCCTGTGTTTGCTCCTGCATGCAGGGAACCTGATTGCTCTAATGAAAGCCGAACTAAGGGTCTGATATATGGGATGGGGTAAAGTCAGACATGTTCAAATTCTCCTTGATGGCGGTGCCATAGGAGTGATGAATGTAAGAAATAATAAAGAGCTGGTTCAGCTTATACCCATACCCAAGGTATGCTTGACTCCATTTCAGACGGTAGTGGCGGTGCCATCAGGGGTGGGAAAGACGAAGAAGAGGATGCACCTACATTAAAAGCAGGCTGTGCACTCTGCAGAAGTACTTCCATAGCTGGCTGCTCTTCCAATGATGCAGTTTTCTTTATCAGCCATTTAAGCCAGTGCAGATGGGTGGGTTATGCTTCCTCACTTAGCAGGTAGAGGCTGACTTTAACAACTTTCAATGATATCCTCACTCTGTACGTATACTGGTGCAGCACTGAGAGAAGCCGGTATTTGTCCAGCAGGTGGCAAGATGTTTGCACTGGTGCAGTAATGTACATAGACCTGCCGCCCCTCCCAGCCCAGGCTATAGTCGAGTGGCACTTGTGGCTGAGACCTATAGGACCAATGTTGCTCAGAACATGGATTATGCCCCTATCTCCTTGAGCTGACAGCTTTTCCTGTGTCCAGTGCTGCTACCCACAAGTTCCTAGCAATTGGTGGGCTGGAGAGTGGACAGGAGGATGTCATGGGGCCCCTGAGGGAGAATGCTGTCCTTTATCTGCTTGCTATTTTTTTCTGATTTTTTTTCTCAGCCTATTCTTTATATAGTCTGGCTCTGGGTTGCCTGAAGGTAGCTTTAAAACAAGATTCTGCACCCCCCCCCCCCCCCTTGCAGCTGGACCTCAGACTGAAGAGGCAGCTTGACTTTCCCCTTCTCAGGTTTCAGTTGGCCAGCCTTGCAGGGGCTGAGCATTCCCTTTTCACTGCAGCCTGGTTCGTTTTTTTTTTTTATATGCAGATCTGCCAGGAGCCTGGTGCTGTGGTTCCCACCGAGTCAGTTCTGTGGCAGGATCTTTTTCCCCTGTGTGTAAATTACATCTTGGGTGATATGTTTTTGTCACTATCAGTAATCCATACTGTTTCAGATGCCTCCTTGTTTTCTCCCACTGTTTTCCTGCCTGTTGGATTAGCAGCCATTTGTAATGCTTGCATGATCCCTGCAGAAGGGGCGTATGTGGTAAGAGGCCACGGGCTCTAGCCAGCAGTTCCCCTTAGGATCCCTGGGGCGACAGGGTTCTCTGTCACCTGACTTGAGCAGCAGCTTCTGAAACAGCCTGCAGGCTGTTTCCAGACCTTTTTAACTGCTTGGCAGCCCCCTCTGAGGGGTGGGGGAGGGGGGTCCTGGACTCTGAGCTCTCAAGTGTATCCTCTTATCTCTCCCTACACCACTTCTTGTGAACTCTGCTCTACTGGTGGATTCCTTCTCTATGCCCTCCTCTTCCACTGACAACTCCAGACTTCGGTCCTTTCACTTTGCTTCTCCTTACATGGGGAACAAACTACTTGTGCCTGTACATCAGGCTTCATCTCTGCCCCTTTTCAAATCCTTGCTAAAAGCTCACCTTTTTGAGGCTGCATTTGGATCCTGCTCCACTTAATCTATGTATCTCCAGGAACAAGCAGGAATGAGTCTTCACATATGGGTACGTCGGTACCGACGGAGCCTGCGCGGGAACACTCCCCAGCTTCCCAAAAAGGAAAGCTTTTGGGAGCATCCCACAGCGCCTGCGCGCTGCCTTCCCGCCTTTCCTAACCGTCTCTCCTCAGTTCTTCTTTGCCACGGAGCCAGCAGGTTTAGCCCTGTCACCGCTGAAGAAGTTCTTTATTTTATTTTATTTCTTTGGTCACGTGTCTGCCTTCCCCGACTCTGGACCGGTACCGCCGGTCTTTTTCTCTTCTTTCTTCAAAAAAAAAAAAAAAGTCTATCTTCACTTACTGTATTTTTCCTCTTGGGCCTCAGGGCCTACAAGAAAATTTCCCTCATGGAAAAACCAGCCTCCGGGTTCAAAAAATGCACTAAGTGTAGCGGTACTATTTCTGTTACAGATACCCATGAATGGTGTCTTAAATGTTTGGGTCCTGAACACTCCATTCCGGATTGTCTGTCCTGCTCTTTAATGTCTAAACGGGGTTTACAGAACCGAGCAGCTAAGCTCCATGTGCTGTTTCCCGCTGATGCAGCGTCGGTAGCATCGACATCTTCCAAGTCTTCTACTCCTGATGGATCTCAGGTAACCAAACATAAATCTAGCAGGTCCTCGAAGGGTAGATCTCCCTCTAAGCATCAAGATGCCTCCGGGCTTGCCCTCGAGGACCCTGCACCAGCAAAACAACCCCGGCAGGAAGCTCCGGCTTCCAAAGCTCCTCCTATGGGGTTACAGATTGACATAGATGGCACGGCCTCGACCGATCACCTGTTAGAATGCTCTGGGGTACCGGCACAATCTCCTGGTACCGACTTCCAGGCATTCATGGCGTCGATGGATCACAATGTTCTGTCCATGCAGCGGGCTATTACGGCCTTCATTCAAGCTGCGACGCCACTGGTACCAAAACAAACTCCGTTGTCGGTATCGGCTCCAGTACCGGCACCAGCGCCGATACCACTACCGACTGCATCGACATCGACCAGGATACCGGGCGGTTCCTTGTCCAGGGCTGCTTATCGGTACCGATCCGGTACCGGGGACGCCCGATGTCGATACTGCTCGATACGCGTATCGAGCGTTGGAAGAGCATCTTGACAGGCGATACTTTGATTCCTCTGATTCTGATACATCAGACGAGTCTCCTGAAGTATCCATAGCCCTTCCTGAAGAGCCTTCTCCAAAAAGAAGAATGTCTCCTCCAGAGGACTTGTCCTTTCAAGACTTCATAAGAGAAGTAGCTAAAGGACTTTCTATTTCAGTAACATCTGAATCGGAGCCTAGAGCTAAAAAATTGGATATTTTAGGCTATTCTAAGGCTCCTAAAGAGGCAGTCACCTTACCAATTCATGAGATTCTTTACAAACCCTTGATTGATCTATGGGAGACTCCTCTCACTCTCTCTCCTCATTCTCGCAGATTGGACACTATGTATCGTGTTCCTCCCTGTCCTGGATTTCATAAAACTCAGCTTCCTCATCATTCCATTGTGGTGCAGTCAGCTATGAAGAGGATAAAGAGTACAAAGAGACACACTTCTGCTCCTCCAGGAAGAGAATGCAGGATCTTGGATGCTTTTGGTAGGAAAATCTTCCAAGCCAGTATGCTTATTGCCAGAATCAACTCATATAGCCTTTACATGCACAAAAACTGCACACTTTCCTCCCTTTTCTTCCAGAGGAAAGAAGGGAGGAATTCCTTATTTGGCTTAAGCATACTCAAGACATTTCAAAGTTTTCCAACAGGGCAGCTTTTGACTCCTTTGAAGGTGCCAGCAGAGCCTCAGGCATTGCCATAGCTGCTCGCAGAATTGCTTGGCTCCAGGCTTCTGATTTAGAACCCTGGGTTCAAGATGGCTTAGGAAATCTTCCCTGTACAGGTGAAAACCTATTTGGTAAAGAATGGCAAATAAAAGCCACTCAAATGGATACAGAAAAAACTGCTCTGGATAGACTTTCAAAGTCAACCTCCATTCCTGCCAAGAAAAAGCCTTTTAAAAAGTCTTTCTTTAAAAAGGGCAGATTTCCTTCTACTTCTGGCCAACAATCTTCTACAGGTCGCTTTACCACTAAGCGTCAGCAACCTAAACAGGCTAGGCCTAAGCCTACAGGGGCTGCTGCAACTCAGCAGGCCCAACCTCCTCAGGGTTTTTGACTTGATGCTAGAGAACTTAGCCTTTCTGGCTCTAAAGCAGCCAGAGCCTCTCACCATTCCAGGAAGGTTAGCTCATTTTGCTCCCAGATGGGAGCAAATAACATCAGAGCAGTGGACCCTCTCCATCATCAGAGAGGGCTACAAGCTTCATTTTTCAGACCTTCCTCCCCACACCATGGTGAGACACTTCAATTCTCCCACATCTCTTCTCGACCTTCTAGGTCAAGAGGTAGCTACCCTTCTTGCCCAAGGGGCAATAGAAGAAGTTCCTCCTCTTCATCAAGGGTCAGGGTTCTACTCCCCCTATTTTCTCATCCCAAAGAAGACAGGGGGATACAGGCCCATCTTAGATCTCAGAGAATTGAACAAATTTCTATGCAAGGAGAAGTTCAAGATGCTTTCTCTGGGCACTCTCCTTCCATACCTTCAAAGTCAGGATTGGCTTTGTTCTCTAGATCTCAAGGATGCGTACACATGTCCTCCTCCATCCCTCTCACAGAAAATTCCTACGGTTTCTTTTCCAAGGAAAACATTACCAATACAGAGTCCTTCCTTTCGGTCTGGCCTCTGCTCCAAGAGTGTTCACCAAATGCATGGCAATAGTTGCTGCATTTCTACGCACTCTGCGAATATTTGTCTTCCCATACCTGGACGACTGGCTCATCCGAGCTCCATCTCAGTCAGGCACAGATTTCCCTGGACCGCACAAGGCGCATTCTGCAGTATCTGGGACTTGTGGTAAACCTCCCAAAGTCTCAGCTCACCCCTACTCAGTCCCTAGAATTCATAGGGGCCTGGTTGGATACCACTACTGCAAGGGCCTACCTTCCCCAGGCCCGTTGCCAACGTCTAGTGCAGTTAGCCTCCCAGATTCAGTCAAAGAGCCACTTAACTGCCCGGGAGATGCTACAACTGCTAGGCCACATGGCTTCCACAGTGCATGTGGTACACTATGCTCGCCTACACATGAGAGCAGCTCAATGGACTTTGTCCACCCAGTGGACTCAAGCTTCAGGAGCTCTCTCAGACCAAATAGCAACCACCAAACGTCTCTTTTGGTCTCTCCAATGGTGGATGTCCACTCAAAATTTGTTGCTGGGGTCCCTCTTCCAACAGTTGTTGCCCCAAGCAACCCTCACAACAGATGCCTCCCAAACAGGTTGGGGAGCCCATCTACAGGACCTCTCCACTCAAGGCACTTGGTCCCCACAGGAGACCTCTCTTCATATCAACCACTTGGAGCTTCGAGCAGTTTTTCTAGCTCTCAAGGTCTTTCATACCCTCCTCAGCTACAAGACAGTCCTCATTCATACGGACAATCAAGTAGCCATGTTTTACATAAACAAGCAAGGAGGAACTGGCTCTCTGTCGCTTTGCAACGAAGCTTTAAGATTGTGGGCCTTTGCCAGAGAGCATCAAATCCATCTCCTGGCAGTATACCTCCCAGGAGTCCAAAACTCTTGGGCAGACAGATTCAGTCGAGTTCTGCTTCCATTCGAATGGTCCCTGCACATGGATCAGGTACTCAGAATCTTCCAAGAATGGGGAACCCCGGACATAGACCTCTTTGCAAGTCCGTGGAATGCCAAACGTCCCCGGTTCTGTTCCAGAATTCCGTGTCAGGGAGTTCAGGCCAAGGATGCCTTCCTCCTTCATTGGGGTCAGGGCTTCCTGTATGCATTTCCACCCATTCCCTTGATTCCCAAGACTCTGTTCAAACTCCAGAGGGATCAAGGATCTATGATCCTCATAGCTCCACGCTGGCCACGCCAAGTGTGGTACCCTCTACTTCTACATCTCTCCCAAGCCCCCTCCCTGGACTTGGGAGCTGCTCCAGACCTTCTGTCCCAGGAGGAAGGGACTTTGTGGCACCCAAACCCCAAGTCCCTACACCTCAGAGCTTGGTTACTGAAGGCCTAGACCTTCAAGACTGGAATCTTTCTCAACAAGTGAAGGATATCCTCCATGCTTCCAGAAAACCTTCCACCAGGCATTCTTATGCTTTTAAATGGAAGAGGTTTTCCATTTGGTGTGCTGAAAAGGGTCTTGACTCTCTAGCACTACCTTTAAATTCTCTGTTAGACTATCTCCTGCATCTTTCCAATGCAGGCCTTAAAACGAATTCAGTAAGAGTCCATTTGAGTGCTATTGCAGCATCCCTTAAGCCCATCAATGGACAACCTATTTCCTCTCATCCTCTCATTGCAAGATTCATGAGAGGCCTAACTTTAACTAAACCTCCCATTAGGCCTCCTCCGGTGGCATGGGACTTAAATTTGGTTCTTGGTCAGCTTATGCAGCCACCTTTTGAACCCTTAGCCACTACCTCCTTGAAGTTTCTTTCCTGGAAGGTTATTTTCCTCATTGCAGTTACTTCAGCTCGTTGCATCAGTGAACTGCAGGCATTAGTGGCTAATCCACCTTATACAAGGTTCCATCATGATAAGGTAGTCCTTAGGACAAATCCACACTTTGTCTAAAGTGGTCTCACCTTTTCATCTTAAGAGGTGTATTTACCTGTCTTTTTTCCAGGTCCTCATGCATCAAGTGCAGAGAGGAATCTTCATACCCTGGATTGTAGAAGAGCTCTTGCTTTTTACTTACAAAGGACACAGCAACATAGAAAGTCTTCCCAGCTTTTTGTTGCTTTTGATCCTTCTCATTTGGGACTTCCAGTCTCCAAGAGAACACTGTCCAATTGGATTGCTCAGTGTATTTCTTTTGCCTACCAGAGTAAGAACCTTTTCTCTGGAGAGCCATGTCACAGCTCATAATGTGAGGGCCATGGCCACCTCTATGGCTCATCTAAATTCTGTGTCCATCGACCAGATATGTCGAGCAGCCACCTGGGCCTCGGTTCATACCTTCACAGCCCATTACTGCTTGGACAAGGACTCCCGCCGGGATGCCTTGTTTGGTCAGGCTGTCCTCAAACACCTGTTCCATTTTTAACAACTCCTACCCTCCTTCCCTGGATGGATACCTGAGATCCATAGGAGGAAGTAGACCCCTTCCCAGGGTCTCATATCCTTGGGGATCTCCCAGGCATCTTAGCTAGGGAGTCCTCATATGTGAAGACTCATTCCTGCTTGTTCCTGGAGATAGCACAGTTACTTACCTGTAACAGGTGATCTCTGGGAACAGCAGGAATAAGTCTTCACAACCCTCCCACCTCCCCTAGGAGTTGTATCTCTTTTCTATCTTTCCTTTCCTCTCTCTCTATTGTCTCAGCTTTAAACTCGAACTGAGGAGAGATGGTTAGGAAAGGCGGGAAGGCAGCGTGCAGGCGCTGTGGGATGCTCCCAAAAGCTTTCCTTTTTGGGAAGCTGGGGAGCGTTTCCGCGCAGGCTCTGTCGGTACCGACGTACCCATATGTGAAGACTTATTCCTGCTGTTCCCAGAGATCACCTGTTACAGGTAAGTAACTGTGCTTTCTCCTTACCTTTCCCTAGTTGTATCCTTGTTTTTAGCTGTTGTATTGTCTGTCTTAACTAGATTGTCCGTGCTTGTCAGAGCTTAGTCTTTGCATGTTTCTGTGCAACACTCTGTACACCTTATAGCATTTTATAAATGATCAATAGTAGCAGAAATAGTATCTGCTACTGGCATTAAGGGCCTTAAGCATCTACAGGTTACTCTTCACTGGCCTATTTCTCTGGAACCCAGCCTTATCCCCTGTGGAGGTTGTTTGGGATGTTGATTCTCTCTCCCTGAAAGATGAGTAAGGAAGAAGGGGATTCTCCTCATGGAAGGTAAGGATGAGTCCGATAACACTCGTTTCACAGGGAGAATGTGCCTGTACTGATACAGGATGCAATGGAAGCTCTGCAAATAGCTGTGCCTTTGGTGCAAGCTTTGCAAACACCCTTTTCTTGAGGGCATCTGGTGCCCACTGGGATTTTTTTCCTCTTACAGAACCCCTATGCATCAGCTCCTGGTCATCCCTAATGGGAGACTTTGGAACTAGCCTTTAGGGGCCTAAATCCTGTCCTGGCTGTACCCTCTGCCCCAGGACAAGCTGGATGAGCTTTTGGGGTCCCCATGTAGATGCTCTGGTCATGGCAGTTGACAAAACTGCACAACTATCTCTCATTACCTCTGCATTGAACAGTCAGGTGGTGCTTTATGCCAGGCTTGTGGCTTCAGCTCTTATGATTATAATTGGTCTGCTGATGGTGTCTCAGCAGATTTGATTTAGGGGCATGTTGCTTTGTGGTAAGGACCTGAAGAGTTGCTGAAACACCTTGAGGCTCATACGCAAAGGTTTCCTGAGGATAGCTTAGGAATGGAAGGAGTACTCCCTGCAGAGCTTTGCTCAGAGCTTGGAGATGCTCTTGGACCTTTAGGAGTCCAGCTAGGGCCTCCTCAGCCTATACTTCCAGATCTAATAAAGCTCAGTCCTTTTGGAGCTCTGTCTCAAAACTCAGTCATGGCTCTCACTGTAGCTGATAAGCCCCCACAATGAGATCTGGTGAGTCCCTTCCGAGGTGCAGCCAGGTGGGGGACTTCAGTTTCTTAGAGCAGTGGACTCAAATTGTCAGATTGGGTCCTGGAAGCCCTAAGTTAGGGGTATGCCTTGGAATTCAAGGAGTGTCTGGGAGGCCTTTCTGAATATCCCTCTGCTGTTCACTCAGCGCCTCTTGCAGTTGCAGGCTATTTCACCCGTGCCTTCCACAGAACAGGGTTTGGAATGTTCCATTTATTTTGTGGTGCCCAAGAAGGGGAGGATCCTTTCAGCCAGTCCTGGGCCCAAAGACAGACAGTACCAATCTCCGTGTTCTGCATTTCCACATGGAGACCATCTGGTTGATCATTGTCCAAGAACGGGAGTTTACCTTCCTAGATCTTGAGACCTACTTTCATATTCCCATCCAGGAGTAGCACCAGCAATTCCTTCATTTGTTTCCTGGGCTTCATTTCCAGTTTTGAGCTTTGGCCTGGCCACAGCTCCTCACTTTGGTCAATGGTAGTGGCAGCGTTCCTGAATAAGCAAAGAATCTGGGGTCACCTGTACCTGGATAACTGGTTGATCCAGTCAGATTCCCTGGATAATTCCAGGGAGGGCATAGCCCTGGTGATTCGGTGTCTGAAGGGCCCAAGGTGCATGATAACTACCCCAAGAGCAGCCTGTTGCCTTCCCATTTATTTTTATTTTGGTTTATACCGCACTATTCATGATCAGCACGGTTTACAAGGTGGTAACATTTTACATAGAATAGTTTACATAAATTATATATAGAACATGTAACAGAATTAGATAGAACAAGTGAACAAGGAAATAACTATTTACAACAAGTGATCATACACAGTAACATAACTATTCACAGTCTGAAAGAATCTTGAGCATGAGATTGATGTGCAAGGTTTTAAGTTACATGGTCAAAGGCAAGATGAAATAGATGAGTTTTAATTTCTTTGACTAAATCTGAAATGATACGAATATGAGGAGGTAGTAAGTTCCGTAGTTGCAGGGCAAAGAGGGAGAAAGCTCTGATGGCAAACTGGGAGCCTTTTCTAGATACGGAGGGGGTGGTAAGAGTATTTGTCATATTTGTTGTTCTTGTTCTGTTGTCAGGAGTCCATTGTAGTCTATCTTCCAATGAGGATGCAGATAGGTGATGGAGGATTTTAAAAGTAATCAGGAGAGTTTTGTATTTTAGTTGACTGCTTATTGGGAGCCAGTGAAGATGGACCAGAAGAGGGGTTATGTTTTCGTATCTTGAAGCACCGTAAATGGTTCGAGCAGCTGTATTCAGAGCTAACTGTAAAGGATGGAGTAAATATCCAGGAAGCCCATGCAGGATGATGATTGCATAGTCAGAGAGGAGTGATGGCCTGGAATACAGTGCAGAAGTCAGTAGGTTCGAGTAGGGGATGAAGGTGCCAGAGGGAATGTATTTTATGATATACATTTAACATTTCTTATATACCGCCTTTCATGATATCAAGGCGGGTTACATTGAACAAACTGAAATTACATTGAACAGGGCATTATAACTTGGAGATAACTTTTTACAGGGAACATCCTTTGTGGTGATGTTTATATGGGACTCCAAGTTTAGGGACTGGTACAGAGTGATGCCTATATATCTAACCTCTTGATTAGACTTTAGTTCCGCATTTTTAACCTGCAGGAAAGATGGGGGTATGAATGTTGGAATTTTTGTGACAGAGGACTTCTGACTTTTTGTAGTTTACTTTGAGGTTATGTACTGCTAGCCAGTCGGAGATAGCATTGAAACAGTCGATTATTCTAGTGTTGTTTGGGTTCTCCATTGCAAAAGGTGTGTAGAGGAGCACATCTGCATAGATGAGATAAAGAATGCCAAAGGACTGTATGCTTGTACATATAGGTTGCAAGTATGTTAAATAAGAGTGCCGATAGGGGAAGAGCCTTGTGGAACACGAGTTTATTGATAAATATCAGAGGTTTGATTGCCCATCCAAACTTCTTGTTGCTGATCTGTTAAATATGGTCCACACCATTTTAGTGCTGTGCTCTGAATGCCCTTCAGCTTGAGTAGATCAAATAGCTATGACAGACTGTATCGAAGGCTGAAGCAATATCCATGAAAATCAAGATAAAGCCTTGTTTTGAATTATTTAAGCCTAAGATCAGGGTTATCAAATAGGGATGTGAGCAAGGTCTCGGCACCATGATGTTTCAAATCAAGTGGTGCATGGCAGTCGATATGGTCTTGTATTTGTTGCTGCACTATTTTCTCCATTATTTTAGATAAGGGAAGACTAGAAATGGGAAGGTAGGAGTTAGGGTCCTGTGGATCTAGCTTGGAGTTTTTTAGGAGAGGTTTGATCGTGGCAGAGGATAATCTTGGCAATGTAGGAGCTTAAATCAGGGCAGGTAGCTTAAATCCAGTGAGAAGGACATGGATCATAGGGTGAGGTGGTTGCGTTGAGACCTTTTATTATATTTTTGATTTTAGGAGAATATGGGTAGAAGTGATTTAGAGTAGGAATGCTGGTGCGTTCAGGCAGAGGAGTGTCCATGCAGAGGTCTCCCAATTCGTCGATGGTAGTTTTGGTTTTATTTTGGAAGAATAAGGCAATGTCTTGAGGGTGTAATAAGCTATTTGCTGTAGGCAGAGATTAGTTCAATCTCTAAGGATTCATCTAAAGAGTTCATGAAGTCTGAGAAGCCACATCAGAAGATTTGTGTGGTATTCCTCCTTTCTTTGCATAATGGTAAGTCGTTGTTCTTTGAAGGTCTTCATTTATAATTCCTGGTAATGTGGGAGCCTTGATTTACCCCATTTTCGCTCAATACTCCTGAGGTTCTTTAGAGAGTTGTGCAGATCAACTGTGAACCAGATAGCTGTGTTCATCCTTTTATTTGGGTGATTACACTGGGTTCTCAGAGCAGCTTTTCTTAGATGTATTCCAAGTGTGTAGTACTTCAGTTAAGTCTGTAGATTCAGGATCTGAGTTAAGGTCATTTAGAATTTCTGTGAGGAAGGATTCTGTGTTGAAAGGTTTAAAACGATGCACAGGTGGAGGAGGTTCAGTATTGGCAGTAACTTTTGAACATGGGTATTTGCTTGGAATATGAAATATGATAGCATTGTGGTCTGACCATGGTACTGGGAAGACTTGTGGATGTACAAGGTTGTTTGTATCATGTGTATATGTAGGTGCAAAGATAAGGTCCAGTGTGTTACCTTTAGAGTGGGTAGGGGTATGTATTGGTGATAAGTGAGGACATAGCATCAAGGAAAGCTGTGGCATTCTTCTTCGATAGAGCTGGGAGGTTGAAGTCACCTAGAATCCAGAGAGGTTTGGAATGTGGTGAGGAGTTAGATTAGATCCAGTGTTATGGAGAGGTCGTCCGTACAGGTAGAAGGAGCACGATAGAAGAGTGCTGTAGCTAAATGCTTATTAGCTAGCATGATGGCGTCAATGCTGTTAGTGTTATGGGTGGAGAGGCATTGGAATTGCAGGTCAGATCTAGCCATAATGAGTGTGCCACCACCTGTTTTGTTTAGTCCTAGGGCAGTTGAAGGTATCATAATTTGGAAGCTTGAGCTGGTTAATAAGTACTGCGTAAGCCAAGATTCTGTGATGAAGATTGTCTAGCTTTTGATTCTTGATGTAGTTGCCAATGACTGGCCATTTCTTCCGGATGGATCTTGCATTTACAAGCATGCATTTTAGCGCTTTTTCATCTATGTACTTCTGAGTGAGATTTTTGTGGTGGATGGCAAGCAATGTGGATAAGGTGTTGATGCCATTAACCTGGAATATCTGAGCCTTGTTCAGCAACTCCTGGATCAGGTGTTCTGGACATTGGAGAGGTCCCTCAAGCTGCTCAGTCAGCTCCCCAGATCTGGGATCATGGTGTCTACCTTCAAGCTGACTCAGTACATACTTTCAGAGAAACCTGCTCTCTGGTCCCCCTACTCACCACTCTTGAACAGATACTTTCTCACTTCTCAGATCAAGGAGCAACTAACATGATGGTAGCAATTACACCCACTTAATGGTCAGGAAGCCTATGAAGGCACTTCAGTGGGTTATAGTCACAATGTATGCTAGCCTGAAGGGGTGGGATGCTCATGGTTGATAAAATGGTCCAGGGGCATTAGTCCCAGCTGGAGGCCTTCTGTTTGATCAGCCGGTTGGAGGCCAGAGCAATCTGCCTAACCCTGGAGATATTTCTGCCAGTTCTGGAGGACAAAGCAGTCTGGGTGTTTGCTGCCATTTCCATTGTGATGCCAAAATATGTCAAAGCAGGGAAGAACTCGCAGTGTTGGGATAACTTGCAAGTTAGAACTATGCAGAAGGGCAGAGGTTCGTCTGCTTGCTCTGGCCCACATAGCAGAGATTGACAACATTCAAGTGGACTTCCTAGGTCAAAACACCATGGATCCTGGAGAGTGGGAACTAAGCCAACATGCATTCAACCTCATAGTGCAGGATCCAACCTTTAAGGCTACTTGGGAGAATTCCAAAGTGCAGAACCTTTTAAGCCACAGAGGGACCCACAGGTGGTGAGTTGGATACCTTGCTTCAGGTAAGGCATCAAGGTGGTCTCCTATTTGTCTTCCCTCCATGGCCCTTGATGAGCCACCTTCTGCACAAGATTTGGTCTTACCTGGGCTTGGTTATTCTGGTGACACCAGATTGGCCCTGCAGACCATGGTATATGGATCACCTAAACCTGTTGACAGATCCTCCTATTGCCTCAGGAAAGGAGCTGCCTTTGGCACAGCTCTCTGGTGATGAACACTGTTGCTTTCTCTCAGCCTGGCCTTTGAGAGACATAAGCTATCCAAGAAGGGCTACTTGGGGTTGTAGTGAATACTCTGCTTAAGGCCTGTAGGGCCTCCACTTTCTTCTATGTGAGTTTGGAGAGGTTTCTTTTCAAGAGGTGATGTGCCTCTTTGGCTTTAGAGGCCATGAAGAGTCTGGCTTGGGCTGGGGTTTGGTTCGGAACACTTAAGGTCCAGGAGGCCATGTTCAGCGTGTTTCTGGCCGTTCACCCTAATGTCTCCCATTTCTTCAAGTGAAGCAGGTCTGCCCACTAGTGGAGTCTAATTATGGTTCTCAAGGCACTTAAAGACCCCCTGTTTGAGCTTTTGCGTAAGTCCTTGTTCAAGGAGTTGACCCTTATAATAGTTTTCCTGGTGGCCACTGTGTCTTCCGGGTGGGTGCCAGAGCTATAGGAATTGTTCTGCTGGGAGCCTTTTTGGTAATCTCATCAGCTTTGGTCTCACCTTTCTCCCAAAGGTGCTATCTCCATTTCACTTCAATCAAGCTGTCATGTGCCCTTTTCAGGGGACCACCTTAGGATTGACCCCTCTCTGCATTTGCTGGATGTGAGGAAGGTGTTGGTCAGATAGCTAGAGGTCACAAATCCTTTCTGATGGTCAGACCATCTTTGTTGGGCCAAGAAAAGGACAGGCTACAGCCAAATTCTCTATTGCCTGCTGGCTTAAGGAAGCTATTGCTTCATCATACCTTCTGGTTGGTAGATGTGTGCTGGAGAGAGTCTGAGATCAATCCACTAGGGACAAGGCTACTTTCTAGGTGGAGTCTGCCTATGTGTCCCCAGAGGACATCTATAAAGGGGTTACCTGATTGAGCACGTCTGAAGCACTACAGGTAGCAAATGGGAGCTGGACCTTTGCTAGGACTGTTCTCTCAAGAGCATTGTTTTTGTCCCTGCCTGGCTCCTGATTGCTTAGGCATGTCCCACTTGTCTGGATTAGTCTAGAACAGGTATTCTCAACCCAGTCCTCAGGACACACCTAGCTAGTCAGGTTTTCAGGATAACTGCAATGAATATGCATGAGAGATTTGCATACAATGGAGACAGTGCATGCAAATCTCTCATTGTGGTTAATCTAAAGCCTGACTGGGTTGAGAACCTCTTGTCCTGAAGAATAAAGGAGAAAATTTTATATATATGATTTTTCTTTCCTTGAATCCTGCTAGATGAGTCCAGGACCCATTCTGGGAGACTTCTCCTGCAGGTTTGAGTGCCCTGCTGTTGCTTGATCGCCTTCATCAGTGTCAACATCTGATGCAGAAGAGTTAATTATGCTGAGAGCCAAATCCTTGTTCCAAATGTTTGTTCCTGTTTATGGTTGCTTATTAATGTTTAAAGTTTGAATTTGTCTTGCTTACTGCTTGGAAAGTGTCATATTGGCTTCTCTTAGTGCTGTACCATTACATATACAAAGTGATGACATTACTAAACGTTTGTCTGCCTGCTGGCTGGAGAGCATAACTCACTTATCTGGATTGTTCTATCATGATTAAATGACAGAAAATTATCAGGTATGTAAAATTTTCTGTTCTGTATGGAGGATAGGTCTTGCAACATTGTGGGATCTGATACCCCCAATATGTTGTCAGAGGAGAGCTGCTGCTCCTTCTAGGTGCCTTCATCCCCTTCTCATGCTGCCAGAGTTGCTTTTAAGTGTCTCAATGGGAAAGCAATTTAACTCACCTATAACATGTTTTCTGTTGATTTGGTGTAATCCAACAGTACTGGAATGGAACTGTTCTCCCATAACTCAGAACTTAGTGTAAAGTTCTGAGCATGCATGGCCCGTCCCTCCAGTGACTTCCTCAGCTCCTCTGTTAGTTCCACAGCTCAACAATGTAGGCAGTTCTGGGGTAGATGGTTGTAATTGTGTGTTATCAATCCTGCTGTCTAAAGAAACACCTTTTATAGGTAAGCAACATTGCTTTTTCTGTCGATTAACCAGTAGCGCACAAATGAGTTGAGAATTCAGGAGCACAAGTGGGTGACTTCAAGCTTAGGGCTTGTCAGTGTCTTAAGAGTAGCTCATCGTAAGAGTGAGAGTTGCCATCTCAAATGGACAGCTTCATTGAGCTGTACTGGCCAAAGGCACTGTCCCATACTGATGCTTTGGTCTAAACAGTAATGCCCAGTAAAAGTAAGAAGGGAGGCCAAGGTGAAAGTCTATACCCTCTGTTTTATTTAACAAACAAAAAAAATCTTAATTAGGAATGACAAATTATGAAAAAGTGGAAAGAAAAACCACACTGGTGGTAAATTTCTCTGAGCTCTAAATGATTTGATGTGAAGTAAGTATCTGAATTCAAGAAAGCATAGGAAAACACAGAGGATATGTAAAGTAAAAAAAGGACTATTGTAATTGATATGGAAGGGCAGACTAGATAGGCCATGTGGTCTTTCTGCTGTCATGTTTCTAGTTTGATCTCATTCCCTGCAACTGATTTTCGAAATGAGCTCACCATGCCAGATTTGAGGCATCTGTGGTTAGAACTGATGCTGCTATAGCGTAAAGACGCTTGTGAGTCGCACGTGTTGAGGTGGGAAAAGGATCAATGAGGGGAATTTGAGCTCCTATTAAAGGTGCCTCCATTTTCAAATGCACCAAGGGAACTAAATGAACTGCAGGTGCTTTGTCTCAATATTTGCATATAGCTTCTGACTGTGACCTTGCGCACTGACTGGATGGCACAAACATGGATCCTGTCCACCAATAGAAAAGGTTTTGCTTGAAGTGTCTTAAGACTACACCTATAAACACTGCTTGAATGCAGCATTGAGTTTGTAATGTTGATGAGAAACCTCTGAGACTGGGAGATGTTTAATGGTCTTCTGAGAGTTAAGGCCTGTGCTGACGGGGGGTGGGCATGAGAAGCCAGTTGTCCAGATGGTGACATACCAGATGACCCTGGTGTGTGAAGGTGAGCAGCTTCCATTACAAGGCAATTGAATACCTGGGGGAGGGGGGAGGTTGGGGTGGCAATAACAGGCCACAGGGAAGAACCTTGACCTAAAGTAAACCTGAGGTGGTACTAATAATATGGGTCTATTGGGATGTGTACGCCTGCATATTTGCTTGTATACTCTAGACCTCAATCTCCCCTGTTTAGAAGGAGAAAAACGGAGAGAAGAGTGCTGAATTTGAATTTCCATGTCGACCTGCTAGACCAGTCCAGACCAAGGGGGTTGTGTTCCCCTACCAGCAGATTGGAGACAAAGAGCCAATGAAAAGCCCAGGTTTCAATGACATCACTCCTATGCCTCTCTTCCCCTCAGCCACAAGAGTTGTCCAGTATTTCTTTGTCTCTAGCAGAGGGTGGATGGATTTTCTCCTCTCTAAAGAAATTCTGAAGAATTGAGAGGAAACAATTGATAACACTCATGACAGACCACTTTGAGATTGAGACTCGAGCATGATGTGGGAGGCTCCACTAGACTGGCCTTTTTCATAGCCATAGGAGGAGGGAAAACTGGTTCAGCTCCATGCTCTTACCCTGGATAAGAGCCTGTTGAGCAGCCAGAAAATTGGAAGGATGAAAGAATTCAGCAGCCTCACATAACTGCAACACTCCCTCCCTCCTCTGTTTTCCTCCTCCCTCCCCCCCCCCCCCCCCGCTCTCTCCCAAAGATTACAGAAGGCTGTCAGAGGATTCTGCCTGCAGCCACCTTAAATGCGGTGCTGCCATATCAGAGAAAGTTTCAGGGGAGTAGAGCTGAGCCCTGCACAAATCCTCTGCCTGGGGCTCTCGGATGGTGAGTACCAAGGCCTTACCACCTCATTATCCCTGTTGAGGGCTCTGATTCAGTCTGTGAGGTATGCAATTCAGGGTGGATGACTAGTGAGCATTGGTGCTGTATGGGGGTTTCCTGCTGTTTTCAGCATGTGCTAGTAGCATTTTTAATATTGTGTGCCTGGCGCTCATGCAGTCCTTGCACATGTTCTGCCCAAGCAGCTCCAATGTGTGTTGCTGCCCAAGCAGCTCCAACGTGTGTTGCAATAAATGCACATTTAACACATGCCTTCTGGGCCGCTTCAGCCTTAACGCCTGCTGTTGTGATACTTGCCTTAACTCTTATCTTTTTCCAGGAAATTTTGTTTGGCCCGTGGCAAGCGAGGTGCCTCATCTCTGGCTTCTGGACTCTTCTTGCATGACTGCTTCTGAGTCTTCCCTAGAGGACTCACTTCCCTCTTTCAGCTGGGGGATATTAGTCTGACCTTACCTGTTTCAGGGCAGGAGGTGGCAGATGGTGCTACGGGTAAGGAGATTCAGCTGGCCTGGAGGTTCCGGCGACCATACTGTGGGCCTCTCCCTAACCTTTGGGGGATTGATGGTGACTATGCCCCCAAGTGTAGGGGGGGTTATTTTTGCACGAAGAGCTTCTGGAGCCTGAATTATCGTCCTCTGGATTCTTTACCTTTTACAGCAGGTCTTGTCATTCTGATGTCAGAACCGGAAAAAATGGTAGAAACCATCATAAAGAACAAAATTACTCAACATGTAGATAGTCATGGCTTAATGGGAGACGGCCAATATGGCTTTAGACAAGGAAGATCTTATTTGTACATGCTTTTATACCGCTTCTTCCAGAGATCAGATGTGGTTTACAGGTAACGTAATGAAAATAATGGAACTATTTTTACAATGAACATTTTTAGTACAATTTAACTAATATACAGCTTATGTAACTGACAAACAATTAACATCAATAACTTTATAATGTGAAATTATTAAATGTTTCTATGCTGGATGATTAGATGACACATTTGATGTAAATGTAGATGTAATAGAAGTGTGAGTATGAGATTTGTCTACATAGGATCTAAGTAGGATCAGTATGTGGTTGCTGGTCGGTGTTGAACTGATAATTCTGTGCATCATCGTGCTGTAGATTGTAATAGTGCTGTGTAAATAAGTTTTTAACTCCTTTCTAAATGCTTTAAGGTCTTTAATTTCTCTTAGTTCGACTGGGAGGCTGTTCCACAATGTGGGTGCGAAGTATGAGAAAGCAGAGTTGCTAGTCTTCTGCCTTGATTTTCTAATGGAATCAGGTACTATCAGCATGTGTAGGTTCATTCTTCTTGACCTGTATTCCTGGGGGTATTAAGTGTTGCCAGGTAGGACGGTGCTATATTATTAAGCTTAAATGTTACAATTGAATTCTAGATGGTACCGGAAGCCAGTGCAAGGTGTAGAGAATAGGAGAGATGTGGTCCAATAACTTTGCTTTGAAGATAATCCTTGCGGCGACATTTTCGGCCAGTTGCAGAGTGTGCAGGTTTTTCTTAGATGTTCCTTGGAGTATGCTATTACAATATTCTAAATGAGGTGGTGTGTGTTTGGGCCACAGTCCTGAAGTCATTGCTGTCTATCGGTCGCAGCTGTCGGATTGTCCTTATTTTGAAAAAAATGGTTTTAACAGTTTGCTTTATATGAGGTGTTAGGCTGAGTGTCCTGTCAAGCATGACTCCTAAATATTTGACCTCCGCCTTTACTGGTATGGAGTTGTTTCCAATATTGATAGCTGGCGGTGGGGTGAAGTCGGAATTCCTCGTTATAAATAGCACTTCTGTCTTTTTGAAATTGATATTCATGTTCATTGATTGTAGCCACATTTCTGCTTCAGTGAGACATCGAGTTATACTGTCGTAGTTTGGGTTGGATACCTCGAACGGTAATTACAACATAATGTCGTCTGCATGGATGTGATAATTTATCTTATGGCGTTGAAATATGGTGCAGATAGGCTGAAAATATAGATTAAAAAGTAGTGCAGAGAGGGCAGAGCCTTGTGGGATACCCTGTTCTTGAGGGAATGGCATTGAGGCAATGTGATCTACTTGAACATATTGGGTTTGGTTGGTGAAATAAGATTTAAACCATTCAAGGGTTTTATCTTTAATGCCTAATTGGGAGAGTCTGGAAATGAGCATGCTATGATTTACATTGTCAAAGGCTGACGAAATATCAATGAAAATGTCGATACCCCTGATAATAGTATCAAATAGCACTATAAGGAGGGTCTCTACACCATGAACATAAGATATGCCATACTGGGTCAGACCAAGGTCCATCAAGCCCAGTATCCTGTTTCCAACAGTGGCCAATCTAGGTCATACGTACCTAGCCATTTTCCCCAAGAGACACAGGTTCCACATTGCTTGTATTGGGTCAAGCATTAATATCCTGGGTCCCTTCTTAATAATGGTTTATGGACCTTTCCTCCAGGAACTTGTCCAAACCTTCTTTAAATCCAGCTACACTAACAGCCTTTACTACATCCTCCAGTAACAAATTCCAGAGTTTGATTACACGTTGAGTGAAAAAATATTTTCTTTGATTAGTCTTAAATAGTCTACCCTGTAGCTTCATTGCCTGTCCCCTAGTCTTTCTATATTCTGATAACGTAAACAATCGATCTACGTTTACCCGTTCCACTCCGTTCATTAATTTATAGACTTCTATCATATCTCCCCTCAGCCGTCTCTTTTCCAGGTTAAAGAGCCCTAACCTTTCTTCATAGGAGTATCCTTCCATCCCCTTTACCATTTTGGTGGCTCTTCTCTGAACCTTTTCTAATAACGCTATATCCTTTTTAAGATACGGCGACCAGAATTGCACACAGTATTCGAGGTGCGGTCTCACCATGGAACGATATAGAGGCATTATAATATCTTTTATTTTATTTCCATTCCTTTCCTTATGATACCTAGCATTCTATTTGCTCTCTTGGCTGCCGCTGCACACTGGGCCAAGGGTTTTAACATGTTATCCACAATGACGCCTAAATCTTTTTCCTGGGTGGTGGTTCCTATGCGGAACCTTGCATTGTGTAACCATAGTTTGGGTTGTTCTTCCCTGATCGCCCTGGATGACCAGGTTCCCTTCTCACTTAGTTTGGCTCTTAAAAAAAGGAGATGGCTAGCAAGTAAGAGCTACTATCCAGCACTCTGCTTGAAGCGCAGAGGTCTATCAAGCTAGCATATGTGCAGATCTGGTGCCTCTTTGAGCAATGATGTGTCTGGTAGTTTACTCCTGAGGTGGCCAAGGTGCTATCTCTGTTAGGGTCTTTCCCTTAGCTCTCTGAAGCTTCAGGTGGCAGCTTTGGCCTGTTTCAGAGGTCTAGTAGCTGGTAAGGCTCTAGCCTGCACCTGGCTGTCTCAGGCTTTCTCCAGGGGGTTTGGCATCTGTGATCCCTTCCTGGATCTGTCTGATGCTCAGGTGGTGATGGTGGCAATTTCTGAGCTGTTGAGGCACACTACTGTGAAGGATTTGATGTTCAATACGGTCTTTGTGGTTGCAATTTGTTCTGCAAGGCAGATTTCAGAGTTGCAGGCTCTGTCTTGCTGAGATCCTCATCTGTCCTTTTTCAAATGAGGCAGTTTCCATTCAGCCTGTGCCTTCCTTCTTACCTAAGGTGCTTTCTCCCCTTCATGTGAGCCAGGTGGTCTGCCTACCCTCCTCTAAGGAGCAGTGGTAGGGGAAGGATTAGGATTTTTGCCTTGTGGATGTCTGGAGGGTGTTTCTCTGGTACTTGCAGGTTACAAATTCCTTTTGTAAGTCTGGTCATCTTTTTGTGCAGTTTGCTGGCCCATGCAAGAGTGCCTCGGCAGCTAAGTTGACTTTGGGGTGCTGGATTAAAGAGGCCATTACCTTGGAGAATCTGTTACGGAACTGGTTCTGGAGAGTTTGTGTTCCCATTCTACCCGCATGCAGGCATCCTGCTGGGCAGAGTGGAGCTCAGTAGCCCCTGCAGACATTTGTGAGCAGCAATGTGGGAATCACTTTCCACTTTTGTCATTCATTACCACTTGGATGTCCACGTGAGGGCAGACATGGCCTTTGGCTCAAGGGTTTTGCAAGCTGCTGTCGTCTTCATGCCCAGTGGAGTTGTAGCTTTGGTACATCTCACTTGTCTGGACTGGTCTAGCAGGATGGTTATGGAAGGTGACATTTTACTTACCAGTTAATGTCCTGTCCTTGAGTCCTGCTAGTCCAGGGCCAGCCCCTGGAACTGTTGCTCCATTCTTCTGCTGCAGTGCCCTTGGGTCCACTATGATTTTTATCCTTGGCTCTGCAGGTTCATCTTCTACTGACAGGCTTCTGCTTTCCTGTACATAATTCTCTACTTTTGAGTTCTCCTTGTTGCCCATGATTGAGGTTGTGTGAGACTTTCTGTGTTTCTCCCATATGCATTGGGATGAATACTGAAGAGACATCTGGTGGCTGAAGTGAATTAGAGGCATAAGAGTGATGTCCATTGAAACCTGGGCTTTTTATTGGTTCTTTGTCTCCACTAATCTGCTGGTAGGGTAATATAACCCACTTGTCTGGACTGGTCTAGCAGGACTCAAAGAAAGGACATTAACTGGTTAGTAAAATGTCTTCCCTGAGAAGAAAAAATTGTCTGATACTCTCCCTTGGAACATTACGGCCCTACCTCCAACAGGGCGTTTGGCTATGCTCCTTGGACTTAAAGGATGCTTACGCTTACTCATCCATCCCAAGCACAGAAAGTTCCTCCGCTTCATAGTTCAGTGAAACCATTACCAGTACAGGGTGCTTCCCTGGGTCAGCAAGAATCGTTCCTCACAACCCTCCTTTCTCCCCTTGGAGTTGCTCATTTATCATTTATTTTTGCCATCTTTTAGTTATGTCATCTGACTGAGCAAGATGGCATCCTTGGGCGAGAAAGGGACCATGCATGTGTGGTGGCATCTCCTAAAGGCTTTCTTTGAAAGCTGGGGGGGATGCTTCTGCAAGGGCTCCATTGGTGCTAACATCACCCATATGTGAGGACTGATTCCTGCTATCCTTGAACAACTGTTACAGGTGAGTAACTACACTTTACTGTAGAACCTTTCTACACATTATCTGGAGAGTGTAATTGTAAAATGAAGGGATCAAAGAGCCTTTCCACATGAGTGATAGACTCTGGAGAAGAGGAAGGGAGCAATGTCCAGGGTCTTGCTCTGAATCAGACGTAGATAATAAAGATACAATAGAGTCCTGTGATAGTATCTCTCTGCCCTGGCATAAGGCCTAAAGAATATGAAGGCTCTTCTGTAGGTTAACAGATATTGGGCAAGTTCTTGTATTACTATTACTGAGCATTTGTATAGTGCTGCACAGACATGTAAGAGACAGTCCCTGCTCATCAGAGCTTACAATCTACTAGCCCCGGGCAAGCTGTGGAGCACCTTTTTGAAGACAGGAATGTGTGCTCTAGAAGCTGCAGCAATGGAAGATGACTCATAAGTCACAATAACCAGGCCTGGACCAGAAGAAGCAGACTTGCACTGAAGCAGGCAGGTCTGTGTGGAACCATTTTCACCATATTAAGATCTGCAGTGGATGTGCTTGTACAGTGTCTCCAAGCAGTTCCTCATGATCTGTGGAGATACTATACTATTGTATTTGCCTTTCTCCAGCACTTTAGAAGGGTTGATGTAACCAGCTTGCCTTCAGGCTTTTACAGGTATTCCATGCCTGGAAACCATGGAGGATATGAGCTCCAGTTTTAAAGAGATGGAGGTGCTCTTGTGTGACTGCCCTTTTAAAGTCACTGTATCTGGAAGTTGAAAGCTATGGAAGATTCTTGGCTTGTACATATAGAACTGGCAGTTCTGTGTAGATGACGTTTTTCTTCTGAGACTATGCAAGAAGTAGCTTTTTCCAGCCTTGGCATGCTTGTGGAGAAATTTGAGTACAATGACTGCTTATATTCCTGATCAGAGATTGGATCCAAGTATAGAAGATACTTGCTGTCAAAGTTCTGGACTAACAAAGGAACAGAGCAGCAAAGTCCAAGTGGAATTCACTTGAAAAGGATTATGGTGTGAGATTAAATCAGATAATACAGTTAAAAGAATCCAGCAATAATAACTATAGAGGAAAATTGAGACAGACAATGGCTGCAGTTGCTTAAAATAAGTTTTTAAGTTTAACGAGAGAGAGATGGATATGTTCAATAGATACCAACAATGTTTGAATTAAAAGTTTATATGTTCAAGTAAGTTGGAAAAAAGGAAGGGTGATTTGTGTAGTTGGTTATGAGTTAGACTAAAAAGATGGGTGGGTAAGGGTAAAAGGGAAGGAGGGGGGGGGGGAGACACCAGGAACCTGGATGATGAGCATGGCTCCAAGGATGTCCTCTGGGGAGGGGGAGAAAGGGAGGGGGTAAAGAGGATGGGAGGGAAGGGGAAGGGATAAGGAGAAAAGAAAGATGGGATATAAATTGAGAGAGGGCTAAGCGAAAGGGGGAAGGAGAGGGTAGACAGGTGGAAGAACAAATTGACAAGTACTACAGTAAATGCAAAAGGTCTTAGAACTTGGTGGAAGAGGAGGTTGCTGGAACGAAAAGGGAATAGGTTGAAAGCAGATATAATATGTATTCAAGAAATACAGCTAAAAATAGGACAGGAAATTTTGCTCCAAACAAAAAAATACCCATATGTAATCCGAGCGGAACCAAAAAAAGTGAGAGTTGGTATAAGTGTGACTGTTAAGGATTGGGTGGTGGGAGAATATAGAGACGAAGAGGGTAGGTGTGTGGGGGTTTGGTTGCAAATGGCAAGAGAAGAAGTGTGGGTAATGTGTATATATGGCCCAAATGTGCAACAAGGAGATTTTTATGAGAAAAAACTGGTGGAAATGGAAAAACTAGGGGCCATACCCATAATAATGGGAGGGGATTTCAACCTCATGGTAAACCCTTGGGTGGATAACAGTGGGTGAGAAATAAGAGGGAGAAAGGAGTGGAGGAGCTTACTTAAAATGAAGGAAAGATTAGGATTTATTAAGTTGGAGAAGTAAGCATCCAGGGGAGAAAAAAATACACCTTACATTCAATTCCGCATGGGACATAAAGTAGGTTGGATATAATTTGGGTGGGGAGGAGGGGAACTGGAGGTCAAAGATTGTGAATGTAGAGCTGGGATCTATTACTTGGACAGATCATGCCCCAGTTAGTGCAACCTTTGATTTAGGATACAAAGATGAAGGGGTAAAATTCTGGAGATTTAATGATTCGATATTGGAAGAAACCAAAAATATAACTATGAAAGAGGTCCTATGGGAATTTGGAATGCTTAATTTTAATGGAGAGGTTCTGTCAGGGACGGCAATGGATAGGTTGAAAGCAGTAGCTCAAGGCATTTGATTTGAATAGCTGCAATGAAAAAGTAAAAGGGGAGGCAGAACATAAACTTTTGCAAGAAATTCGGAAGCTAGAAAAGAGTCACCAGAGGGACTATAATCCACAGACTTTGAAGAAACTAAGAATCTTGAGAGCTGAGATGGCACATAATTTAAATGTTACTTACACAGTCCTATTTTGAAGGGGAAATAAGGCAGGAAAGGTTCTAGCAAGCCGACTCGGGGCACAAATACAATAAAGTAAAATAGGAAGCCTTAGGAATTCTAAGGGAAAGATGGTAATTGGGAACAATGAGATCAAACAGGTGTTCAAGGAGTTTTATGAAAACTTATATAGAAGTGAAATTTAAAAATGGGAAAGAATGAAAGTAAAGAATACCTATAGGCACAAAGAAGAGCAAGGATGCTCTTGCTGTATCAACCAGGAACACACAGAGCAAGAGCAAATGATGATCACAAGGTGCTTTATTAATGTATCCCAACGTGTTTCGGCAAACGCCTTCCTCAGGGGGAAATGTAGCTTTCAATAAATACATAAAATATAGTTAAACATAATTAAAAAAGGCATCACATTAAAATGTACAAAACATAGAAACAATACAATCAGTATGTGATAACACTCAAATCATAAGATGTACACATATATGGTGTATAATATGCTGACATATTTAACTTGAATAGACAGGGCAATATGGAATCACAATCAATTGTGGAGATATTAATCAAAAAAGGCTTAAATCTTCAAATACTGGACCATGTATATATTATGTCTTACTTACAGTTGTGCACCGTAGGTGCATTGCACGTGTAGAGTAATCGCGTGCCTTATTCTTATTGTTGAACTAACAAAGAAAAAAAAGTTTTTAAAAACAAAACTCCAGATATGTATTGAACACACAAAAAAACAATCAAGTACTTCTTTAAGAAAAAACTAGTAACAACATATAAATAACAATGATTTAAGCAATGATTTATTAACATCACCTCCTCTCCAGTGTGGCGTAACAGTTTTCAACAGCAAGTATTTCAAATCACTGATGGTATGCTTTGTTTTTAACCAATGCGCAACAAGGGGTTTATCTGGAACCTCCCTTTGTATACAACTTCTGTGTTCTATAATTCTGGTGCGAACTTGTCTTAGTCTTTCCAATGTAAATTAAATTACAGGGGCATAATAAATAAATCACATTCTCTGTTTTACAATTAGAAAAGTTAAACTTTCTGATGTGATGACGGATGTGTAAAAACATCCTTAACCGAAATGGTGTGTGGACATACTGAGCAGTTACCACACTTAGTGTCCCTTTAATTTTGGTTGTGGTTTATGATACATGAGAGCTGAGGGCACTAATATATTAGCCAAATTGGGGTTACGTTTGTATGCTATCATGACGTTTTTGGACGCGAACGCTGGTAATGTTGAGATAACATTCTTGCTTTAGTATATTTATAATCTCCTTTGAGTAATTTGAGAAGGTGAGAGAACAGACAATCTTGTCTGTTTTATGGCGCTCTTTCTTTTGTAGGAGTATCGCATGATCCATAGTGCATGCCTTAAAAAACGCCTTTTTTTATGCAATTCTTTGGGTACCCCCACTGTTTGAACCTATGATGCATATCTATTGTGTGCTGTTCGAAGTCTGATTCCTTAGTGCAGAGTCTTCTAATTCGCAAAAACTGGCTCATAGGCAGATTATTTTTTAAGGATGTGTTGTGGAAGCTGTCATATTGTAAGTGTTCCTGTCCGTTGGCTTACGGTATAAGTCGGTGATAAAGCCATCCTTATCCTTCCTTATCATAATATATAAATACGCTATCCGTTCTGAACTGAATAATCCTTCAAACTGTAAATTTGGATCCAAGGAGTTAAGCCAACTGAAAAAGGTTTGCAGTTCTGATTCTGTACCGAACCATATCATTAAAACATCGTCTATGTATCTTTTCCACAGACGGATGTGTGTCCTAAAAGGATGGAAGCTAAGATATTGTTTTTCGAAGTCAGCCACATACAAGTTAGCAACATCAGGAGCCATGGAGGACCCCATGGCCACTCCTTTTATTTGTTTGTAAAAAACCCCTTTGAAAATAAAGTAGTTCATCATAGCTATTGATGCTAATTGTGTCAGGAAAAAAGTGGGTGTACGGATCGGTTTGGTTCTTTGGATTAAAGTATTGGCCAGGACTTCTAGAGCTGCCTTTTGGGTATGTTAGTGTATAATGAGTTGATATCCAAGGTAACTAATAGTAACCTATCGTGATATCCTTGAAAATCTCGTAAAATATTGATGTGTGGAGTCTCGTACATATGATTCTACTTTAGTAACAAATGGCCTTAAAAAAAAAATCCAAAAATTTTGAGTGGCTCAAGAAGGGATCTGATAGCCGAAACTATCCTGGAGGATTTTGAAGAGATTTATTAATTTTAGGGATCATATATATAGTCGGAGTAATTGGATGGGATACCGTCAAAAAGGACAATTCCTTAGGGGTCAAGTAGCCAGCTTCCTTACCTATATATAGTAAAGTGTCTACTTGTTGCTGTAGTGACTTAGTGGGGTCATCATAGATCTTTTGATAAAACTCCGTATTATTCAACTGACGTGTAACCTCATTAATGTAATGTATGCCACCCGATCTTGTATAACCAGTGCCCCACCTTTATCCGCAGGTTTAATTATTATAGTTATTGTTGTGGAGACCTTGTAGTGTGGATTTCTGTGCCCCTGAAAGATTATAGAAAACTTTAGTTTTCTTCTGATATAAGCTTTGTAGTTTAGAAAGAACTACACTTTCATAAGTCGAAATAACTGGGTTGGTGTTGGATGGTGGCATTCAAGAGGATGGATTCTTAACACTATATTATGGATCTCTCAGTGGTAATCAGTATTATCAAAATGATCTATAATCTTTAATTTGCGGAAAAACTTAAAGTTCAATATGAGTTGTAAATTTATCATTTTTTTTGTAGGTACAAATGATAATCCTTTTTCTAAAACTTGCATTTCTATATTGGTAAGTTGGTGATTGGAAAGATTAATTATTCCACTCACAGGTCCCAATCCAATCGTCTCTTTGATAATGGACCCTGTCCTCTTCCCCTCCCCTGCTGGGGATAGTGGAACTGTTGGTAATCTCTGGGTTTGGTTTGATGATTGAGCGGTGATTTGTGTGGATAATGGAGTCGCACCCACCTCCTTTCCAGAGGGCATCCATCTAAAAATTCCGAGGGGGACTAGGCGACTGCCGACGGGAAGGAGGTGGGGCAGCAGAGAAAAGGGATCCAGAAGGTTCAAACTGATCATTAGATTGATCATTAGATTGCTGCCTGCTCCTCTTATGGCTCCTTTCTTGGTTTGGAGAAGCTGAAGGAGATCTATATTTAGATTTAAATTTATTCTTAGAATTATTTCTAGAATGTTGTCTAGGAGACTGTGGGGGGCCTTCTAAAAGAAGTGCTGCTTTTTCTACCTCTAAACTCTGATCTATTGTAGGTCCAGTAATAAACTGTATTAAGTTTAGTCGTCTTCGTCCCTTTTTAAATTTCTTGATCTTAATATCTTTTATTTCTTTCCTATATTCTATAGTGTTTTTATCAAATCTCCTTTTCCCTACTTCATATTGCATATCTTGTTTAAGTTTCTTCATTGTGGAATCCATTTGAGGTTTAAGGACTTCAGCCCAGCGTTTAGAAGTATTAATAAGTAAAATCATCAAGTCCAAAGAGCACTTATTTAAAATCTTAATCCAGTCTGACATAAAGGATTGGTCATCCTTGAACATTCCTGGAGCCTTTTGCATCCTAAGTCCTCTTGGAATAATCTTCTTACGGCAATATTCCAGCAGTGATGCTGCATGTAGATCTTCTCTAATGTAGCGCTGTGTCGTCCGAACTAAATTCCCCCATTCCTCTTCTAGATCCGGTGTAGCTGCTGCTTCTTTTTCACCTCATGACGATCGCGGTAAGCTAAGCCATGCCTACCTGTTTTTTGGTGCGTTTTTTCAGTGTCTAGTTAAAGCCCTCTTTGGCTGTCCCCTGACTTTTTAATACTGTACATGACACTATGCTGCGAATATTGAGAGGCTTCTTTCTTTTATTTGGCTTCCTCATTAGGCATTTGTGTCAGGTAACCATATCGATATGGATATTTATCCCTTATAACACTGATCTTTTACAACGTGTACCTGTACAGATTCTTTTGACTTTGTTTTGTAGATTTCGGTTAGATGGGAGTTTCACGGTTTTACAAGATCAGAACAAGCAGTTATGTTCAAGTTTTTATTTGGACAAACAACACTAGGCCTAATCGGAGTTTAGCAATGATATTTCATAAACACAGAAAACAACTCCATAAATTAACCACTCGTAGTATTGGTAACTAAGCACTATAAAAACAATTTTTGCACCGTGACAACGGGGAGCACAGACCTCAGAAATATCTCCAAATATTCATTGAAAACTTCAAAACCGGAAACCCGGATTTCAGTAATCTAAACAAAAGGATTTTTGCATCAACGGTCTGTTACCAACCCTCGCCGTCCATTAAACAGTGCAAAAAAGCTTTTATCACACAACAGCAAACTGATGGGAAAACTGAAAGTTGCTTTGGAGAATCATTACTCATTACTCGAAAACTTTATAACCATTATATAACTTAAGGCACCACAGCAACTTAACAGGGGAACCCTCTGCAGTGAACATACAAAATTAAGCTCATACAAAGTTAACAAATTCTTAACACAGGGAGAACTCCTAAAGAACAGAAAAAACCCATCAGCAAAACACAGCAATCCTCAGCTTTCAAGATGGTCATTGCAAGATTTGTATGTTCACTGCAGAGGGTTCCCCTGTTAAGTTGCTGTGGTGCCTTAAGTTATATAATGGTTATAAAGTTTTCGAGTAATGATTCTCCAAAGCAACTTTCAGTTTTCCCATCAGTTTGCTGTTGTGTGATAAAAGCTTTTTTTGCACTGTTGGATGGACGGCGAGGGTTGGTAACAGACCGTTGATGCAAAAATCCTTTTGTTTAGATTACTGAAATCCGGGTTTCCGGTTTTGAAGTTTTCAATGAATATTTGGAGATATTTCTGAGGTCTGTGCTCCCCGTTGTCACGGTGCAAAAAGTTTTTTATAGTGCTTAGTTACCAATACTACGCGTGGTTAATTTATGGAGTTGTTTCCAAGTTTTTATTTGGACAAAACTGGTAACGTTAGATAAGCATGGTCTCTAGTTCAAATCCCGCCCCTCCAGGATAAGATATTGCTAAAAAGCGATATTTCAATAGTATTATATGTTAAAAAACCTTGCATCAGAATGGTTGCAGGATATATGGTTTATCAATCATTTTTAAAACATAAACCATTTTTAACATGAACCCTTTTTAACTGGTATGGTTATAAGCATCTCTTAAACATATTTCTTCACCACAGTTCTTTGATTTTTATCAGTTTATATCTCAAATAGATAAATTGCACTCCACCCTCTTGTGAGTTTGTAGCAACACAATCATTATTTGTTACTAGTTTTTTCTTAACTAAAGAAGTGCTTGATTGTTTTTTTTGTGTTCAATACATATCTGGAGTTTTGTTTTTAAACTTTTCATTGTTCAACAATAATAAGAATAAGACATGTGATTACTCTACACGTGCAATGCACCTACGGTGCACAACTGTAAGTAAGACATAATATATACATGGTCCAGTATTTGAAGATTAATTTAAGCCTTTTTATGATATCTCCACAATTGATTATGACTCCATATTGCCCTGTGTCTATTCAAGTTAAATATAATGTCAGCATGATGATATACACCATATATATGTGTACATCTTATGATTTGCGTGTTATCTATCACATTGATTTTATTGTTTTCTATGTTTTGTACATTTTAATGTGATGCCTTTTTTAATTGTTTTTTAACTATATTTTATGTATTTATTGAAAGCTACATTTCCCCTGAGGAAGGCGTTTGCTGAAACGTGTTGGGATACATTAATAAAGCACCTTGTGATCATCATTCGCTCTTGCTCTGTGTGTTCCAAGAATACCTATAGGACATTACAAAAATCTCACCTGAAGAAACTGAATAGTTAGATTACCCCAATGAAGCAATAAAAACTCTTAAATCAGGAAAGGTGCCTGGGTTAGATGTATTTACATCAAAAGTTTATGAAGTATTTTAAGAACAACTTAGTCCCTTATTGACAGAGGTGTTTAATGATATCTTAGAACACAAGCAATTGCCAAGGTCAATGGAGGAAGCGGGTATAACGGTGTTACCAAAGCCAAGGAAAGATATGACCATTTGCAGCTCATATAGGCCAATCTCCCTGTTAAACTTAGATATCAAAATCCTTGAAAAAATATTAGCTAATAGACTTCAAGGGGTACTACCACACCTAGTTAATAAAGACCAAACTGGATTTATTAAAGGGAGGCAAGGAGGAGATAATAGGAAATGTAACTTGGAAATTGCAAACCACTGGAAAGAAAGCAATATTTCTAACGGTAGATGCTGAAAAAGCATTTGATAGGGTAGAGTGGTCCTTCATGCTCCAGGTTTTACACCATAATGGCTTTTGAGAGTAAGTTTGTAGAGTGGATACGTGTTCTGTATTCAAATCCGACAGCCGGAGTAAGAGTGAATGGAAGTTACTCTGAAAGATTTAAGCTAGAGAAAGGTACAAGACAGGGGTGCCCATTATCCCCATTACTTTTTGCATTGGTGATGGAACCCCTTGCAGAAAGGATATGCAATCAGCCAGATATCAAAGGAATGCAAATGGAAATAATTGAATCTGAGAGCTCTATTTGCAGATGATGTAATCTTTACACTTAGTGAATCATTAACTCCATTGTCAGTGCTCATGAAAGAAATTGGAAAGTACAGTGAGGTATTGGGATATAAAATCTAACAAAAACTGAGGTTCTGGGTTTCAACCTTCCAGGCGATCTGGAGCAGAGACTTTGAGAAGTTCCCTTTTAAGTGGGTAAAAGATACCTAGAGATACTTGGGAGTACATCTAGAGAAGAATATAAATTTTCTGAGAACTTGAAATTACGACCCTCTTAGCAACCCTGAAAAGGGATCTGCAAAAATGGAAAGGGACTGTTATCGTGGTTAGGGAGAATAGCCCTAATTAAGATGAATATAGTACTGCGAAGGATGATATTTCTATTTACTGCACTACCGTACACATTAACTAAGGGAAAACTGTTTGAGACAAGAAGATGGGGGGGGGGGGGGCTGGAGGTGCCAAATGTAGAACACTATTATAAAACAGCTCAATTGCAGGCACTAACAATATGGAAGGGAGAGGGAGAGTTACCACACTGTTTTTTTTATGGAGCATGAGAAGGTGTCAAATATATGAGGCGGAATATTGGGTATGGGACCCATACTACTAGAAAAGGAAGGAGGGGGAAGTAGAGATCAAGGAGAACCCATTTAAAGCATTGACAAAAACAATCTGGATGGGAACAAGGAAAAAGCTTATAGAGGGAAAGAAATTTTAAAAAAGAGCATTCATTATGGGATTGAAGGATTTTCCCCTGGGATTAGAGGGGGGACCCTTTAAACAATGGGAGAGAAAAGGCCTTAGACGAATTGGGCAGTTGATCTCAGAACAAGGAAAGGTCCTCTCTTTTGAGATGCTCAGGGAGAGGTTACACTTTTTGAAAATAGTGATTATGCCTTTGTGCAGATATATCACTTTTTAAATGGAGTGGAGGTGCAGAGAGACCTAAAAGGGCAGTTGACAACTTTTGAACAGATAATGGCAAAAGATGGAATACCGAAAGGACTATTATCCCTGTTACATAAAGCGCTAATGAAAATGGATGCAAGAACATTGATAAACCAAAGGTGGGAAAGAGAAATTGGAGGGATATGGGACAAGAAAAGATGGAGAGATACAACAAGATGGGCTAAGAGATTGGCACCAGGCACAGCATATTTAGAGAATTGTATAAAAATTTGCCATAGAATGTATTGGACACCAAGCAGATTGAGAGCTGCTATTAAGCGGGAATGTTGAAAAAAATGCGGTGAGCAAGGGAACTTAACACTTCTTATGGGACTGTGCAAAAGTACAGGAGATGTGGAACAATTGGTCTATGAGAGAACAAAGGTAAAGACAAAAATAGATATAGAAATGGTAATCCTAAATGAATTAAAAGGGGTGAGAGAGAAAAACGTAGAGACGTTTGTGGGGTATTGCATTGGAGTAGCGTGAATGGTTCTGACCAAGTGGAAGCAACTGGGGGTACCGACAAGAATGGAGGTGCCGAACCAGTTGCAGCATTTATGGGGGATGTGTGAAATAGAAGCGTATAAGAAACATAAGATAAGTAAATTTTGGAAGGAGTGGGGATGGTGTGGGGAAAAAGAGACTGGGGGAGGGTTAATAGGGAAGGAATAGAGGAAGGAGGCTAAAGGGAATTGAAGGGGGAGGAAAGAAACCCAAACATAAAGAGGGACATGTGTAGATCTTATACTGAGGGAAAGAAAGAATTATGGAAAAAGGAAAAGAATGCTAAAGCAGTGGTTAACACTTAGTAGTACTGTTGAAGGCCAATGAAATATAAGAACATAAGATATGCCATACTAGGTCAGACCAAGAGGAGTGGCCTAGTGGTTGGGGCAAGTTGCCTCATGATGAGGGTCTGAATCATAAGATATGCCATACTGGGTCAGACCAAGGTCCATCAAGCCCAGTATCCTGTTTCCAACAGCGGCCAATCTAGGTCATAAGTACCTAGCAGTCTCCCCAAAAGAGGCAGGTTCCACAATGCTTGTATTGTTTCAAGCAGTGATATCCTGGGTCCCTTTTAATAATGGTTTATGGACCTTTCCTCCAGGAACTTGTCCAAACCTTTTTTTAAACCCAGCTACACTAACAGCTTTTACTACAACTTCCGGTAACAAATTCCAGAGTTTGATTACATGTTGAGTGAAAAAAATATTTTCTCTTATTAGTCTAAAATAGGTTACCCTGTAGCTTCATTGCATGTCCCCTAGTTTTTTATATTCTGATGACGTAAACAATCGATCTACATTTTCCCATTCCATTCATTAATTTATAGACCTATCATATCTCCCCTCAGCCGTCTCTTTTCCAAGTTGAAGAGCCCTAACCTTTTTAGCCTCTCTTCATAGGAGTATCCTTCCATCCTTATTTTGATGGCTGTTCTCTGTACCTTTTCTAATAGCGTGTTATGCTTTTTAAGATACAGCGACCAGGGAGATCATGTGATGTGAGAGCGAGCGGACGGAAAACACTTGTGCTCCAGACCCCCTACCCTCTTGCTGGCGAATAGAACTGTGAGTAAGCCATCGGGCTGCCCTGAAAAGTTGCACGCAGCAGGGGAAGCGAAAGGGGAGAGAAGTCTGAGAAACGTGGAGCATAGCGGTGACAGTTAAAGTGAGCCGCCGTAAAAAAGAACAAGCGGTGGAGCTGCACAAGATGGCAGCATCCCCTACGGCACCTAGTTCTCTGGTCTCCCTGGCAGTGGTGAAGGAGATCTTCGTGGTGATAGCGGAAGCATTATCGGCACAAGTTGAGGTGCTGAATAATGGACACACTGCACAGCTCCATGAGCTCCCTGGGAAACCAGATGCAGGAGATGAAGACTCGGGTGGTGCAGACTGAGGAGGGTGTGGAAACGCTATCACATGAGGCTGGGAGACTGCAGGCCGCGCTGAAAATGCATGAAGCAAAATTGGATGACTTAGAAAACAGATCCTGGCACCACAACCTCTGTTTTGGGCATCCCAGATAATATATTAGAGAACTGAAGACCCATGTGGAATCGCTGGCGTCTTATATCTTAGGAGGTAGCGAAGAACACGGCCAGATCATGATAGTGTACTCACAGAGTGGGGCCTAAACAGTCAAGAGATTGAAGGCCTCAGGTAGTCTTGGTGAAATTTTTGCAATTTCTTCAGAAAAGCCGTGCTGAGGGCGGCTAGACAAGAAGGGGTGATTGCTAAAGGCAACATGAATTTGTGAGTTGCGCAGGACTATTCAGCAGCCCTAAGTCAGCGGAGACGAGCATATGCATCCATCTGCCAGAAACTTGTGGATGCCAACATTAAATTTACAGTACAGTACCCGGCCAGACTCCATGTGTCACCCATGAGGGAATACACAAAATATTAGATTTGGCGACACAGGTGTCCCAATACGTGGAGGGACTACTACGACGTGAGACAACAGCCACAGGAGAACCAGCCAGAGTACCATGAGACCAGACGTTGGCAGAGCCTTAGCAGCTGGGACACCAGATGAGAACTGGGACTGGATTGGAGAAATTTGAGGGACTAAATATGCTAAAATAAGATGTGTATATAGAACTACAGTGGAGCAGATGAAGCAGGCAAAAGTGCTGGTTTAGGTATTTTAACAGTAGGTGGGTGGAGGAAGTAGGAATGGAGGTACAAAAAAAAGAAAAATAATGGTCTCCTGATGGTGGGAGAGACAGTTGTAATGTTTGACATTGTATAAGGAGGAACCCTGCATGGAAATAATGATTTAGACTTGATTGGTGGAGTAATTGGGGGGGGGCCCTAAGAGAGAGTGGGTATATTGGGGGGGGGGGGGAGGTAAGATTGAAACTGGTCCAGGGAAAATATAGGCAGAGGGGGGAAGGGAGCGTGCTGGGATAGACGGGGATGTAGGAGGCAGGGGTAAGGATAAATAGGGGGAGGGGGATCCATACACATCATAGGTGATCACTTAGAGGAGAGTTTGGGTTTGTGGAGTAAGAGAGGGGAGATAGAGGAAGGGAAGTGAGAATGGGAAGGGGGAGGGATGGTGGGGAGGAGAGGGGTAGGGTTAGAAGGGGAGGGGCAGAGGGAGGTGAGTCGCAGCTTAAGAGTCAATTGGGGTAAGACTAGGGAACATAGGAGATATTAGGAGGGGGATTCAGGCTGGGGAGAGGTTCTTTCCTATAAACATTTGATTGCCGAGAGAGTTGAATCTTCCTGTTATCTGTTGACTTGAAGATTATTTCATGGAATGTATGTGGAATAGGTAACCCTATCAAGCGATATAAAGTGTTAAAGGCCTTAGCGAGGCAAAAGTGTGATATTGCTGTGCTACAGGAAACCCACTAGAATGCTGAGGAACATTCTAAATTAGAGGGGCTGGGTGGGGCAAGAATAGGGAGCTGGCGAAGAGAAAAAAGGGTGGAGTGGTCATTTTGATACACAAACGGATCAGATTTGTCATGGAGCGCGAATTAGACACTGATGGTAGATGTGTTACTGCATGGAATGCTGGAGGGAAAGCCTGTTGTGCTGGGTAACCTCTTCAGTCCAAATGTGTTGGATTGTGCATTGTATGCCCATTTGGGCTCGTGGGTGGAGCAGCTGCCTGATGATCCCTTGATTTTGGCTGGAGATTTTAATGGGGTTTTAGATACTGAACTGGATACGTCCAGGGGGGAGGAGATGGCACACGGATACAGACTACAAGAGCGTTGCAGGGCCTGTGGCGCAGATTGGGGGTGGTTGATCCCTGGCGTTTGTTACACTCGATAGAAAGGGACTTTACGCACCAGTCCTGGGCACATGGTACGAGTGCTCAAATTGATTATGTGTTGATCTCGGAAAGAATTTTTACCCATATAGTAGATGCACAAATCGGTCCTACAGAGATCTCTGATCATACCTTAGTATGGGTGGAATTGGAATGGCATGATAACTCACAGGCTAGAATTTGGCGATTCCCAGTGGATTTGTATAGAGATACTGAGTTTGTTTATTTAAAGCAGAAGTGGTAAGAGTTCGTGGGTCACAATAAGCGACACCAAGAGAACCCAGAGCTGTTTTGGGAGACTGAAAGTGGTCTTGCAGGGAGACATTATTGGCTATGTGGCACAGAAGCAGAAATTAATTACACAGCAGATTGTTAGACTGGAAAAACAAGTGGGCAGGGCTAGAAGAAAAGACAAGCAAACAATTTGTCTATGGCAAATAGGAAGAAGCTGTGGGAGACCCAAACGGCTCTTAACGAATTGCTCCATCAGAGGGCTAAGAAATCATTTCTGTACTATCAATATCAGCTTTATCGTTTTGGGGATAAGCTGGGGAAACTGCTGGCACGATGCCTTCAGGGCAGTAGAGGTGCTCATGCCGTAGCAGCGCTGCAAGATGACCAGGAGAGATTACATAAGGAGAATCGTGTGATTGCCCAAGTTTTTCGATCTTTTTATCAAAAGTTGTACTCGGGGAGGGGGAGGGATCTTTGACTAATATGGAAAAGTACCTGAGAGAAGTGCAGATACCTAGGTTAGAGGCTACCCAGAGGGCACAATTAGACACACCGGTAACTATTGAGGTCCAACAGGTTATTCAAAAGGCGAGTTGTTAGAGCGCCTGGCCCAGATGGATTCGGGGCAGAATTTTATAAGCTATTAGGTGACCTGTTCCCCCCCCCCCCCCATCCCTTGTGGCGGTATACCATCAAAGGGCAGAGCAGGGGGAGTTTACATGGGGTGCGAATCACGTGCATATTGATACCTAAACCAGGTAAGGATCACACACAAGCTGCTTCCTATAGACCCATTTCTTTGCTTAATTTTGATCTGAAGATATTAGCCCAAGGTATTGGTGGATCGTTTGGCTCAGGTCCTGGGGGAGCTGGTGCATGAATCCCAAGTGGGGTTTGTGAAAGGACGCTATGCAGTGTGGAATTTGCATATGATCTTGGCGTCAGAGTGGGTCCGAGAGCGAGGGCTGCAGTCGCTTTTGATTAGTTTTGATGCGGAAAAGGCATTTGATCAGGTGAGCTGGTCATACTTGAAATTCCTCTTGCTGCAGTACGGTATTGGGACTCCTTTTTGTAAAAAGGTAGAGCTGCTTTATGCGAAGCCTACAGCGGGAGTGCTCTGTAATGGTGTGATGTTGGATGAATTTTGCCTAAGAGAGGTATGAGACAGGGGTGCCCGCTTTCCCCCCTGTTTGTGCTGTCATTAGACCCTTTGGTGTGGAAGATAGAGATGACCAAGGAAATATGGGGGGTGTGCATTGGTCAATATGGATTTAAGATGGTGGCTTTCACCGATGATATGTTGGTGCATTTGTTGTCCCCTCAAATATCGTTGCCTAACTTGTTAGAAGAATTCTCTCGGTTTGGAAGCTTTGTATCAATATGGATAAGTCGGAGGCTTTGGAAGTAGAGGGAACGCTTAGGGGAGATTGGAAAGGAACCGTCCCACTTAAGTGGGCAGATGATTCATTTGTATATCTAGGCATTCTTCTAACCAGAGAGCCAATGGAGCTGTATAGAAAAATTTTTGAGCAGGTTCTTCTTAAAACCCCAGTGCAACTTCAAGAATGGACCCCCCTTCCGTTGTCCCTACTAGGTAGGGTGGTGGCACTGGGGATGGTAATTTTGCCACGAATACTATACTGGCTGCAAACTCTCCCAGTGTGGTTGAGGAGGCGAGACCTTATTTGTATAGATAGAGAACCGGTGGTTTCTGTGGAAAGGGGCAAGGGCTCGGATCCCATTACATCGTCTACGGAGAAGGTGGAGACGGGGGGATTGGGATCCCAGATCTATGGGCATACGTTTTGGCTTGCCAGGCGCGGCATATTGGAGACTGGTTGGAGGACGGATCTGTATACTCTGCGAACATTAGAGGAGGCCTTTGTGGCCCTGCAGACTTTGATGGCAGTATTGCACTTGGAGAGCTCAAGCCTCCCAAGCAGGGTGACTGGTTAGTGCGTTGGTGTTACCGGTGTGCTATACATGGCAGCACTTGAATAGATATTGGGGCAGGCCACCAGAGGCTTCAAGTTGGTTGCCTTTACAAAGGAACGTTCGGTTTACCCCAGGATCAGATACACCAATGTTTTGGCTTTGGGAGCGGCTAGGGATACGGAACATTGGGCACGTGGTAGACCAGAAGGGGAAGTGCAAACCCTTTGAGACTCTCTGCAGGGAATATGAGTTGAATAACTGGCATTATTTTGCCTATGCTCGGCTATCTCAAGTTGCTTCTCTTCTGAAGTGCGCTACTGGTTGAACGATCGGCACAGATCTTAGTGTTTTGCATTGGGGGCAGAATCCCCACCCACCATTGCAGAATTGAAGAGATGGATAGATGCATATGCTCTCCCGCTGGACATCCCACGGAGAAGGCCTCATGGGCAGAGGAGTTGAGTCAGGAGGTGACACTGGGCTCAATTAACAGAGCCATGGGTAGGATCATAGGGTTGGTAGAAGGGGCTAGATGGCGAAAGATACAGTTCAAGTGTATCATTCGTGCATACTTCTCCCCAAGAAGAGCCTTGCGGTGTCATCTTACATCGGTCGGTGGTTACCCAAAGTGTTCCTACCCTCTGGCAGACTTAGGGCATATGTGGTGGGGGTGTCAGAAAATTTGCCTGTATTGGATGTGGATTAGTAATTACATGAGCAGGGTAATAAAGCAGCAGATTTGTTGGATGGGGCCCTTTGTGGTGGTAGATCAACTTGGAACCCGCCACCCGAAAGGGAGATGGGAGAGATGATTAATAAGGAAAGCATGTCTGGTGGGCAAGGGCCCAATACTTCGTAGGTGGAGGGAGTCCACACCTCCTTTTTGGGAATGCCTTAATTTCTTCCATCAGCTGATGCTTTTGGAGAAGAGAGGAGCCAGAGGAAAAGTTCAACGCTGGACCTCTTTTCTGTTGATTTGGGAGCCATATATTCAAACTTTAAGACCAGGTGCTCACAATGAAGTATTACATGTGAGCTAAGGTTGGGCTTTGGTAGACAGAGGGAGGATTTGATGTGTTACTGTTGTATGTGATAATTAGGTAGTACAATAAGAGATGTTTCCTAGGAGGGTGGTTAGGGGGGAGGGATAGAGGAGGGGAATAAATAAACATAATTGGTGTATCAAGACAATGACTTGTTTAAGGGTCCCAGAGTGGAGGACAAGAGAGAGCCCTACCCGGGACGCTATGTTTATGTATTTAAAAACTGTTGTGTGATACATTGCTGTGAATTAATAAACAGTTTAAAAAAAAAAAAAGATACAGCAACCAGAATTGCGCACATAATATTCAAGGTGCAGTTGCACTATGGAACGATACAGAGGCATTATAATATCCTTTGTTTAATTTTCCATTCCTTTCCTTATGATACCTAGCAGCATTCTATTTGCTCTCTTGGCCGCTGCTGCACACTGGGCGGAGGGTTTTAACATGTTATCCATGATGACCCCTAAATCTTTTTCCTGAGTGGTGGTTCCTAATGTGGAACCTTGCATTGTGTAACCATAGTTTGGGTTGTTCTTTCCTAGGTGCATAACTTTGCACTTGTCCACATTAAATTTCATCTGCCATTTTGATGCCCAGTCTTCCAATTTATCAAGATCCTCTTGCAATTTTCCACAATCCTCTTGGGTTTTAACAACTTTAAATAGTTCGGTGTCATCTGCAAATTTGATAAGCTCACTCGTTGTCCCTTTTCCAGGTCATTTATGAATGTTAAAAAGCAGTGGACCCAGCACATATCCCTGGGGTACACCACTATTCACTTTTTTCCATTGGGAAAATTGTCCATTTAGCCCTACCCTCTGCTTTCTATCTTTTAACCAGTTCCTGATCCACAATAGTACACTGCCTCCTATCCCATGACTTTTTAGTTTTGCCAAAAGTCTCTGAGGGACCTTGTCAAAGGCTTTCTGAAAGCCCAGATACACTATATCAACGGACTTACCTTTGTCTACCTGTTTATTCACACCTTCAAAAAAACATAACAGATTAGTAAGACAAGATCTTCCTTGTCTAAAGCCATGTTGGCTGTCTCCCATTAAGCCATGAGTATCTACATGTTGAGTAATTTTGTTCTTTATGGAGGTTTCTACCATTTTTCCTAGTACTGATGTCAGACTCACCGGTCTATAGTTTCCTGGATCACCCCTGGAACCCTTTTTAAAAATTGGCATTACATTGGCGACCCTCCAATCTTCAGGTATTATAGATTTTAAATATAGTTCAGATTTACTATTAGCAGGTCTGCAATCTCATATTTCAGTTCTTTCAACACCCTTGGATGCATACCATCTGGTCCAGGTGATTTGCTACTCTTCAGTTTATCAAATAGTTGTAATACATCTTCCCGGTTTATTGGTTTCTTTCAATTCTTCTGCAGTATCACCTTTAAATACCACTTCAGTCATGTGTAACATCCCTACATCTTCCTCAGTAAAGATCGAAGCAAAGAATTCATTCAGTCTGTTTGCTATAGCCTTGTCCCCTCTTACTGCCCCTTTTTTCTCTTTCATCTAATGATCCAACTGACTCTCTCACAGGTGTATTTGCTATGAATGTACTCAAAGTCTTTATTACGTGTTTTTGCTTCCACAGCAAGTTTCTTCTCAAATTATCTCTTTGCTTGCCTTATCAATGCCTTGCATTTAACTTGCCAGTGCTTGTGCTATTTCCTGTTTTTGTCATTTGGTTCTTTTTTCCATTTCCTGAAAGATGCTTTTTTAGCAACAACGGCCTCTCTGACCTCACCTTTAAACCATGCTGGCAGTTTTTTGGACGACTTTCCAGTTTTCTTAAAGCATGGAATACAGCTGGTCTGGGCTTCCAAGATAGTATTTTTAAACACCTTAGCTTGATGTAAGTCTTTAACCTTTGCAACTGCTCCTTTTAGTTTTTTCTTAACTATTTTTCCTCATTTTATCATAGTCTCACTTTTGAAAGTTAAAAGGTAGTACTGTGGATTTCCTTACCATCCCTCCTCCATTAATTAAATCAAATGCGATCATGCTGTGATCACTATTGCCAAGTGGCCCCAACACCCTTCTCTTGCACCAGATCTGGTGTTCCACTAAGGACTAAGTCCAAAATGGCTTTCTCTCTGGTCAGTTCATGAACCAGCTGCTCCAAGAAGCAGTCATTTATTTCATCTAGAAACTTTATCTCCCTAGCATGACCTCTTACATAGAGCGCAACCCCTCCACCAATTTGATCAGCTCTATCATTACAATATAGTTTGTACCCAGGTATCGCAGTGTCCCACTGGTTGTCCTCCTTCCACCATGTCTGAGGTACCAATCATATCTAACTTCTCATTTAGTGCTATATATTCTCCCATCTTATTTTTTAGACTTCTAGCATTTGCATACAAGCATTTTAGAGAATGTATTTTATTCATATTAATCTGGTTATCGGTAGGCAGGGGTAATTTGGAATCGTTAAGCTCTGTCTGCTCCGTACTCAAGGGCATTTGGGCTGCCTTTGTCTTTATTGGAACCTCTCTGCTGATGTGCCCTAACTTCATTTTTTTGGTAGTATCCTTCAATGATACATTGTTCTGAACCATGCTCTCTTGGGTGACTGCTCTCCCCTATTAAAAGCTGGCTGCTACACAGTACCGTTTCCTGTGCTTCTAAGGTAATCTGACCAATCTCCAGGGGGAGTCCCACAGCCCTTGCTTGGATAGAGGGATAGGCTCTAGAGTTACGATAAATACTGATATGTATGGTGGGGAAGAAGACGGGAAGGGAGGAGGATGGAATTGTATGATGTATGTTCTCTCCATAACATGGCTAATGAATGGAAATGTTATAGTTAAGAGATGTTCTGTTTAAACTAATAAGGATTTTTTTTGTAATTTATATTTTATTTTGGTTGCACTTTTTATTTGATTTCCCCCTCCCCCAAAATGTATACCCAAAACTGTTGAGAAAACTGCTTTTTAGCAATTTGCAAACAGGATCGGTGAGAGCTTTGTGTTTGACCAGAGCAGAAGAAACAAAATGCGAGGAGTTGTGGTAACCGCTGTGTACAGGAAGGGCTACGCCTGCTTAAAACTTAACACTAAGTTCTGAGCTGTGGGAGAGCAGTTCTGTCCTGCTGCCATCAGATGTCATCCATGTGTGTGCTGGACTCAATCCTGCTTGTTAACAAAAACAGCTTGCTTTATTTACCTGGTAACATAGTTGGGGCTTTAATGTCTGGGGAAATGTTCTGGAACACATTAAAGGACCCTTTTACCTTCTCGCCCTAATGTGGTTCCTGAGTTACAGCGAGATAGGATATGTGTGTTTTTGTGGACTGGAAGACAGTTTGGCCACTTTTCAGACGAGAGCAATGGCTATCCTGCTTCAATCTGTAGGGAAGAGGAAGGAGAAGGTTGAGCCTGTGGTAGAGAACAGCTGCTAGATTCCCTAATCTAGTCCCTCTTCTGTTGCTACTGTCCCTGGCCTTGGTCCCTCTCCCGGCTCCACAACTCTACTTCTTTTTTTTTTTTTTTTTTGTCTACAAATTAAGCCCTGAACCTAGTAAATGACAGTAGCTAAGAACTAGTCTGCCTAGCTGGTCCACCTGGTAAAGTGAGTACGGTTGAACCTTGGGGTTCTATGCAATTTAGGGTTGAAAGATTAAGGCCAGCAGATATAGGGTCATAGCAGTGATTTCTATAACTAGCAAAGAGCAGTCTTTTTACATCTGTGTTTATCAGGCATGTGTGGTCATCTCCCCCCCCCCCCTCCCCCCCTCTTGACTCTCCTAGCTCCTGGATCCTGTTGCCTGCAATACATTGTGTGAATCTCCTGAGACTGCCTTTTGTATGTCTGTTTCATTTCTCTTTTAATTAAAACTCTTTTGGAATGAAGGTGTTCCTTGAAAAGGAAAGGAACAGAGCTAATTGTGATTAAGGCAAAGAATGGTGTTTTAAATCTTTTATTAATGTCCCTGACAGCAATGAGTCATCGATAATAGTAGGGATTTGAGTGGATCTCCAAAGCAGATTCACTTTATTAACTGATCTCTTACAATCAAGTTTCTAATAAGGTTGTAGAAAAATTAGAGGAGCTGTCAAACAGGAGCTAGCGCAGTGCTTCTCAGTGTGCTGTGGGGAAGTCAGTGCTGTTTAGAGATAGGGTCAGGTATGGGTTCATGAGAATGTTGCCCTGTTTCTTTTGGAGAGTACCCTCAAGAACAGCCCTCTGCTTCTTTCTCTAGCCTCTTCAGGAGGGGAGTGAGAATCCTGGGCCATAGCAAAAGCAGAATCCCTATTCTACCTGAGACAGCTTCTTTCTTTTCTGTTAGAGTAGAAAAAAATCATTTTATTTTCCATTTTGTGATTAGAATATGTAATGCAGTGATCTAGTAGCTGTTATGTATGTGTAATTCAGGCTGGTTTGGGTGCCTAAAATCTCAAAATGTGTACAAATTGCTTGTGCATATGCATAACTATAAATTAACAGATGCATAATTGTAGGTGCAAAAAAGCCATAGCACGCATAGTAAGTGTGCAGTTACAACTGTGCAAAAAAAAACCACACCACATGAAAATGCCAAAACTTCATTTTCAACAGACTAACCATGTTTTTGTGGGTGGCTGCTTTTGTTTAGTAGCTGTTTGGCTTCTCCATATCTGATAGCTGTTACCTTCCACAGGTAGGAGGAGAGCAGTGTTTCTTACCTGTATGTGTCTTGTGTCCATTTCACAGGTAGGAGGAGAGCAGTGTTTCTTACCTGTATGTGTCTTGTGTCCATTTCAGTCTGATGTCTGAGTGCATGACCTCACATGTTCACACATCAAATTAAAGAATGAGAGACACAGGCAAAAACTGCTGTTCTTCTAGTGCAAGGAGGGAGTGGGAGTGAGGATCATGTAAAATTGGGTTGGGTGTGGTGGGAGGACTGAATAAACTGTGTCACAACATAAAGATTTCTGCGAAGCACTGTACCAGAGGATAGAAGAGCAGGGATCTATACTGACTAAGCTGCTAGAAAAAAATAAAACTGCAACACCATCTCCTCACACTATAAATATAGCAACACTGCTAGACCTATGATGGTACTGTTTTGAAAAAGGGGAATTAAGCCAGTGCCATGTGACCTTAGACCACATAAGTCAAAATCTCCTTATTAGCTAAATATTTAACATGAAGCATGGTTGTGGTAGTGAAATCTGTATGTTGGAGTTGGCTACATGCTTTCCCCCATATGCCTTAAAGATCTTCCTGATGGGACGTTTGTCCATGTTGAAGAGCTGGAGATGTAGGGAAGACATTGTGGATTGGCTTGGGCAATGGTGAACTGGGTTGGGACTCAATGCAGTGGTATATCTGTACCATCCCCCTGTTAAAACTAAAATGCGGCCCTAGTTTCAGAAAGTGGATCTTCAATGATTACTGTATAAACTAGTTCACAGAACAGTTGTGAAGCAGTAAGTGTATCTGTGGCAACAGTTCTGTCCATTCTTACCCCCTTCCAAGCCTGGCACCAGCACTCTTTCCCCATCTATCCAGTCTGACCCCCTATGAGCCTGCTAGCTAGTCAGGCTGCCACCTCAGGTGTCTTCTGTGCTAATTAAGGCACCCTCCTGTTGTCTTGCCTGTCTGTGGTAAGGGTGCATTGCTGTGCACTCCAGGGGAACCCCCTCTCCCAGCCAGCCAGCCACTCCCCAGTGGAACAGACTAACACCACTTCCAGGGCCTAACTGCATTATATGTGAATGTTACAATTATGATCAATATCGCTGCACTGAAAAGGTCAGATTGCACAACCGTTTAAATATGAACAGCAAGTTTTGGGTATGAAAATGCTTTAACTAAAATTTGAGTTTTCTGGTCTGTGAATCGGAGCAGATGCACACTAGGTTTCTTGGTACAGCTAGGGATTTTGCTTATTCTTTTAAATAATTTTACTGTGAAATAATTCCTGTTTGTGTGTGTGCTTTTTAATTTGTTGCTTCTGAAAACTGAGTGCTCCCCCAGATGCCTGGTCCTCATCTCACTTTACGTCTCACACAATAATATGGACAAAAGATTCCCTCGCCTCCTAACATTACTGGAGTATTGATATGACAGGCTCTGTGAGCTAAAATAAGAATACCCCTATGAGGAAAGGCTTAAAAGGTTAGGGTTCTTCAACTTGGAAAAGAGACGGCTGAGGGGAGATATGATAGAAGTCTATAAATTAATGAGTGGAATGGGTACACATATATCTGTTTACACCATCAAAATGTGGAAAGATTAGGGGACATGCAATGAAGCTACAATGTAACCCATTTAAGATTAATAAGAAAATATTTTTTCATGTGGTGCATAATCAAACTCTGGAATTTGTTAATAGAGGATGTAGTAAAAGCTGTTAGTGTAGCTGGGTTTAAAAAAGGTTTGGACAAGCTCCTGGAGGAAAGGTCTATAAACCATTATTAAAGAGAATCCACATAATCCACTGCTTGCCCCAATACAAGCATTGTGGAACCTGTGTGTCTTTTTGGGAACCTGCCAGGTACTTGTGACCTGGATTGGCCATTGTTGGAAACAGGATACTGGGCTTGATGGACCTTGGTCTGACCCAGTATAGCATATCTTATGTTCTTAATCTTGAATTTTAATACCATAAACCAAACGAAGCCAGTGCTGGACAGATGTACTGACTTAAATCCACTTCTACGGTATAGATAGTAGCTGAATATCATAGCTATGTGGCTAGTTGCTGGTGAGCATCCTCCATGTCTATTCCGTACTGCTGCCTGTTCGGGTTGCCGTGCTGAATGTATGCTATTTTAATGATGCAACTTCGTGTTCTAGATAAATGCTCATCCATTTTACAAAAAAATAAAAAAATTAAAAAATTGTTCTCAACAAGTAGCATCCCTTGGGGCTTTGTATGTATAAGTGCTGATTAAGTGGCAATTTTTGGTTGTACAAAGTATGTTGCCCTTTGTCATGTATGATGGCACTTTCTAGGGGGTAGCCTTGTATTTTCAAAATATCTTGAAGAAAATGTCAAACGGGATTGTTAAATAGAGGGGCGAAGGGTGATACAAATGCTAGAATGAAAGTCAAAAGCTGTGCTGTTAAATGGAGAATTACACAGACTAGTCCTGTCCTTCATCCCCATTTATCCCAGAGCACTGTACGGGTCCAGGCCTTACTCAGTTTCATGTGTGGAACTGTATCTGAAACTTATTTTGCCCTGTGCTCTGGCTGAAGGGAGGAAGACAAGGCTGGTGCCAGAATTTAGAGTGGAGCGTAATAGCTGGGTGAATTATATGGCTACTGCTTATCGTTTGTGTTACTGTACGGTCATGCATAGGAGGTAGTTCCAGCTCAGGGGAGCTTATGATCTAGGCAAGACAACAGCCAGGACAAATAAAGACCCATGGGAAATGCATTTATTCTGGGCAAGTAGTTAAGACTTAAAAGCAGCCTCGGAACGATGACTAGCAAGTGTCTGTGCGCTCAAGCAGTGGCTCCCTACTCAGACCTCAGGAAGTGCCTTTGCCGACCCACTGGCGGTGGCCACTGCCTTAGTTTAAAGGACAGCACCAACATTTAATATATATATTCCATGTTGCTACACATAGTTAACCACATTGAATATATGTACAATGTGATTAATACTGCCACTGCTATCTGGTTACTGTGGGCCTGCTCTTCAGCAAGCCTCAACCAAATGTATAAATTGTGGCTAGTGTTGAATATTGCTCCTTTCCAGATACTGTGGTGGCTCCACCCTCCTTCCCTTGGCTATGTAGAGCTGGTTGGAAGGATTTTCAGCCCGGCACATACAGTGGCCAAAAATCTATGGATGGTGGTGTTATATGTTCACCAGCTGCTGCTGTGCATATAAGTCTTTTGATATTGGCCCCCAGATTTTCAGGTGGTCCGTGATGCATATGCATGAGAGAGATTGGCACCCAAGGGAAGGCAGTCATGCAAATCCATCCCCTATGTACTTGTGAGTAGCTGGAAAACCAGCCTGGCAGTATAATCCCCTCAACACTGGCTTGAGAGCTCCTGTGCCAAAGCCCTTTTATGTTGCAGCCCCACTGTGCATGAAAAAGTAATTCCTTAAGCGGATGCTAGCAGAAATCCGAGCTAAAGGATTTGTTTCTGGTGCTCTCTGATTAGACATGAAGCTCGTTCTATGCTCCTTTTGTGCCTTTAGTCATCTTGTCTCTGTGAGTGATGGTTAGTGTACACATATCCATAAACATTAACAGAAATGTTTTTAAGGCTATTAAGTGATAAAAGAAAAGGGTTTGTCCTAATGTGTAAAGAAGCCTTTAATTGTTGGAGCTGCTCTCACGGAAAGCTGTGGGAGCCATATGCCTACAGCAGTTCCGCAGTCTGTGTCTCGGGGGTGGGGGGAGCGATAGGTAGATCCTTCTCCCACAGACCCAGGGATATCCTAGGCAAACTTTCACCCTTGCCCCCCTTCCCCATCAATTTTCAGGACCCTAGCCTGCAATAATTAAATTCAGCTATCATGATGATCCCAATACCCTCACTCCCAGGAAAGAGACATCATATCTTGAGATATTAAACTTTGTTTTGTTTGGATATAGATATTAGGTAATAGTATTTAGCTCACGCCTTTCCTGTAGCAGCTGAAGGCACGTTACAATCAGGTACTGGAGGTATTCGCTATCCTTCACAGGCATACAAACTACCCAAGGCACTGGAGGGTTAAGTGACTTGCTCAAAGCCACAAAGAGTGCCAATGAGTGTCAAACCCTGCAGGCCACTGTTCTAACCACTAGGTTACTCCTCCACTCAATGTATAAAAATATTAAGGTAAATGGGCTATTTTAAAATTGCTGATTTTTGGTGCCAAGAACATAAGGTGGCTTAGTAACCCCAGCTGTCCCCACCCGCCACATCTCTCTGGGACCAGCAGTGGAAGTAAAAGCAATAAACAAAAGGACGGCGTAGGGCCTCTAAATTAGGGTTACTGGATTTTTACAAAGAAAATCTGGGACACCTGAGCAGGGTTGGGCTGGGCTGGGAGGGGCAGAGGCCCACCCTCCTCACACATCTTTTCCCTATCTATTTGGAAATGACCAGTCTAGGTAGCATTCAGTAATTTCAAAATTAAGACAGTAGCAGCCCTTCTCAAGTTATACGCACACATACTGTACATTAACATAGTAACATAGTAAATGATGGCTGATAAAGACCAGTATGGTCCATCTAGTCTGCCCAGTACGATGTCAAGAGTAGGTATACCTGCCGCTCTGTGCAGGTGCCCCTTCCCCATGTCTTTGTTTAGGGGTGATCCCACCACTCCTTGTAGTACATCCCTATTTGTTAAGGAATTAGATGGTTCAGATTATTTTGATATTTTCTTGTTGCTGTAAAGGGATCCACTGTGTCTGTCCCATGCCCTTTTGAACTCTGTCACCGTATTTGCCCCCACCACTTCCATTGGGAGGGCATTCCAAGCATTCACCATCCTTTCAGTGAAAAGGTATTTCCTGACATTGCCTTTCAATTTACCACCCTGCAGCTTCATGTTATGCCCTCTAGTATTGCAGCTTCTCCGTCTTTGGAAGAGGTTTGTTTGTTCATTATTTCTCTAAGTATTTAAAGGTCTGAATCATATCTCCCCTGTCCCTCCTCTCCTCCAAAGTGTACATGTTTAGGTCTTCAAGTCTCTTCTCATAAGGCTTCTGACGCAGGCTCCAAATCATTTTGGTCGCCTTCCTTTGAACAGTTTCCAGTCTTTTTACTTCCTTTGCAAGATATGGTCTCCAAAACTGAACATAGTATTCCAAGTGAGGCCTCACCAGTGACTTGTACAATGGCATAAGTACCTCTTCCTTTCTGCTGGTAATTCCTCTTCGTATGCGGCCCAACATCCTCCTGGCTTTTGCCACCGCCTTGTCGCACTGTTTTGCCACCTTGAGATCTTCAGAAATAATTACGCCAAGGTCTTTCTCCTGATCAGTACACACCAATCTCTCGCCTCCTATCGCGTACATTTCCCTTGGATTTCTGCTTCCCAGGTGCATGACTCTGCACTTTGCATTAAATCTTAATTGCCAAGCATTAGACCATTCTTCCAGCTTTTGTAGATCATTCCTAATGTTAACCACTCCCTCGGGGGAGTCCACTCTGCAAATTTTTGTGTCGTCTGCAAATAGACAGACTTTTCCATGCAGTCCTTCAGCAATATCACTCACAAATACATTGAACAGGGCCGGGCCCAGGACCAGGGGTGGCCCAAGGGGGGTGCGGGGCCATGTGCGGAGACTTGGTGTGGGGCCTCAATTGCATAAATATTTGCATAATGTTACCATATACTAACTTTTAGTAAACATGCCTCTTAATGAGTGTATGGATAAAGAAAGACTAAAAGATTTCTACATTACTATAATCCAGTGCCAACCGCCAGACACATTAGGAACTTCTACAAACACTGCCCATTTAGAACCCATAGCAAACCCGCCATATCCTAACAGCACTACCAGGACTCACAAAGCACCATACTCCACCTATCAAAAGGAAACACTGCAAATATTAAACCAATACATTTTAGAGAATAACAATACATGACCTACTGGGGAAAGACAACAAGTGGCAATGTCAAATAGGAATTACATAAACAGAATACCTCAGCTCAATTACACATGCAGAACATAGACCATCACCAAACAAGGAACACAATTTAGAAATAGGAAGACAATAATTAAACTGGGAACCCCAAAAGCCAAACTTGGAATGTACAACAACACTGTAGAAATAAAACTATAAATTAATTTCCTCTTGTACTAAACAAAGCGCAGACGTTAATGATGCACATTTCCCAGAGCTGACATATTCCAATTAATAAATTCAAAATAAAGAGATATTTTCTACCTTTTGTGCATTTTTTTCAGCTGCAATTGCTCCAGCCACTTTCTTCTGGTTTCTTCGTGTCTTCTGCTAACTGTTCGTCTGCTGTCCATTTGTCCTTTCTTCTCTCCTAGTTTTTTTCCATTCTCTCTATACATCTGCTTTAACATGCTAATCTTTCTCCTTTTGCTCTTTCCTCATTCCTATTTCATCCACTCAAATTTTACCCCTCCATCCTCAATCCCCACTTACTCTCCCAATACCCGGCCAATTGTAGATTTTTCATCCCTCCCACACAAAATATTTTTCCCCTCTCCATTTTACTCTCCCAGCCCCATCCCATTCTAATCCTCCCCCAACATCAGCTCCCTTCTAGTTCCAGCCTCACCCAGCATCCATTCCCTTCTAGTCCCTGCATCAGCTCATTTCCAGTCTTAGCCCCCCATCAGCCCATTTCCAGTCCTAGCAACCCCCCAACCCAATAATAGTCCTAGCCACTCCATCAACCCACTTCCATTCCTAACCCCCCATCACCCCATTTTCAGTTTAAGCCCCCCCTATAACCCATTACCAGTCCTAACCCCCCATCAGCCCATTTTAACCCCCCATCAGCCCATTTCCAGTCAGCCCCCCATAGCCCATTGCCAGTCCTAACCCCCCCCCCATCAGCCCACAGCCCACTACCAGTCCTAACCCCGTCAGCCCACCTCAAGTCCTAACCCCTCCCCATCAGCCCATTTCCTTTCCTATGCCCCCATAGCATATTATCAGTCCTAACCCCCCCATAGCACATTACCAGACAGCCCCCATCAGGCCACTGCCCATTACCAGTCTTAACCCCCCATAGCCCATTACCAGTTCTAAACCCCCAACAGCCCACAGCCCATCACCAGTCCTAACCCCATCAGCCCAAATCCTGTCCTAGCCCCCCTATAGCCCATTATCAGTCCTAACCCCCCATCAGCCCACAGCCCATTACCAGTCCTAACCCCATCAGCCCACCTCCAGCCTTAACCCCCCCATCAGCCCATTTCCAGTCCTAGCCCCCCATAGCCCATTACCAGTCCTAACCCCCCAACAGCCCATTTCCAGTCCTAGCCCCCCATAGCCCATTACCAGTCCTAACCCCCCAACAGCCCACCTCAAGTCCTAACCCCTCCCTATCAGCCCATTTCCTGTCCTAGCCCCCCATAGCCCATTACCAGTCCTAACCCCCCCCAATAGCCCACAGCCCATTACCAGTCCTAACCCCATCAGCCCACCTCCAGTCTTAACCCCCCCAGCCCATTTCCCGTCCTAGCCCCCCCCCATAGCCCATTACCCGTCCTAACCCCCCCAACAACCCCCCCCCCCCCTCAAGTCAAGTCCTAACCCCCTCCATAGCCCATTACCAGTCCTAACCCCCCCCCCCCCCCCCGGCTCAAGGAAATTCTTTTTTTTTAAAAGCTGGCTGCTGCCGCCGCTGCCGCCGCAGCAGCAGCAGAATGGAGTGTCCTGTGGGGCCCCCTCTGCCAGGCTGAGTCCCTCCCTCCCTCTGCGATGGCTGAGCCCCTCTGTGCCGGCTTTTAGATTTGCGAAGGGAGAGTGTCTCCCTCGCGTCTCTGTTAAGCCCACAGGGGCTGATGGGAAATTTCCCATCTGCCCCTGCAGGCTTAACAGAGACACGAGGGAGACACTCTTCCTTTGCGTATCAAAGCCGGCACAGAGGTGCTCAGCCGTCGCAGAGGGAGGGAGGGAGGGACTCAGCCGGGCAGAGGGGGCCCCGCGGGACACTCCATTCTGCTGCGGCGGCAGCAGCCAGCTTTTTTTTTTTTTTTTTTTAATTTAATTTCGAAAAAAAGCAGAATGTTCTTTGCGCGGGGCCCCCTGAAACGCGGGGCCCTGTGCAAAAAACATTTTTGCTCAATGGACGGGCCGGCCCTGCCCAGGACACCCCGCTAATCACCTTCCTTTCATCTGCGTGAACTACCATCACCTTCTGTCGTTTGTCAGTCAACCAATTTCTGATCCAATTTACCATCTTTGGATCTATCCCCAAACTACTGAGTTTGATAAGCCTCCTATGAGAAACAGTATCAAAGGCTTTACTGAAATCCAGGTAGATGACATCCATTGCATGCCCCTGATCTAGTTCCCTGGTCACCCAGTCAAAGAACTCAATCAGATTTGTTTGGCAAGATCGTCCTTCGGTAAAACCATGTTGCCTTGGATCTTGCAACCTGATGCCTTTGAGAAAGTTCACACTACGCTCTTTCAGGAGCGCCTCTATTACTTTTCCTGCCACTGAGGTAAGGCTCACAGACCTGTAGTTTGACACTTCTTCCCTGTCACGACTTTTGTGTAGAGGTATGACATCAGCCATTCTCCAGTCTTGAGGAACCTCTCCTGTTTCCAAGGATCTGTTGAAAACATCCTTTAACGGCCCTGCAAGAACCTCTCTGAGCTCTTTCAGTATCCTGGGATGTATCTCATCTGGTCCCATGGCCTTGTCCACTTTCAGTTTTGTAAGTTGTTCTAACACTTCATCTTCTGTGAATGGTGTGGTATCTACTTCATTCCCAGTTTTATATTTGGGGGTCACAGGTGGTCCTTCTCCAGGACTTACCTTAGTTAAACACAGAGCAGAAGTATTTATTTAGCAATTTTGCTTTTTCAATGTCACTTTCCACGAGTGTGTTCCCAGCACTTCTGAGTCCTGCAATTCCACCTCTGATCTTCTTCCTTTCTCCAGTATACCTGAAGAAAGTTTAGTCGCCACACTTCACATCTTTAGCCATCCTTTCCTCTGCCTTTGCTATCCTTATTTCTCTCTTTGTCTCTTTTAATTTGATCCTGTATTCATTTCTGTGTTCCTCTGTTTGCAAGCTTTTGAATTTTGCAAAAGCTGTGTTTTTGCCTTTGAGCAGCCACTTCTTTGGAAAACCGAAAAGGTTTTCTTCTCATCTTGTTTTTGTTTACTTTTCTTACATATTTATCTGTTGCCCCTTTTATTGCCACCTTTAGTTTAGCCCATTTCAGTTCCACTTCCCTTATCTCCTTCCACCCTGTCTGCTCCTCCTTTAGGTACTTGGCCATTTTATTGAAGTCTGTGTTTTTGAAGTTTAGGACCTTGAGCATGCTATGATTGGCCTGTACCATGGCTTTTATCTCAAACCACACCGTGTGATGATCGCTGCTGCTCACAGGGGCACCCATGCAGACATTTGACATGCTATCACCGTTGGTGAGCACTAAATCCAGCATTGAGCTTTCCCTGGTTGGTTCTATCACCACTTGTCTAAGTAATGCGTCTTGGAGAGCATCCACAATTATTTTGCTTCTTTCCAGATTTGCAGAAGGAGTAATCCAATCCACATCAGGTAGATTAAAGTCACCCGATATGATCGTTTCTCCCTTTGTGGCTATCTTGGCAATATCTATAATCAATTCATTATCTATCTCTTCAGTTTGTGTCGGAGGTCTGTATACTACAGCAGTATGGATGACAGTGCCATCTCCTCTTTCCAACACAATCCAGAGCACTTCTTCTTTTCCCCATGCCCCCTGCATTTCAGTAGCTTTAATATTGCCCTTAACATACAAAGCTACTCCTCCTCCTCCTCTTCCATTTTCTCTGTCTCTTCTGAATCGATTATAGCCAGCTATGGCTATATCCCAATCATGCGATTTATTTAGCCAAGTTTCTGTAATGGCCACAATGTCCAAATCCATTTCCACCATTAGGGCTTCCAGGTCCAGAACTTTGTTGGCTAAGCTTTGCGCATTAGTGCTCATTGCTTTCCAGGATTTAACTGGCTTGTGTGTATTTTGCATTGCTTTTGTTCTTCCCATATCTTCCTGCTTGTTTTTGATGTGTGGTTTAAAAGTGTGGCTGTTTCTGATGATCTGCTTTTGCAGGGGGTGATGTCTAGGACTTGACCTTCCACATCTGTGTTCACTTTCTGCTCTAAGTACTTTAACAACTTGGTTTGTATGCCTGCTGGGAGGCACTTGACTATCTTATCTCAACATAGGCTTAAACATTACTTTCTGTATATAGTCTTTATATTTCTAAGATTCCTGCTCTCTTTTTTTTTCAGTAAAGAAGTTAATTTTACATCTTCTACCAGGACTGAGAAGACTGTGTTAGAAAGTTGTGCAGGAAAAGCAATGTCCTTTGCTCTCACCCAGCTCCCAGTTTTCCATCTCCCATTCTTACTCCCTATCTAATTGCTGTCACTGTCTCTCCTTATAGTTACACATACTTTAATGAATTTGATAAACCGCCCATCATAATCATACCTAGGTGGTTCACAGCAAAATTATAATTGACCAAACAAACCACCAGGAAACCATGACAAGACACAACATTGAGGATAGAGTGAATCAGGAGACCTAGGCTACAAAGCTAGTACAGTGCTATAGCACCACAAGTGGGAGGGAGGGAGTGAAGGTATGGACTAGGACAAAACAAGAGAAGGGAGTGTCTCTGATGCGCAGCTGGAAACCTGTCTGAAGAAGACAAGGGGACAGGTCAGCTAGGGGGTGGCAGAAGGGAAAGCCTGTGTAAAGAAATGGCCCTTGAGCTGGGCCTGAAACAAGAAAAGGAGAGAGTTCCAGAGAACCAGGGTGATGACATGGAATGCAGAAGAACAGGCTGCAGTAGTGTGGATGACACGAAGGCCTGGCCCTACCAGCAGGTTTTGCGTTCCAGACTGCAAGACACGAGAAGGGGCATACAAGGTTAGAAGCTGGGCCGAAAATGGAGGGTTGCCAGAATAGAATGCACGGAATGTGATAGTAAGAAGCTTATAAGAAATCTGATAGGTGACTAGGAGCCAGAGAGGAAGAGGGGAATGACGCTGTCGAACTTATGGGCACCATGGAGGAGCTTGATCGCCATGCTTTGAACTAACTGAAAGCGATGAAGTTGATAGTGAGGGAGACCGGAAAGAATGGAGTTCACATAGTCTAAGCAGGAAATAACCAAGGAAAGCATGAGGAGATGAGTGGAGGGGACGTCTAGGAACTTACGGATGGAGCGAATCTGCTGAAGGAGGAAGAAATACCATTAGACAGTGTGTGTGATATGTGAAGAGAGAATGAGAGACGATAATCAAAGTGCACCCTGAGAATCTTGACAGAATCGTAGAGAGGAATTGGAAAGCCTTGAATAGTAGGGAGAGCATGAGAAAAGACTAGCAATAGTTTTGGATGAGTTGGGCTTTAGGTCATCCCCTCTATATTCTCTCTGCCATTAACCATTCCCTATCTCCCTATTTCTACCATCTATTCTCACTCCCTCAACCTTCATTTGTCATCCTCAGCCCTTTGATCCCATCACCAACCCTAGCTCCTTCTCTGTCATTCATCCTTCCCTGGCCCCCAGCCCATTCTTTAGAGACTCACCCCCTACTATTCTTTCATTATCCCCCCAGCTATGTTTTTACCCTTTCTCTCCTCCTTCAGAGATCCATCCCTTTTCACATCTCTCACCCTCTCTCTAGTCCTTTAGAAGATCATTCACATCAAGTCTCAATCTCCCCCATCCTTTCTTTCCTATTCTCTTACCTCCACCCCACACTCTCCCTAAGGTCTAGCAATTACTACGTGTTGTCTCCAAATTCTTGCTCGGTCTTTTGGGTCCCCATCATCTCCCATCTCTGGTTCCTGGCTTTGCCTCCTATTCCTTTGCATTCCCCCTCCCCCAAGTCCCTAATCTTGATTCCTCCCTTACTTTCCCCCATATTGCTTACTGCTGACAAGTCCTGTAGTGCTGCCCCTCATGATTCCATCCTCTCATTTAGCCTCCGCACCCCCTTTCCAAGTCCCTGATTTTGCCACCTTAAATCTCTATGATTATCCGTCTGCATCCTCCCAGTCCCAGTCCCAGTCCCATCCCCCAGTGTCAGCTTCCTTCCAGCCCTAGCCTCCCTCCTCCACTGTCTAGCTCTTTCGAGTCCCAATCCCATTCTCTGTGGACAGCCTCCTTCTTGTCCCAGTCCCCCTCCCCCACTACATGGTCTAGTCCCTTTCCAGTCCCATCGCCAGTGCCAGTCACTTGCATTCCCAGCTGCCCAATGTCAGCTGCCTTCCAGTCCCAATCTAACTTCCCCACTGTCTAGCCCCCTTCTAGTCCTAGTATCATCCCTTATCAGCTGTCTTCCAGTTTCAGTCCCTTCCTACTGCCTAACCTCCTTCCAGTCCCAGTACCATCCCCAGTGTCGGCTCCCTCACTGTCTCACTCCCCCCACCACTGCCTAGCCCCTTTCTAGTCCCAGTACCATCCCCAGTGTCAGCTCCCTTCCAGTCCCAGCCCCAGCCCCTTCTCCCACTATCTAGCCCTCTTTCAGTCCATCTCCCTCCTCTCACTATCTAGCCCCCTTCCATTCCCATCCTCAGTGTCAACTCCCTTACACTGACCCCCCCCCCCTGTCTAGCCTCCTTCCAATCCCAATATCATCCTATCAGCTTCCTTATAATCATAGCCCCCCTCCCCCACTATCTAGCCTCTTTTCCAGTTCCAGTCCCATCCTCAGTGTAGGCTCCCTTCCATTCCTCCTTGGTCTGATTCCTTTTAACATCTTTGTTAGTGATATAGCGGAAGGGCTGTCGGGTAAGGTTTGCCTTTTTGCGGATGATACCAAAATCTGCAACAGAGCAGATACCCAGGAAGGTGTAGATAACATGAGGAGGGATCTAGCTAAGCTTGAAGAATGGTCTAGAATCGGGCAGCTGGGATTTAATGTTAAAAAATGTAAGTTCATGCATTTGGGCTGCAGCAATCCAAGAGAGCAATATAATATAATGGGTGAAGTACTTTTGTCCACTAAAGAAGAGCAGGACCTGTGCGTGGTTGTGTCTGATGATCTTAAAGTAGCTAAACAAGTAGAAATGATGACGGCAAAAGCCAGAAGGATGCTTGGGTGCATATGGAGAGGAATGGCTAGCAGAAAAAAGGAGGTGATAGTGCCTCTGTATAAGTCTTTGGTGCGACCTCATTTGGAGTATAGTGTGCAATTCTGGAGACCGCACCTTCAAAAGGATGTGAACAGGATGGAGTTGGTGCAGAGGGTGGCTACTAAAATGATTAGTGGCCTTCATTATAAAGCATGAGAGGATAGACTTAAGGATCTTAATATGTACACCTTAGAGGAAAGGCGGGATAGAGGTGATATGATTGAGATGTTTAAATACCTCCGTGGCATAAATGTTCAGGGAGAGAGCATCTTTCAATTGAAAGCAAGTTCTGCTACGAGGGGACATGGGATGAGGGTGAAGGGAGATAGATTCAGGAGTGATTTGCGGAAATATTTCTTTACGGAAAGAGTGGTGGATCCGTGGAATAGTTTCCCAGTGGAGGTGGTAGAGACAGGGGCGGCCCAAGGGGGGTGCGGGGCCATGTGTGGAGACTTGGTGTGGGGCCTCATTTGCATAAAGTTGCCATACACTAACTTTTAGTAAACATGCTTTTTCATGAGTGTATGGATAAAGAAAGACTAAAAGGTTTCTACATTACTATAATACAGTGCCAACCGCCAGGCACATTAGGAACTACTACAAACACTGCCCATTTAAACCCATAGCAAACCTGCCGTATCCTAACAGCACTACAGGGACTCATAAAACACCATACCATACCTATCAAAAGGCAACACTGCAAATATTAAACCAATACTTTTCAGAGAATAACAATACATGATCTACTGGGGAAAGAGAACAAGTGGCATTGTCAAATAGGAATTACATAAACAGAATACCTCAGCTCAGTTACACATGCAGAACATAGACCATCACCAAACAAGGAATCACAATTTAGAAACAGGAAGACAATAATTAAACTGGGAACCCCAAAAGCCAAACTTGGAATGTACAACACTGTAGAAATAAAACTATAAATTAATTTCCTCTTGTACTAAACAAAGCACCGTTGTTAATGATGCACATTTCCCAGAGCTGACATATTCCAGTTAATAAATTCAAAATAAAGAGATCTTTCTACCTTTTGTGCATTTTTTTCCATTGCAATTGTTCCAGCCACTTTCTTCTGGTTTATTTGTGTCTTCTGCTAACTCTCCATCGTCTGCTGTCCATTTGTCCTTTCTTCACTCTTCTAGTTTTTTTCCATTCTACCTCTACATCTGTTTTAACATACTAATCTTTCTCCTTTTGCTCTTTCCTCATTCCTATTTCATCCACTCAAATTTTACCCCTCCATCCTCAGTCCCCACTTACTCTCCCAATACCTGGCCAATTGTAGATTTTTCTTCCCTCCCACACAAAATATTTTTCCCTTCTCCATTTCACTCTCCCAGCCCCATCCCCTTCTAATCTCCCCCAACATCAGCTCCCTTCTAGTTCCAGCCCCACCCAGTATCCGCTCCCTTCTAGTACCCCCATCAGCCCATTTCCAGTCCTAGCTCCCCCATCCATTTCCAGTCCTATACGAGTCCCTTCATCAGCTCATTTCCAATACCAGCCTCCCATCAGCCCATTTCTAGTCCTTTCCTAGCCCCACCATCAGCCCATGTCAAATTCTAGTTCCCCTCCACTCAGCCCATTTCCAATCCAAGCCCCCCATGAGCCTACTTCCAGTTCTAGCCCCTCCATGAGTCCATTTCAATCCAAGCCCCCACCACAGCCCATTTCCAATCTTAGCTCCCCCCAACACCCAATTCCCAGTCCTATCCTAGCCCCTCCATCAGCCCATTTCCTGTCCTAGCTCCCTCCCATAAGAGCCCATTCCAAGCCCCCCTTCCCATCGGCTATTTACAGTTCAAGCCCCCTTCCACTCAGCCCATTTCCAGTCCTAGCAACCACCCCAACCCATTACCAGTCCTAGCCCCCCATAGCCTATTACCAGTCCTAAACCCCCATCAGCCCACTCCCAGTCCTAATCCCACCAGCCCATCACCCAATTTTCAGTTTAAGCCCCCCATAGCCCATTACCAATCCTAACCTCCCCATCAGCGCGCTCCCAGTCGGAAGCCCATCAGCCCATTTCTAGTCCTAACCCCCCCATCACCCAATTTTCAGTTTAAGCCCCCCATAGCCCATTACCAGTCCTAATCCCATCAGCCCATATCCAGACTTAGCTCCCCCATAGCCCATCACCACTCCTAACCCCCCACCCCCACCCCCCATCCCAGGGAAAATTTAAAATAAAAAAAAAACTGTCTGCTGCCGGGGCCGCGGCAGAATCAAGTGTTCCGCGGGGCTTCCCCTGCCCGGCAGAGCCTGCCCTCCCCTGCATCAGCTCCCTCTTTGCAGCTGCAGTCACACACACCGGCTTTCAGAGCGCGAAGGGAGAGTTTCCCTTTTGTGGCTCTGTTAAGCCCCCCTGCTGCATGGAGACGGGACACACTGGGGGTGATGGGAGAGACCAGCAGGATACATCCAGTGATGTCACAGTTTTGACATGCCCAGTCTCCATGCTGCAAGAGGAGGTACACTACCCAGAGGTGGAGGACTGAACTGGAGGAACGATAAGGAACCTAACCTTTTAAGCCTTTCCTCGTAAGGATAGCCTTCCAGCCCCTTTATCATTTTGGACACTCTTCTCTGTACCTTTCCTAATTCCGCTATATCCATTTTTAGATATGGCACCAGAACTGCATACAATATTCAAGGTGCAGTCGAACCATGGAGCAATTCAGAGGCAGTATACAGTGTTTTGCAAAAGTATTCATCCCCTCTGTCCTGTTTTATTTATTTTATTTATTTAAAAGGATTTCTATATCGCTTTATCTTTAAATCAAAGCGGTTTATAGTAAAACAAAGGTGTTACATTAAATGAGGGGGGGGGGGCATGCCGGGGAGTATTGCAAAGAAACTCTATGCAATGTAGGCATAAAGGGGTATTGCAATATAACTATATACAATATAGTTACAACCTGGAATTAAAATGGAGTTTGGGGGGTTAGCACCATGTAATATGCACAAATGCCTATGACCAAAGGTACAAAATATCCTTTATTGTGACACAAACAATAATTAAGACAAAAAAACTGAAAGCAGGAGTGTGCATATGTATTCACTCCCCAAAATCAATACGTTGTAGAGCCACTTTTTGCTGCAGTTACAACTGCAAGTCTCTTGGGGTATGTCTCTATTAGCTTAGCAAATCTAGCCACTGGGATTTTCACCCATTCCTTAAGGCAAAACTGCTCCAACTCCTTCAAGTTAGATGAGTTGCATTGGTGTACAGCAATCTTCAAGAAATGCCACAGATTCTCAATTGGATTGAGGTCTGGGCTTTGACTAGGCCATTCCAAGACATTTAAATGTTTCCCTTTAAACCATCTTTAGCAGTATGTTTAGGGTCATTGTCCTGCTGGAAGGTGAACCTTCGTCCCAGTCTCAAATCTCTGGCAGACTGAAACGGGTTTTCCTCAAGAATTGCCCTCTATTTAGTGCTGTCCATCGTTCCTTCAATCCTGACCAGTTTTCCTGTCCCTGCAAATGAAAAACATCCCCACAGCATGATGCTGCAACCATCATGTTTCACTGTGGGAATGGTGTTCTCGGGGTGATGGGAAGTGTTGGGTTTGCGCCATAAATGGCATTTTCCATGATGGCCAAAAAGTTTAATTTTCATCTCATCTGACCAGAGAACCTTCTTCCATGTGTTTGGGGGGGGGTCCACCACATGCTGTTGTGCAAACTCCAAATGTGTGTTCTTATTTATTTCTTTAAGCAATGGCTTTTTTCTGGCCACTCTTCCATAAAGCCCTGCTCTGTGGAGTGTATGGCTTAAAGTGGTCCTATGGACAGATACTCCCATCTCCGCTGTGGATCTTTGCAGCTCCTTCAGTGTTATCCTTGGTATCTTTGTAGCATCTCTGATTAATGCTCTCCTTGCCTGGTCTGTGAGTTTTGGTTGGTGGCCTTCTCTTGTCAGGTTTGTAGTGGTACCATATTCTTTCTATTTTGTTACAATGGATTTAATGGGGCTCTGTGGGATATTCAGAATTTGGGTTGTTTTTTTTTATAATGGAACCCTGATCTATACATCACAACTTTGTCTCTGACCTGTTTGGCGTTCTCCTTGGTCTTCATGTTGCTTGCTTAGTGCTGTTGCAGAGTCAGGGGCCTTTCAGAACAGGTATATTTATACAGGCATCATGTGACAGATCATGTGACACCGACTGCCTATAGGTTGACCCTAATCAACTAATTATGTGACTTCTGAGGTTAATTGGTTGGACCAGATCTTATTGAGGGGGTTCATAGCAAAAGGGATGAATAAATATGCACTCACAACTTTTCAGTTTTTACTTGATTTGTTATATATACAAGGTATTTTATTGTCATTTCACTTCACTAATTTGGACTGTATTGTTAGGTCCATTACCTAACATCCAAATGAACTGCCATTTTCATTCCAGGTTGTACGTAATGCAACAAAACAGGACAAAAACCAAGGGGATGAACACTTTCGCAAGGCACTGTAATATCCTTGGTATCTTTCTCCATTCCTTGCCTTATGATTTCTACTACTACTACTATTCAGCACTTATAAAGCAGCACGCAAGCAGCGTTGCACAGCTAACCTACAAGAGGTAGCAAACATACAAGAGACAGTCCCTGCCCGTCAGCGTCCATGCTCATCGGAGCTTATAAACTAGTTAGAATAGTTCATTAATTAGAACAGTACAGAGCATTAGTCAGTTCTGTGCAAGGTACGGTGTGGTACAGTTTGGTCATAAACGTTGACGGGGGTTAGGGTAAGATGAGGAAGGAGTCAGGATCTGAATGCAATGGTGAAGAGGTGGGTCTTCAACCTGGATCTGAAGAGGGCCAGGGAGGATACCTGGCGCACAGATGCAGGTAGGCTGTTCCAGGTGTAAGGTGCAGCAAGGTGAAAGGAGCAAAGTCGGGAGTTCGCGGTGCGGGTGAAAGGCATTGATAGAAGTAATTTGTTAGCAGAGCGCAAATTTCGAGAGGGGACATAGGGAGAGATAAGAGATATTGAGGGGCCATAGAGTGAATGCATTTATAGGTCAGCAGGAGAAGCTTGAATTGGATGCAGAACTGGACAGGGAGCCAGTAAAGCGACTTGAGAAGAAGAGTAATATGGGCATGGCGAGACTGGCAGAAGATTAGTCGAGCAGCGTGATTTTGTATAGATTGAAGGGGAAGGAGGTGGCTCACGGGAAGACCAGCGAGGAGTAGGTTGCAGTAATCGAGGCGAGAGGAGATTAAGGAGTGGATAAGTGTTTTGGTAGTGTGTTCAGAGAGGAAGGGGTGGATTTTGCTGATGTTGTAGAGAAAGAAGCAGCAGGTCTTAGCTACAAGCTGGATATGAGCGGAGAAGGAGAGAGAGGTGTCAACGATAACCCCTAGATTGCGGGCTGAGGGAACAGGAAGGATAGATCCATCGACATGGATTGAGAGAGGGGGGAGTGGGGGGGGGGAGTTAGGAGTTCAGTCTTGGCCATGTTCAATTTCAATCGTCGATGAGACATCCAGGCAGCGATGTCCGAAAGACAGGCAGAGATCTTGGACTGGGTTGCTGGAGAAATATTAGGTGTAGAGACGTAGATTTGGGAGTCATCGGCATAGAGATAGTACTGAAAGCCATGGGAGGAGATAAGCACGCCAAGGCCTTGGGTAGAGAGAGAGAGAAGAGGAGGGGACCCAAGACAGATCCCTGGGGTACACCTACATGGAGCTGGGTAGGGGAGGAGGAGGAGCCACCAGAGCATACATTGAATGAGCGATGAGAGAGGTAGGAGGAGAACCAGGATAGTACGGAGTCCTTGAAGCCAAGCGAGGAGAGGGTGATGAGGAGAAGGTCGTGGTCAAAGGTGTCAAAGGCAGCAGAAAGGTCAAGAAGGATGAGGATAGAATAGTGGCCCTTGGATTTAGCCAGGAACAGGTCGTTGGTGACTTTTGTGAGTGCCGTTTCAGTGGAGTGTAGGGGATGGAAGCCGGATTGAAGTGGATCGAGGAGGGCCTGGGAGGTGAGGAAGTCAAGGCAGCGACGGTGGACTGCTCGTTCTAATAGTTTGGATATGAGGGGAAGGAGGGAGATGGGTCAGTAGTTAGAAGGGCATGTGGCATCAAGGGAGGGTTTCTTGAGGAGGGGTGTGACAACAGCATGTTTGAAGTCAACGGGGACAGTTGCATTGGAGAGTGAGAGGTTGAGGATATGAGTGATGGAGGGGGCAATGGTGAGGGGGATGGAGCGTAGGAGATGGGTGGGGATATGGTCTGATGAACAGGTGGTGGGTTTGGAGGAGGACAGAAGGAGTGCAGTTTCATTCTCAGAGATCGGAGGGAAGGAGGGGAGGGTGGCAGAGGGAGTATGGATGGGGGAGGAGAACTGGGGAGGAGGGGAGGTAGATGGGGGGGGGGAGGGAATTGGAGGGTAATCTTGTGGATTTCTAGCATTCTATTGGTCTCTGCTGCACACTGAGTGGAGGATTTCAACATACTATCCATGATGATGCCTAGATCCTTTTCCTGGATGGTGATTCCTAATGTGGAGCTTTGCATCGTTTATTTGTAGCTTGGGTTGTTCTTCCCTAATTGCATAAGCTTTCACTTATCCACATTAAATTTAATCTGCCATTTCTCAAAGTCTTCTTGCAATTATTCACAATCCTTTTGTGATTTAACAACTATGAATAAATCTGTCTCATCTGCAAATCTGATCATCTCATTCATTACTCCCATTTCTAGGTCATTTATAAATATGATAAAAAGCAGCGGGCCCAGCACAGATCCCAGGGATACTCCACTATTCACCTTTCTCCATTGAGAAAATTGGCCATTTAGCCCTACTCTCTGTTGTCTCTCTTTTAACCAGTTCCCAATCCATAGTAATGCACTGCCTCCTATCCCATGACTTTTTAATCTCCCCAAGAGTCTACTACTACTACTATTCAGCACTTATAAAGCGCCACACACGCAGCGCTGTACAGCTAACCTACAAGAAGAGGTAGCCAACATACAAGAAACAGTCCCTGCCCGTTAGAGTCTCTCATGAGGGACCTTGTCAAAGGCTTTTTGAAAATCCAAATGCACTCTGTCAACCGGTAGATAGGGTACAGTATTTGGATATCCTATCTCACCTTTATCTACCTGTTTTTTCACACCTTCAAAATAATATAGCAGATTAGTGAGACAAGACTTTCCTTGGATAACTCTGTTAATGTTTTCCCATTAAACCATGAGTATATCTATATGTTCTTAGCCCCCCCCCCTTTTGGAATTCACATCGAAGGAACCTTCGGCTTGAGTCTCCTATAAGAAATTCAGAACAGGCCTAAAGGCCTGGTTCTTTGGACGTGCTTTGTCGTGATTCTTTTTTTTCGCCTTTTCTGCGTTCCTTCTCATGTCTTTGTCCCTTATGTGTCCCGTTACATGTTTGTCTCTGGATAATCTTTGTGTTCTATGCCATAGATCAGTCCTCTTGCCTCTGTCCTGGTTTGGTTTTTCAGAATGCTTATGTGTTGTCCTATATCTCTGCACCCCTGTTTTTATTATAAACCGCTTTGATGCTTTGGCCTTAGTGATTTATAAAAACTGCAAATAAATTCATTCAGTTATTTTGTTCTTCATAATGATTTCTACCATTTTTTCCAACAGTGACATCAGATTCACAAGTTTGTAATTTCCTGCATCACCCCTGGAATCCTTTTTAAAAACTAGCATTTCATTAGCCATTCTTCAGATACTATAGATGATTTTAATGATAGTTTAAAAATTACAAATTTATTAATTCATTTCAATCAAAGCGGTTTACATTGTAACTTAAACTTGGTAAACGTACATTAAACAGGGACATTGATAACCCTCCATTGCTCAGAAAAATCCAAGTTAAGTGACTTGCCCAAGGCCACAAGGAGTGCTAGTGGGAATTGAACCCTGGTCTCTTGGTTCCCAAGCCAGAGCTCTAACCACTAGGTCCTCAATTTCATTTTTGGGTTCTTACAGAACCTTGGGATGTATACTATCCAGTCCAGTTTATCAAATTGCTGTATTACATCTTCCAGGTTTATTGAGATTTGTTTCATTTCCTCCAATACATTACTTTTAAATATCATTTCTGGCATAGGTAACTTCCCTACATTTTCTTCAGTAAAGACCAAAGCAAATAATTTGTTTTGTCTTTCCATTGCTGTCCCTTAGTGCTCCTTTTACCCCTCTATCATCAAATAGTCCAACTGCCTCTCTCACAGACTAACTACAAATGCACCTGAAAAACTTTTATTATGAGTTTTTGGCTCCATGGCAAGCTTCTTTCAAATTCTCTCTTTGCCTGCCTTATCAAAGACTTGCCAATGCTTATGTTGTTTCCTGTGTTTGTTATTTGACTTCTTTTTCCATTTTCTGAAAGATGTTCTTTGGATATAATAGCCTCTCTGATCTCACTTTTAAACCATGCCAACAGTTGTTTAGCCTTCCTTCCTCTTTTCTTAAAGCATGGAATACAACTGGTCTGGGCTTCCAAGATAGTATTTTTAAACAACACCCAGGCCTCATGTAAACTCTTAACCTTAGAGTTGTTCCTTTTAGTTTTTCCTTAACTGTTTTCCTCATTTTGTCATAGTCTCCCTTTAAAAAGTTAAATGCTAGTATAGTAGATTTCCTTGCTAACCTCCCTCCATTTATTAAATCAAATGTGATCATGTTATGTGTATTCATGAGGGTGGAGTGGGGCACAGTAAAAGGCTCTGTGTGTGTGAGGTTGTGGGGAGTGGCTGAGAGTTGGGGTGGGTATATGCATGTACTGAGAGGGTGAGGTGAGGATCCAGATGTGTGTGCGCATGTGCCCGCACGCTTGTATGTGAGGGATGGGGTGGTGTGAGGGGCTTTGTGTGTTTCTGCATGTGTGTGAAATGGGCTGGGGTGCAGTGGTGGCACAAGGGTTTCTGCTGCCCTATGCAGACCCTCCATGCCACTGCCCCCCAAAAGACTATGCCTCCATACAACCCACCATGCTGCCCCCCCCTTGTGCTGAAGCGACAGCAGCTGAATTGCTGCTTCAACACTGCGTCGGGCTTTAAAGTGCCTGCATGCATGTGCACTTACAGCCTGCCACTCCTGCCCCCTCCCCAATGCAACTTTCTTGGAGGGTGGGCAGGAGCAGCAGGCCGGAATTGCGTGCACATGCGCAGGCGTTTTAAAGCCCGCCACAGTGCTGAAGTAGTAGTTCACCTGTTGCTTCCCAGGGGGTTGGGGTAGTGATGCCGCCTACCACAGTCTGTTGCCCTAGGCGCCTGCCTAGTTGCCTAGTGGACGGGCTGGCCTTGGTGGGGTGAACAACGTTGTGTGTGTGGGAAGTGGGGTGAGGGGCTGTGTGCGTGTGTGTGTGTGAACAGAAGTGAATTGGATTTTGAACGATTTTCAGAAGACTGTCTTCGTGAGGAGCTAGCTAAACTAAAAGTAGACAAAGCAATGGGGCCAGATGGGATACGTCTGAGAGTGCTGAAGGAACTTAGGGAAGTTCTGGCAGCTCCACTGTCCGACCTTTTCAATGCTTCTTTAGAGTCTGGAGTGGTCCCAGAAGACTGCAGAGAGGCGCATGTAGTTCCTTTACACAAAAGCAGAACAAAGGATGAAGTTGGGAACTACAGGCTGGTTAATCTGACCTCTGTGGTGAGTAAACTAATGGAAAGGCTGCTAAAACAGAGGATAGTGAGGTTTCTGGAATCCAGTGGATTGCAGGATTTAAGACAGCAGGTCTTGTCAGACAAATCTTACTAATGTCTCTGACTGAGTGACCCGAGAGTTGGATGGAGGGAGAGCTCTAAATATGGTGTACTTAGATTTCAGTAAAGCCTTTGACATTGTTCTGCACAAACGATTTATAAATAAATTGAATGCTCTAGGAATGGACCCTAAAGTGACTGACTATGTTAGAAACTGGTTGAGTGGGAGGTGACAAAGAGTATAGATAAATGGCACTTACTCTGAGGAGAAGGAGGTTACCAGTGATGCGCCACTGGGATCTGTCTGTGGTCCAATCTTTTTAACATTTTTGTAAGTGATACAGTGGAAGGGTTGTTGGGTGAGGTTTGCCTCTTTGCAGATGATGCCAAAATCTGCAATAGAGTAGACACCCAGGAAGGGGTAGATAACACGAGGAAGGATTTAGCGAAGCTTGGTCAAGAATTTGGCAGCTGAGATTTAACATAAAAAAATGCAGGGTCATGCATTTGGGCTACAAAAATCCAAGGAAGCGGTATAGTATAGGGGGTGAAGTGCTTCTGTCCACACAAGAAGAGCGGGATCTGGGCGTGATAATTTCTGATGATCGTAAGGTAGCTAAACAGGTAGAAAAGGTGACTGTGAAAGCTAGAAGGATACTTGGGTGCATAAGGAGAGGAATGGCCATCAGAAAAAAAGGAAGTTACAGTGCCTCTGTATAAGTCTCTGGTACGACCTAATTTAGAGTATTGTGTGCAATTCTGGAGACCGCATCTTCAAAAGGATATAAACAGGATGGAGTCAGTACAGAGGGTGGCTACTAAAATGGTCAGTGGGTTTCACCATAAGGCATGTGGGGAAAGACTTAAAGATCTCAATATGTATACTTTGAGCAGAGATATATTACAGAGATGCTTAAATACCTTCATGGCATAAATGCACAGGAGGAGTTTCTTTCAACTGAAAGAAAACTCTGAAATGAGGGGACATAGGATGAAGGTGAAAGGAAATAGACTCAAGAGTAATTTGCACAAATATTTATTTACGGAAAGAGTAGTAGATGTGTGGAATAGTCTCCCAGTGGAGGTAGTAGAGACAAAAACTCTATTTGAATTCAAGAAAGCATGGGACAAACACAGAGAATCTCTAAAGGAAAAAGGACTGTAGAGCTCAGTAGTATATATAAAAGGGCAGACTGGATAGGCCGTATGGTCTTTATTTGCCATCATGTTTCTATGGAGAGGGTGAGTGGTTTCGTATGTATATTTGTCTCTATTTTTAGTGTGTGGGCATGATTAAGCTCTGTAATTTGTTGCTAGAGTATATAATAAAATCTGTTAGTGTAGCTGGGTTTAAAAACGGGCTTGGCAAAGTCCATAAAGCATTATTAAAGTGAACTAGTGAAATCTACTGCTTTCCCCTGGGATAAGCAGCACAGGATCTGTCTACCTTTTGGGAACCTGACAGGTACTTGTGACCTGGATTGGCCACTGTAGGATACAGACCACTGGACTTGATGGACCTTAGATCTGACCCAGTATGGCAAATCTTATGTTCAAATGTGTATATTGCTGGGGGGAGGGGGATGTGTGTATATGCACATGGAGGGGGAGGGTTGGGGTGAAAGGCTATAGGGTATGTTTACTAAACTGGGCTAATGGTCAACCCGAGCTATCTGCCACTAGGTCCCATATTATTCAATGGGACCTAGTGGCAGATAGCCCGGGTTAACCGTTAGCCCGGTTTAGTAAACATACCCCTATGTGTGTATGTATGTATGTATGTGTGCACATAGAGGGTGAGGGGCTAGGTGTGAGGAAGGTGAGGGTGTGTGTGTATGAATGTAGAGAGTACCTCTTGACATACAGGAATTGTGGCCCCCTTCCCTCATGCACTCAAATTGACATTCTCCCTCCCTTGCACCCCCTCCCCTATGTGCTTTCTCCCTCTCTTTTCCAGTCCCCGACCCCTTTCACCCCCCTCTTCCATTCTGGCCTCCCCTTCCACTCTGGTTTTCCAACCTCCTGCCCTCCCCTTTACTCAGGCCCTTCCCCTCTACTCTGGCCCTCTGCCCTCCTCTCCCTTATTATTTCCTGCCATTCCCATTCTGACCCACTCCCCTATTCTCCCTCCTCCCTTCCCTTCTGTCAAACTTAAAAAAAATAATAACTTTACAGCATGGGACTGTAGCCCTTCCTACCTGCAGCTGTGGCTTGGAGCACTCCTCTGACAGTCCTGCCATCAGGCACTGCTGTTCTGTGCAGCAGCTTGTAGGGCTGCTTAAGTCAGTTAGATTGGTTTGCGCAAGGACAAACAAACCTATCCGCATAGATGGACGGGCAGACAGATGGGGCTTCCCCAATCAGCATTATTACAAATGCTTAATAAAACACACAAACATTAAAACCCAGATCCACGCCAAACCTCCCTCTGTAACACAACAGAACCCAGCAAAATAATCTTATACTTAAACCAACACAATAATTCCCATATCAAGACAGAGTAACAAGCAACACATGGAGATCTGAAAAGAAGCAAATTCCACACCGCAGGAACATAGCAGAAGATAGTCTAGCAGGCAGCAGAGAGGAGCCTGAGACAGCGGTTTTTGTAAGGATCTTATCTGTCTAGTAGTTTCATAATGTAGAAGTCTCCCTGCCAGATACTCCAGCCCAGTCCCACTGAAGCATTTTTGGGCCAAATTCAAAAAACCTCAAATCTGTTTCCATTTGCAACTAGGAGCCAGTAAAGCTTTTGTGGTATTGGGGAGATGTGATCTCTACTGGATTTGCAGTGCACCTTCTTGTTCTTTAATGGGTTTACGCCATCATAGTGGGATGATTAGCTGAAGTAAAAAAAATAGAATGTGCGCGTCTGGAGGTGGTGTTTTTTGGCATGAGGGAGGGTTCTGGTAGGTGGGGGAGGTACATCCTCAGGGCCTTACCTGGCTGCAGTATTTTGTAAGAGTTGCAGTCATGTAAGATAACGGCATTTTCAAGATTTGAATTGTTAACAGATGAAATTTGTGGTTTATTAATTTTACCCAATATCGCTTTGAGTCAGCAGATAATAGTTAAAAGGCATTTGATGGAAGCTCTGTCCATACTAAAGGAATTCCTCCTGCCTATTGGGATGTTTATTAATTACTGGAAGGAAAGGGGAAAGGTGGGCTCATGTCCTGGAGCAAGGTGGGAGCAGGATACAATTAATAGACACTTTGAAAGATATGTCTGTTGAGAGAGGGAGTTACACTCCTAGTTATATTTGTACTAGGACTTGATGGGGGTTCAATATTTCTCAGATGCGGTCAAACAAGGGGTGTAATGTTTTTGAGTTAAAAAATAAATTAGAATTTATCTTGGCCTAACAACAGTTACTCAGGCTAGGAGAAAAAGAGTTTTAAACTTGTGGCAAAGTATTGTGGAACAGAGGTTAATCACTCTTATCCATCTGAATGCTGAATAAACTCTAAAAGATCATTTTTAGATACAGATCAGCTAGTTACTTTTGTAGGCAATAAGGATGTTAGACATACCCCAGGTAAGATTCTTTCTAGACCCTGAGCACATCCAGTCTTGAATATTTATTTACAGCGCTTATATATCATGGATCTTGTACATCCTCTGCAGTTTCCTATCAAGCACAGGAAATAATACAGTAAATATAAAATCACCTATATACATCAAAGCTAACACACTACAAGAATTACATAAAACTTTGTATGTATGTATCTTTCTTTTGAAATATGCATTTAGAAATTGCCTTCCTGAGTCTTTTTACAGACTGGCCCAAAACGATGTACAAGCTTAAAACGCATAAAACAACAATGTAAAAAATACAATAAGACATGACAGAGAAATAAATCTAGATAAAAATATGTATACTTTGTCAGATCCTTCTTCCAGCATTGGGTATTAATTATATTTCATAGTCTCATCTTGTCCTTTCATCCAGCATCAGATAGGAATTATTTCTCTAAGCCCCTCTGTATTGTCAGTAAACAGCAAGTTTTTAAGATGTTTTTTGAAATCTCAGGTAATTAGGTTCCTGCCACAACATTAATGGCAAGTCAGTTCATCCCATTGGAGAAAGGAGAGGAGGGTACTGTAACTAGTGACTTCATGGGGTTAGCACTGCCAGTGTTCAAAAACCAGTATTGATGCTGGGCTGATGGGTGAAAATAAGACTAGTGCTTTTAGCATGACACCTCTGTACCAGGTCCCAAGTGTTAGTGAAGTTAAGGTTTTTGCCCTGGGAGCAGTTCATAGTGTTCCCATTGGCTGGGGGGGTGGTCCGAATCATAGACACCACTGCAGAGGCAGGGTCCAGAGCCAGTTGGCTCACTGCTATCCGATGCTGTAATCCCCTATGGGTAGGGAGGGTCTTCACCTGCCTCGCTGCTGCAGTGGTGCAGGGCACTCTCAGAGCAAAAACACTGTAAAATAGTGTGAAGCTGAGCAGTAGATTTGGGATGACTGAGATCATACTCTGAATGCCTGGGCTTAGGGATGAGGTTCACTACTGTCATGGTATGTACAATAAACTACCCCAATTTGGAGACATTGTCCTTGAGAGTCGCCTCGCCAACATGGAGATTTGGGAATTGATGCACCCAAATGGAGGAACAAAGTGTGTGTGTGTGGGGGGGACAGGCAAGAGAGTCTGGAGTTGCCAATAAAAGAAAAGGACACAAATAAAAGTGATTTACTTGATTGAGCAGCTTTGAGAGAAGAGGTGTAGGGAAAAATAAGAAATGAGAGGTAGTGAGGAGCTGCAGAATAAATGCATTTGTAGGTGAGTAGAAGTTTGAACTGTATGCAGAAATGGATAGGGAGCCAATGAAGTGACTTGAGAAGAGCATAACGACACTGATGGAAGATTAGTGGTGCAGCTGAGCTTTGAACAGATTGATTGGGAGATAAATGATTCAATGGGAGACCAACGAGGAGCAAGCTGCAATAGTTTAGGCGGGAAGTGACGAGAGAATGGATAAGGGTCTTGGTTGTGTCTTCAGAAAGGAAAGGATGAATTCTGCTGAAGTTGTAAAGAAAGAAAGGACAAGTTTTTGCAATCTATTAGATATGTGTAGAGAAAGAGAGATGACCCCAGGTCACAAGCCAAGGAAACCAGGAGGATGACTGTGTTGTCTACAAAAATGGAGAAGAAAGTAAGGGGAGAGGATGGTTTAGGGGGGAAGATAAGACATTCCATCTTGGCCATGTTCAGTTTTGGGCAATGCCAGGAAATTTAGGCAGCAATGTCAGACAAGCAGGCTGAGATTCGTGCCTCGATTCTTGGAGAGATATCTGGTGTAGAGTCATCAGCATAAAGATGGTACTGAAAACCATGGGAGGAGATCAAGGTACTAAGGGAATGACTAAGAAGAGGTCCCAAGACAGAGCTATGAGGTACTGAAAGCGGGATAGCAGCAGAGGAGAATCCACCAGGGCATATACTGAGATAAGAAGCAAACCAAGAAAGAACAGAGCCCCGAAAACCAAACCCCCTTGTTCTTCTACTGCCTCAATCATTTGTAGGAGTGCTGTCCACTCCAAGATCTTACTTAATAACTGAGTGTTGGAAATTGGTCTCTAATTAGCACATACATTTGGATCTGAATTGTTTTTTTCCAAGATTGGTGTAATTGCTGCCTATTGTGATCTGCTTTGGTAGTTTCCATTTTATACAGCTAAAATAATAGATAAAACCTTTGCGACTTAGCCAGCATAATCCCACCCAGTCTCACGAAAACGCTTGCCTGAAATAAAACACCTTTCATGTCTTCTGCAACTCTAAGTAGTCATCTAATACTTTAAGTTCAGCTAGAAGCTGGATCCAAACCAAGGGGCCAGAACCAGAGGGCATATGATTGAATACTCACACTCCCTAAATTTGGACAATTGATGGGCACCACAACTGCCCATTGTTATCTGATCTCAAGCTATACAAAGTGCAATAGAGCTCCCAAGGAGCTGTTAAAGGAAGCTAAAGACCCAATTTCAAAACTCTGAAAATCAGAATCATCACCCTAAACCGGATCCGGTATTCAATAGGCCAAACATGCAGAGCCTGTAAATTAAAAGAAATGTGATCATGTAATCTAGCCCCCGTTAGCATCCCTACTGCTGCTTCAAATATGCAGCGGGAAGCCCTAATGAGAGTACTAAATAGTCCATGGGGGAAAGAACCAAAGACTGAATAACAATTACAAAATATCTCTCATGGCAATTATATAAATTGGTAAGCAGGGACTGACATGTTTCAAGTCATAAGTGCAACTTTGGGTTCACTGACGGCAGCCATGTCCACATTCCTTTTGATTTCATCTGATGTACAGAATTTTGTAATATGCTTTCAGTTTTTGAATAGTTTGTATATTCTTTATTTGGTTATTGTTTTGTTTTTTAATTTGCAGTGCTCTCCCCAATTATAACACTGTCTTTTATTGTGCAGTATCGTATCTACTGCAATCAGCGGCTGAGAAGTCCTCATTCCCATAAATCTTAGTAGAGGTGTGCATTCATGAACATGCTTTCAGTTTCTTTGGGTGCATAAACATTTAAAGTGCGTGCAAATCTCTTGTATGCACACATACCTACCAATTAGCATGTGTATAATAGATTATGCACACTTTTAAGTTCTTGTGTGAATACAGGAGGTTATTTTAGAAGCCCTATTCATGCTTTGGATGTCTGAAAATGGGTATGAAGACATACAAAACATGGAAAAGTCCCCAGAGCCAGCTTTGAAGCCGGCTCTGTGGATGTCCCTGGGACAAGGATGTCCAAATCTGAACAGGGGCGCATAGTAGGCGTGTCCAGGGTATTCCCAATACAGTCAAACCTCGGTTTTCGTGTGCCCCGGTTTTCGTTGGTTTCGGTTTTCGACGTCTTTTCTAACTCAGATCTTGTCTCGGTTATCGGTTTTTGCCTCGGTTTTCGTCAGGAACCAGTGCTGCCAGATCTGAAAATCTACACCCTCGCGCTGGTCTGCCCGCCCAGTCCCGGCAGCACTACCCCCCCCCGGACTCACCCGATCGCGTGTTGAGAAGCCATTGTCAGCTGAGCAACATCCTCGAGCCAGAGATGCAAGGATTGCACAGAGAGGAAGGCCCCAATCTCTCCACCGCCTGCCTGTTCTCTGGAGCGCCCCCTCAGGCTCGGAGGTAGCAGGGTAGCTGTCAATGTAAGCAGGAGATGTTGCATGGATGTGGGAGGCAGCGATCAGATTACAGTGCCGTACAGTACAATATCTGTGTGTTTGCTGTCCTGTGGACGATCGGGCAGGTGAGAGAAGTGACAGGAGCTGGGTGTCTGGAACGGATTACATTGAATTTACATTATTTCCTATGGGAAATATTGCTTCGGTTTTCGTACGTTTCGGTTTTAGTCAGACTGCTTAGAACGGATTAATCATTAAAACCGAGGTTTGACTGTACTTGGACATTATCATCTGATTTCAGAAATGCTCTGGATCTCTCGAGCCATGTCCCATCTTATACCTGCTCAAGGCACTAACAGGCATCAGAAAAGTGCTCGTTTTGTCAGACAGACATCTGGAGGGTATGGAAAAGGAGGTCTGCTCAAGTTCCCTATATTTTCCACGGCGATAATAAAGACTCCTTGTGACCTTGGGCAAGTCACTTTACCCTCCATTGCCTTGGAAGAAAAGGCCTGGCCATCTACTTCTGATGATACATTGCCAAGAAAACCCAGAGGCAGCTGAGTCTCCAGAAGTCAGCACTGACTTGATGGCACAAAAAAAAAAGAAGACTGACGGGCAATAAGGACTCATGTTTTCATTTTGTTGTGCCACTGGATGTCCTCTTATGCTAGCTTGCATGAGATGGATGTCCCTGCCCCACACTTTCCTGATAGGGATGTCTACGTGGCTGCTGGTGCGGATGTACACATCAGTGAGGCAGGATGGGAGTGTGCGTGTGCAGGTGCAGGTGCACGCTATTCCCAATGAGACAGGATGAGAGTGTGTGTGTGCGTGCAGGTGCACGCTGCTCCCAGCGAGGCAGGATGGGAGTGCGTGTGTGCAGGTGCACCCTGCTCCCAGTGAGGCAGGATGGGAGTGCGTGTGTGCAGGTGCACCCTGCTCCCAGTGAGGCAGGATGGGAGTGCGTGTGTGCAGGTGCACCCTGCTCCCAGTGAGGCAGGATGGGAGTGCGTGTGTGCAGGTGCACCCTGCTCCCAGTGAGGCAGGATGGGCGTGCGTGTGTGCAGGTGCACGCTGCTCCCAGTGAGGCAGGATGGGCGTGCGTGTGTGCAGGTGCACGCTGCTCCCAGTGAGGCAGGATGGGAGTGCGTGTGTGCAGGTGCACCCTGCTCCCAGTGAGGCAGGATGGGAGTGCGTGTGTGCAGGTGCACCTGCTCCCAGTGAGGCAGGATGGGAGCGCGTGTGTGCAGGTGCACCCTGCTCCCAGTGAGGCAGGATGGGAGCGCGTGTGTGCAGGTGCACCCTGCTCCCAGTGAGGCAGGATGGGAGCGCGTGTGTGCAGGTGCACCCTGCTCCCAGTGAGGCAGGATGGGAGCGCGTGTGTGCAGGTGCATCCTATTCCGGGGCTATAGGACCAGGAGTGAGATATGGGCATGCATTACTTTGGGAATGTTGTACCAGGGGGAGCAGAAGAGAAGAGACAAGAGTGTGGAAAGAGAGAACAGGGAAAGGGAGAAGAGAGTATATTTGGGTGTAAAAGTGGCAGATAATATGCCACCTCCCCACACTCTTTCACTTCCCAAAGGACTGATACTGTGAAAAGGGTGGGAATAGGGGTAGGTTTATCTGCACATCTCTGGAAACCCTGCTCCTTGTCTCTCTTTTTCTCCAGCAGCTGGAATCCCTGAAAGGGCCAGGCAGGCATTGTTGCTGTTCGAAACTCCTTGCTGAGAGTGATCCTGCCCCCATCCAGCCTTCTTAGTAATTTGAGAAGTCCAGTATGGTCCTCCATGTGAAAGGTTTGGGTACCCGTATTTTAAAAGTGACGTGCCCAACCAGCACTCAACTTCCCTTTTTAATGCAGTGAAAGAGCAGAGCCCAGCCATTATGCTTCCTCATTTGGACACTCTGCAACTCATCTTGTCAGCAAACACACTAGCCACCCTGCTGTGAACTGCTAGCCACAAAACTAGTTTCTTGGCCTTTCTTCCTTAAATAGGTTGAAATGACCTTAGTTAACACTTGAGAAAGAACAACTGCTTTCAGATTTAAGCCACACCGCTTTTGACAAACTGGTCACTTAAGTAATGGCAACTAGAAAGTTGTCAGGTACCAATGAATTACTGTTTTATCTTCATTCTCACCTCATCAGCTCAAATCTATTCCTCTTCACTGCAGATTTTGACTTGGAAAGAAGATCCAGGGTGTCTAGCCATCCTTTTCTAAAAATGGATTGCAAATGTACCAGGCATGGATTTTTTTATTTTAAATCTAAGGTTTCCAAGATCACTAACTCCGATGGAGAATTGTATTCCATTTGTACCACACTGCAGTAGCCAGTCTTCTTCTTTCCAATCTGGCAACTAACTATAATCTTTCAGGGTCAATCCTGGTGAGATTTCATCGTTTATAGAGCATCTGTCTCTCCTATTGCAAATGCAATGTGTGCCCTTGAGTCAATGCTGACTCCTGGTGACCCAGACCTCCTGGATTTTCTTGTCAATGTGACCAGAAAGACTGACAGGTCTTTCTTTTAAAGCAATGAGAGTTAAGCGACTTGCCCAAGGCCACAAGGAGTGCTAGTGGAAATTGAACCCTGGTCTCTTGGTTATCAATCCAGTGCCCCAACCAGTAGGCTACTCCTCCACTTGTATCCAGGCACTGGAGATAAGATTTACACACTAACAAGCACAATGAATACAACAAGCAGAAAACTAGTGTTTGGAGAGGTAGATTTTTGCTTTCAACAAATTCATTTGTGATTGACTTCTCATAGCCGGCCTTCTTTCAGTGCAAGAATGGGAAGTGACCTCATAGTTTCTAAGTACATAAGTCTTTGTAATCGGTTATTTATAATTGCCATTGCTATGCTATAATGTATACTGAGGTGCAATGTAAGTGCTTTCTCTGTCCCATCCCCCTCTATTGGAGTTTTGAATTTTAAATGTGTGATATAAATTGTGAGATGTCAGTGTGAGTGTATGTGAAGTTTGTTATTTAATAAGAGACTTTAGTGTTGGTTAAAGTTGTTTGGTAGCTCTGTAAGACTGATTTAGATGCTTTGATTGATTGATTGATGCTTTGATATGAGTGGTGACTACAGAGAGTGCCCTTTCTAGGCACTTCTGTGTTTATTGAACCATTGAATAAAAATTATAATAAAAGAAGGGGGGAGGTTTTTTAATGCCTATGATGCAGAACTCTTGATCTCCCCTACGGCTTTTGTTGCTGCATAATGGGAAGTGATAAGGTTCTGAGGCTTTTTCTCCCCTAAATTGTTGCTGCCATGGTGGTTTGATACAATTTTCTCCTTTTAGGTGGTTTAGCTGTTGTGACTCTTTTGAGCTATTGGGGTAAGTTTAGCTGAGTTAGGAATTATTTGGATTGTTTTGGTCTGAGAGTTTCTGTTTGATATATGTAACACTCTCAGCGTGGACTTTCTTGTTTGTAGCTACATAAGTCTGAGATATTTTGGAAAGAGAAAGGGCTGCTTTGAGAGAGAAAGCAGAATGTGTGAGGTGGGCGCACACCCTGAACATACCAGTGATAGTAGCCATATGGCCAGAAAACAGCTGCCCTTGAATGTTGTGGCTGATAATAATTTGCAGCCCTTATTGAAACATATGTGCCCGAAGCAGCTCGGCAGCCAGGAGACTCTCCTAACAAAAGCACGTCTGCTCCTACATATCTGCCTGACAAAGATATTAATACACACAAAAAGGGGTTGAATCAGTTCAAGCTCAGAACTCGTGAGCAATAGCACCATCCTGCAAGGCTTTGACCTTGACTACATATATTCACGCATTTTTCCTATCCATTCACAATTCAGTCATTTAAAAACTTGTAACACATGGGGAGCCCGATATTTAGAAGGTTTTAGTCAGTTAGAGGGATCTGATAATCAGCTAAACCCCGCTTGGCCCTATATTCCGTGGCACAAACCGGCCGGTGCTACTGAATATCAACGCAGGCCCTGGGTCCACTGCACCTCCACCCACTGACCACACGCTTCTATCTGGTTAACAACAAAGTTCAGTTACTAACTGGACGGGCAAACTGCAAAAATTTAGGGTAGGTCAATGGCTGTCCTAACTTAATGCGTTTTTTGCTCTCTGGTTAGCAGCTGAATATCGGTGCTAATTGCACAGAAAAAGTCTGGGCGGTGAAACCGGATATTCAGCACTGGAAGTTGGATAGACTCTGGCACTGAATATTCAATTTTAGATTCAGAAGTGGCAGCCAGGTACTTTAAAAACACAGACTGCAGTTGCTGAATTTCAACCCCAGAGCATTCAGGGTCAATATTCAAAGCGTTTGTCTGACTATGGTTAATGCTCTGAACTGGCCAGACAAAATCAAAGAATTGACCATTTTGACAGGCAAAATGTAGCAAGACAAATCGAGGTACAGTTGAAGGCAGGGGCGCAGCAAGAATGCAAATTTTGGTAAGGCCCAATGTTAACATGAGAAGGCAATAAACATACAACCCCTCACCGATCAGCAACACAAGCCCATCATGCTATCCTCACCCCTCTTTCTTCCTGGCTGCTTTTCTCTGGCCTTTTTTTGCCTCTCCCCCCTCCCCACCCCATTGGGGACATCCTTCTCTGGCCTGGCTAAATCAGGCCATTGAAGCTCCTTTAAATCTTAATGCAGCACCATGGTACTTCTGACTTTGTGGCCCCTTCATCATTTTAAGAGTCGTGATCGTGGTGTCCTGCTTATCTCAGGAAGACCCATCTCGGGCGCTGCTCAAAGGCCACTTCCTCAACACCAAAAGTCCCTTTAAATTATGAGCCACGCAGGCCACAGCCTTTCACTTTACCTCCGACCCTTCCACCAGAGTTATATGGGCATGGTTACAAACACCTGTCATCCTGGCCCCTCTCCTGCCTCAGCAGCGCTAACCGCGACTGCCCTGGAGACAAACCCTGTTTCCACAAACTTTCCCAAGTCTGAGAGTTCTGACCTCCTGTGCATTGCAAATCTGCCCAGCAAGTGTCCTGCAAGCATGCAGGACTCTAATGCAATGGTAAGGAACAATCGGGCACCCGATTAGCTATATATTGAGGGGCAAGGGGGGGGGGGGCTGAGACAAAAGTGGAGGGGCCTGTGTCACTGGTTGAAGGCATTTTGGATAAGCAGACAAGCTGACGTTTGACACCGTCCAATTAAAGACAGACAATCAGATGTGTGGTCGAGGTGGATTTTTGTTCTAATGTTATCCAGATAAATTAATACATAAATAAAGTTATCAATCAATATTTGATTACAGGCCTCACCATAAGCATTTGAGGCAAATTACAATCCACAATCAAAACATCAATTTATAACATTCTGTCCAACCACATCCCTACCTGTTTATCAAAAAACATTGATTACAATTTCCAAAAATTAAAATGACAGTATAAAATTTTGATACTATAATTTCCCCCTAACAAAACATTTCTTCTACCCTAAACTCGCATAAAAAAAACACGGACAGAAAAATCTTAACACTCCAGCAGAAAATTGTTCCTCACCAGGAAATGCCAACCAAAACAACCATGTTTTGACTTTTTTCCCCCTAAAAGTCATCAAAATTGTTCTCCAACCTAATGCCAAGGGGTGAAGTGTTCCAGAGGTGAGGACCAAACTATGCAAAGGTCCACTGCTGACTGATGTCCAACTGCACCTTACTAGGTAAGATCAACAGTGGAGGCATAATCTTTCCCCAATATAACATAGACCCTCATGAAGAAAAGCTTTAGAAGTCATACATGGGGATTTAAAATGAATCCTATCGTCTCTGGGACGCCAGTGAGGGAAATCAGTAATGGTGTCATGTCATCCGATAGTCTCTAACCTAATACCAGTCGTGCAGCTGTATTTTGTATCAGCTGTAATTTATTTATTTATTCCAGAAGCTTGCTATACCATGCTAGAACTGGAAAGTAATCTTTTCAGCTGTGCCTTCGGTAACCGTGAGGGAGGTGCAGGCACCCAGGAAAATGAAAATGACCATGTACAATGGGAGTCCACCACTGAGATGCCTAAATGAATATGAAGACAGAAGGATGTGTGAGGAACAGAGATGAGAGGAGGGGGAATAAGGTTGGAGAGTGGGGGTGGGGAGGGACTGAAAGAACAAATCAAAAATGTATTTGGTTATTGTTTCTTTCATCCTGGGCATGGTGTAAGTGTACCCACCACGCCGGCTTGTTGTATTTCTTGGTTCAATAAACAATATTTTATTTTTTTTAAAAAAAGGAATACTACAGTAATTGCTCCTGCTTCAGTTCTGCAGACAGAATTCAAAATTCTGTGTGAAAAGGTCTGAATTATACAAAATGTTGCATGTTTTGTTTGTCAAAATAGCAAAGCATAGTGGTTTTGGGTGATACTTAATTTAAAATACAATACAGGAAAAAAATCACCAGAAAATGCACAGTTTTGAATTATTGCATGCAGAATTCCAACAGGAGTAAATAATCCAACTTGTTGGTAACAAACGCATGTATTAACACTCATAATTTTTCAGGTTTTAAAAGGCAACAGAGACATCGTCTCAGCAAACAAGAACTAACAAACAATCCCTGAGCCACTGAGGAGAGTTGGTGGTCTGCATAAGTCCTGCTGAATATCTGGTTAAAAAGTTATTTATTTTAAAACGTGTTTGCTAAAGTTCCTAAGTTGCCTGCCCGATGAGTGAACAGTACTGCTTTCTCTCATATGCATGCTTGGATCAGGAATGGTGGTGCAGCAGTCAGATAGCAAACTCCTAAGTGTAAATATCAGCAAACAAACACAGATATTAATATAACCTGTAGCGCAGGGAGTGAGGGTTTGCTTTGAGGTGATTGGTTTTGGGAACTTTCTTTGGACATACAGGGCCCGATTTTACATTGGGGAGGGCTAAGCGCCATAGCCGCGTAGCCCTGCCCCCTTAACCCCGGAAATTCACGTCTGCGGCAATGGAAGTAAATATCTGGGGTTCGCCGCACAGTCTGGAAGCTGCCGAGCCTAACTGGGAAGCAGTGATTTTCCATGCTGTCCGGTTAGCGCTCTGTGCCGTAAAGAGAGGTTTTCCTTGCCCATCTTTTCGGCGCAAAGCGCTAACCAGGCAGCATGGAAAATTGCTGCTGCCTGGTTAGCGCTTGCCTCTGCCCCTGCTCCACCCCAGAATGCCTCCGACATGCGCTGATGCCAACCGGATAGCATCGGGGCGCATAGGGGACCTTGGAGGGGATTTTCAAAGGCACTAAGTGCCTTTGAAAATCCCTGTTTACGGCATTTACACGATTTTCTGGGCTGTAAACCATGGAAATGCCTTTAGAAACTGCTGCCCATAATATCTGAGCAGGGCTGGCTCTACCATAAGGTGAACTACGTGGTCCTCTGTGTGCGCCAATTGCCACCGCTGTCGCCCCTCTCTGGTGCCTGCGGTGACGCAATGACTTCGAAAACGCGAGGCAGTGCTTTTTTCAACTCTCCGGTGCTGCTCTGCAGTTTCTGGCCTGTAATATATCTCTTCTGCTCCCCTCCAGCACAGACTTCAAAACCGGAAGCTGCGTCAGAGGGCGGGGTGGAAGAGACAGACTACAGGGGAGGAACCGTGGGGCAATGCCAGCGAGCTGAGATAAGCGCTACCCTGTGTTTTCTAAGCCGCTGTTGCTGCTTCAGGCTCTAGAGAGGGGCGGCAGCAGCAGTGACAATGGGAGTGGGGGAGCAGTGGGGGGCGGCAAGATGGAGGGGGATGCAATCCTTGCACTGGCTTTGTATGAGATCAGGGCTGGTTCAACCATTACTCATGACTAGGCAGTCACCTAGGGCAGCAGTTTCTGACGGGCGGCAAAAAGCAGCAGCAGTCAAAGAAAAACTATAGACCCTGACAGCCATATGAACTCAAAGAGCCATTAACACATTCTTATACCTGCAGGGAGAGGGGCACACACATAATACAAAGCAAAATATAACATTTAACAGCATGATGTCAAATTATACATTTTTTACAGGATTGTTGTGGGAGGCGTGGGATTTCGATGATCATTACTGTTTAAATCTCAAAATCTAGGGGAGGGGAGGGGAGCATAAGACTGAAGGATCAGCTAGGGCACCCAATATCTTTGCACCAGCCTATCTGAGATCTCAAACCTGCACAAAACCCACATTTGTGAGCTTCAGAATATTTAATGAATATAGTAACATAGTAAATGACGGCAGATAGAGCACAGTTACTCACCTGTAGCAGGTGTTCTCAGTGAACAGCAGCAATAAGCCCTCAAGTATGGGTGACATCATCAACAGAGCTCTGCACAAAAACGCTCCCCTGCTTCCAAAGGAAGCTTTTGGGAGGCGCACCTGCCTTCCCGCCTGCCGCAGCACCATCTTCTCCAGTCTAATAACATAGCAGGAGCCAAAAAAGACAACTCCCCGGGAAGGTGGGAGGGTTGTGAGGACTTATTTCTGTTGTTCACAGAGAACACCTGCTACAGGTGAATAACTATGCTTTCTCCGTGAACAAATAGGAAGTAAGTCTTCACGTATGGGACTCCCAAGCTACAGGCTACTGGAACCCGAGGAGATCAACAGTCCAACAGGGGCAACCAAATTAAAGGAGTCAGGAAGAACAGTAGAGTAGTCCCACGAGGGACTCATCTGATTCAGCATCCTCAGCAAATATCGACCTGAGGGGTTTTAGTAGGTACCCTGGATGGACAGAAGGGCCATTGGGCAGGAGTTATTCTAAGACCCAAAGAGATGCTGGAGCATTGCCTGGCCAAAATTGCTGTCCTGTCAGAAATCCCCATCCAGACAGTAATGGGCTGCAAATGTATGGACCAAAGACTACGTAGCAGCCTTGCAGATTTCCTCTGCAGAAACAGAGCAGAGGTTGGCCACCAATGCAGCCATTGCACAGACTTTATGGACCATGACATGGCCTTCAAGGCTCAAACCGGCCTGGAAATAAGCATGAGGATGCAGTCCACCAGCCAAAGGGATATTGTGCGCTTCGAGACAGCGGTGCCCAGCTTACTGGGGTCGAAGGAAATGAAGAGTTGAGTGGACTGGCAGTGCACCTTCATGTGCTCCAGGTAGAAGACTAGAGCCCGCTTGCATTCCAAGGTATGCAAAGCCACCTCACCCCAGTTGGTGTGAAGCTAGGGGAAGAAGGTCAGTAAGACTATCAACTGGTTAAGGTGGAACACGTATACTACCTTCGGCCTTGTGAAACCTGGTGTAGGGTGGATGAGCTACCATGGCCTGGAGCTCACTGATGCATCGGGCCGACGTGACCGCCATCAGAAAGAGGACTTTCCAGCTCAGGAATCTCAGGGCACATGAGTTCAGTAGCTTGAATGTGGCTCGTATCAGCTGGGCAAGTATCACATTGAGATCCCAAGCCACCATAGGGGGCCTGAGCGGAGGCTTCAAGAGGAGCAGACCCCACATGAAGCATGCCACAAGAGGTTGGGCAGAAATGGACTACTCCCCCAGAGCACGATGGTATGTCCTTTTCATGCTGAGGTGATCACGCACTGAATTTGACTTTAGGTATGAGTTCAAGAGGTGCAGAAAGTACTCCAGCAGCTAGTCCATGGAGCAAGACAAGGGGTCCAGTGCCCTGCCTGTGCACCAGGTGGCAAATCACACCCTGTTGTCTCTAGTCATGTCCCATTTAGATTTTTGCAACTCTGTTCTTGCCAGTGTCCCTCACACTTAACTGCACAGACTTCAGCTTGTTCAAAACACGGCAGCCCGTATCATTACTCATTCCACCTGCTGAGAGCACGTCACCCCTCTTCTCTTTCAACTCCACTGGCTCCCACTGGAATATTGCATCCACTGCAAAATTCTTACTACAGTTTATCAAGCTAGCTACACTCACACCCCGCAATATCTGGCAGATCTCCTCCAATTCCACACTCCCAGTCGCCATCTGCGTTCAGCGCATATCAAATCATCTTTACCTCCCCTCTCCAGTCCGTGCCCATTTACAGTCTACACGCCACTCCGCCTTTTTTTTTCCTTGGACCCGCCCTGTGAAATTCTCTTCGTACCCCCCTCAGGTTAGAATAGAACTACAGCATATTTAAATCACTCCTCAAAACCCATTTGTTCTCCTCTGCCTTCGACCTTCCAGCTCCCACTATGTGACTCCGTGTTTTTCATGTTGTATGTTCCTCCTGTCTTGTCTACTAGACTACTTCTGCTTTCCTAACATGCATTGTAGTTCCTTTTTCCTTTTCTGGCCTTTCTGTATTTTTGATGATTGTACACCGTCCTGATGTTATGAAAGGCGGTCTATCAAATGGAATAAACATAAACCTTTGCCACTTTAGCATATAGGCCTTATGCATCGAGTCCTTTCGGGTTGTCAGAAGAATGTTCGTAACACCCTCAGGAAGATTGAACTCTGAGAGGACTGCCCACTCAGCATCTAGGTCGTGAGGACCAATATGAGGATGTTATTTATTTTATTTATTTATTTAAAAGTTTTTAATATACCACTTTATCTTTAAATCAAAGCGGTTAACACATCAAACAAATCATGAGGCAGTGTGTGTGGGCGAATACATGCAGTGGTTAAATCGACATAGGGTGTGTGAGTGAACTATGTGAATGATTACATGGTGTGCCATATACATTGTGAGCTAAGTACAAGAATTATGTTGGAGTGCAATAAGGTTTCTCCCTCCTGTGAGATGAGGTCTGGAGTGGGGCCCAGATGGAGAGACTCCCTCAGTGAGAGCTGCAGCAATAGAGGGAACCACAGCTGTTGAGGCCAATAAGGGGCGATGAGGATCATACAGCTCTTGTTGACCTGAAGTTTCAGGAGGGTTTTCACTATGAGTCATATCAGGGGGTATGCATACAAAAGGCACTCCCGCCCAGTGGAGGAGGAAGGCATCCGAGGCCAGGCGGTTGCTGGCCAGCCTCTGGAAGCAGGACTGGGCTCCTGGGCATTGTGTGCCATGGTGAAGAGATCAACCACAAGAGTACCCCATTCCTGAAAGATCCGGTTCACCACCATCCTGTTGAGGGTCCACTCGTGTGACTGAGGGACTTGGCTGAACTGGTCTGCTAGGCCATTGAGCTCACCAAGCAGGTAAGTCACCCTGAGCTTCACGCTGTGGAGCAGGGCGAACCTCTACAACCGAACTGCCTGGTTGTCCCTGTGGATCAGGACCATCTTATTGGCCAGATGTGCTCGGAAGATGTGGAGGGCATTGGCAATCACCCGAAGCTCAAAGAAATTGATCTGGAGCACGCTTTCCTGTTCAGACCACAGGCCCTGCATACTCATGCCATCCAGGTGAGCTCCTAACCAAACTTGGACATGTCCATCATGAGCATCTTGTGGGGAACAGCCGTCTGGAATGGGAGGCCTTGGAGCAGGTTCTCTGGCTTGAGCCATCTGTCAAGGAACCATACCAGAGGCATGGTAACTGCCACTCTGTCCTGGAGGCGGCCCTTCACCTGCTTCCATTGCATGAAGAGACAGGCCAGAGGGGTGACATGCACCACAATAGCCATACGGCTGAGGATCCACAACATTTCTCGGGCCAAAATGTGGCGCTGGTGCTGCACCACGCCTACCACCGCCACCAGCAGCTGCATGTGGTCTTCAGGCAGAAAGGCTTAAGCCCGAGCGGTATTGAGGAGGGCCCTGATGAACTCCAGCTGCTGTGTGGGCTGGAGATGGGACTTACATAAGAACATAAGATATGCCATACTGGGTCAGACCAAAGTCCATCAAGCCCAGTATTCTGTTTCCAACAGTGGCCAATCTAGGTCATATGTACCTAGCAGTTTCCCCAAGGGACACAGGTTCCACAATGCTTGTATTGGTTCAAGCATTGATATCCTGGGTCCCTTCTTAATAATGGTTTATGGACCTTTCCTTCAGGAACTTGTCCAAACCTTTTTTAAACCCAGCTACATTAACAGCCTTTACTACAACCTCTGGTAACAAATTCCAGAGTTTAATTACACGTTGAGTGAAAAAATATTTTCTTTTATTAGTCTTAAATAGTTTACCCTGTAGCTTCATTGCATGTCCCCTAGTCTTTCTATATTCTGATAAGGTAAACAATCGATCTACGTTTACCCGTTCCACTCCATTCATTAATTTATAGACTTCTATCATATCTCCCCTCAGCCGTCTCTTTTCCAGGTTAAAGAGCCCTAACCTTTTTAGCCTTTCTTCATAGGAGTATCCTTCCATCCCCTTTACCATTTTGGTGGCTCTTCTCTGAACCTTTTCTAAAATCGCTATATCCTTTTTAAGATACGGCGACCAGAATTGCACACAATATTCAAGGTGCGGTCTCACCATGGAACGATATAGAGGCATTATAATATCTCTTGTTTTATTTTCCATTCCTTTCCTTATCATACCTATCATTCTATTTGCTCTCTTGGCCGCCGCTGCACACTGGGCCGAGGGTTTTAACATGGTATCCACAATGACGCCTAAATCTTTTTCCTGGGTGGTGGTTCCTAATGTGGAACCTTGCATCGTGTAACCATAGTTTGGGTTGTTCTTCCCTAGGTGCATAGCCTTGCACTTGTCCACATTAAATTTCATCTGCCATTTTGATGCCCAGTCTTCCAATTTATCAAGATCCTCTTGCAATTTTCCACAATTCTCTTGGGTTTTAACAACTTTAAATAGTTTTGTGTCATCTGCAAATTTGATAACCTCACTCGTTATTCCACTTTCCAGGTCATTTATGAATATGTCAAAAAGCAGCGGACCCAGCACAGATCCCTGGGGTACACTACTATTCACCTTTCTCCATTGGGAAAATTGGCCATTTAGCCCTACCCTCTGCTTTCTATCTTTTAACCAGTTCCTGATCCACAATAGTACACTGCCTCCTATCCCATGACTCTTTAGTTTTGCCAAAAGTCTCTCATGAGGGACCTTGTCAAAGGCTTTCTGAAAGTCCAGATACACAATATCAACCGACTCACCTTTGTCCACCTGATTATTCACTCCTTCAAAAAAACATAACAGATTAGTAAGACAAGACTTCAGGTAGTTGATTACGAAGCCCAGCCATTCGAGCACCTGAATAGTGAGTTTGGCTGACTGCCGGATGCCATCCGGCATGGGACCTTTGATGAGCCAGTTATCCAGGAGCGGGAAGACAAAGACTCCCATGGACTGAAGGTAGGCAGCCACAACCACCAGGCACTTTGTGAAGACCAATGGAGCTGAGGCCAGCCTGAAGGGAAGCACTCGGTACTAATAGTCCTGACCTCCCAGCACAAACCGTAGATAGTGTCTGTGACTTGAGTGGATTAGGATGTTTGTGTATGCATCCTTTAGATCCAAGGATCACAGCCAATCATCCTGTCGAAGGTACGGCAGCAGCATCCCCAGCAAGACCATCATAAAAACTTCTTGCGCACCAGGAACCAGTTCAAGTTCCGCAGGTCCAGGATGGGCCAGAACCCATCAGTCTTCTGGGAACCAGGAAGTATCTGGAACAGAAGCCCTGTCTGACCTGTGCGAGAGGAACCAGCTCGATGGCTAGGTCGGCTAACAGAGCGGAGACTTCAGGCCATCCCTAAGGGAGTACCCCATGGACCCTGCACACCAGAGCCTACTTCAGTAGGCTGGTGCGCAGGGTCCATGGGGTACTCCCCAAGGGCATACAAAGGCAGCAGCTGGGCAAGGTGCAGCTGATATCTGCTCTGGATGATCTGCAATACCCAGGCATCTGAGGTGACGAGGGCCCACCTGTAGGCAAAGTGGTCGAGCCGCTCCCCTACCTGAGGAGGTACCCCAGCAGACATTGGCCAGCTGGCTATTCTCCTGAGGAACCCATCAAAAGCCCGCTCCTGGCTTGGACATTGGGACAGGCTGAGCCTTTGGTGCTTTCTCCTCCCGCTGCTGACAGGGGACCTGCATCTTTGGCTGGGTCGGGTAATACGGGCATGGGTAGAAAGCCTCCTTACCCTGATGTTTCTTCCTCGAGACATCTGTGGTCTGCTTAGAGAGGGTCCCAGGCTCCTTCTCGAGCTCCTCTGCCTTTGCCTCTACCAACTTCCTGAAGAGGTTCTCCCCACAGCAGGGAACATTGGCTATCTTGTCCTGGACCCATTGTTCCAGATCAGAGAACTGTAGCGACGTCAGCCGGCAGAGAGTAGTGCCTACTGCGGCCACTCTGCCTGCGGACTCGAAAGCATCACAGGCACCACGTACTATGAACTTGGAGCAGTCTTTGCCATGGCTCACCAAGGCCCGAAAGGCCTCGTGACGGTCCTTTGGGAGGAGGGCGGCAAACTTCACTAGGTCCAGCAATGATGTCTTTGAGGAACATGCTCATATAGGTCTGGTAGGCCAGGACCCTGACAACCAGCATAGAACCCTGATAGCATTTTCTCCAAAGGATTCCAGGATCCTCATGGCCAGGTGGCACCAAGGAATGAGTCTTGATAATTTTAACCCGCTTCAAGGCCGACTCAACCAGATGGAGTTGTGTGTTAATTGAGTCTTCTCAAAGCCTATGGCTTTCTGGACCCAGTACAGGGAATAGAGTCTCTGACTGATGACGGGGACAATAAGAAGGATTTCCCACAGTTGCAATAACAACCTTTGCAGGACATGGTGCCCGGGAACCATCACCGCCTCCTTGGGAGCCAAGGGGTACTGTAGAAGCTCCAGGTCCTCTGTCCTTAGTTCCTTCTCTGATTCCAGGGAGAAGAGAATGGCCTTGACCAAATCCCTGATGAAGTCCTGGAAGGACATGCCCTTCGGAGGCAACTTACACCATGCTGGGGGGGAGGCTACAGGTCGGACAGGAGGTCAGGGAACCAGAAGTCCAAAGCCATGGATTCCTCCTCAGTCTCCCATTCTGACTTGTTCAGAGAGGAAGTCGAAGTAGTGCCAGGTCTCTTCCCCTCACTGGCTCTGCAATGGAGGAGAGGGTGGATGCCAGTGGCCCCTGTGCCGCCCCATATACAGCCATCAGTGCCCCTGGGCATCAGATTCTGACACACTAGACAGGGAAATAGCCATCAGAGCCAGTGTCGATTCTGACCTCCCACCCAATGCATCGGCCTCAGCGGGCATTGAATGGGTCTCCAGAAAAGGCTAGACAGAGTACAGTGATGACAATGCTGGCGTTGTAAAGCCTGTGTTTTGAATGGCTAGAACGCCACTGAGTGAGCTTTGAGGCTCAAAGGCATTCCTCCAGAACCATCATTTGCGAGGAGGTCAATGCCACAGTCGTGGTCACCGATGTCAACACTTCGGGCGGGGACTCCACAATGATTTGTGCACTGGGAGACAACCAGCTGCCCTTCTCGGCAAGGTGGCTTTACTTCTCCTTTCTGGGGGTTGATTCCTCTCACTGTGGAAGCTTGGTTTGCCATTCCTGGCCATCGCTCTCTGCATCACATCGAAAAGGACTGCGATGATGATGCACCTGGGCTTTCTCCTGGTTCCCACCCTTTGATGTCGATGGGATCTCATCAGAGAGTCTCCTCTCACTACTCAGGCCCCCTGGCTCCAACTTGACATGGATTTTCCACCCCATGTACACCTCATCAGAAATCTTGGAAGGCGTTGACATCAGGATCAGGGCTGAGGATGCTGAATCCAATAAGCCAAAGAAGGACTCCTCCTTTTTTCCTGACTTTCAGTCCCCGTTGCATCATCTGGAGACACAGATTGCAGACCGTGGGCTGATGATCGGGTTCAAGACATTGTAGGCACCAGTTGTGGTGGTCGGTGACTGATGTGATCCTGCCACACAGTGATTTTTTTTAAAGCCACTGGCTGGCTTAAACACCTCAAAAAATCCCACTGCGGCCAAGTTAAACTCAATAGCTGTCGTAGGCGGGAAAAACTCTGAAAGGGGACAAAAGGCCCCCGAAAGTATAGAAAAGGGAAAAAGAAATAACCTAAGTCAGTAAAGACTGACTGAGCTGATGACAGGCGGCAAGGCAAGCAGAAAAAAACTGGCCAACGAGGGCCAAAAAGAAAACGTTTTTCCGGATGAAGGAACACGTCCTAGGGGCTCCACGGAAAAAAGAAGACTGGAGAAGATGGCGCTGCAGTAGCCAGGAAGGCAGGTGTGCATTTGCGGCGTGCTTCCCAAAAGCTTCCTTTGGAAGCTAGGAAGCGTTCTTGTGCAAGGCTCCATTGGTGACGTCAGCCATATGTGAGGACTTCCTGCTTGTTCATGGAGAAAGACCAGCACGGTCCATCTAGTCTACCCAGTAAAGTGGCTAGAGTTGTAGACATATGGACATCCACATGGAAAATGGATCCTCTAAAATGGCTGTTTACACATGGATTCAATTTACACATGTAAGCGTGTTTCTAAAGTAACCCTGTAACTGTCTTAATCTTATCTCTGTGTAGTACAATTACAAAAGAAGAGATCTGGACTTAGGAATTTGTCTATGTTGCTTATGCCTAAGGCATCTAATTTCTTAGGCACCAAATACTTGAAAATTTAATTTGTTTTTATATCAAAGACAAGGGAAGAAGGAGTCGGATTCAAGTTAAAATCATCCTTATTTGTCATGTTGAACTGCAAAGCCTAAGAGAAAATAGACAGTTGCTGAAAATCCAGTACTAGTTACACGATGCTCCTGTCATCTTTTCTAACTCACTAACAAAGTGGCAGGGGCCTGTGGTACTTCCTTTACGACTTTCTCTTCTACTTAGCGGTTGCCTGATTTTAGGCTTCCCACACACAATGCAGGATATCACATGGTGTTACGAAGCAGTATCAGCATCATTTCACTGTTAATTACCTAAAGGTGAAAAAAGACGGTTATGTTCTTACATTAAGGAGTCATGCGCGCCTCCTCCCCTCCCACCACATCCTACCAGATGTACCGAGGCCCACAGTCATAGATCCCAACAGTCAACAGAGAATCTTTCAGCTCCTTCACTCTAGTTCTCTGTGCAGCAACCAAACGCAGTCTGAAGTCATTTACAAAGTAGTCATTGCAATACTGATAGCTTACATCAATTTTTCCCCTTCAAACAGAATCTGGATACATTGTATAGCTAAACTATTTCAGAAATGTTCCAAGGTTCAAAGAGCCAAGCTGGAGGGTTTTCAGGCATTTTGTGTAAACTCAGCTATGCTGTGTGGATTCTTTGGTGCTAAGTAAAACAAAACAAAAAAAAATTCAGAACACGTAGGACAACAGCGCCGGAGGCCAGAGGACTCGCGTAGACAGACACATCTGGGGTAGACAGCCATTTACATTCATTTACGTGACAGCTTCTGGAGAGCTGTGGGCAAAACCATTAAATAAAATATAAATATTTCAATGAAGATTTATTATCATACCTGCGGGGTGGAGGGGGGGGGGGGGAATGTAATCTGTTTATACAGCCTTTGGTTTCATGTTGTGCTGTGCCACAGGAACCACTCAGTTCACCCTTACTGTTCACAGTATCCAGAACTTAACGTCTTGCGCTAGCGTGGTCAGAGCTGAACTAACTGAAACACGAGGGGTAAGTGAAAGAGCACTCATTCTTTCCCAGGCCTAGATTCATGCACTGGCATCGCTTTCTTGGGCATATTTCAAAGGTGCCATCCAATCCTGCTACCGATGCGTGGCTCAGAGTTCAAAGGATGTAAAAGAGCGGGTTGCTGGACAAGGGCGCCTCAGGCAACACCTTCCATGCTGTGGTGTAAATTCTGCCCAAGTGACCTGCGGTGCAGGAGGGCCCCGAGGAAGAAGAGGGGCCCACTGGCATGGTCCTGTATCTTCTGAAGTTGACTTCCGCCACTTTGGGGCCCTGTCAAAACTGCTGCTTGGGGCCCATAATTTGAACTCTCAATGCTTCCATTTCCCCCCTCTCCACTCTCCACTCTCCACCATCTCCCCTCCTCCAAGGCTGCTTATGGGTGCCAAAGCTCTAAGTCCAGGCCTTTTTTTCCCAATTTCCAGTTTGTTCCCACAGGGATACATAGGCTCTAGAGTGATAACCAGGTTGTGGCTAAAGAACTCTAAGGTCATGATTCACATTGTGTCTCCAGGAACACTGATGCGCTGGAGGAGGCTCCAGGGAGCCCTTTGTTGTTTTTTTTTAAATAATTTGACAAACGAATGTCCTTCCAAGTTGAATAGAGTTATTAAAGTCCCTCGATAAAAAAACTGGTAACATGTCACCGTCTATAGACATTCATTTACGGAAATTAAGGGCATAAGCTCTTTGAATATTCCAGCCCAGCACACTGTGTTGTTTTTTTTTGCTTTTGGCCTCTTTCAGCAGCATCCTGTTTACCTTCCTTTGGGATTGCGAGAAATATATTGGAAGAGTGCCCCGCCCCGGTGAACTTCCTTTCCTAGCACAGTAAGAAAGGCAACCCAGCTCGTGCCTGAACAGACACTGGCCCAGTTCAATGGAGATGCTCTGGGAATCTCAGAGACAGAGAAGGAGCTCTTAGTACAGAAGCAAAACTTTTGACAGGGGAACACACTGCTCTATGTCTCGAGGAGGCTTAGTACACTGAACAGCTTTCTCCTGTGCTAATCTCACTCTCACCCAGGTCTTATCTTGAAGAATTTGAAGCAAACTGAAGCCATGGTTCAGACCTTCCTCCTAATGACATTTGGGATAGTCTGGAAACTCAGTAGCTCAGTGGCTTAAACATTTCATATTTGTCTTCCAGCTGTGTGGTAGAAGCTGAGTGAAAAAACTTTCAGACCTTAAATGAAATCTACGTATACATATGTGTGTTCCTTGAAATATAGCCCCATAACATTTTCTTCATTACACGGTGAGAGAAGACAGGACAAACAATGTGTTACAGAGAGTTTGCCATTTCCTATGAACTTAAAGGTCATTTTGAGATGTCTCTGCCCTCATCATGCAATGGCGACACCTAGTGTCAGGATTTAAGACTCCAGAAAGAGCTGTGGTTTGTGATCCCCTTCCAAGGATGAGCCCTGCGATGGCTGGGCTGAGTTGGGAAGGAGCATTATAAAATAAAGAGAACCCCCCCAGGTGGATGCAAACAGGGGCGGCCCAAGGGGGGTGCGGGGCCATGTGCGGAGACTTGGTGTGGGGCCTCATTTGCATAAGTGGCCTTATTTGCATAAATATTTGCATAATGCTAACATACACTAACTTTTAGTAAACATGTCTCTTAATGAGTGTATGGATAAAGACAGACTAAAAGATTTCTACATTACTATAATCCAGTGCCAACCGCCAGGCACATTAGGAACTACTACAAACACTGCCCATTTAGAACCCATAGCAAACCCGCCGTATCCTAACAGCACTACCAGGACTCACAAAGCACCATACCCTACCTATCAAAAGGCAACACTGCAAATATTAAACCAATACATTTCAGAGAACAATACATGACCTACTGGGGAAAGAGAACAAGTGGCAATGTCTAATAGGAATTACATAAACAGAATACCTCAGCTCAGTTACACATGCAGAACATAGACCATCACCAAACAAGGAATCACAATTTAGAAACAGGAAGGCAATAATTAAACTGGGAACCCCAAAAGCCAAACTTGGAATGTACAACAACACTGTAGAAATAAAACTATAAATTAATTTCCTCTTGTACCAAACAAAGCGCAGACGTTAATGATGCACATTTCCCAGAGCTTTCATATTCCAGGTAATAAATTCAAAATAAAGAGATATCTTTCTACCTTTTGTGCATTTTTTTTCAGTTGCAATTGCTACAGCCACTTTCTTCTGGTTTCTTCATGTTTTCTGCTAACTCTCCATCATCTGCTGTCCATTTGTCCTTTCTTCTCTCTTCTAGTTTTTTTTTCCATTCTCTCTCTCTACATCTGCTTTAACATACTATCTTTCTCCTTTTGCTCTTTCCTCATTCCTATTTCATCCACTCAAATTTTACCCCTCCATCCTCAATCCCCACTTACTCTCCCAATACCCGGCCAATTGTAGATTTTTTATCCCTCCCACACAAAATATTTTTCCCCTCTCCATTTTACTCTCCCAGCCCCATCCCATTCTAATCCTCCCCCCACATCAGCTCCCTTCTAGTTCCAGCCTCACCCAGTATCCATTCCCTTCTAGTCCCTGCATCAGCCCATGTCCAGTCCTAGCCCCCCATCAGCCCATTTCCAGTCCTAGCAACCCCCCAACCCAATACCAGTCCTAGCCCCCCCATCAACCCACTTCCAGTCCTAACCCCCCATCAGCCCACTTCCAGTCAGCCCCCCATAGCCCATTGCCAGTCCTAACCCCCCCATCAGCCCACAGCCCAATACCAGTCCTAACCCCATTAGCCCACCTCAAGTCCTAACCCCTCCCCATCAGCCCATTTCCTGTCCTAGCCCCCCATAGCCCATTATCAGTCCTAACCCCCCCATAGACAAACCAAAGGGCGAGCAGGATAAGGGTCACTGGCACTTTATTAATGAAACACCCCAACGCGTTTCGGCAGGTGCCTTCATCAGGGGGTAGAAAGGACTGCAAATAAATTAAAAAACATGTAACATACATCAATAAAAACACAACAAAAATATTTAAAATACAATAAATATAAAAATATAAAATGTAAACATCCATATATGACCACAAGTAAACTATACTTACTCATTGTACTTCTAGTCATGCATAAAAAAGCGCATAAACAGTGTGTGACCAATAGTGCAAAAGAAATAGCTGAAAAAGACACAATAAATACGTTAAAATGCAGATTACATTCAAATACGCAATGAATAATAAAGAAAATGGGAAACCCAGACCAAAAACAACATATACAACATTATAAATAATGTACCAATAACATGTAAATGCTAATGCTAAGTAATCATAAAATATCCAATAAATAGGATAATAGTATGAAATAAATAGTTTAAAAAATATAATATACAAACACACAAAAAATATATATATATGCATTATCGATTAAAACAATAAAAGAAATCATTGATAACCAATATAAATACATTAAAACAAAGTATACAATAAAATAGATGAAAAGTGCATGTAGCTATAAACAAACTCTATACATAAGTGGCCAACTCCTAACAATCACCACCAATAAGTCCTCAACTGCCTAAATCAAAGAAAAAGGCCACTCATACCTTAAAACAATATAATATATTAAGTTAAAAAAGAGTGGCTATTCAAAAAGGATGGCCAACTGCATTTGGATGAATGTGAGAACAATCCTGCGAATAATCTAAATTATAAAAAGAAAGGAACCATGTCCACAACTTATGTTTCAAAAATCTGAAAAAAACAGCTCAACAAAGATAAAGAAGCATTTGCTTCAATTTTATAAAGAAGGGAAGAGGAAGGGGATGGGAAAGGAAAGGGGGGGGGGAGGGGGAGGGGGAGGGGGAAGGAGAGGAAGGGGGGGAAAGGGGGAGGGGGGAAAAAGGGGGTAGGGAAGAGGGGGGAGGGGAAAGGAAAGGAAAGGAAAGGGGAAATTTAACAAACTACATTCATAAAATAAGTTTAGCATCATGTGGGCATATCACTAATAAAAATGAACTATGTAGAAAAAAGAAATAGAATGCTGACATGAGACCAATTGAACGAAGGGGAGGACTATTCAAGCTCGCATAAATGAGCAAACAACGTGTAAAAAACATTGTATAAAACATTGTGTAAACCAACTTCATAAACTAATCGTAGAAAATGAAATGTGCAAGGTCAATATAACCTAAATTAAAATCAGAAAAGCGATTGTTGCAGGAACTGCACATACCTTCAAACCGGCAAAACACCGAAGCAGCTTGGAAGAGACGCGCTGGAATTTTGGCGCGATTTAAAGGGATCACAAGACAAGACTTTGCATAACTACATATGCATTCGGGACATGATGTCATCAATAATAATAAAAATATCCAATAAAACTCCCAATATGTGTGCGCAAAAATATATAAAACAACATGGAAAGACCAGACATTGAGTACTTTCTTATTGCTCAACTGGAAAAACAAAATACTTGAGCAACATATGACAGATATTCTATGAGGGCAAATGATAAAGGCTTAACCACGCAGAAAAACAACCGAGCGGCATAGGACCAAAACTAGGAAAAACCATGAACTCAAAAAAACGACCCACACATACCTTAAACCCGGCAAGGAACCGGAGACAACTTTAGAAAGACGCGCTGAAATTTGGCGCGATTTAAAGAAAGCACAAGACAAGATTTTGCATAAATACATATGCATACGGATCGTGATGTCAGCAAATAATGATGGAAATTTCCTGCTAAAAATAACTAACTGCGTGGTTACGACTTTATCATTTGCTCTCATAGAATATCTGTCATATGTTGCTCAAGTATTTTGTTTTTCCAGTTGAGCAATAAGAAAGTACTCAATGTCTGGTTTTTCCATGTTGTTTTATATATTTTTGCGCACACATATTGGGAGTTTTATTGGATATTTTTATTATTATTGATGACATCATGTCCCGAATGCATATGTAGTTATGCAAAGTCTTGTCTTGTGATCCCTTTAAATCGCGCCAAAATTCCAGCGCGTCTCTTCCAAGCTGCTTCGGTGTTTTGCCGGTTTGAAGGTATGTGCAGTTCCTGCAACAATCGCTTTTCTGATTTTAGTTTAGGTTATATTGACCTTGCACATTTCATTTTCTACGATTAGTTTATGAAGTTGGTTTACACAATGTTTTATACAATGTTTTTTACACGTTGTTTGCTCATTTATGCGAGATTGAATAGTCCTCCCCTTCATTCAATTGGTCTCATGTCAGCATTCTATTTCTTTTTTCTACATAGTTCAATTTTATTAGTGATATGCCCACATGATGCTAAACTTATTTTATGAATGTAGTTTGTTAAATTTCCCCTTTCCTTTCCTTTCCTTTCCCCTCCCCCCTCTTCCCTTCCCCTTTTTTCCCCCCTCCCCCTTCCCCCCTCCCCCCTCTCCCCCTTTCCCCCCTTCCTCTCCTTCCCCCTCCCCCTCCCCCCCTTTCCTTTCCCATCCCCTTCCTCTTCCCTTCTTTATAAAATTGAAGCAAATGCTTCTTTATCTTTGTTGAGCTGTTTTTTTCAGATTTTTGAAACATAAGTTGTGGACATGGTTCCTTTCTTTTTATAATTTAGATTATTCACAGGATTGTTCTCACATTCATCCAAACGCAGTTGGCCATCCTTTTTGCATAGCCACTCTTTTTTAACTTAATAGATTATATTGTTTTAAGGTATGAGTGGCCTTTTTCTTTGATTTAGGCAGTTGAGGACTTATTGGTGGTGATTGTTAGGAGTTGGCCACTTATGTATAGAGTTTGTTTATAGCTACATGCACTTTTCATCTATTTTATTGTATACTTTGTTTTAATGTATTTATATTGGTTATTAATGATTTCTTTTATTGTTTTAATCAATAATGCATATATATATATTTTTTGTGTGTTTGTATATTTATGTATTTAAATTATTTAACTATTATATTTTTTAAACTATTTATTTCATACTATTATCTTATTTATTGGATATTTTATGATTACTTAGCATTAGCATTTACATGTTATTGGTACATTATTTATAATGTTGTATATGTTGTTTTTGGTCTGGGTTTCCCATTTTCTTTATTATTCATTGCGTATTTGAATGTAATCTGCATTTTAACGTATTTATTGTGTCTTTTTCAGCTATTTCTATTGCACTATTGGTCACACACTGTTTATGCGCTTTTTTATGCATGACTAGAAGTACAATGAGTAAGTATAGTTTACTTGTGGTCATATATGGATGTTTACATTTTATATTTTTATATATTTATTGTATTTTAAATATTTTTGTTGTGTTTTTATTGATGTATGTTACATGTTTTTTAATTTATTTGCAGTCCTTTCTACCCCCTGATGAAGGCACCTGCCGAAACGCGTTGGGGTGTTTCATTAATAAAGTGCCAGTGACCCTTATCCTGCTCGCCCTTTGGTTTGTTTGGTCTCCTTGCGAGTTTGGTGCTCATTTTGTGTCTTTGGCTAACCCCCCCATAGCCCATTACCAGTCTTAACCCCATCAGCCTACCTCCAGTGTTAACCCCCCCATCAGCCCATTTCCAGTCCTAGCCCCCCCATAGCCCATTACCAGTCCTAACCCCATCAGCCCACCTCCAGTCTTAATCCCCCCAGCCCATTTCCAGTCCTAGCAACCCCCCAACCCATTACCAGTCCTAGCCCCCCATAGCCCACTCCCAGTCCTAATCCCCATCACTCAATTTTCAGTTTAAGCCCCCCCATACCCCATTACCAGTCCTAACCTCCCCATCAGCCCACTCCCAGTCCTAATCCCACCAGCCCATTTCCAGTCCTAATCCCCCATCACCCAGTTTTTAGTTTAAGCCCCCCCGAGCCCAGTGCCAGTCCTAACCCCCCTTCAACCCACTTCCAGTCCTAATCCCATCAGCCTATATAAAGACTTAGCTCCCCCATAGCCCATCACCACTCCTAACCCCCCCATAGCCCCCCCATAGCCCATCACCACTCCTACCCCCCCATAGCCCGTCACCACTCCTAACCCCCCCCCCCCAGCCCATCACCACTCCTAATCCCCCAGCCCAGCCCAGCCCAGAGAAAAGTTTTTAAAAAAAAGCTGTCTTCTCCCGCTGCCGGGGCCGCTGCGGCAGAATCGAGTGTGCCGCGGGGCCCCCCCTGCCCAGCAGAGCCTGCCCTCCCCCGTATCACCTCTCTCTTCGTAGCTACAGTCACACGCACCGGCTTTCAGAGCGTGAAGGGACTAGTTTCCCTTTCGCGGCTCTGTTAAGCCCGCGGGGGCTTAACAGAGCAGCGAGGGAGAAACTCTCCCCTCGCGCTCTGAAAGCCGGCGCGTCTGACTGCAGCTACGAAGAGAGAGGTGATACGGGGGAGGGCAGGCTCTGCTGGGCAGGGGGGGCCCCGCGGCACACTCGATTCTGCCGCGGTGGCCCCGGCAGCGGGAGAGGACAGCTTTTTTTTTTTTTTTTTAAATTTTACTTTAAGATCAGAATGTTTTTTGCGCGGGGCCCCCTGAAACGCGGGGCCCTGTGCAAAAAACATTCTCACTCAATGGACGTGCCGGCCCTGGATGCAAATGAAAGCCCATGGCACCATCACCCAATAAAGGCTTATTCCAATTAAGCAGAAGAAAAATGCCAAGTCATATTAAAAACACAATTCTCTTATTCTCGTTCAGCTTTCTGCTTCCTACACATGTTCCCACGTTGCACTGAGTTTGTATAGGCACCTCCTGGGCAGGCCCCAGAGATGGTTCAGAGTGTTGGAACCTTAGGCAAACCTTAAGCCTTATCTCCCCCCACACAGCTGTCGGAATCTATTGTTTAGCTTTGAATGCCCTGTTCTTTGCTGCCCCCTAGAAGCTGCCTCCCTAGGCAACTGCTTTGTTTGCCTAATGGTTGGGCTGGCCCTAGGCACCTCTCACTTAGAAAAACAAGAGCTCCTAAGTCTCCCGTTTCATATTACGTCCCTCTTACACTTCCCAGAATCATTACTGAAAGAGAACTGGCCTAAGACCAGAGAGTATGATGAAGGAGTTCAGAAAGTGTGCAACGTGTCTGGCGCCATCGGGTGGAAGAAAGTGGGACATAAGAACGTCAAATGCAGGGAGAAAGAAAAGCACAAACAGGGTCTCAGACGTACAGTATAATCGCAACTGGGAGCACTTACCTGCTTGGCTTTGGCTCTAGCTCATGATGGGCTGCATTTACTAAGCTTGTTTCCCTATAGACACAGAATGGGGAGAAAAGCTTAGAAAATCAGGTCCAAAATAATTTGTATCTATGTGCTAAAGCAGTAAACATAAGAACATAAGATATGCCATACTGGGTCAGACCAAGGTCCATCAAGCCCAGTATTCTGTTTCCAACAGTGGCCAATCTAGGTCATACGTACCTAGCAGTTTCCCCAAGGGACACAGGTTCCACAATGCTTGTATTGGTTCAAGCATTGATATCCTGGGTCCCTTCTTAATAATGGTTTATGGACCTTTCCTCCAGGAACTTGTCCAAACCTTTTTTAAACGCAGCTACACTAACAGCCTTTACTACATCCTCCGGTAACAAATTCCAGAGTTTGATTACACGTTGAGTGAAAAAATATTTTCTTTTATTAGTCTTAAATAGTTTACCCTGTAGCTTCATTGCATGTCCCCTAGTCTTTCTATATTCTGATAAGGTAAACAATCGATCTACGTTTACTCCGTTCCACTCCGTTCATTAATTTATAGACTTCTATCATATCTCCCCTCAGCCGTCTCTTTTCCAGGTTGAAGAGACCTAACCTTTTTAGCCTTTCTTCATAGGGGTATCCTTCCATCCCCTTTGCCATTTTGGTGGCTCTTCTCTGAACCTTTTCTAATAACGCTATATCCTTTTTAAGATACGGCGACCAGAATTGCACACAATATTCAAGGTGCGGTCGCACCATGGAATGATACAGAGGCATTATAATATCCTTTGTTTTATTTTCCATTCCTTTCCTTATGATTCCTAGCATTCTATTTGCTTTCTTGGCCGCCACTGCACACTGGGTGGAGTGTTTTAACATGTTATCCACAATGACTCCTAAATCTTTTTCCTGGGTGGTGGTTCCCAATGTGGAACCTTGCATTGTGGAACCATAGTGTGGGTTGTTCTTTCCTAGGTGCATAACTTTGCACTTGTCCACATTAAATTTCATCTGCCATTTGGATGCCCAGTCTTCCAATTTATCCAGATCCTTCTGCAGTTTTCCCACAGTCCTCTTGGGTTTTAACAACTTTAAACAGTTTTGTGTCGTCTGCAAATTTGATAACCTCACTTGTTATTCCGCTTTCCAGGTCATTTATGAATATGTCAAGAAGTAGCGGATCCAGTACAGATCCCTGGGGTATTCCACTATTCACCTTTTTCCATTGGGAAAATTGGCCATTTAGCCCTACCCTCTGCTTTCTATCTTTTAACCAGTTCCCGATCCACAATAGTACACTGCCTCCTATCCCATGACTTTTTAGTTTTGCCAAAAGTCTCTGATGAGGGACCTTGTCAAAGGCTTTCTGAAAGTCCAGATACACAATATCAACCGACTCACCTTTGTCTACCTGTTTATTCACACCTTCAAAAAAACATATCAGATTAGTAAGACAAGATCTTACTTGTCTAAAGCCATATTGGCTTTCTCCCATTAGGCCATGACTATCTACATGCTGAGTAATTTTATTCTTTATGATGGTTTCTACCATTTTTCATGGTACTGACGTCAGGCTCACCGGTCTGTAGTTTCCCGGATCACCCCTGGAACCCTTTTAAAAAATTGGCGTTACATTGGCAATCCTCCAATCTTCAGGTATTACAGATGATTTCTCAATCCAGTGGTTCTCAAACCATCCAGTGTTTTATACCCAGCCAGTCAGATTTTTAGAATAGCCATAATGAAAATGCATGAGACAGATTTGCATGCACTGGCAATGTATGAAAATCCATCTCATGAGTATTCATTGTGTGAATCCAGAAAACCCGACTGGCTAGATGTGCCCTGAGGACTGGGTTGAGAAGCCTAGCAGTGCACTACAGTAATGTCGTAGCTGTACAGGTCCATGTAAATGCAAAGAAAAAACGGTTTACAAAAAAATAATGAAAGGTGATTATTGGACTAACCCAGGGGTTCTCAGCCCAGTCCTCAGGACACACCAAGCCAGTCAAACGTCTTCAGGATAACCACAATGAATATGCATGAGAGACATTTGCATGTACTTCCTCCATTGGTTGCAAGCATCTCTCTTGCATATTCATTGTGGTCTTCCTGAAAAATTTACTGTCTAGGTGTGTCTCAAGGTCTGGGCTGAGAACCTTGGATTAACCTAACACATTTCTTGACCAGCTTTCAGAAGCTGACACTTAAAGAACAGAGCAAAGCATGTGAGGACAGCATGTGAGAAAATAAAAGCGCATCACAGATTATGATCACGTCTGTTGTACTGGATTTTCTGGCAATGTCATTTTCTAATATAATTTGCTCATTCTTTTCTGACCTGAGGAAGGGTGTCTCAACACCAGAAAGCTAGTCATGAAATATACTTAACTTGGCCCAGTACAATAGAATCACCTTTTTTTTTTTGCTGACCATTATTTATAATCTACTGGAAGAATAATCCTCTAACTGTGCAGGCTACTTTGACCAAGCATCTTCCAGTGGTTCTTGGATTTCCAGGCCAATTAGAAACATCTTTAATCACACACCTAATGCCACTAGATAGACCAGTAGTACTCAACTGGGATGTCATAACACACAAGTGTGTCACCAAGAGCTGGGAGGGATCACCAAAAATTTGACCTAGACAACAAGCTTGCACTTTCCATAAAAACCACGTTTTTACTGTCTGAAAAGTGCAGGGAGCCAAGTACCTGAAATTCCTGTCACCTGTTCCCACTGTCACTTTCTTCTAGTCCTAGCTGGAAATGTGGGGTCCTGCTCATTCACCTTCTCCTCTTGCCAGTTCTGATCGCTGGGTGGCGAGGGTGAGCTTTAAACGATGGACCAGCAGAGGGCAGAGGAAAGTTTGAGAGGGAAAGGTGAGTCTGGGAGGGGGGAGGGGGGAGTGCTGAGAGAGAGAAGGGATGAGCTTGAGTGTGTGAGAGAGAGGACTGGTCGGTTGCATCATAAGAGGGGATCTCTGCACTCCCTGTGATGGTCCCCTGTATAATGTATCATGGATGCAAGCCTCATCTGTCCAGGATGTCACAAAAGGAAAAAGGTTGAGAATTGCTGATGTAGACTGAAGGGAAACACCCGGATAGTGGAACTGAAGGGCACTCAATTATTAATCACCGGTTCTCCTCCAATAGCCCAGGCATACCAGTAGCATCATGGTTGAAAAGAAAAAAAACTCTCTGGATTTCTAAATAAAGAGCTGAAGCTGATTAGGAAAGGCAGCAAGAATGAGAGAGCATAATGCCCCAAGAATCCAAGCAAAGGCACAGACTATGTTGAAATTCATGCTGTGTCAGTCCATTTGAAAGTGTGGAAATAAAGGTGAAGCAAAATAAAATGATATCCTTTTCTTAAACTAAGGGGTAGGTTTACTAAAGAGCGTTAAGAGAGCAAGTACGCCATTAATGCCTGCTATCAGCCCCCTTAACGCTGTGGAAATGGGCGATGACACTGCATTAACGAGCGTTAGAGTGGCCCACAGTGTTAAGAGAAAAGGAGGAGGAGAGTAGGCATTACTGGGGTGGAGAGTGGGAATTGACAGCATGTGCTCCCTTACCACCAGCTTGCACAATTGTGTGTTAGAGCCCTTAGCGCTGGAAACCCTAATGCCAAGTATAACCTCACAGAAAGGGGTACTTTGGAGGGGAGTGAGCCTATTTCAAAGTCTGCAATGTGATGCATACACAGGGGCTCCCAAGAAAGTGATAGTAGTGCATCATTAGCAGCAACAGAATAGTGTCCTATTATGACAGGGCATTATGTTGATGGTGCCAATGTGGCAAAGGAGGTGTCATGTGGATGCTGCTGTGGGGCTGGTAGGTCCACTAGGGTGACAACACAGCTGCCTAGGGAGAACATTTTTTATGGCTAGTATGACTCTGCAGTGACAGCGGCAGCACACATGCATGCTATCGCAGTCAGAATGGAGGTCTGCCACCCCCACTGCCACCATATCAGCGTTGTGCGAGTGTGGGGTTGATGGTGCAGCTGGAGAGATCTATGTTCCTGCAGTGTGAGACAGGCGCAATGCAGCATTTGTCGCTGTCAGTGACAAACAGACCTTACAAGACGTCCCTCTCACACACCTCCCTAACAGACCCTGACAGGCAAGGATGGCACAGTGCCTGCAGACAGTGAAGCCCACATAGGCACACCCCAAGTCATGCCCTCATGCACCCTGCAATGACCACCTAGATACCTATGGACTGAAGACACCACATGGCTGCACTGTGGCTCCAAACACAAGGCCAATGTGTGTGTATGCTTGAGGAGTCACAGGTTCAAGGCCAGCCTGTGGATCAGGAGTGGTAGGTCTAGGTATGCTAACTTTATCATACCTTCCAGGAACAGAAGCATTAGGTGCAACCCCCCACATTTCATCCAACATGGGTCCTCACACCCAGATGTCAAATGAATCAATTGTGCAATGTAAGGCTGGATGGCAGAGCATGCTAACAGCACCGGCACACTGAGTGGGCGTTGATAGTGCTTGTAATGTACAGAGCACATTAATAATACCTACACATAGGGCAGTTATTCACAATGGGTAAGCATTACAGGAGGCCTATTGGGCTGGTAACAATGTCAATGTGCACCATTTTTGGATAGCGGGCTCCAGTGAGTGTGTGTATGCCCAGAGGACTGTGAGCTGCAGCAATACAGTGTACATGCATGTGATGCCCAGACTGTATGTCTGTGCATACAACATGCCACAGGTCAGCTCTTCAGCAACTCTACATACAATGTGAAATGCCATGTACAGGCTGCCATGTGACGACACGCTCTTGGGGGGGGGGGTGTTTGCTACATCTGCAGTGTGGGTGACTGCATGTGCCGCACTGGTCATTTTGGCAGGGTCCACTGCAAGGGACATATCATGATGTGGGTGTGCTCACTGCCACAAGCTGTGTAGGGGGACACAGTGTTTGGGTATGTGTTGGATGTAGGCCACTCTGGCCTAATATGCACTGACAGCCTGTTTGTGACCCAATATCCAATGCACCTTGCATTGCATTCCTGTTACACAAGTCCAAAGTCAAAATGGTATCAAAAGAAGGGAAGAGGATTCTGGGAATTGTCAGAAACAGCACCATTTGCACAGGGTGCATATGAGTTAGAGATTCGGTATATGGCAGAGCCAGTCTACCCTGTGTTTGCAACACGCATGACCAGGGTGCACACATCATTTCATGCTGAGATGCATTCTCACTCTGACCGAGCTGTGATCATGCCGCGGATATGTATCCACATTGTGATAAATAGTCTCAAGCTACAGTCATATGGCTGCAGTTCCTTTTTTGGCAGTCCAATCACTGCCCTGGCTGCTGGATAGCCATGCAGTTTGTACAAAGCCAGGGTGTGCATGGTTGTTCTATGCACATGCAATGTGTGATGACTAGCAGACTAGGTACAATTGAAATGTGAATGGCTGCCACAGCCCTGTGGTGGCCAACACATGCAGACTGACTATGCTTGCTGTAGTAGATTGGAAGTCCCAGAAGCTCCTGCTAACAGCTGATCTAGGGATGATAACTATTGCCCTTGCAGGCCCATCAGTAGGAGTCAGCACCCCTCTGCCCGAAAAAAGTAACTGCATTTGGGATTCTGGGAAACAGCTGCTACAACTTTGGTGACTGAAAAGTGATCTGATAAGACAGTACCTGGCCAAAAGGAGCAGGGCACAAGACCCAGATATGACTGGACACTCTGGCATGCCTCAATCATACAACCAAGTGACTAGCAGCACACTGGCAGTGATATAGATCTGCTTGGGAACATGGAGGGTCCAGCTAGTGCAGTGCATGCCCTGTGGACCAGGTGCTGTATATGCTGGGAAGCACACTATGTCCCTGCGTAATCCTGACCAGATGTGATGGATCATAGCATTCTCCCATTGCTGATCACTTGCACAGAGAAGTTCAGAATGTGCAAAGCATCATGGGTAATGCAGGGGCCACTCTATACTGGTACACAGAGCTGAACTCGCAGCCATAGTGGTGTTTGTGCTCACTGGGGCATTGCCCTGTATGTGCTTGTCATCTATGATGGGAGATGTGTGCATGACCCCTGGGGAGTCCAATATGGTCTGTAATGGATGCATGGCTCACTGATGTGGTCTGTGTTCGGTATGTGGGTAGGTATACCTATCTTGGCATGTGTAGAAGGTCACAGGGGTCTGCACACCTTGCACATGTGCTGCCTCTGGGGTGTGTGCCACACTGGGGCACAGCTGCCCATGTGTGTGTGTGTTGTTTCCCGTAGGAGAAACAGTGGAGGGACAGCCATCTTGACCCCACATGTGCCTTTGCCTTTGGACAAGAGTTGTACCCTACAGCGATGTGTCTGTTGAGCAGTTACAATACTGCATTTCCTGTTCATTACGTACTGCATGTGCACCACCATAGGCAGGGTTTATGTGTGGTCTCACAATGTGCCAGGTATGTTGATTCATGTGCCTGATCTCACCCACTGCTGGCAGGGATCTGTGGTCTCTGAGTCCAGGCCTTGCTGTACAGGTCTGCATGGAGGTGTAGCCTAATGGTTATAGCACTGGTTTTGTAAGTGATGGGTGTGGGTTTGATCTCTGTTTGTGGCTGTGGGACATGTGGTTCATTTTGATGGCAGAAAAAGTGAAGGGTCAGCTTTGAATGGCAGACATACACTTGTATGCTTTTTGATGTGTTCCGGGAGCACATTGAGTCTTGGCACATGCTATTTACGATCATGGCCTTCTGAGAGAATGCCTTTCTTGGCTCTGCTGCAGGCCATTGCAGAGGGTCAGACATGCTCATACTGCAGATGTATGCCACCCGAGTTGAGGTGCAACCCAATGGTTCAAGCAGTAGCTTGGGAGCCAAGTAACAATGGTTTGATTCCCACTAGTGCTCCCTGTGTGATTGGTGGGAGCATTTCAAAGAGGCAATTTAAATATGTATAATCCTTTGAAGCATGACCTCTACTCCTTGTGGCCTTGGGCAAGTCACTTAACCATCCATTGCCTCAGCATGATCTCATCCCCTGTTTGTTAGGTACTTTACCACGTAAATGCTACAATGTGAACCGTTATGACTGAGATGATAAACAGCTATCTCAAACACCACTGATGTAACTAAATATCTAACATACATAGCAAACATGATTTGACTCTTTCGTCATCACTGAGACTGCCCAGCTTCGGCTCCATCACCTCTATGCATAGCATGCTCCCACATCCTACCCCTGGGATGGCCACCTGCAGGGCTCATTACACTTCCTTAAGTGCTCCATATGACCAATGTGAGTGACTCTTCTTCCGCTGTTGTATGCACATTTGTCTGGAGAGTTGTATGGTGGTTGGGTGGCTGTGCGACCAACATACCTGGTCTTGGGGATTCCGCTTGGCACAGGCACACTTTTTTCCGACACATTACGACTGCATTGGTGATGTCACATCAGGTACATCGGTGCTGCAACCCATACCACCCTTTCATCTACCACGATCCTTCTTTCAGTCCATCTATCTGCCTCTTCCGGCTGTGTGCAGTCATGTATTCCCCTGCCAGCTACTACACCATGGACCACACAGGTACTTCTTCCTCATTTCGATGTATCACTCACGCCTCTCCTGTGACTGATCAGCATGTCAGCACTCTAGCTCCATCATCCTCTTGCTGCACATATCGTGGCGATTATGGCATCACAGGGGGTCATGTCTTCCCCATCTTATGCCACACACTAGCATTACAGCATTTTACATGGGGCACCCCTCAATGCATCGGTACTGCTGCCTCCCACATGCTCATCCCACTTACTCACTGCCACATGGATGCCCACATATCTGTCAGGTCCATCAGCTCCCACCTGTCCTTCCATCCAGCACCTTTACATTGACTTTCGCTGGGGCTCCCATATCCAGCATTAAGGTAAGTGCTCTTTTCAGGCGTTAAGGTGCATGCTTGGCACCTTAACACCCGGTGTCCTGTTAGCGCACACTAAGTGGTCCCTTGTGTCCTTAAGACCAGAAAGCCTACTACCTGCCCCAAGTCTTTATCGCATGCAAACACCCTTAACACTGCCTTTACAGCTTGAAATCCACTACCCCCTTAAAGTTCTTTAATGTATTTTTTGAGCAGCAGCTCTGGGCAACTAGGCTGCTTTCACAAGATCAAACAGAATGAGCCGGCCAAGGCAGAGGAGAGTGATATGGTAATACCTAACTAGACACAAATTGCGTGAAGTGTTCGTGGGTGGGGGCAGAGTGATAAAAAGTTGATGGAGAAGAAATAGAATTATGTCTGTAATGCCAATGTCTGGCTTTTTTATTGTTGTATATTGTGAATTTTACAACATAAATAAAACAAGAAGGAAATCTTCCTAGAAACAGATACTCAAGAAATACACATAACCAAAAACGAAAACAATGCTTAAATATTTACTTTTAGAACTGCAAGCAGGACCACAAAAAAAGCCATTGAATCTGAGACAGCAAATATAAGCTTATCTAACTCCCCTCATGTCTTCACTAGACGGGAACTTTATGGGGAAGCTGCGACTAAATGATTGCTCAGAATGGACCTGGAAATGAAAACCTGGAGGAGGGGAGGGGAGAAGAATGTCCGGTGCACATAGCTAATGATGTCTCTAGATGGAAGTATTTCAGGATACAGTGGGGGACAAACTGGGCCAGTGGGGGCAAGCAGGGGCAAGTCAGGCCCAGTGGGGAGGGGGGGACAAGTCAAATTGATATTTCTGCACATCACATCACAGCCTTCCCATCCTCCTATTCTTAAACTAGCTACAACAGATACTGCAAGAAAATGTCCTGGAGAGAGAGAGCTACCTGGTGTGATTTGGAGAGCCCGAAAGCACTGCTGGAGAGAGGGACTGCCCAGTCCTGGTTTGCCGGAGAACCAGCAGGGAAGGAGGCTTAACTGTTCTGGGTCTTCCAGGCTGGAACATTCACCCACTCTCTGACATCATTGATCTGGGCTAAAGTCTCTGCATAAAGCAAGCTCCCTTTGTGGCACAGACAAGAGAAAGAGGGGAACTTCCTGAGGCACCACTAGAGAGAGGGACTGTCCAGTCAGGGTATACTGGAGGACTGGCAGGGCAGGAGGTTGAGCTGTTATGGGTCTTCTGAACTAGAAGATCCACAGTCTCTTCAATGTCATCAATCTGGGCCAGCATCTGCATAAAAACAAGCCCCTCTGCGGTGTGCGACCATTGACGTGTGGCTGAAAAGGCATGGCCAAAGGGGGTAGGTGCCCTTTCAGTGCCACTAGATGCCTCTTGGTGCCTGAAGTGTTGATTTAGTATTTCTGAATTATAGAGTTAGGGTTGACTTGACTCTTGAAGATGGGAAAGAGGAAAATTAGGAACAAAGTGGTGGTGCCTGGATCTATAAGTGGTCCAATGGATAAACACCTTCAAGCATTACCAGGAAGTTGTACAGAAGATATTCTGAGGCATCTCTAAACCCTCTGCCTAGAACTCCTCTGCCCCCTCCTATGGGATTGGGCACAGATCTCCAACTCGCCACTGGTGGTTCGCAGTTGAATGGGGATCTCCAGTAGGAAGGAAAGGAATGCCTCTTCTGCAAGTTATTTCTATTCCTACTTTTAATCCTCCCTTCAAGTTTCATAAAGTTCCTGCTGATTAAATGACATTGATGAATATTTGTAAGCTTCTCTCCTGCACTGATTCCTTGTTTCAGGGTTTTATGGACAATGTTTCCTTTATTTCCAAAGGTATAGTGGCCAAACCAAGTGAACATGATCTTAGAACTGGCAAGGTAGAAGTTGTGGTCTCTAAGTTGGAGTCCCAATTACTAGTATATCAGGCAATAGAGGTGGCTGATCTTATTAGAAATAGTTGAGTGTTTCACGGGCAGGCTGAGATTATAGAGAATTTGGCAGAGTTGCTTGCCCAGGCTCTCCTATGTCATCTTTGTGGAACTAAGACCACCTGACACCAACCCTCGTAGGAGGTGGGGCATAGAGAGGTATCACTTAAAGCTTCCCCAGTGGCAGGAGAGAGGGACCGGGCCTGAAAAAGAAAATCAGTAAGGAAGTACAAATGTTTCTTTGAGGAAATAACGAAAGATAGACAATTATCAGACAAAGGTAGTGCTTAAACAGATTATGTTTGGTTGCCTGAGGTAAGGTAATTAAAGAAAAAAAACAGGAAGAGAAAACCCAAGTTTAATCAAAGCAAGGTAGCAATGAACAGGGTTGCCAACCTGTGGCTCGCCATGCTCCACCCATTCTCCGCCCCTAGTCCCACCCCTGCCCCGCCCCCAGCCCCACCCACAAAAATTACCGAGGATACGTGTAGGCTAACTTCCTTGGTCAGATAATAATTAAACTGGGAACCCTAAAAGCCAAACATGAAATGTACCAATCCCAAAAAAAACCCAAAACGGTAATCCAAAGTGACACTGCAAAAACAAGACACCGTTGCAACCCCCCCAAAAAAGTCTTTTAGTATATTTTTTTGTCGGACATAAATCGTGAGGAGGAGGCACTGTGAACCAATCCCCAAACACGATACATTTCCCTTTTATTCAACCACATAGGTTTAAATACTCAAAATTTAAATACGCAAGAGCATTTCATCAATAAAAGAACACTGCACTTATCTGTAAACACGCGCGACGTGCACGTTTCGGGGGAAAAAACCCCTGCATCAAGCGCTCAGAACTCGACTTGTAGAAAACTAAATCCACCATGAGACTGGCAAAAAAACGCAGAACTGTTGGCCGTTGAAACATGAAATGTACAACACTGGAGAAATAAAACTATAAAGTAATTTCCTCTTGCACTAAACAAAAACGCAAAGATGTTAGCAATAGACACTTCCCAGACCAGACATATTCCAGTTAATAAATTCAAAATAAAAAGTATTTTTCTACCTTCTATTTGTGCATTTTATTTTTCAGTTGCAATTTCTCCAGTCACTTTCTTCTGGTTTCTTTGTGTCTTCTGCAAGCTATCCATTTGTCCTTTCTTCTCTTTTAGATGTTTTCCATTCTCTCTCTATTTCTGCTTGTTTCCCTTTTGCTCTTTCCCCCAATTCTTTCCTTATTCCTTTATCATCCATTTAAATTTCACCCTTCCATTCTCAAGCCCCTCTTACTCTCCCAATACCCGGCCCATCGTAGACTTTTCTTCCAAACAAAATATCTTTTCCCCTCTCCATTCTCATTCCCCATCCATTCTAGTCCTCCCCCAAAATCAGTTCCCTTATAGTTCTAGACCCACCCAGCATCCACTCCCTTCTAGTCCCATTCTCCCATGCCCCCCATCAGCCCATTTCCAGTCCTATTCCAGCTCTTCATCAGCCCATTTCCAGTGCTAGCCCTCACATCACAGGCCATTAGAAGTCCTAGCCCCCCCACCATCACAGCCCATTTTCAGTCCTAGCCCCCCTAATCACAGCCTATTTCCAGTTTAAGTTCCCCCTCCCTCCACCATAGCCCATTTCCAGTCCAAGTTCCCCCCTCATAGCCCATTTCCAGTCCAAATCCCCTCCCCATAGCCCTTTTCCTGTCCAGGTCCCCCCCCCCCCGCCTCATCACAGCCCATTTGCAGTCCTAGCCCCCCCCACCATCACAGCCCATTTGCAGTTCTAACCCCCCTAATCACAGCCTATTTCCAGTCCAAGTTCCCCCTCCCTCCATTATAGCCCATTTCCAGTCCAAGTTCCCCCCCTCATAGCCCATTTCCAGTCCAGGTCACCCCCCCCCCATAGCCCTTTCCCAGTCCAGGTTCCCCCCCCCTCATCACAGCCCTTTTGTTGTCCTAGCCCCCCCCCCCATCAAAGCCCATTTGTAGTCCTTGGCCTTCCCCCCCGACCAGCAGTGCGGCTTCACCACCCCCCCCCTTAATGCAGCTTCGCCCCCACCAGTGCAGCTTCACCCCCTGCCACTTAGTGTAGCTTTGCCTCCCTTAGTGCAGCTTCACCCCCTTAGTGATGCTTCATTCCCCCCCCTTATTGTTGCACCCCCCTTAATGCTGCTTCCACCCCTCCCCCCACTCCTCAGTGCTGCCTCTGCTTTGCCCCGTGCAGCTGCTGCTTCTGCTGCTTTTTACAGAGCAGCAGCTGCAATAAACTTAATTTGAAAAGGAAGAGAAACCTGAGGAGCCCTCCGGTTGTCCTTCTGCAGCCCCTGAGGAAGTGATGTCAGAGGGAGGAGGGCTCCTCAGGTTTCTCTTCCTTTTCAAATTAACTTTATTGCAGCCGCTGCTCTGTGAAAAGCAGAAGCAGCGGCTGCACGGAGGATCGATTGCGTTCGCGTTCGCGCTCGCGCACTGTGGAGAAAAGTTGTTTTTTTTGCTCTGGCCGCTCCCGATCTTGCGGCCAGAGCAAAAAAACGGCTTTTCAAGGGCCGGTTCTATATCTGTGCCGGCAGCCGGCCTGGCCATGGAAAAACCGGCCAGGCCGGCTGAAAACCGGTCAGTTGGCAACCCTACAATGAACACATTTCACAATCTTAAGCAATAGTATCAAACTTAAATACGACTTCATAGTTGCAATAAAGGACAGTTCTGAACAGGCTGTATATCTCTGTTATAAGAGTAAGGCTCCCTTTCAGCAACTCAAAGGAATCCTTTCTTTCCTATATGAACTCTTACAGCAACATAAAAAGTTAACTGGAACATTAGATAAGCATTATTACTTCTTATGCCATGTAAGTCGCTTCAAGGACCCGGATTCTTTCCGCTACATCCCTGTACCCTTTGTGTCCTTCAGGTACCTCTCTTCTCAAGATCCATGGAGTATTCATTAGGAAAATTAACACCCCAGGTAAATAGGGTTTCTCCTTTGGATAGGTATCTAGAATTCTGGAACACCTCACAAGTTCAACCCACCAAACCAGGTAATTGAACGTAATTACTAAGAACGTACTGGCCTGTGTGATTGTACATGGAAACATTCGCTGATGGGTACCCCGAAGTCTGTCCATAGCTCATAAGCAGATATTTTGGAATTCAAGATGAAGCAGGGTCTCCAGATGTACAGTTCCTCTCTCGGACTGTGAGTTAAATGTCCCTTTGCTCCTCAACATCTGATAGTGACTACAAAAGGCAAAGACAACCTCTCTGTTTCCAGCTAGTAGGCCATACAAGCTTTAAGACGTCTTGCATACTGGTATGCCTAATGCGTGGGTGTACTCTCTGTAATGGTTTGCTAAGCTACAAATAACAATAAAATACAGTTTTAAAAGACCACCATGGTGTTTAAATATCTTCTAGATCTTCAAGGCAATATCCAAATAGTGGCAATTTTCAGTTGCTATCCGGATGCATTATCCAGACAGCAATTTCGGCCATCTTTTCTGAGTCCCAAGCTACCCACATAACTTATCTAGATAATGGCCTAAAAGCGCCATTATCCATATCAGTGCGGTGATTATCCAGACAGTGGCTGTACTGCCTTTGTTCTACCCACGAAGCACCCTTGCACTAACCGGATAGTCCTGAGGAAGTTGCTGAATATCTCTCTGTGCCCTTATCTCGACAGCCTCCATGGTTATCTGGATAAAGACATTTGAAAACTGTCCCTAGATCTTTTTTGAGCTGGAATTCTCTGTTTTGCTAATTGCCTAATTGTACAGTGACACACATAGGTGTTAACTCTGAGTGCTGTTGGTGCTTGAGTACCCCAATGTTTTCTCCTGTAGTTCCCTGGAACAGGAGTCGAGATCTCCATACTGCAAGGAAGGCGAGGAAGAAGAGCTTGTGTCTCTTAGGCTACTCTTCCTGCTGCCCCCTGCAGCCTATTGGCTGATTAAAGAATGCTTGACCAATGAGCTGCATGGGGAGCAGGGAGGTGCTGCAGTGTTGGAATGACAGGCTTCCTCTCTTTGTTCTGTCACAGAGATGGGGGAAGTGGTGAAGGAGGAACTGATAAAGGATAAAGGAAGAGGGGAAGGGCTGAGTACCTATGAGGGAAGGCGGCTTATAGGGCGGCTCGGAGAGAGGGGAGGCTAGTTGTAAAGAAGGGGAGGGGGCTGGCCTAGTTGGGAGATAGAAAAATGCTGTGAAGGTGTAGGAGAGAACCGAGAGAAGGAATCCTGGCTGGGATGAGAGAGGAGGAAAAGAACTGATGGAGAAAGGGGTCTTGTAGCAGTGAGGACAGGCTGAGAAGGAAGATGGACTTTGAGAGGGGGAATGATGCTAAGCAAGGGGAATTCAAGCTGGGAGAGAGGAGGCATGGGTTATGATAAGAAATGGGTGAGGGCTGGTGACCAACAGAGCTTCAAGAGGGAGACAGAGGAGAACAGGACTGGGAGAAGAGCTGTGTGGGAGGGAAAGAGGAGGGGGCCAATAAGGGAGACAGAGGAAGGAAGGGAAGAGATGGGAGGGGGTGAGAAGGTTACAAGCTATGGAGACACAGCCTGTGTATAGAAAGAAATATATACTTACTGGAAAGAAGAGGTCATGCTAAAGAAATGAAAGACAAGAAAATAGATTTTCAAAGAGAAGGGAAGAAGAGCCAGAGAGGAACCCATGAGAAAGCCAACAGCAAGCAAAGAAAGAAGGCAGCTTCAAACTGATGACACGACAATTTGAAAATTGTTTATCAGTTTCCTCCCACAATTGACCCAGCCATTAACACTGCCTGGGAGAGCCCGGCAGTCACTGGGGTAAATAAAGGATTTCATTTGATTTATTAACTTAATATTTCACCTACACAACTTAGTATCGAGGTGAATTACAAATAAAAACATAGAAAAAAAATCATTGAAGCACAAAAATTAAATTAAATCAGTACGAGTATAACATAAAATATTCTTATACTATAAGACAGGGCTTGACAAATCCTGGGCTTCAGGTCACCATGGCAACTATAAATTGAGCCCTGGTGCCTGGGATTTCAATGCCGCCCCCCCCCCCTGCCATCATCCGATATTTCTTACTCCTCCTGCCGCATTGTTTGCTTCTCCCCCACGATTGGCTCTGCAGGTAGATGTGGGATGGAGGAAGTTTGCTGATCCCACAGTTTCAAGTCTTGCAAGATCATCAAACTTCCTGAACCATGCGGCTCAGGCTACAAGCAGAGCTGATTGTGGTGGAACAGCAAACATGCGGCAGGAAAAGTAAGGAATATTGGATGGTGGCTGGGGGAGGGGCAGTGAGAAAAATACATTGGGTGATGTCTGGGAGAAGGGGAAGTGAGAGAAAGATATTGGGTGATGGCTGAGGGACGGGGTAGTGAGAAACACATCAGGTGATCGCTGGGGAGATGACAAAGGAATACGTCGGGTGATGACTGGGCAACAGAGTAGTTAGAAACACATTGGTGATGGCTGGGGGAGGGGGCAGTGAGAATGAAACAAGTCAAGTGACAGCTGGGGGAGCAGGAAGTGAGAGAAGCACGTCGGGTGATGGGGGTTGGGGTAATGAAAAACACATTCAATTATGGCTGGGAGAGAGGAGAAAGGATAGAGACTGGATGATGGCAGGGGGAACTGTGTGGGAGAGAGACTGGGGTGATGCAAGGGAGGACGGTGTGGAAGAGAGACTGGGTAATAGCTGGGGGGGTCTATGAGAGACATTGAGTAGCTGGGGGCTATGAAAAAAAGAGAGAGTGTGTGAAGTCAGGGTGTGGGAGCTATGGAAGGTTGTTTTTCTTTTACATATTACCAGGCTATGGTGATATGTGAAGCAAAAAGGAAATTGCCTTGGGTACAGATGGCGCCATACTCACTGGTGTTGGTGGGAGGGGGAGAAGGGTCTCTGCCTTCTGTTGGCACTGTCTAATGGCATGTTAAGAACTTGATTTATCAGACTTTCTTTTCCCATATTAAATGGTGAAACAGTAAACAGGCCTTTAAAAAAGGAGCTGCGATACACCTTTTGGAGGATGGACAGGCAGCTCCTAAATGTTTAAACTGGCTCCTGGATGCCAAGAAAATTCATCAAGGCCTGCTATAAGACCTCTAGATTCCTTCCCCATCATAAATTTTATTGGAAGGATAAGGAAAGGAGAGGCATGCGATTGCATAAGCTGAAAATCTCTCTCTTAAACATTGCTTTCCTTTTTGGCAGAAGAGCTATGATCAGGGATTGAATTGAAGAGGAATGGGGAGTAACACGCTTCCCCTTCTTCACAATATCATTCTCTATTCCAGGACATGTCATGTTCAACACAAATGCGTAGGACATTATAGCTTGCTTATACATTTTGTGTATTGGCATTTGGGGGGATCATTCTATCTACGTTATCAATGTTTAATATCTTATCAGGATAATAGATATGTTTTTGTAGATCCTGCTCATCTTGAGACATTTGTGTTGGATAAAGATACCAGTGGAACCTAGCTGGGTTTTTGTATCAGGTTTAGTTGTGAGCAGGCTGAGGCTTAAGTTCCAGTGAGGGGCCTCCAAGCAAACCTTTGCTGAGAGCCCCCCATTGTTGCAGGTGGCGGCACGGCACCCTCTCTCGTGTGGATGCCCCTCATGCAGCGGTCCCTTCCCTGTGCAGGCCCCCCTGTACGGTGGCAGCAGCCGTGGCAGTGGTGAACTTACTGATATCATTGCTGCGCTGCCTCAGCTCTTTGTAAGTTTTCCTCATGTCCAGGCAGAAGCAGCGCATCAACGATAACAGTACGTTCGCTGCTGCCACTGCCTCGTTGTATGCCTCCCCCCCCCCCCACCCCCGCACTGCAGAAGCTGCTTGGGCAGAAGTTACACCACTGGGGCAGGATTTTGAGTTTCTGCTGTCCATTGAGTTATGCGGGTTTCCCTGGATTTTTTTGGTTGTTTTCTTCATAGTTCTTTTTAGTTGCTCCTCTTGATGGGGGCTAGGAATGTTTTGTATATTTTCTTGGTCATGATGTTCTCTTTTCAGTTTACAATGGGGAATTTTTCTTGATGCATTTATGAATAATAATAATAATTTCATTCTCCCATTATATCTCACAGGTGAGAGAACTAGGCTAGATGAGTGCATAGAAGTAACACAACAGTAGCAGGAAGAGGTGCAGGCAGTGGCGTACCAAGGGTGGGGCAGGGCAGCGAATTGCGAGACTTCGACCCGGGAGAGAAGAGCTGCAGGGCCTAGATTGGAGGCAGCGTACCAAGCCACTTGTCTTCATGGAAGTAGTTTGGGGAGATGAGGAGGGGCATTGCCCTCAAACGAGTTGCCCCAATGATGGCCACAATGCTTGTCTGCCCAAGGGGATCTGATTTCCCACAGGCAGATAGAAGGGGACTTTGTTGCGATCGCGACCATCCCCTTCTGTTCTGCCCATGGAAGATTGAATCCCTATGGGCAGACAAGCTTCGCGGACATCATTGTGGCAACTCGTTTGGGGGGGGGGTAATGTCTGTGGGCAGAAAAGAAGGGTATTGTGGGAGATCCAAACCCCCACAGGCAGAAGAGAGGAGGGAGACCCAGTGGCCTGCTGCACAATAGGTTGTGTGTATGTGTAGGGAGGAGTTCAAGTGAGGTAGAGAAAGCAAAGACAATTTAAAGGGGCAGGAGGCCTATTTAAAAAAGGAGGATGGGGGATTTTAAGGCAGGGCATGGGAGTGCTGGGCGGGGTTGCTGAAGGGAGGAGTCTAGAAGGGTAACAGAGGATGGGATCCAGCAGGAGAGAGGTTGGAGGGGGAAGGAAGAGTGCAAGGTGTGGCCAAAAGGTGCATTCCCCTCCCCCAGAACACACGCAATCACCCCTTCCCCACCCCCACACCACACACACAAGCATTCCATCTCCGCTCAACAGACACGCACACACAAACACACACACACAAGCACCCCACCTCCACATGACAGACAAACACACACAGGCACCCCACCTCTGCACGACAGAAACACATACACACACAGACACCTACTATATCTCCTCCCATGCACAGACAGGCACACCACAGTTGCACTACACACATGAGGGAGGAGTGGCCTAGTGGTTGGGGCAAGGTACCTCAGGCTGGAAGGTTGGGGGTTCAAATCCCACTAGAGGACAGCAACCTTGGGCCGGAAGAACTGGGGTTTCTAGTCCCACAGGTGCTCCTTGTGGTCTTGGGCAAGCCACGTAACCCTCCATAGCCCATGTTCCCTGTAAGTATTAGTGTATATGTCTCATATCCCCTTGTGTTAAATGTATCCCCCAATTGTGTTGTAACCACTTTGAGTGAAGGATAAGGTGGTATACAAAACTGTCTAAATAAATAAAATGTACAGAAACTTAATATTTGAAGCAATAACTGTTATTTGTATTTCTATCTAAAGATGCCACATGGTATAGAAAATCTGGCACTGGTCTCATGAGACTTGAGAACATGAAACCAGCCTGAGAGCCAATGGGGGATGGGTAAGATTTTGGCCTGGCTCCTAAATCCACACAAAATTTGCCTGCAATAGAAGTACAACATGTTTGGAATTTTGCTGCCAGTTATAGGCTGCACAGCTGCGCAAATAAAGTCCCATCATCATGTGAACGTCTCTGCTAGCTGCTGCTTTTACATTTGTTGAGCAGTAACATGAGGCACAGTTCTCTCTAATTCAGTGGTTCTCAACCTGTGGGTTGCGACCCCCACGAGGGTCTCCACAGGATTTAGCAGGGGTCGCCTCCAGTTAAAAAAAATAAATAAATAAAAAATCACACAAGTTGCTGCCGAGTCCGCTTCTCGGCAGCGGTAAACTCACCACCTCCCTTCTTCTGCAGCCGCGGCTCCCTGTCTCTTAGGGAACCGTGGCTGTGCCTGTGAAAATGTTGCGGAGCCTTCCCGTCTCTCAACAGGCTCCGTGCAGCATTGTCCCGCCTCCAAAGGAAGTGTTCCTTTGGGGGCAGGACAATGCTGCATGGAGCCCATCGAGAGACAGGAAGGCTTCGCAACAACTTTACCGGCACGGCCACAGTTCCCTAAGACAGGGAACTGCGGCTGCAGGGCAGTAGCAGGCAGACATAGGGAGAGGGGAGGAGGGGGCAGGGAACCTGCAATGGGGCTGACATGGGGGAGAGACAGGGCTGACATGGAGGGATGGATGGATGGATGGAGGGGGGGGGGGCTGACATGGATGGAGGGAGGGGGGCTGACATGGACAAAGGGGAGAGATGGACATGCTGGGCAGAGGGGAGAGACAGTGCGGTAAGGATTATAATGGGCTGATGGGGGGCTAGCATTGATAATGGGCAGATCGGGTGGGGGGCTAGGACTGGTAATGGGTTGATTAGGGAAGGCTAGGACTGGGAATGGACTGATCAATGGGGGGGTTGGGACTGGTAATGAGCTGATAGGGGGGTAGGACTGGTAATGGACTGATGGGGGGGCTAGCATTGGAAAGGAGCTGATTGGGTAGGTTAGGACTGGAAATGGGCTGATTAGAGGAGGCTAGGACTGGTAATGGACTGATGGGGGGTAGGACTAGTAATGGGCTGATTAGGGGAGCCTAGCACTGGTAATGGGGTTGAGGGGGGACTAGCACTGGAAGTGAGCTGATTGGGGGGGCTTCAACTGGAAATGAGCTGATGGTGGGAAGGGGAGGATAGAGCTGCTGGCCTTGGAAGAAAACTGGGGGGGGGGCTAGGGCTACAAATGGGCTGATGCGAGGGGATGGGAGAATGGGACTGGAAGGGAGTGGATGCTGAGAGGGGCTGCCATGGTATTTGGACTAGAAGGGGACTGGAAATAGCTGATGGAAAGAAGTGAAGAAAACCAAAGAAGAGATAAGAAATGGCAGATGGACCATAGACCACAGAAAGAGAGCTAAGAGAAGACAGGAAAGCAGAAGCCTCAGATCGGGACCAGCATGATCAGAGAATAAATTGGTCAGACAAAAAAGGTAGAAAAAATAATTTTATTTCATATTAGTGATTAGACTAAAAATCATCATAATTTTGAAATCAAATATTGTTACTTGTTATTGTGATTAATTATTGTGGTTTAAATAAGTACATTTTATAAATAAAAACATATTGCAAAGGCCTATAATGTATTAATAATTCAACAAATGATTACAGCGACAATGCGTTAACGGTAAAGGAAGAGAGACACATTTGATTTTATCATTGGAGGTCATCACAAGTTGACCAATGGTAAAAGGGGTCAGGGTACAAAAAAGGTTGAGAACCACTGCTCTAATTCCACATGCAGGCAACACTGCCTCTTCCCATGGTCTGCCCCCTCCCTCAATCCTGGTGATTCTTATTCAGAGATGGGCTGTGGGGAGAGTCAGCACTGCACCTAATCAGCAACATGGCAACTTCTGAGCAAGTGGCACTGAGACTGACAGAGGGGAAGATTATGGGGTGAGGCTGCGTCACCTGTATGTGGGATCTGAGAGGCCTGTGTGTCTCATGCTTCTCCTCAGCAAAGGTGAGGTAAAGTGTCGCTTGCCTACTCTATTTCTTGTGTTACACTGCATGCAAAGCCTAGCTTGTTGGGGTTTCAGTTTAATTTTATCAACATATTTCTACTTCGGGTTTGTTGTAATTTATTCTTTACTTGTTGAGGGTCTAACTGTGTTTTGCTTGTGTGACTGAGACCAAGTGTTCTGTTAGCATGGAGTTTCTGTGTAGGATCTGTAGTAATCTGGCGTGTTCAGTTTTCCGAATAGATGAAAGGATGTTCTGAGGCCCACTGCAATATTTATAGTGCTGCTCTTTTCTGGGTAGGCTCCTTATTGTATTAATTTTAGAAGCTGGTTTCATTATCGTATGGTAGATTTGAATTATAGGTCCTCAGTGACTTTTGTAGGGTTTTGTGTTAGCTCACAGTCTGCCTGATATTGGAGAGGCTGTTAATGAGATGACACCGGAATCTGATTTTCTTTCCTTGTATGTTGGGTTTGATGGTGAAATGTCCTAGTTCTGCTGAGAGGTTTTGTTGGATGCAAAATAGATGTTCAAAAAATAAAAGAGAGAACCATAGCACAGTTTCTAATGCCAAAATAAAATTAGTTATAATTTATTTTGGTGCTAGAAACTGCGCTGTGGGTCTCTTTTTCTTCTTGTCCCTTGGTGTGTGAGCACCTTACATCTCCTTTGATTTTTTTGCAGAATATTTCTTTACAGGTGTCAGTACTTTCTTAGTCTTAGAGTGCCAGGCTAAATAACTAGACAGCTACAGTTTTTGCTGCATTTTAATTATATAGCCTGGGAATATATTACTTTCCCTTTTTTTGGCAAAGCCACTGAATGAGAGCCTCTGCTCCCTCTATGAGTATGTTGGGGGTGCCAGCTCATCCCTTGCTTGTTTGTTATACTGGCTTCCTATCCATCTAGTATTTTTTTTAAATAACCATAATGAATATGCAAATGAATATGCAAATTTGTTAATATTTAAATATGTTGCCCCACCCTTTGCCCTCCCCAAATGAATCAAACTATTTATTTATTTATTTATTTATTTAATACACACTTATATACCGCTGCTTCCAGCGATCAGCAGCGGTTCGATTCTTCTTTTGGGGGGTGTCAAATCAGGACTGGGAGGGTACAGTAAATACCTAGATCTGATGGGAGGTCACAGCACACAGGGTTAGTGTCTTGGGGGAAGAATTATACATATTTACATTTATACATACATATTTACACATTACAAACTATGCCCATGCCTGTATTTAAGGTAAGTTTGCTGCAGTGCCTTGGAATTGTGGTCCTGGCGGTAGGGGGGGGAGTGCACTGTGTCGCAAAGTGGCACCCTGTGGTGGAGGTGCTGGCCACAAGGAGGGGACGCCCACCCCGGGGGCTGAGGGGGCTGGGAACACCACTGGTGACAGGAGACCATAGGTGAAGTTTGGAGAGGAGGCGGGTATATTGCCTCACAAACTCTGAGGCTGATGGAAAAAGTGCGCTAGGCTTTGCATATAGGTTAACTCAGGTTTAGCATACAATTTTATGTGATACCAATGCAGGAACAGATTTTGCATACAAACTAACTGTGCACAAAGTCTCGAGGAGACAGCAGCGCAGAGCGCATTTAAATACACTGACAAGTATGGTGATAACGCAGTCAGCGATGCAGAGAAGTGCGTTCAGTTCAGGGATTTTAACGCTAGGTCTAATGACGTGTAAAGGGTAGCATGGCGCCAGTGAAGAGTTTGTGCCGTTTCTTCTGCAGCCTGTGCTGAAATATACACATAACAGCTTTTGTAATATTAGTTATGCGCAGAATACCATTCTATCCTATGTGCGGATGTCATGCTCATGTAACTTGGAAGTGCTGAACTGTGTGTGGTGCTTCGGAGTTGCACGTGCATAACGTCCGCACACAGGATGGAATGATATTCTGCGCATAAGTATTAATATTGATATGCGCTGAATAACATCCCATCATAGGCAGGGTGCGTACTGATACAGCCGCTGCTAGCACAGATCCCTGTGTGCATGCTCTTCTGTCTTAGCGCATGGTTTTTGTGTACAGCCCAATTTGAATACTTTTTGTTTACAGCACTAGTGAGTAAACTTCCTGCGTTAGACTTGTTAGAAAACCGTGCGCCGAGCTTTAATGCACAGCTGTTAATGCAAGGTAACTGCATCCACCCACCTGTGCGTTTCCTGGTTTGGCTCCTTAGTTTTCCTTCTGTTCAGCTGCTGCATTCCTGCTCTCGCTCTTGCTCCTGGTAAAGCTCTGCAGCCACCTCCCAGCTCTTGACTTAGCTCCCCAAGCTGGCTGCTTATTTCCTTAGCCATTGCAGCAGTGTCAGGTAGGTAGGCCAAAATGCAGCTGGTTGGTATGAGCATATGTCTAGGTGTCCAGAGCTGCTGGAACATGTCCGGCTTTCCCATCCGGCAGGTAATCTCTGAAGGTTCAAGATGACAGCAGGAAGCATCACACATAGCAGTGACCCCTGATGAGCTGCTGGCCAGGCGGTGGAGCATCTCAAGCGGACTCTGCAGACATAGGACTACCACTGGCCTCGAATTCATGAATACTTGGATGGAGAAGTGCTAAAAGGAATAGGGAAGCAGGTCCAGAATAAAGGGATGTGCTTGGGGTTAGGGAGAGCAGAACAGGGAATTGATCCAAACCTATGAGGGACAAGGAGTCACAACGGAGAAATGAGTGAATCCTGCCAATGAAAGGAGCCTGCACAGGAGAGTGAGAAGTGGGGAGCAGTGAAGAGATGAATGAGTCAAACTGCATGGAAGGGGAACTGGCTAGGAAAGGGGCATCGGAACATGCAGGGGGTGGAGCTGGAGGGAAACCGAGGCTGGGTCAAGTGAAAAGCAGGTTAAAGGGGATGAGGAGCAGGCAGAGAGTCATTAAAGCCATTATCACCAAATATAAAAAATAAAATTATGAAGAATTCAAAAGTGCAGAAGGAGTAAGAAGGGGGAAATAACGAGAAGGAGACACTAGCAGGACTTTAAGCAGTTCCCAAGTTTTTGATTTGGCCTCATGAGTCTACCCCACGTTGCTATCACCTGCTCAACTCTTGACATTGAAACATGGGTTGGTCAGTCACATTCACAACCAGCCCTACTTAGTTTTCTCTTTTTTATTTTTTTTTTTCTGGGAGAGGGAATTTGTGTTGAGTTCATGAGTTAAGCGGCTCTTATGGCGACACATGCAGTGAGAGAAGAGAGCTGGACTGGCAAGAGGGCAGAAGTGTAGGGAAGGGAAGGCTTACAGAAGTAAAAATGGATACTCAAAGATGGAGGAAAACGAAACTATAGAATGAAAGGAGACAGTGAAAACAAAGGAAAGAAGAAACAAGCAGGGAAAAAAGGGTAAATCCAAACTAGAGACCATAAAGGGAGTGAAAACAAATTTACCAGGTACTATGAGGGTAGTTCTATACGTTTTTACTCGCTTTAATTCAGTCTATTTTATATACTCAAATCAATGCAGATTTGACTTTATAGAATACTTGCATAAGTGGCCGCGAACGCTTATCGATTTAAGTCATGGTCAGCTGGTATAAATGACGGTACGTATAACGTGTACAAGCCCATATTCTATAAATTACATGCAGAAGTGTGTGCTCTGCCCATGTGTACACCCACAGGGAAAGTGCACACAATGGGCTCTGCGCACCTGTTCATAGAATTATTACCTTCCTACAGGACATGCTGAGGTGCTCATGCACCTCAGTGGCTAAAATACCAAGGTTTACATATGCCAGTTTACGTGGCTTCCTACAGAATTATCCTCTGTATGGATAGGACCACTGAATATCCTGACACATTGCCTTAGTACTGCTGGGGCAGTTTGTGGGCTGAGCAGGCGCGGAGCAGTCAATTATCCATATAGCTAGGACTGGCCCAACCATACGGCATATTAAGCAGTCGTCTCGGGTGGCGACTTCTGGGGAGGGGGAGGTGCAGAGCAGGGAATTCAAAGCTGAACAATAGATTTTGACAGCCAGGGAGTGTGTGTAAAGCTTAAAGTCCCACACCCACCCAGCCCAGAGTCAGTAGGGTGATCCGCCCTGCCCACACATAATTTGTTTCAAACACCATAATAAAAATATTCTTTTCTTAAATATGTTTTCCCCTTTTTATATGAGGACTGGATCTCTGATGTCAGCTCAGTTCAGCATAGGCACCTTTGGTATTCAATTGTCTCTTAACTCTAAAGTAAGAAAGAAAGATAATCTAGATGTCCCGAAGATCTCTGCTTTGCCAAAAATATGAGTCTATTGGTTTTACGTGTGTGTGCAGTCATAGCGCTCACGTGTCCTGTTTCCATGCATCGTCCTCTGACGTGATGCACCTGGAATCTGTTGCCTCTGGTGAAAGGCTCAGCCCTCAACAGATTCACTCCTTCTTTCATGCTAATCCCTAAGAAAATAACTTGCTAAAAAACGTGAAAGAAGCCTCTCATGGAACCCTTTTTCTGAGAGTCCCTACACGCAAAGTATTTGCAAAATCAAGTAAACTAGAATCTACCTGGAAATTAAAAAAAAAACTACAGTAAGCGCCACTCACTAATACTTTTGCTCAGTGAGCTTCTCTTTGCCCAGGAACTTGCCAGAGACACTTTTGTTTTCTCTTTGCTTCTCTCCATCTGCCTCAGTGCAGGGCCTAAAGCTCAGCAGCCTGTCTCTTGGGAGCTTTCCTCACACAGCACTCTCCAACACTTCTCAGCAGCTAAGCAGATAGTGGCTGAATGTTGTTTCTATACCTGTAGCTAGGCAGACGGCCCTCACCGCACCCTGACACTATCTAGAATAGATAGTGCCAGAGCATTTAGAGGGAATTTCCCACGGTATTATCCATATATTGCCTCTAAACCTTCACTGATAGGGAACTTATACCTTTAGCAGTGACCTCTAAAAGGGTCATTTTAGAAGCCCTATTTGCGATTTCCAGGACTCAAAAAACCCATTCAGATGTGGAAGTCACATAGATGGCCTAAGAGCCATTTCGAAAGCCCCAAATCTACTACACGTGTCTGGCGCAATCACATCCAAGCTGTAGGGGAGTGTGCCCAGAGCGGGCTGAAGAAGATACATGTATGTGCCCGATTTTAAACCCACGCCGCACATCTCAATTTAGAGACATTTATGGCTTTACCTGCTGCAGAGCACAAATAGATTTTGACAGCCAGGGAGTGTGTGTAAAGCTTAAAGTCCCACACCCACCGAGAGTCAGTAGGGTGAAAAGTGCTTGTTTTGGCAAGGAGAAGAATCACTCCTTCACTCCCCTCTGATCTATTTCAGTGGCAGTAAGTAAAAAGTCATTTCTCCTGGCTCCTGCACCACTGCACATCCCCATTTGCAAGCTGGCAGGCCGGGACATGTATGGGTTGAGCGCTACATAGGCGCTTTCTGAAATAGGGCCGTGGACACATATACTATGTTCCTAGAATGGCAGATATCCATATCCGACACATGCAAGTTTCTAAAATCATATATAGAGAAGACCCCAATAATGGTGCAAAATGATTTTTTTAAAAGAATGTCGGAGGACTTCCGGTGGCATGGTGAGCTGAGCGGGACATATCCCTCTTAGCTCCGGAGCCCGCTCCTCTCCCCCATCCATATTACCTATCTCGATCCCCCATTTGTGATTTGCAGGCGGGGGAGACCTTCCCTACATTACGGGGGACACCTCGAGAATCGAGAGAGAGCCAGGGCGCACACCGCATGGCGACGAAGACCCCTAGACGGGAGAAGCCACGTGGCGGGGAGGCCAAGATGGCGGAGGGGGGCTCCGATGGGCTGATGCCGGCAGTTACAGCCACGATGGTGGCAGAGGTGTCAAAGGCAGTGGTGGAAGCCCTCGAGGATCATCTTGGAGGCCTGGCGACCCAGATCACGGCTGTGGCGCAAGCGGTGTCGGATTTTACCAGCCGAGTGGAGAGTGCGGAGCGGCGTATTGGCTCTCTGGAGGATACGAGAGTGCAGGACGAGGCCCGAATTACAAAACTGGAGGAGGCCCTGGCGAGACAACAGGATAAATTGGAGGATTTAGAAAACCGGAGCAGACGGAACAACTTACGGTTCATTGGAATCGAGGAGTCTGTGCACGATAAAGACCTTCGGTCTCATTTGGAAAAATGGATCCCTGCTCATTTGCCCTTAGAGGGCAATATCGGGGGAATCGTCCTGGAAAGAGCGCACAGGCTGGGGCCCTACAGAGCTGGGGACAACAGGCCTCGGGCCGTCATAGCCCGCTTCTTGAATGCGGCACAAAAAGAAGTAGTTCTGCGCGCCTCGAGGCAGGCAAGACGCTCCGGTGCTAATGCCAACAGGGTCCTGATATTCCAGGACTATTCCGCAGGGGTCTCACTGCGTCGGAAGCCTTTTCACGAGGCCTGCCGCCGATTCGTGGAGAGGGGTCTCCGGTTTACTTTGGCATACCCTGCGATCTTGAGAGTTGATTGTGCAGGAGGTCGTCGGGTGTTCTCTACACCGGAGGAAGCGCTGGCTTATTGTAATAGCCTTGGCTAACTGCTTCAGGCTGTGGCGGCAGCGGATGGTGGGATTCTCTGGGCATCGTAGCCCACCAGACTTGGGACTTGTGCATCTCAGTCCCTGGTTGACTGGCTCTCTATAAGGGCGCTGGGACCGTCGAGAACAAGCATCGTTTTTTTTTTGCCCTGCCTGCCTCAGAAACTGAACAGTGTTATAGCCGTTTTGTTGGCCTGGCTGGGGCTCTTTTCCGGGCAGGAGTTTGGGCCCATCTCCGATTAGGAGTGGTGGCCTTCTACTAGTCCCCGGCGTTGGCCTGGGGGGGAAAGAGCTGAGAGCATGGACGTCCTCGGCTCTGTTTTGTTTTGTTTTGTTTTATTTTATTTTACTTTACTTTGCCTTATTTTGTTTTATTTTTATTTTATTTTAATTTCTCCTATGATATTGCATTGGTTTATTGCACTGTTTATTTTATTGCATTGATACCTTGGTTGCACTGTGTGTTTTCTTGTCTTATGCGAATGTGCATTATTTGATTGCATTACATTGTTTATCTTATCTAATACTGATAATATTATTGCCATGTTTATCTTTTGTATTGGGCAACTGCTCTGGATTTGGGGGTACCTATGTTTACTTCTTGGTAAGGGGTAGCAACATGAGTCTCTCCCTCTGGTCCTCTGGTTATTATTGTTGTGGAGTGGAGGCCGGGATGACGGGCAGGGGTCTTCTTATTCTTATTTTTTCTTATTTTTATCTTTCTCTCCCATCTTTCTTCTCCCCTTCTCTCTCTTTTTTTCTTTTCATTTTCTTTCTAGGGAGCAGGGTGCCTAGTAATCTACCTCTCTGATGTGGGGCCTATTTTGCTCGTGGCTCACTCCCCTCCCTTCCTCGGCACTCTATCGCCACAGTATCCTGTTCTTGGTCTCTCCCGCTGTCCTCTTTTGGCTTCTATGGGCTCAACTTACTTTTTTTTCTCATTTTAAATTTTTTTTCCCATTGGGTTGGTATTCTATCCCCTGTCCATATTCGGGGTTCCGGCTTCTATTTTTTTGACTGAGCTACCTGCCCCGGAATGATGGCCCGAGTGGGCCTCGATTGGGAAGGGGTGGAGTGGGGCACACCCCTCCTCGTACCGGCACGTCTCTGTGTGTGGCACAGTGATGGACAACTGGACCCGCCTGTTTGGTTGAGCCTGGTGGGCGGGCTGCTGACTCCTCTTCTATCTTGGGGGGGGAGGGGGAGCTCCAGGCGTGCTGTGTTGGCGTTCTGATCTGTTTCCCTGTCTGGGATGGGGGTTATGAGAGTGGCACCCGGAGTAGGAATTGAGTGGGGAACTCTTTATGGCTTTTTCACCCTCTTACCACAGGGGTACCTGATGTTAATTTTGGATATGTTGGTGGGGGGGGGGGGGGTAATGCTCCGATACTCTGGAAGTATGGTTGACCCGAAGCCCTCCTTTTATGGGGCGAGGTGTTGGGGGAAGAAAGTGTGGGGGTGGGGTAGCATAGGGGATTGAGAATGTTGTAGGAATTGGAAGGGGATCGGGTGCAGATATTTAGATTCTGGTGGGGGGTGTGACAAGAGGGGGCGGGAGGAGGGGCTCCACATGCTGACGAAGTCGAGGTGGGGCCAGAGCTGATAGCTCGGCGGTTGGTGGTTGATAGGGGCGCTAGGGGTGAGGGGGGGGGCTGGGCTAGGGTGGGTAGAAGGAGAGGCTTGGGATAGGGAGTTCAATGGATTACTGCAGGGAGGGGTAAGGGTTCTTGGGTGGGTAGGGTTAATGTTCTATGGGTTGGGATTGCTTGTGGTTCTGGTTGGATGTGTGTCTGTTGCTGTGTGGATTTGGCAGATGGGAAGTGGATGGATGGTATTAGCGGGGGGGACCCTAGGCTGGGGGGGTTGCCACCCAATGGGTCTGTGGCTTATTGCTCTTTGGTACATCTATTGGTTTCTAGATCCTGGGTGAGAGTACGAGGATAGCAACGTGGAATGTTTGTGGTCTGGGTTCCCCGATGAAGTGCTATAAAATTCTCCAACACTTGAAACGTCAGTGGCTATATGTCATTATGTTGCAGGAGGCGCACCAGTCGGCGGTGGAACATGAGAAGTTGTGTAGGGGCCCTATCTCTCAGGTGTACGGGGCGCCGGCGGTAGGGAAGAAACGGGGGGTAGTCATACTGATCGCTAAGTTTGCGACGTGGGTCGAAGAGCGTGTTGTTACCGACCCGGATGGGCGGTATGTCTGTGTTTGGGGACTGTTGAACGGCCGTAAAGTGGCGATGTGCTCGGCTTATGGGCCTAATGTATATGAAGCCGGATTTTATCAGGCTCTCGCTCGTTTTCTGGGAGATACCAATGGATACCAGGTCATACTGGGTGGAGACTTTAATGAAGTCTTAGAAGTTAGTATGGATCGTTCGGGCTCGGCGGAGAGTGGTAGCCCGAGAGCTTGGCGGCGGCTTCGGGGGCTATGTGAGGCACATAAGCTTTTGGACATTTGGAGGGTCTTACATCCGGGAGAGCACGACTACACGCACATGTCCCGAGCCCATGGAACGTGGTCCCGCAGAGGAGATTTCTTGATCTCGGAATCATTATTCAGCGGGGTCTCGCGGACAGAAATTGGGTCTCCCGTTCTTTCGGATCATGTGGTGGTGACTTTGGAGTTTCGTACCAGTGGTACTCGTCGAAATCGACTTTGGAGATTCCTGTTGGATCTTAGTGGTGACGCGCAGTTTGATGCTCATATACGTGCTTGTTGGGCGGATTACGTGGCTCTCAATGATCAGCCAGGGATTTCTCCCACTCTTTTATGGGAAGCGGGCAAGGCGGTCCTCCGCGGCGAAATTATTAGCTTTTATAGTCAGCGACGCAAACGGTTGCATCAGAGGATTCTTCAGTTAGAAAAGGACTTGGGCAAGGCGCGGAGAGCGGTAGCTGGGCACAAGATGGCAGCGCATCACCGTTGGCTGCAGGAGCTGCAGACAGAGCTGGAGACGCTTCTCCATCGGCGGGCACAAAAATCGATGTTGTATTACCGGCACAGGCTGTATCAATATGGTAATAAGGCAGGAAAGTTGATGTCCTCTTTGGTGAGGCCCGCGGGGGGGGCCTAGGCATATTGGAGCTATCCGGCATGCGGATGGGACCCTACGGAGAGATGCGGGGGAGATAGAGAATGTTTTTATTGACTTCTTCCGGCATTTGTACGCGAGCGATGGCGATGGGGAGCGGGAAGGGCGTAATTTTTTGGCTGGCTGTGCTCTGCCACGGCTACAAGCTGACTACTTGCAGGCTCTCAATCAGCCCATTTCTGGGCAGGAGGTGCAGTGGAATATCAGAAATTTGAAGAACGGCAGGGCTCCTGGCGTGGATGGGTACCGCGGCGAGTTTTATAAGATTCTAGGAGACGCCGTAGTGGCACCTCTGGTGGGGTATTTTGAAGACCTGGTGTAGAAAGGGGAGTTCCCTTTCGAGGCTAACAAGGCCTTGGTTACTGTTCTGCCTAAGCCGGGCCGGGATCCTCTTCTCCCGGGTTCCTACTGTCCTATTTCGCTCCTTAATGTAGACATCAAGCTCTTAGCTAAAATCATGGCTGATCGGTTAGCCAATTACCTACCGTCTCTGATACATCGGGATCAGGTGGGCTTTGTGCGCGGTCGCCATACGGCATATAATCTCCAACGCATCCTGCTCTCCCTTAGCGTGGAGTGAATGGCTGGGCGAAGCTCTTTACTCATCAGCTTTGATGCTGAAAAAGCGTTCGATAGGGTTAATTGGAGCTTCATGTATCAAGTTCTAGACGCGATGGGGATTGAGGGATTTTTTGTGGAGGTGGTGAGGCTCTTGTATGCCGCTCCGCTAGGGGCTCTTCTGATTAATGGGGCAATGACTGCTGAGTTTGCGATTCAGAAGGGGACTCGCCAGGGATGCCCGTTATCCCCTCTATTGTTTGTCCTGATGCTGGAGCCCCTCCTGATCCGGATTCGCTCTGACGTGCGCTTTCATGGTATTCCGGTGGGGCGGGAGGAGTTTCGCGTCGCTGCTTTCGCTGATGACCTATTGGTCCATCTGGGGGATCCGTGCTCCGGATTGCCGTATCTACTGCAGCTTATTCAGGAATATGGTCGGCCCTCAGGGCTACGGCTTAATCTTGATAAATCTGAAGCCTTGCTGATAGGTGATGCTGAGCGGCTGGAGTGGCCGGGTACTTTCCCTTTGAAGTGGGCAGCCGGGTATTTCAAATATTTGGGCATTTACTTGCCGGCAAATGTGGGAGACCTTTACCATCTGAATGTGTCCAAGGTCCTTCTTGCAGTGACGTCTTGGGTGGACAAATGGCGCGACTTGCCGTTATCCCTGGGGGGCCGGATAGCTTTGTAAGATGGTCATATTCCCCAAGATACTTTATATGCTCCAGACTCTCCCGTTGTTCCTAAAGCGCCCGGATCTCCGACGACTGGAGCGTCTTTTAAACAGATTCTTATGGCGGGGCCGTAGGCCTCGGGTGCGCTTGGAAGTTCTTAGGCAGCCTTGGCAGTTAGGGGGGATGGGCTTCCCGGATATTCAGAAATATAATATCGCCTGCTTGCTGCGGTTTGTGCGTGATTGGCTGTGGGATTTGGAGGACTACTCCCCCCTGGGGATGCTTAGGGCTATGACTCAACCTCTCCATTTGCGCTATCTTCTGCACGCTACATTGGTGCGCGGATTGGGGGGTGCTTCTTGGGGGGTGGTGCTCGATCCGGTGCGGAAAGCTTGGAGGCATCTTTGCTCGAGTCGGGGCATCTCAGCGTCTTCTTCCCCTTTTCTTCCTATTAGGGGCAATGCCGATTTTGCCCCGGGCATGGGAGGGACGCGTTTTGCCAACTGGGAACGGTCGGGGTTAGTGAACCTAGAGCATGTGGTAACCCCGGTCGGGGGTGTGGAGGACTTCTCCATGTTATGTCGACAGTATCCCTTAGCCGGACGCGATGCTTTTCACTATGTTCAGCTGCGTAGTTACCTCCGCACGGTCCCTGTGGCAACCCTGAGGACGGAGATTTGTTCAGACCTCAAACTGGTGCTTCTGGGGGGAGAGACAGGGACGCGCGTGTCCTGGCTGCACCGGATGCTATGGGAAAAGGTCCTACCTCTGGGGGTGGAATCGTTAGCGGTTGCTTGGACGGCGGACCTAGGTGAAGCTGTGAGGGCTGATGGGCTCCTCCGTGGCTTGGCTGGTATTCCCTCTCTGAGTACGCTGGTACTACATAGGGACACCCAATATAAAATAGTGCGTCGTCTGTATTTTGCCCCTGTACGGGCCTGGCGTGCGGGAGCAGGGACAACGCATTGTTGTCCTCAATGTGTGGAGCCTCGAGCTTCTTTGGGACATATGTTTTGGGGCTGTCCGCAGATCCAGGTTTTCTGGGGGAAAGTATTGGGTTATTTGACCAATTGTCTTCAGCGCCCTATCTCTCTGACAGTCGGGCATCTTGTGCTAGATGTCTGGGAAGATACCTGGGAGGCAGATTTAGGGCCAGTGGTTTTACGTTGGGTACGCATGGTGTTGGTGACTGCCCGTATGACTGTGATGCAACAGTGGATGGATGCTAAGGGGCCCACCCTCGGGATGTGGCGAGTACAGCTGCATAGGTTCCTGCTTATGGAAATGCTGCGTGCTAATGGGAATGATAGACGCTGGCAGCGCTTCTGGGATAGTTGGGGACCTCATTTACAATCCTTACCTTGGAGAGAACGTAGTCGGGTCCTTAGTTTGTTATGAGGAACCCGCTTCATTTCTTTCTCTTTCTAATTTTCTTCTTCTCTTTTTCCTTTTTTTTCCCTTTTCTGTGCTCTCATGCTCATTGTATTCTATTACAGTGTTGGTTATGTCTTGCTCTCTCATTTTTATCATCATCCCTTTCGATGTATTTCCTCTTCCTGCTCTGATGGTTGAACCAACCCACAGGGGTTTGCAATCCTATTTGAAGGTCTCGTTGGGGTGTTTGTAGGGGGGGAGGGGAGGGGGGTAGCGAAGATTGGGGTTGGGCTGGGGCAGGGGGTATAGCGAGGATAGTTCGGGGGGCTAGCTGTAACCGGCCCCGGTACTGGGACGAGCCCGGGAGCAGAGTTCACCCCGGGTTCGTCGATCTTATTTTCCCCTTTTCCCGCTATTGGGCTGGCTGGGTGGCATTCATTGTTGGGAGGGGGGTTGGAGAGTTGATTGATGGCTGGGGTCTGGGACTTCTTCAGCCTTGAGTCCACTATTTGGCGTGTGCACGCTCGCAGGTTCTGCTGTTTATTGGTGCTGTCTGTTGCCCTGGTGCCCACCTTGTTGTCCTTTTATGATCTAGTTTTTCTCGCCTTGTTCTACTGCACGACGCTGTGGGACAGTAGGCTTGGTGAGGGTGTTGCACTTGTATTGTTAGTGTTCGGTTACCGGTCTCATTGTATGTAAGTATTGTATGTATTGTATGCACTGTTGGTATTGTTGTTCAATAAAACAGATTTAAACATAAAAGAATGTCGGAGATAGTTGGTAGAGGGTGTAACTTTTTGTTTATTTTCTGTTGTATATATATGATCATCTGCCCATGTGATTTAATCTATGTGGGCCATACCATTAGACAAATTAATGTGCGTCTTAGTGAGCATGCCTCACGTTTAAGGACTCAGACACTATCAGCTCCTATGGTGGAGCACTGTGTGCAGAATGGTCATACATTTGATCAACTACATTGGAGAGTTATTGATTTTGTTCCCTTGGATCTGCGCGAAGGGGACCAGGTGGCTAAGCTACAATGGCGAGAACAGCAATGGATTTTTGAATTGCGCTGTCTTTCCCCATCTGGTTTGAATTCTGGAATCGATTGTCTCAGTCTCTTTTGACAGCTTTGAGGTTTGACCTATCACAAGAGGGGTTTTGCTGTTGATGATACTCCTCCTCTGTTTGGTGATTGGTTTCTTAGTGAATTGACGTCGGGCGCCGTTCTCTCTTTTAAGGTGTGGTTTTTCTCTGAATGCTGATATTTTGAGGATTATTTGCTGATGGGGAGTCTCCTGATAACCTGAAGCAGAGCCTTATTTTAACAGGCTCCAAACGTGCCACGTCGTGTGGGAGCTTCCATTGCTATACAGCTATCTACTGAGCTAATGACTGAGATAAGTAAAAAAAGTAAAAAAGTCTTGGAAGTATATTAAGATTATTTAAATATCAATAAAAATGATTAAAACGGAGAATATAGAGTGTGGAGCAGTTACACCCTCTACCAAGTATCTCTGACATTCTTTTAAAAAAATCATTTTGCACCATTAGTGGGGTCTTTTCTATATATGGTATTGAGTCTTGGACTTTCCCAGCCCTGGGCTTTCTTTTGCATAGTTTCTAAAATCAAGCAAAAACATGCATGTGTCTGATCCATTACTCTGCATGTCCCCGTTTTCTCTTTGTGAGGCAAATACGTGTATCTTTCGGGGCGCAGAAAGGCCAATTTTACAAGACACTTACTTGTGCTCATCTTCTCTGCTGGCCCTCCCACTGACTTTTGGATATTTTGACATAGACATCCCAGATTTCACCTACATGACCTTTCTAAAATGTGCCTTTAAACATATAAGCTCCTTTGAATGTTGGTCTAATAGAAAGGAGCAAATCCAATGTACATCAGAGTGAGATATACTGTAGGCAGGTGCTTATAGAAGGCTGAAGAAGGAATTTTTTCCACTTATATGACTGAAGGTTCTTTTACGGGGAATGTGGTGCGTAAGAAATAAATGGAAGAACTTGTACTTATCCTGATGTCGGCCCTCTATAGCACGCAAGAGGTGTAGGTCAAATAGCAACTTGGTTGAACTCTTAGGTGGGTGTAAACACTTGTCTTTGTCGGTTGTACGGTAGGGGAGGGGAGATGAGGGTACCAAAGGGAAATTGGGTGGGAACTGTAGTAGGGGGGGGCCCTCTATTGCTTGATTCATTAAGGGTCTTCTTTATGTCACACTACAGCATGCATCCTTACATAGCCATCTTGTTTTGACCATGTCTTCCTTCTCCTGGCTCGTTTGCACTGGCTCCTTGTCCATTATCGAATTCAGTACAAAGTTCTCTTTATAGCCCATAAAGATATCCACACTTCCACCCCCCATTACCTAGCTGGCCTCCATTTATTTTCACCACCCTCCCCGGCCTCTGCGCTCAGTTCACACACACTGTCTAGCCCTCCCCTCTGTCTCACAGGCTCATCTGGACGGTACTCGTCATGCTGCCCCTCCCTGTCTCTCTTCGCTCTGAGCTGTCTCTCCCCAGATTTAAAACAGCTTTTAAAACACATTTTTGTCAGCTGGCTTTCGACATATCTCCTCATACGCCCCACCCTCCATATTAACCGGTCCCCTGGGCTCTCTGATTTATTTTTTCTCCATGGACCGCAGGATTTCGTCAGCCACACATGGTGACGTCCTCCGGGCGGCTCCAGGTTCGGAAGTGCTCTCAAATTTCTCTAGTAGCCCACCTCCCGGTTCCGCCCCCTAGCCAGGCCAGTTCTCGTTCTTTGTTCGCCTTGGCCAGCAAGTCGGATCTGCTCTCCTCTCGTCAACTCGAGCCTGAAAACAACGAATATTTATAGTACGAAATGCCCCTGCGGGGAAAATAGCTGCGCTCCTCAGATGTGGACTTGTGCCCCTTGCCAAGTCGGGGACCCTCCGGCCTACAGCAACATCAGACTGATTCGGCAACCTCCAAGGCCCAGGATGTGCCCCTTTGGGCCTCCATCCCCGGCCCCACACCTGGATGGACCCCCCCGACGGTGCTGCTGCGGCGTCACTTGCCTGGTGTGAAAGGGTAGCGAAGAGCATCGCTCAGGTGATCCGCCGAAGGAGCCTTAGCCCTCGCGGCGGCCCAGGACGTGCCTAACAGGCCTCCGTCCCCGGCCAGCCCTCTGCAGACCTCCGTTCCCGGCCAGCCTCCTCTACTCCTGCTACGACCTCTCCACTTGAATGAAGCTCTTAGTAAGCAGGAGCCCTCGCGCCAGCCCAGGACACGCCTAGGAAGGCCTCCGTCCCCGGCCAGCCTCCGCCGCTCTGAAGACATCCACGTGTGGTCCATGGGGGCGGCCATCTTCCCAGCCTTGAGGTGAGATCATCATTCTATTCCTGCCCACGACTCCATCGACCGGTGCCTGACTCCGCCCCTCCGCGCAATTGGATTGGCTGCCGCCTGACTCCTCCTCTCCATGCCATTGGCCAATGCTAGGCTCTATCAGGCCCCCCCCTCTGCGCCATTGGTTGAGGCTCGGCTCGTCTCTTCCGGGCCTCAGTACTGGGACCGCTGTAGCCACGGCGCCGATTCTAAACTCCTGCCGGCGCGGCGGTCTGGCAGCACTGAACGCCAGCACTCTTGAGACAGAGAGCGCATGCTTGGAGGGGGCTGCAGGGCTGGCGTGACGGCAGCCAGCATCACAGGATGTCAACCGGGACCTTCCTGGATGCGCGGGTCCGGCGCTGGCGTGGGAGGCCCTGATGGTCCTGGCTGCTCAATAACACCGCGGATGCAATGCGGGAGGAGCAGCAGGCACGAAGTAAGGACTGGCAACCGGACCAAGAATAGAGTGCCCCCTTGAGGCACATCCTGCTGTAGCCCGAGTCCTGGATGATGGCCACCTTGGTTGCCTCACCTATAAACCTATCTCTGGTGCATATGCACTACTGCAACCTCAGGACGAGAGAAGGTATTCGATGCCAGATGCTGTGAGGAGCAGCAGGGAAGCAAAATGGTTAAAACACTGACCAATGATGCAGGAGTCATGGGTTCAATCCCCCACTGTGCCTAATGAAGAAGGCTGACTGAGGCATTACCTGTTCCCTCATCCTCTTCTGTGAGGTTTGTTCGCACATCTAGAAATGTGGAACATGACATCACAACTCCTCGGACACAGAGGGAAACCCAGGGGGGCAACAGTGTGGTGCAGTGCACACAGCCGGGTGTCCAGGGAAAGAGAGTCACAGCTTCAGGTCCGAGCTGTGCATCTGTCACTTTGTCTTTCAGAGGATCATCCTCATCGCATTCCACTTCTCAGTCCCAGCAGCACGGTCATTGCTCCCAAGGTGCACCTGGCTAAGCTTCAGCCCCTTCCAGACATATGGTTGCGCTACATGGACCCGGTTAAGCATCCGGGCCCTATTCGGACAGATGAGACCACACTACATGCCTGCGCCCGCATACGCTCCTCTGGAATATGCAGTGGCAGCACACCTCCGGGGATAAGTATCGGTCTTCCTCAGCCGTTACCATCTCGGGAGCCCATCCCCCTTGGTCTACACTTCTGGTTCACCATCTCAGGACCCATATTGGCCAGATTCTCTCCGAGCAGACAGCAACACGGCAGTCTCCAAGGAATCCTCCCATAACTGGGGGAAACAAAACCATCACCTTCGGCCTCATGTCACAGAGAGTTCATATCTGGGGAACCCCCATACTAAGCATGCTCCCTAGCAACCTCTGTGGCACTGAACCACCGAACCCTCAGTCACCGTGTGCATAAAGACAGAGAGGCAGAACTCAAGGCCAGCCTTGAGATCACCAGTTTTGCTCCTTACAGTAGGTTTGACCCATGGCCCACTCTTGACTGGCCCGCACAAAAAGAGGAGCAGGTTCAAGGCCTAACTAAGGAAAAGGCCGGGAAATACAAAGCATCTCCCCTATACGCCGTGCGGCGACGCCTACGACGGCTCTCTAATGGCCCTTGATTGCGGAAATGGGATGCTCCAGGCAGTCGACAAGGCAACCATGGCTTCACAACATGACGGTGGCAACACATTGGTGCTGTGCACACAGACAGTGTGTGTAAGTGCACACAGACAGTGTGTGCAAGAACAGAAGGTCATAGGTTCAACGCCCAGCTGGGGCTACTACCAATCCAGGCCACAGATTTACAAGGGAAGCAGGCCTACAAAGAGGCCGTGGGCGGACCGCCAATCCATCCACTCACCTTGTGGCGAGCACAAGTACAACTATTAAAAGTGGATAGCGCCCAGTAAATCTTCAGACACCAGTGTGCTTCGATCTATTAGCACCTAGCCGTCCTCAGACACCAGTGGTTGAGGCCGTCCTTGGACACCAGTGTGCTTCACTACCTGGGGGGTCAGCTCTACCCCTCAAACACTCACAAGCAACGCACACACACTCAACACAAGAACCTGACCCCGTCGACAAATTTGATAAACCCCGTTGACAGGTTATAATCCTAGCATGCCATAATCCTAGCATGCCCATGTGGTTTCCTACCCACCTATATGCTACGGATGGTCGATTACCATACTCCCATCAGTATGCCATCCTCAGCAGCGCTTAGCATCGGCATGGATAGCCGGACATGTCACTAAATGCCCTCAACTGACTCACAACATCCCCCCCCCCCCTGCTAGCCCTCTGCCGGCTAACACGGGAACTCCTCTAGGGCTGGGCTTCTGACACTCCCACGACCGTGTCACGGCAGCCGGAAAGCACAACTCATTCCTGTAGTCCCCACTGGCCACGTCCGAGATTGTAGTTCCACTACTGAGAGTCCTACATAGGATTGCACCTGTATCCAGACCATATCATGATGCAGAATTCAGGTTAACAAGGCAGCCCAATCTCAAGACCCTGTCGCTATCTGCCCCGGGCATTGAGAGGGCGAACCTGGCCCCCCCACTGCCCCTCAAAACCTCCCGCGTATGTACAGGATGTGGTTCCTTACAGCCAGGAGGCCTTCAACCCGAAAATCATACGGCCCTCAAGTGGAAGAGGTTCAGCCTCTGGGTGTGCTACTAGAGGGCTTGCAGTACCTCAGCCTCGCTCCCTCCCTCTGACCTCGATACCTCAAGAACCGCAGTCTATCCTAGGTACAATCTTTCAGCTATTGCGGCTCTACACGCCCCTATTGAAGGCGCCGACTCCTTAGCGACGCTTCCCCTGACGGCTCGCTTCATGAAATGCCTAGTGAATCTTCGGCCCCCGGTTGGGGCCCGGTTCCTCCCTGGGACCTCGGGGTAGTCCTCCATAACCTCACCCCCTTACCCTGGCCCCTTTCGAGCCTCTGCTCGCCGCGGATATGAAATACATCACGGAAGACCATATTCTTGGTGGCACCACCTCTGCCAGGAGGATCTGGGAACTTCAGGCACTAGTGGCACACCCCCCCCTTACACGCAACTACACTGCATACGAACCCCAGATTCATACCCAAGGTGCCATCGGCCTTCCATGTCAGTCATCTATCGAGCTTCCCTCCTTCGCTCCGGAACCCCACCACTCCGAGGAGGAGCGACATCTGCACACTCTGGACGGCCTGCGTGCACTGACGTCTGCACACTCTGGAATGCCTGCGTGCACTCCAGATCTACCTGGCCAGGGCGTTATCCGCCCGTAAGGGCGAACAATGGTTCGTTCCTATGGCCCTCTGAGACCTGGCTTGCCGGTCACCAAGCGGACCCTTTCCCATTGGGTTGCCTCCTGCGCATAGCAGAATAGGTCCTCATCTATGGGGTATGACCTCATCCCCTGCCAACCTGCGGTCGGTCCCCCTAACCAACATCTGTAAGGCGGCCATGTGGCCAACTCCCCACACGTTCCAGAAGCACTACTGCCTCGACCTTCACTCCCAGGAGGACTCGGCGTTTGGCAGCGCGGTCCTGGCCACCACCCTACGGACCCCACCGGCCACTTCGTGATGACTGGCCCTAGGGCATATACCTGGGCTCTGATGCACCTCAATGCTCATGCTTCCATGTGGCACTGTTCTTATCTTGCACTTGTTAATGTTTTGCACTGTTCTGATCCTTCACGGTTGCACAATCTTTTTGCACCTGTTGCACTGTCATTGTGTTGCTTGCACTTATGCACGGTTGGCTCTGTTCCATTAAAAGTCTACCTCAACTACCGTAGTTCTCTCTTCATGCTTCCCTCCTCCATCTCAGCGCGCTGCGCGCAGCTAGGGAGTCACCATGTGTGGCTGACGAAATCCTGCGGTCCATGGAGAAAGCAAGGTTACTTACCTGTAACGGGGGTTCTCCGTGGACAGCAGGATGAGTCAGCCACATGCTCCCTCCCACCTCCCCTGGAGGAGGTCCGCCTGATGGTCCGCTCCCTAACCTTGTTGTCAAGCTTGGAAAAGGAACTGGCCTGGCTAGGGGGCGGAATCAGGAGGTGGGCTACTAGAGAAATTTGAGAGCACTTCCGAACCTGGAGCCGCCTGGAGGACGTCACCATGTGTGGCTGACTCATCCTGCTATCCACGGAGAACCCCCGTTACAGGTAAGTAACCTTGCTGTCAATATGATTGTGACTGTCTGGCCCTCCTCTGTCATTCCTTTCTGTTCTCTTTCCATCCTTTGCTGCCCCTATCCTATACTTGAATAGCTTTCCTTTTTTCTTTCTTTGCAGGCCTCATGTTTATTTTATTGTAAACCACTTTAGGCTTCGGCCCTCTCGGTATATCAAGAGTGCACACAAATAAACCAATAAACAAATAAATACTACTGTTGCAGAAGCATCCTGAACCCAGAGACCTTAACATCATCTTTACCTCTGATGAAGCCACTGTTTGAACCAATGGAATCTGCTTCACTCAAACATATTACCTGGAAGGGACTTTTTCTGCAAGTGGTACCTTAGCTAGAAAAAGTAAGGAGAAGAGGAATAGCCCAGTTAGAAAGCAGTGGGCTGGAAACAGGGCAGCCTGCTTTCAAATTTCACTGATAATGATCCTTGTGGCATTGGACAGGCCACTCAACCCTCCATTGCCTCTGGTACAAACTTAGATTGCAAAACCTCCAGGAACAGGGAACATAAGAACATAAGATATGCCATAATGGGTCGGACCAAGGGTCCATCAAGCCCAGTATCCTGTTTCCAACATTGGTCATTCCAAGTCTCAAGTACCTGCCGGGTTCCCAGAGGTAGACACATTCCATGCTGCTCGTCTCAGGGGTAAGCAGTGGACTTCCCCAGTTCTCTTTAATAATGGTTTATGGATTTTTCCTCCAGGAACTTGTCCAAACTTGTTTTAAGCCCAGCTACACTGACAGCTTTTACTTCATCCTCCAGTAACGAATTCCAGAGTTATGTGCTGAGTGAAAAATATTTTCTCTGATTAGTCTTAGATGTGCTACATTACAGCTTCATTGCATGTCTCCTCTTTCTACTTTTGAAGGAGTAAACAACTGATCTTCGTTTATTCATTAGACTCCATTCATTATTTTATAGACCTCTATCATATCTCCCCTCAGCCTGAATGTAACTCACCCTAAACTACTACTGCAAGCTAAATATATTAGTATTTCTAGTTAAGAAAAACATAGTATGTAGCATGTGTCAAAAGTATCTTCAAAGGGTTACAAAAGCAAGTAGAAAAGGTTTTGCTACTGCCACAGCATTTCGCTAACCAAAAGCTAGGTTTATTAGTATGAATTAATGCACATTAATGAGCATTTCTTTTTTATTTATTTAAAAGCATTTATATACAGCATGGTGTGAAGCATTCTAGGTGGTATACATCACATAAAACACAAGCAACCTCTAAACCTGACCCAAACAAATCCTATACCAACCCCCCCCCCCCAAACCCCAAAATGCTGCCTTACCACTGCTGCCTCACCAATCTCCAAACTCCCAACATGGTAAAGGCATCTCTCAACATGGTAAAGGCAGTATACCATAAAATTCGAACACTGCGCCACATGAGACAATTGATAGACCTGAAAGACTTCAGAACAGTCTTTCAAACGCTAGTAATGCCTCATTTCGACCACACTAATTCCATACTGCATGGACTTCCGAAGAGCACCTTGCATCCCTTGCAGCTGGCAATGAACGCTGCAACCAGAACTCTTCATGGAGCTTCTAGAAGGGACCATATTACCCCAATACTAAAACATCTGCACTGGCTCCCTGTCCATTGTAGGATTTCCTTCAAGATCCTAACAATGACATTCAAGGCCATCAATAAATGCACGGCCACCTCCCTCTCTGACCTTGTCCAGACCACTCCTCTCAACAGGATAAGGAGATCTGCTGCTACTAACACCCTCATTCTCCCCAAAGCAATCACTAAATGTTCCAAGACTACGAGGAACCGTGCATTTGCTCTCTACGCACCCTCCTGCTGGAATGCTCTTCCACCCAACATCCGAGCCATCAACAACCTTCCCCAGTTTAGGAAAGCGCTGAAACATCACCTGTTCCTCCAGTACTTTTCCAACCCAAACGACATCTCGCAGCCACTACCCCCACATGGCCAACCAAAACCGCCTTAATCCCCCACCCACCACACCACTCTAATCACCACTTCCTCTGATACCCGACTCAGCCTACACAACAATTTGCCAGCCAAAATTTCCTTGCTGTATGTTCTGTACATATTCATGAGATGCATACAGAATCTCGCCTACCCACTTGTAAATAGTTTTTACCTGTTAACCCTGTTCAAGCACCCTGTTTATTGCAAGTTCATTGTTCAAGCACTCTGTTTATTGTAAGTGCATTGTAGTCCTCTACACTGCACAAACATGTTCCCTGTGAACCACGCTGATGATGAATAGTGCGGTATAGAAAAAACAATAAAATAAATAAATAAATAAAAATAAAACTCACCAGGAAACACTAGGAAAGAGGAAGGTTTTTAGGCTCCTGCGAAATCACAATGAATTTGACTCCACCAGCAATATCGCTGGCAAAGAGTTCCATAACATTAATATGAGTTAACATAAACCCTATTATTGTCAATGTGGCCTACATACTAAGGGTCATATTTATTACTGCTGACTGTAAGCTGAGTGGAGGTGTAGCCTAGTAGGTAGAGTAACAGCCTACTACTCAGGAAAGCTGGGTTTGATTTTCCGTAGCACTGAACAAGTCACTTTACCCTCTATTGCCTCCAAAGAAAAGGCCTGACAACCAACTTCTGGTCATACCTTGCCAAAAATAACCAGGGGCTGCTGAGTCACCAGCATTGAGTTGAAGGCACATAAAAAAAAAAGTGTGAGCAAAGTGCTTCCAAGGTGAACAGCATTCCTTTGGCCATGGAGGCACTTAGCACACTCTAACGTCCACGCATGCTAGGTGTTGGTAAGCATGGCCCCCTGATCAAAGCTGGCGCTACCATTACCTAAAGCTCCAGCCTTTAAAGGGCAGCTCATTCCCACCATTGCTGCTGCCCTTCTCCAGGACCTGCAGTGGCAGCAATGACAAACAGCAATGCAGCACTTACCCCGAGGCGGACACTGTGTGCTGTTGGTGCAGCCCTCTGACCAGCATGTTCCACTCCCATGGAAGCAGAAAGACTGAGTCAGAGAGGGTGGGACTGGCAGGTTAGAACGCAGCATCAGAGATTCCGAGTGTTTTATTGTCACTGCTGCCACTGCAGGACCAGCAGAGGGCGGTAGCGATGACCGCAGGGAGGAGGGGCAGGGAAGGAAGAGAGAGGGGAAGATGCTGTGCTTAGGGAGAGGGAAGAGAGGGGAGACGTTGAACATGAGAGGAGGGAAATAGTGAGACAGGGGAGAGATGCTGGACATGGAGGAATGGGGAAGGGAGAAAAGGGAGACAGAGGGGAGACGCCGGGCACAGGGGAGAGGGGAATCAGGAGACAGAGGGCAGACGCCGGGCACAGGGGAGAGGGGAATAAGGAGACAGAGGGCAGATGCAGGGCACAGGGGAGAGGGGAATCAGGAGACAGAGGGCAGATGCCGGGCACAGGGGAATCAGGAGACAGAGGGCAGATGCCGGGCACAGGGGAATCAGGAGACAGAGGGCAGATGCCGGGCACAGGGGAGAGGGGAATAAGGAGACAGAGGGGAGATGCAGGGCACAGGGGAGAGGGGAATAAGGAGACAGAGGGCAGATGCAGGGCACAGGGGAGAGGGGAATCAGGAGACAGAGGGCAGACGCCTGGCACAGGGGAATCAGGAGACAGAGGGCTGATGCCGGGCACAGGGGAGAGGGGAATCAGGAGACAGAGGGCAGATGCCGGGCACAGGGGAGAGGGGAATCAGGAGACAGAGGGCAGATGCCGGGCACAGGGGAGAGGGGAATCAGGAGACAGAGGGCAGATGCCGGGCACAGGGGAGAGGGGACTAAGGAGACAGAGGGCAGATGCCGGGCACAGGGGAGAGGGGACTAAGGAGACAGAGGGGAGATGCCGGGCACAGGGGAGAGGGGAATAAGGAGACAGAGGGGAGATGCTTGATAGGAGGAGAGAGAGAGAAGTGAGGATGCTGGACTGGTGGGTAGGAGGGAGAGAAGGGTGTTGATGCTAGCAGATGCTGGGATATAGGTAGGAGAAGGGAATGATGCTGGGGCTGGAAGAAGATGCTGGGGTCTGATGAAGGGGTTGGGGCTAGCAGAAGGTGCTGGGGTCAAAGGATTGGTGGGAATCTATATGCCAGGCAAGTATTTTAAGTGAGGACACTAATGGGATGGTCTGGCTTGCAGTTTTTGAGTACGTTTAGGTTCTCTGGGGTTTCCAGAAATCTATATGACTTGTGTCTTTGCCACATTCAAATGCACGCAATGTGAATGTAGCCAACTAGCAATTTCTGGTAAACAGTGATACAGCATAGAAATGTTTGGTTTCAAAGAATCAGTTGACTCTTCTCCAAAGAAAATGTGTGCTAGTCCCCAAACACCATATTAAAGATGCTAAAGGACTTAAAAAATGTTGAATAACATTGGGGATGAGGTCAAGCCTTGGGGCACCCCATATAGCATGGACTATGAACCGGATATAGATGGTTGAGATGTAACCAAGAAAGAATGAGATGACAAAAAAAGAATTGAACCAGGCCAGAACTGTTTCCCATAGACCAGTAGAGGCTGATTCCGAACTCCATACACCTGAGCCATGGGCACGCATAACATGGACAAGGTCGAGTTACACCCGATTCTGCAACTGCAGGGTCTAGACGCACCCACGGTGGCAGAATCGGGGAGATAGACATGCTGGCGGACACCATATTCCATATGGATTATTCACCCAAACCTGCCCATCCTCATGCGACCATGCAACCAGTGGTACAAGTGCACAGTTGCATCCAATCGCCATGGTAGCAACCCGTCCACCTTGTGGCACAGAATTGACTGTGGCCCCTGTACTCTGGTGCCCGTCCATAGCTGGTGGTCAGCATGGGCTGGATCAGGTCCGCAGGAGCCACAGCAGGCCATCGCCATGGGGGTAGGGGGGTTCCTCACACGTACGCTGCTCCGCCCAGCCTTTATTCCACTGTTGGGCAGAAATAAGATGTGCATCTGTCAGGGTGCTGGGGAATGTACAAAGGCCATTCCGGGATATGCTGTGTACGTCCCAGCACCTGTCCACTCTCTCACTCAGCCCCCACTCTGTTCCTTCCCACCCACATACAGCACTCCCCGCACAAATGCTGCAGGGCACGCTGGGTATGGAATGCGCTTGGGGAGCAGTTCGCTGCCTAAAAGTCCAGCCTGCATGTACCCAGGCTCTATTCACCGTTCCGAATGCCCCCCGGAGTGTATAAGCAGGAAAGGAGTAGGTGATGATCTACAAAGTCGAAAGCCAAGGATAAATCTAAGGGCACCAGGCAGGTGAGAGAAGAGGGCTGGGTGCTTGGAGATGGGTCTGATGCTGAGACTGGATGAAGGGAGTTGGGGCTGATGTAGAGGCTGGATATGGGAGAAAGAGACTGGGAGTGCAAGAAAGGAAATAATGCTGGCGGGTACTAGAAATGGAGATGGGATAAGGGGGCTGGGAGAAAGGGATGGGGCCGATGCAGGGGCTGGAGGTGGGGGTGAGAGATGAGGCCAATGTTGGGGGAGTGAGAAGGAAGAGGAGGATAGATATTGTTCTGAGTGGAGCAAGGGTATATATTTATTTATTTAAACAGATTTGTATACCACCTTATCCTTCAATCAAAGTGGTCACATCACATCACAATGGAGGCTTACATTTAAAATAAGGGAACATAGAAGGTCTAGACAGTACAATTGGAGGGTTACATTTATCATATAGGTCACATTTGGACATTACAAGGTAATCAACAGTGTTATGTTTGTTTAGGGTTAGTGTATGTCTATTTGGGGATGAGTGAGTATCGAGTTATCGGCAGTAAATGCGTTACTGTTTAGGTGGGGACCGCTTTCTGTCTGTTAAGTTTCAACAAAGAGGTAGGTTTTGAGGTCCTTTCGGAAGTCTGTTAGGTCATCCAGTGCTCTCAGGCTTGTTGGGAGGGAGTTCCAGAGCGCGGGCGCCAGTAAGGAGGGAGCTCTTTCTGAAGTTGTTTGTTTGGTCCTGTGGAATCCTGCAGGTGTGCCGATCATGTTGTCTTTATTGGTTCTTCTCGGTCTGCTGCAGGTATCTTTCGTTATGATGTATTGTAGTGCCTCTGCTGAGAGCTGGTGGATGATTTTAAAGATGATTAGGATTATTTTGAATTTTGTTCTGACCATCATAGGTAGCCAGTGTAGTTGTTGTAGGACTGAGGTGATGTGTTCAGATTTTGGGGTGTCTGCGATGATGCATGCTGCGGTGTTTTGCACCATTTGAAGTGGGTGTAAGGTTTGTTGAGGGAGGCCTTGATATAACGAGTTTCCATAGTCAAGCAGTGGTGTAATGAGTGCTTGGCATACTGTGCGGAAGTGATCCTGGCGGAGTAATGGCTTGAGTTTTCTGATGATCCTTAAGCGTTGATAGGCCTTGTTTGCGGTTTTTGTGATGTGTGATTTCAGGTTTAGTGCTCTGTCCATTGTGATGCATATATAGGGAAGATGGAGATGAAGTGGCAGAGGGATGGATGCTGGGGGAAGGAGGAGAGGCAGGGTAAAGGAATGTTGGAAAAAGGAGGTAGGCAAGCAGATGCTGGGAAAGGAGAGAAGGAAGTGTAGGAGAAGAAGCAGGAGAATGGATGCTGGGAAAATGGGAGAAAGAGGTATGGAGCTAGAGAAAGGGTGAGAGAGAGTGAAAAAGGGCAGGTCTTTGAGCTCGGTGAGAGAGAGTAGAAATAGAGGAGGGAATAGAAGCATGGATAAGAGTAAGACATACCAAAGGGACTGGAAGTACAGAAGGGATGAGTGAGGGGAAGGAGCTGGGATTGGTGAGGAAATCAGAGGCAGAGGTAGATGAGGCTGGGAAGGGAACATAAGAACATAAGATATGCCATACGGGGTCAGTCCATCAAGCCCAGTATCCTGTTTCCAACCATAACCAATCCAGGTCATAAGTACATGTCAGGTTCCCAAAAAGTTACATAGATTCCACAGTGCTTGTTCTGGGGTAAGCAGTGGATTTCCCGGGTCCTCTTTAATAATGGTTTATGGACCTTTTGTCCAGGAACTTATCCAAACCATTTTTTAAACCCAACTACACTAACTGAACATTTGTGCATGTGTCCCATTAAAGCCTCTGGGGGGAAGTTATTTTATAATTGAATAGTCAGGATTGCCATCTATTTTTAGTCAAACCTACTTGAAATTGATGGCAGGCATCTGTAACAGCACTACAAGCCATCGCGAGTGTCACAACCCCCCCAGGGGTACCAGAGGAGGGGCAAAGAATATGTACAGTGGCAGGATGAGCACCAGAAGCCGCCAGAGAGCAAAGTGGTACAAAGAGCACAATAAAAACTTCAAGAGAGTGGATGAGGGCAGAGCAGCACCACAGTTGGTGGAAGCACATCAAAGCATTTTGAGAGGAGTAAAACTACAAGGAGACCAGCACAACACCCAGATCGACTGGAAGGCCCTAAATTATACCAAGGGGACCAGCACAGCATCAAGATTGGCTTGCAAGACTCTAAAACATCAGAGGGGAACCAACCCAACAGCAGAAGAGGGAACCTGAGCCCAGGCTGCAAGAGTGGGGTGAATTCAGCTAAGCTGTGCGCCTGCAAGTTAGAGTCCCGGTACTGAGGACTTTGGTCTCAACAATGGAACCTTAAATACAGAGGAAGATCCCCACAGGCTGGAAGAAGGATTCATGGACTGTTTAGCTGACATGCTGAGGGATGTGAAGAAGAATCAGAAGGTGCACAGTGAGAGTGGCAGCAACAGCCCAGAAGATCCAAGGAAGATCAACACAGCAGCAAGATAGGCTGGAAGCCCCTATAACGAAAGGCAGAAGACCAATAGTCAACAAGTTCAATAATGTTGGATGTGAGGGTAATCTGTCACCCTGTGATAACTGGGGTTGATATGGCTATCAGGCTGGCTAGGCAGGTGTCCTCTTCCTCCATCAGCACTCCATGCTCATCCCCCCTGATAGAGGAAATATCGATGTTTGTAAAAGGGTATAGCAGCAGCTGAACTCCCTTGCATGAATCGCCAAATACATACAATAATGGAAATTTGAAAAGAACTTTGAAGAGAGATCTTAAGCCTCATCAAGAGTGGAAAGCTACCAGTGCCCCCCCCCCCCTCCTCCCCAATATGCTGGGTTCAGTTTCTCCCGGACTCAGGTTGTTAGGAAGTGCATGAAAAAACGGGTGGCAGAACATCCAAAGAGGGGTAGAATGACAACCCAAAGGATCCCACAAAGACACAAAGCAGGAGGAGGATGAGGACTAGCCCAAAGAAAGCCAAAGCACGGTGGTCACAGAGCCAAGCAGCAAGAAGGGTGGCATGAACCACCCAAATCATCAGGGAAGGGACAAAGGGCAACAGCAAGGCAAGCCATGAGAATGATGATAACAGAGAAGAGGTCCTTTTTTTTAAATTTCAATTTGTTTTCTTTTTAATTTGGCCATGTATGCCTCAACCGACTTGCTATGCAGACAGGAGTGGGAATTGCAACTGCTGCAATATGGCTGAGGTTCGGATCTCGAGAGCAGGACTGGCAACAAATGGGCAGGTTGTGATAGTAAGACTGCTAGCAGCAGCAGAAGATGACCTTTTTTTAAATTTCTTGGATTTTTTTTTTTTAAGTTTTGGCATGGGGGCTGAAAGATAGCCACTGGAAATGGGCACCATCCTGGAGAGAGTGCCATGCAAACTGTTGAAAACACAGCTAGACACTGAAGGCAGAGAGTGTGCGCAATTACCTTTCAGTACAGTTCTATACTCATTCCTCCTTCCAGTCACACGAAAATGAAGAGAAACAAAAGAAAGGAAGGTTTGTCTTCAGAAACACTCGCTTTTTCATCAATTCCGATGCTAGCTGTGAATGACAGGGAGCCACGATATCCCCTGTCATGGAGAATATATGTTCACTGGGCACACTGGTCGGAGGGTAGGACAGGAAATGCTGGACAACCTTGGCCAGGTCTAGCAGACTGTCAACTTGTGTGCCTGGTATGCCAAGGGTTATGGAAGCATAGCCTCAAAGAGCTCTGCAAGGTAACGTGTCAATGAAATCCGTGCAGGAGTCTGACTTGTGACAGAAAGATCTCTGCTGCTTAGCACTGTAGTTAGGACTTTGGTCACCAAAGATTTTCCCTTGCTGGGGTTCATGGGCCACTGGCATGTAAAGCCGGGGGGAGTGGTAGGTACCGATACTACTTGACAGCATGCCTCGTACTATTTCCCCTGCCTCTGGAACTTCCTTTCCTCAACCTCAGTCACCAGCTTTTCTTTCCATTATGTCACTGCTTTGCACTACAGCATGACAGTTCCTTTTATCCCTAGGTTACAGAGACCAGCTAGCATATAAGCATTCTCCTTCATATCGGGTTGCAACTCTTTTTCTATTTGACCATGCAAGAAGTCCACTGTCACCAAAATCTCTGCCCAAAACCCTCTAACTTCACCTGTACAATACTCATTTACCAAGATGAGAAGGCTGAAGGTAGCTCTTGTGGGACTCAGCTCCTCTGTGGCATCCTTAAAGAGCTTTAGGACTTCTGTCACCTGCATGATATCCTGACAACATATGGGGCTTTCAGTCCTGACCTTGGTTTCCAATGACATCTGATGCAGGGATGCCCGTTACTCCGCTAACCTCTCCAGCATTTTGTAAATTGAATTCCACTGGGTGGCAACATCCTGCTTAAGCTGGTGAGCAAGTGCCACTGCTGTTTCCCACTTCTCATGCAGCTCATGTCCACATAGTTGACTCGGAGCGAAGCTGCCACTTCCCTCCCCCCCCCCCCCCCCCCAGGCTTAGGATGTCTCTTGACAACCAGGTGCAGCAAGTTTGCAAAGGATCTGATTCAAAGCCCACCTCCCCCCTTCACTGCCTTAACCATGTTCATTCTGCTATCTGTTACAAAGAAACCTGGAAGTGCAGTTCTCCGTCTGTGCCCTATCTATCAGCTCTGCTAAGAAATGGGTCAAGTGTGGCACAGCCCATCGGTAGCTTTCTGACTAATCCAAATGTTGGTGGTGAAATGCATACTACTGCAGGCTGGGGATCACCTGCCTACTAAAAGCTATCCTGCAGAGCTCTTGGTAATTGTGAGCTAAGAGATGCAGCAGCCTCGTAAATCTCTCCTTTGCAACTGTCTTCAGGGTTTGGTCATCCAGGACTATCAATTCCCTGGTTTACCACCCTCAATGCTACCTGCCACCAGGGCCGGCCCGTCCATTGAGCGAGAATGTTTTTTGCACAGGGCCCCGCGTTTCAGGGGGCCCCGCGCAAAAAACATTCTAATCCTAAAGTAAAATTTTTAAAAAGAAAAAAGAAGTTGTTTCTCCGGCAGCCGGGGCCTCGCCGCGGCAGAATCGAGTGTGCCGCGGGGCCCCCCCTGCCCAGCAGAGCCTGCCCTCCCGAGCCTGCCCTCCCCTTTATATCACCTGTCTTCGCAGCTCTAATCAAACGCGCCGGCTTTCAGAGCGCGAGGGGAGAGTTTCTCCCTCGCTGCTCTATAAGCCCGCGGGGGCTGATGGGAAGTTCCCATCAGCCCCCCCGGGCTTAACAGAGCCGCGAAAGGGAAACTAGCCCTTTCGCGCTCTGAAAGCCGGCGCGTTTGATTAGAGCTGCGAAGACAGTGATAAGGGGAGGGCAGGCTCTGCTGGGCAGGGGGCCCCGCGGCACACTCGATTCTGCCGCGGCGGCCCCGGCTGCTGGAGAAGACAACTTCTTTTTTTTAAAAACTTTCCCTGGGCTGGGCTGGGCGTTAGGAGTGGTGATGGGCTATGGGGGGCTGGTGGGGGGGGGGTTAGGAGTGGTGATGGGCTATGGGGGCTGGGGGGGGGGTTAGGAGTGGTGATGGGCTATGGGGGGCTGGGGGAGGGTTAAGAGTGGTGATGGGCTGGGGGGGTTAAGAGTGGTGATGGGCTATGGGGGCTGGGGGGGGGTTAAGAGTGGTGATGGGCTATGGGGGGGCTGGGGTTAAGAGTGGTGATGGCTGGGGGTTAAGAGTGGTGATGGGCTATGGGGGGGCTGGGGGGGTTAGGAGTGGTATGGGCTATGGGGGGCCTGGGGGGGTTTAAGAGTGGTGATGGGCTATGGGGGGGCTGGGGGGGTTAGGAGTGGTGATGGGCTATGGGGGGCTGGGGGGGGTTTTAAGAGTGTGATGGGCTATGGGGTGGGGCTGGGGGGGTATAGGCGGTGATGGGCTATGGGGGGGCTGGGGGGGTTTAAGAGTGTGATGGGCTATGGGAGGACTGGGGGGGTAGGAGTGGTGATGGGCTATGGGGCCTGGGGGGGGTTAGGAGTGGTGATGGGCTATGGGGGGGCTGGGGGGGGTTTAAGAGTGGTGATTGGGCTATGGGGGGGCTTGGGGGTTAGGAGTGGTGATGGGCTATGGGGGCTGGGGGGAGGTTTAAGAGTGGTGATGGGCTATGTGGACTGGGGGGGGTAGGAGTGGTGATGGCTATGGGGGCCCTGGGGGGGTTAGGAGTGGTGATTGGCTATGGGGGGCCTGGGGGGGGGGGTTAGGAGTGGTGATGGTCTATGTGGGGGCTGGGGGGGTTATGAGTGGTGATGGTCTATGGTGGCGCTAAGGCTTTATATGGGCTGATGGGATAAGGAGTGAAATTGAGTTGAGTGGGATGTTATGACTGGTAATGGGGTATGGGAGGGCTTAAACTGAAAATTGGGTGAGGGGGATTAGGACTGGAAATGGGCTGGTGGATTAGACTGGGAGTGGGCTGGTGGGATTAGGACTGGGAGTGGGCTATGGGGGGCTAGGACTGGTAATGGGTTGGAGGGGTTGCTAGGACTGGAAATGGGCTGGGGGGGAATTAAGACTGGAGGTGGGCTGATGGGGTTAGGACTAGTAATGGGCTGTGGGCTGTTGGGGTGGGGGGTTAGGACTGGTAATGCTATGGGGGGGCTAGGAATGGAAATGGGCTGATGGGGGGGTTTAACACTGGAGGTGGGCTGATGGGCTTAGGACTGTAATGGGCTGGTGGGATTAGGACTGGGAGTGGGCTATGGGGGGCTAGGACTGGTCCTGGGTTGGGGTTGCTAGGACTGGAACTGGGCTGGGGGGATTAAGACTGGAGGTGGGCTGATGGGGTTAGGACTGGTAATGGGCTGTGGGCTGATGGGGGGGTTAGGACTGGTAATGGGCTATGGGGGGCTGACTGGAAATGGGCTGATGGGGGGTTAGGACTGGAAGTTGGCTGATGGGGGGGGTTAGGACTGGAAGTGGGTTGATGGTGGGGGGGCTAGACTGGATTGGGTTGGGGGTTGCTAGGACTGGAAATGGGCTGATGGGGGCTAGGACTGGAAATGGGCTGATGCAGGACAAGAAGGAATGGATGCTGGGTGAGACTGGAACTAGAAGGGAGCTGATGTTGGGGGAGGATTAGGGGAGGATTAGAATGGGATGGGGCTGGGAGAGTAAATGGAGAGGGGAAAAATATTTTGTGTGGTAGGGGTAAAAAATCTACACTTAGCTGGGTATTGGGAGAGTAGTGGGGATTGAGGATGGAGGGGTAAAATGTGAGTGGATGAAATATGAATGAGGAAAGAGAAAAAGGAGAAAGATTAGTATGTTAAAGCAGATGTAGAGATATAGAGAAAGGAAAAAATACTAGAAGAGATAAGAGACAGCAGATGATGTAGAGTTAGAAGAAAACATGAAGAAACCAGAAGAAAGTGGCTGGAGCAATTGCAACCGAAAAAATGCACAAAAGGTAGAAAGATATCTCTTTATTTTGAATTTATTAACTGGAATATGAAAGCTCTGGGAAATGTGCATCATTAACGTCTGCGCTTTGTTTGGTACAAGAGGAAATTAATTTATAGTTTTATTTCTACAGTTGTTGTACATCCAAGTTTGGCTTTTGGGGTTCCCAGTTTAATTATTGCCTTCCTGTTTCTAAATTGTGATTCCTTGTTTGGTGATGGTCTATGTTCTGCATGTGTAACTGAGCTGAGGTATTCTGTTTATGTAATTCCTATTTGACATTGCCACTTGTTCTCTTTCCCCAGTAGGTCATGTATTGTTTTTCTCTGAAATGTATTGGTTTAATATTTGCAGTGTTGCCTTTTGATAGGTAGGGTATGGTGCTTTGTGAGTTCTGGTAGTGCTGTTAGGATACGGCGGGTTTGCTATGGGTTCTAAATGGGCAGGTGTTTGTAGTAGTTCCTAATGTGTCTGGCGGTTGGCACTGGATTATAGTAATGTAGAAATCTTTTAGTCTGTCTTATCCATACACACACTAACTTTTAGTAAACATGTCTCTTAATGAATGTTAGCATTATGCAAATATTTATGCAAATAAGGCCACTTATGCAAATGAGGCCCCACACCGAGTCTCCGCACATGGCCCCGCACCCCCCTTGGGCCGCCCCTGCCTGCCACTGCTGATTATCACCCCATTTCTTCCATAGGGGCTTGCTTTGATGCACGTTGGACCTGCTGCCATGCCACCTGACCAGGGGAAGGGGCTCGTGGCTCGATTTAATCTTTTCTGTACCTTTCCCGCCATTGCTATTTCCACTCCTGGATCAAGTCTCCAGCTTAGGATCAGCACCCTCGTTTATACGGAGTTGGAAAAGGTGCTGGCTTAGCAAATGATGTTGCATGTCACTGTTCGTAAGATGGCCCATCAGCTTCCATCTACAGTAAGTGCTTTTTGTATACCATGGGTCTTCAAGCATTTCAGAATGCCTCCAAACCTGTGAAATTTTATCAGATTTCCACAAGAGCAGGAAGTGGAGTGGAAATCTCATAAAATTTCACAGGTTTGGAGGCATTCTGAAATGCTTGAAGACCCATGGTATACAAAAAGCACTTACTGTAGATGGAAGATGACGGGGAGAGAAGCGGCATCCTTCCCACTCTATTGTCCCCTCTGCCTGGGCAACGCTCTTGGCCTTGGCACTCCCAGCATCACTTTCTAACTCATCACCAGTCAGAACACTAAGAACAACCTCTCCAACACCTTCTTCAGCCAGTACACTATCTGATGATTCAGATGCAAATTCTACCTATGTGGATTCCTCAGATTCTGTGTCTGTGAAGGCCATCTCCACACACTTTTCATCAGGAAATTTGATGCGCCTGTTGCTCTGCTCAGTTGCCTTTACATGCTGTTTCTCTTATGCCCACCCCACACCATATCAGCCTCCCTTTGCCCCTCTGTGGAGATGACACCAGACATCTGCTCTTTCATAGTTGCACCAGAAGCTGCAGCTCTATTTCTCTTTAGCTTTGTCAGCGAAATAGAGAAACCAGTTGGTAAACTGTAAAAGAAGAACTTTCCCAGCCTCTCTCGACTTTCCTGATCTCCTCCCCCAATCCCAGAGACACTTAATTGTAGAAGCAGGTAGGAGGCAGGAAGCCCTGGAAAACTTTCAACCTCCTAGATGTAAAACCAGACAGACAGCGTAAAGGGGTAGTTCTTGGGGGGTGGGGAAAGTTGTGGGGTGATGTAGCAGCTCCAGGGGGATCATTTTTGGAGGTAGGATACTTTATGGGGTGGTGGGGCAGTTACAGAGATTAGTTTTTGGTGATGGGACAGCTGCCGGGGATATATTTTGTGAGTGGGGGAGAATTGCAGGGTGGCGGGTAAGTTGTGTGGGGTAGTTGTGGAGATAGTTTTTGGGTGTGAGTTGCTTTGAGGGATGGTGAGACAGTTGTGGGGTTGTTGTTTTTCTGGGTGGGGCAGTTGCAGGAGAGTAGTTTTTGGGGAGAAGTTTGCAGAATGGTGGGGCAGTTGGGGATATTTTTACAGGTTGAGACACTTTTTGGGGTGGTGGAGCAGTAGCATGGGGCTAATTATTGGGGGGGTTAGGGGAAGACTGGGGTTGTGGGGCAGTTGCAAGAGGTAGTTTTGGGGATGGGGTAGTTCCTGTGGATAGAGCAGTGGGCGTTTGCAGGGGATAGTGTTTGGGGATAGTACAGTGGCAGGCAGTATAATTTGGGGATGGGGTCAGTTTGTGGGATGGGGACAGTTTTGGGGGTGGCAGATGTTTGCAGGGATAGTGTTTGAGAATGGAGGCAGTTGCTGGGAGTAGTTTTTGGGTAGAGGATGATTGTGGGATAATAGGGCAGTTCTGCGGACATAGGTTTTAGAGAGTAGGGTCAGTTTGCAAGGCATATTTTTTGCGGTGGGGCAGTTTGGGGTTTGAGGAAAGTTGAGAACAGGAAAGAGGTAGTTTGAAATGAGAAATTGCCTAAAAGCTAGATTTCACTGTATATGTTTCTATGCTACAGAAGCTGGAACCCCTTCTCCTACACCAACACACTGGGCCATTTTGGGGTGGGGCTTATTTTGCTGGAATCCCCAGTCTGATTGGGTTCATTTTTTAACTTGATGTGTCTTTTAACTGATTTTTCCCCCATGCCAAATTTCATCCCATTCTGGTTAATGTTTGGATAATTATTGACCCCACTTGTATAATTCTTCACAACTTCCTTTGGGTTAGAAAGAATAAAAGTCAGAAGAGAGAAATGGAGAGATATATAAAATGGAAGGATCAATGTCAGACAGATGTAGGAGAGGAAAGGAAGCCAAGGACAATAAAGAAACAGATAATGACAATGAGACCCTGGAAAGTTACTTAAGGAAAAAACAACCAGAAGTGGTAGAGAGACACCAGGACCAACCCAACTGGAAATATAATATGATCAGATAATAAAAGATACAGAAATATGCATTTTCAATTTTTAGAGAATGAAATATATCAGCTTTGAAAATGTAAAGTACAGGAGGAAAGTATCACCTCTATTACTGATCATTTGTATAGCGCTACAAGGCATATGCAACACTGTACATGTACACATGAGAGACAGCCCCTTCTCAATAGAGCTTACAATCTAAGCAAGACAAACACCACAAACGAGGGATAAGAGAGAGTTTTAACACACATGGGTGATAAACAGGAGAGTAAAGGGTCAGGATACAAAAAAAAACAGCCTCAAAGAGGTGGGCTTTTAGCCTGGATCTGAATAGGACCAGAGTCTGTACTAAGCATATCGTGCAGCAAGGTGGAATGAATGAAGTCTGGCGTTGGCAATGGAATAGAAGGGCACAGATAAGAGAGGTTTGCCTGATTAGTGGAGTTCCTGAGGAGGGGTGTAGGGAGAAATAAGAGGAAAAGGAGTGGGGAACAGCAGAATGAATGCGTTTAGAGGTCAGTAGAGCTTAGAACTGGATGCAAAAATGGATAGAGAACCACTGAAGTGACTTGAAGGAGGAGTTAGGCAAGCATAGCAACATCGGCGGAAGGTTAGCCGTGTAGCTGAGTTTTGAATGGCTTGAAGAAAAGAGGCTTCAGGGAGAGATCAGCAAGAAGCAGGTTGCAATAGTCTAAACGGGAGGTCACTAGAGAGTAGATAAGAATCTTGGTAGTGTGTTCAGAAAGAAAGGGACAGATTCTGCTGATGTTATAGAGAAAGAAACGATAGGTTTTAGCTATCTAGTAGATATGTGCAGTGAAAGAAAGAGAAGAGTCAAAGATGACCCCAAGATTGCAAGCCGAGGAAACAAGGATGATAGCGTTATCCACAGAAATAGAGAAAGGAGGAAGGGTGGATATGGTTTAGGGCAGTGGTAATCAATCTTTTTTGTACCATGACCCCTTTTACCATTGGTCAACTTGTGATGACCCCCAATGATAAAATCAAATGCGTCTCTCTTCCTTTACCATTAACGCATTGTTGCTGTAATCATTTGTTCAATTATTAATATATTATAGGCCTTTGCTATATGTTTTTATTTATAAAATTTACTTATTTAAACCACAATTATTAATCACAATAACAAGTAACAATATTTGATTTCAAAATGATTATGATTTTGTAGTCAAATCACTAATATGAAATAAAATTATTTTTTCTACCTTTGTTGTCTGACCAATTTATTCTCTGATCATGCTGGTCCCGATCTGAGGCTTCTGCTTTCCTGTCTTCTCTTAGCTCTCTTTCTGTGGTCTATGGTCCATCTGCCATTTCTTATCTCTTCTTTTGTTTTCTTCACGTCTTTTCATCAGCCTATTTCCAGTCTTAGTAACCCTCCCCAGTATCAGCCCCTTTCCAGTCCTCACTCTCAGTACCTTCCAATGTCAACTTGCATTCCCATAACTGCCACTGGTGTCCATTCCCTTCCAGTCCCCCTCCTTCCCCACTGACCAGTCCCTTCTAGTACAAATACCATGGCTGCCCCTCTCAGATCCACTCCCTTCCAGTTCCATTCTCCCTTCTCCTTGTATCAGCCCATTTGTAGCCTTAGCCCCCAGTTTTCTTCCAGGGCCAGCAGCTCTATCATCCCCTTCCCACCATCAGCCCATTCCCAGTCGAAGCCCCCCAATCAGCTCATTTCCAGTGCTAGTCCCCCTTCAACCCCATTACCATTGCTAGCCTTCACTAATCAGCCCATTTCCAGTGATAGCCCCCCTGATCAGCTCATTTCCAATGCTAGCCTCTCATCAGTCCATTACCAGTCCTACCCCACCCCATCAGCCCATTACCAGTCCTAGCCTCCCCTAATCAGCTCATTTCCGGTGCTAGTCCCCCCTCAACCCCATTACCAGTGCTAGGCTCCCCTAATCAGACCATTACCAGTCCTACCCCCCCCCCCATCAGCCCATTTCCAGTCCTAATCTCCCCGATCAGCTCATTTCCAGTGCTAGCCCCCCATCAGTCCATTACCAGTCCTACCCCCCTATCAGCCCATTACCAGTCCCAATCCCTCCTTGATCAGTCCATTCCCAGTCCTAGCCTTCCCTTATCAACCCATTACCAGTCCTAGCTCCCCCGATCTGCCCGAGACCAGTGCTAGCCCCCCATCAGTCCATTATAATCCTAACCCGCACTGCCTCTCCCCTCTGTCCAGCATTTATCCCATGTCTGTCCAGTATGTCTCCCTGTCTCTACCCTTTGTCCATGTCAGACCCCCCTCCCTTCCTCCATGTCAGCCCCCTCCCTCCATCCATCCCTCCATGTCAGCCCCCTCCCCCCCCCCATGTCAGCCCCGTTGTAGGTTCCCTGTCCCCTCCTCCCCTCTCCCTATGTCTGCCTGCTACTGCCCTGTTCTTCTGCAGCCACGGTTCCCTGTCTCTTAGGGAACCGCAGCTATGCCTGTGAAGCCATTGCGGAGTCTTTCTGTCTCTCAACGGGCTCCGTGCAGCATTGTCCCGCCTCCAAAGGAAGTTGTTTACCATTTCCTCTGGAGGCGGGACAATACTGCATGGAGCCCGTTGAGAGATGGGAAGACACCGCAATGTTTTCACAGGCACAACCACAGTTCCCTAAGAGGCAGGGAGCCGCGGCTGCAGAAGATTGGAGGCGGTGAGTTTGCTACTGCCAAGAAGCGGACTCGGCAGCAGCAGCAACTTGTGCGCTTTTCTATTTTTTTTTAAAACTTGGCAGAGTGAGGCGATCCCTGCTAAATCCTGTGGCGACCCCCATGGGGGTCACGACCCACAGGTTGAGATCCGCTGGTTTAGAGGGAAAGATAATGAGCTTCGACTTGGCCATGTTCAGTTTCAAATGGCAACGGGATATCCAGTTAGCAAAGTCAGACAAGCAGACTGAGATTCAGACCTAGCTTCCTGGAAAATTTCAGGTGCAGAGAGGTAAATCTGAGAGTCATCATCATAAAGGTGGTGCTGAAAACCATGGGAAGAGATCAGGGCACCGAGGAAATGAGTATAGAGAGAGAAAAGAAGGGGCCCCAACATAGATCCTTGAGATACACTGACTGAAAGGGGGATGGCAATAGAGGAACATACACTAAAAATGCGACGGGAGAAATAAAAAGAAAATCAAAATCATTTTTGTTTCTCTTTCTTCAGTGTTCTATGGCTCACTGAGTTTGGTTCTTGGGTTTTGTATTTCATTTTTTGTCTGCATATTTGTTTTTTTTATTATTTTATCTTTATGCAATTTTACAATACAACCAAGAATACAAGCTTGTACAGAAAATGGGATATTATTAACAACAATTGAGGCAAATTAAAAGACACAATCAATCCCACTCTAGCCCAACACAGGAGAGATCCAAGTACAAGAAAAACCACACAAACAGATACAAAAGGATAATAACACAGGCAAAACAACCAGTAATTCAAAATTCACAGTGGTTCAGTAGGAGGCCAGACAGAACTCCCACACAATGGGAGTTAAAGAAGGACAGCAGCTGGGAGGGCTCAAAAAAAATGTAGGAACAAGCTTGATATTTAATCAAACATTTGCAAGGATATTTAAAGAAAAAAAAAGGACCTCCCAACTGCTGAACTCCAGGATGTAGGAGTAGAAACTCTCACCTCCTTCTCTGAGTTTCACGGGCAAGATCAGGGTATATCCGCACCAATAACCCCCTAAACCGAACATTTCTCTTTCCGGAGGATGTAGTAAGGGCTGTTAGTATAGCTGGGTTTAAAAAAGGTTTGGACAAGTTCCTGGAGGAAAGGTCCATAAACCACTATTAAAAAGGGACCCAGGATATCAATGCTTGACCCAGTACAAGCATTGTGGAACCTGTGTCTTTTGGGGATATTGCTAGGTACGTATGACCTAGATTGGCCACTGTTGGAAACAGGATACTGGGCTTGATGGACCTCGGTCTGACCCAGTATGGCATGTCTTATGTTCTTATTAACCATTCTTTATCTGACAATAAAGCTAAGATAATAAACAATGTGACGGGTATGACTTCATCTTCCTGGGATTTCTCCAGGATATCAGTGATATTAAGAACATCAGCTGGCCCAACCCCAGAACATCCCTTAGCACAGCATCTTTCTTAAAGGACGGAAGATAGCAAGCCCTCATAGGCGGTGGATGAGATTCAGAAGGAATTCCTAATATGTCAGTCAAATAGCTGCAAAACATGTCTCTGGCAGATACAAGCCACCGGGGGAAAATTCACCAGTCACAGGTTAGCCGCTCTAGCAGAGTTCCCCAAAGATTCCAACTTAGTTTTAATTAAGGAAAACTCCTTAATATTTGTATCAGACTGCTCCTCCACCATATAGGGTTGCCAACTTTTTCACCGAGAAAAACCCAACACCTGTGGCTCACCATGCCCCGCCCATTCCCTGCCACGCCCCCAGTCCCACCCACACTCAACCCTCGCCCCACCCACAAAAATTACCAAAGGCAAGTGTAGGGGAGAAACTCTAAAGGTGAAAGGATGAAATTATATAGATCTATTAGAACTGTGAATACTGTGTTTGAGTGTCTTCTTGGGAAATACTGTGAATGCTGAAGCTGAATGATATTTCAGTAAAGTTGCAATTTAGTATACCTCACTGTGTGCTGTGGATTTATTTATGAATTTCCTGACCCGCAAGGTGGACCAAATGGAATAATATTGCCCAAGTAGGAGAGCTATTTAAACTAAAGAATCCTATATATCAGTGATGGCTAACCTTTTTGAGCCCGAGTGCCCAAACTGCCGCACAAAACCAAAGAATTTCCTCAAAGTGCCAGCACGTCAATTTGCATAAATATTTGCATAATGCTAACATACACTAACTTTTAGTAAACATGTCTCTTAATGAGTGTATGGATAAAGACCAGACTAAAAGATTTCTACATTACTATAATCCCAGTGCAACCGCCAGGCACATTAGGAACTACTACAAAACACTGCCCATTTAGAACCAATAGCAAACCCGCCGTATCCTAACAGCACTACCAGGACTCACAAAGCACCACAACCATACCTATCAAAAGGCAACACTGCAAATATTAAACCAATACATTTCAGACAATAACAATACATGACCTACTGGGGAAAGAACAAGTGGCAATGTCAAAAAGGAATTACATAAACAGAATACCTCAGCTCAGTTACACAGTTGCAATTGCTCCAGCCAATTTCTTCTGGTTTCTTCATTTGTTTTCTGCTAACTCTCCATCATCTGCTGTCCATTGTCCTTGTCTTCTCTCTTCTAGTTTTTTTTTTCCATTCTCTCTCTCTACATCTGCTTTAACATACTAACTTTCTCCTTTGCTCTTTCCTCATTCCTATTTCATCCACTCAAATTTTACCCCTCCATCCTCAATCCCCACTTACTCTCCCAATACCCGGCCAATTGTAGATTTTTATCCCTCCCACACAAAATATTTTTCCCCTCTCCATTTTACTCTCCCAGCCCCATCCATTCTAATCTCCCCCAACATCAGCTCCCTTATAGTTCCAGCCTCAACCAGCATCCATTCCCTTCTAGTCCCTGCATCAGCCCATGTCCTTTCCTAGTAACCACCCCACCCCATACCCGGCCTCGCCCCCCCCATCAACTCACTTCCAGCCCTCAACCCCCATCACCCCATTTCCAGGACAGCCCCCATCAGCCCACAGCCCATTAGCAGTCCTACCCCCCCAGCCCATTAGCAGTCCTACCCCCGCCCGCCGCCCAATTAGCAGTCCTAACCCCCCCTCCTCCTGCCATTAGCAGTCCTAACCCCCTCCTGCCATTAGCAGTCCTAACCCCCTCCTCCTGCCCATTAGCAGTCATAACCTCCCCCCCCTGCCCATTAGCAGTCCTAACCCCCCCTGCCCATTAGCAGTCCTAACCCCCCTCTCCTGCCATTAGAAGTCCTAACCCCCCCCTCCTGCCCATTAGCAGTCCTAAACCCTCCTCTCTGCCCATTAGCAGTCCTAACCCCCCCTCCTGCCCATTAGCAGTCCTAACCCCCCCTCCTCCTCCTGCCCATTAGCAGTCTCTAACCCCCCCCCCTCCTGCCCATTAGCAGTCCTAACCCCCCCCTCCTGCCCCATTAGCAGTCCTAACCCCCCTGCCCCTACACCCCCCCCTCCTGCCCATTAGCAGTCCTTCCCCCCCCTGCCCATTAGCAGTCCTAACCCCCCCTCCTGCCCATTAGCAGTCCTAACCCCCCGATCTCCTCCTGCCCATTAGCAGTCCTAACCCCCCCCTCCTGCCCATTAGCAGTCCTAACCCCCCTGCACATAGCAAGTCCTAACCCCCCCCTCCTGCCCATTAGCAGTCCTAACACCCCCCTGCACATAGCAGTCCTAACCCCCCCCCCTCCTGCCCATTAGCAGTCCTACCCCCCCGCCCCTCCTGCCCATTAGCAGTCCTACCCCCCCCTGCCCATTAGCAGTCCTAACCCCCCCGAGCACATAGCAGGCCTAACCCCCCCCCCTCCTGCCCATTAGCAGTCCTACCCCCCCCCCTGCCCATTAGCAGTCCTAACCCCCCCCCCCCCGGCAATTTTTTAAAAAAAAAGCACAGGCTCTGGCTGCTGCCGCGGCAGATTGCAATGTCCCGCGGGGCCCCCTCCGCCCGCTAAGCCCCTCTGCAAGGGCTTTCAGATTCGCGAGGGAGAGCGTCTCCCTCGCGTCTCTGTTAAGCCCGCAGGGCTAATGGGAAATTTCCCATCAGTCCCTCGCGTCTAAAGGGGCTGATGGGAAATTTCCCATTAGCCCCTGCGGGCTTAACAGAGACGAGAGGGAGACGCTCTCCCTCGCGAATCTGAAAGCTCTTGCAGAGGGGCTTAGCGGGCGGAGGGGGCCCCGCGGGACGCTGCATTCTGCCCTTGCCGCGTCCGCAGTCAGAGACAGCTTTTTCTTTTTTTGCGACCTATGGCCCGGGCACGCGTGCCATAGGTTCGCCATCGCTGCTATATATTGAAGGAATCAACACAAGAACCTATTCCAATCCTTCACCACTAATACGCTCAGTGCATTGCAGGATGAAGACTGCCGTTGGGGTAATGCATTGCAATCTAAAGCTTGGATTTCAGTCATTGAGCTAACTCCTTAGGCAGTAACTATGAAACCTAAAGTGGGGTGATACATCATGGGCTGCCCTAACATGGTGTGAGTAACCTGCCACAGTCCCAGGACCCACAGTGATGCAAGGACACAAAGGCGCCATGTTTTGAAGACTAAAATGCTGACAAGGAGTTACAAAAAAAATAAGTGTGTGCCTGATTTGCGTTTAATAAAATATATAATGCTGAGAGTTTGAGTGACATTACATTGATTGGCTGCAAGCATATATATTGATATGAACTGTTCTTGGCAGCAGTGAGCATCTGAATAGTCAGAAGTTAGAAATAAGTGACGACATGGACATTTATTTAAGTGAACCAAGGACCAGAGTTCAGGCAGTGCAGCACAGCACAACAGCACCATAACCATCCCCATATAAAAAATCTTTTTTAAGACCCTGGGAAGTCCAGTTTCACTGTTTAGACCCACTCACCGTCATTTGGCTGGTTCTGGTTCTGGCTCTGGCTCTGGCTGTGACTGTGACTGGCTGGCTCTCTCTTTCCACTAGTCAATGAAAAACCTTGTGCTGGAAGCTCCCTCCACTACTCCCTAGTCCCTCCCTCTGTTGTCTCATTGGCTCCTTCAGCTGACTTACTCAGCTTCCACTACTCCCTAGTCCCTCCCTCTGTTTCCTTGGCTCCTTCGGCTGACTTACTCAGTTTCCACTACTCCCTAGTCCCTCCCTCTGCTGTCTCATTGGCTCATTCGGTTGACTAGTCTCAGCCTGGCAGAATAGCAGCTCCTCATAGGACGGAAGAACAGGAACCTGCCTTTGATGGCAGTTCTGCCCACCAGCCACAAAAAAATGGCTTTTCAAGTGCCTGCAAACCGGTTTTAACAGTCTGCCTGCAGTCGGCCTGGCCATATAAAAACCGGCCAGGCCGGCTCAAAACCGGCCAGTTGGCAACTCTACCACCAAACTAATTTGTGATTAAACTATAGCAACAGAGTTTTGAAGTGACAGTACCTTGGCTGAAGTTTCCTCAATGACCACTAAATGTTGTTGCACTTTCTGAGATAACGAAGTCACCTGTGGAACGAAAGCTGTCTCCAACTGCACAGTAGCATTCCAAATCAATTCTAGTGTGAAGGTCTCCGGACGTTGAAGAGTAAAAGCCAAGAATGATGCCTCCATCGCCGCAGAGTGACCCTCCAACTCTCCCAGCCTCGGTGTCCAGCTTTGTAGGACAGTCTCATCTCATCCACTGCCTGCTCTCCTACTGCCTGTACAGGAAGGTGTCACAAGCCTGCTGATCTGGAGAGAACACCACTCCCTCTACTGGAGGCCCTGGGAAAGCCCTTCAGCTGCTGGTGGGAAAGCTAACGCCAACAGCATCAGCACGCCACAGCTCATCCAGTGACTCCTGCATGCACAACTCCTTCACTGCTCGCCATGTTGTAGGGGAGACAGAGTCACTGCCCAAAGTCAGCTCCAAGTCACCAGACTCTAGAGCAGACCCAACCAGGCTAAACTTCCCTACCTGGACTGGTTGCTGAGCCGGCTGGATAAGAAAGGCATTAAGCGGCCCTGAGGTAAAGGAAAGGAGGTTGGGGGAGCCAGAGAGGGAATCCAGCCCCCTTTCCCTTCTGTTTCCTTCTCATTAGGAAACGCCGACTGCTCAAACATGCCTGCGATCCACCATCTTGGATCTGCATATTTGTTTCTAATTTGCAGGGGGGTTTTCTTCAGTAAATGATCATCTGTGCTCTCCATGTATAACTGAGGTGAGGAATTCTGCTAACATGTAGGTTCTGTGTAAGAATCCACTGTGGTCCAGTTTGGGTTTTTTCCCAAACTGGAGATGAACAAGTGTTCTAGAATATATGCAATGCTGACTTTTCATAGGTAGGGTTGGTTTCAGTTTGTATGGTACAGTACTGGTATGGTATAGTAAGCATCTGAGTATCCATTTGCAAGGGCTTTGTGTTACTTCACACACTGTCAGGCAGTAGAGGGAATTTATGTTGCTGTTACCAATGTGACACCAGACTTTGAAAATAATGGGCCTGATATTCAGCACCGGTGGCAAGCGCGATTACAGCGACTAGCTGCCAGCACTGAACATTAAACACAGATATTCAATGCTGGGGTCATATCCGTCCTCAGCATTGAAAATCCGGGGTCGCTGAAGAGCCTGATCGCAAAGCAGGCAGCAGTGATATTAAGCCACTACCCAGTTAGTGATACACGCTGAAAGTTAGGCCAGGGTTTCCTGCACCTGGCTTTCACCACAGATTGCAAACCAGGCAGCGGCTCAATATCACTACTAACCGATTTGCGATTGGCTCTGCCCCGGAACGCCCCGATGCTAAGCGGTTAGCATCGGGGCGTATAACGGCATTACTTGGGGATATTCAGCGGCACTAACTGTGCCACTGAATAACCCGCTTCGAATGCCTTGGAATATCGGGCCCAATATTTTTTTGTATGTTGAATTGGAAAGTGAAACATTCTATCTCTGTTCTGTACCTCTTATTGAGGGAGTCTTATTGATTGATCTGAGAATGTCCTTTTTGAATGGACGTCGGGTTAATATTCAAAAGCATTTATCCAGAGTAATAACAGTCGTAGTCCAGATAAATGCCTTAGCTGCCGCTGTCTGTGGATATTCAATGGCACTATCTGCTGAATATCCTTACAGATCACCACAGCACTATCTGGATGGTGCCGGGGCGGTATGTGGGCAGAGCATCAGCAGTCTCAAAACTTTTCCTGATTGCGGCAACATTCAGTCCACTATCGGAATAACTTTATACAGCACAAAAGCTGTCCTAAGGTTAACTGCATAGTTATCCAGATAGTGGTCTGAATATCACCAATATCTGCATAACGCCAGTACTGACTGCATTTATGTATATTCCATATTGGCCATTTTCCGCATAGTGGGGCTGAATCTTTGACTGGTGGAGTCTGGGGATCCCTGATAGCCATGCCCTTCCGCCAGGCCTGCTCTACTGTGAGGTAAGGTGCACTTGTGCACTACGCTGACTCTCCACCTACCCCCACCCCCACCACGAGTACAACTGTGAGGCAAGACCAGCCCTCCCACCCTGCTCCATCGGCATGGCTCACCTCAACATTCTGGACTTCGGCAGCCGTCCTGCTCCCCTAAACTGCATGACTCAGGGGAAATTAATTCTGTGTTATTCCTCCTGCTTACCAACTCATACATTCAGTGCTGCTGGTGAGGTGAGGTGCACTTGTGCTCCTGCGATCTTCTGGCCTTAACCTCCAGTGGGGATAGGTTTCCTCTTCCAGGCCAGATCCAAATGCATCCCTACTCTTTTGCTCTCTGTGCCGCCTCACTGCTGTCACTGGCCTAGATATAGCACTTCCTCTGTCTTCTGTGGATATAGTTAGAAGAGCACAGTGACCCACAACAGGGGAGCACCCGTTGCCGGGCATTAGGTTATCAGATGTTCCTGACTTCAGAGGCACAGGAGACCAAAGGTGTTGCTAGGCTTGAGTCTCAAATTTATTTTAAATTTTCCAATTCCTTGTCCACTCCTCCATCATCCAGCCCATAGCTTCTATCGCCACTGTTCCTCTTGTCATGGACCAGCCGGCATTTCTTTCCTTCTTCCTGGTAATGCAGCACAGGGTTCACTGATCATCTGCTAGTTGAACTGCCTGGCACTCTATAGGTACATCACCGTGCAGTCTCTAGTGCAACCTCTTTTGGAGTATTGTGTGCAATTCTGGAGACCACACCTTCCAAAAGATATAAACGGGATGGAGTCAGTGCAGAGGGTGGCTACTAAAACGGTTAGTGGTTTTCGTTATAAAGCATATGGGGACAGACTTCAAGATCTTAATATGTATAGGGTACTCCACAAATCTCTAGAATTCGTTACCGGAGGATGTAGTTAAAACTGTCAGTGTAGCTGGGTTTAAAAAAGGCTTGGACAAGTTCCTGGAGAAAAGGTCCATAAACTATTATTAAAGAGGACTTGGGAAATCCACTGCTTGCCCTGGGAGAAGCATTGTGGAACCTTTGTACCTTTTTGGGAACCTGCCTGGTAATTCAGAGCCTTAGGGGGTCATTCTGAACTCCATTTAGTGGATTTGGACATCTGATCTGGACGTCCAGACCAGCTAAACAGCTTGTCGAGGACAGAGCTCTCCGTATGAACAGGCGATTTGTACGGGGAGCTCTGTTTGTGGGAGGGAGGGCGCGGGCGGACCAGAGGCAGAGCGAGGGTGGGCAGTGGGTGGAGAGCGACCCAGTACGTACAAGGTCAGTTCTGAGGTCAGCCCTGTATGTCTGGTGTTGGCCATGGAGACGAGGGACTTATTCCACCTCAGAGGTGGAATAAGTCCCCCAAGACATCGGGGGACTGTGACGCCGGGTGAGGGGTGCAGGGGGATCCCTGCAGCCCGACCCTGGCCATGGGAGGCCAGATCAGGAGTCGGGCTGTGGGGAAAGGACGGTGTCGCTGTTGGCTGGGGATTGTGGCTTCCAAATGGAGCCGTGGTGCCACGGTGATGGGATTCCATGGCACTGTGGCTCCATTCAGGAGCCTGGCTGAGTTAGCTGGGTATGTGGGCTGGGCATGCGGCTGATCAGAATCAGGGCCCAGCCTGCACGTCCAGGCCATAGACCCGATTCTGATCCCATGGGCACATCTAGCCCCTGTGGGATCAGAATCGGGTATACCTCTGTACGCTCCGATTCTGATCAGCTGTACAGGGGTTGGACGGCCAGTATGGAATCGGCCTCTTAGTGACTTGGAGAGTGGGGACTTAGGGATTGGGTGATAGTGAGGATTTGGGTAGGTTGAAGGAGAGGAGGTACTTAGTTTTTGGAAGGGAAGAATGGATAGTTGAAGATTAAGTGGGAGGAGAAGGGATTCAAGAGCGACTTGGCAAATGAGCAAGTAGTGTTAGATGGCTAGACAATATCTGTGAGGTGTATGGGATGGAAAGTAAAAAAAAGATGGATTGACAGTGTGTTGGACCTGAAGGGTTGAAGAGAATTGAAAAATAGTGGAAATAAGTAAGCAGTGGGCTGGAGAGGGGATGAGAGACAAGGAATAGAGAATAAAATAAAGAATATTGAAATGCCTCTATATTGTTTCCTGATGCAATTGTATCTTGAATATTATGTGTAATTCTAGTACTGCATTTCAAAATAGATACAGCAGAATCAGAAAACGTGCAGAGAAGGGCGAGCAAATTGATAAAGAGGATGGAACAACTCTTCTCGGAGGAAAGGCTAAAGAGGTTATGGCTTTTCAGTTTGGAGAAGAAATGACTGAGGGGAGATATAATAGAGGTCTATAAAGTCCTGAGTGGAGTGGAATGAGTAAAGCAGACAATGGTCTGGTGCACTAATGTTCTATACGATTCAGCTGTGCAGGAATGGTGAACAAATCAGCTCAAGGCACTCACATGCTGAGCCAGACAGAAATGATTTCTAATTTGCTTTCTCTATCTCAAATTCAAAATCATGCATATATCCACATATGCTACAATGTGTGTGAAAAAGTTCCAAGGATGGAATGAGCTCCCCTAAATTTAACTTCAGTTTGGTGCCACTTAGTTGCAGGGGTGTCCTTGGTGCCAACCTCGTCTTGTCTATCAGGCACATGACATTACACGTTGCCCCAGAGTCCAACTGACAAGGCTGTACCATATTATTCAGTCTGAGAGTCACTTTTGCCCCTTTGTTCACATAGCACCAGGGCGCTTGAGAAAATTGCATCAGCACTGAGCAAGTCTGCATCATCTGACTGATATTTCTTTAAGTTGAAAGTTTAAGTTGCCGTGTTCAGCTTTCTGCTTGATCGGCACACCCCTGCAAAATGATTTCGCCCGCCACACAGCTGACATGCCTTCCCATATGCTGGACAGTGTTCTTTCACTCATTGATGTGCATTACCACAGTACTAACATGTTGCAGATGGGTTACCCCACTGTTGCCTACTGCAATAGCTATCCACATCTTGTCTATTGTATTAAACTTCCAGTCTGCTGGTCCTATTATATAGTCCTCAGTGGCAAGTTGGTGAGTTCTGCAATACAAGATGTTTCAATGGATGTATTCAGAGCCAAGTCATGTTTTCGTAGAAGACAGCAATGTCTTTACTTATTGGTAATGCCAAGATTTATTTTCATCTCCCTAATAAGTCCATCTTTCAGTGGGCTATTTGCTCATATCACAGCTTTTTCTCTCAAATGCATGACAAAGTTATCAGTGCAATAACACCTCCTCTTGTTGCAGTTACTTGGGGAACTTTCATATAGTAACATAGTATTTGACGGCAGATAAAACCAATATGGTCCATCTAGTCTGCCCAGCAAGGTTGCAAGAGTAGGTGCACTTGTAGCTCCGTGCAGGTCACCCCTCCCCATGCCTTTGTTAGGGGTGTACTCACCACTCTGTGTAGGTCACCCCTATTTGTTGAGATTTAAGAGATAGTTAAGTTTATTTTGATTTTATCCTATTGCTATAAAGGGATCCACGGTGTCTGTCCCATGCCATTTTGAATTCTGTCACTGTATTTACCCCCATCACTTCTACTGAGAGTGCACTCCAAGCATCCACCACCCTTTCAGTAAAAAAGTATTTCCTGACATTGCCTTTCAGTTTACCTCCTTGAAGCTTCATGTTATGCCCTCTAGTTTTACAGCTTCCTCATCTTTGGAAGAGGTTTGTTTGTTCATTAATAATCTTTTAAGTATTTAAAGGTCTGAATCATATCTCCCCAGTCCCTCCTCTCCTCCAGAGTGTACATATTTAGATCTTCAAGTCTCTTTTCATAAGTCTTTTGACGCAGGTTCCAAATCATTTTGATCGCCTTCCTCTGAACCGTTTCCAGCCTTTTTATGTCCTTTGCAAGATATGGTCTCCAAAACTGAACACAATATTCCAAGTGAGGCCTCACCAGCGACTTGTACAGTGACATTAGTACCTCTTCCTTTCTGCTGGAAATTCCTCTTTGTATGCAACCCAGCATCCTTCTGGCTTTGGCCAGTGCCTTGTCACACTGTTTCGCCACCTTGAGATTCTCAGAAACAATCACTCCTTCTCCTGGTCCATGCACACCAACCTCTTGCCCCCTATCACATACAGTTAATTTGGATTTCTGCTTCCCAAGTGCATGACACTGCACTTCTTCACATTAAATCTTAACTGTCAAGCAAACAGACCATTCTTCCAGCTTTTGTAGATCTTTTCTCATGTTCCCCACTCCTTCAGGGGAGTCCACTCTCTTGCAAATGTTTGTGTCATTTGCAAAAAGACAGACTTCCATTCAGTCCTTCAGCAATATCACTCACAAATACATTGAGAAGTGCCAGTCCCAGGACCGAACCCTGAGGCACATCGCTAATCACCTTCCTTTCATCCGAGTGAGTTCCGTTTACCATCACCTCTCGTCTGTCAGTCAACCAATTTTTGATCTAGTTCACCACCTTGGGACTCATCCCCAAGCTGTTGAGTTTATTGATAAGTCTCCTTTGAGGAACAGTATCAAAGGCTTTGCTGAAATCTAGCTAGATCACATCCAACGCAAGACCTTGATCTAGTTCTCTGGTCACCCAGTCAAAGAACTCAATCAGATTTGTTTGGCAAGATCGTCCTTTGGTAAAACCATGTTGCCTTGGATCATGCAACCTGTTGGTTTCGAGGAAGTCCACTATTCTCTCTTTCAGGAGCGCCTTCATTACTTTTCCCACCACCGAGGTAAGGCTTACTGGGCTGTAGTTTGCCACTTCTTCCCTATTACTTTAGTGAAGACGTACCACATCAGCCCTTCTCCAGTCCCGTGGAACTTCTCCTGTCTCCAAGGATCTATTAAAAACATCCTTTAACGGCCCTGCAAGAACCTCTCTGAGCTCTTTCAGTACCCTGGGATGTATCCCATCTGGTCCCATGGCCTTGTCTACTTTTAGTTTTGCAAGCTGGTCTAACACATCATCTTCTGTGAATGTTGTGGTATCTACTCCATTCCCATTTGTATATTTGTCAGTCACAGGTAGTCCTTCTCCAGGATTTTCTGTAGTAAAAACAGAACAGAAGTATTTGTTTAGCATTTTCACTTTTTCAGTGTCACTTTCCACAAATCCGTTCCCAGCAGAGTCCTGCAATTCCATCTCTGGTTTTCCTCCTCTCCAGAATATACCTGAAAAACGTTTTGTCGCCACACTTCACATCTTTAGCTTTCTTTTCTTCTGCCTTTTATTTTGCTATCCAGATTTCTCTTTTTGTCTCTTTTTTAGCTTTATCCTGTATTCTTTTCTGTGTTCCTCTGTTTGCGAACTTCTGAATTTAGTGAAAGCTGTTTTTTGCCTTTATTTGTGCAGCCCGTTCTTTGGAGAACCAAATAGGTTTCCTTTTCCTCTTGTTTTTATTTACTTTCCTTACATATGTATCTATTGCTCCTTTTATTGCCTCCTTTAGTTTAGCCCACTGCAATTCCACTTCCCTTACCTCCTCCCACCCTGCCAACTCCTCCTTCAGGTACTTGGCCATTTTACTGAAGCCAGTTTTTGACATGTAGGACTTTGAGTTTGCTGTGATTGGACTCTGCCTTGGCTTTTATCTCAAACTATACCGTGTGATGATCGCTGCTGCTCACATGGGCACCCACCCAGATATTGGACACGCTATCTCTCTTGGTGAGTACTAAATCCAGTATCAAGCTTTCCCTGGTTGGTTCCATCACTATTTGTCCAATGCTTTTTGTAAGGCATCCACAATTTTTTACTTCTTTCCAGATTTGCAAAAGGAATATTCCAATCCACATCAGAGAGATTAAAGTCACCCAACAGGATCACTTCCCCCTTCATGGCTATTTTTGCAATATCAATAATCAATTCGCTATCCATTTCTTTGGTTTGAATTGGAGGCCTGTAGACTACACCAGTATGGATGACAATGCCATCTTCTCTTTCCAACACAATCCACTGCACTTCTTCTTTTACCCACGTCCCCCTGCATTTCAGCAGCTTTAATATATTGCTTTTGACGTATAAAGTGTCCCTGGCCAGTAGACCTTATATGAACTGAGGGCACACTCAGATATCTGATTTAAAGGCTATGCAAGGAATGTAGGCAGTACGAATATTCCTAAAAACGTATAGCCAACAGTTACAATTTATATTAAAAACACAGGCAATTGTAAAGTCTGAAAGCTTAACTTCCTTATCGTCCCTCCAGTCTAGTCCCGACATCTAGGGTTTATGCACCTCCTCCAGCAGCTATGGAGAATGAGAAACGTCACTCTTTTGATGACACTGGTACAAATACTCCTGGGACCGCCTCCTCTGTCCAGTAATCTCAGTCTCCATAGCAGCTGGAGGTTGGTGAGCTTGGAGGTTGAAGGCTCACTGGAGAAACATTTAAGGAGAGTAGTTTAGAGAGAATAGTTGATAAATTTATTGAAAAAAAAAATAAAAAAATAAAAATATATATATTTATTGTGGTGAGGAGAGCTCCCAGGAAGAGATGGAAGTGGAAGAAAACCCTGTTTTTCCCTTTAAAACAAGTGACAGTTCAGTTGTGCACAGTGCTTGCAAGGCAGGCAAGGAAAAAACTCAGCTCTCTGCTAAGGCCAGGCCACGCCCTAGTTCAGACGGGGAGCCAAGCTTGCTCAGTAATTGGTCACACCTGTGTAAAGGCAAGGGAGTGCCTGGCAGCAAACGGTTTTTAAAAACACACTCAGAGCAGAGAGGGGAGACACAGACCTGGGAGACACAAACCCAGGAGACACACACACAAGAGACGCAGCAGAGAGAGCAGAGCCAGCACGTTCAGGGGAAGCTGGAAAGGAACAGATCTGCAGCCAGAGCAGACAGAGCAGCAGAGGCACAAAAAGGAGAAACTCTGAGAGATCCTGAAAAGGGAGAAAGGGTCCAAGGAAACTTTCAAGAGAGTGACTATCTGGGAAGGAGTGGGAAAAGGCACCAGAAGGCTGAGTTCCATGGCCTGAAAGATATCAGGAGGAAAGGAATCAGTAGCTGTCTGAGAGACCTGCCCCAAGGTAAAGCCAGTACGTGTAAACCTGAACAGCTTGCTTCAGCTAGTGTCCCAGACCCAGGCCTAACGTCTTCTAAGAGATGGGTGGATAGTTGTATGTATGAAGAGAACTGAAACCCAGATAAGAGCAGAGAAACTGAGCTTTTAACACTAGAAGCATTATGAAAACTGTTTGCAGAGAGGAAGCTTTACCCTCCCAATACAAGTGTGCCTTCTCAGGGTGATTTGCTGTTGAAGCAGTTCCAAGAGTTTTTAGAAGGCAGGAAGTCTGGGCAAGTTTATAAAACTGGTGGAAGTAAGAAGTACCCGGTGTCAATAGAAGAGATGCAGGTGGATTCTTGTATGCCAGAATCTGAGTCAGAATTGTCACCAATGGATTGCTCTTTTTGTCTAAAGGAGAACTGAGCATTGTTGAGCAGGCTTGAAAGACTGTGAAACAATATAGCGACTAATTTTTATGACTGCAAAGAGTTGGAAAAAACCAAGAATGTGTTCTACTAAGTATGTGAGCTTCTGAAGCCAAGAAGCTGTCTGTAGTAAAAGTTTGGTTTGTGAAAAGAAAACAGCAGCTGTTAAAAGTTTACCTGTTATGTTGAATGACCACCAGAAGCTGTGCTTTGTGAAAGTTTATTGGGAAGAAAGCTGCTGCCCAGTGATAGAAGGCTTTTTGTTACATTTTCCTCTGTTAACCTGATTCTCTCTTATGTTGGAGAAGCATCCTCTTGCTTTTGCGTTTTGAGCTTTAATGCCTTGGAATCCCACAAAAAAAATAAATTTTCTTGCTGCCTTAAACCACCGGTCTCACAACTACATTTGTCCTTATATAAGTAAGCCAACTACAAGTCCCAGAATCCCTCTGGTGACAAACAAGGGAAGCTTTATTAAAAAGGACACTATAAGGCTGCTCTATGCTTGTAAGCCCTCGGGCCCAAGCAAGGGCATCGCAATATATAGAGGAAACTTTTACCTCTGAGAGGAGAAGCTGTGCTGAGGCCCCCTTCCTGTCTCCCTCCTTCTCTTTTCAGTCAGGCGGCAGGGGAGGAAGGTACTTGTGGAAATCTGCAGGGCCGGGCTCCGATTCCTGAACCCAAGGTAGGGTGAGGAATCGGCAGCGTGAACAAAAGAGCACAGCAGTGGTGTCCAGCGATCATTGTGGAAACACGCGGCAAGGCCGCTGGCCCCAAAAGTACCAGCTCCTCAGAGTACGATTCTCTCTCGTCGTGGAAGCCGCTGTTCGGCTGAGCGCGGGGAGAATCGATCGGTGAAGGCAGAGACTGCTGGAGTGGAGGTAAGAGGCTTGCCTTTTCAGTGCTGCACAGGCAGAGAGACTGACGCGAAGACAGCGTTCAGCTCCGGTGAGCCGCAGCCGCGTGGCAGAAGCGCGGGAAAGCCGCGGAGACGTCGGGCCTGCAGGAAATCCCGATGTGAGGGGTTTTTCTTTTGTGATTCAGTTACTTTGGGTTTCCAGCACTACAGGGGGTGAAACAGAGAGAGTTTACTCAGCGGTTTCAGTTTTGAGATAAATAGAGATTATCTTGAGCTATGTAGAGGTAGTGCTATGGTAGTGCTATATATAATGGTGGATATATATATCCATAGATAACTATAGATATATATCATTGTATGGTGGCACTATTGAGATAGATATATAGATATAGATATATATATAATTATATATAATATCTATATATATAGTTAAATGGATTACTTTGCTGTGGCACGGTGAATAGTCTCCCTCTATTTGGAGAAAAGGTAGCCCATTCTGTTAGGCTACAAAATAGAGGAGAGATGCCTTCTAAGCCACTTTGTTTGCTCTGCAGTCTTAGAAAGGGCTCAGTTTCAGATGCTGGGGTCTGTAAAACTTGCACTCAGGAAGCAATCTCTATGGAGCCGGTTGTAGAGGTTGCTGGGGAGGGCCCGAAGGGTGTTTTACCAGCGCCTGGTGTATTACTAATTAAAGATTTATATGGATTTTTGGATCAGCAAAGGATATTGTACTTTATCTGAGCCAACTTGCTCCAGAGATGAGAGATTTTTGCACATCTAGCCTGGGGAGTGTTAAGAGATCAGAGAGGGAGACAGAATTCTTCCCTTGGCCTTTGAACAATTCTCTTGGACAGGATAAGAATTCATCAGTTATAATGTAAAAGCTTTGAGATGCTTTTGGGTGTCTCCCTTGACAGAGACCCATTAATGATAACAAAAGAACACTTAGGCCATGGAGGATGTGTCCTTTGAGCATTCTCAGATGTCTGACCATGTCTGACTGTGTAAGTTTGAGCTTCTAACACCAAGGGGGGTAATCAAAAGCCTGCCCGGAAACCGAAGCAAAAAAGGTGGATGGGGTGGAGAGAAGCTCATGGGTGAGAGCTGGCTGCAACATATAAGTACAGAGAATATCCAGAACAAGACAGAGCGTAGATCTGCTTGGCCAAGCATGAAGTATCCTAGACTGTCATCAGTTCCTCTCGCTGAGCGCTCCCAGCTGATGTGTAAAGGGCTTATGACAAGTTTGGTGAAGTATATTCTTTGTACATAGCTGCATTCTCTCATAATTCTTTCAGTACTGTAATTAAGTGTGCATTCTAGTTATCTTTTCTAACTACTCATGTGTAACTAAGAGAATTACTTGTCTTTCTAAATGTTTCCTTACTTTGTTTGTAAATAAACTGCACGTCTTCATTACAAGGTGTTAGCCTTTGTTGAAGTAAGACACCTGGATATCCCTCCGTTCCCTTGCAGGAGCCGGTGGCCAGGCCCTCCTCAGCTCCAGATAAGCCGACTTCCCAACCAACTTTGCCAGGGGGGCTTGGAGCAATTTTTTCCCAGGATTTCGTGGCTCTATTGCAACAGATCTTAAAGTGCAGTAATAAAAACACTGAAGCGACGTCACTGGAAGCAAACTTAGGCGAAAAGCGGCCCGAGACTCCCCTGGATTTTGGGCTTATGGAGGTGCCATCCAAGAGGTCAAAGAAGGGAAAGAATTTGCAGGTGCAGTCAGTAGCCTCAGAGAGTCCGTTTTCAGAGGACGGAGAGCAGGACACGGAGGTACAGGATGAGTTAGAAGAAGGAGAGTTAACAGAACACGAAGATCAAGCGAGGGTGGTCAGAGTCTAGACGGGACGAGTTACCAGCTCTTATAGGGGAAACTCTAAAATCATTAAATATGCCTGCTGCAGGGCCGGCAGAGGATACATCATTAGAGGATCCCTTGTTACAGGTGTTTCGGAAGACACAAAGAGCCTTCCCAGTTCATCGAATGATGTGAGAGATGATTCAGGAGGAATGGGTCATGCCGGAAGCGGGGCTTAAAGGTTCCAGGATTATGTCTCGCCTATACCTGTTGGTAGATCAGGATCGGGAATTGTTTAAGTCACCAAATGTAGATGCGGCAGTCTCAGCAGTGACCAAAAAGACTACCATCCCGGTAGAGGGTAGTACCGCTCTTAAGGATGTACAAGGTAAGAAGCTAGATACCTTGTTGAAATAGATATTCAACCTCTGTGCACTTTCCTTATAGGCATCGGTTTGTGGGGCCTGGGTGGCTCATGCCTGTCTCCGTTGGTCACAGCATGTTCAAGGAGAGCAATTGGACGAGAGTGAAGGGGAAGCATCCAAGTTAGAGTCAGGGACTGCTTACCTAGCAGACATTCATTATGATCTTATTAGGAGTCTGTCTAAAAGTATGGCGTCAGTGATAGCAGCCAGGCGTTATCTTTGGCTGCATAATTGGGCGGCTGATGGTTCCTCAAAAACGAGATTGAGTAAGTTACCTTTTAGGGGTAAGCTACTATTTGGAGAAGATTTAGATAAGTTGGTAAAAGATTTAGGGGAATCTAAGGGAGGTACACTCCCAGAGGACAAGCAACAGCAGAGGAGACCTTTGCCATCTAACAGGAATCAGCAGAGAGAATTTTGCCGTTTCCGTCCTACTCGGTTTGGACAATTTCAAAGGGGGCGTTTCACCTATAGAAATCAAGGGTTTCGAGGGGCAAACAGAGGTTTTGCAGCTCCCTCTTCCTCAAGTGCTAGAAAGTTGCAATGAAGCCAGGAGGGCCCAAGGGGAAGTGGTAGCCGTAGGAGGATGCTTAAGGGAGTTTTATCCTGCTTGGGCCTGAATTACTACCGACCGGTGGGTGTTGGGCAAATCATTCGAGAGGTCTATGCTCTCAAGTTCCAACACTCGGTGACCGATGCTTACGTTCAATCCCCATGCAAAACGCCTCTGAAGGTAAAGGCGGTGCGAGAGACATTGCAGTGACTACTGAGACTCAACGCGGTGGTTCCGGTACCAAAGGAACAGTGCGGGTGCGGTCGATACTCCATTTATTTTGTAGTACCAAAAAAGGAGGGATCTTTTTCGTCCGATCTTTGATCTCAAAAAGGTAAAATCGGTGTCTCCGCATTTCACATTTTCGGATGGAAACTCTGCGGTTGGTGATTGTAGCCATAAGGGCAGGGGAGTTTCTCACAGCTTTGGATTTGTCAGAGGCTCATCTTCACATACCCATTCGGCAAGAGCATCAGAGGTTCCTCAGATTTGCACTTCCGATGGGGCATTTTCAATCCTGCGCATTACCGTTCGGGTTGGCAACGGCACCTCGGACATTCACCAAAGACATGGTAGTAGTTGCAGCGGCGTTGAGGAAAGAAGGAATTCTGGTAAACCCATATTTGGATGATTGGTTGGTACAGGCAAAGTCCAGGGAAAAGAACAAATTGGCGACTGCCAGAGTGGTGGAGTTCCTTCAGAGTCTAGGCTGGGTGATCAACAGAGCAAAGAGCAGACTAGAGCCTTCGCAAAACCTAGAGTATCTCAGAGCACGTTTCGATACACAGATGGGGAAGGTGTTTCTGCCTCAGTTGAGGGCACAGAGCTTGAGAAACCTGGTCAGGACTTTCCTAAGCTGAAGGATTCCCACGGCATGGCATTATCTGCAGTTGCTAGGAACAATGGCGGCGACGCTCGAATTGATCCCGTGGGCAAGGGCGCATATGCGACCGCTTCAGAGGGCATTGCTCAGGCGATGGTCGCACCAGAATGATCCTCTGTCCCGGATACTTCCATGTCGGCCGGATACGAGGCAGGCTCTGCATTGGTGGTTAAGGCCAGGGGTGCTGGAAAGGGTAATGCCCCTAGAGGCTCCCATCTGGATCTCTTATGACAGACGCCAGTCTCTTGGGATGGGGAGTACACGTCGAGCAAACCTTTGCCCAAGGACAGTGAACCGATGTGGAGAAGACATGGTTCATCAACAGGTTAGAGTTGAGAGCAGTTGCGCTAGCGCTAAGGGCTTTTCAGCCGTGTCTCGAGGGCAGAGCAGTGTGCGTATTCTCCGACAATTGAACAGCGGTGGCCTACATCAATCGTCAGGGCGGCACCGGCAGTGCACCACTCGAATCCGAGGCCAATCATCTTTTGGAGTGGGCCGAAACACATCTGGTGGCGCTGTCGGCGACTCAAGTAGCAGGAGTAGACAATGTGACGGCCGATTTTCTGGGTCAGGTCAAAGTGGACCCAGCAGATTGGATGCTGCATCCGGAGGTCTTCGAGTTGATAGTGAGCCACTGGGGGCAGCCAGTAATGAATCTAATGGCGACATTAGAGTCAGCAAAGGCAAACAGATTTTTCAGCAGAAGAAAGGAAAGAATGTCAGAGGGCCTCGATGCTCTCATTCAAAGGTGGCCGGAGCAGCAGCTTCTTTACATTTTTCCCCCTTGGGTTTTAATAGGTCGAGTGCTGCAGAGGATAGAGGTTCACAAAGGAACAGTGATTCTGATAGCACTGGATTGGCCGAGAAGGCCGTGGTACACGGATCTAGTCAGACTTTTGGTGGATTGGCCCTGGCGTCTGCCGGTTCGGAAGGACCTGTTGTTCCAAGGTCCTATACTCATGCCCCAGGTGGATCGATTCTCGCTTATGGCTTGGCTCTTGAAAGGGTGAGGCTGAGAGCAAAAGGGTATTCCTCAGCCGTCATTTCCACAATGTTAAAAGCTAGGAGAAGATCTACGTCATTGGCGTATGTGCGTATCTGGCAGATCTTTGAAGCATGGTGTACAGACAGGAAGATTCAGGCTTTGAGTGTGACGGTGTCACACAATGCTAGCTTTCTTGCAAGATGGTTTTGACAAGGGTTTGGCAGCTGCCTCCTTGCGGGTGCAGGTAGCAGCACTGGCATGTTACAGAGGAAAGGTAAAAGGGGAGACGCTGGGGATGCATCCAGATGTTAAACAGTTTTTGCGAGCAGTGTCTCTAAGGCCGCCTTGTAGACTCCAGTTCCTCGGTGGGATCTGACTTTGGTATTAGACGCATTAACGCACGAACCATTTGAACCGTGGGCGAAGGCGTCAGATAAAGACCTGACACTCAAGACAGTATTTTTGGTGGCAATTTCTTCAGCGTGTAGGATTTCGGAGCTGCAGGCACTATCGTGTCGGAAGCCCTTTTTGTCCTTTTATGATAATATGGTGGTTTTGAGGCCAGTGCCGTCTTTCTTGCCAAAGGTAGTATCAGTGTTCCATGTCAATCAATGCATTTCTCTTCCGGTGTTTGTCGAGACGGGAGGAAAGTCTAGCTCTGGTTCCTCCCACTCTCTGGACGTTCGACGAGTGTTGAAAAGGTATCTTCGGAGAACGGCAAGTTTCAGAAGCACAGATAGGCTTTTTGTCCTTTTTGGGGAGACACGAAAGGGGGAAGTGGCTAGTAAAGCTTCCATTGCGCGATGGCTTAAAGCAGCAATAGCGTCGGCTTACATTCTAAAAGGAAAGCCTGATCCTGAAGGCATTAGGGCGCATTCGACAAGGGCGCAAGCGGCGTCGTGGGCAGAGTGCAGTCTAGTGCCAGCTATTGAGATTTGTAAGGCGGCTACTTGGTCATCATTTAATACATTTGTTAAGCATTACCGTCTTGATGTGCAGGCGGAAAGGGACGCTGTCTTTGGCGCAGCGGTGCTTCAGGCTGGCCTGGCGGGTCCCTCCCGGTAAGAAAAAGTTTCACTGCTCTGTTACATCCCTAAATGTCAGGATTAGACTGGACAGACGATAAGGAAGATGAAATTAGACTTACCTGCTAATTGTTGTTCCTTTAGGAACTCCAGTCTAGTCCCATATCCCTCCCTGATTATTCTCTGCTGTTGGCCTGAAGCATAGGCATCAAAAGGAGGAAGCGAATGGAAAGAGGGATCCGGGGGACGTCTGGATTCTTCAAGGAGCAGGGAAGTGTGGTCTTCCTTAGCACAGGTTCCTTAAACGTAAGTACAATCATTTAGTTCAAGTGAACGATAACGGGAGTGTTTTCCCGTTAGTTAGTTAATTAAGTTTACATGGACTTCCATTTGTTATGTTCTTACTACTTGATTGTTGCTCGGGTGAGTCTGCTTTGTCAATAGATTACTGGACAGAGGAGGCAGTCCCAGGAGTATTTGTACCAGTGTCATCAAAAGAGTGACGTTTCTCAGTCTCCATAGCTGCTGGAGGAGGTGCATAAACCCTAGATGTCGGGACTAGACTGGAGTTCCTAAAGAAACAACAATTAGCAGGTAAGTCTAATTTCATCTTTGTGTAGTCTCTTGGAGCTGTGATGACCAGACTGGATCAGGTAACTTGGTGAGGCTATAGAGTTGATTCAATTAACCCCACCCTGTGAAGCAGGCTTGTAACAGACAATGGAAACTGAAATATTCAAACAAATCTTACTTCTATGTATAAGCCCACTATGCAAAGGTCCCTGTAACCTTAAAATTTATACCTTTGCTGAAAAATTAAGTAGGAGACTTGGGTAGAAGACCAGGTCTCTGCAAATCTAAAAGAAAATGTGTACTTCAATTACAAGTAGCTATATATCACAAGTGTCCTTGGCCAGTAGATCTTATTATATTTTTGGTGGGTTTTACATAGGCTTCTAATGCATCCATGATAACTTTGCTATCCTTCCTCTGTGATGCTCAAATGTCGCTTATAAACTTTGCAGCATTCAGCACCCATAACCCTTCTCAGCATAGCTGTCTGCACTTAGCTGGCCTCTTATCTAAGACTGTATCTAGAGAAGTAGTCCTCACACTCCTCAGAAATCTTCCCTGTTGTCACTTAAATCACCATTAACCTTCATGCCCTCCTGGAGTGGAATGCTGTTAGCAGCTGCAATGATGCTTTAATGCTTTTATGCTTCTGTGTCAAGGGACAGCACGTGCAATCTTAGGTCAATCAATATCACTGTAAGCCTTTCTGTATGCTCCCAGTTCTGCAGCACAACACACTCTCTGTCTTAGGCAAGAAAACTCAGACAGACACCATGCTTCAGAGTTTTAAATAAAGACACACTGAACTCAGCTGGTGCACAGAAACCATGATGTATTACAATAGAAGATTATGGGTGACAACAACCAGGAAGTAGGAAAACAGTGAGATATGACAATAAGCTGCTAAATGGCATCAGTACAATTTAAACACATGTAACAGAAATGCTGAGAAATGGATAAAAGAAGAAGACAACTTATAAATCAGAGGGAAGAGAAAATGTGAAAAAAGAAAAAAAAATGAAATAAGAAAAGGCTAGAGAAATGAAACTAAATCTAAATACAAAAATAATTTAAAAAACAGTCAATAAACGGAAGGATCAAGAATCATAAAAGGAAAATAAGGATAGCTTAAGAAATATAAAGGTTTGAAAATATGTTATTGTCTCACCCTGCTGCAGCTACAACTGATCAGATGGGAAAGATGAGGCTGGAAGGGTCAGGCTTGGGGGGGAGGGGTTTGAGAGAATGATAGTTTGTGAGTGTGGAACAGAGAGTGGTGGGTCGGGAGAGAGAGAATGAGTACATTGATGCTTCCCTCGGTGATGCTTATTCTCAGTGTCACAGCTCTAATTTAATTAAGGAAGAATTGTGTCTAAGGGCCGGAAGCATGATGGGGTTTTCCTATTTTCTGTTGATGGGAAAAAAAAGCTTAGTATATCTGGCTTTAAGTGGCATACACATTTCTAACACAAATTTAGATTATTCTTGCTAAGTCTGGACACATATGAACCCCAGAGTCCTGAGAAAATAAAAGCCTTTATAAACCATATGGTGACAGACTTAAAGATCTCAATATGTATATGTTAGAGGAAAGGTGGGATAGAGGAGATATGATAGAGACATTTAAATATTTCTGTGGCATAAATGCACAAGAGGAGAGCCTCTTTCAATTGAAAGTAAGCTCTGCAATTTATTTATTTAGCAATGCTTATATATTGCTTTTCACAGGGTCAAAGTGGTATACATTCAGATTTGGTATATATTTCCCTTGTCCCCTTCGGGCTCACAATCTGTTTTGTACCTGATGTAACAGAGGGTTAAGTGGCTTGCCTAAGGCCACAAGGAGTGCCTGTGGGACTAGAAACCCCAGTCCCTCCAGCCTGAGTTGCAGTCCTCCAGCAGGATCCAAACCCCCAGCCCTAGGCAACTTGCCCCAACCACTAGGCCACTCCTTCCTTGCAATGAGTGGAGATAGGATGAGAGTGAAAGGGGATAGACTCAGGAGTAATATGAGGAAATATTTCTTTATGGAGTGGTAGATGCGTGAAATATCTCTCAGTGGACGTAGTAGAGACGAGGACAGTATCTGAATTCAAGCAAACATGGGACAAACAAGGAAGGTCTCTAAAGGGAAAAAAGGGACTATAGTAGTTGATATGGAAGGGGCAGAATAGATAGACCATATGGTCTTTTTCTGCCATCATGTTTCTATGTTCTATTATTTTCTGACCACAAACATGATACAATCCTAAGCAGATTCCACTCAACTAAATCCATTATCAAAGTTTCCATCCAGTCTAGGATTCAATTCAAATTTGTCGTTTGGTCTATGTTTTTCTGTCTACCACAGGAATCACAAACCAATTCTTACCTGATGAAAGAAATATGATTTTTTAAAAAGAATCAGTGGATTGTATCTATTCTTACACCATTGTCTTTTCAAAACTCTATTATATTCAGGATCTGTTTATACTTTGTGTTATACTGCCACCAGCTGTCTTTTATAGGAAACTGTATCAAAATCCTAAGTAAAATCTTCGCTCTAGAGAAGAAGAAAGATAACAATAAATAATACATAAAAACTAGCCAACCAATTAGTACAAATGAATACAGAAACTGTGTAATTTGTGAATACTCTAATAATATAATTACAATAAAACAGGGCAAGAGGCCAAGAGAATTATGGGTGCAGTTCCTAGTTTCGTATGGCAATCATGTGGCACTTTCACACATTTACATATATTTTCAAAGTAAATTATGCATTTTTAAAACTTTATTGCTGTAACTTTCTGCCATTTCTTCTGTCTCCAAGTAATTTAATTGATTCTCTTTTGATTGGGGGGGGGGCGCAGATGGAATTCGGGGACAGGAAAAAAGATCAGGGGGAAGAGGAGGGAGAGAAAGAGGTTGAGGATCAGGGGGAAGAGGAGGAAGAGAAAGAGGTTGAGGATCAAGGGGAAGAGGAGGGAGAGAAAGAGGTTGAGGATCAGGGGGAAGAGGAGGAAGAGAAAGAGGTTGAGGATCAAGGGGAAGAGGAGGGAGAGAAAGAGGTTGAGGATCAGGGGGATGAAGAGGGGGAGAGAGAGAGGTTGAGAATGAGGGGGATAAGGAGGGAGACAGGTTGAGGATGAGGGGGATAAGGAGGGAGAGAGAGAGGTTGAGGATCAGGGAGATGAGGAGGGAGAGAGAGAGGTTGAGGATCAGGGGGATGAGGAGGGAGAGAAAGAGGTTGAGGATCAGGGGGATGAAGAGGGGGAGAGAGGTTGAGGATCAGGGGGATGAGGAAGGAGAGAGAGGGTGAGGATCAGGGGGATGAAGAGGGAGAGAGAGAGGTTGAGGATCAGGGCGATGAAGAGGGGGAGAGAGAGAGGTTGAGAATGTGGGTGATTAGGAGGGAGAGAGAGAGGTTGAGGATCAGGGGGATGAGGAGGGGGAGAGAGGTTGAGGATCAGGGGGATGAGGAGGGAGAGAGAGGTTGAGGCTCACGGGGCAGAGGAGGGAGAGATAGAGGTTGAGGATCAGGGCGATGTGGAGGTAGTGACAGAGGTTGAGGATCAGGGGGATGATGAGGGATAGAAAGAGGTTGAGGATCAGGGGGATGAGGAGGGAGAGAGAGGTTGAGGATGAGTGGGATAAGTAGGGAGAGAGAGAGGTTGAGGATCAGGGGGATGAGGAGGGAGAGAGGGAGGTTGTGGATCAGGGGGATGAGGAGGGAGAGAGAGAGGTTGAGGATCAGGGGGGTGAGGAGGGAGGGAGAGAGGTTGAGGATGAGGGGGATGAGGAGGGAGAGAGAGGTTGAGGATCAGGGGAGATGAGGATGAAGAGAGGGGAAGTTGTGGATCAGGGGGGATAAGGAGGGAGACAGGTTGAGGATCAGGGGGATAAGGAGGGAGAGAGAGAGGTTGAGGATCAGGGGGATGAGGAGGGAGAGAGAGGTTGAGGATCAGGGGGATGAGGAGGGAGAGAGAGTTTGAGCATCAGGGGGATGAGGAGGGAGAGAGAGAGAGGTTGAGGATCAGGGGGGTGAGGAGGGATGGAGAGAGGTTGAGGATGAGGGGGATGTCTTCCTAGCTCCTCTCACTCTCTTGGTGCAACAACAGGGCATTTCTGTGCATTACTATGCTGACGATATCTTCCTTCTCTATCACACTGACTCAGTTTCTCCTGACATCACTCCTCTTAATGATTGTCTTTCTTCCGTGGCATCTTGGCTTTCTTCCAATTTCCTGCACATTAACCTTTCTAAGATTTCCGCCATTTGGTTTACCGCTGGTCAGGGCCGGATTTACCTTGAGTGAGGCCCTACACCAACAAAAATTGTGGGCCCCCAGCAGGGGCGGCCCAAGGGGGGTGCGGGACCTCATTTGCATAAGGGGCCTCATTTGCATAAATATTTGCATAATGTTACCATATACTAACTTTAGTAAACGTGCCTCTTAATGAGTGTATGGATAAAGAAAGACTAAAAGATTTCTACATTACTATAATCCAGTGCCAACTGCCAGACACATTAGGAACTACTACAAACACTGCCCATTTAGAACCCATAGTAAACCCGCCGTATCCTAACAGCACTACCAGGACTCACAAAGCACCATACTCTACCAATCAATAGGCAACACTGCAAATATTAAACCAATACATTTCAGAGAACAACAATACATGACCTACTGGGGAAAGAGAACAAGTGGCAATGTCAAATAGGAATTATATAAACAGAACACCTCAGCTCAGTTACACATGCAGAACATAGACCATCACCAAACAAGTAATCACAATTTAGAAACAGGAAGACAATAATTAAACTGGGAATCCCAAAAGCCAAACTTGGAATGTACAACACTGTAGAAATAAAACTATACATTAATTTGCTCTTGTACTAAACAAAGCGCAGACGTTAATGATGCACATTTACCAGAGCTGACATATTCCAATTAATAAATTCAAAATAAAGAGATATTTTTCTACCTTTTTGTGCATTTTTTTCAGCTGCAATTGCTCCAGCCACTTTCTTCTGGTTTCTTCGTGTCTTCTGCTAACTCTCCATCGTCTGCTGTCCATTTGTCCTTTCTTCTCTCTTCTAGATTTTTTTCCATTCTCTCTCTACATCTGCTTTAACATACTAATCTTTCTCCTTTTGCTCTTTCCTCATTCCTATTTCATCCACTCAAATTTTACCCCTCCATCCTCAATCCCCACTTACTCTCCCAATACCCGGCCAATTGTAGATTTTTTATCCCTCCCACACAAAATATTTTTCCCTTCTCCATTTTACTCTTCCAGCCCCATCCCATTCTAATCCTCCCCCAATATCAGCTCCCTTCTAGTTCCAGCCTCACCCAGCATCCATTCCCTTCTAGTCCCTGCATCAGCCCATTTCCAGTCCTAGCCATCCATCAGCCCATTTCCAGTCCTAGCAACCCCCCAACCCAATACCAGTCCTAGCCCCCCATCAACCCACTTACAGTCCTTAACCCCCCATCACCCCATTTTCAGTTTAAGCCCCCCCTATAACCCATTACCAGTCCTAACCCCCCATCAGCCCACTTCCAGTCCTAACCCCATCAACCCATTTCCAGTCAGCCCCCCATAGCCCATTGCCAGTCCTACCCCCCCCCCCCATCAGCCCACAGCCCATTACCAGTCCTAAACCCTTCATCACACCTACCGTTTTAACCCCCAGCCAATTTCCAGTCCTAGCCCCCCATAGCCCAGTACCAGACAACCCCCATCAGCCCACAGCCCATTACCAGTCTTAACCCCCCCAAAGCCCATTACCAGTTCTAACCCCCCCCACAGCCAACAGCCCATTACCAGTCCTAACCCCATCAGCCCACCTCCAGTCTTAACCCCCAGCCCATTTCCAGTCCTAGCCCCCCATAGCCCATTACCAGACAGCCCCCATCAGCCCACAGCCCATTACCAGTCTTAACCCCCCCAAAGCCCATTGCCAGTTCTAAGCCCCCCCCAACAGCCCACAGTCCATTACCAGTCCTAACCCCATCAGCCCACCTCTAGCCTTAACCCCCCCAGCTCATTTCCAGCCCCAGCCCCCCCAATAGCCAATTACCAGTCCTACCCCCCCATAGCCCATTACCAGCCCTACCCCCACAGCCCATTTCCAGCCCCAGCCCCCCCAATAGCCCATTACCAGTCCTACCCCCCCCCATAGCCCATTACCAATCCTACCCCCCCCCCGGCCTAAAGTAAAATTTAATTTAAAAAACAAAACTGGTGGCTGCCGCCGCGGGGCCCCCTCTGCTGTTGCGGCAGCACCGACTGACCCGCGGGGGCCCCGTCTACAAGCTGAAGCCGTCGGTTCGGTTCGTTCTTCCCTCCCTCCCTCCCTCCCTCCGTGCAGGCTGCAGGCTGTGAGAGACGCGAAGGGAGAGCGTCTCCTCGCGTCTCTGTTAAGCCCGCAGGGGCTGATGGGAAATTTCCCATCAGCCCCTGCGGGCTTAACAGAGACGCGAGGAGACACTCTCCTTTCGCGTCTCTCACAGCCTGCAGCCTGCACGGAGGGAGGGAGGGACGACCCGACCCGACCCGACGGCTTCAGCTTGTAGACGGGGCCCCCGCGGGTCAGTCAGTGCTGCCGCGGCAGCAGAGGGGGCCCCGCGGCGGCAGCCACCAGGTTTTTTTAAAAATTTTATTTTAAAAAAAAATGAACTTGTTCTTTTTTTGTGGGCCCCTGCCGGCTGTGGGCCCTACGCCATGGCGTACATGGCGTATAGGTAAATCCGGCCCTGCCGCTGGTAATCCCACCCCCCCTCTTGTCCCTTTACTCTCCTCCTCCCCCATCCCCCTTGTAACATCCCTGCGTTATCTAGGCGTAACCCTTGATTCATCGTTGTCCTTTAAAGCCCATATCTCCTCCGTTGTCCAACATTGTTTTTCCACCCTCAGACAACTTCGCTCCATCCGCCCTTTCCTTTCCTTCTCGTCTATGACTACCATTCTTCTTTCTCTTGTTGTCACTCACCTCGATTACTGCAATGTTTCCCTGGCCGGTCTTCCTCAATCCCAACTGCAATGTTTACAGAGAGTTCACAACAATGCAGCCCGCATTCTCACTTGTTCCTCTCGCTTTGATCACATCACCCCCCTTCTCATACGTCTACATTGGCTTCCCATTCCTTTTTGCATACAGTATAAGATTCTCACCTTTACCCACAAATCCATTCACACTGGCACCCCTCGCTACCTTGCTGATTTGATCCACCTCCACGCTCACCACCGCTCCCTCTGTTCTATTCATGCTAATCGTCTGACCTTACCCTCCCCCTCTCAAGCCCACCTCGAATCCACACGCTCCTCTGCCTTCTACTTCCTTGGACCCCGCCTCTGGAATTCGCTTCCCCCGGACCTCCACCTGGAACCCTCCTTGAAGACCTTTAAGGCCCGATTGAAAACTTACCTCTTCTGCTTAGCTTTTGATCTTCCCCCTCAACCTTCCCCTCTTCCCCCCCCCCCCCCCCCCCCGGCGATTTCTCTCCATCTATCATGACTCTTGACCTCTCCTTACTTCTTGAACCTTTTTTCTGTCTGTCCTATCATTTAAGTGGCGTTCTTTTCCTTTTTCCTAGCAGCTTTTGTATACTTTGTACACCGCTCAGACGCTGACACATTGAGCGGTATATTAAGCCTCTAAATAAAGATAAAGATCAGGGGGATAAGGAGGGAGAGAGAGGTTGGGGATGAGGAGGGAGAGAGAGAGAGAGAGAGATGTTGAGGATGAGGAAGGAGAGGAGATGTTGAGGATGAGGAAGGAGAGGAGATGTTGAGGATGAGGAAGGAGAGAGAGAGGTTGAGGATGAGGGGTATAAGGAGGGAGAGAGAGGTTGAGGATCAGGTGGATGAGAAGGGAGAGAGAGAGGTTCAGGATCAGGGGGATGAAGAGGGAGAGAGAGAGGTTCAGGATCAGAGGGATGAGGAGGGAGAGAGAGATTGACCATGAGGGGGATGAGGAGGGAGAGAGAGAGGTTGAGCATGAGGGGGATGGGGAGGGAGGGAGAGAGAGGTTGAAGATGAGGGTGATGAAGAGGAGGAGAGAGGTTGAGGATGAGGGGGATGAGGAGGGAGAGAGAGACAGGTTGAGGATGAGGGGGATGAGGGAGAGAGAGAGGTTGAGGATGAGGGGGATGAAGAGGGAGAGAGAGAGGTGGTGGATGAGGAGGGAGACAGAGGTTGAGGGTGAGGAGGTGGAGGAGTGGGACAGAGAGGTTGAGGATGAGGGGGATGAGGAGGATGAGGAGGGAGAGAGGGAGGGTGAGGATCAGGGGATGGAGAGCTAGAGGTTGAGGATAAGGGGGATGAGGGAGAGAGAGAGGTTGAGGGGGAGGGAGAGATAGAGGTTGAGGATGAGGGGGATGAGGAGGGAGAGAGAGAGAGGTTGAGAAGGGGGATGAGTAGGGAGAGAGAGAGGTTGAGGATGACGAGGATGAAGAGGGAGAGAAAGAGGTTGAGGATTAGGGGGATGAAGACGGAGAGAGAGAGGTTGAGGATGAGGGGATGAGGAGGGAGAGAGAGAGGTTGAGAAGGGGGATGAGTAGGGAGAGAGAGAGGTTGAGGATGACAAGGATGAAGAGGGAGAGAGAGAGGTTGAGGATGAGGGGGATTAGGGACTAAGAGGTTGAGGATCAGGGGGATGAGGAGGGAGAGAAAGAGGTTGAGGATTAGGGGGTGAGAAGGAAGAGAGAGAGGTTGAGGATCAGGGAGATGAGGGAGAGAGGTTGAGGATGAGGGGGAATAGGAGGGAGAGAGGATGAGGGGGATGAAGAGAGAGAGAGAGGTTGAGGATCAGGTGGATGAGTAGGAAGAGAGAGGTTGAGGATCGAGGGATGAGGGGAGAGAGAGAGTGGTTGAGGATCACGGGGATGAGAAGGGAGAGAGAGAGAGGTTGAGGATGAGGGGGATAAGGAGGGAGAGAGAGAGGTTGAGGATCATGGGGATGAGGAGGGAGGGAGAGAGAGAGGTTGAAGATTAGGGGATGAAGGAGGGAGGGAGAGAGAGAGGAGGATCAGGGGGAGAGGAGGGAGAGAGAGAGGTTGAGGATCTGAGGGATGAGGAGGGAGAGAGGGAGAGAGGGAGGTTGGGGATCAGGTGGATGAGGAGGGAGAGAGGGACGTTGAGGATGAGGGGGATGAGGAGGGAAAGAGAGAGGTTGAGGATCAGAGGGATGAGGGGGGAGAGAGAGAGCTTGAGGATGAGGGGAATGAGGGAGAGAGAGAGGTTGAGTATCAGGGGGATGAGGCTGGAGAGAGAGGTTGAGGATCAGGGGGATGAGGAGAGAGAGAGAGGATGAGGATCAGGGGGATGAGTAGGGAGAGAGAGAGAGAGGTTGAGGATGAGGGGGATGAGTAGGGAGGGAGAGGTTGAGGATGAGGGGGATGAAGAGGTGGAGAGAGGTTGAGGATGAGGGGGATGAGGAGGGATAGAGAGAGGTTGAAGATGAGCGGGCTGAGGAGGGAGAGATTGAGGATCAGGTGGAGGAGGAGGGAGAGAGAGAGATTAAGTAACAGACGTATAAGTAGGGAGAAAGAGATTGAGGATCAGGGGATATGGAAGAGGGGGAGAGAGAGGATGAGGATCAGGGGGATGAGAAGAGAGAGACTGAGGATCAGGGGGATGTGTAGGAAGAGAGAGAGGTTGAGGATGAGGGAGAGGGAGAGAGAGAGGTTGAGGATGAGGGGGATGAAGAGGAAGAGAGAGGTTGAGGATGAGGGGGATGAGGAGGGAGGGAGGTTGAGGAATAGCGGGAAGAGGAGGGAGAGAAAGAGGTTGAGGATCAGGTGGATGAAGAGGGAGAGAGAGAGGTTGAGGATGAGGGGGATAAGGAGGGGGAGAGAGGTTGAGGATCAGGGGGATGAGGAGGGAGAGAAAGTTTGAGGATCAGGAGGATGAGGAGGGAGGGAGAGAGAGAGGTTGAGGATCAGAAGGATGAAGGGGTAGAGAGAGCTTGAGGATGAGTGGGATGAGCAGGGAGAGAGAGAGGTTGAGGATCAGGGGGATGAGAAGGGAGAGAGGGAGGTTGGGGATCAGGGGCATGAGGAGGGAGAGAAGGAGGTTGGGGATCAGGGGGATGAGGAGGGAGAGATGGATGTTGAGGATGAAGGGGATGAGGAGGGATAGAGAGGTTGAGGATGAGGGGGATGAGGAGGGAGAGAGAGAGGTGGAGGATGAGGATGGAGAGAGTTGTTGAGGATCAAAGGGATGAGGAGGGAGAGAGATAGGTTGAGGATGAAGGGGAAGAGGATGGAGAGAGAGAGGTTATGGATGAAGGGGATGAGTAGGGACAGAGATAGGTTGAGTATCAAGAGGATAAAGAGGGAGAGAGAGAGGTTCAGGATGAGGGGTATAAGGAGGGAGAGAGAGGTTGAGAATCAGGCGGATGAGAAGGGAGAGAGAGAGGTTGAGGATCAGGGAGACGAAAAGGGAGAGAGAGGTTGAGGATGTGCAGGACGAAGAGGGAGAGAGAGAGGGGTTGAGGATCCGAGGGATGAGGAGGGAGAGAGAGATGTTGAGGATGAGGGGGATGAGGAGGGAGAGAGAGAGGTTGAGCATGAGGGGGATGACGAGGAGGAGAGAGGTTGAGGATGAGGGGATGAGGAGGAAGAGAGAGAGGTTGAGGATCAGAAGGATGAGGAGGGAGGGAGAGATAGGTTGAGGATCAGAGGGATGAGGAGGGGAAGAGAGAGGTATAGGATCATGGGGATGAGGAAGGAGAGAGAGATTCAGGATCAGGGGATGAGTAGTGGGAGAGAGAGGTTGAGGATGAGGAGGATGAAGGAGAGAAAGAGGTTGAGGATGAGGGGGATGAAGAGGGAGAGAGAGGTTGAGGATCAGGCGGATGAGAAGGGAGAGAGAGAGGTTGAAAATCAGGGGGATGGAGAGAGAGAGGTTCAGGATCAGGGGGATGAGGAGGGAGGAGAGGTTGAGGATCAGGAGGATGAGGAGGGAAGAGAGAGATTGACGATGAGGGGGATGAGGAGGGAGAGAGAGAGGTTGAGGATGAGGGGGATGAAGAGGGGGAGAGAGGTTGAGGATGTGGAGGGAGAGAGAGAGAGGATGATGATCAGGGGGATGAGGAGGGGAGAGAGGTTGAGGATGAGGGGGGGATGAAGAGGGAGAGAGAGGCTGGGGATGAGGAGGGAGAGAGAGAGGTTGAGGGTGAGGAGGATGAGGATGAGGTGGGACAGAGGTTGAGGATGAGGGGGATGAGGAGGGAAAGACGGAGGTTGAAGATGAGGGGGATGAGAGGGAGGGTGAGGATCAGGGGGATGGAGGGCTAGAGGTTGAGGATAAGGGGGATGAGGAGGGAGAGAGAGAGGTTGAGGGGGAGGGAGAGATAGAGGTGGAGGATGAGGGGATGAGGAGGGAGAGAGAGGTTGAGAAGGGGGATGAGTAGGGAGAGAGAGAGGTTGAGGATGAGGAGGATGAAGAGGGAGAGAGAGAGGTTGAGGATGAGGGGGATGAGGGAGGGAGAGGTTGAGGATCAGGGGGATGAGGAGGGAGAGAAAGAGGTTGAGGATTAGGGGGTGAGAAGGAAGAGAGAGAGGTTGAGGATCAGGGAGATGAGGGAGAGAGGATGAGGGGGATTAGGAGGGAGAGAGGATGAGGATGAGGGGGATGGAGAGAGAGAGAGGTTGAGGATCAGGTGGATGAGTAGGAAGAGAGAGGTTGAGGATCGAGGGATGAGGGGAGAGAGAGAGTGGTTGAGGATCACGGGGATGAGAGGAGAGAGAGAGTGGTTGAGGATCAGGGGGATGTGTAGGAAGAGAGAGAGGTTGAGAATGAGGGGGATGAGGAGTGAGAGAGAGGTTGAGGATTGGGAGAGAGAGGTTGAGGATGAGGGAGATGAGGAGGGAGAAAGAGAGGTTGAGGATGTGGGGTATGAGGAGATAGTGGGAGGTTGAGGAAGAGGAGGGAGAGAAAGAGGTTGAGGATCAGGGGGATGAAGTGGGAGAGAGAGAGGTTAAGGATCAGGGGGATAAGGAGGGGGAGAGAGAGAGGTTGAGGGTGAGGGGGATAAGGAGTGAGAGAGAGAGGTTGAGGATCATTGGGATGAGGAGGGAGGGAGAGAGAGGTTGAAGATTAGGGTATGAAGGAGGGAGGGAGAGAGAGAGGAGGATCAGGGGGATGAGGAGGGATGAGGAGGGAGAGAGAGTATAGGATCGGGGGATGAGGAGGGAGAGAGGGAGGTTGGGGCTCAGGTGGATGAGGAGGGAGAGAGGGACGTTGAGGCTGAGGCGGATGAGGAGGGACAGAGAGAGGTTGAGGATCAGAGGGATGAGGGGGGAGAGAGAGAGCTTGAGGATGAGGGGAATGAGCAGGGAGAGAGAGAGGTTGAGGATCAGGGGGATGAGGCGGGAGAGAGAGGTTGAGGATCAGGGGGATGAGGAAGGAGGGAGAGAGAGAGAGAGAGAGAGGTTGAGGATCAGGGGGATGAGGAGAGAGAGAGGATGAGGATCAGGGGGATGAGTAGGGAGAGAGAGAGAGGGTGAGAATGAGGGGGATGAGGAGTGAGGGAGAGGTTGAGGATGAGGGGTATGAGGAGGGAGAGAGAGAGAGCTTGAGGGAGAGAGGTTGAGGATCAGGGGGATGAGGAGGGAGAGAGAGAGATTGAGGATCAGGCGTATGAGTAGGGAGAAAGAGCTTGAGGATCAGGGGGATGAAGAGGGGGGGAGAGAGGATGAGGATCAGGGGGATGAGAAGGGAGAGATTGAGGATCAGGGGGATGTGTAGGAAGAGAGAGAGGTTGAGGATGAGGGAGAGGGAGAGAGAGAGAGGATGAGGGGGATGAAGAGGAAGAGAGAGGTTGAGGATGAGGTGGATGAGCAGGGAGGGAGGGAGGTTGAGGAACAGGGGGAAGAGGAGGGAGAGAAAGAGGTTGAGGATCAGGTGGATGAAGAGGGAGAGAGAGAGGTTGAGGATGAGGGGGATAAGGAGGGGGAGAGAAAGGTTGAGGATCAGGAGGATGAGGAGGGAGGGAGAGAGAGAGGTTGAGGATCAGAAGGATGAAGGGGTAGAGAGAGAGCTTGAGGATGAGTGGGATGAGCAGGGAGAGAGAGAGGTTGAGGATCAGGGGGATGAGAAGGGAGAGAGGGAGGTTGGGGATCAGGGGCATGAGGAGGGAGAGAAGGAGGTTGGGGATCAGGAGGATGAGGGAGAGAGGGATGTTGAGGATGAAGGGGATGAGGAGGGAGATAGAGAGGTTGAGGATCAGGGGGATAAGGAGGGATAGAGAGGTTGAGGATGAGGGGGATGAGGAGGGAGGGAGAGAGGTTGAGGATCAGGGGGATGAAGAGGGAGAGAGGTTGAGGCTCCCAGGGGATGAGGATAGAGAAGTTGAGGCTCCCGGGGGATGAGGATAGAGAGGTTGAGGATCAAGGGGATAAGTAGAGAGAGAGAGAGAGGTTGATGATCAGGGGGTTGAGGGAGAGAGAGGGTTGAGGATCAGGGGGATGAGGATGGAGAGAGTTGTTGAGGATCAAAGGGATGAGGAGGAGAGAGAGAGGTTGAGGATGAAGGGGATGAGGATGGAGAGAGAGAGGTTATGGATGAGGGGGATGAGTAGGGAGAGAGAGATTGAGTATCAAGAGGATAAAGAGGGAGAGAGAGAGGTTGAGGATGAGGGGTATAAGGAGGGAGAGAGAGGTTGAGAATCAGGCGGATGAGAAGGGAGAGAGAGAGGTTGAGGATCAGGGGGATGAAGAGGGAGAGAGGTTGAGGCTCCCAGGGGATGAGGATAGAGAAGTTGAGGCTCCCGGGGGATGAGGATAGAGAGGTTGAGGATCAAGGGGATAAGTAGAGAGAGAGAGAGAGGTTGATGATCAGGGGGTTGAGGGAGAGAGAGAGGTTGAGGATCAGGGGGATGAGGATGGAGAGAGTTGTTGAGGATCAAAGGGATGAGGAGGGAGAGAGAGAGGTTGAGGATGAAGGGGAAGAGGATGGAGAGGGAGAGGTTATGGATGAGGGGGATGAGTAGGGAGAGAGAGATTGAGTATCAAGAGGATAAAGAGGGAGAGAGAGAGGTTGAGGATGAGGGGTATAAGGAGGGAGAGAGAGGTTGAGAATCAGGCGGATGAGAAGGGAGAGAGAGAGAGGTTGAGGATCAGGGGGATGAAGAGGGAGAGAGAGGTTGAGGATGTGCGGGACGAAGAGGGAGAGATTGAGGATCAGAGGGATGAGGAGGGAGAGAGAGATTAGGGGGATGAGGGAGAGAGAGAGGTTGAGCATGAGGGGGATGAAGAGGAGGAGAGAGGTTGAGGATGAGGGGGATGAGGAGGAAGAGAGAGGTTGAGGATCAGAAGGATGAGGAGGGAGGGAGAGAGGTTGAGGATCAGAAGGATGAGGAGGGGGAGAGAGAGGTATAGGATCATGGGGATGAGGAAGGAGAGAGAGATTCAGGATCAGGGGTTGAGTATTGGGAGAGAGAGGTTGAGGACGAGGAGGATGAAGGAGAGAAAGAGGTTGAGGATGAGGGGATGAGGAGGGAGGGAGGGAGGTTGAGGAGGGGGATGAGTAGGGAGAGAGAGAGGTTGAGGATGAGGGGGATGAAGAGGGAGAGAGAGGTTGCGGATCAGGGGGATGAGGAGGGAGAGAAAGAGGTTGAGAATTAGGGGGATGAAGGAGAGAGAGTGGTTGAGGATGAGGGGGATGAGGAGGGAGAGAGAGTGGTTGAGGATCAAGCAGATGAGGAGGGAGAGAGAGTGGTTGAGGATAAAGGAGATGAGGAGGGAGAGAGAGAGAGGTTGAGGATGAGGGGAATAAAGAGGGAGAGGGAGAGGTTGAGGATGAGCCGGCTGAGGAGGGAGAGGGAGAGGTTGAGGATGAGGAGGATGAGGAGGGAGAGAGAGAGTGGTTGAGGAAGAGGGGGATGAGGAGGTAGAGAGAGAGGATGAGGGGAATGGAGAGGGAGAGGGAGAGGTTGAGGATGAGCGGGCTGAGGAGGGAGAGGGAGAGGTTGAGGATGAGCGGGCAGAGGAGGGAGAGGGAGAGGTTGAGAGTGAGGGGGATGAGGAGGGCGAGAGAGAGAGGTTTCGGATCAGGGGGATGAAGGGGGAGAGAGAGAGTTTGAGGATGAGGGGGATGAGGAGGGAGAGAGAAAGAGAGAGGTTTAGGATCAGGGGGATGAAGGGGGAGAGAGAGAGTTTGAGGATGAGGGGGATGGAGGGGGAGAGAGAGAGGTTGATGATGAGGGGGTGAGGAGGGAGAGAGAGAGGTTGAGTCTTGGGGGGAGGAGGAGGGGGAGAAGAGAGGTTGAGGATGAGAGGGATGAAAAGGGAGACAGAGAGGTTGAGTATCAGGGGGATGAGGAGGGAGAGAGAAAGAGAGAGGTTGAGGATCAGAGGGATGAGGAAGGAGAGAGAGAGCTCGAGGATGAGGGGGATGAGTAGGGAGAATGAGAGTTTGATGATTGGGGGTTGGAGAGAGAGAGACGTTGAGGATGAGTGGGATGAGAAGGGAGAGAGAGGTTGAGGATCAAGCGGATGAGTAAGGAGAGAGGTTGAGGATCGGGGGAGGAGGGGAGGAGGGGAGAGAGGAGTTGAGGAAGAGGGGGGATGAGGAGGGAGGGAGAGTGGTTGAGGAAGAGGGGGATGAGGAGGGAGGGAGAGAGTTTGAGGAACAGGGGGATGAGGAGGTAGAGAGAGGTTGAGTATCGGGGATGAGGAGGGAGGAAGAGAGGTTGAGGATGAGGGAAATGAAGAGGGAGAGGGAGATGTTGAGGATGAGCGGGCTGAGGAGGGAGAGGGAGAGGTTGAGGATGAGGGGGATGAGGGAGAGAGAGAGGTTGAGGATCAGGGGGATGAGTGGAAGAGGAGGGAGAGAGAGAGATTGAAGGTCAGGCGGATGAGTAGGGAGAGAGAGGATGAGGATTAGGGGGATTAGGAGAGAGATTGAGGATCAGCAGGATGTGTAGGAAGAGAGAGGTTGAGAATGAGGGGGATGAGGAGGGGGAGAGAGAGAGGCTGAGGATGAGGGGGATGAGGAGGGAGAGAGGTTGAGGATCAGGGGGATGAGGAGGGAGTGAGAGGTTGAGGATCAGGGGGATGAGGAGGGAGAGAGAGGTTGAGAGTGAGGAGGATGAGGAGGGAGAGAGAGAGAGAAGGTGAGTATGAGAGGGATGAGGAGGGAGAGAGAGAGAGGTTGAATCATCGAGGCATTGTGGCACATTTAAAGGGAGCGCGACAGCAGGCGCACCCGCGCCTTGCAGGCCCGCGCCTGAGGGCCTCGCCAGAGGGCCCTTTGGCGTGGCCCCTAGGCATGGACCGCTAAGATCAGTAGCGGCCCTTTTACCTCTCCCCAGCCATAGCCTACACCAGCACGTCAAGATCCAACCAAGGCATAATCGACCCCACTCCTCCACCGACCAAGCACCGAAACTGAAACTTTAAGCTCACTGAATCTGGCTCCAGATGCAACAACGGGAACAGCAGCCTTTTTGCAGTAGCATGTTGTCCCCCAAAGCATTGAAGTGCAAGTGCCCTTGTATGTAATTGCCCGCTTTGAGAGGTATGTGTGTTGGTGTGCTTAGACTTGGAAGTATTAGCAATATTCTGTTAAATTAGTTAACTGTACTAGATCTTACAGCTTTGCGAGCTGATCCGTTGCACATTATGTGCAACCTCTAGACGATTGATATAACATATGCAACTGTTGAAACTGTATCCAGCTATAATTGCATAGCTTGAAACCTTAGACGGAAAATTGCTTAGCCTTACTTGAACAATTGTACCGTTATAATTGAGCTAGTTATAATTGCATAGCTTGTAACTGTATTTCAACTACAACTGCTTAACTCTACCTAATCTGATTGTAGCAACAAGTAATAACCACCTAAGCTTTCTTCAAGACTGCAGTTAACAGATTCCTTAGTCTGGGTCATTACTTCAGTCCTGCTCTATCAGAATCCAAACTACTATCACTCTTTACCCAAAGCACAAGTGTGTATCATTGGATAACAAAGAAAATTACTCCCTCATGCCTATAAGCTTCGAAAATGCCTTACACAAATACCTTTTGCCTTAGAACCCTATGCATCTGCACCATAATACTAACCTTAATTGCCTTGTCTCACAGCTTAAACAGCAAAAACCACAAACCAATTCCAATAATGCAAAGAATAATTAGAACTGATCCTCCCTCCAGACAAACTAACTCAGGTTACAGTACAAAAGCAAATCACTACAGACTAATGCATATAAAACCTACCACACAACCACAAACAAATAGTCAACATAATACAAATAATCTAATTTAATTATCATGTATCCTAATAAATGCAAGGTCTATGAAAAATAAACTCCCCGTCTTCACCGACATGCTAAATGACTTAAAACCAGACATCTTATGTGTCACGGACACTTGGTTAGCAGACACCGATCTTGTTTACTTAAATCAATTAAAAAATAACGATTACGATATTTCACACACACACACAGAAACCATAAAAAGGAGGAGGAGTACTCATGATGACAAAGTTTTAAAAGCAAAGCCACAATCTTCTGGCCTCTCCAACAATATTGACACCCTAATCATGAAAATTGATCACCTCAGAATTTTCCTAATATACAGGCCACCTGATCAAAAATCTGAAAACATGGATACACTAATCGAGTTCCTTAGCTCAAATACTGACCTAAACCCAATAATAATGCTAGGCGACTTTAATCTCCCATCCCTATCCTCTTCACACTCAGCCCTCTTCCTAGAATCAATTTCGGACATGGATTTCCACCAAATCATCAATACAAAAACCCACAATAAAGGTGGAACACTTGATCTTGTTGTTCTCCCAGAAGTACTCCACAAACTTTTTAACCCGGCATCATTGGAGTGTACATCAGTCCCTTGGTCAGACCATCACCTCATTAAGCTTAGCCTCAGCTACACTGAAACAAATAATAAAAATACATCATTAAAGCCTCCAACCTCCAGATTTAAAAGATTCAATGAAGAAGAATTTCTTGATCTAACAATACCACACCTTTCTCTCTCACCTTCTGACCTAGACGAAGCTGTGACAAACTGGCATAAAACGATCAATAACGCAGCCACATATAAATTAACAACGAAACAATTAATCAAAAAGAACTACCGACTTAGTAATGGCGATGCCCCATGGTTTAGCAATGCCTTAAAATTAATGAAAAGAGAACTGAGGAAAATTTTATTTTTATTTATTTATTTATTTACATTTCTTATATACCGCACTATTTGCGATCAGCGCAGTTTACATAAAAACAAACAGTATCCGACAATAAACTAGAGTCAGGTCATTACAATGAACAGGAGCAATCAACTTGGATAACAGGGGAAACCAGCTACATGTGCGGAACATTGAAATAGGTAACTATATACATGTGAGATGGAGTTATTGTGCGTTGATCATACATGGTGGCTGGGAATAGAATAGAATTAGAATAGAATAGAATAGAATTAGAATAGAAATAGAATAGAATTAAAGTGGCGAAAAACCAAATCTACTACATGCTATGAGATCTATCATAGCCACCTTAAAAAGTATAAAGAGGCAACAGATAGGGCAAAGAAAAACTACCATGCAGCTATATTAACTAAATCAATCAACAGACCAAGAGAACTATTTACCATTGTTCAAAACCTAGCTAATAACACACACAACTCTAGCAAAGACATTACTGATATATCTGCTCAGACCTTAGCTAACCACTATATAAACAAAGCAAAACTCCACTCATTCTCACCAAACCACTCAATAATTCTTGCCATCATAAAACAGACAATTGGTCTAATTTCCATCCTATAACTAAAGACACACTCAAGAATATTATCTCAAACCTTAATACCACAACTTCTTACCTAGACCCATGTCCAGTATTCTGGATAAAGAATACACTTCCAATTTTATCCCCCTTCATTCTTCCTATAGTCAATCTCTCATTACACCAAGGGTACTTACCACCAAGGGTACTTACCACCTACACTAAAACACGCACAAATTCGCCCAATACTTAAAAACGGTACCCTAGACAAAACATCGCCGAACTCCTATAGACCTATTTCAAGTATTCCTTTCATGGCTAAACTAATTGAAAAGGTTGTTCAAATTCAAACACAGGAATATATGGATATTTCAGCCCCCCTCGATGAACAACAATATGGTTTTCGCCCCTGTCATGGAGTAGAAACACTTCTAACAGTACTACTCGACACCCTTGTAAGAGGAATTGATAACTCTAAACAATCGTCCTATTGCTTGACATATCTGCAGCATTCGATAGTGTACACCATACTATAATGCTTAATAGACTCCGTCAAATAGGAGTAAATTCAACAGTACATAGTTGGTTCACATCATACCTAAGCAATAGAACGCAAAGAGTAAGAATCAACACTCAAACATCCAACACATACAATCAGGATCTTGGCTTCCCACAAGGCTCTGCCCTTTCAGCCCTTCTCTTCAATATTTATATACAACCTGTCTGAAACATCTTTAAAAAATTCAAAGTCCACTATCATTTATATGCAGACGATATAATGATGTACATTCCATTCACGATCCCTATCCTACCAATGCAATTAATATCCGAGTGCTTCAATGAAATAACAACGTGGCTAAAAACACAATCTCCATATTAACCATTCAAAAACAGACATTTTAATTGTAACGAAAAACCAATCATACATTCCCCCACTACACATCACACTTCAAAATCAGGATATCAAAATAAAAAATGAAGTAAAATACCTAGCATTGTGGAACCTGTGTCCCTTGGGGAAACTGCTAGGTACGTATGACCTAGATTGGCCACTGTTGGAAACAGAATACTGGGCTTGATGGACCTTGGTCTGACCCATTATGGCATATCTTATGTTCTTATGTTCTTATGTAAGTGGAGAGAGGTTGAGGATGAGGTGGATGAAGAAGTGGAGAGAGGTTGAGGATGAGGGGGATGAAGAGGGAGAGAAAGAGGTTGAGGATGAGCAGGCTGAGGAGGGAGAGGGAGAGGTTGAGGATGAGGGGGATGAGGAGGGAGAGAGAGGTTGAAGATCAGAGGGATGAGGAGGGAGAGGTTGATGAGCAGGGTGATGAGCAGGGAGAGAGAGAGGTTGAGGGTTAGGAGGATGAGGAGGGGGAGAGAGAGAGTTTGAGGATGAGGGGTATGAAGAAGTGGAGAGAAGTTGAGGATGAGGGGGATGAGGAGGGAGAGGTTGAGGATCAGGGGAATGAGGAGGGAGGGAGAGGTTGAGGATGAGGGAGATGAGGAGGGAGAGAGAGGTTGAGGATGAGGTGGATAAGGAGGGAGAGAGAGAGGTTGAGGATGAGGAGGGAAATTGCGAGGTTGAGGATGAGGGGGATGAGGAGGGAGAGAGAGAGGTTGAGGATCAGGGGGATGAGGAGGGGCGAGAGAGGTTGAGGATGAGGAGTGTGACGTAGAAGCCCACACAGAATCTAGGCAAATAGAAAGGAGGAATTTACCTTTGAAACTGTTAGTCAGCCAGCATATACAGCTCATGAGAAACAGGGAAAGAGAGGAGCAGAGCTGACACACCCAAGCTCTGATGTAGCAGCAAGCTCAGAGCTTGATTACACTCACCTGGGCAAGAAAGCCGAGCCAGCCTGCAGGGAACAGAGAAATAAAAGCCGGAGGGTAGCTCCAGCAAGGGAGTGCTGTGATTCCCCAGAGAGAAGGGGGTGCTGGGATTCCCCAGAGAGAAGGAAGTGCCGTGATTCCTCAGAGAGAAGCAGTGGGCGTGTCAGAGAAGCAGGAAGCAGCAGAGGAGAAGCCTCAGAGAAACATTACTGGAAAAGCACACTGACTACAGGCAGCTGGAGGTCCTGTGAGGAACCAAGTTGCAGCTCAGAGAGAGAAGCCAGGGCAGCAGAAGGAAGGAAGGCACACCCTGTGGCTAGGAACTTACCTGGACCAAGAGAGCAGGGAGTCTCCCAGACCTCACTGCCAGAGGAGAGGCTTCAGCATTCATACAGGTGGAAGCCTAGCACTATAATAAGGAAAGCCAGAAGTTCTGCTCGGAACAGAGGGCCAGGGCACTGCTTAACACAAGAAGTGTCAGCAGAAAGTTATAAAGGAGTTCCTGATAACTGGAGGGAACAAAAGGAGAGCCGGGGAAGAAACACTACAGCTGCAGGTACTTTTATACCTCACTGTATGGAACTGTGTTCTTATGAGATACCCAAGTTCTCAGCGAGGGGTTTTTCCAGAGATAGCAGTAAAGGTCTGAAGCCAAACCCCACACACACTGAATGTGAGGATATGCAATGGGAGTGTAGCACTAGTGAACCCGAATATGCTCCTATGGATTGTACGCTATGTCTTGCAGACAACATTGAGTCTTTATGCTAAGTTTTGTATATAGCAAAGAAAAAGAAGATTTATTTTTCAGAAGAAGTTGTTTGTTTTCCATGTTTTGTTTTGCACTTAAAAATCCTTTGGGAAGGGGAATAAATTCCTTGTTATGTTTTGCCTTGAACACTCGACTTACGACTATTATTTGCTAACAGAAGATATCAGGGTAACCCCAACCTTCGCACCCTAGGCGAAGGCCTGGCACCTGTTTACAGGAGGGAGAGAGTTGTTGAGGATCAGAGGGATGAGGAGGGAGGGAGAGAGGTTATGGATGAGGGGGATGAGTAGGGAGAGAGAGAGGTTGAGTATCAGGAGAATAAAGAGGGAGAGAGAGAGGTTGAGGATGAGGGGTATAAGGAGGCAGAGAGAGGTTGAGGATCTGGCGGATGAGAAGGGAGAGAGAGAGGTAGAGGTTGAGGATGAGGGGGATGAGGAGGGAGAGAGAGAGAGTTTGAAGATGAGGAGGGAGAGAGGTTGAGGATGTGCGGGATGAAGAGGGGGAGAGAGAGGTTGAGGATCAGAGGGATGAAGAGGGAGAGAGAGAGAGAGGTTGAAGATGAGGGGGGATGAGGGGGGATGAGGAGGGAGGAGAGAGGGTTGAGGATGAGGGGGATGAGGAGGGAGAGAAAGAGGTTGAGGATGAGCAGGCTGAGGAGAGAGAGGGAGAGGTGGGGGATGAGGAGGGGAGAGAGAGAGGTTGTGGATGAGGGGGATGAGGAGGGGGAGAGAGAGGTTGAGGATGAGGGGGATGAGGAGGGTGAGAGAGGTTGAGGATGAGGGGATGAGGAGGGAGAGAGAGAGGGGATGTGGAGGGAGAGGGAGAGAGGTTGAGGAGCAGGTGGATGAGGAGAGAGAGAGATTGAGGATCAAGGGGATGAGAGATGAAGAGAGAGGTGAGGATGAGGGGGATGAGGAGGGAGAGAGAGGATGAGGGGGATGAAGAGGGAGCGATAGAGGTTGAGGATGAGGGGGATGAGGAGGAAGAGAGAGAGGTTGAGGATAAGGGGGATGAAGATGAAGATAGAGAGGTTGAGTATGAGATGGATGAGGAGGGAGAGAGAGGTGGAGGATCGGGGGGATGAGGAGAGGGGGAGAGAGAGAGAGAGAGGTTGAGGATGAGGGGGATGAAGAGAGAGAGAGGATGAGGGGGATGAGGAGGAAGAGAGGTTGAGGATCAGGGGGGATGAGGAGGGAGAGATAGGGTGAGGATGTGCGGGACGAAGAGGGGGAGCGAGAGGTGGCGGATGCGGGGGATGAGGAGGGAGATGTTGAGGATGAGGGGAATGTGGAGGGAGAGAGAGAGGTTGAGGATCAAGTGGATGAGAGATGAAGAGGGAGAGAGAGGTTGAGGATGAGGGGGATGAGGAGGGAGAGAGTGGTTGAGGATGAGGGGGATGAGGAGGGAGAGAGAGGTTGAGGATGAGGGGGATGAGGAGGGAGAGAGGGAGGTTGAGGATGAGGGGGATGAGGAGGGAGTGAGAGGTAGAGGATGAGGGGGATGAAGAGGGAGGGAGAGGACGAGGGGGATGATGAGGGAGAGTGAGGTGGGGGATGAAGAGGGAGAGAGGTTGAGGATGTGGGGGATGAGGAGGGAGAGAGAGGTTGGGGATGAAGAGGGAGAGAGGTTGAAGATGAGGGGGATGAGGAGGGGGAGAGAGAGAGGTTGAGAATGAGGTGGATGAGGAGGGAGAGAGAGAGGTTGAGGATGAGGGGGATGTGGAGGGAGAGAGAGAGAGGTTGAGGATGAGGGGGATGAAGAGGGAGAGAGAGAGGATGAGGGGGATGAAGAGGGAGAGATAGAGGTTGAGGATGAGGGGGATGAGGAGGAAGAGAGAGGTTGAGGATCAGGGGGATGAAGATGAAGAGAGAGGTTGAGGATGAGGAGGAGAGAGAGAGGTGGAGGATCAGGGGGATGAGGAGGGAGAGTGAGAGAGAGGTTGAGGATGAGGGATGATGAAGCGGGAGAGAGAGGATGAGGGGGATGAAGAGGGAGCGATAGAGGTTGAGGATGACGGGGATGAGGAGGGAAGAGAGAGGTTGAGGATCAGGGGGATGAAGATGAAGAGAGATGAAGAGGGAGAGATAGAGGTTGAGGATGAGGGGGATGAGGAGGAAGAGAGAGGTTGAGGATCAGGGGGATGAAGATGAAGAGAGAGAGGTTGAGGATGAGGAGGGAGAGAGAGAGGTGGAGGATCAGGGGGATGAGGAGGGAGAGAGAGAGAGGTTGAGGATGAGGGGGATGAAGCGGGAGAGAGAGGATGAGGGGGATGAAGAGGGAGCGATAGAGGTTGAGGATGACGGGGATGAGGAGGAAGAGAGAGGTTGAGGATCAGGGGGATGAAGATGAAGAGAGAGAGGTTGAGGATCAGGGGGATGAGGAGGGAGAGGGAGAGGTTGAAGATGAGGGAGATGAAGAGGGAGAGAGGTTGAGAATGAGGTGGATGAGGAGGGAGAGAGAGAGGTTGAGGGGGATGAAGAGGGAGAGAGAGGTTGAGGATGAGGGGGATGAGGAGGTAGTGGGAGAGGTTGAGGATGAGGGGGATGAGGAGGTAGTGGGAGAGGTTGAGGATGAGGGGGATGAAGAGGGAGGGAAAGTTGAGGATCAGGGGAATGAGGAGGGAGAGAGAGAGGTTGAGGATCAGGGGAATGAGGAGGGAGAGTAAGAGGTTGAGGATGAGGGGGATGAAGAGGGAGAGAGAGAGGTTGAGGAGTTCTCAGTGGACGGAAGCAAAGAGATCTCAGGCAGGGGGACAGAAAGTGAGGTGGGGATTGCAGGGAAGCAGAAGATAAGAGGAAATAGAAGTGGAAGAAGGAAAAAGAAGATCAGGAGAGAGAGAAATTATTCCCTACACCCCACAACCTCTCTAATCCCCTCATACTCCTGTTCCTACCTGCTTACTTAAATCACAGAAGCCCACTTTTTCCATGGCCCTCCTCTCCTGTCCGCACATCCAACCATGCTTCCAGACCGTTTTCTCCATATTCTCCACCTCAGGTCCTTCATTCACTCAACCTACTGTCCCACAGTCCCTTCAGCTGTTCTCACCCTTCTATGCGTCCTCAGGCATGGAATAGTAGCCTAATGGTTAGTGTGGTGCGTTGAAAAGCCCAGGAACTCTACTGCTGCTCCCTGTGACCTTGGGCAAGTCATTTAACCCTCCATTACCTCAAGCTTAGATTATCTGCACTGTGGGAACATGAAAATACCTGAATGTAACTTGCCTTGGACTTCTGAGGAAGGCATGAGTTAAAAATCCAATCCTCTTGCAGTCACCCTAGGACCCCTACCTTTGCTTTCCATAATTCTCTTTGCAGATCCCCCTCACTCATGTCTTGCAGCCCTTCTGATCCCCACACACAACTCATAGCTCTTCCATTCCCCTCACTCACTGTCCTTCCCCATGTTTCTTCTCTTTCCCACCCCACGATGCTCTCAGGCCTCCCCAATTCCCTCCCTCACTGTCTTATACCCCTTTCTAATTCCTTCATTCATTATGAATAAGAGGACAGTGCCATTGCAGCATTTAAGACCACATTCTTCCCCTCTGCTACCCAGGGCTGTTATCAGGCTTTGAAATATGTGCAACACTGCAGTGCTGTCAAAATTCAACACTAACCTTGGGCATCAGAGGAGGAGGGTGTGGCCTGAGGCACTGTTTTGTTGCTCTCCTCCTCTTTACAAGGAAAATCTGAATGGGGTGTAGAGGACAGGAAAAGACCGCCAATGCTGGTGCTCCTGCCACTGCCACATCCTGGTCGTCAGTCTCCCATGGCTGCAGGATTGGAGGAGATCTGGGACTTGGATTATGGGTAACCTTTCTCCTGGGTAGGAAGATTCTCCATGTTGTACCAGCAGGTCTGCACCTCAGTCTCACCAGAGCCTTCAGGAGACTTAGCCATTCCTAGTCAGCAGAAGTATTTCACAAAGGACTCATAACAATTGTTCGGCTCTGTGACACTGATCATTGTTACACTGCATCTTCCAGTAAGCAGGAAGTTACCTTTTCACTAAAGCGTGGAAGTTAGGAAGTGAGTCTATCTTCTCTTTCCAAGCTCATTCAGAGTTTAGCTGTCTGAGTAGACATATACAACTTACAGTATATACTGTGAGGACAAAATAACCATCATCAGATTTCTTGGTCCCACAGAGCAAAGAACTTTTGATCCAGAGCTCCTTCAATGTTTTTCTTCCTTATTCCATGGAAGTCTCAGTAGCCTTTCATTCTTAATACAGGTCTTATTATTCACTCTTCAGTTTTGAGTTAAAGTTGATATTCTCTCCACCACCATGATAAAAGAAGCCTCCAGTAACTCTGTTTGATTCTCCAGTGACCTCTAGTATCAGAGCAGGGACTCCAGAGAAAGCATCTCTTTGAGTAAGTCTGGATTTAGCTGTTAAACAGCTGCAGGTGCAGGAGCAGGGGAGAAGGTGTATTTAGGGTGCTGCTGCAGTGCAAGGGCCGCCTCCTCCTCTGTCCTCGTGGCACTTCCTCACAAGTATTTCTCAGCTTGAGTGACAGAGTCCTGTCAGACCTGCTCCCGTATAGGTTGAGACAGGCTGCTAGCAATTCTATTTTAGATTTCTCCAAATGGCCTGCAGGCTCCTATGCCTTAAATGGGATGAGCTTGATGGGATGTTGCCAATTAGATTGAATGGTGCTAGGGCCATCTTTAGGGATGAGTGACCTTTGCAGTTACAGCAACGGTTTTGAGGTACACTACCAATCACGAGGTTCTGGGAGGACCCCTTATCTCCAGTAATGGAGAACATAACGCCACTGCTGCTTCAAAGGGATGCTACCACCCGCACTGCTCCAGGGGGACCTCAGGAAGGACAAGATCATGACTGAGGAACTGAATGAATTCTTTGCTTTGGTGTTTACTGAGATAAATGTAAGGGAGCTACCCATGCGAGAAATGACATTTAATGGTGAAGATTCAGAATAACTGAAACAAATCCCAGAGACCTAGAAGATATAATAGGGCAAATTGATAAACTAAAGAGCAGTAAATCACCTGGACTGGATGGTATACACCCCAGAGTACTGAAAGAACTCAAAAATTAAATCAGCAATTTATTATTAATAATTTTTAATCTATCATTAAAATCTTCTACAGATGACAAATATAACCCCAATTTTTAAAGAGTTCCAGAGATGAACTAGGAAACTACAGACCAGTGAGCCTGATATTAGTGCCAGGCAAAACAGTAGAAACTATTATAAAGCACAAAGTTATTGCACGTCTAAATAATTATGGTTTAATGGGATAAAGCCAGCATGAATTTAGCCAAGGGAAGTCTTGTCTCATTAATCTGCAGCAGTTTTTTTAAAGCATGAATAAATATGTAGATAAAGGTGAGCCTATTGATAGAGGAGTATTAAGCACTGTCTAGAAGTCACCAGATTCCAAAATGGCAGCAATGACCTCTAGCAATAGTCTCATGGTACCGCCACTAGATGTCACTCTGTCATATAGGAAGTTCTAGCCCTTATATGGCAGGTTGACTCCTAGCAGTAGCATTGCAAGGCTACCTCTAGGGGTCATTATTACCATTTTTGAACCTGCAACTACTGGCCATGAGCGCAGGGTTGATGGTTCCTGCTCCAGTCCACTAGACACCAGGGAAACCTCTGGGTAAGTCCTGGGGGCATTGAGGGGTGGGGGAAGGCTCAGAGTAAGGCGTTGGAGGGGTCTTTTGTTGAGGGCGTTTCTAATCATAGGGCTTATCTAGGAGGGTCTTGATCAAGAAATGAATGCTCCGCTTGGGGGCTTGGTATGAATGGGGGAGCAGTCATGGGGGGATCGGATTGGAGAGATTGGTACTGTTGGTGGGGGATGACTTGTGCCACATCTATTGCTTCATATTTTAAAATGTTGTGCTGGAGCCAGCATTCAATGCCTCAGTAGCTAATGCAGGGGCCGCCCACATTATCCGCAGAAGCATGGAACGGGAGCCTGTGCAGTAAGTCCTGACAGTGTTGCTATGCTCAAGTCGCTTCACTGGCTCCCTATCAGTTTCCGTATCCAGTTCAAACTTCTCCTACTGACCTATAAGTGCACTCACTCTGCAGCTCCTCACTCCTTTTCCTCTTATCTTTCCCTACACCCCTCCTTGACAACTCTGCTCTTATCTGTGCCCTTCTCTTCTACTGCTAGCTTCAGACTTCGCTCCTTCCCCCTCGCTGCTCCTTATGCCTGGAACAAACTACCTGAGTCTGTACGTCAGGCTTCATCTCTGGCCCTTTACAATTCCAGGCTAAACAGTCACCTCTTTGAGGCTGCTTTTGTATCCTGATCCGCAGAGTCTCCTGCTCTCCATGTGTTTCCTTACCATTCCCCTAGACATATCTAGCTCCCCAGTTGTGTTGTCTGTCTTGACTAGATTGTAAGCTCTAATGAGCATGGATTGTCCCTTACGTGTCTCTGTACAGTGCTGTGTACACCTTGTAGTGCTGTACAAATAATTAATAGTAGTAGTTAAGTATGTCATGTGCGCTAACTGCAGAGCAGATGCTGGACGCAGCCCTGACAGCACAAAAGCTGTGCACTTTCATGCTTTATTTTTTGGTAAGTGCACTTACTGCACTTTAGTAAACAGGCCTCATAGAGTGTTTGGGCTTATAGACAGCATTTGACAAAGTCCCTTATAAGAGATTCCCAAGGAAATGAAAAAGCCATGGGATAAAGAAAATGTCTTATTGTGGATTGGGAGCTGATTAAAAGATAGAAAACCAAGGGTAGGGTTAAATGGCCAATTTTCTCAATGGAGCAAAGGTGAATAGTGGAGTAACCCAGGGATCTGTAATGGGACTGACGCTTTTTAATATATTTATAATAGACTTGGAAATGAGAACAACAAGTGAGGTGATCAAATATGCAGATTGTCAAATTATTCTAAGTTGTTAAATCACATGCACTTTATGAGAAATTGCAGAAGGACCTTGCAAGAATGGGATATTGGACATCCAAATAGCAAATGAAATTTAATGTGGACAAGTGCAAAATGATGCCCATTAGGAAAAATGACCCACATTATACTTACACGGTGCTGGGTTCCACATTAGGTGATACCACTGAGGAAAAGGAGCTGGGTGTTATCATGGACAATTTGCTGAAATCTTTTGCTCACTGTACTGTGTGGAGGCAGAAAAAAAAGCAAAAAGAATGTTAGGAATTATTACGAAAGGAATAGAGGATAAAACCAAGAATATCGTAATGCCTCTAGATCATTCCATGGTGTGATCACGCCTTGAGTATTGTGTGTTATTCTGATGCCACATCTCTACAAAGATAAAGCAGAATTAGAAAAAATACTGAGCAGAGCGGCCAAAATGATAAAAGGGACGAAACGACTTTCATATGAGGAAAGGCTAAAGAAGTTAGGGCTCTGCAGCTCGGAGGACAGATGCCTGAGGGGAGATATGACAAAGGTCTACAAAATCCTGAGTGGATTTTGAAGTCAATTGATTATGCTTTCAAAAACTACAAAGAACAAGGAACATATCAGGAAGTTGCTAAGTAGTACATTTAAACCAACAAGGAGAAATATTTTTTCACTCCACACATAATCAAGTTTTGGAATTCGTTGCTGGATGATGTACAGTAGTAAAAGCAATTAGTGTAGCTGGATTAAAAAAAAAATCTTGGGACAAGTTCTTAAAGGAAAAATCTACAAATCCTTACTGAGGAAAGCCAGTTTTTATCCATGGGATAAGCAGCAAGGAATCTTGCTTCATTTTGGGATCCCTCCAGGTACTTGTGAGCTGGGTTGGCCACTGTTGGAAAACAGATACTGGGTTTGATGGACCTTTGGTCAGACCCAGTATGGCATTTCTTATGTTCTCCGCCTAGCATAAGCGTTGTTTGGGATATACGGGAGGAAGGTGTCTCCCAAACGCTATGAGTGTTGGTTTGAACTGGCTCCTTCCCCCCATAATCAATATGGCCTCTCTATTGCTTGCCCATCCCTCCAAACTATTTTATTATTATTATTATTATTTATTTATTTATTACATTCTCTTATATACCGCGCTATTCTGCATCAGTGCGGTTTACATTGAACAAACTGAAATTACATTGAACAGAACTAATTAAGCAATTTGGGCCTGTACACAGAGCGCAGTGTTCCCCTTTCTCAAACAAGGAGCCTCTGAGAAAGTGCCAGTAGGACAGAGGAAGATGTGCCTCTTTGAGGATGGCACCCCTAGAAACCCTACTGCCAGTCACTATGGTCACTTTGGGGGGACATATAACTAACCTCCCCAAAAAACAGGAAACCCTGTATCCCCCCAAAAATCTACTTTACAAAATTATCTTCAAATACAAAAGTTCACTGTGATTGAGGGGAGGAAAAAGACCTCCGTGACTGATGTTTAGACTAAAGAAGCCTTCCACATGCCTTCCATCACTGCTCATGAAAACCCTCCACACATTCCCTTCATTACTTCAAAATAAAATACTATCACGTCAACAACAAATCAAATTGTGCTTTTACTTTCCCTCGATTATTTCAATGTGAATTGCTTTCTTGTCGGTGACAGTAATTGATATACTTCCATCACCCGACATGAAATGAATGTGCTTAAATCACCCCCAAAAGGGAATACTTCCCCTCTTTGTAAATGATGCCAGTTCAGATGCCATCAACTCTGACACCATGACGCCGTCAATGTTTCGCAACCAAGTGTTGCATCAGGGAGAAGAAACTCTGAAAAAACAAAGCACATATTAAAATCCTAGAAAAGGGAAATGACAACACTACCCGCCCCCCTCCCCCGGGATGTAGTATCTTCAAAGATGCTGGGTTCTTTACATAACTCTTTTACATATCCGTCAGTGATGCTGAGTCTAAAATCTATTAATTACACTGGGCCACTTCATGTTCATTTATGTGTGTAGTATTAAGTGCCCTTGTGGCGAGATATATATTTATTTATTTAGCAATGCTTAAATATCGCTTTTCACTGGGTCACAGTGGTGTACATTCAGGTATGATATATATTTCCCTTGTCCCTGAAGGGCTTACAATCTGTTTTTGTACCTGAGGCAATGGAGGGTTAAGTAGCTTGCCCAAGGATTTCCTATGGGATTTGAAACTCCAGTCCCTCTGGCCCAAGGTTACTGTCCTCCAATGGGAAACAGCCAACATGGCGTTAGACAAGGAAGATCTTGTCTTACTAATCTGTTATGTATTTTTGAAGCTGTGAATAAACAGGTAGACAAAGGTGAGTCAGTTGATTTAGTGTATCTGGACTTTCAGAAAGCCTTTGACAAGGTCCCTCATCAGAGACTTTTGGCAAAACTAAAAAGTCATGGGATAGGAGGCAGTGTACTATTGTAGATCAGGAACTGGTTAAAAGATAGAAAGCAGAAGGCAGGGCTAAATGGCCAATTTTCCCAATGGAGAAAGGTGAATAGTGGTGTACCCCAGGGATCTGTGCTGGGTCCGCTGCTTTTTGACATATTCATAAATGACCTGGAAATGGGAATAACCTTGAATACTGTGTGCAATTCAGGTCGCCGTATCTTAAAAAATATATAATGTTATTAGAAAAGGTACAGAGAAGAGCCACCAAAATGGTAGAGGATGGTAGGATATTCCTATGAAGAGAGGCTAAAAAGGTTAGGGCTCTTCAACCTGGAAAAGAGATGGCTGAGGGGAGATATGATAGAGGTCTATAAATTAATCAATGGAGTGGAATGGGTGAAAGTAGATCGATTGTTTACATCATCAGAATATAGAAAGATTAGGGGACATGCAATGAAGCTACAGGATAACCTATTTAAGACTAATAAGAGAAATTATTTTTTCACTCAACGTGTAATCAAACTCTGGAATTTGTTACCGGAGGATGTAGTAAAAGCTGTTAGTGTAGCTCGGTTTAAAAAAGGTTTGGACAAGTTCCTGGAGGAAAGGTCCATAAACCATTATTAAAAAGGACCCGAGATATCACTGCTTGACCTAATACAAGCATTGTGGAACCTGTGTCTTTTGGGGAAACTGCTAGGTACTTATGACCTAGATTGGCCACTGTTGGAAACAGAATACTGGGTTTGATGGACCGTGGTCTGACCCAGTATGGCATATCTTATGTTCTTATGATCTTATGATTCAGACCCTCATCCTGAGGCAACATGCCCCAGCCACTAGGCCACTCCTCCTTGGAAGACCACCTGGCCCTTTAGGGTGTGGATGGGGAAACAAAAAAACAAACTAAAGAGAAAGATAGAGGAAGCACTGATTGTTAAACATTGTTTGGAGATGGGACTTGAGTTTGAGGATTTGTGTTATTTTTTGTATTGACCACATTCCAGGACACCCAAGAGGCAGTGACAGGGATAGACAGTTACTACATTGTGAACAGGGGTGGATATTCCACCTTGATACTGTAGCATCAAATGGTTTAAATGGTCAGATTGACTGGTTCACGGGCATGTGATCTTGTTTTGATAGGGTGGGTGGGTGGTTATATAAATATCTTTGTTGAGAAGCCTGGGTGTGGTTGGATCAGTCTGCTGAGTTCATCGGGGATTATTTATGTTGAGACACTGAGGTCTGTGCTGTGAGCAGTGTTTGTCACATGTTAAAGCAGTGGTCCTCAATCCTTTTACTGCTGTGACACACCTGGCCAACTGTATTTATGTGCGTGAGACACTGAACGCCACAATCGGCAACTGAACAAAAAACAATCTCAAATATAATTTTATTGTATTTAAAAATAATGCTTGGGCTGGTGGCAACAATGATCCTTGGAGCAGAGGAGCAGAATTAGGGAACAGTTATAGGGATTCAAGTACCTGGCTCCTTGTTTTGCATGGTTTGTGTCTGTCAGATTTTTGGTAGCACATCTCCCAGCCCTTGGTGACACACCAGTGTGTCCCAATACACTGGTTGAGAACCTCTGCATTAAAGGGTGTGCGTTTTTCATGACTGGGTTGGTTGTGAGTGCACTTGTATGATTGAGTGTGAGCTTGTCAATTTACTTTGGTTTGGTTTCAATTGGTTGAGGTGGCTGAAGGTTCTGATTGGTTGTTGGTGAGAGATTCTTCCATTATATGGGTAGGTGAGTGGCTTGACTGTGGTTTAGCCAGTATGAGTTCCACCACAGCAAGCAAAGTGCGATATATGTGGAAGTAAGTACAGTTACATTAACAATTGGATGTATTGGCGTCAAACTACCCTGATATGTTTGGGATGAGTTTTGGTGGGGAATGCCTTTGTTGAGAAGTATGGGTGTGATCAACTTAGTATGTGGAACTCATCAGGTATTTTGTATTTGGGAACGATTGATGTTCATACTGTGAGTAGTGTTTGTCCAAGGGTGCGTTTTTATGAATGGGCAGGCTCTGAATGTATTTGTATGTTTGGGTTTAATTGGTTAGTGGTGCATGTTTTCCCTTTACATAGGTGTGTGAGCGGCATGATTGTGGTTCAGCTGTTTGAACTTTGCCCATGATGAGCAGATTGTGACACAAGCAAATATGCTTGTATTACTGCTTGTGTTCGACGGTAGTGACACCACCTTAATATGTATGTGCTGAGTTTTGCAGGATGCACAGAAGGTTGTGTTCTATGTTCTATGTGAGTCACTATAGTAATGAAAGATGCAAGATGGTTTATTAAGCATAGATTTGGTGATCTTTGGATGTCTGGAGTTCTGTATTTTGATGGTGTTGGCAATGACCATTTGGATACATGGGTCAAGCAGATTTTAAATGCATGTTGGTTTGAGCATTTTGGATGGGTTGAGGGGTGCTGTCATTTCCCTTTTCTGGGATTTTAATATGTGCTTTGTTTCTGATGCAGCATTTCGTTGTGAAACACTGATGGCGTCATAGCGTCAGAGTTGATGACATCTGAACTGGCATAATTTACAAAGAGGGCAAGAATTCCCTTTTGGGGTGATTTAAGCACATTAATTACATGTTGGGTGATGGAAGTATATTGATTATTGTCACCGACATGAAAGCAATTCACATTGAAATAACTGAGGGAAATTAAAAACACAATTTGAATTGTTGTTGATGTGATAGTATTTTATTTTGAAGTAATGAAGGGAATGTGTGGAGGGTTTTCATGAGCAGTGATGGAAGGCATGTGGAAGGCGTCTTTAGTCTAAACATCAGTCTCTGAGGTCTTTTTCCTCTCCTCAATCACATAGTGAACTTTTTTGGGGATCCAGGGTTTCCTGTTTATTGGGGGTTAGTTACCCCTAGAAACCCTCCCTGATTGGATTCCCTGTTGTGGTAAGAGATACTCAGTAATGCCTCAGTAAGAGGTTAGTTACACATAAGCTGTAATACAGGAAGAACCTGATTTATACACTACAGGCCATGAAAGAACTTGCAACAGAAGCTAAGTTAGATCACTCACTATCTGGGGGCAAGACTTTAAGCAATCCACAATTCCAGTCCAGAGTGTGCAGGGCCGGCCCTTCCATTAGGCAGGCACCTAGGGCAGAAGATCTCTGTGGGTTGCAGGCCATGTGCTTTGGCATACATGGCCTGCCGCCCCCACCCCTTGCACTGAGCCATGCCATCCTTCCCCCCCATGCTGAGGTGCACCGTGCTGCCACCCCCTGCTGCAGCAGTGGGGGACGGCTAAGCTGGGCGGCAGGCCATGTGCTTCGGTACACATGGCCTGCTGCTTTTTTTTTTTTTTTAAATTTTAATAGCATAACAATAGGTCAAGAACAACTTGATCATAGAAAAATAATAACACTTGCCGAAATAGATTAAAGTACACAGTATCCATACAAATTCAAAGCAAGGATTATTCTTTAGCCCACAATAAGGGGGGGGGGGGGGAGAGGTAACAGCAATAAACAACATAAGGGTAGAAAAAAACAACCCTATAATTGCCCAAGGAAAAACAAGACAAAGGCAGTGTTCGAAGGCTCACTAAATACTGATGGGTATTCATATCCTACTCACGAAGGAGAAGAAAAAGGCAACTGATTACTAATAAAAGCAGAAAGGTCCTCAGGAGAAAGAAAAACATACTTATGGGAATTATGCATAATCAAACATTTACAAGGAAATCTCAGCATAAAGGTAGCCCCAATACGAACCACCCCAGGCCTCAACAAAAGAAAAGCTCTCCGACGCTTCTGCGTCTCTCTGGATACATCCGGGAAAAGATAGATTTTTTCTTTTCCATAAAACAAATTTGCCCTCTTTTTATAAAACAACTTCCATAACCATTCTCTATCCGACGATAATGCTAAGGTAACAAGCAAAGTAGAAACAGGTATGTCCTCCTCTTTAGTGGTACAAAGCAAGTTAGAGACATTGAGAGAGTCTAACTCTAAAGGGCCCACAATAACTTTCCCCTCCTTCTTTCCCAAAGGAAGATAATATATCTTTGAAACTGGTGGCAACAACTCAACAGGTACAGAGAGTACCTCCTGCAAATATTTCTTAAATAAATCAAGATGAGCCACTCCGGAAATAATGGGAAAGTTCAACAACCGAAGATTCGAAGATCGAACCGCATTCTCCAATGATTCTGTTTTACTTCTTAAAGCAATATTATCCTTAATCAAAGAGACAGTAATGTCAGAAACGTTTTCAAGCTTCTGATCCAGCAACAACTGCTTAGCGTTCATTTCTTGAATATCAGTTTTGACCACACAAATGGATTCCTCGAGTGCAAGAGCCCTCGAAGAATATGAAGACAATTGCTGACCCATAACAGTTGATAGGTAAGAAATTACATCCCATATACTATCCAGAGTCACAGAGTCAGGTCGAACCAGTTGAGGAAATACAGGCCTGGAGATTGAAGTACCTTCCACCTCAAAGGAAAATGCCGCCTGAGCAGGGTCTCCACTGCTAGATAACGATGCCGCTGACACGGCGGCTTGAGAATCCCCTGCTAAATCATCGTCAGTTTCCAAAGGCGAGACCAGCTCCGACGTTGCAGCAACCACCAATTCGGACGCTACTGCTACATCACTCGGACTCCGGGAGACCGCGGTAGCAGGGGGGGAGGGGCAGGAGGAACACGCCCATCTGGGGAGAGCGAGATGTCTAAGGGCGACGACGCCAATCCACCCTCCTTCACAGGCATCTCAAAGCCCGCTCGAATCCCCTGAACCTGGTCCTTCGATGGCCTGCTGCTTTTGAACCCTGAAGTTATGTTGGAGGGGAATCAGAAGTGGCAGGCCATGTGTGCCAAAGCACATGGCCTGCTGCCAAGTCGAGCTACGCCCCCCTGACCCTGCCACCAGAATCGGCGGTAGCACAGCTCAGCACGGGCAGGGAGGTGGCTGGGGGAGGCTGCACGGCCGGGGCTTCTACCTAGGGTGGAAGAAACCCTTGGGTCGGTCCTAGAGTGTGGGTACACAATGAGTCTTCACTGGATCCGCACAACTTGGCCTCCCATGCCTCAAATTGCTGCAAACACTAGGGAGTTCCCAGAATTCATTTTTAAATCCCCATGGATTGCCTCAGATGCAAAATTCAATTGTAAACCCTCTGGGGACAAGGAAATACCTACTGTACCTGAATGTAGCTCACCTTGAACTACTAACAAGAACACCTGAGGTAAATCCATATAAAGCTGGACTACCATTTGTGTCCGATAGCCGTGGTAGGTTAGGTGGGAGTGTGTATCTAGATAGCTTGTGCTATGGGAGTGCACTGTTGAGTGAATACAGACTCCTGGTAACCCAGCAGTCCTTGGGCTTTTCTTGGTAAATGTGACCAGAAGGAGATTGTCAGGCCTTTCTTCCAAGGCAATGGAGGGTAATGTGACTTGCCCAAGGCGTGACAGTGGGAATCAAGCTCATCTCTTGTTCACCAGCCACTATTCGAACCACTAGGCTGCTCCTCCTCGTTTACTTGTACAAAAGCCCCTAGTCGGGGAGGGGACTTTTGTCGTTTTGCTTCTTTTCTGCCTGCATACAGAAGGATGAGTGCTCGAGCAGGGCGAGTGCCTGACTTTTAGGAAGCTGCGTCTCCAACTACATACCATAGTGGTCTAAGAGCAAAGGCAAAAGAGGCCCAGTTGTCCTTCTTTCCCTATGCAGAAGAGGGTTTGCGCTGGATGCGGCTGCCATAAAGAAGAAAAAATTGCAGGCTGGGGGAGCAGTGGAGAAAAAAATTGCAGACTGGTTTTATGTGCATGGGGGGGAGATGGGCATGCTGGCTGTGTGGGTATATGTGAGGCAGAGAGGGGCCTGCTGGCAGTGTCTGTGTGAGGGTGTGATAGAGAGGAGGACTTGCTGGCAGTGTTAGTTTGGGGGGAGGGCCAGAGAGATGGTCGTGCTAGCAGTAAGGGGAGGTGGGCGCCAAATTTGGCTTGGTATACCGTGAAGATCAAGTAAGCTTGAAAGTGTGCCCTGAAACAAGAAAGGTTAAGCAGCACTGGCCTTAGGGTTGCCAACTTTTTCACCGAGAAAAACCCGACACCTGTGGCTCGCCATGCTCCACCCATTCTCCTCCCCCAGTCCCGCCCCTGCCCCGCCCCCAGCCCCACCCACAAAATTACCGAGAATTCACTCACACCTCCCCTCAGTGCTGGTTCACTCACTCGCCCCCCCTCCCTGCTGGTTCACTCACTTGCCCCCCCCCCTCCCTGCTGGTTCACTTACCCACCCCCGTGTCACTCACTCACCCCCCCCCCTTGCTGGTTCACTCACACCATCACCCCCCCTCCCCTGCTGGTTCACTCACACCAACCCCGCTCCCCTGCTAGTTCACACCAACCCCCTCCCATGCTGATTCACTCACCCCCCCCACAACTGCTGGTTCACTCACACCACCCCCCCCCTTCCACTGCTGGTTCACTCACCCACCCCCCTGTCACTCACTCACCCCCTCCTGCTGGGTCACTCACACCAACCCCCCCCTCCCTCCCTCCCTCCTGCTGGTTTAATCATACCATCACCCCCCCCCCCGCTTGCTGGTTCACTCACACCCCTGCCCTGCCCAAGCCGCTGCTTCTGCTTTGTACAGAGCAGCGGCTGCAATACACTTACTTTGAAAAGTAAAGAAACTGTGTGAGAAGCCCTCCGGTCATCGCAGAGCCCGAGGAAGTGATGTCATGGGGGCGGGCTCCTCACAGGCTGTCTTTCCTTTTCAAATTAACTTTAGCTGCAATAAAGTTAATTTGAAAGGAAAGACAGCCTGTGAGGAACCCGCCCCCATGACATCACTTCCTCGGGCTCTGCCATGACCAGAGGGCTCCTCATACAGTTTCTTTACTTTTCAAAGTAAGTGTAGTGCAGCCGCTGCTCTGTACAAAGCAGAAGCAGCGGCTGCACTATTATGGGGAATCGCGTTCGCGTTCGCATTCGCGCCGCGGACTTCGGGAGGAAAGCCGGTTTTTTGCTCTGGCCGCTCCCGATCTTGCGGCCAGAGCAAAAAACCGGCTTTTCAACGGCCGGTTTGACATCTGTGCCGGCAGCCGGCCTGGCCATGGAAAAACCGGCCAGGCCGGCTGAAAACCGGCCGGTTGGCAACCCTAACTGGCCTAGGGGCCTAGCAGCTTCTGGGGCAGCAAAGAGCATCAGCAATCAAAGCAAAACACTAGATCCTAAGAGCTACGCCAATTCAAAGAACCATCAGCACATTCTTCTTCCTGAAGGGGGAGGGGGCACTCACACATATACAAAGCAAAGTTTCATAGTTAAAAGTATGGTGCCTTGTGGTAGGCTATGGCCTATAATAGCCTGCAAATATGAAATGCCTGTAAGCTAGGCCCTGATCCCAACCCCCATCTGAGAAAAACCAAAATCTGTAAAAGTTTGAGAAAACTGCTTTAAACTGCTTAACAAGACGTTTTTCATGAATTCATAAATCCTTTATTATTCTCTTGTGTTCTGATGATAGAAATGTTTCAATACTTGCATTCCTAGAGCTAGAAACGACCTCGCAGTAGAAATGTATCAATACCTAGAAACTGTGCCATTGTTAGAACAATCCTAGAGGAGGGAACCGGGTGCTAGGCCCAGAAAGGGTCCTCCGATTAGACAAGTGCAGGGGGCGTTTGGACCAATAGAAAGTCTGCATGTATCAAACTGAAAAGAAATGTATAAAATGAATATGTTTCTGTAAGAACTTTGCTCAGTCCTTTTTGATGCTTGACTTTCTGAGCCTTGTGCACAATAAATTGGCTTGGACCCTGCAATTGACTCCTGGATTTATTCATTGTTTGCACTTCACTGCTTCATATTCTTGGTGCATTGGCCGGGAATGTGCGAGTAGTGGATGGTATTCAAGTGAGTATTCCACGTATTTCGCCTCCAGGTTTGGCCCGGTTGGAACCGTGTCTGTCCGACCGCAGGGGAAACCTCAGGCGCCACCGGTCCTCTTGTATCGGGGAGGGTTCCGCCTTGCCTCGGCGGACCACTGGGTCCAGCTGGCCAACACCTCCGAACCCAAGGGGAGTCCAGGATCCAACCCATGAACTGGTTTGGTATTGGGAACCGGATCCGGTGAGTAGACATTTTCTTGTTCAATAGTCAGTGAAGTCTGGGGAAAGCCTTGCATGAGTATGCGAGACTAATTTGGTATAGACTAACTGGGAAAGTCTTGCATAAGTGCGCAAGACGAGAGAGCTTGATCAACTCTCATAAGGGCGGTCCTAGTACGCTTCGCATAAGGATTAGCGGAGCAGAAGCCACCGACCCTTTGGTTGGGTTAGTCAGTAAAACCTTGGGCATTTGAAAAATAATTTCTTGTTGCTGGCATGACTGTCTGTGTGACTGAGAGGTCTTGAAATATAGACCAAGTGAGAGCGGACTCCTGAGTAGCGCAGTTCCTGGCCGGGCGACCGTGCCCAGGTCGCGAAAAGGAGGAAGCATTTGGTGTTTGTCCCCCCCATTGTTCTGGGGGCTGTACGGACCCCTTACCTGCAGCCATACTACCTACCCTTACTGTCTGTTGTCGTGTACGTCATTACGATTATGGGAGGGGCGGAGTCCACGCAAACTCCATTGAAATGTATGATCAAGAATTTCCGTAAGGGATTTTCCGGAGACTACAGGATAAGAATGTCTCCGTCTCGATTAGAAATGCTCTGTGAGAGGGAGTGGCCGGTGCTAGCTACTTCATGGCCCTGTGAGGGCACCTTTGATGTTGGTGTAGTCTCCCGTGTTCATCAGATTGTACAAAAAATGTTCCCTGATCAGTTCCCCTACATAGACTCCTGGCTGGGTATTTGTGAGAGGCAGCCCTCTTGGATGAAGCGTTGCTATGAGGAACAGTGTAGAATATTAGTAGCAACCACCAGGGGGACCCAGACGTTTGAAGAGGGGAAGCCACCTGTGTATTCTGCCTCAGAGTCCCCAGAAATCCTGGCCTGTTTACCCCAGTATTCATATAGGTTATTTCCACCAGCTCCACCACCTGAAGCAGAACATAATGAGGTAACCCAGCAATTACCGCTGCAGCAGCAAAAGAAGCCCACTTCCCCGAGTGATAGCCCCGAGTCTGGCCCAAGTACATCAGGAGGACCAGGGTCCTCTGATGATACTGGGAGCGGAGGCTCTCCTGCCAGTTCAGGGTCACCTGCCAAGGAGCCTATACCCAGGAACCGTATGATTTAAGAAGTGTAACCCCAAAGAAGAAGGAGAAAGCAGGGCGCCTAATGCCATTGCCTCAAGTACCTGGTCTACCTATCCTAAATGAACAGGGCCAGATGGCGCCAGGACCAACCAGTCTAATCTACATACCTTTTTCCACTACTGATTTATTGAACTGGAAAACGCATTATGCGTCCTATACTGAAAAACCCCAAGAATTGACAGAGTTAATGTCTAGTATAATGCAAACTTATCAGCCCACCTGGTCTGATTGCCGCCAGCTCCTGTCCACTCTTTTTACTACCAAGGAGCGAGCGCGAATCGTGCAAGCAGCTATCCGCTGGTTAGAAGAGAATCACGTAGAAGGGGGGGAAAAGAATCTCCCACAAGCAGCCGCCGCAGCTTTCCCAAATGAAGATCATAGATGGGATCCGAATGACGAAAGGGGGGTGGCGGCCCTAACTCGATTTCGCCAGGCCTTGTTGCAGGGCTTGAGGAAGGGAGGCCAGAGGGCCATGAATATCGGGAAGGTATCAGAAGTTATCCAGGGTCTGGATGAGAGCCCAGCGGCCTTTTATGAGCGGTTGTCTGAAGCCTATAGATTGTATACCCCATACGATCCAGCCGCCCAGGAAAATTTGCGAATCATAAACGCAGCTTTTGTCAGTCAGTCCCAGAGAGATATAAAACGAACGTTACAGAAATTGGATGGATTTGCGGGTATGAATACAGCCCAGTTAATGGAAGTTGCTCAGAAAGTGTTTGTGAATCGTGAAAATGAACGTAACAGAGAAAGTGAACGTAAGAGGAAGAAGAAAGCAGATCTTCTTGCTGCCGCTTTAGTTGAACGACGTGAAGGAGGTTTTCCTAATCGAAGGAGCAGAGGACGTGGAAGGGGTCGTGAAAATAATTGGACCCCACTGGGTGCGACTCAGTGCGCCCATTGAAGAGAAGAAAGACATTGGAGAAGTGAATGCCCGCATCTTGACTCCACCCCCAGGAGGGGAGGAGGGAGTCCCTGGAGAACAGGAGGTCGATTTCAGAGTCGTGGAGGAATGAACCGAGCACAGTTCCAGCGAGAGAGGGAAGAAGCTATTGAGGGAATGGCAGTTGCAACGGGCTATGACATGGATGAAGACTAGGCCAGACCAGGCTCCAAGTTCACCCTGGGTCCCCAGGAGCCTATGGTCAGTTTGAAAATAGGGGACCAATATATGGACTTTATGGTGGATACAGGAGCCGAACATTCAGTGGTGGCAAAGCCGGTGGCCCTTCTTTCCTCTCGATCTGTCACCATTGTTGGGGCCACTGGGGCTAAGGCCACTAAGCCATTCCTGCAGAACCGCATGTGTGAACTAGGGGGACAGAAAATAACACACCAGTTTCTGTATATGCCTGAATGCCCTATTTCACTTTTGGGCCAAGATATGCTTGCCAAGCTCCAGGCGCAAATATCTTTCGCTGAAGGAGGAGAAATGCAGATGACTGTAAAGCCTGTTAGACTGATGGTGCTGACTGTCCCCCGGGAAGAAGAATGGCGATTCTACAGTGTAGCTCCAACCAAATCAGCTAGTTCCTGTATACCCCCTAACCTTTTAGCCCCGCCTGAAGTATGGGCAGAAGATAATCCACCTGGCCTAGCGAAGAACATAGCCCCTGTCATTGTCACCCTCAAGCCAGGAGCAGAACCAGTGCATGTGAAGCAATATCCTCTTCCTCGACCAGCTATTGAAGGTATCCACTACCATCTGATGAAACTGCTGAAGTATGGACTTCTCAAGGAGTGTCAGTCACCTTGGAATACCCCCCTTCTCCCAGTCAAGAAACCTGGGACAGGGGAGTACCGCCCAGTACAAGATCTGAGGTGGGTAAATGATGCAGCTGAAACTATACACCCAGTGGTACCAAATCCTTATACTCTCTTGGGACTGATCCCCGCTGAGGCTACTCATTTCACCGTCCTGGACCTGAAAGATGCCTTCTTCTGCTTACGCCTTGCCCCCATCAGTCAGCTTTTGTTCGCCTTTGAATGGCAAGACCCCACAACCGGAAGACGGGGTCAGCTCACCTGGACTCGATTACCCCAAGGATTTAAGAATTCACCTACTCTCTTTAGTGCTGCTTTAAATCAAGATCTCTCAAGCTACTCTGTGAACCCAGGACAAAGGGTTCTTCAGTATGTGGATGACCTGCTCATAGCCACAAATTCAGAAAGTGAATGTCTACAAGCCACCAGTGAACTCTTGCATCTTCTAAATGAGGCTGGATACAAAGTCTCAAGAGCCAAGGCGCAATTATGTCAAACTGAAGTTAAATATCTAGGATTCCAGTTGTCTAGCGGAATTCGACGCTTGGGACTGGAACGCAAAGAAGCTGTATGCAGTATTCCCACTCCAACCACCAAGGAGGCAAGTAAGAGCCTTCCTGGGGGCCGCAGGGTACTGTCGTATATGGATCCCCAATTTCGCTCTACTGGCAAAACCATTGTATCAAGCTACCAAAGGAATGGAAAAGTCTCCATTGGAGTGGGGACCTGAACAGGATGCAGCATTTCAATCTCTAAAAGCCGCTCTGATGTCATCACCAGCTCTGGGTTTACCAGATGTCCAGAAACCTTTCCGTCTCTATGTTCATGAGTCACAAGGAAATGCTCTAGGAGTGCTGACTCAATCTCTTGGATCTTGGCAACGGCCAGTAGCCTATTTGTCAAAACAGTTGGATGTGGTTGCAAAAGGCTGGCCCCCTTGTTTGAGAGCTGTTGCAGCTACAGCCCTCCTAGTGAGCGAAGCAGACAAGCTCACTCTGGGACAAAATCTTCAAGTTACTGTACCACATTCTGTTCTGACCCTCATGGAACACAAAGGAAGTTTCTGGCTCACAAATTCACGAATGTTGAAGTATCAGAGTATGCTGTGTGAAAACCCCCAGATACAATTGAAGGTCAGTCAAGCTTTGAACCCTGCTACGTTGCTTCCAGTTGGTCCTGGCCCCCCCGATCATGACTGTTTAGAAATTGTGGACACTGTATTCTCAAGTCACCCGGATTTGACTGATGTCCCTTTGGAGGACCCTGAACGGACTTTCTTTGTGGATGGAAGCAGTCTCGTCATCAATGGGCATCGTTGTGCCGGGTATGCAGTGGTGACCCTTGATCTGGTAGTTGAGTCTTCAGCTCTGGCCCCAGGAACTTCAGCACAGCAGGTTGAACTGATAGCTCTCACTAGAGCACTGACAATAGGAGAAGGGCTCCGTCTAAATGTGTACACAGATTCCAAGTATGCCTTCACAACTTTACATGCACATGGAGCCCGGTATAAAGAACGAGGGTTGATTACCTCAGGAAGCAAGTCCATTAGGTATGAGCCTGAGATATTGATATTATTAGACACCGTGTGGGCCCCTAAACAAGTTGCAGTCATGCACTGTCGAGGTCATCAAGCAGGGATAGGAGAGGTTACTCGAGGGAATAGGTTTGCTGATGCCACCGCCCGAAAAGCAGCCACAACTGGACGAGTTTTGACCCAAGATACTTCGGTGCAGGCAGCCTTATTCCCTGTGCCCCTTAGCTCATTGGCCCCCGATACACCACAAGAGAGTTAGATTACTTCTGTGAGAAGAGTGGGGTGTCCTAACAGAAAAGGGTTGGATAGTGCTGCCACCTCCAGAGGGTAGCTCACCTCCAGGTCCCACAGTAATCCCTGAAGCATTAGGACCAGCCTTTGTTCATGCTTTTCATCAGGCCACACATTATGGGAAGACTGCTATGGAAAGAGCCCTGAAACCTCATTTCTGTATTTCACTATTAGGACCCTTGTCCGCCTCAGTTGGCTCATCAGTGTTTAACATGTGCTAAGAACAATGCTAAGCAGGGTCCCAATCCACCCCCAAGAGTTCAGTCAGTAGGAGTTACCCCTATGAGTAATATTCAGGTGGATTTTACTGAGGTGCCACGAGCAAATGGATATCACTATCTGTTGGTCTTAGTTTGCACCTTTTCTGGGTGGGTAGAAGCTTTTCCCACCCAAACTGAAAAAGCCTGAGAAGTCACTAAAATTCTGCTCCATGAGATTATTCCCCGATTTGGAATACCATTGACTATAGGATCAGATAACGGACCCTCATTTGTGTCCCAAGTAACCCAACAGTTAGCCCGAGCTCTACAGATACAATGGAAGTTGCACACTGCCTATAGACCCCAGAGTTCAGGGAAAGTAGGATGTATGAATAGGACCCTGAAATCTCAGTTGTCCAAACTTTGTCAAGAGGTACACCTGAAGTGGCTCCAGGTTCTCCCTAAAGCTCTTCTTAGGATACGTTCTGCTCCAACCAAGTCTTTAGGAGTTTCCCCTTTTGAGATTTTGTATGGGCGACCCCCACCCATTGTACAGGGAATAAAAGGAGATATGAAACAGATTGGATCTGAAATTACTAGACAAGAACTATTGGCTTTATGTTCTGTTTTGCAGAGTCTTCACACCTGGGTACAAGATCGATTGCCCATCAATCTGCGGAACCTCAGCATCCCTTCAAGCCTGGAGTGTCAGTGTGGGTCAAAGAGTGGAGAAAGACACCGTTGGCACCGCATTGGAAGGGACCTTATGTTGTCATTTTATCGACCCCAACTGCAGTAAAAGTCGCAGAGCTTGAACCCTGGATCCAATCATAGTCGAGTAAAGCCGGCAGCCGCTCCTGAACTTGGTCAATGGACTTCAGTAGATGACCCTGAAACTCCATAGTGGCTTACATTACGGAGACAACCGGCATTGTAAGAGTCTTTAGAATCTACAATCCTACCCCTGTCACACAAGTGTGGCATTCGATAGGTCTACATACAGCGGGAGCAGAAAAGAAGAAGAAGAAAAAGACTCTACAAGTTCATCGTTCTCAATATTTCAGTTAATCTCTAAAGACTGTAGTCATGATGTTCTACTACTACTGTTTTATGGGGGCGGTAGCCCTGGGATCCCTGGAAAAGACTTTTGCCCTACCCCCTTGTGCAGCCTGTATAACTACCACCCGAACTGGGATAAAGGTCACTCAAACTTTACTTTATCATTCCTACTATACTTGCACTGGTATAGTTAGCCGATGTGTGTATAACGGTACAGAATTAAATATCTGTACGAAAGGAAAGAGTAAAATTTACTTCAGTCCTCGTCAGAACCCCTCTTATTAAGTACTGGAGTTGCGCTGGAATGATGAGGAGGGGGTCCTCATAAATGCCACACGTCAACTCTCCGATCCCACAAGACCCGTTATCCTGAATTTTGATGCCTGCGATGTGATAAACAGGAATGCTTACAAGTGTGGGTCTTGGGAACAAGCCTACTATTATGATGATAAATATATGTGTCCTGAAGGAGCATACGGATGGGGACGGTGTACTGGAAAGTATTCCCCAACCGTCTACAGCAAGTCATCTAAAGATGCCTACTTCTGTCCCAAGTGAGAATGTGTGTATTATGCTACTTGGTCTGGTGGGCCTACTGGACAAGATGGAGATAATCGCAAAGCCAGCTTAGAAAGATTATCATTACCTGAGCCTCAGAAGTGCAAGAAAGGTGCCTGTAATCCTCTACAGCTCCTCATACTTAATCCTAGCCAGTGGAAGCAGGGTTTCAGATTTGGGTTACGTATAGCGGGAGGAGGCACAGATCCTGGAACCTTTATATATATATATACAGCTAAATACTAAGACCCATGTATCCGCACCTTATCGAATACATCATTCCTTTTATGAGGCCATGCAGGCGGAATTTGCAATCCCTCACACCTCCCAAAACTTGTTCATTGAACTCGCTGGGGCAGTAGCATCTAGTCTCCACATCTCTGATTGTTTCTTCTGTGGCGGAACTAAGATGGGAGACCAATGGCCCTGGGAGGTGCAAGAAGTGAACTATTCCATTCCTTATAACCAGACTGCTCTACATAACACTACTAGTGAGTGGGTACTGGCTCACCCTATTGTTGGTAACTTGTGTTTTGCTCGTACAGGACCACAGTTTACTGTGCTAGTCGGACAGCTGGTCTGTCTCAATCAGATATTTTACAACAGTACCACTAAGAAGACGTCCTGGTGGTCGGGGGTAAACACTCCAGAACCCTCCAACCCTTTAATCCTCTTTCCTACTCTTGCCAAGATCTGGACTAATCTGGCTTCTCATAGTACCTGGCAAGCTCCACCCGGACTATATTGGATTTGTGGAACTCGAGCATATGCTAAGCTTCCTCACCATTGGGGAGGAGCATGTGTATTAGGAACTATACGACCTTCCTTCTTTCTTCTGCCCATTTCCCATGGAGAACGACTGGGTTTCCCCATGTACAAGAGTCAACAGAAACGAGAGGCCTTGAAAATAGGCCAATGGGACAAATGTGATGATGAGGAGTGGCCACCTGAGAGAATCATTTCGTACTATGGACCCGCCACTTGGACACAAGATGGGACATGGGGATACCGCACTCCTGTAGACATGATAAATCGTATTATACGCTTACAAGCTGTTGTTGAAATAATAACGAATGAAACTAGTAAAGCACTAACTCTTTTAGCTAAGCAGAGTACACAAATGCGTACAGCTAGTTATCAGAATCGTTTAGCTCTAGATTATTTGTTAGCAGCTGAAGGTGGAGTATGTGGAAAATTGAATTTAACTAACTGTTGTTTGCAGATTGACAATAATGGACAAGTTGTTGAAGATATAGCTACTCAAATGCGAAGACAAACATATGTACCTCTTCAGACCTGGCATGGTCTGAAGCTTGATGGGTGGTTTGGTTCAGCGTTTAACTTACGGGTGAGAATAATCAAAGGGGGAATGTGGTAGGCTATGGCCTATAATAGCCTGCAAATATGAAATGCCTGTAAGCTAGGCCCTGATCCCAACCCCCATCTGAGAAAAACCAAAATCTGTAAAAGTTTGAGAAAACTGTTTTAAACTGCTTAACAAGAAGTTTTTCATGAATTCATAAATCCTTTATTATTCTCTTGTGTTCTGATGATAGAAATGTTTCAATACTTGCATTCCTAGAGCTAGAAACAACCTTGCAGTAGAATTGTATCAATACCTAGAAACTGTGCCATTGTTAGAACAATCCTAGAGGAGGGAACTGGGTGCTAGGCCCAGAAAGGGTCTCCGATTGGCAGGGCCGGATTTACCTTGAGTGAGGCCCTACGCCAACAAAAATTGTGGGCCCCCAGAAAAGATAAAAACGAGCACGCCAGATTAGCTGCGCGCTGTTGGCCCTGACGTCATAATTAAACTGGGAATCCCAAAAGCCAAACTTGGAATGTACAACACTGTAGAAATAAAACTATACATTAATTTGCTCTTGTACTAAACAAAGTGCAGACGTTAATGATGCACATTTACCAGAGCTGACATATTCCAATTAATAAATTCAAAATAAAGAGATATTTTTCTACCTTTTGTGCATTTTTTTTCAGCTGCAATTGCTCCAGCCACTTTCTTCTGGTTTCTTCGTGTCAGCCCAACTCCAGTCTTAACCCCCCCAGCCCATTTCCAGTCCCAGCCCCCCCCCCCCATCGGCTCAAGTAAACTTTAATAAAAAAAAAAATAAAACGCTGGCCGCTGCCGCCGCAGCAGCATGGACCCATCTGCCCCTGCGGGCTTAACAGAGACGCGAGGGAGACACTCTCCCTTCGCGCCTCTCAAAGCCGGCACGGAGGGGCTCAGCCAGACAGAGGGGGCCCCGCGGGACAGTCCATGCTGCCGCGGCAGCAGAGGGGGCCCCGCGGGACAGTCCATGCTGCCGCGGCAGCAGCCAGCTGGTTTTTTTTTAAATTTAATTTTAAAAAAGCTAACAATTTGCTCAATTTTTGTGGGCCCTTGCCAGCTGTGGGCCCTACGCCACGGCGTAGTTGGCGTATAGGTAAATCCGGCCCTGCCGATTGGACAAGTACAGGGGGCGTTGGGACCAATAGAAAGTCTGCATGTATCAAACTGAAAAGAAATGTATACAATGAATATATTTCTGTAAGAACTTTGCTCAGTCCTTTTTGATGCTTGACTGTCTGAGCCTTGTGCACAATAAATTGGCTTGGACCCTGCAATTGACTCCTGGATTTATTCATTGTTTGCACTTCGCTGCTTCAGCCTGATATTCAGCTCGTGGCGGTCCGAGCTTGTAAAGCACCTGGCTACCATGAGCATATGCTGTGCCAGACACTAGGTATTCCCTGGCTCTCAATTTCTGATTTCGCTGCTGACCTCCATTGCTGCAATATTCAGCCACTAACCAAAGAGCAGAACCACATAGAATTAGGACAGCCATTGACCAGTGCTGACATTATGTAGTTACTTATCTGGTTAGCAAATCGCCGCTGACCGGATAGATGCTGGGACTGCCCCAGCCCCACCCGCGGACACCCCAGCATGCTCCGTAGGGATCGCTAGCGGCACTGGCTGGTTACTGCAGATGAATATCAAACTCAGTGGGGTTTGTGCAGTTAGCAGGTGCTGCCTCCTACTATAAATGACATGTGTCCAGGGCTGGCCTGTCCGCTAGGCAGCCACCTAGGGCAGCCGTCCCATGTGGCTGGCAGCAGCAGCATAGGTGGGCTGCAGCGGTGGCAGCAGTGGCACACATAGCGGCCATGCCACCCCCCCCCCCCCCCCTTTAGCTGCTGCTGATTCTATTTGGGAGGGGAGGCAGGCAGTGGCAGTATTTCCAAAAGCGGCGGCAAAAAGCTGCCACTTTTGTAAATATTGCCGCTGTCTGTGTCCCCCTCCCAAGACAGAATTGGTGGCAGCTGGTGGGGGGGGGGGGGAGTGTGGCAGCAGTTGGAGGGGGGAGAGCGGAGAGGCTGGGGTTTCTGCCTAGGGCAGCTGAAACCCTTGGGTTGGCTCTGCATGGGTCATAAAACAAATACCCTGCTAACAGCATCCCTATGATGATAAAGAGCGGCGGTGCAGCACATAGAGGGAGGCTTGTAAAGATCAAGGAAAAGATGCATAATGCAAAGTACAGGCGGATCTTGGGGGGAAACCTGATTCAGATGGCACTGGGGAAAGATTTACCTTACAGTAGGACGATCCTAGGCACAAAGTAACAGTGACCACGGAGCGGCTCAGCAATAACAAAGTGAATGTCCTCGAGTGGCCCAGTTAAAGCCCAGGCCGGAGTCCATTAGAAAGTCTGTGGCAAGGTTTGAAGACTACAGTCCAAAGACAAGCCCTGTTGTCTTGAAGGAGCAAAGACTGCACCTCCCACTGTGCGAGATTATTAGACACTTACCTTAAACAATTCTCGGCTGTTATTGCTGCAAACGGGCTTCCACCAGTTACTGAATCAAAACTGTGAAAACGTATGCAATCAAAACAGTTTGCTTTCTTATTCTTAATTACTCTTTGACTATTTCTATAACTGTATTTTCACGTTAAATGAATGTTATATTCTGTAGATCAGTAAATGCATTTGGAATTGTATTTTTTAGTCAGCAAAATGTGAAACATATGCGCAAGCGTGAAGACATTTATAAGGCGCTGTGCCGCAGTCTATTTTGTTCTGTTTATCCAGTAGCAGATGCAGCAGTGTTTTAGGAATGAATGTAATATTTGCAGTGCTGCCTTTTCCATAGGTCGGGCGGTTGCCACTTGAGTCCTTGCACTACTGCTGCTGTGGTGTGCTACCTTCATTGTACTGGCACCTCATGTGTTTTTTGCAGGCATTTATGTTTGTTGGATGTCTTGCGCACACTAGATGGCGATATCCTACAGTTAGTAAAAAGCAAGACGCACCATAGCACTAGCAAGCTGACCGTACTACATACCACAGAGATATGAACAGAACTAGTGCAGCAGGAAACATGGGCAGAAGAGGAAGTGACGTGATATTTATTTCATGGAAAAAAGTGACAATAATTCATAGAAGTCTAAAGGCTGATTTAGAGCCAGATGAAAACCTTGATGGTATATTGTGGTCGGGGCCGGCCCAACCATTAGGCAAGACTAGGCAGTCACCTAGGGCGGCAGCTTCTGAAGGACACCAAAGAATGGCAGCAATCAAAGCAAAACCATAGATCCTGACAGCCAGACAAACTCATGGAACCTCAGCACATTCTGTTACCTTCAGGGAGGGCAGATGCTCACATACATAGAAAGCACGGTTTAATATTTAAGAGGATGAAGTCCAGTTAGGCATTTTTACAGGATTATTGCAATGATCACGACTGCTGAGTTTAATTATCAAAATCTTGGAGAGGGAGGGGGTGCATAAGGGTGAAGGTTTGCATAGGGCACCCAGTACTCTTGCATCAGTCCTGATCATTGTGCACAACGGCATGAGATAAATCATAGGAACAAGTGGGATCAATTTCCCCCTCTGCCCCCACCTCTTCCAGTTTGGGACATAGGAAAATTTTCAGCAAAATGTTATTCACCAGCTTGGCTGACTAGAAGTAATTATATCTTATGTACTGAAAAGGTGGTAAAGAGTCCTCATACATCCTAAAATCTTGAATAAGCCCCTCTGCATGGGGGTTTTAGGAAATCCCCTGCCCTCTAGCAAATAATAGAGAACTACTTTATTCTGCTTCGGCTATGTAAAGTCAATATGCTGATCTCAGTAACATAAGACACTGGACAGAGATATTGCATCGATTGCTCTGGGCATGATATCAGCAGGAAATATGGGTGAAAAGGCAAACATGTGTGCCCATGCTTTAATCATCACACTTCCTCTTTTCAATCTTCCCCAGGTCCATATACAGGCCAGCTCCATGGGGAATAATGGAGGAAAATATGGCAGTAACATGCACTAAAAACTTCTTATTAAAGGGGAGAAAAAGGCAACAGGGGTCCAAAAGAAATCCTTTACCCCTGTCTGCCTTCTGTCTTCTCCCTAATTGATGAACAACTCTCTTGTCCATGGGGAGGAGAAGACAGGTGTCAAAGACATTTACCTGGGCAGATTGCATTAAGTGAAAACTCACTCTCAAAGCAGCTGAAAGCATGCATGGTGTAGGCTCTTACGCATGCGTAGATTTAGCCAGATTCAAAAAAGGGCTTCTTAAGGGCGCGGGGGGGGGGGGGGGGGGGTGTAAGGCCAAGGACAGAAAGCAGCAGCACATGCGCTGATTTCGCCAGATTGGCTGCCCCAGAAACAGCAGGCACACAGACCGCTGGTGTGTGCATACCTACACGTGGGTTCCAGCAACATACACACATTCCAGGCAGACTCTTGGAAATTTCCTCCATCTTTATTTAGCAGATGCCTTTCCAGTAGTAGTTCAAGGCAAATTACAATCAGTTAAAGTAGGTATGTCCCTGCGCCCAGAGAGCTTACAATCTAAGTTTATACCTGGGGCAACAAAGTACCAGTGAGATTTGAACACTGGTCTTTTTGGTCCTAGACCACTGCTCTAACCTCTAAGCTATGCATCAGCAACCTCTCAGGCAGCAACGCACTCCTTTCTCTCACATTCACCCCCTGTACCGCTTTCACGGCCTGACAGCTCATATAGGGTAGCAAAGTAGATGACAGCAGAGATGGACAAATTAGTCCTCCCATTTTGCCCAGTTGTCATCCGTTCTGGTTCTCCAACACTGTGGGCAATTAAGATATAAATTCCTGTACTTAAACTAACACTAGTTTGGGACCATTATTCAAATAAAGTAACAAATTTGCGGGGGACACTGAACATTTAACTTCATTATTGGTGCATTTTTGGCCACTATACAGATGGTATCAGGCTGAAAATCCTGTTAGCTGGCCCAGTATTATCCATTTAAGGAAGATGTGGGGGGAACATAGGAACTGCCATACTGAATCAGACCAAAGGTCCATCAAGCCCACTATCCTCTTTCTAACAGTGGCCAATCCAAGTCACAAGTACATGGCGGATCCCAAAAGTAGCCAAGTCCATACTGCTTATCCCCAGTGATATGCAACAATTTTCTGTTGGTCTACCCTAATAACAGTTTATGGACTATTCCATGAGGAACTTTCCCAAACCTGTTTTAGACCCAGCTACATTAATGGCTTTGACCGCATCCTCCGGCAACAAGTTCCAAAACTTAATTATGCGTTGAGAGAAAAAATATGTTCTCTTATTAGTTATACTACTTTCTAACTTCATGACGTGTCCCCTAGTCTTTGTACTTTTTGAAAGAAGAAACAATCAATTTGCGAAAATTATCAAGATAGTGACAACATTCCACTCCTATCTGGAGGGCCCAGTCTTGGAAAGGCATTTACACAGTTTACAGCTGCGTAAGTGCTGAATATCCCCTGCTAACTCCCCTACGTAACCGATGCTATCCGGTTTGCATCGGGGCATGTCGGGGGCTCTCTGGGGCGGAACAGAGGCGGTGTCAAGTGCTAACCGGGCTGCATGCAATATCGCTGGTGCCCAGTTAGCCCTAGCGGCTTCCTGTGTCTATGGTGTTCCCCGGATATTCAGTGTCGTTACTGCAGCATTGAATATCCAGGTTAGGGGTCATCGGAGAGGGCTATGCGCCGATGAGGCGCATAGCCCTTCGAAGATGTGCCCACCTCAGTATTGGGCCCCTACTGTAGGCGTGCTCCATAGCAGCCGCAGCAATGACCACGTCTACGTATGTTCAGCACCATCGTCTATAAATGTAACGGTGCTGGAATTTAAATAACTGTATTCACCCATCTGCTGCTGCTGAATATTGGACTTAATTGGGGAGATAGCTGCAGCAGCTAATGCGGTTTCAGCGGCTAGCCATCACCACTGAAACTTGAGCCCATATGCTGGAGTCATATTCGGCCACCGGCATTGAAAATCCAGGTCAGCCGGCTAGAATAGAAGTTAGCCAGGCAGCAGCAGCAATATTCAAACACCGCCCAGGTAACTTCAGTGGTGAAAGTTAGGCCACTCTTTCAAGTGTCTAATTTTTGCTGCTTTGCAATAATCGGGCGGCAGCTTTATATCACAGGTTATCTCTGGGTGCTGCCCTGGAAATGCCACAATGCTAGCCAGCTAGCATGGTCTGCGAACCACATTAATTGCATTGAATCTCTCCCCCCTCCCCCTCTAGTGTGTTTAATGAATTTCATATGGATGGGTTGAAGCTACAGGCCTAGAAAGCATGGTGACTTACTCACCCCCATCCCATGTCACCATAGCACCATTCTCTTCTCCTTTCACTGTGATTTGTGCAGCCAATAAATCTGGAAACTTACATTCATCTGCATTAGTTAGTATTTGTTGTTCATAAGTACAAGCACAACAGATAGAAGGAAAGGTAGGGTAGATTCTTCCTGCCAGGCACACTCGTCTTCCCTCCCATCCTGTTGTGGAGGTATAAGAGAGAGACATAGGGAGCCATGCAGAAACCTGGGAAGGGGGGCAGTTTGCTCTGTCCCAGCCTGCGCTGGTTTTCTCTCGCAGAAGCTCTTGCCTCAGATGACTTTTTCCGTCCTTGGGAGATCCTCTCATATTCTTCTGACAGAGCCTCTCTGGAGTGCTTGGACCTTCATTACATAACCTGGCAACAAACCTTTATCTCATGAGTATTTAACTATTGGAAACATCCTTCAATCAGATCAGCTGACAGTTGCTGTCCCAAGGTGAAGCTATGTATTCCAGGCAAGTTTAAATTACAGTTCTGCTAGCTTTCATGCCAGCCTCCACCTCCCCACCCCCCCTCGGGTAAGAGATGTCAGTCAAGCAGCGACTGGAGGGGGCCACAGCCAAGGGGGTGTGTGAGAGTGTGTGTCAAGGCAGCTCATATGTCACATGCCTGTTCCAAAATTACTTTGTGTCTGGACATTTATGGTATGGGTTGTCAGTGCTTTCTTTTTCCAGTCAAGGGCATTGCTAAACGCAGGCCTAATTACTGAGCCCGCTTTGCTTGCCAATTCTTCCTGTAGAAAATCCTTGTGAAGATTACCCTCTGAGACGTGCATCTCACAGAATGCCTGTCCCATTACGCTCGGCGGCCTTTCAGGAGGGCTTTTCCATTCTTTCCTACATGTGCCACTGTGCCAGGCGCTTTCACCTATTTGGTTCAAGCAAAAAAATGAAAACAGAAGTCATTGCCCATAACAGAAAAGGATCTTTTTTGTAAAGTACTAAATATGCTGCTTTTCTTACAAGCTCTATCCTAGAGCACTTTATAAACAAGTAATGCAGACAGCTGCAAGCGAGAACAAGGAAGTGGCCAATTTTGCACCATAATCTGAGAGGATCTGCAGAACTGCCAACTTGCCCAAGGGGAGGCTTTTTGGCCAGTGCTGGTTTTTAACTTGCATCCCAAAAAGGAGTGTGGTATTGTAGTCCTTGATTCTACTCATTGAAATCAATGCTAGAGGCCTCTTATGCTAGTTGTTAAGGCTGGTGGGTATTGAGTTTAGAGTCTATGCAGAACATATTGTATTGTTTATGTCGTCCAGTATTCAACAGGATTTTCAGTCCTCTAAGCTCAGCTCTGGTTTGGGGCTTGTACTGTACTGGATGACTATTAATGGGTTTGTGTTGAATTTCGGTAAAGTTTGGCCATGATTATTCATCAGTCTTGAGATTTTCAGATTCCTAATGAGATCGACTTAGGTAATTTTTCTATTTTGGTGTGAAGTCAGGTACAGTATTTAAGAATTATCAATTTATTTCACATATGCACACAAAAACAGATAAACATACAAAACAGAGAGAGGCACATACACATATATCTGATACTATACACACAGGCAATTCAGCCACAAGCAGATGGAGGTGTGCATGCACATACCACAGAGGGGCTGGAAAGAATTCCATGAGCCATGCTCTGCATGCTTTCTCCACTTGTTTAAGTTACATCTTCTTCATTGAAACTTTCATGGACCCAGCTGACTTTGGACTAGTAGTGCAAGACATGATATTTTGTATCATTATGATTCTTTGTTAAATCCCTCCCTTCCCATCACAGTTCCCACCCACCCCATGTGAAAATTCTGCTATACAGGGCAACTCTCCAATTAGCTTGTTGACTTAGACAACAGATTTTTATTGATCGGTAGGGGAAATCTAGGAAGCAAATAGTTCTGTATTTGATATCTACTAAAAGTAAACAATTTGATATTCTTGAAGGAGCTTTGATTAGGCAATTTTACAAAGGGAACACATTCATCTATACACCTCAGACACATAAGATTAGAATTTACTAGTGTAAAGTAATAACTGTTTAGCATGCAGGCAGGGCTGCACACAGCACTGTTAGAACACACATAAAAGAGGTTAGCTGCTTTTTCTCTTAAAGGACAGTTGAGGAAAAGTTAAGGACTTTGGTAGGTTTCTCTTGTTTATTCAACAGGTACCAGAGCTTCACCAACTGAATGAAGGCTGGGAAAAATTGAAATTGAAATTGCAGCTTCTGCCTCTGTCCAGACAGACAGCCCAAAGCCAGTTGAGATCCAGTTCCATGTGCAAGATGCCTGCAAGCTGGAGCCCTCATGAAACAAGTGGAGGAGCTCAGAGAAGAGGTGATAAGGCTGAGAAGCATCCGAGACAGCAAGAAGTACATTGATGAGATGCTTCTTGAAGCATCCAAGCTCTCCGACAGAGGTGAAGATGGTATGCTACAGAATGAAGAGAGTTGGACATGAGTCAACAGAGCCTGCAGAATCGACAATCCAACTCCTCCAGTCCTCAAAATGAAGAGCCAGTATACAGCCCTGGAAGTGGAGGAGTGAAAGCATCCCGGGAAAGGGATGAACCAGAGCTCAAGCACCCTAAAGTTGCAGAATCAGTGACTGCAAGGAAGCGAAAGGTAATGGTGGTTGGTGACTCTCTTCCGGGAGGTACTGAGGTGTCCATCTGCTGACCAGACTTGTTGTCCATGAAGATGTGCTGTCTGCCAGGTGCCAACATCTGAGATGTTATGGAGAGTTTGCCGAGACTCATCAAGCCTACCGACTATTATCTGTTGTTGCTCATCCATGTCGGCACAAATGATACTGCCAGGTATCCCTCCAAGCATATCCAGAGTGATTTCATGGATCTGGGACAGAGGGTGAAGCAGATAGGTGCACAGGTGGTGTTCTCTTCAATCTTCCCTGTTGAGGGTAAAGGCCAAGACAGAGAAGCTAACATCCTGGATATGAATGCATGGCTGCCTGGAGATGAATGATGGTGTCATCAAGAATGTTTTGGTTCCTAGACCATAGGATGATTTTCCAAGGTCTGAAGAGCAAAGATGCACCCATCTATCCAGGAAAGGTCAAAATCTCTTCCACAGCAGACTGGCTAACATACTGAAGAGGGCTTTAAACTAGCTTCGTTGGGGATGGGTGAAGAAAGCCCACAGGTTAGTAAACATTAAATACCTCTGTAGAAATGGGAAATAGAGGCAACATCTGAAAAGCAGTGTGCATAAATGCCCATAGTATGGGAAATAAGATCCCAGATGTTGAGGCTTTAATGGAAGAGCCTGACTTGGATTTAGTGGTGGTTACGGAGACATGGTTCACGGACAGTCATGACTGGGATGGGCTATTCTCTAGTCAGGAAGGACAGGGTAGGAAGAAGGGGAGGAGGAGTGGCATTATATGTAAAAACTAATATTAAAGCTTCAGATTACAGGGCTTACAAGGGAGCGAGAAGCAGTGATGGGATCCAAACCGTCAAGGAATTGGTTTGGTCCCAGCCTTCCCACATGCATGCCAACCTAGTTGCTGCATCTCTTGTGGTGGCATTGCAGTGACTGAATGCGTAGCCTGCTGCTCTTCACCGAGGGTATGCAACTCCCTGGTGGCCCAGCTGCCAGAGCCCTCACCTGACAATGTTTTGACAGCATCGGGGGCTTCTCCCAATGCTGCAGTCCCTTGATGCCTTCAAAACATTGTGAGGTGGGGGGATTCCTGCCACTGCAGAGTCAGTATTGCAACATCACAACAGGAACCAGTTCACCATTGGTGAGGAGGTTCTGTGGGTTAAACTAGAAAAAGGGGTTGAGAAATCCATTTGAACTGGTGTGATATAGAGATCTCCTTCACAGTCAGAAGAAGTGAACAGAAAATTAATAGAAGATATACGCAGTATTGCCATGAAAAGAGAAGTGCTACTGATAGGTGATTTCAATATACCGAATGTTGATTGGCACATCCCTACTGCGGTGTCATCTAGAAGTAAGGAGAACCTGGATTCTCTACAGGGAGAACTATTCTGGCAACTGGTAACAGAACCCACAAGCTGCATGGCTAATCTTCTGCCAGTGTTGCCATGCTCATGTAACTCCTCTTCTCAACTCACTTCACAGGCTCCCTATCCATTTCCACATCCAGTTCAAACTTCTCCTACTGACCTACAAGTGCATTCATTCTGTGGTTCCTCACTACCTTTCCTCTCTTATCTCACTCTACACTCCTCCTCCAAATTGATGAGGATAAAGCAGAATTGCTTAACAAATATTTCTGTTCTGTGTTCACAGATGAAGAACCAGGAACAGGACCTCAGAAAACACCCACAAACAGGAACAGAAGCGAGGGGCATCTTGAACAATTTTCAGAAGTCTGTGTTCGTGAGAAACTAGCTAAACTTAAAGTAGACAAAGCAATGGGACCGGATGGGATACATCCTAGAATACTGAGGGAACTTGGGGACATTCTAGCAGCTCCACTGACTGACCTTTTCAATGCCTCGTTGGAGTCGGGAGTGGTGCCAAAGCATTGGAGAGAGGCTCATGTGGTGCCTTTACACAAAAGCGGAAGTAAGGATGTGGTTGAAAACTACAGGCCGGTTAGTTTAACTTTGGTGGTGAGTAAATACACAGGTACACTACCAAAAAACTGCCTCCAGTTTTGCAACTGATTCCTATAGATTTTGGGGTGCTGAATCCAGGAAAAATAGCCAAAATGTTCCATCACGTCACGTTTTCTTGCAAAATTAGATTTCTTACCCATATAAGGAATGTTCACATAATTTCTTTTTAGCCGACTGCAGTTTATTTTCTTGGCCCAAAATAGAGGTTGTAATGGTTAACTAACTAGAAACACTCCCTCGTGATATTTTAGAGTGTTTTGTATTCATTTTATACATTAACAGGACAATTGGGAGGCGGGGGGCTAAATCCAGTACTCGCGCTGGCGCATGTTCTTTCCTGTTCGTCTCGCCTCGTTCGCTCGCTCAAACACGGTGGTTGCGACATGAACGTTCCTGTCAAATTTCAGTTTCTTGCAAGTTCATTATTACCTTTTGTTTGCTCAGTCGTAATCCAGCTTTATTCCGAAGTGGTTCACTAGAGTTGTAGTTTGCAGTGCTGTGTATTTGTGATGGCTCACAGAGCCAGAGGTTGCATCAACTCTCCGGACAATTTTTGTTTTATTTGTGGGGAATATACCGTGAAAAATCGGCAGAGGAACATTTCTGCATTTATTAAAAAAGTATATTTCGCCTATTTCGGTTTGAAGTTAGGCGATCAAGACAAACCGTGGGCTCCTCACAAAGTGTGCAAGACATGTGAGGAAGATCTACGCTTATGGATGAAAGGTAAAAAACAAGCATTTCGTTTCGGAATACCTATGATGTGGCGTGAACAAAGAGACCACAGCAGTGACTGCTATTTTTGCTCTTGCATTCTGAAGGGATACAACTTAAAAAATAAGAACGTAATAAGTTACCCCAACCTTCCCTCAGCAATTAGGCCTATGCCTCATAGCAACGAAGTACCTGTGCCTGAACCACCAAAATCTTTGGATCATATTTGTGTGGACGGTTCTGATCATGATGAGACTCATCAGATGGCTTTTCCCGATGAGTCCAGTACTTCCGAGTTTGAAACTGAACCAGATCCGAAACCTGAACTTTTCTCTCAAGCTGAATTGAATGATTTAGTCCGGGATTTAGGACTCCCAAAAGATGCTGCCCAACTGCTAGGTTCTCAGCTTAAACAGAAAAATCTATTGTCACCAGGAACAACTTTTTATTGGTACCGCAACCGTGAGACACAATTTTTGAAGTATTTCAGCAAAGAGGAAGATTTGGTATTTTGCAACGATATATACGGAGTGATGGAAAAGTTTAAACTCAAGTATGATCCTGCTGAATGGCGGCTGTTCATTGATTCGTCAAAAGACAGCATAAAAGGTGTTCTTCTTCATAATGGCAACCCATTCGCTTCAGTTCCTATTGCTCACTCTGTTATTCTCCAAGAAAAATATGAGAATTTGGCCCTGATTCTTCAGAAGATTCGTTATGATGAGCATAAGTGGATGATTTGTGGAGACTTTAAAATTCTATCCATGCTATTAGGGCAGCAATCCGGTTTCACCAAATATCCCTGCTTCCTTTGCTTGTGGGATAGCCGGGCCCGCGACCTACACTGGGGGAAAAAAGACTGGCCAATTCGGGAGTATTTGAGACCCGGTGAGAAAAATGTTCTTTATGAGAGCTTGGTACCTCGTGATAAAATTCTATTACCACCTCTCCACATTAAGTTGGGTCTCATTAAGCAATTCATCAAGTCCCTTCCAAAAGATGGTGAGTGCTTTCGGTACCTTAGCTCAAAGATCCCCCGACTTTCTGAAGCAAAGCTAAAGGAAGGAGTGTTTGTTGGCCCTGATATAAGGAAACTCATTTCAGATGGAGCATTCGCTGAAACGATGTCTGAGAAGGAAAAAGAAGCCTGGGATTCCTTCAAGGATGTTGTTCTCAAATTCTTGGGGAACAGGCGGGATGAGAACTATAAGGATATTGTTGCCAGGATGCTCAATGCCTTCAAAGAACAAGGCTGTAACATGAGCCTGAAAGTCCATTTCTTGCACTCCCATGTGAACTACTTTCCCGAAAACTTGGGGGCGTACAGTGAAGAACAAGGTGAAAGGTTTCACCAGGACATCAAGGACGCAGAGAGAAGGTACCAAGGAAGATGGAACACCACTATGATGGCTGATTTCTGCTGGTTGCTGCTGCGGGAAACCCCAGATGAAAAATACGCCAAGCAGCGCACCAAGAGAAGCATTCGGGGGAAGAAGAAACGGGCCCACCAGGAGATTGATTGACCCAAGAATGACTTTAAAATCTAAACTGTGTTGACAAATATCGTGTTTTTACTAAACTTTGAAATAAAAATTTGCTAGTTATTACCACAGTGTCGGATCTCATTTATTAGAATTTTATTTTCACACCATCGGGTGTTTGTCTTCATGTATTGCAATGGTGCGGTTTGCGTTTTCTATTCTTACATACATACCTGTACAACATTTTTTGCACATTTCTTTGCTTTGCTTTGTGTCTAACCTCGCTCTTATATGCTCAATGTTTGTGCACATGTATGTGGCTGTTTTAAGTGCAGACAATTTTGCTACCATCACAGTGTGTTTTGTTGACATTACTCTATTCTTATGTGCTGCCTTGTTACAATTTTCTTTATTCTTATTTGAATAACTACTAAACAATTAGTATAAAGAATTCATCCACGAAACTTTTATCTCGATCGCACTCAATCTGAAACGTTCACCTCAAACTGCTAACCCAATGTAGCAAAACATCTGTACGTGATGGAGCAAATTGGTTACCAGATTTGGATTCAGCGCACCAAAAAACGTAAAAATCAATCGAAACATTAGAGGCAGTTTAAAAAAAAATTTTTTTAGTGTACCTGTGTTATTGGAAACACTGCTGAAAGAGAAAATAGTGAGGTTTCTGGAGTCCAGCAGATTACAGGATCCGAGGCAGCATGGATTCACCAGAGGCAGGTCTTGTCAGACAAATCTGATTGATTTCTTTGACTGGGTGACCAAGGACCAAGGGAGAGCCCTAGATGTGGTATATTTAGATTTCAGTAAAGTCTTTGACACCGTTCCTCACAGATGACTTATAAACAAACTGAGCATCCTAGGGATGGACCCTAAAGTTACTGCTTGGATTAGAAACTGGTTGAGTGGGAGGCAACGAAGAGTATAAGTAAATGGAGCTCACTCTGAGGAGAAGGATGTTACCAGTGGTGTGCCCCAGGGATCTGTCCTTGGTCCGATTCTTTTTAACATCTTTGTTAGTGATATAGCGAAAGGACTGTCGGGTAAGGTTTGCCTCTTTGCGGATGATACCAAATCTGCAATAGAGTAGACACCCAGGAAGGTGTAGATAACATGAGGAGGGATCTAGCTAAGCTTGAAGAGTGGTCTAGAATTTGGCAGCTGGGATTTAATGTTAAAAAATGTAAGGTCATGCATTTGGGCTGCAGCAATCCAAGGGAGCAATATAGTATAGAGGGTGAAGTACTTTTGTCCACTAAAGAAGAGTGGGACCTAGGCGTAATTGTGTCTGATGATCTTAAAGTAGCTGAAAAGGTAGAAAAGGCGACAGCAAAAGCTAGAAGGATGCTTGGGTGCATACGGAGAGGAATGGCTAGCCCTTCTCCTCTATTGCCAACTCCAGATTCTGCTCATTTCACCTTGCTGCACCTTACGCTTGGAATAAACTTCCTTTGTCTTTACGCCAGGCATCTTCTTTGTCCCTCTTCAAACTTAAGTTAAAAGCTCATCTTTTCGCCTCTGCCTTTGGCTCTTGATTTTGCTGTTCTTATTCTTCTCCTTTTCTTGCTTTGTCTTTTTTTAGATTGTAAGCTCTTTTGAGCAGGGACTGTCTCTTGTATGTTTTCATTGTACAGCGCTGCGTGCGCCTGGTAGCGCTTTATAAATGCTTAGTAGTAGTAGAAAAAAGGAGGTGATAATGCCTCTGTATAAGTCTTTGGTGCGACCTCATTTGGAGTATGGTGTGCAATTCTGGAGACCGCACCTTCAAAAGGATGTGAACAGGATGGAGTCGGTGCAGAGGGTGGCTACTAAAATGATTAGTGGTCTTCATTATAAAGCATATGAGGACAGACTGAAGGATCTTAATATGTACACCTTAGAGGAAAGGCGGGATAGAGGTGATATGATTGAGATGTTTAAATACCTCTGTGGCATAAATGTTCAGGGAGAAAGCCTCTTTCAATTGAAAGCAAGTTCTGCTACGAGGGGACATGGGATGAGGGTGAAGGGAGATAGATTCAGGAGTGATATGCGGAAATATTTCTTTACGGAAAGAGTAGTGGATCCGTGGAATAGTCTCCCAGTGGAGGTGGTAGAGATGAGGACAGTAACTGAATTCAAAAAAGCATGGGACAAACACAGAGGATCTCTAAAGGAAAAAAGGGGACTGTTGTAGTTGATATGGAAGGACAGACTAGATAGGCCATGTGGTCTTTTTCTGGCGTCATGTTTCTATGTACTATCAAAAATGTGCCTTTAAATGTGCAGACCCACTGGATTTTCTGGCCTTTATCTGTCATCATTTTCTCTGTTTCAGATTCTGGTATGCTCTGTATCTCCACTTCTTTATCCACAGCCCTCTGCAGAAGAGAATCAAATTACAGTTTGTTTTCATGCCTGCTTCTAACAGTTGGAGTGTGTGCAATGGAAAGTTAGGCCCATGCTAGTCATATGGTCTTCGCTGCAGAGGGGAGTGTTCCTGCCTTACTTCTGCAGCAGCTGGAAATATTTACTGAGCTTGGAAATTCTCTTTTAGAATCTCAGTCAGAATAGCCGGCCTTGTCTTCAGTGTCCCCGGGGGCTCACATCTGAGCTCATTTCTCTTTGCTTGCTGCCCCAGTTTGCCTCCTTTTAAATACAGTGGTGCATACCTAGAAACACAGAAGCAAGCAATATGACTAGTGTGCTCATTTCCTTTCCTTTTACAATGTGCCAGAGCCAGGATTGCAACAAGCTAACAATATGCCCGGTGCGACTTGCAATCCTGGCACCTCCCACCCACCCCGCTGCGCACAGGAAATCATTCTTATTGGGCTTGCCGGAAGCCTCAGTGATGATGTCAGCACTTCTTCTGTACTTGCGCTCTGTATGGCCCCGCTGCTCGCATAGCCCTTGATACGGCCCTGCCAAGAGCTTACCTGATCTCTGGCTTTACCTTAATCTCCTCCAGGGCAGACTCAACCATTATGCAAGAATAGGTGGTCACCTGGGAAGGCAGCTTCTAAAAGGGCAGCAAGGAGCTGCAGTAATCAAAGCAAAACAATAGATCCTGACAGCCCCACAAACTCAAAGCGCCATCAGCACATTTCTTTACCCACAGGGAGGGTGGGCACATGCACGCATGCAGATAAAGCAAAGTTTAAAATGTAGAAGTATGATGCCGAATTATACATCTTCGCAGGAAGGGTGGTGTTGGGATGATTAGGATTGCTGAGTTTAATGGGGGGTATAAGGCTGATGGTTTCCCTAGGGCTGCCAATACCCTTGCAGCAGCCCTGATCTCTCAGCACCTCGCCGGGAGGCTATTCCATGCATCCATCATCCTTTCTGTTGAGATATATTTCATGAGATCGCACCTGGGATTACCCACTTGGCGTCTCATGCCATGACCTCTTGAGTTAGAGTTACTTTTCCTCCGAAAAATATTTGTTTGTCTGCATTTTTATACCTTTGGGGTATTTCCTTGTTTCCATCAGATCCGCCCCCCCCCCCCCCCTCTCTCTTTTCCTCTCAAGCAGTGCAGAAGCTCAAATTGAAGGTGCCCCTAAGCAACAGTTTTGGAAAGTGTCCTCAGAGTGGACAGGGGAAGATCTGGGAGCAGCTGCAAGTGGGCACCCTTCATCCTCGAGCTCCCCCACTGCTGCAGTGGCCATGGGGTGAGAATCTATGCTACTGGTTGAGAGGGTACACATGCTGAAGTCCTTATATTTTGGATCATAGAGATTCGGGAACAGACTGCACCACTTTGGCCACCCTTCTCCGGACTGCCTTTATCCTTTGTTCATCCTTTCAGAGATATGGCCTCTAAAACTGGACATCTATCCATCTTTTGCCTAAATCTCAACTTCTTCACCTGCCCTAGTTACCTATAGATACCAGGCCATAAGTGCTCACATTGGGGTCTAGGCACTGTCATAGATCTACTGAGCTGTGTTCCATCTATAAGTAGCCACCACATTTACTATCAAATTTCTGTGTTGGAGATATCCCTACCTGCACCCAAAGACTTCAAATTACACTTTCTATTTTAGCCTCCCTGTTTGTTCTTGTCAGCTCATGTAGTCACCAAGAGCTGGGCAGAGCTCGCTAATGAGTTCTCTCTCATCTATATTTAGAAGGCCGCACATAAGGATGGGCTCATGTCGTCTTTGGTGATGTAATCATCTCAGCTGGGCACACTCCATGTTTTTGCACCTCCCTGTCCTTGAGATTGGGAGCACACCTGGTGGGTCTATGCCAGCTTAGTCCCCATCTGGTGTGATTAGTTCAATGGCAGGAACTGGAGTCATTCCTGGAAGTTGTATTGCATCTGCTCCTGTCCAACGGTGAGAGGTCACGTTGCCTAGCAGCAAGCAAAAGAAAACGATACAGTTAATCCATGTGCTTAGCTGAACCTCAGGGGGAAAAAGGAGCTGAAAAAAATGATTATTGAGAGAAATAGGAATTCAACCTGAGCGTTTGGCATGGTCTACTTTAATTTCAGACATCTTGCTTACTTGAAGCTGGTTCAGAATCGAAGAGTGTTACTGTTTTCATTAAATGCGCCATTACTCTAAAATCTGACATTATAGAAATTACTACAATTATAGAAAAACAGGGCTGGAAGGAACCACGTCCCATGGATCTCTGTGGGCCCAGACTATGCTCTAGGGCAGTGTTTGGCATGAGATTTCCCCACACTAGTCTTGCAGAAAGCAAGTTACCACAGGAAAATCCTGAGCAAATCCACTGCACTACAGCACAGCACAGTGGGCATGCTAATCGTATGCAATGGAAGAAATATCTAATTGCACCCTGATGTAAAGAACTGCGCTCAAACAGCAGTTTTTTACATTTCTCTTTGTGCTGGAACTTTACGGCAGCTTCAAGCAGGCATAAGAGCGCAGCAGAAAGCAAAAGGATCATCTGCGGTGAAGTTTGATAGTTCTCCTACGATGACCCACCACTCAGCATCAGACCTCCTGATCCCCCAACAACCCACTCCAAACCCCCACCCTCTAGATCCCATCAAAAATCACTGGTGGCCTCAGAGACACTCTCCGACCCCCACTGAAACATTGGTGGCCCCAGTGGCCCCTACCTCCCCACTACCAATCCCCCTTAAAATATACCACTGACCAAGAAACGTTAGCTTACATTCACCATTCCCTGGACCCCTCCCATACCCCCATCCCCTAGTACCTTTCATGTGATGCTGCCCACACACGCCTGTCTCTATGCTGCCATCTTTCAAAATGGCAGGGCCTGACCCTGCATAGTACATCTGGGACACACTGCATGGGATCAGGATCGACAGACTCTCCACACACATAACCAAATCCACTCAAGCCATATATAGAAAGATTAAAATCCTACAACAGCTAAGACCCCTACTAGAACCATCAGATTGTAGATCAGTTATCCAGGCAATGATCAATCCTCATATGCAGGGTGGCCCAAAAAAAAGTGAGAACATCTCGTAAATTAAAAGCTTGAATAGTTTACTAATTTACCTTTTTTAGCTATATAACGTCTTTATTTCGACAATTTACGGTCGCCATCTTTTTTTTAAATTTGTCAATCGTTTACATCTGTCTTTTTGAATTTTGAAATAACTTATATGCTACGAGATGTTCTCACTTTTTTTGGGGCACCCTGTAGATTATTGCAATAGCATATTTCAAGGCCTCCCAAAGCAGACACTTTCTCACCTACAGCTTGCACAAAACACTGTTGCACGTGAATAATGAAAGCATCTAACACAGATCATATAACACCAATCTTACACAGTCTTCACTGGCTCCCCATAGCCAGTAGAAACAAATACAAGAATCTGGTTATTATTTTCAAGCTAATACATGATATTTCACCTTCACACATAGCATCCCTAATAGCTAAAACCCCAGACACCAGACAAAGAAGGGGTTGTTTGCAAAACTCGCTTACTTATGTTTGTTACTTAGGGGCTTGTTTACAAAGCTGCGGTAGCGGTTCGCGATCGTTATCGGAGCCGCGATCCCATTGATTTCAATGGGGCTGCGGCTCCGATAACGACCGCGAACCGCTACCGCGGCTTTGTAAACAAGCCCCTTAGTTTAGTTTAGGATCTTGATAAATTGGAAGACTGGGCATCAAAATGGCAGATGATATTTAATGTGGACAAGTGCAAAGTTATGCACCTAGGGAAGAACAACCCAAACTATGGTTACACAATGCAAGGTTTCACATTAGGAACCACCACCCAGAAAAAAGATTTAGGCGTCATTGTGGATACCATGTTAAAACCCTCAGCCCAGTGTGCAGCGGCGGCCAAGAGAGCAAATAGAATGCTAGGTATCATAAGGAAAGGAATGGAAAATAAAACAAAAGATATTATAATGCCTCTATATCGTTCCATGGTGAGACCGCACCTTGAATATTGTGAGCAATTCTGGTCGCCGTATCTTAAACAGGATATAGCGTTATTAGAAAAGGTTCAGAGAAGAGCCACCAAAATGGTAAAGGGGATGGAAGGATACTCCTATGAAGAAAGGCTAAAAAGGTTAGGGCTCTTTAACCTGGAAAAGAGACGGCTGAGGGGAGATATGATAGAAGTCTATAAATTAACCCTTTCAAGGCCTACTTTAATTTTTTAATCGACATTATGCAGCCGGGTTAATTTTTGCATATTTCAGGAAAATTGTACCCATCTTATTCAATATGTTCTAATAGTGATTTTCCTTCTGCTATGGTCATGTATTATATACCATTTGATAGGAATATTTAGTCAGAATTTTGGATCCCAAGAGTTTTGGGCTCGGCCTGGAAAGGGTTAATGAACGGAGTGGAATGGGTAAACGTAGATCGATTGTTTACATTATCAGAATATAGAAAGACTAGGGGACATGCAATGAAGCTACAGGGTAAGCTATTTAAGACTAATAAAAGAAAATATTTTTTCACTCAACGTGTAAACAAACTCTGGAATTTGTTACCGGAGGATGTAGTAAAGGCTGTTAGTGTAGCTGGGTTTAAAAAAGGTTTGGACAAGTTCCTGGAGGAAAGGTCCATAAACTATTATTAAGAAGGGACCCAGGATATCAATGCTTGACCCAGTACAAGCGTTGTGGAACCTGTGTCTTTTGGGGAAACTGCTAGGTACGTATGACCTAGATTGGTCACTGTTGGAAACAGGATACTGGGCTTGATGGACCTTGGTCTGACCCAGTATGGCATATCTTATGTTCTTAGTTAACTCTGTTTGATGTATTGTTCAAGTTTTTGTTCATTGTAAACCGCCTTGATTGCCAGATAGGGCGGTACATAAGAATGTGAAAGAAATAAAATAAATAAATAAGGCAAAAATTGCTTCATTTGGCAGACTGACTTCATTCCCCCCACACATAAACACAATCTCTGCTGCTAGTTACACAAGAAGCAGGTGAGGAAGGCTTACCCACCCGGGGGGGGGGGGGGGGGGAGAACTGCAGGTGGAGGTTTAAAACAGAATATGACCCATGCTTTTAGCTTCCAGACATTAATGTTAAAAATCTGCTAATACTGAAAAAAGCCAGTTAGTTATTAATCCTAACCGCCTGAGTTCTAAGCATATCTGACAGTACACCCCCCCCCCCCCCCACACCTAAATTTCGGACTCTAGGTATGTTCCTAGCATGCCAATGCCTTAATTTAACCCTGCCCATGGCAAGAGATACTAGCTGACAATACACATAGCAACCAGCAACAAAGCAGTACAATTCAGTCAGCAGCTTTCAAAGTAGAAATAACAATATATGTATGAATAAATTAAAATGCAGTACATTAGTTAGAGAATTATTTGTAATGCCTCTATGTGTGCTATGCCTGTGTTGTGCTCGTGGTGGAATAGCTAGGGGTGGTAGGACAGTTCCGGACGACATAGATTTGGGAAATGGGGCATTTGCAAGGTATTTTTTTGAGGGCGAGTTAGTCTGCAGAGTGGTGAGCAGTTGTGGGGAGTTCATTTTTGAGAGTGAGGGTAGTTTTCAGGGTGGTGGGGCAGTTATGGAGTGTAGTCCTTGGGTCTCGAAGTAGTCTCCAAGGTAGGAGGCAATTGCAGAGAGGTAGTTTTTAGAGGTGAGGGCAATGTTTTGGATAGCGGGGAAGATGTAGGGGAGTATTTTTTGGGCTTGGGGCAGTTTGCAGAGTGATGATGCAAATGTGGAGAGCTATTTTTTGAAAATGCACCAATTTCTGGGGTGGTAGGGCACTTGTGAGGGGATAGTTATTGAGGTAGAGAGCAGTTTGTGTGGTGGTGGGGAAGTCAGCGCTGGCCCAACCATCAGGCAAACTAGGCGACCTCCTAGGACGGCAGCTTCTGTGGGGCAGCAAAGAGCAGGGCAAAAAAAGCTAAACAGTAGATTCTGCTAACCGTGGGATAAGGCTTAACGTTTGCTTAGAGTGTTAACACTTTGGCCCTGGAGGAAGTTGGGTGTGGCGGTTGGGGGATGGTGAGTCGGTTTGTAGCAGCGAAGTGCAGACAATGAATAAATCCAGGAGTCAATTGCAGGGTCCAAGCCAATTTATTGTGCACAAGGCTCAGAGAGTCAAGCTTCAAAAAGGACTGAGCAAAGTTCTTACAGAGACATATTCATTTTATACATTTCTTTTCTTTTCAGTTTGATACATGCAGACTTTCTATTGGTTCCAACGCCCCCTGTATTTATCCAATCGTAGATCCTTCCTGGGCCTAGCACCCAGCTCCCTCCTCTAGGATTGTTCTGACAAAGGCACCGTTTCTAGGTATGGATACAATTCTACTGCAAGGTCGTTTCTAGCTCTAGGAATGCAAGTATTGAAACATTTCTATCCTCGGAACACAAGAGAATAATGAAGGATTTATGAATTCATGAAAAACTTCTTATTAAGCAGTTTAAAACAGTTTTATCAGTCTTTCACAGATTTTTGGTTCTTTACTAAGATGGGGGTTGGAATCAGAGCCTAACTTACAGGCACTTCATGTTTGCAGGCTATCCTAGACCATAGACTAACACATTCCCCCCTTTGATTATTCTCACCCGCAAGTTAAAAAGGGTGGGAATTAAATCACATATTAAACTCGTGTAACAGCATCATCTTGAGATATAGGGTAATATTGCCACATAGCTAAAACCTTTGTAGCTGCCTTCCGTTCTACAGTGTTATCACTAACTGAGGTTATCATACGTAAGCAAAGGGGTAATAAACATGGGAGCAATAAGCATACAGCTAGTATGAATAATACAATAAACACAAGGGTCTTTAGACCACCTAACCATAAAAATGCTGAACCAAACCACCCATCAAGCTTTAGGCCATGCCAGGTCTGAACAGGCACATATGTTTGTTTTCGCATTTGAGTAGCTATATCTTCAACAACTTGTCCATTATTATCAATCTGCAAATAACAGTTGGTTAAATTCAATTTTCCACATACTCCACCTTCAGCTGCTAATAAATAATCTAGAGCTAAACGATTCTGATAAATAGCTGTACGCATTTGTGTACTCTGCTTAGCTAAAAGAGTTAGTTCTTTACTGGTTTCGTTAGTTATTATTTCAACAACAGCTTGTAAACGTATAATACGATTTATCATATATACAGGAGTGCGATATCCCCGTGTCCCATCTTGTGTCCAAGTAGCAGGTCCGTAGTATGAAATGATTCTCTCAGGTGGCCACTCCTCATCATTCCACTTGTCCCATTGGCCTATTTTCAAGACCTCTCGTTTCTGTCGACTCCTGTATACGGGAAAACCTAGTTGTTCTCCATGGGAAATGGGCAGAAGAAAGAAGGAAGGTCGTATAGTTCCCAATGCACATGCTCCTCCCCAATGGGGAGGAAGCCTAGCATATGCTCGGGTTCCACAAATCCAGTATAGTCCAGGTGGTGCTTGCCAGGTACCATGAAACGCTAAATTAGTCCAGATGCTGGCAAGATTAGGAAAGAGGACTAAAGGGTTGGAGGGCTCTGGAGTGTTGACCCCCGATCATCAGGACATCTTCCTAGTGGTACTGTTGTAGGACTTCTGATTGAGACAGACCAGCTGTCCAACCTCCATGGTAAACTGTGGTCCAGAGCGAGCAAAACACAAGTTACCAACAATAGGGTGGGCCAGTACCCATTCGCTAGTAGTATTATGCAAAGCAGTCTGATTATAAGGAATAGAATAGTTCACTTCTTGCGCCTCCCAGGGCCATTGGTCTCCCATCTTAGTTCCTCCACAGAAGAAGCAGTCCGAGATGTGGAAACTAGATGCTACTGCCCCAGTGAGCTCAATGAATAAGTTTTGGGAAGTATGAGGGACTTCAAATTCTGCCTTCATGGCCTCATAAAAGGAGTGATGTATTTGATAAGTTGCGGATACATGAGTCTTAGTATTTAGCTGTATATGTATAAAAGTTCCAGGATCTATGCCTCCTCCTGCTATTCGTAACCCAAATCTGTACCCCCGCTTCCACTGGCTGGGGTTAAGTATGATGAGCCGTAAAGGATTACAGGCACCTTTCTTACATTTTTGAGGCTCAGGTAATGATACTTTTTCCAAAATGGCTATTCGTTTATCTCCATCTCGCCCCATAGGCGCACCAGACCAAGTAGCATAATACACGCATTCCCACTTTGGACAGTAGTAAGCATCTTTAGATGATGTGCTGTAGACAGTTGGGGAACTCTTTCCAGTACACTGTCCCCATCCGTATGCTCCTTCAGGACACATATATTTATCATCATAGTAGTAGGCTTGCTCCCAATATCCACACTTGTCATAGGCATTTCTGTTTATCACATCACAAGCATCAAAACTCAGGGTAACATACTTCGTGGGATCAGGGAGCTGTCGTGTGGCATTTATGAGGGCTCCTTCCTCATCATTCCATCATATCTTCAGTGCATAATAAGAGGGGTTCTGCCGGGGGTTGTAACAAGTCTTACTTTTCCCCTTCGTACAGATATTCAACTCTGTACCATTATACACACACCGGCTGACTATACCAGTGCAAGTATAGTAAGAATGATAAAGTAAAGTCTGAGTGACCTTTATTCCAGTTCGGGTGGTAGTTATACAAGCTGCACAAGGGGGTAAGGCAAAAGTCTTTTCCAGGACTCCCAGGACTATCACTCCCATAAGACAGTTGTGCAGGAACATTGTGATTACAGTCTTTAGAGGTCAACTGAAATATTGGGTACGATGGACTTGTAGAGTCTTTTCTTCTTCTTCTTCTCTGCTTCGATTGCCACCCCTGCATGACAGGAGTGGGATTGTAGATTCTGAAGACTCTTACAACGCCGGTTGTCTCCGCAGTGTAAGCCGCAATGGAGTTTCAGGATCCTCTACTGAAGTCCATTGATCAAGTTCAGGAGCGGCTGCCGGCTTCACTCGACTGTGATGGATCCAGGGTTCGAGGTCTGCAACTTTCACTGCAGTTTGGGTTGACAAGATGACAACATAAGGTCCCTTCCAATGCGGTGCCAGCGGGGTCTTTCTCCACTCTTTGATCCACACTGACACTCCTGGCTTGAAGGGATGTAGAGGTTCTGTCAGATTGATGGGCAATCGATCTTGCACCCAGGTATGAAGACTCTGCAAAACAGAACCTAAAGCCAATAGTTCTTGTCTAGTTATTTCAGATCCAATTTGTTTCATATCTCCCTTTATTCCCTGTACAATGGGTGGAGGTCGCCCATACAGAATCTCAAAAAGGGAAACTCCTAAAGACTTGGTTGGAGCAGAACGTATCCTAAGAAGGGCTATAGGGAGAACCTGGAGCCACTTTAGGTGTGTTTCTTGGCAAAGCTTGGACAACTGAGATTTCAGGGTCCTGTTCATGCGTTCTACTTTCCCTGAACTCTGGGGTCTATAGACAGTGTGCAACTTCCATTGTATTTGTAGAGCCCGAGCTAACTGTTGAGTCACTTGGGACACAAATGAGGGTCCATTGTCTGATCCTATAGTCAATGGTATTCCAAATCGAGGAATAATCTCATGGAGCAGTATTTTAGTGACTTCTCGAGCTTTCTCAGTTCGGGTGGGACAAGCTTCTACCCACCCAGAAAATGTGCAAACTAGAACTAACAGGTAGTGATATCCATTTGCTCGTGGCATTTCAGTAAAATCAACCTGAATATCACTCATAGGGTTCACCCCTACTGACTGAACTCTTGGGGGTGGAATGGGACCCTGCTTAGCATTATTCTTGGCACATGTCAAACATTGCTGTGCCACTGAAGCGGACAGGGGTCCTAGTAGTGAGATACAGAAATGGGGTCGTAGGGCTCTTTCCATGGCCGTTTTCCCATAATGTGTGGCCTGATGAAAAGCATGAACAAAACCTGGTCCTAATGCTTCAGGAATTACTGTGGGACCTGGGGGTGAGCTACCTTCTGGTGGTGGCAGCACTATCCAACCTTTTTCTGTCAGGACCCCTCCCTCCTTTTCACAGAAATAATCTAACTCTCTTGTAGTGTATCGGGGAGGTCATGAGCTAAGGGGCACCAGGAATAAGGCTGCCTGCACTGAAGTGTCTTGGGTCACAACTCGCCCAGTTGTGGCTGCTTTTCGGGCAGTGGCATCAGCAAATCTATTCCCTCGGGCAATTTCTCCTACTCCTGCCTGATGACCTCGACAGTGCATGACTGCAACTTGCTTAGGGGCCCACACAGCGTCTAATAATATCAATATCTTGGGCCCATACCTAATGGACTTGCCTCCTGAGGTGATCAACCCTCGTTCTCTATACAGGGCCCCGTGTGCGTGCAAAGTGGTAAAGGCATACTTGGAATCTGTGTACACATTTAAACGGAGTCCTTCTCCTAATGTCAGTGCTCTAGTGAGAGCTATCAGTTCAGCCTTCTGTGCTGAAGTTCCTGGGGCCAGAGCCGAGGACTCAACTACCAGATCCAGGGTCACCACTGCATATCTGGCACAACGATGTCCATTGATGACGAGACTGCTTCCATCTACAAAGAAAGTCCGTTCAGGGTCCTCCAGAGGGACATCAGTCAAATCCAGGCAACTTGAAAATACAGTGTCCATAGTTTCCAAACAATCATGATCAGGGGGGCCAGGACCAATTGGGAACAACGTAGCAGGATTCAGAGCTTGACTGACATTCAATTGGATCCGGGGGTTTTCACACAACATACTCTGATACTTCAACATTCGTGAATTTGTGAGCCAGAAACTTCCTTTGTGTTCCATAAGGGTCAGAACAGAGTGAGCTTGTCTGCTTCGCTCACTAGAAGGGCTGTTGCTGCAACAGCTCTCAAACAAGGGGGCCAACCTCTTGCTACCACATCCAACTGTTTTGACAAATAGGCCACTGGCCGTTGCCAAGATCCAAGAGATTGAGTCAGTACCCCTAGAGCATTTCCTTGTGACTTATGGACATAGAGATTTATTTACATTTATTTATTTACATTCTCTTATATACCACACTATTCTGCATCAGTGCGGTTTACATTGAACAAACTGAAATTACATTGAACAGGGCATTATAACTTGGAGATAACTATTTTACAGGGAACATGGGCTATGGAGGGTTAAGTGGCTTGCCCAAGACCACAAGGAGCACCTGTGGGACTAGAAACCCCAGTCCTTCCGGCCCAAGGTTGCTGTTCTCTAGTGGGATTTGAACCCCCGACCTTCCGGCCTGAAGTACCTTGCCCCAACCACTAGGCCACTCCTCCACTCCTGATGGAAAGATGGAAAGGTTTCTGGACATCTGGTAGACCCAAAGCTGGTGATGACATCAGAGCGGTTTTCAGAGATTGGAATGCTGCATTCTGTTCGGGTCCCCACTCCAGTGGAGACTTTTCCATTCCCTTGGTAGCTTGATACAACGGTTTTGCTAGCAGAGCAAAATTGGGGATCCATATGCGACAGTATCCTGCGGCCCCAGGAAGGCTCTCACTTGCCTCCTGGTGGTTGGAGTAGGAATACTGCATACAGCTTCTTTGCGTTACGGTCCCAAGCGTCGAATCCCACTAGACAACTGGAACCCTAGATATTTAACTTCAGTTTGACATAATTGCGCCTTGGCTCTTGAGACTTTGTATCCAGCCTCGTTTAAAAGGTGCAAAGGTTCACTAGTGGCTTGTAGACATTCATTTTCTGAATCTGTGGCTATGAGCAGGTCATCCACATACTGAAGAAGAACCCTTTGTCCTGGGTTCACTGAGTAACTTGAGAGATCTTGATTCAAAGCAGCACTGAAGAGAGTAGGTGAATTCTTGAATCCTTGAGGTAATCGAGTCCAGGTAAGTTGGCCCCGCCTTCCTGTTGTAGGGTCTTGCCATTCAAAAGCGAACAAAAGTTGACTGGTGGGGGCTAGGCGTATGCAGAAGAAGGCATCTTTCAGGTCCAGGACAGTGAAATGAGTAGCCTCAGCGGGGATCAGTCCCAAGAGAGTATAAGGATTTGGCACTACTGGGTGTATAGTTTCAACTGCATCATTTACCCACCTTAAATCTTGTACTGGGCGGTAATCCCCTGTCCCACGTTTCTTAACTGGGAGAAGGAGGGTATTCCAAGGCGACTGGCACTCCTTGAGAAGTCCATACTTCAACAATTTCATCAGATGGCAGTGGATACCTTCAATGGCTGGTCGGGGAAGAGAATACTGCTTCACATGCACTGGTTTCGCTCCTGGCTTGAGGGGGGCTATGTTCTTCGCTAGGCCAGGTGGATTATCTTCTGCCCACACTTCAGGCGGGGCTATAAGGTTGGTGGGTATGCAGGAACTGACTGGCTTGGTCGTGGGCATGCTGTAGAACCGCCACTCTTCTTCTCAGGGAACAGTTAGCACCATCAATCCAGTAGGCTTTGGGTTCACAGTCATTTGCATTTCTCCCCCTTCAGCAAAGGATATTTGTGCCTGAAGTTTTGCAAGCATATCTCGGCCCAGAGGTGGAATAGGGCACTCAGGCATATAGAAGAACTGGTGCGTTATTTTCTGTCCCCCTAGTTCACACATGCGATTCTGCAGAAAAGGCTTGGTGGCCCTGTTCCCAGTGGCCCCAATAATGGTGACAGATCGAGAGGAAAGGGGAGCCACTGGCTTTGCCACCACTGAATGTTCAGCTCCTTATCTACCATAAAGTCCATATATTGGTCCCCTACTTTCAAACTGACCATAGGCTCCTGGGGTCCCAGGGTGAACTTGGAGCCCGGTCTGGCCTAGTCTTCGTCCATTTCATCCACGTCATAGCCCGTTGCAACTGCCACTCCCTCAATAGCTTCTTCCCTTTCTTGCTGGAACTGTGCTCGGTTCATTCCTCCACGACGCTGGAATCGACCTCCTGTTCTCCAGGGACTCCCTCCTCCCCTCCTGGAGTGGAGTCAAAATACAGGCATTCACTTCTCCAATGTCCTTCTTCTCTACAATGGGCGCACTGATTTGCACCCAGTGGGGGCCGATCATTTCCACGACCCCTTCCACGTCCTCTGCTCCTTCGATTAGGAAAACCTCCTTCACGTCGTTCAACTAAAGCAGCAGCAAGAAGATCTGCTTTTTTCTTCATCTTCCGTTCACTTTCTCTGTCACGTTCATTTTCACGATTCACAAACACTTTCTGAGCAACTTTCATTAACTGTGCTGTATTCATGCCCGCAAATCCATCAAATTTCTGTAATTTTTGTTTTATATCTCTCTGGGACTGACTGACAAAAGCTGCGTTTACCATACGCAAATTCTCCTGGGCTGCTGGATCGCATGGGGTATATAGTGAGGGCTGCCTGCACTATTTGGAACCCTCTTGGGGCCATCAAGGCTGATGGGTCTGCATAATACTGTTCATTAGTTCAATCAAATCCTAAGGCTTCTCAGTGTAGGAGGCATAATGCGTCTTTCAGTTCAGTAAATCAGTGGTGGAAAAAGGCACATAAACAAGGCTGGTCGGCTGGCCTTCGATATTAAGGGTGGGTAGGCCCTGGACCTGGTGCAATGGTATAACGTGACCATCCCTTTTACTGGTAGTTGTACCTCTGAAGGTATACGGCAATCGGGACTGTCTGGGTTCCACTTCCTGTTCTTGGGCGCTGGCTGTGAGTGACCCTGAACTGGCAAATGAATCCCTGCTTGTAGTGTCATCGGTGGACTGTGGTCCACTCAGAGTACTTTAAACTGAACCGGGGCTTCCGGTCAAGAGGGGGTGCACGTCCTCCTGCTACGGAGGTGGCTGGTGAACTACTTGGGGTACATCTGCAGGGAGGTGTCCCCCCCTGCCCTAGGCTCTGCCCGGGGTGGTGGCAGAGCTGAGGGGACTGGCCTATAATGTCTGGAGATTCTGGGGCAGAATAAACGGGCAGCTTTTTTTTTTTTTCCCAGACTTCCGGGCCCCCCTCCCTTGTGGTTGCTACTAATCTCCTACACTGTTCCTCATAGCAACGCTTTATCCAGGAGGGCTTTTTTTTTTTTCCTTCACAAACACTTAACCAGGAATCTATATAGGGAAATTGATCAGAGAACATTTTCTGTACAACCTGAGAAACACGGGAAACTATACTAATATCAAAGGTGCCCTCACGGGGCCCTGAAGTAGCTAACACTGGCCACTCCTTTCACAGAGCATTTCTAATCGGGACGGAGACATTCTATTCCATAGTCTCCAGCAAATCCCTTGCTAAAATTCCTAGTCATACATTTCAACAGAATCTGCGTGGACTCTGACCCCCCCCATAATCGTAATGACGTACACGACAACAGACAGTAAGGGTAGGTAGTATGGCTGTGGGTAAGGGGTCCGCACAGCCCACAGAACAATGAGGGGGACAAACACCAAACGCTTCCTCCGTTTCACGACTTGGGTGCGGTCGCCCGGCCAGGAACTGCGCTACTCAGGAGTCCGCTCTCACTTGGTCTATTTCAAGACCTCTCATTCACGCACACACAACCAAACATGCTAGCAACGTTTCCCAAAAATTCCCAGGCCTGTCTAACTAACCAACAGCAGCCGGCCTCACGCATACTCATGCAAGGCTTACTCAGACTGCTGACTAATCAAGGGCCGTGGTTTGGGCCTCGCGTATACTCATGCAAGGCTTACTCGGACGCGCCCTGAGAAATGATCAGACTCTCGGTACCATTTTCCCATACCAATTCAGTCTTGCGCATACTCATGCAAGACTTTTCCCCAGGCTTCACTGACTCAAATGCCCAAGGTTTTCTATTCACCGGATCCGGTTCTCGATACCAAATCAGTTCATGGGTTGGATCCTGGACTCCCCTCGGGTTCGGAGGTGTTGGCCAGCTGGACCCAGTGGCCCGCCGAGGCAAGGCGGAACCCTCTCCGATACAAGAGAACTGGTGGCGCCTGAGGTTTCCCCTGCGGTCGGACAGACACGGCTCCAACCGGGCCAAACCTAGAGGCGAATTACATGGAATATTCACTTGAATACCATTCACTATCCACACATTCCCGGCCAACGCACCAAGAATATGTAGCAGCGAAGTGCAGACAATGAATAAATCCAGGAGTCAATTGCAGGGTCCAAGCCAATTTATTCTACACAAGGCTCAGAGAGTCAAGCTTCAAAAAGGACTGAGCAAAGTTCTTACAGAGACATATTCATTTTATACATTTCTTTTCAGTTTGATACATGCAGACTTTCTATTGGTTCCAACGACCCCTGCATTTATCCAATCGTAGATCCCTCCTGGGCCTAGCACCCAGCTCCCTCCTCTAGGATTGTTCTAACAATGGCATAGTTTCTAGGTATGTATACAATTCTACTGCAAGGTCGTTTCTAGCTCTAGGAATGCAAGTATTGAAACATTTCTATCCTCGGAACACAAAAGAATAATGAAGGATTTATGAATTCATGAAAAACGAATTATTAAGCAGTTTAAAACAGTTTTCTCAGTCTTTCACAGATTTTTGGTTCTTTACTAAGATGGGGGTTGGAATCAGGGCCTAACTTACAGGCACTTCATGTTTGCAGGCTATCCTAGGCCATAGCCTACCACAGGTTATGGTGGTGTAGTTTTGGGACGTGCAATTTGCAGGGTGGTGGGGCAGTTGCATGAGAGTATATTTTGGAGGTAGGGTAGTTTGGGGAGTGGTGGGATAATTGCAGTGGGGTAGTTTTGGGTTATGAGGCAGTGGGGGGAGTGAGGGGGGCAGGTTCAGGGGTAGTTTTGGGGTTGAGAAAGTAAAGACCATTTCAGGACAGTCTGTCAAGCAATAATAACACCCATACTGGATTACTGCAACTCCATTTTCCTTGGATTACCTGTGTCAACCATTCGCCCCCTACAGATGGTACAAAATACGGCTGTACGTATCCTCACAGGCTCTGCAAGACACCTACATATCACCCCTGTCCTGAGCCAACTACACTGGCTACCTATCACGCTCAGAATCAAATTCAAAACAGCCCTCATCCTTTTCAAAATCCAGCACAATCTGGCACCGAACACCCTCAAGGACTTGATCAAGACAAAAGCTGACACTAGGCCCAGACGTAGACCAATGATGGACATCATCCAGACACCGGCCTCATACTGCAAATCATCGAACTTGACATCCAGGAGGGCACTGTCTCTTGCAGCACCCTCCCTTTGGAACTCCCTCCCCCAGGACATCAGGACTACTACAGATGCAAAGGACTTCAAGACAAAACTGAAGACCTTCCTATTTGCTGATTACTATGGGACCATCGCATAGTCCACTCTTTCTCCAATAAAGCCTTACAGCTTTCTCCCATTGCTGTATATAACTCTCCCATTTGTAAATATGCTCCCTTGAACCCCTTCTCCCCTCCCTTTGCAAAGACCTTTCACTGTAAATAGCTCCCTTACCCTCACCCTTGATGCGTCCCTCTCCAGTGACCCCTCTTTCCTCCCTCCTAGAACCCCTCCAGAGTGGAGGAGTAGCCTAGTGGTTAGAACACTGGCTTGGTAACCAAGCAACCAGGGTTCAATTCCCACTAGCACTCCTTGTGGCCTTGGGCAAGTCACTTAACCCTCCACTGCCTCACAAGAAAGGCCTGGCAATCTACTTCCAGTGACACTGCCAAGAAAACCCAGGAGCTTCTAGGTCACCAGGAGTCAGGACTGACTCAAAGGCACAAAAAAAAAAAGTACACCATCATATCTCCTTACAATCCAATGTTCACTGAAATTAAGTGCTAGTTATACTGTTGTGTAGATATAAGACTACTTATTTTATTTTGTAAACCGCTCTGATTGAAGGATAGAGTGGTATAAAACCTGATAAATAAATAAATAAAAGAAGAGGGAAAGGGAGTCTGAAAAGAGGAATTCTATAACTGCTATATTTCACTGGAATGTAAGTTTCTATGCTTCAGAAGCTGGAAGTCCTTTTCCTGTAGAAATGCATTCAGGCATTTTGGGGAAGTCTTCCTTCTCAGATAACTCTGGTCCCATTTGGCTCATTTTCAAACCTGATGTGTCTTTTTACCATTTTTTCCCACATGTCAAGTTTCATCCCATTGCAATAAAGTTTTCGAGAGGTATTTTGGCACCAGAACGATGGATAGACAGAAAGACGAACATTCTCAACCCCTTTTCATGGACATAGTTTGGGGGGGGGCATGGCTCCCCGAATCGAGTTGCTCCTGCTGGTCCCAGCAGCATTCCCCCCCCCCCCCCAAACAAGCTGTCCCAGCTGCTACTGCCACATCCCCCAGGGTCAACAGCTGCAGTGGCAGTAAGATCATTAATAAACACAGGCTGTTTCTCCAAGGCTTTGAAGTCCCGGCCATCCTCCTTGCCTCTGAGGTGATGTGAAGGGTCCGAAGGAGGTGAGACGGCTAGGCCTTTGAAGTTGTGGAGGTCTGAAACACTCCGCGTTTATTAGTGATCTCATTGCCGCTGCAGCTGCTGACCTTGGGGGGTGCAGTGCTGGCAGTGATGATGGTGGTGCTGAGCATGGGGGGAGGGGGGTGGCCAGGGAGATTGAAGAGCTATGCTGGACAGGAGAGGGGCAGACAAAGGTGCTGGACATTTGAGGAGGCACAGCACAGAAAAATGCTGGATATTGGGGGGAGTATAGGAAGGCGCTGGACTTGGAGGGGGCATAGAGAGATGCTGGACATTTATTTGTTTTTATATACCACTCTTTCCTGCAGTCAGAGTGATTTACGTACAACTGTAACAATTTGCAAGGTTACATCTAACATTAACAGGTAACATTTAATTAGAATACGGCATGGGGGCACAGTAAGGTGCTCAACATTGGGGAATACAGAGGTAGATAGAAGAGACATGCTGGACTTGGATGGGCAGAGCCGGCTCAAGGGTTTCTGCCACCCCAGGCAGAAACCCTGACAGTGCTGACGTCCCTTGCTCCAAGCCACCCCCGCCAAGCCACGCCACTGCCCCCTATTGCTGCTAATTCCATCTGGGGGGGCAGGTGGCAACAGCAGTGTTTTAAAAGAGGCAACTTTGTGCCGCCATTTTGTTGCCTGCGGCAGGCCATGTGCTTCAGCACACCTGGCCTGCTGCTTCTGACTCGCCCTCCGACAGTAAGTTGCATCAGAGGGGGCTCAGAAGCAGCAGGTCATGTGTGCGAAACACACAACCTGCTGCAGGCAACAAAGCAGGTCAGCTTCTGTAGGCGACCGCCTAGCGCCTAATGGACGGGGCATAGAGAGATGCTGGACATGGAGGGGGCATAAGGACATGGAAGGGTAATGCTAAATATGGGAAAGCACAGGGAAGTGAAAGATAGATGCTGGATATGGGGATGCATAGGGTGATGCTGGACATGGAGGGAGCATAGGGAGATGGAGGGGGTGATACTGGACTTGGTGGGACATAGAAAAATGTAAGGGAGATGCTCAATACGGGGGAGTATAGGAAGATGCTGGAAATGAGGGTAGGGCTGAGGTAGGCATAGAGAGAGAGTGAGGATGTAATAGATAAGAGTGGAGGGGACATCAACGCCAGAGGAGAGATGCTGGGCTTGGGAAGGGAGAGAGAGAGAGAGAAGATGCTGGAAGGTGGGGATGAGGGAGAGAGAGGGGAAGATGTTGTACATGGAGGGATAAGGAGAAAGAGAGAGATGATGGGCATGGGTTGGTGGGATAGGGAGAGAGAAGGGCAATGCTGAATACAGATGGATGAAGTGAGAAAAAGTGGGGAGGCCCTGGACTGGGGGTGAGAGAAGGGGAGAGATACTGGACAATGCGGGAGGGGTAAAGAGAAGAGGGAGAATTAAAAGACTGGGGAATAACAGGTTTGGGAGGGAGAGAGAGTTGGGGAACGGGGTGGCTCTGTTAAGGGTTGAAAAATGGTAGATGCAGTTAATAAAAGGAGACTGAGGACTGGAAGGTAAGAAGGAGAGTGAAATTTGAGTTCACAGATAGAGAGAGAAACATAAATGGAAGAAAGCTGAAAGGAAAAGATCGGTCTCAGAGATGGAATAAAGTGAAATTGACGGGGGGAGAGAAGAGGCAGATGGGCTGGAGATCCTAGAAAGTGAGTTAAAAGAAGACAGGAGAGCAGAAACCAGAGACTGAGATCAATATGATTAAAGAATAAAATGGCCAAAGGTAGAAAAATAATTTTATTTTCAATTTAGTGAATGGAATATGTCAGTCCTTGCAATTTATTTTATTTTTAGTTATTTATTTAGCAGGCGTTTTATACCGCTTAATCATTTTAGTCAAAGCGGTTTACACTGTAACTTAAATTTGTTCTTGTACATTAAACAGGGACATTGATAACTTGGATTCTTCTGAGGCAATGGAGGGTTAAGTGACTTGCCCAAGGCCAAAAGGCGTGCCAGTGGGAATCAAACCCTGATCTCTTGGTTCATTTACATGCTCCGTCTTTATATTTTGCATGGTATTGTACTGCAGACTATGGCTTCTTGGGGCTTCATTTTGATTTTTGCGACATCTGCATTCGGGTGGTCTCTTAGCATGGGGTCTCTGTAGTAATCCTGCTTGATCGGTTTTCTGAATGGGTGCATGGATGGCCTGCTTCACTGCCCTTTTCTTAGTAGGTTCCTTGTCTCTGTTTTGAAAGTTAATGCTGTTATGGTACAGTAGATTTTCTTCACAGGTCTTGAGAGATTTTTTTAGCATTTGGTATTATTTCACAATATGTCTAGCACTGGTGAGGGATCAGGTTTATATTGTTACTGGGATGACTCCAGAAGCAGAAATTATTTCTGGTAGGTTGAGCTCTTTGAGGAAATGTCCATTGTTTGAAGAGGGGTTCTTTGGATGCAGGATATATGCTCAAAAAGAAAAAGCAAGAACCATGACACAGTTTATAACAGCAAAATAAAATGATCTATACTAATTTCATTTTGTTATAAACTGCACTGTGGTCCTCGCTAGAGTGGTAGGATTGGGGGGAGCACTAGCGCCAGGTCTAGGGAAGGTGGGTAAGGAAAAGTGTGCACGCTCCTCGCTGACGTGCATCTGAGTTGGGGCACCATGAGAGAAACTTCTCGCAATGCTGGCATATTTTATGACATATTAAATCTTTGCTGTTTGATATACTAGCTTCATATCCAGGCTTTTTTAGATACTCATAATGAATATGTATGAGATGCATGCATATGCAAATGAGATGCAAATATGTCACCTCTCCCCCAATCTGACTACCTCACTCTTTGCCTCTCTCCCCCGAATGAAACAGTCAAACTGTGCCCATGCCCCTTTTGTATACTTCTTTCCAGTCTCCATTGGGTTGGAAAGAATAACAAACTCGACTTGCAAGTCAGCAGTTGAACATAGAGGAATTCAGAATAAAATATGAACATTAAAAAAATAAACAGTTAAAGATGCCGATGGCAAGGTAATTCCAATCCTATAATCCTTCAACGGCAATCCCAGTATTTGCCATTGCATAAAACATATTTAATATTTTTAGCTTTTACTATAACTATTGCACCTTCCTAACATCAGTATGCTTCCTTGCAGTGGACACCCTCATTTCAGAGGGACTCAATTATAATCTAAACGCAGCCACTAAGGCAAAGACTTTTGATCTATTCTAACTACCTTTGTGAGCCTAGTAATGGATTACACTAAAAAAAAATAGTACAAAATAAATAAAATGGAGTGCAAATCAAGATATAGGTGGAGGAGTAGCCTAATAGTTAAGGACACTGGCTTAGGAACCCAGAGACCAGGGTTTGATTCCCTCTAGCACTCCTTGTGGCCTTGGGCAAGTCACTTAACCCTCCATTGCAATCTACTTCCAGTCACACTGCCAAGAAACCCAGAGGCTGCTGGGTCACCAGGAGTCAACCTTGATCCAAAGGCATGCTTTGCACACAAATATCTATTTATTTTATTTAACAGGTTTTACATACTGCTTTATCATTTCAATCAAAGCAGTTTACATGGAAACTTGGTCATGTACATTAAACAGGGACACTGATAACTTGGATTTTTCTGAGGCAATGGAGAGTTAAGTGACTTGCCCTAAGCCATAAGGAGTGTCAGTGGGAATCAAACCCTGATTTCTTGGGTGGTAAGCCAGTGCTCTAACCACCAGGTTACTTCTTCATGCCAAGTGTTTGCATGTATATTATTACATGTATGCAGTGCAATTTTCTTAGGAAAAAAGGTGCCGGTACTCATATGCAAGGCTCTTTCATTAATACATGAGGACTATGAGTCAATTATAGCAGGCAATGAAAAAGGTGCCAGTATTCAGCACCACAGAGTACCCCGTCATAAAAAGCCCTGCATATATATATCAACATATGAATTTGTATGCGAATATTTATACACATATATAAAAGCTGCAGAAGCTAGATACAGGCTCCAACACACATACTAAACTTCCAGGCTATAACAGCCTGAGTTTCTTTCCGACAGCCCTATTTTCCTGCAAAGTATTCACAAAAGACTTAGAAATAACAACTGGTTATCAACCCAATTGTGAAGGCCTGTCAGTTGTGAACAAAATGTCACATATTGTCTTCCCTCTACTGTAAAGATTAGCATATGCTTAGACCATTGCTTCTTCATGCAGCAGTCATGCACCTGTATCTAGCTCCTGCATTTCTTACAGGGAGGCATCGACATATAGCCACTCTCCTGTCTACTGTAAAGATTAGCGTATGCTTAGACCATTGCTTCTTCATGCAGGCAGTCATGCACCTGTTTCTAGCTCCTGCAATTTTTATAGAGAGGCATCGGCATATAGCCACTCTCCTGTCTTGGTATGCTCTATCTCTTGTGGCACCATAAACCCAAACCCATTTTTCACCATTAAAATTATTTCTTTTGAACCCTCTCAATTGTAATAAATGTTCTGTATGGGTATCCTCTCAAAAACAACCTCAATAGAAACAGAATGGTATCTTCTAGGGTACCCAGCAACGGGAGATGTAATTGACTTTGCTTAAGGGTTTCTTTTGGTGTCGTCATAATTAGACTAGGTGAGTTCCAGAACAGTGAAGAAGCAATGTCTATTTCCACTGCAGTGAGGTCCTCCTTCATACTGGTCTCCTCTAGCAACTGGTGAACATACCATAGTATGCATGTCTTTGCACTTATAAGTTCATAGACTGTCTCCTACCATCTAAATCACAAACCAAAGTGAAGTAGCCCAGGCCCTCTCTTTCTCCTGCAGAACAGAGATGGCCCTTCCCTTCCAGTATGCAGAGGTCCTGGTGCTCTAGCCAGGTAAGGGGGGCGGAGATCCTCCCCACCTCCTGTGGCAGGGTTACACATGCCCATGAAGTGGTGCGATCTTCAGACTAGCATATTCCTGAACTACCAGCAAACTAGCCCTAACACCGACAACTCCTCAAGGCGTGCGAGTGCGAGACGGTAGGGAACATTGGAGAACGGCACCCTAGGACCTCAGAAGAACCGTTAACTATCTACGCAGCTCAGTGCATTATTATCTCCACCACAGTGGCACCATTCATGGCAGTCCCTCATCATGTACGAACTGCTGGCTGTTCATGCTAGACAACTAGAGAAATACATCCTGGTATGCCTTGTACCCAGACCTATGGAATACAAAAAAAAAGAATGAATAGGTGACGCAGAATTCCAGTACCTTCAGCTCCTGTCTTTAGATGTGGTGAATGAAGTCTCTCTTGCATGGATAAACTATGCAATCGCTTAATATTGCCTTAGGGGTAATATCATCAGAATACGATTTTCTAATTTCCTTAAAGCAGGGGTCACCAACCTCCAGAGGGCCGCGGGCCGCACAGCCGACTACCGGCAGACTCGCGGGCCGCACACACCCCCCCCCACCCCACCCCCCCCACCCCCCCACCCCCACCCCCCACCCCCCCCCCACGAAAAAAAAAACTGCTCATACCTGTACTTTTATTCCATGTCAGCTCCCTCCCTTCTTCTGCAGCCGCGGCTCCCTGCCTCTTAGGGAACCGCGGCTGTGCTTGTAAAATCATCGCGGAGCCCTTCCTGTCTTGACGGGCTCCGTGCAGCATTGTCCCGCCTCTAAAGGAAGTTGTTTACCACTTCCTTTGGAGGCGGGACAATGCTGCACGGAGCCCGTCAAGACAGGAAGGGCTCCGCGATGATTTTACAAGCACAGCCGCGGTTCCCTAAGAGGCAGGGAGCCGCGGCTGCAGAAGAAGGAGTCGATGAATTTGCCGGTACTTTCAGCAGCATCCTTGGCGGGCCGCACCGGGGTAGAGCCTCGCGGGCCGCACCAAGGGACCTCGCGGGCCGCAGGTTGGTGACCCCTGCCTTAAAGCAAAGAGATGATAAAACTATACTGACCCTCTGTCTGTCTGTAGCTGGTTAGGACTTCTTCTTACCAGTCTTCCTTTGTAGGTCAGGTCATGCCTTCTAAAACCTCACCATTAAACCACTGTTTTTCCTGTGCTAATGAGTAAAATTCAAACAGGTCAACCCTATTCACTCAATGCATAACTTCTCCAAATAGGGGAAAACTCAAACGGACATCCACTGTTTTTAGCTTAAACCTCATTATTATTAAAAATATAAAAATTGTTTTGAGCTCATTGTGTTTGTGCATGTTGATTACTGTAATACACTAAATACCAGCAACACTATCTTTATTGAAAGGATTCATGGCTGTACGCACCGTCAATTACAATCCAAGCAAGCAATGCTCCCAAGTCCATCCACTCTAAATCCTTTACTTTAGATGTGTTTTGAGCACTACCCACTGCAGTGATGGGACAGCAGGTATCCCATTTTTAGATCCCTTAACTATCTATTGCCCAAGGACAAAATTAGCATACGTTGCCACCCTTCAAGTGTTTTTTAATCTGACTAATTTAGTAGGAGTTTAGTCAAGAGGTCTTTGTGTGACTCCTAGATACCAAACACAGTTTAGGAATATTAGGCATAAAATCTTTTTCAGAGTAGAACAATCTACAAGAAAACAGAGTGCTAGAATCAACATCAAATATACCAGGAGCGTTTTTTTGATTAAATTACCACGTTGAATGGGAACTTTAAAAATGACCCATGGGGGGGGGGGGGGGGGGCTCTTCTTTGTAAGTAATCAAAGAAGTGTTTTCTTTTAGTGACCACATTCTTTGTTCAATCAGTATATTCAATTGAGTAATTGTTTTCCTCAGAACAGGTTTTCACAAGGGATGCGGCCTATTCGGTGACGATACGTTTGCTTACCCCTCTGGTTGTCAGAGTTTCCGCTCAATTGATTCCTATACAGTTTTTAACCATACCCTTAATATAAACAGCCAGTCTTTTTTACTTGTGCTTCCCTAATTGGCTTCAGCCTGCCACAAAACTGGCTCCTAGGCTGTAAAGGATACCTGTCTGTATTCAATATATCAATCATCTTTTGCACCTTCAGCTTTGGAGTTCCACAAAATCACCCATAAAAAATAAAATTGCAGACCTACTATTAGTAATTTGTAAGCTATATCACAATTGTTTAAGTAGCTGAAGATTTGAGGGTGTCCAGCGTAATGCCATTTTTTTTTATAAAAAGGTTCCTGGGAAACTTCAGACCTCTGAGCCTGACCTCAGTACCAGACAAAATGGTAGAAACCATTATGAAGAACAAAACAAGTGGAGAAGTGTGCAGACCATGGCTCATGCATTCTTTCCAAGCCCTCTAGGGTATGTGTGGGGGAGGAGGGTGCATGCACAGGCAATTACGGGATAGATTTTAGCACTGGGGTAATTTGCCAGGTGGTGGAACAGCTGTGGGGGTGCTTTTTAGGAGTGAGGCAGATATGTGGGCTGGTAGGAGAGTTGCAAGGGAGTGTTTTTTAGGGGTAGGGGTAGGCTAGTGTTCAGACTGGTGAGGCAGTGTGTGGGTACTTCTTGGGGTAGGACAATTTCAGGAGGTATTGTTTAGGGGTGAGAACTATTTGTGGGGTAGAGGGCAGTTGCAGGGGTAGGATTTGAGGGTGGGGAGGTTTGTGGGATGGTGGGAGGTTTGTAAGGGGGTATTTTGGGGGTATGGGGCATTTGCAGAAGGTTGTTTATTGGGATGAGGTAGTTTGTGGTATTGTGGAGTGATTGCAGGGGTATAGTTTTTGGGGATGTAGCAGTTTGTAGAGTGGTCAGGAAGTTGCAGGAGGTTGTGTTTTGGGGTGGGGACAATTTGCAGTGTAGTAGGTCAATTGTGGGGGTGTAGTTTTTTGGGGCGGTTTTTCGGGGGTGAAGCAGTCATGTGGGGGTATTTCTTTTGGTGGTGGGGACATTTGGTGTGTATAGGGAAATTTTGAGGGAGTATTTTTTGGGACTGAGACAATGAGTGCTGTGGTGAGACAATTGGAGGGGGCAGTTTGGGCAGGGTCAGCCTATCCACTAGGCGGCCGCCAAGGTCAGACGAGCTCTGCAGGCGGCACAGCACAGTGCCTGAGGCAGGCCTGCCGCTTCTAATCCCCTCCAACAGGACGTTGTGTCAGAAGTGTCAGGCCATGTGTGTCAAGCCGAGCCGAGCCATCCCCCCCCCCACACTGACCCCACCAACAGAATCGGCTGCAGCAGGGGCGCGGCACAGCTTGGGAAACAGGGGGTGGCATGCTCGGGGCAGCAGAAACCCTTGGGCCGGCCCTGAGTTTGGGGAATTGGGAAAGTAGAGAATAAGGAGAGAGAGTTTGAAAGGAGCAATTTCCTATTGTCTTTCACTGTATGTAAGTTTCTATGCTGCAGAAAATGGAACTCTTTCTCCCATATAAATACACTGGGACATTTTTTTGGGGGGGGGGGCTAAACATGGCAAAAACTGATCTCTTCATTTTTCCCTGTAAAGCCACCCCACCCCTTCCTCTCTTCTCTATTTCTGTGGATAACACTAAAGGCCTTCCTGTTTCCTCAGCTCACAACTTTGGGGTCATCTTTGACTCTACTCGCTCTTTCTCTGCACACATCCAACAGATAGCTAAAACCTGTCACTTCTTTCTCTATAATATTAGCAAAATTCATCCCTTCCTTTCTACACACACTACTAAGACCCTCATCCACTCACTAGTCACCTCCATCGTGACTATTATATCTTGTTCCTCACTGGTCTCCCTCTGAATCATCTATCTCCCTTTCAATCTGTTCAAAACACAACTACGCGGCTAATCTTCTGCCAGCCTCAATAGGCTCATATAACCCCTCTTCTCAAGTTGCTTCACTGGCTCGCTATCCATTTCCGCATCCAGTTTAAACTTCTCCTACCGACCTATAAATGCATTTATTCAGCTGCTCCTCACTACCTTTCCTCTCTTATCTTTCCCTACACCCCTCCTCAGGAACCCTTCTCTTCTCTCCCTTCACCTTGCTGCTCCTTATGCCTGGAACAAACTACCTGAGTCTGTATGTCAGGCTTCATCTCTGGTCCTTTTCAAATCCAGACTGAAAACTCACCTCTTCGAGGCCCGCTTTTGGATTCTGATCCGCATAGTGCTTCCTTACCATTCCCCTAGATATATCCTTATCCTTAGCAGTTGTGTTGTCTGTCTTGACTAGATTATAAACTCTGATGAGCAGGGACCATCTTTTACATGTGTCTGTACAGCGCTTCATACGCCTTGCGGCGCTGTACAAATGATCAGTAGTACTAGTAGCAGTAGAACAATCCATATTACAGTAATACAATGCAAGGTTGCACATTAGGACTCACCATCCAGGAAAAGGATCTAGGCATCATCATGGATAATACATTGAAATTCTCTGCTCAATGTGCAGCAGCGGCCAAGAAATCTGACAGAATATTAGGAATAATAGGGAAGAGAATGGATAATGAAAGAGAGAATATCATAATGCCTCACTATCACTCGATGGTGCAACTGCACCTTGAGTATTATGTGCAAGTCTGGTCACCACAACTGAAAAAAAGATATAGTGGAATTAGAAAAATTGCAGAAAGTGGAGGAGTAGCCTAGTGGTTAGAGCAACTACCTAATACCCAGAAGTTCAAGGGTTTGATTCCCACTAGCACTCCTTGGGCAAGCCACTTTATCCTCCATTTCCTTGGAAGAAAAGGCCTAGCAATCTATTTCTGGTAATACATTGCCAAGAAAACCCAGAGGCAGCTGGGTTGCCAGGAATCAGCATTGACTTGATGGCACTAAAAAACCCCAGAAAAAATAATAAAGGGGATGGAAGGATACCTTGTAAGGAAGGCTATAAAGGTTAGGGCTCTTCAACTTGGAGACCCTTGAGGGGAGGTATGATAGAAGTCCATAAATTATGGAATGGAACAGGTGAATGTGAATCAATTGTTTACACTTTCAAAAAGTACAAAGACTAGGGAACACGCAACAAAGTAGTATGTTTAAGACAAATCAGAGGGAACACATTTTTATTTAATGCATAATTAAACTCTGGAATTTGTCGCTGAAGATATGGTAAAAGCAGTTAGTGTAGCTGGGTTTAAAAAAGGTTTGGATGGAAATACACTACTTATCCATGGGTTAAGGAGCATGAAGTATGTCTACAGTTTGAGATCCTGTCAGATACTTTTTCCTCCATATTATTAAGACTCCTAGTGGCATCCCCCCCCCCCCCCTCTGGTGATAATGAGATGTTGTGACCTTATCAGGGCTTGTGTTAGAGGGTTGCAAACAGGGCAATTGCCCTGGGCCTCCATACCACAGAGGAACCCAAGCCTGCCTCAATATGAAAGAGGAAAAGCTTGAAAGTAAGCATTGCCCCCCCCCCCCACCCCCTCTAGTTTATGTTATGGGCCCCTTTATGTCTAACACCAGCCCTGGACCTTATCTACCACAATCTCTAGCTTTGTGTCTAGACTATTATATAGTTTTGTGCCAGTCTTGTCCATCACTTCTTTAACAGCATCTATCATTTCCACTGGTAAGGTCGGGTCCATCAGACTCTCGTCTTCTAACACTGTCTCATCCACCAGCTTGTGTTTCTCAGTAACTGTTTTCGTGCTGGGCTGTTTCATTTTAGCCTCCTGGTCAATTCACATCATCAGGGTCAACTGTATGGTGTTGGTTGGGGGGAGGGGGGTTAGTAGAATATGGATTGTTTTTAAGATGTGCAGTTTTGCTTTCTTGATGCAGCTATTTTGACATATTTTGTCAGCTCAGATTCGAGGGAACGTCTCAGTGTAATTTTGTTTATTAGCTTGATATCTTCACCACTACTGATTTCTGGGCTTTTCCAGCTCTAGCACAATCCAATCCAGCCTGGGCACTATGATCTTGAATTCATGGTTTCCAAGATTAGTGTATCCCATTTTATATCTTCCCTCCTCATCAATAAGATGATCACAGCAAAATAAATCCAGCATGCAGATACTTATGATGTTTTTTTTATTTTTTTTGTTGGTGTGTGAAAGTGGTTTTAGGTTAAATTTGATTAATGATAGTTGTTAGTTGTAACATCTGTTTTAATAAATTGTATATGTATGTTTGAAGTCACCTGGGATTTTAGATGGGTGGCATATACATTTTAAAATAAAGTAAACTTAATTTACACAAATGAGGTCCAATGGATATGTAAATATTTATGCAAATGAGGCCCGCAATGAGTGGGTCACCTTTTGGGAAAATAGTCGGGACTTGAACTCGCAATGTTAAGAGGCAGCAGCTGCAACGGCATAGCCTGGGGTGGGTGTCTGGGTGGGTCTGCCCTCCTCTCCCCCCCCCCACCCCCACCCCCACCCCCCCACATACACACTTTGGAATCAGGTCCATCTAATCAGTCAGTGGCAGTGCCACAAACCAATAAGAGGAGAACTAGAGGTAGTGTCAATATCTGCATTGCCTGGTGCCCAACCGTATTAATCTCAGGCCCCACCAAAATATCAGTTCTGACAATGCCACTGAACAGCCAAAAGGAGGGCCTCCTGCGGGTTAAGCGGCACTGATGTTTTCTTTTCCCAGATGAAGTTATTTCTCACCACTAGAGGGAGTTCACTACATATATTTGCTTCCTTAATAAGTGTTGAACCACAGAACCTACAAACACAAGCAAATTTTACATATTCATATATATTTATATGTACTTACTGAATTATAATACCGAGATGAAGAATCTAAGAGTGTCAGGAATTCAAATCCACACATCCATAATTGCACAAAGTAGAAGAAATATAAGCAGTGGCACACTCCATCCTGCAGCGAGAAGTCTGCTGCCGACTCACAATCCATTTGCACGCTAACACAGCTTACGGTCACAGGGCAGAGGTCACAGTGCCCTTAAAAATACTGTAACCAATGAAAAGGCAGACCACAGTTTACCTGCCTATTGTGGGCGACGGAGCATTTCTGCCAGGGATGCATGGGGGAATGTTTCTGCTCTGGGAGGGGAAAGGGATACAGAATCCAAGTGCGGTTGTAGATGCACAGGGAATGATGAAGTCATTTCAACAGTTGGAAAAGAAATGTTTGCATCGATGGAACTCCTTATTTTCATAACTACAATTGCACCATTAAATATTAAGCCTGTCAAAAGAGGCTTTAAAAGAGGATTCGGTAAACGTGTGGATGGAAACTGTGTGTGTGGGGGGGGGGGGGGGGGATATTCAGAAGCAGCAGCTAGCTTTTGTAGAACATAGAAACGTGATGGCAGATAAAGACTTGTCCAATCTGCCCTTCCATATGAACCACTAAGCTCTAGAATCCTTTTATTCCTTTAGAAATCTTCTGTGTTTGTCCCATGCTTTCTTGAATTCAGATACAGTTTTTGTCTCTACTACCTCCCCTGGAAGACTATTCCATGAATCTATCACTCTTTCTGTAAAGAAATATTTCCGCAAATTATTCCTGAATCTATCCCCTTTCATCTTCATCCTATGTCCCTCCATTACAGAGCTCTCTTTCAATTGAAAGAGGTTCTCCTGTGCATTTATGCCACAGAGATATTTTATTGTCTTTATGATATCTCCACTCTCCCGTCTTTCTTCCAAAATATACATATTGAGATCTTTTAAGTCTTTCCTCATATGCCTTATGGTGAAGCCCACTGACCATTTTAGTAGCCACCTTCTGCACTGACTCCATCCTGTTTATATCCTTTTGAAGGTGTGGTCTCCAGAATTGCACACAATACTCTAAATTAAGTCTCACCAAAGACTTATACAGAGGCACTGTCACTTCCTTTTTCCTGCTGGCCATTCCTCTCCCTATGCACCCAAGCATCCTTCTTGCTTTCACCGTTGCCTTTTCTACCTGTTAAACCATTTTAAAATCATCAGAAATAATAACCCTAAGTCCTGCTCTTCTTTCATGGATGGAAGCACTTCACTCCCTCTACTGTACCGCTTCCTTGGATTTTTGTAGCCCAAATGCATGATCCTGCATTTTCTTGTGTTAAATCTTAGCTGCCAAATTCTCAATCATTCTTCGAGCTTTGCTAAATCCCTCCTCATCTTATCTACACCTTCCCGAGTGTCTACTCTATTGCAGATTTTATTATCATCTGCAAAGAGGCAAACCTTACCCGATAACCCTTCCACAGTATCAATTACAAAAATGTTAAAAAGAATCGGATCAAGGAAGATCCCTGCAGCATATCACTGGTAACATCCTTCTCCTCAGAATGAGCTCCATTTACCTGAATTCTTTGTTGTCTCCCACTCAACCAATTTCTAACCCAGTCAGTCACTTTAAGGTCCATCCCTAGGGTGCTCAATTTATTTATAAGTCGCCTGTGTGGAACAGTGTCAAAGGCTTTACTGAAATCTAAGTATACTAATCTAGAGCTCTCCCTCAGTACAACTCTCTGGTCGCTCAGTCAAAGAAATTAATGAGATTTGTTTGACAAGACCTGCCTCTTGTAAACCCATGCTGTCCTGAATCCTCACTCCCGAAACCTCACTATCCTCTGTTTTGACAGCTTTTCCATTAGTTTACGCACCACAGAGGTCAGACTAACCAGCCTGTAGTTCCCAACCTTATCTTTAGTTCCACTTAGGGACCATGTGCACCTTTCTCCAGTCTTCGGAGACCACGCCAGTCTCTAAAGAAGCACTGAAAAGGTCAGATAGTGGAGCCACTAGACCTTCCCCAAGTTCCTTCAGCACTCTCAGATGTATCTCATCTGGCCCCAGTACTTTGTCTAGATTTAGTTTAGCTGGCTCCTTGTGAGCACAGTCCTGTCAAAAACATTCACGATCTAGTTCACTTCTATTCCTATTTGTCAGTGTTTTCTGAGATCCTGCTCCTGGTCCTTCATCTGTGAACACAGAACTAAAATACTTGTTAAGCAATTCTGCTTCATCCTCACCCTTCAGTTTGAAAATACCACTTTTGCACTTTTTCCTCTCACTAACATATCTGAAAAATATTTTGTCCTCCCATTTTACTGTGTTGGCTGTTTTTAATTCCATTTGTATCTATGTTTTCCAGACTACTTTCCTAGTTTCTCTAAGCTTTTCTGACTATTGATGCTTGTCTTCTTCTTTCTGTGATCTCCTTTTTCCTCAACTTTTCAGTTAGTTCTTTCGAGAACCATAGTGGTCTCCTTTTCCATTGACATTTACTTACTTTCCTAATAAAATGGTTTGTTGCCCTTAAAATATCCCCTTTTAGTTTCACCCACTGCTTTTATACATCTTCCAGCTGTTCCCATCCCGCTAATGCCTGCTTGAGGTATTGTCCCATCTTGGAAAAGTTTGTTTTCCTAAAGTCTATGACCCTCACTTTTGACTGGATTTTATCAGCCCTAATGCTAATCCTGAACCACACCCTCTGGTGATCACTGGATGCGAGATGATCACCCACTATAACACCAGAAACACTCTTGCCATTGGTAAGCACTGGTTCCAGTATGGCGCTTCACGTGTGGGTTCTGTTACCAGTTGCCAGAACAGTTCTCCTTGTAGAGAATCCAGAATTTCCTTACTTCTAGATGACACCGCAGCAGAGATGTCCCAACCAACATCCAGCATATTGAAATCACCTATCAGCAGCACTTCTCCTTTCATAGCGATACTGTAAATGTCTTCAATTAATGCTGCACACTCAGTGGCAATGCAGGTCTTAAGGTGGCTTCCCCTAATGATCCTCTATAGGAGTCGTTACGTGGACCTGACGTAGTGGAGTACACGTAAGGAAAACCCTTCCCACGTTAGCTGCCAGGGACATACTGAACACACCCCAACAGCTGATGTGCAGCCTCTGCCATTAATGTGCATGAGGTCAGCATGTTAATGGCAAATCTTTAGCGGGCTTTAGTAAAAGAGGCCTTAAGTCCAATTGAATAACATGGGAACCTGTGTTAAAATAGCATGTATTAATGGTGAATTAATGTGCATTAACATTAGCTCACCTTAGTAACTAGACCCCGTAGGATCTGGTGGAGTGGCCACCAATGATCTGCCGTTCAGAAAAGCAGCTAGATGATCAGGTTTATATAATATATACATTCAAGAGTGCATTTTAATTATATACTTATAAGTACTGTATAATATAGTCAAAGCTGTCCCCATAGCTGCATTACTCTAGGCCTTGAGAGAAGAAACTGACAGCTCCTTTTCGGTGCAACCCTAGCTACATCAGGAAAAATCCATATGTTACAGTTAAGAAACTGCAACCCTCTTATATAAAGACCATTTCAGAAGCCAGTCCCTACAGACTCAAGAACAAAGTTCATAGTTAGCATTGCAGACTTCACAGTTTCCACCTCATCCTTCTCCAAAATGTGGGGTATGTTCAAAGAATCCAAAGACACATCTAACTTTGTAGCAGAAGTCTGATAAGATATTTTTCTTCGCTAAAGGCGGCAAGTAATATGCTTTTACAATGGGTAGACAAGACATTTCAGCTGTCTTAAGATTTCCAACATGCATCTATGAAACGTGGAGATTGGAGTTATAGCAGGCAGTTAAAGAACATTAATAAAATCTTATTCCTAATCATAACCTGCAAATTCACTCTTTCGGTATAAATCCATATTGTCCCATTCCCTCTCCACCACCACCACCACCACCGAAAAAGACACATTCTCTGTAGTTTTTTAAAAGTAGTTTCCACCACATCTAAACATTGTGCAACTCCTGTCATCTTAGTCTCCATAACTATGAAACTGACTAAGATGTTTGCAGCTGGTTCGAGCCTGTTTGTAGAGTAATCTAACTTAACAAAAACTTCCCAAAAAGTTTGCAAACTGGTCAGCACAGGCTCCTGAATGGAACATAGCTTTGAAGTTCCAAACAATCCTCCAGCCACATCTGTTCCTCCAACATCTGTGCCCAAATTCGCATCAGGCTCTTCCTTCCCTCTAACAATGTTGACATCCTGTCCTCCCAACCTGCAGGCTGTGTCTTCTTTCTGCATAGCAATGGCTGGACCAACCCCTGCTGCCATCTTAGATGCCATCCAACAATACCTGCATAGTTCTGTTGGTGGCGATTTCCACAAGATTGGCAACTCTCCTTCCCTCACAGGATCCAGCAGCGGAGTCCCCCTGACCGTCGTCAGGCTCTCTCAGGTGACAACATCATCGACTGGACAGGTGAAATGGAGAGAGACCTCTGCTGCAGCACAAGCCCGAACCCACTCCCTGAGTTTGCCCATAAGGATTGTATTTACTTAGCCACTTGCATTTGCTTGTGATTTATACTTGGTTGTGGATCAGTTAGAAAACCTAAAAACAAAAATCTCTGGTATGACTTCAAGACTGCTGTTCACAGGTGATCCCCTACTAACTTGAAAAATCTTGAGTTATTCTGTTGAAAAAATGGAAAAACCTACATCCCCCCCAACTTCCCCCCAACAATCATGTGCTTCACCTGTGTTGAAACTGGATTCTGTTAAGGATCTATTTGCTTTGGTGCCTACTTTGCAGAAACTGTTCAATAAAACTCCCTTTTATGTTGAACAGACATTCAGACCTTTTTGACCTTGAGTGTGGCCAGCAGGTTGGGGACACTAAGGTGAAGATAAGTTTCCATGGAGGGAGGGCCTTGAACACTTCCCTTTCCCTCATCCAACACAGCATCATGCATAAGGGATGTGAAGTGTCAGCCCCAATCCGTTCACCTATCCTGGGAACCCGGCCAAAAGGTATCCCAGGACAACAAGTCCGATGTGAAGTTAAAATAAGGCTCTGCATTTCTATTGGGTGACTCTAGGACGCTGGGGGAACAACAGGATCCTATCCAGTGGACTGTTCCCATGGAAAAATGTAGTAAACTACTCTTACAATAAATCTAAGAACACAGTGTTCAAGTTTGTTGACACAAAATATTTCAGACCCAATATAAAAGCCTCAGGGCTGGCAAGTATGTCCTGTATACAAGAGATTTAACTATGTACCAGAAAAAAACAAAATCGTGTTGTTCCCAACATGTAAAATCTATGTGGGAGACAAGTCCAGGTGAGAGAGTTTGTACTGGATCCCAGGACATTGTACAATAATTAATTATAAATATTTTCTACCAGACAATACAATTTTCCAACCTTTGGTATCTCTGGCTTCCTTTATTCAGGAAGGACAGGGGAGGAGGAAAAGCACTATATGTAAAAAATAATATTAAAGCTATAGAATTACAGGGCTTATAAGGGAGCAAGGAGGCACTGTGGGTTAAATTAGAAAGAGGGACCGGAAAATCCATTTGCATTGGTGTGATATACAGATCTTATTCACAGAGAGAAGAAGTGGACAGAGATTTAATAGAAGACATACACAGTATTGTCATGAAAGGAGAAGTGTTACTGATAGGTGATTTCAATATGCCATGAAAGGAGAAGTGCTACTGATAGGGGATTTCAAAATGCCGGATGTTGATTGGCACATACCTGCTGGGTGTCTTCTAGAAGTAAGGAAATCCTGGATTCTCTACAGGGAGAACTATTCCAGCAATTGGTAACAGAACCCACATGTGAAGGGGCTATACTGGACCTGATGCTTATCAATGGGGAAGGTGTTTCTAATGTTATAGTGAGAGATCATCTTGCATCCAGTGATCACCAGAAGGTGTGGTTCAGTATTAGGACTAGGGCTGATAGTCCATTCAAAAGCAAGGGTCTTAGACTTTAGGAAAAATAACTTTGCCAAGATGGGACAATAACTCAAGGAGTAGTTAGTGGGATGGGAACAGCTGGGAGATGTAGAAAAGGAATGGGCAAAACTGAAAGGAAATATTTTAATGACAACAAACCTTTTTGTTAGAAAGGTAAATAAATGTGAAAGGTAAATAAATGTAAAAGGAAAATGAAGCCACTATGATTCTCAAAAGAAGTAGCTGAAAAGGTGAAGAAAAAAAGGCTAGCCTTCATAAAATACAAGAGATCACAAAAAGAGGAAGACAAGCATCAATATTTAGAAAAACTTAGAGAAGCTAGGAAAGTAGTCAGGAAAGCAACGATACGGAAACAAGAAGATATAGCCAATGCAATAAAATGGGGGGACAAGATATTTTTCAACTATGTTAACATGAGAAGGAAGTGCAAAAGTGGTATTGCAGATTCAAAAGTGAAGGGGAAGAATATGTAGAAGCTGATGAGGGTAAATCAGACTTGCTGAACAAATATTTTTGTTCTGTGATCACAGGGGCAGGACCTCAGAAAAAACCCATAAACAGGAACAGAGGTGAACTGGATCTTGAACGATTTTCAGAAAAAACTAGCTAAACTAAAAGTAGACAAAGCGATGAGGCCAGATGAGATTCTTCAGAGAATATTGAAGGAACTTGGGGAACTTCTGGCAGCTCCACTGCCTGGCCTTTTCAGTGCTTCTTTGAGTCAGGACTGGTCCCAGAGGACTGGAGAAAAGCACATGTGGTCTCTTTACACAAATGCAGATGTAAGGATGAGGTTGAGAAAAGGGCAATTAGTCTGACCTCTGTGGTGAGTAAATTAATGGAAATGCTGCTAAAACAGAGGATAGTGAGGTTTCTGGAGTCCAATGGATTGCAGGATCCAAGGCAGCATGGTTTTACTAGAGGCAAGTCTTTTCAGACGAATCTGATTGATTTCTTTGACTGGGTGACCAGATAGTTGGACCAAGGGAGAACCCTAGATGTAGTGTACTTAGATTTCAGTTCCACACAGTCAACTAATAAATAAATTGAAGAGGAAATTAGACTTACCTGCTAATTGTTGTTCCTTAAGGAACTCTAGTCCAGTCCCAGAACCAGTGAGTTTAGAATCTCCTCCAGCAGCTTTGGAGACTGAAGCATGTCATCGCTTTGATGACCTCAGCATACATATAGGCTAAGCCCGCCTCTTCTCCTTCAGTACCTATTAACAAAGCAGACTCAGCAGAGCAACAAATAAGTAGTTAAACATATCGTGATAGACACTTAAATAAACCCTAATATCCTTACCACCCCACCATGCAACCTCCTTATGACATTTCCTGCACATTTTTGGTTTTGGTTTTTTTTTTCGTTTTTGTTTTCAAATCAAATAACTATGAAGTAAGGAGTGCTGCGACAGGATTCCATACGCCTAGGGGAATACGGATGCATCCAGAACGAGCGCCCGAATAGACAATAGATCTAAGCACAGAATTCATAGCAGAAATACACGCAGGCTGGAACCCCCAAAAGAAACTCCGGGAGGGATCCGGGACTGGACTAGAGTTCCTTAAGGAACAACAATTAGCAGGTAAGTCTAATTTCCTCTTCCTTTTCGTCCCTCTAGTCCAGTCTCGGAACCAGTGAGGATGTATCAGAGCAGTAAACTATCTAACAGGAGGGACCAGCCAGACCAGCCTGAAGCACTGCCGCCCCAAAACGGCCATCATTCCCCGCTTGCACATCGAGCCTATAATGCTTAGCGAATGAATGCAACGACGACCAGGTAGCCCCCCTACAAATGTCTCCGGCCGGCACCAAACTATATTCCTCGCCTGCGCCCTAGTCAAATGCTCCCGGATCCCTTCCGGCACTGCCCTGCCCTTTAACAGATAGGCCGCCGCAATCGCCTCCTTCAACCACCTGGAGATAGACGACTTTGCCGCCGCCTCCCCCTTCCGCGGTCCTCCAAAGGAGACAAATAATCTGTCAGACTTCCGGAAAGACGCTGTACCGCGAAGGTAACGACGCAGAGCCCGACGGACATCCAGGAGATGCATCCTACTACCTGACGTCGCCCCCTGACTTTCCGAGAATACCGGAAGAGACACAACCTGGTAGACATGAAACACCGAGACCACCTTAGGTAAAAATGTCGGAACCGTACGCAGCACCACCTTGTGGTCGAAAAAAGACAGATAAGGCTCTTTACAAGACCGGGCCTGCAACTCCGAAATTCTACGAGCCGAACAAATAGCTACAAGGAACACCGTCTTCAACGTCAGATCCTTAATAGAGGCCTTCCCTAATGGCTCAAAGGGCTTCCAAACTAAAGCCTCCAATACCAAGTTCAGATCCCAAGCCAGAACCAAGCACCGACGTGGAAGCAGCATAAGCAAAACAGCACGCAAAAATCTCCGGATGTCGCTATGCGCCCCCAACGCCCGGCCCTGAACCTTGCCCCAAAAGCAAGAAATGGCTGCCAACTGAACACGCAACGAACTTGCCGCCAAGCATTTTTTGAAGGAAAGAACGTGGGGCACCGAGGCTCCCAAGGGCCGCAAACTTCTCTCTTCGTACCAGCCCTCAAAAATGCGCCAAATGCGCATGTAAGCTAGCGACGTAGAACATCGACGCGCCCTCAACAAGGTAGAAATGACCGCCGAGGAATAGCCCTTAGCCTTCATCCTAGCCTGCTCAAGAGCCATGCCGTAAGCGAGAATCGAGCCACGTCTGGCATCCGTAACAGCCCCTGCTGCAAGAGATCCGCTCTTTGAGGAAGCCGCCAGGGCTCGTCCACCAGCAGCCGAACTAGATCCGCATACCACGGTCTCCGGGGCCAATCGGGCGCAATCAGGATCACCCGACCGCGGTGCCGCTCTATGCGCTGCACCACTCGACCTATGAGGGCCCACGGTGGGAACACATGGAGCAGACCCCCCTTTGGCCACCTTTGAGCTAACACATCGAGACCTTCCGACATCCATTCTCTCTTCCTGCTGTAAAACCTGTCCACCTGCGCGGACTCGAAAGTCGCCATGAGATCCATGAGCGGACGACCCCAACGCCGAACGAGCAGGGCAAATACCTCCGGGTGGAGCACCCATTCCCCCGGATCCACTCTCCGACGACTGAGAAAATCTGCCTCGACATTGTGCACTCCGGCCACATTTATTTATTTACATTCTCTTATATACCGCGCTATTCTGCATCAGTGCAGTTTACATTGAACAAACTGAAATTACATTGAACAGGGCATTATAACTTGGAGATAACTATTTTACAGGGAACATGGGCTATGGAGGGTTAAGTGGCTTGCCCAAGACCACAAGGAGCACCTGTGGGACTAGAAACCCCAGGCCTTCCGGCCCAAGGTTGCTGTCCTCTAGTGGGATTTGAACCCCCGACCTTCCGGCCTGAAGTACCTTGCCCCAACCACTAGGCCACTCCTCTACTCCTCCACATGCTGCGCCGAGAGCCCTACCAGATGCTGCTCGGCCCAATCCAACAGCTGACTCGACTCTTCCTCTAGTGCCACACTACCTGTGCCGCCCTGACGATTGATATAGGCCACCGTCGCTGAATTGTCGGACAGCACTCTGACCGCCGCTTGCTGTAACAAGGTCTGAAACTCCTGTAGGGCCAGAAACACCGCTCTCAACTCCAACCTGTTGATGGAGTAACTGTTCTGTCTGAGACCACTGACCCTGGACGAATCTCCCTTCACAATGCACACCCCAACCTAGCAGACTGGCATCCATTGTCACCAGCCTCCAGGAAGGAGGCTCCAGAGGAACACCGGCCATCAGCGATTCCGTCCGCAACCACCACCAAAGTTCCTGCTGCACTTCCCTTGAACAGACTACGCGACGAGACAAGGGATCCGATTGATGGGACCAGCGCCGAAGAAGAGCCCTCTGCAACAGCCTCATGTGCGCCCTCGCCCAGGGCACCACCTCTATCGAAGCAGCCATCGTTCCCAGCAGCTGAAGGTACTGCCACGCCGACGGCGCGTGCCTCGCCAAAAATTCCTTACCAAACTTCTCAAACGCACGAGCCCGACGATCTGGCAGAAAAACCTTGCCCACGGCCGTCTCGAAACGAGCTCCCAAGTACTCTAGGGATTGAGAGGGAACCAGACTGCTCTTCGCCTGGTTTACCACCCAGCCCAGGCTTTCCAACATCTGCACCACCAGGAGCTGTGGCCTTCAAACTTTCCTCCCTCGACTTTGCTCGGATCAACCAATCGTCCAAATACGGGTGGACCAACACTCCCTTTTTTCGAAGCGCAGCCGCCACTACCACCATTATCTTGGTGAACACCTGAGGTGCCGTTGCCAACCCGAAGGGCAGCGCTTGAAACTAGTAATGCCCCATGGGAAGCGCAAATCGCAGGTACCTTTGATGCTCCGGCCAGATAGGAATATGCAGGTAGGCCTCCGTGAGGTCCAAAGACGTCAGGAACTCGCCCTCCCGGACTGCCGCGATCACTGACCGCAAGGTTTCCATATGAAAATGAGTCACTTTGAGACACCGATTTACCCTCTTTAAATCTAGGATTGGTCGAAAGGAACCTTCTTTCTTGGGGACCACGAAATAGATGGAGTACCGACCGCACCCGCACTGGTCCGGGGGAACGGGAACCACCGCCCGGAGCTGCAGCAATCTTTGCAAAGTGTCCGCCACTGCGTGTACCTTGAGCGGAGCTCTGCAAGGAGAGAGCACAAAGGAATCTAAGACGGGTCGATGAAGCTCGAGAGCATAGCCCTCTCAAAGTACCTCTAGCACCCACTGATCTGTAGTAATGTGGACCCAGGCAGGGTAAAACTCCCGTAACCGACTTCCCACGGGCAGCACCGCCACCTGAGCCCGCATTATCTCATCGTGGCTTCTTAACGGTCGAGGACTGATAGGGAGCAAATCCTCTACCGGCTCCAAGAAATCCCCGGAATCCTTGCCCTCGCACCAGAAATCTGCCCCGCTGTGACTGACCAAAACGAGAGGACCGAAATCTATGAAACTCCCGCTGAACTCCCTTGGGGGCCGAAGCTCCCCGGCTTTGCTTAGGCTTATCCTCCGGCAAGCGACCCCCCTTGGAGTCCCCGAGATCTTTAACCAACTTTTCCAAATCTTCGCCAAACAAAAGCTTTCCCTGAAATGGAAGCTTACTGAGGCACGCCTTGGACGATCCATCGGCCACCCAGTTTCTCAACCATAAATACCTCCGTGCCGCCACGACCGACGCCATAGTCTTCGCAAGGCCCCTAATAAGGTCATAATGAATATCTGCCAAATAAGTGGTGCCGGATTCCAGCCGCGCTATCTCGGCTTCCTGCTCCCCCAACTGATCCCCCTGTAGCCCCTGGGACCATCTGAGGCAGCCTCTAGCCACCCATGCCCCCGCTATCGAGGCCTGCATGGAAAGAGCACTAATATCAAAAACCTGCTTCAACAAGGTATCTAGCTTCCTGTCCTGTACATCCTTCAAAGCCGCGGCTCCCTTGACCGGAATGGTAGTCTTCTTAGTGACTGCTGAAACTGACGCATCCACCTTCGGAGAACGAAAGAGCTCCTTATCCTGGTCAGACAGAGGGTACAACCTAGCTATCGCCCGAGAACCCCTCAGGGCCGACTCTGGCACGTCCCACTCTTCCTGAATCATCTTTCTAAAAACCCTATGTATGGGAAAAATGCGCTGGGACGTGCGCACCGCCTGTAAAAGTGGATCCTCTAGAACCTCCTCTGCCGCAGGTTCTATGGCAGGCATATTCAATGCCTTTAGCGTCTCCGCGATCAGAGCAGGAAGCTCCTCTTTCCTGAACACCCTGACCACTCTACTTTGTTGCTCCGCATCGGGCAACTCTCCCTCTTCTAGCTCCTCATCCGAGGCCTCCGCAAAATCCCCGTCCGCTGAAGCTAGCTCCCCCCAAAGAGAAGCCGTAGGATCCTCCATACTCGCCTCCTTACACCTCTTGCGTGGGACCGGCTGCCCCCCTACAGACCCAGAGCGCTTCTGACCTCGTGGACTTTGAGGGGCCGTCCCCATAGCTGGTTGCAACAAGGCAAAAGCTTGCTGCATCAAAGTAAAGAAGTCTGGCGGGACGTCCATCGCACTCCTCGTCTGACTGGCAGGTAACGGAGGAACCACCCCCCCTATCGAAGAAGGACCAGGCAACTGCTCTCCCGAGCCCTCCGGAGAAGGCAGCAGTTCCCCCCGACCACCAGCAGGCTCCCCATGATCTGTGCTGGTGCCTTCCAAGGGATTCTCCATAAGGGCCGCCTCCCAGGTGCAGGGTTTACACACCCCGGCCTCCAACAACTCACTCCGTTGCGTCCCACACACCAAACACTGCGGCTTAGGAGTCATAACCCCTGGAAACTCAACTGTGCTCTTCTGCAGCAGCCCTGAACCAAAAAGGGAAACTTCCCCGTTTTTTGTTTTTTTTAAACCCGCACTGCCAGCAAACTCTCAGTCCCGTGCCACCAAGCTTAACCCTGAATGAGGCTTCCCAAAAAGAAACGCGATGCCCGCAAAGAAAAAACTACTCAGCCACGTGGCTGCACAAAATGGCCGCCGTCGCGCTTCCCGCGCGAAATAGGGTGGGCGGCGGCCTAACCATGTGAAGACTGCCCTCGCTCCTACCGCCCCTCCTGGTCTCAATCCAGCTGCCTGCCTGGATGACTCACCTCGCAGGCCCGGAGGACGCCAGACGAGGGGCTCACAGCTCGCCGGAGCTCAGCTGAACCGCGGCATCAGCTGCCGGCTCTGCACTCATTTCCCACAGTGCTTAGGCTGGTGCTGTGGCTCTTATGCCTGCAACCTGCTCCTCACCCGTTACCGCGGGTTCGGAAGCAGGGAGGCAGAGGTGCAAAACTGACCCCCCCCCCCGATGCTCGTTTTAACGACGGGGAGAGAAGCAGACCCAGGAAATCAAGGAAACAAGAGAAGAGAGAGAGAGAGAGGAGGGAGAAAGGGAGACAGGGGGAACAGAGGGAAAGCTTCAGTCAGCAGCCGCAAAGGATCCCGTCCAGCAGCAGCACCTCCTGCAACAAGTAAGAAACTCCCATCAACAACTACAGTATCTAACACTAACTAATACCCTGAAACTTTAAATTTAAAAGCCAATCAATAATTCTGCTTATTTGTGCTGAGTGAGCCTAGGGCTCAGAAGCTTCTCTAGCTGCTTGGAGACTGAAGTACTGAAGGAGAAGAGGCGGGTTTAACCTATATGTATGCTGAGGTCATCAAAGCGATGACATGCTTCAGTCTCCAAAGCTGCTGGAGGAGATTCTAAACTCACTGGTTCTGGGACTGGACTAGAGGGATGAAAAGGAACACTCTAGGAATGGACCCTAAAGTGACCGACTGGGTTAGAAATTGATTGAGCGGAGGCAACAACTGGTACAGGTAAAAGGAGCTCACTCTGAGGAGAAGGATGTTACCAGTGGTGTGCCCCAGGGATCTGTCCTTGATCTGATTCTTTTTCACATTTTTGTTAGTGATATTGCAGAAGGGCTGTCGGGTAAGATTTGCGTCTTTGCAGACGATACCAAAATCTGCAATAGAATAGACACCCAGGATGGAGTAGATAACATGGGTTAGAATCTACTGTAGCTAAGCTTGAAAAATGGCCAAGAATCTGGCATCTGAGATTTAACACTAAGAAAATGCAGGATCATGCATTTAGGCTGCAAAAACCCAAGGGAGTGGTACAGTATAAGGTGTGATTTTTTTTCTGATGATCTTAAAGTGGCTAAACAAGTAGAAAAGGTGATGGCGCATAGGGAGAGGAATAGCCAGCAGGAAGAAAGAGGTGATAGTGCCTCTGTATAAGTTTTTGGTGAGACCTCATTTGGACTATTGTATGGAATTCTGGAGACCGCACCTTCACAAGGATATAAACAGATTGGAGTCAGTGCAGAGGGTGGCTAGCAAAATGGTCAGTGGGCTTCACTATAAGGCATACGAGGACAGATATAAAGATCTCAATATGTAAACTTTGGAAGAAAGATGGGAGAGGGGGTATGATAGAGACGTTAAAATACCTCCATGGCATAAATGCACAGAAGGAGAACCTCTTTCAATTCAAAGAAAACTCTGCAACTAGGGGATATAAGATAAAGATGAAAGGGGATAGCTTTAGGAGTAATATGCGGAAATACTTCTTTACAGAAAGAGTGGTAGATGCGTGGAATAGTCTCCCAGTGGAGGTAGTAGAAACAAGGACAGTATCTGAATTCAAGAAAGCATGGGACAAACACAGAAGATCTCTAAAGGAAAAAAAGGGACTCTAGTAGTTGATATGGAATGATAGACTAGATAGGCCATACAGTCTTTTTCTGCCATCATGTTTCTATTTTTCCCAGGGCCGGATTTACGTATACGCCATGTACGCCATGGCGTAGGGCCCACAACCGGCAGGGGCCCACAAAAAATAGAACCAGGTTTTTTTTTTTTCAATTCGATTAAAAAAAAAACCTGGTGGCTGCCGCCGCGGGCCCCCTCTGCTGCCGCGGGGGCCCCGTCTACAAGATGGTATGGTCTGGTCGGGTCGGGTCGGGTCTCGTCTCCCTCCCTCCCTCCCGGCTGCGAGAGACGCGAAGATAGAGCGTCTCCTCGCGTCTGTGTTAAGCCCGCAGGAAATCCCATCAGCCCCTGCGGGCTTAACACAGACGCGAGGAGCCGCTCTCCCTTCGCGTCTCTCGCAGCCTGCAGCGTGGGTGGGTGAGAGACCCGACCCGACCCGCCCGGACCGGCCCCGCCCCGCCCCCCTTGTCGTCGGGGCCCCCGCGGCAGCTGTGGGGGCCCCGCGGCGGCTGCCACCAGGTTTTTTTTATAATTAAATTTTACTTTAGGCCGGGGGGGGGGGTAGGAGTCCTATCCCCCCCGGCCAAAAGTAAAATTTAATTTAAAAAAAAAACCTGGTGGCTGCCGCCGCGGGGCCCCCACTGCGGCCGCGGGGGCCCCGTCTACAAGCTGGTCGGGTCGGGTCGGGTCCGGTCGGGTCTCTCTCCCTCCCTCCCTCGCTGCAGGCTGCGAGAGACGCGAAGATGCGTCTCTCGCAGCCTGCAGCCTGCAGCGAGGGAGGGAGAGAGACCCGACCGGACCCGACCAGCTTGTAGACGGGGCCCCCGCGGCAGCCACCAGGTTTTTTTTTTTAATTAAATTTTACTTTAGGCCGGGGGGGTAGGACTGGTAATGGGCTATGGGGGGGGGTAGGACTGGTAATGGGCTATGGGCTCTGGGGGGGGGGAGGACTGGTAATGGGCTATGGGGGGGGGGGGTAGGACGGGTAATGGGGGGGGGGGGTAGGAATGGTAATGGGCTATGTGGGGGGGTAGGACTGGAAATGGGCTATGGGGGGGTAGGACTGGTAATGGGCTATTGGGGGGGCTGGGGCTGGAAATGGACTGGGGGGGTAGGGCTGGTAATGGGCTATTGGGGGGCTGGGGCTGGAAATGGGCTGGGCTGGGGGGGGTTAAGGCTAGAGGTGGGCTGATGGGGTTAGGACTGGTAATGGACTGTGGGCTGTTGGGGGGGGGGCTTAGAACTGGCAATGGGCTTTGGGGGGGGTTAAGACTGGTAATGGGCTGTGGGCTGATGGGGGCTGTCTGGTAATGGGCTATGGGGGGGGCTAGGACTGGAAATGGGCTGGGGGGTTAAGACTGGAGGTGGGCTGATGGGGTTAGGACTGGTAATGGGCTGTTGGGGGGGGATTATAACTGGTAATGGGCTTTGGGGGTGTTAAGACTTGTAATGGGCTGTGGGCTGATGGGGGTTGTCTGGTAATGGGCTATAGGGGGCTAGGCCTGGAATTGGGCGGGGGGGGTAAACCTGGAGGGGGGATGATGGGGTTAGGACTGGTAATGGGCTGTGGGCTGATGGGGGGGGGGTAGGACTGGCAATGGGCTATGGGGGGCTGACTGGAAATGGGTTGATGGGGTTAGGACTGGAAGTGGGCTGATGGGGGGTTAGGACTGGTAATGGGTTATAGGGGGGGCTTAAACTGAAAATGGGGTGATGGGGGGTTAAGGACTGAAAATGGGGTGATGGGTTAAGGACTGTAAGTGGGGTGATGGGGGGGCTAGGACTGGAAATGGGCTGATGGATGGCTAGGGCTGGAAATGGGCTGATGCAGGGACTAGAAGGGAATGGATGCTGGGTGAGGCTGGAACTAGAAGGGAGCTGATGTTGGGGGAGGATTAGAATGGGATGGGGCTGGAAGAGTAAAATGGAGAAGGGAAAAATATTTTGTGTGGGAGGGATAAAAAATCTACAATTGGCCGGGTATTGGGAGAGTAAGTGGGGATTGAGGATGGAGGGGTAATATTTGAGTGGATGAAATAGGAATGAGGAAAGAGCAAAAGGAGAAAGATTAGTATGTTAAAGCAGATGTAGAGAGAGAATGGAAAAAAATCTAGAAGAGAGAAGAAAGGACAAATGGACAGCAGACGATGGAGAGTTAGCAGAAGACACGAAGAAACCAGAAGAAAGTGGCTGGAGCAATTGCAGCTGAAAAAAATGCACAAAAGGTAGAAAAATATCTCTTTATTTTGAATTTATTAATTGGAATATGTCAGCTCTGGTAAATGTGCATCATTAACATCTGTGCTTTGTTTAGTACAAGAGCAAATTAATGTATTGTTTTTATTTCTACAGTGTTGTACATTCCAAGTTTGGCTTTTGGGATTCCCAGTTTAATTATTGTCTTCCTATTTCTAAATTGTGATTACTTGTTTGGTGATGGTCTATGTTCTGCATGTGTAACTGAGCTGAGGTGTTCTGTTTATATAATTCCTATTTGACATTGCCACTTGTTCTCTTTCCCCAGTAGGTCATGTATTGTTGTTCTCTGAAATGTATTGGTTTAATATTTGCAGTGTTGCCTTTTGATTGGTAGAGTATGGTGCTTTGTGAGTCCTGGTAGTGCTGTTAGGATACGGCGGGTTTACTATGGGCAGTGTTTGTAGTAGTTCCTAATGTGTCTGGCAGTTGGCACTGGATTATAGTAATGTAGAAATCTTTTAGTCTTTCTTTATCCATACACTCATTAAGAGGCACGTTTACTAAAAGTTAGTATATGGTAACATTATGCAAATATTTATGCAAATGAGGCCCCTTATGCAAATGAGGTCCGCACCCCCCTTGGGCCGCCCCTGCTGGGGGCCCACAATTTTTGTTGGTGTAGGGCCTCACTCAAGGTAAATCCGGCCCTGATTTTTCCTCTTTCCCTGATCTTGTCTGTTTGTTTGTTGTGTTTATTTATTTTCATTTTCTCAGTATCTCTCTGGTGTCCTTTTTTTCTTTCCTGTTATAGTTCTCCTCCTATTTGTTTCTTTCCTTCAGAGTCGCTATATGAATACTTCTTTCTTTCTCTTCCTACTTGTCTTTCTTTCTATTCTTCATCTTCCTGCCTTCTCTCTTTTCTCTCCTCTTTTCTTTATCCTCCATTCCTCAACTGCTACCTCCGAAATTATTTTTCTGGATTACTGCCCTCTCCCATCCATGGTGCTCTGTCACTCCCCCCACCCCCCCCCCCCTGGTCACCGCTCTTCCATCATGGGTCCTTTCTCCTTCCACCTAACAACAAGTTTTCTCACCCTCTTCTTCCGTCCTCAACCAATCTTCTACAGCTTGGGACTTCTCTTCTTTCCTTCCTTCATCTGCTGTTCTCTCTCTTTCTCTGCTCCCTCCCCCCACCACAGTTTAGTCTTTGCTTCCCCACAGGGCCACATCTCCTCTCCCTAAGTCCCAGAAAGCTCTCCTTGCATTCTCTGTCCCTAAGCGGCTGAATACACATCCTCAGACCCTTTACAGGATTTCCCCTCAGTCAGTTCTGCCCTCCCCCCATATCTTCAGTGTAATCTGCTCTGGCCTCCCCTCTCCCTAATTCACCTAGCATTTTGGCCTGCCTGTCTACCACTTCCCTCCCACCCCAAAATGGCCAGCCTGAGGAACGTTGCTTAAAATAGCATCAGCTTGCAGGGCTCAGGAAGCTGGCACTGTGTTAAGCACTACTCGTCTTGCTGGCCACGCATGGTATGGGAGAGAGGCAGTGGGATCCTCAAGGCAGGATTTGTACTGCGTTGTTCCTTTGACATTGGCAGTATGGAAGAGGTGCTGCATTCTCTGATATGATGTGCTTCTTGCCAGTCTGAGGGAAGCGGGAAAAGAGCGGCTGCATCTCCACCATTAGATGCTGTTAATTCAACTGCAGTATACTGATGCTGCACCCCAGTGGTTGCCGGTCTGATGCAATTGCACTGTTTGTGCACACCCAGTTGCACCAGCTCTGATTACTGAATAAGCCTCCAACCTAGCACAGGATGACCCTACCACCACCCTTCTCAGAGAAATAAATGGACTTAGGGAAGACCATTTTCAAGAGCCATTTACACTATGAATCAATTTACTCAGGTAAAATAGTTTTTTAAAAGGTGGAAAATTAGCCTAAAAAACAAGTCAATATTCAGATTCGGCGGTGAGCATTTTTTTGAAAACACCAGTCACAGCATTTAAAAAGCACATATACTCAGTGCCACTATATGGATAGGGGGTGGTCCTGAATATACATAGTGCTCATCACCAGTCACTATACATATATTCTATAAGTAGCGGCTAGACTTCTGCGTAGGTTTACATGTGGAAATCATGATATCTTAGACGGTTACTTGCAGACTGATTGCAGGTTCTTTTGCTGTGGGCGTGCACAGGAGTGCAAATTTATGCACATATCTTACAGGATATGGCCCGATGCCCGTAAGATACACGTGGGCATTTAGAGCTGCTCTAGAGCTGGTGTAAGTGCTTTAGTGGAACTTTCCTTGAGCACAGTAGGTTGCTGAACTCTAGTAAACTCCTCAGGTTTAGAAACTGCTAACACCTAATCAGGAGTTAGTGGGTCTGATTTCCTGAGTGCAGCTGAGGCCTGCATAAAAGGCTCCAGTGCCCTGCCCTGTTGAGGCTTTCCTAACCAGGGCTCTACAGATCAACAAACAGTAAGGATTTGAGGGTTTGTTTGATTGTTTTTATTATATTACATTGCTAGCTCTCTGACTGGGAGCTCTTAAAAGGGTTTTTTGTATATTTTTTAAAGCAAGGTTACTTTCTTTTTGGTGCTTTAGTGGAACTTTCCTTGAGCACAGTAGGTTGCTGAACTCTAGTAACCTCCTCAGGTTTGGAAACTGCTAACACCTAATCAGGTGTTAGTTCCCTCCCTACCCACCCCGACTCCCACCCACCCCTAGTGAGCAGTCTTGCTTTATAGGGCACCTCCCCCTTTAACAAATCACAGAGAATTGGACCAGCACATTTTGAATATAATTAAAGAGATTTAACTGCTTTTTCTCTGAAAGGACAGCTGGAAAACCGGCTGGTACTTGGTAGATCTCTCTCTTTTGCTTTAACAGATACCTAAGCTCCACGAACAGAACAATGGCTGGGAAAAATTGTATTGCTAAAGCTGTTGCCCCTGATACAGCTTCTGCCTCAGTCCAGACAGAGGTCCTAATGCCAGTTGAAGGACCAGTTCCATGTGCAGGGTGCCTGAATGCTGAAGCTCTGAGGAAACAAGTGGAGGAACTCAGAGAGGAGGTGGCGAGGCTGAGGAGCATTCAAGACAGTGAGAAGTACATTGATGAGATGCTTCTTGCAGCAACCAAGCTCTCCAGCACAGGAAAAGATGGGTGCCAACAGAATGTCGATGGTTGGACACAAGTCACCAGGGCCTGCAAAATCACCAATCCAACTTCTCCAGCCCTTGAATTGAAGAACCATTGTGCAGCCCTGGAAGTGGAGGAGGTGAAAGCATCCCTGGAAAGGGAAGAACCAGAGTTCAAGTACCCCAAAGTTGCAGAATCAGTGACCAGAAGGAAACAAAGGGTAGTGGTGGTTGGAGACTCTCTTCTGAGGGGTACTGAGGCGTCCATCTGCCGACCAGACTTGATGTCCATAGAGGTATGCTGTCTGCCTGGTGCCAAAATCCAAGATGTTACGGAGAGTTTGCCGAGACTCATCAAGCCCACTGACTATTACCCAATGTTGCTAATCCATGTTGGAACAAATGATACTGCCAGGTATACCTCGGAACGTATCAAAAGTGACTTCATGGCTCTGGGACAGAGGATGAAGCAGTTAGGTGCACAGGTGGTGTTCTCTTCAATCCTCCCTGTTGAGGGTAAAGGCCAAGGCAGAGAGGCTTGCATCCTGGAGATGAATGCATGGCTGCGTGGATGGTGTCATCGAGAGCGTTTTGGTTTCCTAGACCATGGGATGCTGTTCCAAGGGTTGCAGAGCAGAGATGGCATCCATCTGTCCAAGAAAGGTCAACGCATCTTCTGTAGTAGACTGGCTAATCTACTGAAGAGGGCTTTAAACTAGATTCGTTCGGGATGGGTGAAGAAAGCCCCAGGTAAGTGAAAGCCCCCAGGTAGGTGATACATTAAATACTTTTATGGAAATGGGTAACAGGGGTAACATATGGAAAGCAGTGTGTATAAATGTCCGTAGCATGGGAAATAAGATCCCTGATGTTGAAGCTTTGGTGGGAGTGGCTGACTTGGATTTAGTGGCAGTTACAGAAACATGGTTCACAGAAAACCATGATTGGGATGTAACTATACCTGGCTATACTCTATTCAGAAAGGACAGGGTAGGAAGAAGGGGAGGAGGAGTGGCACTATATGTAATAACTACTATTAAAGCTTGTGATAAGGAAGCTTATCATAGCTCAGGAAGGAGCTATAGAAAAGGTGAAGTGACTCTGAACAAGCAACCTGTCAGTTCTGGTAGAAATAAGAAAACAGAATTTTCCCATAAAAGACTACCAGTCCCAGAATGCACCAGGTTTCCAACAGCCATTAGAGGAGCTGAAGTGGGGAAACGTGTGTTCAAACGTGTGAGGTAATCCCCAAGCACTCATCTCAAAGGGCAGGGCCTGATTCAGCACAGCTGCGCTGTGTTAGGGTGGAGCACTCATCTAAGCAGAATAAAGGTAGAGTTTATTCTACAGAGAATCATCCTCAGCTTGGATATCCTCAGTATCTTGGACATCTTCATCATCTGGAGGATCATCAGAAGCAGAAGCCAGAGCGGACGGACAGAGAGGGCAAGAAACCCTTTGGAAGAAAGAAGAGAAAAGCCTTTGGGAGGTCTAAAGGAGTCCAGAGCAGTACGTATACTGGGAGGCATTCCAAAGGCCAGCATACACCATTGGACTGGGGGAAGCCAGAGGAGTGGTGCTGCAGAGCTAGGAATCTCCAGACGGTACCTGTGAGGGAGACGGCTGCACGTGGAAGGGACCCTAAGACCCGTGCCAGAAGGTATGTGAAGAGAGATCCAGTGTCCAGGGATCTGGATTGGAAGGCTGGACATAAGAACTGGATTACATACTGGCCAGGCTATTTAGAGAGGAACTCTAACAGCAATGGAAGCTCAGGTATGAACACTGATCTATGCCCTAGCTATACCCTTGAAAGACAGCAGGGAAACAAGTATTCTCCTGAGAGTGCTCCATTGAGAAATTCCTCTGTGCCAATCCATGATATTGAACCCATGATTGTTGAAGAAGGGGGAGAGGTTATAGATACAGGTTGTGAATACATGGATTGCTCTCTGTCTAAACTCCTTTGGTAATTTTCTGTTACAAAGTACAACAACCATCACAAAGAAATACAAACTTGTTCTTTAATCTACTCAGAAAAGCTCCTGAGTAGGATTTGAGCCACGCAGTAGAAAGCAAGCCAGCTAAGGGGTTTCAGCTGGGTAACTGCTAGCAATTGAGCCTTACCTAATTGCTTGTGAGCTCTGAGGGAATCACTTCTGAGTCTATGTGTGAAGATATAAGAAGTTAACCTGAAAAGAACAGTTTTTCCCTACTTTGTGGGTTTTGTTTGTTGATTAAAGCACTGCTAAGAAAATATTAGCTAAAGTCTTTATTCTTTTGATTTGATTGCCTGACAAGTTCAGCTGTTGTTTTCCTGATTTTGTTTTTCTAAGTTTAACACTGAAAGCAAGTATCCTGTTTTATGTGCTACCAAGCATATCTGTGTTGGGAGAAATAACCCCATAAATAAATATCTTATTGGCTTTACACTCAAGCACAACTAATTATTGTGAACGGCTGTGTCTGGTGTGAATGGACTACATTTCCCACAATACCTTGCAAATCATATTAATATATGCCTTTGCCAAGACTGTGAACATTCTCACCCAGGCACCCGTCTGACAAATGGCGTAGTTTTTCGGATTGCTTTTGCGCAAAGGGATTTACTTGCTAAGGATTACAACTCAAGTCTGAAGGAAAAGACAGTTCAAGCTTAAAAGCTGAAAGAAAAGATTTTCCCTCAACTGCACTTTGGAGGAGAGGTGGCTGTTCCAGGAAGAAAAGACCCTGTGCAGAGCTGGATTCATCACTGGCATAAGGTAACAAGTACCTGGGCATGTCTAGTGGTGGATGGGAGTAAGGCACAGGGGTAATTGAAAAAAAAAAGTAGAAAAAACACCTGTTTGGAAGGTGGTGCACTGTGGGGGTTTTTTGTGTTTTCTTGCAGGGATCAAGATGGATCCGAGGGAGATGGCTAGCTGGATGGCAGCCCAGTTTAGCAGGCAACAGGAGCTATCGCAGCAAGCTCAGGACCACTGTTCCCTCTAAGCTGTGCGCCTGTGCGCGCGCACACACCTCGCCGAGTGAGCGCACATACTTTACAACAGAGCGCACAAAAATTACGGTTCTGATTCTGATAGAAAACAACACAGACGTTCTTAAAATTGAAAAGTTGTTGTGTATTTATGGTTTTCACAAGTTCTACAATATTTTCTAGCGCAATCAATGTGGTGTACATACTGTATTCTGACGTGTAGTCAAATTTTAAAGTATATAACTCCGAGTGTCGTTATGTGGCGCACAAAAATTTAACCTTCCTTCAAAAGCTGCACAGCTGATATTTTATGCGCACACAGCCTACAGAAAATTAGAGGGAACATTGCTCAGGACACTGCTATGAAAGCCTTAATGGACCAGCAGAAGCCAGTGCTTGATCTTGTGCAAGCCCTAGTTAAACTGCAGAAACAAAGTGGACCAGATGCAAGACCAGCAGTAAATACTGGTACACCACATGTGGACAGTGTGGGACTCAATCAGGGAATTGGGGCATTTAGTTTTGGGAAGCTAACTCCAGATGATAATGTTGATGATTTTCTAGAGTCTTTTGAGAGAGTGGCACAAGCATTAGCATGGCCAGAGACCCAGTGGGCAGTAAGGCTGGCAGCCTCATTAACTGGAGAGGCGCTTGCAGCTTATAGAGCAATGCCAGCAGCCCAGGCTTTGAATTATAAGGATGTAAAAGCTGCTATTAGAGATCGCCTAGGGTTGTCTATTTCAGAGTATAGGCGAATGTTTAGAGCTACTACATTAAGAGTGGGTGAAACACCCAGGGCTCTGAGTCAGAGAATCAGAGGATTAGCTGTAAAATGGTTGGAGCCTGAGCAAAAGACGGTAGAAATGTTATTAGACATTATTATGCTTGAACAATTTATGTCTGCTGTGCCTAAAGATTTGCACACTTTCCTTATACAGCAAAATTGCCAAAATCTTGGAGAGGCAACCAAGCTAGCAGAGAGATTCTTGGAAGCCACGCAGCCTTGCCATAGAATGGGTGGCCCTCTGAAGATGGGTGCTGAGGCAAGCTGTGCTGTATCAGAAAAGAAAATGCTTAAAAGTGTTTCTGAAAATAAATGTACTGTGCCAAACCAGATGACACAGTGGAATGGAAAGAAATGTTTCAAATGTGTGGAAAATGGGGACATTTAGAAAAGGGATGCCAGACACACACTAGCTTAATGGGTGTGGATTTAAAACAGCCCAAAGAAGGATTTCTTTTGATGGTTGATGTGCAAGGAATTACCACAAATGCTTTGTTAGACTCTGGGGCAGACCAGAGTATGATGTCAAAAAGGCTTTGGAAGAGAATAGAGGCCCAAGAAGGATTTGTGCCTAGAACCCCTGAAAGCCAAGTTCACATCAAATGCATTCATGGTGCTGCAACATCATATCCCACCTATAGGCTAAAGGTTATGTGCCTGGGGGAACAAGAGGAAGTCCTGTTAGCAGTGGTGCCTAGGCTACCCTTTGATTTGGTTCTAGGAAAGGACTGGCCAAGATTTAAGCAGGGGCTAGTGAAAGGGCTAGGAAAGAAGGAGGGAGAAGGAATAATGGAAATAGCTCCCGGGCCTTTCTTTGGAAGTCCTCAGTCCCTAGCTAAAAAGATGGTTAAGCTTCCAGAAGGCCAAACTATAGGTAATAAGAGGGGCCTTGTATCCACCCGCTCGCAGGCTAAGGTAGAGAGCCAGCAGAAAGAGGAGGGGGAGCAGGCAGAGTTATTAGGAGACTTACCCTCTCATGATGATTTAATAACCCCATCATCTGGTAAAGTAAGAAAGTTGAAAGCACAAAAGTGGCGTGAGAGACTTTGCAGAGCACAGGGTAGGGCTGAGATGTTAGCTGGTCAAAGTTTACCCTGGATACCAGCTGAGTTGGTGGCAAAGTTTCCTAACTTTCCACAAGAGCAGCGAGCTGATCAAGCTCTCACCCGAGCTTTTAAGTATGCTCATGAGGTCAGGGAGGAGTTGCCCAGATTCAGACTAGATAATGAAATATTATATAGAGAGAGTCAGGACCCCAGAAATGGGACCATACGTAAACAATTGGTGGTACCCACAACTTTCAAAGGGCTAGTACTTAGATTAGCACATGATCATCCAGTTGAAGGTCATAAAGGGATGCAAGGAACGCTGGATCAAATACTTATGCGCTTTTACTGGCCAGGTATTTTCAAAGAAACTGCCCAGTTTTGTGCTGCATGTCCAGCGTGTCAGCGAGTTACAGCGGCTCACCCACCGGTGGTGCCTTTGATTCCCATGCCAATTATCACAGACCCAATTGGTCGCATTGCCATGGATATTGTAGGCCCGTTAGTCAAAACGCCCCGAGGTTTCCAATACATCCTAGTTATGGTAGATCAGGCAACAAGGTTTCCCTGGGCCATACCATTGAGGAATGTTTCTGCAAAAACAATAGCTTTAGAGCTAGTAAAATTGTTTTGTGAAGTGGGATTCCCAAGAGAGGTGTTGACTGACCGAGGGTCCAATTTTGTATCCAAATATTTGGCCCAGGTCTGGGATGCCTTTGGCATTCATCACGTGAAAACCTCAGCCTACCATCCACAATCAAACGGTTTGGTGGAGAGATTCAACCAAACTCTCAAACAAATGTTGAGAAGGGGGTTAGCAGGAGAGGTAAAAGAATGGGATATGTTATTGCCCTTTGCCTTATATGCCTGCAAGGAAAGAATTCAGGTGTCTCTAGGTGTAACTCCATATGAATTGATGTATGGTAGGGCTCCACGGGGTTTATTAGATATTTTGAGGGAACAATGGATTGATCCTGAACCAGGAAGTCAGGAAGTGCCACAGTTTCTACGTGACTTAAGAGCACGTTTGAAAAGGACCTCGCAGGTTGCTGAGAGGAATCTGCAGGACAGTCAAGTGCGCCAGAAAGGGTGGTATGATAGGAAGGCCAAAAGCCGCCAATTAAGCATTGGTGAAAACGTTTTGGTTCAAGTAGCAGGTACTGCTCCAAAATTTGAAGTACAGTGGAAAGGGCCATGGAATGTTGTTAAACAAGTGAGCCCAGTATCTTATATGGTAGAAAATGCAAGAGGGCGTAGGCAGACCTACCATATTAATGTACTTAAGTCTTGGAAGGAGAGGCCTGTAAATAATAATGACCCTGAAGCCAGTCAGGAAGTAAGTGAGCTTCAAAAAGATAACACTCTCGTAGGTATTACGGACTGTAGGAAAGACGTTTCACCAGTTAAACCAGTCCGTAATAACTTAAGCAGGGGGGTATGTGATAAGGAAGCTTATCATAGCTCAGGAAGGAGCTATAGAAAAGGTGAAGTGACTCTGAACAAGCAACCTGTCAGTTCTGGTAGAAATAAGAAAACAGAATTTTCCCATAAAAGACTACCAGTCCCAGAATGCACCAGGTTTCCAACAACCATTAGAGGAGCTGAAGTGGGGAAATGTGTGTTCAATCAGGAGGGCTATGAGGTAATCCCCAAGCACTCATCTCAAAGGGCAGGGCCTGATTCAGCACAGCTGCGCTGTGTTAGGGTGGAGCACTCATCTAAGCAGAATAAAGGTAGAGTTTATTCTACAGAGAATCATCCTCAGCTTGGATATCCTCAGTATCTTGGACATCTTCATCATCTGGAGGATCATCAGAAGCAGAAGCCAGAGCGGACGGACAGAGAGGGCAAGAAACACTTTGGAAGAAAGAAGAGAAAAGCCTTTGGGAGGTCTAAAGGAGTCCAGAGCAGTACGTATACTGGGAGGCATTCCAAAGGCCAGCATACACCATTGGACTGGGGGAAGCCAGAGGAGTGGTGCTGCAGAGCTAGGAATCTCCAGACGGTACCTGTGAGGGAGACAGCTGCACGTGGAAGGGACCCTAAGACCCGTGCCAGAAGGTATGTGAAGAGAGATCCAGTGTCCAGGGATCTGGATTGGAAGGCTGGACATAAGAACTGGACTACATACTGGCCAGGCTATTTAGAGAGGAACTCTAACAGCAATGGAAGCTCAGGTATGAACACTGATCTATGCCCTAGCTATACCCTTGAAAGACAGCAGGGAAACAAGTATTCTCCTGAGAGTGCTCCATTGAGAAATTCCTCTGTGCCAATCCATGATATTGAACCCATGATTGTTGAAGAAGGGGGAGAGGTTATAGATACAGGTTGTGAATACATGGATTGCTCTCTGTCTAAACTCCTTTGGTAATTTTCTGTTACAAAGTACAACAACCATCACAAAGAAATACAAACTTGTTCTTTAATCTACTCAGAAAAGCTCCTGAGTAGGATTTGAGCCACGCAGTAGAAAGCAAGCCAGCTAAGGGGTTTCAGCTGGGTAACTGCTAGCAATTGAGCCTTACCTAATTGCTTGTGAGCTCTGAGGGAATCACTTCTGAGTCTATGTGTGAAGATATAAGAAGTTAACCTGAAAAGAACAGTTTTTCCCTACTTTGTGGGTTTTGTTTGTTGATTAAAGCACTGCTAAGAAAATATTAGCTAAAGTCTACAGAAAAGACCATTCTGTTACCATCCTGGTCTTTATTCTTTTGATTTGATTGCCTGACAAGTTCAGCTGTTGTTTTCCTGATTTTGTTTTTCTAAGTTTAACACTGAAAGCAAGTATCCTGTTTTATGTGCTACCAAGCATATCTGTGTTGGGAGAAATAACCCCATAAATAAATATCTTATTGGCTTTACACTCAAGCACAACGAATTATTGTGAACGGCTGTGTCTGGTGTGAATGGACTACATTTCCCACAATACCTTGCAAATTATATTAATATATGCCTTTGCCAAGACTGTGAACATTCTCACCCAGGCACCCGTCTGACAAGCTTTGGAATTACAGAGCTTAAAAGGGAGAGAGGAGGCATTGTGGGTTAAACTAGAAAGAGGGAAAGAGAAATCTATTTGCATTGGTGTGATATACAGACCTCCCTCACAAGAGGAAGAGGTGGACAGAGAGTTAATTGAAGACATACGCAGCATTGCTAGGAAAGGGGAAGTGCTCCTGATAGGAGATTTCAATATGCCAGATGTTGATTGGCACATTCCTGCTGCAGTATCATCTAGAAGTAAGGAGATCCTGGATTCTCTACAGGGAGAACTATTCAGGCAATTGGTAACAGACCCCACACGTGAAGGGGCCATACTGGACTTGGTGCTTACCAATGTTGAAAGTGTTTCTGATGTTGTAGTGGGAGATCATTTTGCATCCAGTGATCACCAGATGGTGTGGTTCAGTATTAGGACTAGGGCTGTTAGAATCCATTCCAAAGTGAGGATCTTAGACTTTAGGAAGACTAACTTTGCGAAGATGGGCCAATACCTCAGGGAGTCGTTAGTGGGATGGGAACAGCTGGGGGATGTAGAAAAACAGTGGGCAAAACTGAAAGGGGATATTTTAAGGGCAACCAACCTTTTTGTTAAAATGGTAAATAAAGGCAAAAGGAAAAGGAGACCGCTATGGTTTTCGAAGGAAGTAGCTGAAAAAGTGAAGAAAAAGAGGGAGGCCTTCATGAAATACAAGAGATCACAGAGAGAGGAAGACAGGCATCTGTATTTGGAAAAACTTAGAGAAGCTAGCAAAGTAGTCAAGAAGGCAAAGATTCAAAAGGAGGAGGAAATAGCCAATGCAATAAAATGGGGGGATAAGACATTTTTCAGATATATTAGTGAGAAAAGGAAGGGCAAAAATGGTATTGTCAGACTCAAGGGTGCAGGGGGGGGGGAATATGTAGAAGCTGATAAGGATAAAGCGGAATTGCTTAACTAATATTTTTGTTCTGTGTTCACAGATGAAGAACCAAGAGCAGGACCTCAGAAAACACCCACAAATAGGAACAGAAGCGAGGGACATATTGAACAATTTTCAGAAGACTGTGTTCGTGAGAAACTAGCTCAACTTAAAGTAGACAAAGCGATGGGACCGGATGGGATACACCCTAGAATACTGAGGGAACTTGGGGACGTTCTAGCAACTCCACTGACTGACCTTTTCAATGCCTTGTTGGAGTCGGGAGTGGTGCCAAAGGACTGGAGAGAGGCTCATGTGGTGCCTTTACACAAAAACGCGAAGTAAGGATGTAGTTGAAAACTACAGGCCGGTTAGTTTAACTTCGGTGGTGAGTAAATTATTGGAAACGCTGCTGAAAGAGAAAATAGTGAGGTTTCTGGAGTTCAGCGGATTACAGGATCCAAGGCAGCATGGATTCACCAGAGGCAGGTCTTTTCAGACAAATCTGATTGATTTCTTTGACTGGGTGACCAGGGAGTTGGACCGAGGGAGAGCTCTAGATGTGGTATATTTAGATTTCAGTAAAGCCTTTGACACTGTTCCTCACAGGCGACTTATAAACAAACTGAGCACCCTAGGGATGGACCCTAAAGTTACTGCTTGGGTTAGAAATTGGTTGGGTGGGAGGCGACAAAGAGTACAAGTAAATGGAGCTCACTCTGAGGAGAAGGATGTTACCAGTGGTGTGCCCCAGGGATCTGTCCTTGGTCCGATTCTTTTTAACATCTTTGTTAGTGATATAGCGGAAGGGCTGTCGGGTAAGGTTTGCCTCTTTGCGGATGATACCAAAATCTGCAATAGAGTAGACACCCAGGAAGGTGTAGATAACATGAGGAGGGATCTAGCTAAGCTTGAAGAATGGTCTAGAATTTGGCAGCTGGGATTTAATGTTAAAAAATGTAAGGTCATGCATTTGGGCTGCAGCAATCCAAGGGAGCAATACAGTATAGGAGGTGAAGTACTTTTATCCACTAAAGAAGAGCGGGACCTAGGCGTGGTTGTGTCTGATGATCTTAAAGTAGCTAAACAGGTAGAAAAGACGACGGCAAAAGCTAGAAGGATGCTTGGGTGCATACGGAGAGGAATGGCTAGCAGAAAAAAGGAGGTGATAATGCCTCTGTATGTCTTTGGTACGACCTCATTTGGAGTATAGTGTGCAATTCTGGAGACCGCACCTTCAAAAGGATGTGAACAGGATGGAGTCGGTGCAGAGGGTGGCTACTAAAATGATTAGTGGGCTTCATTATAAAGCATATGAGGACAGACATAAGGATCTTAATATGTACACCTTAGAAGAAAGGCGGGATAGAGGTGATATGATTGAGATGTTTAAATACCTCCGTGGCATAAATGTTCAGGGAGAGAGCCTCTTTCAATTGAAAGCAAGTTCTGCTACGAGGGGAGATGGGATGAGGGTGAAGGGAGATAGATTCAGGAGTGATATGCGGAAATATTTCTTTACGGAAAGAGTAGTGGATCCATGGAATAGTCTCCCAGTGGAGGTGGTAGAGATGAGGACAGTAACTGAATTAAAAAAAGCATGGGACCAACACAGAGGATCTCTAAAGGTAAAAAGTGGACTGTTGTAGTTGTTCCCTTCCCTTCTTGCTTCCACCTTCAGTAACAAAGTCTCTACCTTAAGAGCCTCCCTACCTACCCTCCCCCCACCAATCTCCTTCCCGCCCCCTGTTGCCTCCCCCCCTCCCACCTCCCAACTGTCTCACACCTGGTCCTCCTTCTCCTTAACTACCACAGCTGAGCTTCACCACCTCATCTCCTCATCCAACAAGACCTTCTGCCCTCTTGACCCTATCCCTTCCTCCTGGTTGCTCCTTCCTTCTCTGTCTTTCCTTCCATATCTTCTAGCTATGCTGAACTCTAGTCTTTCCACGGGCACTTTCCCCACCTCCTGGAAGCACGCACTTATCCGCCCGATTCTTAAAAAACCTTCTCTTGATCCCCTGGACCCTGCCAACTACCGCCCAGTTTCTAATCTGTCCTTTCTTTCAAAAATTCTGGAAAAGATTGTCTTCGCACAGCTTTCTCACCATTTGGATTCTGTTAATTTTCTTCACCCTCATCAGTCTGGCTTCCGTCCTGGGCACAGTGTAGAAACTATTCTTCTTGCCTTCACCAACTCTCTGCACACTGCACACGATCGAGGTGATATCTCGGTGGCGGTAGCTCTCGATCTTTCTGCCGCCTTTGACTTGGTTGATCACTCCCTTCTTCTGTCTCGTCTACGTGAAGCTGGCCTCTGTAGCACTGTATATCGATGGTTCCACTCTTTTCTTTCTTCTAGATCTGCTGCAGTCCTTTCCTCCTCTCCATCCGTTCCCCCCTCAGACCCATTTCCCCTTCCCTGCGGAGTCCCACAGGGCTCCGTTCTCGCACCTTTGCTCTTCAACCTCTTTCTGACTCCTCTCACCTTGTTGATACAACAGTTTGGGATCACGGCCTTCTTTTATGCAGATGACATTCTTCTTCTCTATCACACCTCCCCTGTTTGTCCTGATCTTGCCCCCCTAAACCTGTGTCTAACTGCTGTCTCCGACTGGTTAACTAATAACTGCCTCCATCTCAACACCTCCAAAACTACTGCTATTTGGTTCTCCCACGGTCATCAGCCCCCCTCTCTGGCCCCCTCTTTCTCTGGTTCACCTATCTCTCTTGTTCCTACTTTTCGTTATCTTGGTGTACTTTTCGATTCTGACCTTTCCTTTTCAGCCCACATTTCCCATATCTCCAAAACCTCTTTCTACTACCTCCGTCAGATCCGGGCAATTCGTCCTTTTCTTTCTCCCTCTGCTCTTACTACTCTGCTTCTATCACTGGTTATTTCTCGCATTGACTTCGCCAATTCCATTTTCACTGGTCTCACCAAGCTCCAACTGTCACGTCTTCAACAAATCCAAAATACAGCCACTCGACTCGTGTCCCACTCCTCCCCCAGAGACCACGTCACCCCCCTTCTTTTCCGCCTTCACTGGTTACCAATTTCCTTCCGCATTCAGTTCAAACTACTCACCCTTGTTCATAAAGCACTTCACACCTCCACTCCTCAATACCTTGCTGACCTCATCCACTTTCACACTCCCAGACACACTCCCCGTTCCTTTCATCTCAACCGTCTCACACTACCCCCTCCCTCCCTAGCCCATCTGCACTCTACCCGTTCCTCAGCTTTTTTTTTTCTAGGCCCTGCCCTCTGGAACTCCCTTCCCACCGCCCTCTGCCTGGAACATCATCACCCTACCTTCAAGCTGGATCTAAAGACTCACCTTTTCTCCCTTGCCTTTGGCCCTCCCTCCTCTCACCCCTAACCTTTTTTCCTATACCCTTTGATATCAACCTGCTCTCCCATTTTCTCTCTACAAAGTAATTGTAACTTTCTTTCTACTTTTCCGGCCTTGTGCCTTGCTGTTACTGTAATATTTTATTATCATTGTAAACCACTCTGCTATTTTGAAGGGCGGTCAATCAAATCAATAAACATAAACATAAAGGACAGACTAGATAGGCCATGTGGTCTTTTTCTGTCATCATGTTTCTATGTTTCCATACAAAGATTCGACTTGTTCAAGCCATGGTATTTTCAATAACATCATATGGATGTGAAAGCTGGACAGTGAAAAAGATGGACAGGAAGAAAATTGATGCCTTTGAATTATGGTGCTGGCGGCGAATACTGTGTATACCATGGACTGCCCGAAGAACAAACCAGTCAGTACTAGAGGAGATCAAACCTAAGCTTTCTTTAGAAGCTCAGATGACAAGACTTCGACTTTCATGCTTTGGACACATCATGCGAAGAGAGAGATCATTAGAGAAAGACATCATGCTTGGCAAGATAGAAGGTCAGCGCAAAAGAGGAAGGCCAGCAATGAGATGGATCGATACAATAACAGCAGCTACGGGTACACGTCTGTCAACAATGAGCCGCCTGACTCAAGACCGAACACAATTTAGGATAGCTATCCAGAGGGTCGCCATGAGTCGACTCCAACTCGACGGCACTTAACAACAACAAACCCCCGAAAGGAACAAAATATATTATACAGACAAAAGCAAAATTGGGAAACTACTGTTATTGTATTATGCAAAATAATCTGCATTATTTAATATGCAAAGTGATTCAAACTTATGCAAATATGCCAGAGATTTGCCATAGAATTTTCTAACTCTCACTGCTGGAAACTGGCTAAGATTATTACTGCCTTTTGCACAGGGTGACTGGAACATATCAATTTAGCCAGTGCTTTCTTCCTAGCAGAATAGATGCTGGTATTCAAAGCAGAGCCATTCTTAAGGGATGGAATTACCACTGAGGGACCTGCCCCTACAATAGCCAGCCACCGGGCTACCAGCCACAGTGCTTATGAAAAGGCAGCATTACAAATATTACACCAGGCCCTAGGACATACCCCTTGCTGGGAACAGAAAACAAGCCAGACTGCTACAAATCCCTAGAGAGAAACTGCATGCTCACAAAATACCTCACCTTGGTCACATATACAGAACATGGATAGAGCCTTACCAAATACAGAATAAATTACCACATATTACAAATAGGAATGTAGGGGGCTCCCTGATGGTGGTAGGCTGCTGAACTGTGTCTGTTCGTTTGATTTTGCCTTTTAGATTTGTCTAATAACATGGAAGTGCAAGGGAAAGGCTGGTCATTGTCCTTCCAAGACTTAGCCCATATCTGCGTTTTGCCCTTTGGGTCAACATATTCATCGGCTGGGTGGAAAAGTGGAGGGGTCTGTGAAACGCCCACTTTTGATGCCATGGAAATCTGGAGATCTCGCAGGGACCTCAGAATGTGACTTCACGCTGAGGCTGAACCCGAGAGCACTCCCAATGCAGCCGGGTTTGCACAGCTCTCCCATTGCTGTGCCTGCCTCAAATCTGCCAGAGGTCATCAGAGATTCGGTGTGCAGAAGGGAGGAGAGCTGAGGGAACTCAGTGACGGTAGAGCCCTGGCTTCCAGGATCACAATTTTCCAGTGAGAACGCTGTGGGATGGATGGAGGAAGGTAAAGGCTCTCCATTGTCTGACCAGAGGATTGTGGCACCAAATGAAGTGATTACTGCTGGGACCTTTGCATTACTGCAAATCTTGTTAACTTGCCCCGTAAAGATTACCTTGGATTTAATTTGGAAGAATATAGCAGGTCTTGGAATTGCCACAAATAAATCTTCTATCTCAGGAACTCCAGAACCTGAAGGTAAACTGGAATGTGGATGAAATTCACTCAGAGACTCTGGAAACAGTGGAAAGCACATAAGCTATGCCAGGCATATCCAAATTCGAACAAGTCATGATCTACTTTTTCCGGCCAAAAGTGCCGGTGATCTTCCACCATGAAAATTAAGTTTCAAATTCAATTTTAACCCAATAAAGTTGGAGGATTCCCCTCCCCCCCCCCATTTTAATGACCTTCTGTCATTTACTTGGATGTGATCAGCTGTTAAGCAAATTAAGCAAAAACAAAACAGAGAGACGAAGATCCAGTAAGAACTGTGAGGGGAAATGGAAAGTACATTTTTTCTTAAAGTTTTATTGAGTAATAACTTTCTTTAACTTTTATTGAATAATTTGTGTTAAATTTAGGTTGAGTATTGATCCAGGCTGATCTTGCACAATCTTTAATATTTCGCTCTTGCTCATTAGTGAGATGTCTGAGCCTGTATTTCATCCACCAGCTTTTTGAAGTTGGGTGAATATTGCGTGAGGGCCAGTCTCAGGGAATCCTGGAGATGTTCATCTGTCATGTTGGAACGTTGTCTACTCTTTCATTTTCAGATGGGAAAATGCAGATTCACACAAATAAGATGAACCGAAACAGGAGTGTACAGCTTCACTGCATCTTCTCAAGATGGGAAATTTGTTTCTAGGCACTAGCTTCCAAAACGATACTTGCTCAGCATGGGTCTTGAGAAAAATGTCATTTTTAAGGGTTAATATTTCGTTTTCAAGAGATGGCTTGTTCAATGAGTAATTTTTACTGATAGCAGCTGCAGTTTCTTTAATGTCCACATCTACTTTGAATGGGTATGACAAATACTCCACAACTGTTCCAATTTTTTGGAAGTCTCAGAATCGATTTTTGAATTCCTGGATAACAGAACAGATTTCTGTCACATACTTCTCGTTCTGAAAAACAAAATTTGGATATTGTCCCAGATGGTCCTGCATATTAGGAAAATGATCAAAAGTGTTGTTTGCAAGGTCAGTCATCATTAGCTCAAATTTGCTCTTGTAGGATGAAACTGTACTCATCTTGCCAATGCATTTGTTTTTACCTTTTAGTTCAAGGTTCATATCACTTAGTTCGCCTGTAAAGTCAGCAAGAAATGCCAGATCACATAACCACTCCTCATCTTCAAACTCTGCTTGGTCATCTCCTCTCTCCTTCAAAAAACTTCCTATTTCATTCAGCAAATCACAAAATCTTTGCAGAAATGTGTGCCTACTTAGCCACCTTACATCTGTGTGCAAAATGGTTTCCACTGCCCCTTCATCAAGAGTAAGATTGAAAAGCCATCTTTGAAGTGATCTTCCACAAACTTAATTTACAGTTTTGAAAGTGGTATCCATGATAGTCTTTGTATTGAGTCTCTTGCTTGCCAAAACTTGCTGGTGAATGATGCAGTGGTAAGAAGTAGTTATGCTGTCTACAAAGGGCTATGAAACCCTTAACCTCACCTGTCATTGCTCTTGCTTCATCAGTAGTGATGGAAGCAAGTCTATGCAATGGAAGATTACACTTTGTCACAAAAGAATGGAAAGAACTGAATATTTCCTGACCAGTAGGTCTCTCTTTTAAAGAAATCATTCCAAGTAGTTCTTCTTTAACACTGAAGTCTTCAAAAACCATCCGGATAAAGACTAGTAACTGGGCTATGTCTCTTATGTCTGTAGATTCATCCAGTTGGAGTAAGAAAGCAACACAATTTGAAACATCCTCCAACAATTGTTCAGTTGTGTCTCCACACATCTTTTCTATTCGCCGCACGACGGTGTTTCTTGACAATTGTACATCTTGAATAGCAGCTATGATCTCTTTCTTATTTTTAATTCCTTCAAAAAGATTGTCAGCTGCTTCAAGAAAACAGTCTTTTACAAATTCCCCTTCAGTGAAGGGTTTTCATTTCTTTGTGATCAGGTTGCTGACCTTGAAGGATGCTATGGTTGCATTGACCGAATGTGACCTTGGCTTCGCCATCAACTGTTGCTGAGTAGCCAATTTTGATTTAAGTTCTTTGAGCTTCAGTTTACGAATTTCACTTTTGGGTGGAAAATCAGCAACAAACTTATTGCTATGCAGAGCCTTATAATGGCATTCCAGATTACCCTTTTTGGGCAAGGATACTGGGGCGTTACAAATTAGACAACACTTGTCTTTCACCATGATGAAGTAATCCATTTCCCATTCATCATGAAAGTGGTAGGTCTTGCTGTTCTTTGGAACACTCATCTTCGTTATACTGGAGTAGCTGGATGTAAGAAGGTGAAATCTGCTAAGTAAGTATAAACACTGGCTGAATCTGGTCCAAAACTGTCACTGTCCCAAAGTATTAAAGATCAACAGGAACTGAAGACCTCTGGATGATGTGCAATACAAGGACTGGAGATGCCAAAACCACACATGCAGTTCTAAAAGTAAAAATAAAAATTCATCATACTGGCACCAATAATCAAATACCACCAAACAATCATCAAAAAAACTCAAACACCTGTCCAGCAAACCAGATAAAATCAAATAACGCCAAACAAGTTCAAATACCACCACACGTGATTTAATAAATTCTGCACACAGTGCAGAATCAACGCAAAGGCTATAAAGCGACCAATGACCAGCACACGACACAACTAATACATTAAGGGGCTTGTTTACAAAGCCACGGTAGCGGTTCGCGGTCGTTATCGGAGCCGCGGCCCCATTGAAATCAATGGGGTCGCGGCTCCGATAACGATCGCGAACCGCTACCGCAGCTTTGTAAACAAGCCCCTAAGTGTATTCAGGTAAAGCCTGGGCGAATGGATATCGCCCAGTATATAACACACTTCTAAGGGGTGTTGGGGCGGGGACAGGAATGAGTGATTCTGAGAGGCAGGAGACCAGGTATGATGCCAGGCCTGTGGCGTCTCGTTGCAGGGGCGGCAGCCCCCTGGGGTACCCACAAACTATTGGCACGAAAACAACAAGCACCCCTAATACACCCGCAGGCAAGATTCCTGCAGGCAGGGAAAAAAGACAGGCACAGGATCAGCAGTGGCGGCAAGCCCTCGGCAGACGACCTGCCGGCATGAGCTCTCTCCTAGTGACGGGGCGAGCTGCTGGAGAGATGGAGCCAAGTGGGGCTGGCGATCTACCGCGATCTACCTGTTGGACATGCCTGAGCTATGCAATCCACCTTGGTCAAAGAATTTCCAAACTTCAGGGTTAAAGTGGAAATTTTAGAAAATGTTTCAAGGAACCACATCTCAAAAGAGTGGTATATCAAATTTTTAGTAAACCATAAGCCATACAACCTTCATATAATAGATTTTCACAAAGTATTTGATTAACATGTTAGAGATACTTCATTTCCAATTTGCCAATAGCAAATAGAATGCTGGGAATCATTAGCAAAGGAATGGAGAATAAAATGCAGGATATTATAATTACGCTGTATCGTTTCATGGTGCGACTGCACCTTGAATATTGAGTAGAATTCTGATCGCAATATCTTAAAAAGGATATAGAAGAGTTAGAAAAGGTACAGAGAAGAATGACAAAAATCGTAAAGGGGATAGAATGATATCCCTAGAAGGAAAGATGTAAAAGGTTAGGGATCTTCAACTTGGAGATATGATAGAGGTCTATAAGATAATGAATGGAGTGGGAAGGGTAAATTTAAATTGACTATTTGCTCCTTCAAAAAGTAGAAAGACTAGAGGACATGCACTGAAGCTACAATGTAGCCCATTTAAGACTAATCAGAGAAAATACTTTTTCACTCAACATGTAATCAAACTCTGGAATTTGTTACCAAAGGATGTAATAAAAGCTGTCAGTGTAGCTGGATTTAAAAGAGGTTTGGATGAGTTCCTGGAGGAAAAGTCCATAAACTATTATTAACCCTATCCAGGCCGGTCCCAAAACTCTTGACATCCAAAATTCTGACTAAATATTCCTATCAAATGGTATATAATACATGACCATAGCAGAAAGAAATTCACTGTCAGAACATATTGAATAAGACGGGTACAATTTTCCTGAAATATGCAAAAATTAACCTGTGACCTGGATTGGCCACTGTTAGAAACAGGATACTGAGCTTGATGGACCCTTGGTCTGACCCATTATGTCATATCTTATGTTCTTAAGCAGAGGGCATTCTGACCTGAGGACAGGAAGCTGCAAGGACACTAGGCCCTTTGGGATACTGGGAATTGGATTTGGGCAAGATTCCGATGTGCCCATAGCGAGCATCTTTGGTGTCAGTAGAGAGAATGGGACTGTTGCACCCATTACAGCTTCTGCCTCTGTCCAGATGGGCAGCATGATCCCAAGCAGGGCCCCTTTTACCAATGACAAAAAATGGGCAACTGTCCCGAGCCCCTGCACAAAGGGGGCCCAGTTTCCCTGCTGCCCATAGGTAAAAGCGGTCCCCTTCTGCTCCTTCAAGCCACCTGCGCTTTAGTGAACAGACCAACAACTTCCTGCTTCCAGTCTGTTCATTAAAGCACAAGTGGCGTAAGGGAGCAGAAGGTAGGAACAGGGCTGCTGATCAATATTCCTGCTAAGCAACTTGAAGCTGCATGAGTCCTCAGCTGGCATTTCTGTCGATGGGGGGACATGCAACATGATCACACAATATAAGCAGGTCCCGAGGGATAGGCAGGGCTGCCTATGCCATGCAATCCTAATTGCGATCATGTTGCACCTCCCCTTCACAGGCAAGAATGTTGGCGGAGGACTTTCAAGCAGCTTAAATCTGCTTAGTGGGAACATTGCCACTGACTGTGCTGCTCTGTGGGGGGGGGGGGGGAGTTAGGCATACAGGAAGAGGGGCCACAAATGGAGAGGCGGGCCATTCTGGAAAGTTTGCCTAGGGCCTGATATGGGGTTGAAGTGGCCCTGATCCCAAGCAAGGGATTGGTTCTCTGTGCAAAATGCCTACAAGCTGAATCCCTCATGAAACAAGTGGAGGAATTGAGAAAAGAGGTGGCAAGACTGAAAAGCATCTGGTACAGCAAGGAGTACATTGATAAATGTTTTTGAGGTGTCCAAGCTCTTCAACAGAACTGAAGAGTACATGGTACAGGAAGAACTTCACCATCCTTTGATTTGAAGAACCAGTATGCAGCCCTGAACGTGGAGGAGGTGAAAATATCCCAGGAACAGCAAGAACCAGAGCTTAAAAACCCCAAAGTTGCCAAATCAGTAACCACAAGTAATGAAGTGTATTGGTGGTTAGTGACTCTCTTCTGATGAGTAATGAGGCAACCATCTGCTGACCAGAATTGAATTCCCAGGAGCTATGCTATCTGCCAGGTGCCAAAATCCGAGAAACTAGATAGAGTCTTCTGAGACTCATCAATCCTACTGATTATTACCCAATTCTGTTCATCCATGTTGGCATAAATGATATGCTAGGTATCCCTCTGAGCATATCAAGAGTAACTTCATGGCTCTGAGAGAAAGAGTGAAGCAAGTAAGTGCAAAGTTGGTGTTCTCCTCAATCCTCCCTGTTGAGGGTAAAAGCTGAGGCAGAGAAGCTCACATCCCATCCCAGAGATGAATGCATGGTTGTGTGGATGGTGTCATCAGGAGCATTTTGATTTCCTTAATCATGGGATGATTTTCCAAGGGTTGCTGAGCAGAGATGGTGTCCACCTATACAAGAAAAGTCAGAGTGTCTTCTACAGCAGATTTTATTTTATTTATTTAGCACACATCTTTCCAGGGGGAGATCAAGGGTAAGTTACATTCAAGTACAGTATGCTTTCCCTGTCCCCAAAGGGCTCACAATCTAAGTTTGTAGCTGAGGCAATAAGGGGTTAAGTGGCTTGCCCAAAAAGTACCAGTGTGATTTGAACCCTGGACTTTCTGGCTTTGAGGCTGCTACCCTAACCACTAGGCCACTTCCCCATTGGCTAACCTACTGAAGAGGGCTTTAAACTAGATTTGTTGGGGATGGGTGTAGACAGCCCTCGGGTAGGTAAAAGCCTTCAGATAAGTAAAACATTGAATATCTCTATAGAAATGGAAAAAAAGGGGCAACATCTGGAAAGCAGTGTGTACAAGCCTGTATTATAGGAAATAGGATTCTGATCTTCAGGTTTTAATGGAAGAGGCTAACTTAGTTCCCCATGAACAATGTCTCAATGATCACTACTAAATCTATGACTGGGATTTAATTATACCAGGCTATAATTTATTCAGGAAGGACAGGGTAGGAAGTAATATAATATTAAAGATACATAACTGCAGAACTTACAAGAAAAGGAACTGTGGATTAAACTGGAAAGAGGGAATCAAGCATCCATTTGCATTGGTGTGATATAGAGACCTTCTCCACAGGCAGAAGGATAGAGACAAGCATCAATATTTGGAAAAGCTAAGAGAAGCTAGGAAAGTAGTCAGGAAAGCAAAGATGCAAATGGAAATAAAAATAGCCAATACAGTAAAGTGGTAAGACAAAACATTTTTCAGATATGTTAGTGAGAAGACATGCAACAGTGGTATCATCAGACTCAAGGGTGAAATGGAAGAATATGTAGAAGCTGATGAAGATTAAGCAAAATTGTTTAACAAATAAGTCTGTTCTGTGTTCACAGATGGAGTCAGGAGCAGAACCTAAGAAAACACCCACAAACAGGAAAAGTGAGGCAGATTTTGATTTATTTTCAGAACACTGTGTTCATCAGGAGCTAGCTAAAATAAAGTAGACAAAGCAATGGGGTCAGATGGGATACATCCAAGAGTAGTGAAGGAACGTAGGGAAGTTCTGGCAGCTCCACTATCTGATCTTTTCAATGTTTATTTAGAGTTGGGAGCGGACCCAGAGAACTGGAGAAGGTTACATGTGGTCCCTTTACACAAAAGCGGAAGAATGAGGTTGGGAACTGTAGACCAGTTAGCCTGAACTCTGTGGTGAGTGACTTAATGGAAATACTGCTAAAACAGATGATAGTGAAGTTTCTGGAATCCAGTGAATTGCAGGGTCTGAGGCAGCATGATTTTACTAGAAGTAGGTCTTATCAGATAAATCTAATTAATTTATTTGACTAGGAGAGAGGTGGACCGAGAGAGAGTGATAGATGTGGTGCACTTAGATATTAGTTAAGCCTTTGACACTGTTCCATACTGGTGACTTAAATATATTGAACATCTTAGGGATGGACACTAAATTGACTGACTGGGGTAGAAACTGGTTAAGTGGGAGGCAACAAAGTATACAGGTAAGTGGAGTTCAGTTTGAGGAGAAAAATGTTACCAGTGGTGTGCCGCAGGGATCTGTCCTTGGGCCAATTCTCTTTAACATTTTTGTAAGTGATATTGGCAAAGCGCTATTGGGTATGTTTTGCAGATGATACCAAAATCTTCAATCAGTTAGACACCCAGGAATTTATAGATAATATGAGGAGAGATCTAGTGAAGTTTGAAGAATGGTAACTGAGATTTAATGCTAAAAAATGCAAGGTCCAGGATTTGAGCTGCAAAGATCCAGTATAGGGTGTGAAGAACTTCAGTCCATGAAAAAAGAGTAGAACCTATGGGGTGATTGTTTCTCATGATCTTAAATAGCTAAAGAGGTAGAACAGGTGACAGCAAAAGCCAAAAGGATCCTTGGGTGCATATGTCATGTTTCTAGTTTCTATGCTTTCTTGAATTCAGATACAGTCGTCTCTACTACCTCTACTGGGAGACTATTCCATGCATCTACCACTCTTACCATAAAGAAATATTTCTGCAAATTACTCCTGAGTCTATCCCCTTCACTTTCATCCCATGACCCTTTGTTGCAAAGTTTTCTTTCAATTGAAAGAAGTTCTCCTTTTGTGCATTTATACCACAGAGGTATTTAAATGGCTCTATCATGTCTCCCCTCTCCAACTTTTCCTCCAAAGTATACATGTTGAGATCTTTACGTCTGTCCCCATATGTCTTATGATGAAGTACATTGACCATTTGGGTAGCCACTCTCTGCACTGACTCCATCTGGTGGCATGGAGGAGTAAACTAATGGTTAGAGCACTGGCTTGGGAACCGCGAGTCCAGGGTCTGATTCCCACTAGCAAGTTACTTAACCTGCCGTTACCTCAGAAGAATCCAAGTTATCAATGTCACCATTTAATATATATTACCAAGTTTAAGTTAAAAAGTCAACTACTTTGATTAAAATGATAAAGCAGTAGAAAAATCCTAATAAATAAATATATCCCCTTTGTAGATGTGGTCTCCAGAAATGCACACCATACTGCAAATGAGGTCTCACAAAAGACTTATATGGAGGCACTATCACCTCCTTCTTCCTGCTGGCCATTCCTCTTCCTGTCAGGGTTGGTGTTACCATTAGGCAAACTAGGCAGTTACCTAGAGTGCCAGCACTCCAGGATGCCCATTGCTGCTGCTCTTGCCCCTCAATGGGACCTACAGGAGCAGCAATGGATTGAAACAGCCCCAGGGCGCTTACCTACAAATTCCGGCACCACAGGGCTGTCTGCCTCCACCTCCACCAATGGCTGACTTGGGGGCAGAAGCTGTAGGTCCCGGTGAGGGGTGACAACGAGGCAAGGGATGGGATTTGCCTAGAATGCCTCATCTCCTTGCATCAGTCCTGCTCCCTATGCACCCAAGCATCCTTCTGGCTTTCACCATTGCCTTTTCTACTTTGTTAGCCACCTTAAGAACATCAGAAACAATCACGCCCAGTTCCCACTCTTCTTTCATGGACAGACGTTCTTCACTTCCTACTACACTGTACCGCTCCCTTGGATTTTTGCAGCCCAAATGCATGACCCTGCATTTTTTAGAATTAAATCTCAGCTGCAAATTCTTGACCATTCTTCAACTTAGCTAGATCCCTACCCATGTTATCTACTCCTTCCTGGGTGTCTACTCTATTGCAGATTTTGGTATCATCCACAAAGAGACAAACCTTACCTGAAAGTGCTTCCGCAATATCACTTATAAAAATGTTAAAAAGGATTGGACCAAGGACAGATCCCTGGGGCACACCACTGGATTATTCTTGTCCTCAGGCTGAGCTCCATTTACCTGTACTCTTTGTTGCCTCCCTCAACCAATTTCTAACCCAGTTATTCACTTCAGGGTCCTCACCTAGAATGCTCAATTTATTTATAAGTTGCCTGTGCAGAATAGTGTCAAAGGCTTTACTGAAATCTAAGTACAGCACATCGAGGGCTCGCCTTCAGTCCAATTCTCTCCTAATCAAAGAAATTAATGAGCTCTGTCTGATAAGACTTGCTGCTAGAAAAACCATGTTGCCTCAGATCCTACAGTTCACTGGATTCCAGAAACCTCACTATCCTCTGTCTTAGCAGTGTTCCATTAATTCACTCACCACAGAGGTCAGACTAAGTGGTCTATGGTTCCCAACCTCATTCTTCTGCTTTTGTATAGAACAGTGGTTCTCAAACCGGTCCTCTGGACACCCCCCCCCCCCACCCGTCAGGTTTTCAGGATATCCACAATGAATATGCATGAGAGAGATCTGCTTACAATGGAAGCACTGCATGTAGATCTATCTCATGCATAATTCATTGTGGATATCCTGAAAACCTGACTGGCCTGGCGGTCGCAAAGGACTGGGTTGAGAACCATTGGTGTAGAGGGACCACATGTGTCCTTCTCCAGTCCTCTGAGGCCACTCACGATTCTAAAGAAACATTAAAAATGTCTGGCAAGTTCTTCAATATTCTGTGATGCATCCCACCTTGCCCCATCGATTTAGAAAAGCCGATCATGTTCTTCCTCTGATAGTTTCTAACTCTAATTCCTTGCATACTTCATTGTAGTACTTCTCTTTGTCTCATCTTGCTGCACGTTGGAAACCTCTGTTAAGTCCCATGATTAGGTCTCTTTCTCCTCTAGCATCTCTGTTTTTCTGAGCAGTTTTCAGAGTTTCTTCGGTCATCCATTTTGGCTGTTTTTGCTTTTTCACCTTTTGCAGAGATTTACATTTTATTCAAGCCCAGCTTTCTTAATATCATCCTATAACTCTTCTGGTGCTCTGTCATTTGCATCCAAAGCAGTGAATCGATGTTAAAGGCTGTCTTTATATTTGGATGGTATATTCTCAAGGTCACATGCTGCTACATTCATGAGTGGCTTGCTCTTTTTCAGCTTTAGCTTGAGTTTGCATACTAGTAGCTGGTGATCTGTACCACAGTCAGCTCCAGGTTTTGTCTTTGTTAATGTCATTGAGCTTTTCCATTATTGACTTCCACAGATGTAGTCAGTTTGATTTTTGTGCAGTCCATTGGGCAAAGTCCAGGTACACAGTTGTGGCTTGTGTTGCTGGAAGAAGGTGTTTGAGATGAATCGGTTGTTGGTCTTCGGCAGTGGTGTAAGTTACAATGAGGGACCAAGAAAAATGTTGCTGAGGGCCCCTTATTGTCGTGGCAAGAGCATCCCCCCCCCCCCCCCCACACACACATCTTGCGGGACCCACCATGCAGTGGTGGTAGCAGCAGTAACGTTACCTCATTGTGTTTGCTGCGCTGCTCCACTCTAAGTTCACTGCGGGTCCGGCAGCTGTTCCCTGTCAGGTGGATGTCTCACGGTGTGGCTGTTATTGTGAGACTTTGGCCCGGTGAGGAACTGCTGCCAGATCCACAGCAGACTTACAAGAGCGGAGCAATGTGGCAAATGTGATAAAGTAAGTTTGCTGTGCTGCTGCTGTGTGGCCCCCTTTCTGCCCCCCCCCCCCACATTGTGGGAGCTCCTTGAGCAGAATTTATGCCACTTACAGAATTCTGTCAGTCTTTCTCCAGCTTTGTTTCTGTTTCCAAGCTCATATTTTCAACCACTTTACCATCTTTGTTCTCAATTTTTGCGTTCCATTCGCCCATGACTATCATCAGTATATCTTCTTTGCATGTTCTGTCAATTTCAGCTTGTACTTGTTCATAGAACTGATCCACGTCTTCCTCTTCGGCAGCTGTTGTTGGTGTTCATACCTAATAGTTGTGCTGATGGGCATTCCTTATAGACGAATAGAAATTAAGCATTCACTGCATTGTATTTCATTACAGTTCTTGCACGTTTCTTTTTAATTATAAATGTAACAATATTTCTTCTTTGTCTTTCATTAATAGCATAGTATACCATGTGATCACAATATCTTTACATTTAACATTGTGATGTCCTGTGTCAAAGGTGAGCATCACTCATCAAGTGGGTCCTGATGGAATAAAAGTTGAATCATTATCCTAGAGCAGTGGTACTCAAATCCAGTCCTGGAAGGCCGCAAACCAGTCAGGTTTTTGGGTATCCCTAATGAATATGCATGAGATATATTTGCATGCACTGCCTCCATTGTATTTGAATGTATCTCATGCATATTCATTAGGGATATCCCAAAAGCCTGACTGGTTTGTGGCCCTCCAGGACTGGATTTGAGTACCCCTGTCCTAGAGGGACTCTCATTAGACTTTACTCTGCAATTGACCTCACTGCTTTAACTTAAAGGCCCTATGTTGTTGTGCTGGTATTTTCTGTCTGTTAAGACTGTGAGCTTCAAGAAGTGGGGACTGTTGATTATATGTGTGTGAAAAGTGCTGTGTATGCCAGGTAGCACTGTGCAAATTAATATAATAATAGCGCTCCCCCCCCCCCCCCCAAGAAATCTGTCTCTGAAGCATGGAACCAGCATTTGACTCTCAACTGAACCAGGGGCTCAATGGTTGTGTACTTGTCACCAGACCTCTAAGAACAGTTTCACCCTAAATGTTGACCACTGCCCAATCTGACCTGAGTTAGCCAAATCAGTGTACAGCCCCATTATCTGAAGCTGGGGGTAGGGGATGCAGCCTAGTGGCCCCTTGGGCTTGCCATACCAGGTAGTACTGGAGAAAGAGAATGAATGCCTGCAGTTTCACTTCCAGCCTGTTCTCTAAGCAGCGAGGCTAATGTGTACATATCTGCAACAAATGTGCTTTGTTCAGCAGCTTTTTGTGTCCTTCGCTTCATACGTAACACGTGGATTTGGAGCCACTGCCTTTCTGGGGGGGTTTTCAGCACAGCTTGATCTAGTCCTGGTTGCATCCCCACCGCAGGCACGGACCTGTAGGGAAATCAGAGCTATAACTCTATATGTGCACTGGAGCAAAAGCAGATCAACCTGTCCTGAAAAAATGGGGCCAGTTGGCAAGCCCAAGAGGTAGGCTGGGCCGGGCTAGATCTTACGGTGGAGAGCGCAGTATGCTTCATGCAACGTTGAGCGGCCTGTCTTGTGCCTCAGGGTGAGAGTTCCCTGTAGTCCCTATACACAGGCAGGGCCGACCTGTCCACTGTGTAATAATGCTGACCACACATGGCCCCACACCTCGGAGAGCCCTGTGCTTGACAGGCTGCAGAGGGAGCCAGGGAGGCCCAAAGCCCCAGCTGACCTCTGAACAGCCGCAGGAGTAAAGAGTGGCATTTGCCTTCTATCCCATGACTATGATAAAAAGAACCCGCTGGCGCGCTGAGTGCCGGGAGGTTAAACAAGGCATGTCAGAAAATGGAGAGTTAGCAGAAAACATGAAGAAAGCAGAAGAAAGCAACTGGGGCAATTGCAACTAAAAAATAAAATGCCCAAACAAAAGGTAGAAAAAAAGCCTATTTTATGTTGAATTTATTAACTGGAATATGTCAGTTCTGGGAAATGTGCATCACTAATGTTTTTCATTTTGTTTAGTACAAGAAGAAATTAATTTATAGTTTTATTTCTCTAGTGTTGTTGTACATTCCAAGTTTGGCTTTTGGGCTTCCAAGTTTAATTATTGTCTTCCCTTGTTCTATGTTTGGTGACTATGTTTTACATGTGTAACCAAGCTGAGGTATTCTGTTCATGTAGTTTATATGTGATAGTACCACTTGTTCTCTTTCCCCAGTAGGAGATGTATTGGTATTCTCTGAGATATATTGGTTTAATATTTGCAGTGTTGCCTTTTGGCAGGTAGGGTTTGGTGCTTTGTGAGTCTTGGAGTCGGTGGGTTTGCTATGGATTCAGGGTTTATAGTACTTCCTAATGTGCCTGGCAGTTGACACTGGAGTATAGTAATGTAGAAATCTGATAAGTCTCTTTATCCTCACTGCCCATGCAAATGGTATTGAGACACTCATTAAGAGGCATGCCTACTAAAAGTTAATGTACATTCACAAATGTTAATGTGCTCTAAGTGTTGCAACGCCCATTTATTTCTATTGACGCGGTGGCACTTAACGCACATTAATATTTAGTAAACATTCCCCCTAAGTCATTGCCAGGACAAAAACGAGGCTTGTGAAGGGCTCCTTTGAAAGATGCCTAACATCCATTTTAAAATAAAATTTTAATTTAATTAATTTAATTAAATTTAATGTATGCAAATGAGGTCCAGTGGCTATGCAAATGAGTCCCCGCATCACCCTTGGGCCGCCCCTATACACAGGGGGTTCCAGTGGGTAAGATCTGAAAGAGATGGAAGTCAATGAGTGGCCTCATGCTTCTTCGGCAGAACAATAAAGGAAAAGGGGACGAGAATCCATGATTAGTTTTTTAGGGAGAGGAACTAGGTTTGTTTTCGTTTCCTTTTTCTTACAGGATAGCTGCGTATTGCTTAAATTTGCCATCGTGTCGCCGTTGTCTGAATGCATTAACCCAGCACGCAGCTCGTTAACGTTTTGCATAATCCCCCGGTCTGTAGCATCACCTAAAGAAGAGCAATTTCGAAATTGGCTTTGCCTCATGTTCCATGTTAAAAAGCAAAACCCTCAAGGGCTAGGCAAGTCCTTCCGTCCCAGCCCCTCGCAGCACGCCAACTTAGCCCCCGCAAACTACCGAGGATGGAATCTGCTGCTCGCACGTACAGCCGAGGGCGGGGCCGCTCCTGCGTGCGTAGTGTAATCCCCGCAGCGGTGGGACGGACACGCGCGCAGTTATTTCGGGCTCGGCTCTGCTGCTAATTTTAGCCCCATTGATGCACGAGCAGGGATTCCACTGACGTCAATGGAGCCCGGCGCTGACGTCACGCCGCCTCTCCTCTTGTTGTCTGGCATGAAAGAGCCACGCGAGGCAGAAAACAAGAAAAGACGCGTCAGGTTTCCCTGCGGCCGGGAGCGGGGGTCTCTCCGTCCGCGTACGCTGGGGCCGGCCGGGCAGGGCCATTGCTCCCCGACCCCCGCCTGGGACCCGATCGCCACTCGTTACTCGGCGGAGCGACGAGCCCCGGACCTGCTGCACCACGAGCTCCTGCCCGGGTAAGTACTGCAACAGCTACTCGAGCTGCGGGCCGGATCCGGCTTGGGGTTGCCGCGGAAGTGGCTGGAAGGACTCTCTCAAGCCCTGTAGTATCGTCTTTGGGATACGGGTAAGAAACGTTCGGGTCTTCGCTCTGATACGAGGATTAGACTCGCAGAAAAGAAACTATCTGTATGCCCGAGAGTTAGGGATATGTGACGTGATGCCAGCATTTGAAAAAGAACAGATATTTTCCATCCCCAGCAAAGTATTGTTGCTGTTTGTAGTTCCTCGTTGACCCTTATTTTTCAAGGACAATCTTGGTTTTTTTTTTAAGTTCTGAAAAATTAGGTATATTTTTGACTTGGCAGAGGTAAAACATAAAATTATCTAATAGCATTGTGTTCAAACAAGATTGCCTTTCTACGTAGAGAAATAGTTGCCTGCTGTGGTCCTTTTTTGTGCGAGTTGTAAATGTTTTTTACAAAATAGACTGTGTGTTTGGTATGTCAGAGTTTTGTAGGCATACTGTGTGGGTGTGTATGCCTTGCATAAGTTTGTTGTATGTCTTTATATCTCTGTTTTGCCAGTCTCCCTGACTGTGTGATATTGTGCAGGTGCTGATGTTACTTTATGGTAATGGAAACCTAAAGAATGTGAACAGTTAAAGGCCATCATTAGGGATGAGAAAAGTAAACTGCAGCCAGGGCACCACTATTCCTTGGGAGAAGGACCACAAGGACTCCATGCTACTGAACGTTTACCCAGCCACATCATTGGAGGGGGTCTCCGGTAGGCTGGGTGTTGTCCATCCCGACCTGGGTGATTACATCATTGGGAAGGGGTGTCCTGTCCTTCTTTGTTTCCTTTTTCCTTTCTCTCTTTTGTTTCTTCTGTTAATAACACTACTATCTCTCCTTGTTTCCTCAGCTCACAACCTTGGGGTTATCTGTGACTTTTCTCTCTTTCCCTGCACACATCCAGCATAGTTAATACCTGTTGTTTTTCTCTATGACTTAGCAAACTTCATCCCTTCCTTTCTGAACATACTACCAGGACCCTTATTTGTTCTCTAGTCTTCTCCCATTTAGACTATTGCAACCTGCTCCTTTCTGGTCTCTCCTTGCTCATCTCTCCCCCCCACCCCCCCCTTAAGCCATTTAAAATTGAACTGCACGGCTAATCTTCTGCCACTATCGCGCTACACTTAACCCCTTTTCTCAAGTCACTTCACCAGTTCCTTATCCGGTTCAATCCTCTCCTCCTGAACTACAAGTGCATTCATTCTGCAGCTCCTCATTACCTCTCCCTACAATCCTCCTCGGGAGCTCTGCCCATCAGATAAATCCCTCCTTCTGTCTTTTTCCACTGCCAACTCCATATCCCTGGAACAGGCTGTCTAAGCTGGTACACCATGCTCCATCTCTGGCCCTATTCAAATCCAGACTAAAACTCGCCTCTTTGAGGCTGCGTTCCTGATCTCCTTTATTCTCATGTTTCCACCTATGTGCAAGGCTGGCCCCAGAGTTGGTTCATGGTGTTGGCACCTCTCTGCCCCGGCAGTCAATCTATTGTTTAGCTTTGAATGCCCCCCCTCCCCCTTCCCAGAAGCTGCCACCCTAGGTGACTGCATAGTTTGCCTAATGATTGTGCCAGCCCTCCCCGTGTGTATTTATAGCCATTTCCCCTCGTCCCCTGGTGGTTGTAGTTGCCAGACTTGCATAGGTCGTGTGCTCCGAGCAGGACTCTTATCTGTATGTGTACAGTGCTGTGTACGCCTTGTAGCGCTATACAAATGATTACTAGTAGCAGTAGATTTTGTAAGGTACTTAAGACTCGGGCTGTTCTCCCTCTTGCTTCCCGATTATATAGATTTCTCCTGCCCCCCCCCCCCTCATTACTTATCCATGCATGCTTCCTCCTCTGCCGGCTCCAATCTGAGCCTACATTGCTGGTGGTTTCTGGGGCCCTGCAGTTCACACTAAAACCGGAAACTGACAAAGGAGGTGGCAGAAGAAGAGCTGCTCCCCTTCTGATGTGAGGGGAGGAGGATCATGACAGGGATGGGGGAGTGGGGTTAGAGCAAGGATCAAGTGAGGGGCCGACGGAGAGTGCTTCCCAGTGTGAGGATAACGCTTCATTTCTTACGCCAGGAATAGCCCTGGATTCAGAGTACAGCCAAATAGACTTGGCCGTGGACCCCGAGTGCTCAGGCTGCATTGACCGTGCGTGCTGGCATTAGCCTGCTAGTTTGATTTCTTCCACCTCTTCTGGTAGTCTGATCCAGGTTTCCACCAATTGCTCAGTGAAGAAAAATATATTTTCTCACACTCCTTTTTTAAAGTTCCCCTTCCTTCAGATTCATATGTTTATGTTTATTAAAATACTTTTTATACCGCCCCATACCAGTGGCGTCTAGGCGGTTTACAAAATTAAAAATATAAAATGCTGACGTCCCCCTTCCGCTCCTCCTCTGGCTGTCTTCTCTCTCTGTCCTTTTCTTCTGCAAACCCCAGACTTCCATCTTTTCACCTTGCTGCTCCTTATGCATGGAACAAACTTCCTCTATCTTTACATCAAGTCTCTTATCTCCCCCTCTTCAGATCCAGGCTTAAAGTCTTACCTTTTTGAGGCCGCATTTGGATCCTAATCCCTTGTTCTTTTATTGTGTCTCCTTCCCTATTTGAACCCCCCTTGTCTCTCTTGTTCTGTCTTGATTAGACTGTAAGCTCTATGAGCAGGGACTGTCTTCTTTATACTTCTTGTAGCACTATATAAATGAGTAATGGCAGTAGGAGGGCCCCCTTTTTATCCTTGATATTTTCTTTTATTTGCATACCATCAATTTCTATAGAATGAGAAGCTCAATATTTTTTAAAACCAGTTTGAATTGTAAAAATGGACATAATGTGACAAGTGGCTGCAGTGCAGGCTTTGTAATGTGTAGCTTACTGTCTGATTCTCACATTGGCAGTTATTAGAAGTTTCTTCATTTTCATTCCCAATATTGCTTTGCCTATTTCCTTTTGATTACGGAGGTGTCACTGGAATGGTTACTGCATGAGGCAGATGGGAAAAACTGATAAAATGAACAAAGCAGGGAGTGGCTCTGTGGCTCAGGTGGTAAGTCTGTGCCCTACCATGCTGAAGGACCCTGTTTGTAGCATTTCCAGCTGACCTGGCTAGGTGGAGCAGACACAGTGCTCACAGCCTCTGAGGAGAGTCAGTCACGCTCATTGTTAGAGTGACCCCTAGTGGCTGGATTTGGAGCTCATGATTGTAGGTTCCTAGAAGGAGGCCCAGTGCATGGCCATGGCCGAGGGCCATCACTTCAGTGACCAAAATGTGTATGAGAGGGGGGGGGAAATAAAGGTCTAGCATGAGAAATGCATATATTTATGGCACTCTTTGACATTGGGCAAGTCACTTTAACCTCCTCTGCCTCTGAAGAAAAGACCTGGCAGTCTACTTCTAGTCATACCTTACCAAGAAAACCCACGGGCTGCTGGATCACCAGGAGTCGGCATTGACTTAATGGCACTTCAAAAATATAAAATACAAAAAATAAGCCTTTAAACTGGGAGAAGCTTTTGGGCACCCTTAAAGTCACCACAGAGTCTTGTGTTCATTTTACCTTTTGGGGTTCTGACATTCAGAAATAGCAGAAAGGAGTTGCTCCTGGAAGGTGTGGGGGGTGGCAAGAAGAATCTAAAATTGCCCCAAGGCTCTGGACCAGCTGACTTAACAGCAAGGGAATCTCATAACAGATTGCCTTCCTATTAATATGATCCTTCCCCAAAGACCTTACAAGCACGTGAGTTTCTAATGCGGGAGCTAAAGGGTCATAAGAGATGGTGCAGCACTTCTTCTTCAGATGTCATTGGTTAAAAAAGGTCCCTGGTGGGCCCAGAAGCCCCCACCCCTCCATCCCTCCTTTAGGTCAGGAGGCAGGAGCAATGCCATCTTGGAAAATGGTGCCACTTTAACACCTAGTGGTTAGTATGTACACTCTTATTTGGCAGGCTGAACCCGAGCAGTATGTTTTAACGTGTTTTTAATATCGGACAAACTCAGAATCATTTTTAAGGCAAATGAGTTATATCATAGAGAAATTGCACCTGGACAGTTAGGATTATTGAATTGCTTTGAGCGCCTAAGCTATGCATCTGTTTTGATGTAGTTGAGTTGGTAATAAATTTTGCTGCAATTTTTATTTTTGTTTTGTTTTTAAATCTTCTGTTCTCCACCAACGTCCCTCAAAATCGCCTTTGATTTCTCTATTGTTAACTTGCAGGCATGGTAACTCCCAAATGTACTTTTTAGAAGAAAGGACCTATTGTGTCCCCTTTTCTCTCGATCTGTCAGACTTCCATTAGGTACAAGAAATGGTATTTTAGTGGGAGTATTTGGAATGCCTGGAATAGCCTGCCTATAAGGTGATTTGCAGTCGACCAGCGACAGAGTTCAGACCTGCTAGGGACATGGACAGAGACAGAGGGCAGTGATAGGACCAAGAGAAGGAAAAGCCCTGAGCTAGGGTAGGGCCTGTAAGGGCCACAAGTCTAAAGACAGCTAGGCAGAGTTGGTGGGGAATAAGACCATCCCTGCTGGTCACTACTTGCAATTGTTAGATCCCTAACAAGAACATGTAAAGCAGAATCAGAACTTGGTATAATAAATATGCAAATACTAGCCATCCATTTCACAGACAAGGCAAAAAATAAATCCTGCAACTCCTTAACCCCCTCACATCTATGCTCAACAAACCCCAACAAATGGGATAACTTCCATTTAATCGATCAAAAACACCTTCTTAAGATTATAACAATGATCAACACCACAACCTTCCCCCTGGATCCCTGTCCTGTGTCCTGGATCAAGTCCACCAAAACTGAACTGGCTCCACACCACCTACACATAATCAGCCAATCTCTCTCACAAGGCATCATGCCTGATGCCCTTAAACTTACTTCCATCTGCCCCATACTCAAGAATAACACACTTGATCCAAAAGAACCAAGCTCATACAGACCCATAGCCAGCATACCATTTGTTGCCAGACTAATAGAAAATATCATCCACTTGCAACTTCAAGATTACATTGACCTCTATGCCCCCTTGGACTCTCACCAATTTGGTTTTCATCCCTTCCATGGAGCCAGAACCTTACTGGTAACACTGATGGACCACCTCATCAGAGGTACAGATGACCATAAGCGAGGATTTATTCTCCTCTTTATAGATATAGCATCAACATTCAACAATATCGATCATAACACACTAATCAGGAAATTGGCACAACTAGGCATAGGAGGTACTGTCTTTCACTGGTTTAAGTCATACATATCAAACCGTAAGCTGCATGTCCAACTGGGCCAAGAAACGTCAGAGACATTTTCCCCCGAGATCAAGAGGGATACCACAAGGCTAAGCGCTCTCAGACCTACTCTTTAACTTATATTTGCAATCTATTTCAGACATATTCATGAAACTCAACATTGCTGATTACATTTATGCTGATGACATTATGCCTTCCCTCCCCATAGATATAAACAACCCCTCCTACCTCAATCTATCAGAATGCATAAGAGAAACTGAATCTTGGTTAAAAACCAACCACCTTAATATCAATTTCAAAAAACCCGAAGCTGTGTTTGTAACGAGGAACCAAGATGCCGTCCCCTCTAAAACCATCACGATCAACAATATAGTCCTCCCTGTTAAACAAGAAGTGAAATACCTTGGTGTATAATATTAGATCACACCCTCAGCATGCTCCCCTATATAAAACAAACAGTAAAAAAAAAAAAAAAACATATTCTTTAAGCTAAAAGCCGTGCAGCATCTAAGACCCCCCTCCTAGACACCTATGACTTTGTCAGTAGTCCACTTCGACTATTGTAATAGTCTACTATACGGTGTACCAGTCAAAAAACATAAACATACTGCAGAGGGCCCAAAATATCACTGCCAGTGTTGTCACCAAAGCCCGCCTAACCGAACATATGACCCCTATCCTACAAGACCTACACTGACTCCCAGTACTGAGTCAGATAAAATATAAGATACTTTTAACAACATTCAAACTGCTTAATAACATTTCCCCTTCTTACCTAACCACCCTCCTACATACACCACCAGAATCCAGGACACGCAGACAAAACGCAAACCACTCTCTTGTTAATACCCAATGCCATTTGTAGGATGAAACAAAAATCAAGCTCTAGAGCCTTCTCATTCACTGCACCCAGCCTCTGGAATGATCTGCCATTACCAATTTGCATGACCAAAAACCTGCAGCTATTTAGAAAAGGACTCGAAACATTCCAATTTACTGAAGTTTTTGGAAATTCAACTAAAAGCACCCCCTCTCACAAACAGACATACAACACTCTCAAGGAACAACCCACTAACCTCCCCCATCGCTACCCTCTCACATCCACCACACCTTCTCTCTTTAGACGCCCACAATCAGTGAACTATGTAATATCAAAAATTAAGGTTCCATTGCACAACTATAATGTAGTAGTTGATCCTTCATAAAATTACAAAATACACTTTGTACCTATGTAAATAGTAAAGCTTTGTAGATCCACTATTTACTAAGTTTTACGAAATTTGATTTGTAAGATATGTTCTTGTAAATAGTTTAACTACTGCTCCATGTAACTCGTTCTGTTGATTGTAAGTCGCCCCTGATCTCTGGAAGGGGTGGTATAGAAGAACCAAATAAAACATAAATAAAAATACTATGCTATTAATTTGGTAGTAGCTGAAGGCAAGTCACACTAGGTATTTCCCTGGCACCAAGTATATAGTCTAAATTTGTACCAGAGGTAATGCAGGGTTAAGTGATTTGCCAAAGGTCCCTATGAGTGTCTGTGGGATTTGAACCTTGGCTTCCCTAGTATTCGGCCTGCTCCTCAAACCACCAGACTAGGCTTCCTCTCAGATTGCTCTGTAAACTGGTGTGGATAGCCTGGTATGAAGTGAAGGAGGCTGTGTTGAGTGAAGCTAATTAACTGCTAAGAAGTTAAGAATGAAGAGATCATCTTGTCAGCAATGGGGCTCAATAAGTCTAAGACATCTAACTTCAGCAGCTTTAGTCCTGCCATACAAGTTTCCTGCTTAGATGCAGAAAAGAGTACAATGCTGGAGCAAACAGAAAATGTACACACCCATCCCAAAAATCATAAAAATATATATCTTTTATTCAAAAAGCAACATTAAAAAAAAACAAATTAATCTCAACAAATCTGAAGTGGAACCAGCTGACCCTCAATGTTCCATGAATCTCATCAAGGGCTTCCAGCAAAATGCACGTTTGTTTTATCTAAATATTTAATAGTTTTGTGTCATTTTTCCTCAATCAATTAGTACATCATAATACAAAAGTAATTTTCTTTCATCGAATCCCATGAGGAATAAACTAGTAAACCTTTCAGATATCAATTAATAGTTGCTAAAAGTTGAATGGTAAAGAGGCAGTATCTTTATCTATTAAGTGGCCACAAGCCTGTTTCAACTGAATAATTGGAAACCAACCATAGAAAATTCACACCACTCTAATAAAACCTACAGAATATAGAGGGAAATTTTACATAGAAACAGAAAATTACAGCCAATAAAGACTGTGGCCTAGCCAGTCTGCTCATCCTAAAGAACTATTACGTTCTATAATCCCTTCTCCTTCAGAGATCCTGTGTCTTTATCAGAGTTCAAAAAAGCATGGAACAGTACTAATCTCCACCACCTCTACTGGGAGGCTGTCCCACACATCCACTATCCTTTCTGTAAAGAAATATTTCCTCAAATTACTCCCGAGTCTATTCCCTTTCACCTTCATCCTGTGACCCCTTGTTACAGAGCTTCCTTTCAGCTGGAAGAGGGACACCTTCTGTACATTTATGCCATGGAGATATGATAGAGACATTTAAATATCTCCCCCCCCCCCCCTCCCACCTTTCTTACAAAGTATACATACTGAGATCTTTAACCCTATCCCCATATGCCTTATGATGAAGACCACTGACTATTTTAGTAGTCGCCTCTTGACTGACTCCATCCTGTTTATGTCCTTTTGAAGGTGAGGTCTCCAGAATTGGACACAATACTCCAAATGAGGTCACACTAGAGACTTATACAGAGGCACTATCACCTCCTTCCTGCTGGCTATTCCTCTCCCTATGCACCCAAGCTTTTGCCATCACCTTTTCTACCTGTTTGGCCACTTCAGGATCGTCCAATCAATCCCTCCCCCCCCCCCCCCCCAGGAACATTTCATCATGTCTCATTTCGCACTTTGACCATAGGCATTTAACTAATGGCACAGCAGCTGTCAAAATGCTCGGTGACATCACAATATGTTCAGACTTGTCTAAGATGAACTGGACTTGCTGCTTCCTTTGATAAAAAAAAATGCAAAACAAGGTGAAAGTGCATGTGATACAAAGGCATGTTTGCCTTTACTCCGAGCAAGTAAAAGTCAGCATGGGGGATGTGACTAAAAGCTGTCAGGTAATTGCAATTTTATGCTGATTTAAAAGCAAAATTGCAAGTCCCTGACAACTTTTAGTCTTGCTCTCCTGTGCCAAAATTCAATAAAATCCATTCAGTAGTTTGAATTCCAACATGTGTATGGATCAATGCATGGTCAGCAGTAAGTGCTCTTATACTAGTGACACAGGCTTAAACAGTACTGCTGCTAAATTTCATGGGCTGGGGCACTTTGAATAAGAGCTATGCCCTGCTGCTAGACCTGGATTTAATTCTCAGTCAGGGGTTCCGTGCCCTGGAATCTACCATGTATTGGTGACATGTAGAGGGTAATTTTCCTAGATTTAGAGGTCAAGAAAGCACCCAAGGCACACAGGCGCCTACGTACCTTTATGAAAATACTAGGAGTAAACAGGCAGAAATTATGACTAGATTAAAGCTTACACGTTTCATGCCTGTTTGGGAGCAGGTATAAATATTAACACACAAACTGACTACTCTTGTCCTTTGCCTAAGAACAGGCCTACATACAGATTGGGTAACAAGTACGTGCTGCCCTAAGCACTATGCATACTTTTTTACACATGCAACCCATGGGATCATTTTATAAAAATATGTAAAACATCTCTAAAGTTTACCTTCTCTCTCTCTTGTCCCTCATCCCCTGTGGTTAGATTTAGGAGTCGTAGTGCATGGCTCCTTAGCTGCATACTGTCACTGCAGTGACAAGACTTGGATAAGTTTGAGGATGGGGATACAAAATACAGGGGGGAAAATTCCATGTAAAGTTGTAAATGAAGGCTCATGGTGCTGGATCCCAACTTGCTTCCAATAGAATTCAAAGATTAAAGGCAGGGCCACACTGGGGACAGCGAGGAGGTAGAATTTGCATATGCCCTGGACCCTGTACTTTGACCTTTCCTCAGAAGAGCAGCAGAGCTACTTACCTGGGGCGGCTGCCATCTCTTTTTCTTTAATTTCAACATTTTGAATGACACAGGGCAGAGAGGGTCCATAGGAGCCTGTAAAGTTCAGACTTAGGCTGAAGCCAGCAGAAGAGGCAGGTACAAGTAAGGAGCATTGGCTCTCCCTGCTGGTGGGGGAAGGCAGGGGGTCGAGAAGGTTAGAGAGGATCTGGCTGGAGAGAGTTTACATAAGCTGATTTATTCTGCGCCCCCCCCCCCCCAACTTTAGGCCAGCTTTAACCAAAGAAGCAGGAGATGTTGCGAAGCCAAACATTGAATTAAATGGTTCAAAAGGGGAGGGGGTGGACAGATGTACACACACCAGTTTCTAAATCCAGCTTCCCTCTATGAAACATGGCTAAAAAAATGTATAATCATTTCTTAATTTAACTCTTCAGGTGCCAAGGCTAATGTAATCAAAAGTGATAATTAAACAGACTACACAAGATAAAGCTAGCAAACCATTGTCTTGCGATTTCCATTGCAGTGAAAAGTATCTAAAGGGCTTACTGCTTTTATTTCCAAATGCAGTGACATGCTGTCCTTGAAGCCAATGTTTACATTTGTACCCTCCCCCCAGCAGTCCAGTCCCAGCTGATAGGAGAGAGTAGTAGATCATTACTTCTGAGCTGCTCTTTCCTGCCTTTCCCGCCCACACGGTTCACAGCTCAGATCAGCTGTTTGACCTGCCTGATGCGCCACAGATTTCTGCTGTGCACTGGGGGAGAGACTTGTGATAGGAAGAAGAGGTTAAAGAAGCAGCTCGCCTACCAAGTCGCCAGCTCCTCTCCTCTCCTCTCCTGCTCTTAGCTGGGATTGGGTGGGCGGCAGAGTGTGAGGAGGAAACTAGAGAGATAGGAGAGAAGAGACATTACTAGGTACTTAAAAGAAATCGGGGTGTCTGGTGGATGTACACACTGAACAAGACCTCTTGACGGACTTTCTTAATGTTCCTATTATGGGTAAAAGGAAGGCTAAGATGAAGGTTCTTCCAACAGCTAGTGTCCCTGTTGCCCAGAAAACATTAGCTGTGATATTTGCTGGTCAGAGCACAATTATAGGTGCAACTTCAGGGCAGTCCCTCGCTAGTGGGCCAGGAGAGAGCCCTATTGCCTTCTGAGGGTAAGGTTTCACTAAGCCCTGAAGGCGAGGTACTGCCGAAGAAGCTAGATCTGTGGTGAGCCCAGGAATCCTGGAGCCAGGGGAAGTATGCCAATAGCAGTTGTAGGGTAGGACAGTCTGCTGGAGGAGTGCCTGTCATTGGAAAGTGTGAGAGAAGACGTTACTATGATGGGTGAGCCAGGAATGAGAGTGATTTTTAACGTGGAGCAACCTGGATCTTTGGAGTAGATATAGCTTGTAATTACTCAAATGGAAAAAGCAGTGGGTTCAAAAATGGGGGACCTTTTTTGAGTTGACTGTGGGTATGGTTCAGCAATCTGTGGTGGCCTTGGAAGGCAAAGATGGAGGTTCAATGTGGGAACATTGGGGCACTAGAAGTGTCTCGGCTTCAGGTGCAGAAATTCAACTTTGCCTGAACACATGACAGTGTTCTAATTCATAGAAGACTTGAAGCTTTTGAGAACAAAATGAGACACTTGATTTTGCCTATACTTAACTTTCCTTATTTTCAACTATGCTCCTTAAGGTCTTGTTCACACACTATCTTAGAGTAGGGGTTCTCAACCCAGCCCTCAGGACACACCTAGCCAGATTACTACCTGAATATGCAGATGAGAGATTTGCATGCACTGCCTCCATTGTATGACGATTTCTCTTTCATATTCATTGTGGTTATGCTGAAAACCTGACTGGCTAGGTGTATCATGAGGACAGAGTCGAGGTTCTATCTGAGGCTATTCCACTGTTCTTATAATAGGTGCTTTATTTGCTGATGAGGCAAAGTCCCTCAGGAGGAGGAGGGTGGAGGACCTTACCTAGGTTTTTCTCAAGTGCCCCTTGATGGCTTGGACCTGACAGATCTGGGGGGAGGGAGTGATGCAGTGTCGCACTCCCTAAAAGCTTTTACTTTGCTTTAGGTTCAGGAATGCAATGCATATGGTCAACATCTACATATTTCTTCTGATTGTCTGCAGGCAGACGTAGAAATGATGTGAGCAATGTCTGCAAATGCAGCAAAGTTCTTAATTCTGGTGCAGAATTGTATTCCTTTTCTGTTTAAATGTTTACTTTGAACATGCAGGTGTGCAACATTTATTTATTTAACATTTCTTATATACCGCCTTTCATGATATCAAGGTGGTTTACATTGAACAGGGCATTATAACTTGGAGATAACTATTTTACAGGGAACATGGGCAGTGGCTTGCCCAAGACCACAAGGAGCACCTGTGGGACTAGAAACCCCAGTCCTTCCGGCCCAAGGTTGCTGTCCTCTAGTGGGATTTGAACCCCTGACCTTCTGGCCTGAAGTAACTTGCCCCAACCACTAGGCCACTCCTCCCTCCATGTTTTTATGATCCTAACCATTTAAGGGATTTTCTAGATAAGAAAGTTCGTAATGCTAATCGTATTCACCTGATAAATTGAATTGGCTCTGACAAGACTTATTGCTTCTGCTGTTAAACCTTCTTTGACTTGCATGGCTCCCCCCCCCCCCCCCCAAATACCGGTAGGCTAATAAAGGTACTCTTAGTTGGATATATGGAGTGGAGGAGTAGCCTAGTGGTTAGAACACTGGCTTGGTAACCAAGCAACCAGGGTTCAATTCCCACTAGCACTCCTTGTGGCCTTGGGCAAGTCACTTAACCCTCCATTGCCTCGGAAGAAAGGCCTGGCAATCTACTTCCGGTAACACTGCCAAGAAAACCCAGGAACTTCTGGGTCGCCAGGAGTCAGGACTGACTCGAAGGCACACATTGGATTGGAGTTGGATATATATATATATTGTTTTCCATCTTCTTTTTGGAGAAGATGTAATTTTTTTTGTTGGGTACATGTACCTCAAACATACTAGTATTACACTATTTCTTTGAAAATTTGTTGTTGCTTGTATAATTCTGTTTAAATCAAAAATATATAATTAAAAAAAAGAATCATGGTTCAGGCCCTTGGAACCCCCACCCAAGATTTTGATTACTAAAGAATCGTGACCCCATTCTACCACAGACATACACACCCCTACCTTTCACTTCGTACGGAACAAGAGATCATAAGAGAAATATGCAGACAGCAATTGACCTGGAACCCCCAAGAAATCCCATTGTTATGTAAACTAGGAGATATAAACACAGAAATGCATTTCCTGTAGTACTGGGCAAAATGCAAAGATGACCTCGAAAGGCACCTCACAAATAGAAAAACGGACAGGAGATTATTTCCCTTATTTTCCATTTCTTACCTACATCTATCTCTGACTGATTTTTCTGTCAGTTCTTTCCCCTTATGCTAACTGGCTAGCATCAGGGCATTCCGAGCAAACATACCCCCATTTCACCTCCCTGCATTCAGCATGCCGGCAAGTTCTTTTTTATCACAGCTGCGGGAGAGAAGGCAAATGCCACTCTTTCCTCTTGTGGCTGTTCAGAGGCGAGTCGGTGCTTTGAGCCTCCCTGGCTCCCTCTGCAGCTGGTCAGGTGTGGGGGGGGCCCCCCCCCCCCCTCCCGAGGTGTGGAGCCATGTGTGGGCAACATTTCCACACAATGGACAGGCCAGACCCATCTGCAGCAGAGGCAGCAATAAAAGAAAAGAAAGCGAGTGCCATGAATCCTTTGAGCTCTTGAAGGCGCTGATGCATCCTGCCCCCTCTACATACTTCCGTTGCAATGGGTGTGGGACGCAGCAGGGCCAGCAAGAGCCTTTCTTACTGTTGCCCTTGCTGCAGGCTCGGAGATGGTGGTAGGAGAGAGGAGCTTACATTTGGACAGGTCCATGTGGCTCACTCCATTCTGACGCATCTGGGTCCTCCAGGGTCAGCCCCCCAACATGCCACTATTAAAATGCATAGAACCATAGGAGTGGAGGAGTGGCCTAGTGGTTGGGGCAAGGTATTTCAGGCCGGAAGGTCCAGGGTTCAAATCCCACTAGAGGACAGCAACCTTGGGCCGGAAGGACTGGGGTTTCTAGTCGCACAGGTGCTCCTTGTGGTCTTGGGCAAGCCACTTAACCCTCCATAGCCCATGTTCCCTGTAAAATAATTATCTCCAAGTTATAATGCCCTGTTCAATGTAATTTCAGTTTGTTCAATGTAAACCACACTGATGCAGAATAGCGCGGTATATAAGAGAATGTAAATAAATAAATAAACCTAAAGCCTTCCTATTTGTCCATGCCGAGCCACACTTTCCATGCTTCCCGCTCACCTGCAGCTCTCTGCAATTCTGGTATTAGACTAGAGCCTAGTGCAGCAATGAAATGCGGGGCCCTGACTTTTATTACCTTCTCATATCCAGGCTAGTGTGGTATCTCCATCCATCTTTTGGCTCTTGCTCCGTCTCAGCTGCTGCTTGATTTTTGGTGAGCAGAATGGCCAGGGAAGCAGCAGCCGCACACAGGAAACATTCAGTAAAGCTTATCTGATTAACTACTAGCCCTGGGGCTGAGATGTTCCCTCTTGAATTTCTATCCCATATGTTTGCATTCTCTCCCACGCTCTAATCCCATCTCTCTTCTACAAGATGTGACTCGGGATCTCCAGAGACCTGTCATATGGTACCTTTAATTTCTAAAAGATCTGACCCACATGCCTAAGACTTCCCGTGCTATCTTTCTTTTTTTCTCCTGACACTTCTCAGTATTCAGACACAGTTTACCTGATACAGAAGTTGGAGGCCAGCTTCCTTGAAAGCATGGCTCTGCGTCCTGCATAGAAATGGAACTATATTAATAGAGATGAATGTGGATTATGCTTAAACTTTCTGTTGTTAAACGGCTCTAGTTTTGTTTTTAAAGAGAGGTTTTCCCTATTCTGTGTGTCTGCCAAAACTCTTAAACTGAATGATGTTTATCCCAGTTACTGACCATACAAGTTTCTCTTCTTTCCAGCCACACCGCCCCACACAATGGAACATTCCACGTTAGAAGGTGTGGAACCCAGGGCATCGCACTCTGGAATGTTCTCGCAGGCTCCCCCTCTGTCATCGTGTCAAGGGGTGGCCCAGAGTCGTCAGCAAAAGTTATTTTTAAAACACAAAAGCTAGAGCAACATCAATCAGGCCTTAGCCCGTGAAGGTTTTTTTTTTAGAATCGGAGCTCATTAAGGGCTTCCCCCTCCCCTCCCCCACTGAACGTATTTAAACTTTCTCAAAATACAAAAAAAAAAAAGTCTCATAGCAGTACTTCATTTCCCCCTCCCCCCCCCCCCACAAAAAAAGCAAAGGCAGTATTTAAAAAATACAAATAAGAAAAAAAGGAAGGTTACAGGTAAACATCTAGTTTTCCGTACTTTTTCACTTCTAGCAATGCAGCACCTAGATACAGACTCCGTGCCTTCCATTCTGAGAATGAAACAAACATCATGCCACCAGAAAGTTGTGTCCTTCCAATTACTTAAAACATGTTTCACAGCTATCGACAATATATCAAGTAGTCTTTTTTGCTATTTTGTGAATACTTTTGGCAGGCATACTGATAGAAATATTAGAAATTTTATGGACAAAACAAAATCCAGCTTAAAAATTTCACAAACTCCACACACAAAGCCAAAAGCCTTTGACATAGGAGCACTCGAATAACATGTGAGCTCATTAAGGGCTATTAGCCAGGACTGCAGACAGAAACCTGTCGGACATGAATTTGATTGGCTAAGTGTGCTTCTGCTAAGCCACGGATGGTGCTCAGTTGTAAAACCAGCTGCCTTGTCTATTTTTGCGAGTTATAGGACCAGTGACACTCCCCAGGCCTTATAGGAGGGGAAGATTATCTCTGTCCAACACTACATGTTCTGTGATTGGAGCCAGCCCTAGGAGTGGACGTTTCAAACTGCAGTCATTTTGTATGGCCTAGTTTTTGAACGGAAAATCTGTGTCATCCTGCTCCGGCTAGTACTGCCAAGACCAAGGCCGTCAGCCAGGACAGATGGCTTGACCATGCCAGGCCCTGTACTTTAAGGGGCCTGGCCAAGGTCAGGTGGTTTTAACACACCAAACTAATAGATGGCATTTTGCTGATGGAACATAGGCCGCTCTAAGAGCCCTATTCTGCCCCTGCTTCTGCAGCACTAGCAAGGGAGAGGAGGCTTGCTGGGCTGTGCTCGGGCCCTCTGCAGCAACAGTGCAACTGAAGCACTTTGGGTTCTGCAGGCAGGCCTGGCCTTGCCCACTAGGCATCCACCTAGGGTGGCACAGTTTCAGAAGTGGCATCGGTGTCATGCAACAGAGGTTGGCAGTAGTTAAAAAAAAAAAAACCAGCTAGCACTGCTGACCTCTCCCATTTGCTGCCATAGCAATACTTTTTCTACCTCCTGGGTCCAACGAAACGTATCCAATGGTCAAAAATTCAGATTTCAGCTTAATTGACAGGGTTAAAAAAAATTAACCCTTTCTGGATCAAATAGTCAATGACGCATAATGTATATGCTCTCTGCCTTGCTAGGCTGGTTTCATATGCTTTCCTGATTTATCGGGCTGTTTCACTACTTTAGAATCTTCTAAAGCCAATGGTCTGAATCCCAGAAAGATGCAGGGCACCAGCCAATAAAAACCACCACAAACACATTTGAGAAAGCAGCCGAAAGGCAGCTGCCAGGAACTCAACACAAACACGCAATAAAGTTTTATTATATTACGCACTCATGTTTGTAAACGTGAATTCTTAACTATATCCAGAGAACATTCCAAAAATAGATTTTAACAATAGGAAAACTGCATAATTCTTTTCTGTGCCAACTTATTAAATGTAGTTTTGATTATCTGAATCTTGCTTCCTGACCTGCACATCATCTGTGGCTCCTAAAGCCTCATTTTAACTGTTTTTACATCTGGGTTGTGCATGATGCAAAGTGCCCCCCCCCCCCCCTCGCCATACACAGGCCCGTACACTTTTCCACATCTCTGTATAAAAGGAAATGTTGCAGTCCTACTGATGGTGGATGTAGATTTAGCACGTGCGCTGGAGAGCAATAGAAAGTACACTCTGCATGCACTAAATGCAATTAGCAGATGCGGATTGCACCGTTGTCCCTCCCACGCACAGGCAGAGCGGATGCTAGCAGACAGTGGACTTATGGCTTGTATGGTATGGATAAGTGAAGCAGGAGCAATTGACCACTGTATCGGCCCCGGAAGAGTGTAACATGCTGAAAGGCTTGGGAAGGGGGGAGAAGCGTTGAAGGAGACAGTCTGTGGGGGAGTCGGAGGTTCAAGGCAATCAGCTGGGCCTGGGTTGCCAAACATGGACATAGGTTTGATAGAGGAGGCGAGAAGGTTAGTCTACGTCAAGTCTATTGCTCTTGTATGCTTATTTCATCCTGTCCTTTTTGATAGGTTTTCCGCTAGTCTGTACATAGATAAAAAAAAAATGATTTGAAAACTAATTAAAATCTCTGTTCTAAGCACTTCTCCCATAAGAACAGTGAGAACCTGTAGTGTATAGGTCCCTTAATGGGAAGCTGCCTGCTTTGTTTAGCAGCTGTTTCCATGCAAAATGCCTGAAGGCGAACTGTTCAAGTTATCTGGATGGATCGTCCTGCTTGGAATTAGAGTAACAGCTATTGCTAAACCTGCAGGCAGCGATCACCTAGCGTGCCAACCTAGGGCTGCTTCCACCCTCCTCTGGGCAGCAGTGCCAAAACGGCAATGCAGCGCTTATCCAGAGCCACCAAATAATCGTGTGCTGTTTGGTGCTGTGCTCTGACCAGCCAATTCTGTCCCCATGCAAACAGGAAGTGTGCATCAGAGGGGGCAGGACTGGCTGGTTCGAGCACAGCACCAACATCATGCAGCATCAGGGGCTTTGAGTAAGCACGGCTTTAATATTTTGTTGTTGCTGCTGTTGCAGTTTCTGGAGAGGAGCGGCAGGAATTAGAGTTCACCTAGAGCACCTCATACTCTTGCACAAGCCCTGCCTAGAGGCATATTTCCACTATGCTCCAGAGCAATGGTTGTAAGCAGTTATTGAATCAGTCAGTCTAGTTTTTCAGGATGTCCACAATGAATATACATGACGTGTTTTGTATGCACAGTGTCCTTTGCTGCAGGTCTTATGCAAGCTCATTGTGAATATCCTGGAAAATCGCCACTCAAGAGGGGAGTGTCCATGTCCCTCAGTCAGAGCAATGCTGCACCTCTGGTCTAGAATTTGGCAGCTGAGATTTAATGTTAAAAAATGCAAGGTCATGCATTTGGGCTGCGGCAATCCAAGGGAGCGATATAGTATAGGGGTGAAGTGCTTCTGTCCACAAAAGAAGAGCGGGACCTAGGCGTGGTTGTGTCTGATCTTAAAGTAGCTAAACGGGTAGAAAAGGCAAAGGGTGCATACGGAGAGGAATGGCCAGCAGAAGAAAGGAGGTGATAATGCCTCTATATAAGTTTTTGATGCAACCTCATTTGGAGTATAGTGTGCAATTCTGGAGACCGCACCTTCAAAAGGATATAAACATGTTGCAGTCGGTGCAGGGGGTGGCTGCTAAAATGGTTAGTGGTCTTCATTATAAAGCATATGAGGACAGACTTAAGGTTTTTTAATAAGTACACCTTAGAGGAAAGGCGGGATAGAGGTGATATGACTGAGTCGTTTAAATACCTCTGAGGCATAAATGCACAGGAGGAGAGTCTTTCGATTGAAATCAAGCTCTGCTATGAGGGGACATGGGATGAGGGTGAAAGGGTTAATACTCCTGAGTCTATGTGGAAATATATTTTTACGGAAAGAGTGGTAGATGCACGGAATAGTCTCCCAGTGGAGGTGGTAGAGATGAGAACAGTGTCTGAATTCAAAAAAGCATGGGACAAACACAGAGGATCTCTAAAGGGGATATAAAGGGGACTGTTGTAGTGGTTGATATGGAAGGACAGACTAGATAGGCCATGTGGTGTTTTTCTACCATGTTTCTATGTTTCACTCTCTAAAGGCAAGTGGGCAAGATCCGACAGTAGAAAAATACAGGTGCCCCATACAAACCTCTGTGGTCCCACAATTTTCACACTTGTTATATGTTTGTAGCAAAAAATGTGGGCTTCTATCACATGTAAAATGACTGACAGAATTCAAGACAGTCCCTTCTTAGCTTATTGGCTGAGGCAGAAAAACTTTAAAGATGGATGTCTATGGCCTGCCACACCACCTCAGTCAGGCTTTGACGATGGAACAGCTGTTGCCACAGGTGGAGTAATCTCTCTCTCTCTCCCTTTCAGTCTATCCAGAACTCTGCTGGGCCGCTAATCTTCCACCAGCCCTGATATGCTCGCATAACCCCTCTTCTCAAATCACTTCTTTGGTTCCCTTTCCATTTCCGTAACCAATTCAAACTTCTGACCTATAAATGCTTTCACTCTACTGCTCCTCGCTACCTTTTCCCTGCTCTCCTGCTACATCCCTCCTCGAACTCTGCTGACTTACTTCTATCTTTGCCCTTTTCTTCCACTGCCAGCTCCAGACTTCGTTCCTTTCACCTTGCTGCTCCTTATGCCTGGAACAAACTACCTGAATCTGTACGTCGAGCTTCATCTCTGCCCCTTTTGAAATCCATGCTAAAGGCTCACCTCTTTGAGGCTGCTTTTGGATCCTGATCCGTTGTTCTCCTTACCTTTCCCTATTTGTACTGTTGTTCTCATCTGTTGTGCTGTCTGTCTTAATTAGACTGTAAGATCTGATGAGCAAGAGCCATCTTTTTATATGCATCAGTACAGCGCTGCCTGTGCCTTGTAGTGCTATATAAATGATTAATAGTAATAGTAGTGGTAGGATTAAATCTTTTGAAAAAGAGAGAGTGAAAAGCTGATAACTGAAGGAGGAAACTCCATTGTGCTGGATGTTCATGAATAGGGGAATAATTAGGCAAGCATTTGGTGCTATCTTCTCATCCAAAATATTAGATTATAAAATACTGTGTGCTCCAATAAAGAAGTAATGCAATATCATTTTTTTTCCTCCTTTGAATCCTTGCCTACTTGTAAAGGATGGATTGGGCAAGCCAGAGCTGAGGCCACCTGTGACACTTTTTTTAACTAGGAAATTTTAAAATAAAACCTAATAAAATGGAAGGCAGTGAGGAGGAGGTAGGGGTCTGCAACATTGCACTAGGGAAGAGGTGGGGCAGATTACGTGGACCTGATGATCTTTAAGTGCTCTCATATATTGTGAGACTGGTAAGAAAATAGTCTGAAGGAAGCAGCATTGCAAACAATCCACCCTTCACTCCTTCCAGAGCAGAGGAGAAGCCAATTAAAGAGACTTATTCAATAAGCTGTGCATTAAACCGGACACTAAGCACCAGCACAGTTAAATGTATGCTTAAAAAGATATAATTCATTGTTAATGCAGTAAACTAATGCATGCAAATTACTGTGGCTTAAAAAAAAACTGCATTTCCAGAAAAAATGTGCATGCAGACATGGTGATATGCAGAGTGTTCTTCACCTGACCGTGAACAGACCATATCCGTCCCAGCAGTACTAAATACTGAGCAATGACTGACTGTTCCCTTTACTGCCAGCTGTCGCTAAAGGGCCACCCATTGTATAGGTGTAGTGAATAAATGAATATTCCATATAATCCTGCTAGATCAGTCCAGACAAGTGGGTTGTATTCCCCCCACCAGCAGATTGCTGGAGACAAAGAACCAATGAAAAACACAAGTTTCAATGACATCACTCCCATGCCTCTTTTTGCCTCAGTCACCAGAGGTCTCTTCAGTATTTCTGTCTCCAGCAGATGGTGGATGAATTTTCTCCTCTGAAGACGGAGAGGAAAAGATTGATTTAACGCTCATGAACGACCACCTTGAGGGTGACTCTCTCTCACTTGAGCCCGACTTGGGAGGCTGCACTAGACTGCAGTCTTTTCAGTAGCCATAGGAGGAGGGAAAATTTAGTTCAGCTCCATGTGCTGCTTATGATAAGTCTGAGCAGCCAGAAATTGGAAGGATCTGGAAGAGTGCAGCAGCCTCGCACAACCTCAGCACCTTTTCCCTCTTCCTCTGTCCTGTCATCCCCCCACCACTCTCTCCCGAAGATTGCAGAAGGCTCTCGGAGGGATCTGCCTGCCAGCCACCTTAAATTCAGCACCTCAAAGCCAGTGAAACAGTATCGGGGCTCTCAGGGGATAAGTACCAAGGTTTGACGTCATTGACCTTGTTGGCAGCTCCCATTTCTGTCTTCCTGGGATGCAATTCTGGGTGAACCACTGGTGACTTTCTGCACACGTTAGTAGCATTTTCTTCTATTGTGCATCTGGCAGTTGCATGGTCTGTACATGTGTTCCTTCCCAAGCAGCTCCAATGTGCATTCCTGCTCTAGCACCTGTAATGTGCACCACAATAAAAGCATAGTTAACACGTGCCTTTGGGCCACCGTGGCCTTAGAGTGTACTGTTGTGATACTTGCCTTAACTCCAGTTGTCTTCCAGGAAATGTTTGACCTATGGCAAGCAAGGTATTTTTTCTCTGGTTTCTGGACTATGTTCTTCTTGAATGGCACTTCCTGAATCGTCCTGCTCTTCCTTCCTCAGCTGGGGGATGCAGTTAGTCTGGCCTTGCCTGCCTCGGAGCAGGAGGTGACAGATGACGTTTATGGGTAAGGATATCCAGCCAGCTGGAGGGTCCGGCAACTGTGCTGTGAGCTGCTCCTCATCCTCTAATGGGTCTGAGGGGGCAAAGCCACCAGGTGTTTGGTGTTATTTCTGAAAGGAGAACTTCTGGATTTGATTGTCCTCCCCGGAACTTTTTTTTTTTTTTACAGCAGGCCTGTCCTGGCATGGAAATTCAGACCCTGCAGCCTCTGGTTGCAGTCTCATCTTGGGCAGGTTGAGAGTGGACCTGTTCAAAATGGATCTGATGGCGACCCACTCCGATGCCAAAGTTTGCCACTTCTTCAATCACCATGGAGACAGGTGTCTAAGGGTGTCAAAGCCCTGGCCCTGCTTGGCTAAGTCAACACCTGCTGTATGTGTTTCCTCCGTGGCCCCTGGTGGGGTATGTGATTTGGCATATAGCATGCCACCTGGGCAGGACTGGCCAAGAGTGTGATTTGGAGACCTGATGCAGCTCCTGCAGGCGCCTCCTCTTCGGTTGCCTCCATCTTGGGGCCTATTGCACAGGGACCGATCATCCTGGAGGTGCTGATTCCCTTCTCACTTTGGCTTTTGAAAGGGGATGGATAGTACATCAGGGCTATTTTTCTGGCACTTTGTTCAGAGCACAGAGAAGCTCTACCAAGCTAGCATATGTGTGGGTCTGGTGCCTCTTTAGGCGATGGTGCAGTGCTTGGCAGGTGGCTCCTGAGGCAGCCAAGGTGCCATCTCTGTTGGCATTTCTACAGGATGGCCTAGAGAAGGGTCTTTCCCTTAGTTCCCTGAAAGTTCAGGTGGCAGCTTTGGCCTGTTGAGTCCATTGGTTAGTAAATCTCTAGCCTTGTACCCAGATGTGTTGTGCTTTGTCCAGAGGGTTCAGCATCTGTGTCCTCCCTTCCGGTTTGTGGTCCTTTCCTGGGATTTGTCTGATGCTCAGGGCCCTGACGTTGGTGCTATTTTGAAGGATTTGATGCTGAAAACTGTCTTCAAGGTCATGATTTCTTCCACAAGGCAGATCTCCAAGCTGCAGGCTCTGTCTTGCTGAGATCTTAATCAGCCTTTTTTTAAGGGAGGCTATTTCCATTCGGCCTGTGCTGCCTCCTTGCCTAAGGTGCTTTCTCTCTTTCATGTGAACCAGGTGGTCTGCCTGCCCTCCTCTTCTAAGGAGCAGTGTCTGGGGAAGGATAAATATCTTTGCCTTGTGGATGTCCAGAGGGTGCTTCTCTGGTACTGGGAGGCTACAAATTCTTTTCATAAGTCCGACCATCTCTTTTTGTGTGGTTTGCTGGCCCATTCAAGGGTAACGCGGTGGCTAATGACACTTTGGGGCACTGGATTAAGGAGGCCATTGCCTCTGTGTATCTGTTTCAGAACTAGCTGGTTCCAGAGAGTTTGCATGCCCATTCTACCTGAGCACAAGCGTCATCGTGGGCAGAGTGGAGCTCTGTAGCCCCTGCAGATGTTTGTCAGGTGGTAACATGGGCATCACTTTCCACTTTTGTAAAGCATTACCGCTTGGATGTTCACATATGGGTGGACATGCCCTTTGGCTCAAAGGTTTTGTGAGCTGCTGTGTGTTTTTCCTACCCAGTGGAGTCATAGATTTGGTACGTCCCATTTGTCTGAACTGATCTAGCAGACCTCAAGGAAAGGACATCAGCTGGTAAGAAAAATGTCACCTTAAGTGCCAACTGTAGGATAGCTTAATATTCGGCCACGTGGGAGGAGTTAAAAGCCTTCTTTCCTGCTACTGGCATTGCCAAGTCTTCAGGGGTGGAAACTTACCTTATTTGTTTAATATACTTTTTTAAAGATATTGGGGGGGGGGGTGGAGTTCCACTCCCCTACTTTTTTAAATATAGATTGGGAGTTAAGAGGGAGGTCTACGTATTGCCTCAGCAGGGAAAGGTAAAAGGAGAATCGCAGGGAAATCATGCTGGCATAGCAACCTAGGTTAGGTTAACACTAGCATTTTATTCCACCCTAGATCAGAAGTTTAAATTCCCAATGTTAAACTAATGTGTTGAGCTTTTGGGGCTTGTACATAATTCTCTACACTGAGAAGTGATAGTTAAGGTATTAGCTAACATAGCATTTTAAATAACAGTGCTGTTATATATGTGCACTTTTTTTTTAATGTGTAAAAGTCCTTCCTGCATCGGGTACATAAGATAAGAACATAAGATATGCCATACTGGGTCAGACCAAGGTCCATCAAGCCCAGTATTCTGTTTCCAACAGTGGCCAATCTAGGTCATACGTACCTAGCAGTTTCCCCAAGGGACACAGGTTCCACAATGCTTGTATTGGTTCAAGCATTGATATCCTGGGTCCCTTCTTAATAATGGTTTATGGACCTTTCCTCCAGGAACTTGTCCAAACCTTTTTTAAACCCAGCTACACTAACAGCCTTTACTACATCCTCCCGTAACAAATTCCAGAGTTTGATTACACGTTGAGTGAAAAAATATTTTCTTTTATTAGTCTTAAATAGTTTACCCTGTAGCTTCATTGCATGTCCCCTAGTCTTTCTATATTCTGATAAGGTAAACAATCGATCTACGTTTACCCGTTCCACTCCGTTCATTAATTTATAGACTTCTATCATATCTCCCCTCAGCCGTCTCTTTTCCAGGTTAAAGAGCCCTAACCTTTCTAGCCTTTCTTCATAGGAGTATCCTTCCATCCCCTTTACCATTTTGGTGGCTCTTCTCTGAACCTTTTCTAAAATCACTTTATCCTTTTTAAGATACGGCGACCAGAATTGCACACAATATTCAAGGTGCGGTCTCACCATGTACTGAGCTACAAGTACAAAACTGCACACACCCATGTGCTAGGCCGTGTGCACAACTTTGTATTCCTTATATTGCTCTAAAAAGAAGCAAATGATACCACGGGCTATGGTGATGCCAGGTTAATATCAGCAGGCTGCAGTGCCCTAGAAACCAATAGTAGTAGAACTGACAGGTCGGTCATGGTGGGGCAAGGCCAGCAAACCATCAAGCAAGACTGAAGACTAGGCTGCTGCTGGGGGGGGGGGGGGGGTGTAGCCAAGAGCAGAAGCAGCACTTAAAAGCAAAACAATAGATCCTGACAGTGTTGCAGGTTTGGAGCCCTCTTCACATTATTTTAGCTGTACGGAGATGGGCCCTCATAGCATGATGTCCAGTTATTGAGTTTACAGGATCGGAAAGATGGTGTTCAGATGATTACTGCTACTAAGCATACCTCAGTGTTATACACACATGCATAAGACAGTCCCTGCTCTGGAGAGCTTACAATCTGCTCGAACAGAATAGTGGACTAGGGAATTATCAAAGGAAATGATTAAAATGCACATGGGTGTAGACTGGAGAATAAGGGAGTCGGGATTCAAAAGTAGCCTCAAAGAGATGAGATTTTAACCTTGGTTTGATCAGGACTAGAGATGGAGTCTGACGTATTGACTCAGGTAGTCTCTTACAGGCACACAGTGCAGCAAGGTGTTTTTGGAATTGGCAATAAAAGAGAAGGGCATAGATAAGTGATTTGCTTGAGCAGATTTGCCAGGGAGGATGTAGGGAGAGAGAAGAGGAGAGGTAGCGAAGAGCTGCAGAATGAATGCATTTGTACCTCAGAAGGAGACGTTTGAACTGTATGTGGAAATGGAGCCAATGAAATGACTTGAAGAGGAGTTACAGGAGCATAGAGACTGGCAGAAGATTCGCCATGCAGCTGAGATGTGACTAGATTGACAGGTGATTCAAGGGGAGACCAGTGTCCTGGAGCAAATTGCAGTAGTCCTAGATGACGGGTGATAAGTGTAGATAAGGGCCTTGGTAGTGTGCTCTGAGAGGAAGGGAATGAATTTTGCTGATGTTATGGTGAAAAGGTGTTTTAGCTGTCTTTTGAAAAAGAAGAGTCAAAGATGACTCCCCAAGACTGCAAGTTGAAGGGAGGAATTGGAGAGGTGGGTTTAGGGGGAAGATGAGAAGTTCTGCCTTGGCCATATTTAGTTTGAGAGTAGCAGGACATCCAAGCAGCAAGATCGAATTGCTGTCTGGATGTCAGATCATGATCGTTAAGTTTAATCATCAAAATTTTGCCTAAGGCTCGTAATACCTTGCACTGGCCCTGAAGCCGGCCCTGTGTGTACTATCCAGTAAGGCAAAGGAAGGGGGGGGGGGGGGTGTCTCCAAGAAGCAGCATGTTTTGGGTAACAGTCTGATAGTTTAGCTGCTTATAAAACTTGGAGATGAGACATGAGTTGGGGGTAATAGTTGCAGTTGATTATGGCAGTGGTTCCTAAACCTGTCCAGCCAGTTGAATGGTCAGGATATCCACAGTAAATATGCATGAGAGATTTGCAGACAATGCAGGCAGTGCTTGCAAATATCATATGCATCTTCATTTTGGTTATCCTGAAAACCTGACTGGCAAGCTGTGCCCTGACTACTGGGCTGAGAACTGCCGTTCCAGGAGGGGGATAGTAACCAGAAAACAAAAAATGGCTAGAGATCAGGAGTGAGATCCTAAAAACGGTGATACTTCGATACAGTATAGCTGGGATGTGTCCTTTTAGCAGACAAGAATAACTGGGTGATATGGATAAAAATGGAAAAACTAATTTAAAGATGACGGTGCTTGCATGAGGGAAGATGGCTGTTGTATTTCATCTGGGATCCTATATAATCAAATGGCTGAACAGGAGCGATATGCTACAAGTGGTTGTAGGAGATGTTGCAGTGGGGACAAGAATAATGGGACAGACTAGATCGCTTTGATTTGGCTCTTCTGCCATCACCTCTCCTAACATTGTGCAAATTAGTTCACTTGGCACCCTCGATCATTTCTGAAAAGCTGACTCCTCTGTCTAGTGTGCTGTCATACTGATCTTAAAAGAAAGTAGAACGTGCTTACGACGCTTGGGATTTGGCTTGCAGCTAAAAGGGCCTTTCTGAATGGCAAAAGGTTAGCCACGGGAAACCTGGTCTATCCCTGCACGATCCTAAATCGTCATTGCTACCGTGCCTCCTTTCCTGCGCTGCTAGGCTGCACTTTTGTGGTTGTGTAGGCAGGCTTCGGATCGGATGGTGTCTAGACAAATGACTGAGGAAGGGAATCTCCTTTCTCTAGCTGTTCGTGTACTGGCTGCAGGCAAAGGTGTCTGTCCAGGGAATCCCCGGTTGCACTTGCAGGTGACAATCTCTGAGGAGGTGCTTGTGCTACTTCTGGGTATTTGCAAAGTACACGGGAATCCTCATGTTCCGGCGCTCCCCCCCCCCCCCCCGAAAAGACAAAACAAAATATATTTATAGCATCGGGTGCTATTACTTATTTTCAGCTTGCCCGGGCTTCTATTTCAGGATCCGCCCCACCCGGATTGTTATTTTTAGTCAGGGAGCGCGGACGCTCGCGCTATTTATAGATCAAACAATGCAGCCTGCGTCAATGGAACCCCGCGTGCGTCACCCGCCACACATTCCAGGCGCTCGCCGTTGGCCAGCTACCGGAACAGGCCCGCCCCCTTTGCCTTGTTTGGTTAATAATTAAACCGGCCTCTGCGTCAATGCGTCCCCTCTCGGAGTCCCCGCCTCTTGTGCGTCACGCGCCGTTTAATAGAATATAGTCGGAGGCTTGGAGCTCTGCTTACTTCTGCTGGACACGGGGAAGTTGGTGGTGGTCGCCACCGTCGCTTTTATCTGCACCTGGAAGTTACACACTGCAGGTCTTATTAGTCCTTGGAAAGGGGAAGCTGATTCACCGGGTACGTGGCAGATCGCGCTTGTTTCATGTGAAGGGGGGGGGGGGGGTCTCCTTTTTTTAAATATTTTTTTAATTGATGGAAAATTTATTCTGGAGATCAAGTTGGCACATAAGTGCTCGGTGCACTTTTTTAATTCTTGAAAAATGTATAATGCATCACTCATAAGAGTGATGATTTTAGTTGCAGGGCTTGAATATGCACTAGAAGCATCATTAAGATGTTGAATTATAGTTTTCTCCGTTTCCTTTTGCTTTTGTTGGTAGAGTGTGCAAGAACGGTAAGGGTAGGTACGGTACACACGGTGACGAAAGAGGAAATCCTAGCATGTGATGTTAGTTTTGGAAGCTGCATAAGTCCATTAATTATTTCAGTTTTAGATTTTTCTTATAATGCATTAGTGCTTTAAAGGGTGGGTTTCGTGGTACCTATCTATTGCATTTCTCATACTATTTTCTTCTATGGCAGTTGTTTTTAAATTCAGATCGAGCATAACATAAAATATTAATATACCAGAAAACAAACATTGTATGTAATATGCTATGCCTGCATGGTTGTATAGTGATTTGAAAAAATTATTTAAACATGAAATTTATAACTTGCATGCTAGTTTTGACCTATAAGCTTAAAAAAATTCTTGCACTTTTTTGAAACTGGGTTCTTTTGGTTTAGGGAAGCTAAAGATGGACATTCTTGAGAAGGGATATAATATTGATTGTTGTTTTACTACCAACTTCAACAGAAGCTGCACAATAAGCCTGGTCAGCAGAGGGAGCCTTCTCTGGACTTTCAGTGACTCGATCCTGCAGGCTGCAGAGCTACAGGGTCTGGTCAAAAAATGTCTTCAAAACAAGTCCCCACGCTCCTTCTCCAAGCCAGCTAAAGCACCTACAAAGCAAACTGTTCTCTGCCTTGACAGCTGCACATAACATGATAGCCTTCCCCCTGTGCTTTGGTAAAACTGGGGAAGTTGATAGTAAAACGTCTACTCTCCTTGCCATAACCAAAGTGCTGTCAACTGAAGGAACCAGCACAGATCCTTATCCACAGGCCTTAAGTGCAGCTGAGGGTACTAGATTTATCTTTAAACCTGTAGCATGAGATTGTATTAGTGCTGCTGATTTGATTTGCAGTAAGTCTTGTTGTAGCAATTATAGTTTACTGAGTTCCGTATACACCCAAAGGGATCCATAAGAATTTGAGTAGTTTCCATTTGCTAAACTGCTTTCAGGAACTTTACTCTTAATATGTTGAATTATCATTATAATGTCTCTGCCTTTGCTGATTGGAAACATTACACCAAATGCATGGCATTTTTTTCAAGTATTCATTCTAGGTGCATCTAAATTGCAACCAGGGCTGGTTTCTAAAGCATGTGGCTGTACAGAGCACCATGTATGAGGGGTGTGCAGCGCTGCTTTTGTGCCCTACCACATCATGTGGGCAGGGGAAAGAGTAAAGACTGTGTCAGCCCCATAGTATTCGATGAAGAGGCAAGTCTTTAGCTTTATGACCAATCACCTAACACCAAACCTAACATGCTCAAAAGTTTATCGACCCTCCTTTTTGTTACTTCCTAGTTTCACGTATCCCCACCTTTAAATTTGATGTAAATCCTTGACCTTAACTCACTTGAATTACTGTTCTTTGTAAACCACTTTGATTATAGAAAGTGGTGTATAAAACCTGTTAAATAATGTGTAGTAGAGGAAGGGACTGAAGTGTGTGTGGGGGGGGGGGGGGTGCTGTGCTGGAGTCGGTATCATAGAAGTCAGCTTCTCAAAATGATTGGAGGTACCAAGCTCAATAAATTACCCCTTCCTGAATTCAGTGAAGGAGTTTAATATTGGGGTGCTGAAGTGGGCACTATCCTATCCTTGTCCTCAGCTGTCTTGACTAGATTGTAAGCTCTGATGAGCAGGGACATTCTTTTACATGTCTGTATGCCTTTTATAGTGCTATGGAAATGATCAGTAGTAGTATTACTAAGGGAAAGCCTCCCAGAACTTCCACCCCTGAAAGGGAGGAGTCGCCAATTTCAGATTTTGCACAGGGCATTGGTTGGCCTAGAGCAAGCCCTGCTTTTAACCCCCCCCCCCCCCCCAAAAAAAAAAACTAAATAAAATGGGATGGGATAGCGCAGAAAAGGCTTGGAAGTGGAGCCTGTAGCCATTGCGGGGGCAGGTTAGTGGGTGCTTTAGGAAAACCTTCAGTCTTATGCTCGCCCCCAGCCAGTAGTTTGATAATTTAGACTCTACAATCCATATGATCATCTCAACACCACCCTACCAACAACCATCCTGTAAAAATGCATAGCTGGGCATCATACTATTAGACTTTGCTTTGTATGTAACGTGTGTACCTACTCTTTCTGCAGGTAAAAGAACATGTTGATGGCTCTTGGAGTTTGTGTGACTATCGGAATTTGTTTTGTTTTTTGCATGTTGCTTGCAGCTGCCTTAGGCCACCATCTAGTCTTACCTTTATGGGTGGGCCAACCTTGCCTGTACCTGATTTCATTCTGCGCCTCTGCAGTGCATTTTTGGCCTTTCCTGCTATATCAGATTCTGTGATGGCTCCTAGCCTCTGGATTAGCTTGCTCTGAGCAGTGTCTGCAGCCCAGCTATGAGATTTTTGTACCTTTATGGCACAAGGAAGCCTAAGTTGGCGGAAGCAGCAACATTTGTTGGCGTCTGATGTTAGCGCTCTGAAGCCTGTTTTTAATTGTTCATGGGAAAGAATCTATTTTGAGAGCATAAAGTGTGCCTTGTCAGGGACGTCTCTAGCAGTGTGTTGGGGTTTGGGGCTTTTCTCCAGTTGAAAGTGCTTTCTTGGCACACTCTTACACTCTACAGAATAGCAGCACAGTAACAGAGGAGACAGAGAGAATCTCTTCTAAACTTTTAGTGTATCGGATTAACAGGATCTTATTTACCTGGCAGCAATTTATATCAAGTTACATTTTTTTTCTGAATGTGTGTATTTGTCTCCTTCGTTAAATGTTACCAAATGCATTCCTGCACGTCACACATCCCATATTTATATAGCGAAATGAGCTGCACTAGTAACAAGAGTTGTAAATTTTTTCAATTATGCTCTTCCAACACAAATATAGTTTAAACCAACGTTTTGCTATGAATCCATTTTTGGACTGAGGTTATCTTTACCTGAAACATACACAAAAGATCTTAACAAGTTTTATATTTCTTTATTGCTTTCTTCAATGAAAGTAGCCTTTGTTAAGAAGATGTTCTCCAACTTTCAACTTAATCCACCTTTTACTAAGCAGTCCTTTGTCGTTTGCTTGCATGAATTGTCTATAAAATCCAGTTGTGCTAGATATTGGGAGGAAAAGACAACTGAGGCTCTGAAATCCATGTACAACACCTGTGTACACTCTTTGGTAGGTCCCATAAGTTATTACAATTCGGAAAGTATAAAATCCCTGTTAACTTTAAAGCTGTTTTCGTAAGGGATTATAAGATATCATCAAGAATTCAGTCTCCATCACTCTGCCCCTTTCACCACTTTTTGTTTTGGCAATAACCCTTTTTAAATGCGTTGTAGTCTTGGTTAGAAAATGCTAGGCAGTAACCATGAAAATAGAGGCCTGCAGTGCTTGGAATCACTTGGCGTTGAATACAAATTGCAATCAAATCTTCCTGAAAGTGATTTTGACTTTGGATTCTAGTTCGGTCGCTAAGTAGTGTTCATGATATGTACAATGGATGTATACTTCTTAGTGCTTTGAGAGAAGTAAGTGCAATGTCTATACATTTTTTTTTTATATAAAAAGCTCTTTGCATTTTGGAATTAAAAAAATAAACAGATTATGTATATATGTGAACAAATTTGATTTTGGCATTTAAATAAATCTCTCTCTCTCTCCTTGTAGCGATGCCCTGTATCCAGGCTCAGTATGGAACTTTACCACAGAATGGAGGTCCCTGCGAGAACTATCCCTCTGACATTCTAACAGAGTTCAGCAAATTCGCCATGGACCTAGTCAACACCGATATCGCTGCCAGCACTTCTTTACCGAGTTTCAGCACTTTCATGGACAGTTATAGTGGAGACTTTGATGCTTTTTTGTACCAGATCCCAACCTCTGCCCCGCAGTCCTCGTTTAAGCTGGACGAATACCAAGTTTATGGTTGTTACCCGGGCTCTTTCACCAGTCAGCTGGATGAAACCATGTCCTCCAATGGTTCCGATTATTATGGCAGTCCGTGTTCCGTCCCTTCTCCTTCCACCCCTGGATTCCAGAACCCCCAGGTTTCAGTCTGGGAAAACTCCTTTGGAGCCTATTCGCCCACCCAGAGTTACGACAGCATGAGATCTTGGACAGAACAGCAGAAAGGCAACATTTCGCAGCCATCTTTCTTTTCGTTCAGCCCTCCGGCTCACAGCCCAAGCATTTCCCACAGTCATTTGAAGGCGCAGTCGGCAGCTCACAGGCTCGAGCAGCAGCTAAACGATAATGAGGTTTTTGCACTATCTCAGAATTCTCCAGTGGGATTTGCTGCTATTCCCATTGGGCAGGGGCCCTCTCTATTGGACAACCCTGTTTTGCTGGACAGCTCTCTGTCCCCTGCAAAAACACGCAGCCCCAGCTCCAATGAGGGCCGCTGTGCTGTATGTGGGGATAATGCTTCATGCCAGCATTATGGGGTCCGTACATGTGAAGGATGCAAAGGGTTCTTTAAGGTGAGAGTGAAATCCTTCTCTCCCCTTTCCCCTCTTTAAAATTGCACTGTTTTTAATTTGTAATGTCTGTCCAGGTTCATAATTACTAGGATACATTACATTAACTTTATTTGTTACACCTTAGTGAAAGGTGGCATAACAAAGCAGTTCACAAAAATAAACTAATAAAATACAAAAAAGCAGAACAAACCCCTTCCCACAACAAGCACATACTGAGCAGCAACTTACATTCAAAAACGTACTCTCTCCTCCTGTTTTCTTTCCTTTTTGGAATTGTAGTTCTTTCATTTTCTTTTATACTAATTTTAATTTTTATTGTACGCCACTTTGTGTTTTCTAAAGGCAGTGTAGCAAATGTAAATAAACCATAAATAAGCAAACAAAATCCTCCAGAGTCTGCAGCTAGGCAGCCCCAAAGTCGCATAACAAATGCTTGAGAACTTTTACCCAGTATCAGATGTTGTCCCCACCTTCTGCAAGTTATTTTGCCCAGTTTCCTCCTCCTCTGGGCCTCCAGAGCTGCAGTCTGGCACCATGAGCCTTAATTCACACCAACCTTTAAATATTTTCCACTGTTTCATATTTTCTCGTAGTTTGCATCAGACCAGTCATTGCCGTGACAATCCTGGGCTAGGGACCAGGGCCCCTTCTGCAACTCTGAAATCACGGACCCTAATTCTAACACTAGGTATCACTATTGCATGATGACCATAGGTCCGTAGGTTTCTCATCCTCCCCCCCCCCCCCTCCTCCAGGAGTTGTGGACATAGCATCTGTAGCGTCCCTGGCCATCCTGGGGATTTGAAGACCTGAGCTGAGCATGGAATTCAAGTTTCTCTTGCATGGTAGTGCACAGCCCTGCCAATGGGTCGCTGGGTTGATCCAGGTTTTGCACTAGAATTTAGAGTTACAGAATGTGGAACTTGTTGGATATGAACACTTAGCCAGGAAAGGTATCTCTGGTCTTACAGTGGAGCAGCAAATTAATCAACCAAAACCCAGATTGGTTCTTGCCTGGAAGCACCAATATGCTCTGTTCCAAACTAAGGGAGATTTAAAAAAAAAAATGATCAGGTGTGATGCATTTCTGCAATATCACGTTAGGAGACCATGTCGTTAGGGAACGGTGCAGTACAGCAGGATTCCCGTGTGCCTGAGTTTCCATCAGGCATTGGCATCTGTTCCATGCTTGCTGAAAGCTGTATTTACAGCTGATTCTTACTTTAAACTGCTCTCTGGACAAATACACAAGAGATGACCTGCTGTTCTGCAGCAAGGGGCCTTGTGTTGTAATTCATGGTCCGCTTGTTTACAAGCATGAGAAAATGTGATTGGGAAATAGATTGCCTATATCCCAAATGCAGGGAAAAATAGTGTGCTGTTTCCGACAGGCATACCTACATAAAATAAAGTAGGTTGGGGTGGGAGGGGGATGGTCCACCCAATTTGTATTTTCCACTGGAGGTATGAAGTACATGGGTAGACAAGTGGTTCTGTTGTGTGCACTGCCTGAAATCACAGCATTTCAAAACTGGATTGCCCTCTAATGACTGGACCATAAATGTTGATATTGGCTTACCATCATAAAGAAACCGGTTGCATTACACAAAGCAAATATGTATCTGCTAAATATAATAGCTAGAAGCAGTATTTAACAAACTTCCTGCCAGTTATTCGCCTGCTCCATTGGGCTTTTAGCAGTAGTGGCTGGGATCTGGGGTCATGGGCCTTCATTTGTAGCTATCGAGGACCCCCCCCCCCCCTTCCACTGTTTTCTATCACCTCCTAACACACCTAGCTCAGTTACCAGCTGTCGGCAAGGGTTTATAAGGGGTTATGAATTGGAGGAAGACACTTGAACCCTGCAGTCATGGGCCCTAAATCAAACCACCAGGTGGTGGGATTGCACAATGACTGGGACTCCCTCTGCCCTGAGGTGGGAGTGAGGGGCTGAGGTATATACTGATTGTAAAGCTGTGTCTAGAAGTCTCTTTATTAGCAGTGTAGGGATTGGAGGAGCAAGGAAAAATCTGTCCATTTGGACTCTCTTCCTGGCTGCCAACAGCCCTCTGGGGTAGGCTGCCTGCTTAAAACAGCACTACTGGAAAGGTTTTTATTCTTAACGAAGAATTACATAAATATCCTATTTTCATGCTTTCAACCAGGGCTGAAAGCACTTTTCAATGATTCAATCTTTCCATCTGGGCAGGGGGCACAATCACGTCTGCAGAAATTCATTGAATGGGCCTAAACTTGGGGTGAAAGCTGGAACATGGTCCTGGTACTTGCTTTGTCCTTGATCCAGCAAGGGGGAAGCAATTTTTCAACAGGATCACGGTGGGAAAAAAATGCTAAGCATGCTGCTTGCGTGCTGTGTGGTGTGCGTTTTCCCAATTTGCACTTTCTTTCCCATTCCTGAAAAAATTTACGCTTGAAATATCCTCCTTCCTCACTCCTAGCAGCTTCCAGCATTCAGGACTCCAAACGTGTGAGGGTGTCTCATTGTAAGAACACCATGCAGGTATTGCAATGATTCGGGTAGACACAGAGTTCCAGCTGCTCTTGCAGGGAAGCTGAGTGAAGAGCTTTATTAATATGGTGCTGCTGTGAGTGTATGTGCGCACCTGTTTGTAAAACCCAGCGAGAGAGAGGGGACTTTAACCTAGAGGGCGTGGGCTTCACAAATTGATTCCTGGTTCAGATCTTTCCCCTGGGCTGAAGCAAGGCTGGGGCGCTGCACCCACAGAAATAGTGTTCATAGCCCCCGGGTTGGCAGGGAGGACGCTGACACCTGGTGGTCAGATTTAAGGGCGAAGGATTGCAGCGAAGCCTTGATGCTTGGCTCTCAAATGACTGGACTAAATCAAGTGGGGTGGGGGGAAGGGAGTAGTAGTTGGTGAAGGCCGAGGGTGCCAGATCCCAGCCCAGGTTCTAACTGAGATGGAAGTGCAAAGGAGGAGGAGAACTGTAGAATTAAAAAAAAAAAAAAAAAAAAAAAAACCCCAAAAATGGAATCTGATTCTGACACAGCTTTGCAGAATGCTTGTTTGTTTATTAACACTGTGGCATGGTTTGCAAATGGTTTACATAAAATCATTCAAAATAGAAGAGGTGAAGGGACCGCCATAAACAAATTGGGGGAGGAAAAAGGCTAAAGAGAGGACAAAGTAAACTAAGTGACAAGCAAGGTCATAAGCGTGGGAGTGTATTCTTGAGCTGTATAAGACCTTAATTAGAGTAATGTGCTGGCCAGGTTTCCTTGACAGCAAAAATTTAAAAACTATGCCACCGCATGGTTTATTTTTACTCTGGTGAAAACAGAAATAGGAAGTCGGAAGCGAGCTGTAAAATTGTGAGCAAGCTGGCTTGGTTTGCCTCATGGAGGGGAAACCTGGTTTTATTTTACATAGTAACATAGTATATGACGGCAGATAAAGACCAGGATGGTCCGTCTAGTCTGCTCAGCAAGGTGGCTAGAGTAGGTGTACCCGTCGCTTTGGGCCAGCCCAGGAGTTTCTGCTGCCCTCACACCCGCATGCCAAGCCAGACTGTGCCGCAGCCCCAAGGAGCAGGAATTTTTGATCACCAGTGCCTGACAAAATGTAGATAATACAGAGATGGAAAGGTCATATTTGCACTTTTCTACTATTCTGCTGACTTGCCCATATCTCTCTTCTGATATTTACCTTCACATTTGTATACAAATAATATGCAGGCAGAGCTCCAGTTCCAAATGAAAAAGGTCAGGAACGTGCCCAGCGCATTGGGCTGGAAGCTACGTTCTCTCACCTGGGTATAAAATTAGAAATAGTGTCATAAATGCAAATGGGAACTGAAGGATCTTTTTTACTTAACAATGCTTATATACTGTTTTTCACCGGGTCAAAGCGTGTGCTTTCAGGTACGGTATATATTTCACTTGTCCCAAAAGGGCTCACAATCTGTTTTTGTACCTGAGGCAACAGAGGGTTAAGTGGCTTGCCCAAGGCCACAAGGAGCCCCTGTGGAACTAGAAACCCCCCCCCCCCCCCAGTCCCTATTTTCCTTTTTGAAATGACAGGTTATGATTTTTTTTTTTTTCTAATCGCTGGGGTGGCAGCTGACCGTTTGTGCCTTTCTCCTATAGCGCACAGTACAGAAAAATTCCAAATACATCTGCCTGGCCAACAAGGACTGCCCTGTGGACAAGAGACGAAGGAATCGCTGTCAGTTCTGTCGCTTTCAAAAATGTTTGGCAGTAGGAATGGTCAAAGAAGGTAAGCATTCATATACCAGCTTTCAAAGTCTGGCCTTTTGTTAAATAAACGAATGCAAGCCAAAACAGATGCTGAAATCAGAATGAAAAAATATTTTGGGCTATCCATAGGAAATTTTGATTTTCTTGCGGCATACCTTTCAAGGACCCAAGCAATTTCATATCAGTAAATTCTAAGAACAAAAATGGGCTGGTGGCACCTCCTTTTTTTTTTTTTTCTTTTTGGGTTACTAAAGACTGTAAAGATTCAGAGAAGTGTGTTTATCATTGCTAAATAAAGTATGGATCTGGCATGAGTTGCCAGTTAGTTTTAAATGGCACAAGACTGTCCCTGCTGAGGGACAATTCTCCATGCATATGTTCAAATTTCAGGAAGGTGCAAGTCAACGCCTGGATGCTTTCTGCTCATATACTGTTTAATAGTTCTTTCCCTCCTGCCCGATTCATTCAGTAATGGTACAACTGTTTTGCACTCTTACGATGTCACACGTTTGAGCACATGTTCACTATAGACTGAAGCTGGAATGGACATGTCCTGGATTACAAGAAGTGTCGCTGTATAAACTGCTCCAAAAATCTGGGGATGCGTCACATGATTCTCCCTGTATTTTGGCATTGAGCATTTAGCTTTTCTCTAGTTCAGGGGATCACAGTGCAGTTCTTGGGCTTTCATGATATCCACATGGAATATACATGAGGTTCCTTATCGTCCCTCCAGTCTGGTCCTGGTACCTGCGGGTTGTTTCCCACCTCCAGCAGCTTGGAGATCGAGCAGTTCGTGTTTTGATGACATTCACACTGGATAAGCAGCTGACTCCTCCCTTCTGCCTCTAGTATCTCAGTCTCCAAGCAACTGAAGGGTGTGTTTTAGGACTCGCTGAAGGAACAATTAGGAAAAGTTGTAGGGAATAGTGCTTCTCCATGTATTTTGGCATTGCCCAAACAGCATTCAGCTTTTCTCTAGTGCAGGGGTACCCAATGCAGTTCTTGGGTTTTCATGATATCCACAATGAATATACATGAAGTTTGCATGCACATATCTCATGCATATTCATTGTAGATGTCTTGAAAACCAGACTGCTTGGGTGCATCGTGAACTGGATTGAGACATTCTGTACTAGAAGAATGTCGCTTTTGGTAATTGAGCCTCACTCTGTTTCTATTCTGGCTTGGCTCTATGGTCATGCCACCCAGTCTGCTGCACTAGACCTTTTTTTCTTATTCAGATTGGCGATTTTAGTTAGACCGTGCTTCTCTCCCTTTTGTATACTGCAGCAAGCATACTGTGGTGCGGTAGTCTAGAAATACAAATAAATTGGCCCTGCTAAGTTTCCTTTGTATTTATAATATATATATATATTTGCTGCTGCTTTGTCAACTTCCCAGTGTCTTGGTACTGATGATCTGTTTCCCTTTTCAGTGGTTCGAACAGATAGTTTAAAAGGTCGCAGAGGTCGGCTTCCATCCAAACCAAAGCAGGTTCAAGATGCTTCTCCAGTCAGCCTCATCACGTCGCTCGTCAGGGCTCACATCGATTCCATACCAAGTGCTACTAAACTGGACTATTCCAAGGTAATTTTATTTCTTGATACTCATCCATCCAATAATTCTTAAGGATTATAACTAGCATGCAGCAGACAACCACAGCCATGCTGTTCTGCTGAACACTTGACTTGTTGTACCCCTGCTATTCCAATACTGAGATCTTGACATGCTGCTCTCACAGTGCACCTCGCTCCTACCCTGCAGCACCCCATGTCATTCCTGTTGTAGACCTTTTTGATATCGAAATAGAGGTTAAATACAAGTAGACTGTTGTCTGTTTTCTATGCTGTTCCTATCTCTCCTATACTGTCCTGTCTACACTACAGAGTTTCTTTCACTTCTTTTATGTTTTAATTGTACACCGCATAGTCTCCCTAATTATTCAGATTGATTGATTTGTTTGGATATATATGTCAAGCTAAGAAAACAAACTCAAACTTGGTTATGAATTGTTTGATCTGAAGCTTTAGGTTGGGGGTCTCCAAATCATTTTAGACAGACAGTCACATTGGACCTTTCAAATAGCTGAAAGGACTGAGGATTTTTCTGAGGGGGTGTGGTTCCCCTCCCAATCTCCTTGTCCTACAGCTCCTTGCAGTTCGGGCTCTGGGGCAGTAGTGTGGGAACCCATTGCATAGAGGGTAATGCATATCTCCCAAGACCATCATGGTCTTTCAATTTGTCTTTATCTGCACCAGTTGTGGCAGCAATTCATGAATGCCTCTCTCTTTCTACCATGTCCCACCCCTGCCAGATACAGGAAGTTGAGTTGGAGCAGGCAGGCAACAGCAAAGGGAAAGCTTCAGGGTGAGCAGGAGGTAATCTGTAAATATTTGCCACAGCTGCTGGAGATACCAGGCAAGTGGAAAGACTGCAGATTGGGAGGGGGGAGGGAAAGGGGGAGAGAGATGCTGGGGGATGCTCTGAAAGCGGTTTCGGCCCGGGGAGCATTGAAACAGCAGTGGGGAAGCTGGTACACAGGCTGTAGTTTGGGAATCTCCTGCTGTAATTTACGCCTCTTTGAAAGAGAAGCACATTCCTGCAGCTGTAGTCTCATTCTCTCTCTGAGCCCTCTTGAGTAGGAGTTGAACTTTTAACACCTGATGTTGACCGCTAGAAAGTAGAGTTATGCAGCAGTCTGACCAGCTCATGGGCAGGTCCTTGTATACTGATGCATTGGAATGGTTCACCAGTGCCTCCAGGTTGTCCTTGGCCATCTGTATGAGTCTGTACAACCAGTAGTAAAGTAGCCCAAAGAACATGGAGGTATGAAAAGAGATTTCTGGCACTTGCAGTGAAAGTAAGTGGACCATTTCTACTTCAGTTTCAGGAAGAGGTTTTGCAGCAGTTTGAGAAGGAGGATGTGGTTGACGTGCAGCAGTTTTACGACCTGCTAACGGGCTCCATGGATGTGATCCGAAAATGGGCGGAAAAAATTCAAGGCTTTCTAGATCTCCCAAAGGAGGATCAGGACCTGCTTCTGGAATCTGCTTTCCTGGAGCTCTTTATCCTCAGGCTGGCCTACAGGTAACTTTATCTCCATAACTGAGGTGACCCCAACCTATGCTGTCACGAGGCTGAATGTTTAAATTAGTGGGGTGGCTGCATGCTCTACCGCAGACCGTTTCAGTGTGGGAAAGTGGTCTGCTGTTGCCAATACACATTTCTGGAATATTCTGTAGGTCACCGTAGTACAAGACTACCTTCTTTCTGTAGTTGCCTACATTTTGTAAAAACTCTTAGATACACTCCCCCCCCCCCCCCATGGTGGATCTAATGGTAATCATCAACAGAGGCCCATGCAAGGATTGCACTGCAGCATACAAGACAGGGCTGTGGCACAAGCTACTGAAATAAGGCTGGACAAGGAAACTTTTTTTTCCCCCCAATACAGGAAGGATGATCACAATAAAAGGTGCATATGCTTTTTGAAATAAAAATAACTACCTAAAATTCTAAAACAAAAGTAACAGGAAATCCGAAGCAGGACACAGAAAGGGTAACGCAATATCTAGGCTGGCACTGCTGCTTTTAAAATCAAAGCTTGGGGAGACTGCCAAGGAAGCTCTTTCATTGCTTATGGCTGAAAACATTAGATAAAAGACCAACTTGAATCCAGCATGACGCAAGCCTGTCCTGCAAAAGGAAAATGGCAAGAAAAGTTGGCCTTGACAATTTGTCAGAGAGAAGTTGCCTGAACCAGTTTTTTCCTTTTCATGAGGTTCAGACCAGATTGCGCAATCTGCAGTAAGAGGCGTGAAGAGTTCTTGTGACGTAGGTTTTTTTGTTTGTTTTTTTGCCTGAGGGGTCTTGCTGTGGTACACGCTTTTTAGCCCATGAGACATTCTGTGCTGAAGTTTTACTTTCCAGCCTAATGCAGTGCGCTCCTTCTTTCTATGCCGTGGAGATCTAAATAGGTCACATCACAACCGGGCCTCATAATGTTGCTTTTTGCTTTGTCTGTCTCCCCATGAATCGGAGTGCCTTTTTAGATATGCAGTGTCCTGATCCAGCTACTTGCAGATCTGCATCTCCTCAGCCTTGACATCAGCACAAGGGCTTTCTTCTGAAGCAGCTTCTGGGGTTTTATTTATTTATACTAGCAACACAACACCAACAACCACTAAACCGCTAACTCCATATTAAAGGAGCCCTTCAGCTTACCATGTACATTGCAATCCTCCTAAGCATCTGCTGTATTTAAACTCTCCCTGGCTACAGCCTAGTCTTAAGGCCTAATTTTCCTAGTTTCAGTTTTTTGTGTCCTGACCAAGCTTTTGTTGTGTGTCCTTGCAGATCCAAGCCAGAGGAGGGTAAACTGATTTTCTGCAATGGGGTTGTTCTCCATCGGATGCAGTGTGTCAGAGGCTTTGGTGAATGGATAGATTCCATCATTGAATTCTCTCAGAGCTTGCAGCGCATGAACATCGATGTTCCCTCCTTTTCCTGTCTAGCGGCCCTCGTTATCATAACTGGTGAGTGCTGGAGCTGAGTTGTGACAGTAAGCAGATTGGGAAGAGCTCTAGTTTACAAAATGAAACTCCAGATATATTTATTATGTATTTTTATTTAACATTTCTTATATACCGCCTTTCATGATATCAAGGCGGTTTACATTGAACAGGGCATTATAACTTGGAGATGCCCATGTTCCCTGCAAAATAACTAATGGAGGGTTAAGTGGCTTGCCCAAGACCACAAGGAGCATCTGTGGGACTAAAAAATGGGTAAAGCTGACAATTGCCTAAATGGACGGTGTGATTGGCTACCCAGGTTCTTTCAGTAAGCAGTATGGCTAGATTTCCACCCCATGTCTTATATAATTTGAAGATTTTTTTTTTTTTAAATTTTGTCTAGACTGGTCCCTGCAACTTTGTGAGAAACATCATATTGTAATTTACAAGGAATTTCTATAAAATCAGAGGCAGGCTTCTGATTGTGGCATAGTGCTGGTATTTTATAATGCACATCTATAGGTTTATTTTTGAGTCTGTCACTTTTAACTTGCTTGCCACAGACAGTATGCTCTGGGGTCCTTCTATCTTCAGGATCGAGATGGGTCCTCATTTGAGACCCTTGCTGCCCGGCTTGTTGGGACCACTGCAGTACTTAGTGGCAGCTATCTTGCCGCCTCCCACAGGCCTGAGCGCACTACCTCTGTGGTACATACAGATTTCTAATACTGTAGCTGCAGCAGAGTTCTTGAGTGACTTTTACCTCCATTTTCTCTGAACTGGTGATCAATGATTCTATGGAGTCTAATAAAAAGATTTCCTTAAGATAAACCATGTTGTATCTTCCCGAAAAAGGGCCATTTGTTCTTTTGCCTGGGATTTACCAGTAAGTACCCTTGGAATTCACCCATTTATCTCTTTTTCTTTAGATCGACATGGGTTGAGAGAATGCAAGAAAGTTGAGGATCTTCAAAATCGCATCATTAACTGCCTTAAAGATCATGTTACCTGCACTATGAGCGAGCCAAGCCGGCCTAACTGTCTGTCCAAGCTTCTGGGGAAGCTTCCAGAACTGCGCACGCTTTGCACCCAGGGTCTCCAGCGTATCTTCTACCTGAAGCTGGAAGACTTGGTCCCTCCACCTCCTATCGTGGACAAAATATTCATGGACACGTTGCCTTTCTAAAGACACTCACGGCAAAGGGGAAGGGCTGCTTTCTGCCAGCCCAGAGGATTGGGACACACTGCCAGAACTCAAAACCATCCGTCTCTTTTGTCTTTAATTGACGAACTGACTCCACCCCTTTGGAACAAGGATCCAGTTGTTCTCTTGCTGAATTTTTATATTTTTTTAAAATCTTTTATCCTGCTTCAGAGATGCCCAAAGTGCCTTCAGGTATGGACAGTACTCAGAACATCTCTTCCCTCTGCCCCCTTTTTTTATATTTCCTTCTCTTGTTCAAGCTGGATTTCAGCAGCCTGGTACACAAGGACCTCTCCTGAGTTCCTTATACAGCTGACAAACTTATTTCCCTTTCGTGCTAAGCTTTATCAGTCGAAGAGTTTATTTCTAGATACATGTCATGGGAGAAGATGGAAGATGAATCGCCAACAGCTGTGCTCCATGGAACAAGGGAAGCACTTCACACCTAATGGTGTTTGGCGACTGTAGTCATTTTGTAAAAAAGAAATACAAGTTGTAAATAGAGGAACCAAGCTACAGTGTAAATAGGATGAAAAGGCACAGAGACACAAATTTTGTATCAAGCTGCCGGGATGTGAAGATTTTTCTCCTTGGCTGTGTGTGTGTGTGTGTGTGTGTGTGTGTGTGTGTGTACATATGTAATTTGAGGAGGGGGGGAACATTCAGACATTTATATTGTGTATTTTTCTGGATTTACAGTATGTGACCTTTTTTTCTGATTTTAATATATATTTAATATATTGAATAAAAAAACTGTAGCTATAACTGTCCCTAATTGCTGTGCGGCGCTACTTTCCCAACCTCTTTAGCTTAGCTGCTGCTTTCTCTCCACCCTTCCTCTTGAGGTTCCTACGGTCCCTGCACTGATAACAGAATAGAAAGCGTGCATTTCTCAACTAAGGTTTTCCTTTTTCTCCCTTTTTATGATTTATAAAGATCTCTCTATACCTTTTGTGATTCAGCTGGAACTCTGGACCGGGGAAGGGCACCTAGCTCTCCTCATTTCCCAGAGGAGGCCGCTCAAGGGAGCTCTTGCCAGGGCCCCATTTTATTCCATATGCGAGTTGCTCTGCTTCGTGATCAGAGTGGCATTTGCTGATCTAAGTTCCAGCTGGTCACTACAGGATGCTGGGAAGGTTATCGGTCTGTATTTGTTGCCAAACTTCTGCCTGTCAATCTCCCCCCCCCCCATCTCTGCAAGGCGGACCGTGTGAAATAAAGCTAGAAGTAGCTGATACGAAGTCATACAGCTCTGGTAGAGCCGCAGATAGCCCTGGAAAACTATAGAAACAAACAAGAATTTCTGTGAATGCTTTGTACACTTTTTCCTTCGACATACTTTATTTTTTGGGCTTGGCTTATGAGGGAAAGGATTAAATATGTAGCTCCTCTAGTTTCATTAGACATGCTATTCTTTTGCCAACCAGAGTATTAACAGCTGTTGTATTCCCCCCCCCCCTAAATCTTCTTCTAAATGATCTTTCTGCCACTAACAAAAGAACCTTCCCCAGGCTTAGCAATTACGGACAAACTTTGTTTATCTGCATTTTTCTACTTCTGTTCCAGCAGGCAAACCTCTTTCCATCCCATGTATCCTAGTCTGTTCTGCACACTACCTCTAACCTGCAAGCCCCAATTCTGAACTGAAAACAAGCCTTTGTGCCCTTATCTGCATGTAGAACAGCATGCACACAGAAGTTGTCCCCTCTCTCTTTTTTTGCCTCATTTGTGGGGCCCTGTAAATGAGTGGGAAATGCAGCCTACCCGTCCCTCCCCCATACCACATACATACACCGCATGAAACATGTACAGGTTAAGAGAGGCTCGGGTTTCAGCAGCAGAGCCGAGCCCTAAGATGTGTGAGAATGTGGAGAAGTTGCTCATTAAGATTGCCGGATGCCTGCACAAACTCTGATGCCCTTGGCGGGGGTAAGTAATATCCCCCTGCCAGCTGCCTTCAAGAGCAACACCTGTTACTCGTTGATTTGTTCTCCCCAAAAATAGCCCATGAACCGTGTTCTATCCTTCAAGGTAAAATAGGGCTGTCAAAATTCAAACTCTCAGCAGGGATCCCACTTTCAGAAGCATTCCTGGATCTCGCAAGTGCAGTCTTTATGAATTATTTGCTATGCAATGTGGAAAATTAGTAGAGAATATGACAGTCCTAATCCCGAGAGCCAAAATCTAGATGTAGATATATTTTCAGCTGAATGATGGCATCTTCATCATGCCACGAGCTCAGATGGTATCAGTCTGTTAATCCGCTACCACTTGGTACTAAATCCCAGCATGGGGCTGTTGCTGCCCCTGACGCTCTGTAATAAATCTAAGCATTTTAGGGCTGGTGCCACAACCCTCCGCAGAGTTTCCTAACGCAAGTTTTCTGCAGTTCTCCCTAATACTGTAAATGACCATGCAAATAAGCTGTGCACAGAGTCTGCCCTAAACGAGGAGGGCGTCAGACACATGCACATGTGGGCTGGTGTTGGCAACTAGTTTTTAGCACAAGATATAGGTGCTAGGTGACACATAAATGGCACTATTATAATGATGGTATGCTGCAACATGATGCAGTGCAAAAATATCTCCCCTGCGGGGCGGGGGGGGGGGGAGTTCACCACTCCCTTTAGCAAAGCCAGAAGAAAGTTGCAGGTGTTGTACACTCAAGATAGAGAAGACCTGAGCATGCATTCCTTGCCATGCTGACTGCAAACCACTGTGCTAACCCTTTCTCTCTTCAGACCTCGCATTACATTTGCAGGTCTTCTGTGCAATTTTCTGCATATTTGCTATATAGTGAATTGCTTCATTGCCATCACTTTTTTTTTTTTATGGACAAATCTTTTTTTCTTTTTTTTTTCTTTTTACATTTAAAAAAGTGTTGCATGAAGTACACAAAGATGAACATAATTTCAGGTACCCTAAATTTACACAAGCACTTATGCCAATATACGATGGTGTTTAGAAATTCTTTTCTTTCCCTCTCCCCCTTCTACCCCCAAACAAAAACTCCTCTAGCTTCACAGAGCTCTTAAAGGTGCGGTTTAGGGACATACTTTGACCTCCTGGGTGATAGACTGCATGGTTCCCAGATCTCCAGAAACTTTGCCGGTCTCAAGACTGAAAATGTGGCTTGTAGGTTTTCGATTTTGCAGACCGTTTTCCCAGTTGAAGGTATATTGCTGATCCTTATCATACCTCCAGCCCGGTTCCAACTTGTGGGTTGTCATCCCCAACCAACAGCTTGGAAACTGATCAGGAATATTTTGATGACATCGCCTCATATAACCTGCTGGCACCACCTACCAGCATCTATTTCAATCTCCATGTAGCTGGAGAAGGGTAACGCCCACCAGTTGGACTCGCTGAAGAAATAAATAAGAGAAATCTTGGGATTTTTCCTTTGATTTGGGTTTGTTAGGGTCTAGCACTTTCAATTGGAATCACTTTATTAAATAAAGTACATGGGGGGGGGGGGGGGGAGGCAGCAGGTTAGGCCAAGAGGGTTCAGTGGTGACAGTAAGGGCAGTGGGCTCCGATTCACTTGAGATCGTGTTTGATTGCAGCAGCTCTCGATCCCTTCAGACACCTTCACAGGTATATTATCCTGAGTGAAGGGCTGAGCGCGCGGGTGGGAACAGCACTGCCGTTGAGTTGCAGGGGGTCTGTTTTCTACCTCTGCACTTCAGGGTGGGTGCTTTTTGCTGTGGATCTTTTTTTTTTTTTTTCCTCATGGCCGCTTGCAGTCTGTCAGGCCAGCCCACAATGCGTGGGAAACGGTGCCATTTTGTGACAGCACTTGGGGCCTTCCGATGAGGGAGATTTGTTAGTTTACTGGGCCTGGATGTTAGGGGGGGGGGGGATTCTGCCTTTGTGTTAGACACCTGATCTCTAGGTTTAGAGAGCGGGCTTCAAGCACTTGCCATGTAAAGAAAAAAAAGAAACACAAGTCACGCCGGCACCGATCCAAGGGCCAGAGGGTGCTTAGTTTGCAGCAGATTCATTGGGGGCTTGAGGTGGTCTGGTGGTCATGCCCTGTAAGGTCACTTGTTTAGCCTGCGGGTTGTGCAAAAGCTCCGTATCTACAGCAGGGTTTTTCAGGAGGTGTGAGACCAGTCTCCATCTGTAGAATTGGAATTTATGGAGGGAGAGGTCACAGAAGAGTGACTGAGAGAAGACCTTGGAGGGGTCCAAGTCCTCTTCTCAGATGCCAGGAGGGCAGGGCCCATGGAAGCAGTGAATCTATCCACTCCACTGGTTCTGGAAGCAGAGATCAGGAGCAGTAGGTCTCCCCAACTGTCGTCTTCCAGGGAAACAATGATAGATATACTGAGGGACTTTCCCCTGACTTTGTTCTGCTCATGCATAAAGCTTTTTTCATGAAGCAGCAAGGAGGGACGAACTCCCTGGTAGGATGCGAAAGTGGGGGTCTCTTGGAAGCCCCTAACCAGTGAATGGGGAGGAGCCCGGTCCCAGCTATAGGGGTCTGGGAGAGGACCTCAGGGAGGAGACAGGCTTCCTGAGGTTGGAGGAGGGAGGAGGCCACAGTGGAGTCGGCAGATTGAGAGAAGGCGAGATTCCTCAGAAGGATGAGGCTTGGATTGTGAGGGTCTTTTGCCAGGAAGAACTAGCCGTGCTGATCGCACAGTCTTTACATGTCCTCAATATGTCAGCAGAGGTCCTGCAGGAGGAAGAGACCCCATAAGACATCGTGTTCCAGGGGGTCAGGAAGTTACAGATGTTTCCCTATCATTGAGTGATTAAGCAGATGATTCAGGACAAATGGGACACCCTGGAAGCAGGGCTCAAAGGAATGCAGGTGATGGTGCAGCTCTATCCTCTGCTGGAGCAGGAAAGAGCTCCTCTGTTTGCCTAAAGTGGATGCAGCAGTTTCGGTGGTCACAAAGAAGACTACTATTCTGGTGGAGGGCAGCATGGCCCTCAAGGACACAGAGAAGACCTTTCTGAAGCAGGTATTTCATATTAATACTTTATTGTTGAAGGCATTGGTCTGCGGTGCCTTTGTTGCCTGAACCTGTTTGCATTGGGCGCAAGAAATCCTAAAACAATGGAAGACGCATGGCCTCCGCCACCGGAAGAGTCTGAGGCTGTTTATTTTGTGGGCACCTTTTTATGACCTTATTAGGGGCCTCTCTAAGAGCATGACTTCAGCAGTGGATACCTGGCATTATTTGTGGCTACGGAATTGGTCAGCAGATGTCTCTTCCAAGTCCAATTTGAGTAGGCTCCCTTTTAAGGGGAAGCTGTTTGGTAAAGTGTTAGATAAGTTGGTGAAGGATTTGGGAGTCTAAGGGCAGCAGGTTGCGAGAGGATAAGCAGAAGCCAGTGCAAGCCTCTGGTGTGGTGCCGGGACAACTGTGGAACTTTTGGTGTTTCCATGCTGTCCGCTTTGTGCCATACCGATGGGGCTACTTTGCTATGAGGGGTCAACCCTTTCAGGGTTTTTTTTTTGAGGTTCAGGCAGGGGAGGTTATGCCTTCTCCTTGGCCACTTCAAAAAAGCCACAATGAAGTGAAGGGGCCCAGGTGAGGATAGTACCTGTAGGAGGCAGCTGTGGGGCTTTTACCCTGCCTGGTCCAGATCATGACTGGCCAGTGGGTGCTGGAGGTCATACAGGAGGACTATGCCCTCATTTGCCAGACATCTCACTGATGCCTTTGTCTAGTCTCCCTGCAAAGCACCTCTCAAGGTCAAGGCTGAGAGGCACACCTTGTCACGGCTTCAAGACTAGCAGGCCATGGTGGAAGTGCCTCCAGACCAATGCGGGTTGGGTTGATATTCCATTTCCTTTGTCGTCGCCAAAAGGGAGGATGCATTCAGACCCATGTTAGACCTGAAGTGTGTCAATCACTGCCTCAAAGTGCCCCAGTTTCAAATGGAAACACTGTGCTCTGTCATCACAGCTGTCCGGGAGGGAGAGTGCTTGACCTCACAGAGGCCTATCTGCATATTCCGGAGCACCAGTGTTGGGGCATTTTCAGTTCCAGGCACTTCCCTTCGGTCTCACGACTGCCCCTCACACTTTCACCAAAGTCATAGTGGTGGCGGCTGCAGTGCTGAGACAGTAAGGCATCCTTACCTGGACAGTTGGCTCGTTTGAGCAAATCTGAGGAGAGTGCACAAGCCACACAGAGTGTCATTACCCATTTACAGAGTTTAGGATGGGTTATCAATTTTGCAAAGTCGGTTGCAGCTATCGCAAGATGGTGGTGAGGGTGGGGGTGCGGCAGGGGCAGGCAGGGATGGGGGGCAGGACAAAGAAAGGCCTGGTGTGACCGGATGAGCACTCTAAAGGGGCAGGTGCAACTGTTTCTCTGGATGCAGGCTCCTATAGTCTGGCATTACCTGCAGCTGCTGGGGTCGATGGCAGCGATCAATCTCATGCCTTAGGCTTGAGCCCACATGAGACCGTTGCAAAGGGCACTATTGTGCAGATGGCCAGCTCAGCATCACTTACGCAGCCCCTTGTCCTGTTCCAAAGGGGTCAGGATGGCCCTCTGGTGGTGGCTCAAAGGACAAGCTGTTGGCAGGGATGCCTCTGGAGCCACTGCAGTGGGTTCCGATGACAAATGATGCCAGCCTTACTGGTTGGTGAGCTCACTGTGAAGCCCAGATAGCACAGAGTTGCTGCTCGACAATGGAGAGCGCTCGGACCATCAATTGTCTGGATATGAGAGGTCTTTTTGGCACTACAGAGTTTTCAAGCCTTCCTGCAAGGCAAGGCAGTGCACATGTTTTCAGACAATGCCACCACAGTAGTCTACATCGATTGCCAAGGGGGTACATACAGTGTTCAACTGGAGTGTGAGATTGCACCACAGTTGGAGTGGGTGGAGGACAATCTGCTGGCCCTCTTCACGGTTCACATGGCAGCTGATTTTTCTTAGTTTGCGTCATCTCGACCCTGGTGAATGGATGCTCAATGCAGAGGGTTTTGCTCTGCTGTTTTGGTGTTGGAGCATCGATCATAGGCCTGATGGTGACCTTTGAGTCAGCAAAAGTGGCTCATTTCTACAGCAGGAGACATGAATGCATGTCAGAGGGACTGGATGCATTGCTGCACCGCTGTCCCACAGAGGGGCTACTGTATGTGTCGTCCCCCCCCCCCCCCGGGTGCTCATCAGTCAAGTAGCGCAAAGGATCAAGGTGCACCAAGGACCAGCTGTCCTGGTTGTGCCCAATTCGCTGCAGTATCTGTGGTATACAGATCTGGTTCAGCTAGCAGTGGATTGTCTGTGGTGCCTTCTGGCCCGGACAGGTCTTCTCTCGCAAGGCCCAGTATTAATGCCGCAAGTGGATCGACTTTCGCTTATGGCCTGGTTTTTGAGAGGGCTAGGTTGAGGAAGCACAGCTACTTTGTATCAGTCATTGCGACTCTGTTGAAAGCCTAGAAGCACTCCACCGCCTTGTCGTACGTGTGGAGGATCTTTGAGGATTGGTGTGTGGACCCCACCTGTTGGCCTTTTACAGATTTGGTCCTAGACATTCTGGCTTTTCTTCAGGCTGGGCTGGAAAGGGGCCTTGCTTGCAGTTCCCTCTGGGTGCAGGTGACGGCTTTGAACTGTTACTGGGATAGAGTCCAGGGGCTGTCCTTAGCAGCTCATCTGGAAGTAGGTTGTTTTTTGCATGTGGTAAAACAGGTCTGGCCACCAGTGAGGTCTCTGGTTCCCCCTGTGGGATTTTGAATCTCGTGTCGTCTGCTTTGATGGAGGCACCTTTTGAGCTGCTTTGAGCTTGCATGGTGAAGCATGGAGGTTGGAAGTCATGAATGGAGAGAGTTCACCAACTGAATAGAAGGTATGTAGTTTCTTGAATATCGACAGTATCTGCCAAAAAATTAGCAGATAGAAAGTAGGTACTTAATGAACCTGTTTATACTGCAGTGCTTTCACATCTTCCCCTGAAGAAACCACATGGGTGAAACGCAAAGTAACAGCACGCCTGACAGCGTCGGGATTTGTATTGAAAGCTGAAACCTCTACTGAAAGTTAAGCACTGATTAAACATCTAAAAAAACTTTTCAATGCTATATTATATTATAAGATAGTTTCAACTATTGGAGAGAGTGACCGCTTGTGAATAAGGTCGTTGATGTGAATAGGCATTGATCCATTTGACAGTTACAATATAGTCAATGGTAGCCCGCTAATGCTGAGACCTTGCGGCCACTCCGATTAACAAGAATACAACTTGCTATTCAAAACTTTGTTTTGGGTCAGTTAAAGAAACATTGTATATTTTCGTGATAATACTACAGAGAGTTAGACATAATTGCCAGGATATATACTCTGATAAAAACAGGACCATAATTGGATTTGTTTATACCAAAAAAAAAGACAGATTACAGTACATGAATTGGTGACAAGATTTTGAGTACCTGACTTTCCTTAATCTGGAGGGTGAGATTCCTTGGCTTCTGTGGGGTTAGCCTGTCTTTGAGGTGGGAGATGTTGTAATGACTTTGGTCCTTTAATTATTGCTCCTTTTAAGTCCACTTTTGGCAATAGAATACTGAGGTTGGTAGGTAGTGCCAGTAGATCATATGAGATGATGATACAATCAAGTCTCCAAGCTGCTGGTTGGCAGTGACGACTCACAAGTCAGGACTGGACTGGAGGTACTCAAGGAAAGCATCCACCACTGACACATTGACCTTTTTGAGAAGAAACTAACAGCACTTTCAGATGGTCTGACTTCTACATCCCCACGACCGAACAAGTAGCCTGCACGATAACCACCCTAAACTCAAGCACATCTCCTTCAGACCCCTGCCCAGTGACCTGGATCAAGTCTGCAAAGGAGGCTCTGACCAACTGCATTCAAAGGATTATAAGCTCTTCCCTGACTCAGGGATACATGTCCCCTACACTCCAGCAAGCTACAATCTGCCCAATTCCAAAGAATACAACATCCCACAGCTTGGACCCATCAGCTTACTGACCAATATCCAGCTTCCCATTCCTTTCCAAAATAATTGAGAAGGTTGTTCAAGTTCAGCTCCAAGACCACATTGATACACACGCCCCTCTGGATCCCCCACCAGCATGGCTTCCGCCTTAATCACAGGGTTGAGTCTCTACTCACTCACCTATTTGACAACTTGCTTAGAGGAATAGGTGACATAAGGAAAGGATTTCTGCTTGTCTTTGACATCTCATCTGTCTTTGACATGGTATCGCATGACACTCTTCTGAAATGACTAATGAAGATTGGTCTCCAAAGCACCACACTAAAATGAATCCAATCCTATCTCAGCGACAGAAAGCAGAGAGTCAAAGTTGGTCACCTCACCTCAGCCACTTTCCACATAGCATAAGGAGTTCCTCAAGGATTCTTCCTGTCCACCCTGCTCTTCAACATATATATACAACATATTCAAAAAGTTCAAGATACAATATGCCATATATGCAGATGATATATACACACCAATCCAGTTGGATTCCCTGGACTTTGCCACAATGTCAGCATGTCTTTAAGAAATGATAAACTGGCTGACCAACAACAACCTCAACATAAACATAAAAAAACTGAAGCAATTGTCATCACACAAGAGACTTCATTCACCCCACCGACCTTCAACATTGCTGACAATCCAGTCCTGATAAGACGAAATATGATACCTTGGAGTCATACTTGACAACCACCTTAACCTCCAAGCCCATATCAACAAGACCGCTAAGTCAGCCTTCCAAAAGCTTGCTACTATTTGGAGACTCAAACCCCTCCTCAGTCAAGATCACTTCCGTACATCATAACACCCACTCTGGACTACTGTAATGCCTTTGTCCAAGAACTCCCCAAGCAAACCATCTGTCCCTTGCAACTAGTCCAAAACACCGCTGCCCAAATCATCACTGGATCATCTCAATAGGACCACATAACCCCTCTCCTGAACCAGCTCCACTGTCTCCCAATCACTTCCCGTGGCAAATTATAAATTTGCTCTCATCTTCAAAATTAAAAACAGTTTATCAGCCGATTATTTTACAAAGTCTGATATGTACTAAGCCCATTAAGAGACCAACGAGACACCTACACCCAGCTTCTTCACAAAGGTCAACAATTCCACTACAAAGAGGGCTCTTTCACTTGCTGCCCCTGCCATCTGGAACTCCCTTCCAGAAGATCTGAGAACCACCTCGGACATAAAAGACTTCAGGAAGGCGCTCAAGACACTTCTCTTTATTGAATACTTTGGTGGCGACATCAAATATCTTCAGTAAAGCGTAGTTACTCACCTGTAACAGGTGTTCTCCAGGAGCAGCAGGAATCAGTCCTCACTTATGGGTGACGTCGGTGCCGACGGAGCCCTCGCGGAGCAATTTTCCCCAGCTTTCAAAGAAAGCCTTTGGGAATTGCAGCGCGCATGCGCGGTCGTCTTCCCGCCCGAGGGTGCCATCTTAGCCAGTCAGATGACATAGCTAAAAAAGACAGCATAAAAATATTTGCAAAACATAAGCAGACGATTGCAACTCCAAGGGGAGGAGGGAGGGTAGTGAGGACTGATTCCTGCTGCTCCTGGAGAACACCTGTTACAGGTGAGTAACTACGCTTTCTCCAGGACCAAGCAGGAAGTCAGTCCTCACTTATGGGACTCCCAAGCTCAAGGCTACCGGAGACCCTAAGCACAAAAATGAGCTCCCTCTAGCTCAGCAGCACAGAAGGAAAGAATCTTTGCTGAATTATCACCCACCGGTAGCCCACAACCGGGATGGAGGGTAGGAGTTGCTCAGACCTCAAAGAGATTACGGAGGACTGCCTGTCCGAAAGCACTGTCCCTGCGGGACTCCCTCTCGAGACAGTAATGGACCGCAAAAGTCTGGCTCGAAGACCAAGTAGCGGCCCGGCAGATGTCTGCCAGCGGAACAGAGCGGAGGTAAGCCACTGACGTAGCCTTTGCCCGAACGCAATGAGCCGTGACTCGACTTTCTAAGGAGAGTCCGGCTGCCCCATAAGCCCAAGAGATACAGTCCGCAACCCAGATGGACAGAGTACGCTTGGAGACCGGGAGCCCCAATTTATTGGGGTCAAAAGACACAAAAAGCTGAGCAGCTTTACGGTGCTCCCGTGTACGGTCAAGGTAGAAGTTCAAAGCCCTTCTACAGTCCAGGGTATGGAGGACCGTTTCAGCTCGGCTGGAGTGTGGTCTGGGAAAGAAGGTTGGAAGTACCACCTCCTGATTGATATGAAAAGGGGAGACCACTTTTGGAAGAAATTTTGGGTGAGTCCGTAGGACTACCCTATTTTTGTTGAACCGAGTGTAAGGGGGATCAGACACGAGGGCCTGCAATTCACTTACGCGTCTAGCGGAAGTGAGGGCTATCAAGAACAGCGTTTTCCAAGACAGAAAAGGAAGAGAACAGGTAGCCATAGGTTCAAAAGGCGGACAGGTGATCCGCTGCAAAACCACATTCAGGTCCCAGTCAGGCGCTGGAGGGCGCAGAGGTGGTTTAAGTAGAAGGAGACCTCGGAGAAACCTCGCCACGAGAGGGTCGCTGGAGAGAGGTCTACCATCCACCGGCACATGATGTGCCGAAAGAGCACTGAGGTGAACTTTGACGGAGTTGGACTTAAGTCCCAGATTAGAGAGGTGTAGCAAGTACTGCAAGATCACCGACACCGGGCAGGAGAAGGGATCCTGAGACTGTTGGGTACACCAGCCGGCAAAGCGACGCCATTTAAGGGCGTAGCATTTGCGGGTAGAAGGCCGTCGCGAAGCCAAGACGACCTCCTCCACCTCTGCCGGCAGGAGAAGGGGAGCAAGGACTACCCTCTCAGCAGCCAGGCCATGAGGTTGAGAGACCTGAGGTTGGGGTGTAGCAGAGACCCCTGATCCTGAGTGAGGAGATCCGGTTGTACCCCCAGAGGGAATGGATCCTCCACCGCTAATTGCAGTAGGAGCGGAAACCACGGCTGTCTGGGCCAGCGAGGGGCCACCAGGATCATGAAGGCTTTGTCTCGGAGAACCTTGAAAAGAGTCCGAGAGATTAGCGGGATGGGAGGGAAAGCGTACAGAAGATTCCCCGACCATGAAATCAGAAAAGCATCCGCCGCAACCCGAAGGGGGTGTGGCTGACGAGAGCAGAAGCGAGGAAGCTGCCGGTTGTGAGGACTGGCAAAGAGATCCACCGTGGGGAGACCCCACTTCAGGAAGAGCTTCTGAACTACGAAGGGATCCAGACGCCACTCGTGCGGCTGGAGGATCCTGCTGAGTTTGTCCGCCAGGCAATTCTCTTGGCACGGGAGATAAACTGCTTTGAGGAGAATGCCGTGACTGACGGCCCAAGAGCAGAGCTTCTGTGCCTCCCGGCAGAGGAGGAAGGAGCCCGTGCCCCCCTGCTTGTTCACGTAGAACATGGCAACTTGATTGTCCGTCTGGACAAGGATGGACTGGTGGGAAGTCAGGTGGGAGAAAGCCATGAGAGCCAGGCGGATCGCCCTGAGCTCCAGGAAGTTGATCTGCTGAGCAGACTCCCACGTGTTCCAGAGGCCCTGAGTACGTGCCTCTTGGCAATGTGCTCCCCAGCCCAGGAGGGATGCATCCGTGGTCAGCACCCGGGTCGGCTGAGGCGACTGGAAAGGCATTCCGAATATCAGGTTCGGCCGCCGAAGCCACCAGCGGAGAGACGAGATCAGCGGCTCGGAGACGCGCACTAGGTCTGCTAGGCCGCCTGCGGCTTGTCGCCACTGCTGGCGGAGACACCATTGAGCAGGCCGCATATTCAGGCGGGCATTGGGGGTCACATGGACGGTGGAAGCCATATGGCCGAGTAGTCTCAGGAAGCGCCTGGCGGAGACCAGGGGCTGGCTGCGAAAACGGTCGGCTAGGTCCATGAGTCGTTGAGCCCTGTCGAGCGGCAGGTACGCTCGTGCCTGAGGAGTGTGGAGCCTTGCGCCGATGAACTCGAGATCCTGTGAGGGGAGCAAAGTGGACTTTGCGAAATTTATAACAAAGCCCAAGTACTGCAGAAGAGTCACCGTGCGGCGTGTGGCGCTGGTGACCTCCGGAGCGGACGCCGCTCTGATGAGCCAGTCGTCGAGGTACGGAAAGACATATAGGCCGTGAAGCCGGAGATGGGCTGCCACCACTGCGAGACATTTTGTGAAGACTCGCGGCGCGGAGGACAGGCCAAAGGGCAGTACTCTGTACTGGTAATGATTTCCTGCCACCACAAACCTTAGGTATTGGCGGTGGCTTGGGTGGATGAGGATGTGCGTGTAGGCATCCTTTAGATCCAAGGAGCATAGCCAATCTCCCTGCTGGAGGTAGGGCAGAAGGATTCCAAGGGTAAGCATTTTGAACTTCTCCCGCACAAGGAACTTGTTGAGGTTGCGCAAGTCCAGGATGGGTCTGAGGCCCCCTGTTCTCTTTGGTATTAGAAAATACCTTGAATAAAAGCCTTGACCTCTCAGGTGGTGAGGCACCGGTTCCACCGCCTGTTCCTGTAGAAGACCTGCTAACTCCTGAAGGAGTAATTCCCTGTGCAGAGGGGGTCGTGGAGGTTCTCCCGGAAAATAGGAGGGAGGGACCTGGTGGAAGTGGAGAAGATAGCCTCCCCGCACGACTTGAAGCACCCAGGCATCTGTGGTGATGTTGGACCACCTGTGGGCGAAGTGAACCAGCCGGCCTCCGGTGCTGGGAGGAACCAGCGGGGGGGGAGAGGCTATGCATTGTGAGTCAAAAACCCCCACCCTGCTGAGCAGGGGCTGGTGGTGCAGGCTTGGGGGCTTGCTGCCTACGGGACCCGTTACCCCGTCCCTTGGCCTGCTGGCCCTGTTGGGGAGCTGCAGGGGCCTGATAATGGGGGTATTGTTTGTAGGCAGCCGCCTTCCTCGGGTAAAAGGACTTTTTCCCCGAGCCCTTCTTTTTCTGGGAAGGGGCGGAGGTCTTCCTAGAAAGCCTGGTCCTGGTGAGAGTCTCGGTCTCAATTTGCGCAGCCTTTTCCGCCATGGGCTTGCCAAAGAGGTTTTCGCCTCGGCAGGGGACATCGACCAACTTGTCCTGCACCCAGGGCTCAAGGTCTGACGACTGAAGCCAAGCCTGTCGGCGGGCACCGATGCCGGCTGCGGCCACTCGAGCCGATGCTTCAAAGCCATCATAGGCTGCCCGGGACATGAACTTTGAGCATTCCCGAATGCCAGTGGACAAGGCCAGGAACCTCCGCAAGGGTTCCTCGGACAAACCAGCGGAGAATCCGGCTAGTTCTTTAGCCAGATCCCGGAGATACATGCCCATGTATAGCTGGTAAGTCTGGACACGACATGCGAGCATAGAGCCCTGGAAACACTTCTTACCAAGGCCATCCAGGTTACGGGCCTCCCTGCCAGGAGGTACCGAGGAGTGCATCTTCTGGCAAGACGATGCATGGCCGATTCCACTACCATGGAATGGTGTGGTAGCTGTGCCTTTTGAAAGCCAGGGCTCTTGCGGACTCGATAGATAGAATCGACCCGCTTGCTCAGGACCGGCGAGGAGGCCGGACTCTCCCACATGCGGAAGAGTAGTCGTTCCAGCATAGGAGGAACCGGTACAGTAAAGTGTTCCCTGGCGGGAGAGTCATACTGGAGGGCGTCGAGCTCTTCGGCTCGAGGCTCCTCCTCGGGATCCGCAGGGAAGGCCAAAGCCTTGGCCATATCCCTAACGAAGTCCGAGAACCGGGCATCCTCCGGGGGGGACTGCTTCCGAGGCTCGGACTCCGGTGAGTCCGAAAAGAATCAGGCGACTCTTCGTCCTCAGACTCCCAGACCGACTCCGACGAGGACTCGGTGGGGTCGGCCCGGGCAGGGCGCGGCGTCTGCCGCCCCGACGCCGAGGGAGCCGGCGTCGGCGACCTCGGTCCCGAACGGGAGGCCGAGGGTGACCTCGACCGAGGATCGACTCGAGTTCTCATCGACTCGAGGATCGGCTCGGTCTCCGGGGTCGACTTGGACGTCGACGTCCCGGCGGTCGGGGCAGCGGCGCCAGCGAGGCCAGCGAGCAGTGCCCTCTGCTGGTCCATGAAGGCAGACAGTCTGCTCTCCAAGGCCGTCAACCTGAGTCCGAGCTCAGGCGACCCAGCAGTCCCCGACTCGGGCCCCGACGGCGGCTGTCGCGGAGGCGAGTCCAGAAGGACCACAGGACTTACCCGAGCAGGCGTCTCCGACTCCAGGCGAGGTCGCTTCGTGAGGTGTTCCTTCTCCAAGGACCCGGGGCGGCTGTCGGGGCTATGCGACCTGGCCCTCGCGGAACCAGGAGCGTCCACCGACGCCGCCCTCGCGGGTTTCACCTTCCGACGATGGTCCCCGGAGGGAGAACCCCGGTCGGAGGAACTCCGGCGACGGTCCGAGCTGGAGCCTTTTGACGCGGAGGCCTCCGACGAGGTCCGGGTACGGCTGGGGTCAGCGAAGATTCGATCACGCTGATGCCGCCGACTCCTCAACGCTTTTGAGGACATTTTGCCGCAGGGCCCACAGATCAGTTCCTCATGATCCGGGCCCAGGCAGCGGAGGCAAAAGTCGTGTGTGTCAGTTAGTGACATATTTCGGTCACACTGACCACACCGCTTAAACCCACTGGCAGCCATCGGGGGAAAAAGGGCCCCTGCGAGGTCAAAGGACCGGGCTGCCAGGGAAAAATCGAAAAAAGTAAGAGGACTCGTGACCGGCGTCGCGAGTCCGGGCGGGAAAAGGATCGGCGTCGAACCGAAGGAAAAAGAATAAAATAATGAAGAAAAAATCGACTTTTTCGCGGGGACAAGACGGGGACGTCTGTAGGGCTCCGCGGAAAAAAGAAGACTGGCTAAGATGGCACCCTCGGGCGGGAAGACGACCGCGCATGCGCGCTGCAATTCCCAAAGGCTTTCTTTGAAAGCTGGGGAAAATTGCTCCGCGAGGGCTCCGTCGGCGCCGACGTCACCCATAAGTGAGGACTGACTTCCTGCTTGGTCCTGGAGAACCTCTAGACTCATGTACACACATCACAAGCAAATACAATTAATTGTCCCACTACAGGGTGGCCCAAAAAAGTGAGAACATCTCGTAAATTAAAAGCTTAAATAGTTTACTTAGTTATCTTTTTTAGCTATATAACGTCTTTATTTTGACAATTTCCGGTCGCCATCTTTTTTTATTTTAATTTGTCAATCGTTTACATCTGTCTTTTTGAAATTTTAAATATCTTTTATATGCTATGAGATGTTGTTATGTTTTTTGGACCACCCTGTATATTTGTTGTGCTATTCTGCATGTCCCTCCCCCCCTCCCCTTAGAGAGTTCCTTGTAATGGTTTGAATCATATTTTTCCTATGCAAGTTCTATGTAACAAGGTTTTTATTTTTTTTGAGTTTCAATGTAAACTGCCTTGATTAAATGAGAAGGCAGTATGGAAAAAGTGTCAAATAATAAATAAATAAATAAATAAATAAATAAATAAATTAGCAGGTAAGTCCTAATGAACCATTCTAGGGCCTAATATAATATTTGCAGTGCTGTATTTTCATAGTAGGGTAGGTGCTGTGTGAATACGGGCAATGCAGATTTACTAGGTAATGAATGAGCAGGAAAGTTGTGTGGAAATCTGGTAGCCTTTCTGTAACCCCAGTCAGGGTTGCTTTTAGATATAGGCAAAAGGGGCAACTGCCGCAGACCTACCTAACAAGATGCCCATAGCTAAAATTGCCCTAGAGCATAAGGCTTGCTACACTTAGAAAATTCCACTGTATACCAGAGCCAGTGATGAAATACAAGAAGACATGCTGAAAGTGATTTAGTCTCACAGGGCCAATCAGATGTTGCTTCTCCTACCTGTAGTTCTTTCACCTTTTTAGTTGACCTTTCAACCCCCACCCCCCTGGTATGCAGCCTTTTGACTGGCTAAGTACCTCCCTGTGCCCGCCTCCTCACCCCCCCCCCCCCCCTGCAATCTCTTTCAAGTGAGGCTCAGACATATGGCACCCTCAGCAGCGGCTGAACAGTTGTCACTGCTCCACAGAGCAACATCAGTCACTGGCATAAATTCCACACAAGCAGCCACCGTAGGGGGAGGGGGGATAGGCAAGTGTAAAGGTTCTGTTTCTTGTTAGTCACTCCAGGCCAGGGAAGTCCCGAACCCTCATCTGCGGTGTGCTGCTCCGGCTGGCTGGAATCCAGGGGAATAAAACTCACAGACCACACAAAAGGAAAGTATGCAAGTTTATTCCAAAGGGTGGAGGGATTGTCCGTATTTTATACATCATCAGAAACATATTCATACGTCATCCATCCATCTTCTGGGGGCCCACTATAGTTTATCAGTAACTAATGCAAATACAAGTCATCCTTGAGTAGAACAATCAGTTTAGCTTACACAGCACATTCCTTTTTCCATACCCACACCAGAATGTACAAAGGGCACACACATAGGATTCTGATTTCCCTAACAGCAAGGAAGGGGGGCCTATGTGTCCTAGCAACACCACACTATGGCAGCCATGGCAAAATGCAGGAAACATGATTGACTTTAAATTGAGTTTGCTGTGCTACCTCCTACTCAGTTAAACTTTGTTGCCTGGCAGCTGGTATCTCCTGCTGCCGAGCCAAAATCTCACAGTAGCAGCCACAAAATCAGACATCCGGCCCCCCTTCCCCCACCATGGAGTAGCCCCTCAGCAAAATTGGTTGGGAGAACCCTATTGGGACATAGGCCACAGACCTGAGGCGCCTGTTGGATGTACGTCCAATATCTAGCAGTAGCTCGGGGGCTTTGCACTAGCAGCAAGTCTACTTCTACCTTTCTCACTGACTTTGACTCGTTGCTTTCCTTCTTTCTGGATTTGTCTTCCCCCACTCTTATACTTTGGGGATTTTAACATTCATGTCGATAACCCCTCTGATCCTTATGCTTTAAAGCTCCTCTCCCTTACCTCCTTGTTTGACCTCCAGCTTTGCTCCACTGCTCCCACGTACCAGCATGGCCACTGCCTTGACCTGGTATTTTTCTCTAGTTGCTTACCCTTGAACCTCTGCAGCTCAGTTCATCCCTTATCTGACCATCATCTTTTAAGCTTCAATCTTCATCACCTGCTGCCTCAACCTCGACCTGTCTCCTCCAACCTATTTAGAAATCTTTATGCTATTGATCCCTTGGTTCTCTCTTCCAATATTTTTTCATCTTTCTTCCACTATGTCATCCAAGTCTGTTAACAAGGCAGTAACTTCCTATAACGCTGCACTCTCCTCTGCTCTGGATGCTCTTGTTCCATCCATGCCATATCCTGTGAGACATTCTGCACCCCAGCCCTGGCTCTCATCCATTACCTGCTATCTACGTTCCTGTACTTGTTCTGCTGAGCGTGCTTGGCTCAAATCCTGCTCCCTTGCAGACTTTCTACACTTCAAATTCATGCTTGTCTCTTTCCAGTCAGCCATAGCTCTTGCCAAACAAGACTATTATGTCCATCTGACTAACTCTCTTTTCTCTGATTCTCGCCATCTCTTTACTACTCTCAGCTCTCTCCTCAAAGTGCCTCCGCCTCTGATCCCTCCCCTCCCTTTCTGCCCAAACCCTGGCTGACTATTTCCATGACAAAATACACAAGATCACCCTCCAATTCCCCACAAAGTCAGCTACTTCCCCCTACTCCCCCCCCCCCCTTACCTCTGCTACCTTCTCTCTTCCTTTCCTGTGATCTCTGAAGAGGAAACGGCACACTTCCTCCAAACTCACCACCTGCTCCTCTGATCCTATCCCCACCCGTCTCCTAAGCCCCATCTCCTCCATCGTTGTCCCTTCCATCTCTCATATTCTCAACCTATCGCTCTCCACTGCAACAGTCCCTGCAGACTTCAAGCATGCTGTGGTCACACCTCAAGAAACTCTCACTTGATCCCACCTGTCCTTATCGACCCATCTCCCTCTTTCCCTTCATTTGTAAACTACTTGAACGTGCGGTTCACCGTCGCTGCCTCAACTTCCTCTCCTCTCAAGCCCTCCTGGATCCTTTATAGTCTGGCTTTCATCCCTTACACTCTACTGAAACGGCTCTTGCCAAAGTCTCCAGTGACTTGTTCCTGGCAAAATCCAAAGGCCTTTACTCTGTCCTCATCCTTCTTGACCTCTCTGCTGCTTTTGACACTGTTGACCACAACCTTCTCCTCAATACCCTGTCCTCGCTTGGTTTTAAGGACTCTGTACTATCCTGGTTCACCTCCTATTTCTCCCATCGCTCTTTCAGTGTGTGTTCTGGTGGCGCCGCCTCCTCTGCTACCCCGCTCCCAGTTGGCGTACCCCAAGGATCTGTCTTAGGTCCGTTCCTTTTTCTCTCTCTATACCCAGTCCCTTGGTGTGCTCATCTCTTCCCATGGCTTTCAGTACCATCTGTATGCTGATGACTCCCAGATCTACCTCTCTATGCCTGAAATCTCTCCAGCAATCCAGACCCGGATCTCTGCCTGCCTTTCTGACATTGCTGCCTGTATGTCTCACCGCCGCTTGAAATTGAACGTGGCCAAGACTGAACTTCTTATCTTCCCCCCCAAAACCTCCCCCCCCCCTTCCTCCTTTCTCAGTCTCTGTGGATAACTCTGTACTCCTTCCTGTTTCCTCGGCCTGCAGTCTTGGGGTTGTCTTTGACTCTTCTCTCTCTTTCTCCACACACATTCATGATAGCTAAGACCTGCCGTTTCTTTCTCTATAACATCAGCAAAATCTGCCCTTTCCTTTCTGAACACACTATTAAGACACTTATCCACTTCTTAATCACCTCCTGTCTTGACTACTGTAACCTACTCCTTGCTGGTCTCCCTTTGAATCATCTCTCTCCCCTTCAATCTGTTCAACACTGCTGTGTGGCTAATCTTCCGCCAGCCTCGTCATGCCCATATTACCCCTCTTCTCAAATCACTTCAATGGCTCCCTATCCATTTCCGCATCCAGTTCAAACTTCTCCTGCTGACCTATAAATGCATTCATTCTGCGGCTCTTCACTACCTTTCTTCTCTTTATCTCTCCTTACAATCCCCCTCGGGAACTCCGCTCTTCTAGCAAACTGCTTCTATCTGTGCCCTTCTCTTCTACTGCTAACTCCAGACTTTGCTCATTTCACCTTGCTGCACCTTATGCCTGGAACAAACTACCTGTGTCTGTACGCCAGGCATCTTCTCTCACCCTCTTCAAATCCAGGCTGAAAACTCACCTCTTCGCTGCTGCTTTTGGATCTTGACTCACCTGATTTTCTGTCCCCCTTGTTTATCCCTCTCTACACCTTCTGTGTTGTCTGTCTTGACTAGATTGTAAGCTCTGATGAGCAGGGACTGTCTCTCACATGTCTGTGCAGCGCTGCGTATGACTTGTAGCGCTATACAAATGCTCAGTAGTAGTAGTAGCTCCATGGGACAGTTGTTTATAGGATTCTGGCTACCTATTATTTGCCCTTATGCTGGCCTTGAGGTGGTTGCTGTCGCTTTCCCTCCTAGCCTGGTAAACTGACTAAAGGTAAGATTCTAACCTAAGTTCTAATAGGGAGTGAGGTGAGGGTTTTTTTTTTTAAAAAGAATTTATTTATATCCACCAACAGAAATCAACAATAAAGTACAAGGCACAGACCGTCCACGGGGGGGTGGTACTCTTATCCCTCCTGGGAGGCACAACAATCAAAATAACAGGTGGCTTTTGCATATTATCAGAAATATCCCTCCCCCCCCCCCACCCCCCACCCTCCCTACCACCCCCCCCCCCCCCCCCCCCACACTTCATCAACAGTCAAACAGAACAAGGAAAAAATGTGCGGATCGCCAACTATGCACTCTACCGCCCCTTGTCCCATCAGTTCCCCAGCTGGAGAATTTCATTACGGCAGCGAACCCCCAGTTGCTGGATGTAAGGTTCCCATATTGACATGAACACTGTCCAGCGTTTGACATTGCCCCGCGCGAGCCAGCGCTCCATCAACATTAGTTGGTGGAAGCTATTCTGCCATTCCCTAAAGGTGGGCGATTGAGGTTCTCTCCATAACCGAAGGATCGGCCCTTTACCCACCAGACAGGCCTTCCGGAGGAGCATACGTTCCCCTGCCTTCACAGGCCACGGAGGCGCCAATTGGTCCAATACCACAAAGGAGCCAGTCCACCTGACCCGCTGTTGCAACAACTTACCGATAAAGACCCGAATCCTGGCCCAGTAGGGGCGTACTCTGCAACATCCCCACCACATGTGTAATAGGGTCGCCAATGGTTCCGAGCAGCGAGGACATCGGCCATCCGTCTCCAACCGACTACGATAAGCCCTCCGTGGGGAGAAATGAGCTCTGGTCACGCATTTGAATTGAAGCTCCCTCCAACGGGCCCCCTGTGCCACACGAACAATTCGTTTCAAAGCCTTCTCGACCATCCCTGGGTCAACCGCCGTGCCCAGTTCAGTGGCCCAAGCCACTTCAACCCCCCGATAGTCAGGGAGTGCCCGATAACTCTCCAATTTGTGCTTCAACTGGGAGATGGATGGGGGATCCTCCTCCCCCAGCCCAAAGAATTCCAGAATCTTGGCCGAACGATCAGTATGCAACGCCTCCTTCGATAATGAGGCCACATAATGAGAAGCTTGCATATAAGCGAAACAGTGGTTGGTCGGCAGATCGTATTCCCGGCTTAGGGTCAAAAAAGATTTACAACAACCTGAGGGGTCTACCAAGTGTCCCACCATCCGTATCCCACGCGCCCACCAATCTTTAAACACCATCGAGTCAGACCCCAGAAGAAATTGGGCGTTCCCTCGAAGGGGTAACCAACTGGAGACAGCCCAGGGAGCCAGCCAGTATATGTTGAGCTGCTGCCAAGTCCGTCGAACCGAATTCACCAAATCACTCCTCCGAACTGCCTCCGGCAAATCACGGTATCGGCCGTGGAGGACTCCCAACAAAGTCCACGGGGCTACTAAGCGCTCCTCCACAGCCAGATCTGTGTAGTCATCCGTTCCACCTAACCAATCTCTCAGATGTCGTGCTTGGCATGCCAAGCCATACACCTTCAAATCGGGCAACCCCATACCCCCGTCCTTCCATTTCCCCAGGAGCCGTCTCCACGGAACCCGAGCTCGCTTCCCTCTCCAAAGAAACCCCTTAAGCAAGGCCTCCACCCGACGCAAGTCTCGAGATAGTAACCAAACGGGCAAAGTCTGTAACCAATACAAAACACGGGGCAAGATAACCATCTGTAGCGCCGCAATTCTCCCAGCCAGGGCCAGGGGGAGGGACTCCCACACTTGTAATTGTGCCGTCAAAGATCGCAAGATGCGCTCCAAGTTACGCTTATAGAGCAGACGGGGCTGTCTAGGCAAAACTATACCCAAATAAACGAATTCTTCCCCTGCCCATCGGAGAGGGAAGGGGCCCCTCCAGGACTCCCGAATAAGCCCCAAGGTATCCAACGCCTCAGATTTATCATAATTAATGCGAAAGCCTGCCAGGTCCCCAAAGTGCCCAAATTCCTCTAGTAGCTTCGGCAGAGATGCATCCGGAGAGGTCACATGGACTAACAGATCATCCGCAAATGCCGAGATGACAAAGTCCTGCGAGCCCATCTTCACCCCCGTAATCGCCCCCGAGGCCGCAACTGTACGGATCAGGGGATCCAATGAAAGGACAAATAATAGTGGAGAGAGGGGGCAACCCTGTCGTGTCCCCCTCTCCAGGGGGAAACTCTCTGAGAGCGCTCCGTTACATAGTATCCCCGCCGTCGGTGTTACATATAAACTCCGCCCCATTCCACAGTAAGTATCCCCGATTCCATAACAGGGCAACAGCTCCCAAAGATATTGCCAGTTCACCCTATCGAATGCCTTCTCGGCATCAAAACTGACAAGCAGCGAAGGTATCTGTCGGGTATGTACCCATTCTAAAGAGGCCAGGATTTTGCGGAGATTCCGAACAGCGTACCTCCCCTTAACGAAACCCACTTGTGCCCCATGAAGTAAGGTGCCCAATACTTCTGCCAAGCGAAGCGCCAACACCTTCGCAAGGACCTTTAGGTCAAAATTAAGGAGGGAAATAGGTCGATAGGAGGCTGCTAGCATCGGGTCCTTGCCCGGCTTAGGGATCAAAGTAATATGGGCATGGTTTTGCCCCCAGCGAAAGGCCCCCGGTCACCCCTCATATCAAACACCTCCCGTAGCACAGGGCTGACACAATCCCCCAGTATCTTGTAGAATTCCGCACCCAAACCATCCGGGCCGGGGCTCTACAGCAGCCGGCCGCAGAAATAACCGATTGTATCTCCTGTATCGCAACGGGACGGTCCAGCACCTCCCTCTGCGCCTCTGTAAGCCGCGGCAGCGTCAGATCTCGTAAATAATCAGACAAGGTCGTGGCAGAAGCAGACTCAGCCGCATATATTTTCTGAAAAAAACTCCGAAACACCTTGGCAATATCCCCATTATCCTTATACACAGCGCCATTAACATCTCGAAGCCCCGCCACCAGAGTGGAGTTTCTCCTGCCCTTCAAACACCGTGCTAACATTTTCCCAGGCTTATCACCATAACTATGGAGTCTGTAACGGTAATAAAGAACAGACTTCTTGGCCTTCTGATGCAAAAGCTCGTTGAGGTCCACCTGGGCCTCCCATAAGCGCTTCTTAGTCTCGGCCGAGGGACTGTGGGCACATTGACGCCGGTATTTCGTGACTTGATGCTCTAAAGCCATGATACGTTCCGCAAGAATCCGACGCTTCCGGGCTGCATAACCAATAATATCCCCTCGCAGGACCACCTTCGCGGTTTCCCATATCAATTCCGGGTCGTCTTCATGAACCCGATGATCAGTAGCAAACTCATGCCAGCGTTGACGTAGAAATTGCCGAAATTGCATATCATGATATAGCCCTAGGGGGAACCGCCAAATACGCGCCCGGGCAAACTCAGCCCCCCAATTCAAATCTAGCCAGACCATAGCGTGGTCAGAAATCTCTAGGGGACCTATCTGAGCCTCTTCTGTGCGGGAAAACAGCCCGCGGGATAGAAACAGATAATCGAGGCGGGCACTTGTGCCATGCGCCCTGGACTGGTGTGTGAAGTCTTTCTCAACCGGGTGCAACAGGCGCCACGGATCAATGACATCCAGGCGCCTACAGAAGCGTTGTAACAACCGAGAGGGCATCCCCCTCCCCCTCCCCCTCATGTCCCCCCCACGCGAGGTATCCAAGTCCCCATTGAAATCCCCCCCTAGAATCAAAGGGCACTCAGGCAACTGCTCCAGTCTTAGGGCCGAATGGTTATAAAACCCCGGATCAGCTACAGTAGGGCCATAAAAAACCCCAATGGTCGCCAGTCTCCCTTCTAAGTGGCCATGAACCAGGAGGGACCGGCCCACATCGTCCGCAATGACTTTCTCCGCCACAAAGCGAATTCTCTTATGAACCAAGAGAACAACCCCCCCTTATTCCCGATAGCCGGGGATCCCCAAACTTGCCCCACCCAGGATCTACAGAGTTTACTATGCTCCACAGCCGTCTGGTGGGTTTCCTGTAACAGGGCAAGATCACATCCATGTCTAGCTAGAGCTTGGAGCACCTTATATCTTTTAATGGGGCTACCCAAGCCGCAAACATTCCAGGTAATAACCCTCAGATCGACGGGGCAGTGTCAAGGCTCCACCAAAAATAGAAATCTGAACATCTCCGAGGGGCCCTCCCAGCCTGGAGCCCCCCCGTCGCTACCACCAAGCAGAAGTGCGGGGCAGTGTCAGCATGCCACCCGAGAAACAACTGTGAGTGCATAAAACAGTCTCCCCCAACCTGGGCCCTTCCGCCGAGCGGAAAGGAAGTACAATGCCAGCCACAAATGTGCGAGGAAGTGCAAGCGATCCCTCCCCTCCTCCTCTCACCCCCCTCCCCCATCCCTCCCCCCCTCCACCCTCCTGCCCCACCTCCCCCTATCCTCCCTTTGCTCCCCCCTACCCTCCTCCTCCCCTCCCCCACTCTAACCCACCCACAAACCCCATCCCCCTTGCATACTCTCCACCTCCTACCCAGAAGGGACCTTAAGGATGTGCGTAGGACCCCCCCCCCTTTTCCAAGGTTGGATTACCCGAACCCCACCTCCCCTGGTGGGCTCTGATCCCCCCCAACTCCCCCACCAGTACTTCCTACTGTCCCCTAGAGAGCAATCACCCCGGGAGGGAACCCGCGTCCCCCCACCACACACACACACACACACACACACCCGGCGGGGGGCACTCCATGCAGGCCCTGGCCCGACCAAAGGTAAACTCTCAGCTCCCACGCCCGGCCTTCTGATCAGCCACTCCCGCAGCCGCGACCCCCGCAACAGGGGAGAAGTCAGCTCCGGGGGCTAGGAAGAACACCATGGAGTGCACCCCGCCCGCAGAAACAAGGACCCCCCCATTCAGTCTCTCAATAACCGTGTCTGAACCAAGGCCATTGATCGCTCCCACGCAGGGCCCCGGCTACAGTCCGAGGGGCACAGATCATCTGTATAGTGGGATACAATCTCCAGGGGAGGGGGATTAAGCTCCCTCCCAAAGACAATTCTAGGGGGTTAAGGGGTAACAGGTCCAGGCTCGGCCACACAGTCATCACGCCCTGTCACTCACTCTGCCTCCGACCTAAGAAGTTCTTCCACATATGGACTCGCCTCTCCTGCTGAGTCAAAGATCTTGCGCGCACCCTGGTGCCAGATTACCAAACGGGCGGGGTACTGTACACTGAATCTCACGTTGGCTGCAATCAGTTTCTGACAGACCGAGGCATAGCTTTTGCGGCGCTGGCTCAACGTCGCAGAATAGTCTTGGGCAATCTGAATACGCATGTTGTCCTTTTCCACAAAGCCTTTCCGCCGCGCCGCCCGAAGCAGCTCCTCCTTTTGAGGATAACAGAGGAACCGCGCCAAGACAACACGTGGTCGGCGGTCAGCCGCAGACTGCTTGGGCCCGATCCGATGGGCGCGCTCCACAATGATTGGGTTGGTACTTCCCGTCTCCACACACAAGGAACCCGCCAGGGCCTCCACAAATTGTTTAAGGTCAGCATCAGGGATTGAATCCGCGATCCCCAGGAAGCGTAGGTTGTTGCGCCTGGACCTGTTTTCCAGGTCGTCCAGTTTGAGCGCGTGGGCTTGAGAAAGTTTCTGTGCTGCACAGAGCTCCTTCCGGAGTGTCTCCAGAGCGTCCTCAGTCTGAGAAATACGCTCCTCAGCATGCTGTACACGGGTCCCCAGTATTCCAAGCGAGGTCTGGATAGCGTCCATTTTAAGATGCAGAGCATCAAACTGCCCCGCCAAGGCATCCGTGACCGCCGCCGAGACTTCTGCGGAGATGGTGGGTGCCTCGGTTGGCCCCGCTCAGCTTCGGAGGAGAGCCCGCCATTTTTGAGGCCCCGGCTCCTCTCTCCCGGTCTTTTCTCCCCGTCTTCGCCGCGGAGGCCATTTCGTGGCACAAATATAAAGGTTCACACTTCGCGGCGCTACCGGCTCGAGTCGGGGCTATAGTGGGTATTCCGATCCGGCTCTAATCCACGGTATAGGGGGGAAGGGTCCCGGAGCTCAAGCTACCCACGTCTGCTCGAGCTCACCACATCACGTGGTCTCCGAGGTGAGGGGGTTTTAATGGCAACAAGAGGCTGGACTAGGGAAGCAGGTGTCTGGGGAAAATGGGTGCCTAATGGTAGATGGGGCCCTGCATGGGAAAGGGGTTGCGTCACAGAAATGAGCATGCCCTCATGGGAAGAGGGTGCCTTGATGGGAAGGATGATGTGGAAATGGGGTGCTTTGGTGGTGAGAGGCTGCTTAGAAGAGACATTGGTGGTGAATAGGGGAAACTGGAGAGAGGGGCATCTCAGCTTTTTGGAATGGCAGGAGGGAGAGAGCAGTACAGGAGGCAGCAAGGGGAGGAGAAAAGCATGAGGGGTGACTGCAGAGAAATAATTGGAAACAGGTTATGTAAATGTTTATTTCATTCTACTTAGTGAAAGTTTTGTATCAAATTAATTTTGACACAATAGAAGATTTTACACTTGCATTGCACTGAAAGTGGGTAGTGACGCTGTTAGATGTGTAATTTTATAAGGCGTAAGTGCTCGAGGCGGTTGATCCCTAAAGTATACTTTGTTTATGTGGATTAATATTAGTAGTATTGCAGTTTTGTACACGTTTGACTGGGGGGGTGAACAGTTCCCTGGCATGTAGATTAACTGAAGGCTACTTTCATCTGATGTGGCCTTGTTGCTGTGCATACTGATAGCACTAGCCTTGGCACTACTCCAGCTGTTGCAGTGCAGATCAGTACTGGGTCCTCTCTTCAGGTAGCTTTACTACACTCGCAGCCACATCAAGATGCAACTTGCTTTTTGTCTCTTAGTGCCTTACTGTGAGAGAAGCTGACATCCTATATAGCAAGCACTATGCTCAGTGTGTGGACACCCTGGAATAGAGAGAAGAACATGATTCTGGGTAGCATCTACCCTACTGGCTGCAGCCGGCAGAAGGGCAAAGAGGGGGGGGGGGGGCTTTCTTTAGTCCTTCCTGCCTCCCCTGGTCTTATTCTGGGTGATAAACTGCTGGCAGGGGATCCAGGAATTGTTTGGAACACTCACAAAGAGGGACAGCAGAGTGTGGAGGAGAAAAAGGCCTGATGAGAATTTGGGATGGGAGGTAAGCAAAGATAGGGAGATTGACGCAGGGGGAGGGGGGATAGATGAGAAAGAGCAGAGGTTTGGGATTGGGCAAGATGGGTGGCAGAACTGTGGAAAAGGAGAAAAGCAGGAACTAGAAGCTTGAGGGAAAGAGCCAGGGGCCAGTGCTCATCTGGGAAAAATAAAGAGGTCTTATCCTTGAATTTTTGCCAGGGCCTCATAAGTGGTTAAAGCAGCCCTGACCCCACTGCATGTATAAACTATGTTCAAACACTTATAAATTTATTGTTGGAACAAAGGAGAAGCTTGTGAAGAGCTTAATTGGAATTTGCTGGCAGGAGCAGCATAGTGATCATTTGCACAGGGCAGCAAAAAAGGCAGCACCGGGCCTGATCAGAGCTGCGATCCTTGGGCTACACCTAGCCAGTCAGGTTTCCAGGACCACCACAATGAATATGCATGAGAGACTTGCATAAGATATGCCATGCCATAAGAACATAAGATATGCCATACTGGGTCAGACCAAGGTCCATCAAGCCCAGTATTCTGTTTCCAACAGTGGCCAATCTAGGTCATACGTACCTAGCAGTTTCCCCAAGGGACACAGGTTCCACAATGCTTGTATTGGTTCAAGCATTGATATCCTGGGTCCCTTCTTAATAATGGTTTATGGACCTTTCCTCCAGGAACTTGTCCAAACCTTTTTTAAACCCAGCTACACTAACAGCCTTTACTACATCCTCCGGTAACAAATTCCAGAGTTTGATTACACGTTGAGTGAAAAAATATTTTCTTTTATTAGTCTTAAATAGTTTACCCTGTAGCTTCATTGCATGTCCCCTAGTCTTTCTATATTCTGATAAGGTAAACAATCGATCTACGTTTACCCGTTCCACTCCGTTCATTAATTTATAGACTTCTATCATATCTCCCCTCAGCCGTCTCTTTTCCAGGTTAAAGAGCCCCAACCTTTTTAGCCTTTCTTCATAGGAGTATCCTTCCATCCCCTTTACCATTTTGGTGGCTCTTCTCTGAACCTTTTCTAAAATCGCTATATCCTTTTTAAGATACGGCGACCAGAATTGCACACAATATTCAAAGTGCGGTCTCACCATGGAACGATATAGAGGCATTATAATATCTTTTGTTTTATTTTCTGTTCCTTTCCTTATCATACCTAGCATTCTATTTGCTCTCTTGGCTGCCGCTGCACACTGGGATGAGGGTTTTAACATGGTATCCACAATGACGCCTAAATCTTTTTCCTGGGTGGTGGTTCCTAATGTGGAACCTTGCATCGTGTAACCATAGTTTGGGTTGTTCTTCCCTAGGTGCATAACCTTGCACTTGTCCACATTAAATTTCATCTGCCATTTTGATGCCCAGTCTTCCAATTTATCAAGATCCTCTTGCAATTTTTCACAATCCTCTTGGGTTTTAACAACTTTAAATACTTTTGTGTCATCTGCAAATTTGATAACCTCACTCGTTATTCCACTTTCCAGGTCATTTATGAATATGTCAAAAAGCAGCGGACCCAGCACAGATCCCTGGGGTACACCACTATTCACCTTTCTCCATTGGGAAAATTGGCCATTTAGCCCTACCCTCTGCTTTCTATCTTTTAACCAGTTCCTGATCCACAATAGTACACTGCCTCCTATCCCATGACTCTTTAGTTTTGTCAAAAGTCTCTGATGAGGGACCTTGTCAAAGGCTTTCTGAAAGTCCAGATACACAATATCAACTGACTCACCTTTGTCCACCTGTTTATTCACTCCTTAAAAAAAACCATAACAGATTAGTAAGACAAGATCTTCCTTGTCTAAAGCCATGTTGGCTGTCTCCCATTAGGTCATGACTATCTACATGCTGAGTAATTTTATTCTTTATGATGGTTTCTACCATTTTTCCCGGTACTGATATCAGGCTCACCGGTCTGTAGTTTCCCGGATCACACCTGGAACCCTTTTTAAAAATTGGTGTTACATTGGCGATCCTCCAATCTTCAGGTATTAGAGATGATTTTAATGATAGTTCACAGATTACTAATAGCAGGTCTGCAATCTCGTATTTCAGTTCTTTCAACACCCTTGGATGTATACCATCCGGCCTAGGTGATTTGCTACTCTTCAGTTTATCTAATAGTTGTAATACATCTTCCCGATGTATCGATATTTCCTTCAATTCTTCCGTACCTTTAAATACCACTTCAGTCATGGGTAACATCCCTACATCTTCCTCAGTAAAGACTGAAGCAAAGAATTCATTCAGTCTCTCCGCTATCGCCTTGTCGCCTCTTAGTGCTCCTTTAACCCCTTTATCATCTAATGGACCAACTGACTCTCTCACAGGTTTTTTGCTACGAATGTACTTGAAAAGGTCTTTACTTTGCGTTTTTGCTTCCGCAGCAAGCTTCTTCTCAAATTCTCCCTTTGCCTGCCTTATCAATGCCTTGCATTTGACTTGCCAGTGCTTGTGCTGTTTCCAGGTTTCGTCGTTTGGCTCTTTTTTTTCCATTTCCTGAAAGATGCTTTTTTGGCAACAACAGCCTCTCTGACCTCACCTTTAAACCATGCTGGCAGTTTTTTGGACTTCCTTCCACTTTTCTTAAAGCGTGGAATACAGCTGGTCTGGGCTTCCAAGATAGTATTTTTCAACAACAGCCAAGCCTGATGTATGTCTTTAACCTTTGCAACTGCTCCTTTTAGTTTTTTCTTAACTGTTTTCCTCATTTTATCATAGTTTTTCTTTCGAAAGTTAAAAGGTAGTACTGTGGATTTCCTTACTATCCCTCCTCCACTAATTAAATCAAAGGCAATCATGCTATGATCACTATTGCCAAGTGGCCCCAACAACCTTATCTCTTGCACTAGATCTGGTGTTCCACTAAGGACTAGGTCTAATATGGCTTCCCCTCTGGTCGGTTCATGAACCAGCTGCTCCAAGAAGCAGTCATTTATTTCATCTAGGAACTTTATCTCCCTAGCATGTCCTGACGTGACACTGACCCAGTCGTTACCGGGGTAGTTGAAATCACCCATTATTATTACTGCACTGTAACTTTTGTTAGCTTCCCTGATTTCCTTGAGCATTTCATCATCCATTTGGTCATTCTGGCAAGGCGCTCGATAGTACACCCCCACTGCCATTGCCTTCCCCCTTTTACATGGAATTTCAATCCATATAGATTCTACAGCAGATTTTGTTTCCTGCAAAACTTTAATCCTTTCTGACTCAATGCCCTCTCTAACATAGAGAGCAACCCCTCCACCAATTTGATCAGCTCTATCATTACGATATAGTTTGTACCCAGGTATCACAGTGTCCCACTGGTTGTCCTCCTTCCACCATGTCTCTGATATTCCAATCATATCTAACCTTTCATTTAGTGCTATATATTCTAACTTTCCCATGTTATTTTTTAGACTTCTAGCATTTGCATACAAGCATTTTAGAGAATGTATTTTATTCATATTAATTTGGCTATTGTTAGACTTGGGTAATTTGGGATCTTTAAGCTCAGTCTGCTCCATACTTGAGGGCATTTGGGCTACTTTACTCTTTTGTGGAACCTCTCTGCTTTTGGTAGTATCCTTCAAAGATACATTCTTCTGAACCATCCACTCTTGGGCGACTGTTGGCTTTCCCCTAATATCTAGTTTAAAAGCTGCTCTATCTCCTTTTTAAAGGTTAATGCCAGCAGCCTGGTTCCATCCTGGTTAAGGTGAAGCCCATCCCTTTGGAAGAGCCCCTCCTATCCCTAGAATGTTCCCCAGTTCCTAACAAATCCAAAACCCTCATCTCTGCACCATTGTCTCATCCACGCATTGAGACTCCGGAGCTCTGCCTGCCTTTTGGGTCCTGCGCGTGGAACAGGAAGCATTTCGGAGAATGCTACCCTGGAAGTTCTGGATTTCAACTTCCTACCTAAAAGCCTAAATTGCATGCCCTGCCTCCAGTGTATGCAAATCTCTCTCATGTATATTCATTGTGGTGATCCTGAAAACCTGACTAGCTCGATGTCCTGAGGTTTGGGTTATGAACCCCTGGACCAGAGGGGACACTCCATGATATTAGATAGCCAGCAGATTTGAAACAAATCACATATTTAACACAACACACATGACAAGGAATTTGTTGCTAGAGGATGTGCTCCAGGGATCTAGCACAGCTGGGTTTCAAAGAGTTATGGACAAGAGAGGCTCCATACATCCTTATTAGCTAGGCATTTATTTATTTAACAGGTATTTTATACCGCTTTATCATTTAGTCATCGCGGTCATTACATTGTAACTTAAACTTGGTAATGCTTCTGGAGAAAGCTAGTGCTTTGTCCTGGGACTGAACAAAGAATGGATCTACTCTTTGGGATCCTGCTGGGTACTGGAGGTCTGGCTTGACGGCTGGATGCTGGGCTAGATTGACCTTTGCCTTGACTCAGCATACCACACTTGTGTTATCATCCCTTGCTTTGTTCCCATAAGCTTGGGCTTGTTAATTTTTTCATTTCCACAAAAATAAGTAAGATCTTGAATAATTGCATTAAGGCACGATCCCCTTGTTTCTTTAGATGTCAGTGATAAAGTCTAAGTTAAGTTGGGATTTTCCACAATTTGATTCTCATAGTGTGGTTGCTGTACTTGTGTCTGATGTAAGCACGGACTTGCACTCTCCCTTCCAGACCTGCAAGAGAATGGACTGTACTCTACTGCAAAGGAGACCTAACTCTTAGAAACAGGAAAGGGCAAGCAGACATGTTATAGGTTTGTAAGGCTATATTTTACATAAATGTACTGCAGGGACATACAGTATTAAGTTAACTGCTAAAGTCTAGAACTGTGTTTGACATGACTTACTGCAGAGTAGTGATTCAAAGCCCAGTCCCCAGGGCCCATCCACCCACCCACCCAGGTATTCAGGATAACCACAATCAATATGTATGAGAGAGATTTGCATGCACTGCCTCCATTGTATGCAGATCTCTCTCGGGCATCTTCAGTGTGGTTATTCTGAAAACCAGACTGGCTGGTTATGTCCCGAGGACTGGGTTCAGAAACACTGCATAGAATAAAGGTTGGTAAAGATTTGCTTGCCAGGGATCAAATGTGGTTGCCATGTACTCCTGCTGTTGATAGCTCCCCTCCCTTTGATAATTTGTTTTGAGGGTGGGGCATTAGAGGCGTGTATAGTAAATGTATTTCTTCCCGGTAAGTATTCCCATACCTCGCCCTATGCAGTCCTGTCCCTCTCCTCCATTCTTTTTCCTTCTCCACTCTCGTTCCCTTTTTCATCCCCTGGCTTGTTTTCTTATTCCCAGCTCTGTTCTCTCTTCCTGCTTCCCAATCCTCTTGCTCTCAGGGCTGCGAAGCTACCCAGTTTTACAAGGTAAACGTCTAGTCAGCACTGGTTTTGAACTTACATCTTAGAGCTTAGTGGGATTTGTAGTCCCCAGTTCTATCCATTTAAATCAATGCTGCTGGTCCCATAATGCAATGCATCTTGATCCTCTCCTGGAGGCACACCTCCCCAGTCGGGTTTTCAGGATTACCACAATGAATATGCATATGAGAGATTTGCTTGGGTCTTCAATATATGCAACTCTCTCTCATGCATATTCGCTGTAGTAATCCTGAAAACCTGATTGACTAGGTATGCTTTCATGCAGTTAGGACTCTCATAAAATCTCCCTCCTGCAACTTGGCACTCTTCTCTCTCTCTCACCACTTCCTCAGCCTTCACTTACTGTATCGTCTGCTTTACCCCTCTTCTATCCCTCTCTTTCCTCTAGGACCCCCAACTGAAGCCAAAGGCCCAGCTGCTTTCTTCCAGAACCAAATATTCAGTCTCCTCCTGCTAGGCCTTGAGTAGGGCAGCCTAGGCTGAAGATGCAGCCTACTTATGCTAGGCCCTGAAAGAATTTTCTGCAGGCTCCAAACTCTGTGTGGATTGACTGATTTGATCACTGACTGCCATTTATTTTTGAACTTGGAGCATTCACAGACTGCTTTGGTCAGATTCTTGAACCACTGCAAAGGTTCCTCAGAGAGACCAGCCAAGAACCCATTGTTGCCTGGAAAGACTGTCCCAATGGGACAGTGCCTTTGGCCAGGCTGTGCTCTGTAACCTTTTTGGGGTTTAGGCAACTCCTACCCTTCTGTATTCAGGCTACCGGAGTGCTGGTTTCATTGGACACAGGGGTCCTCCTGTGGTCTGTGCACACAGACTAAATTGCTGTTTGCGGCCCGCACCCTGGATGCCCTTGGCAGAAAGTGTTACCAGGGCTCAATGCTAATCAACCGTGTCCAGGCCTAACAGCTATACATGGGCATGTACCTGAGAGACCTGGCGAAGGAACTCACCAGGTTCTTGGCTGGTCTCTCTGAGGAACCTTTGCTGTGGTTCAAGAACCTGGCCAAAGCAGTCTGTGAATGCTCCAAGTTCATGTCTCGGGTGGCCTATGACTGGTTTGAGTAGCAGCAGCTGGCATCGGTGCATGCTGCCATGCTACAGTTGTCCGACCTCAAGCAGTGGGTTCAGGACAAATTGGTCGATGTTCCCTGCCAAGGAGCGAATCTCTTTTGCAAACCCATGACCGACGAGGCTGCCGAGCTGGAGACAGAGTTCATGACGAGGACCAGGCTCTCTAAAAAGACTGCTGTCCCTCTCTGATGGAAGGGCCTCAGGTAAAAAACCCTTATACCTGAGGAAGGGAGCTGTTTACAGAAACTACCCACCTTATCAGGCCTCTCCAACTCCCCAACAGGATCAGCAAGCCAAGGGACATGGGCATGGCCCATGTAAACAGAAGGCTTCAGCTCTGGCCCAGCCAGGGAGTAGGTTTTTTTTTGTTATTTAAATTTTTTATTGGCACATGTCAAAATAAACAACACATAACAGATAACCATAACCCCCCCCCCAAAGAATAAACCATTATACATTCCATACTTCATCAACAGATTTGAGAGATACCCTCTCTTGGTGTGTACCCTATTTTCTACCATGTATACTTTATGCAATTTCCACATCAACATACAGTTGCATGTCCGAAGACCCCCACCATCCTCTGAGATCCTCCCCCCTACATTAACAGATTAGCATCTGCCTACCGAACCGGTACTCTTCTGAGTTATAAACACAGGCATACAAAAACAATGTGTTCCCCCCCCTTCCCCACCGGCCCTGTAAAAACTCCCACCCTCCCAGCAATAACACTCTACATCATAAAACATAAAGCCTTTAGACATAGAAGACATAAAGCCTTAACTCTACACCGGAATCATGGTAAATCATACATACATTTCCATCCCAAAAGGGAACTCACCAGAAATAACAGATGCAGACATTAACACCCATCTCAATACTTGTACAATTGGGTTGAATGGGCAGAAGTTCAATCCCCACCCTTACCGTTGCACTGACCCCTCCCTCTCCACATGCTCATACCACTGTGCCACCCCCCCTACCCTCCACTGCTCATACCGCTCCCACACCCGGTTATACCTTTTAATATTATGTTTTTGATGTGCCTCTATTGCACAGAAGCTCCTAAGCTGCTCCATTCTCCCCACCACCTCCGCTAATGGGGGGGACACCCGTTTTCTTCCACCAACGGAGAAGGCTCATCCGGCCTGCGATTACACAATACCACTGTAGCCTTCCTAATTCTCCCCCTTCACCCCCCCCCCCCCCTCATTTAATATCACCATACTGGGAGTGACATGTTCCTTCATCCTCATAATATCCACCATAAGCCTTTCCACCCCTATCCAATATTCCCATACAATAGGGCAACTCCAGACCATATGCAACAAATCCCCTCTGGCCCCACACCCCTTCCAGCAAAGGTCCGGGCTGTCTGGGTACAAAGCATGAAGCCACACGGGGGTGCAATACATTCTCAGCCTTAACTTATAGCTATTTTACAGCATTGCTGTCCCTGGGGCCAATTTATGAGTCCGAATATAAATACTTTCCCACCTCTCTGAGTCCCACTGCCCCCCACAACTCCTCCTCCCACTGCAGCTGACCACGTATGCCCCCCTGCTTAAATTCCCACAAGAGTTTATATATCTTTGATATTATCCGATTAGGCAATCCATTACTCCCCATCATCTCCTCAAATGGTGTAGGTTTCGCCAACCAGTCTTGTTTCACCTCCCGCCGCTGAAGCCAATACCACAGACTAACATACGCATATCTATCTTGCTCCTCCAAGTGATATTGCTGTTGAAGCCCTTCAAATCCCTGGACCCTCCCCCCATCCCCCACCATTTGGCCAAGTTTCCACAACCCTTTCTCCCCCCACCTCCTAAAAACCCCTGCCGCCTCTCCCATCTTATCCTCCATTACCGTCTGAATATGAGTTTCCCTAGAGTACTGCTTCCCCCCCTAATAAATTTCCCTCCGTTTCACCCAAACCTGTCTCGTAGGTTCTCTATATGGATTCTCCTCCACCTTCCCCCGCCTTCCTCCCCCTCCATTCCCACCCACCCTGGGCGCTCCACCCCCTCCTTCCACGCAAACAGTGCCCGAAGTTGCGCCGCCTCATAGTACCGGAGAAGCGATGGGACCCCCAGCCCCCCCTCCTCCTTCGGCCTATACATGGTAGCCCGAGCTACTTTCGGACGCTTCCCATCCCAAATAAACTGCAAGAGCAGGTTTTGCATTTTATCTATTTCATTTCTTACCAACCTACACAGCAGGGACATGTATACAAACAGCAACCTTGGGAGAACATTCATTTTCACCACTGCGATACGGCCCATCCATGACAGATACAACCCCCTCCAGCGTGATAAATCCTGCCTGATATTCTCCACCAATCCCTGATAATTCCAGTGCTTAATCTTGAATAAAGAGGTCCCCAACTGGATCCCCAAATATCGGAAACTCTCTGCCACCCACCGGAACTTAAAATGGTGTCGCATGCTTTCTTCCACCCTAGGCGCTAAATTAAATCCCAGCAGTTCAGTTTTTCCCTGATTCATTTTATATCCCGCTAACCGGCTGTACCTTTGAATAGCCGTCATCAACACTGGTAGCGTTGTAAGCGGCTGTGTCAAGGTAAATATAACGTCGTCCGCAAAGAGTCCTATCTTTTCCTCCCTCCCTCGTATCCTTACTCCCTTGATATCCACCGCACACCTAATGTATGCCGCCAGCGGCTCAATAGCCAGTGCAAACAATAAAGGTGATAATGGGCACCCCTGCCTAGTACCCCTATGGAGCTCAAAACTCTCTGAATACCCACCATTTACTCGAACTCTAGCTCGTGGCCCCTGATAAAGAGCTCTTATCCAGCTAATGTACTGTCCTCCAAACCCCATTTTCTCCAAAACCTGAAACATAAAAGGCCACTCCACCTGATCAAAAGCTTTTTCCACGTCCACGTGACCAGCACTGCCGATTCTTTAGTTCTCTGAAGTTGCCACATAGCATTCAAAATCTTTCGCACATTGTCACTACCTTGTCGCCCCTTTACAAACCCCATCTGATCAGGGTGTATCAGTTGCGGCACTATGTCCTGAATCCTATTTGCCAGTACCTTTGCCAGGATTTTTGCATCTAAGTTTATTAAGGATATGGGCCTATAAGATCCGCATACCCCCTTATCTTTGCCCGATTTCGGTAGAACCGTTATACCAGCCTCTGCCATTGTCTGCGGAAGTCCCTCCTCTTGAAGAACCCTATTCACTACCCTGGTAAAGACGGGCGTGATATGTTCCAGCATTACCTTATAAAACTTTGCCGTGTACCCATCCAATCCTGGCGCCTTTCCAAGTTTTAAAGTAGCTATAGCCCTCCTCACCTCCTCCTCCTGTATCTCCCGCCCTAAATGCTCCCTTTCCTCCCCAGTCACCTGCGGTAAGCCACATTCCTCCAAAAACTCTTCAATCTCCTTCCCTCCCGCCCTCAGTTCACTTTCATACAGTTTCTCATAAAACTCCCTAAATACCCCCCTGATTCCCTTAGATTTGTGTACCATTCCCCTTTAGTATTACGAATGCCCTCTACATGCGTTGCCTGCCTCCTCCCCTTAAGGTGGCTTGCCAGCAACCTCCCCGCCCGATTTCCCCCTTCAAAATGGGCCTGCTTCAGTACCGCTAGCTGGAACATTATCTCTTGGGCCCGCAGTTTGCTCAGCTCCGCTCTTACCTTAGTGAGTTCCGCAATAGTATGCGGATCTGACACACTGATGTACACCCTCCAAACGTCTCAACTGTCGCAGTAGGTCATTTTCCACTGCCCCTTTTTCCCTCTTTATCTGCGCCCCCAAACTAACGAGCTGTCCCTGAATTACTGCCTTTAAGCCATCCCACACCACTCCCATGGGCACCTCCCCCGTGTCATTTAACCGGAGGTATTCCTTTATACTATCCTTAATCTTCCCCACGTGCTGCTCCTCCTCCAGCAGGGAATCATTGAGTTTCCAGAATTTTAGACTTTCATCCATTCTACCCATGTCAAATTGTACGCTCACTGGAGCATGGTCTGACCAGGTAATTGAGCCATGCTCCACTTCCTGTATTCTCTCCAACCAAGCACCGCCCCCCCAAATCATGTCCAACCTGCTTATATGAGCCATGTACTGGGGAGTAGAATGTGTACTTCCGTTCCCCTGGATGCCAGCTCCTCCAGACATCTACTAAACCCAATCTCTCCCGCAGTTTGTGCAAACTTCGCCTATCCCCTCGGCCCCCTCCCCCCTGCCCCCCACTGGTATCGATTCGGGGGTTACACGTCAAATTAAAATCCCCCCCCCCCAAGATTATTGGGGTATTCCCAAATCCCTCCAACTCCTTCAAAATTTGCTCATATGCCTCCCCCTGCTTCTCATTTGGGCCATATAGACTTATCACCCATACCTCTTCCTGCTCAATTTGCAATAGCACCCCCACCCATCTGCCTCCTTTCCCCCATCTAATATCCTTCACCATATTATGGTATTCCCCCCCCCACCAAGATACCGAACCCCCCCCCCCCCTTTCCTGGGGTTTATTCTTTGACCCGCCAAAACCACCTTAGGGTATTGTCTAGATTCCAACAAGTACTCCTGCCCCACCCGCACATATTATGCACATAATATCTGCACCCATTCTTCTACCTTCCACCTCCACCAATCTTCTTTTCTGTCTCGTACGCAACCCTTTTACATTCAATGTCGCAACCAGTAACCTTCTCCTCTGCCCACTCCCCTTCCACCCTCCCCCTTTGCACCTCCCCCTCCTCTTGCTACATGCTCCGGTTGTCCTCCCCAAGTCATGCTGCCCCCTCGCCTGCCCTCCCCTCCCCCCTCCACCCCCATCCCCCCTCATCCTCCTTCACTTCCAGAGGATAACTCAGGAGTAGTGCGCCCCCTACCTTCCCCAGCCATTGTACTTTCACAAACCCATTCCCCCCTTCCCCTTACTCCGTCCCCTCTCCCCCCACCCTCTTCCACCAGCCCGCACTCTCATGCCCCCTCCCTTCCCCGCCTCCTCCTCCTCTTCACACCTAGCCCCTCCTCTTATTTCCCCCACCCCCATCCGCACCACGTTGTGCTGCCCACCCTCTACCCTTTCCCATCACCTACCATTTTCCTTTCTCTACGCCCTCCAACACCCTCTCCCCTCCCCACACTCTCCCTACCACCCCACCCTCCTCCCCCACACTACCTTGCATATTACATATAAACCACTTAATCAAATATTCTTAAACCAAACACTCCACCACCACCCCTCAGTGCTTAACCAGCATGTTCACAGTCCCCAGGTTTCTTCAGGTTTCATCCACCAGCCGATCTTCTCGCAGCACTTGCCCTTGTCCTGCCGCCTGCTTGTTCCTTCTCTCTGGGTCTCCACGCTGCCCCTGCCACCTTCCTGTTGATGGACCTGTTCCCTGGGATGTCTCCTGGGGTCGTAAGCCTGCTTCCCGTAGGGCCTTCATCGCCTCTTCTGGAGTCTGTGTCCGCCATGTCCGCCCTTTTTAAGGGTAAACGATAATCCAAAAGGATGCAGCCACCGGTATTTAATTTCCGCTCTCCGCAATTGTTGTGTAACGGTTTGCATTGCCCTCCTCCTCTGCAACGTACCCGCAGAGAGGTCCTCATATATATTCACTGGATAACCCTTCCATATGAGGGCTCCACCCCTCCTCATTTTGTTGACAATGTTCTCCTTGAGTTTATAACGTGCCAGGCAAATTATAATATCCCTAGGCCTGTTTCCAACTGGTGGCCCCAGTGCTCTGTGCGCTCTTTCCAGTTGTATGTCCACAGCTGCCACCTCCTCACCACCTTTCTGTAGTACCTCGAGACATACAGACCTGGCCACTTTTTCAGTATCTTGAAATTCTTTCTCCTCTGGGATTCCGCGGATTCTCAAGTTATTGCGTCAAGATCAGTTTTCCAAATCCTCCAGCTTGTACAGCAGGGCCTCGTACTGCGATCCCAATTTTGCACCCCTCTGTGCCTCTCCTGCCTGCTGCTGTTCAATCTCTTGCAACCGGTTCTCGTGATCTCCCATTCTACACACCAGTTCTCCAATTTCTTCCTTCAGAGGCCCCAGCAACTCATTCAGCTCACTTTTCACAGACTGCACGTCACTTTTGATTTCAAGAAACCAGTCCCTGAGCTCCGCTCTTGTGACATTTTGCGCGTAATCCATTCCAGGGGCTTTTACATTCTCCATCTCCACTTCTCCCCCCTGCTCACTGGGCCCATCCTAGAGCTTTTTGTTCTCCATTTGCCCTGAGTCGCTCTTCCCTCCTTGCGACCCAGAGTACACATATTCTCTGAGGTCTGCTGCTTTCCTTCTGGTAGTCATCTCTGAACCGGATTTTGCCACCTCTACCTTTTTCACAGGCTCACAAGCACGATACTCAAACTTTTATTGTCCTTTCTCACTCTACTAGAGCACTCTCTCCCCCTGCCACCGCCAGCCTCTGCCACCTCCTGACAGCTTCCTACACCCGGGGTGTCCGTTTTCCACCTCCGGGGGGCTGCGCTGTCCTTCCGATGGCTGGGTCGGTGCCGGAGCAGCTCCCTCAAGGCGCCATCGGCTCCAGTGACGTCACTTCCTCCCCCCCAGGGAGTAGTTTTTGACTTCTTGAGCATAGACTCTCTACCCCAAGGAGATCAGCAGCCCACAGGGGGATGTCTGGCCCTCTATGCCCAGAGGTGGGTGACCATCACCACTGATTCCTGGGCACTAAGGGTAGTCAGGGATGGTTACCTCTTCCACCAGACTCAGACACCTCCCCCTTATTTCCCAGGAGAGAGCCCCTCAGGTCTCCCCTCCACTGGGACCCTCTTCTGAAGGAGTTGGCAGATCTTCTCCAGTTCTCCAAACAGAGTTAGGGCACCCCTGATATGACAAAAAGATTACCTTGCGTGTAGTGGAGTGAATGATCTCGGTCATATATTCTTAACCTATTCCTCACATATAAAGGTTTGTATACTCTAAGTGCTTTAAAGATTATAAACAAAAGCTTAAAAAGACATCTTTCCTTGATGGGGAGCCAACACAATTTCTTCAAACAGGTCTGCGTCAGAGGGGATGGAAGCAACTGGTCAAAGGGAGAACTAACAGCAATGCAGTGTCGGAGGCTTCGGGTAAGCACTGCAATGCTATTTAATGACAATATTGCCACTGCAGGTCCCGGAGAAGGCAGCAGGAGTGAGGGCTCACCTAGAGTGGGAGGCAGCAAAGGGTACAGGTAAATGGATCTCACTCTGAGAAGGAGGTTACCAGTGGTGTGCCACAGGATCTGTCCTTGGTCCGATTCTTTTTAACATCTTTGTTAGTGATATAGCGGAAGGGCTGTTGGGTAAGGTTTGTCTCTTTGTGGATGATACCAAAATGTGCAATAGAGTAGACACCCAGGAAGGTGTAGATAACATGAGGAGGGATCTAGCTAAGCTTGAAGAATGGTCTAGAATTTGGCAGCTGAGATTTAATGTTAAAATATGCAAGGTCATGCATTTGGGCTGCAGCAATCCAAGGGAACAATATAGTATAGGGGTGAAGTATTTTTGTCCACTAAAGAAGAGTGGGACCTAGGTGTGATTGTTTCTGATTATCTTAAAGTAGCTAAACAGGTAGAAAGCCTTGACAGCAAAATCAAGAAGGATGCTTGGGTGCATAGGGAGAGGAATGGCCAGCAGAAGAAAGGAGGTGATAGTGCTTCTATATAAATCTTTGATGCGACCTCATTTGGAGTATTGTGTGTAATTCTGGAGACCGCACCTTCGAAAGGATATAAACGGGATGGAGTCAGTACAGAGGGAGGCTACTAAAATGGTTAGTGGTCTTCATTATAAAGCATATAAAGACAGACTTGAGTCAGGATAGAGGTGATAGGATTGAGATGTTTAAATACCACTGTGGCAAAAATGCACAGGGGGAGAGCCTCTTTCGATTGAAAGCTAGTTTTGGTTTGAGGGAACATAGGATAAGGGTGAAAGGGGATAAACTCAGGAGTAATATGTGGAAATATTTCTTTATGGAAAGAGTGGTAGATGCGTGGAATAGTCTCCCAATCTCGACTACATCCAGCGAGATGACACCGGTCTGACACATAGATGTACATAGTTTACCCCTTGTTATCCAAGTTTTTGCACCTTGTTCAATGTAAACACAAATCAGTTATTGAGATGTGTATGTTGTTGGAGCAGTTGCGAAGGTTAAAGACGTACATCAAGCTTGGGTGGTGTTGAAAAATACTATCTTGGAAGCCCAGACCAGCTGTATTCCACGCTTTAAGAAAAGTGGAAGGAAGTCCAAAAAACTGCCAGCATGGTTTAAAGGTGAGGTCAGAGAGGCTGTTGTTGCCAAAAAAGCATCTTTCAGGAAATGGAAAAAAGAGCCAAACGACGAAACCTGGAAACAGCACAAGCACTGGCAAGTCAAATGCAAGGCATCGATAAGGCAGGCAAAGAGAGAATTTGAGAAGAAGCTTGCTGCGGAAGCAAAAACGCGAAATAAAGACCTTTTCAAGTACATTCGTAGCAAAAAACCTGTGAGAGAGTCAGTTGGTCCATTAGATGATAAAGGGGTTAAAGGAGCACTAAGAGGCGACAAGGCGATAGCGGAGAGACTGAATGAATTCTTTGCTTCGGTCTTTACTGAGGAAGATGTAGGGATGTTACCCATGACTGAAGTGGTATTTAAAGGTGCGGAAGAATTGAAGGAAATATCGATACATCGGGAAGATGTCTTACAACTATTAGATAAACTGAAGAGTAGCAAATCACCTGGGCCAGATGGTATACATCCAAGGGTGTTGAAAGAACTGAAATATGAGATTGCAGAACTGCTATCAGTAATCTGTGAACTATCATTAAAATCATCTCTAATACCTGAAGATTGGAGGATCGCCAATGTAATCCCAATTTTTAAAAAAGGTTCCAGGGGTGATCCGGGAAACTACAGACCGGTGAGCCTGACGTCAGTACCGGGAAAAATGGTAGAAACCATCATAAAAAATAAAATTACTCAGCATGTAGATAGTCACAACCTAATGGGAGACAGCCAACATGGCTTTAGACAAGGAAGATCTTGTCTTACTAATCTGTTATGTTTTTTTGAAGGAGTGAATAAACAGGTGGACAAAGGTGAGTCGGTTGATATTGTGTATCTGGACTTTCAGAAAGCCTTTGACAAGGTCCCTCATGAGAGACCTTTGGCAAAACTAAAGAGTCATGGGATAGGAGGCAGTGTACTATTGTGGATCAGGAACTGGTTAAAAGATAGAAAGCAGAGGGTAGGGCTAAATGGCCAATTTTCCCAATGGAGAAAGGTGAATAGTGGTGTACCCCAGGGATCTGTGCTGGGTACGCTGCTTTTTGACATATTCATAAATGACCTGGAAAGTGGAATAACGAGTGAGGTTATCAAATTTGCAGATGACACAAAAGTATTTAAAGTTGTTAAAACCCAAGAGGATTGTGAAAAATTGCAAGAGGATCTTGATAAATTGGAAGACTGGGCATCAAAATGGCAGATGAAATTTAATGTGGACAAGTGCAAGGTTATGCACCTAGGGAAGAACAACCCAAACTATGGTTACACGATGCAAGGTTCCACATTAGGAACCACCACCCAGGAAAAAGATTTAGGCGTCATTGTGGATACCATGTTAAAACCCTCGGCCCAGTGTGCAGCGGCGGCCAAGAGAGCAACTAAGGGTAAACTATTTAAGATTAATAAAAGAAAATATTTTTTCACTCAACATGTAATCAAACTCTGGAATTTGTTACCGGAGGATGTAGTAAAGGCTGTTAGTGTAGCTGGGTTTAAGAAAGGTTTGGACAAGTTCCTGGAGGAAAGGTCCATAAACCATTATTAAGAAGTGACCGAAGATATCAATGCTTGACCCAGTACAAGCATTGTGGAACTTGTGTCTCTTGGGGAAACTGCTAGGTACATATGACCTAGATTGGCCACTGTTGGAAACAGAATACTGGGCTTGATGGACCTTGGTCTGACCCAGTATGGCATATCTTATGTTCTTATGTTGTTTGTAAACCACACTGATGCCGAATAGCGCGGTATATAAGAGACTGTAATAAATAAATAAATATAAATAAAATGGTAGAAATGAGGACAGTATCTAAATTCAAAAAAGCATGGGACAAACACAGAAGATCTCTAAAGGGGACTGTTGTAGTGGTTGATACGGAAGGGCAGACTAGATAGGCCATGTGGTCTTTTTCTGCCATCATGTTTCTATATCCTTGCACTGGCTCTGCTTCCAAGTTTAGTTTAGTTTAAAATTTGCTATACCACAGTAGTTGTTATATCAGAGCCTCTGATGCCCTTTCTCCCACCTACTGTCTGCAGCTCTATTGCCGACTGGCACACCTGTGTACCTCTGCTATAGAAAATCTTAAAGCCATGTGCTTGATACCCGCAAATATTCATGCACAGGCTTCAACATCCTCAATCCTGACTTTTCCAAACTTTGCATCATGTCATTGTGGATAACATGTTAAAACCCTCGGCCCAGTGTGCAGCGGCAGCCAAGAGAGCAAATAGAATGCTAGGTATCATAAGGAAAGGAATGGAAAATAAAACAAAGGATATTATAATGCCTCTATATCGTTCTATGGTGAGACCACACCTTGACTATTGTGTGCAGTTCTGGTCGCCGTATCTTAAAAAGGATATAGCGTTATTAGAAAAGGTTCAGAGAAGAGTCACCAAAATGGTAAAGGGGGTGGAAGGATATCCCTATGAAGAAAGGCTAAAAAGGTTAGGGCTCTTTAACCTAGAAAAGAGAAGGCTGAGGGAAGATATGATAGACGTTTATAAATTAATGAACATAGTGGAACGGGTAAACGTAGATCAATTGTTTACATTATCAGAATATAGAAAGATTAGGGGACATGCAATGAAGCTACAAGGTAAACTATTTAAGACTAATAAAAGAAAATATTTTTTCACTCAATGTGTAATCAAACTCTGGAATTTGTTACCGGAGGATGTAGTAAAGGCTGTTAGTGTAGCTGGGTTTAAAAAAGGTTTGGACAAGTTCCTGGAGGAAAGGTCCATAAACCATTATTAAAAAGGGACCCAGGATATCAATGCTTGACCCAATACAAGCATTGTGGAACCTGTGTCTTTTGGGGAAACTGCTAAGTATGTATGACCTAGATTGGCCCCTTGAGGATTTCCCCTCTTTAGAAACCTCTCCTTCTTTATACATGTCCTTTGTCTCTGTGTGTCTTTCCTATCCAACATTGTAGTTCCTTTTTCTTTTTTGGTGTTAGCCATTCTCTGATTAATTTGTTTATTGTGCACTGCCCTGGTGTTATGAAGGGTGGTTTATCAAGTAACATAATAAACATAAACTTCCATCTATGGCGCTGTTGGATGATGTCACCAGGTGTGGCTGACTTATCCTGCTGTCCACGGAGAACTCCCGTTACAGGTAAGTAACCTTGCTTTTCCTGCTCTGCGGATAAATGGAGGACTTTGGTTTCTGGCACAGTTACTCTGGCACCTTTCTTCAGCATTAAACCTACTACAAAATGGTGACAAAAATAGTGACAGTTTTAGTTCTATACCTTGCAATGCAGAGCACCTAGATTCCCAGTTTAGATATTTTGTTCCACAGATAAGACAGGGCTGACGATATGTGGAGACAGCATACATGGTTCATGGGGGAGGGAAGTCATAGTCTTTGTGCAATAGCAACACTTGTTAAGTGCTGTTGAGTAGAAGCCGACCCCTGGTGATCCTGTGAATAGTTCTTGGAATTTGTAGTGATTTCCTCCTTGTCAATATGACCTTGCATCAGGGCTATGGCACGTAAATCCTTTTATAAGCTTCATCTGTTAAACAATTTGAAGGCTTTTCTGCTGCCTAATGAGTTCAGGACCATGGCCACATTACTCTGAGAACACCCGATCTCATTTGATCTTGGTGCCAACACTTAGGCACTAAGCTATGCTAAAATGTTACTGTTATCACACGTTAGTTGCAAAATTCAATGCATGGTAACTGAAAAGCCACTGCATTAACTGTTGGCGTGCTCAGAATCTACCCAGAGTTACTGCAGAATCGATACATTTACTGCTTTTTACTGCATTGCAGGTAACATTAGTGCACTTAATACCAGCTACGGAGGTGGTGGTAACTGTTCTACATTATCTGTTGCTTTCACAGTTAACGCACAGTAAGTTACCACCACAAATATTACCAAATATTTCTGTTCTGTGGTCACAGATGAAAGGCCAGGATCAGGACCTCAGAAAACACCCACAAACAGGAACAGAAGTGAAGGGGATCTTGAATGATTTTCATAAGACTGTGTTTGCGAGGAACTATCTAAACTAAAAGTAGCAAAGCGATGGGGCTGGATGAAATATATCTGAGAGTATTGAAGGAACTTGGGGAACATAAGAACACAGAAAGTTCTAGTGGTCCACTGTCGGACCTTTGCACTGCTTCTTTAGAGTTGGGAGTGGTCCCAGAGGACTGGAGAAGGGCACAAGTGGTCCCTTTACACAAAGATGGCAGGTTGAGGTTGAGAACTACAAGCCAGTTAGTCTGTCCTCTGTGGCGAGTAAATTGATTTATTTAGACAGATTTGTATGCCACCTTCAATCAAGGTGGTCACGTCGCATCACAATTGGAGGGTTACATTTAACGTTAGGGTACGTGTAAACATTTAGACAGTACAGTTACTTATCAGCATTTAAACAGTACAATTGAAGGGTAACATTTAACAAGAGGGTATTTAATAACGCGGTATGATAAACTTGTGTGTGTGGATAGGATGGGTGTGTGCTTAGTTGGCGGCGGAAGTAGTATTTCAGTATGGGTATGGGATGTTGCCTGGATGCTCATATGTTTCTATAAATAAAAATGTTTTGAGGTCTTTGCGGAAGTCTGTGAGGTCATCTAACGCCCTCAGGCTCGTTGGGAGGGAGTTCCATAGTGTGGATGCCAGCAGTGATGGTGCTCTTTTTGAAGTTGTTTGGTTTTGTGATAGCCTGCAGGTGTGCCATTCATGTTGTCATTATTGGTTTTTCTTGGTCTGTTGCTGGTATCCCTTGTTTATAACGTTTTGGAGTGCGTCCGGTGAGAGATGGTGAATGACTTTGAAGATGATCATGATTGTTTTGTATTTAGCTCTTGCCAGCATAGGGATCCAGTGTAGTTGTTGTAAGACAGGGGTGATGTGCTCGGTTCTTGGTGTGTCTGTAATGATGCGTGCTGTGGTGTTTTGTACCATCTGTAGTGGGTGGAGTGTCTGCTGAGGAAGGCCTTGATATAGTGAGTTTCCATAATCAAGCAGTGGTGTAATGAGTGCTTGGAACACTGTGCGGAAGTGGTCCTGACGGAGCATTGGTTTGATTTGTCTGATTGTTTTCAATCGTTGATAGGCCTTGTTTGCGGTTTTGGTGATGTGGGATTTCAGGTTCATAGCTCTGTCTAGTGTGATGCCCAGATACTTAACTTCTTCTTTGACTACTATGTGTTTGTCTAGGATGCTGATAGTTTGTGGAAGTATGAAGGTGGAGTTACTGGTGATGAACATTGCCTTGGTTTTATCGAAGTTGACCATTAAGTTGTTGGCTATGAGCCAGTCATTCATATCTTCAAGGCATTTGGTTATTGTTGTGGTGTTTAGTGCTAATAGGTTGATTGGAGCGTACACCATGATGTCATCAGCATAAATGTGATAGTGAAGTTTGTGGTGCTTGATGATGTTGCATATAGGCTGAATGTAGATGTTAAAGAGCATTGATGATAGAGCTGAGCCCTGAGGTATTCCCTGCGTGACGGGGAATTGTAGTGATTTCTTTTGGTCGCATTTGACTTGCGTTCGCCCTTCCAAGTATGATGTAAACCACTTCAGGGTGTTCTTGCATAGTCCTATCTGTTGTAAGTGTTGCAATAGCTTGGTGTGGGACACTGTGTCGAAGGCCGCCAAGATGTCCATGAACACTAGCAGGAAGCCGTTTTTTATTTTGTCCATGCCTCTTAGGAGATTGTCAAAGAGGGAGGTGAGTAGTATTTCCACGCCGTATTGGGGCTTAAATCCATGTATATCAATAAATGCCCCACTGGACATACATACATACACTGGGCATTTATATCAATAAATGGGGCATTTATATCAATTTATATCAGAGTGGAGGAGTGGCCTAGTGGTTGGGGCAAGGTACTTCAGGCCGGAAGGTCGGGGGTTCAAATCCCACTAAAGGACAGCAACCTTGGGCCGGAAGGACTGGGGTTTCTAGTCCCACAGGTGCTCCTTGTGGTCTTGGGCAAGCCACTTAACCCTCCATAGCCCATGTTCCCTGTAAAATTGTTATCTCCAAGTTATAATGCCCTGTTCAATGTAATTTCAGTTTGTTCAATGTAAACCGCACTGATGCAGAATAGCGCGGTATATAAGAGAATGTAAATAAATAAAATAAAATAAAATAAATAAATAAATAATATGGTCCTGAAGTTGCCTTTGCACTGCCTTTTCCACGATTTTAGCAAGGAATGGCAGGCTGGAGATGGGCTGGTATGATTTTGGTTCGGAGGGGCTCAGATTGCTACTTTTAAGTATTGGTTGTATCATTGCGTGCTTTAGGGGTTGCGGCATGTATCCTTGTTGGAGTGAATCTTTGCCGATTTTTTGAATGTGATGAGAGAGTTTGCTTTTTGTAGCTTTGAGTCATGTCACTGGGCATGGGTCTGACGGTGAAGAAGTTGTGTTTAGTCCAGATATAATGTCTTCTACTTGCTGCTTTGTTGGTATGTTGAAGCTCTCCCATGTTTGTTGCTTGTTTGTGGTGTAGTAGAGCATATTTGGTTGGTGTTTTTTGACTTCATGTAGTCTGCATATTTTTGTGGGTCCAGATGATGGGTGCTTTGTTGCATGTCGTCCTTGGTGAGCTTTTGGACAATGCTAAAGAGTTCTCTTGGTCTATTAGTAGATTTCATGATTAGGTTGTGTCACAGAGCAGACTCTCTAGAGCCCCCTGTGGTGCTAAAAAATACTACTCCTCAAGTAAACACTGACGTAGGGAGAGAGCACATGACACAAGGGTATCAGAAGGAGTATAAGGGAATGAGGTCACAAACCAGGAATTATCACCCAGCCAGTAGGGAGGCAAGGAAGGTCCCACCTGACCCCAATAGGCTAGGGTGTGGTGCAGCTGGGGATTACGTAAATAATCAGCACAGCTCACAGGAGCTACGGGGGAAGGCAGAGAGAGCCGAAGGAGCTAGGAGAGGAGCTGAGGAACCTCAGAGACGAAGGAGATATCCAGACTGGGAAGGATACAGATATCCCAGGTCTCCACAGCAAGGCAGGCACTGGCTGAATGAAAGTCTGAGTGAGTCTGATGAACATTTAAGTGAAATAAGCGAGCAGCTGAATTCAGACAGGGACAGTGTATGCAGCAGCCTTGATAGAAGCTATGCCTTAAGACACAAGCAACAAGCTAGGAAAAGCTATTCTGAACCAGATAGGAGAAATGCTAAGCTGATCTATGAGAGGCATTTGTATGAAAGACAAAAGCCTTATAATGCTAATTTAAGGAAAGCAGGAAAGCTCCAGAATCTGGGTTACAAACAGAATAGGGAACAAAGCTTGTTACCTTTGGGAGAGAATCCTTCAGAGGAATATAGTTGGCACAAGCCTTCACAGAAACTGCCGTTGGAGACAACAGCTGTTTACAAAGCTCCTGTTAAAACAAAACCCCGTGCAAAGGTTCCACTCTCTGATAGCTGGGCAGCTGACTGCTTTACTCTGCCTAATTACCAGAGGCAGAGGAAAGGCTCCTGGCTAAGCAACTCAAGAGAATACGGTAAAGCCAAACAGATACCTGCTATAGAAAGACAAGTACGTCACAAGCTGGAAAGTTTGTTAAGCAAGTTACCTCAGAAGAGAAGTAACGAAGCCTCTGTATCTGACAGTGTTCCCATGCAATGTGAGCCTTATGAAATTGAGGACAACGCTGAATTGCCTGTTGAACAAATGGACTGTAGTTTTATAATAGCTGACCATATAGAGTCTCTCAGATAGAAGGCTGAACTATTCCTGAGAAGCCTTCATCTGGAAAGCTGACAAGCTGTATTTCTGTTTCATTCCTATTTTTGTTTGCTGAAAGGTAAAGCTATTTTTGTTATAGTTCTTTTGTTTACCCGAGAAGGGTTATGTTTATTTGACTGTTATACTTTTGGAAAAGAATCCTACGGGACGGGGAATAAAACCCAGTTAAACCGATTTCGGTGTCACAACTTCTTTACATACTGGCAAGGACTATAAGTATTGAAAAGGCCAGTAGTTTACACCCGGGTGCAGTACCAACTGTGACCATCAGGAGGCGCTGCACAGCAAAGGGGTTACATAATGGCGTAGTTGGCAGGATTTTGATACCACGTGACTTCCCCTGGAAAAAGACAAGTACAGAGCAGTGCTGGAAGAGACGGCTCACCCGGAAGTACTTGCTGAGGGAGGATTTTCGCTGGCAGGTCGGCCAGAAAAGGAAGGAAAGGAAAAACTTTCTCACATGCTGGAATCTACACAAAACTCAGGTAACAGTCACCTGGGAGAAACCGTAGATGGATAAGTGAGAAAGAGGGCACTGTTCCTAAGTGGGAATTTAAAAAAAAAAAAAAAAAAAAAAAGGTGCCGCACTTGGTGTGTTTTTCTTTTTTCCACAGGTCCTCCAATGACAGGAAGAATGGATGTGCGTGATGTTCAGGCGTGGATGCAAACGCAGTGGAACGAACAAGCCAAGCTTATGCAACAAGTGCAGAAACAGTATATGGACGCTATGCAGGAGCAACAGCAACCGTTGGTGGAAGCATTGAAGGCTCTGGTTACCAAACCTCAGGACAATGAGGCAATGACTGTGCCAATACTGACGCAAGTAGCCATGAACCATGCTTCTAATTTTTCTGTAAGACAGTTAACACAGTATGATGACATTGATGATCATATTGAATCGTTTGAGAGGATGGCAGCCACCCTCAAATGGCCGCCAGAGCTCTGGGCCAGGCAATTTACCTTAACATTGACCGGAGATGCTCTGTCAGCCTTTAGAGGGATGCCTGCTGATTTGGTTACAAATTATACAGAGATTAAGAAGGCCATAAAAGATAGGCTGGGTTTTACACCCAGACAGTATAAGCACCAATTTAGGGAGGCACGCATACAACCCAAGGAGACTCCCCGAGCCTTGTATCAAAGGTTAAAAAGCCTCGCGTATAAGTGGCTTAACCCTGAAGGGAGGTCCATAGATTCTGTTATGAAGGATATTATAATGGAACAATTCATGCATTCAGTATCTGATGATTTGAGAACTTTTCTCATGTTACAGGACTGCCATGATCCGGAAGAGGCCGCAAACATGGCAGAGGCTTATTTTGAAGCCAGAGGGGCAAATGCCTTAGGGACTGGCGGGTTAAAAATAAATGGACAAGAAAGTCCAGGTAGCATGAGAAAAGGGGACAGGAATGCTATGGGTAAAAGAAGTGTGCATGATAATATTGGTGAGGCTGTGGCTAAGAATGTGGGATGTTATAAATGTGGTAAAATAGGACACCACAAGAAAGTTTGTAGGGTAAGAACTGTGTTAGTAACAGGGGATGATGAGCCAGACCTGGAAAACTTTCTCCAGGAAGTTCAGGTGGAGGGGGTCGACGCCCTGGCATTGCTTGATTCAGGCGCCAATCAAAGCATGGTTTCCCAAGAGTTTTGGGAAACCCTAGGGGACCAACCATCCGTGGCCCCGAATCAAGCAGTAGGCCAGGTGCGTATATGTTGTGTGCATGGAGAAGCTTCCTGTTATCCCTTACACATGGTGGACATAAAGGGTTCTGGGGTCACCCGACGAATGGCAATAGCGATAGTACCCAAGTTACCCTATACAGTCATCCTGGGAAGGGATTGGTCGTCCCTCAGTCAAGAAACAAGGAAGGGTCCTCCAGAATCAGTAGCCCCTACACCCACGAACAACCAGCCCGCCGAGTTAGGCGCTGAGGTTTTTGCAGCCAGTATCCCAAGTCCTTTATTTGAAGGAAAAAATAAGCCGAAGTCCCCAAAACAGTCCTCTCGCCCGGTAGTAACGCCTGATAGACCGAAATTTCTACTACAATTTTGTAAAAGTAATGAACAGGCTAAGGGTCCTGTAAGGGCTACGGCGGCAGCCGCCGGGTATGATCTTTTCAGTATAGAAAACATCTTGATCCCAAAAAGAGGACAGGCCCTGATAGATACAGGGATCCAGGTAAAATTACCGGAAGGTTGCTATGGGCGCATCGCACCCCGGTCAGGACTAGCGGTAAAACATGCTATAGATGTGGGAGCGGGGGTTATTGACCCCGATTACCGAGGCCCTCTAAAAGTCCTGCTGTTTAACTTTGGAAGCCAGGACTTCCAGATACATGCAGGAGATCGGATTGCGCAATTATTGTGCGAACGGGTAGGGTTCCCAAAAGTGGAGGAGGTACCCTCCTTACCACCATCCGAGCGGGGCATGGCGGGGTTTGGCTCCACCGGGGAACGCGAAGTAAAAAACCTAACGGCTATAGGAGAAGAAAAGAGGGAGGAGGATTTAGGCCCACAGGTCGGGGATTGGGGAGAACAACCCACTCCAAAGATAGGGACGGAGCTGTCGCCCCAACAGCGAAAAGAGTTAATGCACATGATGGGGAAATTCAAAGATATACTTACCACCCGGCCGGGCGAGACACATCTTGTAGCCCACGAAATCCTCACAACCCCCGGTCGTGTTATCAGACAACGGCCGTATAGAATGCCGGAGTCCCGAAAACGTGAAGTAATAAAACAGGTAAAGGAAATGCTGGACACCGGCATAATTGAGGAATCCCACAGCCCGTGGTCCAGTCCCATTGTCCTGGTACCAAAGCCAAACGGGACACTGAGATTTTGTATTGACTTCCGTCAGGTCAATGCAATCTCACAGTTTGACGCGTACCCTATGCCCCGCATGGATGACCTATTAGACCAGTTAGGCCAAGCCAAATATCTGACCACGCTTGACCTTAATAAAGGATACTGGCAGATTCCCTTAACCAGAGAATCAAAACCCAAGACAGCATTCATAACACCAATAGGGCTGTTCCAATTTAAAAGGATGCCGTTTGGGTTGCACGGAGCCGCCGCCACATGCCAGCGGCTGGTGGACCAGGTCCTGCGGCCACACCATGAATACGCCCTCGCCTATATGGACGACGTGGTTATTCACAGCACCACGTGGCCTCAACATCTGGCCAGAGTGGAAGCTGTATTAAGGGCTTTAAGGAGGGCTGGCCTCACCCTCAATCCCGAAAAATGCGTTTTTGCCACAGAAGAGGCAAAATATTTAGGGCACATGATAGGTAAAGGGGTGGTGAAACCACTGGCCAATAAAATAGAAAGTGTGAGGAACTTTCCTCCACCTAGTACAAAGAAACAGGTCCGGAGCTTTTTAGGGCTACTGGGATATTACCGACGTTTTATTCCCCGATTTGCAGAGCAGAGCATAATCTTCACAGCAATGTTGAAGAAAAACGCGCCAACCCGAGTCCAGTGGACTCCGGAGGCAGAGGCCGCGTTTGAAGCTTTGAAGGGACGGTTATGTAGTGCCCCTGTGCTACGCGGTGTAGATTTTAACTTACCATTCATAGTCCAAACGGACGCATCTGACACAGGTCTAGGAGCAGTATTATCCCAAGTTTTTCAGGGTGTCGAACATCCAGTAGCCTACCTCAGTAGACAGCTCTCCCGTGCTGAGAGAAATTATGCGACCATTGAACGCGAGTGCCTAGCGATAAAGTGGGCAGTAGAAGCACTCCGTTTTTATTTGACCAGGCGCAAGTTTTTATTAATAACGGATCATGCGTCCCTAAAATGGCTCCACCACATGCGGAACAACAACGCAAGGCTGACAAGGTGGCACCTTGCGCTACAGGCCTATGATTTTACGGTTCAGCACAGAGCAGGCAAAACCCATGGCAATGCAGATGCGCTGTCGCGTCTTACGAGCTGTCCGTCTGAAACTGAGACAACACGTAAGATTTTAAGGGGGGGAATATGTCACAGAGCAGACTCTCTAGAGCCCCCTGTGGTGCTAAAAAATACTACTCCTCAAGTAAACACTGACGTAGGGAGAGAGCACATGACACAAGGGTATCAGAAGGAGTATAAGGGAATGAGGTCACAAACCAGGAATTATCACCCAGCCAGTAGGGAGGCAAGGAAGGTCCCACCTGACCCCAATAGGCTAGGGTGTGGTGCAGCTGGGGATTACGTAAATAATCAGCACAGCTCACAGGAGCTACGGGGGAAGGCAGAGAGAGCCGAAGGAGCTAGGAGAGGAGCTGAGGAACCTCAGAGACGAAGGAGATATCCAGACTGGGAAGGATACAGATATCCCAGGTCTCCACAGCAAGGCAGGCACTGGCTGAATGAAAGTCTGAGTGAGTCTGATGAACATTTAAGTGAAATAAGCGAGCAGCTGAATTCAGACAGGGACAGTGTATGCAGCAGCCTTGATAGAAGCTATGCCTTAAGACACAAGCAACAAGCTAGGAAAAGCTATTCTGAACCAGATAGGAGAAATGCTAAGCTGATCTATGAGAGGCATTTGTATGAAAGACAAAAGCCTTATAATGCTAATTTAAGGAAAGCAGGAAAGCTCCAGAATCTGGGTTACAAACAGAATAGGGAACAAAGCTTGTTACCTTTGGGAGAGAATCCTTCAGAGGAATATAGTTGGCACAAGCCTTCACAGAAACTGCCGTTGGAGACAACAGCTGTTTACAAAGCTCCTGTTAAAACAAAACCCCGTGCAAAGGTTCCACTCTCTGATAGCTGGGCAGCTGACTGCTTTACTCTGCCTAATTACCAGAGGCAGAGGAAAGGCTCCTGGCTAAGCAACTCAAGAGAATACGGTAAAGCCAAACAGATACCTGCTATAGAAAGACAAGTACGTCACAAGCTGGAAAGTTTGTTAAGCAAGTTACCTCAGAAGAGAAGTAACGAAGCCTCTGTATCTGACAGTGTTCCCATGCAATGTGAGCCTTATGAAATTGAGGACAACGCTGAATTGCCTGTTGAACAAATGGACTGTAGTTTTATAATAGCTGACCATATAGAGTCTCTCAGATAGAAGGCTGAACTATTCCTGAGAAGCCTTCATCTGGAAAGCTGACAAGCTGTATTTCTGTTTCATTCCTATTTTTGTTTGCTGAAAGGTAAAGCTATTTTTGTTATAGTTCTTTTGTTTACCCGAGAAGGGTTATGTTTATTTGACTGTTATACTTTTGGAAAAGAATCCTACGGGACGGGGAATAAAACCCAGTTAAACCGATTTCGGTGTCACAACTTCTTTACATACTGGCAAGGACTATAAGTATTGAAAAGGCCAGTAGTTTACACCCGGGTGCAGTACCAACTGTGACCATCAGGAGGCGCTGCACAGCAAAGGGGTGACAGTTGGTATGGTGTTGCTGTTTACACTTGTTTATTAGATTGTTGTATTCCTGTTGTTTGTCTCTGTATTGGGTTAGGAGGTTGTGTGATTTGTTCCGTCTCCATTTTCTTTCCGGTCTTCTAAGTGTGCGTTTTGAAACTCTGATTTCATATGAGTACCATGGGGCGTTGGATCTCTTGCGTGTTTGTGGTTCTTTGATGGCTGGGGCAGATGCTGCGTTGGATATTATTGTGTTCCATTCTTCTATGTTAAGGTCAAGGGTGTCGTGTTCGTGTTGAAGTTGTGGAGTGATTTTGTTTATGAATGAGTCTCTGTTAAATGTTTTGAACCGTCTAGTTGTTCTTTCATCTTCTTTGTGTTGGGCGAGGTTGTTCAGGGTCATGGTGAATTCAATCACATGGTGGTCTGACCAAGGGACTGCGTGATTGTTGGTTTTGTGGTCTTGTTCTGTTCCACTAATTGCATTGGCATGAAGATCATGTCCGGAGTTGTACCATGCTGGTGCGTTGGGACGTTAATTGTCTGGCAGTATTTTAATGACTCCATGGCTTTTAAGAATGTTGTGGTTTCTCTGGTGGGTGCGGATGTTAGGTTGTAGTCTCCTAGTGCAATGAGAGGTTTGTGTCTTCTGTTATGTGCGCATATCATTTCGATTACTGTGGATAGGTGTTCAGTTGTGGTTCCAGGTGGTCTGTATGTGAGGGGAGATGCTTATGTACTTGTTGGCTATAGTGAAATTAATGGAAATGCTGCTAAAACAGAGGATAATGAGGCTTCTGGAGTCCAATGGATTGAAGGATCCAAGGCAGCATGGTTTTACTAGGGGCAGGCCCTGTCAGACAAATCTGATTGATTTCTTTGACTGGGCGACCAGAGAGTTGGACCGAGGGAGAGCCCAGGATCCCCTTCACCACTGTTCCTATTTGTGGGTGTTTTCTGAGGTCCTGCTCTTGGCCCTTCATCTGTGAGCACAGAACAAAAATATTTGTCAAATCAAAACAATAGATCCTGAAACCACGCAAACTTGAAGAGTCATCAGCCCATTCTTTTACCTGCAGGGAGAGTGGGCACATGCATACATGCAAAGCAACATTTAATGGGCCTGATATTCAGCAGCAATGACGGCATTGAATATCAGGGTCACTGGATAGTGTGGAAGCTAACTGGGCAGCTGCTGCCTACAGTTTCAGTGGTGAAACTTAGAACAACCTTTAATATGCCTAATGTTTGCTGCTGAGAGTTGACCAAGCAGGAGCTAAATATTGCGGCTGCCCAGTTATCCCTGGGTTCTGCCCCAGCATGCCCTGATGCTAGCCGGCAGTTAATATTGGGCCCAATATTTAAAAGTATGATGTCCAATTATACATTTTTACAGGATTGTTGTGGGATGGGTAGTGTTGGGATGATCATGATAAGGGACGGTCTGTCCGCCAGGCGGCTGCCTAGAGCAGCTGAGCTGGGTGGGTGGCTTTGTGCTGCTGCTTTGTTGCCTGCAGCAGGCCATGCACTTTGGCACACATGTCCTGTCACTTCTGGTCCCCTTCCAATGCACCTACCCATGAGATCATAAGACAAGGCAATGAGCACGGGGATGGGCCTAGCTCAGCCTGGCATGGTGGGCTCTGCATACTGTGCCCCCTTACAGATGTCAAGAAATATGTGGCAGTTATCGTACATTGGCTCAGATGACTCAGTTGGGTCCCCACCTCTCTCCATTGTCATTGCTCATGTTGTCCTTAATAAAGCTGCGGCTTTATGTACCATAATAAGCGAGTGGGGTATCGGGAGAACTCAGTGGGGCATCCTGCCTTGCTGCCAGCTGGGATGCCCTGCTGTTAGGCCAGGATTAGCTGTCAGTCTGCAATTCAGCTTGGGTAACTACCACAGACCTGGAGAACTTTGATTTTCCAGGTCCTTCAGTCTGGGAACCCCGCCCCGTGCCTCTTGTTGTCTGTGCACACTGTAAGGTCATATGCCATTTGCAAGAATGTCTCAACGTCTCATGGATGTCGTTGATGAACAGATCCAGCACAATGTCCAACAGATGGATGTGGTCCTTCCTGAAGTAGCCCAGAATTGGGGGGTGCATCCAGTCGTGATGGAATTGCCACCCACCAGGTTACAATATGCTCAGGTTGACTTGCCTGTTGATTTTTTTGAGCTCTCTGTCCCAAAGCTGGATGCCGGCTCATCTTAGGTGTGGTATTATATCTGACCAAACCAAGAGGGTGCTGGGTAGATGGCAAGCCTCCTAGAAGAGGTCATCTGTAATGCAGTTGATGAGTTGCTTCCTTGTTATGGTGCTGAGGTTGTTCCCTCCCAGATGTAGGATGATGTTTTCAGGGTACACAGGAGTCCACAGCAGCTCTCCCAGCATGGGGTCGAATTGCGTCCACCACAACCCCAAGCCAGTGGAGACATAGATTGTTCCTGTCAAATTCCAGGTGGGGCCCCAGCGGCTGTGTGGATGCCCTCTCAGCTGCCCAGCAAATGTAGGAGTAACCAGTCAACCAAACTATGTGTTCTCCAAGAAATGGAAAGGAAGCGAGTTACCGCTACTGCTGTGTTGTCAGTGTGGGTCAATATGACTGAAGAGTGTTGGTTTGCTACCCCTCCTGCAGGCGAATGCAAAGGGTATATGCACGAGAGCGCCAATGCCCCAAAGCTTTGATAACCTGGGCAGGCAGCCCAACCTCCACCGCTGCAGTTGTCACACCAATCCAAAATGAGTGGGTGCTGAAGAGGTCAGCCTGCAGCCCAATATCTTCTATTGCTTTCTTGAACACAGCTGTAAATTGGAAGTGTGACAACTGGGTGCCATCGAGGCAGATCAGCAGCTGGTGCTCTTGGGCTGGCTGTCAGGCAAGTACAAAATCGCGGCATCACCTTGAGCATAATTGACTGGCCCTTGGCGTTTGGGTAATGTTTTAACCTGGCTACCCAGATATACATCTGGCCTTTCAGCAGGAATGTCTGTGGGTCGCAGCCCGGACACCACCCAGCGGTTGCTGAGGTGGCTACCAGTTTGCCTGTTCTGAAAGCATCAAAGAATGCCAGGGTGAATGCTGCCCGAACAGGCCCGTCTCATAGTCTGAGGAGCATGTGGCTGCCAATACCACCCAAAGCTGGTCGAGTATCTCGAGGGTCACAGGTCTTCTCTTGCCCAGTTGTCTTGGCATATTTATTTATTTAACAACTTTTTTTATACCATTTTTCTACTAATCAAAACGGTTTACGTGGAACACAGTGCAATACAGAAAATGTTAGATGCAACAGAGATTACATATAATGTCAGATGGGTACACGAACTTTGGGCTGAAGACAACATAAGCTTGAACATGGTTATCAGGGTTTAACAATGTATACGAGGGGTGAAGGGATTATAGGGTTATATGGGAATTGTGTTTTGGGGGTGCAATTTGTTTGGGGCAAGGTGGATTACATAGGAAATGGGGGGGGGGGGCGGGTTTCAGCAGTGGTAGCATGGGACATGTTCTTTGACTCAGAGTTTCATAGAGTTGAGGTAGAAGGGTCTATGTTGGTTTGGGAGACATCCCAAAGAAATTAAAAACCTACCTCTTCCAAGAGCATGCAAAGCAAATGCAAAAGAGCATTCTCTCTGTACGTACCCGCTATCTGGCACTCACTACTTCCCACTCTAAGGAACATTGAGTCAATTGGAGACTTCCGAAAGAAACTAAAAACCTATCCTATGGAAGGTCTACACCAAAATGCTCTTGGAAGAGGTAGGTTTTTGAGTCAATTGGAGACTTCTGAAAAAAATTAAAAACCTACCTCTTCCAAGAGCATTTTGGTGTAGACCTTCCATAGGATAGGTTTTTAATTTCTTTCGGAAGTCTCCAATTGACTCAATGTTCCTTAGAGTGGGAAGTAGTGAGTGCCAGATAGCGAGTGCATACAGAGAGAATCTGCATGTGTTTTGTTTGTTCCTGCTATACTGAGGTGGAACATTGAGGAGATTTTGTGTATTGTGTTTTTTTGGTCTGTAACTCTTGGGTTTGTTTAGCAGTGTATGGAGGTGTTCGGAGTATTGCTTGTATATTAGCTTGTGTATGTTCATTATGATTTTGTATTTGATTCTTGAGGTGATAGGGAGCCAGTGGGGTTGTTTCAAGATGGTGTAATATGTGTCTGTTGTGGCACTTTTTGAATGATCCTAGCTGTCATATTTTGTGCTAATTGCAGGGAGTGGAGTATATTCTTAGGTACTCCTTGGTAGATCGAGTTGCAGTAGTCGAGCAGCAGAGCGATAATTGCTTGACAGACTTGAGCCCATCCTCTCATCAAGGTTCCCAGCAAAAAACTACTGGCTAGGTTGCCCCACCCTGCTATCATAACGAAGAAGGAGAAGCTGGCGATGTGGGACTGCACAATGGACTATGATATGCCCTGTGCCTTGGCTGCAGTGATGTAGGCCACCAGCAGACTGTGGTCTGGCAATCCCTATTGCCATCCATGGGTGGACAGGAAGGACGCAATGTTTGCCTAGCCATGGAGGTAAGCATCCCATGTGCGAGAGGCCACTGCCTGTTGAACCAGCTGCCAATCCATGCCTACATGAAGTCCCAAATTGAGTGTGGAAGTCTTGGATATTCATCGGCCATCGGAGCCATATGTAGGAAGGTATCCCACTGAAAATGTGAAAGGGAATCAGCTATGTTATTACTTAAGCCTGGGATGTAATGCGCATGCACCATGATGTCGAGCTGCAAGCATCTCAAAACAAACTTTCTCAGCAGTTCTGCTATGACCATGCATTTTGCAGACCCCAGCAACTACTGTATGGTTGTCCGACTTTGTGATTGCACAGGGAGTCACCCCACACATGTATTGTGACACATAATGGGAAAAGCTCAAGCAACGTTGTGGTAGGCTATGGCCTAGCATGGCCTGCTACTATGAAAGGCCTGTAAGTTAGGCCTGGATCCTAACTCCCATTATAGCTAGAAAAGAACCAAACATCTGTGAAAATGAGAAAACTGTTTCAAACTGCTTAATAAGAAGTTTTTATGAATTCATAAGTCTTCCATTATTCTCTTGTGTGTGAAAGAACAGAAATGTTTCAATATATGCATTCCTGGAGCTAGGGATAACCTTGCAGTAGAGAAGTAACGAAATCAAGAACTGCACCATTGTTAGAGCAATCCTAAGGGAGGGGGCTGGTTGCTAGGCTCCGGAGGGATTTCTAATTGGACAGGTGCAGGGAATGTAGAACCAATGAGAAGGTTGCATGTATCGAGTTGGAACCAATAGAAAGTTCTCATGTATCAAACTGAAAAAGAGGTATAAATGGTTATGTCTCTGTAGAAACTTCTGCTCAGTTCCTTTTGAAGCTTTGACTGACTGGGCCTGTGCACAATAAACTGGCTTGGACCCTGTCAATTGACTCCTGGACTTATTCATTGATTGCACTTTGCTACAGCATATTCTTGGTGCATTGGCCGGGAAGTGCGAGTGGTAAATGGTATTCAAGTGAATAATCCACGCAATTCGCCTTGAGGTTTGGCCCGGTTGGAACCGTGTCTGTCAGACCATGGGGGAAACCTCAGGTGCCGCCGGCCCCTTTGTGCCGGAGAGGGTTCCGCCTGCCTCGGCAGGCCATCGGGTCCAGCTGGCCAACACCTCCGACCTGGGGGAGTCCAGGTTCCAACTCAGAAGCTGGTGTGGTATCGGGGACCGGATCCGGTGAGTAGACATTTTTGTGATTCGATAGTCAGAAAGAACAGCCTGGGACAACGTCTTGCGTGCGCAGGACTGATTTGGTATATTTGGTATAGACTAACTGGGAAATCTCGCATGAGTGTGGGCGAGACAACGGAGCCTGATCACCTCCCATAAGGGCGTTCCTAGTAAGCTCCGTGTAAGAGAAAGCGGAAGCCGAAGCCATCGACCCTTCTTGTTTGGAATAGTCAGTTAGTCAGAAAACCTGGGCACTTGAAATATGATATCCTGTTGAAATATGCTTGCTTGTGTGAGTGAGAGGTCTTGAAATACAGACCGAGCGAGAGCGGACTCCTAAGTAGCGCAGTTCCTGGCCGGGCGACTGCACCCAGGTCGTGAACAGGAGGAAGCGAGTGGTGTTTGTCCCCCCCAGTGTTCTGTGGGCTGTACGGACCCCTTACCTACAGCCATACTACCTATCCTTATTTTCGTTGTCTTGTACGTCATTACGTGTACGTAGAGTATGTAGCATACGTAGGTACGTTCAGTACGTAGGTAGAGTACGTAGGTACGTTCAGATTATGGGAGGGACGGAGTCCACGCAAACTCCGTTGGCATGTATGATCAAGAATTTCCGTAAAGGATTTTCGGGTGATTATGGTATGAAAATGACTCCATCCAGATTAAAAATGTTATGTGAAAGGGAGTGGCCCGCGTTAGCTGCTTCATGGCCCCATGGGGGCACCTTTGATTTAGAAACAGTTTTACGAATTCATCAGCTTATACTAAGAGTGTATCCTGACCAGTTCCCCTATATAGGTTCCTGGTTAAGTGTGTGTGAACAGCAGCCCTCATGGATGAAGCGCTGTTATGAGGAGCACTGTAAAATATTTGTAGCTACTACTAGGGGAACCAGAAAAGTTAAGGAAGAGAAGCCGCCTGTGTATTCTGCCCCAGAGTCCCCAGATATTCTGGCTAAGTTACCCCAGCACCCACAGAAGTTAGTTCCCACAGCACCACGATCTGAAGTAGAGCCAGATGAGGAGCCCCAGAAAATGCCGATGCAGCAGCCTAAGAAGCACCTTACCCCGAGTGATAGTCCTGAGTTAGGCCCAAGCACAGCGGGGGGACTCGAGTCCTCTGACGAGATAGAAAGCGGAGGCTCTCCTGCCAGTTCAGGGTCACCCACCAAGGAGATTTGTGCCCGGGAGCCTTATGATTTAAGAAGCGTAACTCCCAATAAGAAGGAGAAAGCAGGGCACCTAATGCCATTACGCCAAGTGCCTGGAATACCTGTTTTAAATTATCAGGGTCAGATGGCGCCAGGACCAACCAGCTTAGTTTATGTACCCTTTTCCACCACAGATTTATTGAACTGGAAAACGCATTATGCATCCTATACAGCCAAGCCTCAGGAATTAATAGAATTAATGTCTAGCATTATGCAAACCCATCAGCCTACCTGGGCCGATTGTCGCCAGCTCCTGTCTACCCTCTTTACTACTGAGGAGCGAGGGCGAATCGGGCAAGCAGCCCTCCGTTGGTTAGAAGAAAACCCTGTAGAAGGGGGAGGAATAAATCCCCCACAAGCAGCTGTTGCAGAATATCCCAATGAAGATCCCGGGTGGGACCCGAATGATGAAAGGGGGGCGGCGGCCCTAACCAGATTTTGCCAGGCCTTATTGCAGGTCCTGAAGAAGGGAGGCCAGAGGGCCATGAATATCGGGAAAGTATCAGAAGTTCTCCAGGGTCCAGATGAGAGCCCAGCGGCCTTTTATGAGCGGTTGTCTGAAGCTTATAAATTGTATACCCCATATGATCCCGCCGCTCAGGAAAATTTACGCATGGTAAATGCGGCCTTTGTTAGTCAGTCCCAGAGAGACATAAAACGAAAATTGCAGAAATTGGATGGATTTGCGGGCATGAATACAGCTCAGTTAATGGAAGTTGCTCAGAAAGTATTTGTGAATCGTGAAAATGAACGAGACAGAGAAAGTGAACGAAAGATGAAGAAGAAGGCAGATCTTCTTGCTGCCGCGATAACCGAACGACGTGGAGGAGGTTTTCCTAATCAGAGGACCAGAGGAGGTGGAAGAGGCCGCGGAAGCGAAAGGCCTCAATTGGGTGCAAATCAGTGCGCCTACTGCAAAGAAGAAGGACATTGGAGAAATGAGTGCCCGCATCTGGCCTCCGTCCCTGCAAGGGGAGGAGGGAGTCCCTGGAGGCCAGGAGGATGATTTTGAAGGAGGGGAGGAATGAACCGAACACAGTTCCAGCAGGAGAGGGAGGAAGCCATTGAGGGAGTGGCAGTAGCAACGGGCTATGACCTGGACGACATAGATGAAGACTAGGCCAGACCGGGCTCCAAGTTCACCTTCGGTCCCCAGGAGACTATGGTCAGTTTAAAGATAGGGGACCAATACATGGAGTTCATGGTAGATACAGGAGCAGAGCATTCAGTAGTAGCCAAGCCAGTAGCTCCTTTGTCCTCACGATCTGTCACCATTGTGGGAGCCACTGGAAATAAAGCCACAAAGTCATTCTTACAGAACCGCATGTGTGAACTAGGGGGACAGAAGATAACACACCAGTTCTTGTATATGCCTGAGTGCCCTATTCCACTACTGGGCCGAGACATGCTTGCCAAGCTCCAGGCACAAATATCCTTTGCTGAAGGGGGAGAAATGAAAATGACTGTGAACCCAAAGCCTGCTGGATTGATGGTGCTTACTGTTCCCCGAGAAGAAGAGTGGCGATTCTATAGTGCCTCCAATAAAGTCAACTAGTCCCTGTATACCTACCAACCTTATAGCCCCACCTGAAGTATGGGCAGAAGATAATCCACCTGGCCTAGCGAAGAACATAGCCCCTGTCATTGTCACCCTCAAGCCAGGAGTGGTACCAGTGCATGTGAAGCAGTATCCTCTCCCTCGACCAGCCATAGAAGGAATCCACTGCCATTTGATGAAACTGCTGAAGTACGGACTTCTCAAGGAATGCCAGTCACCTTGGAACACCCCCCTTCTCCCAGTAAAGAAGCCTGGGACAGGGGACTATCGCCCAGTACAAGATCTAAGGCGAGTAAATGATGCAGTTGAAACTATACACCCAGTAGTACCAAACCTTTATATTCTCTTGGGACTGATCCCTGCTGAGGCTACTCACTTCACCGTCCTGGACCTGAAAGATGCCTTTTTCTGTGTGCGCCTAGCCCCCACCAGTCAACTTTTATTCGCTTTTGAATGGCAAGACCCCACAACAGGAAGGCGGGGACAGCTTACTTGGACCAGATTACCCCAAGGATTCAAGAATTCACCTACTCTCTTCAGTGCTGCCCTGAATCAAGATCTCTCAAGTTATCCAGTGGACCCAGGAAAGAGGGTTCTTCTTCAGTATGTAGATGACTTGCTCATAGCCACCAACTCAGAAAGTGAATGCCTACAAGCTACTAGTGAACTTTTGTACCTTCTCAAAGAGGCTGGATACAAAGTCTCAAGAGCCAAAGCACAACTATGCCAAACTGAAGTCAAGTATCTAGGATTCCAGTTGTCCAGTGGGATCCGACGTCTGGGACCAGAACGCAAAGAAGCTGTATGCAGTATCCCTACTCCAACCACCAGGAGGCAAGTAAGAGCCTTCCTGGGGGCCGCGGGATACTGTCGCATATGGATCCCCAACTTCGCGCTGATTGCACAACCACTATACCAAGTCACCAAAAGAATGGAAAAATTTCCACTAGACTGGGGACCTGAACAAGATGTAGCATTCCAGACTTTGAAAAATGCTCTGATGTCATCCCCAGCTTTAGGTCTTCCAGATGTTCAGAAGCCTTTCTATCTTTTTGTCCATGAGTCACAAGGGAACGCATTGGGAGTATTGACTCAATCTCTTGGATCTTGGCAACGACCAGTAGCCTATCTGTCAAAACAATTGGATGTAGTTGCTAAAGGATGGCCTCCTTGTTTGAGAGCTGTTGCAGCAACAGCCCTCCTAGTGGGCGAAGCAGATAAACTCACACTGGGACAAACTCTTCAAGTCACCGTGCCACACTCTGTTCTGACTCTCATGGAACACAAAGGAAACTTCTGGCTAACCAATGCACGAATGTTGAAATATCAGAGCATGCTGTGCGAAAACCCCCGGATACAGTTGAAAGTCAGTCAAGCTCTGAACCCTGCTACGTTGTTTCCAATTGATCCTGGGCCACCTGATCATAATTGCTTAGAAACCATGGACACTGTATTTTCAAGTCGCCCTGATTTGACCGATGTCCCTCTGGAGGACCCTGAACGGACTTTCTTTGTGGATGGAAGCAGTTGGTCATCAATGGACATCGTTGTGCTGGATATGCAGTGGTGACCCTTGATCTGGTAGTTGAGTCCTCAGCCCTGACCCCAGGAACCTCTGCGCAGAAAGCTGAGCTGATAGCCCTCACCAGAGCCTTGACATTAGGAGAAGGACTCCGCATAAATGTGTACACAGATTCCAAATATGCTTTCACTACTTTGCATGCACATGGAGCCTTGTATAAAGAGCAAGGGTTGATCACCTCAGGGGGTAAGGCCATTAGGTATGGGCCCGAGATATTGATGTTATTAGATGCTGTGTGGGCCCCCAAACAAGTGGCAGTCATGCACTGCCGAAGCCATCAGGCAGGAGCAGGAGAAGTCACCCGAGGGAATAGATTTGCGGATGCCACAGCCCGGAAGGCAGCCACCACAGGACAGGTTAGGACCCAAGATGCTGTAATGCAAGCAGCCCTATTCCCTGTGCCCCTCAGTTCCTGGGCACCCGATACACTACAAGAGAGACTATTATTGTGAAAAGGAGGGAGGAGTCTTGACAGAACAAGGTTAGATAGTGTTGCCACCCCCAGAAGGTAGTCCACCTCCAGGTCCTACAGTCATCCCTGAAGCATTAGGGCCAGCCTTTGTTCAAGTTTTTCATCAAGCCACCCATTATGGAAAAACAGCCATGGAAAAAGCCCTGAGACCCCATTTTTGTATTTCACTGCTAGGATCCCTGACCGCCTCGGTGGCACAGCAATGTCTGATGTGTGCCAAAAATAATGCCAAGCAAGGTCCTGTTCCACCCCCAAGAGTTCAGTCAGTAGGGGTGACCCCAATGAGTGATATACAGTTAGACTTTGCTGAAATGTGTTAGTCTGCACATTTTCGGGATGGGTAGAAGCCTATCCCACCCGAACTGAGAAAGCCTGAGAGGTCACTAGGGTATTGCTCCATGAGATCATTCCCCGATTTGGAATACCATCAACTATAGGATCAGACAATGGTCCATCATTTGTATCCCAAGTGACCCAACAGCTCAAGCTCTTCAAATAAAATGGAAGTTACACACTGCTTACAGACCCCAGAGCTCAGGGAAAGTAGAACGTATGAATAGAACCTTGAAAACTCAGTTATCCAAGCTTTGCCAAGAAACACACCTGAAGTGGCTCCAAGTTCTCCCCATAGCCCTTCTTAGGATACGTTCAGCTCCCAGCAGATCTTTAGGAGTCTCCCCTTTTGAGATTTTGTATGGGCAACCTCCACCCATAGTGCAGGGAATAAAGGGAGACATGGGACAGATAGGATCTGAAATAACTAGACAAGAACTATTCGCTTTAGGTTCTGTCTTGCAGAATCTCCAAACGTGGGTGCAAGATCGACTACCCATCAACCTGACTGAGCCTCTGCATCCCTTCAAGCCAGGAACGTCCGTGTGGGTGAAAGAGTGGAGAAAGACCCTGCTGGCGCCGCATTGGAAGGGATCATACCTCGTCATCCTGTCAACCCCCACTGCAGTGAAAGTTGCAGAATTTGAACCCTGGATCCACCACAGTCAAGTGAAGCCAGCAGCTGCTCCTGATCCTGGCCAATGGACATCAGTGAATGATCCTGAGACTCCATTGCGACTCACCTTGAGGAGACAGCCAGCTTTATAGAGAATCTTCAGAATCCACCTACGTCATGCGAAAGTGACCATCACAGCAGAAACAGAAGAAAACTCAACAAGTTCATCATACCCAACTTTCCAGATAACTCCCAAAGACTGTAATCACAATGTTCTTCCACTATTGCCTTGTGGGAGTGGTGATCCTGGGAATCTTGGAAAAGACTTTTGCCCTACCCCCTTGTGCAGCCTGCATAACCACCACCCGAACAGGACAAAAAATTACTCAGACTTTGCTCTATCACTCCTACTATACTTGCACTGGTATAGTCAGCCGGTGTATTTATAATGGCACCGAACTGAATATTTGCACAAAGGGGAAAAGTAAGACTTGTTATAACCCTCGACGAAACCCTTCATATTATACATTTGAGATACGCTGGAATGATGAAGATGGAGCCATCTTGAATGTGACAAAACCCCTTACAAACCCCACAAAACCTATTATCTTGAACTTTGATGCTTGTGATGCAATTAACAGAAATGCTTACCACAGATGTGGGTCATGGGAGCGAGCATACTACCATGATGATAAATACATGTGTCCAGAAGGAGCCTACAGATGGGGACGGTGTACAGGAAAATGTTCTGCAGCCACCATCTACACCACCACATCTAAACATGACTACTTTTGCCCAAAATGGGACTGTGTATATTTTGCTACCTGGAAGAATGCACCTATGGGATGAGATGGTGATCACCGCAAAGGCAGCTTAACAAAGATCAGACTACTAGAACCCAAGAAATGCCAGAAAGGTGCCTGTAATCCCCTGCAACTCCTCATAGTCAACCCCAGCCAATGGAAGCAAGGATACAAGTTTGGGTTGCGTATAGCAGGAGGAGGTATAGATCCTGGGACTATCTTATATCTGCAATTAAACACTAAGACCCATGTATCCTCACCCTATCGTATACATCACTCCTTCTATGAAGCCATGAAAGTAGAGTTTGAAATTCCTCCTGCCTCCCAGAACTTGTTTCTTGAGTTAGCGGGAGCAGTTGCATCTAGTCTCCATGTTTCAGACTGTTTATTTTGTGGAGGAACAACAATGGGAGACCAATGGCCTTGGGAGGCACAAGAACTGAACTACTCTATTCCATACAATCAGACTAATATACACAATACCACGAGTGAATGGGTATTGGCCCACTCCATTGTGGGTAGCTTATGTTTTTCTCGCTATGGACCATTGTTTAATATGGAAGTGGGGCAGCTGGTCTGTCTCAATCAGAAGTTCTACAACAGTACCACTAAGAAGACGTCTTGGTGGTCAGGAGTCAACGCTACTGAACCTTCCAATCCTCTAGTTCAGTTCCCCAAACTTGCCAGTATCTGGACTAACTTAGCAGCATATAATTCCTGGCAAGCACCCACCTGGACTGTACTGGATTTGCGGAACCCGAGCATATGCTAGGCTCCCTCACCACTGGGGAGGCGCATGTGTATTGGGAACCATATGACCTTCCTTTTTCCTTTTGCCTACATCCCAGGGAGAACAACTGGGATATCCTGTGTACAGAAGTCGACAGCTGAAGGAGGCCTTGAAGATAGACAAATGGGACGTGTCATCTGAAGAATGGCCACCTGAGAGAATTATCTCATACTATGGACCTGCTACTTGGGAGCAGGATGGGACTTGGGGATATCGTACTCCTGTTTATATGATTAATCGAATAATACGTTTGCAAGCTGTTGTTGAAATAATAACTAATGAAACTAGTAAAGCACTAACTCTTCTGGCAAAGCAAAGTACGCAAATGCGCACAGCCATTTATCAAAATCGTTTAGCTTTAGATTATTTGTTAGCAGCTGAAGGTGGGGTATGTGTGAAGTTGAATTTAAGTAATTGTTGTTTACAGATTGATAACAATGGGCATGTAGTTGAAGATCTAGCCACCCAGATGAGAGAGCAGACATTTGTGCCTGTCCAGATCTGGCACAGTTTAAAGATGGATGAGTGGTTTGGTTCATTATTTTCATGGATTGGTGGTCTAAAAGCCCTTATGTTTATTGTACTGTTCATATTAGCCATGTGCTTATTGTTCCCTTGTCTCCTACCCCTTTGCTTGCGTATGATAACTTCAACAATTGATAACACTATAGAACGGAAGGCAGCTGCGAAGGTATTAGCTATGTGGCAATATTACCCTACACCCCACGATGATGCTATTACACCAGTATAATGTGTTGAATGACTAAGGAGAAATTTTCCTTACCGTTAATTTCCTTTCCTGGAATCCTGCTAGACCAGTCCAGACAAACGGGTTGTGTTCCCCTTCCAGCAGATGTGGAGACAGAAAAAGACTTCCAGGGCCCTGATTGGCTGCCCTCTGGCAGATAGTGGCTTACCCATAGGGGTCCTCCTCAGTATAGTCTGTATAGCTAAGATAAGGTAACCAAGAACAAATCTCCCCGGCCAACAGGACCGGAACGCCTGGTTCAACTATATACACTAAAACCCTGTGCGGAAAACAAGGGCCGACCCTCGGACCTCTCTGCATGAAAAAGACCCTTTAGGAAGTCCAAAAGATGGTCGGCGTACGTCATCCAGAACTGCAACTGACAGCCGGGCGGGAACTGGACTGGTCTAGCAGGATTCCAGGAAAGGAAATTAATGGTAAGGAAAATTTCTCCTTCCATTTCATCCTGCTAGACCAGTCCAGACAAACGGGAAGTACCCAAGCTAATGACCTCCCGGGTGGGAAGCGATAGCCGCAGACAGCACTCCAGTGCCAAACTGACTGTCTTCACGCGCCTGAACATCCAGGCAGTAATGTCGCACAAAAGTCGACAAAGACGCCCAGGTCACCGCTCGACAAATATCTACTGGAGCAACTTGTGGGCGTTCAGCCCAGGAAGCCGCCTGAGCCCTAGTGGAGTGCGTGCGAAGCACCGCCGGCACTGGCTTGCCTTGTCCAATATAAGCTGCCTCAATGGCTTGCCGAAGCCAGCGGGAAACCGTCAACTTAGAGGCCGTGAGACCCTTCCGGGGCCCCGCAAAGAGGACAAAGAGATGATCTGAGGCACGAAAAGAATTAGTAACCTTCAAGTATCGACGAAGGATTCTCTTGAGATCTAAGGTTCTGAGATCTTTATGCCGTCCTGTGCATTGTTTGGAAAAACCGGGAAGAAAACCCGGTTGATTAAGGTGAAATGACGTAAGGACCTTCGGTAAGAAGGATGGCACCGGCCTAATCGACACGCCCTCCGACGAAAAGGAGAGATAGGGATCCCAACAGGAGAGAGCTTGTAACTCGGAAATCCTACGAGCTGAAGTAATCGCCACCAGAAACACGGTCTTGAGCGTGAGATCCCGAAGAGAAGCCTCTTTGATGGACTCAAAAGGATGAACCACAAGGGCCTTTAAAACCAAGGACAAATCCCAAGGAGGCACGAATGCCCGAAAGGGTGGGCGTAAGACCTTTACCCCCTTGAGAAATCGGGACACATCGGAATGCGACGCTAACGAACAGCCCCACACTGGTCCACGGAAACAGGTTAAGGCGGATACCTGCACCCGCAACGTACCCAAGGCTAAACCCTTCTCGAGCCCGTCTTGTAAAAATGCTAGGATATCCGGAATCGCTGCGCGCCAAGGGGACAGCTGACGATGCGAACACCAGGATTCGAAAACGCGCCACACGCGCGCATAAGCAAGGGACGTGGAAGACCGACGAGCCTGGAGAAGCGTAGACACTACCTCAGAAGAATAGCCTTTACGTACTAAGTGGTGGCGTTCAAGAGCCAAGCCGTAAGCGAGTAGGGATCTGCGTTTTCCAAGAACACCGGACCCTGACGGAGGAGGAGGGAAGTCGTGGTCAAGGGTAGCGGAACCTCCCGAAACAAGCGGACCAGATCCATGTACCACGGTCGTCGAGCCCAGTTCGGCGCTACCAGAATTACCGGGCCCCTGTGATCCATGATGCGACGGAGAACTTTGCCGATCATGGCCCATGGGGGAAATACGTATAGCAGAACATGAGCCGGCCAAGGCTGAGCTAACGCATCTATCCCGTTGGAGCCGTGGTCTCTCCAGCGACTGAAATAGACGGGTACCTTGGCATTTTTTGCCGAGGCCATGAGGTCCATCGCCGGTAACCCCCATCGGTGCACTATGTCCTGAAAGGCCTCTGAAACCAGTTCCCATTCCCCAGGATCGAGAGTGTGCCGACTGAGAAAGTCGGCCGTGACATTGCTGACCCCGGCGATATGCTGCGCCGAAATGGCTAGCAAATGTCTTTCCGCCCACGGAAACAGGCGATCCATCTCTCTCGACACTCCCGGACACTTTGTTCCCCCTTGTCGATTGAGATATGACACGGTGGTGGCATTGTCGGAAAGGATTCAAACTGCTTGATTCTTGAGCACGTGCAGAAAACTCTGCAAGGAGAGGTGAACAGCTTGGGCCTCCAGCTGATTGATGGTCCAATTCGCCTCTTGAGCCGTCCAGGTACCCTGCGCTGTGTGAGCCAGGCAGTGAGCTCCCCAACCGGAGAGACTGGCGTCCGTCGTCACCAAAATCCAGCGTGGGTTGTCCAGAGGGACTCCCCGAAGAAGATTGCGCACCGAGAGCCACCATTGAAGATTGTCTCGGAGATCTGGGAAAAGCGGCAGACGGAGTTCGTAATCCTCTGACACCGGGGACCAGCGCGAGAGAAGTGCTCTCTGAAGACAACGCATATGAGCCCTCGCCCAGGGTACCAGATCGATGGTGGCTGCCATCGTCCCCAGAAGCTGCAAGTAGTCCCAAGCTCGAGGAGAGGACTGAAGCAGAAAGAGGCGGAGCTGAGCTGACAACTTGAGGAAGCGATCCCTCGTCAAAAACACCCGACCTTGAGCGGTGTTGAATGTGGCCCCGAGGAAGTCGATTTGCTGAGACGGATGCAGACAACTTTTGGGGCGATTGATGGCCCAACCAAGACTCTCTAGGAAGGAAACTACCTTCGCTAATGTGCTGCAGGCCTCTGGGAAGGAATCGGCTCGAATAAGCCAGTCGTCCAGGTAGGGATGTACTCGTATGCCCTGCTGCCGTAGAGCTGCAGCTACTACCACCATCACCTTTGAAAACGTCCGCGGAGCGGACGCCAGGCCAAAAGGCATTGCCTGAAATTGAAAATGTCACCCGAGAACTGCGAAGTATAGGAAACGTTGATGCTCCGGCCGAACGGGAATGTGAAAATAAGCTTCTGCCAGATCTAGAGATACAAGGAATTCTCCCTTGCGGACTGCCTGTATCACCGACTTGAGCGTCTCCATTCTGAAGTGAGGCACATGAAGACTGCGGTTGACGCCCTTGAGATCCAGGATGGGACGGAAGGAACCATCCTTCTTGGGCACCACGAAGTAGATAGAATAACGTCCCAATCCCCGCTCTGGAGCTGGGACGGGACGAATGGCATGGAGCAGGAGAAGCCTCTGCAAGGTCGTTTGAATGGCCGCCCTCTTTTCGGGAGCACCCGTCGGGGTGTTCCCGAAGGAAGGCGTCGGGGATAGGCTGGCAATAGTCGAGAGACAGCCCGCAGGTCACAACATTGAGAACCCATTGATCTGAGGTGATTGCTGCCCACTGACGAGAAAAAAGGCCAAACGCTCTCCTACTGGAGGAAGAATCTCGAGTGGGCTGCTCGTCCCGTCAGCGGGAAGAATGGGTGGACACGAGAAACTTCCCTGTCCCGGAATAGGAATCACCGCCCTTTCGTGCCCCGCGAAAGGACTGACCCCGCTGCTGACCTCAGCTAGAGGGAAATGAGGCAGCCGACGGCTTGTAAGACCGAAATCTCCGAGATGTGCCAGACCATGAATAACGCTGAGAACTCTGAGAAGAGGAGTGAAAGGAGCGCCGCTGAGTAGACCCTTGGTGATCCTCGGGCAGCCATTGCGGTTTGACCTCTCCAAGGTCCTTTACCAACATTTCCAGATCTTCACCGAACAAAAACCTCCCCTTAAAGGGAAGTTTGGAGAGCCGGGACTTAGAAGCGACGTCTGCCGCCCACTGTCGCAACCATAGCCATCTCCATGCCACTGTAATTGATGCAATGGAACGAGCAGAGAGACGTAATAAGTCATAGAACGAATCTGCTAAAAAAGCCGTGGCGGACTCCAAACGAGCCATGGCTGGATCGTCTGGCAGCCTCTGAAGCCATCGTAATAACGCTCGAGCCACCAAACCTCCACATACCGTTGCTTGTAACGCCATAGTGGAGGATGAAAAAGCGGTCTTTAAAAGATTCTCAACTTTGCGGTCTTGTTGATCTTTGAGGGCTGCGCCGCCCTCCACTGGAATGGTGGTATGTTTAGTCACCCCTGAGACCAGAGCATCCACCTTCGGATAGGAAAGCCATCTGTCAATCTCAGACGGAGGCCAGAGATAGAGTTGCCCAAGACGGCGTACCGCCCGGAGAGGGGAATCCGGCACATCCCACTCCCGAGACACCATTTGCTGCATTTCCATCGGGAAGGGAAAAGCCTTGGAAGGCTTTCGAATACCCTGCAAGATGGGATCCGCTTGAGACTGCGAAGGCGTCGTGTCAGAGGCCGGGGGATCCGAGAGCCGCAGCGCCTCCACCACCTGCTCAATTAAGGGTGCTAATTCTTCCTTGCGGAAAAGACGGATATCCCGTGAATCATCCGCTGTCACCATGGCAGAATCAGACTGAGAATATTCGCCATCCTCCCGCTCTGATCCAGAGAGGCTGTCATCCGCCGAAGAGCCACTAACATCCGGGCCCACAGTTCCGTCTGACAAAGTACCCGAAACCTTTTTAGAGGGACACTCTGATTTGCGGGTGGAGGCCTTATGTGTGCGCTTGCGATGGGAAGGCGCCTCAGGAGCAGTTCCCGAAGGTAGTACCACCTTAGACCCCATATCCAGGGACTCCGAGTGCCAGACAGACCAAGCTTGGTGAAAAAGCGCCAAAAACTGGGCACTAAAGAGGGGGGGTGGAAGCAGCACTAAGGGGGGGTGGAAGCAGCACTAAGGGGGGGTGGAAGCAGCACTAAGGAGGGGGTGGAAGCAGCACTAAGGAGGGGTGGAAGCAGCACTATGGGGGGGTAGAAGCAGCACTAAGGGGGGGTGCAACACTAAGGGGGGGAGTGAAGCAGCAGCACAGCACTAGGGGGGTGGAAGCAGCACTAAGGGGGTAGCAACACTAAGGGGGGGGTGAAGCAGCAGCAGCACAGCACTAAGGGGGGAGAAGCAGCACAAAGGGGGGAGCAACACTAAGGGGGGGGTAAACCAGCAGAAGCAGCAGCACAGCACAAACGGGGGTAAAGCTGCACACAGGGGGAGGTAAAGCTGCACTAAGGGGGGTTGTGAAGCTGCACTAGGGGTGGAAGCAACACTAAGGGGGTGGAAGCAGCACTAAGGGGGGAGCAACACTAAAGGGGGGTGAAGCAGCAGCACAGCACTAAGGGGGGTGGAAGCAGCACTAAGGGGGAAGCTGCACTAAGGGGGGTGGAAGCAGCATTAAGGGGGGCGAAGCTACACTAAGTGGGAGGGGTGAAGCTGCACTGGGGGGAGGCGAAACTGCACTAAGAGGGGGAGGTGAAGCTGCACTGGGGGGGCGAAGCTGCACTAAGAGGGGGTGGTGAAGCTGCTCTAAGGGGGGGTGAAGCTGCACTAAGGGGGGGGGAAGCTGCACTAGGGGGGCAGAAGTCTGCACAGGTTTAATTTTCTTTTTAACTTTATTGCAGCCACTGCTCTGTAAAAAGCAGGAGCTGTGGCTGCAAGGGGAAAGAGGTGGCAGGAAGGAACTGACAGGGTGAAGGAGGTGGCTGGAGGAGAGCTGAAAGTGGGGAGGAGGTGCTGGAAAGGAGCTGACAGATGAGGTAAGGAGGGGGTTCAAAGGGAGTTGACACCTGGGAATGGTACTGGTAAGTGACTGCGTAATGGGGAGGGGGCACTGGGACTGGAAATAGGCTGATGGAAGGAAGTGAAGAAAAGAAGAGAAAAGAAATGGCAGATGGATTATAGACCATAGAAAACGAGCTAAGAGAAGACAGGAAAACGGAAGCCTCAGATTCGAACCAGCATGATCAGAGAATAAAATGGTCAGACAACAAAGGTAGAAAAAATAATTTTATTTTCAATTTAATGATTGGACTTTGTACTACCTTTATATTTTACACAGTATGGGGAACTGCATCTCTTATTTATCTAATATTGCACTGCTTACGGAGTCTGTCTTTTTGGGGTTTCAGTTTAATTTTTGTCTGTATATTCCTCTTTTTGTTTTATGCTCATTTATTGATGAAGACCTGTCTATACTGTGTGTGTGTGTGTGTGTGTGTGTGTGTGTGTGTGTGCAACCAATGCTGCATATTTTGTCAGTATAGAATTTCTGCTTAAGAATTTGTAGAAGTCTTGCTTGTTCAGTTTGCACATTGCCCTCTCTGTAATTTTTTTGGGTACAGGGGGTGGAGCAAGGGTGGGGCGGGGAAAGGGGAAAGGGCAGGGCAGGGTGGACATGGGGCGGAGCGTGACTAGCCACAGGTGGCGGGTTTTTCTCTTTCAAAAAGTTGGCAACCCTAGCCTAGCATGGCCTGCTACTATGAAAGGCCTGTAAGATAGGCCTGGATCCTAACTCCCATTATAGCTAGAAAAGAACCAAAAATCTGTGAAAAATGAGAAAACTGTTTCAAACTGCTTAATAAGAAGTTTTTATGAATTCATAAGTCTTCCATTATTCTCTTGTGTGTGAAAGAACAGAAATGTTTCAATATATGCATTCCTGGAGCTAGGGATAACCTTGCAGTAGAGAAGTAAAGAAATCAAGAACTGCACTATTGTTAGAGCAATCCTAAGGGAGGGTGCTGGTTGCTAGGCTCCGGAGGGATTTCTAATTGGACAGGTGCAGGGAATGTAGAACCAATGAGAAGGTTGCATGTATCGAGTTGGAACCAATAGAAAGTTCTCATGTATCAAACTGAAAAAGAGGTATAAATGGTTATGTCTCTGTAGAAACCTTTGCTCAGTTCCTTTTGAAGCTTTGACTGACTGGGCCTGTGCACAATAAACTGGCTTGGACCCTGTCAATTGACTCCTGGACTTATTCATTGATTGCACTTTGCTACAGCAACGTGATGTTTTTTGTGAGGCCCGCAGCCTTGCAATGTTTGGGCTAAGGGGCAGTGCACCAGGTGCCTCGGACGTATGTGCCAAACCCGGAGGCACCCACTACATCTGTGAAGAGGTGCAGGTTGGGGCTACCGTGCGGGCGCTGCTGCCAGATACTCACTCCGTTGAAAGTGTCAAGGAACTGCAACCATAAATCTAGGTTGCGTTTCAAACTCCTGGAGAGCAGGATCCGGTGATGCAGCTTTCGGAGCCTGGACATCGCGAAGGCAAGGTACCTCAGGAACGCTCTACCCATTGGAATTATTCCACAGGCAAAATTCAAGGAAACAACAAAAGACTGGGCCATCCTGAAGGTGATCTTGTGTTGCCCCAAGGTGGTGACCTTGTCCCCTCGGTGTCTGGTGATGCCATCCCTGGTGTCAATCTCTATGCCCACGAAGGATAACTTCTTTACAGGACCCATGGTCTTTTCACTGGACAGCGGTACACTGAACTCAGCTGCGACTGCTTGAAAGGTGCATAAAGTATTGCACAGGAATCCGAGCACTCAGGGCTTGCTAATAGGAAGTCGTCCAGGTAATGGGTCACTAATTTCAACCCCAATCTCTGCTGGACCACCTAGTGAAGGCATGTGTTGAATGTCTCGAAGGCAATGCAAGACAGTGAACAGCCCATTGGCATACATTTGTTGAAGTAATACCCATCGCCAAACTGGAAACCAAAGAGGGGAAAGCAACTGGGGTAGATCAATAGCAGCCGGAATGGTGACTCTGTCTACTTTTGCAAGGTATGCACCCCTGCCCGTGGCTCATACCATGGCTAGGGTCTGGTCAAAAGAGGCATACTGGACCATGCAAGCATCAATTGGTATGAAGTTGTTCACAGAGTCCCCTTCAGGGAAGGGTAGGTTGTATATCAGTCTGTTTTTCCCAGGCTGCTTCTTGTGGACTACCGATAGTGGGGATATGCGGAACTGTGGGAAAGGTGGATCCTTAAAGGGGCCTGCCACTCACTGCAACTCAATCTTGAGGTCTAGTTTCTTTTGTATAATGGGACACAGGTGCTGTGGGGGTCATGATGGGTGCTTGCTGGGACCCTGGAGTGACCCATAGAATGGTATGAGAAATCCAAATCTGAACTGTTGGCAAGCGTCTCTGCATCTTTCTGTTTATGGTACGTGTTTATCCATGAGTCCATGGCCTCGATGCAGACAGGTGTAGAGGTCCTCAAGAATGCTGTGTCATGGTTTTGGCTAAGGTGTGCTTTGGGCTGGAGTTTATTAGGGTACTGCAGTGCAGAGTAGGTGTTGTGCAGTGGAAGCAGACATAGCAGTACTTGCAGTCACAAAAGGAACACCTGCCTCTGTTGAATTGCCTGCATATGTCATTGCCGGCCATGGTCTTGTTCACTGTGGATGTCAGCCTCTTCTGGAAACTCTGACCATACTTTGTGTACATCCTGCGCAGCCAAATCCCAACATGATCTGTGCCCCATGACATGTTCAGCCTCATTGCATCTTATTGCAGAAGTGCTCATTGTAAGACAGCCAAGCATGTCCCTTGTATTCCTTAGAGGCATTGATGATTGTGTCAAGATAGGCAAACATTGCCCTAGCTGTGTAGGATCCTTCTGGCAGGTAATACTGATCATCCGGGCATATGCCAGGATCCAATTGGTAATATTTTGACAGATGTGCTAGTCCAACGCCCTCCTCTTGGCATTGTGTCTTTGTTGACCCTCCAGTAGTTTGAAAATGTTTAAGTATTTGTGTTGTATTATAATTTTCCTGAGTGACTGGGGGACCGTCTTCCATAGCTGAGTGGGAGCCGAGGTTGCAGAGGCTTGCAGATTCACTCCCCTTGTGCGTTTGGCCTCGATGGTGTATGAAGAGGATGTGGAAGAAGAAGAGGAGGAAGTAAACAGCAATGACGATGATGAACAAGATCACCCGCACCTCTTCTGTTTTTGTGTGCCACACCTTTGAGGGTGAGCTGCCATGGGAGCTGGGGGGGGGGGGGGGTGACGCATCTGCGCTGCTGTTGGCATGAGTAAGATTTGGGATAAGAGGAGGATTCTCACCTGGCATGGGTTCTCTGGGTCCAATTGCCCTTGTCCCAACTCTCAGTGGTGTTTGCTACTGTCTGTGCTTCGTGTTGTCAAGGCAGTTGATGACCCTCTGGAAAGGAATTTGGTGCGAGGGTGGACGTTGCATTGACGCCCTTGCGAGTCACCCCCTCAGATAATAGCGGAGGATTTCAGGTGCTGTACTGGTTATTTCTTTTCTGGGATGATGCAAGACACCCGCCATGGAGTGACCCATTGTAGGAGGATCCACTTGATGAGCTGTGTGACATGGTATACCTTCAACCTCTGTGCTGCTTGCAGTGCGAATGACACCAGTGTCTCCATGATGATCTGCGGTGATGACTATGGCATCTCTTCTTCGTGCTCATGGATCGCCTGTCGCTTCTGCTGGATGAGCTAGAGCAGTGTCTCTGGCTCTTGGGGGAGGGGGTCTGATGAGTATGTCTGCTGTGACAATATTTCCTGAACTTGCATGGTGTTCGCCATGTGGCCACATGTTTGCTGCTGGAGGACCAGGAATGGGTGCTGCTGCAGTGATCTAACCCTTGGGGGACTGGTTTGAGGCCAGGATCCAAGTTAGCTACCAGCAGTATCTGTCCAGGTGTCAATTTGCAGACCAATTGGGAGTTCAGCTGAAAAATACAGTGGCTCAGATTGGACCTTGTCGCCAGTCATGTGCTTTTGTGCACCTCTCATAATTGGTTGCACTGGGCTGACCGTACGGTCCAGATAACATGCTAGTAGCCTGCAGGTCCTGGTGGGGTGGCTATACGCCTGTTCCACCTGCTCTGGAGTCGATGCATGGTCCGCTGGATCAGCTGGTGACTCCTCTGTCGTCTTTGCATTCGGTGGGGCCCCCTGTTGGCAAGCATTGGTCATGGGCAGGACTAGAGCAGCTGGGACTTCAACCTTGGCTGCCTGGTTGCTATAAGAGGAATCCCCAGAACCCAGGTGGCTGTGGTGCAAGCGAAGTGAGGCGGCTGCAGACATTGTCAATCCCTCCTCGCTCAGCCCTCCTCGATGCTATCCTGTGATGCCACTCTTAATGTGGGGGATCAGGATCATAACCTCTTAGGATGCATTGAGAGCTTGGGTGCATTGGCTTTGCAACATGGAGCTCTAGAGGTGCCTCACTCCAGCGGGAAGGGAGGGGGGCCCAAAGCCATAGCTACAACCAAAGAAAGGCATTCTCAGCTGTTACGCCCTGATCCTCTTCTTTCTGTTCTTTTTTAAATTTGTGTTGCTTGAGGCTCCAGACAAGTCCCACTGTGGCAGGGACATGCCAACCAGGCTGAGACATTAGTCAGGGTAGCCCCAATCCAGCTCAGATGCCTGTGAGCAAGGCCATGTGGCAGATCAGGCAAAAACAGCACAAGCAGCAGCCATGGTGCAGGAAGGCCAACTCGCTTTCACCCAGCAGCAGGGGCAGTTGGCCGTGAAGATCAAAGCTTTGGAGGCACCAGCAGCAGTCGCACTGCAGGAAGGTTGACCCATCTTTGCACCACAGCAGGGACAGTCAGCCATGAGGATTGCGGCACCAATGGCAGCTGCGGTGAAGGAATGGTAATCCACTTTCCTCACATTTAGCTGCTAGTTTGCTACCTAGCGGTATCCCTCCACCATAGGCGGCTCTATAATGAGGCCAAGTGAGGCAGTGGCCTCAGGCGGTAGCTTTTTGGGGGTGGCAAAATTGCCCCCACAAAGACCGCCGTCACCGCCTCACTCGGCCTTCAAAATAAAAAAAAAACACACCCTCCGGCATAAGAAGCAGCTGCTGATGTTGCTCCAGCGGCAGCAGCGGCAGAATGAGGAGCCCTGTGACCACCCCCCCCCCCAAGAGAGCCTGCTGGTTTCCCCGGCTCCGCTTTGCAGAGCCATGGCGAAGGGACAGTGTTTCCCTTTCGCGCGGCTCTGTTAAAGTTGAGCTTGAGGTGCTGATGGGAAACCAGCAGGCTCTCTGGGGGGGGGGGTAGCTGTGGGGCTCCTCATTCTGCTGCTGCCATCGCTGGAGCAGCAGGGGCAGCTGCTTCTTACACCGGAGTTTTGGGGGGGGATTTCAATTTCCCTGGGTTGGGGGGAGGGGTCTAGGACTGGAACTGGGCTGATGGGGGGGGTAGGACAGGAACTGGGCTGATGGGGGGGTTTAGAACTGGAAAGGGGCTGAAGGGGGGGTTAGGACTGGTAATGGGCTATGGGGGGGGTTAGAACTGGAAATGGGCAGATGGGGTTAGTACTGGAAATGGGCTGATCGGGAGGGGGGCTAGAACTGGTAATGGGCTATGGGGGGGTTAGAATTGGAAATGGGCTGATGGGGGGGTTAGGACTGGAAATGGGCTGATGGGGGGGTTAGGACTGGAAATGGACTGATCAGGAGGGGGGCTAGGACTGGTAATGGGCTATCGGGGGGGTTAGAACTGGAAATGGGCTGATGGGGGGTTAGGACTGGTAATGGGTTATGGGGGGTTAGAACTGGAAATGGGCTGATGGAGGGGTTATTTATTTATTTATTTAACATTTCTTATATACCGTGCTATTTGTCATCAGTGCGGTTTACATTAAAACATAACACTTGGTCAGATACATTTGGTCGTCGTTTACATAGAACAGGGATTTAACATGGAGGTAAACTTGGGGAAACTATATACATTCCAAGTCCATATACATAAACTTGTGGAAACTATATACAATTCAAATACATTACATGTTCGAGATGAATACACAGTATAGTTTTGCATCATATAGCGGCTGTTTGATGTAGTGAGGGTGTGGGAGAAATACGGGGAGTGATATTGGGATGAGTATAATGCAAGAGAAAAAGGTGGTGTTTGAGAGCTTTTCTGAACTGACTAAGGTCCCTAATTGCTCTAATGCAAGGGGGGAGTTTGTTCCAGCATGCAGGGGCGTAGTTTGAGAATGCCCTATTAATGGTGATCTGGTTGAACTTTGTGGATTCAATTGGTATTAGTAGCATGTCAGCAGCCAGTGATCTCCTGGATCTGTTGTTTGGAGAGTGTGTGATGAGGTCAGTGATGGAAGCTGGAGATATCTTGTTGAAGGCCTTGTAGGTAACGAGGAGGGTTTTGTATAGGATCCTACAGCTTATGTGAAGCCAGTGGAGTTCCTTTAGAATGGGGGAGATGTGTTCGGTCCTTGCGGCTCCGTAGAGCACACGGGCTGCTGCATTCATGGCTAGCTGCAGAGGGTTGAGGGTACTCTTTGGGAGACCATGTAGAACTATGTTGGCATAATCAAAGTGCGGTGTGATTAGTGCTTGGAAGATGGTGCGGAAATCGCCAGGTTCCATCATGGGTCTAAGGTGCCGTAGGGTTTTGATCTTGAAGTAGATGGTTTTGACCATTCGTTTGATATGTTCCTTGAAGTCCAATTGTTGATCGAGTATTACCCCAAGATATCGTATATTGGGTTTGATTGGGAGTTCCGCGTCTCTGACTTTGAGCGTTGGTGGGGGAGAGTAACATTTATTTCTTGTGATTATTAGGACTTCGGTTTTTTTGAAGTTTATCCGGAGGTTCTGAGTGAGTAGCCAGTCCGTTATTACGTTGAAGCAGTTGACTAGCACTGTGTAGTCAGGACAAGTGATGGTGGGTGTAAATAGTAGTACATCATCGGCGTACATAAGGCAAGATATGCCAAATGCACGGGCGATGTCGCAAATTGGCTGCATATAGATGTTGAAGAGCAGCGCAGAGAGGGAGGAGCCTTGGGGTACGCCTTGTGTCTGCCGGAAAGGTTCAGAAGTGGCATTTCCAATACGGACTTGCTGCCATCTGTTTTCGATTAGTACTGGTAATGGGCTGATCGGGAAGGGGGCTAGGACTGGTAATGGGCTATGGGGGGGTTAGAACTGGAAATGGGCTGATAGGGACTTAGGACTGGAAATGGGCTGATCGGAGAGGGCTAGGACTGGTAATGGGCTATCGGGAGAGGGCTAGGACTGGAAATGGGCTGATTGGAGTGCTAGGACTGAAAATGGACATTGGAGGGTTACGACTGGAAATGGGCTGATTGGGAGGGGGCTAGGACTGGTAATGGGCTGTGGGGGGGGTTAGCACTGGAAATGGGCTGATCGGAGAGGGCTAGGACTGGTAATGGGCTATCGGGAGAGGGCTAGGACTGGAAATGGGCTGATTGGGGTGCTAGGACTGAAAATGGACATTGGAGGGTTACGACTGGTAATGGGCTGATTGGGAGGGGGCTAGGACTGTTAATGGGCTGATTGGGGGGGGGGTTAGAACTGGAAATGGGCTGATCGGAGGGGGCTAGGACTGGTAATGGGCTATCGGGAGAGGGCTAGGACTGGAAATGGGCTGATTGGGGTGCTAGGACTGAAAATGGACATTGGAGGGTTACGACTGGTAATGGGCTGATTGGGGGGTTAGGACTGAGGTGGGCTGATAAAGGGACTAGGAGTAGAAATGGGCTGGGACAGGAAATGGGCTAATAGGGGAGGGGAGGAGAGTGCTGCTGGCCCTGGAAGAAAACTAGGGGCTAGGGCTACAAATGGGCTGATGTGGGGGGGGGGGGGTGGTAGAATAGGACTGGAAGGGAGTGGATACTGAGAGGGTCTGCCAGGGGAAGGATGGGACAGGAAGGGAAGGAGGGGGCTGGAAAGGAGCTGACACCTGAAATGTACCGAAGGGGGACTGGAAGGGAGCTGACACTTGGGGATGGAAGTGGTAGGTAGCTGGGTAATAGGGAGAAGGCTGGAAGGGAGCTGACATGTGAATGGCACTGGAAGAGAGATGGACAGAGGGTAGGGTGGCTGAAAGGGAGCTGACTGGGGGGTGGCACCGAGAGTGAATCTGAGCTGATACCTGGGATGGTATTTGGACTAGAAGGGGCTGGACAGTGGGAAAGGAGGGGGACTGGAAGGGAATGGACACAAGTGGCAGTCATGGGAATGCAAGGTGGTTGACATTGGAAGGTACTGGGAGGGGAGGACTGGAAAGGGGACTGATACTGGGGAGGGTTACTGAAACTGGAAATGGGCTGATGGAAGGAAGTGAAGAAAACAAAAGAAGAGATAAGAAATGGCAGATGGACCATGGACTATAGACTACAGAAAGAGAGCTAAGAGAAGATAGGAAAGCAGAAGCCTCAGATCGGGACCAGCATGATCAGAGAATAAAATGGTCAGACAACAAAGGTAGAAAAAATAATTTTATTTAATTTTGGTGACTGAACTTTGTGCTATTTTTATATTTTACACAATATTGGGGAGCTGCAACTCTTATTTATCTGATGTTGCACTGCATGTGGACTCTGTCTTCTTGGGGTTTCAGTTTAAATTTTGTCTACATATTTTTATTTTTACTTTAGATTGTGGTTACTTATTCTGTACTTGGTGAGGGTCGATGTTGTGCGTGTGTGACTGAGGTCAGGTGTTCTGTTAACATGCAGTTTGTATATAAAGATCTATACTATACTGTAGTAATTTGATGTGTTCAGCTTTTCAAATAGGTGTATGGATGTTCCAGGGCCCACTGTAGTATTTACAGTGATGCGTTTTTGGATGGGCTCCTTATGTGACTTTTGGAAGTTTGTGCTGATATGGTATGGTATGGTAGGTTTGCTTTTTGTTGTAGGGTTTTTTATTAGTTCACAATATGCCTGGTACTGGAGAATAGTGGTTGTTGTTGTTAGTGAGATGATCAGAATCTGATTTTTCTTTTTAAATATTGAGTTCTGTGGGTGAATGTCCTGGTTCTGCTCTGCACCTACTGTGGATGCAAAATATATGTTGAAAAAGAAAAAGGGAGAACCATAACAGTTTATAAGAAAATAAAAATGGGTTATAATTTAGTTTTATAAACTGTGCTATTGATTCTTGCTGTCTTTTAGTTCCTTGGTGTGCAAACAGGACCGTACCTAGCCCTGTGCAAGCAGTGCAGCCGCACAGGGCGCAAAGGCTTGGGGGGGGGGCGCATTTTGGCTCTCTGCTGTTGCCCTGCTGCCGCTGGCAGGACAATAGCAGGCAGTTAAAATGCGCCCAAAGCCTTTTCGCAGCACTTTAAGCAGGTCTGGTCCCTCCCTCCTCCGACACGATGTCAAAGCAGGGAGGGACAGATCTGCTTAGAGTGCTGGCGCCTTTCAGATTGGGTGCATGCCCCCCTTCTCCTCCCCATACCTCCATCCAGTGCTGCCTGCTCTTTCCCTGCTGCCGGCGCTGCCGTGAAAAAAAACAGAGCGGCAGCAGCAGGGAAAGAGCAGGCAGCGCTGGATGGAGGTATGGGGGGAGAGGGGGGCGTGCGCCCGAGTTGAAAGTCGCACAAGGCGCGATTACAGTTCGATACAGCCCTGTGTGCAAACATCTTGCATTTCCTCCATATAATCTAATCGGCTTTTTGATTTGGTTCAGCCTCTGATTGGATTTCTGAAAAAGCCCCACCCCCTCTAAGGTGTGTGTGGGGGGCGCCATCTCATTCTTCGCCTCAGGCAGCAGACTGCCTTGAGCCGCCCCTGCCCTCCACCCACTGAGCCCTACAATATAGCAGAATTAAGTGCAGGACCCTTGCCTCTGCTCCACTGGAGTTCCTGGGGTACATGGGAGCTGATGGTGGTGATTGGGCACGAAAAGGCAGCGTTCGGCTGTTGTTAGAAGTCACAGGAGCTTCGCTTGTCGCAAGCAGGAGCCTTGTGGTCGATCGAAAAGGGAGACCACAATGCTCGTGCTCCCTTTTGTTAGGCCTTGGTCCCACCGAACCCCCACGTCATCCCAAAGGCCCTCGACAGGATTCTTCCTGCCTTCTTGTTTCTTGCTTGGGGGCTCAGCGGGAGCATACCCCAAGTGTGGTGACTCGTGACATGTTTGCTGCTCCATTAAGCAGCGAGTCCATCACATTCACTCGGACCCTTTCATTTACCTAAGGTATTAAACAAATATTCATGCTAAGATTCTCAGACATAGCATTCTGTTACCTTTGGTCCCTCCTAAAGCTCTCTCTCTCAGTTTGGGGGTGGGGTTGGGGGAAGAGACACACACTTTACAAGAGAAATGCAAGGATATAGATATTTCATTTTGCAACCAGAAGAACTGGCCTATAGAAAAAATGCTAATTAATATACTAGAAACCAAGTGAGAACAAGAGAGGCATTGAATGCCTTGAAATCAACAGGCAGCATTTCAGAAGCCATAAAACAATGAGCATTTTGTTTCATATTGATCATTAATTTCCAAAACTGTACAATGGTCAAAGGGAATTTGACGTAACAGCAGAAATGGAATCCCAGCCTGTTTTCTCCAGGGCTGAATGCCGTCCGTTTTTCTCTGTGTGGGTTTAGGAAATCCTTATTCACCACAAACAGAGAGCCTTGCTTCACTCAGTATACTCTGAGTTCCCATTGCATATTCACCATTGATTCCTTTGTGATACAATCCTGTCTCTGCATTCTTGCCAGCTTTAACACAGCACAGATTTCATGCTGGGACGTCTTGTTCCACCTCAAGACGCCCATGACTGTGAAGAACTTTTTCCATTGCTGCAAGGATACAGGGGAGGATAAATGATCACATTGGGTGCCAGTAAACATGCACATATCACATGTCCAAAGGGGTTAAGCAGAGGTGTCCAATGCACAGCCTGGGGACCAAATGTGGTCTACCTGACCTTGGGATATGACCAACTTGAAATTCTTAGCAAAACAAAGTTTTACCTAACTAGTCAACACACACTGGAGGGGACATTCAGTGTCAGGGGTCAGCACTGTTAAAGCAGCTGGCCATTGCTGTTTTAAATTAAAACCAGATATTCGATGCTGGGGTCATATCCAACCACCAGCACTGAATATCCGGGTTGGCCGGATAACGATTTAGCTAACCAGTCAATGGTGATTTTCAGCCACTGGCCAGTTAGCTAAACCAACTAAAGTTAGGATAGCCTTTAAAGTGCCTAACTTTAGCTGGTTTAGGATAACTGGTTATTTATTTATTTGGCTGTGCTTGTAAACCACTTTTCACCAGGTCAAAGCGGTTTACAGATATATGCTAACAGGCACTTTTTTAGTGAATGAATATCCTCAGGTGTTGCCTCCACTCCAACCCTGGAGTGCCCCAAAGCTAACCAACTAGCATTAGGGTGTTTGGTGGCTCAAACCGGGCATATTCAGAGGTACTAAGCATGTTAGTGCTACCGAATATCCCAGCAAACGGCATTTAGACAGTTCGTAAGCCTGCAAATCATCTAAATTCCTTTTAATATCTCCCCCCCTGCCACCATTATTTTGAAGCATTATAGAGATATTTGATTGACATAAAATCACAATTTCAAAAGAAATTTGCATATTTCGATGTTTTGATGAGTATACATCATGCTCTAACAGATAAAGTGCCACGGTGGAGCCAAGGCAGCTCCAGAACTTATTAGATAATGGCAATATTATCTGCTATACAGATAATTTAGGGTAGCCTTTTCCCTGTCCTAAGTTAATATCACCGCTATCTGGATAGGTTCTGGTGCCGCCCTAACTCTATAGCAGTGGTTCTCAACCTGTGGGTCACGACTCCCATGGGGGTCGCCACAGGATTTAGCAGGGGTCGCCTCACTCCACCTAAAAAAAAAAAAAAGCGCACAAGTTGCTGCCGCTGCCGAGTCTGCTTCTTGGCAGCGGCAAACTCACCCCCTCCCTTCTGATGCAGCTGCGGCTCCCTGCCTCTTAGGGAACCGCGACTGTGCCTGTAAAACCGTTGCAGAGCCCTTCCTGTCTCTCGACGGACTCCGTGCAGCATTGTCCCGCCTCCAAAGGAAGTTGTTTACCACTTCCTTTAGAGGCGGGACAATGCTGCACGGAGCCCGTCGAGAGACAGGAAGGGCTCTGCAATGGTTTTACAGGCACAGCTGCGGTTCCCTAAGAGGCAGGGAGCCGCGGCTGCATCAGAAGGGAGGGGGTGAGTTTGCCGCTGCCAAGAAGCAGACTCGGCAGTGGCAGCAACTTGTGCGCTAGGAGACAGACATGGGGAGAGGGGAGCAGGGAACCTGCAAGGGGGCTCACAAGGGGGAGGGGGGCTGATATGGATGGAAGGGGGGCTGATATCGATGGATGGAGGGAGGGGGGCTGACATGGACAGGGGGGCTGACATGGAGAGAGGGGGGCTGACATGGATGGATGAAGGGAGGGAAGAGAGGGCTGACAGGGAGGGAGGGGGGGCTGACAGGGAGGGAGGGAGAGAGGGGGGGCTGACTTGGAGGGAGGGAGAGAGGGGGATTGACATGGAGGGAGGGAGGGAAGGGAGGGCTGACATGGACAAAGGGAAGAGACAGGGGGACATACTGGACAGACGGGGATAAATGCTGGACAGAGGGGAGAGACAGTGTGGGTTAGAATTATAATGGGCAGATGGGGGGGGGCTAGGACTGGTAATGGGTTGATTAGGTGAGGCTAGGACTGGGAATGGACTGATCAAGGGGGGTTGGGACTGGTAATGGAACTGATGGGGGGCTAGCATTGGAAATGAGCTGATCGGGGAGATTAGGACTGGAAATGGGCTGATTAGAGGAGGCTAGGACTGGTAATGGGCTGATGGAGGGGTAGGACTGGTAATGGGCTGATTAGGGGAGCCTAGCACTGGTAATGGGGTTGAGGAGGGACTAGCACTGGAAATGAGCTGATTAGGGGAGGCTAGCACTGGTAATGAGCTGATGGGGGGGTAGGACTGGTATTGGGCTGATTAGGGGAGCCTAGCACTGGTAATGGGGTTGAGGAGGATCTAGCACTGGAAGCGAGCTGATTGGGGGGCTTCGATTGGGAATGGGCTGATTGTGGGGAGGGGAGGATAGAGCTGCTGGCCCTGGAAGAAAACTGGGGGCTAAGGCTACAAATGGGCTGATACAAGGGGATGGGAGAATGGAACTGGAAGGGAGTGGATCTGAGAGGGCTGCCATTGTATTTGTACTAGAAGGGACTGGTCAGTGGGGAAGGAGGGGGACTGGAAGGGAATGGACACCAGTGGCAGTCATGGGAATGCAAGTTGACATTGGAAGGTACTGAGAGTGAGGACTGGAAAGGGGCTGATACTGGGGAGGGTTACTGGGACTGGAAATAGGCTGATGGAAAGAAGTGAAGAAAACGAAAGAAGAGATAAGAAATGGCAGATGGACCATAGACCACAGAAAGAGAGCTAAGAGAAGACAGAAAAGCAAAAGCCTCAGATCGGGACCAGCATGATCAGAGAATAAATTGGTCAGACAACAAAAGTAGAAAAAATAATTTTATTTCATATTAGTGATTTGACTACAAAATCATCATAATTTTGAAATCAAATATTGTTACTTGTTGTTGTGATTAATTATTGTGGTTTAAATAAGTAAATTTTATAAATAAAAACATATTGCAAAGGCCTATAATATATTAATAATTCAACAAATGATTACAGCGACAATGCGTTAACGGTAAAGGAAGAGAGATGCATTTGATTTTAACATTGGGGGTCACCACAAGTTGACCAATGGTAAAAGGGGTCATGGTACAAAAAAGGTTGAGAACCACTGCTCTATAGGGATAGTGACAGAGATTTCAGTGGCACTATCCTGATGGCAGGTGCACCTGTCTTGATATCAGCCACTGATTATTGGGCCATCTTGCCACTGGAGTGATCAGGCTAGCTTGAGACTATCACCTTGTTTAAGTTAGGTGGTTGATTTAATTCTAGAAGTCAAGAGCCAGGATAGAAGATGAAGATCGCAAGGTCTATCTAGTGTGTCTATTTTCCATTTCTGGTGCAATACCAGTAAAACTGTGTACCATTATTCAAAGCCAGCTGCAGCCCAGGGATGCTGTGCAATCAAAGTGCAGAGACAATGTCCAGTTAGTTATGTATAGTATTCATACCTAGAAAGTAAGTAGATCCCTGTGTTTTTTTATTTATTATAAACGGGAAAAGGAATTCAATAATATCCTGCGGCTGTTCCACCCTCATCCCACCTCGCCCGATCTCTCCACTATCAACGCTTGTCTCCCTCTCTCGTTGTATCCTGGTTGAACACAAACTGTTCGAAGCTGAACCCCTCAAAAACCTCTGCTATATGGCTTACCTGTTCTTCTACTTCACTGTCCTCCTCACTTGACGGTCTTCCTATTCCTTCCTTATGATATCTCGGAGTTATTCTTGACACTTTTGACGATCACACCAGCATGGTGGTGAAGCGCTTTTTTTTCACTCTTCACCAGATATGCTCCATTCGGTCATTTCTTCCAGATTCATCTGTCCTCACCCTGCTCCTTTCACACATGGACTATTGCAATGTTATTTATGCTGATTTACCACAATACCAAGTCAAACACCTCCAATCTTTTCAAAAGACAGCTATCTGCCATCTTCACCATGACACTACATTTGATCATGTCTCTCCACTGTTCATCAAATCACATTGGCTGCCTCTCACACACCAGATTCATTTCAAGATTCTTTCCTTCACACATAAGATCCTGCACTCATTTATCATCTTATCTCATCTCATCTCATCCTACATGCCCCACCTTGGATTCTTCGCTTGATTCATGCAAACTGTCGCCATCTCCCATCACCCTCACAAGCCCATTTTGAAGCTACACAGCAGGTGGCTTTTTATTTGTTAGGACCTCACCTCTGGGACTCTCTCCCGCCAACTCTCTCTAGCCTTGAGCCCTCATATTCTAAGTTCAAAACCACTTTGAAAATTCACCTATTTCAACTGTCCCTCCACAGGTGCCCTAGGATTCAGCTTCCAACCCTGACTTCGCCTCCCACTCTTTCCCACTATCTCCGTCTTATCTTTCCTGTTGTTTTAATGGAATTCCTTTCCTTTCTTAATTGTTTTTAATTGTACTTATTGTAAACTGCTCTGTTGATGTGAAGGGCAGTATATCAAATTTTTAATAAACCATAATGTGGTATCTAGAAAGAAAGTAAGAGGACCATGAAGCCGTGTTGCACGGAAGGTTATGATGGCTACAGGTAGGATGTATTCTTGACCACTAAGATCATCAGCAGATTTCAGGGTGTATGGATAGTATAGTATAGGGGTGTCATACATGGAGTCAGGGGCGGCCCAAGGGGGGTGCGGGGCCATGTGCGGAGACTCGGTGCGGGGCCTCATTTGCATAAGGGGCCTCATTTGCATAAATATTTGCATAATGTTACCATACACGAACTTTTAGTAAACATGCCTCTTAATGAGTGTATGAATAAAGAAAGACTAAAAGACTTCTACATTACTATAATCCAATACCAACCGCCAGGCACATTAGGAACTACTACAAACACTGCCCATTTAGAACCCATAGCAAACCCGCCGTATCCTAACAGCACTACCAGGACTCATAAAGCACCATACCCTAACTATCAAAAGGAAACGCTGCAAATATTAAACCAATACATTTCAGAGAACAACAATACATGACCTACTGGGGAAAGAGAACAAGTGGCAATGTCAAATAGGAATTACATAAACAGAATACCTCAGCTCAGTTACACATGCAGAACATAGACCATCACCAAACAAGGAATCACAATTTAGAAACAGGAAGACAATAATTAAACTGGGAATCCCAAAAGCCAAACTTGGAATGTACAACACTGTAGAAATAAAACTATACATTAATTTGCTCTTGTACTAAACAAAGCGCAGACGTTAATGATGCACATTTCCCAGAGCTGACATATTCCAATTAATAAATTCAAAATAAAGAGATATTTTTCTACCTTTTGTGCATTTTTTTCAGCTGCAATTGCTCCAGCCACTTTCTTCTGGTTTCTTCGTGTCTTCCGCTAATTCTTCATCGTCTGCTGTCCATTTGTCTTTTCTTCTCTCTTCTAGTTTTTTTCCATTCTCTCTCTACATCTGCTTTAACATACTAATCTTTCTCCTTTTTGCTCTTTCCTCATTCCTATTTCATCCACTCAAATTTTACCCCTCCATCCTCAATCCCCACCTACTCTCCCAATATCCGGACAATTGTAGATTTGTCTTCCCTCCCACACAAAATATTTTTTCCCTCTCCATTTCACTCTCCCAGCTCCATCCCATTCTAATCCTCCCCCAACATCAGCTCCATTCTAGTTCCAGTCCCACCCAGCATCTGCTCCCTTCTAGTCCCCGCATCAGCCCATTTCCAGTCCTAGCCCCCCATAAGCCCATTTCCAGTCCTAGCTCCCCCATCTATTTGCAGTCCCATCCAAGTCCCTCCATCAGCTCATTTCCAATCCCAGCCCCCCATGAGCCCATTTCTAATCCTTTCCTAGCCCCACCATCAGCCCATGTCAAATCCTAGCTCCCCTCCACTCAGCCCATTTCCAATCCAAGCCCCCCATGAGCCTACTTCCAGTTCTAGCCCCTTCATGAGTCCATTTCAATCCAAACCCCCACCACAGCCCATTTCCAATCTTAGCACCCCCCAACAGCCAATTTCCAGTCCTATTCTAGCCCATCAGCCCATTTCCTGTCCTAGCCCCCCCCCCTCACCCATTTCCAGTCCTAGCTCCCTCCCCCTCACAACCCATTTCCATTCCAAGCCCCCGTCCCCATCAGCTATTTGCAGTTCAAGCCCTCCTTCCACTCAGCCCATTTCCAGTCCTAGCCTCCTCATAGCCCATTACTAGTCCTAACCCCCCATCAGCCCATTACGTCCTAACCCCCCATCACCCTATTTCCAGTCCTAGCCCCCCATCAGCCTATTTCCAGTCTTAGCCCCCCTCCCATAGCCAATTACCAGTCCTACCCCCCATCAGCCCATTTCCAGTCTTAGCCCCCCATAGCCCATTACCAGTCCTAACCCCCCCCCATCACCCTATTTCCAGTCCTAGCCCCCCCATAAGCCCATTTCCAGTCTTAGCCCCCCATAGCCCATTACCAGTCCTAACCCCCCCATCACCCTATTTCCAGTCCTAGCCGCCCCATCAGCCTATTTCCTGTCTTATCCCCCCCAATAGCCAATTACCAGTCCTAACCCCCCCCATCAGCCCACTTCCTGTCTTAGCCTCCCCACCCCCATGGCCCATTACCAGTCCTAACCATCCCCCCCCATCAGCCCATTACCAGTACTAGACTCCCCCCCCCATGGCCCATTACCATTCCTAACACCCCCCCCCATGGCCCATTTCCAGTCCTAACCCCCCCCCCCCGGCCCATTACCAGTCCTAACACCCCCCCCATCAGCCCACTTCCAGTCCTAACCCCCCCATAGCCCATTACCAGTCCTAACCCCCCCATCAGCCCATTTCCAGTCCTACCCCCACTTCCCGCCTTACCCCCCTCCCCCCAGTCAATGCCCAGTCCTAACCCCCCCCCCCATCAGCCCATTTCCAGTAATACCCCCCCACTTCCAGCATTAGCCCCCTCCCCATAGCCCATTACCAGTCCAAACCCCCCCATCAGCCCACTTAGCCCCCCCATAGCCCATTACCCGTCCTAACCCCCCCATCTGCCCACTTAGCCCCCCCCTTGCCCTTTACCAGTACTAACCCCCCCCCCATCAGCCCACTTCCAGTCTTAGCCTCCCCCCCCCATGGCCCATTACCAGTCCTAACCACCCCCCCCGGCCCATTACCAGTCCTAACCACCCCACCCCCTGGCCCATTACCAGTCCTCCCCACCCCCCCCCCCCATCAGCCCACTTCCAGTTTAGCCTCCCCCTCCCATCAGCCTACTTCCAGTTTAGCCTCCCCCCCTCCCATAGCCCATTACCAGTCCTAACCACCCCCCTATCATTCCAAATTAAAATTTAAAAAAAACCCAAACCGGCTGCTTCTGCCGCGGCAGCTTCAAGAGCTCTGCCGCGGCAGCTTCAAGAGCTCTGCCGCGGGGCCCCCCCCTGCCCGGCAGAGCCTCCGTGCATCTTCAGCTCTTCACGTCCAAAACGCGGGCTTTTTTCAGAGCCGCGAGAGTTTCTTTTCTCGCGGCTCTGTTAATCCCGCCGAGGGTGATGGGAAATCCCATCAGCCCCGCGGGATTAAGAGAGCCGCGAGAAAAGAAACTCTCGCGGCTCTGAAAAAAGCCCGCGTTTTGGACGTGAAGAGCTGAAGATGCACGGAGGCTCTGCCGGGCAGGGGGGGGGGCCCCGCGGCAGAGCTCTTGAAGCTGCCGCGGCAGAGCTCTTGAAGCTGCCGCGGCAGAAGCAGCCGGTTTGTTTGTTTTTTTTTTTTAACTTGGGATGCTTAAGAATGTTTTTTGCGCGGGGCCCCCTGAAACGCGGGGCCCTGTGCAAAAAACATTCTTGCTCAATGGACGGGCCGGCCCTGCATGGAGTGGTGGGTTTACCCCTAAACAAAGACATGGGGAGGGGTGGCCTGCACAGAGCGACAGGTGCACCTACTCTTGCCGTCTTGCTGGGCAGACTAGATGGACCATGCTGGTCTTTATCTGCTGTCATTTACTATGTTACTATGAAAACACCTGTATGCAGCACCTACACAAAGCTGGGGAGCCTATTCTTCAGAGGATATCCCTGCTTTTAGAATTTAAGTGTGAAACATTACATTTTGGGGGAGGGGAGGAAACAGAAGTATATTTAGTATTTATAGAGCATCATCTATTATTTGCTTGTTTTATTCAATGTTAATTTTTCCCTACTCAGAAATGGAGACGGGAGGATTATAAACATGTTTAAATAATAAATAAATAAGCATCCTCCCATCCTCTTGCCTAGAGTATTGTAGTCTTGCATTCAAGAAGGTCAAATGATTTGCTCAAGGTCACACAGTGTGTAGTAAACAAGGGGATAAAAATGGAGGTCTCCACAACAGCAGGGCTGTAGACTAAGCCCTGATCTAAACCACCAGCTCAGGTGGGAAACAGGACAGTATTCAAATGCACTTATACAGTCAGTGCTAGCATCAAATGTATAATTTATTTATTTAACATTTCTTATATGCCACCTTTCAAGATATCAAGATGGTTTACATTGAACAGGGCATTATAACTTGGAGATAAAGCACAGTTACTTACCTGTAACAGGTGATCTCTGGGAACAGCAGGAATAAGTCCTCACATATGGGTACGTCGGTACCGACAGAGCCTGCGCAGGAACGCTCCCCAGCGTCCAAAAAAGAAAGCTTTTGGGAGCATCCCACATGCGTGCGCGCTGCCTTCCCGCCAATCCACTTCCCTCACAACAGTTGAGTTTGTAGCTGAGATCGAAGGAGGGAAGTAGACAAATTAGAGAGAAATAGAGAGAGAGAGAGAGAACAACTCCCAGGGGAGGTGGGTGGGTTGTGAGGACTTATTCCTGCTGTTCCCAGAGATCACCTGTTACAGGTAAGTAACTGTGCTATCTCCAAGAACAAGCAGGAATGAGTCCTCACATATGGGGACTCCCAAGCTAAAGATGCCTGGAGAGGCCCCAGCATGTTGCAAATCTAATGGATGAGCCATGCTTCCTCCCTAGGACCTCAGGCATCCAAAGGGATGGAGGGTAGGAGTTGAACTAACAGTGTAAAAGGGGGTGCTGTGGAACAGCTGGACTAAACAAGGTATCCAAAAAGGTGTCCTTGTGTAGAAATAACTGTTAGTAAGGGATAGGAAGTCCCAATTCTTGAAACAGGATCTTATCCAAGGATTGCAAAACTACACATATGGGGAGGTTAATATGGGTCTGTTGTAAAGAACCATCACATTGTCCTCATATGGAATTCCCTTACTGTGAGGAGTAAAGGAAATAAAATTTGCAATACAGACAGAGATAAGAAATATTCATGTCTAGAACTAACCCCAGGGGGACTGGGGTTTTTTATAAGAAGTTGGGACCTTGGAGAGAACCTGATTCAAGCAGAAAAAGGTTACGATAAAATATGGAGTTTCCAAGCTTTACCAGGTAAATTGGATGTCCATTTGTTATGGTATGCTGAAAGCATTGATATGGACAGTAACAATATTTCAGGATCAGATTGTGTAAGGAGATCCGACCAACAACAAGAAGGGTGAAAACCTTCTTGAGGAAAGTCAGTGAGACTCACTTACTAGTGAAAGATGTAAGAATCATATACAAGGCTACATGGAAACCAGTAGGATGCTTCTTACTTGTGACAAGAGGTCTAAGTCTTAAAAGAGTAGTCCTCAGGTGACCAGGACTTGAGACGTACATGAAGGGATGCAAGGAGATCCCTAGAATAGAGGATCTGGATCTTTCCATCACTTCAGAAAAAAAGGCTGGAAGAAAGAAACGCAATGAAAGGGAATACCATGCTTGCCTCTCTATGAGGGCAGTATTATTATGTGTTCTTTGCTTCTTATAGACTTCAATGAGGCATTGGAAGTAGAAAAATTTGCGATAGGGATCAACTGCAATGATTAGGAATGCATCCCTGTTGCAGAAGTTCTTTTGAAGATATGGAACAACCTAGGGAGTGGTGCTATTCCTCAACTTTCGAAGTCGTGTAGGTCCTGGTTCCTTTTCCTTAAAAGGAATTTTAAGGAAGATGGTAAAAATAGGAACAGCCATGGAGCAGTGGCCACCAATTAAAGGATCTTTAACCGCATGGAAGTTACCTGCCAGGGGTGGACTCTGACGCTCTCTGGCAAAGGCCCATAGTTGCAGAGCTTCCTTGTATAGTTGCAGAGAGCATGCTGTAGGTTGCTTAGGAGAGACCTGGTTATTAGTTAGCCAGTATGCAATCTAATCAGTTCTGTGAAATAGAATTGAAGATAGCCTAAGAAAGTAGACAGGCCTTGTCCTACAATAAGTGTACAAGAGAGTTTTGAAACCCTGTTTCGAAGCCATCTGTTAAAAAGACAGCAGAAAAAAGAGTAACAGACCTGATTAGGAATGGTAATACTAAATTCCTGTCTGATAAGCTATCATAAAAGGAATATTTGAGGGGTCAACTCAAAAATACGCAAGCAGCGTAGAAGAGGCAGAAACCCATGTGAGTTATCTGTTTAAAGAAGCTCATATAACCCACTTGGTGGGTTATTCATTTTTCCATTATGGAGGTTTTAGAAGCCTTCTGAGTTGACTATGCTCAAATGGATAAAATAAAGCTGATAGTGGTTTTCAGAATGCTGTATTGCATCCTGTAAAAATCCCAATGCAGAAAAGACTCTAAAAGGAAAAAACTCTGTATTGGAAGATTTACTGGAATAGGAGTTCCTATAGCTTCAGAAGAAGCTGTCCAGTTGAATAATATTCCTGTTGGAGACTGGATGTCCCAACTAAAGGATGGAACATAAGAACATAAGATATGCCATACTGGGTCAGACCAAGGTCCATCAAGCCCAGTATCCTGTTTCCAACAGTGGCCAATCTAGGTCATACGTACCTAGCAGTTTCCCCAAAAGACACAGGTTCTGCAATGCTTGTACTGGGTCAAGCATTGATATCCTGGGTCCCTTCTTAATAATGGTTTATGGACCTTTCCTCCAGGAACTTGTCCAAACCTTTTTTAAACCCAGCTACACTAACAGCCTTTACTACATCCTCCGGTAACAAATTCCAGAGTTTGATTACACGTTGAGTGAAGAAATATTTTCTTTTATTAGTTTTAAATAGTTTACCCTGTAGCTTCATTGCATGTCCCCTAGTCTTTCTATATTCTGATAACGTAAACAATCTATCTACGTTTACCCGTTCCACTCCGTTCATTAATTTATAGACTTCTATCATATCTCCCATCAGCCGTCTCTTTACCAGGTTAAAGAGCCCTAACCTTTTTAGCCTTTCTTCATAGGAGTATCCTTCCATCCCCTTTACCATTTTGGTGGCTCTTCTCTGAACCTTTTCTAATAACGCTATATCCTTTTTAAGATACAGCAACCAGAATTGCACACAATATTCAAGGTGCGGTCTCACCATGGAACGATATAGAGGCATTATTATATCTTTTGTTTACAAGTAATACAGAGTTGTAGAAACTTACTAACTAGTAAGTCATTATAGTTAGAGCCCTCTGCAGTTAAAGTCAAAAAGGGTGAAAGGTATTGCTCACCCTGTTAAGTTTCTTGATTTTCCTTCCTCCTTCTTTATTTAAAAAAAAAAAAAAAAAAAAAAAAAAAGTAGAAACTGGTGACCTGTAGGCATGAGAAACCTCCATAGCTCTTGGAGCTAAAAGAGTGGATTTCTCTTGAAGAAGAGATTCATGCCTAGAATTTAGTCAGTGTTGTCTCAGCATGGATGAGATATAACCCAAAATGACGCTTTCAATAGAAAGAGAAGTCTACAGGTTGTGAACCTCATACAGGAAGGAAGAGAAATCAGAAACCCTGAAATTACTGGGTTTACTGAGCCTGTTGAGGTTTCTGTCTTCTTAGCCTGGTTCGATGTTGTCCCTGTTGGGAAACATCTGTCTGAGGGGTAGAAGATGGATAAAACCTTTTCCCCGTAGGTTTACTATTAGCTGGGACAGAGGAAAGTCTTGACAATCCTCTGAGGGTAGGATTATCAGTGTTTAACTGACTAGCCTGAAATAGACAATCCTTGTTGAAGAGATGTTCTCCAGTACAAGGACTATTCCCCAGCTTCTCTTGTACCCATTTATCCAAGTCTGAAGCTTGGAGCCAGGCTATGTGTCGTGCTCCTATGGCTATAGCAGAAGATCTGCTGATAGATTCAAAAGAATCCAGGGAAGCACGATAAAGGAATGTAGAAATATCATGAGCATGATTGACTAGTGATAAATAGTCAGCTCTTTTATGTTCCTGAAGGAAAGGGTTCAAAAGTTTTAAACTTTTTGCAACCTCTTCCAGAAAGAATCCCATATAGAAAATATATGAAATGATTCTTGCTGAAAGCATAGATGCTTGGAAGCATCGACGCCCAAAAGCATCTAAGGTCCTGGACTCACGACCTGGCGGATAAGAGGAGTGCTTTTTTGCACTCTTAACACGCCTCATTGCTGATTCTACTACTATAGAATGATGAGGGAGTTGAGTCTTTTGAAAACCTGGAGAAGGTGGCACTTTATAGATAGTGTCAACTCTCTTGGAATATGGGGATACCGTTAAGGGAGGTTCCCACATTCTTAATAACAGATCCTGTAGGATCTGATGTAGAGGAAGCATGATTGCCTCCTCTGGAAACCAGGGGGATTGCAGAATTTCTGAATCCCTTGGTATAGAATCTTTCCCAGGTATAGAGATGGTGAGTATTCTTGCCATATCAAGCAGAAAAGCTTGAAAAGAGATCTCCTCCAAGAGGAATCCTCTGAAATGAGGAGTAAAAGCTGGAACTGTTGAAAGTTCAGCTGCGGTACCAATGGATGCATCACCGACATCGGGCTTAGAGGACCAGGGAGGATGAAGCATCGGATTCTCTTTAAAGAGGTGTGTTCGGTACACCTCGATGTCGGTACCGAGACAAGTCTGTACCGAATCTTCCAGGCTAGATAGCGATTCCAGGCTCGGCATCGAAGGAAGCGAGCCTGTCGAAAAAGGTATCGAAGGCATCGATGCCCAATCTGGCACCGGGAGTAACGCCGATGTCGGTATGCGTACCGACACCGGTGCTAGCACTGAAGCCAATACCGGCACTGGCACCAACACCGATACCGGTAGTCAAAGAACGGTCTGCGGCAACTCTAGCGGAACCGAAGTAGCTGAGAGATTCACCAGACTATGTTCCATGGCAAGAAGTTTTTCATTCAACACCATAGCCGATGCCGAGGTATCGGTACCGCTCGAAGCGGTTCAAACCACCGAGCATGGCACAGGCACATCCACAGAGGTAAAAACCTCGGGAGCAACCTGAGATCCCGATAATGCTTTGGAGCCTGAAGACGCCCACCGGGATTGAGCCATAGTGTCCTCGAGGGCAAGGCCAGAGGCTTTTCGATGCTTAGAAAGAGATCTACCTCCCGAGGACTGGCTAGTCTTAACAGACTGTTGTTTGGTTACCTGACCGTGGAAGGAAGAAGAGATTCTGCCTGGTGACATCATGGTTGATGCAGACCCGGTACCGAGTGGTGCTCGGTTCTGAAGACCTCTTCTGGTTAAACTCCTACAAGAGAAACACTCTTTAGGAAAATGGTCAGGACCTAAACAAGCTAGACACCAAAAATGAGTGTCTATTAACTTAGTTGTACCGCCACACTTTAGACATTTCTTAAGGATAGTGGCTGGCTTTTCCATAATGGAAAGGGTAGAGGCCTAGTGGCCAAAAAGAGGTCAGGCACTAAATAAGAAAAAATTTCTCAGTGAAAAGAAGAAATTTTCCAAGAAAAAGTAAGAAAACCACCGGCGGTACCGGTGGGCGTCGAACGAAGGCAGGCGCGACCACAAAAAATAAAAATAAAAAAGATGAATTTTCTGCGGTGACAAGGACACGTCCTGTCAGCTTCGCGGAAAACGAAGAACTGTTGTGAGGGAAGTGGATTGGCGGGAAGGCAGCGCGTATGCGTGTGGGATGCTCCCAAAAGCTTTCTTTTTTGGACGCTGGGGAGCGTTCCCGCGCAGGCTCCGTCGGTACCGATGTACCCATATGTGAGGACTCATTCCTGCTTGTTCCTGGAGATCTATTTTACAGGAAACATGGGCAATGGGTTAAGTGGCTTGCCCAAGACCATGAGGAGCACCTGTGGGATTAGAAACCCCAGTCCTTCTGGCCTAAGGTTGCTGTCCTCTAGTGGGATTTGAACCCCTGACCTTCTGGCCTGAGGTAACTTGCCCCAACCACTAGGCCACTCCTCGCTCCTTATATAAATGCTTTAAAAAAAAAACACAATTCACTGCTTTTTATACATATGTAGGGATTGCTTGGATGTTACTGTGTGAGCAGCTCACTCCTCATGTAGCAAATGCTCCACTTTAACTATTACATTGTGATTTTGTAGCTAATGGTGTGGAAGGCTGTATTCAAAAACTCAAAAACCAATCATATTCAAGAATAACTCTGGAAAGGTCTCAGACTCAATAGCGCTATATGAACTTCAGTACATGAAATACTGTTGAACGCTCTGGCAGCATCAATGACCAATCAGAGCAAAAAGTAGATCACTCCTCATGTAGCAAATGCTCCACTTTAACTATTACGTTGTGATTTTGTAGCTAATGGTGTGGAAGGCTATATTCAAAAACTCAAAAACCAATCATATTCAAGAATAACTAACTCTGGAAAGGTCTCAGACTCAATAGCGCTATATGAACTTCAGTACATGAAATACTGTTGAACGCGCTGGCTGCATCAATGACCAATCCGGAGATTGAATAAAACACTAATGAGTTTACAAAAATGAATATCAACTTTCATCTAAAAACCACACCATTATTTTAACAAGAAATGCTTATCTTAAAGAATATCGTGGTGTGAAGTGCCCCTACGCCTCCTCTGGCGCCACTCCGAACGTTTCACTCTTACAATAGAGTTTCCTCAGGGGGTCTGCAGATAAAATCAACAAATATATGTAGTTCCGGTGATGCGGTGAGCCGGAGCAGACGCATGCTGCTCGGGCTCTGGGCCCCTTCACCCCTCCGCCAAAGATTTATGCAGTGATCGGGGCTGCATTCGGGGTTCTTCGCCCCCCCCCGGGCTCCCCCACAAGAACCGCTATTGGGGCTGGTGCCCCGGAGCCCTCCGTTCCCCCCGACGAGATGATCCTTGGAGGCGGCCTGGACTTCGGCGGCAGACGCCGCGCGGGGAGTACGGCTGCAGTGTGAGGTGAGGCGGTGCGGGGCTGACTCCAGCGGCGGTCGGAGCGGGGCTCTGCGGCGGCGGCGGCCCTCGGACTGCGGCATCCTGTCCCCCCCCCCGCATGTATCTATTAAGCGGGCCCTGCGAGGGGGGCCAACACGGCAGCTGCTGAGGGGGCCGGGGGCTGTTGCAGGGCCTGGATCGGGGTCGCCACTCGCCTTCCCACCCCTCTGAGAGCTCCTCGAGGGCCGAGCAGCCCACCAGAAGATCGGGGCACCCACTAGAGGGCCCGTGGGCCGGGTGCATTCATCTTTTCTTCACCACGTGGAGTTCGGGCTGCGCCCCCCACGCCTCTGGCCTTTGATGGATGCCCTGTTGCTACTGCGCCTTCAGCTCGCGACGGCCTGTGCCCCGCGCTCTGGGCCCTCCCCCCGGTACACCGGTCTCTGAGACCTGAGCCTCCAGTCCGACAAGTCAGAGCCTGTGACCTGCGTCCTCCTCGCAGCACTCCGGAGCCTGTGACCTGCGCCCTGCCCTTGGCTCTTGGAGGCTTACGACCGCTCTCTACATCTGGCACCCGAGAGTTGGGGACTCCTCCCTTGCTCCCGACACCTCGACGCCTGTGACACGGGCTCCCCCCCCCCTTTTTTCTAGCGCATAGCGGCCCGAGACCTGCACTCTTTCTCCTGCGCACGGGGAGACTTGGGCGTACCAGAGGCCTCGGAGATGGCGGCGAAGGGAGGCCGTCGGGTGGAGAAGGAGAAGACCCCCCTACCGCCAAGGGGGGGGGGGAACAGTCCTCGCCGCTGAAGGGAGAGGCCAGGGCCGCAGCGGGGATGGTGGACGAAATCTCCCTGGCCGTGGCGGGGGTGCTGTCCGCGCAATTCGACGACCTGCGGGGCCGCATGGACCTCATCCAAACTTCAGTGGAGGCCTTGGGTGGCCGATTGCAGGAGGCGGAACACCGGATAGAGCGGTCAGAAGAGCATGTGCTGGAGCTGCAACAGGAGATGGCCCGGATGAAAAAGTCACTCCAGGGGCAGGAGGCCAAGCTGGACGACCTTGAAAATAGGTCCCGCCGGAATAATCTGAGATTTCTTGGAGTTCCGGAAGTTATAGAGGACCGGGACCTACAATCCTACGTAGAGGACCTGGTGAAACAAATTCTGGCAAACGACCCCGAGGGCACCTTAGTCCAAATTGAGAGGGCACACCGGGTCGGGCCTAGGAGAAAACAGTGATGGCCGACCTAGAGTGGTTCTAGCACGGTTCCTGCGATTCCAACAGAAGGAGGCAGTCCTACGGGCCGCGCGAAAGAAAGGGACTATTCAAAAAGACAATGCCAGGCTACGTGTCGTTCAGGATTACTCAGCGGCTCTGGGCCAGCGGCGACGAGAGTATGGACCTTTGTGCCAGGTTCTGATAGACAATAATATCAAATTTATTGTGCAATACCCTGCCCGGCTGATCTTCACTCATGGGGGGACTCGTCGGTCCTTTGACTCCGCGACAGCAGCAACGCCCTACGTGGAGGAGATACGGCGGAGGGCTGCAGTGGCAGCCGAGACCTGAGGTCCGGAGGGGAGGACTACTGATGTGCGGAACAAGCCTGGAGTTTCCATTATGGACTTTAAAGTGATGGTGATGGTAACTGGGGTGGGGGAGGGTGGAGGATGGGGCCTGCTCAAACTATTGCTAAGTGGGGGGTTGGCTGTGTTCCAGAGGCGTGGGGGGCGGGTGGGGGATGGCCCGAGTAGTTGGGGGTGGCTCGCCGGGGGGCGAGTGGGGAGGAGGAGTGGAGATGGGGGGGAGAGCTCCTAGGGGGATCCCCCCGGACGCTTTGTAGCAGGGCTGGTACAATGGAGGGGTGAGGGGGTTCCTTACGCATCTAGGAACACTTAGAGAAGGGGAGGAGGATGGTAGATGGGACGAGGGTTTGGAGTGGGGAGGAGAGAGGGGGAGGGGGTGGGCGGGTGGGAGGGGGGGGAAGGGATGGGAGGGAGGGGGGGTGGGGACGGGTGGGCAGGAGAGGGAGGGAGGGGGAGGGGGTGTAGGAGGTGAGCAGTATTTTCAGGGATTAATGGAGGGGTGGACGACAGGAGGGATTTTCCTGGTGAAGAAGAGGGGAGGACCTCAGGCTGGGGGGGTCCCTTCCTCAGAAAAGGTATGGTTTATGCTGTATTATAATAAGCCTACTTTTGTGTTACATGCCGCTTAAGATAATTTCTTGGAATGTATGTGGTCTGGGTAGCCCCATTAAACGGGCTAAGGTCCTGCAGGCTCTAGCACGGCAGAAGGCGGACATCGCAATGCTCCAGGAAACCCACCAGACTGCTGAAGAACACCGAAAATTATGCCGGGAGTGGGTGGGACAGGTCTGGGGGGCTCCAGCTCAGGGGAAGAAGGGGGAGTAGTCTTCCTGATTCATAAAAGGGTGAGGCTGGAGGTTGTCCGGGATTTCGTAGACCCGACTGGCAGATTTGTCTTGGTGCAGGGAGTCCTTGAGGGGAGGCCTGTCATCCTGGGCAACCTGTATTGTCCAAATGTACTTGATTTGCCCCTCTTTGCCCGCTTTGCCTCCAAGATTGAGACATTGCCGGATTCCCCCCTGATTTTGGGGGGAGACTTTAATGGGGTCATGGATGTCGACCTTGATACTTCCAAGGGGGGGGAGCAGAGAGACAGAACTGCGACGGTTCGGGCCTTGCGACGTTTATGCTCTCGACTGGGCTTGGTGGACCCCTGGCGGCTGCTTCACCCGACCGAACGGGATTATACGCATATATCCCGGGCTCATGGCACTAGTGCCCGTATAGATTACCTGTTGATTTCTACAGGCCTGTTCGTTAAAGTGGCGGATGCTCAGATAGGGCCTATGGAGATATCTGACCATGCTTTCGTTTGGCTCGACGTCCATTGGACTGGGACCTCTCCCCGGCCCCCGACGTGGCAATTCCCGCTCGAACTATATAGGGACGCGCAATTTCGTTCCTTTCTTCAACAACGCTGGCGGGAATTTGAAGCTGATCATAGGGGTCACCAGGATGACCCCGAACTGCTCTGGGAAACTGCAAAGGTGGTTCTGCGGGGGGACATAATAGGGTTCCTTGCCCGGAAGAGAAGACTGAGGGCCGAACGTATTATTGGTTTAGAGAAGTTGGTGACGCGGTTACGGCGGCAAGGGGCTCAAAACCCGACAGCAGGGCTTAAAAAGCAGCTGTGGGACTCTCAAATGGAATTAAATGAACTTCTGCACCAGCGGGCAAAGAAATCTGTGTTATACTATCGGTACCAACTTTATCGTTATGGGGATAAGCCCGGGAAACTATTGGCTAGATGCCTTCGGGGACCTAGGGGCTCCAAACTGGTGCCGGGTTTGCGAGATGATTCGGGGGTGTTACACCGGGAGAACTCGGAGATTGTGCGGGTTTTTCGTTCCTTTTTCCAGACCCTTTATACTGCGGAGTCGCCTTCCCGTACGCAGATGGAGGAGTATGTGGGGGCCTTGGAGTTACCGCGCTTGACCGCGGAGCAAAGAGCGCAGTTGGAGCGGCCGATAACGGCGGCTGAGCTGCAGGGGGCTATTTCTAAGGCCAGCTGTTATAAATCCCCAGGATCCGACGGGCTTGGTGCGGAATTTTACAAAATCCTTAACGATTTGATTTCCCCAACGCTGGCTGCCATGCATAATCAGAGGGCGCAGCAGGGCTACTTTCGGTGGGGGGTTAATCATGCCCATATTGTCCTTATTCCTAAACCGGCGAAGGATCCCCTCTCAGCGACTTCGTATCGTCCTATCTCACTACTTAATTTTGACCTTAAATTGATGGCCAAGGTTTTGGCAGACCGCCTGGCGGAGTTTCTGGGGCTGTTGGTACATGATTGTCAGGTTGGGTTTGTGAAGGGGCGATACGCAGTCCGCAATCTACGCAAAATTGTGGCGTCCTTGGAGTGGGTCCAGCATAGACAGTTGCCCTCATTGCTTGTTAGTTTTGATGCGGAAAAGGCCTTCGATCGAGTGGACTGGCAATATCTGCAGTACATCCTTCCGCGCTATGGTCTCGGGCCTTTATTTTGTAGTATGGTTGCGAGCCTGTATGCCGATCCGACGGCGGCGATACTTTGTAATGGGGTGGTATCAGAGAGGTTTACTTTGCAGAGGGGGACTCGTCAGGGCTGTCCCCTCTCTCCTCTCCTTTTTGTCCTGTCCTTGGATCCTCTCCTGCGGAGAGTGGCGGGAATACGTTCCATAAGGGGGGTGAGAATGGGTGCTCACGAATTTAAGCTATCTGCCTTTGCTGATGACCTGTTGGTACATTTACTTTCGCCAACAGACTCCTTGCCGCTTCTTCTAGACGAGCTCCGAACCTTTGGACAATTTGCGGGGCTACGTATTAACAGGGACAAATCTGAGGCCATGGACGTGTTGGGGAGCCTTCGGGGTAGTTGGCCGGGGGGCTTCCCTCTTCGATGGGCCGGGGATCAATTTGTATATTTGGGGATTGTATTGCCTTGCCATCCCGGACGATTGTATAGGTGCAACCTGCAGCGAATGCTGACCAAGGTGCGAACCCAGGTGCAGGCCTGGCAGCCTCTCCCCTTGTCCCTATTGGGAAGGATTGCGGCGATTAAACTGGTGCTCTTGCCCCGGATCTTGTACTGGTTGCAGACCCTCCCTGTTTGGCTCCTCCGGAGGGATGCCCGGCTTTTTGAGGTGGAATTTCGGGGCCTCCTCTGGGGGGGGGCGAGAGCTCGTGTCCCCTACAGTTGGCTGGTGGGGAGGATGCGCAATGGGGGGTGGGGGCTCCCGGATCTCGGTGCTTATGCTTTGGCCTGCCAGGCGCGCCATTTAGGGGACTGGCTAGGTGACACTGACCTTTATACGCCCACGGCCTTGGAGGAGGAATATGTGGCGCCCCACTCTTTGCGGGCCCTCTTGCACCTGGAGGTTGGCCAGTGGGCCACCCACTTAGCTGAGAGTGTGTTGCTGCTCCCGGTCTGTAAGACCTGGCGGCAGTTGAACACCTATTGGGGCCGTAATTGGAAGGCGTCAAGTTGGCTGCCCCTTCGGGGCAATGCCAACTTTACCCCAGGGACGGAGACCGCGGCCTTTCATTTTTGGGGGGAGAAGGGGGTCCATAGTGTGGGGAACGTGGTGGACTTGACCGGGAGGACCAAACCCTTTCCTGTGCTTTCCCGCGAGTTTGACTTGCGGCCCCATCATTTCTTTGCATATATGCAGGTGGCCCATTATGTGGCCTCCCTCCCAGGAGAGGAGTTACATGGCGACCGCTCGGTCCAGCTTATGGGGTTTTTTTGGCCTGGACGCCACGGCACGACCGTCGATCCGGGGTTTTCACCTCCGGTTGGAGCAGCTTCGCCAACGCCCAGACTATTGCAGAGTAGAACAGGCTTGGGGGGCAGAAATGGGGCGGGAAATCCCCCGGGGCACTATTTTGGCGGCCCTACGACGCGCGGTGAGCCTGGTGGAGGGGGCTCGTTGGCGGGAAATACAATTTAAATGTCTCACCAGGATTCACTTCTCGCCGCCCTTCGTTGCCACCTGACTGTGGATGGCAGTTGTCCGCGGTGTGCGGCGCCCATGGCGACCTTGTTACACATGTGGTGGGGATGCCGCAGGCTTCGCCCTTATTGGCGGAGGATTGCCCTGTACATGGCCAATCTGCTGGGACAACCTATTCAGTGGGATGCAGCCTTGGTGGTCTTGGATGTTCTGGCCCTTGCCTCTCCGAGGGGGAAGTGGGGTCGCTGGCTGGTGCGTAAGGCCTGTCTGGTGGGTAAGGGACCTTTGCTGAGGCGATGGAGGGAGACCCGCCCTCCCTCTTTTTGGGAGTGGCGGAACTCTTTCCATCAGCTTATGCTCCTGGAGTGTAGGGCTGCCCGGGGCCATGTCCAGCGATGGTCCGCCTTCTTGCTAATTTGGGATCCATACATTCAAAATCTGAGTGCCCGGACCCGTAACACGGTCTTGCAGTTGGGTTGTTAACACCCTTATCTACTGTTTTGTTATTCGGGGTAAATGTGGAACCTTCAGATGGTCCTGCGTGGCTCTGACATATGTGGGGGGGGAGGTGGGGGTGGGGGGAGGGGGGGGGGGTCGGGGGAAGGGGGCGAGGGTTATTACATTTTGAAAAATCCATGTAACCGTCAATGGGTATTGCTCCTGGGGATAAGAGCTAACCCCAGAGAGTGGTGATTTTCTGTGTGTCTTGTACCTGTTGTTTATTGTTGATGGTTCTAAATAAAGTTTTGAAAAAAAAATCAACAAATATACAAATGAACTTCCCTAATATCACAACGCATGCAACCCACTAGTAAAACTAAACGCTATAACCACATACCATTGAACACATCCACCGTCTATGCTGATGCTGCCCACGTTTCACTTGCCAGATCTATTCAAAGCAATCCTCTCAAAAAAACGCCGCGCATGCGGTCTGGATACCAAAAGCCCCAATTTAAACTGCAGAACTCAATGACGTCAACCAGCACCGATTGGTGCAACATCAAAACTACTATCTAAAGCTATCGCAAAGTGTCTCACAGACATACCCCCCAGTTAATACTAGTGTTCAAACCCGTCGGTGTTAATGTCTGCAATCTAAAAATCCACTGTTGTTCACATAATAATAAAGACTGTTCCAAAGTCTTACCCTGTCTAGCGAAACGCACCTGTTCAACAATGAAACTTCGTAAATCCTCAAACACATGGGAAAAAACCTTACAATGCTGTACAATGGGCGCTGTGACAACGTTACATTTAAGACGGCTTCGATGTTCCCTCAGCCGCACTCTGACAGGACGAGATGTTTTGCCTATATAGAGAAGACCGCAAGGACAACGAATCGCATAAACCACTGAACTTGAAGCACATGACGTATTACACTTCAAAGAATACGTTTTAGCATGGTATGTGAAAACAGAAATCTCCTCCATTATTATACAAACATCACAATTGCCGCATTTATGATGGCCACTCACAACTGGGCCACTCACTTCTTCACTAGGGGATCTAAGAACTGCCGGACTCAACTGTTCCTTAAAATTCGTATCTCTTTTCCATACGCACCGGAGGCGTTTATTCTCCAAACCTACTACATTACCCAAAACATTCATATGCCTCTTCAAAATTTTCTGAATCCTGTAGCTCAACGGTGAAAATTTAGTGATAAAGTTAACCTGTTCCACAGGGGCCTTAACCTCCTGTGCCCTGACAGACCCAATCAACCACGAGCGATCGTTGTACAACGCTCTCTTATAAGCCCTCTGAATAATAGCTTTTGGATAACCCCTATCTACAAAATCCCGCCATAAGATGACCGCTTGTTTTTTAAAATCTGTTGTCTCCGAACAATTCCTCTGGAACCTCAGGAATTGGGAAAAAGGAAGCCCATTTTTCAATCGCACCGGATGCGCACTGTTATATTGTAACAAAGTGTTACGATCTATCTCTTTTCTATACACAGAGGTGTGCCATAACCCATCCCATCTCCGTATCCGCACATCCAAAAAGGTAATGCTCTTATCATCTACAGTGGAAGTAAACTGGATGGCCCTATCTAAATTATTCAACCACTGCACAAATGATTCTACCGATTCCACAGACCCCTTCCACATCAAAAAAATATCATCAATAAACCTATACCACATAACAATATGCTGCACATGGTCTGAAGGGGCTATCCATCGTTGCTCAAAATGACCCATAAAGAGGTTAGCGATGGAGGGGGCGCAACTAGCCCCCATCGCTACCCCTGAGATCTGATGGTAAAAGGTCTTCTCAAACAGGAAATAATTCTGGAAAATTACTAGTTTAGCCAGTTATAATAAAAAAGTGATGGAAGCTTCAGACAGATCTCCTCGTCTTTGTAACTCAATCGCCACAGTGTCATAAGCTGCTGCTTGAGGGATGCTGGTATAGAGGGCTTTAATGTCCAAAGTCACTAAAAGTATTTCAGGATCTGATCTGTTTTTTTGGAAAAGCTTACCCAACATGCCTCTTTGGCTTTAGATCCTGAAATACTTTTTATATTCTTTTGAACACATTATTTTTGAATACTTATGGTTTTAAGGTAGTCCCTGGTTTACATGTACCTGCTTATATACACCAGCCTTTGTCTTGCTGGTCAATTCAGGGTGACTCTGCACACGCAGATTTGATGAATCAGATATCTTTTTCTTGTGCTTTTGCAATTTATTTCCAATTTTTTATTAAATAAAAAATGTTTATAGAGTTTTAAACCACCTTTCCCAGTCGGGGTATATTGATTGTGTCTTGTCTTCAGATTTTTGGTTGCATAATGAGGATGACGTCACTAGCCTCGTTTCTGTTTTATCCCTGCACAGCGCAGCTGCGGGCGTTTTTATTTTGCAAAAGGTTTGCTGGTTTTGGCGCGCTTGCGGCGGTTCGCAGTACGATCCTTTGGCAGTAAGTGTTTTTATTATTTTAAATCTCAACTTAATATTTGAGTCCCATTTGATTCAATTTTACTTTGGTTTAAGGTCACTACAGCACCACCACTGATATCCTTTGAGTTCCTTCACGTTTGATGCACTGCCCAGAAAGATTATCCTGTTCCTCGGTCCCTTTTTAATCCAGCGGGGTACGGCTTGTGGTGTCCAATGTTTTTAATGCGTTTTTCAATGTTAAATGGTCACCTCACAGGGTTATAATTTTTGTGCGATTTTTGTTTTGGTGTTTTCACTCACGGTTTATAGCGCAAATACAGTCTGTCCATAGAGCACTTTCATTTTCACGTGCGGTTATCTTATTTGTGTGTCAGCCTGCAAATCGTGTAGTTCTTTACATCCTTGTTTATTGGCACAGTTCACTCCGAACCACCTTGAGGTTCACTTTCACTTGTCTGTTATAGATATTTTAGATATCACTTTATCTCCACTTTGAAATAAAATATGACACATTTGCTAGGCTTTTATTTCTTCTTTTTTGTTGGTTTCACATTTCTTATGATACAATCTTTATTCATTGGCACCCAATTCTATTTTCCAATATGTAGTATGGACACTAGGTTTTCACAGTTTTATTTTATTTTTTCACGACTTCTATACTTTTTTTGATATTGCGTTGGTTTGTAAATCACTCAACACTTTTTGATATATTTATATACTCTTTTTCATATATAATTCTAGACACTTCTTTCACCCCATGGATTCACGTTTTCAGCTGTCTTCACAGCATATTGTTTGGTTCAAATCTTTTTTACTCAGCATATTTTTTCCATTGGAATGCTCCCACACTAGTCACACACCCGTCTTGGAATTCATTTTTTTAATTCATTTGTCCTTTCTCCTTCACACCGTTTTTCATAAATCTCAGGCACTTTATTTGCAAGGGTTGTTTTTTCACTTTTCCAAAACCATTTAGTGAGGTTTTGGTCATTTATTCTATTTTATTTTTCACATCACAAGCTTGTCAAGGAGTTCCTTTATCACAATTTGTTTTTTAGTAAGTTCCATTTTAATATCACATTGTTCAGTCATCTTGGTTTATACCTATATGTTATTATTTCATTTATATCCCATAGATTGCACAATCATATTTATAGGAAGGTTATCCTTGGTCAGGTAACATTTTTATCCTTCTTTCCATTTTTATTTCTCTTTATTATTATTTATCAAATATTAACATACATGAGTTGTCTTCATCTCTCTTAAAATTAGGTTGTTTCCTATTCACGTATTACCATTTTTTATTGATTTACATTTTAAATTTAACAATTGTTATTTATCATATACACGGTTTTCCATAATTTATTTATTTATTACATATATATGTATATATGTTTTTTGATGGTTTTTATTAAGTTAACAAGTATTTCATTTTAGGCATGGTTATCATTTTAATGTTTGTTTTTGTTTAGCATATTCTTGAAGATACAAATTATTTTAGTCCTGTTTGATTAAGTCATACAGTTTGTTGACTCAGGTATGTGTTATTCATATGTTCTTTTGGATGTATTATTAATTAATTAATTTATTCAATTATTATTTATTTATTTATATATATTACAAAACAATTTTTTATTCATTTCAACTGTCTTTTTATGTGATATGTAGTTTTCTTTTAGCTCTTGTGTTCTTATGTTAGCTGTACTTATTCGTTCCATTATTTATAATTTTTATATATAAAAATTTTTTTACATCATACATTCATTGATGTCCGCTGTTTGAGCCAGTTTGTTTTAATTGTTTTTAAATAATCATCTTTGTTGTTTGTTTCATTTTATGATTTGTTTTAGCCATTTAGCCCCTGAAGAAGGGAACTCCGAAACACGGCCTGTGTTGGGCCTATGGCTGATGTTGATTAATAAAGGTTATTACACGTCCTCCTTTGCTATCCACGTTTCTTTGTTGGATTGTTCTCGCATGTGGTGTTGTGCCCTTTGTTGGACTCCTCACTCTTAGGCAATAATTATAAGAGGACCACAGCATCCCGCGACACCCAAGAATGTACATAGTTACCCTGTTTAACCCTGTACAAAGAACTACTATACCCAAATGTATATAGTTACCCTGTTGAACCCTATATAATGAACATGTTTATTGTAAGTCCAGTAAGGCCCTTGCCTACACTAGACAAATGCGTTACTTGTAATCTGTGCTGATTTCAAATAGTGCGGTATAAAAGAAACATAAATAAATAAATAAAAAACAGATATGTTGATGGAGGGAGAGATCAAAAAGAAGGGAAGTAAAGACCTTATCCCTAGGGAGTGAGGGAGAGTTGATGTAGACATTAAGGTCACCCAGAATTGTGAGATGTGTGTAGATGGAGGAGACCTCAGAAAGATTAAGAAGAAGGCAGTCCCAGAGATCGGGATGTACTGAAGGCGGAACATAAAGGAGATAATAGCTTGGCAGAGTGAAGCCTAGTCTTAGTAGCAATGCTTCCGGATAGTGAAGGGCTGGGGTGGAGATTTCCTGAAAGGGTAGGGAGGTGCCATGGAGAAAGGCAACTCCCCCACCTGTGCGACATGAGCGGGATACAGAGAGAGCTGAAAAGCCAGCAGGAAGGCAACGGTTGAGGATGGGGTCTTCACCATGGTGCAACCAAGTCTCCGTGAGAAATAAGCCATCAAGAGAGTGTTGCAACAGAACATCTTGAATAAGCTCAGGTTTCGAGAGTAGGTAACGGCAATTGACTAAGGCAAGACTCATGGTAAGAAAGGTTGAGGCAGGGCAGGGGGAGGGAACAGCTGTGGGTATGGGAGTAGGTATACATTCTATGAGATTGGATATAACATGAGAGTGACCTAGGATAATAGGAAGGGTGGGAACAGGGTGCTATGTCCAATGGGTTGAGATGGGAGGCATGGTCCATGTGAAAAATGAGAGAGGAGATCCAATTGTCGAAAGGAGGAGGAGAAAGACACAACAGCTATCAAGAGAAGGGAGGGAAGACAGGGAACTTACTGTGAGGCAGGCCCCAGAATGGTGAGTGGCACAATGGATTGTATTGTCTGACCTGGAGTGCAGCAGCAGACGTCCTAAAGATACGAGAGGCCTTCCCCCGGATTTGCCCAAGGAGCGTGTCCTGCTCCTTGGGCGCATGATGCCGTGACGCAGAACACCACAGTTAGCTTGTTTAAATATTCCAGACCACCTGAGGGAACACGGCTGTGTTCACGCAGTCACGTCACTTCCGGAATTGGGAGCAGCAGAGAATAGTGGTCTTCGTGCAATGAGTAATACCTGAGGGCAGACAAGAGGGAGATGTCAGCAGGCAGAACAGAGCAGCAGGAAACAGTGATGCCAGCAGTAATAGCAGGTAGGACAGGATAGACAGAACTGGAACGCTGCAGTTAGTTTGTTTAAATACTCCACACCGCCTGAGGGAAAACAGTGAGTCACTCAAAGATACAGCGGGACATGTAGCTGCAGTCAGGTAACTAGTGTGCAGGCAAGGAAGTGAGGCAGCCAGGTCTGGATGAAAAGGTAGCTAACGCAATCTGGTCCTCCTGGGAGACACCCTCTGAGGGGCTTGTCAGAGCACACAGAGAGATGAGTGTAGTCACAAACACATAGACTACAAAAATCACAACTGGACTCAATCAGGCATACACCCGCAAGCCAAGAAGTACAAGGGAATAGGAGGCAAAAGATAACAGGACAAGGCTGACAGATGGAAAGGATGCTGGGATGTGTATGTTGTTGCATGTGGGCATGTACACAAATGCCATAGCCCATGTCCATGAGGAGGCAAGGCCACGTATGCAGGTTGGTACAGTGGTGTGAAAAAGACTTGTATAGGTAGTGACAAATTGGCAGTTTTTAGTAGTTTGGTTCATAGAGACCAAATGCATTACAATTACACCCCCTTCTGCATGCCATTTTGTCTTTTATACAAATCTGAAAACAACGAAAGGGGTCCCAACGAAGCAAGAGCCCTGAAAAAGCACAGTAAATGTTTTTGTTGGAACATAATCGTCAGAGGGGGACAATGCTCTCTCTGAAGATTGTGTCCCTTTTAATCATTTGCAGTAAAAACATTTATAAAAACACTTAGCTGGCAAAACGGAGTACATTTGGGGTTAAGAAACGTGATGCAGGGCGGACAAAGATTTTAGCCCGAAACACAGGACTGTGTCGTTTTCCTATTTACATGGACTCCGTTGTTTTTTTATTTATTTGGGGCAGGGGGTGTTCCCTAAGGCCTCTGGGTTTTGATGTTTTTGTATAAATCTGACAAATTTGCCATGACTAGCATTCTTTTAGGATTGTTTAATGCACATGTTCATTTGGTTGTGAACCTGTGAACAAAGATGCAATGTGTGCTCAAAAAGTTGTGTTTTCTGTTCCGTGTATTTTGGCAGTGTGCATGTTTTCTTTTTAATTTCATTAGGTAGCCCTGAAAAGGGCTGTTTTTTTGTTGTTGGTGGCCATTAGTACTTGATGGGCCAGCCCTTGCTCTCTCTCACCAGAAAACATTTGTCTGACATGGAGTAGTCCAGTTTAATGAGGTCTGTGCAGCGCTGCATATGACTTGTAGCGCTATACAAATGCTCAGTAGTAGTAGTAGTAGTGTTCTCGCATTATGATGCGATTTCCAGGCTGCAATCAGTGACTCAATCCATTCTCACTTGGTCTGCTTCTTGGTGATCTCAACTGATACCTTGTACCAAGGATTCTCAATTGGGTTGAGATCAAGTGACTGAGCTGGCCAGTCAATGGTCTGAACTCAGTTTATTTTCTTCCAGTCGGCGACAGTTTTCGCTCGGTGACGAGGTGCATTGTCATCCTGGAAGAAATATCTGCCAGGAAACAGTTGCTCAGCAGATAGCAGCATACACTTCTGCAGGATTCCTGTGTATTTCACTGCTTTCACCATCCTGTCAACAATATGGAGTCTTCAAACACCACTGGCTACCATGCATCCCCAGATCATGACCTTGGTTGGATGCTTCACGGAGATATTCAAGCACTCTGATTTGAACACTTCATGAAGAAACCTCCTCACATAGGTTTTGTCCTGGTCACCCAGAATGCAGAACATGCTTTTGTCGCTGAACAGGTCTTTCTCCCAGCCAACCTTGCTCCGTTTTGAATACTTGGATGCCCGCTCAATGCTTCTCTTTCTCTGTTCCACCATTAGTAGTGGCTTTCCCCACACCTTACAGCCCCTCAGCCCATATTCCAAGCATCATCTCCTCACAGTGGAAGCGCAAACTGCAATGGAACAAGTCTCCTTCTATTCCCGCAGAAGCTCAGGGGAGGTTAGCTTGTGTTTTCCAAGAGATGTCCTTATCAAGGTCTGGTCATCGCTCTTGATTGGCTTTTTAGGCCAACTGCTATGATGTTGGTTCTGCGTATTTCTCGTCTCCTTATGCTTCTGCAGAATGTGGAAAACTGTGCTCTGATTGCAGCTGACCTTTGCTGCAATCTGTGGGCTGGAATACCCCTCCTCATGCAAAACCACCACCTGGACCCGGTCCTCCATTGATAGAAAATGTGACCTCTTCACCATGCTAGGACACACACCAGTTGATCCCTATTGAATTCAAACCCTGTGTGCTGCCAAAATACCATGCATTGATTGGCTATCAAATATGACTTCCTATTGACTGAGGAAGCGCAGTATTCTATTGGTTCATTTCAATCCCACTTTGACACAGAATCCAGTTAATCTTACTGGGACATCATTTCCTCATGCCAGCCATACAAAAGTTCACAGACAAGTAATTTTGCATGCAGAAATGGCTGCCAAATTAAATTTGCAACAAAGCAGTATATAAGCCAGGATTCTGCCACAAAATTTGGAAAGATTGTCAAAATAAAGCTGAGAATAGCTTGATCATTGCAGCCTATGCAAGACTTTTGCACACCAGTCTACATGGCCCTGCAAGGACCCAACCCCCAGGTCAGGGTACATGCAGTGCATACTGTACACATAATGACAGGCATAGCTGGAACAGAGGTGCAAAACCATAGGAAAGCAGCCACACTGTGCCCAGAGAGGATACAACTCCAGATGACAGACATCAGCAAAGCCCATGGGCTGTGTCAGCAAACAGGATGTCTGAAGGGATGGAAGATGCAATTAGCATCAGGGTGGAGGGGCACCCCATGACCATATGCCACAGTCTCTGCACACCTGCACAGGGCTGACCTCAACCCAAATGAAACAGAGAAAGAGAGTAAGATGGAAGACAGGGGAAGAACAGCAGAAATGCAGGTCTAGCTAAGCATGATGTTGCCTCTTATCTCTACCAGGTGCTTCTGCATCTTTAAAGATTCTGGAGCCATAATGATGTAATTCTGGGCCATGTGATAGGCCAAGTCCCGATTGCTGTAGCATCTCTAGCAGGAGATACAGCAGCAGCAAGGTAAGCCTAACCACATGTGGCATAGCTACGACATGTGGAATAGGGACTCCTGTGTGTCATCTGCACTGTGCCAGGGCAGGAGATGCATGCCAACAGCATTCATCTACAATATAGATCACTACACAAGGGCAGCAGCTTCACAGACACAGCAGTCATGGCAAGGGCTGAAGTGGCAGTATGCAGCAGAGAGCCCTGGAAATCTGGCACATGTAGTACAGAGGGTGAAGGTATAGTCAGCAGGAAATGATATTTGTAAACATATGGAGCAGGAGTGGGGTGGGTGGGGGAAGGAAGCTGGAAGCTAGAAGCATGGACCAGGGCCCTATGGGATTTGTTTCATAGACAAAGAGGGCAGTGTAGGGGACCAAGGCAGGTCAGGATGTGCAGATGTGTTGAATAGCGATGGCATGAGAAGGTGCTACACTGGAGCATTGTGCAGGTGCCACTGTCAGCACCCACACACCAAGGGCTGGCCCAAGGGTTTCTGTCACCCTAGGCAGAAGCCCAGGTGTGCTGTCCTCCTGCTTGCTGAGTCATACCATGCCACCCTCCCTCCTCCCCATGCTGAGTCGTGCTGCCACTGATTCTGGCGGCGAGGTCAAGGTGGCTCGGCAGCAGCAGGCCATGTGCTCTGACACACATGGCCTGCCACTTCTGACCCCTCCGACACAACTTTGGGGGGGTCAGAAGGGACAAGCCATGTGTGCCGAAGGACATGGCCTGCTGCTGCCGCTGAGCCAACCCCACTGCCGGAATCAATGGCAGCAGGAAGTGGTGGCACAGTGTGACTTGGCTCAGCATGTTGGAGCAGCAGGCCATGTGTGCCATGTCACCCACAGAGGTCTGTTGCCCTAGGTGGCTGCCTACCCTGCCTAATGGATGGGCCAGCCCTGCATACACAGACAGGCTACAAAACCTAGCCAACAATTTCCATGACAAAATCCATAAGATTACACTCCAATTCCCCACTAAATCTTCTTTATCCCCTCTTCCCCCTCTTTAATACAAACTTTTCCACTCAATCTCTATCACCCTTTCATTCTTTCCTACTATCTCCAATGAGGAAACTTCTCTTCTTCTTTCCTCCTCTAAACTCACTAACTTTTCCTCTGATCCTATCCCCACCCGTCTCCTTAACTCCATCTCCTCCTCCGTCATCCCTTTCATCTTACATATTCTCAACCTTTCACTCTCCAGTGCAACTTTCCCTGCAGCCTTTAAGCATGCTGTGATTACACCTCTCCTCAAGAAATTTTCACTTGACCCTATTTGTCCTTCTAATTAACAACCCATCTCCCTCCTTCCCTTCATTTCCAAACGTCTTGAATGTGCAATTCTCCGCCACTGCCTTGAATTTCTCTCTTCCCATGCCCTCCTAGATCCACTTCAGTCTGGTTTTCATCCCTTTCATTCTACTGAAACGGCTCTTGCCAACGTCTCCAGTGACTTGTTCCTGGCTAAGTCCAAGGATCTTTACTCAGTTCCCATTCTTCTCAACCTTTCTGCTATTTTTGATACCGTTGACTACCTCCTTCTCCTCAACACTTTGTTCTCTCTTGGTATTAGGGGTGCTGTGCTGTCCTGGTTCTCTTCTTATCTTTCCCATCGCTCTTTCAGTATTTATTCAGGTGGATCCTCCTCTATTACCATCTCTCTCTCAGATGGTGTACCCCAAGGGTCTGTTCTGGGCCCTCTTCTTTTCACTCTCAATACCCAGTCCCTTGGTGCCCTCCTATCTTCCCATGGCTTTCAGTATCAATTTTATGCTGATGACTCTTAAATATATCTATCTACACCTGGCATTTCTCTTATACTCCAAGCCTGTATCTCTGCTTACTTATCTCATATCGCTGCCTGGATGTCTCATCACCATCTAAAATTGAACATGGCCAAGACTGAACTTCTTATTTTTCCCCCTAAACCCTCTTCCGCCCTTCTTCCTTTTTCTATCTCTGTTGATAACACTCTTCAGCTTCCTGTTTCCTTGGCCTGCAACCTTGGAGTCATCTTTGACTTGCCCCTCTCCTTTGCCGCACATATCCAACAGATAGCTGAAATCTGTTGTTTCTGTCTCTATAGCATTAACAAAATTCGTCCCTTCCTCTCTGAACACACTACTAAAACTCTTATCCACTCTTTGGTCACCCCCCCCCCCCCCCAGTCTTGACGATTGCAACCTCCTCCTTGCTGGTCTCCCTCAGAGTCCTCTCTCTCCTCTTCAATCTGTTCAGAACTCTGCTGCGTGGCTAATCTTCCACCAGCCCCAACAGACCTATATAACCCCTCTTCTCAAATCACTTCATTTGCTCCCCTTCCGTTTCCTATCCAATTCAAACTTCTCCTTACCTATAAATGCATTCACTCTACTGCCCCTCATTACCTTTCCTCTCTCCTCTCTCCTCTCTCCCTATACCCCTCCTCATTAACTCCACTCTTCCTCTGGCTTTCTTCTCTCTGCCCTTTTCTTCCACTGCCAACTTCAGACTTTGATCTTTTTGCCTTGTTGCTCCTTATGCCTGGAACAAACTTCCTGAATCTATACATCAGGTCTCATCTCTCCCCTTTTCAGACCCATGTTAAAAGCTCACCTCTTTGAGGCTGCTTTTGGATCATAATTCCTTTGTTCTCCTTGTGTCTCTGTTCCCTATTTGAACCCCTTGTTTCTCTTATATTGTACTGTCTTGATTAGATTTTAAGCTCTAACGAGCAGGGCCCATCTTCTATATGTTCTTATACAGCGCTGTGTACGCCTTGTAGCGCTATACAAATGATTAATAGTAATAGTGGTAGCAGGATAGTGGAAGCAGTCTAATGGGCATGGTGAGTAATGGCCCCTCTGACATAGAGGTAACAGAGATTGTGAGGCCACCAGTTGCAGTGCCCCTCCCCTCCCCTCCCATGGACACCCAGTGACATGGGTCTAGAGCAGGGGTTCTCAACCCATTCCTCGGGACACACCTAGCCAATCAGGTTTTCAGGATCATCACAATGAATATGCATGAGAGCTTTGCATGCCCTGCCTCCCTTGGATGCAAATCCCACTCAGTACACCTTAGAGGAAAGGCGGGATAGAGGTGATATGATTGAGATGTTTAAATACCTCCGTGGCATAAATGTTCAGGGAGAGAGCCTCTTTCAATTGAAAGCAAGTTCTGCTACGAGGGGACATGGGATGAGGGTGAAGGGAGATAGATTCAGGAGTGATATGCGGAAATATTTCTTTACAGAAAGAGTAGTGGATCCATGGAATAGTCTCCCAGTGGAGGTGGTAGAGATGAGGACAATAACTGAATTCAAAAAAGCATGGGACCAACACAGAGGATCTCTAAAGGTAAAAAGTGGACTGTTGTTGTTATGGAAGGACAGACTAGATAGGCCATGTGGTCTTTTTCTGTCATCATATTTCTATGTTTCTAACACAGTTTGCAGGTCTGTAGCCCACATGAATCCCTTTGAATACACCCCTCTGTGTGTATAAGCATTGCATACCAGCTGCTGCATGTTTAGATATGAAGATTCATTTTAGATGTGACATGGAAAAGGGAATTAAGACGTTCAGGTTTGAACATAGAAAGCTGTCACCATATTTTACAAAGGCACTGTGTATCAATGTCTCCCCACATCCTGTGGGAGCAGTGATTTTAAAACAACTGCACATGGGGAACAAAAAACACATCCATGGGAGCAGCTTTTTAACATTTCTGTTTCTGAAAAAGCAAATCCAACTTCAGAAATCTCACCCTCAATCCTTCCCCTGACATCCCCCACGGCATCTAACCATCCTCTTATCCCATGGCATCCAATGACCTCCATACCTGGCATGAAGATCTTCCCACCCAGCCCCCTTCCTGGTATGAATGACATGAAGATCCTCCCATAGTTACCTGGCAGAGAACTCCACTCCAAATCCCTTCCACAGCTCTTACCAAGGTCCCTAGTGTCGTGGGAACAGGAGTGATCACCAATCACTCCTGCTCAAGCTGGCCCTGAGATTCAAAATGGCACCCATGACCCCTAGTGGTTATCTTGTAGTACTGCTGTTAAGTGTAAGGCTGCCAAATCACTTCTTCCACTGGATGTGGGTAGACATCGACTTGCAGTCTAGCATATTATTACACGTATTTAACAAAAGGCTGTGGGCTCGATATTCAGCCCACAGAGGGCGTCAACATTTTTAAAGCATTTGGCTGCCATAGGCAAAACAAACTGCACATTCAGCTCTGGATATCCTCCAGCATAGACTATCCAGTTTGAGTGCTTGACGGGAACAGCGAGCCAGACAGCAGCGCTATGCAGCAGCTCTCTGGATAGTCTAACCGCATAAAGTCAGGACAGCATTTTTGTGGACCTAACTTTATGTGGCCATGTATCCAGTTAGTGGACTGAAAATCACTGCTAACCAGATAAGTGCTGGGACCTCCCGTGCCCCGCCCACAGACCACCCCAGCATTCTCAAGCCAACGCCGGAGCAGTTAGAGGGGGTATGTGGTGGCACGGTTCAGTTAGTACCTCTGAATACCCCTTTCAGCGGGTGTTTATCCAGTTAGCAGATTAATAGATCAGGTACTTGACTTTATAAAACAGGTGTAAAATAGGAACATGGAAATGCGCATTAACTAGGTGTGACTTCATCAGCTACCCTCCATGTGCATAATGCTATGCGTAGATCCTACTCACTACAAATGTAGTACTATGAAATGAAGAATAATTGGAAACATCTAGATTAGAAGTTTCAATTCATTCTCTTGACATCTTGTTCAATACTGGGCTCAGCATCTATACATGTAACTCCTAATATTTGACACGTATATGTATCGATTATACATACGAGTAGGATGTCTATATATACTGCATTCAGCAGAGCCTACTAGACAGATATTGCCACCAAAAAAAAGGTAGAATTTGAAACGTTCAAATTAGATGTTTCAAATTATTTCCTCGGCATTCTGCTAAATATTGGCCATCGGGAGGGGGGGATATTCAAAGCAATTAATGCAGTTGGCAGACTTGCTAAACACGTTAATCGCACTGACTAGGATATTCAGCAACACTAAGATGCTTAGTACCGCTGAATATCCCCTATGCCCCGATTGGGGTGTTCCAGAGGCAGCACCCATCGATACTGAGCCCTGCGAAACGGTGGGCTAATGTTTTAGCTTCAGCAGCGACAGCTCGTTATGTTAGAATGGGACTAGCCACTCCAGTGAATACCCCCCTCCCTTTCTATAACACCCAAAGGAGAATCCATTGTGGGCGAGCTAATGCTAACCGTCAGCACCCGAAGGGGCACCCATCCATTAGGGTATTGCTACCCAGAGCATACATGGTCTTAATGATGTCACCCTGGCAGGGTCCCAGCATCTCCCTCCTCACTTATACTGTCCTGTGGTTGCACACTGAGGAAGGGGAAGGAGGAGGCTACGATAGCCTTAATGCAATTTATTTCAGGATAATGAATGATGCCACTGAAATGACCTTATGCCTGCAAGTGATCCAGGAGAGGTTGCCCAGCAACGTAAGAACTAACGGGGCTGATAAATTTAGAGCAGACTGACTAGGCCATAAATTAATTTGCAAACCAAAATAAGAAAGCAGCTGGAGTGAGCAGGAGAAATCTCCCTTCCAAAGTGTAAGAAGAGGACAAGTGTCCTTTTCCAGAACATACTGTCCTAATAGAAAGCTCCCAGCTGCTTCCAGCAAGGAGCCAGGAGGGCTGAGATTACAGAGCCGCTGCAGTACTGCGGGCGGATCAATAGTTGATAAAACAATATTCAAGGCTCATTTGTTCTCTGCACATCAAAGACACGTTGAAAAAAAATTCCATTGAAACACATTTTCACATTTGTAGGAAGACACTGGGCATTTACTACAAAATCAGCTCTCGGGGAGGGGGGGGGGGGGCAAGGTGAGGATGGCTGGAGCAGAGCAGGAACCTCAATGAAATCTGAAACCACAGTTTATACAAAGATGATACAGAAGAAGTAAAGGATTGTTTGAGCACATATCTGCATGCTAGATTTTGTTTGTAAACTCTACCAAGGAGTCATTTCCTTTCAAACTATGTGCTACACAAAACATTCTCAGGTCTGGCTCAAGGCACTCCCCCCCCCCCCCCCCTCATAGTCCAGCATCCCCCTTCCTTTCCCTATCTCCCCCCCCCTCACCCCCCATGTCAAGCATCTTCCTCTCCTTGCCTAGCTCCTCCTCCCAAGGTGTCCAACACCTATCCTCCCCTTCCCGAGCTTTCCCAGGGTTTTCAGTATCTCATCTTCCAGCCCCTGCCTCCTCTCCGAGATGCCCAGAATTACATGCTCCCCTCCCCTTCCCACCAGCACACAAACTCCATTCTCCCCTCCCCAGTGCTGCTGCACAATTAAATTTAGTGCAGCTCCCATGGAGCAACATTTTCATGCCGCTTCAGTGGGACGGCGGGTACTCAACCACTGCCCTATCCCCTCCCCCTGACACAGACGTCTTGCTGGAGCGGGCATGGACGTGGCGGGGCTCAAGTACAAGCTTGTACTGCAAGACCCACTGCTGCGCTGACACAGGACGACAGGGCTGCTCTGTCACGCAGGAGTCATGCTCCTGCTCCCAAAGTCTGCTGCTCTATGTCTCGTTTGCCTAGTGGCAGGGCTGGCCCTGAATATTTTAATGGTTTAGCAGTGGTTCAAGACTTTCTCAAGCTAGGATGCTGATAACAGCACAATCGAGTGTACTCTTGCTGACCTTGCGCTTCCAGCAAGACAGAAAAAGATGACATTTCAAAGCAGAAGCCCTGGTCTCCTACCTTCTGTGCAGCACCTTCTAGAAAACTAACGCATTAGTACAGACCTGAGACTAGATTCTCGCATAATATCCATATGCTGGGTCTCCTACAAGATACATTTCACGTCATTTGATTTTGCCTAGTGCAGTGGTGCTCAAACCATTCTTCCCCACCTCTCGCCAGTCAGGTTTTCAGGATATGTACACAAAGAAGATAAATGGGATATATTTGCCTGCACGTTCTCCAATGTATGCAGACATGGAGAGGGATGGCATTTGTATTTAGCTTATGCTGTTTCTCACTGGTATCTTAAGGTGTGTTACAATACTTTCAGGTACAGTAGATATTTCCTTGTCCCCAGATGGTTTACAATCTAAGTTTATACCTGAGGCAATGGAGGGTTACGTGTCTTGCCCAAGTCCACAAGAAGCATCACTGGGATTTTAACCCTGGTTTCCAGCCTGCTGCTTTAACCAGGCAGTAATTATCTTCTACACAGCTAATAGGGTTGCCCTGAAAATCTAACTGACTTGGTGAGGAGAGGGCGGTGTCAGCACCACTGGCCTGGTGAACAGATTATAAAAGACCATAAGTCCAGCACAAAACTGGATGGCCTGTAGGAAGCTAAAAAAAAGAAGCTCTTCTAGCTATACAGTACAAGCAATAAATCTTTTTATCCCACTCCAGTCAAACTTTTTTAATATGTCTTACGTTTCTTAACTAAACATATGCACTTGTGATGTATCAAAGCTCATTTTTCACATTATAAACATAATCTTGGCACTGTATATTCAGAGGAGAGTTTCATAATAAATATTCATGGGAATTAATTTATTATTTTATTTTCCTTTTTTTTCCATGGTTTCTTCTGGGATCTGTAGGAATTTATTTGCGTCTCTGAAATATCTGTTGTTCTCTTAGCTAACTACAGTAATTATGTCCGGCTCTAAGCTTCCAGCCGTGCAGTGACAATGCGCCACCTAATGGACACAACTGAGATTCTGTTACTGTGGGTTGGCTCCTGCTGTGGAACTCTGCTGGCTCTCATTAACTTACAACGGCCAGGATAGAATTCCCCAAAATAGCTCTCTGTAATCAGGGCTCCAGTAAATCTTCCTTAGTAACTATTTTACCTACAGCAAATTCAGAGAGTGAAAGTATTGGAGCTTTGTTTCTGATTTCTTGCAGTTTGGGATATTTTTCTGATTTTTAATTTCAAAACAATATTCCCTAAGGTAGGGCTATGCACGTTTTCAACTTCCATATCTTAAATTTCACTGAACCCTACACAGGGATGGCTCAAGACAATCTGCTGCCTGAAGCAAGAGATGAGCTGCCCCTATTCCACCTCCCCTCCCCCCTCCAGCTGCCAAAATGAAGGAACCTCCCCAAAGCTCGAATCAGGAACCCCCTCACTCATAGCACCAGTCAGGTGACTGCCCCAAGAGTAAAGAAGGCATGCGTGGCGTTTTTTGGAAGCAACAGGGCTGCGGACTACCATGGCACGCCGGTATTTGTGAGTGCAGAGAAATTCTGATAAACGAGTGTTTTCAGCGCACAGCTTGAAAGACATATGGAGTAGAAATACAAGTTTTGACATCAAACCCCCTGATGAAACCAAGAGATTGTGAAACGCAACCTGGTACCAACTGAAGGCGTCGGGGCAAGAATATTCTCAAGAAAGTAATCTCCATGATCAAGAAGGGGTAACATTATTCCCAAGAGAGTAACATCACTTCTAAGAGAGTAATCTCCACAATTTAGACACTAAGGAGTTGAACTTTTGAGATATGAGCTGAACAACCATTTTCAAGATAAGTTCCTTTTCAGTATATTTATCGGATTGAAGAATCATTTTTTGAAACAAGTTTATCTTTGAGCACCCATTGAAGTATATTTAAGAATTAAACATTCTGTATTTAAGATATAGATATAATATACAAGAACTAAGGTCATTGATGCATCAACAGGCATAGCACTGGACACAAGTTCCAGATGTTGATTCAGGATACTACCTGAGTGATAGTGCCATTGCAAGTCTGAGACCTGTTAAGTTCTTATTATTATATTAGTATACTGTTTAGGGCATTGTGAAATTTGTCCAATTAACATAGGCATAGAATATTTAAGAGAGAAATAATAAAAGAATCATTGTCCAGGAATGCTTTGAAGGGCATCCATATACACAACAGGTATCCAAGAGTAAAGAAAGCAATATATTCCCAGGCTATATAAGGTTTTTTAAAAACTTTGCAATGCTGTTTTTATGCAGCAAAAATTGTAGCAGCTTAATTACATAGCCTGTGAATCTAACGTAAAGCATACCAACTCCTGACATTGCACACAGGATTGACATCCTATTAAATGTAAATATATATTCTGCAAAAACAAAGGAAATGCCAGGTGATCACATACCAAGGAGCAAAATGAAAAATCAGGAACCACAGCTAAGTTTATTTTGGTGTTATAAATCGCGTTGTGCTTCTTTCTTTTCAGTTTTGAACATATATTCTACATCCAAAGAAACCCTTCTCCTAACAAAGGTGCAGAGGACATTTCCCAAGGAACTCAACCAGTGTTCTCCCCAGGAAGTTTTGCCAGCCAGGTGACATGAAACAGTAGTCAGATAGGCTGCACTATAAGCCAGCTGGCAGCAGACAACGTAAGTAGTCGTCTTTCATTTTTCCATTCCTGCTCATTATTTTGCCATGTCAATTCATCAGATTGCATTAGCCGGGTGTCAGTAAAATCAGACAGGTGGTATGCCCATTCAGAAGGTCCTGGGGAGAATACTGTCAACATACAAAAAAACAATTTTCTTCTGGTGTCATCTCAGTAACGGCAATATAAGCAGGGCCGGCCCAAGGGCTTTTGCCACCCTAGGCAGCTACACTGCACCACCCCCCATTTCACCAGGGAGAGGGGCGGCATGGCAATCCCTGCATGCTGCTTTTTATTTATTTATTTTTTAAAGCAGTGGCTTTCTAGTGCTGTGGCAGGCTTTAAACTGCCCGCTTGTGCCCTCACCACCTGCTGCTTCTGCTCCCCTTTTGACGCAACTTCCTGCCCCCTCTAACAAGACGTTGCATCAGAAGGAGGCAGGATTGGCAAGGCATTTTAAGGCCCACTGCAGTGGCAGAAAGCTACTATTTTAAAGTATGGAGGGGCTGGGTGTCTCCATGCTGCCCATAGGTGTTGGTCACCCTAGGCGGTCACCTAGTCTGCCAGGTGGACAGGTCGGCCCTGAATATAAGGCCTCACCAGTCATGGACCTATAGAGAAAATCTACCACACCATAACAGCATCAACCAAAACTCACACAAGGAGGCTACACAGAAAAGAGCAGCACCATAAATATTACAGTAACATAACATTGTGGGCTGTAGAACCGGGGTCTCAAACCGCGGGCCACATGAGAATGTTGTGCGGCCCGCAACGCATTTGGGGGCGGGGACAAACTCCTTCCGCGCAACAGAACACGCTGTTTGCAAGCGACCGTTTCTTCCTTTTCTGGCGTGTTAAGCAGCTATGGAGAGGAATCGGGTCTGTCTAGCAGCCTGAAGGGTAAGTTCAGCTTTTGTGTAGCGACGGGAGCAGCTACTGCGATGTATGTTGTGTATGTGTGTGGTGAATTTGCGGCCTGCAGGTTACCTTATAAGTCCTCATTTGGCCCTCACAGCAATTTGAGTTTGAGACCCCTGCTCTAGAACATCCACATCCATATCCATAAACCTATTTGGAAAACTGAACAAGCTGGATTACTACAGATCCTTACATAGAAACTCCATGACAACAGAATACCTGACCTCGCTCACACCCTCATGGTTTAATGGGAGACAACCAACATGGATTTAGCCAAGGAAGATCTCTGTTATATTTTTTGAAGGTGTGAATAAACAGGTAGATAATGGTGAGCCGGTTGATATAGTATATCTGGATTTTCAGAAAGCCTTTGACAAGGTCCCTCTTGAGAGACTCTTGGCCAAATTAAAATGTCATGGGATAGGAGGCAGTGTACTATTGTGGATCAGGAACTGGTTAAAAGATAGAAAGCAGAGGGTAGGACTAAATGGCCAATTTTCCCAATGAAGAAAGGTGAATAGTGAGTTACCCCAGGAATCTGTGCTGGTCCACTGCTTTTTAACATATTTGTAAATGACCTAGAAATGGGAATAAATGAGTGAGGTAATCAAATTTGCAGATGACACAAAATTATTTATTTATTTTTTATACCACGCTCTTTAGAATCAGTGCGGTTTACACGTATACTAACAGGTACTTTTTATTCCCTTGTCCCCGAAGGGCTCACAATCTAAGTGTACCTGAGGCAATGGAGGGTTAAGTGGCTTGCCCAAGGCCACAAGGAGTGGCCATGGGAATAGAGACCCCAGTCCCTCCGGCCTGAGGTTGCTTGTCCACATGTGGGAATTGAACCCCTGGCCTTCTGGCCTGAGGTAACCTGTCCCAACACTGAGCCACTCCTCCATTCAAAGTTGTTAAAATGCAAGAGGATTGTGAAACATTGCAAGAGGACCTTGATAAATTAGAAAACTGGAGGTCCAAATGGTAGATGAAATTTAATGTGGACAAGTGCAAAGTTATGCACCTAGGAAAGAACAACCCAAACTAGAGTTACACGATGCAAGGTTTCACATTAGGAACCACCATCCAGGGAAAAGATTTAGGTGTCATTGTGGATAACTCATTGAAACCCTCCGCTCAGTGTGCAGAAGTGGCCAAGAAACCACATAGAATGCTAGGAATCATAAGTAAAGGAATGGAGAATAAAACCAAGGATATTATAATGCCTCTGTATCATTTCATGGTGCAACCGCACCTTGAATATTGCATGCAATACTGGTTGCCATATCTTAAAAAGAATATAGCAAAATTAGAAAAGCTACAGAGAAGAGCCACCAAAATGGTAAAGGGGATGGAAGGATATCCCTATGAAGAAAGGCTTAAAAGGTTAGGGCTCTTCAACTTGGAAAAGAGATGGCTGAGGGGAGATTTGATAGAGGTCTATAAATTAATGAATGGAGTAGAACGAGTAAGTATAGATCGGTCGTTTACTCCACCAAAAACTAGGACGACTAGGGGAAACGCAATGAAGCCACAATGTAACCCATTTAAGACTAATAAGAGAAAATATTTTTTCACTCAACGCATAAGTAGTAAGGCGCTCAGGTGTGCCCGTACCAGTGGCGCTCAACCCCCAATTGAGATCAGCAACAGGGGAGCGGGAACGGAGGATACTCCCACGCCCCTGCAGCAGAGGCCAATCAGGGCCTGCAAAGGACACCAGACAGATGTTTAAAAGTACTAAGGTGCTCAGGCATGCCTGCACCTAAGGGCCTCCCCAGAGGCCCTTTGACATGGCCCTTAGGCACAGGCCCACAAGGATGGGGCCGCCAAGCGAGGACCACAAACAACCCCGCACAGCAAAACATCCCTAACACGCAGAGACCTCAGGCCACAAGCGCTCAAAGAGCCCTAGCACACCACTGTTGACAAAAGCAAAAAAAGCCTCCATACTAATACAGCTCCAAGCAACATCCCTTCCACCCTCCACCTGCACCATGCCATTAACAACTGAAACTGTAAGTACAGTACCGCTATAATAAAACTCCCATACACAACAAGACCTCTATTCCCAACCCCACCCCACACTGGAGCTCCAACACCAAGCTAACAGCAATCAAGTGCCTCCACCCAGAAGCATACAAATGACCACTGCAGCCCAATAAGATCCAGAAGAATCAGCTCGACCCAACTAAGATGCGGTCTCAAGGTTTATACCTTGCCCTGATCGGGCTAATCATCAGGTTCTTAACAGCCAGCACCTCCTCCCTCTACTATGCCTCAATCCCAATCATCTACTACCCTAGACATATCATACAGCCCACCAAGACAAATTAATCACTCTAACTTAATCAAAATTTGTCCACAAGACACATCAACTTTAGACTCCAACCAACTCAAGAACACAGCAAACAACGGCACCGTTAAATGTGCCCTCATCAACATAAGATCAAGTAGAAACAAAGTCCACATAATAAAAGAGCTCATTGAAGATAACAAAATTGACATCCTGTGTCTTACCAAAACTTGATTCTTTGAAACAATGTGCTCCTTAACCAGCTAAACACATCTACCCACAACATCCATAACTGCCCATGGACTTCAGGACAGGGAGGAGGAGTCTGTATTCTCACAAATAAGCTACTTCAGTTCAACACTGTAGAACTTACCTCCTCACAAAATCTGCAACTCATCACTATTTCAAATAAATAGTACACACTCAGCCTGATCTACAGATCACCCTCCTCAAGCCCAGACGTCACTATCCTCGACGCAATATGCACACATACTAGCAACCAGAACAGGCACATCCTGCTAGGAGACTTCAACCTAGCCATTCTAACTAAACAACAGGTCACAGGTTTCATAGATTCCATGAATGACCTTCAATTTGTACAAATTGTCTCCAACCCTACTCACATCAAAGGTGGAACACTGGACCTCATTTTTGCCCCGATCCTCCCAGCACATAGCACTAACGTCACAACAGCCTCCATCCATAAAACACCAATTGCCTGGTCTGACCATCACCAAATCTCCTTTGAACTCTCCCAATAGAGTCCAAAAACAACAAACAATTGATACCCATGCCTCTTGCAGGTTTCTTCCATTCAACAGTCAGGACTTCATCAGCAAAATTACTCCAATGCTCGATTCTCACTCCCCAGATGACCACATTGATTCTTTGATATCCAAGTGGAACTCCGCCATCTCAGCTGCCACTAAAACATCACCTATGGCCCATAAAAGTAAATGCCCAAACACATCTTCCTGGTACTCCAAGGACTTAAAAGACCAGAATTCCAAACTATGCTGAACTGAGTGCAAATGGAGAGCCTCCAACAACACCATCATGCAAAAATTGTACATATAGGAGCTAAACAAATACTGTGACATCACCTACAAAGCAAAACAAGAATACTACACAAACCTCATCAAGACCTCTATCAACAAGCCAAAAGATTTATTTGATATAAGCACGCAGGCAGTATACTTGCGGCAATCAACACTACCACCTCTCCCCTCGACCCCTGCCCTGTGTCCTGGATCAAGATGGAAATGATCCAACTCATACCCTACATATTCAACATGATAAATGAATCATTAACACAATGAACCCCCCCCCCCAAGCAATCCTCCATCTGTCCTATCCTAACGAAACCAAAAATGGGTCCCGCCTCCCCAGCATCATACAGGCCAATCTCTAGCATCCCACCTATTGCTAAAATGATTGAAAAAGTTGTTCAGGAGAAGTTGCAAGACCACTTGGATGAACACCACTTTCTAGACATCCACCAACATGGATTCCGCCCCCTACACAATGTGGAAACCCTCATGATTTCCCTGCTCAACACACTACTTAAATGAACTGAACTCATAACACAAGGCTTCATACTCATTTTCCTGTACATATCAGCCACATTTGACTCTGGCTCACACCAACTCCTTCTGAATCAGCTCTACAATATAGGAAATCAAGGAACTCACCTGAAATGGTTCCACTCCTACTTATCAAACCATGTACAGCGGGTTAAACTTGGCACCCTAGCATTTTCATCATTCCCCCTCAAGCAAGGAGCACCACAAGGATCTGCACTCTCATCACTCCTGTTTAATATCTATCTACAACCTCTCTGCAAAATCATCAAACATCATGACATCAACTTCTTAATATATGCAGACGATATAATGATCTACACCTCCTTCTCCACAAAATCACCAGACTACACCAAAATCTCCAACTGCTATTCAGCAATCTATGGCTTAAAGAAACAATCTCAAAATTAATCACAACAAAACTGAAGCTCTCCACATCACAAAAATTTCAATCCTCCACCCTCAATAAACCATACGCCACTCTCAGTTAAACCACAAATCAATTATCTGGGCATCACTCTAGATCAAGAACTCAACTTTCAGCCACAAATAAATCATATTACTAAATCCATCTATTTCCAAATTTGCATCTTAAGGAACCTACGCAAACTCCTCTCTCCAACAGATTTCCGAGCCATCTGTCAAGCAGTAATCCCACCAGCCTTTGATTATTGCAATGCCATCTACCAGGGCCTTCCCAAGAGCACATTATATCCCTTGCAACTGGCTCAAAACACAGTAGCCAGAACCATATTGGCTAAATCTCAACATGTTCCCATTACTCCACTCCTCAAATAGCTTCACTGGCTCCCCATCATAAGTAGGATCACGTACAAAATCATTCTACACACCCACAAAATTCTCAACAGACAATCAGCGGAGAGTCTTGCTCCCCTAGTAGTGACCAACAATCCCGAAAGACCCAAGAGAACTACCACAATCAATAAACTGGAAATACCCACGGACAAATCCTTATGCAGCCAAAGAACCATCAGCAGGGCTTTTCTCTGTACGCTCCCTCCCTTTGGAACTCACTTCCACCACAATTAAGATCCATCCATTTAACTAGTCAATTCTGTAAAAACCTAAAAACGCTTCTATTCCTAGAGCATTATGGATCCAATACTGACTAAAGAACACCCAGCAAAGCAATAACCACACCCCATCAACAAACTGTAAAGAGTTAAATCTCTTAATATTTAATCATTGTTGTCTGTTTATCTGTTATATTACTTGTTCCATGTAATGTGCACCTTATTGTTCTTTTGTTAACGTTTCTGCACTGAATTCTCTGTAAACTGTCTTGACTAGTAGAAAGACGGTATAGAAAAAAGGTTAAATAAAATAATCAAACTCTGGAATTCATTACTAGAAGATGTAGTAAAAGCTGTTAATGTAGCTGGGTTTAAAAAAGGTTTGGACAAGTTCCTGGTGGAAAAGTCCATAAACCATTACTAAAGAGGACCCATGAAATCCACTGCTTACCCCAGGACAAGCATTATGGAACCTGTGTACCTATTTTTGGGAACCTGCCAGTACTTGTGATCTGGATTGGCCACTGTTGGAAACAGGATACCGGGCTTGATGGACCTTGGTCTGTCCCAATATGGCATGTCTTATGTTCTTAAGATAAATCCTCACCAAGAATAGATTCAATTACTACAAACTGACAATAAATTTATGTAGATAAAAATTAATTTAAATCACAAAACCAGACTGTGCATGCACTAAAACACCAGAGAAACAGAAAGAGCTGCAGCTGCCCCTGTACTGTGCAGTGTACAAAGATAAAATATGTACATACAGCCCAGTATTCAAAGGGGTTTATCCGGTTAGCAGAACCTACTAATTAGATAAATCCCCTTTAAAAACATGGCACTGTCCAGCCAGTTCCTGTAAGTGTAGGTTATTCCTTTCCCAGCACTATATACCACTTACCCTCGGGACATCCGCTAATCCCCTGGGCCGAGGAATCACCTTACCTTCTCTGTCTGGAATTCCAGGGGAACAAACACACACACTCGCACATAAGTAGTATGTAAGTTTATTCCACAGGTAAGAGGGGCTGTCTGTCTTTTATACATTAACAGAAACATATACATACGTCATCAACTCATCCCCTGAGGCCCACCACAGCTTATCAGTAACTTCACAGATGTTAGTCGTCTCCTTGTAGAACAATCAATTTGTCTTAGCACAGCACATTCCTTTCCATATATAGATATGTACAGGACTCCCATTTTCCCCTGCGGGCCTCCTAGTCCTCCTGTACACACACACTTTAAGCCTTATTTTCCCCTATCAATCCCCCCTTTGGGCCTGCATAGGCCCACTATAAGAACAGTCACAGTCTTCTGGAGGACAGTTAAGCAGACATTATTAACTGGAGGTCGGTGGTGGCATGCTCAGGTACATCAGCCACCGTGGAAACAGGTGTATAAGAGTACATAAAAGTGGTGGAGCTCTGCAGGGCCTTCCGACAACAGCCAAGGACAAATGAGAATATACAACAAAAAAGAACAAGGATTATAAAACCGCTCAATAGGGCAATAATCAGCCCTTTGAGACCACCCCCCAACCCGCCAAACCATTTTACAACATCACCCCATATGTTACCGAAATCAATACCGCCCTTGAAATCGGCCATATTCAAATCAGATAAGGTCTTAATCTTTTTTCATGGCATCTAAGACAAAAATCGTGTGGTTTGCTATAACAGTACAACAATTAGTTTCATTTAAAAAGGTACAAGCCCCGCCCTCAGCTGCTAGTAAGAGATCTAAAGCTCTACAATTTTGTAAAGTCATTTGAGTATTCTGTTCCAGGGATTCTGCAAGCTTAGAAAAATTGATTCTGTTATTGACCTCATTTGTATATGCAGCAAGCATTGTAATCTTCTAATTGCCATACCTAATTCAGTGGTGATAACGGGGGTCTGGAAAACTGGGATCCAGGAAGTATAGCTAAGGGCATCCAAGCGAACTTTGGTCAAAGGGTAAGTAGTATTAATATATTGATACGAAGCTTGAATAGCCTCATCTTCAGGATTATCGGGTGACCAAAGATTTACATTCCTTTTCTTTCTTTTGCCATGTGTCACATTCAAAGGTATTAGAGCCGAATAAGGAGTTATTTTAACTATTGCACAAGGTAGCAAAGACGCGTTAATTTGTTGATAAATCATCTCCCCACACAACCAATAATGACCCACCACAGTGAAGAGGTCTGTGCCAATGGTCCATATTCGATTCATATTATGCCCATCAAACCATTTCACAAAAGAACTTCCCACAGTGGATGAGATGAGATTCTTTCTTAAACTGGACATTGGTAGATAGCCTGAAGTGTATGGGGATTCATTTTGGGACCCCTGTGTCACTACAGCTGAACCATCGTGGTAAATGGGACCAACTCCCACATACCAGCGGAGGTCAGATCTGTTAAACACTACCGGGCTCTTTGTAATATTTCTCCAATCATTTTTCATATTGGAGGGGTCCATATTACCGGATTGATTATACCAATTTATCATGACTGAGTTATTAATAAAATGAAAAGACCCATTAAACACATTATACAACAGGTTACACCTGTGTGAAAAAGCAATGGATGCATTTGTTATCAAACATAGATCAAATATCATATTTGGGTCAGCATATACACACAAAGGATCATGTATCATATTCATCATATTCCACGTCTGGGAACAATTGAAAGATTCATAACAACTGGCAGAAAAATTATTATTATCTACACAAGCAAGTTGCCCCGCATATTCATTTAAGGGAACCTTTGAAACGTGTACCGGAGCATATGCTATACCCTTTGGTAAAGGAGTACAGATAATGCAGTCAAGTTCATCAGACTAACAATCTCCAAAACAGAGGATTTCCACAAATTCGGAGAGAGGAGTTCTCGCTTAGTCCGGCGAGAACTATTGAAAGATACCTGAATCCAGGTTGCATTGTTCTCCATCTGATATACCTGCTTCCAAGGTCCTTCGTTTGTAAAATAGTATGTAGTCAGCACAATGACAACCGAGATCAATAATAAACAAGAAAGGGCCAGCCAGGCAGACTTCATGGCTGGGGCGAGTCAGGCGTCTTCCAGGAATCCTTCGGTGCACTCTTGACACGTGAGGCATGTACCCAGGTCGGATGCTTATCAGTCAGCACAGCTGTGCGAGTAACTGCAATAATATCCTCTGGATCTCCAAAAGGCGGGTTCCACTGGCCCTTCTTATGAAACAGCTTTACCAGCACACGGTCTCTCGGGCGGAACGGGTGTGTCGGTTCTGTAGAAGGAAAAGGGAAAGCATTGTACACTTGTTCAGACACCGTGCACAAATATTTAGCTAGCTGTGTAGCATATTCTTCCTGTGCTAGCAACAAGTCATCCGCCATTATCACCGTTCCCTCGAGCCATTTCCAGGGTAAGGGGAAGGGTCGTCCCATCAGAATTTCAAAAGAAGAGAATCCAGATGCCCCGGGGGTTAGCCTAATCTCTGCCAATACAGCCGGTAAATACACTGGCCACCTTCCTGGGGCATGTTGTGTAGCCTTTTTTAATTTTTCTTTAATTGTTTGATTCATTTGTTCTACTATCCCTGATGACTGTGGGTGATATGGTACATGAAATTTCCAATCAATGGCAAACATCTGAGTAATCTGTCGTAACACCTTAGAGGTGAACGCTGGTCCCTGATCAGAATCTATAGAAAGGGAGGGATAACTTCCTTACAGAGAATTTTGGCTACAGTTCTAGCATCTTCCTTAGTCATGGGAAAAGCCTCTGGCCACTTGGAAAACCTATCAACAATGACCAACAAATACTTATAACCCCCTATCGATCGTTGCATACATGTGAAATCTACTTGGAACGGGCCTTGGGGTGGGGGTAAACTTTGCAATTGTCCTATTGCTTTTCCCTTCTGAACATTATTCCTAGCACATACTAAGCATTGACTCAGTTGTGATTCTACTAAATGAGGCAAATCTCTGCAAACAAATATTTCCTGTAACTCCTTAAGAACCGTCTTTCTGTTTTTATGCCCTACCCCATGTACATGACCAATTAAGAGAGGGGCTGCCGCTTTCGGTAGCCCTCTTCGCCCCCCACCCCCTTTTTCCTGCCAAATCTGTGCTGAATTTAAACTCATATTATGCTGTTCCCAATACATAATATCCTCGGGATCTGCAGCAGCCTGCAAGTGGTGCAGAGGAAAAGAATGCTCAAGAGGGGAAACATAATACTCAGACAGTAAAGGATCAGACAAATAGTAAGAAACTGTCGGCATGCCCTGAGAGATATTATTACTACGTAAAAGTTCAATTTGGGCTTGTGCACACTGTTTGGCTGCAAGATCAGCTAAGGCATTGCCAACACATATAAAAGTCAAGGAAGCAGAACTTCAGACTAAATCCTCGATCCGGTACCTTGGAGTCACCCTGGACCAGCGCCTTGACATGAAAATCCACATAAGCAATGTAGTCAGAGCGGTATACCACAAGATCCGTACCCTCAGGCACATTCGTTTCCTACTTGAACCAAGCGACTTCCGGACTATCTATCAGGTACTAATCACGCCTCATTTTGACTACGCAAATTCAATCCTGCATGGTCTCCCTCAATCTACTTTAAACCCTCTACAGCTTGCGATGAACTCAGCAGCGAGAGTTCTAATCGGAGCGTCTAAGAAAGATCATATCACACCCATCCTAAAACATCTTCACTGGCTCCCCATACAGTCCAGACTATCTTTCAAAACTGTGCTGCTTACTTTCAAATCAATCAATGGACTAGCCTCTACATCACTAGCAGAGCTAATTCATACATACCACACCATCCAACAGGTCCAGGAGATCGGCAGATATCAACATATTAGTTGTCCCAAAAGAAATAACCCACTGCACCCATGCTACAGTTAACAGAGCTTTCAAACTATGTGCACCGAGAAGCTGGAATTCTCTCCCACCCAAAAATACAAGCAATCACTGACTTGGTCCAATTTAGGAAGGCAGTGAAACACTACCTTAACCTTCAGTACTACAAGATAGATGAAGATACAGTAGCATCACCTGCAGTCTAAGATAGATATTATGACTAAACCTACCCTATAAGACACTCATGAGTATAGCCTGTATAATATGAAAATCCGATGTAAATAGTTACCCCAAGTTATCCAAGTTTTATTTCCTGTTACCTGTAAACACAGTTCATTATATGCAACGTGTATGTTTTATGTTTTATGTAAACCGCACTGATGTCGAATAGCACGGTATAAAAGAAATGTAAATAAATAAACAAATAAAATTAAAATAAATAAGTGTCATATCTGTGTGCGGTACATTTAATAACGGCAACTTCTTTGGGTTTACATAAGGCGGCCAGCAGTTTGTTAACCAATTGTGCATGAGAAATTGGTTTACCGTCTGCCGTTTTCCAACCCCTACGCCCCCATAAGAGGCCAAAATCATGCACCACCCCAAAGGCATACCTGGAATCTGCATAAATGTTAACACGTTTATCAGCAAATAATTCACAGGCTCTAGTAAGCGCTACCAATTCTGCAGCCTGTGCAGAAACATAAGGTAATAACTGGGCTTCATGCAAAATATTTGGGAGTTCTACAATGGCATAAGAGGCAATGTAGGCGTTGTCTGTGGGACGGACACAGCTCCCGTCCACAAATATATGTGGAGCGTCCGGGAGCGGGGAGGAGGACAAATCGGGACATACTGATGTCTCAGAGTTGATCAACTTTAAGCAATCACGTTCTTCTTGGGGCAATTCGGAATCATCTACTGGGCGCATTAAGGCCTGCAAGGCCAGCATCGGGGTAAAGGCAGCAGATTGCTGTTTAACCGACAACCCTTCAGTAGTTGTTAAAATTGCCTCATACCCACTAAGGTGCTGGGCTGTCATGTGTTGCGTAGTAAGATTCTTTAACACATTCAAAACATAATGGGTAGGAAACAGAATAGTCTCATGAGACAGGGTAATCGGGATAGTCATCTGTATGGCAATAGCCGAAGCCGCCAGGGCTCGCAAACATGCAGGCATACCCTGCACCTGGAGGGACAATTTTTTCGATAAATATGCGACTGGGCGCTTTCCCTCCCCCCCCCCCCCCCGTGGTCTTGAGCCAAAATAGCTGCTATAGTTCCTCCCTCTTCCCTTACATATAAGTAATACATTTTCCCATAGTCGGGTAGTCCAAGTGTAGGAGCCGAGATAAGCAGCTTTTTCAAAGTAGCAAATGCAGAAAGCATTTCTTCGGCCCATTCAATAGATGCAGAGCCTGGTAACTGCAAAGTAGCCCTTCGCAATATGGAATCCCAATAAGCACAGTCCGGGATCCAAGCGCGACAGAAGGATACTAATCCAAGGAAAGCCAGCATTTGTGTCACTGTTGTTGGAGGAGATAATTTTATAATTGCCTCTACTCGGGCAGGAGACAGCGCCCGATTTCCAGGGGACAGCACAAACCCCAAGTAGGTAACGCGCTCACAACACCACTGGAGCTTTTTTAAAGAAGCCTTATGTCCATGGGAGGCTAGATGGCAGAGCAAGGATACAGAATCGTTTTCACATTCTGTGATTGTTTTAGAACATAACAGCAAATCGTCCATATACTGGAGAAGGGTGGAGGAACAAGGCGGATGCCACATTTCAACTGATGCCTTAAGAACAAGAGAATACACCACCGGGGAATGAATGTATCCCTGCAGCAGGCGAGTCCAGGTATATTGTTTGCCTGCATGTGTGAAAGCCATAAGAGGCTGCGTGATAGGGTCCAGGGGTACACTAAAAAAGGCATTAGCTAAATCAATAACCGTGAAGCATTAAGCTTCCGTAGGGATAACAGTAAGTAACCCGGCAATATCGGGCATCACCGGTGCCAGAGGGACGACGAGCTGATTTACGGCCCCTAAATCCTGGGTAAAACGGAACCCATCCCCTTTAGGGACGGGATTCACAGGAGTATTATAAGGAGAAACAGTAGGAACTACAATACCTGCTGCGACAAAATCCTGGACCATGGACTGCAAAGCAGTTTCCTTACGGCCAGACAAAGGGTACTGTCGGATACAGATGACAGCTTGAGGATCCTTCAAACGTGCCACGTACGGCGTACAGGGGACCAATCCGGCGTCAGTTGGGGAGGTGGCCCAGAGTTTAGGAGGAACTTTAGACAACCCATGCGCCTCTGTAGAAATCATATTTAATAAAAAATGAGAGTGCAAGGCAAAAGAGCCATCTGAATTACTAATAGTTACTGCTTCTAGGCGACACAACAGGTTCCACCCCAGGAGACTCACTGGACAGGAGAGAATAATCGTAAATGAATGTGTAAACAGAACAGTATTGTTACCAAGCATGGAGACAGACAACAGGGGTGTAATCCACGTGGGGGTAGAGGTTCCATTTATTCCAGCTGAGGCAGGACCTGGCGTTAAGGGTTCCCTACAAACAGAGGCATGCAACGTAGAGCAAGTCGCTCCCATATCGATTACAAAGGAGACTTGCTTGCCATTAATGCACAACGTACAACAAGGGGGCTCCTTCCATCCACCTGTTAACTGAACCCAGATCAGAACCGTTGCCTCGGGGCTACTAGATGGGGGAGGGAGTGGTGCCGATGGTGTCGCAGGAGGGGGCAAGGCCCACCCCCCCTGAGTCAGCACGGGGCTGCTACCTGCCACGTAGGGGCACTAATTTTTCCAATGTCCTTGTTGCTTACAATGAAAACAAATCAGATTCCTAGGTATTCCCTGCCCTACTCCTCTTCCACCACCCTGCCCACCTCGAAACCGGCCCCGCTGTCCCCTCCACCCCCGAGATTGCGACCACTGAGGCCTTGGGGGTTGATATCCCTCGGGGTAGGATTGCTGGCAACCAATATCCTGCTGCCAAGCATGAGAAATTTTACCTTTCTTAACATCCATATCTGCAAAGCATCCCACCGCTTCCTTCGTTAATATTACCTTCTCTAATTCTGCCGGAGTCATGCTAAACCAAGCGTCTATCATTCGCTTACATGCTACAGTCACTTCGGGGCACATAGCTCCAAACAGCGTCTGAATATACATCGAAGCCATCAGGCCTTCCTGTGATAAACCTGCCTCTTCATTCCAACACTTACGAAACCTTCGCACAAACTGTGAAACTCCTTCCCCTGGTTCCTGCACGCATGCAATAGATGCAGCAAGATTCTGTTTCGCCCCAAATAAATGCTCAACACTTCGTCCCACATCTTTTTTATCACCTCGGGATATCGGAGGGGGTAATTAGAATCATCCGGCGTCTCATAAGGGTTCGCCAGTGACTTAACTCGAGAAAAATCAAATGGGGTTTCTTCATCATACCCCAGGACACCCTCAATAATGAGGTGGTAGTCCTGCGCTGTACGTACACTGCAAACCACGAGTCATACGTTGCAAGTAGTGCACAGTGGCAGCTGGCGTTTTCATGGGGTTCGGGGCATGCTGTAAAATAGAAGAAAGGATGGCGGGATCCAGGGGCTTAACAACAAGCTGGTTACCAATAGTTAAAAACGGGTACTGGGTATATGTGTAACCCTTAAAGTTAGGTGTTCCTGACGCACTATCATTATTAGAAGTCCTCGTGTCATTTGAATCCAGCTTATAAAAGGGATTATGAGGGCTAAGCACTTCCCTATGAGCCCTAGCCCTACTCTGTTCCTGTTCCCCCCAATCTTCGGATGAAGGCATCGGAAGGGGGGAATTAGGGGGGGTAATAAGGGACTCCAGCGGGGCAAAAGGGACGGAAGGGGATGGGGAAGCAGCAGCGGACTCTCCGGCCGCCGCTCGCATCCCCAAACCCCCGGTAGAGACCTCTGGAGATGTCTTACACAATTGGTGATACATGTTTTCCTTGGGCGCATCCCGACCAGCAGGGGCGGGCCCAGATTCGGTCAAGCATGGGCTTGAGTGAGAAGGTAGGGCAGGAGAAGGTAGCCAGGCAGCGGGCGGCAGCGGAGGCGAATCGGCAGGCTCCTCCACCTTGCCACGCACAGCCTCATAAGTGGTACATATCTGACGAAACATTTTATCTATAGGTAATTCCCGGTGGGTGGGGGCATGCCCCGCCATTACTACCGGGGGGTGCACGGTAGAAGCAGCCGCCGCCAGAACAATGTCTTCTAGTGAGTCAGAGTCTCTGGCTGGCTTTACAACGGCGGCCGATCCAACCAGGGAGGGGTAAATGGGCTGATACGGTAGAGGGGCCGTGGGCACCCGGGAGGACACCTGGGTTGGGGGCAGCTTCGCCGGCTGGGGTGGGGGCGACTTCGCCGGCTTCAGAGGCAGTTCCCGGGGCAAGTCAAGCACCGGTAGGTGCTGACCATTATAATAAGGAGCCAGTTGTATCCATACAGTACCACATTTCTTCATATAAGATTTTGGCCATTTCGGGTCTCTGGAATAAAAGGGAAAAGCTTTCTTATCCCCCAGACACAATCCCCAAATCATATCTAAATGCCAGGCAGAGAAGCTGCCCTCCCTGGGAAAAGGATTTGAGCTATGTAAACCTTCTGTCCACCCCGCCATATTATCCACCCAGGGATTAGTATAATAACCCCCTGCCACTCTGTCTACGTATTCCTTCGGCGTCTCCCCATCTACCGGGGGTGCGCCGGGAGGGACCGGGGTACGGCGAGTATAGGATGCCTTCTTAGCTGCAGTTTTAAACCTTATCACAACATTTGGCTGGCACGCACTCCCGCGGATTCTGGAGCGGTCTCCTTACCTTGGGACCCCCCATTCTCTAATTAATATTTATTTATTTATTTAACAAGTTTTTTATACCGCCTTTTCCTTCAATCAAAGCGGTCACAAGAAATACAAGGTATAAACAAGGGAAACATAAACAGTATAGACATGACAACATATGGTAATGTAGGAAAAATAACAAGGGTTAACAATATAGTGGATTATTTATAAAAAATATACAATAGATGATATCTTAGTCATTTGTTGATCCATAGTGCTCAGTGAAAAGTAAAGTTTTTAATTGCTTACGAAAGTCACTTAAAACATCAATTGCACGTAAATCAGGAGGGAGAGAGTTCCAAATCAAAGGGGCAGCCAAAGAAATTGCTCGTTGTGATGTACATTTGCGTGATTTAGCAAAGTTTCTTGGGGTATTGAGGGTGTTTGAGGTGGATAATCTTCTGGGTCTGTTGCTGGTATCACGGGATATGAGGGCATGGAGGCTGGTTGCAGAACTGTTGTGCTTCATTTTGAAGATGTTTATGATTAACTTATACTTTATGCGAAGGGTTATCGGGAGCCAGTGGAGATCTTTAAGGATGGGGGTAATGTGGTCATGATTAGTGGAACCGTTAATTATTCTGGCTGCTGTATTCTGTGCCATTTGAAGAGGTTTGAGAGCATGTTTTGAAAGCCCATTGTAGATAGGGTTGCAAAAATCCAGAATGGGGGTAATAAGCGCCTGGCAGACTGTACGAAAGTGTTCATCAGAGATAAGAGGCTTGAGGCGTCTAATTATTTTCATTCTGTAATAAGCGCTTTTAACAGTTTTCTTTATGTGAGATCGTAGGTCTAGCTTCTTATCGAGGGTTACCCCGAGGTATCTTACTTCATCCTTAATTGGAATCTCAGTACTGTTGCATGTGATGTATGGTGGTGGATTAAAGTTGGTGTTTCTAGTGACAATAAGTGCTTCAGTCTTATTCAAGTTTATTGCAAGGTTGTTATTTGACAGCCAAATGGAAATGCTGGTAATGCAGTTTGAGATCTTGTTGTAGTTTGGGCAGTTGATATCAATCGGAGTGTAGATCATAATATCATCTGCATAAATCGTGTAGTCTATATGATGAGTTGATATTATGTGACATATTGGTTGGATAAAGAGGTTAAAAAGAAGTGATGAGAGTGCAGATCCCTGCGGTATGCCTTGTTTGATAACTGTATGATGTGAAGTGTTTAGGCCGACTTTAACTTGGAACTGTCTACCAATTAGGTAGGACTCAAACCAGTTTAGGACGGTGCCAGTTAGACCGATGCTCTTTAGTCTGGCTAATAGTATTGAATGGTCCACTGAATCAAAGGCCGCTGAAATATCTAAGAAAATCATTAAGGTTCCTCTATTATAGTTGTCTATGGTTTGAGTGATATCATTAAATAAATAAAGTAGCAGCGTCTCAACTCCATGGTTCGGGCGGAAGCCATGCTGATGTATGTCAAGTGGCGCATGCTCATCAATATGGTCTTGGAGCTGTAGTTGTACTACCTTCTCAATAATTTTTGCCAGGAGTGGTAAGCTGGAAATTGGTCTATATGCAGCTGGATTGTTTTTTTCAAGGTTGGTTTTTTTAAGGTTAGGCCTTATTGTGGCTAATTTCAGCTGTTCTGGCATGATTCCTTGATTTAGGGAGTTGGTTACGAGGTGGTGTAAAAAATTAATGAAGTTTGACTTAGTAGCTTTGACCCAAGGTACTGGGCAAGGATCTGTGGGTGCGGTACTTGTGTTAAGTGCAGCAATGATGTCTGAAAGCTGCTTAGTTGAGGGAATATGAAACTTGTTCCAAATTGTACTTGGTAAAATAAGATTGTTTTTTTCAGATTGTTTTAAAGGTGGAGTTTGGCCTATTTTTTCTCGAAGATAATCCGCAAACACTTGAGGATTGATCAGGATGTCTTTATCAGAACAAGGTTCGTTAACTAGGTATTTTACTATCTCAAAAAGTTCTCTAGGTTTGTTATAAGCTTTCTGGATAGTGTTTGTGTGGTGTTCTTTTTTTGATTTGTTGATGAGATCATTATAATTCTTTTGCTGAATTAAATATAAATCCTGAGAGGTGGTAGATTTGAATCGTCTCCATTGGCGTTCTAACTTCCTTAATTCTCTCTTAGCATCACGTATGTTATTTGAATACCATGGTGCGTGATGTTTCCTTTTGAACTTTTTTGAGTCTGTTATAGCCTTGGCTGCAGTGCTGATGGTGTCATACCAATTGTTTACTTGTTTGTTCAAATCAGGTTCAGCTGAGTTAAGGTGAGGTATTGTGTCTAGTAAGAATTGATCTCTATTGAAGGCTTTGAACCTTCTTGGGGTAAATGTAGTAGCTTTTATTTTATCGAGCTTGTCAAACGTGCTTTTGAATTCTATTTTAATTCTATGGTGATCTGACCATGGAACTGGGGTAATTATGGGTGATGAGAAGTTGCCATTATTTATGATGTGGTTGGGGGCAAAGATGAGATCTGGCATGGACCCGTATTTGTGTGTGGGAGCGTTTATTAATTGGGTATATTGTAAGGAGTCCATGGCTTGCAAGAAGGTTTCCTTATCTATATTGGAAGAGGAGTTGAGGTTGAAGTCTCCTAGTAAAATTAGAGGTTTATGGTGAGAGTTGACTGCACAGACGGTTTCTAAAATGGAGGTTAGCTGTTCAGCTGGGGCATGAGGTGCTCTATATAGTAGGCTGATGGCTAGGTGTTTGTTACCCACTGTGATAGTGCTGGATTCGTCAGAGGAATTAGAGGCTATATTTTGTAGATGTAAAGATTTTTTTGCAATGATCAAAACTCCGCCTCCTCTTCTCTGAGTGCGAGGGTTGTTAAAGACAGAATATGAAGGTGGGGCCAGTTGGTTGAGGAGGACGCTGTCAGTGGGAGTTAGCCAGGATTCAGTGATACATAGGATATCTGGTTGTTGGTCATTGATATGGTCTCTGATTGTGTGAATTTTGTTTCTTACTGACCTTGTGTTCAATTAGTTCAATAGAAATTGTATTTGGCAGTTTTTTCAGTGTTAAGCAGGGCTCTGATTGGCAGCCTGGATTCTGCTGTGCAATACACTTTAAAGCTAAACAGCTGATTCTCCTCTGTTTTCCCCAATCGCACTCTTGAGCCTCAGTAGTGGCAGTTTTTTCAGTGTTAAGCAGGGCTCTGATTGGCAGCCTGGATTCTGCTGTGCAATACACTTTAAAGCTAAACAGCTGATTCTCCTCTGTTTTCCCCAATCGCACTCTTGAGCCTCAGTAGTGGCAGTTTTTTCAGTGTTAAGCAGGGCTCTGATTGGCAGCCTGGATTCTGCTGTGCAATACACTTTAAAGCTAAACAGCTGATTCTCCTCTAATATCCAACAATTGCATGCTTGGCCACTTGCTTTCTGCCAACAGCCATCACTAGCGCTATCGCTTTGGGCTGGGGCAGGGGCGTCTTGCCAAGCTCACACAATCACACAAGCCACAGAGAAGGAAAAGGGTATTACCACAGACCCAGCGGGACGTCCCCATTATGAATAGCGCTACCAAAGCGCATTCCCGTTATGCATAGCGCTACCAAAGCACATTCCCAAGATGAGCTACCAAAGCTACGTCAATTTAGGAAGTCGGGAAATCCCAGTGCAACGGGGAAATCCCACTTCTGACACCAAATTGTAAGTGTATGTTATTCCTTTCCCAGCACTATATACCACTTACCCTCGGGACATCTGCTAATCCCCTGGGCCGAGGAATCACCTTACCTTCTCTGTCTGGAATTCCAGGGGAACAAACACACACACTCGCATATAAGTAGTATGTAAGTTTATTCCACAGGTTAGAGGGGCTGTCTGTCTTTTATACATTAACAGAAACATATACATACGTCATCAACTCATCCCCTGAGGCCCACCACAGCTTATCAGTAACTTCACAGATGTTAGTCGTCTCCTTATAGAACAATCAGTTTTTCTTAGCACAGAACATTCCTTTCCATATATAGATATATACAGGATTCCCATTTTCCCCTGCGGGCCTCCTAGTCCTCCTGTACACACACACTTTAAGTCTTATTTTCCCCTATTAGTTCCAGCACAGTCAGTGGGCAGGGCAAGGATAGTTAACAGCAATTTTCAGTCTGCTAATCAGCTAAATGCCCGTATAAAGTCAGGTCATCTCAATAGCTGCCCTAGCTTTATGCAGTTCAGCTATCTGAATAGTGGCTGAATATTGCCACTGTCTGCATAAATGTGCCGGTCAGCACTGAAACTGGATATTCAGTGCCGGAAGATATCCAGATTCTGGCGCTGAATATCTGATTTCACTTTTTCTTCTTTTAGTCAGGCACTTTAAAAACGCTGGCCACTGCAGTTTGAATATTAGACCTATGAAGTCCAAAGACAGACTATTCTAATCACTAAATTAAAAATAAAATTCATTTTTCTACCTTTTGCTGTCTGGCCATTTTATTCTCTAATTGTATTGATCCCTGTCTCTGGTTTCTGCTTACCTCTTCTCTTAACTCACCCTCTAGGGTCTCTAGTCCATCTGACACTTTTCTCCCCTCCTGTCTTCTTCACTTCCTTCTGCAGCGCTTCCTTGGATGCACTTCTGGGTCCAGGAGTGGCCTGGCTGAGTCCCTTCGAAGATATAAACCCTGTCAGTCCTTGTCAGTTTGGCCTGTTGCCTCCACCCTGGGGAAGAAAGGTGTTAGCGAGTAGGTTTTCCCTCCTTTCACCCCAGGAAAACCTCTCAAAAACACTGCTGTGAATAAGGCTGGCTTAAATAGTAATAACAATTTATTTACAAGTATAAACACCAAATATTGGGTTAGTAATTAACAACCAGTAGTAGGATGAGTGATTCAAGCAAGAAGGGTGAAATTGCAGCATAGGATAAGAGGACATTCAATACCAGTCATTGAGGCATTTCCTCCTATTAAAATTATCCTAGGTTAAAAGTTTAAAACTATAATATAGTGTTCACCAAAGTATTTCAAGGCATTTCAAATAACCAAATATAATCTTATACATAATGACTTAAGTAAACCTTTAAGGGAGGAGTGACCTAGTGGTTAGGACACAGTACCTCAGGCTGGAGGGCCAGGGGTTCAAGTCCCACCTGAGGACAGCAATCTCAGGCTGGAGGGACTGGGGTTTCTACTCCTTGTGGCCTTGGTACACATAGATTGTGAGCCCTTCAGGGACAAGGGAATGTATCCAGTACCTGTTTGTAGTGATTACATAATGTAAACCGCTTTGATTGAAGGATAAGGTGGTGTAGAAAACTGAATAAATAAATTATGGATTTAGCCTTATTAACCTGTCTCCTAACTCCCTCCCTTTGCCCACAAGTCCCAAGTCTCAACCATTGCTAAAGCTCTGGACCAATGGCTGCTTGTGAAGAAAGAGGCTTTGTAATCCTGTCCTATCACTGAGGCTGTAGCCTTGACACTCCTTCAATCAGAAGAGATTTTTGTACTCCTATCTAATCAGGATCAACTGTTGCAGCTCTCCAGTGAACTGATCTTTCTCCAGGACCAAGCAGGAAGTCAGTCCTCACATATGGGTGACGTCGGCGCCGACGGAGCCCTCGCGGAGCAATTTTCCCCAGCTTTCAAAGAAAGCCTTTGGGAATTGCAGCGCGCATGCGCGGTCCCCTTCCCGCCCAAAGGTGCCATCTTGGCCAGTCTTCTTTTTTCCGCGGAGCCCTACAGACGTTGTCTAATAGTCACCGCCGAAAAGTTGATTTTTTTCCTTATTTTTTTCAGTAATTCTTCGGTTCGACGCCGGTCCTTTTTCCGCCCGGCCTCGCGACGCCGGTTGCGAGGCCTCCCCTTCTTTTTCGGTTTTTTCTGTCCTTCGCGACATCTTCGCGCCTTTTTTCATTTTTCCCTGGCGGCCCGTTCGTTCGACCTCGCAGGGGCCCTTTTTCCCCCGATGGCCGCCAGTGGCTTTAAAAAGTGTGTTAAGTGTAAGAAACTTATGTCTCTTACCGACACACATGATTGCTGCCTCCGTTGCCTGGGCCCCGATCATGAAGAAATGATCTGTGGGCCCTGTAGCAAAATGTCCGCGAAGTCTTTGCGGAGTCGGCAGCATCAGCGGGAGAGAATCTTCTCTGACCCCAGCCGTACCCGGACCTCGTCAGAAGCTTCGGTGTCCAGAGAATCTGGCTCTGAGCACCGCCGGAGTTCTTCTGAGCGGGGGTCCCCTAACCGGGAACATCAGCGGAAGAAGAAACCCACGAGGGCGGCATCAGTGGACGCTCCTGGCTCCTCGAGGGCCAGGTCGCATAGCCCCGACAGCCGTCCCAGGTCTTTGGAGCTGGAGCGGCCGTCCAAACAGCCTCGTCTGGAACTGGACTCCTCTGCTCACGTAAGTGCTGTTGTCTTCGTTGACTCGCCTCCGACTGGTCCGACGTCGGGCCCGACGCCGTCGGGGCCCGAGTCGGGGGCTGCTGGGTCTCCTGAGTTCGGACTCAGGTTGACGGCCTTGGAGCGCAGCTTGACTGCCTTCATGGACCAGCAGCGGGCATTGATCGCTGGCCTCGCTGGCGCGTCTGCCCTGACCGCCGGGACGTCAACGTCTAAGTCGACCCCGGAGACCGAGCCGATCCTCGAGTCCATGCGGGCTCGAGTCGATCCTCGGTCGAGGTCACCTTCGGCCTCCCGTTCGGGGCCGAGGTCGTCGACGCCGACTCCCTCGGCGTCGGGGCGGACGGCGTCTGTGCCCGCCCGACCGGAGCCGCTCGACTCCTCCTCTGAGGAGTCGGCCTGGGAATCCGAGGTGGATGAGTCACCTGGTTCCTTCCGGACTCTGTGTGTCCCTTCTGACTCCCCCGAGTCCGAGCCTCGGAGGCAGTCCCCCCCGGAGGATGCCCGGTTCTCGGACTTCGTAAGGGATATGGCCAAGGCCTTGGCCTTCCCTGCGGATCCCGAGGGGGAGCCTCGAGCCGAGGAGCTCGATGCCCTCCAGTATGACTTTCCTGCGAAGGAGCACTTTACTGTACCGGTTCCTCCGATGCTGGAACGACTTCTCTTCCGCATGTGGGAGAGCCCGGCGTCGTCGCCGGTATTAAGCAAGCGGGTCGATGCCATATATCGAGTCTGCAAGAGCCCTGGCTTCCAGAAAGCACAGCTGCCGCACCATTCCATGGTGGTGGAATCGGCCATGCATCGGCTCAAGAGCCAGAAGATGCACTCCTCGGTGCCTCCCGGCAGGGAAGCCCGCAGCCTAGATGGCATCGGTAAGAAGTGTTTTCAGGGCTTTATGCTTGCTTGTCGGGTCCAGACTTACCAGCTCTACATGGGCATGTATCTCCGGGTCCTGGCTAAAGAACTAGCCGGATTCTCTGCTGGTCTCTCCGAGGAACCTTTGCGGAGGTTCCTGGCCCTGTCCACTGGTATTCGAGAGTGCTCCAAGTTCATTTCTCGAGCAGCCTATGATGGCTTCGAGGCATCGGCATCGGCTCGAGTGGCCGCAGCCGGCATCGGAGCCCGCCGCCAGGCTTGGCTCCAGTCTTCCGACCTCGAGCCCTGGGTGCAGGACAAGTTGGTCGATGTCCCCTGCAGAGGTGATAACCTCTTTGGTAAACCTATGGACGAGAAGGCTGCCCAGCTCGAGACAGAGACTCTCACCAGGACTCGGCTCTCCAGGAAAACCTCTGCCCCTTCCCAGAAGAAGAAGGGCTCGGGGAAGAAGCCCTTTTACCCGAGGAAGGCGGCTGCCTATAAACACTACCCCCATTATCAGGCCTCCGCAGCTCCCCATCAGGGTCAGCAGGCCAAGGGACGGGGTAACGGATCCCGTAGGCAGCAAGCCCCCAAGCCTGCGCCACCGGCCCCTGCTCTGCAGGGTGGGGGTTTTTGACTCGTTCAGCATAGCCTCTCCCCCTCCGCTGGTTTCTCTCAGCACGGGAGGCCGGCTGGTCCACTTTGCCCACAGGTGGTCCAACATCACGTCAGACGCCTGGGTGCTCCACATAGTCCGAGAGGGCTATCTGCTGCACTTCCACCAGGTACCTCCCCCCTACTTTCCAGGGGAGCCTCTGCGAACCCCTCTCCACCGGGACTTACTCCTTCAGGAGTTGGCAAGTCTTATTCGGGAACAGGCAGTGGAGCCGGTGCCCCACCACCTGCGGGGTCACAGTTTTTATTCCCGGTACTTCCTGGTACCGAAGCAGACTGGAGGCCTCAGACCCATCCTAGACTTGCGGAACCTCAACAAGTTCCTGGAGAGGGAAAAGTTCAAGATGCTTACCCTTGGAATCCTGCTGCCCTACCTCCGGCAGGGAGATTGGCTATGCTCCTTGGATCTAAAGGATGCCTATACTCACATCCTCATCCACCCCAGCCACCGACAATACCTAAGGTTTGTGGTGGCGGGCAATCATTACCAATACAGAGTACTGCCCTTTGGCCTATCCTCCGCACCACGAGTCTTCACAAAATATCTCGCAGTGGTAGCGGCTTATCTCCGGCTTCAAGGCCTCTTCGTCTTTCCGTACCTGGACGACTGGCTCATCAGGGCCCCGTCCGCCACGGAGGCCACTCACGCCACGCAGCGTACTGTGGCTCTACTCCAGTACTTGGGCTTTGTCATAAACTTCGAAAAGTCCACTCTGCTCCCCTCTCAGAACCTCGAGTTCATCGGCGCCAGGTTGGACACGCTTCAGGCGCGGGCTTTTCTGCCGCTCGACAGGGCTCAACGGCTCATGGCTCTCGCCAGCCGTTTTCACAGCCATTCCCGGGTCTCGGCCCGGCTCTTCCTGAAGCTGCTCGGCCATATGGCGTCCACGGTCCATGTGACCCCCAATGCCCGCCTGAACATGCGGCCGGCTCAGTGGTGCCTTCGCTCTCAATGGCGTCAGGCCTCGGGGAGACTGGTGGACTCGGTACGCATCTCCAGCCCGCTAGTCTCTTCTCTGCGATGGTGGCTTCACCTACCCAACCTGGTGCTCGGAATGCTTTTCCAGTCTCCTCCGCCGGTTCAGGTTCTGACGACCGACGCTTCTCTCCTGGGTTGGGGAGCACATTGCCAGGGGTCATGTACTCAGGGTCTCTGGACCCCGTGGGAATCTGCCCAGCAGATCAAATTCCTGGAGCTCAGGGCCATTCGCCTGGCTCTAAGGGCCTTCTCCCACCTCACGTCTCACCAGTCAGTGCTGGTCCAGACGGACAATCAAGTTGCTATGTTCTACGTGAACAAGCAGGGGGGCACGGGCTCCTTCCTTCTCTGCTGGGAAGCACAAAAGCTCTGCGCTTGAGCCGTCGGCCGGGGAATCCTCCTCAAAGCTGTCTATCTCCCAGGTCAAGAAAATCACCTGGCAGACAAACTGAGCAGAATCCTCCAACCGCACGAGTGGCGATTGGACCCGTTGGTGGTTCAAAGGATCTTTCTCCAGTGGGGCCTCCCCACTCTGGATCTCTTTGCCAGTCCTCTGAACAGGCAACTTCCTCGATTCTGCTCTCGGGAACCGCATCCCCTCAGAGTGGCGGCGGATGCTTTTCTGCTCTCATGGTCCACGGGCCTTCTGTATGCCTTTCCTCCCATGCCGCTGGTGTCTCGAACTCTTTTCAAGGTTCTCCAGGACAAGGCCTCCGTGATCCTGATCGCTCCCTGGTGGCCCCGGCAACCGTGGTTCCCGCTTCTGATGCAGCTGGCGGTGAATGCCCCGTTGCCTCTGGGGTTTCAACCCGACCTCCTGACCCAGGATCAGGGGTCTCTCCTACACCCCAACCTCAGATCTCTCCATCTGATGGCCTGGCTGCTGAAAGGGTAGTCCTTGCTCCCCTCCTGTTGCCTCCGGAGGTGGAGGAAGTCATGCTGGTTTCCAGGCGACCCTCTACCCGGAAATCCTACACCCTTAAATGGCGTCGCTTTTCCAACTGGAGTGCTCAACGCTCTCAAGATCCCTTCTCCTGCCCGGTGTCGGTGGTCTTGCAGTACTTGCTTTCCCTCTCCAATCTTGGGCTCAAGTCCAACTCGGTCAAGGTTCACCTCAGTGCTATTTCGGCACATCATGTGCCAGTGGAAGGCAGGCCTCTTTCCGGCCACCCCCTCGTGGCTCGGTTCTCCCGGGGCCTCCTTCTTCTCAAACCACCATTGCGCCCCCCAGCCCCTGACTGGGACCTGAACGTGGTTTTACAGCGGATCACCTGCCCGCCTTTTGAACCCATGGCTACCTGTCCTCTCCGTTTTCTCTCTTGGAAAACCTTATTTCTGGTAGCCCTCACTTCCGCTAGACGCGTTAGTGAGCTGCAGGCCCTGGTGTCTGATCCTCCCTACACTCGGTTCTACAAGAATAGGGTAAGTCCTGCGGACTCACCCTAAGTTTCTTCCAAAAGTGGTCTCCCCTTTTCACATCAATCAGGAGGTGGTGCTTCCGACCTTCTTTCCCAGGCCTCACTCCAGCCGAGCTGAGAGGGTCTTGCATACCCTGGACTGTAGAAGAGCGCTGAACTTCTACCTTGATCGTACGCGGGAGCACCGTAAGACGGTTCAGCTCTTCCTGTCTTACGACCCTAATAAATTGGGGCTCCCTGTCTCCAAGCGCACTCTGTCCATCTGGGTAGCTGACTGTATCGCTTGGACTTATGCGGCGGCAGGTCTCTCGTTGGAGAGTCGAGTCACCGCTCATCGGGTTCGGGCGAAGGCTGCGTCAGTGGCTTACCTCCGCTCTGTTCCATTGGCAGACATCTGCCGGGCCGCTACTTGGTCTTCGAGCCAGACTTTCGCGGCCCATTACTGCCTCGAGAGGGAGTCCCGCAGGGACAGTGCTTTCGGACAGGCAGTCCTCCGTAATCTCTTCGAGGTTTAGGCAACTCCTACCCTCCATCCCGGATGTTGGGCTACCGGTTGGAGATTACCCAGAGAAGATTCCTTCCTTCTGTGCTGCTGAGCTAGAGGGAGCTCATTTTTGTGCTTAGGGTCTCCGGTAGCCTTAAGCTGGGGAGTCCCATATGTGAGGACTGACTTCCTGCTTGGTCCTGGAGAAAGCGTAGTTACTCACCTGTAACAGGTGTTCTCCAGGAGCAGCAGGAATCAGTCCTCACAACCCTCCCTCCTCCCCTTGGAGTTGCAATCTTCTGATTTAGTTTTTGAATTTTTTTGCTGTCTTTTCGCTATGTCATCAGACTGGCCAAGATGGCACCTTTGGGCGGGAAGGGGACCGCGCATGCGCGCTGCAATTCCCAAAGGCTTTCTTTGAAAGCTGGGGAAAATTGCTCCGCGAGGGCTCCGTCGGCGCCGACGTCACCCATATGTGAGGACTGATTCCTGCTGCTCCTGGAGAACACCTGTTACAGGTGAGTAACTACGCTGTCACTGGACCGCCCTGGATCTTGTGACTTCTAGTCCGGAATGTCTCTCCTCTGCCATCTCTACTCCCTGTGTTGGGAGGAAACCGTGTGCCCCCCATCTTCACTCCTATCTCCAATTGAGTCGGTAGACCTCTATCTTCACTCCTACCCCTGACTGGGTCTGTAGGAAACTTGCTGCTGACATCTTCACTCCTAGCCTTCTAGACTACCAGGAGACTTTCCAGCACCATCTTCAGGAGGGGAAGCTCTTTTAAATTAAATTAACCTGTTCCTTGTAAACCACAATAAATAAATAAATAAATAAATAAAATAAAATAAATAAATGCTTAATTGCTTCTAAATCCCCAACTCTTTCATCTATTCTCAAGTTCTTTTTTTCTCCCTCTGCACAGGGTTTTTTATTACCAGCACCTGTTTATCTGATACCATTATTCTTAGGGTGAGCAATTTCCACCGGCCCCAGTATTTAGCTCTCCACCCTCTATCTAGTGTGTGCACTTTATTCCCCTACATTGTTGTTGTTGTTAAGTGCCGTCGAGTCGGAGTCGACTCATGGCGACCCTCTGGATAGCTATCCTAAATTGTGTTCGGTCTTCAGTCAGGCGGCTCATTGTTGACAGACTGGTACCCATAGCTGCTGTTATTGTAGCGATCCATCTCATTGCTGGCCTTCCTCTTTTGCGCTGACCTTCTATCTTTCCAAGCATGATGTCTTTCTCTAATGATCTCTCTCTTCGCATGATGTGTCCGAAGTATGAAAGTCGAAGTCTTGTCATCTGAGCTTCTAAAGAAAGCTTAGGTTTGATCTCCTCTAGTACCGACTGGTTTGTTCTTCGGGCAGTCCATGGTATACACAGTATTCGCCGCCAGCACCATAATTCAAAGGCATCAATTTTCTTCCTGTCTGTCTTTTTCACTGTCCAGCTTTCACATCCATATGATGTTATTGAAAATACCATGGCTTGAACAAGTCGAATCTTTGTATGGAGAGAGACATCTCTGCTCTTGAGAATCTTATCTAGGTCTTTCATAGCCATTCTGCCAAGAGCAATGCGTCGTCTGATTTCTTGACTGCTTGTTGCTTCTTTATTGATAGTTGATCCAAGTAGGTTAAAGTTGTTCACGATTTCAATTTCTTCTCCTTCAACGATGAGCCTGTTGATTATGCCAGTTGTTATGATCTTTGTCTTCTTTACATTAAGGTGCAGGCCCATTTTGAGACTATGTTCTTTGATTGTGAGAAGCAAACATTTCAGATCATCTTCACTTTCAGCCAGTAATGTGGTATCATCAGCATAGCGAAGGTTGTTGATGAGTCTTCCACCAATCTTCACACCTCTGTTGTCTTCATACAGTCCTGCTTCTCTGATGATTTGTTCTGCATATAAATTAAACAGGTAGGGGGAAAGTATGCAGCCTTGTCTTACACCTTTGCTTATTTTAAACCATTCTGTTTCTCCTTGTTCCGTTCGAACTGTTGCTTCTTGATCAATGTACAGATTGCGCAAGAGAACGATCAGGTGTTCTGGTATGCCCATGCTTCTTAATCCCCTACATTAGTCCCTATAGATTTAAAAGTTAAATCTTAATAACAGATATAAATGTAAGCAAATATTACCCTTGCTCCTTCAGCACAGGCAGTGATTTGCATATCCCCCTACATGTTTACTTTCCAGCTCTGTTAGCACAGTGACCATTACTGCAGGCTGCTTCCTTAATGTTGTCCCTCATCTGAACTTCTTTAACAGAATAAAGTGACCATTTACGTTTATGCCAATTTACTCAACACACTCTCAACACCCACCTTTGGTGTGGGGCGGGGGTTCACTTCTATGACAATCATCTTTTCCTTTCAACTTTCTTCAATTTATTTTTCTATTCCTATCAATTCAAATTTAATTTTTCCTTCTTACCATCTAGTTCTCACTCTTCCTTTTTACCTTGTTTTACTACCACTTTTGAACCTTTAACACAGTTCTCTTACTCCCCCGTCTCTCTATCCTTCCCCAGCCATTTATTTCCCACTCTTTATATTTTTTGTGATTTTTATACCGCCATATCAAGTAATCATAGTGGTTTATATAAAACAACTGAGTTACATCGAACAAAGTGGTAGTTACATGTGCAATTAGTACTTTTAGGTAAATACATGATCAGTAAACATCAATAAGTAATAAGAGTATACACATGAATATTCAATATGACTTTAACTCTCTCCTTTCTCTTTCTCTCTTCCATCCTTCCCATGTCTAGCATCTCTCCCCTTTTCTCCTGGTTTATAGTTTAATTAAAATTTGATAGACCATCCTTCAGAACATCAAAACGATTTACATAAAAACATAATTGGCTGAAACAGAAAGGAACGCCATTGGTAAAGGAAAGTCACAAGATGAAAGAACACACAAAACCGCCATATATAAGGACATATAGGGCCGATATTCAAAAGACATTTGCACATTCCCTGTAAACCGTGTAAATGCTTCTAATTGGGATATTCTCCCCTACATACCCCAGTGCTAACCGCTTAGCATCGTGGTGTGTCATGGGCATTCTGGGGAGGAACGAAGTAAAGTATTTCTAATGGCATTTAAATGAAGAAGAAAGAGTAAGGCGGTTGTTCTCTAGTGTAGGGGCAGAGGTAGGCATATTAGAGTTTCCGGTGAACCAAGTGGTGTATGTCTTTTGAGTATTAAGCTTAAAGACATTACTCTGGATAAGTAGTCATTCATAGGAGATAGATCAGGATGAGTAGGATGTGAATGATGGATAAGAAGAAATATCATCAGCATTGTAGATGCAGAGATCCTGGAATCTTGAATAATGGTAGTAAGAGGAACGATGAATATATTGAACAAAAGTGGTGCAAACACCGAGCCCTGAGGAACACTGCATGTAGGTGGGTAGCATCTGAAGAAGGAGGGGCCAAAGGAAACTGGAAAAGTGGTGATCAGTTAGGAAAGAGTAAAACCAGTGGAAAACAATGCCCCGCAAGCCAAGAACATAGAGACAATAACAGAATAGTGTCGTCAAAAGCAGAAGGAAGATCGAGAGAAACAGCGAGAGTGATGTTACCCTGATCATGGAACTGTAGACTTCACTGAGTAATGAGGTAAGGATTGTTTCTGTGCTATGTCCAGGAATTAACGTGACCAACTGTCCCGTATTATATGGGACAGTCCCAAATTTTAAGGATTTGTCCCTGGAATCATATTACTTCGGTCGGGATGCCTAAATGTCCTCTATTTTAAAACATGTGTCCCACTCCTACACATTTGTACCATGGGACTTCTCCACTCCAGCTGAAATTTTCAAAGGGGAACTATTTCTATGAGACTATTTCCATCAGAGACACAGAAACATAAACACATGCGTGCACTCTGTTGTACTTCAGTCACACACACATGACATGCATTCATCCACCCCCGCCCATCCCCCAATCAGGAACACACATGCACACTAACACTTTTCAGACAAACATATTCTGTCTCTGACTGTCTACTGGTGCTATGCTGCTTCTGCACTCCTCTACTTCTTTTTAACATCTTTGTTAGTGATATTGCGGAAGGGCTGTCGGGTAAGGTTTGCCTCTTTGCAGATGATACCAAACTCTGCAATAGAGTAGACACCCAGGAAGGTGTAGATAACATGAGGAGGGATCTAGCTAAGCATGAAGAATGGTCTAAAATTTGGCAGCTGGGATTTAATGTTAAAAAATACAAGGTTGTGACTTTTGTTTCAGATCGTGATAAAGTCTCTGTTTTTAAAGAGTACTTTAAGAATAGAAATATTTCTTTTTGTGGGGCCCCTTATACAGTTGTTTCCAGATGTGTCGAGCGCTATGCAGTCTCAGAGGAAAGCTTTTTTGGCTCTGAGACCTCGTGTATTGGCTCTTGGCGCTTCTTTTTTGGTGTGATATCCCTGTAAATGTTTGTTATCCCTCCAGGAGGTTAGATATGTCTTCTTTGATCCACTTCAGTTAGAGATTTTTTTGTCTAGTAAGGAAGACATGGCTCTATGAGGTTGGTGGGTGGATGGATAGGGCTTTTTTTTGGCTGCAAATATGGAGCTTAGTCTCCTTGTGATTTCCTTAAGTTCTGTATATTCTTATTGGGGTTGCTTCTCCTCATTTTGTGGACTATAATGATTTGTTTCTTTTTCCTTAAAATGTGTTAGATCTTTGTGGTTAGTTTTTGCTTTATTTGCCTGTAACCTGATGCATTATGGAAAATCAAAAAAATATTTAATCATAAAAAAAAATGTAAGGTCATGCATTTGGGCTGCAGCAATCCAAGGGAGCAATATAGTATAGGGGGTGAAGTACTTTTGCCAACTAAAGAAGAGCGGGACCTAGGCGTGGTTGTGTCTGATGATCATAAAGTAGCTGAACAGGTAGAAAAGACAACAGTAAAAGCTAGAAGGATGCTTGGGTGCATACGGAGAGAAATGGCTAGCAGAAAAAAGGAGGTGATTTTGCCTCTGTATAAGTCTTTGTTGCAACCTCATTTGGAGTATTGTGTGCAATTCTGGAGACCGCACCTTCAAAAGGATATAAACAGGCTGGATTCAGTACAGAGGGTGGCTACTAAAATGGTTAGTGGTCTTTATTATAAAGCATATGAGGACAGACTTGAGGATCTTAATATGTACACCTTAGAGGAAAGGCGGGATTAAGGTGATATGATTGAGATGTTTAAATACCTTCGTGGCATATATGCACAGGGGGAAAGCCTCTTTCAATTGAATGCAAGCTCTGCTACGAGGGGACAGGGGATGAGGGTGAAAGGGGATAGATTTAGGAGTGATATGCAGAAATATTTCTTTACGGAAAGAGTAGTGGATCCATGGAATAGTCTCCCAGTGGAGGTGGTAGAGATGAGGACAGTATCTAAATTCAAAGAAGCATGGGACAAACACAGAGGATCTCTAAAGGAAAAAAAGAGGACTGTTTTAGTGGTTGATATAGAAGGACAGACTAGATAGGCCATGTGGTCTTTTTCTGTTGTCATGTTTCTTCTTCAATGCCCCCAGTTCTTGCTTTTGCTACCAGTTCTTTTTCTTAGCCCACAATAGCCTCCTCATACTTTACCCCATTCCTCTTACATTTCACACAAACCAACTCACCCCTACCAAGAAACCTACTTATTCCACTGATTTTCTCCCAGACCCTGTGCAGAAAATCAGCCCACCCTTCCTGTGACTAGTGCAGCCTTTCCATTGGCTGGAACCTACTACTTACTCTGCACGGTGAGGGAGGAGCACTGACGAGCTGTAGAGCTAAACTCTAAAAAATAACCAGACAATTTAGACATCATTCTAAGACAGCTACTTTACAAAGTTGTAGAATCCTAAAATAATTTAGATGGTTGGCAATCCAAAACTCCTCTCAGCATATCTGATAAATCTGGCTCTGCTTCCTCCTCAGGGTCCAGGCAACCATCAGTCAGACAAAGCCAGCCAATGGGCTGCAGCAGTCACAGCCAGCCAATAGGGAGTAGGGAGAGGTGGGAGCAATAGCTAGGATACTGAAACCTTCCTTTCTCCCTTGTTTTGCAGCTCTGGAGTATGGCAGGGTGAAAATATTGGGGGTGCTCAGGCACCCACAAAGCTGGCACCTATGATCCTGGGGCCAACATCAGTATCAGTATCATGGTCAGTGGTCAGCTGATTTAGTTGATTCTGTCGTCTGTGTAGGGTGTGTGTTTGTATTTCGTCTTTAGACTTTATTTTCATTTTAAAATGCTAAAAAGAAAGTGTGTTTTTAATGACCAACTGCAAAATGAATACCTGTTCATTAAGAAACATTCTGGTGATAGCACAGTGTTTTGTAACAAATGCTGGTCTTCCTTTTCAATGACATATGCAGGAAAGGGTGACATTGTTCAGCACCTAAGGACGGACAAACGCAAGACAGCAGATGTGTTTCTTCAAGTAGAACTGTAACTTCTATTTTTAAAAGTCAAAAACTCAGTCACTGGCTACAACTGAGGGTACATGGGCTTATCACTGTGTTGTCCACAACCATTCTTTTCAGTCGTCAGACTGTACTTCAAAATTGATGAAAAAATGTTTTGATGAAAAATATTCTTGTGCGCAAATCAAAACGGAAGCAACCATCTGTAAAGCGTAGTTACTCACCTGTAACAGGTGACCTCCGGGAACAGCAGAAATTTAGTCTTCACATATGGGGTATCGTCGATACCGATGGAGCCTGCACAGGAACGCTCCCCAGAGTCCAATAGGAACGCTTTTGGGAGCATCCCTCAGCACATGCGCGCTGCCTTCCTGCCTTTCCAACTGTCCCTCTTCAGTTAAGTCTGTAGCTGAGTGAAAGGATAGAGGGAGAGAGGAAAGAGACAAAGAGATAGAGAGACAACTCCTAGGGGAGGTGGGTGGGTTGTGAAGACTAAATTCCTGCTGTTCCCGGAGATCACCTGTTACAGGTGAGTAACTACGCTATCTCCAGGAACAAGCAGGAATGTAGTCTTCACATATGGGGACTCCCTAGCTGAAGATGCCAGGGAGATAGCCCCAGGAAGGTGCCACCCTGAAAAGGAAGGCATCCTTCCTCCCATGGATCTCTGGCATTCCACCTGGGTTGGTGGGTAGGAGTTGAATTAGGTCTCAAAGACATTGTGAAGAACAGCTTGGTCAAAGAAGGCAACCCGATGGGAGGCTTTATCCAGGCAGTAGTGGGCTGTGAAGGTGTGTACTGAAGCCCAGGTGGCTGCTCGACAAATGTCATTGATAGACACAGAGTGGAGATTAGCCATGGAAGTTGCCATGGCTCTCACGTTATGAGCTGTGACATGGCCTAGAAGAGGAAGACCCTTACTCTCATAAGCAAAGGATATGCATTGGGCAATCCATTTAGATAAAATTCTTTTGGAGACTGGAAGTCCCAAATGACTAGAGTCAAAAGCTATAAAAAGTTGCGAGGACTTTCTATGTTGCTGTGTTCTCTGTAGGTAAAAGGCTAAGGCTCTTTTACAATCCAAAGTATGAAGGTTTCTTTCTGCATTAGAGGCGTGAGGCCTCGGAAATAATACAGGAAGATAAATTGATTGATTTAAATGAAAAGGCGAAACCACCTTTGGCATAAAGTATGGATGAGTTCTAAGAACAACCTTATTATGATGAAACCTAGTATAAGGAGGATCAGCCACTAAAGCTTGCAGTTCACTAATGCGATGTGCAGAGGTGATTGCAATTAGGAAGATGACCTTCCAGGTCAAAAACCTAAGGGCTGTAGTGGCTAAAAGCTCAAAAGGTGGCTTCATGAGCTGCCCGAGAACTAGATTTAGATCCCATGCCACCGGTGGTGGCTTAATGGGAGGTTTGGTTAATAGAAGACCTTTCATAAATCTGGATATGAGCGGTTAAGAGGAAATTGGTTGTCCATTCAGAGGCTCATAAGAAGCTGCATTTGCACTAAGATGGACTCTTACCGAATTGGTCTTTAGACCAGAATTCGATAAGTGAAGGAGATACTCTAGTATCGATTCTAAAGGTATGACAAGGGGGTTTAATCCCTTCTTGGAGCATCATATAGTAAAACGTTTCCACTTGAAGGCATAAGACCTTCTTGTGGAAAGTTTTCTAGAAGCCTGAAGGATATCCTTTACCTGTTGGGACAGGTTGAAATCCTGGAGGTCTAAGCCTTCAGCAACCAGGCCGTGAGATGCAGGGACTGGGGATTCGGGTGCCATAGTGTCCCGTCCTCTTGGGAAAGGAGATCTGGAGCATGCCCTAACTCCAGAGGTGCAGCTTGAGAGAGATGTAGAAGCAGGGGATACCACACTTGGCGTGGCCATCGTGGCACTATGAGAATCATACGACCCCTGTCTCTCTGAAGCTTGAAGAGTGTTTTGGGGATGAGGGGAATGGGTGGGAAGGCATAAAGGAAGTCCTGACCCCAATGAAGGAGGAAGGCATCCCTTGCCTGACAATTGTGAGCCGGAATCCTGGAACAGAACCGGGGAAGTTTGGCATTCAGTGGACTTGCAAAGAGGTCTATATCTGGAGTGCCGCAGAGATGAAATATCTTTGCCACCTGGTCTAGGTGGAGAGACCACACTCGTGAGGCAGCAATACTCGACTGAGTTTGTCTGCCCAAAGGTTTTGAATGCCTGGAAGATATACCACTAGAAGGTGAATTTGATACTCTCTGGCGAGGGCCCACAGTCGTAAAACTTCGTTGCATAACAACAGAGAGCCTGTTCCGCCCTGCTTGTTCACATAGAACATGGCTACTTGATTGTCCATCTGGACTAGGACTGTCTTGTAGCTAAGCTGAGCGTGGAATACTTGAAGAACTAAATAGATTGCTCTTAATTCCAGGAGGTTTATGTGTAGACCAGCCTCCTGTGGAGTCCAGGTGCCCTAGATAAAGAGATGATTCAGGTGTGCTCCCCAACCCACCTGTGATGCATCTGTTGTTAGAGTGGCCTGAAAAAGGGGTTGATGAAAAGGAGACCCCACTGTCAGATTTTCTAGAGATTGCCATCATTGGAGGGACAAAATTAGTCGTTGAGAGTTTATTATTTTGTCTGATAAATGTCCTGTGGCCTGTGTCCACTGTGTGATAGGGTCCACTGAGCTGCCCGCATGTGGAGGTGAGCATACGGGACTACATATGTCCCAGCAACTGTAGTAGCTCTCGAGCAGTTAGGGAGGATTTCCCTGCTACTTGTGAAGCTAGTTGCATTATGCGAAGACACCGGGCCTGTTGAAGGAAAGCCTTTGCCTGTCTGGTATCTAGACAGGCCCTTATGAATTCCAGGCATTGGGAAGGAGCAAGTTGGGATTTTGGGAAGTTTATTACCAACCCCAAGTATTGGAGGATTCGCATTGTGCGAGACAGTGCAGTGCTGGCCTCTGCAACTGTAGGGGCTCGAATGAGCCAGTCGTCTAAGTAAGGGAAGACGAATATCCCCAGGGTTCGCAGAATTGCAGCTACTACTGCCAGGCATTTTGTGAATACTCTCGGTGCTGAAGCCAGACCAAAGGGAAGAACCCTGTACTAGAAATGTTTTCCCTGAAAAGCAATCATAAGAATTTCCTGTGATCTGGATGGATCAGAATGTGAGTGTATGTATCCTTTAAATCTAGAGAGCAAAGCCAATCCTGGCTTTGAAGGTATGGCAGAAGAGTTCCTAGAGAAATCATTTTGAACTTCTCTCAGAACAGGTATTTGTTCAGTTCTCTGAGGTCTAGAATGGGTCTGTGTCCTCCTGTTTTCTTTGAAATAAGAATATAGAGGGAGTAGAACCCTGCACCCTGTTGAAGAATGGGTACCTCTTCTATTGCCCCTTGGGCAAGAAGTGTTGAGACCTCGTGATCTAGCAGATTGTCGGCAGAGGTTTGAGAATTGAATTACCTTAGAATTGTAGGAGGGGGCATGCTGTGAAAATGAAGCTTGTACCCCTCTCCTACAATGGACAGAGTCCAATCTTCTGCTGTTATCTGATGCCATCTGTTGGCAAAGTGGCATAACCTGCCTGGGATATTGGGGGGTTGGGGACTCCTCAGAGGCAGGAAGGCTAAGCTCTCTAGGAAGGAGTCAAAGCCCTTGAGGGGGCTGAACCTGCGGAGCTGGTTGGGCTCTTGGGCCTTTTGGCTTCTTTTGCTGTCTAGTTTGTCCCTTATGGGCAACCTGACCCTGAGTTTGACTCTGCTGGGTATAGGAAGGATAAAATTTCCTCTTTTTGCTAAAAAAAGGTTTTTTTATAAGGCTTCTTTTTGGCTGGAGTGGCTGTAGATTTTGACAATCTATCTAGAGTGGTATTGTCAGCATCTAACTCCTTAGCCTTTTCCTGCCAGTTCTTGCCAAATAGATTCTCTCCTGTACAAGGAATGTTGCCTAACTTGTCCTGTACCCAAGTCTCCAAGTCTGATGCCTGAAGCCAGGCAATCCGTCGTGCCCCAATAGCAATAGCAGAGATTCTGCTAATGCATTCAAAGCAGTCAAAGGCTGCACGATTCACAAACTTGGAGACATCTTGAGCAGGGCCGGATTTACCTTGAGTGAGGCCCTACGCCAACAAAAATTGTGGGCCCCCAGAAAAGATAAAAACGAGCACGCCGGATCAGCTGCGCGCTGTTGGCCCTGACGTCATAATTAAACTGGGAATCCCAAAAGCCAAACTTGGAATGTACAACACTGTAGAAATAAAATTATACATTAATTTGCTCTTGTACTAAACAAAGCGCAGACGTTAATGATGCACATTTACCAGAGCTGACATATTCCAATTAATAAATTCAAAATAAAGAGATATTTTTCTACCTTTTGTGCATTTTTTTTTCAGCTGCAATTGCTCCAGCCACTTTCTTCTGGTTTCTTCGTGTCTTCTGCTAACTCTCCATCGTCTGCTGTCCATTTGTCCTTTCTTCTCTTCTAGTTTTTTTCCATTCTCTCTCTACATCTGCTTTAACATACTAATCTTTCTCCTTTTGCTCTTTCCTCATTCCTATTTCATCCACTCAAATTTTACCCCTCCATCCTCACTTACTCTCCCAATACCCGGCCAATTGTAGAATTTTTATCCCTCCCACACAAAATATTTTTCCCTTCTCCATTTTACTCTTCCAGCCCCATCCCATTCTAATCCTCCCCCAACATCAGCTCCCTTCTAGTTCCAGCCTCACCCAGCATCCATTCCCTTCTAGTCCCTGCATCAGCCCATTTCCAGTCCTAGCCACCCATCAGCCCATTTCCAGTCCTAGCAACCCCCAACCCAATACCAGTCCTAGCCCCCCCATCAACCCACTTCCAGTCCTAACCCCCCATCACCCCATTTTCAGTTTAAGCCCCCTCTATAATCCATTACCAGTCCTAACCCCCCATCAGCCCACTTCCAGTCCTAACCCCATCAACCCACTTCCAGTCAGCCCCCATAGCCCATTGCCAGTCCTAACCCCCCCCATCAGCCCACAGCCCATTACCAGTCCTAACCCCATCAGCCCACCTCAAGTCCTAACCCCTCCCCATCAGCCCATTTCCTGTCCTAGCCCCCCCATAGCCGATTACCAGGCCGTACCACCCCCCAGCAGCCCACAGCCCATTACCAGTCCTAACCCCATCAGCCCACCTCCAGTGTTAGCCTCCCCCCATCATCCCATTTCCAGTCCTAGCCCCCCCATAGCCCATTACCAATCCAAACCCCCTCCCAACAGCCCACAGCCCATTACCAGTCCTATCCCCATCAGCCCACCTCCAGCCTTAACCCCCCCAGCCCCTTTCAAGTCCTAGCCCCCCCATAGCCTATTACCAGACAGCCCCCTTCAGCCCACAGCCCATTACCAGTCTTAACCCCCACAGCCCACAGCCCATTACCAGTCCTAACCCCATCAGCCCACCTCCAGTCTTAACCCCCCCCCCCAGCCCATTACCAGTCCTACCCCCCATCGGCTCAAGTAAAATTGAATAGTTAAAAAGAAAATGCTGGCTGCTGCCGTCCTGCGGGGCCCCCTCTGCCCGGCTGAGCCCCTCCGTGCCGGCTTTGAGAGGCGCGAAGGGAGAGTGTCTCCCTCGCGTCTCTGTTAAGCCTGCAGGGGCAGATGGGAAATTTCCCATCAGCCCCTGCGGGCTTAACAGAGACGCGAGGGAGACACTCTCCCTTCACGCCTCTCAAAGCCGGCACAGAGGGGCTCAGCCGAGCAGAGGGGGCCCTGCGGGACGGCAGCAGCCAGCGTTTTTTTTTTAAACTATTCAAAAGCCGGCACGGAGGGATTCAGCTGGACAGAGGGGGCCCCGTGGGACAGTTCATGCTGCCGCGGTAGCAGCCAGCGTTTTTTTTTAAACTATTCAATTTTTGTGGGCCCTTGCCAGCTGTGGGCCCTATGCCACGGTGTAACTGGCGTATAGGTAAATCCGGCCCTGATCTTGAGCATGCTTAACTAGAGCAAGAAAGTCTTGTCTCTTGTCATTCAGGAGAAATGGGCTCATAAGCTCCAAGTCTCCTGTAACTTCTTTGAGGAATATTCCCATAGATAGTATATATGAACTGATCCTAGCTGAAAGCATGAAAGCCTGAAAAGTTTGACGCCCAAAAGCGTCCAGAGTCCTGTATTCACGACCTGGGGGATTGGATGCATGCCTCTTTGCACTTTTCATCCTAAGCATGGCTGACTCCACCACCATTGAATGGTGTGGCAGCTGAGTCTTTTGAAATCCAGGACATGGCGGAACTCGATACATAGTATCAAGTCTCCTAGAATGAGGAGATGTGGTCAGAGGCGTCTCCCACATTCTGAGCATCAAGTCATGCAGAATTTCATGGATGGGCAGAGTAGCTGCTTCCTTTGGAGCTTTAGGATATTGGAGAATTTCCAATTCCTTTGCTCTATGTTCCTCTTCAGGAGCTACTGTGATTGAAAGGCCCTTGGCCACATCACAAATAAAATCCTGAAAAGACATGTCCTCTGGAGGTGACATTCTGTGTTGGGGAGAAGAGGGATCTTCCAGGAGAAACCCTCTGGTACCAGCAGAATTGTCAGAGTCCTCGGAATCGGAGGATTTGAGGTATTGCTGACCACGATGCTCATGCAAAGCACGGTCCTGGTATCGATCGAAGTTGGTACCGAGTTGATCCGGTACCGATCTGTCGATTCCAGCCAAAGATGGCGTGGGAAGAATTCCCACCGGGGCTGGTACAATCGGTACCACTATCGTCTGCACCGGTGTAGGTACCGGCATCGGTATCAATGTCAGTACCGGTGCCCGTTAAACCATAGATGTCAACGGTACCGCAGCTGTGAGCAGAGCTGCAATGCTGCGTTCGATAGCGAGGAACCTCTGGTCTATCGACACTGCCGATGCCTGGGTGTCGGTACCGGTGAAAACGGCCGGGACCCCTGAGCATGGCACAGATAGTTCTTGCGAGGTCAGGCCTCGAGAACATCCTGAAGCCCCATTGATGCTTTGGAAGCCGAAGCCTCCCGCCGGGGCTGTAATGCCAGTGTGGTTCCCTCAAGGGCAATGCCAATGGCCTCTCGATGCTTAGCAGGAGAGCTACCCTTTGAGGACCGGCTTTTATGTTTAGTTACCTGAGATCCATGGGAGGAAGAGGAAGCCCTTGAAGATATCGATGCAATGGATCTTGCATCTGAAGAAAAGAGGGTACCGAGCTTTGCAGCCCGGTTCTGTCTTCCACTTTTAGTCATCCCCATACAGGAGAGACATTCAGATGGAGAATGTTCAGGCCCTAAACATTTAAGACACCAATCATGAGTGTCAGCGACGGAAATGGTACCGCCACACTTAGTACATTTTTTGAAACCACTAGTTGGGTTTTTCATGTTTCAGGAATATGGGGCCTAATGCCCAAAATGGTGCCTAGCACCGAAAAAGAAAAGTTTCTAAATAGAAACAGTTCAAGGTTGTTTTTTTTAGAAAGAAAGAAAAGAACCAGCGGTACCGGTAGGCGTCGTGCGGAGGCAAACGCGACCACAAGAAAACAATTTTAAAGACAGAATTTTCTGCGGTGACAGGGTATGGGTCCTGTCGGCTCCGCGGAAAACGAAGAACTGAAGAGGGACAGTTGGAAAGGGGGGAAGGCAGAGCGCATGTGCTGAGGGATGCTCCCAAAAGCGTTCCTATTGGATGCTGGGGAGCATTCCTGCACAGGCTCCATCGGTATCGACGATACCCCATATGTGAAGAATACATTCCTGCTTGTTCCTGGAGATTGTTTTTAAACCTGACTATTGATTCCCTCAAGAGAGAGCTTTCTGAGACAAGTTTTTATCAGTTTTTTTGTGATTGCTCAGACCATGGAAAATTAACTTGTGCCCTATTTTAGTAAGATACTTTCTTATTGTTTATTTCACATTTACTATACCGCCTCCCATTACACCGAGGCGGTTTACAAATAAAAAAAAAAAAATAGTGGTTAAAAAGAAAGGAAATTACAATAATTAAAAGCAGAAAGGAGAGTAAAGGCAGAAGCAATACAAATAGAGAACAGAGAGAAGTCTTCAGGGGGGAAAAGCTAGTGAGAAAAGATGGGTTTTAAGAAGAGAGCGGAATTTGGGGTAGGATTCTTCTGTGCGGAGGTTAGTAGGGAGGGAATTCCAAAGAGAGGGTCCTAGGTAGTAAAATGCAGATTTTCTGGTGGATTGCAAATGGGCTTTGGAGGGTGCAGGGAGGTGCAGACGGTTAATGTGAATGGACCGGAGGCTGCGAGAGGGGTTATGATAAGTCAGTAAATCAGAAAGGTAGGCAGGAGTTGAATGATAAATGGCTTTGTGAGCTAAAGTGAGAACCTTAAATGTTATTCGATAGTCAAGTGGTAACCAGTGGAGGTGATAAAGCAGAGGGGTGATATGGTCACGTGGGGAAGCGTGGAGGATCATGCGGGCAGCTGTATTCTGGATCAGTTGAAGACGGTGTTTTTGAGCTTTAGGGAGACCAGCAAAAATAGTGTTACAGAAGTCTAATCTAGTGATAACCAACGAGGGCAGAAGAGTAGTGAGGGCCTGAGTAGACAGAAAGGGACGTACGGCACGAATTTGTCGAAGACATAGAAAAGAACAGCGGGAAACATGAGAGATATGGTCTTGAAAACTGAGATTGCTGTCAAGAAATACCCCAAGGTAGCGAAGTTTGAAAGCCACAGTGATGGGGGAACCTGCAAGGGATGGAGAAAGAGACGGGACAGGAGAGGTGTGAGGAAACCAAATTGCGGCGGTTTTAGAAACATTGAGCACTAAGCAGTTAGAGGAAAGCCAAGTGGAAATAGTTGACAGACAATTTTCTAGCGGTGATAAATCAGGGTGGGATGATGAGGTGTGGTGCAGTAGAAAGATGTCGTCCGCATAGAAATAACTGGAGATCCCGGCTTGTTGAATAATTAGCGCCAAAGGGGCAAGGAAGATGTTGAACAATAAAGGAGCCAGAATAGAGCCCTGAGGGACACCACATGGGAGTGAGAAATGATTGGACAGTGAGCGAGAGGAGGAGACAGCAAAAGACCAGTGGCAAAGGAAAGAATGGAACCAGTGATAGACTAATCCACGAATACCCGCATCCCGCAGACGAGAAAGAAGAAGGGCGTGGTCCACCAGGTCAAAAGCTGCTGAGAGATCGAGTGATACTGCTAGTGTGATGTTGCCCTGATCGTGAGAGGTATGAATTTCATTTACTACAGCAGTGATTGTGGATTCGACACTGAAACCAGGTCTGAAACCAGATTGTCTGGGGTGCAGAAACAGTGTAGAGGCAAGATAATGAGAAAGTTGAGAGAAGACTACCTTTTCCAAAAGTTTAGAGGTAAAGGAGAGATTAGACACAGGGCGATAATGGGCAAGGACAGAGGGATCGAGGGCAGGTTGTTTAAGAAAAGGACGAACTGTGGCGTGTTTCCAGGGAGTGAGGAAGGAACCTGAGGACAAACTAGAGTTAATGATGATCAGAAGAGGTTGAAGTAATGAGACGGAGGGTTCAGAAAACCAAGAAGAAGGAATAGGGTCCAGGTCACAGGTTGTTTTCCGAGTGGTGGATAGCAAGTGAAGCAATTCAGACGAGGAAATAGGTGAGAAGGTGGACCAGGTATTGGAAAGGCATGGGGAAAATGGGGGAGAAACAGGAGGAGGAGAGGGCAAGGCTTGGGGACAATGAGGGAGAGAGGAACGAAGCTTCTGGATTTTGTCAGAAAAGAAGGTTGCCAGAGTGGTAGGACTAGGGGCCGTATCAGGATGTGAGGGGCCCGTAGCAGTTGGGGACTGTAGGCGAGAAAGAGTGTTCAAGGTGACAAAGAGCTGACGAGACCTATTAGGGGCTGCTAGGATTGTGGATGAGTAGAAAGAGCATTTTGCCTGGTGGATCACAGAGCGGTAGTGAGTGTGACAGGATTTAAATTTATGATACGAAGAGGCAGAAGGAGCCTTGCGCCAGAGATGCTCAGCTCTGCGTAAATGAGAGCGAAGTAGAAAAAGCCCAGCATGGTACCAAGACTGGTGGGTGCGAGGTCGGGGTTTGATAAGTCTAGTGGGAGCAACTCGGTCAAGGGTTTGTGACAGCTCAGCATTCCAGGCGGTAACCTGAGAGGAGGGAGAAGAGGAAGAAAAGTCAGAAGGGAGGGGAGGAAGAGCTGTAGAGAAGGCCTGCAGGATAGTCGAGTTGAGGCGGCGAGAAAGAACAGCAGGTGGAGAGAGGGGGAGGGGAGCCAGAGGAGGGGCTTGAAAGGTGAACAGGAGGTAGTAGTGGTCTGACCAGGGTATGGCAGTGGCTGAAGAGACTGATACAATGTATGGAGAAGACTCTGGGGAAATGATTAGATCTAAGGTATGACCTGCAACATGGGTGGATAAAGAAACATGCTGTACCAATGAGAGATCACGGAGAAGAGAGGAAAAGGCGACGTCCCTCGCTGAAGTAGGGGAGTCAAAGTGGATGTTGAAATCACCCAGCAAGTGAAGTTGAGGGAATTGAAGAACTAAGTCAGAAACAGAGGCTAGAAAGGAGTCCCAGGTAGCAGAGGAAGAGGAAGGAGGAAGATAGATAAGAAGAAATTGAAGGGCGGGTAGGCTGTCCAACTGCAGCAAAAGAGACTCAGGGTACGATAATGATGGAGAAGAAATCCTGGAGAGGGGTAGCGAGGAGCGATAAATTACCGCAACCCCGCCCCCTGATCGGGAGATACGCGGGACAGATATGGCGTTGAAACCAGGAGGGAGACAACGTTGAAGGAGAGACTCTTCTCCCTCCCTAAGCCAGGTCTCAACCAAGAAAAGAGCATCAATGCGTTCCCGCTCAATAAGATCATAGATCAAGGCAGATTTTGACCGCAGGGACCGACAGTTAAGCAGACTTAGACGAAGGGGTGCTGGTGAGGTGTAGCTGGAAGACGGCAAATGGGGGGACTGAAGAGAATTCCTAGTGGGAGGGGCCAACATGACCGGGCGGAGATAGACACGCGAGGGGACCTGTGAGTGGTTGAATGGCGCAAAAAAGGGCAAAGGGCGACGACCCCAAAGTACTGGAATGGCTGACATGGCCAGCAAGAACAGTAAGAGATACCGAAACGAGAGACAAGCAGTGAAACAAAAAGATAAATACTTACAGCGGAGTGCAGCGGATGAGAACATAGAGGTAGCCGAAGGGATTGCGTCAAAGACTGAAAAGGATGGGATAAAGGCACCACATGAGAAGGGAGCTCCGTCGCCCACGTCGTCGCCCCAAGGAGCTCGCCCAAGGAGCACGTCCTGCTCCTTGGGCGCGCTCCTTCGGCGCGCGCCCGCGGCGCAGAACACCGCGTACAGCGTCTTAATATTGGCGGGTCTGGCTGTTGCGCAATCGCGTTGTACGCGATTGCGTAGTCTCTGGGGGTGGAGCTGTGAGGCAGGAGGCAGAACACTGAAAGGAGAAAGACAAGTCAAAGAAGGGAAATACAAATACAGTCAAACCTCGGTTTTCATGATTAATCCGTTCAAAAAAGTCTGACTAAAACCGAAACGGACTAAAACCGAAGCAAGATTTCCCATAAGAAATAATGTAAATTCAATTAATCCGTTCCAGACACCCCAAAATATTGACAAAAAATACATTTTATAGAGAATAACTATATTTTTACATACAGAAAACAATGAGAAAAATACATATAAATGACTAATGAAATGGATAAATGAGCATGTAACATCACTTTTACCTTTATTGAAGACTTTTGTTGGCATATGGGACGCACTCCAGCCAGCTCCAGCTGCTCTCCCCTCCGGGGATCGAGCAATCACCACCAGCAGCGGAGGTGGGAACAGCCATCTTGGCCGGCTGCCCAATTGGGGCTCCAGCCTGCCTTGTAAAAGAGAAGCGCCATCGGGCGCTGGGAGAGGGACACACTCCAGCCAGCTCCAGCTGCTCTCCCCTCCGGGGATCGAGCAATCAACACCAGAAGCGGAGGCGGGAACAGCCATCTTGGCCGGCTGCCCAATTGGGGCTCCATCCTGCCTTGTAAAAGAGAAGCGCCATCGGGCGCTGGGAGAGGGACACACTCCAGACAGCTCCAGCTGCTCTCCCCTCCAGGGATCGAGCAATCACCACCAGAAGCGGAGGCGGGAACAGCCATCTTGGCCGTCTGCACAATCGGGGCTCCAGCCTGCCTTGTAAAAGAGAAGCGCCAATAAATATGGAAGACAGTCAATCAGCAAGAAAATCAAAATAAAGAAAATCCCACTTCTGGCCACAAGATGGTGCTCCATTTTCAACTGTACGAAAACCGAGACAACGTACGAAAACCGGAACAAAATCTTGATGAAAAAAGTCAACGAAAACCGAATTGTACGAAAACCAGGGCATACGAAAACCGAGGTTTGACTGTATAAGTAGACATATACAAAGCAAAGGGGACAGCCGATAACTAACGGAAGACAAGGCAGAACAAGCAAAACCTAAAGCAAATAAACAAATACAATGCAGGGCTGGGGACGGCTTACAGGCAGGTATGCAGAGTAACAGGAGAGCCTAGGGAGATGCAGGAACGCCGCGTACAGCGTCTTAATATTGGCGGGTCTGGCTGTTGCGCAATCGCCTAGGGAGAAAGGGATTCAGGTAATAGTTCTTGATGTCCATGAAGTTAAAAGCAAAACTTCAGACATTCTTTCCAAGTGCATTCTTGATACAGTTGAGTCTAATGGGCTAAGATCCAAAGTTTTGGCACTGTGTGCTGACAATACCAATTGCAATTTTGGTGGGGCCGCTAGGAGGGGTAGTAACAATACTTTTTAGAAGCTGCAAAAAGATTTAGGAAGTAATTTAATTGGTGCAAACCGTGCAGCTCATATTGCTCACAATTGTATCAGCACTGCTGCTGAATGCCTGCCAGTTGACATTGAAATTATTGTTGACGAGATATTCAGACATTTTCACATTTATACAGTGAGACTTAAAGAACTTAGAGACATGTGACTTTGTTGAGAGTATCAAAAGCTCCTCGGATGCAGTAACACTAGGTGGCTGGCTTTACTATCAGCCATAGAAAGGTTAATTAAAATGTTCCAACCAGTGAAATAATATTTTCTGAGCCAGGAAAAACGTCCAGTTACCTCCAAAACCTTTTTGAGAATGATTCAGCAGACATTTTGGCTGTACTTTTTGCACAGTCAGGCACTGATTTTCCAAAATCTGACTTTAAAAATTGAATCTAAAAAAATCGCAATGATAGAGGTGGCTGGAGTAATCAATGACCTTAGAAACAAGTTAGTAACTAAGAAGAATGAGATGTTTTTGCCTCTGACAATCCAAAAGAAGATAAAAGATCTTGAAGAGAGCAGAATTGATGAAGCAGATTTCAAGCAATCTGTCATATTTCTACACCACTTACATTGATTACTTGGATCAGTGGACCACTCACTTCCAGAAGACTGGGAAACAGTGTACTCTCTTTCAAAAACAACCAGAGTGGTTTGAGTTAGAGACGTCTTTAGAATGCATTTTGTCTACAGGATCCAGCCTAGAGTCAGTAATAAATGATACTGACCTATTTGATGAGTTCTCTTGTCTTAAGTCATTTATTCTGAAGAAAAAGTTCAAGAATAGAAAAAAAGATACCATGGCTGATGAAAAATGGAAGTAGGTGTTTGGACACCTCAAAAGTAATGAGGTTCCATATATAAATTTATGCAAATTCATTGAATTTTTATTTAAATGTTTGTAGGTTCCAATGCTCCTACTGAAAGGTGCTTTTCAATCATGGTCTACAGAAAAAGCCCAACTACATGTAGACAATCTCAAATGTCTAGTTGATTGTAAAGTACAATTTTGGGTTGAGATGCCCAGAATTTTTTAATTATCTTAGTGGAAATGTTTCTATTTTGAAGAAAATTCACTCTGTAGAGAAATACAATAAGTAGGCCTGATTGACACATTTGTAAGTTAAATTATAAACCTAGCCTACTGATTAAAAAATTTTGGGTTAAAATAAAAATAGTAATTATAAACATATTTTTTATTTTCCTCAACTTTTACCCCCTCCTCCCCCCCCCCCCCCAGCTTGATTGTGTCCCGTTTTGAACTTAGAAAAGATGATCAGGTTATCCGGGATGGAAACCTGACTGTTTGGGGTGTAATGCGTTGGTCTTATCCAAGTGACTGCAAAGTTGTGAGAAGACAAATTTTTCAAGAATTTTTTTTATCAGAACAGGAGATTAGAGACTTGCTGGTAGTTAGCAGTGAGGATTCTATCAAGCAAGGATTTGTTAAGAAAGGGGCAGACTAGAGCTGTTTTCCAGTGCATGAGAACAGTGCCAGATGTCAAACTAAAGTTGATAATAGATAGAGCAACAGGAAGGAGAGCAAGAGAATTGATGTTAAACCAAGAAGATGGTATTGGATCGAGCGGGCAAGTAGTTGTTTTCCTTGAAGAAGAAGTGACAAGCTTGGAAAGAGAACAATAGAGATGGGGTTAAAAGCAGAACAAGTATCGGTTAAGGTTATGGAAGGGGAGAGGGTTGTAGAAAATAATGGAACATTTGAATCAGCAGATGGTAGGGAAGGGGGAAAAGAAGTAGATGTTAAAGTGGAAGCCCTGCCCTGTCTTGTGTCTTCACTCTCTCACCATCTAGCACCTCTCCCCGTTTTCTCATCCTGTCCCCCATGTCCAGCATTCCTCCTCTCTCCCTCACGCCGTGTCCAGCATCTCCCCATCACCCAGACATCATGTCCAGCATCCTCTCTCTCTCTCTCTCCTCACTCCATGTCCAGCATCTCCTCCAAATATATCCCCCACCTCGTGTCCAGTGTCTCCTCTCTCACCCCATATTCAACATCTCCTCCCTCTATCTCCCCCACCTCATGTCCAGCATCCCCTTTCTCTATCCTCACCCCATGTCCAGTATCTCCTCCCTCTATATCCCTCCACCTTGTGTCCAGCATCTCCTCCCTCCCTCTATCTCCCCCACATCATGTCCAGCATCTTCTCTCTCTCTCTCTCCTTAGCCCATGTCCAGCATCTCCTCCCTCTATATCCCCCACCTGGTGTCCAGCATCTCCTCCATCTCCCTCACCTCATGTCTATATTTCCTCTCTCCTCACCCCATTTCCAGCATCTCCTCCCTCTATCTCCCCCACCTCATGTCTATATCTCCTCTCTCCTCACCCCATGTCCAGCATCTCCTCCATCTCCCCCACCTCATGTCTATATCTCCTCTCTCCTCACCCCATTTCCAGCATCTCCTCCCTCTATCTCCCCCACATCATGTCCAGCATCTTCTCTCTCTCTCTCTCTCTCTCCCCCCTCACCCCATGTCCAGCATCTCCTCCCTCTATATCCCCCACCTGGTGTCCAGCATCTCCTCCATCTCCCCTACCTCATGTCTATATCTCCTCTCTCCTCACCCCATGTCCAGCATCTCCTCCCTATATCTCCCCCCACCTCATGTCCAACATCTCTCTCTCACCTCATATCCAGCATCTGTCCTCCACCTGCATTGTGTCCAGTATCTGTCCTCCAGCCTCTTTCCTGTATCCTATACCCCCCAATCCATGTCCAGCATCTTCCCTTCATCCCCTTATGACCCCACCCCATGTCCACTATCTGCCTGTCATGTCCCTGTGCACCTAGCGTGTCAGCAAGTGCTTTCCACGCCCCTATGATCCTTATTATCATGTCCAGGATCTAACCCCCCCCCCCCCCCGCCCTCCCACACTCTGTATTCACTATCTGCTCTCTATCCCCTTATGTCCTCCACACTGTGTCTGCTCTCTACCCCCAACCCCATGTCTGAAATCTGCCTTCCACCCTCTACCCATGTCCAGCATTTGCCCTCCCCCTCTCTTTGTGTCCAGCATCTTTCCTCTGCCTCCCCACTTTGTGTCCAACATCTGCCCTCCAACCCCTAGAACAGTGATGGCTAACCTTTTTGAGCCCGAGTGCCCAAACTGCCGCACAAAACCAAAGAATTTCCTCAAAGTGCCAGCACATCAATTAAACCTTAACAAGATTTTAGTATCTAAAAACTCTTTATAAAGTTGCCTGAACTATGTAACATCATTTGTAAAGGTTGGAATCTTTGTATTGTCAGAGAATCAATTTGATTCACAATCCTTTGGTTTTCATTTCAATTTATTGGCAATTTATAATGTTTTAATGATTTCATTCAATTTAGAAACAGGAAGGCAATAATTAAACTGGGAACCCCAAAAGCCAAACTTGGAATGTACAACAACACTGTAGAAATAAAACTATAAATTAATTTCCTCTTGTACCAAACAAAGCACAGACGTTAATGATGCACATTTCCCAGAGGTTTCATATTCCAGTTAATAAATTCAAAATAAAGAGATATTTCTACCTTTTGTGCATTTTTTCAGTTGCAATTGCTCCAGCCACTTTCTTCTGGTTTCTTCATGTTTTCTGCTAACTGTCCATCGTCTGCTGTCCATTTGTTCTTCTTTCTTCTCTCTTCTAGTTTTTTTCCATTCTCTCTCTCTACATCTGCTTTAACATACTAATCTTTCTCCTTTTGCTCTTTCCTCATTCCTATTTCATCCACACAAATTTTACCCCTCCATCCTCAATCCCCACTTACTCTCCCAATACCAGGCCAATTGTAGATTTTTCATCCCTCCCACACAAAATATTTTTCCCCTCTCCATTTTACTCTCCCAGCCCCATCCCATTCTAATCCTCCCCCAACATCAGCTCCCTTCTAGTTCCAGTCTCACCCAGCATCCATTCCCTTCTAGTCCCTGCATCAGCCCATTTCCCGTCCTAGCCCACCATCAACCCATTTCCAGTCCTAGCTCCCCCATCCATTTTCAGTCTGAGTCCCTTCATCAGCTCATTTCCAATCCTAGCCCCCCATCAGCCCACTTCTAGTCATTTCCTAGCCCCATCATCAGCCCATGTCAAATCATAGCTCCCCTCCACTCAGTCCAATTCCAGTCCAAGCCCCCCCCCATGAGCCTACTTTCAGTTCTAGCCCCTCCATGAGTCCATTTCAATTCAAGCCCCCACCACAGCCCATTTCCAATCTTAGCTCCCCCCAACAGCCCATTTCCAGTCCTATCCTAGCTGCTCCATCAGCCCATTTTCAGTCCTAGCTCCCTTCCCTCACAGCCCATTTCCATTCCAAGCTCCCTCCCCATCAGCTATTTGCAATTCAAGCCTCCCCTTCCACTCAGCCCATTTCCAGTCATAGCAACCCCCCAACCCATTACCAGTCCTAGCCCCCCATCAACCCACTTCCAGTCCTAACCCACCCATCACCCCATTTTCAGTTTAAGCCCCCCCCCCATAACCCCCCCTATTACCAGTCCTAACCCCCCCATCAGCCCACTTCCAGTCTTAACCCCATCAGCCCATTGCCAGTCCTAACCCCCCCCATCAGCCCACAGCCCATTACCAGTCCTAACCACATCAGCCCACCTCAAGTCCTAACCCCTCCCCATCAGCCCATTTCCTGTCCTAGCCCCCCCCATAGCCCATTATCAGTCCTAACCACCCCCCATAGCCCATTAGCAGTTCTAACACCCCATCACCCCATTTCCAGACAGCCCCCATCAGTCCACAGCCCATTACCAGTCCTAACCCCCCCCAGCCCATTAGCAGTCCTAACAGCCCCCCACCCCCCCCCCCCCTGCCCAATAGCAGTCCTAACAGCCCCCCATAGCCCATTATCAGTTCTAACCCCCCCATCACCCCATTTCCAGACAGCCCCCATCAGTCCACAGTCGATTACCAGTCCTAACCCCCCCCAGCCCAGTCGCGGTCCTAACAACCCCCCCCCCCCCATGAGCGGTCCTAACCCCCCCCCCCTTGCCCATTAGCTGTCCTACCCCACCACCCCCCCAGCCCATTAGCGGTCCTAACAGCCCATTAGCAGTCCTAACCCACCCCCCCTAGCCCATTAGCAGTCCTAACCCCCCCCAGCCCATTAGCAGTCCTAACAGCCCCCCATCCCCAGCCCCAGCCCCAGCCCATTAGCAGTCCTAACAACCCCCCCCGCCCTAGCCCCAGCCCCAGCCCATTAGCAGTCCAAAAAAAAAGCTGGCTCTCTGGCTGCTGCCGCTGCCGCCGCGGCAGAATGCAGTGTCCCGCGGGGCCCCCTCTGCGCCGGCTGAGCCCTCTGCCCGGCTTTCAGATTCGCGAAGGGAGAGTGTCTCTCCCTCGCGTCTCTGTTAAGCCCGCAGGGGCTAATGGGAAATTTCCCATCAACCCCTCGTGTCTAAAGGGGCTGATGGGAAATTTCCCATTAGCCCCTGCGGGCTTAACAGAGACGCGAGGGAGAGACACTCTCCCTTCGCGAATCTGAAAGCCGGGCAGAGGGCTCAGCCGGCACAGAGGGGGCCCCGCAGGACACTGCATTCTGCCGCGGCGACAGCGGCAGCAGCCAGAGAGCCAGCTTTTTTTTTTAATGTAATTTTGAGGAAAGCAGAATGTTCTTTGCGCGGGGCCCCCTGAAACGCGGGGCCTTGTGCAAAAAACATTCTTGCTCAATGGACGGGCCGGCCCTGGACACCAGCACACTCACCTCCCGCCGCGCCGCATATCTTAATTGCGGACCTTCCCACGTGCCAGCTGCAAGGCCTTCGCGTGCCATAGGTTCGCCATCGCTGCCCTAGAATATGTCCAGTGTCTCCCTTCCAGCCATTCTCCTTCCCCCCACCACTGCTGCTTTTCCTGTGTCTGCAGCAGCAGGCCTCTAATTTTAAAACATTTTTTATGTTCAAAACTATTTATTGAGACGACAGTACAAATAAAAATCAGGCAACCAGAAAATACAACTGAAAACAGATTCATCAAGGCCTATATGAAAACAATTGACAGTTTTTTTACATTTTCTCTACGTCTGCCACCCCTCCCCCCCCAACCAGGTCATGGGAAGCTGAATACATCAAGGAAACAAATTACTTGTCCTGGGGTGTGGTTGTTCTTACACACTTCGGGGCCGGTCCCCAGATCTCCCTTCCCTCCCATTCCCCACCCTTCCTTCCCCTTCCTGTGAGTGCTCCTCAATTCACCAGGGACAAACACACTACGGACCATCCTCTAGAGATAATTTAATACCTAACTACGGCTACGCAAGGGCAGCACCTGGATATAGTCATCCCAGACCACGTGGAACCAGGGTATACGCCTCCGCTCAGTTTTGGCCCATAGCTTGTTGATCTGCATGTGCTGGTACAGAGTGTTCCGCCATTGCCAATAATTCGGGGGTTCGGTGGCCTTCCATCCCATCAAGATAATCCGTGTTGCTAGTGCCCAGGACAATTTCAACTAGTGCCATCTACCCTGGCCAGAAGCGCCCACCCCCTCCTTCACATGGAACAGGGCAAACTGTGGGGTCAATGTCCAATGTTACCAAAGGACCCTTTCCATGAACAAATGAACTTTGCAGCAGCAGTCCTGCACCCTCGGGTAGAACCACAATAGATGGACAAGTGAGGCACCTTCCTCATCACATTTCGGGTAGTTTGACCATCCGCTATATCCCATTGTTTGCAATCGGCTGGCCGAAAGGTAGGCACACCTAATTATCCGATATTGCATGTCTCAAAGGGAAACCATGGCAGTAAACAGCAGAATCTTGCCAATAAGTTTCCACAAGTCTTCTCCGGTTAAAGACGTATTGAGATCCGTGTTCCATAGCTCCAACAGCCGATGACAGCCAATTTTGGAGGCCCAGGTTACAAAAGAGGACTGTACCTGGGATACCGTTAACCTTCCCAACTTCCAGGTCAGTGCAAAAATCACTGGACAAATTGCCTTCCTCCAATCCCGAATATAACTACAAAGCTGGTAATAAGAGAATAGGTCACCCCCCCCCCAACCAAACTGAGCACAAAGCCCTTCAAAGGATAGCAACTCGCCCTCATCTGTCACTACTTGGTCCAAATGATGCACCCCCAGGCGTTGCCATTGTCGAAGCTGGGAGGCCAACATACCTGGGTTGAAGTCAGCATTCCCATGGATCAGTAAATAGGCTGAGTTGGAAGAGGAGGGCCCCAATCGGCTACAAATCTATCTCCATGGTCTAACATGTAACCTGAATGGGCGAGCACCTCCACAGGGGGGAGGCACAGTCTGCTCAGAGGCATGTGTAGCACATATCTTAAAACTAGGGACGTGACCATGGCTTGCTTGTAAGCCGAGCATATTCCTTTGTATCAAAGAGCCAGTCTTTTTGGTAATGCAATAAATATGCTAAGTTATATGCATGAAGATCAGGAACCCCCATTCCCCCTCAGCGCCAAGAGTCCTTAAGCACCTGCAGTGTGTCATGCTGCCGCCCCAGAGGCCAAGGTTGGTATGGGCAGGTCAGATGGACATGAGAGTTTTTTATATATTTTGAATTTGGTCCTTCTGTAAGAGGTCTTGGTAATGTTCCCAGGACCTACCGAGGGCCAAAGTTCAAGAGAACACACTAGCCAGAATGTAGGGAAAATAAGGCTTTATTTCCCTTTAAGCACAATGGTTCAAGTTATGGGAGACTACTTCAACAAACTGAAAGAAACCTTGCTTCAGGCAACAAAAAGAAAATATATTCACACTTGCTTTGTTTAACTGTTGCTTCACAGTACTTGGCATAAACAAACTTTACAGGCATTCGCTACTGTTCACTGTTTTATGTTTCATGCACAGACCTTAGGCTACCTGCCTGACAGTAGCTACAGTCCATCGGGGTTTCAGGTGGGTCTTCGTTGAATTCCACCTGCATGGGCTGAGTATCAGACAGCTGTGAATCAGTGTCAGTAAACTCTTGAGGAGTGTACTGAGGTTTCTCATATAACACATTTACTAGCTTCCAATGTTCAGCATTCAAGTCCGGGCCGCGCCCATGTGAGTGTTTGTTATGGCAGTTACTTCCCCTTGCAGGCTGCCTTATGTTATACAGTCTTTTTACCAAGGGCTTGTGCCCTGTTTCACCAACAGTTTGATAGGGAGGATATACTCCAGTATCTTGTGTTTCCTGTCTTCTTAACTTATATTGCTTATCAGAATAAAAAGGTATTTTACCTTGTTTAGTGGAGCCCCACGGCCTGGTCCCGCTGTAGTTCAGCCTGTCTTGAGCAGTAGGCTTTTCACACTCCAGCTGGCCTTCATGCAGAGTCACCACTCTTTCACATTCACACCTTTTACCATTTGAATAAGGAATATTACCATTTGCAGCAAAGACTTCATCCTTGCTCAGATAATGCTCACTGTGTCTGGCATTTACTGCTGCCGGTTCTTCACACCAAACTCTGGGGTTTATTTCTCCCCTTGTGCCTTTCTTTCCAGTACCTCTCAACCAAGGACTCCTGGAACTCTGTGGCCTCGGATTCACTATGCCCTCCTGCCAGGAACTCCTTCCTCTCTGGTGCTCTGGACACTCCTTATGGTGCTCTCCTTCTTGGTTCCTTTCCAGAAGCTCTCTGTGGTGTGACTCTCCGTGGTCTGCTTTTCCTTGATAAGCCTCTTCTTGGTATGCCTCCTTTTGGTAGGCCTTCCTTGGTATGCCTCTCCTTGGTCTCTCTCTCTCCCTGGTCTCTCTCTAACTTGTCCTAGCTCCTCCTTTTCAAGTTCCCAGCCTTTCTTCAGGGGAACTCCCCCTTTTCTCCATTGGCTGTTAGGTTGCATTACCTCATCAGCTCTGAGGTGCAGTTCTCTGGGCCTTGGAAGGTCACTCCTGCTCCCTCTATTGGGCTCCTCATAATATTGCAGCTGATGATAAAATCTTTTTTCAGGATTTAAAACCCTTTTTTCTCCATGAATAGGCTCTGCGGTACCACATATCCCCCCTCTTAAAATATGACGGGCTGGTGAAGCCCCCTTCACACAGCACGGAATTCGTGACATGGCGTCGGCGTTGAAATGCAGTTTGCCCGCTCGATGTTCCACCCGAAAATCGTAGGGTTGCAGAGCCATATACCATCTGGTTAATCGGTTATTGTCATTTTTCATGGTATGTAACCATTTTAATGGGGCGTGATCCGTTATAAGAACGAATTTCCTTCCTGTGAGATAAAATCGTAACGCCTCAATGGCCCATTTAATGGCGAGACATTCTCGCTCTATAGTGGCATATTTTTGTTCAGCCACCGAAAGTTTCCGGCTAAGGAACATAATGGGGTGTTCTGCTCCCTCTTGTATTTGAGACAGAACAGCACCCAAGCCTGTCTCAGAGGCTTCCGTTTGCAATAGGAAGGGTTGCTGGAAGTCTACTCCTCGTAGTATGGGGGCCCTACACAACCTTTCCTTCAGGCGTTGGAACGTTGTCTCCGCTTCCGGCGACCATTGTAGCAGGTTCGGGGCGTTTTTCCGCAGCATCCCCGTGAAGAGACTGCTTTCCTCCGCAAAATGGGGTATAAAACGTCGGTAATACCCGATGAGACCCAGGAAGCTTCGTAATTGTTTTTTATTCTGGGGAGCGGGAAATTGTCTCACACTTTCTACTTTATCTCGTAGAGGTCGCACTGTTCCCCGGCCCACGAGGTGACCCAGATATTTGACCTCTTTTGCCGCAAAAGTACACTTTTTTGGATTTAAAGTGAGGCCCGCTCTTCTCATTGCTTCTAATATGGTACGTATGTGGTGGAGATGATCTGCCCAGGTGGCGCTGTGGATCACTACATCGTCCATATAAGCGGTTGCGAACGTTTGGTATGGCCTCAGGATGATATCCATCAAACGTTGACAGGTGGCGGCTGCCCCGTGCAGACCGAATGGCATTCTGCGGAATTGATATAGCCCCAAGGGCGTACTGAAGGCAGTTTTTGGTCTGGCATCCCGTGTTAAAGGGACCTGCCAATACCCTTTTGTCATGTCCAATGTTGTCAAAAACTTCGCTTGTCCAAGCCGGTCTAGTAGCTCCTCTATACGAGGCATGGGATAGGCATCGAACGTAGACACAGCGTTTAATTGGCGAAAGTCGATACAAAAACGCATCGAGCCATCTGGCTTAGGTACCAGAACGACTGGGCTACACCAGGGGCTATGCGACTCCTCGATGACATTCATTTTCAACATTTCATCCACTTGTTTAATAATTTCCTGCCTTTTTGCCTCCGGCAGACGGTAGGGCTGTTGCCGGATGATTTTGCCTGGGGGTGTGAGTATTTCGTGAGCCACCAGTGACGTTTCTTTCGCCCGGGATCGAGGTTAAAACATCCTTGTAAGCTCCCAACAATTGGGTTAAGTCGTGCTGTTGGCTCAATGAGAGTTCCTCCCCGATTTTCGGTAGGGAGTCCTCCTTGTGGTCTTCCACATGGGGGCCCAGGTCTTCTTCTGGAAAATCACTCCCTATGGCCATGAGTCCTTCTAGCTCTGCCTTCCCCGTAGAGCCAAAACCATCTGCACCTCGGCTAGTGGGAGTGAGCATGGTGACCTCTTCCAAGCTGGGGAACCCGACTCGCTCGCAAATCAATTGCGCTATTCTGTCCCCAACCTGAACCACGAAATCTTCTTTAGAAAAATTGCACAGGAGAACTTTTACTATTCCCCTATAATCAGGGTCGATGACCCCTGCGGCTACATCCAAGCTGTGTTTGGCAGCCAATCCTGACCGGGGTGCTATCCTTCCATAACATCCTGGAGGGATTTCCACTTGTATTCCAGTGCTAATTAGCTTCCGCCCCTGCTTCGGGATGACCTGGTCTTCCACACTATGGAGATCATAGCCTGCTGCTTGTGTTGATGCTCTTTGGGGACTATGGGCCTTTTCCGAAGTTTTACAGAACTTCAACACGAATTTCTTAGGCGCCTCCGGTGTTTCCTTTATCAGGCCTCTCTTTGGCTTTCCCCAGAGCGGACTAGGGACCATGGAGTTAGTGGTTGCCGCTAGGCTGCTTCGCTGGGTGCTGAGGCGATCAGTAGGGTCAGGACTACCCGTGTGCTCATGCCTACTGCAGGTGGAATTCATGACTGTCTGAGGAGATAAACCCTCTCTCAGAGTCTTTTTAAATTGCGGCCAGTCGCGACCCAATACCAGCTCTTGTGGTAATCTTGGGACCACGGCTACCAACATTTGCTTTCTCATTCCCCATGCCTTTAACCCACAGCTTGTACACGGGATAGCTTGTAGCTGATCCATGAACACATTTAATTTTGACCTGCGCTTCTGGACATTCAGGGACGGACCATCCTTGGTCTTGGATCATAGACCACAGCTGTTTGGACATCATGGATTGGTCCGCTCCTGAATCTAGAAGTGCCTTAGCATGAACTCCGTGTATTTTTACTCTCAACACAAAACCTTCTTTTGTTGTCTTTGGGACTTCTCCCACTAATGCAACACGTGAATAACATTCCTTTTTTATATGGCCCTTCTTACCACATGAAAAACATCGTCTTACAGTTTCCACATCCTTAGGGTCATAATTACTCCTAGGGCTATACATTGGTCTGGAGGAACCATCTACCCTCCTAGCTTCCATCCCTAAGTGCATTTTAGGAACCGCTAGCTTTGGCTGGGACACTTTTTCTGCCTCCAGATATCTCTCTGTTAGGCTTACGGCCTCGGTAGTAGTGCAGCAATTCTGAAGAATTATAAAATTTTGCACTCTACTCGGTACTGCATTTAGAAACTGTTCTAAGATTATGGCGTCCATGAGAGTTTCAATATTCTTTCTCTCAGGCTGTAACCATTTGTACGCCAAGCTCTTTACTCTATGTCCCAAGGCTTTCGGAGTTTCATTTGGGTTAAGCATAGTGGCTCTAAACAATTTCCTATAAGCAAATGGGGTGAGACCTAGGCGATCTTTAATTGCCATTACTACCTCATCATAATTGTCTGCTAAAGCTGGAGGCATCGACCGGTAGGCGGCTAGAGCCTCTCCCGTCAGGGATGCAGCTAGTCTGACTGCCCACTGTTCAGTCGGCCACCGAGCTGACTTTGCTATTCTGCTAAATGAATCCAGAAAATCATCCAGATTATCACTGGGGCTTAACTTTCCCATTGTCAGGTCACTACATGACCATTGTCCCAACTCCGTGTTATGGAGTTCAGAGGCTCGCAATAGTTTCCGCTTCCTTCTTTGCCATTTCTTCCTTCTGCTGGGTTAACCATTTGTCCAATGTGTGCAGAAGAGGTGACTGCTGTTCTTGCATGGCTTTCAGCGCTTGCGCTTGGTTCTGCAGCGCTAGTTTCGCCTGCTTGTCAAATTGATTAGCCATCCACGCACATACTTCTTTGGGATCCATGGTAATCTGTAGTAAGGAAACAAAACAACAAAACACAACCAAGTGTGGCTCTTTCACAAAGAAAATTTCCTTTCCTAATCCTTTTTTTTTTTTTTTCTCTATACTCTCCTCGGTATCCTACACTTTTCAGGTATATCTACGTTTTACCTGATGACAGTGTAGAATCAACTCTGGAACAGTATACGTCGCTGTCGTTCCGCGATTCTCCGCCGACAGTTGGATACCGGATTTCTCTTTTCCAGGATTTTCTTCCAATCCGCTCCGGATTTGACTGCTCCACTCCGGGTTTTTCTTTTTTTTTTGTAATCCAAGTGGGGTTTTTTTCCGTTTCTTCTTCTTCTTGAGACCTATAGCTCAAGCTTCTTCTCTGTAGGCTGGACGTAGGCTCCACAAAACATCCAACAACTACGCCATTTTCATGTCATGCTGCCGCCCCAGAGGCCAAGGTTGGTATGGGCAGGTCAGATGGACATGAGAGTTTTTTATATATTTTGAATTTGGTCCTTCTGTAAGAGGTCTTGGTAATGTTCCCAGGACCTACCGAGGGCCAAAGTTCAAGAGAACACACTAGCCAGAATGTAGGGAAAATAAGGCTTTATTTCCCTTTAAGCACAATGGTTCAAGTTATGGGAGACTACTTCAACAAACTGAAAGAAACCTTGCTTCAGGCAACAAAAAGAAAATATATTCACACTTGCTTTGTTTAACTGTTGCTTCACAGTACTTGGCATAAACAAACTTTACAGGCATTCGCTACTGTTCACTGTTTTATGTTTCATGCACAGACCTTAGGCTACCTGCCTGACAGTAGCTACAGTCCATCGGGGTTTCAGGTGGGTCTTCGTTGAATTCCACCTGCATGGGCTGAGTATCAGACAGCTGTGAATCAGTGTCAGTAAACTCTTGAGGAGTGTACTGAGGTTTCTCATATAACACATTTACTAGCTTCCAATGTTCAGCATTCAAGTCCGGGCCGCGCCCATGTGAGTGTTTGTTATGGCAGTTACTTCCCCTTGCAGGCTGCCTTATGTTATACAGTCTTTTTACCAAGGGCTTGTGCCCTGTTTCACCAACAGTTTGATAGGGAGGATATACTCCAGTATCTTGTGTTTCCTGTCTTCTTAACTTATATTGCTTATCAGAATAAAAAGGTATTTTACCTTGTTTAGTGGAGCCCCACGGCCTGGTCCCGCTGTAGTTCAGCCTGTCTTGAGCAGTAGGCTTTTCACACTCCAGCTGGCCTTCATGCAGAGTCACCACTCTTTCACATTCACACCTTTTACCATTTGAATAAGGAATATTACCATTTGCAGCAAAGACTTCATCCTTGCTCAGATAATGCTCACTGTGTCTGGCATTTACTGCTGCCGGTTTCTTCACACCAAACTCTGGGGTTTATTTCTCCCCTTGTGCCTTTCTTTCCAGTACCTCTCAACCAAGGACTCCTGGAACTCTGTGGCCTCGGATTCACTATGCCCTCCTGCCAGGAACTCCTTCCTCTCTGGTGCTCTGGACACTCCTTATGGTGCTCTCCTTCTTGGTTCCTTTCCAGAAGCTCTCTGTGGTGTGACTCTCCGTGGTCTGCTTTTCCTTGATAAGCCTCTTCTTGGTATGCCTCCTTTTGGTAGGCCTTCCTTGGTATGCCTCTCCTTGGTCTCTCTCTCCCTGGTCTCTCTCTAACTTGTCCTAGCTCCTCCTTTTCAAGTTCCCAGCCTTTCTTCAGGGGAACTCCCCCTTTTCTCCATTGGCTGTTAGGTTGCATTACCTCATCAGCTCTGAGGTGCAGTTCTCTGGGCCTTGGAAGGTCACTCCTGCTCCCTCTATTGGGCTCCTCATAATATTGCAGCTGATGATAAAATCTTTTTTCAGGATTTAAAACCCTTTTTTCTCCATGAATAGGCTCTGCGGTACCACAAGTGCTACCCGGGCATGTTTGCCTACCAGAAGAAATGGGACAACAAACTAATTTGGCCTAATCCTTCCCTAAGAGCCATAGGGCAACAGCTGAAACATGTAGAGCCACCTTGGGAAGAGTATCTTCTTAAAAAGGGCAATTCTGCCTCCTAATGAAAGCGGCAGATCTTGCCATTTTGCTAGCAGTTGTGCGGTTTGGGCTAGGAGGGGCACCATGTTACACTTATAAAGATCCCTGGGGGTTGCAGGTGTAGTCACTCCCAATTAGCGAAATGAATCACCTGCTCACCGAAATGGAAATTCACCATTCCATGCCATGCGCAGCAACTCCTGTCCAGTTAATGCCTCCAATTTATCTAAATTTAATTTATATCCTGAGAAACCTCTAAATGTTTTAAATTCCAGGAGTAGGGCTGCCAGGGACCGCTCCTGGCTCGCGATGTCTACTAACAGGTCGCCTGCGAAGGCAGACAGCTTAAATTCATGTGAATCCAGACAGATCCCCCTTTATCTCTGGATTCGCCAGAATATGAACCATGGCCTCATTCAACCTCCTTCATGTTCTCCTGGGCACATTGCTTCTCTCACTGTTATCTCAGAATCGGTGTCTATTGGATGAAGTCAGATACTTAGGATTAGTCCTAAATAAAAACTTAAGTATGATTCCCCACATAAAATCAGTTACAAAAGTATATATTTCAAACTCAAAACTATTCAACGCCTTAGACCTCTCCTGGAAGACCATGACTTTAGGAATGTTCTACAATCCCTAATAACCCCACTCATGGATTACTGTAACAGTATCCTCCAAGGGCTTCCTAAAAAAATACTCACCAGCTCCAGCTCACTCAAAACCTTGCAGCTCATATAGTCAGAAACTCAAGACGCACCGACCACATTACCCCAATCCTTCGCGACTTCCATTGGTTACCAATAACATCAAGGGTGAAATACAAACTCCTAAACCTTAGCATTCAATTTCATTGTACATATTTAAGTAGCTCCAGTTATTTATCCCCATGTTATCCAAGTTATTACCCCTGTTCTCTGTAAAACCAAACAGTTTGTGTTATGGTCATTTGTTGTATGTAAACCGCGCTGATGAGAAATAGTGCGGTATATAAAAAATTGTAATAAATAAATAAATAATAAATATTCAATAGTAGTGGCCCAAGAATAAGAAGGAACAATATCAGGGATAGAGGACATCCCTGATGCATTCCCCACCTCAAAGGAAACCGCTCCATACACATTCCATTAACCAAAATCTGCACCCAGGAGTCAGCATAAAGCACAAGCAATGCTTGCAAAAAGAAACCCTCAAAGCCAAAGCACTCCAGCTTTAAAAACATGTAGTGCCACCCCACCCTGTCAAAGGCTTTTTTGGCGTCAAAACTAATGAAAAGCGAGGGAATCTCCGCAACAATACGTGATGTTGAGATGCTAGAATTTGACAGATGTTTCCCACCGCCTGCTTGCCCTTAACAAAACCCACCTGGGAAGAGTGAATTAAACTGGGCATCAGCAGGGAAAGGCCCTCAGCCAAGACTTAACATGATCTTAAGATCTACATTCAACAGAGAGATGGGATGGTAGGATCCTGGCATGAGAGAGTTGTGCCCCGGTTTGGGGATAAGTGTAATCAAGGCTTCGTTATTATGGTATGGGAAAGATTGAAGTGTGGCCAACTATTGGTACATTTCAGCAAGAGGAAGGCATACTTTGTCGCTGAGTATCTGGTAAAATTCTGCACTAAAGCTCTCCAGCCCCGGAGCATATGGAGTCCATAAGCCCTTGATTACTCTTTGTATTTCACTGGGATTAATTCTCGCGTTCAACTGAGTGCGTTGAGTCTGCTCCAGTTGGGGGAGCCCACACTGTTGTAGGTGGGCACATGCCCCTTGACCATCTCAATTATCAGCAGTATAGAGTGCACGGTAGTAGGCTAGAAAGGCTGCCTCAACTTCCCTCTGCAATGTCTGGACCTTCCCATCTGCTGTCTGAACCCTGCTACCAATCTGGGACGCCTTTCGCTTTTAACAAGTGAGGATTATTTTGTGACTGGCATTGGTGTCTTCGAAGAAGTCTCACTGCTCATGAAGGAACTGTGCGAAATCAGTATCTCCCTTGAGGCAGAAAGGAAATTGCCAACATCCACCTCGGTGCTGCATAGGAGACAAGTGAACATCTATCCAGATTATTGTGTGATCTGAAATCTGGATATTACCGATCTGAGTGCCATCGACCTGATTCAATAGTCCTTGGGACACCAAAAAATAATGTTTTCTAGACCACATGCCGTGGGCCCGAGATAAGTGCGTACAGGGCCATACTGATCGTGAAATGCGCCCTGTGCAACTTGCACGTCGGGCGTGTGCCCCCCTCCCCACACCTCCATCTAGCCACTTTATGGGGGCGGAGAGAAGAGGCGCACCCGATGTGCAAGTCTTAAAGAAGGCTTAAAGGGCGCATTTCAGCTGTCCGCCGTTGCCTGCTGCCGCTGAGAGAAAAAAAAGTGAGGCGGCAGGCAATGACAGACAGCCGAAATGTGCCCCTTAAGCCTTTGCTCCCTGTGTGGCTGCACCATTCGCACAGGGTTAGGTACGGTCCTGAGTGCATATAATCCCATTCGCCTGGGTGAAGAATATGCCAGACGTTAAGCAAGTCGCTACCATTACATAGTCCTAATACTCAACGTTGCTGTCTTGAATCCCTGTCTCTCCCTCCTTCGGAATGATCCATCAGAGGATCGAGGACAGAGTTGTAATTGCCCCCGTGGATTATATCTTGCTCTCCCTTGGCTGTCAAGCTCTGCACCAGCATATCAAAAAAATCTCATTCAAAGTGGTTTGGCCCATATTTATTCCCCAATAGGATTGAGGAACCTTGCAAGCATCCCGAGAGCAGAATATATCGCCCTCCAGGGTCACACACAATATGGTTAACTTGAAAGTTAATCAACTTTGATCAGAATAACCACTCCCACCATTCTGCCCCCAGCTGAAGCTCCATAGACCTCTCCAACCCACCATCTCTTCAATTTGGCATGTTCAGGATTAGTCATGTGGGTTTCCTGAAGAAAAGTAACATCGGCCTGCTTATCCCACAAAGCCCGTAGCACCTTATATCGTTTTATCAGACACCCAATGCTACAAACATTCCAAGGTACTACTGTAAGGTCACATTTGCTCATGTTACTCCAGTGTGTGTATGGATCTTAACACAAAAATACTGTAATCCTACATGAGGGGGCCCCCAGCCTAAACCCTCCCTCCTTGCCCTAAAGATCTGCAGGGGCACTCAGGGAGTATTCCCATCCTTCTCTTAAAGTCTGACAACCCATACACCTAGATTCCAAAACCCCTCCCCCTTACTCTTCCACTACAGCAAATAGCAATTAGCCAGCTACCACCCCCCACCCCCACATCCCTCCCACCAAACACCTCATATCGCCACCCCTCCACTGTAGAGTGTGTCCGAGGTCTTCATGGCATTGGGACCTCCCGCCCTCCATCCCACTGAACTCACTGAACCTCCTCCCCCATGCAACAATCCCATTCCATTGCTTCTGTAATAACTATCTACCTATGGCTCCCTAGTCATTGTCCAAGCCAAGGTGTGACTCAGAGGTTGCATAGACTTGGATCTAGGAAAACTAGCACAGACTAACCCGGGGTAGAGGCAGCAGTGACACCCACCAGTATGGGTCCTGGGTCACAAACTGCCTGCCCCCCCCACCCCCCTTCCCCAGTATGTCCATCATACTCCCTCCCACTCCCTTACTTTGCCTAAAGGGACTTAGCCTTGACCCATTCAGATCAAACACTCACTCATTCCTCCACCCATCCAATTCATACCACCCTCCTTCTTTCTTAGCCAAGTACAAGGGCATAGCCCTGTAAAAACTACTCACGCCCTTCACAGACACGCTCTTCTCCCCCACATAAACAGCAGTGTAGAAACCCTACCCCATATAACCTCCCTTCCCCTCATCATATCCCATGTCCACACATGCATGCACAGCACCCAAGACCTGATGCCCCAACCTCCCCCAAATGTACCAAACACACCCAACCTAAAAGTAAACCTGTTGAGGCAGGCTAATCCTCACCAGTCACACCTCAGCATATCCCACACAGCTGCTCCCAGACATTCGTGCACATACACTCCACACACAGCAAATATATAAAAGAACAAAGTCATGCAGAAGGAAGGCCCAAAAGGCTGGAGGTACATCAAAGGAGAGATGTGCAGGGCCGTATTATACCTTCTGATAACTGAATGTCAAATGGCGTGTAGGGTTGGACATGGTGATACACACGTCAGGTCCTACCCTGAATATTTTATTTATTTACATTCTCTTATCAAGGAGGTGTGTGCAAAAACACAACAAAGGGGCTGACCCAGAATAAGAGGGGGTAGTGAAGGAGTGTAAATATCCAGAACGCTTCAATGCTACCATACATCAGGGCACCGCTAGAAAAAAATAGTCAAGGCTCAGTTCTATATCAACAGATTCAAGCACCCCAAAGTGTGGTACAATAAACCGTGCATAGCTGACAAAGACAGTCGTATGGTGCTCTACAAGCTCACTGTCCCCACTAGTGGTACAAAAGGTCCACAAATACGGCGAGAGATGAGAAGTCCCGATCTAGAAGAAGTCAGTTCATATCGCATTCCACAGAGCTGATGAAACCAAGTTATCAGGAGAGTTCGCTTGAGCTGTATTATGATCCTATCAGTAAAGATTCCAGGAAGCTTTTCACTTTAGCCGGGCTCGAGAAAAAGTGTTTTCACTGTTGAATGCTCGTATTTGGAGGGTCCCTTATTATTGACAGGGATATGTTTTGATATTTAGCTATAGAGAACCTTCTCTGATTTTGTCTGCCCAATCACACTGGCACCTGGTGACACTGTGGCCATCCATATGGTCCAGGTACTGGCCAGGCTTTCATGTCCCCCCTGAATTGCAGATAAGCACACCAGATCCTCCCGTGCACCCCTGAAACCACACACATATACACACACTCTCACTTTCAGTCACAAAAACATAATTCTGCCAAAAAGGTGCCCTGAACTTATACATAACAGCTATGACATAACATAATAGCATGGTGTACCAGGACTAAAAATATTATCTCTGTTTCTCACCCAAACAAGAATCCTTTCCCTACTCACACCCATACTATCCCTACATCAGGAGTCCCATTTTACAGAGCATGGGAATTGTTAGGGTCCCCTAGATTGGCTCCTTTAGCACAAACAGCATATTTCAGCATAGACATAATATTTATTTATTTTATTTTATTTATTTACATTCTCTTATATACCGCGCTATTCTGCATCAGTGTGGTTTACATTGAACAAACTGAAATTACATTGAACAGGGCGTTATAACTTGGAGATAACTATTTTACAGGGAACATGGGCTATGGAGGGTTAAGTGGCTTGCCCAAGACCACAAGGAGCACCTGTGGGACTAGAAACCCCAGTCCTTCTGGCCCAAGGTTGCTGTCCTCTAGTGGGATTTGAACCCCCGACCTTCCGGCCTGAAGTACCTTGCCCCAACCACTAGGCCACTCCTCCAGGAGGAGTGGCCTAGTGGTTGGGGCAAGGTAATAATACACACTATTGCTCTTTTTAAAGTTTCTGTAAGGGCATTTATTAATGTTTCTATACCTTACAACATTCCCACATCTCTGCTTTCTGTTCCTTAAAACTGCATCTTGTGTTTTTCCAGACTGCAGTCACACCATTTCAAAGCATAATTGTCACAACCATTCTTCAATATGGGACGTATTGCAGAGAAGAGCAGAATTGTTTCTAAGTCCTGGCCTTATACTACATTTACACAGGAATAACGTGGATGTCTGAAACGTCAGAGCAGGGAGGGACAGATCTGCTTAAAGGCCAGTGACTAGCACATCAGGCACGCGCCCTCTCCTCCACCTCTGTTCATCCACTTTCTGCTCTTGCACTGCTGCCGGTGCCACTGTGGAGAAAACAGAGGGCGGCAGCAGCAAGGTAAGAGCAGAACGTGACTGGATGGAGGTGCAGGGGGCGCACTCGATATGCAAGTCACACAGGGCGCAATTCTGGTTCAGTACGGCCCTGATCTAACTTGAATATCAAAATAAGCTACACTGAAGTTTTGGCCAAAGTCAGAGCAGATTTTCTGGATTGCTGGCAGAAGGCTTACATGAGAAGCCAGATGAATTACAGGCAGCTTCACTGAGAAGAGTGATGATGCTGAATGCCGCAATATTCATAAGCACAATTTGAGCCTCACAGAGGAGCAGAAGAAGGATACCAAAGTCATCCTGTATGCATTAGGAGTTTATTTCAAACCCACCAAAATGTAATATATGAAAGATACATGTTTGGCAATTGCAAACATGAGAAAGTGAATTCATTAATAAATGTTATATATGTGAGAGAGAAAGCAGCGACACGTGATTTCAGCCTAGTGAAAGATGAATTTATTTGGAATAAAATAGTTCTTAGCATTGTCAATGAGGGTAAATGCCACTGTCTTTTAAGAGGGGAAAATAATTCAGTCAGTCCATGAGGTCCAAGATTGGGTCCACCTTATTGAAAAATGAGGGCACCCTCACTTGTTTTGGAGCAGCAAAGCAATATTATCATGGCATGTATCGAACTGTAAAAATACATTCAAATAGTGAGCCATCTGGCTATACTCCTGAAGCAGCCATAAGCAAAACGGGGCCACATAGGGTGAATGACCAGGTGCAAATCAAGATAACTCACAGCACAGGTGAATGACCGGGTGTAGGTTAAGATAACACACAATATAAAACATATCAAAATCTAAGCAGCTGGCCACAGTGATGTAAACAGAGATAAGTTCTTTTAAATCAACGATTTTTGAAATTAGGGTTTTTTAATGAATGGTGACTTAATATAGAGGTCTTTTCCCCTCTATAGGAATATGAAGTTCGATTGAATATTTAATAATTGTAAAACATATAAAAAAGTATTTTAAAATTAATATTGAAAAAAAAGCTAAAATTTAAAAAGGGAGTTTTTCAGGACAGGTGACTGATGGTGAGATAGTATTAGTTTGCACCTGCATAAGTCTTTTTAACATTGGCGATTTAGTTTTGCGCATACTATGACAGTCATGAACCTCACTTCTAAACCAGGGTATGTAACATAGTAACAGTATATGATGGCAGATAAAGACTGGCATGGTCCATCTAGTCTGCCCAGCAAGGTGGCAAGAGTAGGTGCACCTGCCACTCTGTGCAGGTCACCCCTCCCCATGCCTTTGTTTAGGGGTGTATCTACCGCTCCGTGTAGGTCACCCCTATTTGTTGAGATATAAGAGATAGTTATTTTGATTTGATCCTATAAAGGGATCCACTGTGTCAGTCCCATGCCATTTTGAATTCTGTCACTGTATTTGCTCCCACCACTTCCATCAGCAGGGCATTCCAAGCACCCAGTGAAAAAATATTTCCTGACGTTGCCTTTCAGTTTACCCTCTTGCAATTTCATGTTATGCCCTCTAGTTTTACAGCTTTCCTGTCTATGAAAAAGGTTTGTTTGTTCATTAATGCTCTTTAAGTATTTAAAGGTCTGTATCATATCTTCCCTGTCCCTCCTTTCCTCTAGTGTATTGTCACCCCTCGCCCGCCAACCCCAGTATGGAGGCAGTAGGCGAGGGGGCACAGTTAAAGTCACTCTGTTAATGCTGTTATCTCGATATGCTTGTGTAGTTGTAGCCCAGTGATGACAGCCAAAGTAGGTTAAGGGTAAACAATATTTTTATTGTTTGCACAGGGTTTCTTCCCCCAAGAACAGAGGTTAAATGATAACAAAAGCGTAACAGAAAAAGTCCTGGATAACAGCTCTCCTGATACTTCTCAGGGCATCATAAGCAATCAACCATCAGCTTTTCTTACTTCTTCCAATATTCCAAAAACATCAATGTTCTTCATAACAGCAATACTTTTCCAACTTAAGCTTTCAATAAATAAACTTTCAATGTTGTGGTTTTTCTTGTCCACGTGTGCTTAAGATAATTCCTCCTAGCCTCTAAGGATAACAGATGCTTCTTCCATAAGCCTGATCATTCTTCTGTGTAAACTTCTTCCAGAAGAATTCTATGTGCTCTTGAAGCTATCCCTTAGAGCTGGGTATTTAAGTTGTGTTGGCAGTGAGACAAAACTCCTGTCTGCATCCAATCTCCAAAGTTAGACTTTTACTACAGCCTTAAAATATGGAATATGTTTAAGCTGTACTTTAAACTTCCCTTTGACAGATACCACATTCCATTTCTGAACTGCTACTATAAGACAATGGATTATCTGTCTGCATTGGTTCACCTTCACTATCTTGAGCTTCCTGGTTATAAGGCTCCCTCGAGTCTAGTGATCTCAGGTGCTTGAGAAGGGTTTGTAACTGCTTCTCTCCCCTCTCTTTATGTATCCGGGGCTCTTGCATGGATACCTGTTTATTAAGGTTCTTAAGGAGCTGAGAGTAGGGATTTCTCTCTCCCTTGGGTTGCCCCGGTCTTACTCTCTGGTGAGGAGGTATGTATCTCTTCAGAGAATGTTTTACAGGCTCTTTTAATATCTCCTGGTCATCAGAGTCTGTATCTAGGTTTGTGTCCCGGTGCTGCCAATTAGCAACGTGCTGAGGTGCAGCTGTGCTAGACTCTAAGCTGCAGCTTTTGACACTTCCTCTGCAGTAAGGCAACGCTTGTCTTTCACACACTGGGAATTCCCTTCCACCCAGTTTCTCTCTTGTCTGTCTGGTCCCAGGGAAACTATCTGCAGAATTGCTTCTGTCCCTTTCAGACAAGGATTCCAAACTTTGCTTAAAAGGTTTATAAAAGTTTCTAACCTGCTTTGGCTTTGCTTGAGGGCTACTCCTTCCTGGCAGCACTTCCAACTGCCTTCCTCGAGACGTGGCTTTCTCTGAGCAAAGTGGCTGGCAACCGTCCAAATACTCGGTTCCCACCTGGTTCCACTTGCCTCCAGCTCTGTCTCCTCGGGATCTCCGGTCTCTGCCTGGACCTGGTTTCTTTATCCCTCTGGGAAGAATCTCTGACTCTAAGGCTGCATCTGATCCTTCTGAGTCCCTTTCTCCCGGCTGTGCCAAAGGTAAGCCTCTGCGTTGCTTTCCTCTCATTACTCCATCTCCTCTCCGTTCCTCCTTCTCTTCCTCCTCTTCCTGCCTTTCCTTCTGCTCCCCCTCTGAAATTACCACTTCCTGGTTATGAGGAGTGCTTTGTCCAACCAGGCGTGAGTCCACCCCTTTCCCTGATAGGCTAGCTCTCCCTGTCAGCCTAGAGCTAGGGTGTGGCTCCCTTTCTCGTCTCTCCTGCCCTGAACCTTTGAGTGCTGAGCTTTTAACCCTTTCTTGCCCTGTATCTCTGGCAGGTTCAGAGGAAAAAGTGTGTTTAAAACCCTTTTTCTTGTGCTCTGACAGCTCTGCCTTGTCACAGTATACATATTTAGGTCTTCGTCTCTTCTTATACATCTTCTGGCGCAGGCTCCAAATTATTTTGGTCGCCTTCCTCTGAACCATTTCCAGTCTTTTTATATACTTTGTGAGATATGGTCTCCAAAACTGAACACAATATTCCAAGTGAGGCCTCACCAGTGACTTATACAGTGGCATTAGTACTTCTTCTTTTCTGCTGGTAATTCCTCTCTCTATGCAACCCAGCATTCTTCTGGCTTTGGCCACTGTTTTGTCACATTGTTTCGCCACCTTGAGATCCTCAGAAACAATCACTTCTTTTCCTGGTCCGTACACACCAACTTCTCGCCCCCTATCGCATATAATTCCCTTGGATTTCTGCATCCCAAGTGCATGACACTGCACTTCTTCACATTAAATCTTAACTGCCAAGCATTAGACCATTCTTCCAGCTTTTGTAGATCTTTCTTCATGTTATCCAATCCCTCAGGGGAATCCACTCTGTTGCAAGATTTTGTGTCATCTGCAAAAAGACAGACTTTTCCATTCAGCCCTTTAGAATATCACGCACAAATACATTGAATAGTACCGGTCCCAGGACCAATCCCTGGGGCATGCCACTAATCACCTTCCTTTCATCCAAGTGAGTTCTGTTTACCATCTCCTTCTGTTGTCTGTCAGTCAATCAATTTCTGATCCAGTTCACCATCTTGGGACCCATCCCCAGGCTGTTATTGATAAGCCTCCCGTGAGGAACAGCTTCTAAGGCTTTGCTGAAATCTAGGTAGATCACATCCATCGCATGCCCTTGATCTAATTCTCTGGTCACCCAGTCAAAGAACTCAATCAGATTTGTTTGGCATGATTGTCCTTTGGTAAGAACATGTTGCCTCGGATCATGCAACCTATTGGTTTCAAGAAAGTTCACTATTCTTTCTTTCAGGAGTGCCTCCATTACTTTTCCTGCCACAGAGGCAAAGCTTACTGGCCTGTAGTTTGTCACTTCTTCCCTATTGCCAATTTTGTGAAGAGGTACCACATTAGTCCTTCTCCAGTTCCATAGAACTTCTCCTTTCTCCACGGATCTATTAAAAACATCCTTTAAAGGCCCTGTAAGAACCTCTCTGAGCTCTTTCAGTATTTTGGGATGTATCCCATCTGGTCCCATGGACTGTTGCTTAAATGAGCACCCATCCAGACTTTCGAACGCTATCTCGGTTGGTGAGTACTAAATTCAGCATCAAGCTTTCCCTGGTCGGTTCCATCACCATTTATCTAAGTAATGCATCTTGGAAGGCATCCACAATGTTTTTACTTCTTTCCAGATTTGCAGAAGGAATACTCCAATCCATATCGGGTAGATTAAAACACCCAATATGATCACTTCCCCCTTCATGGCTATCTTTGGAATATCAATAATCAATTTGTTATCCATTTCTTCAGTTTGAGTTGGAGGCCTGTAGACTACACCAGTATGGATGACAGTACCATCTTCTCTTTCCAACACAATCCACAGCGCTTCTTCTTTTCCCCACGTCCCCTGCATTTCAGCAGCTTTAATATTGCTTTTGACATATAGGGCTACTCCTATATCAGATCAGATCACTTGCTCAGGCAGCAGAGGCTGATTTAAATTAACCACACCCTTAGAAGCAGGCTTGTAATAAAGCAATGGAAACTTAAAAGTTTAAAATGAAATCTGACTTCTATGTATCATCCTACTATGCAAATGACCCTGGAACTTTAAAATGTATACTGTCACGCCCTCACCACTCGCCTCTAGGTTAGAGGGGCGTGGTTGTATAAGGAACTTTCCCCTTTCAGCCTTAACTGACTAATTCCCCGCAATGTTTTCTGGGAAATGTAGTTTAATTGCACTATATATGGGCTTCAGGTAGAAAGCTGTAGTCGGGCTCCTCGGGGTAAGGCAATGATAGAAATTTATTGAGCACAAAAAAAGGTTCATAAATACCACATTCAGGCATACTTCTCCAGGCTTCTTCAAAGTACAACAGGTTATAGGCAAAACAAAAACCCAAAACCAAAGTGGCAGCTTAAAGTATTCTTCAGCTCAGAAAAACATAGCCTTTAACAGCAAGGCTACCAGATTCCTTTGGCCTTGCTGGTTAAAGCACAAAATACAAAACAGGCTTTCTTCTGTGGCAGTTTGCCTTCTTTTCCAGTCTCAAACCTTTCCAGCCTGTTTACCAATTAACAAGCAAAACAAAAACTCCAAACAGGAACAAACTTTCAACGTGCAAGCAAAGTTCTATTCAGGTTTCTCAGGAAAATTCAAGAGTAAAAAGAAAGCTTTTTTCCTCACAGTTAATTTGGCTTCTTGCTGTCTCACTTCACAGGTAGCAGGTGGTTAACAAGCACAATTCACAACTCCAGCTTGTTCTTACGTCTTAGTAAAACTTCCCTTCTTTACCACGTGGGAATTTACAATCCATCTACCTGCTTCTTATGGTTACCTTTCTCTGGAGGGCTTTCTCTCAGGGCTGGCTTTCCTTCAACCCTTCTGTGGCTAAGGCTTGGCACAAAGAGCAATCCATGAAGGGTGTCTTCCTCATTCAACTCAGCATCAGGCTCTCCTAGTTGCATAGACTCTGACTCTCCTTCTGGCTCCCCGGGCTCGGTTAACAGCCTCTCGTTAGAGCTGAGAGCGTCTCCTGCTCCTCTGCATTGCCCAGCATAAGTCAGGCTTCTCCTGCTCTGCTCAGCATTAATCAGACTTCTTAGGCTCACACCTGTGCCTCGGCTTATATCAGCTTCTCTCTTTCTTTCTCCTCTTCTTGCCTTTGCCTCTGCCCTTGCTTCTGGCGTTCCTTCCACCCTCTCTCCTTCTCCTTTACTATAATCTAGCATAGGCTTATATCTCCAGGGTTCTAGCTCCATCTCCTCTCTTCCCAGGTGACTGAGATCACTCTGCTTTCTGGCACCTGAGTAATCAGGGAGCTTACTGACGTAAGGGTCTTGGATCTTAGGTCTGTATTCACTCTCCCTTATTTCACTAGGGGAAACATGAAACCTGTTCCAGCTGGGGGTTTTCTGGTTCCTAGGTGAGGTTGTGGTTTTGTTACCCTGACCTTGCAAAAGGGGCCCTTTTACTAGGGTGAACTCTTTGCCTTTTTCCCTTTCCCCTAACTCAGGATAGGCTTCCTTACCACAATACCTTTATTACTGCTCAGGCTGATTGAATTAACCACACCCTGTGAGGTAGGCTTGTAACAGAACAATGAAAACCTTAAAAGGTCAAAATGAAATCTTACTTCTAGTATCAGCCTACTATGCAAAGGACCCTTGAACTTTAAAGTATATACTTTTGCTACTGCTCAGGCAGTATGTTCTTAGTCTCACAAATTTAATGCTGATGCTCAGCATAGTACTTGCATTGTGCCAAAGACAGCTTCCTTCTGGAGTTCATAAGATGTAACATGTATGGAAAGTTTGTCAAGATGTGTATCCCAGGTGATCATAACCTCTTCATTCTCTGTAACTCTTTTAGGTTCATGATCCCAATGCTTCTCAGGCACATTAATGTTATAATGCTTACAGAGTTTCCAGTGGATATGATGTGCTACTTTATTATGTCTTTCTGCATAGACATTTTCTGCTGTCATAACTTCCAGCCAGCTATGAGGTAAGTCACCATTTCTAGATCTTTCTTACAGAATCAACATATGTCTGTGTTGCCAGTTTTTTCAATGCTCACTGTAAACCATCTTGTCTGTAATCCACTGTCCTGGACTACAACTATCAACCTCTCATCCTTTGGTTTCAATTCACCTCTCCTTATCCACTCATGTGTCTGTTCTTGATCAAGACTCTGTATTTCTCACTATATTTGTGATATAGTCACCTGTTTTTCCTTATCTGTTAACCTAATTTTTTGCAGGGTTTTTTGTTTAGCAAATTCTGTTACTTTCTTCCCTGTGTAAGCTTGCAAAGCCTCATTCTTCCCTTCTACTCATTGGAATGCTTGTCCAATTCTGGACATCTACTTTCATTTATGTTTAAATCTTTTTATTATTATTATACAGAACATGCCACCTTTCCAATATATTGACTTTAAATACATCATTGCAAATAGTCAAATAACACAACCAATAACACGCAAACCGTTTACAGGTTTATATTTGTATTTTTGTAATTTTACCCCTTCCCCTACTTCCCCCCTTCCCTTCTCCCCCTCCCACCTATAAGGGTCTCCTTAACTTGTGGTGTTAATATTCTCCTTAGCAGTTTCCGGTGAGCAGGTGCTCTTATACCCGCCGGAAATGCAATACTTATGTTTTTCTCAAACCGCCACCTGAAGACTCTTAACACTTAATTCTATACCAGTTTTGCTCACCTTATTGATTTCCCCCGAATGATCCATTTATACATTAGCATTTTGGGCCTTATCTAGCACTTCAGTATTGTATCATCCCTTATCCTCCCTCTCCCTTCCTCTCCCCCTCCCATTCATCCCCACCTACCCTCCCCCTAATCCTTCCCCCCTTCCCTCCCCCCTTTTGTCTTTATAGGGTCCTTATATTGATTATAGCCAATTTATATTGTTAAGATATCATTCCTCGCCTTGACCGATAGACCTTCTAAATATGGGGACCAGGTCATCAAGAAATCTGCTCTCCTCCAGGCATGTTGTCTGGAAGCCTCTCCCTCCCATAACACCAACTGGTGTAACACATTCCTCCACTCCCAATATCTGGGCCCTCCTGCCTCCCTCCAGTTACGGAGGATACACTGTTTGGCTAGCAGGCAACATTTTCTCACCATCGTTCTGTTCCCTGCTGTGCAAAGTCGCATGGGGTCAGGGGCATCCAAAATAGCCAGACCCGGTGACAGTGTCAGTACCTGTCTCAGTAGTCCCCCTAGGAATTTTTGGATCCTACTCCAAAACTTTCCTACCTTTCCGCATTCCCAGAACATATGCCCCAAATGTGACCCTCCAACTCCACACCATGGACAACCACTGTGATGTGCGAATCCTTCCTTCCACGCCCTGTATGGTGGAATATATGCACGCTCTAAAATTCTAAATTGCATATCTCAAAGCCTTGCCCCTATTATCAATCGGGGGATTCTTCCTGTTGCCTCTTCCCAGGCAAATGAATCAAGATTGACTCCCAACTCCTGGCCCCATTGCATCCTCATCTGGTCATAACACTTGTCTTGAGCAATATTATTCAAGGCCCTACAGTAACCAGCAACTGCTATCCATTCTTTCTCTTCCATTTCAAACCATTCCACTAATTTCCCAAAGTTTTCCTTTCTCAGGCCACTCCTCCCCTCTTTCATCGATGTCACATAATGTTTTAACTGCAGGTAGGCATAAAAATGCCCACTTGGTAAGTCATGAAGTTCTTTCAGTTCCAGAAAGGGTTTGAGTTCTCCCTCTTCGTTAATTACTTGTCGCATCTGTTGAAGATCCTTTAACATCCACCCTCAAAAGTAGTTTGACATTGTGCTTGGTTTGAAAGATAAGTTGCCTTGTAGTGGCAAATATCCTGATACCTCATATGGGATGCCTAATTTACCGCATAAATCCTTCCAACTCCAGCAAACCCCTTTCCATAGGATATTATCTCGAAAACCTTCAGGTAGCTGACCCCACGGAACATGTAACACAGACAAAAGCGAGTAAGGGGCGGCCAATACAGACTCAAAATCATAAGGGGTATACACCGATGTCCCACCCGCCCAGTCACGAATATGTCAGAGTAAACATCCCAAATTGTATTGTTCTATTCTAGGTAGTCCTATTCCCCCCTGTTGCCACTGACCATATAATCGATCAATTTTGAGTCTAGGCTTTTTCCCTCTCCAAAAGAAACTCTGTAGAGATCTCTCAATTTTTTGAATATCCTGTCTCTGCAGCTGCAGAGGGAGGAGTTGCAGAATATACAAAAATTTTGGAAAAAGTATCATTTTATAGGCAGCCACCCTACCGCTAAGGGAGAGGGGCAAGGGCATCCAATCCCGCAATTTGTTTTGAATTTCTTGAAACAAAGGCCGGACATTTTGATGTTACAGTTTGCTCGGGTCTCGAAGTAGCCATATTCCTAAATTCTTAAATTTATTTTTTGCCCATTGTAAGGGAAATGTTCCGCCCCAGTCTTCTTGTAGCCCTTCATTTACATCTAGTGCTTCTGATTTAGTCACATTCATCTTCAAACCTGCTATCTCTCCATATTTTACTATCATCTTCAGAAGCCTGGGCAAAGAATCTCAAGGTTCCATCAGCATTACTAATAAGTCGTCTGCAAAAGCCGAGACCTTAAATGTGCAAGACCCCACCTTCACCCCCCGGATGTCATTTTGGGCATAAATCATTCTCAATAGTGGATCTAAAGAGAGCACAAATAATAACGGGGACAGCAGACAACCCTATCGTGTTCCCCTCACAATGTTAAAACTACGTGGGACCATCCCATTTACTCCCACTACCGCTGCTGGTTTCTGATATAATCCTCGGATACCTTGTATGAACCCTGCTCCCAGACCATATGCTTCCAGGGTCTCAAACAAATATGCCCACCCCACCCTGTCAAAGGCGTTTTTGGCATCAAAACTGACCAGAAGAGATGGGGCGCCCTGTTTCCAGACCCAGTTCAAGGCTCCTAATATTTTCCTAACATTTTTGGTGGGATAATGCCCCTGCACAAATCCTGTCTGACATGCATGTAGTAAACTAGGGAGATGCACAGCCAAACGATCTGCTAGAATTTTTGCAAACAACTTGAGGTCATTATTAATTAATGAAATTGGCCGGTATGACCCCACTTCTGTCGCATCTTTACCCGGCTTTGGCAGGACTACTATATGAGCTGTATTATTGTCATACTTAAATACTCCGGAGTCCTTCCACTTATTAAACAGATCTACTAACACCGGAGTCACCTGTGCTTTCAGCAACTTATAGTATTCAGCTCTATATCCATCTAATCCCGGGGCTTTGCACATTGCTGCTTTTTCAATACCCCTTTGTACCTATCTGTTGTTATTGGGGCTGTCAACTGTCCCTGCTGCTCCTGCATAAGGCGAGGTAAATTCACCACCGCCAAAAACCTCCTGATCCTCGAACGAGAGGCATCCTCACTTGCGTACAGCTTTTGATAGTAATTTACAAAGATTTTCCCAATATCTGCAGCATCCGTGTGTGTCCTCCCCACCTCATCTTTTAAAAGTGGCACAAATCGGGACCCCTGACTCCGGGCAAGACAGCAAGGCAATAGCCTCCCTGTCTTATCCCCATATTGGTACAACTGATATTTGTAATAGACTATAGACTTTTTGGTTCTCTGGTGCAATAATGTATTTAAAGCTGTTTGCGTTGCCAGCAACTGTGCCCAATTGGCTGTTGTGGGTGCTACTAGCTAGGAGCCAGTGCTCTCTGCAAATCTGTTTCTCCATTCTTAGAATCCTAGCTGCCATCATACGTCTCCGGCGAGCATTGTAAACTATTATATCCCCCCGTAGGACCGCTTTGGATGCCTCCCAAAGCAGTTCTGGTTCTCCTTTATGGGCCTGATTATGATCCTCATACTCCTTCCACTTGTCTATCAAATACCCTTGAAACTCCTTTTTGTGGCATAAATCTAATGGCAAGCACCATGGTCCTCTACCCCTACCTAGCTGTCCACATTCCCAGTCTGTCCATACGGGAGCATGGTCTGAGATTTCATAGGGTCCGATTACCGCATCTGTCATTACTTGAAATATTTCCTCAGAAACTAATATGGCATCTAGTCTTGCACTTGTGCCGTGCACTCTGGACAAATCAGTATAATCTCGCTCTGTCGGGTGCGGGGCTCTCCATACATCTACGAGCTGGCACCTTTGGTAAAACCTCCTCAAATGCCTTGTGATACTGAGACGATTACCCCCATGCCCTGCCGACACATCTATGCTAGGGTCAATGACACCATTCCAGTCACCCCCTAAAATCATTGGGGATTCCGGTAATGTCAGTTTCCGCCGTTAGTCTAGCAAAAAAACATGGGTCTGGCACATTTGGAACATACACACTCCCCATGAACAACTTCCGCCCCTTGAGGTCTCCTTATATTAGTACAAACTGCCCTTCTGGGTCTGCCACAGTCTGTTCCACTTTAAATCCTACCCCTGTCTTAACTAATATTGCAACCCCCCCCCCCCCCTTTCTTCCCCCGCACTGATGCCCCATAGATTTGTTCTATTCCTTTCCTCTTTAATCTGGCCAAGTCTCCTATGGCTTGGTGGGTTTCTTGCAATAATATGATGTCCCCTTTATGTCGCTTTAATGCGTTCAAAATCGTGTTCCTTTTAAAGGGGCTCGCTAGTCCACACACATTCCACAAAATTATTCATACTCCAATTTTAGCTTCTGTATCAGATTACACAGGTACACTAAAAAAATTTTTTTTTAAACTGCCTCTAATGTTTCGATTGATTTTTACGTTTTTTGGTGCGCTGAATCCAAATCTGGTAACCAATTTGCTCCATCACGTACAGATTTTTTGCTACATTGGGTTAGCAGTTTGAGATGAACGTTTCAGATTGAGTGCGATCGAGATAAAAGTTTCTTGGATGAATTCTTTATACTAATTGTTTAGTAGTTATTCAAATAAGAATAAAGAAAATTGTAACAAGGCAGCACATAAGAATAGAGTAATGTCAACAAAACACACTGTGTAGCAAAATTGTCTGCACTTAAAACAGCCACATACATGTGCACAAACATTGAGCATATAAGAGCGAGGTTAGACACAAAGCAAAGCAAAGAAATGTGCAAAAAATGTTGTACAGGTATGTATGTAAGAATAGAAAACGCAAACCGCACCATTGCAATACATGAAGACAAACACCCGATGGTGTGAAAATAAAATTCTAATAAATGAGATCCGACACTGTGGTAATAACTAGCAAATTTTTATTTCAAAGTTTAGTAAAAACACGATATTTGTCAACACAGTTTAGATTTTAAAGTCATTCTTGGGTCAATCAATCTCCTGGTGGGCCCGTTTCTTCTTCCCCCGAATGCTTCTCTTGGTGCGCTGCTTGGCGTATTTTTCATCTGGGGTTTCCCGCAGCAGCAACCAGCAGAAATCAGCCATCATAGTGGTGTTCCATCTTCCTTGGTACCTTCTCTCTGCGTCCTTGATGTCCTGGTGAAACCTTTCACCTTGTTCTTCACTGTACGCCCCCAGGTTTTCGGGAAAGTAGTTCACATGGGAGTGCAAGAAATGGACTTTCAGGCTCATGTTACAGCCTTGTTCTTTGAAGGCATTGAGCATCCTGGCAACAATATCCTTATAGTTCTCATCCCGCCTGTTCCCCAAGAATTTGAGAACAACATCCTTGAAGGAATCCCAGGCTTCTTTTTCCTTCTCAGACATCATTTCAGCGAATGCTCCATCTGAAATGAGTTTCCTTATATCAGGGCCAACAAACACTCCTTCCTTTAGCTTTGCTTCAGAAAGTCGGGGGAACTTTGAGCAAAGGTACCGAAAGCACTCACCATCTTTTGGAAGGGACTTGATGAATTGCTTAATGAGACCCAACTTAATGTGGAGAGGTGGTAATAGAATTTTATCACGAGGTACCAAGCTCTCATGAAGAACATTTTTCTCACCGGGTCTCAAATACTCCCGAATTGGCCAGTCTTTTTTCCCCCAGTGTAGGTCGCGGGCCCGGCTATCCCACAAGCAAAGGAAGCAGGGATATTTGGTGAAACCGGATTGCTGCCCTAATAGCATGGATAGAATTTTAAAGTCTCCACAAATCATCCACTTATGCTCATCATAACGAATCTCCTGAAGAATCAGGGCCAAATTCTCGTATTTTTCTTGGAGAATAACAGAGTGAGCAATAGGAACTGAAGCGAATGTGTTGCCATTATGAAGAAGAACACCTTTTATGCTGTCTTTTGACGAATTAATGAACAGCCGCCATTCAGCAGGATCATACTTGAGTTTAAACTTTTCCATCACTCCGTATATATCGTTGCAAAATACCAAATCTTCCTCTTTGCTGAAATACTTCAAAAATTGTGTCTCGCGGTTGCGGTACCAATAAAAAGTTGTTCCTGGTGACAATAGATTTTTCTGTTTAAGCCGAGAACCTAGCAGTTGGGCAGCATCTTTTGGGAGTCCTAAATCCCGGACTAAATCATTCAATTCAGCTTGAGAGAAAAGTTCAGGTTTCGGATCTGGTTCAGTTTCAAACTCGGAAGTACTGGACTCATCGGGAAAAGCCATCTGATGAGTCTCATCATGATCAGAACCGTCCACACAAATATGATCCAAAGATTTTGGTGGTTCAGGCACAGGTACTTCGTTGCTATGAGGCATAGGCCTAATTGCTGAGGGAAGGTTGGGGTAACTTATTACGTTCTTATTTTTTAAGTTGTATCCCTTCACAATGCAAGAGCAAAAATAGCAGTCACTGCTGTGGTCTCTTTGTTCACGCCACATCATAGGTATTCCTAAACGAAATGCTTGTTTTTTACCTTTCATCCATAAGCGTAGATCTTCCTCACATGTCTTGCACACTTTGTGAGGAGCCCACGGTTTGTCTTGATCGCCTAACTTCAAACCGAAATAGGCGAAATATACTTTTTTAATAAATGCAGAAATGTTCCTCTGCCGCTTTTTCATGGTATATTCCCCACAAATAAAACAAAAACTGTCCGGAGAGTTGACGCAACCTCTGGCTCTGTGAGCCATCACAAATACACAGCACTGCAAACTACAACTGTAGTGAACCACTTCGGAATAAAGCTGGATTACGACTGAGCAAACAAAAGGTAATAATGAACTTGCAAGAAACTGAAATTTGACAGGAACGTTCATGTCGCAACCACCGTGTTTGAGCGAGCGAACGAGGTGAGGCGAACAGGAAAGAACATGCGCCAGCGCGAGTACTGGATTTAGCCCCCCGCCTCCCAATTGTCCTGTTAATGTATAAAATGAATACAAAACACTCTAAAATATCATGAGGGAGTGTTTCTAGTTAGTTAACCATTACAACCTCTATTTTGGGCCAAGAAAATAAACTGCAGTCGGCTAAAAAGAAATTATGTGAACATTCCTTATATGGGTAAGAAATCTAATTTTGCAAGAAAACGTGACGTGATGGACCGTTTTCGCTATTTTTCCTGGATTCAGCACCCCAAAATCTATAGGAATCAGTTGCAAAACTGGAGGCAGTTTTTTGGTAGTGTACCTGTGTTATCTTAGTATCCCTTCTTCCTATTTGTATTGGAAGGGCCCCCCCAGCCTAGGATCCCCCCCCCTCTTCCCACTACTACTTCTTTTGTTCTTTCCCTCTTAGCCCCAAGTTGACTCTGGCTATATAATACCTTTTCATACCCCCTGTATCTCCCTCCCCTTCCCTCAGTCCCCCCTCTATTCCTACCCCTTACCCCCGCCCCATAAGTCTCCCACTCCCTCCCCATGGCCTTTTTAGTGCTAAGCTCTCTCCAGTCCTCCCCTGTTATTCCTATAAATCTCTTCCCCTTCTTTACTGGCATGCTCCTCTCCCCGTTACACTCCTCAGCCTCCCCCTCCTCGCCTGATTCTAGTGGTTAGGCCAGTTAATTGACTCACTCCTGTCCTATCCCTCTTCTGCCAACAGAATTCTTGAAACATTTTAAACCATGAGAAAAATGCAATCATAACACATTCAAATTATTAACTTTTAGACCTCTTTCTGCTTCATAGTCATTTTTTTGCAGTCATTCCGCAATTGTAACTTCCCTCATGTTACTACCCTCCATCTTCATTTCCATGAGTTCCAACAAAGCTTCACATTCCCGGGTTCAAGTGTTACCCCTCGTGCCGTCTATGTGCTGCTGGATCCATTTATGTGCTTCTTCAGGTGTCTCCATTGTCACTGTCTTCAAATTATAGAAAATCCGCAGCCTCGCCGGGTCCTGTACCACAAATTTCAGATGCGCTGCCACCAGCGTCTGACATACAGCGGCATACGCCTTCCGCTTTGAACCCAGTTGTACTGAATAGTCCTGGAAAACCTGCATGCGTGTCCCTTCGTGCATCAAAGCCCCTTTGGCAAAACTTTATCTTTCTGCAAAAAGTTCATAAATCTGGCCAGCACTATTCGGGGTCATGTTTCTTTTGGTTGGAGTCTGCCCAGCCAATGAATCCTTTCGATGACAATGTGGGCACTTTCCACTCCCAGGTTTAATGTTTGTAGCAAGCCCAAGAAGTAGTTGCGCAGTTCTGCATCTTTTATGGCCTCCGGTATACCAATTAATCGGAGATTTTTCCTGTGGCCTCGGTTCTCTAGGTCATCAAGTTTTTTGCCCTGTTTACTGACTGCCGCTTGCAATGTAGTAATCTCTCTGCCTGCTTTGAGCAGTTCATCTTCCAGCATCGATATCCGTCCCTCCGCTGCTTGTATCCACGTACCCACTGTCTCCAATAATACAACAGCAAATAGGGCCTTCAGCCTTTACGTCCCCAAATGTTGGAATGCACTCCCACCAGACATTCGAGCTATAGCAGACCTGACCCAATTCAGGAAGGCAATCAAATATCACCTCTTCCTCCAATACTACCCAACCAGCGATGAATTTAGTTAGCACCACCTAAGAATCACCGCCCTTTTGCAGCACATACTAACAAGGTCTCAAGTATTCAAACGGATTCATCATTTATTGTGCAATTCAACAATGTTATAGGAATTTTACCTCTTGTATATAGCATATTTCATGTAAATAGTTCATGTATATAGTTCAGCCCCTGTTATCCAAGTTTATATTCCTGTTCGATGTAAAACCAAACAGAATGTGTGTATTGGTCACTTTGTTATACTGTAAATCGCGCTGATGCCGAATAGTGCGGTATATAAGCAACTGTAATAAATAAAATAAAAAAATAAATAATGCCTTCCAGCTGTCCGGTAATACCATCCAGCCTTCCACTCAAAGCACTCACCACTGCATTGGTCACCTCTTCAGTGGACATCACTGTCTGTTCTGGTGAGGAAGGTCTGTCGGTCATATTTGCTTGGGCTGGGGTGTTGTATTTTTCTCACAGTCCCGGCGGGTTGCCTTCATTGTATACTGCAATTTATAACTCGCAATATGTTGCTTTGATCTTGCCGCTGTCTATCATCATATCACTTTACTTTTTACTTAGTTGGGGCATCCACAGGGTCTCCGGGGATAAGAGAGCCACTAAACCAGCCCTGTTCACTTCCAGAATCACCCAACTCGTCCCTGACCTCTAAGCCAGATTTCTTTAGAAGCTGTCAAAGGAGGTTCCACGATCATCCACCAGGTGGACCTCTAGGCTGGGTAATGAAACCTGTCTCTCCCAAACAGCCAAAAGCAAAGCTGCCGGTTCAGTCTCTGACCCTCACTCTTCCAGCTGCATCCAATGCTTACTTTGACCGCTGGAAAAGATTCCAGGCCCCGGCACTACCACTTTGAAGCTGTCAACTTGGGTCGGAAGAAACTTCTTCACAATACCCCGGCGGGTGTTCCACACGCTCTTGAGTCTCCGTCAGAGATTTCCTCTCTCCACTTCCGCTACGTGAAATGCAGGAGCACTCGTGCACTTCACTGCCACCTGGTCATGGCCGCAGCACCTCCGGATCCACATGTACCAACATCTTACAGGTCAGTAGAGCTGAACGAGCCCTCGAGGTCTCTCACCTCGCCCGTCTGCTCTTCAGCCCTCCGCTCCCACAATCGTCACAATTTAGCTCACCGGGCCACTGGGCCACCGAGGTAGTTTTTCTCTCCACTCCCCTAGTCTCTCTTGTGTCTCCGGTGGGCTGCTCCCCTCACAGAGGATCGCCGGCTACATCAGCAGCGAGGTCAAACGTGCTCTTTGAGGTACCTCGAGCCTTGGCACTTCACTTAGGGCACTTTCTTTGTGGTTTCTGCAGCGGGTGATTGTTCCTCGGGGTGGCTGGCATCACATCAGGGATGGCTGCATTAGGGGCTTTTACTTCTTCGCATCTTCCCAGCTAAGGAGCCGCCGATCCACAACAACAGATAGTCATTCTGCTGTATCGTTGCCCTCTGAGTTCTTTTTTCAAAAGATCAGGGTACTCTCCAGCATTTTTCGCTCTGTTTGTCCCTTAACAGGGAGGATCGGGACTGGAGCTACACTAAGATGCAGCCATCTTTGCGTGGGCTCAAGAGTGCCCCCCACATTCCATAGGTTTGATGTTTTCTTTTTCTAAATGCACCTGTTTGCAGGGTAACCATTCTGCTTCTTAATTGTGCTCTATAGGGTCTTCAGATAGGTTTCTCCAGAAGGTTTCTGTTTCAGCTTTGGTTGGTAGTACTTTTACCATATTAATGCTCTTTCCCAATTCCCTGTAGAATTGTTTTGGGTTCTCTCTAAATAGTTTATTTTCATATCTTTCTGTTCTATTTTCTTCATATCGTTGCAGTTTTTGTGCTTCTGCTGTTACTTTCAATTTATTGTTGGAACATGTAAATTATATCAATGCAGCATGCTTTAGCTTGATGTCTTGGATCTTCCTCTTGATGATCTTAATCCTTTTAGAAACCCATCTATCAGGGATACCTCTGCACGCAATGATTGTATTTTCCCTTTAATGCGCTTTTTCCAAGGAAGAACTGTTATTGTTCTCTTTTTCTTCTGGCCCTGCACTTTAGTTTGTAAAATTTTTGCAGTAATAACTTTAGCCGCACAATATTGTATTTGATTGATTTCAGTGATATCAATAAATGGTCCTTTTATACTGGACATGGCCTTATTCATCTTAATTATCATACTCCTAAACCTAGATGTTAAATTTAGCTTGGGTAATCTTTCCCTTGCCTGTAACCCAGCATATTCATCTTTTTCCATGTAAGCTAGGAGTTTGATCTTGAATTCCTCCACCTCTAGGTCCTCCTCTTCCCTTTCTTCCTCCTCTTCGGTTGATTTGCTGGCCTGTCCTGTAGTCATCTCAGTCTCCTGCAATTCCTGATCTCTGTGCTCCATTTCTCCCTCAACTGCTCTTTCTTTTTCTGTGTATTCCTTTCTTCTGGTTCTCTCACCCAGGTCTTCTCCTTCTCCCTTTAGTTCTTTTTCCACAGAAGCCTTTAGTTGCTTCAAGATGTTATCACTCACATACTTCTTTACTTTGATCTGTGAAATTAACGATCTTAAATTTGCATCTGTTGCTTTTTGCAGTTTTTCTTGCGGCAATTTTCCTCTTTCTTCCAGTTTTTGGTGGATTCTCTTTGTATACCCTCTTGATTTAAATATAGGGTTTGTAGCATAAAAATAGTAGTACATTATCTCTTCTTTATCTGCAGAAGTCCACTTAAACATAGCTAATCCTCAACATTTTCATTAATTTCTGTGGTTTATCTCCTGCCACAGTGGGTCCAGGAACAGGCTCACCAAGGCCTTTATCTGTTGCAGTGATGGTATCTACATCAGCAGTGCTTGCACTATTGCAACCACCATCATTAGAACTAGTATGTAAGCTATGAGTGGGCACCATTTTATCCTGGGCAACGTGCGGCCAATATGTATTTTTCTTTTTCGTCCCTACCATACTTCAACTGTATTGTCGCCTTGCTGAGATTTCATAAAGCTATGAGGTGGCCCAGATGATTTTGCAAGGGTGTGCCTATCACGCAAGAAGCTGAACACAGCAAGTAAGCTGCATAAGTTGGAAGAAATATCAAAGTTGGACGTAGACTTGCTCAGTACTCATGCAATTTTCTCAAAAGAGTGCCCTGGAGCTATGAGAGTAAAAGGGCAAAAATGGTTTGTAAATCTCAGACTGAATAATATGGTATAACCTTGTCAGCTGGATTCTGGGGTAACATGTAATGTTATGTGCCTGAAAGACAAAATAAGGTTGGCACCAAGGGCACCCCTGCAGCTGAGTGGCACCAAACAAACTATATTCAGGGGGGCTCATGCCATCCTTTGGACTTTTTCCACACACATTGCAGCATACGTGGACATACTCATAAGCTTAAATTTGAGATAGTGAAAGCAAATCAAAAACCACTGCTGTCTTTGTCAAAATCCAGTTGACATTCCTGCAGAACTGAACCAGATAGAACCTCAATGCACTAGAACACTGTTGGCAGACAAACAAAAAGCGAGGTTTAACGTAGACAACCTTTATTACACAAATCCCGACGTTTCAGAGGGATTGCCTTAAGACAAAATACCAACAAAATAAGGCAAAGTATAATGATAAACAAATTATAAATAACAAAGATAACAAGATAAAACAAGACTATCATATGTATTACACAAATATAAATAATTAAAAAATAGATCATATAAATAGAACCATAAATAAACATCATAAATAATTAAAATAAAATATAAAAAGTGTTCATTGGATCAAAACTAAATATCACATGAATAAAAACCAAATCGAAAGGACAAAGGAGAAAACACAGCAATGACAGTTCATATCTAAACGTGAGCAATACTGTAAAAAAGGAGTAGGACAATATAGTCAAAATTAGTTGTATAAAAGGAAAAGAAACATGTACAGGTAACTTAGAGGCACATTTCAATGTGGCCATCGAGCCCCTGTGTGACCAATAGGAATCGGGACGCCCAGAGGTAGACCCGATTCTGATCCCACAGGGGTAGACGTGCTTGCGGGACCAGAGTCAGGTTTATGGCCTAAACGTGCAGGTTGGGCCCCGATTCCAGTTGGCCTGTATGCCCAGCCACATGCCCGGCTACCTCAGTCAGGCTCCTGAATGGAGCATCAGTGCCATGGCGTCCCGTCACCATGGCACCGTAGATCCATTCAGGAGCTGCAAATACTGGCTGCTGCTGATGTCCTGCTTTTCCCACAGCCGGACCCTCAATCCAGCCTCCCATGGCCAGGGTCTGGCTGTGGGGAACTTCCTGCATCCCCCTACTCTTTTTACTGGGCCTGGCAGCAGGAACCCCCAACGTCCAGGGGGTCGTATTCCACCTCTGTGGTGGAATAAGTCCCCAGTCTATGTTCACGGCCCCAGAAGTACAGGGCCAACCTCAGAATTGGCCCTGTACATCTGGGGTCACGGACCGCCCATGCCCTGCCCTCGCTCTGCCTCAGTAATGCCCCCTCCTGCCCCTGTCTAAGCCTCCCTGTAGAAACGCGTTGTTCATATGGGGGGCTTTTACCAGGGCCGGCAGGGGGGCGAATAGTGGGGATGGATGTCCATCCCCGCTATTCATGCTCCCTCCCACCGGCGTCTAGCTTCCACACCAGTTGTACGGGGACGCTAGATGGGGGCGGGAAAGGGGAGGATCAGGGGCAGCGTTAGGGCGGGCAGTGGGCAGTCACCGGCCCTGGATGTACAGGGCCAATTCTAATGTCAGTCCTGTACATCCGGGGCCGGCGACTTGAACGGGGACTTTATTCCACCTCAGAGGTGGAATAACTTCCCTGGATGTTGGGGATCGGCAGGCTCGGGGCCAGGAAAGGGCAGCAGGGGGCAGAGAGCATTCCCCACAGCCTGACCCTGGCCCTAGGAGGCAAAATTGGGGGTCGGGCTGCGGGGAATAAGCTGTTTGTTCTGGCGGCCGGGATCACGGCTTTTAAATGGAGCCACAGTGCCATGGCAACCGGACACCATTGTACTGCGGCTCCATTTAAAAGCCCTGACTGAGTTAGTCGGGCAGTGCCTATACGTGTAGGCTGGGCTGAATCGCAGTCCCAGCCTGCACGTACAGGCCTAATCGCGATTCTGATCCCACGCGGCTAGACGTGCCCCGCGGGATCAGAATCGCGACACCCTCTGTATGTCCATTTCAGACCAGATGTACAGAGGGTTCTACATACGGGACAGAATTGGGCTGTTGGTGTACAATCATCTTTCAAACATTTTGTAACATTGATAAGATACAGAACAGATATTAAGGAGAGAAGACAGAAAGGAGGAGGGAGGAATGGGACTCCTGTGTATGGGCCACATATGAATTATATCGGGAGCTCCAAGTCTTTAAACAAAAACCTATTGTGTGAGAAAGGGGAGAATCATCATCAATTGATACGGACACATTATAGAGAAGAGGTGGGAGGAGGGCATATTGCTATAAATATAGACCAAAAAGGTAAAGCTAAAAATGACCTTAGAAAATCACTATCGCGGTGGACAAGGATGGAGCAGTTCTGAGGGGACCAAGCATTGTAATGGAAATAGTAAATAGTACAACCATAAGAAGATAAGCTTCTAAAATCAGTTGAGAATATAATCAAACCAAAATACATAAACGAAGAATCAAGTTAACCTAACGGATCTAATAAATTATGATGAAAAAATAAATAAGAAACTTGCTTGGAGCTTCAGAATAAGCAGCTTCACTTGTCTTCAGCGTTATGGCAGACATCACTTGATTACTGAAAGGAGGCTTCTTTTTGAATGGCAAGTGGCACAAAGTTCCTGCGTTCTTTTAAGGAGGAACTTTTTAAATGCCACGTTAATCTAAAAATCCACCAAAAACTCTAATCATTAAAAAATGAGGGGATTTTGTAAAATAAAACTACAAAGGGCAGCAGGCTCTAATAAACAACAAGTTTTAGAGCGGTAATCTCCAAATAAGAAGTAACTCACAGGGACTTGATGATATCTTTGTAAATACAAACTGCTTAAAGCCGTTGATGCCCATCATGCATTCCTGCATTGTAAATTATATGAGAAAAGCAGTCTCATGCAGGGCCAGTGAAGGATATGAGATGCCCTAGGCGAACCTCATTCCTAGTGCCCCATGCTTGTGCTTGTTCTCCTGCCCCTGCCCCCATTGGCACTGCTGCCACCCCTCTCCAGAATGTGCTGCAGCTGCATTGCTTTAAAAATGGCACCACAGTTAGCCTAGCACAGAGGTACTCCACTATTCACCTTTCTCCATTGAGAGAACTGGCCATTTAGCTACACTCTGTTTTCTATCCTTTAACTAGTTCCTGACCCACAATACTACACTACCTCCAATCCCATAACTTTTTAATTTCACCGAGTCCCTCATGAGAGATCTTGTCAAAGGCTTTCTGAAAATCCAGATACACTGAATCAACCAACTCACCTTTATCTACCTGTTTATTCACACCTTCAAAAAAAATATAATAGATTAGTAAAACAAGACCTTCCTTGGCTAAAGCACACTACCCGAGAAAATCAGAAACATCACCGAACTGATCACTTTTCAGAAACACCTCACATATTCACTAAACACTTCAGACCTACCTCGTAAAATCCCCCTCTCTTCCCCCTGATACTCCCTGCCCCCATCTCTCCCCCAAATTCTAATTTCCCCATCCTCGCCCTACCTCCCCCCACTATATGATATTGAAATGTATATATGTAATGTCCAATGTAAATAGCTAATCTTTACTATGTGCAATCAATAGTTCTGATGTACCTTTAACACTGTTCACCCTTGTACATATGTTATTGTTTATTGTAACTGAATGAAATCCCTGCTGAATGTATACCACTTTGACCCAGTAAAAAGCGGTATAAAAAACCCCACCCACCAGTTAAATAAATAAACAAATCCATGTTGGCTTTGTCCCATTAAACCAGAGTATCTATATGTTCAGTAATTTTGTTTCTTATAATGGTTTCTAACATTTTACCCAGTACTGATGTCAGGCTCACCGATCTGTAATTTCCCAGATCACCCTGGAACCCTTTTCAAAAATTTGCATCACACTGGCCATTCTCTAATCTTCAGGTATTACAGATTATTTTAATGATCAATCACAGATAACTAATAGTAGGTCTGCACTCTCATATTTGAGTTCTTTCAGCACCCTGGGATATATACCATCTGATCCAAGTGATTTGCTATTCTTTAGTTTATCAAATTGCTGTATTACATCTTCCCAGTTTATAGAGATTTGTTTCAATTCCTTTGATACATCACCTTTAAATATCATTTCTTGCATGGTAACTTCCTTATGCCTTCCTCAGTAAAGACCGAAGCAAAGGCTTTCCTAACCAGGGCTCTACAGATCAACAAACAGTAAGGATTTGAGGGTTTGTTTGTTTTTATTATATTACATTGCTAGCTCTCTGACTGGGAGCTCTTAAAAAGTTTTTTTGTATATTTTTTAAAAGCAAGGTTACTTTCTTTTTGGTGCTTTAGGGGAACTTTCCTTGAGCACAGTAGGTTGCTGAACTCTAGTAACCTCCTCAGGTTTGGAAATTGCTAACACCTAATCGGGTGTTGGTTCCCTCCCTTCCCACCCACCCCTAGTGAGCAGTCTTGCTTTATAGGGCACCTCCCCCTTTAACAAATCACAGAGAATTGGACCAGCACATTTTGAATATAATTAAAGAGATTTAACTGCTTTTTCTCTGAAAGGACAGCTGGGAAACTGGTTGGTACTTGGTAGATCTCTCTCTTTTGCTTTAACAGATACCTAAGCTCCACAAACAGAACAATGGCTGGGAAAAATCGTATTGCTAAAGCTGTTGCCCCCATTACAGCTTCTGCCTTGGTCCAGACAGAGGTCCTAATGCCAGTTGAAGGACTAGTTCCATGTGCAGGGTGCCTGCATGCTGAAGCTCTGAGGAAACAAGTGGAGGAACTCAGAGAGGAGGTGGCGAGGCTGAGGAGCATTCAAGACAGTGAGAAGTACATTGATGAGATGCTTCTTGCAGCAACCAAGCTCTCCAGCACAGGAGAAGATGGGTGCCAACAGAATGTTGATGGTTGGACACAAGTCACCAGGGCCTGCAAAATCACCAATCCAACTTCTCCAGCCCTTGAATTGAAGAACTATTATGCAGCCCTGGAAGTGGAGGAGGTGAAAGCATCCCTGGAAAGGGAAGAACCAGAGTTCAAGAACCCCAAAGTTGCAGAATCAGTGACCAGAAGGAAACAAAGGGTAGTGGTGGTTGGAGACTTTCTTCTGAGGGGTACTGAGGTGTATTACTAATTAAAGATTTATTTGGATTTTTGGATCAGCAAATAATATTGTACTTTACTTTGCAAAGAAATTGCAAAGAAATTGAACTCTTGAGCCATTCTGTACGGCCTGCTAGCCCAGAGATCAAAGCTTGGGGTTACTTTAGGTCAAAATCTCTGAGCAGGCAGCAGCTTTGGCTGGACAGAACTGGATGAATGACTCATACAGTGACTCAGAGGCAAGCTGACACCCTTTCAGCTGCAGATCACGAGCACAACATTAACCCTGACCAATCCTGGTATGAACCACGTGCACAACATTAACCCTAACCAATCCTGATTTGAGCATGCAGCATGTTAACCTATGAATTACCAGATCATGCAGCAGGCACGAATCTGAATTGAGTACTTAGCAGGGGGATTTTCAGCAGGTCTTCGGGACTTCTTCAGATAGACGGGGCAGACGTGTCTCTGTAGTCTCCCGGATTCCTCTAGGCGATCGCTGGTCCCCCAACTTTGCTGGAGTGCGGTTACAATGTACGGTGACGTATTGATACCTTACTTTTACTTATTATTCCAAAAGGACTTAATTTAATAAAACTCATATTGTATTTACTAAAGTGTCTATGCCTAATCTGTGAGCTAGTGAATGACAGGGTTAACTTGTATTTTCCAGAGTGTCTATGCATAGTCTGTGAGCTAGTGAGTGACAGGGTTAACTCATATTGTATTTGCCAGAGTGCTTATGCCTAGTCTGTGAGCTAGTGAGTGACAGGGTTAAAGGAAGTGTAAAATTTGGCAATACATGAGGCGTCCATCTGCCGACCAGACTTGATGTCCAGAGAGGTATGCTGTCTGCCTGGTGCCCAAATCCAAGATGTTACGGAGAGTTTGCTGAGACTCATCAAGCCCACTGACTATTACCCAATGTTGCTAATCCATGTTGGAACAAATGATACAGCCAGGTATACCTCGGAACGTATCAAAAGTGACTTCATGGCTCTGGGACAGAGGGTGAAGCAGTTAGGTGCACAGGTGGTGTTCTCTTCAATCCTCCCTGTTGAGGGTAAAGGCCAAGGCAGAGAGGCTCGCATCCTGGAGATGAATGCATGGCTGCGTGAATGGCGTCATCGAGAGCGTTTTGGTTTTCTAGGCCATGGGATGCTGTTCCAAGGGTTGCAGAGCAGAGATGGCATCCATCTGTCCAAGAAAGGTCAACGCATCTTCGGTAGTAGACTGGCTAATCTACTGAAGAGGGCTTTAAACTAGATTCGTTGGGGATGGGTGAAGAAAGCCCCCAGGTAAGTGAAAGCCCCCAGGTAGGTGATACATTAAATACCTTTATGGAAATGGGTAACAGGGGTAACATATGGAAAGCAGTGTGTATAAATGCCCGTAGCATGGGAAATAAGATCCCTGATGTTGAAGCTTTGGTGGGAGTGGCTGACTTGGATTTAGTGGCAGTTACAGAAACATGGTTCACAGAAAACCATGATTGGGATGTAACTATACCTGGCTATACTTTATTCAGAAAGGACAGGGTAGGAAGAAGGGGAGGAGGAGTGGCACTATATGTAAAAACTACTATTAAAGCTTTGGAATTACAGAGCTTAAAAGGGAGAGAGGAGGCATTGTGGGTTAAACTAGAAAGAGGGAAAGAGAAATCTATTTGCATTGGTGTGATATACAGACCTCCCTCACAAGAGGAAGAGGTGGACAGAGAGTTAATTGAAGACATGCGCAGCATTGCTAGGAAAGGGGAAGTGCTACTGATAGGAGATTTCAATATGCCAGATGTTGATTGGCACATTCCTGCTGCAGTATCATCTAGAAGTAAGGAGATCCTGGATTCTCTACAGGGAGAACTATTCAGGCAATTGGTAACAGACCCCACACGTGAAGGGGCCATACTGGACTTGGTGCTTACCAATGGTGAAAGTGTTTCTGATGTTGTAGTGGGAGATCATTTTGCATCCAGTGATCACCAGATGGTGTGGTTCAGTATTAGGACTAGGGCTGTTAGAATCCATTCCAAGGTGAGGATCTTAGACTTTAAGAAGACTAACTTTGCGAAGATGGGCCAATACCTCAGGGAGTCGTTAGTGGGATGGGAACAGCTGGGGGATGTAGAAAAACAGTGGACAAAACTGAAAGGGGGTATTTTAAGGGCAACCAACCTTTTTGTTAAAATGGTAAATAAAGGCAAAAGGAAAAGGAGACCGCTATGGTTTTCGAAGGAAGTAGCTGAAAAAGTGAAGAAAAAGACGGAGGCCTTCATGAAATACAAGAGATCACAGAGAGAGGAAGGACAGGCATCTGGATTTGGAAAAACTTAGAGAAGCTAGCAAAATAGTCAAGAAGGCAAAGATTCAAAAAGAGGAGGAAATAGCCAATGCAATAAAATGGGGGGATAAGACATTTTTCAGATATATTAGTGAGAAGAGGAAGGGCAAAAGTGGTATTGTCAGACTCAAGGGTGCAGGGGGGGGGAATATGTAGAAGCTGATAAGGATAAAGCGGAATTGCTTAACAAATATTTTTGTTCTGTGTTCACAGATGAAGAACCAGGAGCAGGACCTCAGAAAACACCCACAAATAGGAACAGAAGCGAGGGACATATTGAACAATTTTCAGAAGACTGTGTTCGTGAGAAACTAGCTCAACTTAAAGTAGACAAAGTGATGGGACCAGATGGGATACACCCTAGAATACTGAGGGTTCTCCAGGACCAAGCAGGAAGTCAGTCCTCACTTATGGGTGACGTCGGCGCCGACGGAGCCCTCGCGGAGCAATTTTCCCCAGCTTTTAAAGAAAGCCTTTGGGAATTGCAGCGCGCATGCGCGGTCCTCTTCCCGCCCAAGGGTGCCATCTTAGCCAGTCTTCTTTTTTCCGCGGAGCCCTACAGACGTCCCCGTCTTGTCCCCGCGAAAAAGTTGATATTTCTTCATAATTTTATTCTTTTTCCTTCGGTTCGACGCCGGTCTTTTTCCCGCCCGGACTCGCGACGCCGGTCACGAGTCCTCTTCTTCTTTGCGGTTTTTCTGACTTAGTCAGTTTTCGTTTTCGGTTTTTCCCTGGCAGCCCGGTCCTTTGACCTCGCCGGGGCCCTTTTTCCCCCGATGGCTGCCAGTGGTTTCAAGCGGTGTGGTCAGTGTGACCGAAATATGTCACTAACTGACACACACGACTTTTGCCTCCGCTGCCTGGGCCCGGATCATGAAGAAATGATCTGTGGGCCCTGCGGCAAAATGTCCTCCAAAGCGTTGAGAAGTCGGCGGCATCAGCGGGATAGGATCTTCGCTGACCCCAGCCGTACCCGGACCTCGTCGGAGGCCTCCGCGTCCAAAGGTTCCAGCTCGGACCGTCGCCGGAGTTCCTCCGACAGGGGTTCTCCCTCCGGGGACCATCGACGTCAGGTGAAACCCGCGAGGGCGGCGTCGGTGGACGCTCCTGGCTCCGCGAGGGCCAGGTCGCATAGCCCCTATAGCCGCCCCGGGTCCTTGGGGAAGGAGCACCTCCCGAAGCGACCTCGCCTGGAGTCGGAGCTGCCTGCTCGGGTAAGTCCTGTGGTCCTCCTGGACTCGCCTCCGCGACAGCCGACGTCGGGCCCGACGCCGTCGGGGCCCGAGTCGGGGGCTGCTGGGTCACCTGAGCTCGGACTCAGGTTGACGGCCTTGGAGAGCAGACTGTCTGCCTTCATGGACCAGCAGCGGGCACTGCTCGCTGGCTTCGCTGGCGTCGCTGCCCCGACCGCCGGGGCGTCGACGTCCAAGTCGACCCCGGAGACCGAGCCGATCCTCGAGTCGATGCGAACTCGAGTCGATCCTCGGTCGAGGTCACCCTCGGCCTCCCGTTCGGGACCGAGGTCGCCGACGCCGACTCCCTCGGCGTCGGGGCGGCAGGCGCCGCGCCCTGCCTGGGCCGACCCCACCGAGTCCTCGTCGGAGTCGGTCTGGGAGTCTGAAGAGGAAGAGTCGCCTGATTCTTTCCGGACTCGGTGTGTCCCCTCGGACTCACCGGAGTCCGAACCTCGGAAGCAGTCCCCCTCGGAGGATGCCCGGTTCTCGGACTTCGTCAGGGATATGGCCAAGGCTTTGGCCTTCCCTGCGGACCCCGAGGAGGAGCCTCGAGCCGAAGAGCTCGATGCCCTCCAGTATGACTCTCCCGCAAGGGAACACTTTACTGTACCGGTTCCTCCTATGCTGGAACGACTACTCTTCCGCATGTGGGAGAGTCCGGCCACCTCGCCGGTCCTGAGCAAGCGGGTCGATTCTATCTATCGAGTCCGCAAGAGCCCTGGCTTCCAAAAAGCACAGCTACCACACCATTCCATGGTAGTGGAATCGGCCATGCATCGTCTTAAGAGCCAGAAGATGCACTCCTCGGTGCCTCCTGGCAGGGAGGCCCGTAACCTGGATGGCCTTGGTAAGAAGTGTTTCCAGGGCTCTATGCTTGCGTGTCGTGTCCAGACCTACCAGCTATACATGGGCATGTATCTCCGAGACCTGGCTAAAGAGCTAGCCGGATTCTCCGCTGGTTTGTCCGAGGAACCCTTGCGGAGGTTCCTGGCCTTGTCCACTGGCATTCGGGAATGCTCAAAATTCAGGTCCCGAGCAGCCTATGATGGCTTTGAAGCATCGGCTCGAGTGGCCGCAGCCGGCATCGGTGCCCGCCGACAGGCTTGGCTTCAGTCGTCTGACCTTGAGCCCTGGGTGCAGGACAAGTTGGTCGATGTCCCCTGCCGAGGCGAAAACCTCTTTGGCAAGCCCATGGCTGAAAAGGCTGCACAGATTGAGACGGAGACTCTCACCAGGACCAGGCTTTCTAGGAAGACCTCCGCCCCTTCCCAGAAAAAGAAGGGCTCGGGAAAAAAGTCCTTTTACCCGAGGAAGGCGGCTGCCTACAAACAATACCCCCATTATCAGGCCCCTGCAGCTCCCCAACAGGGCCAGCAGGCCAAGGGACGGGGTAACGGGTCCCGTAGGCAGCAAGCCCCCAAGCCTGCACCACCAGCCCCTGCTCAGCAGGGTGGGGGTTTTTGACTCCTTAAGCATAGCCTCTCCCCCCCCGCTGGTTCCTCCCAGCACCGGAGGCCGGCTGGTTCACTTCGCCCACAGGTGGTCCAGCATCACCTCAGATGCCTGGGTGCTTCAAGTCGTGCGAGAAGGCTATCTTCTCCACTTCCACCAGGTCCCTCCCTCCTATTTTCCGGGAGAACCTCCACGACCCCCTCTGCACAGGGAATTACTCCTTCAGGAGTTAGCAGGTCTTCTACAGGAACAGGCGGTGGAACCGGTGCCCCACCACCTAAAAGGTCAAGGCTTTTATTCCAGGTATTTTCTAATACCAAAGAGAACAGGAGGCCTCAGACCCATCCTGGACTTGCGCAACCTCAACAAGTTCCTTGTGCGAGAGAAGTTCAAAATGCTTACCCTTGGAATCCTTCTGCCCTACCTCCAGCAGGGAGATTGGCTATGCTCCTTGGGATCTCTTTGCCAGTCCTCACAACCGGCAACTTCCTCGCTTCTGCTCTCGTCAGCCACACCCCCTTCGGGTTGCGGCGGACGCTTTTCTACTATCATGGTCGGGGAGCCTTCTGTACGCTTTCCCTCCCATCCCGCTAGTCTCTCGGACTCTTTTCAAGGTTCTCCGAGACAAAGCCTTCATGATCCTGGTGGCCACTCGCTGGCCCAGACAGCCGTGGTTTCCGCTCCTGCTGCAATTAGCGGTGGAGGATCCATTGCCTCTGGGGTTACAACCGGATCTCCTCACTCAGGATCAGGGGTCTCTGCTACACCCCAACCTCAGGTCTCTCAACCTCATGGCCTGGCTGCTGAGAGGGTAGTCCTCGCTCCCCTTCTCCTGCCGGCAGAGGTGGAGGAGGTCGTCCTAGCTTCGCGACGACCTTCTACCCGCAAATGCTACGCCCTTAAATGGCGTCGTTTTTCTGTTTGGTGTTCCCGACAGTCTCAGGATCCCTTCTCCTGCCCGGTGTCGGTGGTCTTGCAGTACTTGCTTTACCTCTCTAATCTGGGACTTAAGTCCAACTCCGTCAAGGTTCACCTCAGTGCTCTTTCAGCACATCATGTGCCGGTGGACGGCAGACCTCTCTCCAACGACCCTCTCGTAGCGAGGTTTCTCAGAGGTCTCCTTCTACTTAAACCACCTCTGCGCCCGCCAGCGCCTGACTGGGACCTGAATGTGGTTTTACAGCGGATCACCTGTCCGCCTTTTGAACCTATGGCTACCTGTTCTCTCCGTTTTCTTTCTTGGAAAACACTGTTCTTGATAGCCCTCACTTCCGCTAGACACGTAAGTGAATTGCAGGCCCTCGTGTCTGATCCCCCTTACACTCGGTTCTACAAAAATAGGGTAGTCCTAAGGACTCACCCAAAATTTCTTCCAAAAGTGGTCTCCCCTTTTCATATCAATCAGGAGGTGGTACTTCCAACCTTCTTTCCCAGACCGCACTCCAGCCGAGCTGAAACGGTCCTCCATACCCTGGACTGTAGAAGGGCATTGAACTTCTACCTTGACCGTACGCGGGAGCACCGTAAAGCTGCTCAGCTTTTTGTATCTTTTGACCCCAATAAATTGGGGCTCCCGGTCTCCAAGCGTACACTGTCCATCTGGGTTGCGGACTGTATCACTTGGGCTTATGGGGCAGCCGGACTCTCCTTGGAAGGTCGAGTCACGGCTCATTGCGTTCGGGCAAAGGCCACGTCAGTGGCTTACCTCCGCTCTGTTCCGCTGGCAGACATCTGCCGGGCCGCTACTTGGTCTTCGAGCCAGACTTTTGCGGTCCATTACTGTCTCGAGAGGGAGTCCCGCAGGGACAGTGCTTTCGGACAGGCAGTCCTCCGTAATCTCTTTGAGGTCTGAGCAACTCCTACCCTCCATCCCGGATGTGGGCTACCGGTGGGTAATAATTCAGCGAAGATTCTTTCCTTCTGTGCTGCTGAGCTAGAGGGAGCTCATTTTTGTGCTTAGGATCTCCGGTAGCCTTAAGCTTGGGAGTCCCATAAGTGAGAACTGACTTCCTGCTTGGTCCTGGAGAAAGCGTAGTTACTCACCTGTAACAGGTGTTCTCCAGGAGCAGCAGGAATCAGTCCTCACAACCCTCCCTCCTCCCCTTGGAGTTGCAATCGTCTGCTTTACTTTTTTTGCAAATTTTTATGCTGTCTTTTTTAGCTATGTCATCTGACTGGCTAAGATGGCACCCTTGGGCGGGAAGAGGACCGCGCATGCGCGCTGCAATTCCCAAAGGCTTTCTTTGAAAGCTGGGGAAAATTGCTCCGCGAGGGCTCCGTCGGCGCCGACGTCACCCATAAGTGAGGACTGATTCCTGCTGCTCCTGGAGAACACCTGTTACAGGTGAGTAACTACGCTAACTTGGGGACGTTCTAGCAACTCCACTGACTGACCTTTTCAATGCCTCGTTGGAGTCGGGAGTGGTGCCAAAGGACTGGAGAGAGGCTCATGTGGTGCCTTTACACAAAAGCGGAAGTAAGGATGTGGTTGAAAACTACAGGCCGGTTAGTTTAACTTCGGTGGTGAGTAAATTATTGGAAACGCTGCTGAAAGAGAAAATAGTGAGGTTTCTGGAGTCCAGCGGATTACAAGATCCGAGGCAGCATGGATTCACCAGAGGCAGATCTTATCAGACAAATCTGATTGATTTCTGTGACTGGATGACCAGGGAGTTGGACCGAGGGAGAGCTCTAGATGTGGTGTATTTAGATTTCAGTAAAGCCTTTGACACTGTTCCTCTTATAAACAAACTGAGCACTCTAGGGATGGACCCTAAAGTTACTGCTTGGGTTAGAAATTGGTTGGGTGGGAGGCGACAAAGAGTACAAGTAAATGGAGTTCACCCTGAGGAGAAGGATGTTACCAGTGGTGTGCCCCAGGGATCTGTCCTTGGTCCGATTCTTTTTAACATCTTTGTTAGTGATATAGCGGAAGGGCTGTCAGGTAAGGTTTGCCTCTTTGCAGATGATACCAAAATCCGCAATAGACACCCAGGAAGGTGTAGATAACATGAGGAAGGATCTAGCTAAGCTTGGAGAATGGTCTAGAATTTGGCAGCTGGGATTTAATGTTAAAAAATGTAAGGTCATGCATTTGGGCTGCAGCAATCCAAGGGAGCAATACAGTATAGGAGGTGAAGTACTTTTGTCCACTAAAGAAGAGCGGGACCTAGGCGTGGTTGTGTCTGATGATCTTAAAGTAGCTAAACAGGTAGAAAAGGCGACGGCAAAAGCTAGAAGGATGCTTGGGTGCATACGGAGAGGAATGGCTAGCAGAAAAAAGGAGGTGATAATGCCTCTGTATAAGTCTTTGGTGCAACCTCATTTGGAGTATAGTGTGCAATTCTGGAGACCGCACCTTCAAAAGGATGTGAACAGGATGGAGTCGGTGCAGAGGGTGGCTACTGAAATGATTAGTGGGCTTCATTATAAAGCATATGAGGACAGACTTAAGGATCTTAATATGTACACCTTAGAGGAAAGGCGGGATAGAGGTGATATGATTGAGATGTTTAAATACCTCCGTGGCATAAATGTTCAGGGAGAGAGCCTCTTTCAATTGAAAGCAAGTTCTGCTACGAGGGGACATGGGATGAGGGTGAAGGGAGATAGATTCAGGAGTGATATGCGGAAATATTTCTTTACGGAAAGAGTAGTGGATCCATGGAATAGTCTCCCAGTGGAGGTGGTAGAGATGAGGACAGTAACTGAATTCAAAAAAGCATGGGACCAACACAGAGGATCTCTAAAGGTAAAAAGTGGACTGTTGTAGTTGTTGATATGGAAGGACAGACTAGATAGAAACATGATGACAGAAAAAGACCACATGGCCTATGTTTCTATGTAAAGAATTCATTCAATCTCTCTGCTATGACCTTGATCTCAGATAATGGCCCTCAATTTAGTTATATGCAATATAAAAGGTTTTCTGCTGAGTAGGGGCTTAAATGTGTTACTACATCATTGAGGCACCCACAAACCAATGTCAAAGCTGAATCTGCTGTAAAGATAATAAAGTACCTATGCAACAAAGCAAACAGAGATGGTAAAGACCCATGGAACTACATCAACAGAGGGCATGGATAGCAATCCAGTGCAGTGCCTGATGTCAAGGAGACTGAAGACATCTCTGCCAATAGCCAGCAAACTACTTGAGCCCTGTTTGGTACAAGGTGTATCAGAAAAACTCCGACAGAAGAAGCAATGTGTTAAATCAAGATAAAACCTATTTGCAAGAGATTTGCCCAAGCTGATATATGAGACTCAAGTCTGTATGAAACCACTACAGGAGATTATAGGAATTGTTGGAGGATGGGTACCTGTGTATAAAAGATCACTCCATGCCTAGATCTAGTAAATGTTGAAGGAACTCTATATCACCACAATCATCTCCTCTTCCCTTCCTTAAGCCCCCAGATGTGCAGCAGAGCATTTACATGGTGTGTACAGGTGAGGGAATAGGGTGGATGGAATCCAGAGTCATGCTGCTTGCAGCAGTAGTGTTATAGGAGGAGAGGGGGTGGAATACTCTCCAGGTGCTTTGCATTGCCCAGAGGTTGTCTGGGGAGGGGAGTAAAGAAGGGGTTGGAGTGAGCCAGCGCATTGTTCCTTCCCAACTGCAACACAGGAGCCAAGGACATCCAAGCCGCACCACAAGGAACCTAAGAGCAGAAAGGGAGGAGATGGTGGCACCCTGCATGAGGGGTGAGGGAGTGCCAGGGTGAGATTTTGTGTATCACTGCTTCCAGCTTGTGCTGCTAGGAATGGTGCAGAATTTGGACTGTTTCCTCCACTTCATGGCGACCCTCAGTCCAGGTGTGCTGCTGCTGCTATTGCTGGGGATCGGCGGCTGTGGCTCTCTCCTGACCCCTGGCTTTAAACAGGATGTGAGCTCCAAGAGCAGTGGGAGGCCTATGGTGAGATCTGACACCCCACAAGATGGTGTGCAACAACCTGGAGCTACTATTGCAGGCTCCAGCATCACTCGCATCCAGCCTTCGATCAGGAGCTGCTCAGCACAGGGCTTAGCTGTAGCCAGTAGGTGAAGGACTGAGCGAGTCTCTGTGGGTTCAGTGCAGAAGCCAGGCTGTGGGTTGCCTGTGACAGCAACAGCAGTCATGAGCAAAGCTGGTAGTTGGGATGAGGATGGGGATCTGGCTGAGGACAGTCCAATGGGTGTGTTGCTGGAGACTGAGCCTTAAAACGTTACTGTAGACAGAAGATTACTAGCACAGACAACTGGCTGCAGACAATGGTGTGCAAGCACTCTACCACACTGTGACTATTTGCCAGCATGATACCCAGTAGTACATGCACAAGCATGGTCGGCATTTTGGAAAGGCAATGAAAAAGGTGTCGGTATGGTGAGTGCCACCAGAAGAAAAGCCCTAATCCTAATCTCCTGATTGCTGAACACATCTTGACAGTGATCCTCTAAACTCTGGATCCTTGTTATGTTCCTATCTTGCCAATGATTTCATCTAGCCCTGCCCACAGGAACAGATAATAGCTTGCATTACACCTAGCAATAAGTAAAAATAAAGCAACATGCAATGCGGTACATCATAGCAAGAGAATTATATATAATCGCTTTGTCTTTGTTTATGTGGTGTTTTGTGTTCATATGTTAGTGTGTGTGTTTGTGCATGAAACTGTCGTGAATGCATCTATGGTGGGACAACTGGGGGTGGTGGGGCATTTTCGGAGGGTTGGTGACAAATGTGAGAAGGATATTTTTTGTGAGGGCAGTTTGCAGGATGTGGGGCAGTTGCAGGGGAATACTCTCAGGGTTAGAGCGATTACAGTGCAGTGAATTGTGCAGTTGCAGGGGAATACTTTCAGGGTTAGAGCTATTACAGTGCAGTGGATTGTGCAGTTGCAGGGGAATACTTTCAGGGTTAGAGCTATTACAGTGCAGTGGATTGTGCAGTTGCAGGGGAATACTTTCAGGGTTAGAGCGATTACACTGAATAGATTGTGCAGTTGGCAATGTGGCGGGACATTAGCGGGGTTGCTTTGGACAATGGGAGGAGTTTGTGGGGTGATGGAGAAGTTGCAGAGGGTAGGTTTTGGGGATGGAGCAATTTGTGAGGTAGTGGGGCAATTGGCCAGCTGTATTTTTTGGTGGTGGAACAGCTTGTGAGGTAGTGGGGGAATTGCAGGGGATAGATTTTGAAGTGGGAAAACTGCAGGACAGTATTTATTTAAAGGAGGAGCAGTTTGTAGAGTGATGGGGTAGATGCAAGGGGCAGTTGTTGAGGTTGGTCAGAGAGTTGTAGGGGTAGTTTTTGGGGCGAGGGCAGTTTGCAGTGTGTTGGGGGTATTTTTAGTGGAGGGCAGTTTGCAGTGTGTTGGGGGTATTTTTAGTGGTGGGCAGTTTGCAGTGTGTTGGGGGTATTTTTAGTGGAGGGCAGTTTGCAGTGTGTTGGGGGTATTTTTAGTGGTGGGCAGTTTGCAGTGTGGTGGGGGTATTTTTAGTGGTGGGCAGTTTGTGGGGTTGCATGGCATTTGCTTTAGAGTGTTTTTTTATGGACGGGGCAGTGTGCAGGTTGGTGGGGTAGTAATTTTTGGGAGTGAGGGCAGTATGTGGGACCGTGGGGCAGATATAGGACCAGGTGATGAGGTTGTGGAACAGTTGTAGGATTGCTTTTGGTATTGGGGGAATTTATGGTGTAGTGGAGTAGTTATGGGGTATCTTTTAGCGATGAGGCAGTTTGTGGGAAGGTAGAACAGTTGTAAGATGTTTTTTGGGGGTAGGGTCAGTGTGCAGGTTGGGGGCAGTTGCATGGGGTACCTTTTAGGAGTGGGGCACTTTGCGGGGTAGTGGAGCAATTAGGGGGTACTCTTTAGGGGTAGGAGTAGTTTGTGGTGTGGTAGAGGAGTTGCAGGGGGTAGGATTTGAGGGTGGGGCAGTTTTAAGGGTATGTTTTAGATATGCAGCAATTTGTGGGGTGGCAAGACATTTGCTTTGGACTCTTTTGTTATGAGTAGGGCTCAGTGTGCAGGTTGGTGAGGCAGCTGTGAGGGGACAGCGTTTGGTGGTTGGGCAGTAATTTTTGGGAGGGCAGTATGCAGGGTGGCAGGGCAGATGCAGAGGCAGTTGGCAAGATGGTGGGTCAGTTGTGGGACAATATTTGGGATTGGGGTAATTTGCGGGGTGATGGGGCCATAATAGGGATATTTCTTTAGGGGTAAGAGCAATTTTTGGGCTGGTAAGACAGGTGCGAGGGAGTGTGTTTTAGGGGTAGGGTTAGAGGGCAGGTTGGTGGGGCATTGTGTTTGTACAGCGCTGTATATGCCTTGTAGCACTATACAAATGATTGTGGGATACTTTTTGGAGGTGGAGCAGTTTACAGAGTGGTGGGACAATTGCAAGGGGTATTGTTTAGAGGAGGAAGACGTTTGTGGGGTGGTAGGAGTATTGCAGGGGGTAAGATTCAAGAGTGGAGTGGTTACAGGATGTAGCTTTTGCAAATGGGGAAGTTTGTAGGGCAGATATAGGGAAAGTTGGAGTTTTTGGAAGTGAGCTAGTTCGCAGGGAGTTTGAAAGGAGGAATTCCCTAATTCCTATATTTCACGGTATGGAAGTTTTGTTGCTACAGAAGCTGGAACTCTTTCTCCCATAGAAATGATTGGCTATTTTTGGGGGCGCTTATATATCTGGAACCTCCCTGTCCAATTTGGCCCATATTTTCACTCAATGTGTCTTTTTACCAAGTTTCATCCCATTCCTTTATTTCTTTCTTGGAAACGGTCACCATTGACCTTCCTGCCCTCTAGGAGTGGAATGTTGTTAGCAGCTGCCATGATGCTTTAATGCTTCTGTGTCAAGGGAGAGCACATAGACAGACATGCCAGGTCACACACTTTTGGCCCCACTCACACACTTATATGCCTTTACGCTCCACTCTCACACATTTTCTGCTGCTATTAGACCCTCTCCCATCTTCCATTGTCGTTCTTCAGTTCATCTGCCATCTCCTTCCCCCCACCAGTGCCCACCTCTACCTCTGTCACTGGATGGGACCTGCGGCAGCAGCAAAGCCTACAAATTATTTAATGTGTGCTACTTAGGGCTCTGCCAGTCCGGCCTCTCAGAAACAGGAAGTTAACGACGGAGTGAGCGGGACCGTCAGAGCCCTGAGCAGAGCACATGAACTAACTTGCAGGCTTCACTCTGTTTTTTGTGTTGTATTGCCACTGCTACAGGTCCCAGCCAGTGGCAGTGGCAGCTGAATTGGGCACTAGTGGAGGGAGGGAGGGAGCTAAACAGTGGCATGAGGAAGAGAAGATTTGATGGGGGAAGGGAGAAGATGATGGACACGGGAGACATTGAAGGTGAGAGGGGATATTCTGACTCAGGCTGGGAGAGGAAGAATAGGAATGCAAAGGATAGGGGCGGCCCAAGGGTGATGCGGGGCCATGTGCGGAGACTCATTGCAGGGTCTCATTTGCATGGAGGCCTATTCCAATCTGTACGTCCCAGGCCTCTGTGCATCCAGTGGAAACCGGACACACAAAGGTAGACGCGATTCTGATCCCGCAGGGCACGTCTAGCCCCCATGGGATCAGAATCACGTCTAAGCCTGTATGTGCAGGCCAGGACCTGATTCCGGTCGGCTTGTACATACAGGCTCCTGCCCGGCTAGCTCAGTCAAGCTCCTGAATGGAGCTGCAATCCTCAGCTGCTGCTGATTTTCTTCATTCCCCGCAGCCCGACCCCCAATCTGGCCTCCCATGGCCAGGGTCGGGCTGCGGGGAATCTCCTGCACCTCTTCCACCATTTGCCGCTGCCCAGGCCTCCCATCCCCTGACGTCTAGAGGACTTATTCCACCTCTGGGGTGGAATAAGTTCCCCGTCTAGTCTGCCGGCCATGGATGTACAGGGCCGACTTCAGAATCGGCCCTGTACATCCAGGGCCGCAGACCGCCCACTGCCTGCCCTAACTCTGCCCTACCTCCACCACTGTCCCACCCCCTCCCCATCCCTGACTATCCTCAGTACAACCTCCTTATTTGTACAGGGAGGATTTGGACGGGGATGGTGGGGGGGGGGGAAATAGTGGGGATGGACATCCATCCCTGCTATTCGTGGCTCAGAACAGACCCTATAGCCACTGGATCTCATTTGCATAAATTTAATTTATTTTGTTTTAAAATGCATATGTTGTCCATCTAGGTGACTTTCAAAGGAACCCTTCTCAAGCCTCATCTTTGTCTGGCAATGACTTAGGGGAATGTTTACTAAATATTAATGTGCATTAAGTGGCACTGTGCCAATAAAAATAAATGGGCGTTGCTGCACTTAGCGCACATTAACATTTGTGAATGTACATTAACTTTTAGTAAATATGCCTCTTAATGAGTGTCGGGATACCATTTGCATGGGCAGTGTCACCAGTAGTCCGCCCGTAGCTTCAGCATATGGGTTAGGTAGCCTGGAGATCTTTTATTGAAAAGGTTAAGGGTGTAGTTGTGGACCTTTTCAATAAGTTGTAGTCGTGAATCGAGTGGTTCAGGCAAAGACAGGCTTTTAATTCCCCTCCCGGGGCGGATTCAAACACAAAGTAACATAGGAACAAAAAGCCATACACTCTGGCATAAGGTAGGAAAAATAACTTATAACAGCTTCCAACTTAAATCACAAATGGTACGGTATTCATTGCATACAGTCCCTTGGTATTAGGAAATAAAGTCCTGTGCTTCTCAACTGCCAGTTGAACCAGCTTCTTCAGGTATCTGGCTCAGCACAGTGAAATCCTATCATTTGTAACTGTTAACGTACAATCCATTTGAGTATCAGACAACTGTTCATCTGAAGGATCAATTAGCATTGCCTCATGCTGGCTATCAGCTGAATACAACTTCTGCCTTGTATCCAACGTTTCCAGATTATTCTCTGCTGTCTGTTCCAGAGGCTTCTCTGTTACTGCCTCTATGAGGTAAGGATCAGCTTTACTAAATCTCTTGGCATAGCTTAGAGGAGAGTCATATTCTTTATAGTTCTTATGAGAGAAATTCCTATAACCACTTTTGCAATGATTATACAGCCTACCTTCTGGCTTTGAGGCAGGAGAAAGTCCGTGCACAGCTCTCTCAGGATGGGGTTTAAACCTCAGAGTGTTTTCTCTGCATTCTGGCTGCTCACCCTCTTCTTCTGACATACAAATGTCTTGCACTGTATATCTTTCACTCCTTGGAGCTTGTAAGTGCTTCCCAGCTATCCTCACTGGTAACTTCTCCCTTTGGGTGCCTTCACCATAGGATAAATACCTGGGGTTTTGGTCAAAGGGTTTTTGTGCCCTGCTCCTCCAGTTATTCCTGTCAGCTGCTTTCTGTCTCTCTCTCTCACATTCAGAATCAGAATCCTCTGAATCACTTACATACGTTTTCCTTTCACACCGGGACAGATGCTGCTTCCAAGAGCCAGACCTCAGCTTGCACAAACTTTCCAGCTGGTTCTGTTCTCCTCCGTCTTCCCTGTTCTCTCTCTCAATCCTTGTCCTCTCCTTGCCGTTGCTCTTCCCCTTACTGTTGCTAAACTCTAATGAACGTTTCTTATACGTTTGCTTGGGAGCTAATCTAGCCCTTCCCCCTCCCAGGTGAAAGCTATCAGGCCCAGGAGATGGGGATTGTTTGCTAGCTGGGCGGGGTTCCTGCCCTTGTGGCTGGGATTGTTTGTGTTGCTCCTGGCAACTGGGTGTCCTGAGCTTATCCTTATTTATTTATTTATTTATTTATTTAGCACTCACTTATATACCGCCACTTCCAGCGATCAGCAGCGGTTTGATTACATCTTTGGGGGTTGTCAAATCAAGACCGAAAAGTGGGGTTAATATATACATAGTTTTGGGGGTGAGGCACAGCACACAAGATTAGTGTCTTAGAGATTTGACTACACATATTTACATTTTTACATTTATACATATTTATACATATAGCAGTTCAACAGAGCATGATTAATTGCCACAGCATGATTAATTCCTACCAGAAACAGCCCTACTGCACTCAGGTTCCTCTGTTTCCATATCACAGGATGTCTCTTCCCCATTACAGCAGTGAGGATAAGGAGACTATCAGATTTCTACATTACTATACTCCAGTGCCAAACGCCAGGCACATTAGGAAGTACTATAAACCCTGCTCATTTAGAATCCATCATCAAGCCAAAAATTCCCAAAGGGCTAAAGGAAAGGTCTAGCCCATGAAATACAACCAATAAAAGAAAGACCTATTCCCACAGGTGTTCACACTGGCAACATTAAACTGTGATTATAATTTCTGTCGGACTATTGTCTGTGTGAGGACTAAACCTCTACCTCAGACCGACACAATACTGCGTTTCAGGTCTGTAATAACTCAAAAGATCCTGCGTCAGGCAAACTTCCCCATAAGGTTCAAAGGAACGTGGAAGGACAAAACTCCCAGTGGAATCCATTTCAAAACAGACTGGCATCTGTCGTCACACCTACCGAGTGATTACTGCCCGAGTCAATGGAAAGGCGAAAGCAACAATGCAGACACCTAACTCATCAGATCAATTCACAAAGATTGTGCCAATCGAGTTCCAGATTCATTCCTAATGAAGCAACAGTATTTAATCTGAAAATCCATTGCTGTTCACATGATTGTAAGACAGCCTCCAGATCCACACCTCTAATTGCGGGAGGGATCCAGTCCAGAACACACCACTGAAATTGGGAGAAAGAATGACTTAATTGTATATTGTGGTGAACCATAGGTGCAGACATCATTTTGATGCATAATCGTGCACTGTAGAAGATTTTAAAATTCATGCTTTTGAATTAAGCCAACGACTACAAGCCCAGGCTTATCCCCACTCTATTATTCGAGCAGCTTATAAACGGGCTTTAAATAACCATAGGGAGCCTCAATATCAACCTACTGTTTCATCTGATAAGATTGTGGGCATTCTACCTTTTAGTGACCGGTCTATTAATAGTTAATAGTAACTATTAACCAATGTAAACTGCTTCGCTGAATCGTGTAAGAGCTCGAGAGGCAGTGTATCAAGAAATAAACTAACTAAACTAAATTGTAAGTGCATAGAAGACTGTCCAGAGTCCAGATGACTGATGTGGCAAAATCTTTTTTGAGTGTCATTCCTGATATCAAATGCGCAACAAAGCAAATGATGGCCTCTGCAATCAAGTTGGTGGGCTTCTTGGTTTGGCCCAGCTGCTAAAGAAGACTGTTGAATAGGAGTGACTTCAGCCTTGCAAGGAAGTCCAGATCGAATTCCTGCAAACAGCATTAGCCTAAAAAACCTGAATGTGAATATGACTGCTACTTTCCTTGGTTCTCCATGCCTAGATCAGAAATTGTTTTGCATTTAGGTTAATTCCTTTTTTAGTTTGCTTGATTGTGCTTTTGAACAAAGCAGCATTAAAATAGGAGGAACAAATAGGTGTCTGTCTAAGGCAGAAACTCCACAACACCAGCCCAACACTGAAAATGGAAGAAAATTAGGTTTCTGTACCATGGAGAAATGTTTCATCTGTGGCATTGACAGTGGCCTTAAAAGAGACTATGTATTTAGGGCCTGCTTCAGAGGAGAGGAATACCAGAGAACTTGGAGCTTTCTCCCAGGAGAATGAGACGCAGGAGTGTGAAAGAAATGTGTGCATATATGAGTATACTTATGAGAATGTGTCTCCTCCGTGTTAAGAGACTCCAACTGAAGGTGCCTGAGGAAGGGGAGATGGGTGGCAAGGATCTCCTAGAGTGGCAATTAGGAAGCAGGATTTGTTGCAGGGCATTACATAGAATTTTCTGTAATTCAGGAATTGTGCTTCTAGGGATAGAGAGCTGAGCAAGGTCTTCTGCTAAAGTGTGAGGGTTCTATATGAACTACATCAGTAAGTTAATAGTCCTGCTGAAGCAGGGTTTCTATGTAAGAGCAAATGCTAACACCCAGTGCCATCTATAGTAGCAGTGGCTGCTCTGGGAAACATGCCCGAAGAGTGAAAAACCAAGACCCACTTCTGTCACTTATAGGAGAATGGTCATGTCTTAGGATGGGGGGGGGGGTCATCGTTGTCATACAGCAGTTAAAAATGGGCGTGGAATGGGGTGATAATTCTAACCTTGCCTTTTGGGTCCCCCCTTTTTGTTTGTGGGAGTCGTAAGATTTGACATCCATGTAGCAGAACTGTTGAAAAAGCAAGATGATATGTGGCACCTCCAAAGGGTATGTAATATGATCTACAAGTAAAGATTGCAAAGTACTTGTGACTCAGAATCTCACTAACAAAACCACAGGGTAGGAGAAAACTGACCCAGTCCCAGCAACCTCTCTCATATTCTAGGAGGTACACCGGCTGACCACATGAGATCTAGCATGTCGTGTTTTTATTTATTTATTTATTAGACTTTTACAATACATTACAAGCATCAGCCTGCATGAGAAAGGCACCTTAGAACCGAAACAAAGTAACCACATGGATTACGCAATACCTAAGCGTCTACTACACTAGACCCACTCAGACCATTAGAAGGCACTTGCCGAGCATTAATGAAGGAAAGCAATTCCGAAGGTTGAAAAAATACATAACTTTACCAAACATTTACATGGAAATTAAAAAAAAATAATTCCCCCAACTATACTATTCCCTGTTTTAACAAAAGAAACTCTCTATGCCACTTCTGAGTCTCTCTAGCAATGTCAGGGAAAACCCTGACAGAAAACCAATAAACAAACATTGCCTCTCCTTAAAGAACAGTTTTAATATCCAGTCTCTATCCACGGAGAGTGCACACATAACCAAAAGGGTCGCTGGAACTACAGACTCTGATTGTGAATCTTCCAAAAGAGCAGAGACATCTAAGGTGTCCATTGATGGCTCCCCCAAGGCAAATAATACACATGGGAGACAAGGGGGAGAGCTTCTTTTGGAACCTGCAATATTTCAATCAAATACCTACAAAACTTCTCTTTAGGAGAACAAGTAGAAGATTTTGGAAAGTTTATAAACCTCAAATTGGAGGCCCTTGCAATATTCTCAAGAGACTCCAACTTAAATCTTGTAGCTGAAAAGTCTTTCACCAAGGAAGCATTCAAATCTCGCATAATTTCAATTTGAACTCCATTCTCTGTAACTTTATTCTTCAAATCTTCCATTTATATTTGTTGGTTAGCAGACTTAGTAACACAGCTGAGACTGGAATAACCGATTTTGAGCGGAAACAGCAGAGATTAACTGAGTAATAGCATCCCATAAAGTCTCCAAAGTAAATTTTCCTGGTCTTACCGAAGCGGAGGATAACACCTGCAAAGAAAGATCAGGAGATGGCATATTTGAGGTCTGGGAAGCACCAACAGCTTGAGTGGACACCCCCATCTCTCTTAGCATATCCCCAGAAGTCGCCATTCTCATGGGAAGCAACTCAGATGCCTTGGCTCCCTCTGCAGAGGTGCCCCTTGAATTCTGGAAGCCGAGCTGCCCTCTGACGCAACGGCAGCGGCCTCCATCTGCAGTTACACCGCCAATGCTGTGGGTTGGGGGGGGGGGAGACGCTCCTCCAGTGAGAGTGACAATTCCGCCTCTGAGGAAGACGCCGGGTCCTCCGACCTCAGCATCGACACCACCAGAGCTACATCGGAGGTCACCGCTGCAGCAAGCTCCCAAAGAGGTCCATTGGCCCCGAGATTGACATCATCAGGGTGCTCGCAGGTACCTTCCCCGATTTTGGCATTGCCTTCCTCTTGGCCATAGGAAACACGGACAGCAAGCACAGATCAGGCAGCCATCTTAACGCTCTGCCCCTTCCTTATCCTTATTTTTTATATGTATAAAGACACGCAACTCTTAGATATGGGTGACTTCCATGTCAAACATCCACAGTGAAGAAGACAACAATCACCAGGTAAAAAATTACTGTTAGTACAAACAGCCATCGATCCATAACCATTCTTATCAACAGTTCTGAAACTTAGCATTTCAATAGACATGTTGAAATGGCATATAAAATATACCCAAGGCCTCAAATGCTGTGTGCTCTTGGTACCGTGCTTTGACAAACCATTTCCACCCCCTCTGAGGCAGACTTCCTGTTTGCATGGGAGCAGAAGCAGCTGGTCAAAGCATGGCACCAACAACATGCAGTATCAAAGGCTTTGGGTAAGTGCTGATGGCTGTTTTAATGACTTTGCCACCGCTGCAGGTCCCGGAGAAGGGTGGGAGCAGGAATGGGGTTCACCTAGGGTGCTTCATATCCCTGCACTGGCCCTGCAGAGGGCGCTGCACACAATGGACCCTGCAGTCCCACAGAATTTTCTGGGTGGGAAGGGCTTATGACCTCTATATTGTTGTTGGTATACGAAGATGTGCTTGATGGACACTGGTGTGCTACAGCATGGTTTATACTAAGTATTCATGGTCCTTTGACCAGAATTGTGACAAGTTAAAGGTGCAAAAATATAGATTATGAGCCCTTCAGGGACAAGGGAAATATATACAGTACCTGAATGTACACCGCTTCAACTGGTAGAAAAGTGATATATAAGCCTAGTTAAATAGATAAATATATGAAACATGTGAAAAATAGAAGTAGAGCTGCTGTCCAGAAACAGAGAGAGAGAGCGTCAAACTGAGTTGCAGTGATGCGCAGAAGGCTTGGCAGATATTTTTTAACCAAATAGCAAGAGAGGCATTGGCAGTGCCCTGCTCATTGGCCGTGATCGCAAGAAATGGAGCAGCATGAGCTCACGATGGCATGGGGACTGGGTTTGTGCTGCTGGCCACAAAAGCATAATGTGATTCTGTCTCATTATGCTGCGGAGCATCAGCACCTTGTCCTTATGGTGGCAGCTCGATATGTTGAAGAGGAGGAACTGGAGCTGATGCTGCCGACACAATACCTGTGAAAGCCAGCATCATTACACCTTTAGCCGGAGCATGAGTACTAAACTTAAGCAGACACTTTCAGAGCAACATCAGAGAGGGGATGCACCTAGCACCCGCTGCAGGCTTGAGCCAAGACTGATGCTGGTGGCACGACATTTGTAAGATGATGGAACCAGTTCCATTGTGTCTTCAGGCAGCATTAATAGTGATAAACCAGAGCTCATCGCCAGGAGAAAGCTAAGCGGAGTGGCTGTGTCAACCAACCCTAAGAAAGTTTCGCCACTGAGAATAGTGGCATCGGCTCAGGATCATGTAAAGTCTGCAGCCTCCAGTACTGGGGGTGCATTTTTGATGCTGGATGGAAACAGTACAGCACCAATACAAAGGACCTCTTGCACTAAGAACTTGGAATGCTCCACTCTGCCCTGTGAGGAAAATGCTGGTAGGCACCATTTCTCACCCTGCTCCAAAAATCTGCTGGTCAACGCCACTTCAAGCAAAAATCCTTGGCCCATACCAAGCGCTATACTACCACTGCAGTCTATGCTGGTTCTTAATATTGTGAGTAGCTCAGGCCCTACATGATGTCCATCCAGGTGCCTTGAATATCTTTGGCACTGGCATGGGTTTACCTGACGAGAGAGCTCAGCATCAGAGTTGTAAAGGAAAGCCCTGTCTTTGCTGTCCGCCTGAGAGGTGGTGCCATGGAGGCCTGTCTCTGTGCAGTGTCAGACGGCTGCCTAGGGTGAGAACTTACACAATCTTGAGATGCATATATTCATATGATTCTTGCAAGGTATTGTGGGTAATGTAGTTCATTCACTCCCAAACACAGCTGACGACAATAATTGAGTTGTGTAACCAGTGGTAAAGCCAATAAAATACTTCTTTTATTGATGGGGTTTAATTCACCCAGCACAAGTATGCTTGGTAGCAATATAAATGAGGTTACTTGCTTGCAGTGTTTAAATGGATAACAAAGTCACAAAGCAAATCAGAAAACAACCTTCAGCTTGTCAGGCAATTAGCTAATGTTTTCTTAGCAAATAATTACCAAATAAAAAGGCACAAAGAAATGGAATAAACTTTGCTGGTTAGGTTAACTTCTGCTTATTTTCCACTCAGATCCAGCAGTGATTCTCCCTTGCTCACACACACAATCAGGTGCAGCTTTAATTACTATCAATTGTCCAGCTGAAACCCTTTAGCTGGCTGGCTGCTACTGTGTGAACCCAAATCCTGCTTTAAGAGCTGTTTGCAGTGGAATAAAGAACAAAGTTTGATTTCTTTGTGATGGCTGATGTGTTTGCTCACAGAAAGCTAGCAATAGCATTTAGATAGAGAACAGTCCATGTAATTAATAGTTTCATCTGCTGTATCTCCCCCTTCATCAATCAGCATAGGGTCACTATCACTCTAATGCCTTTTTGGCCTGAGCGGTATATCAAATATAAATAAACATAATAATAAACATAATACATTGGCACAGACGAGTCTTTCAATAAGGCACTATCATGAGAATGCTTATTCCCTTGCTGCCATTCACTATTATAGATAGGGTCTGGATCAGTGTTCATACCTGAGCCTCTCCTGCTATCATAATTCCTCTCTGTATAGCCTGGCCAGTATGTAATCCAGTTATGATGTCCAGCCTTCCAATCTTGATCCCTGGACACTGGATCTTTCCTCACATACCTTCTGGCATAGGTCTGAAAGTCCTTTCCACGTGCAGTCTTCTCTCTTCCAGGTAGCCACTGGTGATTCCTATCTCTGCCATTCCATTCCTCTGGCTGACTCCAGTCCAATGGACTCTGCTGGCACTTGGAATACCTCCCAGTATGGGTACTGCCTTGGACTCTCCCAGACCTTCCAATGGCCTTTCTTCTCTTCCTTCCAGAGAGTTTCCTTCTCTCTCTATCCGCTTGGCTTGGCTTCTGCTTCTCGAGATGATGTTGGTGCTTGAGCTTGAAGCTGTTGCTGTATCTTTTCCTGAAGCTGTTATCTGTAGAATAAGCTCTATTCTTATTCTGTTCTAATGTGTGCTCCTCCCTAACACAGCGCAGCTGTGTTGAATCAGGCCCTGCCCTTTGAGATGAGTGCTTAGGGATTACCTCATAGCTCTCTTGATTGCACACACGTTTTCTCACTTCAGCCCCCCTCATGGCTGCTGGAAACCTGGTGCATTCTGGGACTGGTAGTCTTTTATGTGAAAACTCTGTTTTCTTGCTTCTACCAGAACTGACAGGTTGCTTGTTCAGAGTGACATCATCTTTTCTATAGCTCCTACCTGAGCTATGATAAGCTTCCTTATCACATACCCCCCTGCTTAAGTTATTACGGACTGGTTTTACTGGTGAAACTTCTTCCCTACAGTCTGTAATACCTACGAGAGTGTTATCTTCTTGAAGCTCACTTACTTCCTGACTGGGTTCAAGGTCATTATCTACAGGCCTCTCCTTCCCAGACTTAAGTACATTAATATGGTAGGTCTGCCTATGCCCTCTTGCATTTTCTACCATATAAGACACTGGGTTCACTTGTTCAACAACCTTCCATGGCCCTTTCCACTGTACCTCAAATTTTGGAGCAGTTCCTGCTACCTGAACCAAAACCTTTTCACCAATGCTTAATTGGCGGCTTTTGGCCTTTCTATCATACCACCCTTTCTGGCGAACTTGACTGTCCTGCAGGTTCCTTTCAGCAACCTGCGACGTCCTTTTCAAACGTGCTCTCAAGTCACGTAGAAACAGTGGCACCTCCTGACTTCCTGGTTCAGGATCAATCCATTGTTCCCTCAAAATATCCAACAAACCCCGTGGAGCCCTACCATACATCAACTCATATGGAGTTACACCTAGGGACACTTGAATTCTTTCCCTGCAGGCATATAAGGCAAAGGGTAATAACATATCCCATTCTTTTACCTCTCCTGCTAACCCCCTTCTCAACATTTGTTTGAGAGTTTGGTTGAATCTCTCCACCAAACCATTTGATTGTGGATGGTAGGCTGAGGTTTTCACGTGACGAATGCCAAAGGCATCCCAGACCTGGGCCAAATATTTGGATACAAAATTGGACCCTCGGTCAGTCAACACCTCTCTTGGGAATCCCACTTCACAAAACAATTTTACTAGCTCTAAAGCTATTGTTTTTGCAGAAACATTCCTCAATGGTATGGCCCAGGGAAACCTTGTTGCCTGATCTACCATAACTAGGATGTATTGGAAAACTCGGGGCGTTTTGACTAATGGGCCTACAATATCCATGGCAATGCGACCAATTGGGTCTGTGATAATTGGCATGGGGATCAATGGCACCACCGGTGGGTGAGCCGCTGTAACTCGCTGACACGCTGGACATGCAGCACAAAACTGGGCAGTTTCTTTGAAGATACCTGGCCAGTAAAAACGCACAAGTATTTGATCCAGCGTTCCTTGCATACCTTTATGACCTCCCACTGGATGATCATGTGCTAGTCTAAGTACTAGCCCTTTGAAAGTTGTGGGTACCATCAATTGTTTACGTATGGCACCATTTCTGGGGTCCTGACTCTCTCTATATAATATGTCATTATCTAGTCTGAATCTGGGCAATTCCTCCCTGACCTCCTGAGCATACTTAAAAGCTCGGGTGAGAGCTTGATCAGCTCGCTGCTCTTGTGGAAAGTTAGGAAACTTTGCCACCAACTCAGCTGGCACCCAGGGTAAACTTTGACCAGCTAACATCTCAGCCCTACCCTGTGCTCTGCAAAGTCTCTCACGCCTCTTTTGTGCTTTCAACTTTCTTACTTTACCAGATGATGGGGTTATTAAATCATCATGAGAGGGTAAATCTCCTAATAACTCTGCCTGCTCCCCCTCCTCCTTCTGCTGGCTCTCTACCTTAGCCTGCGAGCGGGTGGATACAAGGCCCCTCTTATTACCCATAGTTTGGCCTTCTGGAAGCTTAACCATCTTTTTAGCTAGGGACTGAGGACTTCCAAAGAAAGGCCCGGGAGCTATTTCCATTATTAAACCTTCTCCCTCCTTCTTTCCTAGCCCTTCCACTAGTTCCTGCTTAAATCTTGGCCAGTCCTTCCCTAGAACCAAATCAAAGGGTAGCCTAGGCACCACTGCTAACAGGACTTCCTCTTGTTCCCCTAGGCACTTAACCTTTAGCCTATAGGTGGGATATGATGATGCAGCACCATGAATGCATCTGATGTGAACTTGGCTTTCAGGGGTTCTAGGCACAAATCTTTCTTGGGCCTCTATCCTCTTCCAAAGCCTTTTTGACATCATACTCTGGTCTGCCCCAGAGTCTAATAATGCATTTGTGGTAATTCCCTGCACATCAACCATCAAAAGAAATCCTTCCTTGGGCTGTTTTAAATCCAGACCCATTAAACTAGTGTGTGTCTGGCATCTCTTCTCTAAATGTCCCAATTTTCCACACTTGAAACATTTCTTTCTATTCCACTGTGTCATCTGGTTTGATACAGTACATTCATTTTCAGAAACCTTCTTAATTATTCTCTTTTCTGATACAGCACATCTGGCCTCAGCATCCATCTTTAGAGGGCCACCCATTCTATGGCAAGCCTGCGTGGCTTCCAAGAATCTCTCTGCTAGCATGGTTGCCTCTCCAAGATTTGGGCAATTTTGCTGTATAAGAAAAACATTCAAATCTTTAGGTACCCCAAGCATAAATTGTTCCAGCATTATAATATCTAATAACATTTCTACTGTCTTTTGCTCAGGCTCCAACCATTTTACAGCTAAACTTCTGATTCTCTGACTCAGAGCCCTGGGTGTCTCACCCACTTTCAATGTAACAGCTCTAAACATTCGCCTATACTCTGAAATAGACAACCCTAGGCGATCTCTAATAGCTGCCTTTACATCCTTATAATTCAAAGCCTGGGCTGCTGGCATTGCTCTGTAAGCTGCTAGTGCCTCACCAGTTAATGAGGCTGCCAGCCTTACTGCCCACTGGGTCTCTGGCCATGCTAAAGCCTGTGCCACTCTTTCAAAAGACTCTAGAAAATCATCAACATTATCATCTGGAGTTAATTTCCCAAAATTAAATGCCCCAATCCCTTGATTGAGTCCCACACTGTCCACATGTGGTGTACCAGTACTAACTGCTGGTCTTGCATCTGTTCCACTTTGGCTCTGCAGCTGAACTAGAGCTTGCACCAGATCAAGCTCTGGTTTCTTCTGCTGTTCCATTAAGGCCTTCATAGCAGTGTCCTGGGCCTGCTGTGATAGCTCTTGCTGCTTACTAAATTGGGCTGCCATCCATTCAGCCATCTCCTTCGGATCCATCTTGATCCCTGCAAGAAATAAAGAAAAAAAACCCAAAGTGCACCACCTTCCAACCAGGTGTGTTTTTTTCAACTTTTTTTTTTTTTTTCAATTACCCCCTGTGCTTACACACATCCACCACTAGACATGCCCAGGTACATATTACCTTGTCTCAGTGATGAATCCAGCTTTGCACAGGGTCTTTTCATCTGGGACAGCTTCCTGGAACAACCACTTCTCCTCCAAAGTGCAGATGAGGGAAAAAATCTTCTTTCAGCTTCAAACTTGAATTTTATTTGTAATCCACAGCAAGTAAATCCTCTTGGTGCAAGAGCAATCCGAAAAACTACGCCATTTGTCAGACGGCTGCCTAGGGTGAGAACTTACACAATCTTGAGATGCATATATTCATATGATTCTTGCAAGGTATTGTGGGTAATGTAGTTCATTCACTCCCAAACACAGCTGAAGACAATAATTGAGTTGTGTAACCAGTGGTAAAGCCAATAAAATACTTATTTTATTGATGGGGTTTAATTCACCCAGCACAAGTATGCTTGGTAGCAATATAAATGAGGTTACTTGCTTGCAGTGTTTAAATGGATAACATAAAGTCACAAAGCAAATCAGAAAACAACCTTCAGCTTGTCAGGCAATTAGCTAATGTTTTCTTAGCAAATAATTACCAAATAAAAAGGCACAAAGAAATGAATAAACTTTGCTGGTTAGGTTAACTTCTGCTTATTTTCCACTCAGATCCAGCAGTGATTCTCCCTTGCTCAAACACACAATCAGGTGCAGCTTTAATTACTATCAATTGTCCACTGAAACCCTTTAGCTGGCTGGCTGCTACTGTGTGAACCCAAATCCTGCTTTAAGAGCTGTTTGCAGTGGAATAAAGAACAAAGTTTGATTTCTTTGTGATGGCTGATGTGTTTGCTCACAGAAAGCTAGCAATAGCATTTAGATAGAGAACAGTCCATGTAATTAATAGTTTCATCTGCTGTATCTCCCCCTTCATCAATCAGCATAGGGTCACTATCATACATTGGCACAGACGAGTCTTTCAATAAGGCACTATCATGAGAATGCTTATTCCCTTGCTGCCATTCACTATTATAGATAGGGTCTGGATCAGTGTTCATACCTGAGCTTCTCCTGCTATCATAATTCCTCTCTGTATAGCCTGGCCAGTATGTAATCCAGTTATGATGTCCAGCCTTCCAATCTTGATCCCTGGACACTGGATCTTTCCTCACATACCTTCTGGCATAGGTCTGAAAGTCCTTTCCACGTGCAGTCTTCTCTCTTCCAGGTAGCCACTGGTGATTCCTATCTCTGCCATTCCATTCCTCTGGCTGACTCCAGTCCAATGGACTCTGCTGGCACTTGGAATACCTCCCAGTATGGGTACTGCCTTGGACTCTCCCAGACCTTCCAATGGCCTTTCTTCTCTTCCTTCCAGAGAGTTTCCTTCTCTCTCTATCCGCTTGGCTTGGCTTCTGCTTCTCGAGAGGTTGTTGGTGCTTGAGCTTGAAGCTGTTGCTGTATCTTTTCCTGAAGCTGTTATCTGTAGAATAAGCTCTATTCTTATTCTGTTCTAATGTGTGCTCCTCCCTAACACAGCGCAGCTGTGTTGAATCAGGCCCTGCCCTTTGAGATGAGTGCTTAGGGATTACCTCATAGCTCTCTTGATTGCACACACGTTTTCTCACTTCAGCCCCCCTCATGGCTGCTGGAAACCTGGTGCATTCTGGGACTGGTAGTCTTTTATGTGAAAACTCTGTTTTCTTGCTTCTACCAGAACTGACAGGTTGCTTGTTCAGAGTCACATCATCTTTTCTATAGCTCCTACCTGAGCTATGATAAGCTTCCTTATCACATACCCCCCTGCTTAAGTTATTACGGACTGGTTTTACTGGTGAAACTTCTTCCCTACAGTCTGTAATACCTACGAGAGTGTTATCTTCTTGAAGCTCACTTACTTCCTGACTGGGTTCAAGGTCATTATCTACAGGCCTCTCCTTCCCAGACTTAAGTACATTAATATGGTAGGTCTGCCTATGCCCTCTTGCATTTTCTACCATATAAGACACTGGGTTCACTTGTTCAACAACCTTCCATGGCCCTTTCCACTGTACCTCAAATTTTGGAGCAGTTCCTGCTACCTGAACCAAAACCTTTTCACCAATGCTTAATTGGCGGCTTTTGGCCTTTCTATCATACCACCCTTTCTGGCGAACTTGACTGTCCTGCAGGTTCCTTTCAGCAACCTGCGACGTCCTTTTCAAACGTGCTCTCAAGTCACGTAGAAACAGTGGCACCTCCTGACTTCCTGGTTCAGGATCAATCCATTGTTCCCTCAAAATATCCAACAAACCCCGTGGAGCCCTACCATACATCAACTCATATGGAGTTACACCTAGGGACACTTGAATTCTTTCCCTGCAGGCATATAAGGCAAAGGGTAATAACATATCCCATTCTTTTACCTCTCCTGCTAACCCCCTTCTCAACATTTGTTTGAGAGTTTGGTTGAATCTCTCCACCAAACCATTTGATTGTGGATGGTAGGCTGAGGTTTTCACGTGACGAATGCCAAAGGCATCCCAGACCTGGGCCAAATATTTGGATACAAAATTGGACCCTCGGTCAGTCAACACCTCTCTTGGGAATCCCACTTCACAAAACAATTTTACTAGCTCTAAAGCTATTGTTTTTGCAGAAACATTCCTCAATGGTATGGCCCAGGGAAACCTTGTTGCCTGATCTACCATAACTAGGATGTATTGGAAAACTCGGGGCGTTTTGACTAATGGGCCTACAATATCCATGGCAATGCGACCAATTGGGTCTGTGATAATTGGCATGGGGATCAATGGCACCACCGGTGGGTGAGCCGCTGTAACTCGCTGACACGCTGGACATGCAGCACAAAACTGGGCAGTTTCTTTGAAGATACCTGGCCAGTAAAAACGCACAAGTATTTGATCCAGCGTTCCTTGCATACCTTTATGACCTCCCACTGGATGATCATGTGCTAGTCTAAGTACTAGCCCTTTGAAAGTTGTGGGTACCATCAATTGTTTACGTATGGCACCATTTCTGGGGTCCTGACTCTCTCTATATAATATGTCATTATCTAGTCTGAATCTGGGCAATTCCTCCCTGACCTCCTGAGCATACTTAAAAGCTCGGGTGAGAGCTTGATCAGCTCGCTGCTCTTGTGGAAAGTTAGGAAACTTTGCCACCAACTCAGCTGGCACCCAGGGTAAACTTTGACCAGCTAACATCTCAGCCCTACCCTGTGCTCTGCAAAGTCTCTCACGCCTCTTTTGTGCTTTCAACTTTCTTACTTTACCAGATGATGGGGTTATTAAATCATCATGAGAGGGTAAATCTCCTAATAACTCTGCCTGCTCCCCCTCCTCCTTCTGCTGGCTCTCTACCTTAGCCTGCGAGCGGGTGGATACAAGGCCCCTCTTATTACCCATAGTTTGGCCTTCTGGAAGCTTAACCATCTTTTTAGCTAGGGACTGAGGACTTCCAAAGAAAGGCCCGGGAGCTATTTCCATTATTAAACCTTCTCCCTCCTTCTTTCCTAGCCCTTCCACTAGTTCCTGCTTAAATCTTGGCCAGTCCTTCCCTAGAACCAAATCAAAGGGTAGCCTAGGCACCACTGCTAACAGGACTTCCTCTTGTTCCCCTAGGCACTTAACCTTTAGCCTATAGGTGGGATATGATGATGCAGCACCATGAATGCATCTGATGTGAACTTGGCTTTCAGGGGTTCTAGGCACAAATCTTTCTTGGGCCTCTATCCTCTTCCAAAGCCTTTTTGACATCATACTCTGGTCTGCCCCAGAGTCTAATAATGCATTTGTGGTAATTCCCTGCACATCAACCATCAAAAGAAATCCTTCCTTGGGCTGTTTTAAATCCAGACCCATTAAACTAGTGTGTGTCTGGCATCTCTTCTCTAAATGTCCCAATTTTCCACACTTGAAACATTTCTTTCTATTCCACTGTGTCATCTGGTTTGATACAGTACATTCATTTTCAGAAACCTTCTTAATTATTCTCTTTTCTGATACAGCACATCTGGCCTCAGCATCCATCTTTAGAGGGCCACCCATTCTATGGCAAGCCTGCGTGGCTTCCAAGAATCTCTCTGCTAGCATGGTTGCCTCTCCAAGATTTGGGCAATTTTGCTGTATAAGAAAAACATTCAAATCTTTAGGTACCCCAAGCATAAATTGTTCCAGCATTATAATATCTAATAACATTTCTACTGTCTTTTGCTCAGGCTCCAACCATTTTACAGCTAAACTTCTGATTCTCTGACTCAGAGCCCTGGGTGTCTCACCCACTTTCAATGTAACAGCTCTAAACATTCGCCTATACTCTGAAATAGACAACCCTAGGCGATCTCTAATAGCTGCCTTTACATCCTTATAATTCAAAGCCTGGGCTGCTGGCATTGCTCTGTAAGCTGCTAGTGCCTCACCAGTTAATGAGGCTGCCAGCCTTACTGCCCACTGGGTCTCTGGCCATGCTAAAGCCTGTGCCACTCTTTCAAAAGACTCTAGAAAATCATCAACATTATCATCTGGAGTTAATTTCCCAAAATTAAATGCCCCAATCCCTTGATTGAGTCCCACACTGTCCACATGTGGTGTACCAGTACTAACTGCTGGTCTTGCATCTGTTCCACTTTGGCTCTGCAGCTGAACTAGAGCTTGCACCAGATCAAGCACTGGTTTCTGCTGTTCCATTAAGGCCTTCATAGCAGTGTCCTGGGCCTGCTGTGATAGCTCTTGCTGCTTACTAAATTGGGCTGCCATCCATTCAGCCATCTCCTTCGGATCCATCTTGATCCCTGCAAGAAATAAAGAAAAAAAACCCAAAGTGCACCACCTTCCAACCAGGTGTGTTTTTTTCAACTTTTTTTTTTTTTTCAATTACCCCCTGTGCTTACACACATCCACCACTAGACATGCCCAGGTACATATTACCTTGTCTCAGTGATGAATCCAGCTTTGCACAGGGTCTTTTCATCTGGGACAGCTTCCTGGAACAACCACTTCTCCTCCAAAGTGCAGATGAGGGAAAAAATCTTCTTTCAGCTTCAAACTTGAATTTTATTTGTAATCCACAGCAAGTAAATCCTCTTGGTGCAAGAGCAATCCGAAAAACTACGCCATTTGTCAGACGGCTGCCTAGGGTGAGAACTTACACAATCTTGAGATGCATATATTCATATGATTCTTGCAAGGTATTGTGGGTAATGTAGTTCATTCACTCCCAAACACAGCTGAAGACAATAATTGAGTTGTGTAACCAGTGGTAAAGCCAATAAAATACTTATTTTATTGATGGGGTTTAATTCACCCAGCACAAGTATGCTTGGTAGCAATATAAATGAGGTTACTTGCTTGCAGTGTTTAAATGGATAACATAAAGTCACAAAGCAAATCAGAAAACAACCTTCAGCTTGTCAGGCAATTAGCTAATGTTTTCTTAGCAAATAATTACCAAATAAAAAGGCACAAAGAAATGAATAAACTTTGCTGGTTAGGTTAACTTCTGCTTATTTTCCACTCAGATCCAGCAGTGATTCTCCCTTGCTCAAACACACAATCAGGTGCAGCTTTAATTACTATCAATTGTCCACTGAAACCCTTTAGCTGGCTGGCTGCTACTGTGTGAACCCAAATCCTGCTTTAAGAGCTGTTTGCAGTGGAATAAAGAACAAAGTTTGATTTCTTTGTGATGGCTGATGTGTTTGCTCACAGAAAGCTAGCAATAGCATTTAGATAGAGAACAGTCCATGTAATTAATAGTTTCATCTGCTGTATCTCCCCCTTCATCAATCAGCATAGGGTCACTATCATACATTGGCACAGACGAGTCTTTCAATAAGGCACTATCATGAGAATGCTTATTCCCTTGCTGCCATTCACTATTATAGATAGGGTCTGGATCAGTGTTCATACCTGAGCTTCTCCTGCTATCATAATTCCTCTCTGTATAGCCTGGCCAGTATGTAATCCAGTTATGATGTCCAGCCTTCCAATCTTGATCCCTGGACACTGGATCTTTCCTCACATACCTTCTGGCATAGGTCTGAAAGTCCTTTCCACGTGCAGTCTTCTCTCTTCCAGGTAGCCACTGGTGATTCCTATCTCTGCCATTCCATTCCTCTGGCTGACTCCAGTCCAATGGACTCTGCTGGCACTTGGAATACCTCCCAGTATGGGTACTGCCTTGGACTCTCCCAGACCTTCCAATGGCCTTTCTTCTCTTCCTTCCAGAGAGTTTCCTTCTCTCTCTATCCGCTTGGCTTGGCTTCTGCTTCTCGAGATGATGTTGGTGCTTGAGCTTGAAGCTGTTGCTGTATCTTTTCCTGAAGCTGTTATCTGTAGAATAAGCTCTATTCTTATTCTGTTCTAATGTGTGCTCCTCCCTAACACAGCGCAGCTGTGTTGAATCAGGCCCTGCCCTTTGAGATGAGTGCTTAGGGATTACCTCATAGCTCTCTTGATTGCACACACGTTTTCTCACTTCAGCCCCCCTCATGGCTGCTGGAAACCTGGTGCATTCTGGGACTGGTAGTCTTTTATGTGAAAACTCTGTTTTCTTGCTTCTACCAGAACTGACAGGTTGCTTGTTCAGAGTCACATCATCTTTTCTATAGCTCCTACCTGAGCTATGATAAGCTTCCTTATCACAGCAGGCATAGTCTTTCTGGACATTGATAACAATATACCCACTTACAATCACAACTGGCATATTCACAAAGGGGCGATGTGAAGCATTTAGCAGTTGGGTCCCAGCCCTAGCATGTGGATCACACCTGAGCCAGCATCACTTTTGTGAAAGGAGAGGTTTGGCATTCATCAGCACAATAGCAAAGTCCAAGGGGCATTCATAAAGCCACAGGCAGGCAGAGCTATTTGACTCCTGAGAACTGACAGATCTCACTCACCTTTATATCTTCATTGGGATCAGGTTTACCAAGTCTGGTGGGTCAATCCCAATGTTGAGTGTTTCCTTTAAAGAAAGTACACAGATTTTAATGTGAAGCTAAATTCAAAACTTGAGAACAGTGGCGTAAGTTCAAATGAGGGGCCCTCAAGCAAAATTTGGTAAGAGCCCCTCCTGATGGGGAGGCCAGAAAAAGGGGGCAGACAAGACCTTTTCTCCCCTTCTGCCCCCCCCTAAAACTTTAAACAAAAAGTCAGAGTGTGGCAAACATCAGACTTACAATAAAGATGTTTGCCGCGCTGCCTCCAGTTGTCAAACTATTTGCAAAGTACTTTATCATGGCAGCCCAAGCCCTGGAACAACATCACGCCACGTGCAGCTGAAGTCCCGGGTATCGTGAGTCTTTGGACGCACATTGTGGGGGCTGCTGTTTGGGCACGCCACTGCTTGAGAAAACAAAGTTAAAGAAAAAGCAAAAATCTGTGCTGGCTAGTCAAGCAGGTAAAATAGACTAAGGAAGGGGAGCAAATGGACACAGGTGGGAATAGTACCTAGGCATGCCCAGAAAAGCCTCTATACTTTTCCGTGCTCTGGAAAGTATGTCGAAATGATGCCATTAGGGATGATGTCACCCATGTTGTTGTTAAGTGCCGTCGAGTTGGATTCGACTCATGGCGACCCTCTAGATAGCTATCCTAAATTGTGTTCGGTCTTGAGTCAGGCGGCTCATTGTTGACAGACTGGTACCCGTAGCTGCTGTTATTGTATCGATCCATCTCATTGCTGGCCTTCCTCTTTTGCGTTGACCTTCTATCTTGCCAAGTATGATGTCTTTCTCTAATGATCTCTCTCTTCGCATGATGTGTCCAAAGTATGAAAGTCAAAGTCTTGTCATCTGAGCTTCTAAAGAAAGCTTAGGTTTGATCTCCTCTAATATCGACTGGTTTGTTCTTCGGGCAGTCCATGGTATACACAGTATTCGCCGCCAGCACCATAATTCAAAGGCATCAATTTTCTTCCTGTCTATCTTTTTCACTGTCCAGCTTTCACATTCATATGATGTTATTGAAAATACCATGGCTTGAACAAGTCGAATCTTTGTATGGAGAGAGACATCTCTGCTCTTGAGAATCTTATCTAGGTCTTTCATAGCCATTCTGCCAAGAACAATGCGTCGTTTGATTTCTTGACTGCTTGTTGCTTCTTTATTGATAGTTGATCCAAGTAGGTTAAAGTTGTTCACAATTTCAATTTCTTCTCCTTCAACGATAAACCTGTTGATTATGCCAGTTGTCATGATCTTTGTCTTCTTTACATTAAGGTGCAGGCCCATTTTGAGACTATGTTCTTTGATTGTGAGAAGCAAATGTTTCAGATCATCTTCACTTTCAGCCAGTAATGTGGTATCATCAGCATAGTGAAGGTTGTTGATGAGTCTTCCACCAATCTTCACACCTCTGCTGTCTTCATACAATCCTGCTTCTCTGATGATTTGTTCTGCATATAAATTAAACAGGTAGGGAGAAAGTATCCAGCCTTTTCTTACACCTTTGCTTATTTTAAACCATTCTGTTTCTCCTTGTTCCATTCAAACTGTTGCTTCTTGATCACTGTACAGATTGTGCAAGAGTACGATCAGGTGTTCTGGTATACCCATGCTTCTTAATGTGGCCCAGAGTTTCTCATGGTTTACACAGTCAAAAGCCTTGCTATAGTCGATAAAGCACAAATAGATATCCTTTTGGTATTCTTTAGTCTTTTCAAGGATCCATCTCACATCCGCAATGATGTCTCTCATTCCTCGCCCTTTCCTGAACCCTGCTTGCACTTCAGGTAGTTCTTGTTCCAGGTATAGGTTGTAGTCTCTTTTGAATAATCTTCAGTAAAATCTTGCTGGCATGTGGGATCAGAGCAATTGTGCGATAATTTCCACAGTCAGTTGGATCACCTTTCTTTAGTATTGGTATAAACACAGATCTTTTCCAGTCAGTTGGCCATGATGTTGTCTTCCATATTTCTTGGCAGAGCTTTGTAAGTATGGTAACAGCTGCATCAGATTGCTGTAATACTTCTATGGAAATGCTATCAATGCCTGGTATTTTGTTCTTTCATAAGGCTTTCAATGCTGCTTTGACTTCTTCTTTCATCACCAATGGTTCCCAATCATAAGGTACAGGTTGAAACGGCTGTTGGTCCACTTGATCTTTATCATATAAAAACTCTGTATATTCCTTCCACCTTTTCTTGATCTTCTCAGCATCATTCAACATAGAACCTTGAGCATCTTGTAACATTCCAATTCGAGGCTGGAACTTTTTCTTTAACTCTCGTAGCTTTAGGAAAGCCGATCTTGCTCTTCCTCTAATAGTTTCTGCTTCTATTTCCTTGTATGCGTCGTTATAGTACTTTTCCTTGTCCTGTCTTGCTGCACGTTGGAAATCTCTGTTGAGTTCTGTTATTGTCTTTCTTTCTCCTCTGGTTTTAGCTTCTCTGTGTTTCTGGGCAATTTTCAGAGTTTCTTCCGTCATCCATTTTGGCCGTTTTTGCTTTTTTACCTTTTGTAGAGACTTCTCGCTTTCTTCCAACACAACCTTCTTGATGTCATTCCATAACTCTTCTGGAGCTCTGTCATTTGTATCTAAAGCAGCAAATCGATTTTGCAGGCGGTCTTTAAATTCCAGTAGCTTATTCTCAAGGTCATATTTTGCTGTATTCATGAGTGGTTTGCTCTTTTTCAACTTTAGCTTGAGTTTGCATACAGTAGTTGATGATCTGTACCACAGTCAGCTCCAGGTTTTGTCTTTGTTGATGTTACAGAACTTTTCCATCGTTGACTTCCACAGATGTAGTCAATTTGATTTTTATACAATCCATTGGGTGAAGTCCATGTGTACAGTTGCCACTTGTGTTGATGGAAGAAGGTGTTTGAGATGAATAGATCATTGGTCTCGCAGAATTCTGTCAGTCTTTCTCCAGCTTCATTTCTGTTGCCAAGTCCATATTTTCCAACTACTTTGCCGTCTTCTTTGTTGCTAACTTTTGCGTTCCAGTCACCCATGACTATCAGGATATCCTGTTTGCATGTTCTGTCAATTTCAGCTTGTACTTGTTCATAGAACTCTTCAATTTCATTCTCTCTGCAGCTGTTGTTGGGGCATATACTTGAATTATAGTTGTGTTGATAGGCATTCCTCGTAGACGAATAGAGATTAAGCGTTCGCTGACTGCATTGTATTTCATTACAGTTCTTGCAAGTTTCTTCTTTATTATAAATGCAACACCATTTCTTCTTTGTCTTTCATTTCCAGCATCGTAGACCATGTGATCATCTGACGCAAAGTGCCCGATGCCAGTCCATTTCAGTTCGCTGACACCCTACAGATCAAGTTGTACACGTTCCATTTCATTCTTGACCACCTCCCACTTCCCTTGGTTCATGCTTCGTACGTTCCATGATACAATGCGTAAAACATCTTTACAGCTTCTGACTCTCATTTCATGCGCAGCTACATCAGCAGTCAGATGTCCCAAGGGCTTTGATCCAACCACATCATAGATGCTGGCTTTACTCTGAAAAGTCTTCAGCACTTCCCCAGTAGCTAGTTGAGTGCCTTCCGACCTGGGGGTCTCATCTTCCAGCACTATAGCACAATTTGTTTTGTTGTAACTATCCACTGGGTTTTCATGGCAAGATACAGAAGTAGATTGCCGGGCCTTTCTTCCGCGCAGTTTAAGTTTGATGGTGTTGCCGTTGTCACAGAAATGTGATTCTCCGCCGTCAACACTATCCCATTCTGCTGCTGCCCAGATGGGTGGTTTGTCTTGGTCTGGCACCTCAGGTGAAACCTGTCCATCTTGGGAGACCCTGCCAGTAGTTAAACTACCAATAGTTTAGCTCTCAGCATCACTGATGCACACAAGCCCTCACAGCACAACAAGCAGGGCCGGCCCGTCCATTGAGCAAGAATTGCCCGGCTGAGTCCCTCCCTCTGCGATGGCTGAGCCCCTCTGTGCCGGCTTTCAGATTCACGAAGGGAGAGTGTCTCCCTCGCGTCTCTGTTAAGCCCGCAGGGGCTGATGGGAAATTTCCCATCAGCCCCTGCGGGCTTAACAGAGACGCGAGGGAGACACTCTCCCTTCGCGAATCTGAAAGCCGGCACAGAGGGGCTCAGCCATCGCAGAGGGAGGGACTCAGCCGGGCAGAGGGGGCCCCACGGGACACTCCATTCTGCTGCTGCTGCGGCGGCAGCAGCCAGCTTTTTTTTTTTTTTTAATTTTCCTTGAGCCGATGGGGGGGGGGGTTAGGACTGGTAATGGGCTATGGAGGGGGTTAGGACTTGACTTGAGGTGGGCAGTGGGTTGATGGGGGGGGTTAGGACTGGTAATGGGCTATGGGAGGGCTAGGACTGGAAATGGGCTGGGAGGGTTAAGACTGGAGGTGGGCTGATGGGGTTAGGACTGGTAATGGGCTGTGGGCTGTTGGGGGGGTTAGGACTGGTAATGGGCTATGGGGGGATAGGACAGGAAATGGGCTGATGGGGAGGGGTTAGGACTTGAGGTGGGCTGTTGGGGGGGTTAGGACTGGTAATGGGCTATGGGAGGCTAGGACTGGAAATGGGCTGATGGGGGGTTAAGACTTGAGGTGGGATGATGGGGTTAGGACTGGTAATGGGCTGTGGGCTGTTGGGGGGCTAGGACTGGAAATGGGCTATGGGGGGGCTAGGACTGGAAATGGGCTATGGGGGGCTGACTGGAAATGGGCTGATGGGGTTAGGACTGGAAGTGGGTTGATGGGGGGTTAGGACTGGTAATGGGTTATAGGGGGGGCTTAAACTGAAATTGGGGTGATGGGGGGTTAGGACTGGAAGTGGGTTGATGGGGGGCTAGGACTGGTATTGGGTTGGGGGGTTGCTAGAACTGGAAATGGGCTGATAGGGGGCTAGGACTGGAAATGGGCTGATGCAGGGACTAGAAGGGAATGGATGCTGGGTGAGGCTGGAACTAGAAGGGAGCTGATGTTGGGGGAGGATTAGAATGGGATGGGGCTGGGAGAGTAAAATGGAGAGGGGAAAATATTTTGTGTGGGAGGGATGAAAAATCTACAATTGGCCGGGTATTGGGAGAGTAAGTGGGGATTGAGGATGGAGGGGTAAAATTTGAGTGGATGAAATAGGAATGAGGAAAGAGCAAAAGGAGAAAGATTAGTACGTTAAAGCAGATGTAGAGAGAGAATGGAAAAAAATTAGGAGAGAAGAAAGGACAAATGGACAGCAGACGATGGACAGTTAGCAGAAGACACGAAGAAACCTGAAGAAAGTGGCTGGAGCAATTTCAGCTGAAAAAAATGCACAAAAGGTAGAAAAATATCTCTTTATTTTGAATTTATTAACTGGAATATGTCAGCTCTGGGAAATGTGCATTAACGTCTGCGCTTTGTTTAGTACAAGAGGAAATTAATTTATAGTTTTATTTCTACAGTGTTGTTGTACATTCCAAGTTTGGCTTTTGGGGTTCCCAGTTTAATTATTGTCTTCCTGTTTCTAAATTGTGATTCCTTGTTTGGTGATGGTCTATGTTCTGTATGTGTAATTGAGCTGAGGTATTCTGTTTATGTAAGTCCTATTTGACATTGCCACTTGTTCTCTTTCACCAGCAGGTCATGTATTGTTATTCTCTGAAATGTATTGGTTTAATATTTGCAGTGTTTCCTTTTGATAGGTAGAGTATGGTGCTTTGTGAGTCCTGGTAGTGCTGTTAGGATAAGGCGGGTTTGCTATGGGTTCTAAATGGGCAGTGTTTGTAGTAGTTCCTAATGTGTCTGGCGGTTGGCACTGGATTATAGTAATGTAGAAATCTTTTAGTCTTTCTTTATCCATACACTCATTAAGAAGCATGTTTACTAAAAGTTAGTATATGGTAACATTATGCAAATATTTATGCAAATGAGGCCTCTTATGCAAATGAGGCCCCGCACCGAGCCTCGGCACATGGCCCCGCACTCCCCTTGGGCCACCCCTGACAACAAGCTGCAAACCAAGTGAGGGATGTCACCCATATGTGGTGGTTTACGTCCTGCTTGTCCGAGACCAGTTATATATAACAATGATGCATTAGAAAAATAGCATCGCTATAATTTAACATCTGTAAGTCTGACCTCCCTGTGACCTGTGCCGAGTGAGACAGAATCTCTCTCTTGGGGCGGTGAGAGGCTTAATCTATGATGTAGCATGCAGTCCGCCAGTCCAGGGGGCAGCCGAGAGCTCAAGGCATATCCCGGCAGCACCACCAGCAACGTTACCATAGAGACCCAAACCTTCCAAAGTCCCGGCAAAGATTAGGGGCGGTCAGGAACTACAGGTGTTACCATCCACCAATATTAATTCAGATGACACTTAATAAACCACACTAGCTTGAATTTAATGGCAGGGGTTATTTCCGCACAGCTTCACATCTTCAACAGTGACGTATACGCAACTTACATTGCGTGTGTTTGAAATATTTTGCCGGACTCTATCTCCCTTCCCCGGAAGACTTGGGATGGTCTAGGTGACGTAGCGCTGTCTTCTGGAACCTGGTAATGTCCGGCTGCGCCAGGTAAGCGGTGGTGCGGCTCGATCCACTGGAATGGGGGTGTGGAGAGGGGCTAGGTTCGCTTTTCACGGCACTCGGAGACGTAGATATATCCTGGGACCCCTGCGACATTTTTAGTCTTCCCTTGTTGGAGTTGTCCTGGAGCTGCCTGCAGGAAGGATACAGGACCCATCCTCGGAGGTGCGTGAAGTGAGAGGTTCATGATAGGCCTTGTGTGTGGCCCCTACAGGGGCATCACGTCTGCGCAGCGTCCCTGGGGTCTCTCAGCCACGGTTTCTCCTAACCTGTGCAACTGCACTCGAGTATACGTATGGCCTTGCACATACACTCTATACACCTAAACTTACCGCCTTTGAATCTTATTTTGGGGGGAACGTTTCACCAAAAAAAAAAATTCACTTTTTTAAAAATTCTGCAAAATTCTTCATACTTTACCTGCACTTTAATTATTGGTTCAGCATTTATTAGAAGGCCTGAGTTCTTTCCCCCAGCTTTGTTTTCCTTCGCAAAGGTATCACTGTGCAGGTTCCACCTTCTATCAAAGCTCTCTTTACCACATTTAGCTTGAACTCTTTCCCCCTCACCTGGCAGGTTCAAACCCCCAGCTTTCTTTGCCCCTTCTTCAGGGTAGACACCTCCCATCTTTCTCTTTCCACCTGTCCCCTTCTTTTTCCATTTTCCTCTCTCTCTCCCCCACCTTTTTTAGCTTTTTCTATCCTCTCCCTAGGCCTCCCCCAACGTAGCACACCTACCAGTTTGTTTTGGAACTCCCCCGGGTCCACAGGCCCCCTCCAGTTTACTCCAGTGTATCCCCTCTGCTTACACCCTCTCAGGGGTCTCCAACTCCAGTCCTGGAGAGCACTAAACCAGTCAAGTTTTGGGATATCCCTAATGAATATGCATGAGATACATTTGCATGCATTGCCCCCATTGTATTCAAATTTATCTCCTGCATATTCATTAGGGATTTCCCAAAAACTTGACTGGTTTGGTGCCCTCCAAGACTGGAATTGGAAACCTCTGCTGATGATACTAACCTCTCTCCCTCCTGATGGCACTCCAAGAGGTATGTTTACAAAGCAGCGGTAACGGCCCATTGAATTCAATGGGGCCACTACGCTGCTTTGTAAATATACCCCCCAAGAGGATGTGGTGAGCAGCTGCACAACAGACTGCATCCTTCTCTGTCTTGGTTATTTCTGCTGATTTTGAACTGCGCGGCTGTATGGAGACTTACATGGTTCAAATAAGCAGGCCCAATAAATTAAAGGGAGGAAGGTGTAGCTTGATGAGTACAGCTTCTTACTGCTGCCTCTTGTCATGTGATGGTGGGAGGGGGAGAGGACAGCAGGGGACCTAAGCATGCTTAGGCGTGTGCTGGGGAGGGAGAGAAATCAGAATCCCCCCCCCCCACCCCTAGAATCTGTAAATGCAAAAGGCCTTTTTTGTGCCCTGCATTTTTTTCTTACTGATAATTGCTTTGTGAAGTGTTGTCCCTTTTATTTTAACCCTTCTTCAGGATAATTTCATAAGGCATTCTTTGTGTATGAAGCATGTTTTGCATGTGGAAATGTCATAAGAACATAAGATATGCCATACTGGGTCAGACCAAGGTCCATCAAGCCCAGTATCCTGTTTCCAACAGTGGCCAATCTAGGTCATACGTACCTAGCAGTTTCCCCAAAAGACACAGGTTCCACAATGCTTGTACTAGGTCAAGCATTGATATCCTGGGTCCCTTCTTAATAATGGTTTATGGACCTTTCCTCCAGGAACTTGTCCAAACCTTTTTTAAACCCAGCTACACTAACAGCCTTTACCACATCCTCCAGTAACAAATTCCAGAGTTTGGTTACACGTTGAGTGAAAAAATATTTTCTTTTATTAGTCTTAAATAGATTACCCTGTAGCTTCATTGCATGTCCCCTGGTCTTTCTATATTCTGATAACGTAAAGAATCGATCTACGTTTACCCGTTCCACTCCGTTCGTAAATTTATAGACTTCTATCATATCTCCCCTCAGCCGTCTCTTTTCCAGGTTAAAGAGCCCTAATCTTGTTAGCTTTTCTTCATAGAAGTATTCTTCTATCCCTTGTATAATTTTGGTGGCTCTTCTCTGAACCTTTTCTAATAACGCTATATCCTTTTTAAGATATGGCGACCAGAATTGCACACAATATTCAAGGTGCGGTCTCACCATGGAACGATATAGAGGCATTATAATATCTTTCGTTTTATTTTCAATTCCTTTCCTTATGATACCTAGCATTCTATTTGCTCTCTTGGCCACCACTGCACACTGGGCCGAGGGTTTTAACATGTTATCCACAATGACACCTAAATCTTTTTCCTGAGTGGTGGTTCCTAATGTGGAACCTTGCATCGTGTAACCATAGTTTGGGTTGTTCTTCCCTAGGTGCATAACTTTGCACTTGTCCACATTAAATTTCATCTGCCATTTTGATGCCCAGTCTTCCAATTTATCAAGATCCTCTTGCAATTTTCCACAGTCCTTTTGGGTTTTAACAACTTTAAATAGTTGTCTCATCTGCAAATTTGATAACCTCACTCGTTATTCCCTTTTCCAGGTCATTTATGAATATGTCAAAAAGCAGCGGACCCAGCACAGATCCCTGGGGTACACCACTATTCACTTTTCTCCATTGGGAAAATTGTCTATTTAGCCCTACTCTCTGCTTTCTATCTTTTAACCAGTTCCTGATCCACAATAGTGCACTGCTTCCTATCCCATGACTCTTTAGTTTTGCCAAATGTCTCTGATGAGGGACCTTGTCAAAAGCTTTCTGAAAGTTCAGATACACTATATCAACTGACTCACCTTTGTCCACCTGTTTATTCACACCTTCAAAAAAATAACAGATTAGTGAGACAAGATCTTCCTTATCTAAAGCCATGTTGGCTGTCTCCCATTAGGCCATGACTATCTACATGCTGAGTAATTTTGTTCTTTTGTTCTACCTTTTTTCCCGTTACTGACATCAGGCTCACTGGTCTGTAGTTTCCCGGATCACCCCTGGAACCCTTTTTAAAAATTGGTGTTACATTGGCGATTCTCCAATCTTTAGGTATTACAGATGATTTTAATGAAAGTTCACAGATTACTAATAGCAGGTCTGCAATCTCATATTTCAGTTTTTTTAAACCTTTAGATGTATACCATCCAGCCCAGGTGATTTGCTAATCTTTATCTTTATCTAATAGTTATAATACATCTTCCCGATGTATCAATATTTCCTTTAATTCTTCCGCACCTTAAAATACCACTTCAGTCATGGGTAACATCCCTACATCTTCCTCAGTAAAGACCGAAGCAAAGAATTCATTCAGTCTCTCCACTATCGCCTTGTCGCCTCTTAGTGCCCCTTTAATCTAATGAACCAACTGACTCTCTCACAGGTTTTTTGCTGTGAATGTACTGGAAAAAGTCTTTATTTCACGTTTTTGCTTCCGCAGCAAGCTTCTCAAATTCTCCCTTTGCCTGCCTTATCAATGCCTTGCATTTGACTTGCCAGTGCTTGTGCTGTTTCCAGGTTTCGTTGTTTTGGCTCTTTTTTTCCATTTCCTGAAAGATGCATTTTTGGCAACAGCCTTTCTGACCTCACCTTTAAACCATGCTGGCAGTTCCTTCCACTTTTCTTAAAGCGTGGAATACAGCTGGTCTGGGCTTCCAAGATAGTATTTTTCAACAACACCCAAGCTTGATGTACGTCTTTAACCTTTGCAACTGCTCCTTTTAGTTTTTTCTTAACTGTTTTCCTCATTTTATCATAGTCTCCCTTTCGAAAGTTAAAAGGTAGTACTGTGGATTTCCTTACTATCCCTCCACTAATTAAATCAAAGGCGATCATGCTATGATCACTATTGCCAAGTGGCCCCAACACCCTTATCTCTTGCACTAGATCTGGTGTTCCACTAAGGACTAGGTCTAAGATGGCTTCTCCTCTGGTCGGTTCATGAACCAGATGCTCCAAGAAGCAGTCATTTATTTCATCTAGGAACTTTATAGAATTATGTGGATATATGTACTGCATTTATATGTGTTGACAAGAGCATGTTCATTTTTGCAAGGTCTGTACATAGCCATTCCCAGGGTCAGCATTTGGGCAGTACTAAGGTAAAGTTGTAATATCCATGTATATTTCATAATATATGCATTTACATGCATATAGGTGCATCCGCTTTGGAGCGGTTGTACCTTTGCAAGAATATTTGTGTGCTACTGGGGTTTATTGTAGGAGCACGTTTTGTAAAGGCAGTTAATACATGTACATTGCTTTTATGAAATAGATGATTTTATAAAATTACTCTCCATGTGTTAACTGAAGCAACATATGTAAAAATTGTTATGCCTATAGTTATTGGAATCTGTACAGGATGTTCCTCCCTTCCTGACAGAGCGACTCCATGCATGGACATCAAGTGCCCTGGTCTAGTGGCTGATGTATTTGTGCCATAATGAGCTAGGTAAAGTCCCTGAAATGGACAGTGTACATGTTTTTTTTTAAATAAAAGCAGGCAAATATCTCTGGGCCTTTTAATAGCTGAACAGAGATGATTTAAAAAATCTGAACTTTTTAAGCTTTGTAAAAAGTTCTTTCCTGGGAAAATGCAGCCCATAATTGTTTTCTTGAATAATTCTTTCTGTTCTTAATTTGTTCTAAGGGTCTGCTTTACAAAAGCTTTTTTTTCCATTTTGTGACTATTGGGGGGGGGGGGGGGTGTAGCCAAATAGCCTTAAATTTCTCTTGTCTTCTTTGCCTTGTACGTTTTAAGTTTGCCATTATTGAGTTCTTTGGAAGCTATGAAATACCTTTTTATTGGACCAGTGTAAGAATTTCCCAAGAATGTTACTGTACAAGAGCTTTCCAGGCATCAGTTGACTTCATATGTGCTGAATTTTCATTCCAGTTCCTGAGTAGCAGTGGAATTCAGTTTATTTTAATACCGTTTGGGTTTCTTACTCTTTCAGAACAGCCTTGTCAAGAGGGGATTCCCCAAGTACGAGTTTTTTCTCATAAAACGCAATACCAAAATGAACTGTCGATCAGAAGTGCTAGAAGTGTCAGTGGAAGGTCGCCAGATTGAAGAAGCAATGCTTGCTTTACTTCACACCATCCTCCTCCACCGGAGCACTGGGAAATTCCATTACAAGAAAGAAGGGACCTATTCCATTGGAACAGTGGGGACACAGGATATGGATTGTGACTTCATTGAGTTTACTTATGTGAGAGTATCATCTGAGGAACTTGACAGGACTTTGAGAAAGGCTGTGGGGGATTTCAAGGTAAAGAGCTTCTTACCTGTGCAGACAGGTTGTGGGACCCATTACAGCACTTCATCTGCAAATAACTGCAAATATGCTCATGATGTAAGCACAAAATAGAATGTAGATTAAGCCAGGTTACTTAGTAAGGATTCTCCTTGGATAGCAGAATAAGTCAGCCACATACTGACATCTTCCAATGGTACTATGGATTAGCTCTCCTAGAGCCAGAAAGGTCTTCTTGCTCATTCCCCTTTTGGATAAACCTGTCTACAGCTGGAGAATGCAGTGGAGAGGGAAGGTGGGTAGGTTTGTGTGGCTAACTTATCTTAATGTCCACAGAGAGAGAAAACTCACTTTCTCCATAGACAAGCAGGATGAGTCACCACACACTGGTGACTCCCAAGCAGAGGGTTGCAAAGGGGTGTTATGTCAAATTATGTAAACAAAAATCACATGAGGGAAGCACAATTTTCATGGTCCAATGAAACGTACAAAAAAGAAGTGGAAAGCAGACCAGGCCTTGCAATCAGAAAACGTTTATTACAGAAAGTCCGACTTGGCCAAGTTTTGGTGGTTAAGCCTTCATCAGGAGTCTACAATAATAGTAACAAACATACATGAAAAGCAACAAAATGTTAAAATTAAACATCAGCTTTATCCATATATTTTAAAAATATATCCTCCCAGCTTCTCCTCAACAAACTCCATCAAATTGGAGTGCACGGCACCTCCCTCAAGTAGTTCCACTCATATCTCACCAATCGCAGTCAGCAGATAAGGATTCAAACACACACCTCAACCCTTAACTAAGGTGTACCACAAGGTTCTTCTCTCTCCTCTCTACTATTCAATATATACTTTCAGCCTCTATGCGACGACATCCAGCAATTCCCCGTCTAGTTTCTGATATATGCCGATGATATAATGATTTTCACACCATTCTCCACTTCCACTTCAGACTATTCCATGCTCTCAAGCTGCCTCACTGAAACCATCAGTTGGCTCCACTATCATAATCTCTCCATCAATCTCAGTAAAACAGAGCTCCTCCACGTAACCAAGGACCCCAACTTCACCCCCCCCCCCCCCCGCTTCTGTCAAACTCGGGAACTCTGAAATCCGAGTCGGCTCCTACACAAAGTACCTGGGAAGCATACTTGATCAGCAACTTATCTTCAAGGAACAAATTAGATTGTGAGTTCTGATGAGCAGGGACTGTCTCTCTTCTATGTTTGTACAATGCTTCGTATGTTGTGGCGCTTTATAAGTCTTTAAAAATAATAATAATAAAGTCACAGCATCACTAAGGCGGTATACTACAAGATAAAAAAACATCCAAAACCTGCGCCCTCTCCTATCCACCAATACAGTGGCCTGACAGACTGTATGGAATGTAACGCCTCTTTTCGATAAGTAGAGTTACAGTAATCAATGTCTACCTAAATACACAATCCTTCCTCTGCAACTTCCCCAAAACACCATTGCAAGAACCATTTTCCAAACCTCACGGCGCACCCACATCACACCCATCCACAGACAGCTCCATTGGCTCCCCATCAGCTCACGAATACCGTAGAAGGTCTTAACCCTCATCCACAAAACCCTGAACAATACATCAGCAGAGTAACTACACGACTTAATTCACACCTCAAACTCTACTAGCCCAAGGAGAAAAAGCACCAGAACCTCCTCCGTATCCCACTACAGTCTCGCAATTGCAAGCAGTCTACAAGATCAAGAACTTTCTCTTTATATGCCCCCACCCTCTGGAATGCACTACCCCCAGAAATCCGTAAACATCAAGTCTTCCACTGATTTTTGTAAAGAACTCAAGACTTGCCTCTTCAAGAAGCATTTTGACAGTAAGCAACCTACTTAAGATATGCCATACTGGGTCAGACCAAGGTCCATCAAGTCCAATATCCTGTTAACAACAGTGACCAATCTAGGTCATACCTAGCAGTTTCCCTAAAAGACACAGGTTCCACAATGCTTGTAATGGGTCAAGCAGTGATATCCTGGGTCCCTTTTTAATAATGGTTTATGGACCTTTCCTCCAGGAACTTGTCCAACCTTTTTTAAACCCAGCTACACTAACAGCTTTTACTGCATCCTCTGGTAACAAATTCCAGAATTTGATTATATGTTGAGTGAAAAAATATTTTCTCTTATTAGTCTTAAATAGGTTACCCTGTAGCTTCATTGCATGTCCCCTAGTCTTTCTATATTCTGATGACGTAAACAATTGATCTACGTTTACCCGTTCCACTCCATTCATTAATTTATAGACCTCTATCATGTCTTCCCTCAGCTGTCTCTTTTCCAGGTTGAAGAGCCCTAAACTTTTTAACCCCCTTTCATAGGGGTATCCTTCCATCCCCTTTACCATTACCTTTTCTAAATAACGCTATATCCTTTTTAAGATACGGCAACCAGAATTGCACACAATATTCAAGGTGTGGTCGCACCATGGAACGATACAGAGGCATTATAATATCCTTTGTTTTATTTTCCATTCCTTTTCCTTATGATACCTAGCATTCTATTTGCTCTCTTGGCTGCCGCTGTACACTGGGCGGAGTGTTTTAACATGTTATACACGATGACGCCTAAATCTTTTTCCTGGGTGGTGGTTCCTAATATGGAACCTTGCATCATGTAACCATAGTTTGGATTTTTCTTTCCTAGGTGCATAACTTTGCACTTGTCCACATTAAATTTCGTCTGCCATTTGGATGCCCAGTCTTCCAATTTATCAAGATCCTCTTGCAATTTTCCACAATCCTCATAGGTTTTAACAACTTTAAATAGTTTTGTGTTATCTGCAAATTTGATAACCTCACTCGTTATTCCCTTTTCCAGGTCATTTATGAATGTCAAAAAGCAGCGGACCCAGCACAGATCCCTGGGGTACTCCACTATTCACCTTTCTCCATTGGGAAAACTGGCCACTTAGCCCTACCCTCTGCTTTCTGTCTCTTAACCTGTTCCTGATCCACAATAGTACATTGCCACCTATCCCATGACTTTTTAATTTTGCCAAAAGTCTTTGAGGGACCTTGTCATACTTTCTGAAAGTCCAGATACACTATATCAACCGACTCACCTTTGTCTACCTGTTTATTCACACCTTCAAAAAAACATAACAGACTTAAAGCAAGATTTAAGGCAAGATCTTCCTTGTCTAAAGCCATGTAGGCTGTCTCCCATTAAGCCATGACTATCTATCTACATGTTCAATAATTTTGTTCTTTATGAAGGTTTCTACCATTTTTCCCAGTACTGACGTCAGGCTCACCGGTCTGTAGTTTCCCAGATCACCCCTGGAACCCTTATTAAAAATTGACGTTACATTGGCCACCCTTTTGCAGCACTTGGAAATGCTGTGGTAGGATGAAGCTGCATAGAGGAGGCCAAGTCAATGGGTAGTGCCATAGGGAGGCCCCTCGATGGCATGCCAATGGATGGTACACCTTATACACCTGGGGTAATTCTGTGCAAAAATTTAGAAAATTCTGTGCACAGTATCTTGAAATTCTTATTAGTAATTTTTTGCGCAGAATTCCCACAGACGTGTCTCTAGGACCTGAGGAGGTCCCCCTGGTCCAAGGAGCCCCCCTCTTTCCCTCTGGCTCTGCCTTAACACAAATGCCTGACGGAGCAATAAAACAAACTCTACCCCCAGCGCCATTAACCGGGCCTACCATGCTATTATTCATGCATTTGTAATCTCCAGAGACTGCTCACCAGCCCCTGGCACTAGTAGCCAAAAATATCCGCAGCAGCAGCATTAGAAACATAGAAACATGATGACAGAAAAAGACCACATGGCCTATCTAGTCTGTCCTTCCATAACAACAACTACAACAGTCCACTTTTTACCTTTAGAGATCCTCTGTGTTGGTCCCATGCTTTTTTGAATTCAGTTACTGTCCTCATCTCTACCACCTCCACTGGGAGACTATTCCATGGATCCACTACTCTTTCTGTAAAGAAATATTTCCGCATATCACTCCTGAATCTATCTCCCTTCACCCTCATCCCATGTCCCCTCGTAGCAGAACTTGCTTTCAATTGAAAGAGGCTCTCTCCCTGAACATTTATGCCACGGAGGTATTTAAACATCTCAATCATATCACCTCTATCCCGCCTTTCCTCTAAGGTGTACATATTAAGATCCTTAAGTCTGTCTTCATATGCTTTATAATGAAGCCCATTTAATCATTTTAGTAGCAACCCTCTGCACCGACTCCATCCTGTTCACATCCTTTTGAAGGTGCGGTCTCCAGAATTGCACACCATACTCCAAATGAGGTCGCACCAAAGACTTATACAGAGGCATTATCACCTCCTTTTTTCTGCTAGCCATTGCTCTCCGTATGCACCCAAGCATCCTTCTAGCTTTTGCCGTGGCCTTTTCTACCTGTTTAGCTACTTGAAGATCATCAGACACAACCACGCCTAGGTCCCGCTCTTTAGTGGACAAAAGTACTTCACCTCCTATATTGTATTGCTCCCTTGGATTGCTGCAGCCCAAATTCATGACCTTACATTTTTTAACATTAAACCCCAGCTACCAAATTCTAGACCATTCTTCAAGCTTAGCTAGATCCCTCCTCATGTTATCTACACCTTCCTGGGTGTCTATTGCAGATTTTGGTATCATCCGCAAAGAGGCAAACCTTACCCGACAGCCCTTCCGCTATATCACTAACAAAGATGTTAAAAAGAATCGGACCAAGGACAGATCCCTGGGGCACACCACTAGTAACATCCTTCTCCTCAGAGTGAGCTCCATTTACTTGTACTCTTTGTCGCCTCCCACCCAACCAATTTCTAACCCAAGCAGTAACTTTAGGGTCCATCCCTAGGGTGCTCAGTTTGTTTATAAGTCGCCTGTGAGGAACAGTGTCAAAGGCTTTACTGAAATCTAAATACACCACATCTAGAGGTTCTCCCTCGGTCCAACTCCCTGGTCACCCAGTCAAAGAAATCAATCATATTTGTCTGACAAGACCTGCCTCTGGTGAATCCATGCTGCCTCGGATCCTGTAATCCGCTGGACTCCAGAAACCTCACTATTTTCTCTTTCAGCAGCGTTTCCAATAATTTACTCACCACCGAAGTTAAACTAACCGGCCTGTAGTTTTCAACCACATCCTTACTTCCGCTTTTGTGTAAAGGCACCACATGAGCCTCTCTCCAGTCCTTTGGCACCACTCCCGACTCCAACTCCATTCTCTGTCAGACAGCTGCTGCTCAGCCATTTTTCCAACAGCTGTTCCCAATGGCTCCCACATGGCACACAGTGGCTGCGATGGATGGGCTCAGCCATGCCATCTTCTTGCCTCTCAATTACGTGGTGCAAACTCCTCTGCCAACCCCCATTCTGATGCCTGAACACCCTCTGACTTGCCAAGCAGCTGCATCAGGAGGCCTGCTGTGGTGCCGCTGATCCTCCCCCCCCCCCCTTTTTTTTTTTTTTCTTTTTCTTTTTTTTCAAATAAGCTTTAAGTGCTAGACAGCTCCAACAAAGTTCAACCTTTGTTCCCCTCTCAAATGTTGGGAAGAAGGGAGTTCTAGGGGGCAGCTGGAGGAGGAGGGGGGAGGAGGCGCCTGAACCACCAGGTTCTGCACCTCCAACACCCAATAGGGAGAGCCAGGCACCACTGTTTCCAATCTTCAGTCAGACCACACAGGCTATGCTCGCCACCATCTGCTGTTGACTGAAAACTACTGAAGAGGATGCTATAAGCACACACTTCTTATAGGCTGACTTTAAGATCAGTGTATCTCAGTCTCCATCTGCTGGTAGATGAGCATAACCCACATGCCTGGACTGGACTGGACTGGAGGGACTCCAGGAAATAAAATGAGCAGGTAAGGTCTAATTTCACCATGGGATATTTTATCGTGAGAATCTTGCCTGTAGCTGCTGGGGAAGGTGATAGCTGAATGGGCTGATTCAGTCCTCTTCTCCTGAAAAGCTCAGCAAGGCTCTGCAGTTAGGAAAACTCATGGAGCAGGAGTAGTCTGGAAAGTGGACAGAGGAATCCCCGTGATGAGTCGGCCCATTTTTGACCATGCACAATATGTAGGCAGAGCAGAAGCAGGGTCTTATGGTGTGAGAGTCCCTCCAGGGCTGCTCTTTTCAGTCTCTGTTTGGGGACCATTTCTGTCGCTGGTAAAACAGGAAATAAGGGAAAAGAAAAGAACAAAAAGCAAAATAAATAAGGAGAGTAGGAGGATCCATCCATCTGGACGGGAAGATAAAACAGACTGGAGAACGAAGGACCAGGTACCGTGTTGGGGGTATGGCTGGGAAATGCCCAGAAAGGTCTTTCTAAACTTTTCTGGGCTCTAGAAGAGTTAATCCATCCATGGTGCTATCGGATGTTATCATCAGTATTGAAATACATCTTGGATATTATACGCTAAAACGGCCAGCTTAAATTTAAAGCTAAAAACTGTAAAGATGCTAAACTTTGGCATTTAATAGTCATTTGTGTAATTAACCATAAATCCAACAATATTTATACTAAGACATTGCACACTCTTGAGTTACCTGTTTTTATCAGTGATTCCAGAATGGGAATTTAGACAGTTATTCGATTCCAGCTTTGTATGTGAACTTGAAGAAACGGTTATATTTCACATCATCTCCTGGTATGCTACCTTGACGTGATGGAAAAATGTACACGTGCAAAAGACTCTCGGGGGAGGGGGGCCTCTCAGTTATGCCATAGTGACTTCTAGTAGATTCATTTAGAGCCCACAGTTGTAGGGTTGTGAAAGGAGCCTTGATGCATGGCTCCTGGCCAAGAAATGTTAACTGCACTATGCTCTAGCACAGAATTTTGAGATTTTTCTGGGATAGTCTTGCTCCCATTGCAGAAAACAAAACAAATTGGTGCAGGAGAATCCTGGTCAAAACCACTTCACTAAAGCATAGTGCAGTGGTCATTCTAATTGCTCCCGATGTGTAGTTTTTTGCTCTTAACTGAATGTTTATGCTAGCTTTTGGGCAGGCATAAAGAAGCATCAGGAGGCAAAAGGATCATCTGGGGTTAAGTTTGGGTCATCTGAATGAAGTGTTTAGGCCCAAACCCCCGATTGTCCCCCACCCACTCACTCCAGCCCCAATGTTACCTCCCCACACTCTGATTTCCAATGAAACATTGGTGGTCCCCACCTCACAAATCCCAACTGGCTTGATTGCCACAGGACACCCCACCCCTGATCTCCCTCTTTCACCCCCCAGTACCTTTTTAATGTACTGGGAGGCAGGAGCACTGCCCACTTGTTGCTGCCATCTTTCAAAATGGTAGTGCCTGACCCTGCACAGTGCATCCTGGGATGCACTGCACTAGGTTAATTACCAAATAAAGCAAAAATTATCTTACAGACTGACCCCTCCCACCCTGCAGTACATTCTGGGATATACAGCATGGAGTCACTCGGATGTAGCTACAAATCATACTCAACTGAAATCTTAAAAAAAAAAAAGATTCAGTTGACTTTTCTAGAACCCTTTTAATTAGGGTTTAGGAAAGGGTTAGTAGAGAGATTTGTTTTTATAGTAGTTGGATAATATGCAGCAAATTGGACAGGGGGGATTAGTTCCCCTTTAATTACCCAGCTTTGTTTAACACTACAGTTCCTAAACTATGGTTTGCAACCCCAAAATTGAGTCACAAATTCCTCATTTTGAACTTTACGGCTGCCTGCAGAATTTGGACAAATAAAAGCACTGCAGTACTGTCTGTGTGGCCACAAAGCAAAGCAGTAAGCCTGTGCTTTCAATACAGTCACGTCACACGCTTGGATAGTGAATAGCATGGAATTTGCTGCTCTGTTTTTGAAGCATGACCCTTGGCTGCTGTTGCAATTTGGTAAGCACTTACTTTCCATTGTTCTCCTGCCACCCATGCTTTTGTGCCTGCCTCGCTGAAGCAGCCACTGCCACTGCCTTTCCCAGGACTTTCTAACTGCCCTTCTGCTGCTAGCCCCATCCTGAGGCCTTCTCTGCCTCCCTGCAGTAGCACATCAAACACCAGCCTCCTTCCCATTACTGTGCCTCCAAAGGCATCCCCCATTTCTGCTCCTTACCCTCCTCCTGCTGGCACTGCTAATGGTGTTGAAAAGAGACCGGCAGAATAATGGGATTTGAAATAAACAGGGAGGAACCATGGGGGTGGAGTTACTGTGCATGTGGCTGTGACTTGAGGGGAGCATGAATGGGGCATGACTTTTGGCAGGGTAGGGAGTGTGCATAAGGGGAGAGGTCAGTCTGAACAAGGGGTGTGACTGAGCAGGGCATAAACCTGTGTAGAAGAGGGATGTAATTGATGGGGGACGTATACTGGCCTCTGGCACACAACCCTACATGTCTAGGGCATGGTGAGTTCATCAGATAATTACTTTAAAAAGCGGTGTTCCTCATCATCCTTCCAATCCAGCCAAGACGTGTGGGTTATGCCCCCCACCAGCAGATGGAGATGAGAACCACTGGTTTGATGATGTCACAGTATAAGGGTCTTTTTGCAGCCAATGGCTCACCAGTATTTCTCAGTCTCCACAGATGGAGTTTGTCTAAACTTGTGCAGTCTGAACTGCATTGAAGAGGAGATTGACTAGGAATTTGGGGTGCTATTGCTAGCGTCAGAGCCTCGGGGTGCAGAACCTGGTAGTACCAGATCCCTCCCCCCACCTGTTCCCTTCCTCAGTATTTTGGAGGAATTAGGCTTGGAGAAGCTATGTTGGAAGCGAGCCCCCTCATTTCCTTCTCCTTTGGGAGTTGATAAGAGGGAATCCATGGTGTGCAATTTATTTATTTATGTACTTATTTATTTACAATTTATTTATTTACAATTTATTTATTCTCTTATATACCGCGCTATTAAAATCAGTGCGGTTTACAAATTGCAGTGGTATCCCTTTCTCCTCCCCAATTTATGGGAGGGAGTCAGGAGAGATGTGCTGTGTTTTTGTTTTGTTTTTTTTTGTTTGTTTTGTTTAAAGTTGGACTGGAGCTACATATTTGTCTACAAAATGTGAGTACTACCTGTGGGGATGGATAATTTTCAGCCCTCCAGTGCCTGGCCTATTCAATGGTGAGAAAGCCGAGGCTGCGATCGCTCATTCAATCTGGTAAAGGGCTTTAACTTGCTTTCTACAGCTGCAGTGTAAGGGCTGGGCAGCCCTGTTATCACCACGGGATGAAGCTGGGATGCTCAGTTCTTAGGCACCGTGCCAAGCACCAGCCAGTTCCTACATGTGGAAGCGGTGTATATTCTGGCTGGGTGTGGGCCACTTCTGCAGAGATGCTCTGTCGGCGTGTTGGCCTACATTGTCCTCGGCAGAATAGTCTGTTAAGTCCTGAGTCATGCTTCTGGGCTTGAGAACATGGCTTTAAAAAAAAAAAAGAGCCAAGCCCCGGTGCAATGCCGACCTAGTGATGGCAGCACCAGAGTAGGGAAACCTCATTCGCCAGGCAGATTCCTCATAAAGAGCTGAGGCGATTTTGGCGCAAACGGCAGCCGTTTTCTTTTTCACAGTCTTGCCTGCAACTGGGTTTGAAGGTAACCGATGTTTTTTCTCCTTAAGGCGCAGTCGAGGAGCGTTTTTAAAAACAAACCAATGGCAGTCCCTTCTGGTGTCCTGTCTTTAGAAAATACTGGGGGGTTTTTCTCAGTTTACAGGGCTGATGATATACTTGGAGGAATTTAAGCAATCTGCTTCCCCGCCCCCCCCTCACATCCTTCCCCCTTCCCCCGTCCTTGTACAGTCCTTATGCCAATCATGGTCCTAGCTGGGCTGGTTTGGCTCCCTTGGGAGTGTTGCTGGCTGAGCTACCTCTCTGAGGAATCCCAATTTTTTTTCTTTCTAAAGTTGTTTTTTATCGTAGCTTCTTTTGTTAAAGTATGGAACAGCAATTTATAGAGCCGCCTTGGAGGGCTCCATGGTATCTGCAGTCTTTGCTGCTGTTTCAGCCTGTCGGGGACTTTTTTAGTATTTCTGGTAAGTCTAAGTAGCACATTGCTGGGCGGGGTTTTGATGGCTTATTTTAGTGTGTAGTGTGGTCCCATCTTTTGACTTGTCAGTATAATTAAGAGGTTTGATATGTAGTGAGTAGGTAGAAATTTGAAATGGAGTGGCTTCAGGATCCTCAGGAGGCTCCTTTCTGGAGGCAGTAAGAGTGAGGATAGGCACCGCTAATGTTAGCGTGGTGTTTGGTTGAGGGCCATTGAAGGAAAAAAAAACAGCTTCTTGGTTGTCCTTTGCCTGTGGGGAAAGGAAGGGCAAAAATATGATGCTGAAAGCAGGCATTGTGTAGTGTAAGCCTTTATTACAGATTCTATGTCTGCTAGGTGCCTTGGATTTTCAGATGGTCACCTTATAAGCAGGGGGGCCTAATCTTGATCAGTGGCATTTTTGGGTACCCTTTAATAGTGGCCAGCCCTAGTCAGGGCACTAGGTGATCATTAGCCAACATCACACTTCGTATAGGGCCTGCATGCTCACAATTTTGGCCCATGGGCAGGCTACTGAGGTGGCTATCAAAGGTTTAAAAAAAAAAAAAGTAAATCCAGTAAGGGCATTTCTTTGTTTTCTCTACACTGTGGCTTATAAAGGTGGGACGCTAGGATAGTGTGTGTGGTAAGTTCTTCTTGGTCATTGGTACTGTATATAATGGAGTTTGAGCAGGGGATCAACTTGACAGTTGCCTGGCATTTGTTCAGTGCAGTGCAATAAGCGGTTGTTTAGAGGGATCACCTAACTAAGCAGAGTACTCTCTAGTGGCATCGTATTTCCACTGTGTGGTTAAGGGGCAGCAGAGAGCCAATAGGGGCAGCAGAGAGCCAATGGTGGCTCGGAAGAGTGAGAGACCCCTTACAACAGTTGATGTACAGGTGTTGTAATGGTTGTCTCATTTGCATTTCAGTGACTTTGTCCCTTCTTTGGTTATAGGCCCTAAGTGTTTTGTGTTTTTCCCTTCTCTTTCTGGTGAACAATGTGGTAATGATGTGAGAGATTCAATTCTAAGCTGAGCTACACTCTCAGGTAGCTTTGCCTTGGAGATAATTATTCTCAGCTGTACCTTATTGCTGCTCCTTGTGAACTTGATTTGTGTTTCAGAAGCATCCTCAAGCCAGTTATGGTCCACAGGAGTTATCAAGGGTCTACAATGTCTGTTGTTTGAGGCAAGTCAGCCTGGAAAGGTGAAGGCCTCTAGGCATGGCTGGTGTTTTGGATCTTCTGCATCGTGTCAGGTGATCCTAGTTGTTACAGAGAGTCAGGTTGTACAGACTTCTCTGTGGTCTGTCAAGCCATTGGCTTGGGATTTCCAGAAGTCTGGTGGAAGGTCCGATGTGGTTGTGATAGGTGTTTTGGTGCCTGTGCTGGTGGGCAATTCTTGGTCCTGGGCCGTTGGTTTCCCCAGAGTGGCTTTGCTTTCTCTTGTAGCTGGGCCCTGGTGAGAGCTAGGCTCGGGAGAAGGAAGGCCTCTTTCCTTGAGCCGGAGTGCTTCTCTTTGAGAATAACCATTTGGGTCTATTTGATTAAAGTCCAGTAAGGAAGCCTTTCAGTAAGGGGGTCACAGAAATGGTTTCTTCATCCCTGGAGTTTGTGGTTACCAATCTTTTGGTTGAGGTTGGAGCAAGCAGAGCTTGGAAAGGCACTGACACAGTATTCGCTATGGAGACAGGAGGCAATGTTTGCCAGTGATGGAAGTTGATAGTTGGTGTGTTCTCACTTCTACACATGGTGTTCAATTATTGAAAAGATTTGGGTTATCAGTGTTTTTATCCACGTAGTGCCCTACATGACTCTGTTCTATGGTAGATCAGCATTCATGGGGGTTCTCCTTTTCCCTTTAGAAATCTTTTATGGGGACGGGTGCTAAAGGCAACCTATTTCTGCAGGTGGGGGGGGGGGGGTTACCGCTATCTGTAATGTGTGAAGGGTCTCTGAAGATCATGTCAGTCAGATTAAGATCCAGAGTTTTCTAGTTTCAGCTCTACCTTGGCGTCAAGTCTGTCAGCCTCTGAGCCCCATCCAAGTTTCGGGGTTGCTGGGACTGTACGAGGTGTGACAAAAAAGAAAAGGCTGTGGCAGCCATGCCCATAACTCAATGCCCATTGGCTAACTGCTTATGTCACTGTGTTTTGCAACATCTCGCCACTATTCTGCTATAATGTTTTTAATCTCTCTCACTCTGGTTTTCTTTTTCAGGTTTGGTTTTTTGTAGCACACTGCTCCATCGCTTTGTCACACAACTGGAGGTGGCAGAAATATGGAGCAAAAAATCAACTTGCAATTTCTGGTTAAGTTATAGAAGGGACCAACTGAATGTTTCCAACTTCTCCAAAAGGCTTATGGAGAAGATGCAATGTCAAGGCCGCGAGTCTTCATGTGGCACAAACACTTCAAGACTGGCCGTGAGGAGGTGGAGGATGACCCCAAGTCAGGACGGCCTTCCACGACAAAGATGGCTGAGAACATTGACAGAGTGAACTAGCTGGTGTGATCGTAGATTGATGGTGTGGTTGATAGTTGAAGAGCTCAGCCTGAATAGGGAGTCGGTGTGGACCATCTTGGTGCAGGAGCTGGGGATGCGGAAGGGGTTTGCCAAGATGGTGCCCAAGCTTTTATCGGACGACCAGAAGGAGCACCGGGTCAGTGTTTGTCGAGACTTGCTAGAAAAGATCGGAGAAGATCCAGAGTTCGTTGGCCGAGTCATCACAGGAGACTAGACTTGTGTCTTCCAGTATGACCCTGAAAGCAAGAGACAGAGCCTGCAGTGGAAGACTCGACTGTCACCCAGACCCAAGAAGGCGTGCATGTCCAAATCAAGGTCATGCTGATCGCATTCTTTGACCAGAAGGGAGTGATCCATCATGAGTTTGTGCCTGAGGGTCAGACAGTCAACCAGCACTTCTACCAGCAGGTCCTCAATCGCCTCCATGACCAGGTTCGGCGCAGCAGGCGGGCTCTGTGGAGAGACAAGTTGTGGCTGCTGCACCACAACAATGCATCCGCACACACCGCGCTCAGTGTGAGGCAGTTCTTGGCCAACAAACAGATCACAGCTCTTGAACACTCTCCTTATTCCCCAGATCTCACACCGTGCGACTTCTGGCTCTTCCCCAGGCTGAGGACTGTGCTCAAAGGAACTCATTTTGCCTCTGTAGAAGAGATCAAGGCCACTGTGACGAGGGAGCTGAGAGACGTCAAGGAGGAGGACTTTACCGAGTGCTTCCGTATGTGGCAGAAGCAAATGCAGAAGTGCATTAATCCTGGGGGGGGGGGATTACTTTGAAGGGGATAATGCATAATTTCTTTGTAGAGTTTGTCCCATAAATGTTTTATTACAATCTTGTTTTTTGTCACACCTCGTATATGTCAAACGTAGGTAGACTCCTTGTCAGTGCTTATCTGGATGAGAGGATTATTAGTGGTGTTTTACGTCTGGTACTGTGAGCCGACTTTCAAGTAGTTCTTTCCAGTGGCCCTATGATGGCTAATCTGTTCTGACAGCCGCCTTCCCTTCTCTAGGACACAGATGGGGGTCTGTCTAACTTCCTTGCATCTTCGCAGCGGTAAGCCACATGAGAATAAGGGATGGTGCTCTTTCATGGTGCGGATTTGATAAGCCCCTCCCCCCTGTTGGTAGGTACTGCTTTGGTACGTCTCACATGTCTGGACAGGACTGGAGGGAAGAAAATTAGCAGGTAAGGTCTAATTTTACCTTCTTATGCTTCCTTACAGTCCAGTCCAGAACCTGCCCTACTTTAGTTAGATCTCCGCTTTGGAGGAGCGAGCATCACTGGGATATGGCATCAGGAGACAGTGTCTGTAAGAGAGGATGCTATCTGACTGCTTTTTGCTCGGTGCCTGTAGCTGGAGGTTGAGAGTCTAAGAAGGGTGTCATCATTTTCTGGCTCCATTCCCAGAAGGAGTCTTTAGTCAATAAGTATAGAATACATACTTAATGCTAATGGCTTCTTTTGGAGTCTGCTTTGTTACAGAAATACTGGCGAGCGAAGGGCTGCACAGGATCCTTATACTGTGACATCAAACCAGTGCTTCTCAGTCTCCATCTGCTGGTGAAAAGGCATAACTCACGCATCTGGACTGGACTGAGGGGAAGCAAGTTAGCAGGTAAGGTTTACAACTACAGAAATGGTGAAATTAGACATTTAACATTGTGTGATGATTTGCTTTGGTTTTCAACTACAAAAATGGGCTCAAATTGGAAAGAGTTTGGGAAGCTCTGGTTACACCTGGTGGGAACATCATTTGTAAATAAGGTTGAAAATGTATATTTGTAGAGACGTTACCCAGACCTTGCTACCATTTAGTGATTGCTATGAAGCTATCTTAATTAAACATTTACCTGTTAAGTATTACAAACTGGATGAAGAAAAACTGAAATTCCTGTGCTAATTTTTAATCCTGCCCCGGAGATAATAGCTCTTTGTCTAAAGCAATTAGAACAAGTCCACAGTTTGAGCCATTTTAGACTCTTAAATGTGCATAAACCAAGTGTCAACTGTAGCTAGGGTTATATTTCAGAAGCCAAATATGGCTATTGCTCAAGTTCTCTGATTTTTCAAGATGGTAATGCAGGCTACAGTAATATCCCATTTAAGCTATTACAGGATTATCTATGTAGGAATCCTGGAGAACATATAAGGTTTATTGTACTTGATATAAAATGATCTTTAAACAGCAAACAGTTCAAAATGCGGTAGCATGTGTGATTATTGGCTGGAAAAAGGGCATTGCAACTAGCTAGTTGCTTGCTAGGCTGCAAAGATGCCTCAATGCAGCAAGCGCTGTGTTAGAATGCAGCGTTAAGCTTCAGTGCACAGCATTCTTATGCACAAGCTAAAAAAAATCTTTTCCTTCCAATGCAGTAAAGTAATGTCATGCAAATTATTGCTGCATTAAAAAAAAAGTGTGAACTCTCAGAAACAGCGTGGAGTGGAGGAGTCGCCTAACAGTTAAAGCAGCAAGCTGAGAATCAGGGAAGCCAGGTTCAAATCCTCCTGCTGCTGCTGCTGCTTGTGATCTTGGGCAAGTCACTTAACCCACCATCGTCTCCCTAGATTGTAAGTCCTCCAAGGGATAGGAAAATACTCCTGTATCTGAATATAATTTACTCAACTTCTGAGAAATCGTACTATACAGTACATGTAATACAAAAAACACCCGAGAAAGGTGTGAGCTAAATCAAATTTTAGTCTAAACCTTAGTGTTTTATAAAGTTGGGGTTTTATGATTGTCACTGCTTTTAACATTTTTTTGATGGTTTTAAAAATTGTTTTGTTTTTTTAACATTACAGATGATTTGCTATATGTTTTTGTATTTCGTGTATGATGATTTTTATGTTTGTATATGAATTTGTATTTTAAAATTGTACATTTTGCAGTGCACACTTAGCCTGCTAGACTAGTCAGATGAGTAAGTTATGCTCTGTTGCCAGCAGGTGGAGGCAGACTTGAGCATCTTTCAATGATGTCTTCAGAAGGTATAACCAGTGGTGCAGCACTGAGAGAAGCCAGTTTTTGTCTGTCTATAGTAAGTGGCAAGGTGTGTGAACTGGTGCAGCATTGCAGATAGGCCTGACTCTCCTGCCTCACACAATGATGCAGTGGCTTAGGATCGAGTCTGATGGGGCCCAGTGGAGCTCGGAGTGAGGGTATGCACTTAACTCCTCATGCTGACAGCTGTCCAAGATCCAGCACGGTTTCTTGCAGATTACTAGCGCTTGGTAGGCTGAAGAGGAGCAGGAGGGTCCTTCCTGGACCCTTGAGGGGGGCCGGTAAGTTCAGGCCCAGGCACCCCTTCCTTCCTTGCTGTCCGTGATCTGCTTGCTAGCTAATTTTTTGGTAATTTTTAAAAATATCTTTTGTGCTATAAATTTGGCCACAGACTTTAATTGGACTGTATTTGGCTCATATTTGCTGCATAAAGCATCTTAAAAAAAAACAACAAAAAACAAAAAAACAACCTCCTGTTTAGGCAGTGGGGCCTTCCTGGAGTGTGTAGGCATTTGGGTAAGCCCAGATTGGGTTTCCCCAACCAGCCTGACAGGGCAGATAGTTGGGGATCCCTTTTTTCCATGGTTGTAGTTCTTTTGTAGACATTACGGGCCCAGTATTCAGCTGCCTTCCCACTGACCTCTAAACTGGATATTCAGTGCCATGGCAACGGCATTCAATATCCAATGATTGCTGCCAAAGCTAACCGGGCAGCAGCGATATTGAATGTTGCCCAGTTAGCTCCTGCACCTTAAAGATAGGCGAGGGCTTTCCTCGCTTATCTTTAAAGCACTGATCGCTAACCAGGCCGCATCCAATATTGCTGCTGCCCAGTTAGCGCCATTTTCCGCCTGGAACACCCCCAACATGCCCTGATGCTAACTGGATAGCATCGGGCGTGTAGGGGACTTAGATGGGGATATTCAATGGCACTAACCAGGTAGGGGCTGTTGAATATCCCCATCTTAGACATTTACATGGTTTACTGGGCTATAAACAGTGTAAATGCCTTTCAAATATCCAGCCCAATGTTTATTGCAATCTGAACTAATTTTTCAACAGGCTTTTTCAGAGTCGTGGTGTGTTTTTTCTCAGCCATATTGAGCAGGGCAAGTGATTTTCCAGGGCAGATTTGAAATGTGTAAAATTTGATTTACTCAGATGTCAGGGTCCCCTTCCATGGAACTCGCTTCCCTATCATGAAAAGGCAGTATTTGAGATGGTGGCAAGTTTTTATAGGCAGTTGGCAGAATTAATTGGTTAACATGGCTAGAGTCGATTAGACAAGAAGAAACTTAAAGGGTTATGATGTACGACAGAGATATACCGGTGTACAAAACTTTGTGAATAAGACAGATTCTGAATTGAATTTGGTAAGACGATGGCAGCCAATGAAGATGTAAAGCAGAAGTAATGAGGTCATATTTTTAGGTATTAAGATTCTAGCTGCAGTAAGCTCTCTGGGGACAGGGAGATGGCTACTGTACTTGAATGTAACTTGCCTTGAACTGCTACTGGTAAAGCCTGAGCTAAACACATATAGTTTAGGGAAGATGGATTCAGCCCATAGGAAAGGGAGTTGCATTAATCTATGCAGTTTAATACAAAAACAATTGCTTTGAGGTTGTTTATATCTAGGAATGGTTTTATGGTACAAATGTTTCTGAAAGAAGAATGAAGATTTGAGCATTGCCGAGATCTGCATGTTGAAAGTTAGAGTAGTAAAACTTATAGCCAAATACTGTGAAACAGTCATGCAGTGGGAGAGACCACTGATTAATGAGAGGAAAAATAGTGGGGCATGGATGGCGGTGTATCTCCTCACTAAAGTGCCTCCAAGCAGTCCAGAATACAGCCATCTGTGTATTATCTTACACAGGAAAATTTGACCATGTCACGACACTCCTGAAATCCCACCACTGGTTGCCAATCTCAGCCCGGGTCTAATACAAGCTGCTGATTCTAGCACACAAGGTCCTCTATACTAGTTCTGCTTACCTGTTCTCCTATCTCACATTCTATACTCTTCTTGGGCCCTTCGCTCCCTCCAGGATAACAGACTTCATATCCCGCCCCCTAATAAAGTTTGATTCAAATCTATCCGGTGTTCGGCATTCTTTTTGTTTGTTCCCACTTTAGAATTCTCTGCCCTGATCACTCCATCTTGAACTTTCCTACATATCATTCAAAACACATCTCTTCTCACAGGCCTTTGAAGCCTAGGCTGCCTTGGACATAGAACAAACCTCCTTTTCTCTCCTTTTCCCTCTTCCCTCCCCCCCCCCTTACTATCACCTTGGCTCTGCCCTCTCTGTCCTATTAGCTGATGGCATTCCTTTCTATTTTCAATGGTTTTAATGACTTTAAACTGCCTTGCCTCTATACAGAAAGATGGTATATAAAGTCCTAAATAAACATGCCACATGTCTGCTGGGCTACTTGTGGCACCCTAAGGGTTGGCTCTGTGGTGTGCTTCTTTGCCCCCAGTATAATGGGTATGTAAGAGCCCAAGAATTTTTGGTGTTGTCAGGACCACCTTCTGATTCGGGATCGCCTTCTCTTCCCAGTCTACTCCCTTATCATCTAGGCAGTTGGCTCTCAGGACCGCCAGGGTGCCACACAGAGGGCTGAGGAGACACCAAGCTTTGGCCAGCAAGTACCAGTGGGCCTCTCGAGGCCACAGGAAAATGTCTCTGCTGCTGGGGTGCAGTAGCTACTGAAACAGCTCCTCGGCTGTTTGCATCATTTTTGATTGTATGTCAACCTCTTTCGCAAGGGTCCAGAGCCCCAACCTCTTCTGTGGGAGAATCTGGCCCCTAGGGTGATGCTGCAATGGCCATTGCAAGGGCTAAATGCCCCCATCTCATCCATTCACCTGCATGCTTCTCTGGGAGCCCAGCCTTAGCCCCTACAGGGGTTGACTGGAATGTGAAAGAAGACCCTTTGCGTCTGGAGGTGAGTCCAAGGAGGAAGAAGAAATTCCCTCTCATGGAGATTGAGGATACATCTGTGATCCGTGTGTTTTTTTTTTTTTTTTTTCACCAGGAGGACCTCCCGGTGCTGATCCCCAGGACACTACAGTAGCCTTAGGCAGGGCTGGTGCAAAGTAGGGGTGCCCTAAGCAAACCTTCAGTCTTATCTCCCTCCCCTTAGATTTTGATAATTGACAGTCATGATCACCTGAACACTACTCCTTCCAGCAACAATTGTGGAAAATGCATAATTTGTCGTCGTAATTTTGAATATTAATCTTTGCTTTATACATGTGTGTGTATGTGCCTACTCTTTCTGCAGTTAAAAGAATGTGCTGATTGTTCTTGGGATTTGTATGATATCAGAATCTGTTTTGCTTTGAATGTTGCTGCCCTAGGCGATCACCTAGTTTGCCTTATGGTTTGGCCAGCCCTGGCCCTTGGGCTTTCAGGAGCCTGCCTTCCACCCATTCGTTTCAGGGGACCCAATTCTATAGAGTATCAGATTCTTGGGTTCTTTCCGTTAGTAGCTCCTGATTTCTCAATAGGAGAATCTGGATTTGGCCCTCAGGGGGGCCAAAGGCCCTGGCTCAGTTATATCCTCTGCCTTGGGGCAAGCTGGATCAATTCTTTGGGCTACTTTGAGTAGATGCCCTTGTTACAGCAGTGATGAAGTACATAACTACTTCAGTAGAAGGAAGTGCTGTGCTTAAAGAGGTTCATAATCAGCCCTCCTAAAGAATGCTTTCATGCCCTCTGCCTTGGGCTCCCAAACAGCCCTTTGTGCAGGCCTTGTAACCAGGACAGTTTTTGCTCTGGGTTCGACAACTGCCGGACAGCCCTGAGGCTCCCAGTTTAGAGTCGGGAGCTGCATTTGTGGCAGAGGTCCTGTATGATTATGATTTGATCAGCATGTCCTCCAGATTTGTGGCTTCAGTGGTTGTGGCTTTGGCTTTGCAACTGGTGAGTGATCTCTTAAGTTGTGACTTGCTAAGCTCCCATTTCGGGGCAGGTTGCTTTTTGGAGAAGATCCTTAATTGGCGAAAGACCTGATCCTCGGAGGCTGCTGGAAGACCAGCCTAAAAGTGCTCGCTTAACCTCTGAGAGCATATCACGGAACCTGGATGTGCCCGAGAGAGCATCCAAAGGCTCCAGCTCAGCCTATTCCCCCTTTCTGCCCATAAAGGGCCAGTACTTTGGGGCCTCCCAGGAATCTTGAGAATCCTTGTCGACTGCTACTGGAGCTGGCAAGCCCTCACAATGAGATCTGGCAAGTCCCTTCCAAGGTACAGCTCTGGCATGTTCTCTTGTAATGGACCCAGATTACATCAGACCTAATGGGTTCTGGTGATCCTAGGTTGAGAATATGCATTGAAATTTGCAGAGCGCCTCAGACACCTTTTGTGGAGTCCCCATTTAGCTATCCAACTCGAATGATGGTCACAAACTGTAAAATGCCTCTGCCTTCCGCAGAACAAAGTCAGGGCCTGTATTCCATCTACTTTATGGTGCCCAAAATTGGGCAGTTACTTTTGACTTATTCTGGGCCTGAAAACGATCAATGCCAAGCTCAGGGTTCCCCATTTTTTCATGGAGACCATCTACTCAGTCATCATGTCTGTTTTGGTTGGTGAGTTCCTTACCTCCCTGGACCTGACAAAGGTCTACTTTCATATTCCTATCAGAGAACAGTAAATGAGGTTCCTCTGCTTCTGCATTCTGGGCTGGCATTTCCAGTTCAGGGCTTTGCTCTTTGGCTTAGCCACAACTTCCCACACTTTCTCAAAAGTGAGGCTGGTAGTTGTGGCATTCCTATGCAAACAGAGGATCCAAGTTCACCCTTATCTGGATGATTGGCTGAGAAATCAAGCGAAGACTCGGTTCTTGTGATTCAGTGGCTGGGGTTAGTAATTAATTTACCCCAAGAACAGCCTCAATCCCTCTCAGGAGTTGGAGTATTTCGGGGGCACATTTCAGCACTTTTCAGGGTTGTGTTTTCCTCAGAATGGAGAGGATGCTTAAGCTGCAAATGCAAGCCACAAAGTTTTGTCTGCAGTCTGCACCCACAAAGTTCAGTTCTGGGCCTGGAGTGCAGACTGCAGACAATCTTTAGCTCTTGGGGTCTATGGCGTCGACTCTGGAATTTGTCCCATGGGACAGGGCACACATGCGCCTGCTTCAGAGAGACCGTCCTTTTGGTTTCGGCTGTTTGAGCAGACCCTTCCCCTTCCTTGACAGCTCAGGGAACAGTTGACATGGTAGCTTCACACCTGCCATCTGAGTGGCATGCTCCTGGAAGCCCCAGATTGGTGTCTGTCAGTTGATACCAGCCTGAAAGGCTGGGGGTTTCAGTGAGCCAGATCATACTGGGTTTGGTCCCCCTCAGGCAGCCCCTGGACAAACAGTCGGCTGGGCCAGAGTGATCAGTCTGGCACTGGAGAAGTTTCAGATCTTGCTAGCAGGCAAAGCAGTCTGTCTTCTTGGACAATGACACAGCGGTGGCATATGTCAAGAAACAAGGAGAAACTCAAAGCATTTAAGTGGCCACTCTGTACAGTTGGTCAGAGGAGCACTTTTGTAGCTCTGTCAGTGGCCCGCACAGTGGGTGTTGACAACATTCAGGTTGACTTTCTGAATTGGAACACTGTGGATCCTGGGGATTGGTAGTAGAGTCCCTATGCATTCAGCCTCATAGTATGAAGGTGGGAGCTCTTGTTTGATTGGATGGCCACATGGGACAGTGCCAAGGTGAACAGCTGCTTCAGTTGCTGAAAGGACCTGCAAGCAGCAGGCTTGGAAGCCCTACTCCCAGTGTGGCCCCAGAAGGGGATTCTCTGTGTCTTCCCTTGTGGCCCAGGTGAGCTGCCTTCTCCACAAGCTCATCCCAGGCCTACCGATTCTGGATGCTCAAAACTGGTCACACAGGCTGTGGTATATGGATCTAATGAGACTGTTGGCAGGGTCCCTGCTGTGACTTCCACAGGAGAGGGCTGCCTTCATCAGGGGCCTCTGATAATGGTGTAGCCCCCACTCCCTTCTCACTTATGGCTTGGCCCTTGAGAGGCATAAACTATCCAATAGAGGCTACTCTGGTATAGTAGTGAAATACCCTGCTCAAGGCCCCTAGGGCCTCAACCTCCTTAGCCTAGGTAAGGGTTTGGAGGAGTTTTGAGAGGTGGCGTTGTTCTCAGACCCTCTCAACTAGGAAAGCGGACATGCTATGCTGGCATTTTACAAGCAAGTTTGGACCAGGGGTTGGCCCTGAACTCTTTAAGGTTCAGGTTGCGGCTTGGCATGCTGTCAGGATTGTATTTCTTGGTGGCCCACCCTGATGTCCTTCTCTTCCACAGAGGGGTTAAACAGATTCGCCCTCCCATGCATCTGGTAGTCCCTCAGTTGAGCCTTTCATTGGTGTTGAAGGCGCTGAAAGGGTCCCCCTTTCGAGCCTATCCGAAAAGCATGCCTCAAAGATTCACTCTTAAGGTGGTGGTCCTGTGGCTATTGCCTCTGCCAGATGGGTCTCAGAGCTACAAGCCTTGTCCTACCAAGCACCTTCCTGGGGATTTCAGCAGTTTCTGTCACCTTGTGAACAGTACCTACCTTCCTTCCTTCCAAAAGTGATAGCCTCTTTTCATTTTAATAGGGCATGAATTTGCCCTCTTTTTCAGAGGAGGACCTCAATGTGACAAGGATGTTGCTTTGATACCGTAAAGAGAGCAGCTCCTTTTGGCAATCGGGCCATCTTTCTGTCCTCTTCAGTGGTCTGAGGAAAAAAACAGGCAGCAGCCAAATCCTCCATTTCCTGCTGGATCAGAGACCATTGGCTCAGCATACCTTTTGGCCAGGAAGTGGATCCTGGAGAAAATTAGAACTCGCTCCACTAGATCTCAGGCCTCTTCCAGAGCATAGGCAGCTCGTGTGTCTCCAGAAGGCGACTGTAAGGCAGCTACCTAGTCCATTGTGAATCACTACAGGTTGCATGTAGGAGCAAGTGCTGATGGTGCCTTTGGCAAGGATATTCTGGCCAGAGTGTCGTCTTCCTCCCATCCTGGGTCCTGACTGCTTGGGCACGTCCCACTGATGTAGCAGGACAAGGAAGGAGACATTTTTAATCATACCTAATACATTTTCTTTCCTTGAATCCTGCTAGACCAGTCCAGGACCCACCCTGGAAGACTTTGTGGGTTGGGGAGTCCTACTGCCTTTGTTCTGTCACAGAAGCCTGATCAAAATTAGACTGGTAAGAGAGCCAAATACTTGTTCCAGTTGTTTTTTAGTTTTATTTCTGAGTTTGTCATTCTTGTTTACTGTTTGGGTAGTGTCTTACTGACCTCTTAGTGCTGGGCCAGTGGTTACACCTTCTGATGACATCATTGAAAGATGCTCCAATCTGCCTCCACCTGCTGACATTGGAACATACCCAACTCATCTGGACTGGTCAGCAGGATTCAAAGTAAAGAAATTATCAGGTATAATTACAATTTGTACTTTTTTTTGAAAGTTTTTTTTTTTTTTTCTTTTTGTTTTGTTTTCAAAAGCTCACACTATGAACAAATGCAATCCATTATTTTATATATAATGGAACTTTCATAGATCTGGATTGGAGTATTTAATTTTTTCCCCTTGACCCAAAATTGTAATCCTAGGACCCATCACTGAGTGTAAAATCATTATTTTTAAATTTCAACTGCAAAAATGCCCAAGAGCTCTTTTATATTCAAAGTGGAATCGCCACATATTTGTAAGAAATGCCATACTGGGTCAGACCAAGGTCCATCAAGCCCAGTATCCTATTTCCAACAGTGGCCAATCCAGGTCACAAGTACCTGTCAGGTTCCCAAAAGATATACAGATGGCATGCTGCTTGCCCAGTGGGTAAACTCCGGATTTCCAGAGTCCTCTTTTAATAATGATTTATGGACCTTTCCTCCAGGAACTTGTCCAAACCTTTTTAAACCCAGCTACACTAACAGTTTTACTACATCCTCCGGCAATGAATTCCAGAATTTGATTATGCGTTGAGTGAAAAAATACTTTCTCTTATTAGTCGTAAATGAGTTATGTTGTAACTTCATTGCTTGTCCCCTAGTCTTTCTACTTTTTGATGGTATAAACAACTGATCTACCTTTACTTGTTCATCCCATTCATTTAATTTATAGACCTTTATCATATCTCCCCTCGGCTGTCTCTTTTCCAAATTGAAAAGCCCTAACCTTTTAAGTCTTTCCTCATAGGGGGTAGCCTTCCATCCCCTTTACCATTTTGGTGGCTCCTCTTTGTACCTTTTTCTAATTCTGCTATATCTTTTTGAGATACGATGACCAGAATTGCACACAAAATTCAAGGTGCAGTCACACCATGGAATGATACAGAGGCATAATATCCTTGGTTATCTCCAGGAACAAGAAGGAATGTAGTCTTCACATATGGGTGATGTCTGCACCAACGGAGCCCGTGCAGGAACGCTCCCCAGAATCCTATAGGAAAGCTTTTGGGAGCATTCCACTGCGCCTGCGTGGCTGCCTTCCTGCTTTTCCAACTCTCCCTCTTCAGTTTTTCATTTTCCGCGGAGCCGATAGGGAGAAATTCCTGTCGCCGCAGAAAATTTACTACTTTGTGGTCGCATCTGCCTTCCCGTCTGCTAGCATTTGGCATCATTGGCGTCTCTTTTCTTTTCTTCTGTCTCTTTAAAAAAAAAAAAAAAAAAAAAAATTTTCTCTGAGGGTCTCTGCCCTCCAGGTGCTTAGGTGCCATTTTGGGCCTTAGGCCCCTTTATTCCTCAAAATGGAGAAACCAACTAGTGGTTTCAAAAAGTGTTCCAAATGTAGCAGTGCTATTTCTGCTACCGACACCCATGACTGGTGTCTTAAATGTTTGGGACCAAACCATTCGCCAGTGGAATGTCTCCTCTACAGGAAGATGACAGAGGAGTCTGCAGAATAGAGCTGCGAAACTCAGCACCCTCTTTGCCACGGATACAATGTCTATTACATCAACGTCGTCTAGGGCTTCATTTTCCTCCCATGGATCTTGGGTAACGAAACCTAAGTCGTCTTCGAAGACTGGTCAGTCCTCAAAGGGTAGATCTTCTAAGCATTAAGCGTTGCCCTAGAGGAGAATACACTGGCCAAACAGCCCCGGCGGGAGATCCTTGCCTCCAAAGCATTAATGGGGTCCCAAGATGCTCCCGAGGCTTCCACCTCCAGAGAGCTCTTGGTGCCATGTTCTGGGGTCATGGTCCACTGTTCGGGTACCGATACCCAAGCATCGGCTGGTTCCATGGATCAGCATATCCTGGCCATTGAGCAGAGTTTAGTGGCCCTGCTGGAAGCTTCGGTACCACTAAAGCCTCTGCAATTGGTTCCGCAATCATCGGTGCCGGTACCGAATATCTGCATCAACCATTGCATCGCTCTCCATGCTACCACCCATGCTGGCCTTGGAGTCAGTGTCCGGCATCGAGGGTCTGGTACTGAGGCATTCCGATGCTGATTTTGATTGGTACTGTTGGCGGGCTGGGCAGGACCACCAGTCGATACTTTGAGTCTTCCGATTCCTCCGATGAATCGGTCAGTACCAGGGAGGCTGTTCCGGAAGATCCTTCTTCTCCCACAACGCCGTATGCCTCCTCTGGAGGACATGTCTTTTCAAGACTTTATACGGGATGTGGCTTGGGGCCTCTCCATTATGGTGACCTCTGAGAAGGAACCTTGAAATTCTTCAGTATCCGGCAGCCCCTAAGGAGGACACTCTTAACGGTGTCTCCACATTCTTGGAGACTCGATATCATCATGTATCGGGTACCGCAGTGTCCCGGTTTCCAGAAGACGCAATTACCACACCACTTCCTGGTAGTGGAATCAGCAGTGCGTCGAATCAAAAGTGCTAAGTCACATTCATCTAATCCTCCGGGCCGCGAGGCAAGAACACTCGATGCCTTCGGCTGTCGATGTTTTCAGGCCTCCATGTTGTTGGCCAGAATAAGTTCTTACATACTCTATATGGGTATGTTTCTTCAGGAGGTGGCTAAAGATTTAGAACTAATAGTCCTCTTGTCATCAGGGAGAAGAGGAGCTGATTACCTGACACTTGTAAAACATGCCCAGAATGTTTCCAAATTCATGAACAGGGCAACCTTTGATTATTTTGAGTGTATTAGTAGGACCTCTGCTATCTGCATCGGTGCACATCAGATTGCTTGGTTACAAGCATCTGACCTTGAGCAGTGGGTGCAAGATAAGCTGGGAAATATTCCTTGCAAGGATTGGCAGGACAAGGCTTCTCAGCTGGAGTCCGAGAATACCACCCTAAATAGGCTCTCTAGGACCACTGCCAATCCAACTAAGAAAAAGATGGTAAAGAAGCCCTTTTTCAGCAAGAAAAAAGTTTTATCCTCCTTATACCCATGCTGTGCTCTGTCCGGTCCATGCATCCCAGAAGGGACAGCAACAACTGAAGGCTTAGGCCCCCAGAGCTCAACCAGCTCAGCAGACCTAGCCTCCACAAGGTCTTTGACTCCTTTCTAGAGAATTTAGCTGTCCTACCTCTGGAAATTCCAGAGCTAGTCAACATTCCAGGCAGACTGTTACTTTGCCCAAAGGTGGCACCAGATAACAGAGCATTGGACTCTCTCCATAGTGGCAGAGGGGTACAAACTTCACTTCCAAAGTATGCCTCCTCCCTCTACTCCAAGAGGTCAGCTCTCGGCCCCTTCTCATCACTCTCTTGTGTCAGGAGGTTACCACCCTTCTTGCTCAGGGTGCGATAGAGGAGGTGCCACTTTCTCAACAAGGCCTGGGCTTCTACTCTACCTACTTCCTTATCCCAAAGAAGACGGGAGGATACAGGCTCATCCTGGACATCAGAGAATTAAACAAGTATCTGCTCCGAGAGAAATCCCTTACATCGAGTGAGGATTGGCCTTGTTCTCTAGATCTAAAGGATGCATATACATATGTCCTTATTCATGCAGGACACATGAGGTTCCTTTGATTACTCTTTCAAGGAAGACATTACCAGTACAGGGTGCTAACCTTTGGCCTGGCTTCTGCCTCAAAAGTCTTCACAAAATGCATGGCAGTAGTGGCAGCATTCCTAAGGACTCTAGGGATATTTGTCTTCCCCTACTTAGACGACTGGCTCATCCGAGTATCATCAGCTCCAGAGGCCAGCTCTGCTCTGTCCCGCACAATGCAGGTTCTTCAACACTTGGGATTTGTAATAAATCTTCCAAAATCCCAACTCGCCCCTTCTCAAACCTTTGAGTTCATAGGGGCTCTCCTAGACACGCAGCAGTCTAGGGCTTTTCTGCCACAGGTCCGCTGCACTTGAATAGTTCAACTAGCTTCTCAAGCAGGTAAGAAAACTTTCCTAACTGCTCGAGAAATGCTCCAGTTACTCAGTCATATGACTTCCACTGTACATGTGGTTCCCTATGCTCATCTGCACATGCGTGCAGCTCAGTGGACCCTAGTTTCATAGTAGACTCGAGCATCAGGTCGTCGGGGGGACAGAATCATGATCATCCCTCCAATGGTGGCAATCACCAGAAAACCTTCTCGTAGGGTCACCTTTTCAGATGCCACCACACCAATCTACCCTGACGACGGATGTGTCCAAATTGGGTTGGGGAGCTCATCTGGAGAATTTCTCCACTCAAGGTCTTTGGACTCAGCAGGAGGCTTGACTTAACATAAACCTGTTAGAACTCAGAGCCATCCGCAATGCTCTGAGTGTTCCAAGACCACCTTCGCTCCAAAACAGTTCTAGTCCAGACAGACAATCAGATAGCCACGTTCTATGTGAACAAGCAAGGTGGAACGGGTTCTCAAGCGTTGTGCAACAAAACCCTACTCTTTTGCCATATGCTATCAGATCCACCTACTAGCAGTATATCTCCCTGGCAAACAGAATCTCATGGCAGACAAACTCAGTCGAGTACTACTGCCACCCGAGTGGTCTCTCCATTCAGATCAGATTGCTCAAATCTTTTGGATATGGGGAATCCCAGATCTGTTTCCAAGTCCTCAGAATGCCAAACTTCCCTGCTTCTGTTCCAGAATACCTGCTCAGAACAGTCAGGCGATGGTTTTTTTCCACCTCCACTGGCGTCAGGACTTCCTTTATGCTTGCCCTCCCATTCCCCCTCATCCCCAAGACTCTTTTCAAGCTTCAAAGAGACAGGGGCTACATGATCCGCATAGCCCTGCGCTGGCCACGTCAAACTTGGTATCCACTGCTTCTATGTCTCTCAAGACAGTTCTCTGGAGTTGTGATGTGCTCCAGATCTCCTATCCCAGGAGAATGGGACGCTTCTGCACCCAAACCCCCAGTCCTTACACCTGATGGTGTGGCTGCTGACAGCTTAGACCTCCAGGATATCAATCTCTCTCAACAGGTTAAGGATATCCTTTGGGCCTCAAGCAAACCTTCCACAAGGCGTGCTTATGTTTTTAAGTGGAGAAGGTTTTCTATCTGGTGTTCAAAGAGGGAACTTAATCCTTTTTCCGTTCCCGTGGAGGTATTACTTGAGTATCTCCTCCACCTTTCGTCCTCTGGACTCAAAACTAATTCGGTAAGGGTCTACCTCTGTGCCATTGCGGCTATCCATATTCCCTTTGATGGACAACTTGTCTCTTCTCAGCCGTTTGTAGCACGCTTTATGAGGAGTCTACTCTTAACTAAGCCTCCCATTAAGCCACCACCTGTGGCATGGGATCTCAGTCTTGTCCTTGGACAGCTCATGAAGCCACCCTTCAAACTCCTAGCCACTACATCTCTGAAGTTTCTTTCTTGGAAAGTCATCTTCCTAATTGCCCTCACTTCTGCAAGACGCATCAGTGAGCTCCAGGTTTTAGTGGCTGACTCTCCTTATACATGGTTCCACCATAATAAAGTAGCCCTTAGGACTCATCCTCACTTTATGCCAAAGGTGGTTTCACCTTTTCATTTGAACCAGTCGGTTTACCTTCCTGTGTTCTTCCCTAGACCTCATGCCTCTAGTGCAGAAAGAAATCTACATACCCTGGATTGCAAGTGTGCTTTGGCCTTTTATCTTCAGAGAACTAGGCAGCACAGAAAGGCTTCACAGTTTTTTGTTGCATTTGATTCCAGTCACCTGGTTCTACCAGTTTCCAAAAGAACACTCTCCAAATGGATTGCAGACTGTATATCTTTTACCTCTGAGAGTAAGGGACTTTCTCTTGAAGGTCATGTTACAGCACACAATGTGCGAGCAATGGCTGCCTCCATGGCAAACCTACACTCAGTGGCGATTGATGAAATTTGCAAAGCAGCAACCTGGTCCTCTGTCCACACCTTTGCGGCCCATTACTGCTTGGACAAGGACTCCCGTCAGGATGCCTCGTTTGGCCAGGCTGTTCTCCAGCATCTCTTTCAGACTTAGATCAACTCCTACCCCCCGTCCTGGGTTTCGATACCAGATATTCTTGGGAGGATACATGACCTACTTAGGCCTGTGTTTCACTGCTCTCTGTGGTCATCTCCCTAGCATCTCCAAGCTAGGGAGTCCCATATGTGAAGACTATATTCCTGCTTGTTCCTGGAGATAGCATAGTTAATCACCTGATCTCCAGAAGCAGCAGGAATTGAGTCTTCACAACCCACCCTCCTCCCCTAGGAGTTGTATTTCTCTCTCTCTCTTTCTCTCCTTTTATCTCAGCTACAAACCCAACTGAGGAGGGAGAGTTGGGAAGGCAACCACGCAGGTGCAGTGGGATGCTCCTAAAAGCTTTCCTATAGGACGCTGGGGAGCGTTCCCACACAGGCTCTGTCAGTGCTGATGTCACCCATATGTGACGACTCAATTCTTGCTGTTCCCGAAGATCACCTTACAGGTGAGTAACTACGCTTTATCCTCTATTTCTTTCCTTATTCCTACAATTCTATTTTTGCTTTCTTGGCCACTGCTGCACATTGGGCAGAGGGTTTCAATATATTATCCACGATTACACCTAAATCTTTTTTCCTGGATGGTGGTTCCTAATGTGGAACCTTGCATCGTGTAACTGTAATTTGGGGGGTTCTTTCCTAGGTTCATAATTTGCACTTGTCTACATTAAATTTCATCTGCCATTTGAATGTCTTCCAATTTATCAAGGTCCTCTTGCGATTTTTCACAATCCTTGTGTTTTAACAACTTTGAATAATTTTGCGTCATCTGCAAATTTCATCACCTCACTCGTTATTCCCATTTCCAGGTCATTTATGAATGTTAAAAAGCAGCAGGCCCTGCACAGATCCCTGAGGTACTCCACCATTCACCTTTCTCCATTGAGAAAATTGGCCATTAGCCATACTCTCTGCTTTCTATCTTTTAATCAATTCCTGATCTACAGTAGTACACTGCTTCCAATCCCATAGCTTTTAATTTGGCCAAGAATTTCTCATGAGGGACCTTTGTCAAGGGCTTTCTGACAATCCAGGTACACTATATCAACCGGCTCACCTTGGTCTACCTGTTATTCACACCTTCAAAATATATAACAGATTAGTAAGACAAAAACTTTCCTTGGTTAAATCCATGTTGACTTTCTCCCATTAAACCTATCTACATGTTTAGTAATTTTATTCTTTATAATGGTTTCTACCAGTTTGCCCTGTACCGATGTCAGGCTCACTGGTCTGTAGTTTCATGGATTATCCCTGGAACCCTTTTTAAAAATTGGCATTACATTGGCCATCCTCCAATCTTCAGTTACTACAGACGACTATAGTGATAGTTCACAGATAACTGAAAGATGAGACTGCAGACCTTCTATTAGTAATTTCATCCAGTCCAAGTGATTTACTACTTTTCAGTTTATCAAATATTTGTAATACGTCTTCCCGATCAATATTTTTTTCAGTTCTTCTGATATATCACCTTTTAAATATCGTTTCAGGCATGGGTAACTTCCTACATCATCTTCAGTAAAGACCGAAGCAAAGAATACATTCATTCTATCCGCTATGGCCTTGTCCTCCCTTAGCGCCCCCTTTACCCTTCTGTCATCCAGTGGTCCAACTGACTCTGAGGTTTGTTGTTATGAATGTCTGCATTGTGTGTCTTGCTTTCATGGCAAGCTTTTCTTTCAAAGTCTCTCTGCCTGCCTTAGCAATGCCTTACATCTATCTTGCCAGTGTTTGTTTTCCTGTTTTTGTCATTTGGCTCCTTTTTTCTATTTCCTGAAAAATGCTTTTTGGATTACAGCAGCCTCTCTGATCTCTCCTTTAACCCCTTAGCTGGGAAAAGGCATAGCACCCAGCCAACTGCTGCCTGGAGAAGTAACTTGATTGTGATGAAACAATTAATTATGGTCTTTCTCTGAGCGATTACTATATACTCAAATGTGCCCAATTCTATCAATAAGGAACCTAAATCCTCTTTTAGTTATCTCATGTGGTTGCTTTAAACATTGAACTATACTATCATTGAAGGTCTCAGACTTCCTTGGCACTCATCTTCAGACTCACATTGTGTCTAACATTAGTGCCTAATCGCATCAACGACCTTCAACGAAGAAAATCATTATCACTAGATATCTTCGTTGAAGGTCGTTGATGCGATTAGGCACTAATGTTAGACACAATGTGAGTCTGAAGATGAGTGCCAAGGAAGTCTGAGACCTTCAATGATAGTATAGTTCAATGTTTAAAGCAACCACATGCGATAACTAAAAGAGGATTTAGGTTCCTTATTGATAGAATTGGGCACATTTGAGTATATTTATATTACTAATGGAGAAGTAACTTGCCAACTGCAGAGTTACTTGTCTTAACCTAGTCGTTCAGCAAATGGGGAAGAAGAGTAAACTTGGCTTCGCCAACTAAGAGGTCCTACAATATTTTGGCCTTCCTTCCACTTTTCTTAAAGCATGGAATACATGTGGTCTGGGCTTCATTTAACATTTGTTGTGCTTCATAAAAACAAATGATCTAGCTGTAATTTAGTTTAAACCTGGGAACTCATTGCAAAAACACCCTTCATGGTTCATGCTTTGAAGGTGTATATATTGGTGATTTATTGTGAACAGAATAGAACTTGTGCTGATTTTAATCCTTTTTTTGTTTTATTTTTGCATTTTTCTACTTTCTTTGGTATTTTATCTATCTATTGTACTTAATTTGCTTTGACAAAATCATGGTTTTTGAAAAGGCAGAATATAAATTTAATGAAAAATTAATTTTATACAATAGCAAAAACTGTTGGCGTTTTGACTTTTGATGTTTTTATTGTTGCAGTCTGAATTTAATAATAATGTTTCCTCCTTTTATAGGATGCCCTGAGGAACTCTGGAAGTGATGGACTAGGGCAGATATCACTAGAATTTTACCAGAAAAAGAAGTCACGTTGGCCGTTCTCAGATGAGTGCATCCCTTGGGAGGTGTGGACCATCAAGGTCAATGTAGTAAACTTAGCTAATGAGCAAGAGCGGCAGATCTGCCGGGAAAAGGTGGGGGAGAAACTTGGTGAAAAGATCATCAACGTTGTTGAAGTGATGAACAGGCATGAATACCTGCCAAAGATGCCAACACAATCTGAGGTGGACAATGTTTTTGACACAGGCTTAAAGGATGTTCAACCTTACTTGTACAAAATCTCCTACCAGATTACAGATTCACTTGGCACATCTGTCACCACTACAATGAGAAGACTGATCAAAGACACACTGGCTCTCTAGATGGAGCTGCTCTCAGAGAACACTTACCAACTTGTAGGGAGCTTTGGGCATTAGCCTTAGTTTGTTTTGGCTGGTATAATTTACGTGGGATAGATGTAGCCAGCTGGAATGGACAAAGCCCAGACCTGCCTGAGAGGAAGTGGTGTTCTAAGGCTGTAACTATCAGATTTGGTTCTTTTTACTAAGCTAGTTTAGACTCATTAATCTGTTCTTTAAACAGTCATGAGCTGGGCAGATGTTTCTGGTATTGATGGCTGTGTACTAAAAGATGCATAAATGGTGGTTTGGAATTTTTTGTTTTTAATTGAATGAGTATTTTTCCTTTTTAACTTGTTTGCAGTTGTCCCTCAGTCTTATATAATATACTGCAGAAGTGTAAAGGCAAAACTCCAGGAACTTAGGTACTACATCCTTAGTACATCACTTTGCACAGCAGCACTGCTGCCTCATAACTCCATAGGTTTTACTTGTTCTTCCTAATACAAGGCCCTTAAAATAAAAAGCCTTTGTTCAGTGCCAGCAGCTTTTAGTAGAGCTTGAGGATCATCCATCTTCAAACTTTGTCTCGAGCAAAAATGATCTCTGAAAGCTAATGATTTTTACCATTTTTTTTCATACAATGTAGATCGGAGGAATATATCAGCCATCTAAGGCCCCCTCTATAAACCTGTGTTTCATGGAGCCCATTCCTGTCATGGGCAACTTGTGTGTGCTTCCTTCAGAGTTAGAAATGGGGCCGGGGTCAGGGCCTGCCATTGGCCAGAACATTGTGGACGTTGGCATAAGGGATTTGGGTTTGGTCACAAAAGTGGTGTATTTGGGCCGATGGTGGGAAAGAAACTGCTGCCAGTACTGTGGGATGGAGGGTGTACCTCCAACGAAGATGCTGCTCCAGCCCAGATCACCAGGAGAGAGAAAAGATGGAAAAAATTAGATAAAACAAGGACCATTGCATCTTTGTGCTTTTTGTGTATTCCATCTGTAAAATACTCCGGCAATTGTGTGGTGCTGAATTATTGTTGCTTATGCAGAGAACAACAGCTGTATAGAATAATAGAATGAAAAGTATCACACTAGTACTACATCCTTTTATCAAACTCTGTGGAATATTTTACAAGCATGCTTGACCATGAAACCACTCAGGAGGTTATGATGGGGGGAGGGGAAGCAGAATTTAGAGTCGCTAGAATAAAGCATAGTTACTCACCTGTAACAGGTGATCTCCGGGAACAGCAGGAATTTAGTCTTCACATATGGGTATCGTCGGTACAGACGGAGCCTGCACGGGAACGCTCCCCAGCGTCCAATAGGAAAGCTTTTGGGAGCATATCGCAGCGCCTGCGTGCTGCCTTCCCGCCTTTCCCAACTGTCCCTCTCCAGTTGAGTTTATAGCTGAGACAAAAGAGAGAGAGAGAGATACAACTCCTAGGGGAGGTGGGTGGGTTGTGAAGACTAAATTCCTGTTGCTCCCGGAGATCACCTGTTACAGGTGAGTAACTATGCTATCTCCAGGAACAAGCAGGAATGTAGTCTTCACATATGGGGACTCCCTAGCTGCAGATGCCATGGAGATGGCCCCAGAAAGTTGTGTGCCCTTGTGAAAGGGCTCCACTTCCCCCCCATGGATCTCTGACATCCTACCAGGGATGGTGGGTAGGAGTTGATTAAGTGTGGAACAGGTGTTGAAGAACAGCCTGACCAAACAAGGCATCACGGCGGGAGTCCTTGTCTAAGCAGTAATGGGCTGTGAAGGTATGAGCCGAAGCCCAAGTAGCTGCTTGACAGATGTCATCGATAGAGACAGAGTGAAGATGTGCCATTGAGGCTGCCATGGCTCTCACATTGTGAGCTGTGACATGGCCTTCAAGAGGAAGGTTCTTGCTCTCATAGGCAAAAGATATACACTGTGCAATCCAGCTGGACAGTGTCCTTTTGGAGACTGGAAGTCCCAAATGACTAGGATCAAAAGCAACAAAGAGTTGAGAGGACTTTCTATGTTGCTGTGTCCTTTGCAAGTAAAAGGCCAAAGCTCTTTTACAGTCCAAAGTATGAAGATTCCTTTCCGCATTTGAGGCGTGAGGCCTTGGAAAGAATACAGGAAGGTAAACCGCTTGGTTTAAATGACAGGGCGACACCACCTTTGGCATAAAGTGTGGATGAGTCCTAAGGACTACCTTATCATGTTGGAACTTTCTATAAGGAGGATCAGCCACCAACGCTTGCAATTCACTGATGCGATGTGCTGATGTGATTGCAATAAGAAAGATAACCTTCCAGGAAAGAAATTTCAAAGAGGTAGTGGCTAATGGTTCAAAGGGCGTTTTCATGAGCTGCCCAAGTACCAGATTTAAGTCCCATGCCACCGGTGGTGGCTTAATGGAAGGCTTAGTTAAAAGAAGGCCTCTCCTAAATCTCGCTATGAGAGGAAATAGGTTGTCCATTTAGAGGCTTGAAAGAAGCTGCAATAGCACTCACCTGGACTCTCACTGAATTGGTCTTAAGCCCTGCATTTGATAAATGAAGGAGATACTCCAGTAATGATTTCAGAGGTATCGCAAGAGGGTTAAGACCCTTCTGCGAGCACCATATGGTAAACCTTTTCCACTTAAATGCATAAGAGCGTCTTGTGGAAGGCTTCCTGGAAGCATGAAGGATATCCTTTACCTGCTGGGAAAGGTTAAGACTGTGAAGTTCTAGGCTTTCAGCAACCAGGCCCTGAGATGCAGAGACTGGGGATTGGGATGCCACAGCATCCTGTCCTCTTGAGAAAGAGGATCTGTTCCAGATCTTCTAACTCCAGAGGCGGAGCTTGAGAGAGATGCAGGAGCAGAGGGTACCACAGTTGCCGTGGCCAACGTGGAGCTATGAGGATCATATGACCTCTGTCTCTATGAAGCTGTAACAGGGTTTTGGGAATTAGGGGAATGGGTGGAAAGGCATACAGGAAGGCCTGACCCCAATGAAAGGAGGAAAGCATCCCTGGCCTGACAACCCCGAGCCGGAATTCTGGAACAGAACCGGGGAAGTTTGGCATTCAGCGGACTTGCAAAGAGATCTATGTCCAGGGTTCCCCAAATTTAAAAAATTTGGGCCACCTGGTCTGCATGGAGAGACCATTCTTGTGGAAGCAGAACTCGACTGAGTTTGTCTGCCCAAGAGTTTTGAATGCCTGGAAGATACACCGCAAGGAGATGAATCTGATGCTCTCTGGCGAGGGCCCATAGTCGCAAAGCTTCGTTGCACAGCGACAGAGAGCCTGTTCCGCCCTGCTTGTTCACATAGAACATGGCTACCTGATTGTCTGTTTGAACTAGGACTGTCTTGTAGCTGAGCTGGGTGTGAAATACTCGAAGGAAGATTGCTCTGAGCTCCAGGAGGTTGATATGGAGATAGGCCTCCTGTTGAGTCCAGGTATCCTGGGTAGAGAGGCCATGCAGGTGGGCTCCCCAACCCACCTGTGAAGCATCTGTTACAGTGGCTTTGGGTGGGGGTTGCTGAAAAGGAGACCTCACCAGAAGGTTTTTGGGTGACTGCCACCACTGGAGAGACAAAATAAGGTGATCTGAATTTGCTATTTTTTCTGACAGGCAACCTGAGGCCTGAGTTCACTGAGTGGATAAGGTCCACTGGGTTGCCCTCATATGGAGGTGAGCATAAGGAACCACATGCACGGTGGATGCCATGTGGCCTAGCAACTGTAGCATTTCCCGAGCAGTGAGGTGAGGTTTTAGCACTGCTTGAGAAGCTAGCTGCACAATGCAAAGGCAGCGGGGCTGTGGAAGGAAGGCCCTTGTCTGTCTGGTATCCAGAAGAGCTCCTATAAACTCTAGGGATTGAGTGGGAGCAAGGTTGGACTTTGGGAAGTTTATGACAAGTCCCAAATACTGAAGGATGCGCATTGTGCGAGACAGAGCAACCCTGGCCTCTGGCTCTGAAGGGGCTCGAATGAGCCAGTCGTCTAAGTAAGGGAATACAAATATTCCCAGGGTGCAGAGAAATGCTGCTACCACAGCCATGCATTTTGTGAACACCCTTGGTGCAGAAGCCAGGCCAAAGGGAAGAACCCTGTATTGGTAGTGCTTCCCTTGAAACAGGAATCTAAGGAACTTTCGGTGAGTTGGATGGATGAGAACATGTGTACGCATCCTTGAGATCTAGAGAACAAAGCCAATCCTGACTCTGAAGGTATGACAGCAGAGTTCCTAGAGAAATCATTTTGAACTTCTCTCTGAACAGGAATTTGTTCAATTCTCTGAGGTCTAGAATGGGTCTGTGTCCTCCTGTTTTCTTTGGAATAAGAAAATAGGGGGCATAAAACCCTGTACCCTGTTTTGGGGAATGGGTACCTCTTCTATTGCCCCCTGAGCAAGGAGCATAGTGACTTCTTGACCTAACCGGTTGTTGAGGAGGTCTGAGAATTGAACTGTCTTACTATTGTAGGAGGGGGCATGCTGAGGAAATGAAGCTTGTACCCCTCTCTTACAATAGACAGAGCCCAATTTTCTGCTGTTATCTGACCCCATCTGGGGGCAAAATGACATAACCTTCCTGGGATGGTGAAGGGTTCTGGGCCGTTCAGGGCCAGGAAGGCAAAGTTCTCTAGACAGGAGTCAAAGCCCCTGTGGAGGCTGAGTCTGCTGAGCCAGTTGAGGCTTAGCTGCTTTTGGTTTCCTTTGTTGCCTAGGGTTGTTGCTGCTGTCCCATTTGGGCAGACTGACCGAAACGATGTCCCTGCTGGGTATAGGAGGGATAAAACTTTTTCTTCTTGCTGAAGAATGGTTTCTTAGAGGATCTTTTCCTCGCAGGATCAGCTATAGATTTAGACAATCTATCCAAAGTGATATTGTCAGCATCTATCTCATTAGCTTTTTCCTGCCAATTCTTGCCAAAGAGATTCTCTCCTGTGCAAGGAATATTCCCTAGTTTATCCTGTACCCAAATTTCCAAGTCAGATGCCTGGAGCCAGGCGATTCTACGTGCACCTATGGCAATAGCAGAGGTTCTGCTTATGCATTCAAAGCAGTCAAAGGCTGCACGATTCACAAACTTGGAAACATCCTGAGCATGTTTAACAAGAGCAAGATAATCTTACCTTTTATCATCAGGAAGGAGAGGGTTCATAAACTCTAAATCTCCTGTGACCTCCTTAAGGAACATTCCCATATACAAGATATAGGAACTGATCCTAGCAGAAAGCATGGAAGCCTGGAAGGCGTCAAGAGTCCTACACTCACGTCCTGGAGGATTAGATGCATGTCTCTGCACTCTTTATCCGTCTCATGGCTGATTACACCACCATGGATTGGTGTGGTAATTGAGTCTTCTGAAACCCAGGACAAGGAGGAACTCGATACATGGTGTCTAGTCTTTGAGAGTGAGGAGATGTGGTCAGAGGCGTTGCCCACATCCTTAACATAAGATCATGCAAGATCTCATGAATAGGTAAGGTAGCTGCCTCCTTGGGAGCTTTAGGGTATTGTAGGATTTCTAATTCCTTTGCCCTAGGCTCTTTTTCAGGAGCCACTGTGATGGAAAGACCTCGAGCCACATCTTGGATAAAATCCTGAAAGGACATACTGTATCCTCTGGTGGAGACATCCTACACTGAGGAGAAGAGGAATCATCAGGAAGGAGTACTCTGGTATCGGCAAAGCTTTCAGAGTCTTCAGACTCATCTGAGGATTCGAAGTATCTCCGATCCGGGTGATTGTGCAAGGCACGGTACCGGTACCGGTACCGATCGAAGTCTGCATCGGAGTGGTCTGGTACCGACTTGTTGATGCTGGATAGAGACGCATGACTCGGTCCTGGTAGAATACCTGCCAATGTCGATGCAGTCTCTGCCGGTACCGGTTGAATTGTCTGAAGCGGTTTCAGGAGCATTGAGGCCGTGAGAAGAGCCTCCAGACTGTTCAATAGCCAAGAATCTCTGGTCTATCGACGCTGCCGATGCTTGGGTATCGGTGCTGGATGAAGCGCCAGAACCCCAGAGCACGGCACCAGTAGTTCTGCCGAGGTTGAAGCCTCGAACATCCTGAAGCCCTGTTAGTGCTTTGGAAGCCGAAGCCTCCCGCCGGGGCAATTTTGCCGGTGAAAGTCCCTCAAAGGCAACGCCGGAGGCATCTCGATGTTTAGAAGGAGATCTACCCTTTGAGGACCGGCTGGATTTATGTTTAGTTACCTGAGATCCATGGGAAGAAGATGAAGCCCTGGAAGACGTTGATGCCACGGAGGCTGCATCGGAGGGAAAAAGGGTGCTAAGTTTTTAGCAGCTTGGTTTCGCCGGCCCCTTTTCGACATCATCCCACAGGCAACACACTCTGAAATGGAGTGGTCAGGACCTAAACATTTGAGGTACCACTCATGGGTGTCGGTGATGGAGATGGTACCGCCACACTTAGAATGGAAAAACCCGCTTCGGGTTTTAAAAAGTGTTCTGAGGGAAAAGGTTGGGCCTGGTGCCCAAAATGGCACGTGGCACCCGAGAAGAAAATTACTGGAAAAGACTCCAGAAAGAAAGTTCTTTTGAAAAGAAGAACCGGCGGTACCGGTATAGCATCGAGGGAAGGCAGACGTGACCACTAAAAAGAATAAGAAGGGAATTTTTCTGCAGTGACAGGATGTGCGACCTATCTGCTCCGGGGCAAATGAAGAACTTGAGAGGGACAGTTGGGAAAGGCGGGAAAGCAGCATGCAGGCGCTGAGGGATGCTCCCAAAAGCTTTCCTATTGGACGCTGGGGAGCATTCCTGTTCAGGCTCCGTCGGTATCGACGATACCCATATGTGAAGACTACATTCCTGCTTGTTCCTGGAGATACATTCTTGGTTTAGAAGAAGTGCTATGAACTGTTTGATATGCACTATTTTGACTAATTATCATTTTGCTTTATCCATAATATCTTACAGTATATTTTAACTGCATCTTAAAGTGTAACTGATCTAGTAATGTTTGGAGGTGTGCGTGCAATCAGTAAAGCATTGAATTGCAATCCAGGAGAACCCATAAAATTTCATGAGTCCATATTCTGCACTTTTCCTAACTCACTCAAGTGACTTTTTTATTGCCCTGCTAGACCTCAATATATTCAGTTGAATGCTGCCAAGCAGGATAATTGAGTTTGAGCCCTACTCTTAGCTTATGCTCTGTGGCCTAATGGCCAGGGTTGAGGTTGCTGCAAAGGCAGCATTCATAGCTTCTGGTAGAAGCAGAAGTTACTAAGGTGTGGGTTTGTTTGTTTTGTTTTTAAATTGTATTCTATGTTGCTGGTGAAAAAAGCTTAGCATATTAGGCCTATAATGGTCAGACCTCATATGTGTGTACTATATTCAGGAAGGATCTGAATTCTATGGCCGAGGATAGTCACTGCTTTTGACAAGCCTAGGTTTCCTACTAGACTGTAAAACCCCTTGCCTAGGGCACTGCAGTTAAAGGGGCATTTCCTTATGTTCTAGGACAGACCAATAGATGGGGACAGAGTAAAAACACTTGATCTCTGTGTATTGCCTGGTGCAACCCAGAGGTCCCTCAACATTCTGTCTCCTGCAGTTGGATGCAGCCACACCTGTGGCAACCAAGGAAAGGAGTTGCAACCCTGGTCATGCTTGCCGGAGGCATTGACCTTTGAACCCAGGGATATTCGAGGGGATAAGCACTGGCTGCTTTGTGGATGACTCCCCTGAACAAAGTATAACCTGAGTGGTGTATTTAGGGGGCAGACTCTTTTGAGGGCAGCTCCCCTAATCTAAGGAAAACCTGAGCAGTCAGACTTACCAAGATTCCTGGTGGCAAGGGCAGTAGATTTAGCGGGCAGGTGTCAGCCCTTCAAGGGTGGCTTCCTTTATCTAAGGAACATCCGAGCTCTCTTGGATTTAGCCGGGTGACAGAGCAAAGCTGGGCTAGAAGCTTCATGCTGTCTGGATCCAGGGTCATGCAAAAAAAACATGGGGAGCGGGCCTCGCTGGAGGCTTGCCCAGGCTTCCCCCAGCCCATCAAGAGCATGGACTATAGCATTGGTACCTGCTTGTAATGAGGCAGAAGCAGCCTCGGAGAATGAATCTGCCTTAGGGAGACTTCCCTGTTGAAGGCGGAACTACCAGAACTAGAATTCTAGGTTCCCTGAAAAGGCTGATACACTGTTGTGGTCAACATTATTGGTACCTTTTGCATTTTAAGTATGTTGTGCATAATATTTTGAGAAATAATTTGGAAATATTCCAACTATGTCATCATAATAGTATGTTCCAGTTCAGGAAGGCCTTAAAACACCTCCTCTTTACTAAGTACCTAACAGACTCCTCCGAACCACAGCCACCATGTATGACTAACACACAATAACTCCATCCCACATGCATACAATCACTTATTTCAATGTTCCACACATGTAGATAGTTTTCCCTGGTTAGCCAAGTTGATGCTCCTGTTCTTTGTAATGACCTGACTCTTGTTTTTTGTCGGAAACTGTTAGTTCTATGTAAACCGCGCTGATCGCAAATAGTGCGGTATAGAAGAAATGTAAATAAATAAATACAACAACAACAAAAGAAAGTCTACAACTTTAGATGTAGTAATTTCTGAGAAAAACAAAATATCACCTGAACAGGATTAGTGGCACCCTTCGCTACTATTTGGTTGTACAACCCTTGGCAGTGATAGCCTCCAAACATTTCTTTTAGCCATCTAAGAGTGTCGTACATCTGTCTGCTGGTAGTTTTTCCCATTCTTCAACTGAGATTTGTTCCAGCTCATGAATGTTTCCAGGATTCCTTTTACCAATGGCAGATTTCAGCTTTTTCCAAAGCTGCTCGATTGGATTGAGAACAGGACTCATAGCTGGCCAGTTTAAAAACAGTCCATTTGTTCCTTTTAACCATTCTTCTGTACCTTTTTGGATGTATGTTTTGAGGATCCATGACTTTCGACCTAGACCTAGCTTTCCGACACTAGGCAGCACATTTCGTTCCAAAATACCTTGATAGTCCTCTGACTTCATTATTCCTTTAATACATTACAGGCCTCCAGTTCTGAGGCAGCTAAACAGCCCCACAATATTATGGAACCTCTACCATATTTAACTATAGGAAGAGTAATTTCTTTCCTTATAAGCCTCATTTTGGCTGCATTGCTAAAGAGCTCAAGTTTGGTTTCAACAGTCTACAGATCATTTTCCCAGAAGGATTGTGGTTTCTCAAAGTGGGTTTAGGCAAAGATCAGGTATGCCTTTTTATGTCTGTCTTTGAGCAGTAGGGTCCTCCTTGGCCTTTGCCCATGAAGTCCTCCTTTGTTTAGTGCATGGTGTATGGTGCAGGTTGAAACAACCACTCCATATTGTTCCAGGTCAGCCTTAAGCTCTACGGGTATTGTATATGGTGTTTTTCCATCAGTTTGCACTAACCTTTGAAGACTTCTTGGATTAATTTTCCTCTTCCCATCACGTCCTGGGAAGTTCTTGACAATTTTGTGAGCAGAAAACTTCTTAACATTGCAAACTGAAGACACTGGAATGCCAAGGTCTTAGGAGATGGCCTTGTACCCCTTTGAAGTTTGTTTGATAATGGCTTTTCTGAAGGTCTCAGGCAGCTCTCTTGTCTTCACCATTTGTGAAAATGGAACAGGGAGTGAATGTGACCATTTTAAACATTAGAGCAGTTATTCATTGTTTGATTCGTCATGTGAGTACTGACAGTTGATCAGAAGTGCATCTAATTTTACTGTAATGGGAATGTGGTGGTTCTCCAGGAGCAAGGAGGAAGTCAATCCTCACATATGGGTGACTGCACCGATTGGAGCCCGCGCGGAGCATTTCCCCAGCTTTCAAAGAAAGCCTTTTGGAATGTTACCATGCATGCATGGTCCCTTCCCGCCCAAGGGTACCATCTTGCTCAGTCTCCTTTTTTTTTTCCGTGGAGCCCAACGGATATTGACCTCTACTCTCCCGAAAAAGTCCTATAATTCCTTCCATTTTTCCAGTTTGCGTACTGGTTCTCTTCCCACCTTGAGGCAGCACCACTGGTGCCGATTTTGACTCCCCTTTTTCTGTTTCCCCAAGGTTCCACCTTGACCGACCTTCGTGCCATTTTTCGCCTGGGGGGTCCTCGACCCCGGCTGGATGTTCTCCCAGTGGATTCAAGAAATGTGACCACTGCCCATCCTCGAGAGATTGCTTCTCCAGATGTGGGAGTCCCTGGCCTCGATGCTTGGATGCCAAATATCGCATCTGGAAGGGCCCCGGGTTCCATAAGCCACAACTCCCCCCATAATTCGATGGTGATTGCGTTCTCCATGCAAAAACTGAAGAGTCAAAAAACCTACTCTTCAGTTCCCCCCAACAGGGAAGCCCGGGCCCTCGACACCATGGGGCACAAGTGCTACCAGGGCGCCATGCTCAGGTGCCGAATACAGGCATACAAATTGTACATTGAAATGTACCTTAAGTGCCTGATACAGGAACTCTCGGAGTTCTCGGCGGGCCTTGCCAGGGAACCTCTGCAGAGGTTCCAAGCCCTAGCAGCAGGCATCTGAAACTGTGTTCCAAATTCCTCTCCTGGGCCGACTACGACGGGTCGAGTCTGTGGCCAGGGTTGTGGCTGTGGACATCGGCGCTGGGCATGGCTACAGACCTTGGACCTGGAGCAGTGGGTACAAGAAAAGCTCCTGGATGTCCCCTGCAATGGTGAGAACCTATTCGGGAAACCAATATCAGATAAAGCTGCGGAGATTGAGGCCGAGGTAGTAACCCGGCAGAGGCTGTCCAAAAAGACTTCTGTTCTCACCAGGAAAAAACCCAAAGGGGGGGGGGGAAGGATAACCCCCAGGCTGGTTACTACCAGCCTTACTCGGGACATCCTCACCAGACCTTACAGCCTAAAGGCCAGGGACACGGGCCTAGGAAGCCCAAGGCTCCCAAGTCCCAGACACCAGCTTCTGCCCAACCGGGGTGAAACATTTGACTCCCTGGGCTGGGCCTCCCTCCCCTGGGAGTCCCACCTCAGCCCACAGAGGGTTGACTGGCCTCTTTCGCCTACAGATAGGTCAGCATCACTACAGACCAGTGAGTTCTGCGGGTGGTGCAGAGAGGGGTACTTCCTCTACAGCAGAGCCCTCCAGACTTCTTCCTAGGAGAGCTGCCACAGTCTCCTCCCACCAGGCCTTGCTCACTACAGAACTCACAAGCTTGCTCAGGGATAGGGTGGTATTTCCTTGTCCCAAAAAGAACAGGGGGTCTTTGGCCCATCCTGGACCTGCACAACTTGAACAAGTTCCTGGTGCAGGAGATGTTCAAGATGCTCTCCCTTGGAACACTGCTGCCGTACCTCCACCAGGAAGACTGGCTCTGCTCCTTGGATCTCAAGGATGCTTACACCCACATCATGTGTCACCACCAGGTGGGCAGACTGCCTCCTGGCTAGCAGGCCTGCGCCTGATGGTAAAGAATGTAGTTGCACGACACGAGTGGTTGAAGGCAAAAAGAGGATTTATTCCCCTCCCGGTGTCGGATTATTCAAAATAAACAAAACACAAGTACTCAAAAGAAATGAGCCATGCTTTCTGGCAAAAACATAAAGGAACAATAGAACACTTCTTCTTGCTTCAAAGTAAAGTATAAAATTAGGCATTCAAATTCAGCACACAGTCTCACTGTGTGGAAACCAGCATTCAGTAGTTGTAGTGTTTTCCTTTCACATTATGCTCAGCCCTGACTAGCACAAAGACATTATTTTATCTGACAAAATCAGTGTGCAGTCCATTGGGTCACTGTTAGAAGAACACTCACTGAGTGTGTCAATAATCATTGGTTCTTGCACGCATTCAGAACTCTCCTTATTAAAATATGCTTGTAGGTTCCCCTGTGCCGTGCCGTCACAGTGTCTCTCAGCTGCACTTGCTCTATGGCTAGAATAACTGCTCTCGTAGCCTCTTGTGTCTGGGAGAGAGGGAAGCCACCACTCGGGGTTATTATAAACTCCCTTCCTATAAGAGGTTCCACCCCTGGAGAGCTTATTAGTTCTATCCTCAGGTTAGGATAGATAAGGTCCTTCTCCCCTCTTAATATCAGGTTTTAGCCTGCGGGGTTTTCTCTGAGGCTTAGGAACTTCTATAAGGTCATCTTCAGACATGCACACATCCTCTGGATAATATCTTTCTTTCTCTGAAGGTTTTGAATGCTCTTTGCTCAGCTCTCTGCTCAAATCCCTCGGCTGGGAGTTACAGCCCTGCCCCCACCTTGGATTTCCTGCACGAGGCTGCTCTGCATTCACACTGTAGGAATTTCTATCATTCACATACTTTAACTTCCCACCATAATCACTCCTCAGGTCACAGCTTCCTGATACATACAGTTTTGCTTTTGGCTTCCACTCACTCCGGCTGGAACGTAGCCTCCGTGCTCCAAAGTGTTTGCAATCAGCAGAACATTCACACCTGTTCTCTGCTCTTGCTAGCTGCTTCCTCCTGTAGGACTCTGGGTAGTTACTCGGGTGAATTCTTCCTGGCTCTAACTCTGACTCACTTCCTGGGTTAAAGTAGGAAACTCCTCCTGCTTCCTCTCGGCCAGCTGCTTCAGGTAAGACAGCCTGTTCTCTTTGCTCACGTTGCTCTAACAGTTCTCGCTGTCCTGCTAGTTCTCCTAGTTCTAACCCTGTGTTCCCTGCACTGTCCTTATAAGGGCTGTAAGCTCTTCCCCTTTTCAGGTGCACGCTATCAGGAACTAGGGAATGTTTCTCAGCTGAGAGTTTTTTCAGACCTCGTGGCTGCATTTGTTTCTGTTTTCCCTGACAACAGCTGCTCACATGGCCTGCTTGCCTGTCAGCTTCAGGACTAAAATGCCGTGAATCTTGTGCTTTTAAGGTAGAGAATGGGGCTTCTTCATCACACATGATCCACCCCTCCCACAGGCATTACCTGAGATTTGTGGTGGAGGGGGCAGCACTATAGTACAGGGTGCTGTTGTTCGGCCTCACTTCTTCTCCAAGGGTCTTTACAAAATGCTTGGTGGTCGTAGCCGCCCGTGTGCGCCTCCAAGGGACCCACATCTTTCCTTACCTGGACAACTGGCTCATCGGAGACAGCACACCTTTCGATGCCAGGTGGGCCACAAAGCTTACTATCCATACCCTGCAGCATTTGAGGTTCATCAGCTATCCCAAGTCCAGCCTCTCCCTGGCCCAAGACCTGGAATTCATAGGGGCCCAGCTGGACACTCTGTGGGTCAGGGCCTTTCTCCCTGTGGAGAGAGCCCACTGCCTGATGCAGCTGGCAAGAGATGTGCAGAGCTCCAGTTCGGTACCAGCTTGCCTACTCCTCCACCTGTTAGGCCACATGGCCTCGACAGTTCACGTTACACCTCTGACCTGCCTGCCCCAGAGTACACAGGCAACAGGCAGGCTGAGAGACAGAAGGTCACCCATCAGCTGGTGGCAGTGTCTACATCATCTCAGGGCACTGACCCCCTCAGAGGGTCCTGATGACAGATGCCTGCCTTGTGGGCTGGGGCACGCATTGTGAGGGCCAGTGCACTCAGGGCATCTGGTCCCCAGAGGAATCTCTTTCAAGTCAATTTCCTCGAGCTCAGGGCCATATTTCTGTCCCTTCAGGCCTTCCGCCACCTCCTGGGCGACCTTCCGGTCCTCATTCAGACAGACAATCAGGTTGCCATGTTCTGTGCGAACAAGCAGGGGGGTACAGGCTCCTACTCCCTCTATCAAGAGACAGTGGCCCTCCACTCCTTTGCAGTGCGCAACCATATCCTTCTGAGGGTGGTGTACTTATTTGTCCACCAGGCAGTTGTCCTGGCCCATCTCAGCAGGGTCCTTCGGCCTCACGAGTGGTGCCTGGAACCTAAGGTGGTCCGGAGGCTTTTCCACCTCTGGGGAAGACCCTGACTGGACCTGTTTACCTTTCCGGACAACTCACAGCTACCCAAATTCTGCTCCCCTCAGCCACAGCACAGGAGGGTGGCGGCGACGGCAGATGCGTTCCTGATCTCCTGGTCTCGGGGCCTGCTTTATGCATTCCTACCAATGCCTCTGATAGCCAAGTGCCTTTTCAAGATCCAGAGTGAGCATGCCTCAGTAATCCTGATTGTGCCCAGGTGGCCCAGGCAGCCCTGGGTTCCCCCTGCTGCTCTCCTTGTCTGTGGCAACCCCAGTACCATTGGGCCGGGACCCAGACCTCCTGTCCCAGGAGAGGGGCTCCCTGCTACACCCCAACCTGGGGTCCCTAACACTGACGGCGTGGCTGCTGAAAGGATAACACTGGCCCCTTTCAACCATCCCAGTGAGGTAGAGGAGATCCTCCTGGAAGCCATCCACCAGAAGGGCTTACACCTTCAAGTGGAGGAGGTTCTCCGTCTGGAATGAGAACCCGTTCTTCTATTAGGTTAAGCTCATGCTGCAGTACTTGCTGTACCTCTCTCGCTCAGGCTTGAAATCTAATTCTGTGAGGGTGCATCTCGGCACCATAGCAACTAACCATCACCTGAGAGGTGAGGAATCTGGAGAGCCTCTGGTCTCCAGATTCCTCAGGGGCCTCCTGCTATACAAACCCCCTCTCTGCGCTCCGACAGTGGAATGGGACCTCAATGTGGTGCTCTCCCTGCTCATTAGGCCGTCTTTGAGCCTTTGGCCACCTGCCACCTGAGACATCTTCTGGAAGGTGGCCGCCTTGGTGGTGTTGGTGTCTGCTGACGGAGTAAGCGAGCTGCAGGCCCTGGTGGCAGACCCACCCTATATCAGGTTCTATACGAACAGGGTGGTGCTTCGTATGCACCCCAAATTCTTCCCAAAGTTGCTTTCCATTTTTCACCTCTATCAGGAGGTAGTTCTCCCCACCTTCCCACAGCCACATGCTGGCAGGGAGGAGGTCATTTTGCATACCCCGGATTGCAAGAGGGCCCTGTCCTTTTATCTACAGAGGACCCAGGCCCATCGAAAAGCTCCTCAGCTTTTTATCTCCTATGACCCCAGCAGACTGAGGGTACCTGTAACCAAGTGAGCTCTGTTCACCTGCGTGGCAAACTGCATTGCCCTCATTTATGAGTGAGCTGGCCTCTCTCTGGCGCGCCAGATCACTGCTCATCGCATGAGGGATATGGCCACGTCAGTGGCCAACCTATGCGCAGTGCTGGTGCAAGAAATCTGTAAGGCCGCCACATGGTCTTCAGTTCATACTTTTGCAGCTCACTACTGCCTCGAGAGTGAGTCCCACAAGGACAGTACCTTTGGCCAGGCAGTGATCAGAAGCATTCTTGGTATATAGGCAACTCCTGCCCTCCAACCCTTTGGTGTTCAGGCTACCAGAGTTCTGGTGATGCTGGACGCTGGGGTCTGCTGAGTCCCTTGGTAGAGACTCGCCTGCTGCAACTCACAACCTCCACTTTGTCGCTGCCGCTGCTGTCATGGTTTAGGCCCGGCAGCCTGGAGCTAGGGAGTCCCATATGTAAGGACCGACTTCCTGCTTGTTCCTGGAGAAAGCATAGTTACTCACCTGTAACAGGTGTTCTCCAGGGACAGTAGGAATTGGTCCTCACAATCCTCCCTCCTTCCCTTGGAGTTGCCTCCTTTTACCTTTTTTGTCTTTTGCCTAAGCTATATCATCTGACTGAACAAGATGGCACCCTTAGGTGGGAAGGGGACCACGCATGCATGGTAGCATTCTTAAAGGTGCTTTTTGAAAGCTGGGGAAATGCTCCGCGTGGGCTCCATTGGTCCCGACGTCACCCATATGTGAGGACTGATTCCTGTTGTCCCTGGAGAACATCTGTTACAGGTGAGTAACTACACTTTCTGTTCACTGATTTGAATTATTTTTAAGGGTGCCAATAATCATGTCCTATAATGTTCCAGTTTTTATATTATTTCCTTCTTTAATTGGTCTTGTTTTATTTGATTTTTTTTATTTGTCAGATATGTGTGCATATATAGTCCAAAGCTATTTCACTGGCCACATTTTTTTAAAGGAGATATTGGACATTAAGGGATTGAACTTAAGGGTGCCAATAATGTTGACCACAACTGTACATTCAATCTCTGGAATATGTCTGTAAAAGTGCGACATGAACAGTGAGCCCTTTCTCAACCAAAGGTAAAGTGGCGAGTCTGGTCACAGACCAGGGCTTCAGGTGATGAGTACTGTGCGATGTGACAAGTCATCTGGATATTTGGTTGGTTAAAGGAACCTTTATTGCTCTTTAGTTTAAATCTGTTTTTATTGGTAACCTTCAGTTAGAACAGTACAAACAACAAAGCCAATGCAAGCTAGCAAAAATGACAATACTATCAACATATTAACCAAAGGCGAATTAAAAAGCAGGATCGCAACAAATGCGAGGACAAATGTAAAAACATGGATATCCCCCCCGCCCCACAAACCCCCAAAGAAAACAGTCCACAGTAATTACTCTACAACACCATATACAAAGAACAAACATGGACTGAAACTGGTGCACGGGTACCTCCCCAGATCGACCCCCACTCTCCCCCCACTCTCCCCCCAGCCACTATAAGGGCCTAGGACGAGTTGGTACGAAGACAAACAGATCCAGGGTGTATTCTTCTCCCAGATCCGTCCTCAAACAACTAAGGAAGTAGCCTAGCCCTGTCCCCCAGAATCTACCCCCCTTTTCCCCCCCTTCCCCCCCATCCCAATCATCCTTCCCCCCTCCCCCCCCCCCCCCGTTCCCACCCCACCACCCCCCTTTCACCCGAAACTCAAGCAGAGGGGAAAGTACAAAATGAATAAACAAAATGAGGGAGCACATGAGTAAACACATGCAAGGGATGGACCAGAAGAGAAGAGGAAGGGGTCAGGTAGATAAATAAAAAGGGGAATAACAAATAAATAAATAAAATAAAGTAATAAATAAAAATAAATTATAGGTAAAAATAAATTAAAAATAAAGATAAAGAAATATAAAAAGATGAATAAAAAGGAGGAGAAATAAAATAAAGAAATAAATAGATAAAAAAAGTAAGAAGGGAAGAGGGGGACAAAAACGGACAACCCCTTACCCTACCAGAGTACCCAGTCGTCAGATGAACCAACCAAGGTGTTATAGGGATTCCCGACCAAAACAGCTGCCAACTGAGTTCGCCACCTTAGGGACCCCCCAATACTCGACGACGCACTTCAGCAGGAACCAACTGTAGATGAGGCCTTTATTGCTCTTTAAAAAAAAAAAAAAAAAAAAGGGGAAGCCACCTCGGAGCCAGCGTTCTTAGAGCCCTGAGGTATGTAGAGCACAGGTGCTGGCCCCAGTGGTTGGCTTCCCCTGGATTAATAATACTGAAGCTAGTGCAATTAACCCCTGGTAACCCTTTAAAACATTCAGGGGGTCAAACTAAAAGGGAAACGATGGTTGTAATAAAGCTGTAGATTTACTACGGTGGCATCATTTGGAATCTTTCTTCACTGTTAGCCAGGGCATCCTTTTCTGGATGGAAGGCTGATGGAGGCTCACAGTGTAAGACTGATTGTAGGGGCATGGTTATAGAGAAAACAAATTGGCCTTTGTAAGAAGTACCTCAAGTGTCAATTTCAGATTCACTTTGTAGTAATATGGCTGTTGTTTTTTGGTGACGTTATTAATACCTTCAGCCTAGAATATTAAGTTGGGTCTAACAAATTGTTGAAATATGTAGATAGAAAACTTACCTTTTTGTTGCTGAGTGATTTTTTTTCCTTGTCCTTTTTACATTTGGGCATACTAGCCACCTGTTGAGCAGTGCTGATCAAGCTCTATGCAGTTGTTACCAATAAGAGCTCTCAGAACTACATCTCCCAAGTTCCCCTGAGCTTTCCTCCTGATGTTAATGAAGAAGTCCTCTAGATCTCCATGATACTGGGGTGAACCATCCCAAGGAGTGATTTTTTGCCTCAGAGAGTGAATTTTTCAGATGGAGGGGCAGCACATGATTCAGAGGATCCAATACAGAGTGAATCATGTGCTGCCTCTCCATCTGAAAAATTCACTCTCTGAGGCAGAAAATCACTCCTTGGGATGGTTCACCCCAGTATCATGGAGATCTAGAGGACTTCTTCAAATATTCTTTCAAATATAATGGAGGCAATATGGTTAAATCCTCTGCTGAAAACTGCTCCCTATTCAGTAGCTAAAAGTGTTTTCTAGACCTGCACTTATGGGTACAGGGAAAGGCAGTGCACAGGTAAGTGAGCTAGGATTTCCTCCTCCTGTGACTGGGCTGCTTGGTTTTTGCTTCTTATGAAAGCATTGCTCAGGATCAGTGCATTGGCACTGAGCCTCTAATGCTTGAGAGAAGGGGCTCAAAGAGTGTGAAAATGAGAGCCTTTCAAGTAAGTTTAATGTACTCCTAATGGTAGAGGCGGGGCTTCTCTGAGATTTGTTTATTAAAACCACTTGCTAATACTTCCATACGCATGGTTAGGTACAGTATCTTAGCAATTTACAATTAAAATTAAAAACAGAGAAAGGAAAGGAACTCCATAAGATCATATAAAATGATAGAACAGTAGGGAAATTAGAATTAGGTAAGGCTGGAATATGTGTAAAGGATCAGGAAAGACATCTGTGTTTGCAACTCTGAGAAGGCTTGCTCAAAGTTAGTGGTATTTTAAAGCTGATTTAATCGGAGGGAAGGGGCTAAGAAGTAAAATACAGAGTGATGAGTAGATTCGTATTTGGCCCTTTGTACTATAGGAAAAAGTGAAGAGGTTACAGTTTTGTGATCTGAGACACCTATCTGGACCATTTGAGATCAACGGGGAGGAATAATAAACATGAAAACCACAATGGAAAGCTCTGTATGCTAGTACCACTGTATTAAATCTGCAATGGAAAGAGTGGGGAGGCAGTGATGTTTATACAATAATAGAGAGATATGGTCAAATCTTGAGGCACTGGATAATCATCTGACTGCTGTATTTTGAACTAGCTATAGTTTTTTTCCCCAAGTTGGTGGTACGGAGGGCATAATAGTATTGCAATAGTCCAACTTAGAAGTGACTAAAGCATGAATTAAACTATGAAGAGCTGGAGAAGTCAAGAAGGGTCTAACTGTTCAAATTTGATGAAGAAAAAAGAAGGCAGAGCGTACTGCAGCAGACATCTGAGAATGAAAAGAAAGGGACTGACCAAAGATGACCACATCTATATAGGTAAAAGAAGTGACTGGAGCTATGGGAATGCCAGAAATGGACGATTGGGTTGAAGGACAAATGGCAGAGTTAGAAATCCGGATTTGGATAGATTGTTTTAGATGATGTGACTCTTCTGTGGAAAACTGTCCGTTCCTGTGCGGATATCCAGTTTAGTCCTCCACAATCGGGTAGTGCACCTTCTACTGCAGCCTGGAGACTGGACCAATCAAATCTTCTGTAGTACATATCCAGCTGGAGCTCCCAGAAGCCCCCCAGTGTGTCCAGTCTCTTGCAGCTTGAAGACGTAAAAGTGTGTCCTCCTGGGCACACTGAGTGACTCTTGCAGGAGCAACACTTGTTAGTTAGTCTTTTAGGGTTTGTTTTTGGGACATTTACTTACTATTTATTTAATAGCTAGCTGTATCTTTAAAAGGAAAAGAAGCCTGGCTCCCTGGAGCATTGTCACAGGAGACTAGGGGGAAGTCAGACCTGCAGGCTCCTGCCTTCCTGCCTGGCAAATTTTAACAGCCCTGGGTGAGCTTCCCCTGGACAGTACGGGGAATTGCCATACCTGATACAGCAGTGACTGGCACTGGGAGATGTTGACTGTGTCCTTGCTGTTCCTGAGCTGGTAGGAGTTTTCACTTCTTTATTTGTGAGCAGTGCTCTGTCAGAGCTGCCAGCGTTTCTGTAGGCTCTCCTGAGCCCATTTGGCAATTTTTCTTCAAATTGGTCGTTTGCCCTGCATTACAGGGTCGTTTTTATTTATTTTCCATATTATTTGGTTGTATTTTCGCGCCGTTTTTTGCCGCGGGTGAAACAGTGCGGCGGCCATTTTGGATTTTTAAAGTGTGCTTTTAAGGCACTTTTGCTCACTTGTGCAGGTTTCCCTAGCGTTTTTTGGGGTTCCTTTTGCTGGCGATTTTGCTCAGGGCACCCCAGGGAGTCTGGGGAGTAGTTTATTTCTTGTAAAAAAAAAAAAAAAAAAAAGTTTTAATTTTAATCCGGGGCTGATTTGCATAGGATTGCCCCTGGGCTGTGGGTTTTCCTGTGACTGTTCCATTCTATCCCATTGGGTGGAGGTGGCCTTGGGATGGCTTCCATACCCCAATGTGTGATTTGTGGGTCCCGCAGAGCGGCAGGGACTGACTCTGGCATCTGCAGGGGCTGTGCTGCAGTGCCTGCAGGGATAGAGCAATCTGTGAATGTTCAGGAGCAGGCTACCCCTGGGGATGCTTCTACTTCAGGGGACAGTATTCTTTCTCCGAGCATCCCTCAGTCTGGGTCGGTGGCTGCGCTGCAGCAGGCGGCTACAGTTGTCCCACCTATGGAATTCTCCCCTGATTTCGTGCTCCTCATGCATCAGGCGTTCCGCTTGAGCAGGTCCGGTCAGTTGCCGGAAGTTTGCCCCCCCTCTCTTCCCTCGGGGTCCTCGGGGGTGGCTCAGTGCTCCTCACAACCCGGGGTCAAGCGGCTTCGGTTGGGGGAACAGGAGCAGGATGCCCTGGGTCTTCTGGATTCCGAGGCGGAGGGCGATCCTGAGGCTGAAGCGGAGGAGTTGGAGGATGGGGAGATCCCTGAGCTGGAGGATCAGGCTCGGGTCATTCGAGTGTTCCGTAGGGACGAGCTGGTTCCTCTGGTAACGGAGTCCCTTCAGGCGCTTAACCTTTCGGCGGTGCGGTCCCTGGAGGAGGAGGGTCTTGCGGATCCCCTGATTCAGGCAGTCAGAGATGCCCAGGTGGTTTTTCCCGTCCACCGTGTGGTCGAACAGCTGATCCTAGCGGAGTGGGAGCACCCGGAATCCGGTTGGAAGGGGATTCGGACCATAAATCGGCTTTATCCCCTTGCCGACAAGGACAGGGACTGGTTCAAGTCCCCACGGGTGGATGCTGCGGTTTCCGCAGTGACCAAGAAAACCACCATCCCGGTTGAGGGAGCGGCGGCCCTCAAGGACGGTCAGGATAAGAAGGTGGATAATTTGTTCAAGCAAACCTTCGATACTGATGCCGTGTCATTGCAAGCCTCTATTTGTGGGGCTTGGGTGGCTCGGTCGTGTCTGCGGTGGTCGCAGCGATTGCGCTCGAGCCCCGGGCTAGACCAGCAGGGCCTGTTGGAGGTTACCCGGTTGGAGTCCGGCTCGGCCTATTTGGCGGATCTGTTTTATGATTTAATCCGCGCGTTGGCTAATAGTATGGCATCCGCGGTTGCGGCGCGCCGGTCCCTCTGGTTGCGCAACTGGGCGGCGGACGGTTCTTCCAAGTCCCGCCTCAGTAAACTGCCCTTTAAGGGCAGATTGTTCTTTGGGGAGGCTCTCGAGAAATTGGTAAAGGATCTCGGTGAGTCCAATGGGGGCCGGCTTCCGGAGGATAAGCCAAGGTCCAACAGGCCCTCCTCTTCGGCGCGGGGGTCCTTTCGGGATCAGCGCCGGTTTCGTTCCTCCCGCCTGTGGGCATCGCAGCGGAGCCGGTTTGGAGCCCGTAATCAAGGCTTTCGTGGTTTCCGAGGATCCGGCAGAGGTTTTTTCCGGAGCCGCCTCTTCCTCGGTCTCTTCCTTTGGGCGCAAGCCACAATGACGCGAGGCAGGCTCTGGAGGGGGGCCCGATTATCGGGGGTCGCTTGCGCGACTTTCTTCCTTCTTGGGCCCAAATTACGTCAGATCGCTGGGTGCTACAGATTATAGAAGAAGGTTATGCTCTGGAGTTTGCGTTCCCGCTTCCAGATTCCTTTGTTCTGTCTCCCAGCAGGGGCGAGCAAAAGACGCGGGACATCCGTGTGACCCTGGATCGGTTGTTAACTTTGGGAGCTGTGATCCCGGTTCCTCCCTTGGAAAGAGGCGCCGGTCGCTACTCCATCTATTTTGTGGTCCCCAAAAAGGGCGACTCCCTGCGTCCGATCTTGGACCTCAAAGGCGTGAATCGCGCACTCAGGGTGCCGCATTTCCGTATGGAAACCCTGCGGTCCGTCATTGTAGCAGTGCGACAGGGGGAGTTTTTAACGTCCCTCGATCTTACCGAGGCCTATCTGCACATTCCGATACATCCATCTCATCAGCGGTTTCTCCGCTTTGCGTTTCCGTGGGGCCACTTCCAGTTCCGGGCCATGCCGTTCGGCTTAGCTACGGCTCCGCGCACCTTCACCAAGGTGATGGTGGTCGTCGCGGCGGCCTTGCGCAAGGTGGGCATTTTGGTCCATCCATATCTCGACGACTGGTTAATACGAGCAAATCCAGTCGGGAGTGCATGCGAGTCACAAGCAAGGTAGTGGCTCTGCTGCGTTCGCTCGGCTGGGTGGTGAACGAACGAAAGAGTTGTCTGCGTCCCTCGCAGGACCTCGAGTATCTGGGGGTGCGTTTCGACACCGCCCGGGGACTGGTATGCCTCCCCGAGCGCCGCGTCCTGGCGTTGCGGACTCTTGTCCGACTTTTTCGGGGGATGCCCGCTCCGTCGGCGTGGTGGTACTTGCGGCTCCTCGGAACGATGGCGGCGACCTTGGAGGTGGTGCCGTGGGCGCGGTTCCACATGCGCCCGCTACAGAGGGCACTCCTTCGCCGTTGGTCCAACCAGTGCGACTCCTTGAACAGGAGATTGCCCTGCCCGAAGACAGTGCGACGGTCGCTCCGATGGTGGCTCTCCTCCGAGAATTTGACGCGGGGGATTCCTTTGGAGCCTCCTCGGTGGGTTCCTCTCACTACGGATGCGAGCTTGGCCGGCTGGGGAGCGCACTGCGAGACCCGCTTCACACAGGGGGTGTGGTCCTCCCGGGAAGCCTCTTGGTCGATCAACCGTCTCGAGCTTCGGGCGGTCAGGCTTGCCTTATTGGCCCTGGAGCCTCTGGTCCTGGGTCGGGCGGTCCGAGTCTGGTCGGACAATGCGACCACGGTGGCGTACATCAATCGCCAAGGGGGCACAGGGAGCGTGGCACTGGAAACAGAGGCGACAGCCTTGTTCAGTTGGGGGCAGACTCGTCTGCCGGCAATCTCGGCGGCACACATAGCAGGCGCAGAAAATGTCCAGGCAGACTTTCTCAGCAGAGTGCGGGTGGACCCCGGAGAGTGGGAGTTAAATCCACAAGTATATGCGCAAATAGTTCGGCGGTGGGGTCCGCCCATCATGAATCTCATGGCGACCTTCCAAACGGCCAGGACGAGTCGCTTCTTCAGCAGACGGCGGGAGCGAATGTCCGAGGGACTCGACGCTCTCATTCAGCCGTGGCCGACGTCCGGGCTCCTGTATGTCTTCCCTCCGTGGGCACTCATCGGCCGGGTCGTTCAGCGCATCGAGTGCCATCGGGGTCGAGTGCTGTTGGTGGCTCCGGATTGGCCCCGGAGACCCTGGTATGCCGACCTCGTCCGGCTTCGAGACGGCGTTCCGTGGCGCCTTCCTGCGCTGCCGGACCTTCTCCTTCAGGGGCCCTTGCGGTTGCCCCAGGTGGCTCGATTCTCGCTTACGGTTTGGCCATTGAGAGGGCTCGGCTGAAAAAGCAGGGCTATTCGCCCGCGGTGATTTCCCCCTTACTGCGGGCAAGAAAGTCATCCACTTCTCTTACTTATGTTCGAATTTGGAGGATTTTTGAGAACTGGTGCTCCCGGCAGGGAGTCCGGGCGGCGACGGCTTCTGTGCCCGTCGTGTTAAGTTTTCTTCAGGATGGGTTCGAGAAAGGTCTCGCGGCCAGTTCCCTGAAGGTTCAGTTGGCAGCGATCTCTTGTTATAGAGGCAAGGTCTTGGGCCGCCTTCTCGGCGCTCATGCGGATGTGCGGCGTTTCTTGACCGCCGTTTTTCATTTACGGCCTTCCCGCAGAACGTTGATTCCTCCGTGGGATTTGAATCTCGTTCTGCGAGCTCTGGTGCGGGAACCCTTTGAGCCCTTGCGGAGGGCGTCTTTGAAGGATTTCTCCTTGAAGACGGTTTTTCTGGTAGCCATTTGCTCGGCAAGGCGCATTTCGGATCTTCATGCTTTGTCCTGCCGAGAGCCTTTCTTGTCTTTTTCCGCGGAGCGGATTGTGCTCCGTCCGGTTCCTTCCTTTCTGCCAAAGATAGTGTCTCCTTTTCACCTGAATCAGGCGGTGTTTCTGCCAGTGCTTTCGGCGAGTTCTGTCGAGTCGGTGGACAAGGGTCTTCACCGGCTTGATGTGGGCCGCACGCTGCGTCGGTATTACAGTCTACCGAGCCCTTTCGGAAGACTGATCGGCTCTTTGTGCTCTTTGGGGGTGCAAGGAAAGGTGAGGCGGCGGCTAAGGCCTCCATTGCTCGATGGCTCAAGGAAGCGATCGCGTCCGCGTATCTGTTGCAGCGGCGGCCGGTTCCGGAGGGGCTCCGAGCTCATTCTACTCGGGCTCAGGCGACCTCTTGGGCGGAGCATAGCCTGGTGCCGCCGGCAGAGATCTGTAAGGCGGCCACTTGGTCGTCTCTGCATGCTTTCAGCAGGCACTATCGCTTGGATGTGTCAGCGGCTCGGGATTCCTGTTCTGGTTCGGCGGTTTGGCGCGCCGGCTGGCAAGGTCCCGCCCGGTCTTAACTGCTCTGTTACATCCCGATTGTGGAGGACTAAACTGGATATCCGCACAGGAAATGGAAATTACACTAACCTGGTAATTGTAGTTCCTGTAGGATCCAGTTTAGTCCTCCTTCCCTCCCGACTATCTGTATGCTCTAGCGGCGCGCTGTCCCGAGCGGGTGACTATGAGACGGTTTTTCGTCCCGTTCGGGCTCTGTCGACAGCGGTGCTTATCGCTATGACTCTGTGTAAATTTAATGGCGTCGGGGCAGGCGCCATGCCATGTCTGACTTCCTCGTTTGGGGAGGGAGTTGGTTATTCCAGGGGGGGAAGTATATTGTTTAATACTATGAAGTGTTGCTTCGTTAAGTATGCTTTGTTACTAGTACACTGGGGAGCTTCTGGGAGCTCCAGCTGGATATGTACTACAGAAGATTTGATTGGTCCAGTCTCCAGGCTGCAGTAGAAGGTGCACTACCCGATTGTGGAGGACTAAACTGGATCCTACAGGAACTACAATTACCAGGTTAGTGTAATTTCCATTTCTGTACCGTCTGGATGAAGGGATGATGAATAAAAGATTATGATCTGCATAATAGAACCCACTAATCCCATGATCCTGAATAAGGATTGCTAAAGGAGAAAGAGAAAGATATTAAACAGTGAGGGTGAAATAATAGAACCCTGGGGGACACCATAAGATAGTGGAAGAGTCTGAGAGTATGAGTTATGGCCAATAGTGACCTTTAGATAAATGTTTCTGGAGAAAAGAAAAAAAAACCTGTATACTAAATCTTTAATTCCATTTTGGTCCAGTCCCAGCACCTTTGGGTATTCATGCCCCACCAGCAGCTTGGAGACTGAGCATGTCATGATTTTCATGACCTCCCCCTAGATAGGCAGCTGGCTCCTCCCTCAGCCTCCAGTATCTCAGTCTCCAAGCAGCTGGAGAGACGTGAAGCTCTGGGTTAGGACTCACTGAAAGAACAATTACCTTAGATTGCCTTACAAATTGGGTTTATTTTTGTTGACTGAAAGGCACTTTGGGACTGCAGAATCGTCCATTCAGCTCTGCAACCAGCAGAGGCCAATGGCAAAGGGTTGCTGAATTTAAAAAAAAAAAAAAAGTCCGGGTTGATCCGCTGGGCCCGCACAGCTCCCCCCTGGGAAAATCTGTTTAGCAGGACAGTTTGGACGTGGTACAGAAGAACCGGCGGAAGCAGGGCAGGAGAGTGATTCTTGCTAGCTGGGCAGGAAAAGGCGTGTGTGTGACTACTCCAGAGCTATGGTATTTCAGAGGTGTCAGGTCGTTGCACCATGGGAGACCTGAGCTTTCTGAACCGCCAAAACCCTGCGGCAGGCAGAGCATCGGGAAAGCGATTTCCATGCCGATAAGTGTGAAGCAAGGCACAGGAGAGCGGTGGCCATTTTGTGTGAGCGCAGGAAGCAGCAGTGACAGAAGGATGGCCTCTGGCAGTTGTGGAATTGCTTTACCTGTGTGATTTGGGTTGTGCTGTGGTCTGCAGACAGCTAGAGAACCTTAGAAAATGAAGACGAGTGTTAAAAAAAAAAAAAAGCAGGGGGTGTCAGTGCGTAACACCATGCCTGCAAAACCGACCTGCACAGCCTGTGGGTTGTGCAGAGGTTGTGTGTCCACAGCCAGGTTCTGCAAGGGTGTGAGGCATTATCCCGGTCTGTGGAGGTGGGGCTTGAGAGAGGACAGGCTGGAAGCATCCCCTAGAAGCATGAAGGATGGTGACGCCACCAGAGTCTCCACGGAACCCATGGTAACGACAGCACTAGAGGGGGGCGTGGACGGGCAAGGGAAAGAAGGCGGCTAAGTTGAGTGCCGCCAGGGGGAGGGAAGCACTTAGCCCTCAGGGCGGTTTCTCACCAGAATTTGTGCTATTGTTGCACAAGGCCTTTTGTTTGAAGGAGAAGGCAGGAGAGGAAGTAACTGCTCCTAGTAAAGGAACAAAGCATGCCTCTGAGGCAGACCTGGCAGTGCAGGATGATGGTGAGCCAGGGCCCAGCAAGTGCAGAATGGAGGAAAGTCCCTGGGAGGAGTCCCTGCTGGAGACTGAGGATCTGATTTGAGGAAGATGTGCCGGACTCTGATTTGGAGGAAGGGGAGATCCCACAGGCAGAGAAGTCTCACATTGTTTGAGTGTTCCATAGAAAGAAGTTGGCGGCATTGATAGCACATTCTGCCAAGGTATTGAATACTTGCACAGAGGCACCAGAAGAAGACGAACCTCTAGAGGATCCCATGTTCCAGGTGGTTCAACACACTAGATGTTCCCATTGCATAGGAAGTAAATAGGATGATACAGGAGGAGTGGGATGTTCCTGAAGGACCTCTTAGGGATACTAGGACAATGTCTCATCTCTACCCCTTCCAGATCGGGACAGAGAAATTTGGCATGCTTCTAAGCTGGACAGGGCAGTTTCAGTGGTAACAAAGAAAACTACAATCCTTGTGGAGGGTAATTCAGCCCTCAAGGATGTACAGGACCGCAAGTTGGAAACACTCTTGAAGCAGGCGTTTGACATTAATGCACTGGTGCTTAAAGCATCGGTGTGTGTGGAGCATTTGTGGCCAGGGCATGCCTCTGATGGTCGCAAGGAATTGTAGAGGTCCCAGGAGCTGATCAGCATCGGCCCCCAGAGGCGGCGAAGTTGGAATCAGAGGCAGAGTATCTGGCGGATGCCTTCTGTGACTTCATTCGCTGCTTGTCCAAAGGTATGGCCTCAGTGGTAGCTGCGAGGCGGTATTTGTGGCTCCATAATTAGTCGGCGGATGTATTGTCCAAGTCTAGGCTAAGCAAACTCCCGTTCAGAGGTAAGCTCCTCTTTGGCGAAGATCTAGAGAAGCTGGTGAAGGAGCTGGGAGAAACTAAAGGAGGAAGATTGCTGGAGGACAAGCAGAAATTGAGGGCTAGCTGTTGCCCCTGAACGGGGACAGCCAAGAATTTGATCACTCAGGTTTGCACCCTATCAAAGGGGTCATTTTCCATCAAGGTGGCCATCCTTTCTGGGATTTCGAGGGGGGGGGGTAGAGGATTCTAGCCTCCTGCCTCAATGGCTCCCAAGAAGTCACAGTGAACCGAGGAGGGGCCAGGTGAAGTTAATTCCCGTAGGGGGTCTGTTGTGGGAATTTTATGATGTCTGGACCCGAATCGCAACCAACTGGTGGGTGCTAGTGGTCATCCTAGATGATTAGACCCTAGAGTTTGCTTGACCCCCTCCGGGATGGCTTTGCAAATTCCCCATGCAAGGCGAGCCTAAAGAGGAGAGCAGTGGGGGAAACCCTGCAATGGTTGGTAGAACTGCAAGTGGTGGTGAAAGTGCCCCATGGTGTGGTCAATACTCCATCTATTTCATGGTTCCAAAGAAAGAGGGTACCTTCCTAGACCTCAAATATGTAAATTGAACCCCACGGGTGCTGCACTTTTCATGTGGAGACACTAAGGTCAGTGATTGTGGTGGTACAAGAGGGGGAAATCTTGACCTCCCTCAACCTCATCAAGGCTTAGCTCCATATTCCAGTACGAGGAGAGCACCAGCGGTTTCTCAGATTCACGGTACCTGGCTGACACTTTCAGTTTCAGGCACTGCCTTTCGGACTAGCAACTGCATCTTGGACCTTCACCAAGGTCATGGTAGTAATGGCAGCGGTGCTGAGACGAGAAGGAATTCTGGTCTACCTGTTCCTAGACAATTGGCTCATAAGAGCAAAGTCGCTCAGAGAGCGAAAAAGAAATGAAACGGATCATTGTGTTTCTTCAGAGCCTCGGTTGGGTGGTCAGTTTGCCAAGAGTCAGATCACACCATCACAAGACCTGGAATATCTCGGGGCTCGATTTCAGACGAACGTTGGATGAGTGTCGCTACAGATAGCGAAAGCGCACAAGCTACAGATGCAGATCTGGCAGTTGCCAAGGCCTACTGCCCGGCACTACTTACAAGTGTTGTGCTCCATGGTGGCATCGATCGAGATGGTCCCGTGAGCGCGAATGCACATGCAACCACTGCAGAGAGCTCTATTGCGCAGGTGGTCGATGCCAGTTCACCCACTTTTCGCAGCAACTGCCTTGCACAGAGGAAGCATGGGTCGGACTCAGTTGGTGGCTTCAGACGGACAAGATCCTGAAAGGTGTGCCCCCTGGAGATTCCTCACTGGGTACAACTCACAACAGATGCCATCCTGGGCGGTTGGGGGGCCTATTGCAAAGCTCAGTTTGCGCAGGGACTCTGAACAGAACAAGAAGCGCAGTGGCCAATAAATCATCTAGAATTGAAAGCAGTTTTCCTGGCCCTACAAGCCTTTCAGGACCGGGTGTGCAAAAAGACAGTGTGAGTGTTCTCGGACAATGCCGCAACGGGGACATATATCAACCGGCAGTATGCATCTTGAAGACGAAGCTGGTCTGTTGATGGACTGGGCAGACATAAATCTGGTGGTGCTGTGAGCAGCGCATATGGCTGGGTGAGAGAACGTAGAGGCAGATTATCTCAGCAGAGTGGACTCTGTCGGACCATCTTCGTACAGTTGGTACTCCAGTGGGGACAGCCAACAATGGACTTGATGGCGACTTTCGAGTTTGCCAAAGCAGTGAGGTTTTACAGCAGGAGGAGAGAGTGCATGTCGGAAGGACTCAACGTGCTAGTGCAGCAGTGACCCACCGAAGGACTTCTGAATGTCTTTCCTCCCTGGCCTCTCATCGGCAGGGTGGTACAGTGGATAGAGGCACATGTGGGGCTAGTGCTGTTGCCTCCAACTGGCCCAGGTGGCCGTGGTATGTGGATCTAGTACAGATAGTGGCAGACAGGCCGTGGCACCTACCAGCTTGATGATATCTACTGAGCCAAGGGCCCATTCGAATGCCGCAGGTGGATCGGTTCTCGCTTATGGCATGGCTCTTGAGAGGGTGCAATTAAGGAAGAGAGGTTATGCTCCTTCGGTGATAGTGACATTGCTGAAGGCCCGTAGACGATCCATGTCACTGGCATACATTAGAGTGTGGAGAGTCTTCAAACATTGGTGTGTGGAACAAGGAGGCTCCACTATGCATTGCTCGGTACCAGAAATTTTGGACAAGGGCTTGGCCTGCAGTTCGTTAAGAGTGCAGGTGGCTGCCCTGTCTTGCTATAGAGGCAGGATTAGAGGAGTGCCTTTGGCTTTGCACCTGGATGTAGTTTGATTTTTCAGGGCAGTGAAGCAGATAAGTCCACTGATGTGTTTAGTAGTGCCGCCATGGGACCTCAATCTGGTACTGTCTGCCCTGACGGAGTCCCCCCTTTTAAGCCATTGGGGGACTGCACTCTGAAAGACTTGACATTGAAGGCAGTGTTTTTGGTAGCTATTTATTCAGCTAGAAGGATTTCAGAGCTCCAGGCGCTGTCATGCACGTAGCTGTATCTCGTGACTTCTAGGGTAAGGTAGTCTTATGACCAGTTACTTCCTTTTTGCTGAAGGTACTGTCAGTGTTCCACCTGAATCAATCGGTGTCACTTCTGGTGTTTTTGGGAGCAGAGGGGACAGCAGCACAGGATAACCTCCTAAGGTGACCGAATGTGCATAGGGTGCTAAGGAGATACTTGTCTAGCTCATATCCCTTCCATAAGTCAGAGCACTTGTTTGTGTTTGGAGGGCTGCGTAAGGGCGAAGCAGCATCCATTTCTCGATGGATTAGGGAGGCCATCTCCTTGGCATATATGTTGAGGTGTAGGCCAGTGCCTGTCAGATTGAGGGCACATTTGACTTGGGCCCAGGCAGCATCATGGGCAGAGCTTTTAGCCTGGTGCCGCCAGTAGATACGTTGAGCAGCAACCTGGTCCTCTTTATCTTCTTTTGTGAAGCATTACTGTTTGAATGTGCAGGTGGCAGAGGAGGTATGTTTTTGGCTTGGCAGTTCTGCAGGCCATGTTAGCAGGTCCCTCCCGAAGATAGTACTGCTATGATACATCTCAAAGGTGCCGGGACTGGACTGGAGGAACAAAATAGACAAAATTTAGACCTTACCTGCTAATTGATGTTCCTTGAGTTACTCCAGTCCTGAATCCCTCCCTTTTTACAACATATCGCTCTCCAGCTGCAAGAACATTTACCTAGCTTGAGTGTATAAGGTGCAAAGAGTAATACAGAGGAGTAAGTTCAGGAGGACGGTGGCGGGTTCGGTGTCTGATGGAGAGTGAGAACAAAGGTTATTGGTCTCCTGAGATTTGTGCATGCCCATGACAGGTGAGCAAGGTTGACTCTCCTTCCCTGGTTGGGAGGGGGGGTTGTGTTTGACATGTTGGCAAGTTTTATCATAATAGTGGTAATGGTGGTTTCCGTGAATCTGCTTTTCAGTAGGATACTGGAGGCTGAGGGAGGACCCAGCTGCCTATCTAGGTGGAGGTCATGAAAATCATGACATGTTCAGTCTTCAAGATGCTGGTGGGGCGTGAATACCCAAAGGTGCCAGGACTGAACTGGAGTAACTTAAGGAATATTGATTAGCATGTAAGGTTTAATTTTGTCTTCCTATCTCTGACAAAGGTTGTAGTACAGTTGTGGCCAACATTATTGGTACAGACAGTACAAGAACAGGTGCACCAAAGGTGATGTTGAAAAAGCTTTATTATGTGACCCCCAATGTGTTTCGGCTTGATACCTTCTTCAGAGGGAATATGCCTCAAGAACATACAAAATAATAAATTAATTGGTAAAATCTCAAAAACACAGACACAATTGCATAAAAACAAAGAGGAAAGAGACATTCCATAAATTAAAATCATGCATAAAACCATAAATGTTATATGCCTACACATATTTTGAAAAACTTAAGAGTATAATAATTAATATAAAGTAATGGCTAAAAGGACCAAGAAAACCAAAATATGAAAACATTAAGACTAAAAATGCTAAACATTTAGAGCTGTGGACAGTGATAATGGTTATACCAGAATAAAAACACAGAAGTAAGGGATGAGAAGGACATAAAATTGATCATACCATCAGACCCAATTGGTGTGCCACAGAGTTAAGTATGAGACTAATAGTAAGGTTAAACCATACATGAAGACCCAAAGTCAGCCCATTAAAATGCTTCCTCCATGTGAAGGTGGACATGAAAAACCTAGAATCTACGAAACTATAAAAACCTAACGAGCCCAATGTGGAGCAAAGAGAAATTCTCCTGGGAGAGACAGGGATAATAATGAGATTTTAATTCTGAAATGCCATGAAGGACCCTAAGGCACATTATTCTTATAAATGAACCTTTAAAATGAGCCCAAACTTTCCTTATGCTTCACGAATTGTGCTTGCTTGCAAACACCAGTCTGATAAAGAGCAGAGGAATATCTGCTAGTGCTTTAAAAAAAAAAGCCAAAGCTCAGAAAGGTCAAAGTTCAAAGAGGTCCATGTTTTTAAAAAAGATTTATATGATGGATACTCAAAATATAGAGAGCTGTTGTGGATTTAAAAATATATATATCAAAAACAGTTAGAAGGATATAAATAATGGAAGTTGTGTGTGTTCATCTCTTTCTCTGGGTACTGATACTGTTTTGCCGATCACATTTCTGCCTCTTATCCAGTAAAAAACTGGGACATTGGAAATGTTCAATATGGAGAAATAAAGTGAAATAAAAACTCATATAATGGCCAATACCAGTTAGCCTGAACTAATGCTGTTCTACTAAGTAACCAAAATATCCCAATCGCTAGATGTAATCTTATTAGGAGAGAAGTCTACAGTGAGCTAATGTCTGCAAACCCAGAGGAAGAAAAGAAACGTGCAGTGCTCATCAAAAATGTAGAACCAACACGCATATTAAATCTATGCAGCTCAAACTGCTGAGACATTTGAATAAAAACAGATACAAGCTCCTTAGCAAATAAGATTCAAGCTGATTGCTTCTAATCCAAAGAAAAAAATATGAGCTCCTTTACAAATAAAAACAAAAAAATCAAGGCTAAATACTTGTGGTCAGAGAGATGGGTGTCACTTGCTTCCTAAAATTAAAAAGCTAAAGTGAAAAAAATGTATGTGATTTCCTGCCATATGTTCGTTAAAACCAAGGTATAATTAAATAGGACAATAACTTAACACTGTTTTTTAATATCTTTTATTAAGAGTTCTCACGCTCAATGGAAACCAAATCAATAAAAGCACGTGAACAGGCTAAAACAAACTACAAAAACCCAAAGGGGATTGCCAAGGGGGCTGTGTGTGATGTTCTGAAAGGAATGGTATGATGATGATGATGATGATAGATGGATGATGCCAGATTTCCAGCGTTCGAAAGAGATGGTATTCCTGAAGGATGAGACCTGTGGTAATGCACTTCTACATGGAATATTGGGCATTAAGGGGTTGAACTACAAAGGTGCCAATAATGTTGCCCACAACTGTAATGTAGAATGTCTGACATCAAAAGCAGCAGTTAAGTCCAAGGAGATAATCAAAGCAGACTTACGTTGATCTGTGCTACTGTGGAATTTGCTCAGAAGAGTAGTTATGGTAGATTCTGTGCTATGACCTTTTCTAAAACGAAACTGTCTGGGGTGGAGAATAGTCACTTTTTCTAAGAAATTAGAAAGCTGTAGAAACAGTTTTTTCAATAACTTTTGCCAGGAATGGAAGATTTGAAATTAGCTATTTAAATTACCTCTTTTTCAGGACTGGCCAGACAGTAGCTTGCTTTAGCAGGAGTGGGATTTAAACCAAACGGAGAGCATTACGTCAGTAGGACCTGTAGTGAAATTCATAGCGTGTAAGGGAATAGCAAAGGAAACGGGAGTAAGAGGGTTAAATGATAACCAGGAGCTACTTTAAATCACTGGATGAGTTATGACTGCTAAGCGAAAGAGGAGCAGAAGGCAAAAGAAGTGTCTTCTGCGGGAAAAGTGAAAGTGATTGGCTGACTTTTTTTTTTATTGCAAAGGTTTAGACTAGGTGTCTTGGGGAGGGGCTTTGGACAGAAGAGGGACCTTGTAGATTAATCCACAGATAAAAACAAATGAGAAGAGTATTCTAGACTTGTTTACACTAGCTTCTAATTTCTTAGAGAAATAATTCATTTTTTTCAGCCTTGATCTGATGTTTGTAATGACGAAGATAATCCTTGAGTGGCAGGAGTGCTGAGTTTTCTCCGCAGGCAATTCTGCCTTGTGAACCTGTGTTTTAGCTAAGCGCAATCCTGGATGAAATCAAGGGTGGTAGTACCTAACTGTGCTAGAGGACAAGGTGTTGTGGTAGTATGGTGAGCTGTGCATTCCAAGCAGGAACAGACCTCTGCTGTGTTTTTAAAAAAGATAAACCCCCCCCACAATATTAATGATTACCTCAGCAGTACCTCAGTGGGGAGTTCTGACCTAGTGGCGCCTAGTATATAAAGGCCACTCTGAGGAGCAATGTGGTCAGTTTAGACATCAAAGCTGTCTATTAGTATTAAGTGCACCTCTCGGCAAAGGGCCACCATTTAGCAAGATCCTCCTCTTGAGATCTGATAGCGCTGGCAAGCACTGGGTCTTATCAGTAACAGGTAAAGGTCAGTGCTATGCAAGATTGTGATACAGAGAGGCTAGTCCTCCTTGGTATGTACTTCTGTGTTGTATAGGAATCAGTATTTATCAAAACTACATAGCAACATAGTAAATGACAGCAGATAAAGACCAACAGGGTCTATTTGTCTGCCCGGTAAGGTGGCTAGAGTTGTAGAATCTTCCTTTTGCTCCATGCAAGTTGTTAAGTGCCATCAAGCTGGTGCCAACTCATGGTGACCCTCGTTACCCCTTTCTATTTTTGAAGTTATTTAAATTTGCTTAGTTAGTTAACATCCTCTTGCCATATAATGATCCCCAGTCTGTCCCATGCCTTTCTGAATTTTGTCACCATTGCCCCCCACTGCATCCATTGGGAGGTATTTCCAGGCATCCACATCCTTTCTGTGGAAAACGTATTTCCTGGTGTTGCTTTTGAGTTTATCTCCTTGTGGCCTCCTTTCATTACTTCTAGCTCTACAGCTTCCCATCTTTTGAAAAAGGTATGTTTTTATTAATAGACCTTTAAATACTTGAAAGATTTCATATCCTCCTGTTACCTCCTCTCCTCTAGGTTATACATTTAAGGTCAAGTCTCTCTTCATAAGCCTTCTCTGGAAGGCCCCATATCATTTTGGTCACCTTCCTCTGAACTGTTTCAAGTTTTATGTCCTTTGCAAAGAATGATCTCCAAATCTGAACATAATACTCCAGGTGAGGCCTCACCAACGACATGCATAGGGGTATAACATTAAAAACATAAGAGATACCATAGTGTGTCAGACCAAGGGATCCATCAAGCCCAGTATCCTGTTTCCAACAGTGGCTAATGCAGGTCACAAGTACCTGTTAGCTTCCCAAAAAGGTACACCAATTCCATGCTGCTCCTTATCGTCCCTCCAGTACAGTCCCGGCATCTGGGTTGTTGGCTTTTACCAGCAGCTTGGAGACTGAGCCTGTCATCTCTGATGACATCAGTGTTTCAGTGATCTTAGGCAGCTGGCACCAGCCCCAGTTAACTCAGTTTCCAAGCAGCTGGAGAGAGCTGATCCCAGATGTTGGGCTCACTGCAGATACAAATAAGGAGCAGTTTGTTTTGAATTTGGAATGGGATTTTATCCATAGAGCTGAAGGTTTATCTGCCCTTACAAAGTTAAGGATTGGAAAAAATTTTTTTGGATAAATTAAAATACCAGGGAAACACCCGACCCTCCAGGCAGCATGGGGACCCTCCAGACTGGCCAGGAGACTCAGCAGCTCCTGAACCCTGACCAGGTGTAGAGCCGCTGTCAAACGCAGGAAACTCACTTAAAGTTTCGGGCCTTGAAAAGCACTCGGGTGTCTTTTCGCTGGCAACGGGAGGAAGCGGCTGCATGCGATAGCACAGCAAGCTTCCTTTGAGCCCCTGGGTATAATTGCGTGGGGTGAGGTAAGATCGGGGCTACTTGTTCTGTTCAGGGAGTGCAGGGCAGTATTGTCAAAAGGCCAGGTATTGGTAGGCCACCGCAGGAAACCCTGTGGCTGCCCAGAGGCCATTTTGCAGAAGCAGGAAACAGTGCCATTTTCTCCGGGGTTCTAATTAGTTTTCCTTATCGTCCCTCCAGTCCAGTCTCGCACCCCTGGGTAGTCAACCTCCTCCAGCAGCTTGGAGACTGAGCAATGTCATCTTTTGATGGCATCAGTGTACTAAGGCAGCTGGCACCTCCCACCAGCCCCCATAAGCTGTCTCCAAGAAGCTGGAGGTGGTGATCAAGAGGGCTGGACTCGCTGAAGGGACAACTATGGATGGTTAAGGAGTGGTTAGGTAGAGTTAGGACATTGATTTCTGTTTTTTCTTAGTGTGGGTTTGAGATTGTCTGTCGCTTTAAAAAGAAGAAAAAGAAGGATTGGCTGAGTGCCTTGAGACCCCAGATAATATTACAAAAAATAAAAAATGTACAGAGGAGAAAGAAGCCCCTGCCCCCCCCCCTCGGGATGCAGGAGGAGGCTTGGGAGACTACAATCTCAGTCTGATACCAAAGCGGCTCCCGAACCCATGAATGGGTGAGGAATCGCGAACAGCACTTCTTTCCCCACTCCTGTCTCAACGCCAAAGCCAGGGGATGCAGGCTGAGCATGAGATAGGCAGGAAGAACAGGTGGCTCCGTTCTGGCCAGTGAGTAGGGGGTTTGACTGCAGTGTGAGGTGAGGCAGTTAATCCCATCGGGAGTGCTTGGCGCGCATGCTGCTGACCGCATGGGGCTCAGCAATTTCTGCAGCAATGCAGGAAGCATATCATTTTGGCTGGCAAGTGTTTAAATTGGGGCAGGAGCAGGTAAGAGGGGCGGTCTCACAGGGGACTTCCCTCGCAGTTTGTTGGTTGCTGATTTTGTTTGGAGGTGTATTTTAAAAAAAAATGGAGAGAAAAAGAAAATAAAACTGAAAACGAGTAGTTTCACAAGGAAACAAGACAATGAGCAGCAATCAGTGGTTTACGTTTATCTCTCCTACTCCAAAACAGGACCCGTTTGCCAGCAGGGAGGGAACAGTCTGTCAGAGCAGAGGAGAGGACCATGCTGGCAAGACTGCAGTGTGTGGCATGCAGGGCCCAGCGGGGGTCTGTGTCTGATGCAGGCATTTGCCGCAGCTGCGAGAAGGAAGCCCAGGTGGTCGAAAATGAGCTACAGGTCTGTTGGGGTAAGCAGTGCCCTCAGGAGGGGTGGATGGTACCTTTCAGCTCCAGGAGAGGCACAGCTCAGTAGCAAGGGAGGTCATGGGTATGGGTACTGCGCCTCCTCTTTTAGAACCATACGGTAGAAAGTATGCCTCTCTCTCAGACCCTCCACATCACAGGGTTTAGGTGGCAAGAGTGCCTCAGGAGCATTTTTGCCCTAGTTCATCCTCCTTATGCATAAGATGTTCTGTATGCGGTGGGGAGCAAAGGGCCATGCTATGGTGCAGGATGCAGGCAGGAAGCGGCCAGCGGTCACATGGGAGCCAGAACCGGAAAATGAAACATCTAAGAGGCATGGGCTGGGAGCGGAATGGGGGGAACGGTCCCCACTGTTGGAAGAGCCAGAGGCATTAGACTAGGAACCAGAGTAAGATGGATGCAGAGGAATTTGAGGAAGGAGAGATTCTGCAGGAGGCGTCTCAGATAATCAGAGTTTTCTGCCGAGAGGAGTTGGCGGCGCTCATTGCAGAATCTTTAAAGACACTTAATATGCCAATGGGGCTCCTGGTAAAAGAAGAAGCATTGGAGGATCTGCTGCTTCAGGCGGTTCGGAAGATGCAGAAAGTGTTTCCTGTGCATAGAGTGGTCAAGCAGATGATACAGGACGAGTGAGATCATCTGGAGGCCAGGCTTTGGGGGAGGGGGATGCAGACCATGACCCAGCTGTACCCACTACTGGAACAAGAGCGGGAAATGCTCTGTTCTCCAAGAGTGGATGCAGCGGTCTCAGCAGTTACGAAGAAAACGATCCCGGCAGAGGGCAGTATAGCGCTCAAGGATGTCCATGATAGAAAGTTGGATACCTTGTTGAAGCAGGCATTTGATATTAATGCCCTCTTATCGCAGGCTTCCATTTGTGGGGCCTGTGTTTCCAGGGCCTGCCTACGCTGGTTGCAAGGAGTGTTGGACCCTGCAGATTCAGCTCTCGATCCAGTGGAGGCGGCAGCTAAGTTGGAGTTGGGGCCCGTGTATCTTGCGTACATCTGCTATGATCTTATTCGAGGACTTCCAAGAGTGTGGCCTCCGTGGTGGCAGCATGTCATTATCTCTGGCTATAGAATTGGGTGGCAGATAGCTCCTCCAAAGCCCGTCTTAGTAAACTTCCATTTAAGGGGATACTTCTGTTTGGAGAGGAGTTGGAGAAGTTGGTGAAGGACTTGGGAGAGTCAAAAGGGGGGATTTCTCCCTGAGGACAAACAAAGCAGGTCCACAGCTCGTCTGTCTCAGGGTCAGAAACGTGATTTCCAGAGGTTCCGTACCGTCCGCTTTGCACCTTATCAGAGAGGTCTGTTCCCCTCTCGACCTCGAGGGTTTTGAGAGGTGGGGCAAGGCTACTTTTGTTGCCTCCCTGTCCTCGGGGCCTAAGAAGTCACAATGAATCGAGGGGGGCCCAGGTGGTGGTGCAGCCTATAAGGGGGTTGGCTGCGGGAGTTTTACTCTGCCTGGGTCTAGCTCACATGCGACCAATGGGTTTTAGAGGTCATCAAGGAGGGCTACGTACTAGAGTTTGCCAGACTGCTGGGCCCGTCTTTCATGCAGTCCCCCTGCAAGATGCATAGCAAAGCTGCGGCGGTGAGGAGCACCCTGGTGCGGCTCCTGCAGGTGGGGGCCATCATGCCGGTTTCCAAAAAGCAGTGTAGCTTAGGTTCGGTATACAATTTGGTGCCTAAAAAGGAGGGCTCGTTTCGGCCAATTCTTGACCTCAAGCGAGTAGACAGCTGTCTGCCAATTCCCCATTTTCACATGGAGACTTTACGGTCCGTCATATTGGCAGTGCAAGAAGGAGAGTTTCTGACCTCACTCAATCTCATGGAAGCGTATTTACACATTCCTATCCGACCAGAGCATCAGCAGTTTCTCCGGTTCGTGGTGCCCATGGGGCATTTTTAGTTCTGGGCCCTGCCTTTCAGCCTAGCGACGGCTCCTTGCAATTTCACCAAGGTCATGGTGGTGGCGGTGGTAGCGCTCCAGCAAGAGGGAGTTCTGGTGCACCCTTACCTCGATGACTGGCTCATTCCGGCAAAATCAAGAAGCGAAAGCGAATGAGCAACACCATGGGTGGTGGAATTCCTGCAGAGTCTTGGATGGGTGATCAATGTGTGCAAGAGTCACTTGGTGCCATCCCAGGAGCTCGAGTATCTGGGGGCATGCTTCAACACCCACAGTGGGAAGGTATTTCTGCCAGGACAATGGGCACAGGGAAGTGGGGTCCCTAAGGAAGTTGGGGCCCGCAGTAGTAGATATTGGTTTATAGTGTTGGGCTACTTATTTTTCTCCTCTGTAATCTTCTGAATATGTAATCTTCTGGTCTACTCTCCGTTTGGTCCTGGGTTAATTTCACAGAGACAGTATTTATTTATTTAGCTGTATTTATATCCCGCTTTTCACCGGGTCAAAGCGGCGTTACATAAAAAAGGGGGGGAATTTACGTGTAGGGGTGGGGCCGTCACCGGGGAGGCTACATTGATGATTTCAACATAAGACATAGAACAGACTTTGGACTTGGACAGATTTTGGACATGGTTGGGTTAGTATAGTTTGAGTTGGGTGGTCATGGTGGGTGAGATCAGAGGTTATTTCGCTTTTTGGTGGGAGTCATGTTGAGGTATTCCTGAAACAGGATGGTTTTCAGCTGTTTTCTAAAAGATAGTAAATCGGTGTTATTTCGGAGACAGCTCGGTAGAGAGTTCCATAAGGATGGAGCATACAGTTCAAAGGCTCGATTGCAGGTCCGTTGCGAGCATTTGGTTCTTTTGTGAGGGATGGTGAGGGAGTTGCTGGAGGCTTGTCTGGTAGTTCTGCCGTGAGCTGGTCGAGACAGTAGGGGGTGAAGTTGGGAGTTTTGCGTTTGATGTATGGCTTTGTGGGTGAGTAGGATGGCTTTGTATTTAGTCCTTGCTTCGAGGGGGAGTATGTGTAGGTCTTTCAAAATCAGGGTGATGTGGTCGGTCTTCTTTGCTCCCTGAATGATTCTCACCGTGGTGTTCAATGCTGTTCGGAGGGGGTTCGTCTGTGTGGCTGGAGGTCCATGGTATAATATATTACAATAGTCCAGATGTGGGAGCGTCATGGCTTGCATTACAGTTCGGAAATCTTGATGTTCAAGAAGGGGTCTGAGACGTTGGACTGTCCTTGCTTTGTGGAATATAGTTCCGGAGGTTTTGGTGATTTGTTGCTTTAAGGTGAGTGCTTGGTCGATGATAATGCCCAGGTACCTTATTTGTGGTTGTATTTGAATGTTTGTGGTGCCTATGTTGAGGTGTGTAGGTGGTGTAAAGTCTGGGTCTTTTGTGACTATGAGGGCTTCTGTCTTCTTTATGTTGGAGAGGTTGTTTGCTTGTAACCAGTTGGACACCTCTGTGAAGCATGTTGATAGGTGGGTGGGTGTTGGGTTCGTGGTTGTAATGGGGGCATAGAGCATGATATCATCTGCGTAAATGTGAAAGCTGATGTTGTGAGTGCGTATGACTGAGCAGAGTGGTTGGAGGTAAATGTTGAAAAGCATGGCTGATAGTGTGGATCCTTGGGGGACTCCTTGGTGGTGTTGGAACGGGGGGGATATCGAGTTGCTGGTGCAGATTAGTTGCTTTCTGTTAGTTAGATATGATTGGAACCATTGTAGTACAGTGTCTTTGATCCCAATTGTCTGTAGTCTGTGTATGAGGATGTTGTGGGAGATGGTGTCAAAAGCTGCAGATATGTCAAGGAAGATCATGGCATATCCAGAGTGTTTTTCTTGCATTCCTATGAGGAGAGTGTTCATCAGTGTGGTCATGAGGGTCTCGACTCCATGTAGAGGGCGGAATCCGTGTTGTTGTGGATCGAGTATGTTGTTGAGATCAAGGTGTTTCTGTAGTTGCTGCTGGACGATCTTCTCGATTATCTTGGCAGTGAAGGGTAGGCTTGCTATGGGTCTGTAAGATGCTGGGTCTAGTGGGTCCAGGTTTTGTTTTTTTAATGATGGTCGGATGATTGTGGTTTTGAGGGCATCTGGCATGTGTCCTTGGGAGAAAGATTCCTTGACAATATGGGCTAGTGGTATGTCCAGTTCGTTTCGAGTTTTCTTTATCCAGTCGGTGGGGTACGGGTCTAGCGGAGAGGTGGTGGTGTTGAGGCATGCAATGGTGGTTGATATTTCATCTGGTGAGATTTCTTTGAATGTGATCCTGTCATTGTGTAGGTTAGGATGGAGGTCTTTTGTGGTTGTCTCACTGTTCAGCTGTGAGTTCTGTTGAGAGTTCAGTGGAGGTTGTAGTTGTTTGTATTGTCGGGCCAGTAGTTCTGTGGGATCTTCGGTAGTTGGTCCGAGTTCTGGTGTGTTTTTGTCAGTTGTTTGACAATCCGAAAAAGTTCACGTGGTTTGTTTATGGAGGTGTTTATGATTTTCATGTGGTAAATTTTCTTTGCTTTGTCGGTCTCCTGGTGATATGTATTGAGTTCATTTAAATATTTTGTTTTGTCGTTTTCGTCGTTGGTTTTTCTCCATTTTCTTTCAGTTCTTCTGAGTTTTGTTTTTAGTTTCCGAAGACTGGGGGTGAACCATCTGGCTTTTGTGGAAGGGGGTCTGGTGGGGGCTTTGTTCGCTGATGCTTCGGATGCTGCGGATATCGTGGTATTCCAATTGTGTATTAGCTCGTTGATGTTACTGGAATTTGCTTGTAGATTGGGTAGAGTTTGTGCTATGAAGTCCTCTTTGTTAAATGTTTTAAATCTTCGTATGTAGCTACCGTCGTCTTTGTTGATCCTATGTTGGTGTGTATATGATATGGTGATGAGGTGGTGGTCAGACCAGGGTACTGGTGAAATCTGTGGTTTGTTTCCTGGGGTGGCAGTTGTGGCACTTAGGAATATGAGGTCTAGAGTGTTGCCTTTTTCGTGGGTGGGTTCTTGTACGATCTGAACTAGACCCATCGCAGTCATGGCGGTGTGGAAGGTTGTTGTTTGTTCATCTTGCAGTGATGGGAGGTTGAAGTCTCCTAGAATGATTTGTTCCTTTGCTGAACAGGTGCTTTCTGATATGAATTGTAGTATCCTTGGTAGGTTAGTGGTTTTGGTAGGTGCCCGGTAGGTTAGGCATACTGAGAGGTGTTTATTGGTGAGGGTGAGGAAGTCAGCTTCATTCGTGGATTCTGATGAAAGGATTCTGAGGTGGAGGTCGGCTTTAGCGATGATGGCTATACCCCCTCCTTTGGTGTGTGTCCGGGAGCACTGATGTAGGGTATAGCCTTCCGGGGTTAGTTGGTTCATTAGTACCGTGTCAGTATCTGTTAGTCAGGTTTCTGTCACACATAGGAGGTCTATTTGCTTATGCGTGATGAGGTCTCGGAGCATGTGGTATTTATTTCTGACAGATCGGGCGTTGATAAGTGAGATGGTGATGTGGTATGGTGTCGTAGGGTTGGGGATGTGAACTTGTGTGTGCTGAGTGTGGGGGTGGTTCTGTTTTGTTTTATGGGTGTATGTAGGTTGTGCTGCGGGGGAGGTCAGCCAAGGCAGGTTATTGGGTGTGGTTGGTGGGGGGGGGTAGAGGGTTAGGAGGGGGGTAAGGAGGTAGATGGGGGCTAGGAAAGGTGGCATAGTTTGTGTGGGTACCTAGTGTTTTGGGACCAGGCTGGGGTGTGGTGTTGATACCTTGGGGTGGTGAGGTCTTCTGTTGGTGGTGTTGTCCCGTTGCTGCTGTGGTAGGTCGCAGTGTCTTTAGTTGCTGCGGAGGTTGTTGGTATGTTCCTTTCGTCGGTTTTTTGCTGATGAGATCTGGTTGGTGAAGGGCGGTTGGCCGGTTTGGTTCTTTTGTATGTGCCACGCCTAAGGGCCACGCCAAAGGGCCCTCTGGTGAGGCCCTCAGGCGCGGGCCCGCCCTGCAGGGCACCACTTATATCCCCCGCTGCAGCCGGCTCCCACTGCCCCTATTGGGCAGGAGCTTAATCGGGCTCCCACTGCCCCGATTGGGCAGGAGCAGAGGAGGGGAGGTGGAAAGTGTCCCGGCAGCGGCGCTCCTTAGTGCAGGGGCGCCGCTTATATCCCCCGCTGCAGCCGGCTCCCACTGCCCTGATTGGGCAGGAGCAGAGGAGGGGAGGTGGAAAGTGTCCCGGCAGTAGGGTAAGTGGCAAAAATAAGACAACCAAAACTGGGGTGGCTTGTAAAAAGAGTTTTATACAGAAATAGGCTTATTACATAGGTACAGAACAGAGTTATATAGTGGTTGTTAAAGAGCTGCTTCAGTGTGCATCAATGAATCTGTGTGTGTGTGTGCATGTGTGAAGTGTGAGAGAGAATAGAGTATATGAAAGACTCTATGTGTGTGCATGTGTGTGAGAGAGAGAGGGGGGGGAGGGGTGAAGTGGGTGTCAGAGCCTCATGGCAAGGTGTGTCCGATGAAAATAGGAAGAGAGCGAGAAAGAGGAAGTATTTCTGTCCTTTATAGTGAATTTTCTCTAGCACCTCCCTTTGAGGTCTGCTATTGTTTCCAGTCACCTCCCTTTGAGGTCTGCTATTCTTGATTTAGCAAGGAGGGGCTGCAGACCAATCTCATCAGGCCCGGAGACTGACATCACCAGGGGGTCAGAGTTAATCTCATCTTGTAAACTACCCTCATTAAGTTTGGAGACTGATATCACCAGAGTAACAAAGCTGCTTGAAATCCAAGGTCTGGGAACAGCCATGACACCTATGCTAAGCATAATGCCATGTTGATGTATGCTGACATCTCCCACACCTTTTTTATTTTTATTATTTGTGCCTGGAAATGGTGGAAGCAAACCTGTGGTACCTGTCCTAGCTGCCATTACATGATAGTAGGCAGCTTGTCTAATACCTCCTGTATTAAATACCTTGCTATGTCTAGCAGGTCCCCTGTCCTGCGCAGTACTGTCTCTAGTGTTCTAGAGATAAACAAGTCCCCTTATGAGTCCAAACCTCGTGTCTTAGGTAGGGCAGCCACTATTGGGGGGAGTGGGGGGAACCCAATATGCTACCTCCGTGCCCGTCTTAGAGAGAGTGAACAGTGCATAAGGGCTGCAGGAATTTTTGAGGAGGTTAAAGCCGAAAGGTACCAGGATGCTATGATTGAGCATAAGAAGCAATACTAGACTGCATCTGACTCTGGTATTCAATGTAATAGGAAATGCCAAATTAGCAGGCCAAATGAGCCTGGATGTAGGTGTAGATGCTGGAGAAATGTTGTTCTGTAGGACATGCGCTGCAAGGACATGTACATATGTTTCATTTTACAACACAGGAAAATTATGATAATGCATAGCAATATTTGTACAGCAGTTAAAATAATAATAGGGTGAATAAAAACATTAAAGACATGATCAGAAGTAGGTGAGTGTAACTACCTTAAAATGTTGGTGTTTTTGTACGACATGCGCTGCATGTGTTCATTTTACAACACAGGAAAATTATGATATGCATAGCAATATTTGTACAGCAGTTAAAATAATAGGGTGAGTAAAAACATTACAGACATGATCAGCATTAGGTGAGTAACCAAATAACAATTCCCACCCAGACGCATGAGCATCTTGTAGCAAGTGTGTCCATTCTCATAAGTGATGGTGTGATTCACTTCAGTGGATGTTGTTCTAAGGTGATCAATACAGGCATGGAGTTCTGTAAAGTTGAGCAGTTTATGTAGTGTCTCTTCTCCCCTGCCAAGTGGTAATGGATGCACAGCATATGAGATAAAGTCTGGAATGTCCATAGAGTCATTGGTAACCAGCGGTGTGGAATAAGTTGTCCCGTTAATGGTGATGGAGACCAGTGGTGTATGACTGCACCAGGTATTGTTTGAACTGTACAACAAAGTGTTCTTAGGAAGGCGGGTGTCATGCATTCTGGGAGCAACTGAAAAAGAAACATTCTTTGTCCTGATAGGAAATATTGTACAAAATCTAGGCAGGAGGGACCTAGAAAGTAATGTTCTGGAGGTGCCCTCAATTCTTGTGTCCTTTCTAGAGAAGTGGAAACTGGTGGCACCCACTGTACTTGAGTGATGTTTAATGAGTAGAACACTGGCTTGTCCTGTACGGAACAGAAACTCAGGGTGACCAGATCCTTTCCTTCCGGGAAAGGTGGGGTATTTCTTGATAGCGATATGCCCCACCTGTGGAGTTAGCCCAGCCAGTCGTGCATATTCGGATGATAGTTCCTGTAATGAGACTGGGGTAGAAGAGAGCAGATACAAGAACAACAGGAAACCGAGACATAATAAAAGCTAACTTGTTTCACTCTACTAGGGAGTAAACTAGTGCTCCCCACTTATACTATGTAACAACAGAAATAATGTTTACTACTTATTTACATAACTATTAGACACATGTCCATTATATAGGACACATCAACTATACAGCAGAAGTAAATAGTTACCATCCTCAAGCGACTTTTGTTTAGAAAGCAGTTGTCCGTGCTGTCTTCAGGTGGTATCTGAAAGCAAAGACTGATAAAACACGTATTACCCATATGGTTTCAACTGGGTGATGTGTTTCCAATACTGCTGGTTGTCGGGCATTAGGATTTGGTATAGGCTTGGGCCTAAGGTATCAGTAACTAAGTACGGTCCTTCCCACTTTGCAGTTCCAAAGGGGAGGTTTGGTCTAGGTCTCAGAATCATCACTTTACTCCCTACCTTGAGGGGCCTTAAATCAGAACCTTTTGTATGTACCTCCTGCAAATAATCTCTAGCCTTTTCTGTGTTAGCTAGCACAGTGGTCTGAATTTCTTTTAGATGTTCTTGCAGGGATTTCATCCACTCATTGTTGAGAATTACTGTCTGATCCTCTGGAAGAAAAAGATGCAGCATATTTTCCCACCGTTGCATTTACAGACATTAGCTCTGATACGCATAAGGACTAAAGGGAGCACCAGATCCCAATTTTTCCCGGTCAGATTAAGCATAGGGCTGAGGTGGGCCTTAATTGTTTGATTCATTCTTTCTACGTGCCCTGCTGCCTGTGGATGGTACTGAGGCAGCCAGGAAGGTAGCTGTGAGGGTAACCCCTCCCCTCTCAGCCTGAGTTACAGTGAAACAAAGCTTAAACACATACCCTTTCGCCCAGAGTCCAGCAGACTGGAGCATACCAGTTTAGACAGGTCATTTAGGCATGCTATATGATAGCCCACAACCCCCCCCCCCCCCCCAGGGGCTACTGATTGGTGGAGAGGGGATACCTGAGACAAATGAGAAGCTAGTATGGGTTTGAAAACTTACTGTATATAAGACTGTGTGACACCACTGGCTCTCTCTCAGATCGTTTTGTTCAGGGTGCCGGCTCTGCCTGAGACTGTGCGCACAATAAACAGCATGTGTTTGCATACCGGTCTGTCTCTGTGTTTTCATCTGAGGGTTGGAGGGACAGACTTCGAATAGATAATATATCTCCTGCTACAGTACGGAATGTGGAGTTGTTGTTCTATGCCTAGAACATCAAACAATTCCTTGATGAGCTGAGAAACAAATGCAGGACCATTATCAGAATCAATAGTCTTGGGAATGCCCCAGCATGTACAAAATTGCATAGTTAGGATTTCTGCAGTGGTTCGAGCAGTTTGATCTGGGACAGGGAATGCTTCTACCCAATGAGAAAAGGAATCAACAACAGTGAGCAAAAATCTATTTTTCCTAGCTGTTAACGGAAGAGGGCCCACATGATCTATTTGCAATCTCTCAAATGGGCCACGAGGAGGTGCTCTCATTAACTGTCCCCTTCTATTTTTAGGTTGCCTCCCTAATGAAGCACAGATTACACAGGAGGAAACATGATCCTGTATATCATGTTTCATTTCTGGCCACCATACCTACCTATTGAGGATAGTCTGCATTTCTTCTGCTTTAGGGTGTCCCATAGGACCTGCACCATGAACCCAATGCATCCACTCTTTACCTCGAGCTCTAGGGATAGCTATAACCAAGCCTTCCTCTCTTTTTGCACATAGAATGTCTTTCTCTATAGCGAGTGTGAGAGAGGGTGTGTGCTGATATAGGTTATCTAGGGTGTCCTGCACAAGCTTCCTCAAATTGGAAAGCTCAGGGTCCTTTGCAGTGCTACAAAGTAATCTGGTGGTGTTATCTGATCATAATCTGTGGAACGTGTAGCAATAGCAACCATGCGTGTCTGCTCATACCAGGGCCATATGAGGCCTACATGGCTTGCTTCCTTGGCTAGTGAGTCTGCTAATGTGTTTCCTTTCACTAAAGGGCCTTTCTTCCTATGTGCCTTTACTTTAACTAAATGTACTCTCTGAAACTTCTCACTCAGTTCTTGTGCCATAGTCCACAGTGATGAATTTTTCACTGTGGACCCATCCGTAGATTTAAATTTATTTGCCAGCCACCAGGGTAACAGGGCAATGACACTTTTAAAGACATAATCAGAATCTAAAATGATTTGTATCTCTGGGTGTGAATCCTGATATTGTTGCATACAAGCTACAAAAGCAGCCAGCTCACAGTACTGTGCTGACGCTGACCCTGACCCACAGGAATACTGTCTCTGCAGTACCATTTGGTTATTTGGGTCCAATTGTACAATTGCAAAACCTGCTAGTCGCCTGCCTCCTTCACATTGGCTACTACCATCAATATATACTGTAGGAAGAAAAGGTGAAATTTTGTCTAGTCCCAGTTCCCTAAAGATCATGTGATTGGGGGCACTGGGTGAGGACTGACAGTCATGAGGTTGCCCCTCCAGCAAAATTCCAGCCACTTGCAGGTTAGGTTCTTTCAACAATTCAAACTTTACATTCTGTGCTTGCAACATGAGAGTCCACTGGACTATTCTCTCAGTCCTAATCTTGCTACATGCTAACTTTCCCTCTACAATGAATTTGAGGGGGGTGTGATGGCTGCATATGTATGTGGTTTGAGCACCAATGATGTATGTAAATTTCTGCATAGCAGCATAGGAAGCCAGTACATGTATTTCACAGTTTCCCATTTTGAGTTCAGGAGAAGTGAGAACTCTGGAACAGAAGGCAATAGGGCGATCTACTCCTCCTAGGCTTTGTGTTAGAGCTGCACCTATACTGTTCTCTCCAACTACAGGGTACAGGAAAAAATGGGTGTGCAAGAACAGGAGCAGAAGTCAGAATGTGCTTTAATTTAGTTACAGCTTCTGTATATTCTTCCTCCCAAACATAACTTTTACTTTTTAGCAGGGAGTAAAGTGGAGCTGCCACTTGTCAGACGGCTGCCTGGGTGAGAATGTTCACAGTCTTGGCAAGTGCATATGTCAATATGATTTGCAAGGGATTGTGGGCAATGCAGTCCATTCACACCCGACACAGCTGCTCACAATAATTTAGTTGTGCTCAAGTGTAAAGCCAATAAGATATTTATTTATGGGGTTATTTCTCCCAACACAGATATGCTTGGTAGCACATAAATCAGGTTACTTGCTTTCAGTGTTAAACTTGGAAAAACAAAATCAGGAAAACAACATTTTAACTTATCAGGCAATCAAAGCAAAAGAAATAAGACCTGGTTGATAACAAACTGGTCTTTTCTGTAGGCTTTAGCTAATATTTTCTTAGCATGTATCAAACAACAAACAAAATCCACAAAGAAAGGAAAAACTGTTCTTTTCAGGTTAACTTCTTATATCTTCCCACATAGATTCAGAAGTGATTCCCTCAATTGCTAGCAGTTACCCAGCTGAAACCCCTTAGCTGGCTTGCTTTCTACTGCGTGGCTAAATATCCTATTCAGGAGCTTTTCTGAGTAGATTAAAGAACAAGTTTGTATTTCTTTGTGATGGTTGCTGTATTTTATAACAGAAAATCACCAAAGGAGTTTAGACAGAGAGCAGTCCATGTAAACACAGCCTTCATCTGCAATCCCTCCCCCTTCTTCAACAAGCATGGGTTCAATATCATGGATTGGCACAGATGAATCTCTCAATGGAGCACTTTCAGGAGAATACTTGTTTCCCTGCTGTCTTTCAAGGTTATAGCTAGGGCATAGATCAGTGTTCATACCTGAGCTCCCATTGCTGTTAGAGTTCCTCTCTATATAGCCTGGCCAGTATGTAGTCCAGTTCCTATGTCCAGCCTTCCAATCCAGATCCCTGGACACTGGGTCTCTCTTCACATACCTTCTGGCACGGGTCTTAGGGTCCCTTCCAAGTGCAGCCGTCTCCCTCACAGGTACCGTCTGGAGATTCCTAGCTCTGCAGCACCATTCCTCTGGCTTTCCCCAGTCCAATGGTGTATGCTGGCCCTTGGAATGCCTTCCAGTATACGTACTGCTATGAACTCCTTTAGACCTCCCAAAGGCTTTTCTCTTCTTTCTTCCAAAGGGTTTCTTGCCCTCTCTGTCCGTCCGGTTTGGCTTCTGCTTCTGATGATCCTCCAGATGAAACTGAGGATGAGGATATCCAAGTTGATCATGAAGATGATGATGAGGATGATTCTCTGTAGAATAAACTCTACCTTTATTCTGCTTAGATGAGTGCTCCACCCTAACACAGCGCAGCTGTGCTGAATCAGGCCCTGCCCTTTGAGATGAGTGCTTAGGGATTACCTCATAGCCCTCCTGATTGAATACACGTTTCCCCACTTCAGCTCCTCTAATGGCTGTTGGAAACCTGGTGCATTCTGGGACTGGTAGTCTTTTATGGGAAAATTCTGTTTTCTTATTTCTACCAGAACTGACAGGTTGCTTGTTCAGAGTCACTTCACCTTTCCTATAGCTCCTTCCTGAGCTATGATAAGCTTCCTTATCACACACTTCAGTATAATTGTGCATGAAGTCACGACAGAAACCAGTGAGCCCTAGAAATGACTGGAGTGATTTCTGATCTGTAGGAAGTGGAAGTTTCTGTATCGGCTCTATCCTCTGAGAATCTACAGATTTACCATCCTGGCCAATAGTAACCCCTAAAAAGGAAACCTGTGGCAGGATTAACTTTAAGACCAGCTTGTAAGAGGGCTTTTAAAACTTCTCTTACATGATTCCAGTGTACAGCTTCATTCTCAAGACTGAATCAGAATGTCATCTACATACTGAATTATATTATCTCTGCAAGACAATAGTGACAGGGCTTCCTGCATGTATTTATGAATATTGAGGGGGAATCCTTATATCCCTGTGGAAGCACAGTCCATGCATATTGTTTATTCAGCCACTGAAAGGCTGTTTTGTACTGGCATTCAAGGGCCAGGGGCAGACTCCAAAACCCATTGGATATGTCTAAAACAGAAAAAAATTTACATTTGGGGTTCAGTTTAGAGATCATTTCAGGGTATGAGGCTACCACAGGCACTACAGATTTTGAAACTCGATTCAGGGCACGGAAGTCCATAGTGAGCCTGAAGGAACCCCCCGGTTTAACTATCGGCCAGGCTGGTGAATTGCATGTGGAAGAAATAGGTCTAATCAGACCCCTCTCCTCCAGTATCTTCACAATTTTAGTCACTGGTTCTATAGCCTGATGAGGTATTGGGTATTGTTTCTGTGGTGGAGGATCCTTGCCTTCCAACAGTATTTCTGTGTGCATTTTCCCACAATCTAACTTGTCTTGAGCCCAGACTGGAATATCAGCCACCTCTGAGGGAATTACACACACATCATACTGCTGAGCTGCCTTGGTGCACTGAGTTGCTAACTGCATGGGAATGACTTCATGCACTAAAGTTTTAGAAGCACTTGAAGTTCCTGAATACTGCCACAATTTAAGATTAGCCATATCCACCACCAAATTTAACTGGTTGAACGTCAATTCCAATTATTTCTTTTGGTGTGTTCACTATAGTGGAGGCAGTGGTTTCCAACATTTCCTTGTTTTGTTCACTGTGCACAGGGATACCCCATTTAACTGGGATAGCCACACATTTCGAAGCTGTGTCATTAATTCCTTGAATTTCATAAATTTTCATATTTTTCTGATCTGCAGTGGGAGAAGCTCTGTTTGTAAAACTAATTCCAGCCCCTGTGTCAATCAAAGCTAGTTTATCCTGACCCCCTATTCTACTGATAACATTGGGGCGTCCACAAGAGTCCAGTATCAAGGATGTTACATGCCTTAAACTGTATTCTGGGCCTGTATCTGTTTCATCATCCAGAGGCTCTGGAATTGAGTCCTCTGCTGAGAGAACGGAGGCAGGCTAGGCTATGAAGGCTTGAGACATTTTGATATCTGAACCCAGGAGGTCAGGACATCCCTATGCACTAGCCTTGTGTTTGTCCTGAGCTGCTTGTATGTCCTGTTTTAATTTATCTATTTCTACCTGCAGTATGTATTTGTCCTGTTCCCATTTAATTTTCTCCTTTTCTAATCCATCTCTCTGTGCTTTGAGCTCCTGAAAGGGAATGTAACCTGGGGAGTTTCTAAAAGTACCTCTGCTTTGTCCTCTCCAAGGTGTCTGTGTTTTTTGTGTATTGGGAGGATCCCTCAGCTTGCCACTTCCATGCTTCTGATACTGTTATGACCTGCGAGGGCTGGGTCTTCCAAACAGACCCACTTCTGAGCATTAAAGTATCAAAAGGGGTTGCTTTAGGGTCTTCAGAAAATAATAGAAGGTGTTTTGTAATCTCAGGGGATAGCAATTCTAATAAAAATGTTTTATGCGTGCTCTCCCCATAATCTTCTGCATTGGGCCAGGACTCCTGCTCATTAAAAACTGCTTTTAAAATCCAGGCTCTATATGCAAACTCTTCCAGTGTATCATTTGGTAGAGGTGAAATAATTTTAAATACTTGCATTGGGGAACAGTGAAATAGTTTCTCAATTCCCCTTTTAACCAACTGGTATGGGTGAGTGAGAGAGCCAACTTTATAATAGTGTGGCCCCAGAGCCAGATGCATAAGTCTATCAAAGTCTGATTGTTTTCTTCTGTATTTCCCTAGACCCCAGTGAATCAGAATATCAGTGGCCCATTTGCACCAATCATTTACATTAAAAGGCATAGGGCCAATTTTCTCAACTATTCTTTCCATGTCTCTATCTTTTAAATTGTCCTGCAGCATCACTTTAACTGGTGCTCTGAGTTCAGTACTGGGTGCCATGTCTGAGTCATCTGAATTATCCTCCTGACACAGATCCTGATTATTGCTCTGTTCTGGCTGAGATAAACTATTAGGATTTTCTTCCTCTGTGCTGTTTTCCTCTGTATTTTTCCCAGTCCTAAGTCCAGCTATGCATACTTTTGTATTCTTTTGTTTCTCAATAGCTTGGATGCATGGCTTATAGGGTGTGTCATAGGCATAGGTGGCTGAGGGAGAAATGGGTGTTGGCCAGGGCGTATATTTCTTTTGTCTTTCAGAGGCCAATTGATCCTTAACGTGCCTCAATTCAAGTTTAAGTGCTTCTAATTGCTCACTAACAGTTTTATAAAAGAATTTGTGGCTTGTATCACCTGAGTCCTTTGTATGGCAATGCAACTTTGTGCCTCCTCAAGGTCTTTGGTCAATTGGGTACAATGAGAAGTCAGTTCATGCTAATGAGCCCCCTGCACATGCCTTGGATAAAAAGGCATTTTCTTTTATTTGTTTTCTTTTTGAATTCTTGATAATGGTTTAACATTTGTCTTTGAATATTATACCATGATGACTCAGGGAATTCACCTTCAAAGGGACCACCTTTCCTCTTACAGTATGTCAGTACTATTTGTTTCAGTTCTTTAAAATCAAAGGCTTCCATATTTGAGACTGCAGAAAGGCTGTAGTTAGACTATCTCAAATGTGCAACCTTGGAAGGAGGAATGCTCATTTTTATGAAGAAGTGAGACTTAGAATTATAGTTGGAATGGCATAAATTTTATGGGTGTTCAGTAAAGAGTACTGGCATAAAGACCACGCCTTAACATTATACCTGAATAAAAAGTGGTTACCACCTTTTAACAGGGTGGAAGTTCAGGATGAAATTATAGTAAGAAGGGTGTTAGGAGATTAACAGAATTGTCAGTTATACCTGACAGGAGACTGAGAAATAAAAGGCAAGACAGGAGGTAATAGTGTTACCAGGAAAGATGTATATTGTATTCAATGAGGGACTGTTTACCTGTGTACCACTTCCAACCTAAAGCTGGACTATCTCTCTGTCTTTTCTTAGCAGCTCAAATACTAGAGAAAAATCTGTGCCTTGTAACAAACTGTAACAAGCCTCTACCTACAAATAAGAAAATTGCAAGCCACTCTATGTAATGTCCCTAGGTGTAGGTAATATTAAAATTCTGGATTATTACAGAGCCTTTTGACAATAAAAATCTCACCTTGTCTAACCCACAAAACAAAGGTATCACTGGAACTTTTCACTAAATCCAGCCTGTAACCAAAATTGTCAATTGTACATGGTCACAAGGGCTTTTGATTTTCCTGTCGCACCCTGTCTGAAATCCACTTTAATGTATCAAACAAAATTATTACTTACCCAACTGGAGATCTGCTGTGAAGTCTGAGACGGCCCTCATAAAATGTAATCTTCTGAATATGTAATCTTCTGGTCTACTCTCCGTTTGGTCCTGGGTTCATTTCACAGAGACAGTAGGGTAAGCAGCACAAATAAGACAACCAAAACTGGGGTGGCTTGGAAAAAGAGTTCTATACAGAAATAGGCTTATTACATAGGAACAGAACAGAGTTATATAGTGGTTGTTAAAGAGCTGCTTCAGTGTGCATCAATGAATCTGTGTGTGTGAAGTGAGAGAGAATAGAGTATATGAAAGACTCTATGTGTGTGTGAGAGAGATCAGAGAGAGAGGGGGGAGGGGTGAAGTGGGTGTCAGAGCCTCATGGCAAGGTGTGTCCGATGAAAATAGGAAGAGAGCGAAAAAGAGGAAGTATTTCTGTCCTTTATAGTGAATTTTCTCTAGCACCTCCCTTTGAGGTCTGCTATTGTTTCCAGTCACCTCCCTTTGAGGTCTGCTATTCTTGATTTAGCAAGGAGGGGCTGCAGACCAATCTCATCAGGCCCGGAGACTGACATCACCAGGGGGTCAGAGTTAATCTCATCTTGTAAACTACCCTCATTAAGTTTGGAGACTGATATCACCAGAGTAACAAAGCTGCTTGAAATCCAAGGTCTGGGAACAGCCATGACACCTATGCTAAGCATAATGTCATGTTGATGTATGCTGACATCCTCCAAGTCTGCTTTGTCAATAGGTTTCTCCAGGAACAAGCAGGAATTCAGCCCTCACATATGGGGTGACGTCGGCACCGACAGAGCCCTCGTGCGGAGCAATTCCCCAGCTTTCAGAGAGAGCCTTTGGGATTACATTGCACATGCGCGGTTCCCTTCCCGCCCAAGGGTGCCATCTTGCTTAGTCTCCCTTTTTCTGCGGAGCCCAACGGACGTTGTCCCTAATTCCTCGCGGAAAAAGTGCATCAAAACTTGAGAAGAATTCTTCTCTTCGACCGGTTCGATGCCAGTTCCCCCTTCTCTCCTGCGGCTTGGTACACCGGTATTGAGTCCAGTCAATTGTTTGCGTTTTTGTCCTTAGAGACTAGCGTTTGCGCTTTTTTAAATTTTCACTGGCAGCCCGGTCCTTTGACTTTGCAGGGGCCCTTTTTTCCCCCGATGGCTGCCAGCGGGTTTAGAAGTGTGATCAGTGTAAGAAGTTAATGTCCCTCACCAACACACATGACTGCGGTCTCCGATGCCTCGGGCCTGACCATGACACGAAGGTCTGTGGCCCGTGTGGGAAAATGTCCTCTAAGGCACTCTGAAGTAGGCAGCAGCAGCAGGAAAGGATTTTCTCAGAGTCCGCATCCCCCCGGATCCTGACCTCATCAGAAGCCTCGACATCTCGAGAGCTGTCTGAACCCGAGCTCCGTCGGGGGTCTTATGAATGGGGGTCTCCCTCCCGGGAACACCGGAGGAAGAAGAAGCCCGTGAGGGTGGCGGCGTTGGATGCCTCCGATTGCCCTGGGCCCTTGAAGGCCAGGTCGCGGAGTCCTGACCACCGCCCTGGGTCCTCCTTCGGAGCGGCCTGCAAAAGTACCTCACACGGAGCCGGAGACGCCGAGGTGGGTAAGTGCTGTTCTCGTGGATTCCCCTCCGGGGGAGGTGGCGTCGGGGCCCGAGCCGGAGGCTGCAGAGTCTTCTGAGCTCGGTCTCAGGATGACGGCCCTGGAGCGCAGCATGTATGCCTTCATTGAGCAGCAGCGGGTGCTGATAGCTGGTCTCACCGGTCCATCTGCCCCGACCACCAGGACCTCGACGTCCAAGTCGACCCTGGAGGCCGAGCCGATCCGCGAGACTCTTCGGACTCGAGTCAATCCTCGGCCAAGGTCTCCCTCGACCTCCCACTCGAGACCGAGGTCATCATCGCTGGTGCTCTCAGCGTCGGGGCTGTCGGGGCCGGAGCACCTCGATTCCTCCTCGGAGGGATCGGCGTGGGAAACGGAAGATGAGAAGTCCCCGGACACCCATCGGACTCACCGGGTTCAGAGCCTCGGAGAAGGTCCCCTCCGGAGGATACCCGGTTCTTGGACTTTGTCAGGGACATGGCCAAGGCTTTGGCATTCCCGGCGGATACCGAGGAGGAGCTTTTGCATAAAGGGACCACATGTGCATCTCTCCAGTCCTCTGGCACCACTCCTAACTCCAAAGAGGCATTGAAAAGGTCAGTTAGTGTAGCTGCTAGAATGTCCCCAAGTTCCTTCAGTATTCTCGGATGTATCCCATCTGGCCCCATTGCTTTGTTTACTTTTAGTTTAGCTAGTTCCTCACGAACACAGTCTTCTGAAAATTGTTTGAGATGCCCTTCACTTCTATACCTGTTTGTAGGTGTTTTCTGAGGTCCTGCTCCTGGTTCTTCATCTGTGAACACAGAACAGAATTATTTGTTAAGCAATTCTGCTTTATCCTTATCAGCTTCTACATATTCCTCCCCTTCACCCTTGAGTCTTACAATACTGCTTTTGCCCTTCCTCCTCTCACTAACATGTCTTATCCCCCCATTTTATTGCACTGGCTATTTCTTCTTTTTGTATCTTTGCTCTTGACTACTTTGCCAGCCTCTCTAGGTTTTTCCAAATATAGATGCCTCTTTCTGTGATCTCTTGTATTCCATGAAGGCCGCCTTCTTTTTCTTCATCTTTTCAGCTACTTCTTTTGAGAACTATAGCGGCCTCCTTTTTTCTCTTACCTTTATTTACCATTCTAACAAAAAGGTTGGTTGCCCTTAAAATATCTCTTTTCAGTTTTACCCACTGTTTTTTTTCTACACCCCCCTGCTGGTTCCATACTGCTAACGACTCCTTGAGGTATTGGCCCATCTTGGCAAAATTAGTTTTCCTAGTCTAAGACCCTCACTTTTGAATGGATTTTATCAGCTCTATTTCTAATACTGAACCACACCATCTGGTGATCACTGGATGTGAGATGATCTCCCACTATAACATCAGAAACACTTTCACCATTAGTAAGTACCAAGTCCAGTATAGCCCCTTCACATGTGGGTTCTGTTACCTGTTGTCTGAATACTTCTTTCTGTAAAGAATCCAGGATCCTCCTTACTTCTAGATGACACTATAGCAGGGATGCGCCCATCAACAGCTGGCATACTGAAATCCCCTTTCCTGGCAATGCTGCGTATGTCTTCTATTAAATCTCCATCCACTTCTTCCTGTGAGGGAGGTCTGTATATCACGCCAAGGCAAATGGATTTCTCTTTCCCTCTTTCTAGTTTAACCCACAGTGCCGCCTGTTTCCATACTCTCACTGTACACTTCATCATATCCATGTCAATTGAATGTTCCTTCCTCCTCCCTCTGTTGCACACCTGGAGTCTACCCAGAATTCTGCCTTTTTCTACCCAGGCCCTAAACTCTGGAATGCTTGAACTCTCCTTCAACAGGTTTAAATCTCTTCTCAAGGCACACCTCTTTTGTTCTGCCTTCAACCTCCCTGTTCCTGCTGCTCCTAGCTGAGGTTCTTTCCCTCTAGTCCCTCTTCCTTCTGCTTCTCTCTTTCCTATCTCCTCTTTCCTGTTGACTATGGCATTCTTTTTCTTTTCTGGCAGTTATTTTAGTCTATTGTGAACCCCTTTGGTGTTTGTTTTTTTTTGTAAAGCGGTATACCAAGTATTAAATAAAGATAAAGGCTCTCTCACAGGCTTTTTGCTACGAATGTACTAGAAAATATTTTATTTACGTTTTTGCTTCCATGGCAAGTTTCTTTTCAAATTCTCTTTGCCTGCCTTATCAATACCTTCTTTCTAACTTGCCAGTGCTTATATTGTTTTCTGTTTTTCATCATTGGACTCCTTTTTCCATTTCCTGAAGGATGCTTTTTTGGCTATAACAGCCTCTCTGATTTAACTTTTAAAACATGCCAGTAGTTGTTTGGCCTTCCTTCAAGCTTTCTTAAAGCGTGGAATATATCTGATCTGGGCTTCCAAGTTAGTATTTTTAAATAATGCCCATGCTTGATATAAAACTTTAACCTTTCTAGCTGCTCCTTTTTAGTTTTTTCTTAACCATTTTCCTCATTTTCTCATAGTCTCCCTTTTGAAAGTTGAATGTTATGCCACGGTTTTCCTTGCTGTCCTCCCCTATTTATTAAATCAAATGTCATTATGTTATCATCACTATTGCTAAGTGGCACCAACACAGTTATTTCTCTCACACCAAATCCTGTGTTCCACTAAGTGTAAAACAGCTTCCCCTTTTGTTGGTTCATGAGCCAGCCTGTCCATGAAGCAGTCACTTATTTCATCTAGAAACTTTATCTCCCTAGCATGTACTGATGTGACATTGACCCAGTCGATACCGGGGTAATTGAAATCTCCCACTATTTACAGTGTTGTAACTTTTGTTAGCTTCCCTGATTTCTTTTTGCATTTCATCATCCATCTGTTTATTCTGGTAAAGTGGACAGTAGTACACCTGTACTGGCATTCACTTCCCCTTTTTAGAGACTCTATAGTGTATTTTGTTTCCTGCAAAACATTTATCCTATTTGACTAAACCCCCTCTCTAACATAGAGCACAACCCCTCCAGCAATTCGATCTACCCTATCATTGCAATATAATTTGTATCCAGGTATTGGTGTTCCATTGGTTGCCTTCCTTCCACCAGGTCTCTGAGATGCCAATCATATATCTAACCTTTCATTTACTGCTATATATTCTAAGTCTCCCATCTTATTTTTTAGATTTCTAGCATTTGCATACAGGCATTTCAGAGGTTGTATTTTGTTCATATAAACAACTTGGTTATCAGTTGATGGGTGGAATCTTTCAGCTCTGTCTGCTCTTTACTTTAAAGGCATCTGGGTTACCTTTACCTTTATTGGAACCTCTCTATCAGGATTCCCTAATTTCCCTATTTTGCAAGTATTCTTCAAGAATACATGTTTCCGAACCATGCGCTCTTGGGCGACTGACGACTTTCCCCTGTTATCTAGTTTACAAGCTGGCTCTGTCTCCTTTTTTAAAGATTAATGCCAGCAGCCTTGTTCCACCCTGGTTAAGGTGGAGCCCATCCTTTCAGAAAAGCCCCCCCCCCTTTCCCCAGAATTTTCCCCGTTTGTAACAAATCCAAAAATGTCTTTCTTGCACCAATGTCTCATGCACGCATTGAGACACTGGAGCTCTGCCTGTCTCTTGGGTCCTGCACATGGAACTGGAAGCATGTCTTAAAATGCTACCTGGAAGTTACAGATTTCAGCTTTCTACCTAAACAGTGCCGGCCCATCCATTGTGCGGGAATGTTGCCTGCACATGGCCCCGCGCCTGCCTGCCTGCCAGTCTTCAGAGGGAGCATGGGAGTCGCGAAGCCTGGCGCTCCGGCTTACCTCTGCAGGGCTGTGAGAAAGAATGGTGTTTTCCTTCTTTTCTGTGGCTCTGTTAAAGTTGACCTGCCGGCGTGCTGAGTATTGGGAGGTTAAGCAGGGGCATTTCCTGTCTCGCGTGAGACAGGAAATGCCCCCGTTTTAACTTCCCCGGCATTCATCATGCCAGTGGGTCAACTTTAACAGAGTCACGGAAAAGAAGGAAAACGTTCTTTCTCATGGCTCTGTAGAGGTGAGCCGGGGCAGCAGGGTTCGGGCCTCCTCAGCTCCCTCTGAAGACAAGTAGGCAGGCGCAGGGCTCTTCTGGGTTGGGGGAGGTACGCTGGGACTGGAAATGGGCTGATCAGGGTGGGTTAGGATTGGTAATGGGCTGATGGGCTAGGACTGGAAATAGGCTAGGTTTGGAATGGGGGGGCCTAGGACTGGAATGGGCTGATGGGGGTTAGAACTGGAAATGAGCTGATCGGGGGGGGAGGGAGGGGAAGAGAACTGCTGGCCCTGGAAGAAAACTGGAGGCTAGGGCTATAAAAGGGCTGATAGGGAAAGAGGAGAGAAGAGAGCTGCTGGCCTTGGAAGAAGACTTGGGGGCTAGGACTGCAAATGGGTTCATGCGGGGGATGGGAGAATGGGTCTGTAAGGGTGCGGATGCTGAGAGGGTCTGGAACTAGAAGGGAACTGATTATAGCAGAGGACTAGAAGGGGATTGGGCTGGCAAGAGAAAAAAAGAAGCTGGGGGTGAGGATGGAGAGGGGAAAAATATTTTGTGTGGGAGGGAAGAAAATTCTGTGATTGGTCGGTATTGGGCGAGTAAATGGGGATTGAGGATGGAGGGGTGAAATTTGAGTGGATGAAAAAAGGAATAAAGCAAGGGAAAGAGCAAAAGGGGAAAGATCAGTATGTTAGAGCAGATGTAGAGAGAGAATGGAAAAAACTACAAGAGAGAAGAAAGAACAAATGGACAGCAGACAATGGAGAGTTAGCAGAAGACACAAAGAAACCAGAAGAAAGCGACTGGAGCAATTGCAACTGAAAAATAAAATGCCCAAACAACAAAAGGTAGAAAAATACTTTTTATTTTCAATTTATTAACTGGTATATGTCAGCTCTGGGAAATGTGCATCGCTAACATCATTGCATTTTGTTTAGTTACAAGAGGAAATTAATTTATAGTTTTATTTCTTCAATGTTGTTGTACATTTCATGTTTGGCTTCTGGGGTTCCCAGTTTAATTATTGTCTTCCTATTTCTAAATTGTGATCCCTTGTTCTTTGTTTGGTGATGGTCTTTGTTCTGCATGTGTAACAAAGCTGAGGTAGTCTGTTCATGTAATTTGTGTAGCACAGTCCCACTTGATCTCCAGGAACAAGCAGGAATGAGTCTTCACATATGGGGTACGTCGGTACTGACGGAGCCTGCGCGGGAACGCTCCCCAGCGTCCAAAAAGAAAGCCTTTGGGAGCATCCCACACGCATGCGCGCTGCCTTCCCGCCCATTCACTTCCCTCTCATCAGTTTTCCGTTTTCCGCGGAGCCGGCAGGACGTATTTCTGTCACCGCAGAAAATTCTTCTTTTTTATTCTTGTTTTTTTGTGGTCGCGTCTGCCTTCCCTCGACGCCACCGGTACCGCCGGTGCTTTTCTTTCTTTTTACTAAAAATTTCTTCTTTTTTCTAAGGAATTTTTTCCTGCTTAGTGCCTGACGGTAGGCCTCTACCCTTTCCATTATGGAAAATCCAGCCACTATCCTTAAGAAATGCCCGAAGTGTGGCGATACAAATGTATTTTTAGACACTCCTTCTTGGTGTCTAAAATGTTTAGGTCCTGACCATTGCCCACTGGAGTGTCTTTCCTGCTGGAACTCAAACAGAAGAAGTCTTCAGGATCGAGCACGATACCCGTTTCACATCGGACTCGATGTCACCAGCCAGAATATCTTCTTTTTCACAGGATCAGGTAACCAAACAAAAGTCTGTTAAGACTAGCCAGTCCTCGAGTGGTAGATCTCCTTCTAAGAATCTCGATGCCTCTGGCCTTGCCCTCGAGGACATTTTGGCAATAAAGCCCCGGCGGGAGTCTTCGGGCTCCAAAGCATTAACGGGGCTTGAGGTTGTTCCCGAGGTTCTTACCTCCATGGACATACCTGGGCCATGCTCTGTGGTTGTGGCCACTTCGAACGGTACCGATACCCCGGCATTGGCTATGGTGATGGTGGATGAAACACTCCTCATCGATGAACGTAGTCTAGCGCTCTCAGCTACTTCGGTAACGCTAGAGTCGCTGCAGACTGTTCCTCGAGTATCGGTATCGGCTTCGGTACCGATATCGACATCGGCTCCGGTGTCGGTACCATCGATGTTTTCTTCGACAGACTCGCTCCCTTCGATGCCGAGCCTGGAATCGCTCTCTAGCATAGAGGATTCGGTACCGACTCATCTCGGTACCGACCTCGGGCGGTACCGAAAACATCTCTTTAAAGAAAATCCGATGCTTCATCCTTTCAAGTCTTCCAATCCCGATGACTGGGATGAATCCATCGGTGCCAAGGCTGGAATTTCAATAATTTCAGCCTTTACCCCTCATTTCAGAGGGGGGTCCTCAGGAGAGATTTCTTTTCAAGCTTTTTTGCTTGATATACTACAGCACTGAAACTTCACTCATATATATTGATATAACCAATTTATATTCCTATTAACCTGCTGGTGGTCTCAGATAAAACGACAAGCTTGAACACTTTTCTTTGGGTAACAGCTTCGCCCAATTCAGTGTGCGTTTAACATCAATGACCTTCAGCAAGCATATTTTAACTATAACTTGAACATTGCTTATTTATCGCTATCTTTCTTTTTGTTATTTTTATGTACGAGTAGACTTTCGTCATACTCTACTTTTTATATAAAAATGGCTTTCACCATTCTACTTAACTTATGTAGAATGGCTTCGGCTACTGCCCCTTCTTTGTGCGACAACAGCAAAGGAATGAACCCCGACGCCTCAATCTCATCAGCGCTCCGGCGTTTCTCTGATTGGGTTTATCAAGGGGAAATGATGTTGTTTCTCATCCGGGACTTATTTTAGTATGAAATTCTTTAACTTGACATTCTATAAAAACATAGAAAGCAATATTCCTTGGTTAAAAGTTCCTAATCATCATGACAACTTAATTGTAACTCACATCCTCCTACTTTCACTATACCTTCATATAGCTGACCAGTTCATCTCTCCGGTATAGTGAAAGTAGGAGGTATAGTTATAGAAGGATCCAGACTTGTTGTCTTAAGACTAAGGATCTCCTCTGTAGCCCTTCACGTAGGTCTCCATTTCTGGTTATTCAGGGGCTAGAATTTTTAAAGAAATCTAGACCTCTCCTTCTAAGTAAAGAACATTCCACTGGTTTCCATGTAACCTTCTCCATGGTTCTTCCACTTGTAACCAGAAAGAGATTCTCTTCTATATTCTCAAGCAGGTCTTACCCCTTCTTGTTGTTAAGTGAATCTATATATCTGACTCAGAAAGATTTGTTACTGTCCATATTAATGCTGTTCCAGCAGACCATGGGGTTTTAAATGGACAGCCAATTTCTATGGTAATTAGAGACTACCTTCTTTTACCGTAACCTTTCCGTTACATCTGAAGCTCTCCATGTAAAGTCTTTTTCCTAACTCATATCGCTTAGGGAAGACATTACTGATCTTTAAGAAATTGGAGGCTACACCGCCTACTACAAATGTTTCTTTCTTTCATTTGGATAGAGGGGTCTTAAAGACCCATCCTTGTTCTGCAAACCAGTCAGATTTATCTCCTCTCTTTCCTAGAGCCTTATTCTGCTCCAAGGACAAAGAGCTTCAACTATGGCCTACAGAAGCTTTAGCTTCTCCTCCAAAGTCCAACCTCATTAAACTCCCCCAGTTTTTTCTTCTGGGATTAGTTCTAACCATTAAGGCTTCTGGCCTCTGCTTGTATTGCTAAATTTATTTTCCTCCACTTCACAGGGAGGTAATTTCTTTGAGGCTAATGTACTGGCTCTTAGCACCAGATCTATATTAGCCTCAATATATACTTTCACAATACTTTTGAGTAAGGTCCACATTAGAAAATTGGAATTCAATATTTACTAACATTTATGGTCTACACAAGGACTCCCCCTCTAGATGCCTTGTTAGCCAAGCTGTTACACAGCACAGCCCTTGTAATTTAACTCCTACCCTCCATCCCTTGGATGCCTGAGGTTCTGGAAAATAGCATGGCCCATCTATCAGATATTCAACATGTGGGGACCTCCTCTAGGCATCTCTAGCTTGGGAGTCCCCATATGTGAAGACTCATTCCTGCTTGTTCCTGGAGATAGCACAGTTACTTACCTGTAACAGGTGATCTTGGGAACAGCAGGAATAAGTCTTCACAACCCACCCACCTCCCCTAGGAATTGTGTTCTCTCTCTCTCTCTCTCTCTCTCATTTGTCTACTTCCCTCCCTGATGAGAGGGAAGTGAATGGGTGGGAAGGCAGCGCACATGCGTGTGGGATGCTCCCAAAGGCTTTCTTTTTGGACGCTGGGGAGCGTTCCCGCGCAGGCTCCGTTGGTACCGACGTACCCCATATGTGAAGACTTATTCCTGCTGTTCCCAGAGATCACCTGTTACAGGTAAGTAACTGTGCTTTCTCCTCCCCCAGTAGGAACATAACATAAGATAATGCCATACTGGGTCAGACCAAGGTCCATCAAGCCCAGTATCCTGTTTCCAACAGTGGCCAATCTAGGTCATACGTACCTAGCAGTATCCCCAAGAGACACAGGTTCCACAATGCTTGTATTGGGTCAAGCATTGATATCCTGGGTCTCTTTTTAATAATGGTTTATGGACCTTTCCTCCAGGAACTTGTCCAAACCTTTTTTAAACCCAGCTACACTAACAGCCTTTACTACATCTTCCGGTAACAAATTCCAGAGTTTGATTACACATTGAGTGAAAAAAGATTTTCTCTTATTTGTCTTAAATAGTTTACCCTGTAGCTTCATTACATGTCCCCTAGTCTTTCTATATTCTGATAGTATAAACAATCGATCTATGTTTAACCGTTCCACTCCGTTCATTAATTTATAGACCTCTATCATATCTCCCCTCAGCCGTCTCTTTTCCAGGTTGAAGAGCCCTAACCTTTGTAGCCTCTCTTCATAGGAGTAGCCTTCAATCCCCTTTACCATTTTGGTGGCTCTTCTCTGTACCTTTTCTAATAACGCTATATCCTTTTTAAGATACAGCGACCAGAATTGCACACAATATTCAAGGTGCGGTCGTACCATGGAAAGATACAGAAGCATTATAATATCCTTTGTTTTATTTTCCATCCCTTTCCTTATGATACCTAGCATTCTATTTGCTATCTCCAGGAACAAGCAGGAATAAGTCTTCACATATGGGTACATCGGTACCGACGGAGCCTGCGCGGGAACGCTCCCCAGCTTCCCAAAAAGGAAAGCTTTTGGGAGCATCCCACAGTGCCTGCGCGCTGCCTTCCCGCCTTTCCTAACCAACTCTCCTCAGTTCTTCTTTGCCGCGGAGCCAGCAGGTCGAGCCCTGTCACCGCTGAAGAAGTTCTTTATTTTATTTTATTTCTTTGGTCGCGTGCCTGCCTTCCCTGACTCCGGACCGGTACCGCCGGTCTTTTCTTTCTTTCTTTAAAAAAAAAAAAAAAAAAAAAAAAATCGATTATTTTTTCCTCACTTGGTGTATTTTTCTTCTTAAGGCCTCAGGGCCCACAAGAAAATTTCCCTCATGGAAAAACCAACCTCCGGGTTCAAAAAATGCACTAAGTGTAGCGGTACTATTTCTGTTACAGATACCCATGAATGGTGTCTTAAATGTTTGGGTCCTGAACACTCCATTCCGGATTGTCCGTCCTGCTCCCTAATGTCTAAACAGGGGTTACAGAACCGAGCAGCTAAGCTCCATGTGCTGTTTCCCGCTGAGGCACCGGCAGTAGCATCGACAACTTCCAGGTCTTCTTCTCCTGAAGGATCTCAGTTAACCAAACATAAACCTAGCAGGTCCTCGAAGGGTAGATCTCCCTCTAAGCATCGAGATGCCTCCGGGCTTGCCCTCGAGGATCCTGCACCAGCCAAACAACCCCGGCGGGAAGCTCCGGCTTCCAAAGCTCCTCCTATGGGGTTACAGGTTGACATCGATGGCACGGCCTCGACCGATCACCTGTTAGAATGCTCTGGGGTACCGGCACAATCTACCGGTACCGATCTCCAGGCATTCATGGCGTCGATGGATCAGAATGTTCTGTCCATGCAGCAGGCTATTTCAGCCTTCATTCAAGCTGCGACGCCGGCGGTACCGCAACGAGCTCCATTGTCGGGATCGGCTCCGGTACCGGCACCAACGCCGATGCCGGTACCGTCTGCATCGATATCGACCAGGATACTGACTGCTGCGGTTCCTTGTCCAGGGCTACTTCTCGGTACCGATTCGGTACCGGGGACGCCCGATGTCGATACCGCTCGATACGCGTATCGAGCGTTAGAAGAGCACCCTGACAGGCGATACTTCGATTCCTCTGATGATTCTGATACATCAGATGAGTCTCCTGAAGTATCCATAGCCCTTCCTGAGGAGCCTTCTTCTCCAAAAAGAAGAATGTCTCCTCCAGAGGACTTGTCCTTTCAAGACTTCATAAGAGAAGTAGCTAAAGGACTCTCTATTTCAGTAGCCTCTGAATCAGAGCCTAGAGCAAAAAAATTAGATATTTTAGGATACTCTAAGGCTCCTAAAGAGGCAGTCACCTTACCAATTCATGAGATTCTTCATGAACACATGATTGATTTATGGGAGACTCCTCTCACTCTCTCCTCATTCTCGCAGGTTGGACACTATGTATCGTGTCCCTCCTTGTCCTGGGTTCCAGAAAACTCAGCTTCCTCACCATTCCATTGTGGTGCAGTCAGCTATGAAGAGGATAAAGAGTACAAAGAGACACTCTTCTACTCCTCCAGGAAGAGAATGCAGGACCTTGGATGCTTTTGGTAGGAAAATCTTCCAGGCCAGTATGCTTATTGCCAGAATCAACTCATATAGCCTTTATATGGGTATGTTTCTGAAAGAAGTGGCAGAAAAGCTGCACACTTTCCTCCCTTTTATTCCAGAAGATAAAAGGGAAGAATTCCGCATGTGGCTTAAGCATACTCAAGACATCTCCAATTTTTCAAACAGGGCAGCCTTTGACTCCTTTGAAGGTGCCAGTAAAGCCTCAGGCATTGCCATAGCTGCTCACAGAATTGCTTGGCTCCAGGCTTCTGATTTAGAGCCCTGGGTTCAAGATGGCTTAGGAAATCTGCCCTGTACAGGTGAAAATCTGTTTGGCAGAGAGTGGCAAATTAAAGCCACTCAAATGGATGCAGAGAATTCTGCTCTGGATAGACTTTCAAGGTCTACCTCCATTCCTGCCAAGAAAAAGACTTTTAAAAAGTCTTTTTTCAAGAAGGGCAGGTTTCCTTCCACTTCTGGTCAACAATCTTCTACAGGTCGCTTTACCGCTAAGCGTCAGCAACCAAAGCAGGCCAGGCCTAAGTCTACAGGGGCTGCTGTAACCCAGCAGTCCCAACCCCCTCAGGGTTTTTGACTTGATGCTAGAGAACTTAGTCTTTCTGGCTTTAACACAGCCAGAACCTCTCACCATTCCAGGAAGGTTAGCTCATTTTGCTCCCAGATGGGAGCAAATCACATCAGAGCAGTGGACCCTCTCCATCATAAGAGAGGGCTACAAACTTCAATTCTCAGACCTTCCTCCCCACACCATGGTGAGACACTTCAATTCTCCCACATCTCTTCTCGACCTTTTAGGTCAGGAGATAACTACCTTTCTTGCCCAAGGGGCAATAGAAGAAGTTCCTCTTCTTCAACAAGGGTCAGGGTTCTACTCCCCCTATTTTCTCATTCCAAAGAAGACAGGGGGATACAGACCCATTCTAGATCTCAGAGAATTGAACAAATTTCTATGCAAGGAGAAGTTCAAGATGCTTTCTCTGGGCACTCTCCTTCCATACCTTCAAAGTCAGGATTGGCTTTGTTCTCTAGATCTCAAGGATGCGTACACACATGTTCTCATCCATCCATCTCACAGAAGATTCCTGCGTTTTCTACGCACTCTGGGAATATTTGCTCGTTCAGAGGCCCAGATTTCCCTGGACCGCACAAGGCGCATTCTGCAGTATCTGGGACTGGTAGTAAATCTCCCAAAGTCCCAGCTCATCCCTACTCAGTCCCTGGAATTCATAGGGGCCAGGCCCGTTGCCAACGTCTAGTGCAGCTAGCCTCCCAGATTCAGTCAAAGAGCCACTTAACTGCCAGGGAGATGCTGCAACTGCTAGGCCACATGGCTTCCACAGTACATGTGGTACCCTATGCTCGCCTACACATGAGAGCAGCTCAATGGACTTTGTCCACCCAGTGGACTCAAGCTTCAGGAGCTCTCTCAGACCAAATAGCAACCTCCAAACGTCTCTTTTGGTCTCTCCAATGGTGGATATCCACTCAAAATCTGTTGCTGGGGTACCCCTTCCAACAGTTGTTGCCCCAAGCAACCCTCACAACAGATGCCTCCCAAACAGGTTGGGGAGCTCATCTACAAGACCTCTCCACCCAAGGCACTTGGTCCCCACAGGAGACCTCTCTTCATATCAACCACTTGGAACTTCGAGCAGTGTTTCTAGCTCTCAAGGTCTTTCATACCCTCCTCAGCTACAAGACAGTCCTTATTCATACGGACAATCAGGTAGCCATGTTTTACATAAACAAGCAAGGAGGGACTGGCTCTCTGTCGCTTTGCAACGAAGCTCTAAGATTATGGGCCTTCGCCAGAGAGCATCAAATCCATCTCCTGGCAGTATATCTCCCAGGAATCCAAAACTCTTGGGCAGACAGACTCAGTCGAGTTCTGCTTCCACACGAATGGTCCCTGCACATGGATCAGGTACTCAGAATCTTTCAAGAATGGGGAACCCCGGACATAGACCTCTTTGCAAGTCCGTGGAATGCCAAACTTCCCCGGTTCTGTTCCAGAATTCCGTGTCAGGGGGTTCAGGCCAAGGATGCCTTCCTCCTTCATTGGGGTCAGGGCTTCCTGTATGCCTTTCCACCCATTCCCTTGATTCCCAAGACTCTGTTCAAACTCCAGAGGGATCAAGGATCTATGATCCTCATAGCTCCATGCTGGCCACGCCAAGTGTGGTACCCTCTACTTCTGCATCTCTCCCAAGCCCCCTCCCTGGACTTGGGAGCTGCTCCAGACCTTCTGTCTCAGGAGGAAGGGACTTTGTGACACCCAAACCCCAAGTCCCTTCACCTCAGAGCTTGGTTACTGAAGGCCTAGACCTTCAAGACTTGAATCTTTCTCAGCAGGTGAAGGATATCCTCCATGCTTCCAGGAAACCTTCCACCAGGCGTTCCTATGCTTTTAAGTGGAAAAGAGTTTCCATTTGGTGTGCTGAAAAGGGTCTTGACCCTCTAGCACTACCTTTAACTTCTTTGTTAGACTATCTCCTGCATCTCTCTAATGCAGGACTTAAAACAAATTCAGTAAGAGTCCATTTGAGTGCTATTACAGCATCCCTTAAGCCCATCAATGGACAACCTATCTCCTCTCATCCTCTTATTTCAAGATTCATGAGAGGCCTAACTTTAACTAAACCTCCCATTAGGCCTCCTCCGGTAGCATGGGACTTAAATTTGGTTCTTGGTCAGCTTATGAAGCCACCTTTTGAACCCTTAGCCACTACCTCCTTGAAATTTCTTTCCTGGAAGGTTATTTTCCTCATTGCAGTCACTTCTGCTCGCCGCATCAGTGAACTGCAGGCCTTATTATATCTTTATCTTTATTAAAACATTTGATCAACCGTTACTGCCGAAGCATAGAGCGGTGTACAATAAAAAGGTTCATACTGCAAATCATAGAAAAGAACGCCATAAAATGAAAGGAAAGTGAAAGCCAAGCACATAAAGATAAAATACATAGTCAATTAGATAAATCTAACATAACCTGCTAAAACTAAAACGGGCAACAACACCATACAACAGACACACAGACACACAACAACAACGGGGGACGACTTTAATCAGGGAGGGGGACTGGGAGGAAGGTCGAAAGCCTGAGTGAACAGATGTGTTTTGAGTAGTGACTTGAAATGAGGGTAGGAGGATTCTAATCTGAGGGAAGGTGGTAAAGAATTCCAGAGGAAAGGACCAAGAAAGAAAAAAGCGGAATGATGAGTCTGCTCTAACCGGGCTTGTGACGGAGAGGGGAGTGATAAACGGTTGGCGTGAAGTGACCGAAGTTGACGGTAAGGAGTGTGAATAGAGAACAGATCCGCAAGATACAAAGTTCCATCATGACAAGGTAGTCCTTAGGACAAATCCACACTTTATGCCTAAAGTGGTCTCACCTTTTCATCTTAATCAAGAGGTATATCTACCTGTCTTTTATCCAGCTCCTCATGCATCCAGTGCAGAGAGGAATCTACATACTCTGGATTGTAAAAGAGCTCTTGCTTTTTACTTACATAGGACACAGCAACATAGAAAGTCTTCCCAGCTTTTTGTTGCTTTTGATCCTTCTCATTTGGGACGTCCAGTCTCTAAGAGAACACTGTCCAATTGGATTGCTCAGTGTATTTCTTTCGCCTACCAGAGTAAGAACCTTTCTCTGGAGAGCCATGTCACAGCTCATAATGTGAGGGCCATGGCCACCTCTATGGCTCATCTAAATTCTGTGTCCATCGACCAGATCTGTCGAGCAGCCACCTGGGCCTCTGTTCATACCTTCACCTACTGCTTGGACAAGGATTCCCGCCGGGATGCCTTGTTTGGTTAGGCTGTCCTCAGACACCTGTTCCATTCTTAAACAACTCCTGCCCTCCTTCCCTGGATGGATGCCTGAGATCCATAGGAGGACGCAGACCCCTTTCAGGGTCTCATATCCTTGGGGATCTCCCAGGCATCTCAGCTAGGGAGTCCCCATATGTGAAGACTCATTCCTGCTTGTTCCTGGAGATAGCACAGTTACTTACCTGTAACAGGTGATCTCTGGGAACAGCAGGAATAAGTCTTCACAACCCACCCACCTCCCCTAGGAGTTGTATCTCTTTTCTATCTTTCCTTTCCTCTCTCTCTCTATTGTCTCAGCTTTAAACTCGAACTGAGGAGAGTTGGTTAGGAAAGGTGGGAAGGCAGCGCGCAGGCGCTGTGGGATGCTCCCAAAAGCTTTCCTTTTTGGGAAGCTGGGGAGCGTTCCCGCGCAAGCTCCGTCGGTACCGACGTACCCATATGTGAAGACTTATTCCTGCTGTTCCCAGAGATCACCTGTTACAGGTAAGTAACTGTGCTTTCTTGGCCGCCGCTGCCTCCCACTGTATGCAAATATATCTCTCATGCATATTCATTAGGGACACCCCAAAAATCAGGCAGGATTGTGGTGCACCAGGACTGGAGTTCGCCACCCCTGACTTAACGCACATTAGTCTTTAGTAAATTTGCCCCTAAGTGCCACTGTGCCAATAGAAATAAATGAGTGTTGCTGCACTTAGCAAACATTAACATTTGTGAATGCGCGTTAACTTTTAAACGTGCCTTTTAATGAGTGTCTGAATGCTATTTGCATGGGCAGTGAGGATAAAGAAAGATTATCAGATTTCTTCATTACAATACTCCTGTGCCAGCTGCTAGGCACTTAAGGAAGAACTAGAAAACTTGCTCATTTAGAACCCATAGCAAATATATAGGAGATGTATTGGTATTCTCTGAGATGTGTTGGTTTAATATTTGCAGTGTTTGATAGGTAGGGTTTGGTGCTTTGAGTCCCAGTAGCGCTGTTATGAAATGGATAGGGAGCCAATGAAGTGCTCTAGGTGACTGCTAAGTTTGCCTAGTGATTGGTCCAGCCCTGTCCCCATCCACTGATGATGTGGCCCTCTTTGGCGTCCTGACCCACAATTTGGGAACCACTGCCATATGGGATCTTTAGAAGTGGTAGAATTTGGATGAGGGGAAAGGCTGGGGAGAGGGGATTGTTTTATTATGGGATAGCTGTATTGATGAGTGATGTATAAAGCATGGATAATATGTGAAAATGTAATAAAACATTAAAATGCTTAACTGAATGTCATACTTCTAAATATTAAAATTTGTTTTGTATATGTGCACATAGGAGGTAACTCTATAACAAGCCACGTACATTTGTGCCATCAACGTGCATTAAGTCACCTATCTTAAATGACATATGCACAGGGATGGGTTCATAAGTACAGAGTGTAGGCAGTCACTATTTTGTAAGTATGCATTTCAGGGCTATGGTGTGTAGTTTTAGAGTGGGTAAGCACGGGGCAGAATGCAAATTTATGCACGTAAGTTATAGAATGCTATAGAATACTATAACTTACAAACGTTTCCTACAAATCTAGTCATGGGCAATATTCCTTCTAAGGTGTGCATGTGTGTATACGCGCACACAGATTTTCAACTCTGCACACACAACAAAACATAGCATGCATGAGGCATATACAATAATGTTGAGACAAAGATGAAATTAGACTTACCTGCTAATTGTGGTTCCTGGAGTGGAACCAGTCTAGTCCCGGAACCTCTGGGTTGTCCATCTCATCTAGCAGCTTGGAGACTGAGGAACTCCTCTTTTTGTGACATCACAGTATATCTCCCCGGAGTCCACCTCCTGCCTCCAGTAACCTATTGACAAAGCAGACTCACCGGAGAAACAAGGGAGAATTGACCAATAGCATGACAACTAGGATTACAGTAACTCGCCAACCCCAAAAAGGGAACGCCAATGTCCTTAGAAATACTGTGACCGAAAACTTGAACAGGCCACTCCTTCACCCCAGAAAGGATAGCAAGCCCCAAAGAAACAAAGTGAGAAACTCCCTCAGCTCTCACCCCCTCCAATTCCTTACCTTTTATTTATTTATTTATTTTTAACTGGAACTGCGAAAATAAAACATGTCTTACCTGTGACCACGTAGACACTTCAGGCATCCACTTGCCAAAGAACACTGGGAGGGATACGGGACTAGACTGGTTCCACTCCAGGAACCACAATTAGCAGGTAAGTCTAATTTCATCTTCCTGGGTCATGTTCCCAGTCTAGTCCCGGAACCTCTGGGTCAGTACCAGAGCAGTAAATAAATTCAATCACGGGAGGGCCCCGGCAAACCAGCCTGAAGAACCGCCGAACCAAAGGAGGTCTCTGCCCTCTGCACGTCCAGTCGATAGTGCCGAACAAAGGAATTCAAAGACGACCACGTTGCCGCCTTACAAATCTCCACCGGTGACACCAACTGAGCCTCTGCCCAGGAAGTAGCCTTAGTAGTTTGGGCCTTCAAACCCTCCGGCACCGCTCTGCCCTTGAGAACATAAGCCGACGCAATAGCCTCCTTAATCCAGCACGCAATAGACGCCTTGGACGCCGCTTCTCCCTTCCTGGGACCTGCGAAGAGAACAAAAAGCCTATCTGACTTTCGAAAATCTGCCGTACGGCTGAGATATTTCTTCAAAGCCCGCCGGACATCCAGAAGATGCAGCCTCTTAGACGAAGGAGCAACCGTGCCCTCCGCAAATACTGGCAAGGAAATCTGGTTCACATGAAAAGCTGAGACCACCTTTGGAAGAAACGCTGGCACAGTTCTCAAGACTACCTTGGCTGCAAAGAAGGAAAGATAAGGCTCCCTGCAGGAAAGAGCTTGCAACTCCGATACCCGCCGAGTCGAACAAACAGCCACCAAAAACACCACCTTCAACGTGAGATCTTTGAGCGACGAGCGCGATAACGGCTCAAAAGGCGCCCTCTCCAAAGCATCCAAAACGAAAGGAAGATGCCACTTAGGAAACACCTGCCTAGTTGGCAGTGTTACGAGCGACACCGCCCTTAAAAAGCGCTTCACATCGCGTTGCACTCCGAGCGACTGCCCTGCCAGCCTGCCTCTGTAGCAAGACAACGCCACCACCTGAACCCGCAAGGACGCCGCCGCTAGACCTTTGTCGAAACCATTCTGCAAGAACTCCAAAATTTGGGGAACAGAGGCCTTCAAAGCCTCGCACTTTCTCGCCTTGCACCACGCCTCGAAGATCCTCCAGACCCGAACATACGCCAGTGAGGTAGACCGCCTCCGGGACTTCAACAAGGTCGCAATAACCGCCGCCGAGTACCCCCGGGACTTTAACCGAGCCCGTTCAAGAGCCAAGCCGTAAGCGAGAACTGACCCATGTGAGGCATGAGCAGGGGCCCCTGAGATAGCAGATCCGCCCTGCACGGAAGTCGCCAGGGCTTCGCCACCAGCAACCTCACCAGGTCCACGTACCATGGGCGACGAGGCCAATCTGGTGCTATCAGGATCACGCACCCTCTGAACCTCTCTATTCTTTGCAGGACCCGTTCTATCAGCACCCACAGGGGAAAAACGTACAGCAGCTGACCCTCCGGCCAGACCTGCATGAGGGCGTCCAGTCCTTCCGACATCCGTTCTCTGCGTCTGCTGAAAAAACGACTGGCCTTTGCTGAGGCGAAGGTCGCCATGAGATCCATGACCAGCCTTCCCCACCTGCGAACCACCATCTTGAAGACCTCGGGATGCAGGACCCATTCCCCTGGATCCACCGTCACCTGGCTGAGGAAATCGGCTGACACATTGTCCACTCCTGCTACATGCGCCGCCGACAGGTCCAAGAGATTTTCTTCCGCCCAGCCGCAGAGGACTTCGGCCTCGGCTTCCAGTGCCATGCTGCTGGTGCCCCTTTGCTTGTTGACGTAGGCCACCGCTGTCGCGTTGTCGGAGAGGACTCAGACTGCTCTCCCTCCGAGCAACTCCCGAAACTCTTTCAATGCCAGATACACCGCTCTTAACTCCAACCTGTTGATCGGCCACGTGCACTCCTGAGGACTCCAAAGCCCCTGCGCAAAGTTGCCCTGACAATGAGCTCCCCAGCCCAGCAGGCTGGCATCCGTCATCACTGCCACCCAGTCTGGGGCCTCCAATGGCTTTCCCTGCTCCAGCGACTCGGGGAGCAACCACCAGCGCAGAGCTTGACGAGTGTCCTCTGGGCAAACTAGTTACTGAGACAGAGGATCCAGCTGATGCGACCACCGGTGGAGCAACGCCCTCTGCAATGGCCTCATGTGAGCCCTGGCCCACGGAACCGTTTCTATTGTCGCCGCCATGGTGCCCAGCAACTGCAGATAGCGCCACGCTGAGGGAGCCCTGGTCTTCAAAAAACTCCCCGCAAGCCTTCGCAGACCGCGTGCCTGCTGCTCCGTTAGAAATACTCTCCCGTTCCGGGTGTCGAAGCGAGCCCACAGATATTCCAGATCCTGGGAAGGCAGTAAATGACTCTTTGTCATATTGACTATCCACCCGAGACTTTCCAAGAATGATACCACTCGGGCCGTCACCTTTTCGCTTTCGGCTTGCGACTTTGCTCGGATTAACCAATCGTCTAGGTAAGGATGCACAAGAATGCCCTCTTTGCGCAGCGCTGCCGCTACCACCACCATGACCTTGGTGAAGACTCTCGGGGCAGTAGCTAGGCCAAAGGGCAACGCTTGGAATTGGTAATGCCCGAATGGTACCGCGAAACACAGGAATTTGTGATGATCTCTTCTTATGGGAATATGGAGATACGCTTCCGACAAGTTCAGAGAGGTGAGAAACTTTCCTTTCTGTACTGCCACTATAACCGAACGCAACGTTTCCATGTGAAACCGTGACACTCGCAGACATCGATTTGACGCTTTTGAGATCCAGGATAGGTCGAACCCCTCCGTCTTTCTTTGGAACGATGAAGTATATGGAGTACCGACCGCATCCGTACTGGTCTAGGGGTACGGGCACGATCGCTCTGAGGGCCAATAGTCTTCGCACAGTTTCCCGCAAAGCCTCACACTTCACTACCGACTTGCCGGGAGACTGCACGAAGGCGTCTCGCACGGGTCCCAAGAACTCCAGAGCGTAGCCTTCCTGGATGACTTCCAGAACCCATTGATCTGACGTGATTTGGACCCAGGCAGGATAGAACTCCTGCAAACGCCCCCTTACCGGAACTATGGGCGTCTGGGTCCCCCTCATCTCATTGTGATTTCTTGAAGTTAGCAGAGACGGAAGAAGAGGGACTGAAGCCCCTTCCCGCTCTGCGAAAGCCGCGAAATCCCTGGCTCCTGTTGGGAAAGCGCCCCCGTTGACCGGGAGTAAACTTTTGTGATCGAAAACGGCGAAAATCGCTCAAGTGAGCCCTGCCTCCGAGGGCTCCTCGAGTCAGCTTGAGCTTATCCTCCGGTAACCTTCCACCTTTGGATTCTCCGAGATCCTTCACCAGCTTTTCTAAATCCTCTCCGAACAGCAGCCGACCCTTGAATGGCAGCTTGCTCAACCTAGACTTAGAGGAGCTATCTGCCGCCCAGTTACACAGCCACAGGTACTGCCACGCTGCTACCGCCGACGCCATGCTTTTTGACAGACCGCGCATAAGATCATAATGAATATCTGCAAGGTAGGCTGCCCCTGATTCCAAACGGGCAACCTCGCCTGCCAAGGGACTCGGCTGTCCCTCTTGCACCTGCTGTGCCCAGCAAAGGCAGGCTCTAGCTACCCATGCCCCGCACACAGCCGCCTGCAGGGAAATCGCATTAACGTCAAAAACCTGTCTTAACAACACATCCAGCTTTCTGTCCTGCGCATCCTTGAGGGCCGCGCTGCCTTCAACCGGAATTGTCGTTTTCTTGGTCACAGCTGACACGGCCGCGTCCACATTAGGAGACTTAAAGACTTCCTTATCCTGATCCACCAACGGATACAGCCTAGCCATAACCCTGGCCCCCTTCAACGGTGCCTCAGGCACGTTCCACTCCTCCTGAATCATCTCCTGAAACACCCTGTGAACCGGGAAAGCCGTTTGGGTCTTCCTGAACACCTATAACAAGGGGTCCTCCAGCGTATCATCCTCCGCTGAGCCTGGGACCGGCATATTGAGCACCTTCAAGGTCTCCAAAATGAGAGCAGGCAGTTCCTCTCTCCTGAATACTCTCACCACTCTAGCCTGGTCTTCTCTCTCAGAGATCTCCCCTTCTTCCAGCTCCTCCTCCAGGGCCAAACTGTGATCCTCCTCATCTGACAGAGGAGCTTCAGAAGCCTCCGGCTGGATTCTAAACTCCTCCTCGCCACGGGACTTCTTACCCCCGCTCGGAGGAAACTCCGCTCGCTGGGACGCCGGGCGCTTCCTAGCTCCGCTAGCGTCTGACGCCAGCTGCTGCTGAGGGGCACTACCAAAAGCTGCCTGCTGGAGCAGTGCCATAAACTGCTGCGAAAAAATGGCAGTCAGATCCATAGGCGCCTGCGAAGCAGAAAGGCCCGTGAAGGAAGAGGGCCCTGCCACCGGCTCTTCCTGCACAATCTCTGGAACTAAGGACGCCGAGGCTTCTGAAACACCCCCCGGAGGGCCTGACTGAAGCGCAATAGGCATGTCCGAATCCGTGGCCTCCCCCACACAGGACTTACAGACACCCGTGCTGGAGCCCTTCCGAGCCCCACACACAACACACTGTGACTTGGAGGGCATTGTCCTCCTAAGAGCCGTAGGCTGCAATGTGCTCCCCTGCCTTAAGGAGCCCAAGCAGACCCCAAACAAGGATTAGAGCAAACTGCCCCGGGGCGCAGACACAGAGACCCGCTGAAGTAGGGAATCGGCTAAATATAGCAAATAGGCCCTAGCAACTCGTTGAGCTATCCACTTCTGTTCCTTTTTCTTTTTTTCTTTTTTTTTTTAAACGCGCTCCAGCCAACGCTGCCTTAAATGCGCGTGAAAGTGCGCTGTCGGGCCTGCAACCTGTCCACGCGGCCGCCACGCAGCCGGGCCGAAACAGTAAATTCGTGCCAAAATCGCGCTGAGGAAAACAACGTGCACTGGGGTTCAGAGCTTACCTCGTGAGAGACAAAAGCGCAGCTCGCTTTCGGCGAACATGTACAGCTCCGGCTCCGGCAACGATCAGCTGTGCCGGGCCCGAACACACTCCCCGCACTGCACAAAAAGAATCAGCAGGCTCTGTGCGGCAGGACAGGGCTGTCAGGCGTGCCAGCAGGCACAATTCCTCGCGGCGCCGGCAGGCCCTGATTTCTGCACGCCAAGACCGTCTCCCCCCTCCGCTGAACAGCTGGGCTCTGGCAGCGGAGGAAACCATTACCCAAATACCTCCAGACTGAAGAACAGGTAGAGGAAAGGGAATGGCAGGAGAAGAACTAAAATGAAAGACGGTCTGCAAGTTATAAGGCCACAGACTTTTTTTTTTTTAAAAGATACAGGCGTGCTTCCATTGAAACAAAACCCCAAAATTTAACTAAACTACTCCCAGAATCCTCAATCGTTTCTCCAATGAGCCCGGACCCCCCGGGCTCCCATCTATACAGCTGCTTGGAGACTGAGGTAACTGGGGGCAGGAGGCGGACTCCGGGGAGATATACTGTGATGTCACAAAAAGAGGAGTTCCTCAGTCTCCAAGTTGCTAGATGAGATGGACAACCCAGAGGTTCCGGGACTAGACTGGGGACACGACCAGGAATTTTTAATTAGTTGTTATAAAGCAGCACAAAGAAATGAAATTATTTACAACTGCCTGATCTTAGCAGCTAAACGTGATTTGTGGTTGTTAAGTGCCATTGAGGCCATGTCAATTCATGGCAACTCTGAAAAGAGTTTAGGACAACTATCCACAGTTTGGTACTCTGCTTAGTTGGCTGTTCAGGTCCCATCCATAGAATGATGTTATAATGATAGTCATAGATTTTAAAATTTAATAATGGCTGTGTCGCCAGCACAGTGATATTGCGAGAGAGGCTGTTGGGTAAGATTTGTCTCTTTGTACATGCCAAAATCTGCAATAGAGTAGATTTACCTTGAGTGAGGCCCTACGCCAACAAAAATTGTGGGCCCCCAGAAAAGATAAAAACGAGCACGCCGGATCAGCTGCGCGCTGTTGGCCCTGACGTCATAATTAAACTGGGAATCCCAAAAGCCAAACTTGGAATGTACAACACTGTAGAAATAAAACTACGCATTAATTTGCTCTTGTACTAAACAAAGCGCAGACGTTAATGATGCACATTTACCAGAGCTGACATATTCCAATTAATAAATTCAAAATAAAGAGATATTTTTCTACCTTTTGTGCATTTTTTTTTCAGCTGCAATTGCTCCAGCCACTTTCTTCTGGTTTCTTCTCTTCGTGTCTTCTGCTAACTCTCCATTGTCTGCTGTCCATTTGTCCTTTCTTCTCTCTTCTAGTTTTTTTCCATTCTCTCTCTACATCTGCTTTAACATACTAATCTTTCTCCTTTTGCTCTTTCCTCATTCCTATTTCATCCACTCAAATTTTACCCCTCCATCCTCACTTACTCTCCCAATACCCGGCCAATTGTAGATTTTTTATCCCTCCCACACAAAATATTTTTCCCTTCTCCATTTTACTCTTCCAGCCCCATCCCATTCTAATCCTCCCCCAACATCAGCTCCCTTCTAGTTCCAGCCTCACCCAGCATCCATTCCCTTCTAGTCCCTGCATCAGCCCATTTCCAGTCCTAGCCACCCATCAGCCCATTTCCAGTCATAGCAACCCCCCAACCCAATACCAGTCCTAGCCCCCCCATCAACCCACTTCCAGTCCTAACCCCCCATCACCCCATTTTCAGTTTAAGCCCCTCTATAACCCATTACCAGTCCTAGCCCCCCATCAGCCCACTTCCAGTCCTAACCCCATCAACCCATTTCCAGTCAGCCCCCCATAGCCATTGCCAGTCCTAACCCCCCAATCAGCCCACAGCCCATTACCAGTCCTAACCCCATCAGCCCACCTCAAGTCCTAACCCCTCCCCATCAGCCCCTTTCCTGTCCTAGCCCCCCCATAGCCCATTATCAGTCCTACCCCCCCCCCATAGCCCATTACCAGTCCTAACCCCCCATCAGCCCACAGCCCATTACCAGTCCTAACCCCATCAGCCCACCTCCAGTGGTAGCCCCCCCATCAGCCCATTACCAGTCCTAGCCCCCCCCATAGCCCATTACCAGTCCAAACCCCCTCCCAACAGCCCACAGCCCATTACCAGTCCTAACCCCATCAGCCCACCTCCAGTCTTAACCCCCCAGCCCATTTCCAGTCCTAGCCCCCCCATAGCCTATTACCAGACAGCCCCCATCAGCCCACAGCCCATTACCAGTTCTAACCCCCCCCAGCCCACAGCCCATTACCAGTCCTAACCCCATCAGCCCACCTCCAGTCTTAACCCCCCCCCCCCAGCCCATTACCAGTCCTACCCCCCATCGGCTCAAGTAAAATTGAATAGTTTAAAAAAAAACGCTGGCTGCTGCCGTCCCACGGGGCCCCCTCTGCCCGGCTGAGCCCCTCCGTGCCGGCTTTGAGAGGCGCGAAGGGAGAGTGTCTCCCTCGCGTCTCTGTTAAGCCTGCAGGGGCAGATGGGAAATTTCCCATCAGCCCCTGCGGGCTTAACAGAGACGCGAGGGAGACACTCTCCCTTCGCGCCTCTCAAAGCCGGCACGGAGGGATTCAGCCGGGCAGAGGGGGCCCCGCGGGACGGCAGCAGCCAGCGTTTTTTTTATAAACTATTCATAAGCCGGCACGGAGGGATTCAGCCGGACAGAGGGGGCCCCGCGGGACAGTTCATGCTGCCGCGGTAGCAGTCAGCGTTTTTTTTTTAACTATTCAATTTTTGTGGGCCCTTGCCAGCTGTGGGCCCTACGCCACGGCGTAACTGGCGTATAGGTAAATCCGGCCCTGCACCCAGGAAGGTGTAGATAACATGAGGAGGGATCTAGCTAAACTTGAAGAATGATCTAGAATTTGGCAGCTGAGCTTTAATGTTAAAAAATGCAAGGTCATGCATTTGGGCTGCAGCAATCTAAGGGAGCGATATTAGTATAGGGGGTGAAGTACTTCTGTCCATGAAAGAAGTGCAGGACCTGAGGATGACTATTTCTGATGACCTTAAGGAAGCTAAAAAGGTAGAAAAGGTGACAGCAAAAACAAAAGGATGCTTAGGTGCATAGAGAGGAATGGCCAGCAGGAAGACCTTTGAGACCTCATTTGGAGTATTGTGTGCAATTCTGGAGACTGCACCTTCAAAAGGATATAAACAGGATGGAGTCGCTGCAGAGGGTGGCTACCCAAACAATCAGTGGTCTTTGTCTTAAGGCATATGGAAACAAACTAAAATATCTTAATATGGAGTGCTGCTTTACCTGTTTCATTACTTTCCTGGCTGCAGAGGAGTCGCTGCTCCGTTCCAGCAGTTCCTGTGGGATACGTGAGCTGAGCGGGCTATTTAAATCTGGCCCCCACTGTGAAACATCGAGTGCTGCTTTACCTGTTTCATTACTTTCCTGGCTGCAGAGGAGTCGCTGCTCCGTTCCAGCAGTTCCTGTGGGACACGTGAGCTGAGCGGGCTATTTAAATCTGGCCCCCACTGTGAAACATCGAGTGCTGCTTTACCTGTTTCATTACTTTCCTGGCTGCAGAGGAGTCGCTGCTCCGTTCCAGCAGTTCCTGTGGGACACGTGAGCTGAGCGGGCTATTTAAATCTGGCCCCACTGTGAAACATCGAGTGCTGCTTTACCTGTTTCATTACTTTCCTGGCTGCAGAGGAGTCGCTGCTCCGTTCCAGCAGTTCCTGTGGGACACGTGAGCTGAGCGGGCTATTTAAATCTGGCCCCCACTGTGAAACATCGAGTGCTGCTTTACCTGTTTCATTACTTTCCTGGCTGCAGAGGAGTCGCTGCTCCGTTCCAGCAGTTCCTGTGGGACACGTGAGCTGAGCGGGCTATTTAAATCTGGCCCCCACTGTGAAACATCGAGTGCTGCTTTACCTGTTTCATTACTTTCCTGGCTGCAGAGGAGTCGCTGCTCCGTTCCAGCAGTTCCTGTGGGATACGTGAGCTGAGCGGGCTATTTAAATCTGGCCCCCACTGTGAAACATCGAGTGCTGCTTTACCTGTTTCATTACTTTCCTGGCTGCAGAGGAGTCGCTGCTCCGTTCCAGCAGTTCCTGTGGGACACGTGAGCTGAGCGGGCTATTTAAATCTGGCCCCCACTGTGAAACATCGAGTGCTGCTTTACCTGTTTCATTACTTTCCTGGCTGCAGAGGAGTCGCTGCTCCGTTCCAGCAGTTCCTGTGGGATACGTGAGCTGAGCGGGCTATTTAAATCTGGCCCCCACTGTGAAACATCGAGTGCTGCTTTACCTGTTTCATTACTTTCCTGGCTGCAGAGGAGTCGCTGCTCCGTTCCAGCAGTTCCTGTGGGACACGTGAGCTGAGCGGGCTATTTAAATCTGGCCCCCACTGTGAAACATCGAGTGCTGCTTTACCTGTTTCATTACTTTCCTGGCTGCAGAGGAGTCGCTGCTCCGTTCCAGCAGTTCCTGTGGGACACGTGAGCTGAGCGGGCTATTTAAATCTGGCCCCCACTGTGAAACATCGAGTGCTGCTTTACCTGTTTCATTACTTTCCTGGCTGCAGAGGAGTCGCTGCTCCGTTCCAGCAGTTCCTGTGGGACACGTGAGCTGAGCGGGCTATTTAATTCCAGCCCCCACCGCGGGACGCGCACCGCGGGCGCGTGCCCGAGGGCGCGTGCTCCGAAGGGGCGTGTCCAAAGGGGCAGGTCCTGCCCCTTTGGCGCCCCTTCGGAGCACGTAGGAGTACTAGCCTCGGATTCAGTCTTGCTTGTAGTTGTTTGTAATACCAGCGTGCATGGGGAAGCGTAAGAAGAAACCAATGGCTTCATCGTTATCCTCTGGCAAAGCCGTCAAAGTGGTGGGTCCCATGGATACTCATCTCAAATCCATGGTGTCCACCCCGCTAGCCGGAGTTTCATCGGAGTCTTCCCTTTCAGCGAGTCCAGTCTCCGTAGGCATCTCTCCAATACCACTTAGGGTCCTAACCCCACCCAGCCGGGAGCCTTTCTTTTTGGATGACGCGGTTCCCCACCCCGGTGGGGCCGAATCTTCTTCCAAACTCGTTGAACTTCCTGAGACCTTCTTAAAGGTAAACCCTGTTATTGCTCCAATACCTTCTTGTTTTGACTTTTCTCAATCTTCAGTAGCTCCTAATCCACCGAAAGACGTGTCTTTGCAAGATATTTGGCAGATTGTTGCCCGGACTGAACAGTCTTTAAATTTATCCTTGACAAAGTTATCGAAATTTACTCAAGAGACGGTGTCTGTTTTAACTGATCATCAAGATAGGTTAGGGAACCTTGAGTCCTTTAAAGTTAAAACTGATGGTTTAATTACTTCCTTTCAAAGTGCTTTGGCGTCATCTGTTCAGGACTCTCTTTCACTCCATTATCGTGACGAAATAATTGAAAATGCTCTTCGTGTTAAAAATTTACGTTTCTTAAATTTCCCCCGAACTCACTATCTGTCTCCTCATATATTACTTATGAAATATTTAAAGGACGTATTTAAAATCCCTGAGCCCGAAACCATTTCTATATCTAAATTGTATTATTTGCCTTTAGGGGTTCGGGAAAAACGTCCGGCAGATATAGAGCCCGATGGTGGGGTTCTTGGGGAAATGGACCAGTTGACTGTGCCGAGTTTGGATCTTTCTCAGTTTTTGGAGACATCTATGGAGGAAATACCTACTCGGGCCACTCTACTGGTCAGTTTTTCATTAGAAAAAGATAAGGAACTTGTTTTGCGTACTTATTTTAAGTTCCGTCAGGAGAAGTTCTTTGGTCAGATGATTCAGGTTTTCCCTGATGTGTGTCGTAGCACACAGTTAAAACGGAAGGCCTTTCTTGCTTTGCGTCCTCGGGTTTTGGAATTGGGAGCTTTGTTTGTTTTAAAATATCCATGTAAATGTGTGATAACTTTTCAGGGTAAAACGTATATTTTTCTTGATTCAATTCAATTAGAGGCCTTTTTGCAGGGCTCAATTGTTAAGTAATTTACTGTCTTCCTGCTTAGTTAATAGGGGTTTCTTACTTTATTGACTTCCTCTGTTTCAGGTTAATATGACCTTTTTCTAGTTGTTATTATTAGCACTCCATTTTGTGGGCTGAGGATTATTATAATCGTGGAATGTATTTCATTGATAACAGTGATGTTATAATTATTGCTTGTATTTCCTTGTTTATCTTCAATAAAGAGCTTTGAAATTAAAAAAAAAATATATATATATATCTATCTTAATATGTATATTTTGGAGGAAAGGCAGGGAAGGGGAGATATGATTGTGTGCCATGGAGATATTTAAACGTCTCTAAACACACAGGAGGAGAGCATCTTTTAATTGCACGAAAACTCTGCAACAAGGTGGCATAGAATAAAGGTGAAAGGAGGAGGAGTAATTTTCAGAAATTTCTTCACAGAGAGAGTGGAAGATGCATGGAATAGTCTCCCAGTGGAGGTGGTAGAGACACAGACTGTATCTGAATTCAAAAAAGCATAAGCACATAAAAAATGCCATACTAGGTCAGACTAAGGTCCATCAAGCCCAGTATTCTGTTTCCAACAGCGGTCAATCCAGGTCATAAGTATCTCTGGCAGTTTCCCAAAAAGACACACAGGGCAAGCAGTGGATTTTCTGGGTCCTCTTTAATAATAATTTATGGACCTTTCCTCCAGGAACTTGTCCAAACCTTTTTATAAACCCAGCTACATTAACAGCTTTTACTTCATCCTCCAGTAATGAATTCCAAAGTTTGATTACACGTTGAGTGAAAAAAATATTTTCTTATTAGTCTTAAATGGGTTACACTGTAGCTTCATTGCATGTCCCCTAGTCTTTCTACTTTTTGATGGCATAAACAATCAATCAATCTACGTTTACCTGTTCCACTCCATTCATTAATTTATAGACCTCTATCATATCTCCCCTCAGCCATCTTTTTTCCAAGTTGAAGAGTTCTAACCTTTTAAGCCTCTCCTCATAGGAGTATCCTTCCATCCCCTTTACTATTTTGGTGGCTCTTCTCTGTACCTTTTCCAATTCCGCTATATCCAGGGGACAAACATAGAGGATCTCTAAAGAAAAAAAAATAGGCTGAAAAGCTTAGTAGTTGGTATGGAAGGGCAGACTAGATAAGAACATAAGATATTTTATTTATACGTTTCCTCTATACTGCCCCTTCCAGAGATCAAGGGCTGTTGACAGTTAACAATTGATCAACTTTTACATGGAACATTGGTATTAACTATTTACAAGGAACATATTGAACAAAGAAACTCGTGTGTCAACTTTCTATTTACATATATACAGGATATGACATACTTGGTCAGACCAAGGATCCATCAAGCCCAGTATTCTGTTTCCAACAGTGGCCAAACCAGATCACAAGTATCTGTCAAGTTCCCAAAAAATACACAGATGCCATGCTGCTTGTCCAGTGGGTAAGCTGCGGATTTCCCTGATCCTCTTTAATAATAGTTTATGGACCTTTCCTCCAGAAACATGTCCAAACCTCTCTTAAATCCAGCTACACTAACGGTTTTTACTACATCCTCTGGCAACAAATTCCAGAGTTTAAGTACGTACCGAGTAAAAAAAAAATTTACTTCATTGCATGTCCCCTAGCCTTTCTACTTTTTGAAGGGGTAAACAATCGATGTACGTTCACTCATTCCACTATATTCATTATTTTATAGATTTCTATCATCTCCAGGAACAAGCAGGAATGTAGTCTTCACATATGGGTATCGTCGGTACCGACGGAGCCTGCGCGGGAACGCTCCCCAGTGTCCAATTAGAAAGCTTTTGGGAGCATCCCACAGCACCTGCGTGCTGCCTTCCCACCTTTCCCAACTGCCTCTCTCCAGTTCTTCGTTTTCTGCGGAGCCAGCAGGTCATTGTTCCTGTCGCTGCAGAAAAGTTTTCCTTATTCTCCTTTTTTTGTGGTCGCGTCTGCCTTCCTCGACGCTATACCGGTACCGCCGGTGGTTCTTTCTTTCTTTCAAAAAAAAAAAAAATAGTATTTTTTTCCAAACTTTTCTTTTCCAGGTGCACGCGCCATTTTGGGCCTTAGGCCCAAAATTTCCTCAACTATGGAAAAACCCGCTTCTGGTTTCAAAAAGTGCACCAAGTGTGGCAGTACCATCTCCGTCACTGACACCCATGAGTGGTGTCTTAAATGTTTAGGTCCTGACCACTCCATCTCCGAGTGTATGGCTTGTGCCATGATGTCCAAGAGGGGTCGACAAAACCGAGCTGCTAAGCTCAGCACCCTTTTTCCCTCCGATGCAGCTTCTCTGGCATTGACTTCTTCCAGGGCTTCGTCTTCCTCCCATGGATCTCAGGTAACTAAACATAAGTCTGGCCGGTCCTCAAAGGGTAGATCTCCTTCCAAGCATCAAGATGCCTCTGGCATTGCCCTTGAGGATTCTGTACCGGCAAAATTGCCCCGGCAGGAGGCTTCAGCTTCCAAAGCATTATCGGGGCTCCAGGATGTTCTCAAGGCCTCAACCTCGGCAGAACTACTGGTGCCATGCTCTGGGGTACCGGCTGCTTTCTCCAGTACCGATACCCAGGCATCGGCAGCGTCGATAGACCAGAGGTTCCTGGCTATTGAACGCAGTCTGGCGGCTCTCCTTGCGGCATCGAAACCCTCAGAACTGCGTCAGACAGTTCAACCGGTACCTGCACTGACTCCGACACCGGTATCGGTACCGGTACCAACAGCATCGACATCGGTGCCTGCTTTGTGAGCACCCAGTCATGCGATGCCTTCCGGTACTGACACACCGGTACCAATTCCCCCTGGTACCGACTTCGGTCGGTACGGGTATCGGGCTCTTCAGGAGCATCCGGACAGAAGGTACTTTGAATCCTTGGAGGAGTCCGAGGATTCTGTTGGTACCGGAATACTTCTCCCGGAGGAGCCTTCCTCTCCTAAACGTAGGATGTCTCCCTCAGAAGATATCTCCTTTCAGGATTTTATCAGGGAGGTGGCTCGAGGTCTTTCCATTACTGTGGCTCCCAAAACAGAGCCCAGGGCAAAGGAGTTGGAGATTCTACAATATCCCAAGGCTCCTAAAGAGGCAGCTACTTTGCCTATCCATGAGATCTTACATGATCTCAGGCTAAGAATGTGGGAAACACCTCTTACCACCTCTCCTCATTCTTGTAGACTAGATACCATGTATCGAGTCCCTCCTTGTCCTGGGTTCCAGAAGACTCAGCTTCCTCACCACTCTATTGTAGTGGAATCAGCTATGAGGAGGATCAGGAGTGCAAAGAGGCATGCCTCTAATCCTCCAGGTCGTGAGTGTAAAACTTTGGATGCCTTTGGACGTCGTACTTTCCAGGCTTCCATGCTTTCTGCCAGGATCAGTTCCTATATTTTATATATGGGAATGTTCCTTAAGGAAGTCAAAGGAGATTTAGAGGTTTTGAGCCCTCTTCTTCCTGATAAGAGGCAGGATTTTCTCACACTGCTTAAACATGCCCAGGATGTTTCTAAGTTTGTCAACCGTGCAGCTTTTGACTGTTTTGAGTGCATAAGGAGAACCTCTGCCATTGCCATAGGTGCATGTAGAATTGCCTGGCTCCAGGCATCCAATTTGGAGCTCTGGGTGCAGGACAAACTGGGCAGTATTCCTTGTACAAGTGAGAATCTATTTGGCAAGAATTGGCAAGAGAAAGCCAATGAATTAGATGCTGACAACTCTACTTTGGATAGATTATCCAAAGCCACAGCTGATCCTGCAAGAAAAATCTTTCAAGAAACCATTCTTCTCCAAGAAGAAGAGGTTTTATCCCTCTTATTCCCAGCAGGACATTCTGCAGGTCAATCTGCTCAAAGGAATCAGCAACCACCTAAACAAAGGAAAGCAAAGACTGCTAAGTCTCAACCATCTCAGCAGTCTCAGCCTCCACAAGGCCTTTGACTTTCATCTAGAGAACTTAGCCTTCCTGGCTCTCAATGGACCAGAGCCTACCACCATTCCAAGAAGGTTGTGTCACTTTGCCCCCAGATGGGGGCAGATAACAGCATACCATTGGACGTTCTCCATTATTAAAGAGGGGTACAAGCTTCATTTTTTGTGCATACCCCCTCCCACAATGGTAAGACAGTTCAATTCTCAGACCTCTCTCATCAACCTGTTAGATCACAAGGTCACTATGCTTCTTGCCCAAGGGGCAATATAAGAAGTACCTATTCATCAACAGGGTACAGGGTTTTACTCCCCCTATTTCCTTATCCCAAAGAAAACAGGGGGACACAGACCTATTTTAGACGTCAGAGAATTGAACAAATTCCTGTTCAAGGAGAAATTCAAGATGATTTCTCTGGGAACTCTGCTGCCATACCTTCAGAGTCAGGATTGGCTTTGTTCTCTAGATCTCAAGGATGCATACACTCATGTTCTCATCCATCCAACTCACAGAAAGTTCCTTCGGTTCCTCTTTCAAAGAAAGCACTACCAATACAGGGTGCTTCCTTTTGGCCTGGCCTCAGCACCAAGGGTGTTTACGAAATGCATGGCTGTGGTAGCAGCATTTCTTCGCATTCTAGGAATATTCGTCTTCCCTTACTTAGACGACTGGCTCATTCGAGCCCCATCAGAGTCAGAGGCTAGGATTTCTCTATCTTGCACAATACGTATCCTTCAGTATTTGGGTCTGGTCATAAACATCCCAAAATCCAGTCTAACTCCCACTCAGTCTTTAGAGTTCATGGGAGCTTTGCTGGATACCAGAAAAGCAAGGGCCTATCTTCCTCAGACCCATTGCCTTCACATGGTGCAGTTAGCTTCTCAAGCAGTGCTAAAGCCTCATCTCACTGCTCGAGAAATGTTACAACTACTAGGCCACATGGCATCTACCGTGCATGTGGTTCCCTATGCTCGCCTCCATATGAGAGTAGCCCAGTGTACTTTATCCACTCAATGGACCCAGGCATCAGGGTGCCTGTCAGACGAAATAGCAAACACAAATTGCCTTATTTTGTCCCTCCAATGGTGGCAGTCCACTCAAAACCTGTTGCTGGGGTCCCTATTTCAACAACCTTTACCCCAGGCAACTCTCACAACAGATGCTTCTCCAGTGGGTTGGGCAGTTGATCTGCAAGACCTCTCCACCCAAGGCACTTGGACTCCACAGAAGACTCATCTACACATCAGTCTCTTAGAGCTCAGAGCAATCTTCCTTGCTCTTCAAGTGTTCCACACCCTACTCAGCTACAAAACAGTCCTCATTCACACGGACAATCAAGTAGCCATGTTCTATGTGAACAAGCAGGGGGGAACAGACTCTGTCGCTTTGCAACGAAGCTTTGCGACTATGGGCCCTCGCCAGAGAGCATCAGATTCATCTCCTGGCAGTGTATCTTCCACTGGTTCTACACGTCAGTTTACAGAGGGTGAACAAACTGAAGATAAAGGTAGATAATCCCTCCAATTGTCTAAGGCTGTGTTCTCAACTAGTGTCCGATTTTCCAACACTAAAATAACACTACTTCAGCGCATTCAACAGTGTACTGTATTGTAAAATAAATTTTCACTTTTCGTTATCAAAGACTCTTAGTACTAAGTGTTGAATGACTTATTTATAGATTAATAAGGGGTACATAGGTCTCAGACTTCTCCTGGCACCGGCTAATCAGACGATGTCCTTTGCCGTAGTGCCTGTTTGCATCAACGACCTATGCAGTCTGGTCCCCTTAAGTGTTTAGTGTTGAATAAACATTTTAGTAAATGATTGTGCTTATCTGAATAGATGTAAGACTCCCCAACGCCATCAATTGGCTCCGTTCCTGCGTATCACAAGTGAGTTTCTTCAGGGGGAATTTTCTATAATTCCAGCACTTCATGCAATAACTGATACTCCATTATCTGGCAGGTGTAGATGTTCTACTTTCAGAATTTGCTAAGAAAAATGACAATTATACATTATGGTGACAGACCTTAATCGCAATTGTGTACATAGAAAAACCACACTCCTATGCTAGCTCATGTGCCGATGATCATACCTTATTGTCTCTGCTTCTCACACTCCTTCTTGTGATCAAAGACTCTCATTAAACGCCGCACATGCGGGTCTGCTTCTCTTGAGATTTTATGGGCAGTGTGCTTACAAACGTCACCGATGACGTAGAAGATTGTTTCGGGAATAACCTCCGGTGCGATTCACACAGAATCATCATAGTGTCTTAGGGATATTCATTCGATTTCTAAGTTGGCTATGAAATAAATCCCTACCTAAATGTTGAAAACAGAGTATAGGTTCGTGCAAACCAAACTTGGACATATTCAGATGCAGCCTCCCCATTCAATCATATTGTTTAAGCCTCCCGGGCATACTGTGTTCAAGTTATAGATCCAACGTTGTTCAGTAATGAATAAAGTCTGTTGTCGTGATTTCCCCCCTTTTCCTGATTCAACTCTTTCCAGACAAAAGCATCTCAGATCTTCAAATATATGCTGCTGCTGCAGACAATGTGCTACCAATGGGGCTTCGATAACTTTACAATGTAATCTACTTCAATGTTCAATCATTCTAGTGCGAAACATGCGGGTAGTCTTGCCTATGTAGTGCAAACCACAGGGGCAGGTAATGCTATATACTACAGAACTGGAGATATAGGATGTGGAATGCCGAAGTTTATAAGTAATTCCATGATGTTCAAAAGTCGTTCTTTCTTCTGTAATGGAACATATGGTACAATTCCCACACATTCTATGACCAGGCTCCACAGTCTCAGAAGGGTCTACGATTGGTCGCAATTGTGCTGGACTCAGGCGCTCCTTCAAATTGCGTTGTCACGTCCACATGCAACGTATTTTATGTTGTTTTAATCCAGGTATCGCAGCTAAAATGTTACTATGGCGTTTTATAATTCTTTTTATATTACCACTATATGGTGAAAATGGTGTAACCAAATTGATCATCGTGTCATCCCCACCTTTATCAGGGTTAGATTGTAGTAATAATGCTCTGTTCATATACAAGGCTCTTCTATAAGCTGTTTTGACAATCTGTTTTGGGTATCCTCTTTGTATAAAACTCTGTTTTAATTGTTGAGATTGACGCTGAAAATCCCTATGATCCGAACAGTTCCTTCAAAATCTAATAAATTGAGATAGAGGGAGACTATCCCTCAACTGTTTAGGATGACTACTACCATAGTGCAAAAAGGTGTTCCTATCGGTTGATTTTCTATGAACCGATGTAAGCCAGCCATCATAGCTTTTCTGAACTAACACGTCTAGAAACACTATGCGTTCCTCATGGTATGTATGTGTAAATTGAATATTAGGGTCTAAAGTATTGACCCAACCAAAAAATCTTTCTAAGGACCTTTTTGATCCATTCCAAAGTAGGAATATATCGTCAATGTATCTTCGCCAAAGGATTATCTGTTCCCGATAAGGGGAAGTGGCTATCCACGTTTTTTCATATGTAGCCATAAATAGGCCACAGAAGGCGCACAGGTGGCTCCCATGGCCACTCCTTTGAGTTGTTGGTAAATAGTTTGTTCGAATAGAAAATAATTCTGAAAGAGCATTATTTCAGTGATTTGGTCCATAAATTCCAGTTGTCGAAGAGTTAAATCTCCTCTTTCTTGAAGGGACTTCATAACTACTTCCTTCGCAGCCAGTTGAGGGATGTTAGTATATAATGACGCGACATCTAATGTTACCAATAATGTGTTTTTATGTGTAACCCATTGTTCATATTCTTTTAATATTTGTAAAAAATGTGTTGTGTCCCTAAGGTAGGCAGGGATGTCAGACAATAATGGTCTCAAGAAGGAATCCACATACATCGAAAGTGGTTCTAAAAGACTTCCCCTGGTTGAGACTATGGGTCTCCCCGGGGGGTTCCGCAAATCTTTGTGAATTACTTATAAACTTCGGCATTCCACATCCTGTATCTCCAGTTCTGTAGTATATAGCATTACCTGCCCCTGTGGTTTGCGCTACATAGGCAAGACTACCCGCATGTTTCGCACTAGAATGATTGAACATCGAAGTAGATTACATTGTAAAGTTATCGAAGCCCCATTGGTAGCACATTGTCTGCAGCAGCAGCATATATTTGAGGATCTGAGATGCGATTAAGGTCTGTCACCATAATGTATAATTGTCATTTTTCTTAGCAAATTCTGAAAGTAGAACATCTACACCCACCAGATAATGGAGTATCAGTTATTGCATGAAGTGCTTGAATTATAGAAAATTCCCCCTAAAGAAATTCACTTGTGAAATGCAGGAACGGAGCCGGTTGATGGCGTTGGGGAGTCTTACATCTATTCAGATAAGCACAATCATTTACTAAAATGTTTATTCAACACTAAACACTTAAGGGGACCAGACTGCATAGGTCGTTGATGCAAACAGGCACTACGGCAAAGGACATTGTCTGATCCTTTGCCAGGAGAAGTCTGAGACCTATGTACCCCTTATTAATCTATAAATAAGTCATTCAACACTTAGTACTAAGAGTCTTTGATAACGAAAGTGAAAATTTATTTAACAATACAGTACACTGTTGAATGCGCTGAAGCAATGTTATTTTAGTGTTGGAAAATCGGACACTAGTTGAGAACACAGCCTTAGACAATTGGAGGGATTATCTACCTTTATCTTCAGTGTATCTTCCAGGCATACAAAACTCTTCGGCAGACAGACTCAGTCGAGTTCTGCTTCCACACGAATGGTCTCTGCATGCAGACCAGGTGACCAAGATTTTTCAAATTTGGGGAACCCCGGACATAGACCTCTTTGCAAGTCCGTTGAATGCCAAACTTCCCCGGTTCTGTTCCAGAATTCCAGCTCAGGGCTCTCAGGCCAGGGATGCTTTCCTCCTTCACTGGGGGTCAAGACTTCATTTATGCCTTTCCACCCATTCCCCTAATTCCCCAAACCCTGTTCAAGCTTCAGAGAGACAGAGGCCATATGATTCTCATAGCTCCACATTGGCCACGGCAAGTGTGGTACCCTCGGCTTCTACATCTCTCTCAAGCTCCCTCTCTGGAGTTAGGATCTGGTCCAGATCTCCTGTCCCAGGAGGACGGAATGTTATGGCATCCCAATCCCCAGTCTCTGCATCTCAGGGCTTGGTTGCTGAAGGCCTAGATCTCCATGATCTTAACCTCCCTCAGCAAGTAAAGGATATCCTTTATGCTTCCAGGAAGCCTTCCACAAGATGCTCTTATGCTTTCAAGTGGAAAAGTTTACCATATGGTGTTCGCAGAAGGGTCTTAACCCCCTTGCGATACCTCTGGAATCATTACTGGAGTATCTCCTTCATTTATCCAATGCAGGACTTAAGACTAACTCAGTAAGAGTCCATTTGAGTGCTATTGCAGCTTCTTTCAAGCCTCTAAATGGACAACCTATTTCCTCCCATCTTCTTATAGCAAGATTTATGAGAGGCCTTCTAACTAAGCCTCCTATTAGGCCACCACCGGTGGCATGGGACTTAAACCTGGTTCTTGGTCAGCTCATGAAGCCACCTTTTGAACCCTTAGCTACTACCTCATTGAAATTCCTTTCATGGAAGGTTATCTTTCTCATTGCAATCACATCAGCACGTCGCATCAGTGAGTTGCAGGCACTAGTGGCTGATCCACCTTATACAAGGTTCCATCATGACAAGGTAGTCCTTAGGACTCATCCACACTGTATGCCAAAGGTGGTCGCGCCTTTTCATCTAAACCAAGCAGTCTACCTGCCTGTGTTTTTCAAGGCCTCATGCATCAAATGCAGAAAGGAATCTTCATACTTTGGACTGTAAAAGAGCTTTAGCCTTTTACTTACAAAGAACACAGCAACATAGAAAGTCCTCTCAACTCTTTGTTGCTTTTGATCCTTCTCATTTGGGACTTCCAGTCTCCAAGAGAACACTGTCTAACTGGATTGCTCAGTGTATTTCCTTTGCCTATCAGAGTAAGAATCTTCCTCTGGAGGGCCATGTCACAGCTCACAATGTGAGAGCCATGGCAGCTTCAATGGCTCATCTGCACTCTGTGTCTATCGACGACATCTGTTGAGCAGCCACCTGGGCCTCGGTTCATACCTTCACAGCCCATTACTGTTTGGACAAGGACTCCCGCCGGGATGCCTTGTTTGGTCAGGCTGTTCTCCAACACCTGTTCCATACCTAATCAACTCCTACCCACCATTCCTGATTGGATGCCAGAGATCCATGGGGGGAAGTGGAGCCCTTTCCCAGGGACACACAACTTCTGGGGTCTCTCCCTGGCATCTAAAGCTAGGGAGTCCCCATATGTGAAGACTACATTCCTGCTTGTTCCTGGAGATAGCATAGTTACTCACCTGTAACAGGTGATTTCCGGGAACAGCAGGAATTTAGTCTTCGCAACCCACCCACCTCCCCTAGGAATTGTATCTCTCTATCTCTTTCTCTTTCCCTCTCTCTCTCTTTGTCTCAGCTTTAAACTCAGCTGGAGAGATGCAGTTGGGAAAGGTGGGAAGGCAGCACGCAGGCACTGTGGGATGCTCCCAAAAGCTTTCTAATTGGACGCTGTGGAGCGTTCCCGCGCAGGCTTCGTGGGTACCGACGATACCCATATGTGAAGACTACATTCCTGCTGTTCCCAGAGATCACCTGTTACAGGTAACTATGCTATATCTTCCCTCGGTTGTCTCTTTTCAAAGTTGAAGAGCCCTAACCTTTTAAGCCTTTCCTCATAGGGGTATCTTTCAATCCCCTTTACCATTTTTGTCATGCTTCTCTATCTTTTCTAATTCTGCTATACCATTTTTAAGATATGGTGACCAGAATGGCATACAATATTCAAGGTGCGGTTGCACCACTGAACAATACAGAGGCATTATAATATCCTTTGTTTTATTCTCCATTCCTTTCCTTATGATTCCTAGCATTCTATTTGCTTTCTTGCTGCCGCTGCACACTGGGCGGAGGGTCTCAACGTATTATCCTCAATGATGCCTTTTCCTTCACGGTGGTTCCTAATGTGGAACCTTGCAATGTGTAACTGTAGTTTGGGTTGTTCTTCCCTAAGTGTATAATTTTGCACTTGTCCACATTAAATGTCATTTTCCATTTAGACGCCCAGTCTCCCAATTTAACAAGGTTCTCTTGCAATTTTTTCTAATTCTCTTGTGTTTTAACAACTTTGAATAATTTGGTGTTATCTGTAAATTTGATCACCTCGTTCATTATTCCCATTTAAAGATCATTTAAAAATATGTTAAAAAGTAGCGGACCAGAACAGATCCCTGCGATACTCCACTATTCACCTTTCTCCACTGAGAAAATTGACCATTTAGCCATACTCTTTCTTTCGACCACTTCCTAATCCACAATACTACACTGCCTCCTATCCCATGGTTTTTTAATTTCCCTAGGAATCTCTCATGCTTTCTGAAAATCCAGATTTACTATATTAACCGGCTCACCTTTATCTACCTGTTTATTCACACCTTCAAAACAAATATAAGAGAATGGTGAGACAAGACTTTCCTTGACTAAATCCATGTTGGCTTTCTACAATTAAGCTACAACTATCTACATGTTCAGTAATTTTGTTTTTTATAATGCAGTCTACCATTTTGCCTGGTACTGATATCGGGCTCACTAGTCTGTAGTTTCCTAGAACATCCCTGGAACCCTTTTTAAAAATTGGCATTACATTGGCCACTCTCCAATCTTCAGGTACTACAGATGATTTACAGATTACTAATAGCAGTTCTATAATCTCATATTTCTTTTTTTTTGTATTTATTATTTTAAGGTTACATTCTTAACTTATTACATCATCACACAACCACTTATTCAACATAATATAACATATACAATCACTATTTTGCCAGTTTTATCCATTTATATTTGCCTTATACAGATTATTTCACCTTCCATTTCTAGTTCTTCTACCCTTCCCCTTCCTCCCCTCCCCCCTCCATCTTGTTCACCACCTAATTAAGCACTTTACTGCTCCGCTTGGGATTGGCTCCATCTTTTATACACACCCTAAAGCTTATGAAATTTAGCCCCCCTCCATTGTTGCATGGCAAGTGCCTTCATCAAATATATCCAGTCTAACTGTTGGTCAATCTCTGCTCTCTCCAGCATCCCTCTTTCACGCCACCTTCTGGCCATAGTCATTCTGGCTGCAATTACACACATTCTTGCTGGGATCTGTGCTTCCTTCCCCACCCCTTTCATAGGTAGATTTAACAAACACGGTCCAGGATCCAGTTCCCAGGATCCACCTCCAATCATATCCCACATCATATGCCAGTACCTCTCTACTTCAGGGCATCTCCACCATAATTGAATGATGTTACCCATGACTGAAGTGGTATTTAAAGGTGTGGAAGAATTGAAGGAAATATCGATACATTGGGAAGATGTCTTACAACTATTAGATAAACTGAAGAGTAGCAAATCACCTGGGCCGGATGGTATAAATCCAAGGGTGTTGAAAGAACTGAAATATGAGATTGCAGACCTGCTATCAGTAATCTGTGAACTATCATTAAAATCATCTCTAATACCTGAAGATTGGAGGATTGCCAATGTAACACCAATGTTTAAAAAGGGTTCCAGGGGTGATCCGGGAAACTACAGAACGGTGAGCCTGACGTCAGTACCAGGAAAAATGGTAGAAACCATCATAAAGAATAACATTACTGAGCATGTAGATAGTCACAACCAAATGGGAGACAGCCAACATGGCTTTAGACAAGGAAGATCTTGTCTTACTAATCTGTTATGTTTTTTGAAGGAGTGAATAAACAGGTGGACAAAGGTGAGTCGGTTGATATTGTGTATCTGGACTTTCAGAAAGCCTTTGACAAGGTCCCTCATCTTTTCGACATTAGGTTGCGGGGCTCTGTTCTTCAATGGTTCTGTTCTTTTCTCACTGCTCGCTCGTTCAATGTACACTCGGGTAATCACTCCTCTTCCTCTCTCCCCCTTATCTGTGGTGTTCCGCAGGGTTCTGTTCTATCGCCTCTATTATTTAATATTTTTCTTGCCCCTTTGCCTCTTGCCATTCAGCAGTTTCCGGTGTCTCCGTACATCTATGCGGATGACATTATTCTTCTATGCCATGTCTCTCCCCTCACTTTGGATATTACCCCACTAAATGACTGTCTGTCCCACATTGCATCTTGGCTCTCGCAGAACTTTCTTCACTTAAACCCCTCGAAATCCACGGCTATGTGGGTATCTCTTAGCGGTTCCTGTCCTACGGTCTCTCCTATGATTGATTCAGTTTCTATTCCTCTTGTTTCTTCTTTCCGTTACCTGGGGGTTATACTTGATTCCACACTTTCTTTTCATGAGCACATTTCTTCACTCACTCGGCGGTCCTTTGTGACCCTTCGGCAGATTCGGGCTACTCGTTCTCTCTTTTCCCCTGACTCTTTGGTCACTTTGGTTCTGGCTCTGGTGGTTAGTAGACTTGACTATTGTAATGTTTTCCTAGCCAACCTCCCTAAATATCAGCTTCAACGATTACAATCCATTCAAAACACTGCAGCTCGCCTTATCACTTTTTCCCGGCCGTTTGATCATGTCACTCCCCTCTTTCTCCGTTTGCAATGGCTACCATTCCGTTTTCGCTATCAATATAAGTTTCTGATTCTGATTCACCATGCTATTCATACTGGTCATCCTTTGTATCTTGCGGATCTGGTTTTTCTTCACACTCCTTACCGTCAACTCCGGTCTTTTCACGCCAATCGTTTATCACTACCTTCTCCGTCACAAGCCCGTTTAGAGCAGACTCGACATTCCGCCTTTTTCTTTCTTGGTCCATTTCTCTGGAATTCTCTACCACCTTCCCTCAGATTAGAATCCTCTTATCCTCAATTCAAGTCACTACTCAAAACACATCTGTTCACACAGGCTTTTGACCTTCCTGCCAGTTCCCCCCCCCTGACCATAGAGTTGTCTCCCCATGTTGTGCTGTTTGTTTGTTGGTGTTTTGCTTCCTTTTGTTTTTAGATTTAGATTTCTTTATTTTAAATTTAACTATTTAGTTATTTGCTTTTATTGCTGTGTGCTGTGCTTTACTTTCCTTTCATTTTATGGCGTTCTTTTCTATGATTTGCAGTGTAGACCTTTTATTGTACACCGCTCTATGCTTCGGCAGTAGCGGTTTATCAAATGTTTTAATAAAGATAAAGATCAGAGACTTTTGGCAAAACTAAAGAGTCATGGGATAGGAGGCAGTGTACTATTGTGGATCAGGAACTGGTTAAAAGATAGAAAGCAGAGGGTAGGGCTAAATGGCCAATTTTCCCAATGGAGAAAGGTGAATAGTGGTGTACCCCAGGGATCTGTGCTGGGTCCGCTGCTTTTTGACATATTCATAAATGACCTGGAAAGTGGAATAACGAGTGAGGTTATCAAATTTGCAGATGACACAAAGCTATTTAGAGTTGTTAAAACCCAAAAGGATTGTGAAAAATTGCAAGAGGATCTTGATAAATTGGAAGACTGGGCATCAAAATGGCAGATGAAATTTAATGTGGACAAATGCAAGGTTATGCACCTAGGGAAGAACAACCCAAACTATGGTTACACGATGCAAGGTTCCACATTAGGAACCACCACCCAGGAAAAAGATTTAGGCGTCATTGTGGATACCATGTTAAAACCCTCGGCCCAGTGTGCAGCGGCGGCCAAGAGAGCAAATAGAATGCTAGGTATGATAAGGAAAGGAATGGAAAATAAAACAAAAGATATTATAATGCCTCTATATCGTTCCATGGTGAGACTGCACCTTGAATATTGTGTGCAATTCTGGTTGCCGTATCTTAAAAAGGATATAGCGATTTTAGAAAAGGTTCAGAGAAGAGCCACCAAAATGGTAAAGGGAATGGAAGGATACTCCTATGAAGAAAGGCTAAAAAGGTTAGGGCTCTTTAACCTGGAAAAGAGACGGCTGAGGGGCGATATGATAGAAGTCTATAAATTAATGAACGGAGTGGAACGGGTAAACGTAGATCGATTGTTTACGTTATCAGAATATAGAAAGACTAGGGGACATGCAATGAAGCTACAGGGTAAACTATTTAAGACTAATAAAAGAAAATATTTTTTCACTCAACGTGTAATCAAACTCTGGAATTTGTTACTGGAGGAAGTAGTAAAGGCTGTTAGTGTAGCTGGGTTTAAAAAAGGTTTGGACAAGTTCCTGGAGGAAAGGTCCATAAACCATTATTAAGAAGTGACCGAAGATATCAATGCTTGACCCAGTGCAAGCATTGTGGAACTTGTGTCTCTTGGGGAAACTGCTAGGTATATATGACCTAGATTGGCCACTGTTGGAAACAGAATACTGGGCTTGATGGACCTTGGTCTGACCCAATATGGCATATCTTATGTTCTTATGAAAGAAATCCGCTTCTTGCCCACATCCCCTCCAACATAATGTCCCCACTTCTATCTTCCTTGTCTAATGGAGTCTTACTGGGTCCCAGTACATTCTGTATAAGACCTTTGTATACATGTTCCACTATGTGTGGCTACTGAAATCTGCTTTGTAGCCTCAAAGATCTGAAGCCATTTCCTTTAATCCAGTTCCACACCCATATCTCTCTCCTATGTTTTACAAAACAATGTTTCACCCCTCCAGGACTCCAGAACTATTTTATATATGGCTGACAATAATCCCTTGGTTCCCTCCCATGTTGAGTAGAGCAAAGCAAATGCCTGCCTTTGCTCCCTTATAACGCCTTTGCTCTGATTGGACGGCACAAAATGACGCACCTGGGCATAGTAGAATTCCTGTTCACTAAGGAGTGAAAGTTCTCTGCAATTCCCCATATGTTTTTATTCTCCCCTTAGCATCTAATATCTGCCCTACTCTATGCAATCCCAATTTTTGCCAGTCCCGGTATGCGACATACATTTGTCCTGGTAGAAATGCTTCATTTTAAGCACAATGGAGTATTCCATTAAAGCACTACTTTACCACATAAAGTCTTCCGTTGTTTTTTCCATACTTGCAGGGTATGCTTTATAAAGGGAGCTCTAGATCCTGCCTTGACTCTATCTGTTCCAAACCAGATCATTTTTCTCAATGGGTTCCTCCTCCCAATTTTGTTCAATTCTTACCCACTGTAGCCCTTTATCCCACTCTATCACCCCACTTAGCATTGCACTTACATAGTATCCCTTTATGTTCAGGACTTCCAACTCCTCTTCCTTTTGAGGCTGCATTAGTACTGTCTTCATAACCCTTGGTGGATGCTGTCTCCAGATAAAGTCAAAGATTCTCTTCTGCCAGGCATGGAGAATTTCATCAGACAGCACTTATTGGAAGAGTCATGAACAAAAAAAGCATTCTTTGCAGAATAGTCATTTTTATCATGGCAATCCTACCCATCCATGACAAAGATACTCTTTCCCACCTGTCCAAATCACTTCTTACATAGTTACATAGTAAATGATCATGGATAAAGACCAGCATGGTCCATCTAGTCTGCCCAGCAAGGTGGCAAGAGTAGGTGCACCTGCCGCTCCATGCAGGTCACTCCTCCCCATGCCTTTGTTTAGGGGTGTCCACCGCTCCATGCAGGTCACCCCTATTTGTGAGATATAAGAGAGAGTTAAGTTTATTTTGATTTTATCCTGTTGCTATAAAGGGATTCACTGTCTGTCCCATGCCATTTTGAATTCTGTCACTGTATTTGCCCCCACCACTTCCATTGGGAGGGCATTCCAAGCATCTACCATCCTTTCAGTGAAAAAGTATTTCCTGACGTTGCCTTTCAGTTTACCCCCTTGCAGTTTCATGTTATGCTCTCTAGTTTTACAGCTTGCCTTTCTTTGAAAAAAGCTTTTGTGCATTAATATTTTTTAAGTATTTAAAAGTCTGTATCATATATCCCCTGTCTCTCCTCTCCTCTAGCATATACATATTTAGGTCTTCAAATCTCTTCTAATATGTCTTCTGGCGCAGCCTCCAAGTCTTTTGGTTGCCTTCCTCTGAACCATTTCCAGTCTTTTCATATCCTTTATGAGATATGGTCTCCAAAATTGAACACAATATTCCAAGTGAGGCCTCACCAGCGACTTGTACAGTGGTATTAGCACCCCCTCCTTTCTGCTGGTAATTCCTCTCTGTATGCAATCCAGCATCCTTCTGGCTTTGGCCACCACCTTGTCACACTGTTTCGCCACTTTGAGATCCTCAGAAACAATCACTCCGAGGTCTTGGTCCATGCACACTAACCTATTGCCCCCTATCTCATACAGTTCCCTTGGATTTCTGCACCACAAGTGCATGACACTTGTGGTGTAGAAGGTCCCTCAGACCCCTTAGAGAGTGATAAAATGCAGGATTTAGCTTCAGTTAATGAAAGAAAACAAATGCACATGGCTCCCAGTTTCCAGGGAAACCACAAACAGAGCAGATCAGAGGAGAGGAAAACACGCCCCTGCTGCAGTTCAGCTCATCGGTCACGAGCTGAGGCAGAACACCTGCTGGAGGGAGAGGTCAGATTAAACCCAGGAAACCAGAGATATAAGGGAAGCTCATTAAGAAGGAAGCTAGCACAGCCGGGAGCACAGTCAAGAAAGCAGTCACAAGAAGCAGAGGATTGGCTTGGGAGTGAGGATTCAGAGGAACTAATGGTAACAGAAGATTCTCTGACCTTTGACTCAGAAAGGGAACTCCGCAAAAGAAACGAGCAGAGAATCAGTGCAAAGGAGCCAGGTACAAGCAGCCCAGGTTTGGTGCCGTATATAAAAGGCAGCCAGAAGGGAAATGTACCAAGAAGGCAGATTTGTGTGCACGTAGAAATTCCAAGGCTTGTATCTGTAGATGATCCTGGAGGGCAGAAGGAATCTCCCATAAGGAAGCCAAAAGGTAGGCTGAGTGACTGGTATAAAAGCAAAGCTGTTTTTAAGAAGTGCTCTGATATTAGCCCAGAAGGGTGGGGCTTTACGTGTGCTGAATACTGTGGCCATTCCCAACCTTGTGTAGCAGAAGGCTGCAGGGAAAAGTCTCTTACTGAAGGAATAGGTGTGTGCTTGGAAACACCCTGTAGTCAATTGCAGACATTTCCCGCTGAGAACCAATATGAACCAATGGAAACGGAACCGTCTTTAGAATACCTGCCTGTTGAGTCAATGGACAGTACAATATCTGTGTCTGATAAGATAAGACCTGTGTGCTAGGATTAAGCTGTGCAGAGAGAGAGCTGCAGGTAGCAGCTAGAAGAAAAAGCACCAAAGGTTTTTGGAACAGAGAATTGCTATTTAAGTTGGATTACTGTGATGCTGATATAGGAAGCTGTTTATATTTCATTCTTATTATTTCCTGCCAGAAGATGCATGGCCAACTGTTCTTTATTTTCTATATGTAAAAGCCGTTTGGAAGGGGAATTAAAATCCTGTTATTTGCCTGAAACACTCGAGCTCCACTACTCTCTTTATTTCGGTTGGTGAAAACTACAACTCCCAGGAGGCAGTGCTTTCCCCAAGCACTATTTTACTACTGGAAGAAGGGATCAGGCCGCTTAACTCTACTAGCACAAGCTGTGGGGTAATAGCGACATTACACACTGCACTTCTTCATATTAAATCTTAACTGCCAAGTATTCTTCCAGCTTTTGCAGATCTTTCCTCATGTTATACACTCCCTTAGGGGAGTCCACGTTGTTGCAAATTTTGGTGTCACCTGCCAAAAGACAGATTTTTCCATTCAGTCCTTTGGTGATATCACTCACAAATACATTGAACAGTACTGGTCCCAGGACTGATCCCTTGGGCACGCCACTACTCGCCTTCCTTCCATCCAAGTGAGTTCAGTTTACCATCACCTTCTGTCGTCGGTCAGTCAACCAATTTCTGATCCAGTTCATCACCTTGGGACTCATCCCCAGGTTCAGTTTATTGATAAGCCTCCTATGAGGAACAAGATCAAAGACTGTTAAAATCTAGGTAGATCACATCCATCACATGCCCTTGATCTAGTTCTCTGGTCACCCAATCAAAGAATTCCATCAGATTTGTTTGGCATGATTGTCCTTTGGTAAAACCATGTTGCCTCAGATCATGCAACCTATTTGTTTTGAGAGAGTCCACTATTCTCCCTTTTAGGAGTCCCTCCATTATTTTTCCCACCACTGAGGTAAGGCTTACTGGCCTGTAGTTTGCCACTTCTTCCCTATTACCACTTTTGTGAAGAGGTACCACATTGGCCCTTTCCCAGTCCTGTGGAACTTCTCCTGCCTCCAAGAATCTATTAAAAACATCATTTAAAGGCCCTACAAGAACCCCTCTGAGCTCTTTCAGTAGCCTGGGATGGATCCCATCTGATCCCATGGTTTTGTCCGCGTTCAGTTTTGCAAGCTGTTCAAACACTGGAAATGAGCTGATGGGGGGGGGGGTAGGACTGGAAATGGGCTGATTAGGGGGGCTAGGACTGAAATGGGCCAATGGGGGGAGGGGAGGAGAGAGCTGCTAGCCCTGTAAGAAAACTGGGGGCTAGGGCTACAAATGGGCTGCGGGGAGGGGAGGAGAGAGCTGCTGGCCTTGAAAGAAGACTGGGGGTTAGGATTGCGAATGGGTTGATGTGTTGGGATGGGAGAATGTGACTGGAAGAGAGTGGATGCTGAGAGTGGCTGGAACTAGAATGGAGCTGACGTTGGGGGAGGACTAAAAGGGGATAGGGCTGGCGAGTGGGGAAAAAAAAGAAGCTGTGGGAGTGAGGATGAAGAGGGGAAAGGATTTTTGTGTGGGTGGGAAGAAAAATCTACGATGGGTATTGGGAGAGTAAATGGGGATTGAGTATGGATGAGTGAAATTTGAGTGGCTGAAAAAGGAATAAAGAAAGAAATGGAGGAAAAAGCAAAAGGAGAAAGATCAGTATGTTAGAGCAGATGTAGAGAGAATGGAAAAAACTAGAAGAGAGAAGAAAGGACATAGACAGCAAACAATGGAGAGTTAGCAGAAGACACAAAGAAACGAGAAGAAAGTGACTGGAGCCATTGCGACTGAAATAAAATGCCCAAACAACAAAAGGTAGAAAAATACTGTTTTATTTTCAATTTATTAACTAGACTATGTCAGCTCTGGGAAATGGCATCGCTAACGTCTTTGAATATTTTGTTTAGTTACAAGAGGAAATTAATTTATATTTTAATTTCTCTAGTGTTGTTGTACATTCCAAGTTTGGCTTTTGGGGTTCCCAGTTTAATTATGATCCGGGAAACTACAGACCGGTGAGCCTGACATCAGTACTGGGAAAAATGGTAGAAACCATCATAAAGAATAAAATTACTCAGCATGTAGATAGTCATGACCTAATGGAAGACAGCCAACATGGCTTTAGACAAGGAAGATCTTGTCTTACTAATCTGTTATGTTTTTTTGAAGGAGTGAATAATCAGGTGGACAAAGGTGAGTCGGTTGATATTGTGTATCTGGACTTTCAGAAAGCCTTTGACAAGGTCCCTCATCAGAGACTTTTGGCAAAACTAAAGAGTCATGGGATAGGAGGCAGTGTACTATTGTGGATCAGGAACTGGTTAAAAGATAGAAAGCAGAGGGTAGGGCTAAATAGCCAATTTTCCCAATGGAGAAAGGTGAATAGTGGTGTACCCCAGGGATCTGTACTGGGTCCGCTGCTTTTTGACATATTCATAAATGACCTGGAAAGTGGAATAACGAGTGAAGTTATCAAATTTGCAGATGACACAAAACTATTTAAAGTTGTTAAAACCGAAGAGGATTGTGGAAAATTGCAAGAGGATCTTAATAAATTGGAAGACTGGGCATCAAAATGGCAGATGAAATTTAATGTGGACAAGTGCAAGGTTATGCACCTAGGGGAGAACAACCCAAACTATGGTTACACGATGCAAGGTTCCACATTAGGAACCACCACCCAGGAAAAAGATTTAGGCGTCATTGTGGATACCATGTTAAAACCCTCGGCCCAGAGTGCAGCAGCGGCCAAGAGAGCAAATAGAATGCTAGGTATGATAAGGAAAGGAATGGAAAATAAAACAAAAGATATTATAATGCCTCTATATCGTTCCATGGTGAGACCGCACCTTGAATATTGTGTGCAATTCTGATCGCCGTATCTTAAAAAGGATATAGCGATTTTAGAAAAGGTTCAGAGAAGAGCCACCAAAATGGTAAAGGGGATGGAAGGATACTCCTATGAAGAAAGACTAGAAAGGTTAGGTCTCTTTAACCTGGAAAAGAGACGGCTGAGGGGAGATATGATAGAAGTCTATAAATTAATGAACGGAGTGGAACGGGTAAACGTAGATCGATTGTTTACGTTATCAGAATATAGAAAGACTAGGGGACATGCAATGAAGCTACAGGGTAAACTATTTAAGAGTAATAAAAGAAAATATTTTTTCACTCAACGTGTAATCAAACTCTGGAATTTGTTACTGGAGGAAGTAGTAAAGGCTGTTAGTGTAGCTGGGTTTAAAAAAGGTTTGGACAAGTTCCTGGAGGAAAGGTCCATATACCATTATTAAGAAGGGACCCAGGATATCAATGCTTGAACCAATACAAGCATTGTGGAACCTGTGTCTTCTGGGGAAACTGCTAGGTACATATGACCTAGATTGGCCACTGTTGGAAACAGAATACTGGGCTTGATGGACCTTGGTCTGACCCAGTATGGCATATCTTATGTTCTTATATTGTCTTCATATTTCTGAATTGTGATCCCTTGTTTTATGTTTGGTGGTGGTCTGTGTTTTCTATGTGTAACAGAGCTGCCGTATTCTGTTCATGTATTGTCTGTGTGATACAGCCGCACTTTCCCCAGTAGGAGATGTATTGGTAACATAGTAACATAATATATGACGGCAGATAAAGACCAGCATAGTCCATATAGTCTGCCCAGCAAGGCGGCAAGAGTAGGTGCACCTGCCGCTCCATGCAGGTCACCCCTGCCTATGCCTTTGTTTAGAGGTGTACCTAAACAAAGGTATTCTCTGAGATGTATTGGTTTAATATTTGCAGTGCTTGATAGGTAGGGTTTGGTGTTTTTGTGAGTCCTGGTAGTGCTGTTATGATACAGCGGGTTTGCTATGTGTTCTAAATGAGCAGGGTTTATAGTACATCCTAATGTACCTGGTAATTGGCACTGGAGTATGTTAATGTAGAAATCTGCCCATGAAAATGGTATTCAGACACTCATTAAGAGACATGTTTAAAAGTTAATGTGCCCTAAGTACAGCAACACCCATTTATTTCTATTGCCACTTAAGGACATGTTTACTAAATATTAATGCGTGTTAAGTCATTGCCAGGACAAAAGTGAGTCTTGTGAAAGGCTCCTTTGAAAACCGCCTAAAATGAAGTCCAGTGGATAGACACATGAGGCCCCGTAATGAGTCTCCACACATGCCCCTGGATCCATCTCACATCCGTGATGTCTCTCGTTCCTTGTCCTTTCCTCAACCCTGGTTGCACTTCATACAGTTCTCATTCCAAGTATGGTTGTAGTCTCTGCTGAATAATCTTGAGTAGAATCTTGCTGGCATGTGGGATCAGAGTGATTGTGCGATAATTTCCACAGTCAGTTGAATCACCTTTCTTTAGTATTGGTATAAACACAGATCTTTGCCAGTCATTTGGCCATGATATTGTCTTCCAAATTTCCTGGCAGATCCTTGTATGGTAACAGCTTCATCTGATTGCTTTAATACTTCAATGGGAATGCCATCAATGCCCAGTGCTTTCTTCTTTGATAAGGCTTTCAGTGCTGCTTCGACTTCTTTCATCACCAATGGTTCCGGATCATAAGATTGATCTTTATGGTATAATGACTCTGTATATTCTTTCCACCTCTTCTTGATCTTCTCAGCCTCATTCAACATGAATCCTTGAGCATCTTGTAGCATTCGAATTCAAGGATGGAATTTTCTCTTTAATTCTCATAGACTTTACTAAAGCTATCTTGTTCTTCCTCTAATAGTTTCTGATTCTATTTTCTTGCATGTGTCATTGTAGTACTTCTTATCTTGTCTTGCTGGATGTTGGAAATCTCTGAGTTCTGCAATTGCCTCTCTTTCTCCTCTGACTTTAGCTTCTCTGCATTTCTAGGCAATTTTCAGAGTTTTTTTGGTTATCTATTTTGGCCTGATCTGCCATATTCTCTGTGATTTGGCTCTGTGTGCCCATAACCTTTTCAACAGAACTTCTGTCCGAAAACTATCCTGTACTTAGTTATGGTTCTTTGTTCTATTGATCCTTGTTACACTCATTGAGGTTGTGTGTGGTTATGGATTCTTAATCATGCTTTGGTACAAATACTGGAGGGTGCCCCCTAACTGCATCAGTGATGATAGCAGGATGAGGTCATAAGAAACCTCTGAATTTTTTTTCTTCACCTCTGCTGGTAGGGGAACACAACTCCACTGGAAAAAAAAATGTGACAAAGGGGGAATTCCCAAGCATCCAAAAACACCTGTAATATGGCTGCATAGCAAATCACAGTCTAGCAAAAGCGGGAGAATGGGAGAGGGAAAGAAGGGGGAAGAATGGGGGAAGGGGAGGGTTTAAAGGAGAGGGAAAAGAACAAAATAGAAACTAATGAGACATATTACTCAAAGTGGTGGACAAAAAGGTATCAAAAGAGAGGACAATTATTACTAAAGAAAAGGATCAGTGTTAAATTAAAACAAATAGCACTCTAGCAGGACTCAAGGAAAGAACATCAGCTGGTAAGTAAAATGTCACTTTGACACCTCCCAGAAGCTGCTGCTCTAGGCAACCACCTAGTCTGCCTAATGATTAAACCAGCCTTGATGGTCACTCTAATGCTGCTCTTCTCCCACTACGTGACTCCTGGATGTCGGCAGTGTTGTCTTTCTGTTTGCATTCTTTTGCTTTTTCTTTTTTTCTTTGGAGCCATTTTTTTTCTTCTGTGTTAGTGTCATATTCACACTTCACTATGACTAGCTTTATGCTAATTACTGATCACTTTTATATCTCTTATCGGCATATATCTTACTTCCTAACAGTTCCTTGTGGCTATATTTTGTTACAAATGTGGTGTTTCTTGGACTAGGTGAATGCTGATACATTTGCACTGTACCTGTGTTTATACACTTTGGTATGCACTTCCATCAATCCTGACATATACAAATTACTTATAAAAAAGATTTACAACCTTCTGCAAAGAATTGTACCAGTTAAAGCCCATCTGCCACCAGCTCTCATGCTTTTATCTAGTTTTTGTTTCCAGGGTTACAGGATTTTTCATCTATCTCTGGGCCTTTCTTCTTTGTGTTAAACTAATTACAGAAGTGTAGAACTCTGTTACTCTTTGCAGAAGACTGTGGGAGTTTCAGGCCCCCCTAGTAAATGCTGCTGCAAAGTTCAGGTCATAAGATGGGGAGAGTGAGATGGGAAAGGGGATAGCATGCTAGAAGAAAATGGCTTGCTGACTGAAATATCTGGCCACAAAGACAGGAGCAGCTGTACAAGAACACCCACAGGCTAAAACCAGATAAACTACCTTTACAACCAAGCTGCCAAAAGAATGGGAAGGGGGAGGTAGAGAGATGCCTTTGCTAGAGTTATCTTCTCAGGCACACACACAAAGGAGTAGGACATTAACCACAAATACCTTAGACTGCAGGGCGAGATAAGGAAGCCACCCCTCAACTGACCAATCAGGGAATCCTAGCCGTTAGGTACATTCCAGATATGCCACCTAGATAAGCAAGGAGCCCAGAGAATTCTTCCAAATTGCTATTCTGCTCTAATCCACGTGACAAACTGCTATACTAAGACTGTATAAAAACCCAGCTTGTATCCTGTGTGACTGCTGGACTCCTTGATAGCTTACTGTGAGCCAGCCTGTACTATAGCAGTGAATAAAAAGATATCTGCCTGGAAAATGTGTTTTTTCTCTCTTGCCTTGCTTGCTCTTGTTCTCTCCTTACCAGGTAGGTGTCATCTGGACCGGACCAGGACCCCGCTAGATGCTCATCCCACGACAGAGAGGAATTCAAGGTGAGAGAGCATGGGAGGAATGGAGTGAGGACTGAATGAATTGGAGAGGAAGAAGAGAGAGGGCAGGGCCAGTGTGACCCATTTGCTACCCTGTGTGAGCACAGTTTGCATGTCATGGGCAGTATGGCCAGGCACAGCTGTAGGATGAATGGCATCAATCAAGGGACAGCAGAGAAGCAGAACAAAAGCAGCTTGGGGGCTTTGAAACCCATGTGCATGCAGCATGTTTGTGTTCCTGCCCCAATAATAAGTTGCATCAGACCTACAACATGGCCATGGGCTCCAAAGCCCCATGCTGCTTCCTATCTTTTGAAATTCATAGCAGTAACAAAGGTAGGCATTATTAAAGAAATGGGCAAGCAAGGCCAGGCAAGGTGAGGTGGGAGTCATGGCACCGTGAGGCGAGGCACTGTTACAGTATTAAGATTGGCAGGAAGTGGTTCCTTTGGATGTCCTTCATCATGAGAGGTGTCACAGGCTGCTTTGGGAAGCTTTCTGAGGGGCACTGCGGAGCAAGACAGCAAGCCCCACTGCATTCTTCATGGTCCAAAGACAGTGCCAAACTTGGTAGTATGAATAACTCAGGTCATCTGTCTCGTTTTGTATTATTTACTGCCTATTTTTATTAGTGTTCTACCTTCAGAAACTTCCCTCAGAGCCTTTGCCTTAATAGGACCTGCAACTTTTATTTTCTATTTCATTATTCCCCAAAGGTGGTAGAATTTCTGTACACAGTATGTTTTACAGAAGAGCACAAGGAGAGCAGGCACCCTCGCAAACTTAGAACGAACACACAACAAGCGCGTGGCGTGTAAAGGTCACAGGTGCTTTATTTCAAGAAAAACCCCTATGCGTTTTGGCGACTGCCTTCCTCAAGGGGTACACACCCTCAAAGGAAATAAATATAATGTAATAAATAATAGGAACACAATTAAAACAACAAAAACATATGAAACAAATGCAAACTAAAACAGTTCTATAAATGTAGCATAAATATGAAAACACAATTTAAAAACATCAGTTAAAAGAATCAAAAACATAAGGCCTATAACATAATAAAATGCCTGATAACATAATACACACATCAAATATAGAAACCCAAACAGGGACGTAGAAAAAGAGATGAGGAGGAGCTGAGGTGTGGCTTATCTCACATCTGTGGAGTTAGTACTCACAATGGCACACTGTGGAAATATTGTCTTGACAGAAACAACAATCACTTAAACAATAAGGCTGTAAAGGATAAAACAAGAGCAGATCAAACAAAAGTATATCAGTCTCATTGGAAAGCTCCCATGCCTATATCCCCATGTACAATAGGAGATAATTATATCTATATAATAAAGTGAGGTAATAATGATATACATTTTAGAAATACCGGCAATAAATAGGGGATGGGGGAATATGGGAGGAATAACACCATGTCATGTATTCACAAGGGACAACAGGGGGTCAGAGCCAGAGAGCGCTAAATATTGGTAGAGCTGAGGGTACTTTTAACAAATAAAAGGCAAACTATATCCAGTATGGGGTTAGAAAATCTGTGTTTGCAGCAAAAAACAGCAGGCGAATAATAATAATGTGCACTTTGGAATCAGAGTAAATGGTCAGAGAAGCAGAAATGTATGATGATTCTATGCCAATGTCAGAAAAGGAATAAAACTATTAAAAATGAAAGTGCTTTAAACAACAAGGCTGTTGGTTGAAGCGCTTACAAACATTGAGAAAAAAACCCCAAGCATATGGCATCTAAAAATATCATTCCTTATCCTGCAGAGAGCAGAAAACCACACCATGGTCTGTGTACAGTCATCCAGTGGGTTACAAAACTATTGCAGTGGAAAGGGGGCACTTTTAAACTCGCTTTTGTTTCCTGCCAGGAAAGGTGAAAGTTCACTTATTTGCATGCATTCCACAAAAAAAAAAGGATTGGCAACCAAGATGGCCCGGCGTGTCTCTCAATCCGCTGCTGGAGACTTCCTAACAGCACCATGGCCAGCCTGTCCTATGTTCCTGCTGGCATGCTGGTGCCATGGCATCCTGTTGCCATGGTACTAGGATGCCCAGCAGGAGTGCCAATGGCCCAACACAGAGATAGAGGTGGTTTCCCTGCTGCCTGACCCTTGGCAGCACCTGCCATGGCTGGGATTGGATGGAGGGGCCTCACCTGACGCTGCTCCCTCCTTTGGGGTGCTGCCGGGCCCGATCACCACCATTGCTGTTGATTATTCCACCTCCGAGGTGGAAAAAAACAGCACATTGATCCCCCCAGCTGCCAGTCTACAGGGCCATGACCTGTATCAGCCATGTATGTCTGGGTGCCTCGACCCACCCCCGCTCCCTCCCACCCCCATCCAGCTCTCCCCGCACACGGCTCTGTGTGTGTGTGAGGAGAAAGTGAGGCAGCATAGAGTCTCAATGAAGAGTGGGGCTGCACATCCTCCTGGGACATTCAGCCTGGCTATTCGCATCTCAGAATCGGGGCCCATAAGGTATTATCTTTTTATTGCACTATCTGGTATAATTTGTTCACCTTTATTTCTGTGCATTGAAGTAGACAAACATGGCCACCACACTACTTAATTTAAGAAAATGAATCATGAGGCCTAGAAGCAGACTTTGCATAGATATTTTTAAAACTAATTTTATCTTTAATGGTACCGGGTCATTACACAGGGAAAGGAAACAAGGGGCTTTTCCCAAGGAATGGAAGAACATCAAAACTTAAATGATCTTCCCACTCAGGCACATATTGTACCAACTAGATGTATAGGAAGGTATAAATCAATAACGTTAAGACAGATCCCAGAATTATTGATGACATGCTGCATTTATAACCTCACCCATACATAAGCTTTATAGACTTTGATGTGGACTATTATCCTCAAAAGTTCATACCTCAATAAATTGGATAGTGTAAAAGGTGCCACCTGCCTCTGTTATTGTTGCTACTCGACTAACATGGCTACCCTCTCAAAATTTTCAACATGTTGGGGCAAAAGATAGGCTTGTGAACGGCTCCACTAGAATTGGTGAGGGTGGGGACAACAGTGATGTTGGGGACAAGTGGGGGGGGGGCAGCACAGTAATCATTTACACAAGGCAGCAAAAAAGGTAACACCAGCCCTGAGAGAGATCAAGGCTATGGAAGAGATTCTGGGGCAATGGAGGGGATGTAAGAGAGTATCACATCTCCTATAACTTCCACTGTACACACAAACACTCATTCACCCCTCCCACAAGCATACTACTCTGTCATACACATGGAGCAATGGTGCCTTCTTTCCAGAAATATAGATGCATCACAATGTTTGTTGTATTTTACTTGAAATTATTTATAGCCTATCAATTTGAATGCCTTGTTCTAGGTGCATAACAATAGTTAACATAAAATACAAAATAGCTGGATGGAAACTGAGAGAAACTGCCGGGGACTGCCGGGGAGTGGGGTGGGCGAGAGGCTGGTGGATTGGCTGGGGAGTAAGAGAGAGAGACCGGTGTGGCCTGGCTTGAGGGGTAAGGGTAGAGAGAGACTAATAGGGACTTTTTGAGGGCAAGGATGAGGAGATGGAGAAAGAAAGTAAGACTGGTGATGAGAAGAAGGGTAAGGGAGATAAAGAAGGACAATGGGACAGGCTTGGTGCTGAAGGAAGTGGGACTGGAATGAGTGGTGGAGAGGTCCCTGAACATTCACAGGTTAATAAGGTGTCCACATAAGAAAAAAGGTTGGGAACCTTTGTTCTGAAATAGAAGAACATTCTCTTCCTGACTAATTACCAATGAGCAGCTACTGAAAAAAAAAACCCCTTAGAGCCTGATATTGAGTTAGGATGGCTAGGCATGAGTACAGTGGCTATCTGTCACCACTAACTCTGGATATTCAATGCCGGGGTCATATGCAGCCCTGGCATTGAATATCCGGAGTCACTCATATGCCTGGAAGCCACAGAAGCTAACTGGGTAGTGACGAAATTGCACTGCTGTCCGGTTAACTTCTATAGGTAAAGGTTGGCCAGCATTTGCAGCACCTACTTTTACCTGTAGAAGCTAACCAGGTAGCGGTCCAGTATCACCGCCCCCCAGTTAGCCTCTGTCACCGCCCATGACACACCCCGATGCTAAGCAGTTAGCATTGGGGCATTTAGGGGAGAAGATCGGGGATATTCAGCGGCATTAATCATGTTAGTGCCATTGAATATCCCGCTAAGTGGCATTTATATTAAGCCATGTAAATGCCTTTCAAATATCAGGTCCGTAGTCCATATCTCTGTTGAACATAATAATTTTGTGGACAGAATAGATAAGTAAGCTTTTCTGAAAGAGCGAAGGCCCAAGTAGGTATATAATAATCAAATCAGATTTAAGAGAAAATGGTGCAATTTCATTCAATGCTTGCAAACCAACATCATTTTAAATTTTATCCTTCGAACATTAACCAGCTCACAAATATTATACAATATAGGTGTGATATGTTCCCAGTAATGACTACCAGTCACAATGCAGGCAGCAACGTTCTTATAAAATGTAAAGCCTTCATCAAGGATGACAGAAGGTATACAGAATTACAGTAATCTACTGCACTAAATGGGAATTGGATTTAGCTCATGCCTTTCTCAGCTGTTTAAAGCAAGTTATATTCAGATACTTTCCTATCTTTAGAGGGCTTACAATCTAAGTTTGCATCTGAGGTAATAGAGAGTTAAGTAACCTGCCCAAGATCTCACTGAGCAGCAGTGGGAGTCAAACATGGCTTCCCTCACTATCAACCCACTGCTTTAATCATTAGAGAACCAAAGCTTGAATGACAGATTTGAAGATCATCTGGTTGGATGATTCCTTTGTGATTTAAATAGTCTCCTAGGTTCATCTAAAAACAAAAGGCATTATCTTGCCCTGGATCATGGAAATTGATGAGACCCTGAAATCAGGCAAAGTCAACAAAGGTGTCACCAAGAATAGTTTGACTGATATAAAGAACAACTGGTGAATATATGTATGGAAAACAGGCCCTGTAGCCTTTTTTTAAGGAATGAATGATTGACAGGAGTTCATTTACAGAGCTATGGACCTATGTCACTGTATAAATACTTGTAAAGAGCAAAGAAGTGGTGAGGACACTGGCAAAAACTGAAAGCTGCCTCCATTACATACTTTACAACTATTGCAATTAAGGTCTATTCTCATTGATTCTGCATATTTATTAGTGATTTCAGGGTGTCTTTAGATGCAGCCTTAACAATTTGCTATTGTACCAGTCAAATCAGATCACTATCCCCAGAAGACAAGAGGTGAAGAATCTTTCTCTGGACCCTTCTCTATTGACAGCAAGATAAGCCTTGGTCTTACACTTTCTGGTGGGATTACCTGAGTGAGTATCCACTGCTGCAAGTTGGGTACATGTTTTGAGCCATTAATATTGAAGTCGAAAGAGAACAGATGATGATTTTGTGTATTTTTTTGTTGGATTATCTCTTTGAATATTTAGAAGGTATTTTACATGTGGTTTATGTGTAGATTTCTTATTATGAATTTGTGACAGTTAGTTTTTATGGGAAGGAAGGTTCCAGAAGTATGCAAGGTGAATGTGTTGCTCTTAAGCTTCTCTGAAGAATTTTAGAAAACAGAAGAACTGTGAAGTTTTAAAATACACTGATAGAGAATTTTGGGTGGGAAAAAAGTACAAAAAAAGGAGAATACTCTGTGCAAGATTATAAGTGCAAGCTGTAATTGTAATATAAATGTTCAAAACTATAGTAAACTAATGAGCTCCATGTGGGGTGAGCGAACATGGCCACAAGAAGGATCCTTTAATCTTGACCAAATTACTAAAGCTATGAACTAGTGTGTTATATAAAGATGCTAAAAGTAGACATAAATGTGAACTGATGTCTGTTTAAAGCAGACACAGAACTGTAATAGAGGTGTCAATCACTGCAAAATGAAATGCTAAGAAACAAGACAAGAATATTAGAGAATTGAAGAAAACTGGTATTTTTTCTTTGTTTGAAGCAGTAGGATGATAGTGATGTCAAGAATCTCCTTTGGCATGGAGATCTCAATAGCCAACAGTCTCCGTCACAAGCCAGCATCTGCACACTGTAAATGTGTGTGTAATCCCCTGCTTTCTATTGCCCCTTACCCAGCCACCATTCTAAGGTTGCTCCAGATAATACCATCTACAATGTCATTGATCTTTCAGATGCCTTTTTTGTAGCATCCCTTTACACTCTGAATCTCAAATTTGTTTGTTGATATGGAAGGACAGACTAGATAGGCCATGTGGTCTTTTTCTGTCATTTTCCTCTGTTTCTATGTGCCTTCCGATGACCCCGGTCTGAACCATGATTGTTTGGCTATCTTATTGACCACTATCTTACTGTGAACAAATCTTAAGGATAGTCATTTAATGAACCCTGATCTTGAATTTTGTAGATGTTCCTCCTTCATAGTAGATGATAATTGTCACTCAGGTTTTACTGTTTCTACTCATTATGTTCTTGATTCTGCTGCACTGCCCTCTCATTATTCTGCCCAAATTTGTGAATTTGTAGCTTTAATCAAGGCTCTTCTTTTAGTGGCTTCCCAGACAGCTAATATTTACAAAGATTCCAGATATGCATGGGATGTGGTTCATGATTTTGATTCCCTCTGGAAGCAATGACGTTTCCTTACATCTAATGGCACCCTAATCAAGTATATTCACTTAATCTCTGATCTTCTGGATGCCGTATCTCTTGCTGTTATTGAGTGTGATATTCATATTAACACATCTAATCCTGTCTCTTGCGGTCATCAAAGAGGCTGCTATCTCCAGGAACAAGCAGGAATGTAGTCTTCACATATGGGTATCGTCGGTACCGATGGAGCCTGCGTGGGAATGCTCCCCAGCGTCCAATTAGAAAGCTTTTGGGCGCATCCCACAGCGCCTGCGTGCTGCCTTCCTGCCTTTCCCAACTGCCTCTCTCCAGTTCTTCGTTTTCCGTGGAGCCAGCAGGTCGTTGTTCCTATCACAGCAGAAAATGTTTTCCTTATTCCTTCTTTTTTGTGGTCACGTCTGCCTTCCTCGACGCTATACCGGTACTGCCGGTTCTCTTTTTTCTTTTCTTCTTTTGTTTTAAAAAAAAAAAAATATATATATATATATATATATTCTATTTTTTTCCAAACTTTTCTTCCCAGGTGCATGCGCCATTTTGGGCCTTAGGTCCAAAATTTTCCTCCAATATGGAAAAACCCGCTTCGGGTTTCAAAAAGTGCACCAAGTGTGGCGGTACCATCTCCGTCACCGACACCCATGAGTGGTGTCTCAAATGTTTAGGTCCTGACCATGCCATCTCCGAGTTTATGGCTTGTGCCATGATGTCCAAGAGGGGTCGACAAAACCGAGCTGCTAAGCTCAGCGCCCTTTTTCCCTCCGATGCAGCTTCTGTGGCATCAACGTCTTCCAGGGCTTCATCTTCCTCCCATGGATCTCAGGTAACCAAACATAAGTCCAGCCGGTCCTCAAAGGGTAGATCTCCTTCCAAGCATCGAGATGCCTCTGGCGTTGCCCTTGAGGGTTCTGTACCGGCAAAATTGCCTCGGCGGGAGGCTTTGGCTTCCAAAGCATTATCGGGGCTCCAGAATGTTCTCGAGGCCTCGACCTCGGCAGAACTACTGGTGCCATGCTCTGGGGTACCGGCTGCTTCCGGTACCGATGCCCAGGCATCGGCAGCATCGATAGACCAGAGGTTCCTGGCTATTGAACGCAGTCTGGCGGCTCTCCTTGTGGCATCGACACCCTCGGAACCGCGTCAGACAGTTCAAACGGTACCAGCATCGACATCGGTGTCTGCTTTGCCGGCACCCAATCATGCGATGCCTTCCGGCGCCGATACACCGGTACCGATTTCCCCCCGGTACCGACTTCGGTCGGTATGGGTATCGTGCTCTTCAAGAGCATCCGGAGAGGAGGTACTTTGAATCCTCGGAGGACTCCGAGGATTCTGACAGCTCTGCCGGTACCAGGATACTTCTCCCGGAGGAGCCTTCCTCCCCTAAACGTAGGATGTCTCCTCCAGAAGATATCTCTTTTCAGGATTTTATCAGGAAGGTGACTCGAGGTCTGTCCATTACTGTGGCTCCTGAAACAGAGCCCAGAGCTAAGGAGTTGGAGATTTTGCAATATCCCAAAGCTCCTAAGGAGGCAGCTACTCTGCCTATCCATGAGATCTTACATGATCTCATGTTGAGATTGTGGGAGACACCTCTTACCACCTCTCCTCACTCTCGCAGACTGGATACCATGTATTGAGTCCCTCCTTGTCCTGGTTTCCAGAAAACTCAGCTTCCTCACCACTCTATTGTAGTGGAATCAGCTATGAGGAGGATCAGGAGTGCAAAGAGGCATGCCTCTAATCTAATGTGAATGTAGAACCTTGGATGCCTTTGGACGTCGTACTTTCCAGGCTTCCATGCTTTCTGCCAGGATAAGTTCCTATATTTTATATATGGGAATGTTCCTTAAAGAAGTCACAGCTGATTTGGAGATTTTAAGCCCTCTCCTTCCTGATGACAAGAGGCAGGATTTTCTCACACTGGTTAAACATGCGCAGGATGTTTCTAAGTTTGTCAATCATGCAGCTTTTGACTGTTTTGAGTGCATAAGCAGAACCTCTGCCATTGCCATAGGTGCACGTAGAATTGCCTGGCTCCAGGCATCAGATTTGGAGCTCTGGGTGCAGGACAAACTGGGCAATATCCCTTGTACAGGTGAGAATCTATTTGGCAAAAATTGGCAAGAGAAAGCCAATGAGTTGGATGCTGACAACTCCACTTTGGATAGGTTATCCAAAAACACAGCTGATCCTGCAAGAAAGAAATCTTTCAAGAAACCATTCTTCTCAAAAAAAGAAGAGGTTTTATCCCTCTTATTCCCAGCAGGGGCGTTCTGCAGGTCAGCCTGCCCGAAAGAGTCAGCAACCACCTAAACAAAGGAAAGCAAAGACTGCTAAGCCTCAACCGTCTCAGCAGTCTCAGCCTCCACAAAGCCTTTGACTTTCATCTAGAGAACTTAGCCTTCCTGGCCCCTAATGGACCAGAGCCTTCCACCATTACAGGAAGGTTGTGTCACTTTGCCCCCAGATGGGGGCAGATAACAGCAGAACATTGGACACTCTCCATTATAAAAGAGGGGTACAAGCTTCACTTTTTGTGCATACCCCCTCCCACAATGGTAAGACAGTTCAATTCTAAGACCTCTCTCATCAACCTGTTAGATCACAAGGTCACTATGCTTCTTGCCCAAGGGGCAATAGAAGAAGTACCCATTCATCAACAGGGTACAGGGTTTTACTCCCCCTATTTCCTTATCCCAAAGAAAACAGGGGGACACAGACCTATTTTAGACTTCAGAGAATTGAACAAATTCCTGTTCAAGGAGAAATTCAAGATGATTTCTCTGGGAACTCTGCTGCCATACCTTCAGAGTCAGGATTGGCTTTGTTCTCTAGATCTCAAGGATGCGTACACTCATGTTCTCATCCATCCAACTCACAGAAAGTTCCTTCGGTTCCTTTTTCAAGGAAAGCACTACCAATAGAGGGTGCTTCCTTTCGGCCTGGCCTCAGCACCAAGAGTGTTTACGAAGTGCATGGCTGTGGTAGCAGCATTTCTCCGCACTCTAGGAACATTCGTCTTCCCCTACTTAGACGACTGGCTCATTCGAGCCCATCAGAGTCAGAGGCCAGGATTTCTCTATCTTGCACAATGTGTATCCTCCAGTATTTGGGTCTGGTCATAAACATCCCAAAATCCAGTCTAACTCCCACTCAGTCTCTGGAGTTCATAGGAGCTTTGCTGGATACCAGCAAAGCAAGGGCCTATCTTTCTCAGACCCGTTGCCTTCGCATGGTGCAGTTAGCTTCTCAAGCAGTGCTAAAATCTCATCTCACTGCCCGAGAAATGTTACAGCTACTAGGCCACATGGCATCTACAGTGCATGTGGTTCCTTATGCTCGCCTCCATATGAGAGCAGCCCAGTGGACTTTATCCGCTCAATGGACCCAGGCATCAGGGTGCCTGTCAGACAAAATAGCAAACACAAACTGCTTTATTTTGTCTCTCCAATGGTGGCAGTCCACTCAAAACCTGTTACTGGGGTCCCCATTTCAACAACCTTTACCCCAGGCAGCTCTCATGACAGATGCTTCACCAATGGGTTGGGGGAGCTCATCTGCAGGACCTCTCCACCCAAGGCACTTGGACTCCACAGGAGACTCATCTACATATCAATCTCTTAGAGCTCAGAGCAATCTTCCTTGTTCTTAGAGTGTTCCACACCCTGCTCAGCTACAAGACAGTCCTCATTCAGATGGACAATCAAGTAGCCATGTTCTACGTGAACAAGCAGGGGGGAACAGGCTCTCTGTTGCTTTGCAACAAAGCTTTGCGACTATGGGCCCTCACCAGAGAGCATCAGATTCATCGCCTGGCAGTGTATCTTCCAGGCATACAAAACTCTTGGGCAGACAGACTCAGTCGAGTTCTGCTTCCACACGAATGGTCTCTACATGCAGACCAGGTGGCAAAGATTTTTCAAATTTGGGGACCCCGGAACATAGACCTCTTTGCAAGTCCGTTAAATGCCAAATTTCCCCGGTTCTGTTCCAGAATTCCGGCTCAGGGCTCTCAGGCCAGGGATGTTTTCCTCCTTTACTGGGGTCAAGACTTCCTTTATGCCTTTCCACCCATTCCCCTAATTCCCAAAACCCTGTTCAAGCTTCAGAGAGACAGAGGGCGTATGATTCTCATAGCTCCACATTGGCCATGGCAAGTGTGGTACCCTCTGTTTCTACATCTCTCTCAAGCTCCCTCCTTGGAGTTAGGATCTGCTCCAGATCTCCTGTCACAGGAGGACGGAATGTTATGGCATCCCAATTTCCAGTCTCTGCATCTCAGAGCTTGGTTGCTGAAGGCCTAGATCTTCATGATCTTAACCTCCCTCAGCAAGTAAAGGATGTGCTTTATGCTTCCAGGAAGCCTTCCACAAGATGCTCCTATGCTTTTAAGTGGAAGAGGTTTACCATATGGTGTTCGCAGAAGGGTCTTAACCCCATTGCCATACCTCTGGAATCATTACTGGAGTATCTCCTTCATTTATCCAATGGAGGACTTAAGACTAACTCAGTAAAAGTCCATTTGAGTGCTATTGCAGCTTCATTCAAGCCTCTAAATGGACAACCTATTTCCTCCCATCCTCTTATAGCAAGATTTATGAGAGGCCTTCTTCTAACTAAGCCTCCCATTAGGCCACCACCGGTGGCATGGGACTTAAACCTGGTTCTTGGTCAGCTCATGAAGCCACCTTTCAAACCCTTAGCTACTACCTCATTGAAATTCCTTTCTTGGAAAGTTATCTTTCTCATTGCAATCACATCAGCACATTGCATCAGTGAGTTGCAGGCACTAGTGGCTGATCCACCTTATACAAGGTTCTATCATGACAAGGTAGTCCTTAGGACTCATCCACACTTTATGCCAAAGGTGGTCTCGCCTTTTCATCTTAGCCAAGCAGTCTACCTGCCTGTGTTCTTTCCAAGGCCTCATGCATCAAATGCAGAAAGGAATCTTCATACTTTAGACTATAAAAGAGCTTTAGCCTTTTACTTGCAAAGAACACAGCAACATAGAAAGTCCTCTCAAACCTTTGTTGCTTTTGATCCTTCTCATTTGGGACTTCCAGTCTCCAAGAAAACACTGTCCAACTGGATTGCTCAGTGTATTTATTTTGCCTATCAGAGTAAGAATCTTCCTTTGGAGGGCCATGTCACAGCTCACAATGTGAGAGCCTTGGCAGCCTCAATGGCTCTTCTGCACTCTGTGTTGTCCCCCGCAGCCCCTCTGGTGGCGGCGTAGTGGTTCCACCGGGGCTGGGGAGCGCATAAGAATAGGGGTATCAGGGTTGGCCTGTTGCGAGGGTCATGAGGTAGCGGCCCTCTGTGGCTACCTCGTTGCCAACTTCCCAATAAAGCGACTTTCAGCCAAGTGTAGGGAAAAAGGAAAAAGGCTTTTATTTCACCTTTACGCAAAATGGTTCAAAATATGCGGTTAAGAAAATAACAGGGCTGTATCATTCCTTGCATCAGGTTCAACTCACACAAAACGTTCAAAATAACGCTGTTAATCTTCACAGAAACTTAAAACATAAAGCATCCTGTATTCACTTCATACATTCCGTTGCTCCAAACAGCTTAAAGCTTTCCTACTGTACAATAAATACAATCCATGGGTTCATCTGCCTCATCAACCTCAGATTCCCCTGGCATCCATTCCATCTCTGAGGGGTCTGAATCTGAAACCTCAGGAGGGTTGAATTCGGGCTTTCTGAAAGCATGCCACACTGTGTTCCAATGCTGGTTTGTCAGCTTGGGGTGTCGTTTTTTGGCTATGGTATAGAACCCTGGCTGTTCATCTGCTACAGGTTTAAAAGTTCGCTTGTCCCAGCCTTTAGCATTACTAGCTTTCTTCTTGGGGAGATTATCTGTTACTTTTTGCATAAAAGTGTCCTTATCATACAGATAAAACTCATTCTTTTGTTTCTCTCTTGTGCTAGGTTTAGGGCAAGCAATTGCAGGCAACAACTGTTTTACCTTTCAACTTCCTGCAGTCTCTTACAGGAAAGGCTTGAGGCCTAGCCTGATTGTCCTCCAATTCTTGCTGGCTCAAGTATTCCAAGTGTGTCTTTCTTTCTTTAGAGTGGGGAGAAACTTCCCTGAGGCATGGCTGCAGCTGATGCGCTTGTCCTTTACTACCACCCTTGTGGCAGTTGGCTAGTGGCCGCGCCCTCTCAGCTCTTCCCTGTTCCCCAGGCCTCTGAGTTTTCCACTCCTCCTTCAGGTTACTTCTATAAAAATCTTTAAAAGTACCTTTCTCTCCTTGGGTATTCTTTTCAGCTGGATATCTCTTTCTCAGATTGTGTCCCAGCCCTTCTCCCTGGATAGGGCTTTCTCTCAGGCTCGAAGGGAGAGCACTTCCTTCCTTGGCTGCTCTCTGCAGTGCTGCTCCTTCCAGTTGTCTCTGGCCTTCCTCTAGGCCTGCTCTTTGGCCTTCACCTCGGCCTGCTCTCTGAGTTACTCCTTGGCCTGCTTCTCGGCCTGCTCTCCAAGTTGCTTCAACTCCTCGAGCTGCTCTGACTCCGACTCTGCTTGACTCAGCTCTGTCCCTGCTTAAATCGGGACTAACTGATTCTAGGTCCTGCCCATAGAGGCGTGGTTCCTCTGCTTCCAGGCTGGCTCTCCTGCTCCCTCTATGTGGACCTTCAGGAAATTGCATGTGAAGCTTGTTTTTTTCAAAATTTAAAACTTTTTTTCTTTCTGCCAGAGGGTCCGCTGTATCACAGTGTCTATCGATAACATCTGTCGAGCAGCCACTTGGGCCTCGGTCCATACCTTCACAGCCCATTACTGCTTGGACAAGGACTCCCGCCGGGATGCCTTGTTTGGTCAGGCTGTTCTTCAACACCTGTTCCATACCTAATCAACTCCTACCCACCATCCCTGGTTGAATGCCAGAGATCCATGGGGGGAATTGAAGCCCTTTCACATGGACACACAGGTTCTGGGGTCTCTCCCTGGCATCTAAAGCTAGGGAGTCCCCATATGTGAAGACTACATTCCTGCTTCTTCCTGGAGATAGCATAGTTACTCACCTGTAACAGGTGATCTCCGGGAACAGCAGGAATTTAGTCTTCACAACCCACCCACCTCCCCTAGGAGTTGTATCTCTCTATCTATCTCTTTCTCTTTCCCGCTCTCTCTCTTTGTCTCAGCTTTAAACTCAACTGGAGAGAGGCAGTTGGGAAAGGTGGGAAGGCAGCACGCAGGCGCTGTGGGATGCTCCCAAAAGCTTTCTAATTGGACGCTGAGGAGCATTCCCGCGCAGGCTCTGTCGGTACCGACGATACCCATATGTGAAGACTAAATTCCTGCTGTTCCCAGAGATCACCTGTTACAGGTGAGTAACTATGCTTTATGGCCTTTCCTGCAGTCAATTTCTATGGCTGCAGTTACTGTATATACTTCCCAGAATGTGATAGAGCTCCAGATTTCTGCTCCACATGCTGAAAAATAGTCTTCAACGAACAATGAGTATAAACTCTAGTCTTCCCCCATGCCCAGTATCTCCTCTATATCTCCCTAGTTCTCTCTATGTCCAGCATCTGAGTCCTTAGTTCCACCCCCACCCCATGTCCAGTATCATCTCTTTCCCTTTACACTCTCTGAATCTCAAATTTATGTTTTGAAGTATGCAGTATACCCAGGGGCGGCCCAAGGGGGGTGCGGGGCCATGTGCGGAGACTCGGTGCGGGGCCTCATTTGCATAAGTGGCCTTATTTGCATAAATATTTGCATAATGTTACCATACACTAACTTTTAGTAAACATGTCTCTTAATGAGTGTATGGATAAAGAAAGACTAAAAGATTTCTACATTACTATAATCCAGTGCCAACCGCCAGGCACATTAGGAACTACTACAAACGCTGCCCATTTAGAACCCATAGCAAACCCGCCGTATCCTGACAACACTACCAGGACTCACAAAGCACCATTCCCTACCTATCAAAAGGCAACACTGCAAATATTAAACCAATACATTTCAGAGAATACTGGGGAAAGAGAACAAGTGGCAATGTCAAATAGGAATTACATAAACAGAATACCTCAGCTCAGTTACACATGCAGAACATAGACCATCAACAAACAAGGAATCACAATTTAGAAACAGGAAGGCAATAATTAAACTGGGAACCCCAAAAGCCAAACTTGGAATGTACAACAACACTGTAGAAATAAAACTATAAATTAATTTCCTCTTGTACCAAAGCGCAGACGTTAATGATGCACATTTCCCAGAGCTTTCATATTCCAGTTAATAAATTCAAAATAAAGAGATCTTTCTACCTTTTGTGCATTTTTTTTTTCAGTTGGAATTGCTCCAGCCACTTTCTTCTGGTTTCTTCATGTTTTCTGCTAACTCTCCATCGTCTGCTGTCCATTTGTCCTTTCTTCTCTCTTCTAGTTTTTTTTCCGTTCTCTCTCTCTACATCTGCTTTAACATACTAATCTTTCTCCTTTTGCTCTTTCCTCATTCCTATTTCATCCACACAAATTTTACCCCTCCATCCTCATTCCCACTTACTCTCCCAATACCCGGCCAATTGTAGATTTTTCATCCCTCCCACACAAAATATTTTTCCCCTCTCCATTTTACTCTCCCAGCCCCATCCAATTCTAATCCTCCCCCAACATCAGCTCCCTTCTAGTTCGTGTCACCCAGCATCCATTCCCTTCTAGTCCCTGCATCAGCCCATTTCCAGTCCTAGCCCCCCATCAGCCCATTTCCAGTCCTAGCTCCCTCATCCATTTCCAGTCCGAGTCCCTTCATCAGCTCATTTCCAATCCTAGCCCCCCATCAGCCCATTTCTAGTCATTTCCTAGCCCCACCATCAGCCCATGTCAAATCCTAGTTCCTCTCCACTCAGCCCAATTCCAGTCCGAGCCCCCCCATGAGCCTACTTCCAGTTCTAGCCCCTCCATGAGTCTATTTCAATTCAAGCCCCCACCACAGCCCATTTCCAATCTTAGCTCCCCCCAACAGCCCATTTCCAGTCCTATCCTAGCTGCTCCATCAGCCCATTTTCAGTCCTAGCTCCCTTCTCTCACAGCCCATTTCCATTCCAAGCCCCCTCCCCATCAGCTATTTGCAGTTCAAGCCTCCCCGTCCACTCAGCCCATGTCCAGTCCTAGCAACCCCCGACCCAGTACCAGTCCTAGCCCCCCATCAACCCACCCATCCTAACCCATCCCCATTACTAACCCCCCATCATCCCACTTCCAGTCCTAACCCCATCAGCCCATTTCCAGTCAGCCCCCCATAGCCCACTGCCAGTCCTAACCCCCCCATCAGCCCACAGCCCATTACCAGTCCTAACCACATCAGCCCACCTCAAGTCCTAACCCCTCCCCATCAGCCCATTTCCTGTCCTAGCCCCCCCCAGCCCATTATCAGTCCTAACCCCCCCATAGCCCATTACCAGTACTATCCCCCCATCACCCCATTTACAGACAGCCCCCATCAGCCCACAGCCCATTACCAGTCTTACCCCCATAGCCCATTACCAGTCCTAACCCCCCCCCAACAGCCCACAGCCCATTACCAGTCCTAACCCCATCAGCCCACCTCAAGTCCTAACCCCTCCCCATCAGCCCATTTCCTGTCCTAGCCCCCCATAGCCCATTATCAGTCCTAACCCGCCATAGCCCATTACCAGTCCTAACCCCCCCCCCATTAGCTCATGGAAAATTTAAAAAAAAAAAAAAAAAAAGCTGGTGGCTGCCGCTGCCGCCGTGACAGCAACAGAATGGAGTGTCCCACAGGGCCCCCTCAGCCCGGCTGAGCTCTCCCCGCCCGGCTGAGCCCCTCTGCGCCGGCTTTCAGATACGCGAAGGGAGAATGTTTCCCTTGCGTCTCTGTTAAGCCCGCAGGGGCTGATGGGAAATTTCCCATCTGCCCCTGCGGGCTTAAGAGACGCGAGGGAAACACTCTCCCTTCGTGTATCTGAAAGCCGACGCAGAGGGGCTCAGCCGGGCAGAGGGGGCCCCGCGGGACACTCCATTCTGCTGCTGCTGCGGCGGCAGTGGTAGCGGCAGCAGCCAGCTTTTTTTTTTTTTAATTTAATTTTTAAAAAAGCAGAATGTTCTTTGCACGGGGCCCCCTGAAACGCAGGGCCCTGTGCAAAAAACATTCTTGCTCAATGGACGGGCCGGCCCTGAGTATACCTGGACTTGCCTGCCTCAAGGCTACACTGAATGTCCTTCCATTTGTAATCAGTATCTTCACAGGGATCTTTCAGATATTCAACATTTCCTCTGTCATCTGTCTCCCCCACTCCATATGCAGCATTTATAGCCTGCCTTGCCAAATACATGTTCAGTGTTTGCCAAATAAAATGTTCATTAAAAACATACTAGCTAGAAGAGCAAAAAAATCCCACAATTTTTCAAAATGTAAGTTACATAAACATATCATTCATCCTGTAAAGAGTGTGGCTGAGCGTGCTCATTGAAGAGTGTTTGATTTTTCTCATTTCTAACTCAGATGATATTTAGCGTTCCCTGATGCAGTGTTACCAAGCGAAACGCTGACAGCATTGGATTTGGATTTGTTAATGAGAGGATTTTCCAACAAGAAGATTCTAAAATAAGTGTTGTTTATCTAAATTACATTTTGAAAAATTGTGGGATTGTTTTCATTCTTATAGTATAAAAAACACAACACATCTCATCACTAAAAACAAACAGCACGGTTTCACAAACATCATATTAAAATATAAAATAAAGCATCACCATCATCATAAAACTCGAAACCAGTGCTTTCTAAACTTTTATCCCATAGGACCCCATTTTAGCAACACAAAATTCGCATGATCCCAGATGATGATTTTATTTTTAACAGTTCTTCTATACCGCTCTATTTTAGATCAGAGCGGTTTACATTTAACATCAACTATACAACACAAGGAACTTTGAGTTGTATTTACAATAAACAGGGAGATCAACTTGGAAGTACTGGGGGAAACTATGTACAATTCTTACTCTATACATTGTATCACACTGGTACCTGATTTCAGGCAGAACATATCTACATCTTATTTACACTGGGTACATTCTGAGCGATCAGTTGATTATCCTTTTTCATGCTGAGTCTGATTGTTTACTTGTAATGAGAGATTGTCTGGGGGCCATATGTATGGTTACTAAGGCTAGATTCAGGGTAGTATGTAGTGAACAGGTGCTGCTTTATTGCCTTCCTGAAGTGGGTTAGGTAAGTGATATTTCGAATAGAGGTAGGGAGAGCATGAAATCAAAATAGTAGGTCTCCAGCCTCCTTCCCCCTCCCTCCATTCACGTAAAGCAGAAAGCAGCAGCAACTAGTGGCAACAGCAGCAGAAGTAGCAGTCAGCACAGGGTCCTTTGTGTCAGTGTGCAGTGTGTACTTACAGACCACAGTACTCAGCATAGGTTTCCAGTCTAACAGGAAGATTACCCAGGAAGAAGCAAGGGCCTATGAATGTTCACTGGCTCACAGGCCACATGCGTACTGGTGACTGCCACTACTTGGCATAGGTCACAGTGAAAGCCCAGAGAGAAAGGGAAATGGACATGTTTCTGTGACCCCCATTTACTGATGATGTGACTAGGGTTCTGACCCCAAGTTTGGGACCACTGCTCTAAACGGCGACTATCCTACAACACAACTGATAACATCAACTCATCCTCCCACTTACCCATCCTCTACTACCTAGTTAACATCGGGGCTAGCCCAACCTCTAGGAAAACCGGGCTGTTGCTTAGGGCAGCAGCTTTTTTTTTGAGGGGGGGGGGTGGTAAAGAGTAGGGCATTCAAAGCTAAACAATAGATTCTGACAGCCAGGAGCGCATCAGGCTTAAGGTTTGCCTAGGGCACAAACATGTTGAACCAACTGGTGCTAGCCCAGGTTAGCATAGCTGGTTTTAAGCATGTGGGGAAAGCACGCAGAACATGGCTTTTAGAATTCTTTGAAATCACTCTGTATGTGTGTGTATGTGCACACCTGCACACTCATCTCTCCATGTTTGAACGTGCAGTTGTCTGCCATTGCCTTGAATTTCTCTCCTCTCAAGCCCTCTTAGATCCATTTCAACCTGACTTTCGTCCCTTACACTCTACTGAAATGGCCCTTGCTACAGTCTCCAGCAACTTGTTCTTGGCTAAATCCAAAGGTCTTTACTCAGTCCTCATTCTTCTTGATCTTTCTGCTGCTTTTGACACTGTTGACCACCACTTTCTCCTTGATACATTGTCCTCACTTGATTTTAGGAGCTCTTCTCTCTCCCGGTTCTCCTCTTCTCTCTCCCATCGCTCCTTCAGTGTCTATTCTGGCGTTTCCTCCTCTACTGCTATCCCTCTTTCAGTTGGTGTACCCCAGCCGTCTGTTCTAAGCCATTTCCTTTTCTCTCTATACCCAGTCCCTTGGTGCTCTCATCTGCTCACATGGCTTTCAATATCATTTTTATGCTGATGACTCTCAGATCTATCTATATACACCTGATATTTCTCTTACACTTCAAGCCCGTATATCTACCTGTCTATCTGACATCACCGCCTGGATGTCTTGCCGCCATTTGAAATTGAACATAGTCAAAACCAAACTTATTTTTCCTCCTTCTCTTTCTCTGTTGATAACTCTTCTGCTTCCTGTTTCCTCAGCCCGCAACCTTGGAGTCATCATCTTTGACTCCTATCTTTCCTTCTCCACATATATCCAACAGATAGCAAAAACCTGTCGTTTCTTTCTCTACAATATTAACAAAATTCGCCCCTTCCTTTCTGAACACGCTACTAAAACACTTATCCAGTCTTTAGTCACTTCTCACCTCGAGTACTGCAACCTCCTCCTTGCTGGTCTCCCTCTGAGTCATCTTTCTCCTCTTCAGTCTATTCAAAAATCTGCTGCGTGGCTAATCTTCCACCAGCCCCAATATGCTCATATAACCCCTCTTCTCAAATCACTTCATTGGCTTCCCTTCCATTTCTGTATCCAATACAAATTTCTCCTTCTGATCTATATTTGTATTCGTTCTGTTGCTCCTCACTGTCTTTCCTCTCTTCTCTCTCCCTATATACCTCCCCGTGAACTCCGCTCTTCCTCTGGCTTGCTTCTCTCTATGCATTTCTCTTCAACAGCCAATTCCAGACTTTGATCCTTTCACCTTGCTGCTCCTTATGCCTGGAACAAACTATCTGTATCCTTACTTCAGGTTTCATATATCCCCCTTTTCAAATCCATGCTAAAGGCTCACCTCTTTCAGGCCACTTTTGGATCTTAAGCCTTTGTCCTCCTCCTGTCTCATTACCCTTCCCTACTGTAGCCTCATTCTCATCTATTATACTGTCTATCTAGATTAGACTGTAAGCTCTGATGAGCACAGGCCATCTTTTATGTGTGTCTGTACAGCACTGCATATGCCTTGTAGCGCTATACAAATGATTAATAGTGCTATTGTTTGTATCTGCATTGCCTCTGTATATGTTTTGCATGTTTTTTGTGGGTGGGTGTTTTGTTTGTTTGAGAGAGGGTGTGAGTGATTGTGTGTGTGTATGTCTGTCTCTATTTTGCATGTTTGCCTGTTTTGTTTGTGTTTGGGGGGGATGTGTGCATGTTTGTGTATGCCTGTGTATGTGTTTGTATGCACAATAGCACCTGTGTTGGCTTTCTCTGATAGGGAGAGGAGATAAGAGGGCAGGGTAATTTGAAAGGTGGAATTCCTTAATTGCTATGTTGAATGAATATATGTATGCTGCAGCTGTTGGTACTGCTTTTCCTATAGAAATATATTGGGGCATTTTTTTGGGAGGTGTCGTTTGTCTTCTTCCCTCCACTACTTTGAGAAACTTCACTTCTACAGAACAGGCACTTCCCCCAGCTCACCACCTCCTCCCTTTCTGTGACTATAGCTGCCTTCTAGCGCTTTTCCTTCACAATCTTTTCATTGGCTGAAGCCTATCCACAGTCTCTGCTGCTAGTTACAGTGGAAGCAGGTAGGGCAGACTCACTTACACAGGGAGGAAGACTAGAGAACTGCAGATAGAGGTTTTAAACACAGAAAAATGTTCAGACACATTAGCCACCCTTCTATCTTCTGGACATTAGTGCAAAATTCTATTGAATTCTGAAAAAAGCAACCAAAGGTCCATTCTACTTTATTTTATATGTATCAAAAATTGCTTATATCAAAATTCTTAAGTCCATCGTGCACATGTCAAAACATGGTACCTATCCCCGACATAACATCATGTTTCAAACTTGTGCTTATTTATTTATTTAGTCATATTTATATGACGCCTTTCTCCGGGTCAAAGCGGTTACAACCAACACGTGCAGAGTACATTAAACAGATACAAGTGAAGGGGGGGGGGGTACCATTACCTGAGGGGGTGGCATAGCATATTTACACTGATGATATGATATTTACATTCTTTTACATTATTGTTCTTCTCTTCAGTACTATTTACATTTCAGTCATATTTGCATTTCAGTACTATTTACATTTCATATCTTTTTGACGTTCTGCATCAGGGTGTACTCAGTACATACTTGTCACTGCCGTAAGTATGTGCTGAGTCCATCTCACAGCGCTCCTAATGCTGCTGGCCAAGGCTATCTGATGCCCTGAGTGAACCATGCGCCCCCCCCCCACCCTACCATGCCCCACTCCGTCCATAGTTCAACATATCCCTGTCCCAACTCTCTCCTAGGTGTCCAGAATCTCCTCCTTCTTCCCTTTTCTGCTGCTGCTCAAATGCCAATTACTGCCACCACCAAAGCCTGCTGCCCTAAGTGGACACCTAGTCTGCCTGGTGGTTGGACAGGCCCCTGACAGCCCCCCTAAAGTATGTGCATAGTTTGCCAGTGCTTTAAATCTAGACCTGCCCACAGCAACAGATAATAGCTGGTAGTACCTTTAGAAAGCAATAAAAAAACTGAATGATTCAGTAAGTTGTACTCACAGAAGAATTAACAATAACAAAGAAAATGAAATTTATTTAACAGGTTTTCTAGACCGCCTTATCCTTAAGTCAAAGTGGTTTACATTACAACTTAAGACTGTTTACAGGGGTGTAACATCATGCAGGGTAACTTGTTAACAAATAAGAACCTATATACTGGATGAGATGTAGAGGTGGCAGGGCCGGCCCGTCCATTGAGCAAGAATGGTTTTTGCACAGGGCCCCGCATTTCAGGGGGCACCGCGCAAAAAACATTCTACGTCAAGCCAAATAGATTTTAAAAAAAGCAAACTGGCTGCTGCTGCTGCTGCCGCCATGGCAGCGGCAGAATCAAGCGTCCCGCCGCGGGGCCCCCCTACCCGGCAAAGCCTCCCAGCAACATCAGCTTCGGACAGAGTCCCAAAGCACGGGCTTTCAGAGCCGCGAGAGCTTCTCTGACCTCTCGCGGCTCTGTTAAGCCCGCCGGGGCTGATGGGAAATGCACCGCACGGAGGCGGGGCAGAGAGTGGCTCTCATAAGAACATAAGAACATAAGAAATGCCATACTGGGTCAGACCGAGGTCCATCAAGCCCAGTATCCTGTTTCCAACAGTGGCCAATCTAGGTCATACGTACCTAGCAGTTTCCCCAAAAGACACAGGTTCTGCAGTGCTTGTACTAGGCCAAGCATTGATATCCTGGGTCCCTTTTTAATAGTGGTTTATGGACCTTTCCTCCAGGAACTTGTCCAAACCTTTTTTAAACCCAGCTATACTAACAGCCCTTACTACATCCTCCGGTAACAGATTCCAGAGTTTGATTACACGTTGAGAGAAGAAATATTTTCTCCTATTTGTCTTAAATAGTTTACCCTGTAGCTTCATTACATGCCCCCTAGTCCTTCTATATTCTGATAGCGTAAACAATTTATCCACGTTTATCCGTTCCACTCCATTCATTAATTTATACACCTCTATCATATCTCCCCTCAGCCGCCTCTTTTCTAGGTTAAAGAGCCCTAACCTTTTTAGCCTCTCTTCATAGGAGTAGCCTTCCATCCCCTTCACCAATTTGGTGGCTCTTCTCTGTACTTTTTCTAATACTCTATGTCCTTTTTAAGATACGGTGACCAGAATTGCACACAATATTCAAGGTGCGGTCGTACCATGGAGCGATACAGAGGCATTATAATATCCTTTGTTTTATTCTCCATCCCTTTCCTTATGATACCTAGCATTCTATTTGCTTTCTTGGCCGCCGCTGCACACTGGGCGGAGGGTTTTAACATGTTATCCACGATGACTCCTAAATCTTTTTCCTGGGTGGTGGTTTCTAATGTGGAGCCTTGCATCTTGTAACTATAGTGTGGGTTGTTCTTTCCTAGGTGCATAACTTTGCACTTGTCCACATTAAATTTCATCTGCCATTTGGATGCCCAGTCTTCCAATTTATCCAGATCCTCCTGCAGTTTTCCACAATCCTCTTGGGTTTTAACAACTTTAAACAGTTTTGTGTCATCTGCAAATTTGATTACCTCACTAGTTATTCCCTTTTCCAGGTCATTTATGAATATGTCAAAAAGTAGCGGACCCAGTACAGATCCCTGGGGTACTCCACTATTCACCTTTTTCCATTGGGAATATTGGCCATTTAGCCCTACCCTCTGCTTTCTATCTTTTAACCAGTTCCCGATCCACAATAGTACACTGCCTCCTATCCCATGACTTTTTAGCTTCGCCAAAAGTCTCTGATGGGGACCTTGTCAAAAGCTTTCTGAAAGTCCAGATACACTATATCAACCGACTCACCTTTGTCTACCTGTTTATGCACACCTTCAAAAAAACAGATCAGATTAGTAAGACAAGATCTTCCTTGTCTAAAGCCATGTTGGCTGTCTCCCATTAGGCCATGACTATCTACATGCTGTGTAATTTTGTTCTTTATGATGGCTTCTACCATTTTCCCTGGTACTGACGTCAGGCTCACCGGTCTGTAATTTCCCGGGTCACCCCTGGAACCCTTTTTAAAAATTGGTGTTACGTTGGCGACCCTCCAATCTTCAGGTATTACAGATGATTTTAATGAAAGTTCACAGATTACCAATAACAGGTCTGCAATCTCATATTTCAGTTCTTTCAACACTCTGGGATGTATACCATCCGGTCCAGGTGATTTGCTACTATTCAGTTTATCAAATAGTTGTAATATATCTTCCCGGTGTAGCGATATTTCTCTCAATTCCTCTGCAGTATCACCTTTAAATACCACTTCAGTCTTGGGTAACACCCCTACATCTTCCTCAGTAAAGACCGAAGCAAAGAATTCATTCAGTCTCTCTGCTATAGCCTTGTCTCCTCTTACTGCCCCTTTTACCCCTCTATCATCTAATGGTCCAATTGACTCTCTCACAGGCCTTTTGCTACGAATGTACTTGAAAAAGTCTTTATTTCGTGTTTTTGCTTCCGTAGCAAGTTTCTTCTCAAATTCCCGCTTTGCCTGCCTTATCAATGCTTTGCATTTAACTTGCCAGTGCTTGTGCTGTTTCCAGTTTTTATCATTTGGCTCTTTTTTCCATTTTCTGAAGGTTGCTCTTTTGGCAGCAACAGCCTCTCTGACCTCACCTTTAAACCATGCTGGCAGTTTTTTGGACTTTCTTCCACTTTTCTTAATGCGTGGAATACAGCTGGTCTGGGCTTCGAGGATAGTATTTTTAAATAACACCCAAGCTTGCTGTAAGTCTTTAACCTTTGGAACCGCTCCTTTTAGTTTTTTTCCGAACTATATTCCTCATTCTATCATAGTCACCCTTTTGAAAGTTAAAAGGTAGTACTGTGGATTCCTTTACTATCTGTCCTCCACTGATTAAATCAAACATGATCATACTATGATCACTATTGCCAAGTGGTCCCAACACCCTTATTTCTTGCACCAGATCTGGCGTTCCACTAAGGACTAGGTCCAGTATGGCTTCCCCTCTGGTCGGTTCATGAACCAGCTGCTCCAAGAAGCAGTCATTTATTTCATCTAGAAACTTTATCTCTTTAGCTTGTCCTGCTGTGACACTGTCCCAGTCGATACCGGGGTAATTGAAATCACCCATTATTACTACTCTGTTGTGGCTTTTGTTAGCTTCCTTGATTTCTTTGAGCATTTCAACATCCATTTGTTCATTCTGGCCAGGTGGTCGATAGTATACTCCCACTGCCATCACCTTCCCCTTCATAAATGGAATTTCAATCCATAGAGATTCTACAGCATATTTTGTTCCCTGCAAAACTTTAATCCTTTCTGACTCAATGCCCTCTCTAACATAGAGCGCAACCCCTCCACCAATTTGTTCAGCTCTATCATTACGATATAGTTTGTATCCAGGTATCACAGTGTCCCACTGGTTATCCTCCTTCCACCATGTCTCTGAGAGTGCAATCATATCTAACCTCTCATTTAATGCTATATATTCTAATTCTCCCATCTTATTGTTTAGACTTCTAGCATTGGCATACAAGCATTTTAGAGACTGTATTTTATTAATATTAATCTGGCTATTGGTAGGCATGGGTAATTGGGAATCTTTATGCTCTGTCTGCTCCTTACTCAAGGGCATTTGGGCTACTATACTCCCTTTTGGAACCTCACTGCTTTTGGTAGTATCCTTCAAGGATACCTTTGTCCGAACCGTGCGCTCCTGGGTGACTGTCGGCTTTCCCCTATTTTCTAGTTTAAAAGCTTCTCTATCTCTTTTTTAAAGGTTAATGCCAGCAGTCTGGTCCCATCCTGATTAAGGTGAAGCCCATCCCTTCGGAAGAGCCCCCCCTTTCCCCAGAATGTTCCCCAGTTCCTAACAAATCCAAAACCCTCATCCTTGCACCATTGTCTCATCCACGCATTGAGACTCCGGAGCTCTGCCTGTCTTTTGGGTCCTGCACGTGGAACAGGAAGCATTTCGGAGAACGCTATCCTGGAAGTTCTGGATTTCAACTTCCTACCTAAAAGCTTAAATTTAGCCTCCAGAACTTCCCTACCACATTTTCCTATGTCATTGGTACCAACATGTACCAAGACAGCAGACTCCCCCCCAGCACTATCTATGATCCTATCTAGGCGGTGCGTGAGATCTGCTACCTTCGCACCAGGCAGGCATGTTACCAGGCGATCCTCACGTCCACCAGCCACCCAGCTATCTACATTCCTAATGATTGAATCACCAACTATAACAGCTGTCCTGACCCTCCCTCATGGGGACATGGCCCTGGAGAAACGTCCTCGGTGCGAGAGGGTTTTACATCACCTGGAGGACAGGTCCTAGTTACAGGATCACTTCCTGCCACACCAGGGTGATGCTCTCCTGTCACGTGACCTCTCTCCTCCATGGCAACAGGGATGCTGCCAGACTGGAGGTGGGACTTCAGGACTATATCCCTGTAGGTCTCGTCCATGTACTTCTCTGTCTTTCTTATGTCTTCCAGGTCTGCTACTCTAGCCTCTAGAGAACGGACTCGTTCCCTGAGAGCAAAGAGCTCCCTGCACTTAGTGCATATGTAGGACCTCTCACCAACTGGGAGATAATCATACATGTGACACTCGATGCAAAAGACTGGAGAACACCCATCTCGTTGCTGGACCTCTGACTGCATCTTAGTTTAAAGCTTGTGTTTAGGTCTTTTAAATCGGTATATAATAAGGATTGGTGTAGATGCTTATACTAATAAAAGCGTATCTAATACCCCTAATACACCCTGTGTACCTGAAGCTAATTAATCACAGGTCCTCTGTGTATGACTGATTTGGATTAAGAGCTGCACCTGAGAGCAGCCCCTTTCCTCTAAGATGTCCAAGTACCTATAAAACTACAATTTCCCCAGGGGTGGGTGGGTGCTGGGGAGGGAGGGGGGGAGATAAGTCCTATTAAAGAGGGCAGCTACAAGGTACCCTGTCCTGAACCCTCAGCAGGGGGATGGGGGTACCACACAAAGCCCAGTTAGTTGAGAGAGGCAAGGTAAGTACAGCTGAGAAGGCTGAACTTGCACACCACTAAGACAAACACTAAATAATTAAACAAACAACAGTTAGACAAACAGTAAATAATTAAATAAACAGCTAGAACTCACAGTAAGATGTCCCAGGAGGCAAAATCCACTCACTAGCAGAGCTCTGTAAAAGTTCAGCCTTTCTCTGATCAGAGAAAAGCAAACTAAAACAGCCTATGCACACGTGGAGAAAAACAGGAAGAAGGTTACAGGATACCTCAGGGGGGGGGGTCAGGGGGAGGAGTCACTCAGGCAGGCAAGGACAGGAAAAAGCTTAACAAACAGCAGGCTCTGGGGAGAGAGATTAATTCAAAATGGCTACCACACAAACAGGGGGAGGAGTCACTCAGGCAGGCAAGGACAGGAAAAGCTTAACAAACAGCAGGCTCTGGGGAGAGAGATTAATTCAAAATGGCTACCACACAAGGCCCAGTTAATTGAGAGAGGCAAGGTAAGTACAGCTGAGAAGGCTGAACTTGCACACCACTAAGACAAACACTAAATAATTAAACAAACAACAGTTAGACAAACAGTAAATAATTAAATAAACAGCTAGAACTCACAGTAAGATGTCCCAGGAGGCAAAAATCCACTCACTAGCAGAGCTCTGTAAAAGTTCAGCCTTTCTCTGATCAGCCTTTCTCTGTGTGCTTCAAGCATGCACTTTCAGTTAGCCACGTGTGGTGAGAGCATGGAGAGTATGGAGCTGGTTGTTCTGTTTTGCTTTGTGCCTGTTTCTGATTCGAGCTCAAAAGAGTGAAGAGCCGACCAAGAGAGGAGTTTGTCAGTGACACTTTGAGGATTAAAATTTAAAGAAAAATAAATGCTGCGATCAGAGCAGCAGAGACCACCAGCACTGGTGAGGTGTTCCGGAGGTGAGTGCAAATCGTGCAGGGGGTGGGTAGCGCACAGGACCTCACTGTTGCTTGCAGTTGGCACAGCGCGGCATGTCGGATTAAAGGATTCCCTCTTGCTGCAGTCACTCTCAAACTCTCCACTCCTGTGCCTTTTTCCCTCACCTTCATCATATGTCACTGCTGCGGATCCAGGCCTTCCCTCCCTCACCTCCAGTGCGCATCACCACTGGAAATCCAAATCTACTTTATCGCCAATTATTGCCCCCCCCCCCTTCCCGATGAGGATGAGAGGACTGGAGGAACCCCCTTTCTCTTCATCCTTATGCCGGCTCTGATTGGGCCAAGCTGAAAGTACTAAAAAAAGAGAAGAGCAGGGAAGAGGAGAGAGGGCTAAAAGACGGCGGATAATGGGTAGGAGGAAGAATAAGAAAGTATCAGCCTTTGGAGGTCAGTCTGGAAGGAAGGAAGGAAGGGAGGGGGTGCAAAGATGCTGCGCGAGAAAGGGAAACTCTCGCGGCTCTGAAAGCCCGCGCTTTGGGACTCTGTCCGAAGCTGATGTTTCTGGGAGGCTTTGCCGGGTAGGGGGGGCCCCGTGGCGGGAGGCTTGATTCTGCTGCTGCCGCAGCGGCAGCAGCAGCCAGTTTGCATTTTTTTTAAAAATCTATTTGGGCTGATGGGGGGAGGGGGTTAGGACTGGTAATGGGCTCTGGGGGGGTGGAGCTAAGACTGGAAGTGGGCTGATGGGGGGGTAGGACTGGTAATGGGCTGATGGGGGGGCTAAGACTGGAAATGGCTGATGGGGGTTAGAACTGGAGGCTGATAGAGGGGCTAAGACTGGAAATGGGCTGATGGGGGGTAGGACTGGTAATGGGCTGATGGGGGGCTAAGACTGGAAATGGGCTGATGGGGTTAGAACTGGAGGCTGATAGAGGGGCTAAGACTGGAAATGGGCTGATGGGGTTAGGACTGGAAATGGGTTGATGGGGGGTTAGGACTAGTAATGGGCTATGGGGGGGCTAGGACTGGAAATGGGCTGATGGGGGGTTAGGACTGGAAATGGGCTATGGGGAGGCTAAGACTAAAAATGGGCTGATGGAGGGGTTAGGACTGGATATGGGCTGATGGGGGGGGTTAGGACTGGAAATGGGCTATGGGGAGGCTAAGACTATAAATGTGATTATGGGGGGGTTAGGACTGGAAGTGGGCTGATGGGGGAGTTAGCACTAGTAATGGGCTATGGGGGGGGGCTAGGACTGGTAATGGGCTATGGGCTTGAACTGCAAATAGCTAATGGGGACGGGAGCTTGGACTGGAAATGGGCTGAGTGGAAGGGGAACTTGAACTGCAAATAGCTGATGGGGAGGGGGGCTTGGAATGGAAATGGGCTATGAGGGGAGGGAGCTAGGACTGGAAAAGGACAGGAAATGGGCTGATGTAGGGGCTAGGATAGGACTGGAAATGGGCTTTTGGGGGGTGCTAAGATTGGAAATAGGCTGTGGTGGGGGCTTGGATTGAAATGGACTCATGGAGGGGCTAGAACTGGAAGTAGGCTCATGGGAGGCTTGGATTGGAAATGGACTGAGTGGAGGAGAGCTTGGATTTGACATGGGCTGATGGTGGGGCTAGGAAAGGACTAGAAATGGGCTGATGGGGGGCTGGGATTGGAAATGAGCTGATGGAGGGACTCAGATAGGACTGGAAATGAATGGGGGAGCTAGGACTGGAAAAGGGCTGATGGTGGGGCTAGGGTAGGACTGGAAATGGGCTTATGGGGGCTAGGACTGGAAATGGGCTGATGCAGGGACTAGAAGAGAGCGGATGCTGGGTGGGGCTGGAACTAGAAGGGAGCTGATGTTGGGGGAAGATTAGAATGGGATGGAGCTTGGAGAGGGGAAAAATATTTTGTGTGGGAGGGAAGACAAATCTACAATTGGCCGGATATTGGGAGAGTAAGTGGGGATTGAGGATGGAGAGGGTAAAATTTGAGTGGATGAAATAGGAATGAGGAAAGATCAAAAGGAGAAAGATTAGTATGTTAAAGCAGATGTAGAGAGAGAATGGAAAAAAAACTAGAAGAGAGAAGAAAGGACAAATGGACAGCAGACGATGGAGAGTTAGAAGAAGACATGAAGAAACCAGAAGAAAGTGGCTGGATCAATTGCAACTGAAAAAAAATGCACAAAAGTTAGAAAAATCTCTCTTTATTTTGAATTTATTAATTGGAATATGTCAGCTCTGGGAAATGTGCTTCATTAACATCTGCGCTTTTGTTTAGTACAAGAGGAAATTAATTTATAGTTTTATTTCTACAATGTTGTACATTCCAAGTTTGGCTTTTGGGGTTCCCAGTTTAATTATTGTCTTCCTATTTCTAAATTGTGATTCTTGTTTGGTGATGGTCTATGTTCTGTATGTGTAATTGAGCTGAGGTATTCTGTTTATGTAATTCCTATTTGACATTGCCACTTGTTCTCTTTTCCCAGTAGGTCATGTATTGTTGTTCTCTGAAATGTATTGGTTTAATATTTACAGTGTTGCTTTTTGATAGGTAGGGTATGGTGCTTTGTGAGTCCTGGTAGTGCTGTTAGGATACGGCGGGTTTGCTATGGGTTCTAAATGGGCAGTGTTTGTAGTAGTTCCTAATGTGCCTGGCGGTTGGCACTGGATTATAGTAATGTAGAAATCTTTTAGTCTTTTATCCATACACTCATTAAGAGGCATGTTTACTAAAAGTTAGTGTATGGTAACATTATGCAAATATTTATGCAAATGAGGCCCCGCACCGAGTCTCCGCACATGGCCCCGCACCCCCCTTGGGCCGCCCCTGAGAGGTGGGGTCATGTCTTGAAGTGTTCGGGGGCCAGAGTCCAGTGTGGTCGGGCAATGAGCATTTTATGATGTGCTAAGTAATATTTCCAAAGTGTTCTATATAATGGATAGTGGGTAGAAATGTACATGAGAATGATTAAACTATACCCCATCAGAGAGAGTGTTGTGTGTGGTATGTGTGTTGTGTCTGTAGAGGAATTAGCTAGCAGTGGTGGGGCAGTTGCAGAGAAGGGCTAGTTTATGTGGGTGGTGGCATTTTGAAGCATGCTGGGGTAGTTACAGGGACTAATTTTGGGGGCTGCGGGCAGCTACTAGGGTAGTTTCTGAGGGTCGGACAGTTGCAGGGAGAGGTAGGTTTGGAAGAAGGGGCAATTTGGGGGGGCATCAGGGCAGTTGTAAGGGTAGTTTTTGGAGGTGTAGTTTACAGGGTAGTGAGATAGTTGAATGGAGGGAGCTAGTTTTGGTGAATGGCAGCCGTTTAGAGCAGGTTGTAATAGTTGCAGGGGGTTAGTTTTGTGGGTGAAGGCAGTGGGACAGTATGCAATGGGTGAATGTGGTGGAACAGCTGGATAGTTTTTAGAGGTGAGGCAGTTTATTGGGGTGCTGGACAGTTGTGAGGGGATAGCTTTTGGAGATAAGGGAGTTTGCAGGGTGGTGGGATGCTTGTGGGATGTAGTTTTTAGGAGTGAGGGCATTTATGAGGTCTGCAGGGGTATTTTGGGGGGCAGTTGCAGGAGAGAAATTTTTGTGGGTAGAGGTTTGCAAGATAGTGGGCCAATTGCAGGTGATTGGATTTTGAGGGTGGGGAAATCTGTGGGGTAGTTGTAAGGGAGTAGATTCTGGAAATGCAGTGAGTTTTCATAGTGGTTGGGCAGTTGCGGGGGTAGTTTTGGAGGTGAGGGTAAGTTTTGGGGTAGTGAGGCAGTAGTAGCAGGGTATTTTGTGGGGTAGTTGTGAAGCAGTTTGCATAGTGGTGAAAATTGCGGGTGGGAAATTTTTGGGAGTTAGGATATATTTTGGGGGTGGGCAGTTTGCCAGTGGTGAGGTAGTTTTTCAGGTTTGGGGCAGTTTGTCGGGTCATGCAGCAATTGTGGAGAGAAATATTTTTGGGGGTGGGGCAGTTTGGGGGGGTTGGGAGAGAAGAGCACAGGGGGAGTTTGAAAGCAGGAATTCCCTAACTCTTGTGTTACGCTGTACGTAAGTTTCTATGCCATAGAAGCTGGAATTCTCTTTCACAGAAATGCAACAGGCCATTTTTTGTAGAAGCTTATTTCTCTGGAACCCTCAGTCCAGTCTACCCCATTTTTAACTTGATGTGGTGGGCTTTTTTTGTGTGTTTTTTTAACTGATTTTTTTTCCTCATGACAAGTTTTATCCCATTCTGTTACATTTGTGCCTTCAGACAGACAGATGGACAGACATTTCTCAACTCCCTTTGTATAATTCTTTCCATCTATTGAGCTGCAAAGAATAAAAAGGATTTAGTCAAGCTCCTGGAGAAAAAAATTACTCAACTATTAGTCATATAGCAAAGTTACCTCTCATATTTAGTTTATAGTTTGTATTTAGGTATGAGTAGTAAGAAATGGAGCTGCTCCTTGGGATTCTGCCAAGTACCTATGATTTGGATTGGCCAATGTCCACTACCGGATACCGGGTTCAGTGGACCTTTGGTCAGACCTCGTATGGCACATCTAATGTTCTGACTTGCAAATAAGATGGCGCATTAGAGAGGAGTAGCTTTTTTTTTTTTTTAATCTTTCAGTCCAGTGGTTCCCAAACCAGCCAATCAGGTTTTCCAGATATCCACAATGAATATACAATTGAGGCAGTGTATACAAATCTCTCTCCTACATATTCATTGCAGATATCCTGAAAACCTAACTGGCTGGAGGTCCCCAGGGACAACTTTGGGAACCACCACACCTAATCAATTACACAGCATCAAAGTGATTAGTGCCTTAATGCAACAACGATGGTAACAAGAGCAACATCTAAGTTGTAATTAATATGCAAAAAGAATTGAATATCATCAGCATAAAGCTGATACTATACTCTGAAAGACCTCAAGATGTCATAGTTGGTTGTAAATAGATAAGGCACAGCACTGAAGCACAACAGCTAGAAAAATTGTCACCAGCCCTTGCATGCATTAGATGCCTTCTTTGGGTTAGAGACTGCCTATGTGTGGTCTGCCTTTTTTAATGTATCTGTGACATGCATAAATGATGCTTATTGATACAACTTTTCAACCTTGGCCAAAAGGTCGATGTATGGTTGTCGCCCTTTTAACATTTGTCTGTGAGAATTAAAAGCATCTTTTGTTTTATGTTTTGCCATTTAATGTAAAAAGAAAATGGCATGATAGATTTACATCTATTTTTAATGTATTTATAGACCATTGTACCTTTTTATATAATGCATATCTGATTAAGTGCTGTCGAGTTGATATCAGCTCATGGTGACCTTGTGGATTGTTTGCCTAAACTGTGTTTGGTTTTCAGGCAGGCAGCTAATTGTTGATACAGTGGCATCCATTTATTTATTTAACAGTTTTTATATACCGACTTTCTACAATTCAAGTCGGTTTACAGGTAACATAACAGACAGTATATTTCAACTGAGTACATTGTAATAATAATATCAATCAACTAAGCACATTGTAACAAAGAAGATCAAAGTATAATAAGATTAACAAGCAAGCTACCCTTTGTGAAGGTTTAAAACTATTTACATGGAGGCTTAACATGTTATTTACATGGAGGAGTATATAGGGGGGAAAAGTGTTCCTGGAAGAGATGGGTTTTCAGTTTCTTCCTGAATTCAAGGTGATTGGTGCAGTTCCTTAATTCGTGTGGTAAGGCATTCCAGATGGATCCATAGCTGCTGCTGTTGTATCGATCCATCACATTACTGGTTGTCCTCTTTTGCATTGACTTTCAATCTTGCCAAGCATGATGTCTTTCTCTTCACATGATGTGTCCAAAGTATGAAAGTTGAAGTCTTGTCATTTGAGCTTCTAAAGAAAACTTAGGTTTGATCTCTAGTACCGATTTGATTTCTTCGGGCAGTCTACGGTATATACAGTATTCTTTGACAGTACCATATATCGAAGGCATTGATTTTCTTTCTGCCTGTCTTCTTCACTGTCCAACTTTTGCATCCATATCATGTTGTTGAAAATATTGGCGCTTGAACAAGTTAAATCTTTGTATGCAGAGATACATCTCTGCACTTGAAATCTTGTCTAGGTCTTTCATAGTTGTTCTATCATGAGCAATGTGTCATCGTATTTCTTGACTGCTTGTCATTTCTTTATTGATTATTGATCCAAGCAGGCTAAATGCATATTTGTACATGGACTGTATATACATTGTTTAATGGTAATGAGTGCAGTTTTATAATTTTTTTTTACGGATGTATTCATTATGCACATTAGCAATGTATACTCTTTTAAATGTTAACTCCTCCCATGTTTAATGTAATCTGTTCTATGTAAATTCAATAGTTCCATGTAAACCGCCTTGATTTTGTTAAAGCGGCATAAAAACCCACAAATAAATAATTTTGGCCTGTGATGTTTGGCAATTTTGTAGGCAGCAGAATCATTGTTAACTTTAACCATAAGATTTTGATTAGTTGCTGTGCTAAGTTTCGCTTGCCCTAATGGAGTAATGTATATGCCTGATATTGAAACTTTTCATGTATAAGAACACTTTTTATCTCACAAAAAAGGTATTCTTCATGCATACAAATTTGTTTTTATATCATTAATTCATAATGTGGTTTTGCTTGCTTACATATTAAGGAAACGCTTTCACATAATATAATATCTTTTGTTCAAAATCAAATATCAATTTGTTTTTTCTTTCCTGTTTTTGTGTTCCTGATATGAGGGCAGTATATCAAATGCCAATAAACCATAACCAAACAGTCATTAATCACTTTAAATATGATTGCATGTTTAGTTTCATTATGTGATATATAAACTTCTATTTGTTTTGATTTTATATATGTTAGTATTTTTCTTTTGAGATTTAATTAATGTATATCCCTGAGCAGGGGCGGCCCAAAGGGGGGGCGGGGCCATGTGCGGAGACTCGGTGCAGGGCCTCATTTGCATAAGAGACCTCATTTGCATAAATATTTGCATAATGTCACCATACACTAACTTTTAGTAAACATGCCTCTTCATGAGTGTATGGATAAAGAAAGACTAAAAGATTTCTACATTACTATAATCCAGTGCCAACCACCAGGCACATTAGGAACTACTACAAACACTGCCCATTTAGAACCCATCCAACTACGTACACCCCTGGAAATCAACCCAATGTATACCAAATCTACATGATCTCCCTATAACTTATCACCAGCCCTCCACAGCTAAAAAAGGCCTTTGGATTCTAAACCTACCCACAACCCCTAAAGCATGCAACTTTTTTTGTCGGAACATTCACCGTGAGAGGAAACAATTCCACTCCTGAAGTGAACCCTCCTTTTTGCTCAATAGTTCAATGGCTGCTCATCAGCCCAGCTAACAAAAACAGCACCCGCTGCCGTCAGCAAAATCAATCCGTTTTCTTTAAAAATGTAATAGAGGCAATCGGGTCTCCCCCGATCCACAGGCTCCCAAAACAAACACCGCAGCTCATTCAATCCCCCCTTAGAATTAGTATTATGAAAGAGGACTTAGCTGCTTGGAAATAGAAGCTGTTCCACTCTGTCCATATATTCTTTGAAGGCTTCTTCCACTCCACGTGAAGGAGAAAGAGAATCCACTATTCATCAACAGGTGGTCCGCTTCACTCCACAACAAACGAGGTTCAGGCGACACCAAAGGTGTTTCAAGCCCACTGCTCCTCTCCAGCTCTTCCTCAGGCAATGTGAACCTCGCCCAAAACGCACCGTTTAAATCAGGTGATAAAATGACGCTGAAGTTCAAAGGTCACTACTCTACAGCTTTATTGAGCATCCAAACGCAATCCCCACCAGTCAATATCAGCATTCATGCCTTTAGGCATTGTAGATTGCAAACGAAAAATCCACTGCTGCTCTTTAAAGTGCAGCCGGGCTGTTCGGTCACCCCCACGTTGAACGGGAGCAACCACTTCCAAAATCCTCCACTGGAGGTCCCGAAAATAGTGGTTCGCTTGCTGACAATGAAACACTCCAGGAGCCCCTTCTTGTCGCTTGGCAGAAGGATGTGGTAATCAGTGTGTTGCCTTATGTGCCTACGGTTTCGACCCTAGTGCACATTTTGAAGAAACATTGGGCTTTGTTATCTCTCCACCCTTGTTTCTGCAAGCCCTTGATGGTAGCCTATCGGCGTTCCCGTACAATAGGTGATTGGGTGGTTAGGACCCAGCCAAGAGAGTCATCTGAACACTTGGGGTTGCAGCGAGGGCATTTTGCCTGTGGGACATGTGACTTTTGTGCTTTAACGTTATCAGGGGAAACTTGGGAAGATCCGAGCACGGGGCTATGTTATCGCTCTACCGTGCACTCTACTTGTCAATCTGAATTTGTAGTTTATTTACTTTTATGCCCCTGTGGTCTCAAATATGTAGGACGCACCATTCGACCAATCAGGAAGCGTTTACTTGAACATCGCTCGCGGATAGACAAGCGACAAGAAGGGGCTCCTGGAGTGTTTCATTGTCAGCAAGCGAACCACTATTTTCGGGACCTCCGGTGGAGGATTTTGGAAGTGGTTGCTCCCGTTCAACGTGGGGGTGACCGAACAGCCCGGCTGCACTTTAAAGACTAAAAGATTTCTACATTACTATAATCCAGTGCCAACCGCCAGGCACATTAGGAACTACTACAAACGCTGCCCATTTAGAACCCATCTTCCAAAATAAACCTAAAAGAGTATCCCACATCTATATCCTACCTAACAAAAGAGATCACTCAAACAAAAAGAAATTTTTGTCGGAGCTGCTGCCATGAAAACTTATGCTCTCTCGAGGCAGAATGCTCCTTTTTAATCAGAAATTTTTAAAAGGGATAGCAACACCCCAAAATACCCAAAAGGATATGAACAACCCATAGGGTACAAAACCGAATGTGAAAATGAGTCCTATGATGTATAGCCTACACTCCACAATATAGCTGCCAAATATTAACCACGGGTACTTAGCTCAAGTCCAGGCTCCCGTGGGTCCAGCAAAAAAAGTTTCAAAGCAGCAGGAGTATCGTCTTCGACGAGGGGGACTTTCCACCACCGTCAAGAATCTGTAGTCCAAACAAATGCGTTGGTAAACAATATGTTGACACAACGTTGCGTTTCGGGCGTATACATTTCTCAGCCCTTCTTCAAAACCATAGCTGACGTAAAAGGAGGGAAAACCCCAACGCAATTTAAAATGTCATTGAATCAGCTGATCACATTCGTAACCAATAGGAACCTGGCCAAAATTTAAAGGTATATTCCTTCAAAGAATACTCCACCAATCTAATGAGGAGTTAAGACCCCCCGGGGTTAGTGACTGTAGGAGGAAAATCCAGCGTTGCTCACGATAGAGAAGAGCTGCCCCCCGGTCACCTCCCCGGGATCTTTCAGGGATGTAATCCATAATCCGCCAACGTAAGTCCGAGAAAGAATGTTGAAAATCAATGCAATGTTGAACCACCGGGGCTGTTAACACTCTCGTAGTTATCCGAGACCGGTGCTCCTGAAGACGTTTCTTCATGGGACGAATAGTCTTCCCTATGTAAAATTTTTCACAGGGACAAAGCAATAGGTAGACAACAAAACAGGATTGACAGGTGGTATGCCACCGACTGTAATATGTATGCTGCGTATTCGGATGAGTCCAGCCCAACCCGCCGTATCCTGACAGCACTACCAGGACTCACAAAGCACCATACCCTACCTATCAAAAGGCAACACTACAAATATTAAACCAATACATTTCAGAGAATACTGGGGAAAGAGAACAAGTGGCAATGTCAAATAGGAATTACATAAACAGAATACCTCAGCTCAGTTACACATGCAGAACATAGACTATCACCAAACAAGGAATTACAATTTAGAAACAGGAAGACAATAATTAAACTGGGAACCCTAAAAGCCAAACTTGGAATGTACAACAACACTGTAGAAATAAAACTATAAATTAATTTCCTCTTGTACTAAACAAAGTACAGACGTTAATGATGCACATTTCCCAGAGCTGACATATTCCAGTTAATAAATTCAAAATAAAGAGATATCTTTGTAACTTTTGTGCATTTTTTTTCAGTTGCAATTGTTCCAGCCACTTTCTTCTGGTTTCTTTGTGTCTTCTGCTAACTCTCCATCGTCTGCAGTCCATTTGTCCTTTTTTCCCTCTTCTAGTTTTTTTTTCCATTCTCTCTCTACATCTGCTTTAACATACTAATCTTTCTCCTTTTTCTCTTTCCTCATTCTTATTTCATCCACTCAAATTTTACCACTCCATCCTCAATCCCCACTTACTCTCCCAATACCCGGCCAATTGTGGATTTTTCTTCCCTCCCACACAAAATATTTTTCCCCTCTCCATTTCACTCTCCCAGCCCCATTCCCATCCCATTCTAATCTCCCACAACATCAACTCCCTTCTAGTTCCAGCCCCACCCAGTATCCACTCCCTTCTAGTCCCCGCATCAGCCCATTTCCAGTCCAGGCCTCCCATCAGCCCATTTCCAGTCCTAGCTCCCCATCCATTTCCAGTCCTATCCGAGTCCCTTCATCAGCTCATTTCCAATACCAGCCTCCCATCAACCCATTTCTAGTCCTTTCCTAGCCCCACCATCAGCCCATGTCAAATCCTAGCTCCCCTCCACTCAGCCCATGTCCAATCCAAGCCCCCATGCGCCTACTTCCAGTTCTAGCCCCTCCATGAGTCCATTTCAATCCAAGCCCCCACCACAGCCCATTTCCAATCTTAGCTCCCCCCAACACCCAATTCCCAGTTCCTATCCTAGCCCCTCCATCAGCCCATTTCCTGTCCTAGCTCCCTCCCCTACCAGACCATTTCCATTCCAAGCTCCCATCCCCATCAGCTATTTGCAGTTCAAGCCTTCCCTTCCACTCAGCCCATTTCCAGTCCTAGCAACCCCCCCAACCCATTACCAGTCCTAGTCCCCCATAGTCCATTACCAGTCCTAAGCCACCATCAGCCCACTCCCAGTCCTAATCCCATCAGCCCATTTCTAGTCCTAACCCCCCATCGCCCAATTTTTAGTTTAAGCTCTCCCATAGCCCATTACCAGTCCTAACCCCCCCATCAGCCCACTTCCAGTCCTAACCCCCCCCCCATCCCAGGGAAAAATTTAAAATTAAAAAAGCTGTCTGCCGCCGCCGCCGCAGCAAATCGAGTGTCCCGCGGGGGCCCCCCTGCATAAGCTCCCTCTCCGCAGTCACACGCACCGGCTTTCAGAGCGCGAAGGGACTAGTTTCCCTTTCGCGGCTCTGTTAAGCCCGCGGGGGGTGATGGGAACTTTCCCATCAGCGCCCGCGGGCTTATCAGAGCCGCGAGGGAGAAACTCTCCCTTCGCGCTCTGAAAGCCGGTGCATGTGACTGCGGAGAGGGAGCTGATGCAGGGAGGGCAGGCTCTGCCTGGCAAGGGGGGCCCCGCGGGACACTCTATTCTGCCGCGGCGACAGACAGCTTTTTTTTTTTTTAAATTTAAAAATTTACTTTTAGACCAGAATGTTCTTTGCGCGGGGCCCCCTGAAACGCAGGGCCCTGTGCAAAAAAACATTCTCGCTCAATGGATGGGCCGGCCCTGTCCCTGAGGCAGGTGTGCTATACCAAAACATGGTCCGTGTTGTGAGTTTTAAAACTCACATTTTTCATGAACCTTGGGAGTCCTTGTCTATCTTCTCCTGTGTCCAGACTGCTTCGTGCTTCGCTGTGGGAGGTTCTCTCCTTCTTGCTATTAGCCATAAACTAGACTTGGCCATTCTTCTGCACGCAATCTCCCATTCTAATTGCATGGACCCTCCACATGTTTCAGAAACCGCCTCGCACAATGATCCTCATAGCACCATACTGGCCTCATAAGACTCTCAGTTATGTTTTCATATAAGCTTCAGTCCATACCAGTTCTGATAATGAAACATGGAACAGCCCTTTTGCATCCAGACCTCAATCCCTAGCCCTAATGGCATAGAAACTGAACAATGTTTAGTTTCTGCTAAGAATATAAGATATGCCATACTGGGTCAGACCAAGCTCCATCAAGCCCAGTATCCTATTTCCAACAGTGGCCAATTTGGTCACAAGTACATAAGTTTCCCCAAAAGACACATGTTCCACAATGCTTGTACTGGGTCAAGCAGTGGATATTCTGGGTCCCCTTTAATAATGGTTTATGGACCTTTCCTCCAGGAACTTGTCCAAACCTTTTTTAAACTCGGCTACACTAACAGCTTTCACAACATCCTCCGGTAGCAAATTCCAGATTTTGACTACATGTTGAGTGAAAAAATATTTTCTCTTATTAGTCTTAAATAGGTTACCCTATAGCTTCATTGCATGCCTCCTAGTCTTTCTATATTTTGATGGCGTAAACAGTCGATCTACATTTACCTGTTCCACTCCATTCATTAATTTATAGACCTCTATCATATCTCCCCTCAGCCGTCTCTTTTCCAGGTTGAAGAGCCCTAACCTTTTTAGCCTCTCTGTATCCTTCCATCCCATTTTGCTGGCTCTTCTCTGTACCTTTTCTAATAACGCTATATCCTTTTTAAGATACGGTGACCAGAATTGCACACAACATTCAAGGTGTGGTCTCACCATGGAACGATAGAGGCATTATAATATCTTTTGTTTTATTTTCCATTCCTTTCCTTATAATACCTAGCATTCTATTTGCTCTCTTGGCCGCCGCTGCACACTGGGCCAAGGGTTTTAACATGTTATCCACAATGACGCCTAAATCTTTTTCCTGGGTGGTGGTTTCTAATGTGGAACCTTGCATCGTGTAACCATAGTTCGGGTTGTTCTTCCCTAGGTGCATAACTTTGCACTTGTCCACATTAAATTTCATCTGCCATTTTGATGCCCAGTCTTCCAATTTATCAAGATTCTCTTGCAATTTTCCACAATCCTCTTGGGTTTTAACAACTTTAAATAGTTTTGCAACTCTTCAGTTTTGCAACTCTTCAGTTTATCAAATAGTTGTAATACATCTTCCCGGTGTATTGATATTTCTTTCAATTCTTCGGCAGCATCTCCTTTAAATACCATTTCAGTCATGGGTAACATTCCTACATCTTCCTCAGTAAAGACTGAAGCAAAGGATTCATTCAGTCTCTCTGCTATGGCCTTGTCCCTTCTTAGTGCCCCTTTTACCCCTCTATCATCTAATGGTCCAACTGAGTCTCTCACAGTTTTTTTTTATACAAATGTACTTGAAAAAGTCTTTATATATGTGTTTGCTTCCATAGCAAGCTTCTTCTCAAATTCTCTCTTTGCCTGCCTTATCAATCCCTTGCATCTAACTTGCCAGTGCTTGTGTTTCCAATTTTCGTCATTTGGCTCCTTTATCCATTTCCTGAAAGATGCTTTTTTGGCAACAACCTCTCTGACCTCACCTTTAAACCATGCTGGCAGTTTTTGGAATTCCTTCCATTTTTCGTAAAGTGTGGAATACAGCTGGTCTGGGCTTCCAAGGTAGTATTTTTAAACACCCAAGCTTGATGTAAATTTTTAACCTTTGCAACTGCTCCTTTTAGTTTTTTTCTTAACTATTTTCCTCATTTTATCATAGTCTCCCTTTTGAAAGTTAAAAGGTGGATTTCCTTACCCTCCCTCCTCCATTTATTAAATCAAACGCGATCATGCTATGATCACTATTGCCAAGTGGCCCCAACACCCTTATCTCTTGCACCAGATCTTGTGTTCCACTAAGGACTAGGTACAAAATGGCTTCCCCTCTGGTCTGTTCATGAACCAGCTGCTCCAAGAAGCAGTCATTTATTTCATCTAGAAACTTTATCTCCCTAGCATGTCCTGCCATGACATTGACCCAGTCGAAACCAGGGTAATTGAAATCACCCATTATAATGTGCTGTAACTTTTGTTAGCTTCCTTGATTTCTTTGAGCATTTCACCATCCATTTGTTCATTCTGGCCAAGTGGTCGATAGTACACCACCACTGCCATCACCTTCCCCTTCCCCTTTTTACATGGAATTTCAATCCATAGAGATTCTACAGTGAATTTAGTTTCCTGAAAAACGTTGATCTTTTGTGACTCAATGCCCTCTCTAACATAGAGTTCAACCCCTCCACCAATTTGATCTGCTCTATCATTACAATATAGTTTGTACCTAGGTGGTATCCCAGTGTCCCATTGGTTGTCCTCCTTCCACCATGTCTCTGAGATACCAATCATATCTTACCTCTCATTTAGTGCTATATATTCTAACTCTCCCATTTTATTTTTTAGACTTCTAGCATTTGCATACAAGCATCTTAGAGACTTATTTTATTCATATTAATCTGGCTATCGGTAGGCAGGGGTAATTTGGAATCTTTAAGCTCTGTCTGCTCTGTACTCAATGGCATTTGGGCTTCTCTTGTCTTTATTGGAACCTCTCTGCTGATATGCCCTAACTTCAATATTTTGCTAGTATCCTTCAAGGATACATTGATCTGAATCATGCGCTCTTGGGCAACTGTCGGCTTTCCCCTATTATCAAGTTTAAAAGCTGCCCATCCCGGTTAAGGTGGAGCCCATCCCTTCGGAAGAGCCCCTCCTTTCCCCAGAATGTTCCCCAGTTCCTAACAAGTCGAAAACCCTCATCCTTGCACCATTGTCTCATCCACACATTGAGACTCTGGAGCTCTGCCTGTCTTTTGGGTCCTGTGCGTGGAACGGGAAGCATTTCGGAGAATGCTACCCGGAAGTTCTGGATTTCAACTTCCTACCTAAAAGCCTAAATTTAGCCTGCAGAACTTCCCTACCACACTTTTCTATGTCATTGGAAGATATGCCTACTGAAGATATCTTAATGGGAACAGGAAAACCTTCCATCGGTCATACCTATGCCTCTAAACGAGAGATTTTCCATCTGGTGCTTCTCTAATGGCCATAAACCTGTTTATGTCCTCCAAAAATCATACTGTAATACTTATACCATTTGTTACTACCTTGGACTGTAAACATCCTCTATCAGAGTACATCTTAGCACTCTCTCAGCCTATCATGTCCCTACAGATAGATTTTTGGCTTCACAATGTCCAACTGTGTCTACATTTATGAATGGGCTTTTTTTTGTTAAATTTAGCACATACCACTTCATTGGTTGAAAGCAACTTAAATTCAGGCACCATAGGTATTTTCCTATCCCCATAGGGCTTCAATCTAAGTTTTCTCATGAGGCAATGGCGGGTTAAGTGACTTGCCCAAAGTCGTAAGGCACAGCAGCGGGATTTGATCCCTGACTTCCCTGATTCTCAGCCCACTGCTTTAGCCACTAGGCTACTCCTTCACCACTGACGGAAGCCTCCTGTGCCATGGGACCTCAATGCCATTCTTATATCTTTCATGAAACTTATATATGAACCCATGGAATCCATATCTCTCAAGCATCTCGACTGGAAGGTATTCTCTTTAATAGCACTTACTTTGGCTAGGAGAATCACTGTGCTTCAAGTGTTGGTTAGCTATGAACCATACACTTAGATTCATCACAACAAAGTAATCCTATATATTCATTCTAAATTTCTACCAAAGGTAATGAATGACAACATAGTGCTTCCAAAATTTTACCCTAAACTGCACAAGCACCCATACAGGAAGTCCCTTCACACTCTGGACTATAGAAGAGCTCTCACTTGCTACCCACAATGAGTAGAATCTAGCAGAAAGTGGCAGTCTGTCCTTTGACTCCAACAGACTTAGCATTCCAGTGGCTGCACAGATCTTAGCCAATTGGCTAACTTCCTGTATTCAATTTTGTTATGAACTAGTACTCCTCTAACCACAAATTAAAGCCACTGCAGCTATCATAGTTCTTTTGAAATCTGCTTAATTGGAGGGTATACACAAAGCAGTTATGTGATCCTCTTTCATACTTCACTACTTGCTAGAACTTGATTAGTTTTGACTCAGGAACAGTGCTTTTGATAAGAAACATAAGAAATACCATACTGGTTCAGACCATCAAGCCCAGTATCCAGTTTCCAACATTGGCCAATTCATGTCACAGTTACCCGTCGGTTCCCAAAAAGGTACACAGATTCCACAATGCTTATCCCGGGGTAAGCAGTGGATTTCCCTGCTCCTATTTAATAATGATTTATGGACTTTCCTGCAGGAACCTGTCCAAGCCTTTTTTAAACCCAGCTACACTAACAGCATTTACTACATCCTCCAGTAATGAATTCCAGAGTTTTAGTGAAAAAATATTTTCTCTTATTAGTCCTAAATGGGCTACATTGTAGCTTCATTGCATGTCCCCTAGCCTTTTTACTTTTTGAAGGAGAAAATAAACGATCTACATTTACCCGTTCCACTCCATTCATTAATTTATAGACCTTTATCATATCTCTCCTCAGCCATCTCTTTTCCAAGTTGAAGAGCCCTAATCTTTTAAGCTTCTCCTCATAGCGGTATCCTTCCATCCCCTTTACCATTTTGGTGGCTCTTCTCTGTACTTTTCTAATTCTGATATATCCTTTCTAAGATATGGCGATCAGAATTACACACAATATTCAAGGGGTGGTCACACCATAGAACAATACAGAGGCATTATAATATCCTTGTTTTTGTCCTTCATTCCTTTCCTTATGATTCCTAGCATTCTATTTGTTTTCTTGGCCACCGCTGCACAGTGGGCAGAGGGTTTCAATGTATTATCTACGATGATGCCTAAATCCTTTTCCTGGTTGATGGTTCCTAATGTGGAAGCTTGCATTGTGTAACCATAGTTGGGTTGTTCTTTTCTAGGTGCATAAGTTCGCACTTGTCCACATTAAATTTCATCTACCATTTGGACATCCAGTCTTTAAATTTATCAAGGTTCTCTTGCAAATTTTCACAATCTTGTGTTTCAATAACTTTGAATAATTTTGTGTCAAAGGCAAATTTGATCACCTCATTCATTATTCCCATTTCCAGGACATTTATGAAGATGTTAAAGTAATGTTTTTCTTTATAACAGTTTCTATCATTTTGCCCAGTACTGACGTCGGGCTCACCGGTCTGTAGTTTCCCTAATCACCACTGGAATCCTTTTAAAAATCGGTGTTACATTGGCCATTCTCCAATCTTTAGGTATTACTGATGATTTTAATGATAAATTCACAAATTACTAATAGTAGGTCTGCAATCTCATATTTCAGTTTTTTTAACACCCTTGGATGTATACCATCTGGTGCAGGTGATTTGCTACTCTTCAGTTTATCAAATAGCTGTAATACATTTTTTTCTGTTTTATCAATATTTCTTTCAATTCTTCCAATACATCAACTTTAGAGTCAAAACAGTTTTATTGACACAAACAGAACATTGAACAACATACATGGGAAAAGAACAATTCACAAGTATAGCGCCACGGAAAACCAAACAATAATCCATCCAGTTTCTAATTTTTCACAAGTACAACAGCCAGAACCCCCCCCCCCTCTTTCCCGGAACCCCCCAATTCCACAACTCCAGCAGTTCAGCCTAGAACAAAGCAAGATAAAGGTTCCTGATGTGCATGGTTTCTGCACATTGCTGGAACTCTAGAATGCAAAGCAGAGGAATGAAAAAAAACAACATAAATAACAAACACCCCTCAGCCCAACTACCAAACCACCCCCACCTTCCCACTCCATCCACCTGCCTGTGCCCCTCCCCCCTACTTGTAGGTCTGTGTGTAGCTGGACACACAATCCAAGGCCCACCCAATGCCTTAGCCAGTGGTTGAGCACCCAGCTCCGAGCCCTGGGCAGCAGGGACTGAATATATTGGCCCCATACCGCCATAAAAGATGTCCAATGGGAGACATGCCCCCAACCCAGTCCCACTCAAACATCAAAAGCCCATGCAATGCAGTCTGCCACTGCCAATAGGAGGGGCCCTTCTTCGTCAGTTAAGTTTCTGCAAGAAGCTAAAAACCCACCTCTTCCAAGAATTCTTTGGAATTGACACCTAAAAGACTTCCCCCTCAAGCTAACAAAATTCCTTCCCCTCTCCTAGCTACCTTCAATAAACAACCCCATCCAAACACATCCCATGAATGTTCCTAACACTAACATAGCCATGCTCATTGAAGGATCATTATTTCTGATTATTTAAGTTTATAACCATAAGTATATAAGTTTCTTCACTATTAGTTCTAAAGTTCCTCCTGCCCCAATGTTCTCTGTAACCAAAAGAATTGATATTCACTGTAAACCACTTTGATATCTTGAAAAGTGGTATAAAAAGAAATGTTAAATAAATAAATAAATGTCCCGAAGGGTGACATTAGGATTCAAGGCCACAATACTCCCAACCACTTCCAGAAGATCCGCTCTGGATACTAACTCACCCAAGTCAAAGTCCTCTCAGCCGCCAGCATTGCCTCATCCACCAGCTGTACCTCACTCAGAAGAACCTTGTGCAAGTGAGTAATATGAACCTGCCCATCAATAGCTCCTCCAGCCGGGTACAAATGCTACCACTAAGAATCTGGTGGCAAACTGCAAACATAACTATGAACTTTCTCACTGAGATGCCATGGGCGCATGTGAGAAGAGCTCTGAGCCTCCCGTTACTGACATATCTCTTACATTATTTTTATCCTTCATTGGAGATTGGTCTCAGCTGGTTTTCTGCTGACCCCTGCTGCAGGCTGACAGCCAAAACCTGGCCAAGTCGAGTCTCAAACCTTGAAGGTTTTTTGAAATAAAAGTTTTTGTTACTTTAGTGGTGTGGCTGTTGTTCCCTCTGCTGCTTCTGTGAAGGCATACTCTAATCCAGCTGATGCAGTAGAGTACATAGGTAACGCTAGGCCTGACGCACCGGTTGCAACAAAATATTCTTGTGGATGGCCGGGAGATACAGCTGATTCCTAGTATGCAAGACATACCACAGATGGAGAGGCACCACCAGCGCAGCCTCCCAAGTCAGAGGGATGTAGTCTGTCAGAACCCACAGTCAGTCCCACAAGTGTTGCAACAGACTTGCCATATTGTACCATGCCATACCAGGGAGGCCAAGACCTCTCACCGCCCATGGTTGCTGCAGCACCTCAATCCATCTCGTTACAGCAATACATTTGTCAGCCTGTTTAATACAAGCAAATCCTGCCTCCACAGCACCAAAGGCAACGTTTGTAGCACACACAGCCACTTTGGAAACAAGTCCATTTTAAATAACACAAAAACATGACGGCAAAAAAAGACCAAATGGCCTATCTAGTCTGCCCTGCCATATCAATTACAATAATCCCCTTTTTTCCTTTAGAGATCTTCTGTGTTTGTCCCATGCTTTCTTGAATTCAGATACTGTCTTCCTCTCTACTGCCTCCACTGGGAAACTATTCCACCCATCTACCACTCTTTTCGTAAAGAAATATTTCTGCATTTTACTCCTGAGTCTATACCTTCACCCTCATCCTATGTCCCCTCGTAGCAGAGCTTGCTTTCAATTGAAAGAGGCTCTCCTCTTGTGCATTTATGCCACAGAGGTATTTAAACATCTCTATCATAGCTCCTCTATCCTGCCTTTCCTCTAATGTATACATATTAAGATCTTTAAGTCTGTCTTTATATGCTTGATAACAAAGACCACTAACCATTTTAGTAGCCACCCTTTGCACCGACTCCATCCTGTTTATATCCTTTTGAAGTTGTGGTCTCCAGAATTGCACACAGTACTCCAAATGAGGTCACGCTAGAGACTAATATAGAGGCACTATCACCTCCTTTTTTTCTGCTGGCCATTCTTCTCCCTATGCACCCAAGTATCGTTCTGGCTTTCATCGTTGCCTTTTCTACCTGTTTAGCCACTTTCACATCATCAGAAACAATCACATCCAGGCCCTGCTCTTCTTTTGTTGACAGAAGTACTTCACTCCCTACGCTGTACCGCTCACTTGGATTTTTGCAGCCCAAATGCATGACCCTGCATTTTATTTTAAACATTAAATCTCTCGGCTGTGAAATTCTTGACCATTCTTCAAGCTTAGCTAGATCCCTCCTCATGTTATCTACTCCTTCCTGGGTGTCTACTCTATTTCAAATTTTGGTATCATCTGCAAAGAGAGAAATCTTACCCAACAGACCTTCCACAATATCACTAACAAAGATGTTAAAAGAATCGCTATCCGACCTCCCCCCACCCCGAAACAGTGGGATCTCACATCATTGTTGCATGCTCCGCTCCAAGTTGGCTAACAAACCTGACACATTCACCTCATACAGCTTCTCCATGTGGTTGGTGACCTGGTCTCCATCTATTTGAAATGCACCACCGCCCACTTCAGGGGGAATGCACCCTTCCAATTCCTCTGTATGGCAGGATGAAATGGGAGAGCTTCTGACTTGTCCAGATTAAATTTCAGCCCAGAAAATTATTCAAACTCTATCAGCTGGAGTATGATTGGGACCCCTTCTCTGGTTCCTCCAGGTGCATCAGCATATCATCAGCAAAAGCAGCCACCTTAAACTGCTGGCCTAGTCGCATCCCTCTAATACTGGGATCCACCTGATTCTATTGAGCAAGGCCTCAAGAGTTAACACAAAAAGCAAAGGGAACAGGGGGCAACCTTGATGGGTCCCCTGCCCTAAGGGGAAATCTTGCGACATAGAGCCATTAACTAATATTGCTCCTTTGGAATCCGGGAACAGCAGCTGCACTATATTGGTAAAAAAGCCGTGTATCCCCATCTTTGCTAGCACCAGATACATATAGTCCCAGTTGCCTCTGTCAAAGGCTTTTTCAGCATCAAGACTAATGAGCATAGAGAAGCGTGACTCCTGCACACTCCATTGTATCGATGGCAAGACCTGCAGTACATTCACTGCAATTCTCTGCCCTTTGGCTGTGTATATTCCTGTATTGGTTCATGGGTCGCAGGTGGGTTTTGTCAACCTGTCCGCTATCACCTTAGCCAGCAATTTGATATCAGCGCTGCATGTGTGGCGCTCTATAAGTGATAAAAAGTAGTAGTAGTAGATATCAATGTTAAGTAATGAGATCAGACCGTATGAGCCAGGCAATAACTGATCATGGTCTGGTTTAGGCAGTACAGTGATGACTGCCTTATTAGGCTCATAGGGAAATCATCCCCGCCCCACAAGATCGATATAATACTATGCCAAAGGGCCAGCAACCTTCTCACTCAACAGTTTATAAAATCCTCTCCGAAAGCCATCTGGCCCGGGAGCCCAGCAACTCACTGTGCGAAGCTGGTAGAAACTTATGGCTAAATATGCAGCATAATGGGATGAGCTACAGCATCAGCAACCATAGAATGGCGTGGGCCATGGCATCAGCAAACATAGGTGTTAGAATGGTGTGGGCCACATGGGTCTGGCCCCATCAAAGGTTTGGTCCACCACAGGAGCACTACACCACGCTGCTAGAAAGCACCCAGTCCAAAATTCATGGCTTGAATAGGAAGGATTCTTTTATTGAAACTTGATGTAAATTGTATATTCAATAGCCCAAATAGCCCGACACAGGCCGTGTTTCGACTTCACTTCATCAGGGGATTTAGGCATACTACATCCATAAATACAAACATAAATATCATAAAACACAAATATCATTAAAAATATCAAAAATAACTTAAAAGATTAAAAATGTTGTAATAATAAATAACAAATAAAACATAGAATTCCAGGTTATATCCTCATATATTACCATATTTACATCTAAAAAACTTATGAGATAATATAAACATACAAAGGATATAAATGATGATAAAAAATAAAAACATATAAACTGCATAAAGATAATTTGTTTATCTTTATGCAGTTTGTGTTTTTTATTTTTTATTATCGTTTATATCCTTTGTATGTTTGGTGATTGGTGTCTGAAAAGTTTAGGGCCTGAACATTCTCCATCTGAATGTCTCTCCTGTATGGGGATGACTAAAAGAGGAAAACAGAACCGGGGCTGCAAAGCTCGGTACCCTCTTTTCTTTGGATGCCAGATCCATTGCATCGACATCTTCAAGGGCCTCCTCTTCCTCCCATGGATCTCAGGTAACTAAACATAAAAGCCGGTCCTCAAAGGGTAGCTCTCCTGCTAAGCATCGAGAGGCCATTGGCATTGCCCTTGAGGGAACCACACTTGCAAAGCAGCCCTGGCAGGAGGCTTCGGCTTCCAAAGCATCAATGGGGCTCCAGGATGTTCTCGAGGCCCCGACCTCGCAAGAACTACCTGTGCCATGCTCAGGGGTTCCGGCCAGTTTCACCGGTACCGATACCCAGGCATTGGCAGTGTCGATAGACCAGAGGTTCCTCGCTATTGAATGCAGCATCGCAGCTCTTCTCTCAGTTGCGGTACCGACATCGACACCGATGCCGGTGCCTATACCGGTACAGACACCGGTACCGACCCCGGTGGGAATTCTTCCCACGCCATCTTTGGCTGGAATCGATAGATCGGTACCAGATCAACTCGGTACCGACTTTGATCGATACCAGGACCGTGCTTTGCATGAGCATCATGGTAAGGAATATTTCGAATCCTCCGATTCCGAAGACTCTGACAATTCTGCTGGTACTAGAGCGTTTCTACCAGAGGATCCCTCTTCTCCCCAATGCAGAATGTCACCTCCAGAGGACAGGTCTTTTCAGGATTTTATTCATGATATGGCCAAGGGCTTTTCAATCACGGTAGCTCCTGAAGAGGAATCCAGAGAAAAGGAATTGGAAATTCTCCAATATCCTAAAGCTCCAAAGGAGGCAGATAACTCTGCCATCCATGAAATTCTGCATAACTTGATGCTCAGAATGTGGGAGACACCTCTGACTACATCTCCTCACTCTAGGAGACTTGATACTATGTATCGAGTTCCGCCATGTCCTGGATTTCAAAAGACTCAGCTGCCACACCATTCAATGGTGGTGGAGTCAGCCATGCGCAGGATGAAAAGTGCAAAGAGGCATGCATCCAATCCTCCAGGTCGTGAATGCAGGACTCTGGACGCTTTTGGGCGCCAAACTCTTCAGGTTTCCATGCTTTCAGCTAGGATCACTTCATATATACTGTATATGGGAATGTTCCTCAAGGAAGTTACAGGAGACTTGGAGTTTATGAGCCCATTTCTCCCAGATGACAAGACTTTCTTGCTCTAGTTAAGCATGCTCAAGATGTCTCCAAGTTTGTAAATCGTGCAGCCTTTGACTGCTTTGAATGCATCAGCAGAACCTCTGCTATTGCCATTGGCGCACGACGGATTGCTTGGCTTCAGGCATCAGACTTGGAGACTTGGGTACAGGACAAGTTAGGCAACATTCCTTGCACGGGGAGAGAATCTCTTCGGCAAGAACTGGCAGGAAAAGGCTAATGAGTTAGATGCTGACAATACTACTCTAGATAGATTGTCAATCTACAGCCACTCCAGCCAAAAAGAAGTCTTATAAAAAACCCTCTTTCAGCAAAAAGAGGAAATTTTATCCTTCCTATACCCAGCAGAGTCAAACTCAGGGTCAGGTTGCCCACAAGGGACAAACTAGACAGCAAAAGAAGCCAAAAGGCCCCAGAGCCCAACCAGCTCTGCAGGTTCAGCCCTCTCAAGGGCTTTGACTCCTTCCTAGAGAGCTTAGCCTTCCTGCCTCTGAGGGGTCCCCAACCCCCCAATATCCCAGGCAGGTTATGCCACTTTGCCAACAGATGGCATCAGATAACAGCAGAAGATTGGACTCTGTCCATTGTAGGAGAAGGGTACAAGCTTCATTTTCACAGCATGCCCCTCCTACAATTCTAAAGCAATTCAATTCTCAACCTTCGCAAACAATCTGCTAGATCATGAGGTCTCAACACTTCTTGCCCAAGGGGCAAAAAAAAGGGAGGTACCCATTCTTCAATGGGGTGCAGGGTTCTACTCCCCCTATTTTCTTATTCCAAAGAAAACAGGAGGACACAGACCCATTTTAGACCTCAGAGAATTGAACAAATACAAAATAATTTCTCTAGGAACTCTTCTGCCATACCTTCAAAGCCAGGATTGGCTTTGCTTTCTACACTTAGATGCATACACACACATTCTGATCAATCTAGATCACAGGAAATTCTTACGATTCCTTTTCAGGGGAAAACATTTCCAGTACAGGGTTCTTCCTTTTGGTCTAGCTTCAGCACCAAGGGTATTCACGAAATGCATGGCAGTAGTAGCTGCATTTCTACGAACCCTGGGGATATTCGTCTTCCTTTACTTAGACGACTGGCTCATTTGAGCCCCTACAGTTGCAGAGGCCAGCACTGCACTGTCTCGCACAATGCAAATTCTCCAATACTTGGGGTTGGTAATAAACTTCCCAAAATCCCAACTTGTTCCTTCCCAATGCATGGAATTCATAGGGGCCTGTCTAGATACCAGACAGGCAAAGGCTTTCCTTCCACAGGCCCGGTGTCTTTACATAATGCAACTAGCTTCTCAAGCAGCAGGGAAATCCTCCCTAACTGCTCGAGAGCTACTACAGTTGCTGGGACGTATGGCATCCACAATTCATGTAGTCCCATATGCTCGCCTCCACATGCGAGCAGCTCAGTGGACCCTATCCACACAGTGGACACAGGCCACAGGTCATTTATCGGACAAAATAATAAACTCTCAATGACTAATTTTGTCCCTCCATTGGTGGCAATCCCTAGAAAATCTGACAGTGGGGTCTCCTTTTCATCAACCCCTTTTTCAGGCCACCCTAACAGATGCATCGCAGGTGGGCTGGGGAGCACACCTGAATCATCTTTCTACCTAGGGAACCTGGACTCCACAGGAGACTGGTCTACACGTAAACCTCCTGGAATTAAGAGCAATCTATTTGGCTCTTCGAGTATTTCACGCCCAGCTTAGCTACAAGACAGTCCTAGTCCAGACGGACAATCAAGTAGCAATGTTCTATGTGAACAAGCAGGGCGGGACAGGCTCTCTGTCGTTATGCAACGAAGCTTTACGACTGTGGGCCCTCGCCAGAGAGTATCAAATTCGCCTTCTAGTGGTATATCTTCCAGGCATTCAAAACCTTTGGGCAGACAAATCAGTGGAGTACTGCTGCCTCATAAGTGGTCCCTCCACCTGGACCAGGTGGCAAAGATATTTAATCTCTGGGACACTCCAGACATAGACCTCTTTGCAAGTCCACTGAATGCCAAACGTCCCCGGTTCTGTTCCAGGATTCCGGCTCGCAATTGTCAGACAAGGGATGCCTTCCTCCTTCACTGGGGTCAGGACTTCCTTTATGCCTTCCCACCCATTCCCCTCATCCCCAAAACACTCTTCAAGCTTCAGAGAGACACAGGTCGCATGATTCGCATAGCGCCACGATGGCCAAACCAAGCGTGGTATCTCCTGCTTCTGCATTTATTTATTTATTTAACATTTTTTATATACCATCCTTCTACAAATCAGGACGGTTTACATAGAACAATTTATAGCAGTATGTTTCAGCTGTTTACATAGGACAATGAACATTCTGCATGTCTCTCAAACTACACCTCTGGAGTTAGGGCATGCTCCAGATCTCCTTTCCCAAGAGAACGGGATGCTATGGCACCCGAATCCCCAGTCCCTGCATCTCACGGCCTGGTTGCTGAAGGCTTAGACCTCCAGGATTTCAACCTCTCCCAACAGGTAAAAGATATCCTTCAGGCTTCTAGGAAACTTTCCACAAGAAGATCTTATGCCTTTAAGTGGAAACGTTTTACTATATGGTGCTCCATGAAGGGATTAAACCCCCTTGGCATACCCTTAGAATCGATACTAGAGTATCTCCTTCACTTATCGAATTCTGGTCTAAAGACCAATTCGGTAAGAGTCCATCTTAGTGCAACTGCAGCTTCTTATAAGCCTCTGAATGGACAACCAATTTCCTCTCATCCACTCATATCCCGATTTATGAGAGGTCTTCTATTAACCAAACCTCCCATTAAGCCACCACCGGTGGCATGGGATCTAAATCTAGTTCTCGAGCAGCTCATGAAGCAGCCTTTTGAGCGTTTAGCCACTACAACCATTAAGTTTTTGACCTGGAAGGTCATCTTCCTAGTTGCAATCACCTCTGCACGTCGCATTAGTGAACTGCAAGCTTTAGTGGCTAATTCTCCTTATACTAGGTTTCATCATAAGGTTGTTCTTAGAACTCATCCACACTTTATGCCAAAGGTGATTTTGCCTTTTCATTTAGGAAAACTCTTTTTATTGTTATGTTACAGAACCAACTCCATACACAAACAAACATTTGCCAGTATACATCAGAAAAATCAGGCATAGCGTGAGCTTGGAACAAAGATCAACAAAAGCTCACCAAAAGCTCAACAAAAGATCTCAGAACCCTATACTCCACTATGTACAGAACGCATACTGCCTGACATCCACCACATACAAATTCGATATCCACCCCAAACAGACAGAAAGCCCCCCCCTTCTCCCATATCCCCACCGCCCCCCCCATTCCCCCCCTTACCCCCCCTCCTCCAACCCTAACCCCCCCTCCAAGCCGTTCGACTCCAAGCTACTGGGCTTCCAAATTGTAGACTATCGGAAGCTCATCAAGGTCAGCAAAGGCCTCCCCCAAGTCTGGATCCCCATAACTTCTCCAGCCCCTTATTACCCACTCAAAAGATTCTGCCTCCTAACCGGATCCCAGACTCTGACCCACCTGTCCCAGGCTGCCGCCCCCAGACATCTCCCCGTACGCCTCTCCATTTCCCCCAGGTCAAGCAGAGCACGCTCCCATTCTCCAATATCAGGGGTTGTGGGCTGCATCCAGTGGCGCAGGATACATTGTTTCACCACTAGAAAGCCCTTCTCACATAACTTACGTTCCCCGCTGGGAATAGGACACACCCCACCCCCACACCCAAAAAGGCCCCACTCCGGGGAAATTTGCACTGAGGAGCCCACCCAACCACTTAGTTTAACTCAAACAGCAGTCCACCGCTGTTGTATACGGGGGCAGAACCAGAAAACCGATGGGCTAGTGAGCCCGGGGCAGCCTCACATAGAGGACACGCATCTGTCTCCGCCAGGCCCGCCCGCGCCGCCCAAACATTAGAAACATAGGCGCGCCACAGAAATTTATACTGTATCTCCTGCAGCTGCACCGATTCCACCAGACCTTTAATCGCCTCAAAGGCCGCCTGTAGGCACTCCACCGTACTCCTGGCAGCTGATCGGCCTGCCAAGCGTTGCGCTAAGCGGCGCAGGGACCGAGTATGCTCTCGCGACCAACCCCCGGAACCAATTGCTCCCCCAAAGCCCGTACAGTGATTTTTCCTTCCAGGGTGTGGAACAGCTCTAACATACCACCTTGAGACAGCCTCAAACTATCCCGACGCTGTAGTCCACGAACATAATGTCTAATCTGCAGATAAAAATAAAAATCTCGGCGGCATAACTGGTATCGCGTACACAAAGAGGCGTAGGAATCCAGCTCCGCCACTTCTGCCATAGCCAGGTGCCCAATACAGCAGATACCTTGCTGTGCCCAAAGTCGCGCCACCCGTCCTTCCAGTCCGGGACAAAAACCAGTATTGCCCTGCAAAGGAAGGCAGTCCGACACTTTCCACGACCCTCCTCTGTGCTTACAGATCACCCTCCATGCCTGCCGTAACATGCGCAAAACCTCCGAATGTCTCCAGCCCCCCGAGAGGTCCCGCTGAGGTAGATGTAACAGCATGATGCGATGCTGCGGACCCGCCAGGTCATCCACTAGACTAATAGGCAACACTTCTTCGGTCCCACACACCACATCGCGAAGCGCACGCATCATGTACACCAAGTTGTAGGCGCGAAGCGATGCCAACCCAACTCCCCCCTGTTCCACCCGCCCCATCAAGGTTGTCAGTGCGATACGCGCTCTCCTCCCTCGCCAAAGAAACTTAGTTGCCTTTTCATTTAAATCAATCAATTTATGTTCCTGTATTTTTTTCCGAGGCCTCATGCCTCTAATGCAGAAAGAAACCTTCATACTTTGGATTGTAAAAGGGCCTTGGCCTTTTACCTACAGCGAACACAGCAACATAGAAAGTCTTCGCAACTTTTTATAGCTTTTGACCCTAGTCATTTGGGACAACCAGTCTCCAAAAGAACTTTATCTAAATGGATTGCCCAATGCATATCCTTTGCTTATGAGAGTAAGGGTCTTCCTCTTCAGGACCATGTCACAGCTCATAACGTGAGAGCCATGGCAACTTCCATGGCTAATCTCCACTCTGTGGCTATCGATGACATTTGTCAAGCAGCCACCTGGGCTTCGGTACACACCTTCACAGCCCACTACTGCCTGGATAAAGCCTCCCGTCGGGATGCCTTCTTTGGCCAAGCTGTTCTTCAAAATCTCTTTCAGACCTAATTCAACTTCTACCCACCAACCCTGGTGGAATGCCAGAGATCCATGGGAGGAAGGATTCCCACCTTTCCAGGGTGGCACCTTCCTGGGGCGATCTCCCTGGCATCTTCAGCTAGGCAGTCCCCATATGTGAAGACTACATTCCTGCTTGTTCCTGGAGATAGCATACTCACCTGTAACAGGTGATCTCCAGGAACAGCAGGAATTTAGTCCTCACAACCCACCCACCTCCCTAGGAGTTGTCTCTCTTTCTGTCTCTTTCCTCTCTCCCTCTATCCTTTTCACTCAGCTACGAACTTAACTGAAGAGGGACAGTTGGAAAGGTGGGAAGGCAGTGTGCATGTGCTGAGGGATGTTCCCAAAAGCTTTCCTATTGGACACTGGGGAGCGTTCCTGTGTGGGCTCCGTCGGTACCAACCATATGTGAAGACTAAATTCCCACTGTTCCTGGAGATCACCTGTTACAGGTGAGTAACTACGCTTTCCCTGCCGCTAAAGTATAATTGATATGACACTTTTGTGCATACATTAGGCTACTGAGTGGATGGCAATTTTCAGCCTGGAAAATTTATCCAGGGTATTTGGCTATGAAAATTCAACTCAAATTGCCTCCATGTTTCTCATATCCTTTCACAGGCATCAAAACAGCAAATACTGTTTATTACGTTGCTTCTTTTATTTGTTTTGCAGTAGTACAAAAATCTGTCTTTGGGGCTGTTGACCTTGCTCTTTGAGATGGTTCACTCTTGTTATCTCTGCGTCTTTCTGTCTATAAAATGTTCCTCTCCGTTCGTCTACCCATCTATTAACGCACGCGTCGTCCGACTCGTCAGTCGGGCAGACTTCCGTCCGTCAGTCTGTCCACCTTTCTCTACCTACTTCCGTCCTTCTGTCGTTTCGGCAGCCGGCACGGAAAGTGTCTCTGCGGCTATTGCTGCCCCGCCCCTTCTTCCGCTCCACCAATAGGAGCGCGTCTTACTAAAGCGTGGCCGATGCCTACCCGGCGCTGGCTGGCCCAGGGATGGTAACGTCTCTTTGTCTTGCGCTAATTCCTTATTAATAGCACATTTCTGTAAATGCTGATATTCCTGATTAATTACGGTGCTTGTGTGGGTGGCTCGGACTGCGCCTCCGCTTCTTTCAGCCTTCCCGGGATGAGCGGTGTCGGTCCCCTTTCCGGCTGCGGAAGGGAGGCAGCGGGCGAGCTGAAGAGAGGCTGAGAAATGCGTGGGGAGGGGGAGGACACACATATACATACAGATACAGACAGGGACCAGGGACACTTGTTCTGTATACACACAGAGACACACGCACAAGTCTCGGGCAGGGAGAGGCCGCTCAGAATGACACAAGGCAAAAGTACATAGGTAAGAACGCATGCATAGGGCTCAATATATATTAAGGCTTTTCTCCCCCTTCCTATGTCTTGGGGAGAAAAGCTTACTAAATAAGACCCACCGAAACAGAGATGCATGGATACTTAGGAAGAGGCATACGTGGTGACACACGCAGAAAGGCACGTGCATATAGGCATATGCAAATACTCAGAAGTATAAATATAGAACTATATAGAAAGGGGAGCGATATCCATGCGGATTCCAGACCCCAAGAGACACAGACATAGAGCTTCATGGAGAGCAATACGAGGACATGTCTACATACAGCGACACACAAAGATGTTTAATTAAAATTTCATATACCACTTCGCTTAAACAGCAAAGTGGTTTACAATAATTTAAAATCAAATAAAGTAATATTAAAGTTAGAAAGGAACTCCACTATTGATATACAAGATAAACAAACATTGACATAGACAAAGCTGAGATTGACAAACACAATAATTTATTTATTTAAACTTATTTTTATATTGTCTTTCTACCATTCAAAGCCGTTTACAGATAACCAACAAATTTAAGGGTGTTAGGAAGCACCCTGTTGTCAAGGGAACTAAACAGTATAACAGTAACATACATAGTAACTTTGAACTATTTAAAGTGTAAGTAGAGAGTGTAGTTATTTAATATTTATATAGTGTATTGGGGACCAAGGGTTTGTTAACAGTGCATATATAATAAGGTTGTTATGACAATATGTTATTAGGATGGTTGGGAGCAAATAGGGTGAATGCCCAATTACAAATTGACTGCTTACTTCTAATCTTCTGAATTGGGATTGTGAGTAAACTGAGGGTGGTATTTCTTCAGAGCCTTTCGTTCTTGGGTTTTGAAATCAGGGTCTGGTGGTAGATTCCTTATGTAAGAGTTAAATTTATTTATCAGGTTTTGTTATACCGCTTTATCATTTTTTAGTCAAAGCTGTTTACATTGTAACTTAAACTTGTTAATGTACATTAAACAGGGATTCTTCTGAGGCAATGGAGGGTTAATTGACTTGCTCAAGGCCACAAAGAGTGCTAGTGCGAATCAAACCCTGGTCTCTTGGTTCTCAAGCTAGTGCTCTATTAGGTTACTCCTCCACTCCAGATATTAAATATTGTGGTGAGAGCCGTGTATCTGATTCTAGCAGTGATGGGAAGCCAATGAAGCTGCATCAGTATGGGGCTAATGTGAGCCCGGCAAGGTGCTTCCGAAGATTATTTGCGCTGCAGTGTTTAGGCCATCTGTAGTGGGTGAAGGTTGTGTTTAGGAAGGCCTTGATAAATAATGTTCATTGTCTGATAGACGGTTTGGAATAATTCTGGGGTTAGTAGGGGGCAGAGATGTTTCAGAGTTTTTACTTTTTTGATAGACCAAGGTAGTCGTTCTCTTGATGTGTGATTGGAAGTTCAGCTGTTGATCTATTGTTATGCACAGGTTACTTCAGTTTGTTTTATTTTATATTTATGCAGTTTTACAATTACAAGCCAACAACAACTTGGTCATGAAAAGTGTGTGTCCGTACACAAAATATAATTATCCAGGAAAACAGCAAAAAAAATAAAAGTTAGCAAATAGGAAATATACATAGCAGATACCCGTCCTCTAGCCCACAAATAGGAGATTCAAAATGAAAAAGAAAAAATGTAACATAACATATACACTCATACCAAAGGAAATCTGAAACGGGCATGACCGGCCTCATTCAGTGACCCGGGTAGGAGAGTTTGCGCTCCCCTCCCCTAAAAATTCGCAGGCATATAAAAAGGAAACCAATTGAGATGGAAAAATATAAATTTTTTGATTGCCCATGGATTTTCACAAGACTTTATCTATGATATTTAAAAAATAATGCCCCCCCTCCTGCAGAACCCCCTGCGTAGAATCATGAGTTCCACTTGCGCCTCTGAGTTTCTTTAGCCAGGGGGGGTAAATTCTTATAGAACAGCCTAAAAAAGAAATATTACGTTTCCTATAGAGCATCCTGAGTAGCCATTCACGGGTCAGATATCAAGGCCAATATTATCAAACAGATAGCAGGAACAGCTTCCATAATATCAGAAGCATTCAATATTTCAGAAATATTCAATACATCTGCTTCTCGAAGACCAGGAAGCGCAGTTCCAGCTGGGGTCTTCATACTAGACGGCAGATAATTTCCTTAACTAAAGGAAGGCATGATTTCAAAGGAATACCCAAAACTTCATGGACATACTTTTTAAATATATTCTTTGCAGTAACATTAGGAGACTTAGGAAAATTAATTAATCTAAGGTTAGCAAGACGATTGAAATTGTCCAACTGCCTACAAACATGACTTCAGAAAACTAGAGTCTTTAATAAATGCTTCAGAACGTGATTCCAGCACTTCAACCCGAGTTGTTAATCCAGGAGTTTCAGTTTTGTAGAGTTGTTATAGACTCACTGTTTCTTGACTGAGTCGACTGAATTTTCTCCTGAAGAACTTGGATTTGAGGCATTATAGCTTCTTCCAACTGCTTGATAGCTAGCCATATGGATTCCAAAATGAAATGTTCCTGGCACTGAAGCGCAAAGGAAAAGGCTGCCTGCTCCATCAAGTCTCTGGATTCCCTGGGGGCCGTCACCTCAACTGGGCAGGATCTGGCGCCATCAGCCATTGCCAACATACTCCCTCTCTTAGGTATAGCACTGAGGCACTGATCCAGACGTCCCCAGTGAGGGAGAGGAAACGCCATCTCCAGACACTCCCTCCTCCCTCATCTGTCCGCCCCGTCGAAACACTCAGGCAAAACCAACTGTGAGGGCTTTCGCGTCTCCGGAGGACGTGAGTTCAACTGCTCAAGGGGGATGGGGAGCCAGACCTCTCCAACTTCAGTTTTAACTTTGATGACCATGTCGTCTAGTTTGAATGTTGGATGGTGGAGAGAAGATTGGGTCGGTGACAATGTATAGGGCTATAGTCTTCCCTTGATTGATGAATAGGTTATGTAGACTAAGCCATTGTCTTACTTCTGCAAAGCACTTCTGTAGGCTGGTGGTGTAAGGATATAGGAGGTTAAAGGGATTGAAGAACATTATATCATTGGCATACATCTGGTATAGGATCTTGTGTGTTCTGAATATTTGACATAATAGCTGGATGAAGATATTGAATAGGGGAGCCGAGAAGATTGAGCCTTTGAGGTACTCCCATTTGCTGAGTGAAGGGGTTTGATGTCTTCTGACCAATTTTTACTTGCTGTGTTCAGGCTTCTAGGTAGGAGTTGAACCAGCTGACGGTAGTGTCCTGGAGCCCAATCTTAGAGAGCTTTTGTAGCAGTTGATGGTGTAGGAGGGAGTAGAAAGTGGAAGCAATGTTGGAATGTTAGGATGAAACATTTGTTGGTGTTTTGCGAGCAGGTAGGAATGTGTTTAATAGGGAAGCGATGAGGGTTTCGACCCCGTGATACTATTTAAACCTGTGTTGGTGAGGATCCAGAGGTACATGCTCAGTGAAGTGGTCTTGAAGTTGTGTAAGGACAATTTTCTCTATTATCCTCGAGATAAATGGGATGCTGGATATTGGTCTATAGGATTTTGGGGAGGTGACATCAAATTTTGTGCTTTTCAGGAGAGGTTGGATGAGGTCTGCTCAGCAAGGTGGACATAAGGCTAGGGACAAAGATGCATGTCTATGCTCTTTAGGTATGTGCTGAGGTGTGATCTAGTCGGCTTTATCCAGGTCACAGGGCAAGGATCCAGTGCAGAGGTTGCTATGTTAAGGCTCTGGATTGTATCTTCAATGTTTTTATGCAGGGGGAGCTCAGGTGTGTCCATAATGTCTGGGGTCACTAGGGATTGATCTGTTGGGGTCACTGGTGGTTGATCTGTTGGGAGGGCTTTGCATCTGTTTAGTGAGTAGAGTGTAAGCCATCTTCTGAGAGCATATTTTTTTCTTGTGAGTTTCCTTTATTCGGTTCCTTTGTGTTTTTGAAATGGAGAAAAGCTCTCTTGGTTTGTTTATTGCGCTAGTTATGAGATTGCTGTAGTATTCTTTCTTGCGTTTTAGTGTTTATTCATTGTATAGCCTGATCTGTTCCATATAGGGAGCTTGGAGGTCTCTTGTGCTTCTCCATTTGAGTTCAAGTCGACGCAAGTCACTTTTCTGCTCCTGGTAGTGAAGATGAGAACCATGGAGCTCTGTTACGATGCTTTGCTCGGTATTTTCCTTGGAGGTGTGAGAGCTACCACGGATAGGGTGTCCATCCTTGGGTCATTTCATTGAGATCTACTTCTGTTAGCTTTAATGGAGTTTAGTTCTGGGATGACCGTTTTAAGGAAGTGGTCATTATTGAACTCTTGAAATCTTCAGGTTGTGAGTGGTGAGGAGGTTTGCTTTGTTTGTTGTGGAGTGAGGGGGATGGAGAAGAGAAGGACTGCATGGTTAGAAAAGAGTACTGGAAGTATTATTTGGGATGCCTGATGGGGGTCAGAGAGGATGTTAGCTGGCATGAATATAGGTCAGGAATGTTTCCTTTCATGTGGGTTGATTTGGTGAGAATTTGAGTGTATTCGAGGGCTCTCATGGCTTCAAGGAAGGCGCTTTATTGAAGAGATAGGGGCAGAGGCGAGATTGAGGTCCCTGAGTATTACAAGAGGCTAGTGTCTATTTGGGGTTGAGCAGGCAGTTTCTAGGGATTTAGCAAGCTTGGAAACATTGCCATGGTGGGGCTCTATAAGTTAGGCAGAGCGAGATGGAGTTGTTACGCTGAGGGTGTCAGTGTTGTGGAAGAGCTAGAGTTATTGACATTGAACATAGGAGGTGGTCAAGGTCTGATTAGTTCTGCTGGATGTTATAGGGTTATGGAGATCTATACACACAAACAGATGCACACACACAGAGATAAAGAAACACACAACTATAACATAGTAACATAGTATATGACAGCAGATAAAGACCAGTATGATCCATCTAGTCTGCCCAGTAAGGCAGCAAGAGCAGGTGTATCTGCTGTTCCATATAAATATTCAGAATGTTAGTTAGGACTTTAAGGGGGTAATTTTATAAGGAGTCACCTTGATTTATGTGCAAACAACCCATGTGAATGTTGGTATTTTACTCATTTATGCACATAAGTAATGATTTACATGTGCAAATGACCTCATAAAATACAACTAGCATGAAACTATGCACATGCAGGCAGAGTTCAGGTAGTGGGAGTAAGGTGCATTTTCATGTGCATACTTGCTATTTTATAAGTAATAAAAAAAATCAAACAACATTAAGTTTTAGAAAACAGGGGTATGACATCAACATGCACACCACATCTCAAACCCAAAATAAATTCACAAAAAGCTCTTAAATAAATTTGTATAAATGGACTCCAAATAATGGAGCCAAATGGCTTCCAGCATAGAGAGCCTAGAGAAACTCAAGGCAATGAAGCCAGGTTTGCTCATGCTGTCCACTTTTGATGGGCCAATGATGACAATGTGACCAAATCTGGCTTCAGTGCCTTGAATTTCTCTAGGCTCTCTGTGCTGGAAGATGTTTGGCTCTGTTATTTGAGGTCCATTATATAAATTTATTTAAGAACGTTCTGTAAATTTATTTGGGGGTTTAAGATTTGGTGTGTATTTTATAACGTATGCACGTACTCGATCTTATAAACTAAGGCTTAAGTGCGAAAGTATGCACTTATGTCAAGGCACAAACCACTTACGCCAGCCCCTAGAGCTGGTGTAAATGACCACACATTTTGCAATTACACATGTAAATTTAAAGCATTTTATAAGTAAAACAATTAGCTAAGTGCCTGGCAATAAATTACCCTTCACATGTGTAAACTTCAAAGTTATGAGCTTAGCATATTTTCAAACAGTAGCAATTTCTCTGCCTAAGATAATTCTACACAAATCTAGGCAAATGAGTGGATGTGTCATGGAGATGGTACGTTCTCCGTATAGATGCACAGACATTTTAAGGAAGTGCATGTAAATCAGCATTAAGTTTTAAAGCGTGTAAGTAGGAAGGTGTTTCGCATGGGATTAGTTTTATATTTTGAAAATTATTTCTAACACAGCGTTTTACTCAGTTTAGATACGGTGTTTTTATTGATCCACTGTGAAGTTATTTAAATATTTTAATTACACCAGTGTGTTCTTAATTTCCATACAGCCTTGTTATGAACATTTGTCTGTTAAAATAATATTCAATATATAAAACATGTATATTTTTGCTATAATCCTATTTCTAGATTCAGGGTAATTGGTGTGCATATTATTTTGTTCCACATTAGCTGTTTTAGACCAGAACTTCATGACTAAGCAGGGCTGGAAAAAACATTATAAAATCCTAGGGGCAAGCAGGCAATTTTTAGGAGTCTGGCATTGATGGCATACATCCGTCCTTGATTTGCCACAGTCTGGTTTCAGAATAAAGTATACAAATAAATGTGGATTTTGAATATTAAATGTGTATAAATCTCTCTCAAATATTTATTATGGAAATCCTGAGACTTGGCCCTGCTTGCAGAACTTGAAGAACAGATTTCACCATCCCTGAACCAGGGCTGCCCAAACTGACACCTCCCCATACATTCGTCTTCTCCCATATTTCTGCTTCCACCCCAGCCTTATCCCATCCAGTGGTGCTTCTCTTCTTCCGCTTTCCGATTCCACCATAATGCTTTCTTTCTTCACCTCACTTATCTTTTAATATACTTTTTCACTTTCTTCTTCCAACCTTGTCCTCTTCATATGATATTTATTCCTCTTCTCTATGTGCAACTCCTTTCACGTGTCCTCTATAAACTTCTCCTTTCCCCTTAGTAGAAAATTGAGGCAGCATTACAGTGATCGCACAAGGCTGTGTGTTCCTGGGCTTTGACCCTTACAGGCCCAGCTTAACCATTAGGCAAACCAAGTATCTAGGATAGGCAGCTTGTGAGGGGCAGCAAAGATCAGCTGCAGTCAAGACAAAATAATAGGGCAAGAGTCCAGTGCAGAGGTTGTACGTGGTGGTGGAACTGTTGGAAAAACACCAGATACAACATCTAAAGAGCTTAAGGCTGACCTGGAGCAATCTTGAGTGGTGATTTCAACCCGCACTATATGCTGTGCACTAAATAAAGAAGGATTCATGGACGAAGACCAAAGAGGACCCCACTGCTCAAAGACAGACATAAAAAGGCATGCCTGATCTTTGCCCAACCACACCTTGAGAAACCACAATCTTTCTTGAATAATGTTCTGTGGACAGATGAAACCAAACTTGAGCTCTTTGGCAATGCAGACCAGCGATACATTTACAGACTTAAGAAATGAAGCTCATAAGAAATAAAACACCATTCCCACAATTAAATATGTTTGAGGTTCCTAATGTTGTGAGGCTGTTTTGCTGCCTCAGGAAGTGGAGGTCTGGAACGTATTAAAGGAAACATGGAAGGCAGAGGACTGCTAAGGTATTTGGAGTGAAATGTGCTACCTAGTGTCAGAAAACTAGGTCCTCCAGCAGGACAATGACCCAAAACATACATCCACAAAAGAATGGTTAAAAAAGGACTTTTTTTAAACTAGCCAGCAATGAGTCTTGATCTCAATCCAGTCGAGAATCTTTGGAAGGAACTGAAATCTGCCGTTGGTTAAAGGAATCCTGGAAACATTCTTGGGCTGGAACAAATCGCAGTCGAAGAATGGGAGAAACTACTAGCAGACAGATGTGTGAACTTATACTGTAGATGGCTGCATGAAACATTTGGAGGCTGTCATCACTGCCAAGGGTTGCACACCAATATTAGCGAAGGGTGACATTAATCCTGTTCAGGTCATATTTTTTTCCTCAGAAATTACTACATCTAAGTTGCACAGACCTCTATTTTTTTGTTGCATACCTTTGAACATACTATTAAAATAAATATTATGATGATGTACAGTTGGATTAGCCTAGTGCTTAGAGTAATTAAATAGTAGGCCGAAGATAATGGGTTCGATTCCCACTGGTACTCCTCATGACCTTGGGCAACTCACTTTGCCAGGCCTTTTCTTCCAAGGCAATGGAGGGTAATCTACTTCCAGTGATATATTGTCAAGAAAACCCAGAGGCAGCTGGATCACCAGGGTCAGCACTGACTTTACAGCACTCAAAAAACCCCAAACCCAGTTGGAATATTTCCAATAATTTCTCAGATATTGTACACAACATACCTAAAATGCAAGGGTGCCAATAATGTTGACCCCAACTGTAAATATTGTAAATGTTTTTTTAGATACATTAATTTGGTAATTAAAGTGAGCTGATCTGTCAAGGCAGTCATTTACTATTCTATCATTGAAATTGACTCAATTTTTTTTTATGATTTTAACAATTACATAAGAAAAAGGCCAGTACAATGCCCCTGCTTAACACTAAACAAGGTTATCATAACACCATACAAAGCAATCACACATCAAGAAGGTATGCAAAAATCAAACGTTTTTTTTCTAAATTGGTAATGGGTTCTGGTAAATACAACGATTAAAACTCCATTTACATGCCAAGAGGGGGGGGGGGGGGGATTTCAGATTAACACCAGGTTATTCCCTGATTCCTATCCCCGTAAGTCTTATCAGGGAAAGAAATTCAAGCAATTGTACTACCTCAAGAAATACATATCGTTTCCCCCTGACAATACTATGTGGCAATTACACGGAAAAATTTTAAAATAAAAACTTAGCCCCCAGAGCCAAAACGCCGTGGGGACGAACCCTCTAGAAAGGCTTTCCGACGCATTTGAGTGGCCTCTGGAGACATCTGTGAAAAAATCTGTATGGGTGACCACAAAACTTTCAGCCTTCTTAAAATAAGCACGCAATGATCCTACCTTTATCTAACTCTGAAGAAAAAGTAAATCTAACAAGGTTAGCGCCCGGAGAAGAAATATCATCTGTAGCTGACTCTCAAAGAAAATCAGATATATCTAATGAAGAAGAAGTTAGCTGAAACATGAGGGTTTGCCCCCACTTCATTTCTCCCCCAATACATCTCGGGCTGACTGCCGAACGATAAATAATAAATCCTAGACAAAACCAATTGACTCTAAAATCTGTCATTGAAGCAAGACCTCTTTCAAATACTTTTGGAAACAGAGTAAACCAGGAGGATAAAGTAATGAGTCTATGGAAAGTTTAACATCCATAGATTCCTAGAACGAAATGCATTTTCCAAGAACTCATCCTGACATATGTAAATATAAAACAAGAGTCTTGAGATAACTTAAGCCACAAAAGATTATGACTGCTCAGGTCCTCCAACAATTGTGTTGCAGTGAGACCCTCCAGAGAGACAAGTCGACCTTCATGATCTGCCAACCTTACGCTACAAGTTCATTTTGAAAAAATGAGAAGCACTTTTTGCAGAGAGCTCATTAATGTTGTCCTATCGAGCGACTCATCTGACCAAAGATCCCGCAGAGTCATATCTCAGGTGGAGGAGGTTGATCCAAAACCAGCCGGAACAAAGGAAATAACAGACGGAAATAGAGGAGGCAATCTTTTCCAAGGGAGAATCCGGTTTTAAAAAAAAAGGGAAGCACCAGGGTACACAAGTCCAATCCCGATTCAGCCTGTCCCGCCGAAAATCCGGTGGGGCAGGCTGTTCCAAAAGGCTCTTGACAGGGCGGAGTTAGGACCCTTGTGGTTGGAGGTAATCGGATGAGGATGGTGACTCATAATAGAAGCTCAAAGGCATTACGCCAACTTAACCGAGGAACAACGACCTCAGACTTCCTTTAAACACAACATGCGCATCATCATGGGGCCTACCACTTTAAACCACCTTAATTTTGCGCACTTGAGGTGTTTTTTTACACCATACCAAATCTTCCCTCTGCGGACCGCTGTGTTGCATGAAAGGGGCGCCAAAGGGGTGGGACTGCCACTTTGGTCACGGCCCTTCGGGACACACGCCCGCAAACCCGCGTCCCGCGGGTGGTGCTGATGTTAAATAAGCCCTAGGAGAGGAACAACTGTCCAATCAAGACAGATCCCTCGCGAACCAGAGGAAACAGAGACCAATGAGAAAGGCAGGCAAAACAGTAGCACTTAAAACTAATCAGATCTGAGCTTATTAAGAGTTGCATGAATAGAAATCAACTCAATTTTTATTCATGCAACAACTCTTCTAGCTCAGATCTGAGATTATGTTTTAAGTTTTGGAGTATGTTGTGATCTTTGAAATTAAAAAAAATTTAATGTGTATCTGATTTTAGGACACATTACTTTAGGTTCAGAGCATGCATGCTGAAAGTTTGGACCCTTCCAGTTGTTTTTCCCAGAAGCTTTGGCAAGCTGGGTGCCATTCAAGAGTAGCGTGTGGGCTGCACTAAAGCCGGCTGGCAGCAAGACACATAACATAACTAATAGGCATCTTTCAGGAAGTTCTATATCACAAGCATTATCACAGTTTCAAATTAATTTAAGTGTTTAAGTCATTATCTATATCTATACATATTCTGTTACATTTTTATGTATTAATACAAAATCAATAACATCGTTTTTCCATCGTCATGCCGATTATGGCCTATTAATTCACCAGATTCAAGTAGAAGACAGTCAGCAGCTGGGTAGTACATCCTCTGTTTTTTAAATTGTGAAATTTTGGCAACTTAAAAAAAAATAATGCGTAGTAACGGAAGTACAGGAAAATATGGTACAGAAGAATATTGTCCAAAGAAACTTATACAAAACAATAATAAATACAATGTTTCCTAAGCATTGTAGGAGGGAGAGGATTCCACCTGGTTGGAATATATATTATCATATCACTAGAAAAAGAGCCCTATCAGAAACATATCAGACAAGAGAAACGGAACTAAAACTAATGTTAAAAAATCAGACCATGGGACTTCCTACTTAAGAAAATTTTCTAGTTGGGTAGGATTGTAAATTGAAGATATTTAAACGCATTGGAAAAGGATCAAAATATTTGCATGGGAAGCTCATGAATAAGAAAGAGGTCCCTGGAGGTCCAATACATGAGGTTTCAGCTGGAAGGAAGGGACCTCTCATCTCTCAAATGTGTAGCCCTAGCTACAACAGTGTACTAGCGCAATTTAGAATATAATTTTCTGGCCACCAAAGGGCAAATAAACAGAAATAGTGTGAGCGGGGTGTGATGATCTTTCTTTGGAAAAATAAGTCTTCTTGATTCTAGATTATCTGCCTCTCTAAAGGAGTAAACAATCAATGTCAACTCTAGAAGTTATTTCATCAAGGAGCGAAAATACACAGAAAAGAGAACAACCTGTAAATCTAAACGTGGTTGATACCGCTTGTACAGAAAACATCTATTTTTCGTCACCTTGCACCAAAGACCTAATAGACAAATGATACCACAAGTAGAAACCAATCTGCTTTCAGTCAAACAATATTACTTTACAAACAATTCATGAAATTAAAATTAAATGACAATAACAAACGCTTCTTAGGAAAATTTAAAAAAACACAAATCTTAGCAACAAAAAAAAACATCAGGCTTCTAACTGCATATGTAATCAAAACTATCTTTAATATTGGAAACCAGTTGGCTTGCAGAGAATCAAACCCAATTTCTGAAGGACAAACTGAATACCCAGAATTATGTCCTGGACATTAGTGTTTTTTTTTTACTGTTTCAGGAGATAAAAAATGTTACTATTTGGTCAATACCCCCCCCCCAACACCCAACCAGCAAAGTTGGGTGTGGACAACTTTCAAGTGTCCATTAAAATAATAGAATCAGGTTTTACATTTTGTAAGGTTATGTCATCCCCCCAGACATTAGAAACAGTAAATAGGAACTGGATGTATTAAAAAACACTTCCTGTGAATAATTCAGCAGGGCATCTCCTCATTCCCTGGCAAGAACTGCATTAAGGGAGTTGTGAACAATGCCCGCCTCCCTAGTCCCAACTTTTCTGCGGGCAGAGTTGTAGGGGGCCTGTAGAAGATGAAACAAAGATACTCACAGACGCATCTCAGAGAAGAAAGATACAGTCAAACCAGTCTGACAGGTTTAACTGGAGACTTTAGCGGCTGTTGCACATGGTTGTTCATGGGACCCAGGATACCGATCTTCGGAATAGATAACAGCACCTGATGGTTTAATCGATTACTTCCTTATCATCCCTCCAGACCAGTCCAATAAACAAATGGTAGGTTGTTAGCACCCTCCAGCAGCTTGAGGACTGAGCATGACAGAGTCTTGCTGGTGACAGTATTAAGAACGCTCCCACTACAGCTCCATACTCTATTCTGTTCAGTCCTCACGCAGCTGGGGAAAGAGCTCCTATTTAATGGACTACCAGAACAGACATTTAGGATAACATCTTTAATTTAAAATTGAAAAAAAATAAAGACTGGATTGCCCTAGCAGAACATTTTATCTAGCAGAGATAGCTGGGAGCATTCCCTGCTAGACAGGCAGCCGGGGGGTAAAAGCAGCAGGGGCAGGGCCTGCCTTGGAACCAAGGCTTGACAAATTGGTAAACTGCCTGGAGGTAATTTATCTGGGAGCCTCGGGTATTTCCCTCCTCTTCCATTGGGGTAGCCAGCAGCCTGTTAACTGCAGGAACTCTGGTTATCCCGAAACCGTAACTTAGGAGTAGATGACAGCATCTGATGTTTAATGTTTTTACTTTTCCTTTTTTCTGGGACCTTCAGCATCTTCAAAAGAATAACCAACCCCAGAGTGGCATCACATGCCCGGGGCTGCGCGATCACGAGACAGCTACAGAGCAATTTAAAGGTCCCGGTGTTGCTGCAATGACATCAGCGAAAGGGGCTTGACTTACCACTCAGCTCAGGCTCCAGGCAGTGTCTTCTCTGCACCTATGTCTCCAAATTACACTCAGATGTAGCAGCAAACAACTCCATCAAGTATGAGTGGGATGTTACTCCTCTGTCCCGCCCATTCTAAAGGTCCTGGGAAGAACACTGCCCTTCAGAAACAAAGACATAGAAACAGATGCAATTAGGATGCTGAGCTCTCTTGGTCCTGAAGAAAACTACCAGCCTAGACAAGCGGGTTGTGTTTCCCTTCCAGCAGATTGGAAAAGACAAAGAACCAATGATATTCACCTCAGCCACCAGAGGTCCCTTCAGTATTTCTTTGTCTCCAGCAGCTTGTGAATAGATTTTATTCTCTGTAGAAAATCTGAGGATTGAGAGGAAAAGAGATTGATTAAATGTTCATGAACGAACACATTGAGACAATGTGGGAGGCCCTACTAGACTGCAATCTTTTCAGTAGTCATAGGAGGAGGGCAAATTAGTTGATCTCCACACGCTTATCATAAGGGCCTGTTGAGCAGCCACAAATTGGAAGGATCTGGAAGAGTGCAGCAGTCTCACACAACCTTAGGGCCCTTCCCTCCTCCTCTGTCTCCCCCTGCTCTCTCCCGAAGATCAGAGAAGGCTCTCGGAGGGTTCTGCCTGCCAGCCGCCTTAAGGGCAGTGCTGCCAAAGCTAGCCAGTGAAACAATTTCAGGAGAGAAGTGCTGAGCCTGGCATGGATTCTCTGCCTGGGGTCAAGGGATGAGCTCCAAGACTTGACCTCATCATTGTTCTTGGGGGCACTTGATTCCGTCTTTCAGAATGCATTTCAGGGTGGTCCAATGGTGACCGTTGGTTCAGTGTGCGGGGTTTCTTCTGTTTTCTGCACACATTAAAGTTTTTACTTATGGTGTGCCGGGTGGTCGCAAGGTCCTGATAACATGTTCCACCCAAGCAGCTCCAACACATACTCCTTCCCTAGTGCCTGTAACACATGTAATGTTAAAGCACAGGTAATGTGCACTGCAGATCAATGCAGCCTAGCACATGCTGTTGTGATAACTTTCCCTAACTCTATGACTTCTTCCAGAAAATGTTGTTTGACTTGTGGTAAGCAAGGTACCTCATCTCTGGATTCTGGACTCTGCTTTTCCTGCATGGCAACTTCTGATTCACTCCTGGAGGGCCTGCTATCTCTTCTCGGCCAGAGGATTATAGTTAGTCTGACCTTGCCAGCCTAGGGGTAGGAGGTTGACAGATGGTGCTACGGGTAAGGGTATTCAACCATATGGAGGCTACGGCAACTAGGTTGTGCCGCTCATCATCCTCTAGGGAGTCTCGGAGGCTGTGCATCCTGGTGTTGGGGAGTCATGACTGAGAGAAGAGTTTCCAAACTCCGGATTGCCCTACACCGAATTTTTTTCCTTTTTGCAACAGGCCTGGTCTTTCTGGTGTGAAAATTCAAGACCCTGCGGTCTCTGGGTGCCTCCAGGCATAGTCTTGTGCGGGGGCAGGCTGAAAGTGGAAGCCATGTTCCATTACCTTTGGATAAGCATCCCCGGCGAGGGTCGATCCCTGGAGATGGGGAAACAGCTGGGAGCTATCCGAGATGTTAACTAGACTCGGATTTAGATGGCTCGGTAATAGTCTGATGTGGATGAGAAAGTGCTTTCGCCTTCAGAAGATTATGCAGAGGCTGACAGATTTGCCTATTCCAGAAGGAGGAACTGGTGGTGTTGATTGCCAAGGTCTCATCTGCCTTGAACTTGACGGATTGCTTCCCACATGGAAGTAGGAGCCAAACGGTTCACATGTTCTTTAGTGGTGCGAAAATCCAATTACTGTCGTACCATTTTTCCCGGAATGTAATCAAGATAGGATATGATCTGGTCGGAGTGGGTCGTCTCTCGACTCCCTGTCTAAAGGTATGTAAGAAGATCTATCGGCTTCTCCTAGAGGAGGAGTGGTGTTGAGGGGGTTTTGGCCTTTTCCAAAGGTGGGATGTGACAGAGTAACAGGTGCGTTACCAGATGGACCAAACATTCCTGTGGAAGGCAGGTTGGCCTTAAAGAATTTTCTGGACAGATGGATATTTTGCTGAGGGAGCTAGTTCGCTAGTGGTAGTAGACTATCCTGCAGCTGGCGATTATGATACAAGCCTGACATCTCAAGCTTTACTACTACTACTAATTAAAGCATTTATATAGCACCGCCAAGACATATATGCAGTGACTGTACAAACATATGAAAGAAGACAAGTCCCTGGGGGGTTGGTACGAGCTTACAATCTAATCAAAGGTAAGACAGAACAATACAAGAGAAACAAGGGGGGGTACAAATAGGGAAGGAGAACAAGGGATTAGGATTGAAATGCAGCCTCAAAGAGGTAAGCCTTTAGCATGGATTTGAAGAGAGGGAGAGAAGAGACTTTACGTAAAAAATAGAGGAAGTTTGTTCCATGCATAAGGAGCAGCAAGGTGAAAAGATCGAAGTCTGGAGTTGAAGAAGAAGAAAAGGGCATAGAGAGAAGAAAACCAGAGGAGGCGCAGAGTTCACGAAGGGTGTAGGGAGAGAGAGAAGAGAGGAAAGGTAATGAGGGGCAGTAGAGTGATGAATTTATATGGTAGAAAGAGCTGTTTGAAATGGATTGAAAACGGACAGGGAGCTAGTGAAGTTATTTTAGAAGAGGGGTTATATGAGTGTATGAGCAGGCGGAAGATTAGCCGCGCAGCAGAGTTCGGGATAGATTGAAGAGGAGAGAGATGACACTGAGGGAGGATGTTGCAGTCGTCAAGACAGGAGGTGAACCAGAGCCGGAGTAGTGTGTTCAGAAAGGAAAGGACACATTTTGTTAATGTAGAGAAAGAAACGACAGGTTTTAGCTATCTGTGAATGTGTGGGGAGAAGGAAAGGGAGGAGTCAAAGATGGCCCAAAGGTTGCGGGCCGAGGAAACAGGAAAAAGAAGAGTGTTGTCAGTGATAGAGAAAGGAGAAAGGGGGAGGAGGGTTTAGGGGGAAAGATAAGAAGTTGTTTTAGTCATATTCAGTTTAGGTGGCAGTGCGAAGAGCGGGGCAGCGATGTCAGATAAGCAAGTAGAGATATGAGTTTGGAGTGAAGGAAAGATGTCAGGTGTAGATAGATAGATTTGAGAGTCATCAGCATAAAGGTGATACTGAAAGCCATGGGAAGAGATGAGGGCACCAAGGGACTGGGTATAGAGAGAAGAGAGGGCCCAGAACAGACCCTTTAGGTACACCAACTGAGAGAGGGATGGCAGAAGAGGAGGAACCTCCAGAACCAACACTGAAAGAGTGATTGGAGAGCTAAGAAGAGAACCAAGACAGTACAAGACCTCTAAACCCAAGAGAGGATAAAGTGTCAAGGAGGAAGAGGTGGTCAACAGTATCAAAAGCAGCAGAAAGATCACACAAAAATAAGAACTGAGTAAAGGCCTTTGGACTTAGTGAGGAAACAGATCATTGGAGACTTTGGCAAGAGCCGTACTTCAGTAGAATGAAATGGACGAAAACCAGATTGAAATGGATCAAGGAGGGCTTGAGAGGAGAGGAATTTGAGACAGCGGCGTAGAACTGCACATTCAAGAATTTGCAAATGAATGGGAGAAGGTAGATGGGTCGATAATTAGAACGGCAAGTAGGGTCAAGTGAAGTTTTTTTAAGGAGAAGAGTGATTACAGCATGCTTGAAAGATGCAGGGAAGGTTCACAGTGTGAAAACGAAAGGAATGAGAATATGGGAGATGAAAGGGATGACAGAGGAGGAGATGGGTAAGGATAGGATCAGAAGAACAGGTAGTAAGTTTAGAAGAGGAAAGAAGAAGAGAGGTTTCCTCAAAAGATTTTATAGAAAAGGATGAAAGGGTGATAGAGGTTGAGGGGAAATGTTGGTAATGGAGAGAGGATGAAAAAGAGATTTGACCCAGTGAAAAGCAGGATATAAATGCAGTGGGGAATTAAGAACACATGAAATGCCATACTGGGTAAGACCAAGGTCCATCAAGCCCAGTATCCTGTTTCCAACAGTGGCCAATTCAGGTCACAAGTAATGGCAGGTTCCCAAGGAGGCACACAGATTCCACAATGCTTGTCCTGGTTGTAAGTAGTGGATTTCCTGGACCTGCTTTAATAATGGTTTATGGACCTTTCCTCCAGGAACTTGTCCAAACCTTTTTTAAACCCAGCTACACTAACAGCTTTTACTACATCCTCCGGTAAGGGATTCCAGAGTTTGATTACGTGTTGAGTGAGAAAAATATTTTTTTAAATCTGGAATGGGTTACTCTGTAGCTTCATTGTATGTCCCCTCGTCTTTCTATTTTTTGATGGCGTAAACTATCTATGTTTATCTGTTACACTCCATTCAGTAATTTATAGGACCTCTATCATATCGCACGCTCAGCCATCTCTTTTTCCAGTTTGAAAAGCCCTAACCTTTTAAGCCTGTCCTGATAGGGGTATACTTCTGGCCCCTTTATCATTTTGGTGGCTCTATCTGTACCTTTTCCAATTCTGCTATATTCTTTTTAAGATATGGCGACAAGAATTGCACACAATATTCAAGGCGTGGTTGCACCATGAAACGATACAGAGGCATTATAATATCCTTTGTTTTATTCCTCATTCTTTTACTTATGATTCCTAGCATAGTATTTGCCTTGATCACCGCTGCACCCAGGGTGGAGGGTTTCAATGTGTTATCCACGATGATGCCTAACTATTTTTCCTGGGTGGTGGTTCCTAATGTGGAAACTTGCATTGTGTACCCATAGTTTGGGTTGAAGAATAATCTTATGCACTTTGTCACGGAAAATAGTCTGCTAGGGTTTGGACAGAGAGAGAGAAGGAGGAATTGGAGGTGTTTTAAAGAGGAGAATTGAGAGTAGACAAGAGATGGCGAGGTTTAAAAGGTAAGACAGTCATATGGAGAAAATAGTTTTGTTTAGCGAGTACAATGGCGGACTGGAAAGAAGAAAGCATGAATTTGAAGTGAAGAAAGTCAGAGAGCAGGATTTGAGCCAAGTGCGCTCAGCTGATCGGGCACAGGAACATAGGTAGAGGGTAGTTGAAGACAACCAGGGCTGAGATGAGGTGTGTCCTCACAGGACGTGGAATGGGCAGGGCAAGGGTAGCCAGAGTAGAGGAGAGAGCAGTATTATAGAAAGCTATGGTTTCATCAACAGACTTAGAGGACAAAGTGGAAGAGAAGAGACAGTAGAGGATAGAGTCCGGTGGATCGATAGCATGAAGATTCCTTAAAAGATAGGAAGAAATTAGGCGAGATTGAGGGAAGGAGTAATCAAGAATGAAACTTAACAGGTGATGGTAAGCTAAGGAAAGAGAGGAGGTATGGAAACTAGAAGGTAAACAAGTAGAGTAGAAAACAAGGTCAAGGAATAACCAAGTTGATGAGTAGGAGCAGAAGAACAAAGTTGGAGGTTGAAAGAGGAGGTAAGGGAAAGGGTAGTTTGGAGGCATAGGGGTCAGAGGGGTTATCAATATGAATGAATACTGGAGGAGGAAGAAGGGTCCAGGAATAAGGAGAGCCAAGAATCAATATCATTGAGGAAGACAGAAGAGGACTTGTCAGGTGGTCTGTAGATGACAGCGATCTGGAGAGGTAGGGGATTAAAAAGACTGATGGAATGGACTTAGAGGAAGGAAAGGAAAGGAATAAGATTGAGGGGAAAGGAGGGATTGAAATTGGCAAGAAGGAGAAAGTAGAAACCCAACACCACCGTGGCCATTGGGATGAGGGGAGTGGGAGAACTGATAGTCACTGTGGCAGAGGGCAGCAACCGAAGCAGTGTCGTCAGGGAGGAGCCAGGGAGAAGATGGAAAGCGTGAGAGATAAAGAGATCCATGCATAAAGGGAAGTTTATTAGAAATGGAATGAGCATTCCATAAAGCATACGAAGAAGAGGAGCGGAAAAGAGAGGGGAAGATGTGGATGAGATTAGGGTGGAGGAGAGAGGGAACTAATATGGGAGCAAGAGAGAAGTGAAAAGGGGGACCTGGGTTGGGATTAATGCCACCAGCAGGAGAAGAAGAGTGCGAGAGAGAGAGAGAGGAGACAGCATGTTGGAAATGGGGATGAGATTGTTTTAGAGAGGAAGGGGAGGGAAGGTGAAGATCAAGAGCTGAGGAAAGGGAGGATAGGGAGGGTGGAGAGAGGGGTGAGAAAGAGGGGGATATTAGGTTGGTGGAGTAAAGGAAGAAGGTTATGGCGGATCAGAAAAAGGAGCAAAGAATGATGTGGAGCCATAAGAAATGGCAGAGAAGGCAAGTAAAGTTAGGAGAGGGTTCATAGGTAGTAAGAGAATAAAGAGAAATAAATGAAATAAAGTAGAATAAATAAAATATACAGATAAGTAGAAGCCTTAAAAGGCACTGAGATTATCAGATAGGGGAAACTTATTAGCAGAGGAAATAATCAAATAACAGTGAGTGAAAACAGTAGACAGGCAAGCCTTATCTCAAGTAGACTATAAGTCTATAAAGTGTAAAATATAAAATATTAAAATATTAGAGACATAAGACATGGATCAATTGAAGTCATGTGAGCAGCCTCAGTGCAATGTGAATAAGAGTCCCTGGCCAGAATGATTGAGATGCAGTAAAGAAACCAGCAGGTATGACCAGGCAATGTCATACGGTATCTTAGGACTTTTATAGCAGGTAGTATGAGAAATTAATTGCATCGGAGGATCATGTGATGCAGTGAGCGAGGCAGCAGCGTTTCTGCCTAGCTCTAAGGGCTCCCCGTTCAATATAGAGTTTTGAGCTGTTTGACCCCCTCCCCCTGGAAATATTGATTTGTGGATAGGAGGAGTGATTGGAGTGCTTCATCACTCTGAGACAGAGGTGCGGACTGTGGAGATTGCATGGCAGCGAAAATGTCGAGGAAAGAAAAAACTCGGGTGGTGGAGGACAAAATGGCGGCTTAGCCAGTCTCTTGTCCGAGAATGGAGCATGATATAGACATAGTAGAAGAAGTCACGAATGCAGTCGAGGCAGCATTGGAGAGCCACTTCCAGGGATTGTCGGAGCAATTAATACAGGTGGGCCAATCAGGTATTGAATTTGGTGCACAGATGGAGCAAGTGGAACAAAGAATATCAAATGTGGAAGATGCACAGAATACACAAATCCAGCAAGTGCGACGGCTCGAGGAACTAATCAAGAAACAAGAGGAGAAACTGGATGATTTGGAGAACTGTGGATGAAGGAAGAATTTAACATTTGTGGGGATACCTAAGGCTGTAACAGATGGTGACTTGAGAGGGTATATGGAAACATGTCTGGTGATGAATATGTGTTGGACACCACGTTGGGCTCTAAAGATAGAGAGAGCTCACAGATTGGGAGTGAAAAGAGGCCCAGGAGACAGGTCACGGGTGGTGATAGCTTGTTTTTTGAACTATGTGCAAAAAAGATGATGTGATCAGAGCTTCATGGAAGCAGAGGGCACAAATGCAAGGGAATAAAAAGGTTTTGATTTTTTCAAGACTATTCCACAGTGGTTAGTAAAAGACAGAAAGAATACTCAGGAGTGTGTGACGCACTGTCCAAGAGGGGGGTGCGTTTTGCATTATTGTACCCGGCACGCTTGCGAGTAGAATACAAAAATAGATAGCATCTATTTGAAACAGCGGAAGCTAATAAGTTTGTGACAGAGCTGGACGCCAGGACACGAGAGAAGAAGCGCCAAAGAATCACCACGAAAATGGAGGGAGCAGCTGAAGGAAAGTATCTGACTGGATATTTCTGTTGGCAGCTTTTGGCGGAAACCTTTGATGGAGACTTTTGTTGGCCGTGCAAGTGGCAAAGTGGACCCGGTGGCTATAAAGAAAAGAAGTGCTGGAAGAAGAATATGGAGGGTTGTGTATGTATAATGTAAAAGGGGGTGCTTGTTATGAAGGTACCATCACCTTGGCAAGTATGTAAATTAACTGTCTTGCAAAGGATTGTGGTTATTGAAGTCCATTCACACAAAGCTTGCCTTTTAAATAAATGAAGAAACTTGTAGTTGGTCAAGTGTAATGCAAAATTAGAGTTTAGGTATGGGGTGAATATCCACACACCAGATATACTTTGTAACACCATCCAGATAACCTTTCCAGGGTTTATTAAATATAAACAAGGCAACTGAAAAATGCTTTATGTAAATAAGTATCAAAGTCCTTTATGGAACAGAAAAGCTTTCTTACAGCCACTGCTAGTCAACTCCTTAGCATTGCTGAGGTGGAAACAAACCAAAAGGAAAACTTTTTTTACAAAATATAGCTCTCTTTCTCCACACAGAAAGAACTTTTAAATCCCATGTGTGCACGACTTGTGCTGTGCTCTGCTCTACCAACAGGAGATAATTAGCTGCAAATCAGTAGCTTGTTTTCAACACAAGTGCAAACTTTCCCAAAAGCTTTTTTCTTTCCAACAAAACTTTATGGGAAGCCAGTATTTAGAATGTTTCCTTTTGATGTTTACTCTTATTTTTAGGGATTTTTCTAAAATAACAAACCTACTCAAAGAAACAAGTCCATATAAACATTCTCTTCATCAGATATTAATTAAACCTTCCTCCTGAAATTGCATAGATTCACTCTCACTGTCTGGATCAGAGGGTTTAGGAACTGACCTCTATACGGAGAGAAAACTGTTTCCCTGCTGTTTGCATTGCTCAAAGCTAGAGGAACGTTCACAGTTCATACCTGAATCCAGGCAAGCATCAGGCTGCTTCTTCTGGTATTCTGGCCAGTATGCAATAGAGCTTCTGTGTCCTGTCCTCCAGTTGGTATCTCTGGACCTCAGGATCTTTTCTCCAGACGTCCTCCAAGAGGTATTTGGGCTCCCTTTCTCATTAGCTGCAACAGAACCTCTTCTTAGGTGCGCTTGAGGGTCCCTGGCTGCGGATCTCCAGACCTCTGGCTTTCTCCAGTCCTCTGAAGATTGTTTCCCCCAGGAATCTCTCCAGGCATATGTACTTCTCTGAGCTCCTCTCTTCAACTGTCTGCGTTCAGGTTCAGGTTCAGGTTCAGGTTCAGGTTCAGGTTCAGGTTCAGGTTGTTCCTCCTGGTCGCCATCTGATTCTCCACCCCCTTCTGCCTTCCTGAAGATTCCCCTCTAGTTTTAAAGGGCTTAGATGGCAACTCCTCCCTTGCATTCTTCAGGTGTTGTGGATTAAGCTCTCTCCTAGAGGCTGTTTGATTAGGGATGACATAATGCTTTCTCTGATTAGACTCATGCTTTTCCACTCTAGCTCCCCTAGGGACCTTCTGCATACTGGTGCATTCTGGAACATGTAGTCTTTTAGGGAAACAAGCTGTCTTATTTCTATAAACCTGCCAGCACAGATCCCTTAATCAGAGTAAATTCCCTCTTTTGTCATTACTCCCTGAGCTTTGATAAGCTTCCTTATCCCAATAATAAACGGGGGGAGAGGGGGTTTAAGAAAAGGACCAAGGGGATGGTATATATAGCGATAGGAGGAAGGAGGGAATGTGGATTATTTGAAAAGGAGAAGTGGGGGCAATGGAGGAATTTGTCATACCTATGGATAAATGGGGAGTGGAATTTCTAGAGGGGCGAACAGATGATGCATTAGTTTAGGGATTACGGGGGGGGGGGGGGAGCATAATGTATTACAGTGATCTGGGAGGGAACTCTACTATGGAGGGAGGTAGGAGGTATGGTGAGGGAGGTGAGAATGGTGGAGTAAGGGGGAGGGGAGGGAGGGGGATGGGGAGGGGAGGGGAGGGGAGGGGCATTGAGGATTCGAAATGACTGTGATAGAGGGAGCGAAGATAGGTTCGGAGGGGTTAGAGGAATGTCAAGTAAAAGGAGACGAAAGGAATATGTTGAAGATATGGAGAGGAGAAGGCGAACAGTGGAGTACATGGGAGGGTAAGGAGGGTGGGGTGGGCCCTGGGCTGGGGGGGCTCATCTCACAACAAGAGTGTGATATGAATACGAGGATTATGCTAATAAGAGAATATAGGAATGGCTAAGGATATGCGTCTGATTTCATGGAATGTATGTGGAATAGGGATGCCAGTTAAGAGACAAGATATTAAGGGTTGCTTAGAGATAAACAAGCGGACATAGCGTTTTTGCAAGAAACGCATCAGACTGATATGGAACATGACAAGCCGAAAAGAGGGTGGGTTGGGACTATATTTGGGGCTTCTTCAGGGGGGAAGAAAGCGGGAGTGGCAGTCTTAGTAGGGAAACAGACGGGATTGGAGGTGGAACAGATCATCAAAGACCCAGGAGGGCGATATATAATTGTTGTGGGGAAAATAAAGGGTGATAAATTGGGTTTGGTTAATATATATGCTACCAATACATAAGATGCTCCATTTTATGATAGATTAGGAAAGTGCTTGAGCGCTAACTCAGTCACATTCTGATTATAATGGGGGGAGGATTTTAATTGTGTCCTAGAAGGGTCAATGGATAGATAAGGTACTAGAGGGAAGACTAGGGATAGGAGATCTCAGTGGGTCAAAGGTATTTGTTGAAGGGTATGACTTGGTGGATTACTGGAGAGCTCTGCAACCATTAGACAAAGATTACACACACATCTCTAGGGCACATGAAACAGGGTCCCGAATAGACTACTTTTTGGGGTCCAAGAGACTTTTTGATAGTGAGTAAAGCCGAGATAGGCTCTGTACATGTGTCAGATTATGCATATATGTGGATGGGATTTAAGATGGGGGCCAAGCAAAAAAGGGAATCTGTGGAGATACTCTCTTGGGAAAATAATGACAACCTTTTAGGGTCGTTCTGTATGCTTATTGGGAGGAGTATGGTCAGTTCAATGGGGACATAAAGATAATCCCATATTATTTTGGGAAGCAGCGAAAGGCGGTGATGAGAGGGCGAATTATTGAATATGGGGCCACAAAATGGAAGGCATATAATAGCAGACTGCTCCTTCTGGAAAAGGAATTATGTAAGGCAAGAAGAGCTATGCTAAGTAAGCCTAAATCGGGGGGGGGGGGGGGGGGGGGAGCTGAGTTAGATCGCTTACAAAAAGAGGTGAGCTCCATGGTTACAAGAAAAAGCGGCACAGTCAATGTTGTATTACAAATATAAATTGCATAAAGTTGGTAATAAGGCAGGGAGGTTGCTCTCAGGGCTAGTGAAAGCAAGCAGAGGACAGAAGCATATAGGGCATTGAGAGATACAAAGGTAAGGTGCAGATGGCTCAGGCTGAGATTGAAAAGATTTTTCGAGATTATTATAAGACTCTAGGATACAGAAGTAAGAGATAAAGACAATGCTGAGGAATTTTTGAGTAAAGTTAAATTACCCAGTTTGTCAGTAGAACAAAGGGAGGGTACTGAATGCTCCTACTGGAGAAGCAGAAGTCTTGGCAGTAATTAAGCGGTTAACATAATTGTCGGGCACCAGGGCCTGATGGATATAGGGGAGAATTTTATAAACTGATGAGTGATCGGGTAGTGGGGTCTTTAGCAGAGCATTATACAGGCCTGGTAAAAAGCCAGGGTTTTCCGTACAAGAAGAACAGAGCAATACTCATAATCATTCCCAAACCCGGCAGAGACGGGTTGTTGCCAGAGTCGTATAGGCCGATTTCTCTACTAAACGTAGACATAAAAAATTTGGAAAAAGTGATGGCAGAGCGGGTGGCAGAGTATGTACCACAGTTAATTCACGAGGATCAGGTGGGTTTTGTGAAGGGTAGGCTTGCGGTTAAAAATGTTTGTAAGATCATTTCATCTCTGTATATGACGGGTACAGCGGGAGTACAGGCAGTAATGATAAGCTTTGATGCAGAGAAGGCGTTTGATCGAGTAGATTGGCAATATATGTATCAAGTGCTTGGGGGATTTTTTTAGACACGATTTAAGCTTTTATATGCTGACCCGAGAGGGCAAGTGTTAGTAAACGGCTCCATCTCGGGAAAATTTTTAATTCGGAGAGGGACTAGGCAGGGTTGTCCCCTGTCCCCACTTCTTTTTGTTTCTAACTTTAGAGCCATTATTGAAGAGAATTCGAACCCATAAAGGACTAGTGGAGGCGCGGGCAGGGAAGGAGGAATTTCATATTTCCGCCTTCGCTGATGACATTTTTAATTTATCTAGGGACCCCCAAAAAGACGTTGCCAGTGGTGTTATGAATTTTTAAAAATTTTGGAGAGTTTTTGGGGTTGAAATTAAATTTAGATAAATCAGAGGTGTTGGATTTACATCAGACTTTACAGTGGGATTGGGAGGGAAACTTTCCGTTAAAGTGGGCTGAAAATGGAATTAAATATTTGGGTGTATATTTGCCAATAGACGTGGGAAGAGTGCAGACATATAATGTTGGGAGATTAATGGAGCAAAATATGGATCGTTTGCATAGATGGAGAGATCTCCCGCTGCAATGGGGGGGGGGGGCAGGCAAAGAGCACTATATAAAATGACCATATTTCCGAAGTGGTTATATCTGCTGCAAACTTTGCCTTGTAATGACTCGGAGGGAGGTGGCTAGATTGGAGAAGCGTTTAAATATGTTTTATGTTAAGGGAAAAGACCACGGATTAGTATTAAAAAATTACAGAGACCCTGGGAATGCGGAGGGATGGGAGCCCCAGATATAAGAAGATACAATATAGCGTGCCTGTTGAGGAAATTGCAAGATTGGTTGGACACAACAGCAGATTATACACCTATAGAATATGAGCAAGAGGTAGCGAGACCATTTGCTTTGAGAGATATCTTGCATGCGAAAGTAGCAGATTTGCCTCGAGAAACTAGTGGCCATCTGATATTTAAGGTGATGCGGAGAATATAGTGGATGCTTTGTCAAAATGCTTCATGAATCCTAGGGTGACTCCCTTCCTACCACTATATGGTAATGGTACATTTATTCCGGGGATGCAGGGGGGAGCGTTCCGTAAGTGGGAGATCCAGGGACTCATGGCGATAGAACAGGTAGTGAATGAGTCGGGTAAAGTGATAGAATTTCATGAGTTGAGGGCTAGATATGGGCTGACAGATAAGGACCGTTTCTCCTATGTGCAGATGAGAAGCTATATGACAGGTTGGGAATGCAGGATTTGCACACACATCTGCACTAAATTTGAGGAGCTTTTATATTCTGGAACGGAATCACAGGCCTGGGCTGCGATTTTACAGAAGGAATATTCAATTTGGAGGGGGAACCCAAGGAAAGGGAATTAGCTGCAGCATGGACGCATGATCTGGGTGTGGTGATAGGAGGCATAGATATTAGAGCTTTTGCTGATATACCTAAGGTGACCTAAAAATGTGGATCTTCAGAAAATGCAATACAGAATACTGTGAAGGAGCCATTTTGCTCCGTGCAGAGAATTTAAAGCAGGAAGCAGTGCCTCAGCAAGTTGTCCGGAGATGTGGGATAGATAGAGCAGATTTGGGACATATGTGGTGGCAATGTTCGGGAGTAGTAGTGCGATTTTGGGGAGCCTTAGTGAAATACCTTACATCCATCCTGGGATCACGAATGAGGAACGATCCTAGGGATTTGATTCTGGGGTTGATAATGTCCATGGAGGGGTTGAGAAGGGGGCAATGGGAATGGCTGGGAAAGATTCTACTGGTAGCGCAGAGAATTATACTGTTAAATTGGTTATTACCAAGGGGTCCCACTATGGGACAGTGGAGGAGAGATGTATATAAGCTATTGCTTATAGAACAGGTGGGAGCCTGAGCTAATGAGAGAGCACTATTCCCTCTAAGCTGTGCGCATGTGCGCGCGCACACACCTCGCCGAGCGAGCGCACATACTTTACAACAGAGCGCACAAAAATTACAGTTCTGATTTTGATAGAAAACAACACAGACGTCTTAAAATTTAAAAGTTGTTGTGTATTTACGGTTTTCACAAGTTCTACAGTATTTTCTAGTGCAATCAAAGTGGTGTACATACTGTATTCTGATGTGTAGTAAAGGTTTAAAGTATATAACTCCGAGTGTCGTTATGTGGCGCACAAAAATTTAACCTTCCTTCAAAAGCTGCACAGCTGATATTTTATGCACACCAGCCTACAGAAATTAGAGGGAACATTGTGAGAGAGCCACCAAAATATTCCTATAAGGATGGGGGTCCATATATACAAACACTAACACCACAAAACGAGCAGAATCCTTAATGTACTCCATTGAAGATAGAATGATATGTGCAGACTGGTATAAATATGTCTCCAAAGTAGAAAAGAGGGAAAGGGGCAACTGGATTTAAGGAGGGGAAGGGGACTCTGTTGACAGAGGGAGAGGGAAGGGGGGTGGAATATGATAAGGGGTGGGGGGGGGGGAATATCAGAGGTATGGGATATGTGAGGGTATGTTGATTATTGGCGGATGAAGGGGGTGGAAAAGGTGGGAGGGAGAAAGGAGGAGAAGTTAAAAGCTGAGACCGTAACCGTTCCATCATCCATTTTTGTTGGAATTTAGACTATATAAATGGTTCTGACACCATAAAAGCATAATTTACTATAATAAAAGGGGGGTGGGAGATAAAAATGAAAATGATGGGACAAGAATTCAAATGTTAATGTTGATATTAGTTTATTTTGTTTAATAATGTTTTAGAGGGTGAAGAGTTGGAAGACATACGCCCCTAAAGTGGTGTAGAATGTGTAATAGTTATGATTGTGTCTCAATAAAGAAAATGTAACATAAAGTAATTGTATCTTTCAAAGGTGTGTGTGTGTGTGTGGGGGGGGGGGGGGTAGTAGCCTCTAGACAGCCTGGGTTCCCTCTTTTTTTTTTTTCTTCTGCCGATGCTGCGTGTGCTTGTTTAGACGGTAGGTAAGCTGCAGGCTGTGTGTCAGTAGTTTTGCAGAGCTGCTGTGGGTTGGGTACGTTATTAGCCGATTGTGTAATAACAGTCTTGTTCATATATGTAAGACATAGATGGACTGGAGGTTGTTGTTACTGGCACTTAGAGGCCACGTCTAAGGGCTCTTTGGTGTGGCCCTTTGGTGTGGGCCCACCAAACGTGGGTGCGCCTGTTAGTCCTTTAAATTTAAATAGTTTGTCATGCTGCCTGGGTGGAGGAGGAGAAAGAGCGGGGGATGAGCTCACCTCCTTGCTGTATGTGACTGCTGAAGGAAGTTCTGATGAGGAAGAAGCTTCGGCTCCTGTTAGCCCTTTAAATTTAAACAGTTCGTCGGGCTGCCTCGTTGGAGGAGCAGGGGAGGAGCTCACCTCCTTGCTCTCTGCTGCGGCTGAAGAGAGGTCTGGACGAGGAACAAGCCCTGTCTCTTCTACCAGATATTACCCCTCTTTTGAAGTCTGCTATGGCCTTCTTTTCTGATGCCATGTATGACCTGGTACTTTTTGCAGCCAGGGATGGTGCCCCAACAACAATGTCACGGCAGTGGATTTGGTTCTGGCACTCGGCAGTGTGCGCATCCTTCAAAGCCCGGTTGGCCCTACTGGCTTTTAAGGGGAAACTTCTGTTTGAAGTTAATTTGCAGAAGTTGGTGAAGGATTTGGGCAAGACAAAATCTTACCTCCTTCTGGAAGACCAGTCCAAGGGGCCTGTGAAAGAGGCTGGTGCCCCTTTCTCGTCAGCTTCTGCCCGTCCACCAGGGGTGCGCTGGCCGGATTCTCGGGGCTCTCGTCATTACTGACTTGGAAAACCTTTCTTCCTCTCTGCTTCCAAACTTCAGGCTTGTTCTCAGTCCTTTCATGGAGCGCGTGGGCCCAGGGACTTGGTCCCCTCCAGAGGCGGACCCTCCCGGGCTGTGCAATGAAGGTTTGGGGGCCCATTCCATGATAACTCCAGTGGTAGGCAGGCTTTGCCTTTTCTTTCAAAAATGGGCCTGGGTTACCAAGGATTGTTGGATGCTAGACACCATTCAGTTTGGCTATGTCCTGGAATGCAAAGAGCCGATTCTGGATGCTTTAATCATTTCACCTTGTGGGTCTTCGATCAAAAGTGCCACTGTGCGGACCACCTTGGTCAAGTTGCTACACCTAAAGGTGGTGGTGCCCATCCTTCTAGACAAGCGGAGCAAGGGCAGAAACTCCATCTATTTTGTGGTGCCAAGAAAGGATGGTTCCTTTCGGCCCATTTTGGATCTCAAGGGGGTCCTGCGCTTCCAGATTGAATCCTTGTGCTTCGTGATTCAAGTAGTGCACCAAGGGGAGTTTTTGGCTTCTCTGGATTTGGCTGAGGCATGTTTTCATATCCTGATCAGGATGATCAACAGACGTATCTGCATTTTTCCATGCTTGGCTCTCACTATAAGTTTGCCGCCTTGCCTTTTGGGCTATGCACCTCCCCAATGATCTCCAAAATCATGATGGTGGTGGCTGCGGCGCCAGGGGATCTATGTCCATCCCTATCTGGACGACTGGCTCATCTAAGCCTGTTTCCTTTCAGAAGCATTTCCGGTGGCATCCCGATTAGTATTAAAAAATTACAGAGACCCTGGGAATGCGGAGGGATGGGAGCCCCAGATATAAGAAGATACAATATAGCGTGCGTGTTGAGGAATTTGCAAGATTGGTTGGACACAACAGCAGATTATACACTATAGAATATGAGCAAGAGGTAGCGAGACCATTGGCTTTGAGAGATATCTTGCATGCAAAAGTAGCGGATTTGCCTCGAGAAACTAGTGGCCATCTGATATTTAAGGCCTTTTTGGAAAGCCTCGGCTGGGTAATCGATCAGGGACAGAGTCAGCTGTTGCCTTCCCAGTCCCTGGAGTTTCTGGGAGCATGTTTCAACACTTGAGTGGGTAGAATTTTCCTGCTAGAGGAGAAAGTCAAGAGACTATTGGATTTCCTGATGCTGTCCTGTGCGCAGGGGGCCCCCAGAGTCTTGGATTATCTTCAGCTTCTCAGATCGATGATAGTGACCATAGAGATGGTGCTGTGGTGCATGCTCACATGCAACCATTCCAGTGGTCCTTGTTGACTCAGTGGTCTCCAAGTTCTCAGGAGTTCGAGCACAGGCTTCCACTCATGTGATGGTGAAGGCCAGCCTGCGGTGGTTGCGGCAGCCCTGTCATATGAGGAAGGGTGTACCACTGGATAATTTCTCCTGGATCCTGCTGACGACAGATGCCGGTTTCCTGGGCTGGCAGTCCATTGCCAAGATCTTATGGTCCAGGGCTGTTGGAACACAGGGAAGCGGTGTGGCCAATCCACTGTCTCGAGGTGAGAGCCTTCAAACAGGGGCCAGAAATGCAGAAAAGCCAACCTGAAGGCCAGGCGGTTCGAGCGTTTTCAGACAACATCACGGCAGTGGCTTATGTCAATCAGTAAGGTAGCACAAGGAGCACCGGGGTCACTCTGGAGATGAATTTCCTGTTTGCCTCTGGGAGAAGAACCTCCTAGCCCTGTCAGCCCAGCACATTGCTGGGGTAGGCATTGTGGAAGCGGACTTCCTCAGCCAGCACTTTCTTGATCCTGGAGAGTGGAAGTTGAGTCAGGAGCAGGTTGATTCTGCGCCGCTGAGGTCATCCTGATGTGGATCTGATGGCGACCCGCTCCAGTGCCAAAGTTTGCCACTTCTTCAGTTGCCACAAGGAGAAGGGGTCCAAGGACGTCGATGCCTAGACCCAACCTCGGCCAAGTCAGTAACTGCTGTACATGTTTTCTTCATGGCCCCTGGTGGGGCATGTGAATCTCCAAGAACAAGCAGGAATGTAGTCATCACATATGGGGTATCGTCGGTACCGATGGAGCCTGTGCGGGAACGCTCCCCAGCATCCAATTAGAAAGCTTTTGGGAGCATCCCACAGCACCTGCGTGCTGCCATCCCGCCTTTCCCAACTGCCTCTCTCCAGTTCTTCGTTTTCCACGGAGCCAGCAGGTCGTGTTCTTGTCACCGCAGAAAATTTTCCTTCTTTTTTGTGGTCGCGTCTGCCTTCCTCGACGCTTTACCGGTACCGCCGGTTTTTCTTTCTTTCTTTTCTTTAAAAAAAAGAAAATTTCTTAGTACTTTTTTTCCCATTTTTTTCCAGGTGCATGCGCCATTTTGGGCCTTAGGCCCAAGATTTTTTCCACAATGGAAAAACCCTCTTCGGGTTTTAAAATGTGCACCAAGTGTGGCGGTACCATCTCCATCACCGACACCCATGAGTGGTGTCTGAAATTTTTAGGTCCTGACCATTCCATCTCGGAATGTACGAGTCGTATGGCCTGTGCCATGATGTCCAAGAGAGGTCGACAGAACCGAGCTGCCAAGCTCAGTACCCTGTTTCCCTCTGATGCAGCTTCGGTGGCATCGACGTCTTCCAGGGTTTCCTCTTCCTCTCGTGGATCTCAGGTAACTAAACATAAATCTAGCCGGTCCTCAAAGGGTAGATCTCCCTCTAAGCATCGAGAGGCTTCTGGTGTTGCCCTTGAGGATTCTGCACCGGCAAAATTGCCCCGGCAGGAGGCTTCGGCTTCCAAAGCATTATCGGGGCTCCAGGACGTTCGAGGCCTCGACCTCGGCAGAACTACTGGTGCCATGCTCTGAGGTACCGGCGGTCTTCTCCGGTACCGATATCCAGGCATCAGCAGCGTCGATAGACCAGAGGGTCCTGGCTATTGAACGCAGTCTGGCGGCTCTCTTTGCGGCATCGACACCCTCGGAACTGCGTCAGACAGTTCAAACCGGTACTGGCACCGACTCCGGCACCGGTATCGGTACCGGTACTGACAGCATCGGACATCGTCGGCCGCATTGCCGGTACCCAGTCATGCGATGCCTTCCAGTACCGATACACCGGTACCGATTCCCCTCGGTACTGACTTCGGTCGGTACAGGTATCGGGCTCTTCAAGAGCATCCCGACAGAAGGTACTTCGAGTCCTCAGAACTATTCTGATAGTTCTGTCGATGCGGGAATACTTCTCCTGGAGGAGCCTTCCTCCCCTAAACGCAGGATGTCTCCTCCAGAGGACATTTCCTTTCAGGATTTCATCAGGGAGGTGGTTCGGGGGTCTGTCCATTACTGTGGCCCCTGAGACAGAGCCCAGAGCAAAGGAGTTGGAAATTTTACAATATCCTAAAACTCCTAAGGAGGCAGATACCTTGCCCATTCATGAGATCTTGCATGATCTCATGTTAAGAATGTGGGAGACACCTCTTACCACCTCTCCTCACTCTTGTAGACAGGATACTCTGTATCGAGTCCCTCCTTGTCCTGGTTTCCAGAAAACTCAGCTTCCTCACCACTCTATTGTAGTGGAATCAGCTATGAGAAGGATCAAGAGTGCAAAGAGGCATGCCTCTAATCCTCCAGGACGTGAGTGCAGAACTTTGGATGCTTTTGGACGTCGTGTCTTCCAAGCTTCCATGCTTTCTGCCAGGATCAGTTCCTATAGTCTATATATGGGAATGTTCCTGAAGGAAGTCACAGGTGATTTAGAGGCTTTGAGTCCTCTTCTTCCGGAGGATAGAAGGCAGGATTTTCTCACATTGGTCAAACATGCCCAAAATGTTTCTAAATTTGTCAACCGTGCAGCTTTTGACTGTTTTGAGTGCATAAGCAGAACCTCTGCCATTGCCATAGGTGCACATAGAATTGCTTGGCTCCAGGCATCTGATCTGGAGCTCTGGGTACAAGACAGACTGGGAAATATTCCTTGTACTGGTGAGAACCTGTTTGGTAAAGATTGGCAGGAAAAGGCCAATGACAACTCCACCTTGGATAGATTATCCAAGTCCACAGCTGATCCTGCAAGAAAGAAATCTTTCAAGAAACCATTCTTTTCTAAAAAGAAAAGATTTTATCCTGCTTATTCTCAGCAGGGACGTTCTGCAGGTCAGCTTGTCCGGAAAGGTCAGCAACCACCCAAACAAAGAAGAGCAAAGACTGCTAAGCCTCAGCCGTCCCAGCAGTCTCAGCCTCCACAAGGCCTTTGACTTTCAGCTAGAGAACTTAGCCTTCCTGGCTCTCATTGGACCAGAGCCTTCCACCATTCCAGGAAGGTTGTGTCACTTTGCCCCCAGATGGGGGCAGATAACAGCAGAGCATTGGACACTCTCCATCATTAAAGAGGGGTACAAACTTCATTTTTCGAGCATGCCCCCTCCCACAATGGTAAGGCAGTTCAATTCTCCGACCTCTCTTATCAACCTGTTAGGTCAGGAGGTCACTATGCTTCTTGTCCAAGGGGCAATAGAAGAAGTACCCATCCATCAGCAGGGTACAGGGTTTTACTCCCCTATTTCCTTATCCCAAAGAAAACAGGGGGATACAGACCTATCTTGGACCTCAAAGAATTGAACAAATTCCTTGTCAAAGAGAAATTCAAGATGATTTCTCTGGAACTCTGCTGCCATACCTTCAGAGTCAGGATTGGCTTTGTTCTCTAGATCTCAAGGATGTGTACACCCTTGTTCTCATCCATCCAACTCACAGAAGATTCCTTTGGTTCCTTTTTCAAGGAAAGCACTACCAATACAGGGTGCTTCCTTTTGGCCTGGCCTCAGCACCAAGGGTGTTTACCAAATGCATGGCTATGGTAGCAGCATTTCTCCGCACTCTAGGAATATTCGTCTTCCCCTACATAGACGACTGGCTCATTTGAGCCCCAACAGAGTCAGATGCCAGGGCTTCTCTATCCTGCACAATGTGTATCCTTCAGTATTTGGGTCTGGTAATAAACATCCCAAAATCCAGTCTAACTCCCACTCAGTCTTTAGAGTTCTTAGGAGCTTTGCTGGATACCAGAAAGGCAAGGGCCTATCTCCCCCAGGCCCGTTGCTTTCGCATGGTGCAGTTAGCTTTTCAAGCAGTGCTAAAGCCTCATCTCACTGCCCGAGAAATGCTACAACTACTACGTCACATGGCATCTACTGTGCATGTGGTTCCCTATGCTCGCCTACATATGAGGGCAGCCCAGTGGACTTTATCCACTCAGTGGACCCAGGCATCAGGATGCCTGTCAGACAAAATAGCAAACACAAGTCGCCTTATTTTGTCCCTCCAGTGGTGGAAGTCCACTCAAAACCTGTTGCTGGGGTCCTCTTTTCAACAACCCTTACCCCAGGCAACTCTCACAACAGATGCTTCTCCGATGGGTTGGGGGGCTCATCTGCAAGATCTCCCCACCCAAGGCACCTGGTCTCCACGGGAGACTCATCTACATATCAATCTCCTGGAGCTCAGAGCAATCTTCCTTGCTCTTCGAGTGTTCCACACCCTGCTCAGCTACAAGACAGTCCTCATTCATATGGACAATCAAGTAGCCGTGTTCTACGTGAACAAGCAGGGGGGAACAGGCTCTCTGTCGCTTTGCAACGAAGCTTTGCGAATATGGGCCCTCGCCAGAGAGCATCAGATTCATCTCCTGACAGTGTATCTTCCAGGCATACAAAACTCTTGGGTAGACAGACTCAGTCGAGTTCTGCTTCCACACGAGTGGTCTCTGCATGCAGACCAGGTGGCCAAGATTTTTCAAATTTGGAGAACCCCGGACATAGACCTCTTTGCAAGTCCGTGGAATGCCAAACTTCCCTGGTTCTGTTCCAGAACCCTGGCTCAGGGGGCTCAGGCCAGGGATGCTTTCCTCCTTTACTGGGGTCAAGACTTCCTGTATGCCTTTCCACCCATTCCCCTAATTCCCAAAACCCTGTTCAAGATTCAGAGAGACAGAGGCCGTATGATTCTCATAGCTCCACATTGGCCATGGCAGGTGTGGTACCCTCTGCTTCTACATCTCTCTCAAGCTCCCTCCCTAGAGTTAGGGTCTGCTGCAGGTCTCCTATCTCAGGAGGACGGAATGTTATGGCATCCCAATCCCCAGTCTCTGCATCTCAGGGCTTGGTTGCTGAAGGCCTAGATCTCCATGATCTTAACCTTCCTCAGCAAATAAAGGATATCCTTTATGCTTCCAGGAAGCCTTCCACAAGACGCTCTTATGCTTTCAAGTGGAAAAGGTTTACCATATGGTGTTCGCAGAAGGGTCTTAACCCCATTGCTATACCTCTGAAATCATTACTGGAGTATCTCCATTTATCCAGTGCAGGACGTAAGACTAACTCAGTGAGGGTCCATTTGAGTGCTATTGCAGCTTCCTTCAAGCCCCTAAATGGACAACCTATTTCCCCTCATCCTGTTTTATAGCAAGATTTATGAGAGGCCTTCTCCTAACTAAGCCTCCCATTAAGCCACCACCTGTGGCATGGGACTTAAATTTGGTTCTTGGTCAGTTCATGAAGCCACCTTTCGAACCCTTAGCTACTACCTCCTTGAAATTCATTTCTTGGAAGGTTATCTTTCTCATTGCAATCACATCAGCACGTCGCATCAGTGAGTTGCAAGCACTAGTAGCTGATCCACCTTATACAAGGTTCCATCATGACAAGATAGTTCTTAGGACTCATCCACGCTTTATGCCAAAGGTGGTCTCGCCTTTTCATCTAAACCAAACAGTCTACCTACCTGTGTTCTTTCGAAGGCCTCATGCATCAAATGCAGAAAGGAACCTTCATATTTTGGACTGTAAAAGAGCTTTAGCCTTTTACTTACAAAGAACACAGCAACATAGAAAGTCCTCTCAACTCTTTGTTGCTTTTGATCCTTCTCATTTGGGACTTCCAGTCTCCAAGAGAACACTATCTAACTGGATTGCTCAGTGTATTTCCTTTGCCTATCAGAGTAAGAATCTTCCTCTGGAGGGCCATGTGACAGCTCACAATGTGAGAGCCATGGCAGCTTCAATGGCTCATCTGCACTCTGTGTCTATCGACGACATCTGTCGAACTGGGCCTCGGTTCCATACCTTCACAGCCAATTACTGCTTGGACATGGACTCCTGCCGGGATGCCTTGTTTGGTCAGGCTGTTCTTCAACACCTGTTCCATACCTAATCAAACTCCTACCCACCATCCCTGGTAGGATGCCAGAGATCCATGGGGGAAGTGGAGCCCTTCTCAGGGACGCAGAACTTCTGGGGTCTCTCCCTGGCATCTAAAGCTAGGGAGTCCCCATATGTGAAGACTACATTCCTGCTTGTTCCTGGAGATAGCATAGTTACTCACCTGTAACAGGTGATCTCCGGGAACAGCAGGAATTTAATCCTCACAACCCACCCACCTCCTCTAGGAGTTGTATCTCTTTCCCTTTCCCTCTCTCTCTCTCTTTGTCTCAGCTTTAAAAACTCAACTGGAGAGAGGCAGTTGGGAAAGGTGGGAAGGCAGCATGCAGGCGCTGTGGGATGCTCCCAAAAGCTTTCTAATTGGACGCTGGGGAGCATTCCCACGCAGGCTCCGTCGGTACCGACAATACCCCATATGTGAGGACTAAATTCCTGCTGTTCCCGGAGATCACCTGTTTACAGGTGAGTAACTATGCTTTTAGCATATAGAATGCCATCTGGGCAGGATTGTTCTGGTGGTGGTGCTGAATTGGCTGAGGAGAGTGTAGTTCGGAGACCTGATGTGGCTCCTGCAGGTACCTCCTCTTAAGTTGCCTCCATCTCAGGGTCTATTGTGGTGGGACCAATCATCCTGGATGACCGCACTCCCTTCTCGCTTACAGCATGGCTCTTGAAAGGGAATGGCTAGCACATAAGGGCTATTCTCCAGCTGTGGTCTTGCTTGGTGCCCAGAGGAGGTCTACCAAGCTAGCATACATACGGATATGGTGTCTTTTTGAGCGCTGGTGCAGTGTGTGGCAGTTGGCTCTTGAGGCAGCCTGGAGAAGGGCCTTTCCCTTGGCTTCCTAAAAGTTCAGGTGGCAGCTCTGGCCTGTTTTCAGGATCCGGTGGTGGGAAAGTCTCTGGCCTTGCACTCTGATGTCTCACGTTTTCTTGAGGGGGGTTCAGTGGGTCTGCATCCTCCCCTCTGGTCTATGATCCCTTTTTGGGATCTGTGTCTGATGCTCAGGGTCCAGATGGTGGCACCCTTTGAGCCATGGAAGTCCGCTACTTTAAAGGATTTGATGTTCAAGATAGTCTTCTTGGTCACGATTTGTTCCACAAGACAAATTTCTGAGCTGCAGGCTCTGTCTTGCTGAGATCCTTATCTGTCCTTTTTGGAGGAGGCTGTTTCCATATGACCTGTGCCTTCCTTCTTGTCTAAGGTGCTTTCTCCCTTTCACATGAATCAGGTGGTCTGCCTGCCCTCCTTCTTGAAGGATCAGTGTTGGGGAAAGGATAAGAATCTTTGCCTAGTGGATGTCTGGAGAGCGCTGGAGGTTACAAATTCCTTTCATAAGTCTGACCATCTTTTTGTGCTGTTTGCTGGCCCACAAAAGGGTGAAGCAGCAGCCAAGTCAACTTTGGGGCACTGAATTAAGGAGGCCTTTGCTTCAGCATATCTGTTGCGGATCTGGCTGGTTACAGAGAGTTTGCGTACTTATTCTACCTGAGCATAAGCGTCCTCGTGGGCGGAACAGAGCTCAGTAGCCCCTGCAGACATTTGTTGGGCAGCAGTGTGAGCATCACTTTCTACTTTGGTCAAGCATTAGCACTTGGATGTCCACGTGCAGGCAGACATGGCAATTGGCTTAAGGGTTTTGTGAGCTGCTGTGTCTTCCCACCCATTGGAGTTACAGCTTTGGTACATCTCACATGTCTGGACTGGTCTAGCAGGATGATACGGAAGGTGATATTTTACTTACCAGTCCTGCTAGACCAGTCCAGGGCCCGTCCCTGAAACTCTATTTGTTCTGTTCTTCTGCTGCAGTACTCTTGGGTCCCCTATGATTTTATACTTGCCTCTTCAGGTTCATCTTCTGCAGACAGCCTTCTGTTTATGCTGTCCTGTACATCGTAACATAGTAAATGACGGCTGATAAAGACCAGTATGGTCCATCTAGTCTGCCCAGTAAGATGGCAAGAGTAGGTGCACCTGCTGCTCCGTGCAGGTCACCCCTTCCAATGTCTTTGTTTAGGGGTGAACCCACTGCTCTGTGTAGGACACCTGTGTTTGTTGAGAAATTAGATAGTTACGTTTATTTTGATTTTATCCTGTTGCTGCTGTAAAGGGATCCACTGTGTCTGTCCCATGCCATTTTGAATTCTGTCACTGTATTTGACTCCGCCACTACCATCGGGAGGGCATTCCAAGCATCCACCACCCTTTCAGTGAAAAACAATTTCCTGACATTGCCTTTCAGTTTACCCCCTTGCAGCTTCATGTTATGCCCTCTAGCTTTACAGCTTCCCCGTCTTTGGAAGAGGTTTGTTTGTTCATTCATTCTCTTTAAGTATTTAAAGGTCTGAATCATATCTCCCCTATCCCTCCTCTCCAGAATGTACATAGTTAGGTCTTCAAATCTCTTCTCATAAGGCTTCTGACGCAGGCTCCAAATCATTTTGGTCACCTTCCTCTGAACCGTTTCCATTCGTTTTAACGTCCTTTGTGAGTTATGGTCTCCAAAACTGAACATAGTATTCCAAGTGAGGCCTCACCAGTGACTTATACAGTGGCATTATTGCCTCTTCCTTTCTGATGGTAATTCCTTTTTGTATGCAACCCAACATCCTCTTGGCTTTTGCCACTGCCTTGTCGCACTATTTTGCCACCTTGAGATCCTCAGAAATAATCACACCAAGGTCCTTCTCCTGGTCCGTGCACATCAACCTCTCGCCCCCTATCGCGTACATTTCCCTTGGATTTCTTCTTTCCAAGTGTACGACACTGCACTTCTTTGCATTAAATCTTAACTGCCAAGCATTAGACCATTCTTCCAGCTTTTGTAGATCTTTCCTCGTGTTATCCACTCCCTCAGGGGAGTCCACTCTGTTGCAAATTTTCGTGTTATCTGCAAAAAGACAGACTTTTCCATTCAGTCCTTCAGCAATATCACTCACAAATACATTGAACAGTGCTGGGCCCAGGACCGAACCTTTTACGATCACCTTCTGTCGTGTGTCAGTCAACCAATTTCTGATCCAGTTCACCACCTTGGGACCCATCCCCAAACTACTGAGTTTATTGATAAGCCTCCTATGAGGAACAGTATCAAAGGCTTTGCTGAAATCCAGGTAGATGATATCCATCGCATGCCCCTGATCTAGTTCTCTGGTCACGCAGTCAAAGAACTCAATCAGATTTGTTTGGCAAGATCGTCCTTTGGTAAAACCATGTTGCCTCGGATCATGCAACCTTTTGGTTTTGAGAAAGTCCACTATTCGCTCTTTCAGGAGCGCCTACATTACTTTTCCCGCCACCGAGGTAAGGCTTACCGGCCTGTAGTTTGTCACTTCTGGCCTGTAGTTTGTCACTTCAAAAACATTAAATGGAAAATGCGGGCATAGTTCTCTACTATTGATTATTCATTGTTGCCCACAATTAAGGTTGTGTGAGGCTTGCCATGTTTCTCCCATATGCTTTTGGACAAATACTTATTGGACCTCTGGTGGCTGAGGCGAATAGAGGCATAGGAGTGATGCCATTGAAATCTGTGCTTTTCATTGGCTCTTTGTGTCCACCAGCCTGCTGATACGGCAACACAACCCACTTGTCTGGGCTGGTCTAGCAGGATTCAAGGAAAGGACATTAACTGGTAAGTAAAATGTCACCATTTGTGTGCTCTTACATTTTATTAGATCAATATCAGAATTATCAAGAGGCTACAGTACACAGCTTTGGAGAGTATCAAATTCCTTTATTCCACTGTCTCTTGTACAATATTATTTTTTGGTCCCATTAAAAGGCATCACAGTCTGCATAATATCCAGATAACAGAGACAAGCACATAAACATATGTACAGAAATGCATTTGAACATATGAAGATGCATGGATAGGCTGACAGAGCTCACCTAACTCTTACAAGGGTGAGAGGAGAGTCTCCAGATACTAAGGAGAATTTTGCATTATTATTAGGCTACTGGTGCATTGACGTTTGTTTTGGTGAGTGGGTGTTATTGTTATATTTAGTTTTGCATTGATTGGATTAATGCAGCGATATCTATATTAGTGACTGTGTCTCATTGGCACATTGAAATAATCTGTAGCAGTTATTGATGTTCAATTTTGTAGTGATCATTCAGCCTAAGGTCAATTTTATTTTGATCTGGCTGGGACAGAGACATTGAGTTCTTATTTTCATATTGGCAAATCTCATTGATACTGAATTCTGCTATGCATATGAGGCTCCTGTTGCCTTATCTTACAAGTGTTCATTTCCTAATTGATTTGATTTATAAATATTAATATTCATTTTCTCCATATTTGATAGTCAGCACCAGATTCTGGCAGTGGCCCATCTGGGCAACCAACTTCCTTTCCAAATGCTCCTCCAATGCTGCCACCTCCTTTTGTAAGTAACCTTCATACTACTTTTGAAAAAATGTATTTATTTCAAGAATGTTTTTCTTTTTGTCCTCCAGACAAGTCCAGAATGGATGCATTTGCTCCTCTACCAGCGGATGGAGACAAAAAAATAAACGGTTGTGATCTTCCCCATACAGAGCTCTGTATAGTCCCATGCTCCTCAGTATTTCTCTGTCTCCAGTGGAAGGTAGACAGGCATACTATGCTGTGGTGGATGAAGAACTGGTGTCAGCACTCTTGGGTCAATTTGGAGAACTGACAACCAATTTGAGGCCAGACAAAGGAGAGTCGTGTATGAACTACCTGTTAGCCTAGTGGAATACCTAGAGGAGGCCAGGTCCCTTTCTTTCTTCACTGGCTGTTTTTCCCCTGTAATATTCTGAGGTCTCTTTTCAACCCTCGCCTCCTCCACTCACTCTTTGAAAAAAAACATCCTATTCTCTGGCATCAACTAGAAAAGTAGTCAGCTTTGCAGGAAATGGCACTGCAAGATAGCTAAGGCCAGGCTGGATGATGGGACATTTTGTTGGTGAGGTACGGTGTCTTGGGCATAAGGGGTATTGTTTTGCAGTGGATAGCCTCATTCTTGTCTGAGTGACGATTCTGAGTGTGTTGGTGGGAACAGCTGTTAGTGGTGCAGAGCTTGGTGTGTGGGTTCCACAGGGTTCTGCATTGTCTCCAGTGTTGTTCAATTTTTTTATGAGTCTGGTGGGGCTGTTTGCCAGAAGTGCAGATTTCCTGGTTTTCTTTATGCCGACAATGTACAGCTATTAGTTGTATTTGTTGAGGATGAGTTTGTGGTGTTACAGCGGGCCAATTGGTACTTGGAAGAAGTGGCAATTTGGTTGAGGGCTAACCATCTGGTTTTGAATGTAGGGAAGTCAGGAGTGTTGGTGTGTGGGACATTGGCAGAGGATACTCTACAGAGCAGGCTTTTGATTGTGGGAGTACGTTTGGCTTGTTAATCGGAAATTCAGGATCTAGGGGTCCTGCTCGACGCAGAACTGTCCCTGCAGGCACAGGTCTCACAGGTGGTGTGTGGATAGTGTATGGCCAGTTGAAATTGGTGTGGCAGCTCTGTCCATTTTTGGATAGGGAGGCTATGCGCATGTTGGTTCAGGCACTTGTGCTTTCTGTCCTGGACTACTGTAATGCCTTATATGCAGGCTTATTAGCATATTTGATTCGGAAGCTGCAAGTGGTTCAGAATGCGGGTGGTATGGGGGTTAGGCAAGTGGGTCTCTGTGTTGGGTGTACTTCGGCAGTTGCACTGGCAGCCGTGCATCTTCAAATTATTGGTTTTGACCTTTAAGGTATTGATGGGGTTAGGGCAGAGTTATCTGCAGGGTACTGTGATGTAGTACCAGCCTGGGAGGGCATTGTGTTCAACCCAGGCATAGTTGTTGGTGCCTGGGTTTGCTCAGGTATGTTTACTTAGGTGGTGGGCGCGTGTGTTCTCAGTTGCAGCCCCGGCATGGTGGAATGCTTTGCCAGAGGCTTTGCAAAAGGAAATTGACTTGCTTGACTTTTGGAAGGCTTTAAATACTCTCCTGTTCCCACCTTAGCACAGCAGTAGGCAGTGGTTGGCAGTAATTTGTAAGCAGTGGCAGTGTGTCCAGAGGTCTTGCTCTTTGTAACTAGTATTGGGGAGTGGGGGGGGGGATTGGGTTGATATTTATACAGTACTTTTATGTTTTATTTTGTTGTAAACCGCCTTGAATGCTAGTGTATATGGCAGTCTAAAAATGTATAACTCACTAAGGAAGGTGAGGAGTTTCCATGCTGTGATAAGAGGGCAAAGTGAGAGTTAAATTTTGCCAGCGCTGGGTGCAGCGTGACTTATGATGGTAAAGCATGGTGGGAGCCTCTGTACAGTTCAGTTTTGATGAATGAGCAGAACATCAGTTTGTCAAATGCTAGGAACAGTATCCTGCTCAGAGGCACTGGTTAGCTGAGTTTCAGCAAGGAACAGCTGCAAAACTCACTGAGATGGACCAGTTCTTGTGAAGGCTGCCACATTTCTGCTTGCCTTTCTGGCTCCTATCACAGGGACCGAGAGCTGCTCTGATTGCTAGTAGCAGAAGACAGAGCAGAAGAAGTGTACGCAAAGTGACTTTGATGGCTGTGACAATTCCTCCTCAGCAGGATGTTGAGATATGTAGAAGTCCAAGAATGGCCACCAGGAGCAGTGGCCGAGTGAGGGTTTAAGGGAGTGCAGGTAAAGTGGTGCGCTCTCTACTGTTGGAAGGAATCACTGCGGTGAAACCTGTTCATGTGCCTGCAGTGGCAGGAATAACTCAGTTTGTGAGGCGGCATTGAGAGCATGACTCGTCCTGTCTAGGAGCAGGCCTTCAGCAGCAGGCTAAGTCAGAGGTTGAGGAAGCACACAAATGGCTGCTATTTGGAGGGTGACTGATGTGGTGCACCTGTCAGCCATGGATTCCCAAGCCATAGTCCCAAAAGAGTAAATAGGGGTAGGGTGGCCTTTCAGCCAGCTCTGTGAGTTGTTCTGGGAGTTGAGTTTCTGTTGGGGCTCTTTTTGCTGTTGAGATTTTCCTTTTGTTACAATAATATTGCTGCAAAAGGTACTGTGGGCTCAGGCAGCCCAAGGGAAACACGTGCTGCATACAGCAGAGAAGATAGTCTGATCCAAGGTGGTCTGTGGAGTTCCTTCAGAGAACTGCTGGAGGATGGAGCACTTCCTGTAGTAAAAGTGGTTGTTTTAGCAAGCCTTGGAAATAGTAAGCAAAGCAGAGGATGCAGAGTCCATATCTAAGGGTCCTTTCCCTGAACATTTGTGTGGCCCTTCAAGTAGCTTAGCAATATTTTAGGCTCAGTCGCTGGGGTGAACAGTAGATGGAATATTTTAGCCCTGACATGTTGGATAAGTAGGAGACGGTGGATATTGCCCTTGAAGCAGTCACAAAGAATGACGTATTTTTCACAGATCAAGAAAGGTCAACTTGCAGGATCCACTGAGGGCTTAGTTGGCAGAGATGACTCCTCAGGAATGAGTTAGATGCAGATCCCTGGGTCGATAATGTCTCCCAGTGACCTGATTCTGTGGATGGGGGATGCCTATGAAATTTAAAAACGTAATTCTTGAACCAGTAGCCAGTGCTGCAGCATGGCTACAAGTTGGTTTCAGATGGATTCTACAAGCTATTGCCAATTTGGTACCTGGTTGCAAAATATGGACTAGTTTAAAAGGTTCTGGTCTGTACCACCTGTGTGGCGAGATGACAGCTGTCAGTTTGCCTTAATAGGGAGCCCATTGGCAGATCAAGGTGGTTCAGAGTCATTAAGTCTCCTGGGCCAGTTTCTTATTAGGTCTCTTAAAATCAGGAGACATTTGTAGTCTCAAGCAAGCAATTGAGCCTTGAATCCTAGGCAGATCAATCAGGGGCTAGTCTGAGAGTACCATGGCTGTTGTTTTTTCCTTAGCCGTAAGTACCCCTAAGAGCTTGGTTGGGACCCACATCGCTACACTGTTTGGTGCGTAGAGTACTATTCCCAAGGGTGATTGCTGGCACCTATTGTGGGCATCCAAGGAGGAGGCATGCAGGTTTGTCATCAGTTTTCTCATGGATCCCAGGATATAGGACTTCTGTGTTCGGGCCTTTACTTTGTCCGAGCTTGGTAGAGCGTTCTGGAGCGAGACTTGAAAACATTAGCTTGGACCTCATAGTCTTCCCCACTTTTTTTTGGTTGACACAGAATAGAGTAGTTGGAGTAGAACCTCTGCTGCAAGTGGGGCCAGAAGTGGGAAGTTTCTGTTTTTCTTGGATCCCTTTTCATTCATTGCTAGGGATTGTGCTGCCTCCCAACCTAGTAGGTCTCTTGCTACTAGTTGTTACCAATCTAGTTAGACTTAAGTTGAAGAGGAACGGTCCCTCACATAGATCTTTGAGAGGTCACATCTAGCACAGAATAGTTCCTCAATTGAAATAATTTTAGTGGTGAGAAGGAGGTTGGAGGAGACTGGCTTTCCCACCTCTGGAACTGGATAGGTCTGAACGCATCCTTTAGCTATTCCAGCGCTATGAATGTTATGATAAATTGCTGGAATTGGCTGGCCTCTACTTGTGAGTTTGGTCACAGCCATTGCTATCAAGGAAAATTTTGAGACAGCGTTGGATGTATGGACTCTCTGGTGCTGCTTCAGATAAGTACATCTAGGGTTAGGCTTGTGTTGTCCCTTGGTGTGTAGCAGAGGGGTTTTTTCCTTTTATAAAAGAGAAAAACGGAGGGTTTGCTACAGGAGAGAGTAATCTTTCAAGGCAAATGATGCAACAAAAAATTATGGTCTAGATACTATTTAGTTATTCAGGTAGAATCTATATCCTCTTATTTTTGTGAATATTTAGGTGGGGATTAGGGCAGTCTTTTTAATTATTGGTAGGACATGATTATTGGCACCCTTATAAACAATTTAAATCAGTTTGAACAGAAGAACCACATTCCCATTGCACTAAAATTAGACACACCTTTGATCAATTGTCAGTACTCATATAATGTGAATCAACCAATGAATGATGGCTCTCATGTTTAAAATGGCCACGTCACTTCCTGTTCCATTTTCACAATGATGAAGACAAGAGGGCTGCCTGAGACCATCAGAAAAACCATTATCACCAAACATCAAAGTGGTACGAGGCCTTCTGCAAAGACTTTGGGATTCCTGTGTCTACAGTTCACAGTGTTATTAAGAAGGTTTCTGCTCATGGAATTGTCAAGAACCTCCTAGGACGTAGTGGGAAGAGGAAAATTATTACAAGAAGTCTTCAAAGATTAGTGCGATCTGTTGGAAAAACACCACGTACAATATCCAAAGAGCTTAAGGCTGACCTGGAACAATCCAGAGTGGTGGTTTCAACCCACACCATCACCACGCACTAAACAAAGAAGAACTTTGTGGGCGAAGGCCAAGGAGGACTCCACTGCTCAAAGACAGACATAAAAAGGCATGCCTGATCTTTGCCCAAACACACCTTTAGAAAGCACAGTCCTTCTGCAAAATGTTCCGTGGACAGATGAAACCAAAGTTGAGCTATTTGGCAATGCAGACCAGTTAAGAAATAAAAGTTTATACAGAAAAAAACACTCTTCCTACAGTTAAATATGCTAGAGGTTCCATAATGTTGTGGGACTGCCTCAGGAAGGTGGAGGCTTGGAATGTATTAAAAGAATCATGAAGTCAGAGGGCTACCAAGATATTTTGGAGTGAAATGTGCTACCTAGTGTCAGAAAGGTCTGGGTCAAAGGTCATGGATCCTCCAATGGGACAGTCACCCAAAACATACATCTAGAAGTACAAAAGAATGGTTAAAAAGGAAAAATGGACTGTTTTAAACTGGCCAGCAATGAGTCCTGATCTCAATCAAATCAAGAACCTTTGGGAAGAGCCAAAATCTGCCATTGGTAAAAGGAATCTTGGCTGGAACAGATTTCAGTTGAAGAGTGGGAGAAACTACCAGCAGACAGATGGCTACAAGAAGTGTTTGGAGGCTGTCATCACTGCCAAAGGTTATGCAACTAAATATTAGTGAAAGGTGCTATTAGTGCTGTCCAGGCTATATTTTCTTTTCCTCAGAAATGACTACGTTTAAGTTGCACAGACATCTTCTTTTTGTTGTATACCTTTGAACATACTATTAAAATATTATGATGACATACAGTTAGAACATTTTCAATTATTTCTCAAGATATTGTACACAACATACCTAAAGGGTGCCAATAGTGTTGACCACAAATGTAGGTTGAAAGGATCGTGATTCTTCAATTCCCTGTGATTCAGCTGTGTCTGGAGGCTTATTCTGATTCTAATGTGGTAGACCCTCACTTGGTTTGCAGCTTGTCGTGCTGTGAGGGCGTGTGTGCATCAGTGATGCTGAGAGCTAAACTAATCGGTAGTTTAACTACTGGCAGGGTCTCCCAAGATGGACAGGTCTCAGCTGAGGTGCCAGACCAAGACAAACCACCCATCTGGGCAGCAGCAGAATGGGATAGTGTTGACGGCGGAGGGTCACATTTCTGTGACAACGGCAACAACACCAACTTAAACTGCGCGGAAGAAAGGCCCGTCAATCTACTTCTGTATCTTGCCATGAAAACCCAATGGATAGTTACAACAAAACAAATTGTGCTATAGTGCTGGAAGATGAGACCCCCAGGTCGGAAGGCACTCAACTAGATCTCCAGGAACAAGCAGGAATAAGTCCTCACATATGGGTACGTCGGTACCGACGGAGCCTGAGCGGGAAAGCTCCCCAGCTTCCCAAAAGGAAAGCTTTTGGGGCCTCCCACTGCGCATGTGCGCTGCCTTCCCGCCTTCCTGACCAGCTCTCCTCAGTTCTTTTTCCGCGGAGCCAGCAGGTCGTGTTCCTGTCACCGCTGAAGAAGTTGTTATTTTAATTTATTTCTTTGGCCGCGTGTCTGCCTTCCCCGATTCCAGACCGGTACCGCCATTCTTTTTTCCTTTATTTCTTTAAAAAAAAAAAAAAATCGTCTTTTTTCCCTCACTTGGTGTCTTTGTTCTGTGAGGCCTTCAGGCCTTCACTAATTCTCCCTCATGGAGAAACAAGCCTCTGGGTTTAAAAAATGCACCAAGTGCAGCGGTACTATTTCAGTCACAGACACCCATGAATGGTGTCTTAAATGTTTGGGGCCTGACCATTCCATTTCGGATTGCCCATCCTGTTCTTTGATGTCTAAACGTGGCTTACAGAACCGGGCAGCCAAGTTTCACATGCTGTTTTCTACAGATACTCCAGCATCGACATCTTCCAGGTCTTCCTCTCCTGATGGATCTCAGGTAACCAAACATTCCTCTGGCAGGTCCTCAAAGGGCAAATCTCCCTCTAAGTATCGAGATACCCCTGGGCTTGACCCTGAGGACCCTGCCCCAGCCAAACAACCCCGGCGGGAAGCTCCTCCTATGGGGTTACAGGTTGACATCGATGGCATGGCCTCGACCGATCACCTGTTAGACTGTTCTGGGGTACCGGCTCAATCATCCGGTACCGACATCCAGACAGTCGTGGCGTCCATGGATCATACAGTTCAATCCATGCAGCAGGCCATTTTCGCTTTTATTAAGGCTGCGACGCCCTCGGTACCGCACCCTGCGGTACCGACTCCGGTTCCGGTACCACAACCGATACCGGTACCCAGGCCATCCACATCGAACAGGATACCGATTCCGGTTCCCGGTTCCGGGGTTTTTCCCGATACCAATCCGGTTCCAGGTACCCCCGATGTTGATACCGGTCGATACGCTTATCGATCCCTGGAAGCAAACAGACGATACTTTGAGTCTTCTGATGATTCTGATTCATCAGATGACTCTGCTGAAGTATCCCTTACTCTACCTGAGGAGCCCTCTTCTCCTAAAAGGAGAATGTCTCCTCCAGAGGATTTATCCTTTCAAGACTTCATCATTGAAGTAGCTAAAGGTCTTTCTATTTCTGTATCCTCTGAAAAAGAACCTAGAGCAAAAAAGTTAGACATTTTAGGATACTCTAAGGTTCCCAAAGAGGCAGTCACCTTGCCCATCCATGAAATTCTTCAAGAACACATGATGGACTTGTGGGAGACTCCTCTCACCCTATCTCCACATTCTCGTCGTCTGGACACCATGTATCGTGTCCCCCCTTCTCCTGGGTTTCAAAAAACTCAGCTCCCTCACCACTCCATCGTGGTGCAGTCTGCTATGAAAAGGATCAAGAGTACTAAAAGACACTCTTCTACTCCCCCAGGCAGAGAATGTAGGACTCTGGATGCTTTTGGAAGAAAAATCTTCCAAGCAAGTATGCTTATTGGCAGAATCAACTCGTACAGCCTCTATATGGGCATGTTCCTGAAGGAAATTGCATTAAAAATACGCCATTTTCTCCCCTTTATCCCAGAGGATAGAAAGGAGGAGTTCCTTCTTTTGCTGAAGCATACCCAAGATATTTCAAAGTTCTCCAACAGAGCAGCCTTTGACTCCTTTGAGGGTGCTAGCAGAGCCTCAGGTATTGCCATAGCGGCTCGCAGAATTGCTTGGCTCCAGGCCTCTGACCTAGAACCCTGGGTCCAGGATGGGTTGGGAAATTTGCCCTGTACAGGTGAGAATCTGTTTGGTAAGGAGTGGCAGATCAAAGCCACTCAAATGGATGCAGAAAATGCTGCTTTAGATAGACTTTCTAAGTCTACCTCTACCCCTGTCAAGAAGAAATCTTTCAAAAAGCCTTTCTACAAGAAGACCAGATTTGCCACAAATACTGGTCAACAATCTTCTGCAGCTCGCTTTGCTCCTAAGCGTCAGCAGCCTAAACAGCCCAGGGCAAAGCCTGCAGGGGCTGCTACAGCCCAACAGTCCCAACCCCCTCAGGGTTTTTGACTTAAAACTAGAGAACTTAACCTTCCTGGAATGGTGAGAGGTTCTGGATGTTTTAGAGCCAGAAAGGTTAACTCATTTTGCTCCCAGATGGGAGCAAATCACATCAGAACAATGGACGCTCTCTATCATCAGAGAGGGCTACAAACTACATTTCTCCAATCTTCCTCCCCATACCATGGTGAGAAGTTTCAATTCTCCCCCATCTCTCCTAGACCTGTTGGGTCAGGAGGTGACCACTCTTCTCGCCCAAAAGGCAATAGAAGAGGTTCCTCTTCCTCAACAGGGGTCAGGGTTTTACTCCCCTTATTTTCTCATTCCCAAGAAAACAGGGGGGTACAGACCCATTCTGGATCTCCGAGAATTGAACAAATTTCTATACAAGGAGAACTTCAAGATGCTTTCTCTAGGTACTCTCCTTCCATACCTACAGAGTCAGGATTGGCTTTGTTCTCTAGATCTCAAGGATGCGTACACACATATACTCATCCATCCATCCCACAGAAAATTCCTACGGTTTCTGTTCCAGGGAAAACATTTCCAATACAGAGTACTCCCCTTCGGTCTAGCCTCTGCTCCAAGGGTATTTACCAAATGCATGGCAATAGTAGCTGCATTTCTACGCGCCCTGGGAATTTTTGTCTTCCCATACCTGGACGACTGGCTCATCCGAGCTCCATCTCAGTCTGAGGCTCAGACTTCCCTGGATCGCACCAGGCGAATTCTACAGTATCTGGGACTTGTGATCAATCTGCCAAAGTCCCAACTCACCCCTACTCAATCCGTAGAATTCATAGGGGCCTGGTTGGATACCACCACCGCAAGGGTCTATCTACCTCGGGCCCGTTGCCAACGTCTAGTGCACTTAGCCTCTCAGACTCAGTCCAGAAGCCACTTGACTGCCAGAGAGATGCTACAACTATTAGGCTACATGGCCTCCACAGTGCATGTGGTGCCTTATGCTCGCTTACATATGAGAGCAGCTCAATGGACTTTATCCACCCAGTGGACTCAAGCATCAGGAGCTCTCTCAGACCAAATAGCAAACTCCAATCGTCTCTTTTGGTCTCTCCAATGGTGGATATCCACTCAAAATCTGTTGTTGGGGGCCCCCTTTCAACCATTGTTGCCCCAAGCAACCCTCACAACAGATGCCTCCCAAACAGGTTGGGGGGCTCATCTCCAAGATCTTTCCACTCAGGGCACTTGGTCTCCACAGGAGACCACCCTTCATATCAACCACTTGGAACTTCGAGCAATCTTTCTCGCTCTCAAAGTTTTTCATACCCTCCTCAGCAACATGACAGTCCTTATTCACACGGACGATCAAGTAGCCAGGTTTTACATAAACAAACAAGGAGGGACTGGCTCTCTGTCGCTTTGCAACGAAGCTCTAAGATTATGGGCCTTCGCCAGAGAGCATCAAATCCATCTCCTGGCAGTATATCTTCCAGGAATCCAAAACTCTTTGGCAGACAGACTCAGTCGAGTTCTGCTTCCACACGAATGGTCCCTGCACATGGATCAGGTACTCAGAATCTTCCAGAAATGGGGAACCCCGGACATAGACCTCTTTGCAAGTCAGTGGAATGCCAAACGTCCCCGGTTCTGTTCCAGAATTCCGTGTCAGGGAGTTCAGGCCAAGGATGCCTTCCTCCTGCATTGGGGTCAGGGCTTCCTGTATGCCTTTCCACCCATTCCTTTGATTCCCAAGACTCTGTTCAAACTTCAAAGGGATCGAGGGTCCATGATCCTCATAGCTCCACGCTGGCCACGCCAAGTGTGGTACCCTCTACTTCTGCATCTCTCCCAAGCCCCCTCTCTGGACTTGGGAATGGCTCCAGACTTTGTGGCACCCAAACCCCAAGTCCCTTCACCTCAGAGCTTGGTTACTGAAGGCCTAGACCTTCAACACTTCAATCTTTCGCAGCAAGTGAAGGATATCCTATATGCCTCTAGGAAACCTTCCACTAGGCGTTCTTACGCTTTTAAATGGAAAAGATTTTCCATTTGGTGTGCTCAAAAGGGTCTTAACCCTCTGGCACTCCCATTGAATTCTCTCTTTGGAATATCTCCTGCATCTCTCCAATGCAGGACTCAAAACGAATTCAGTAAGAGTCCATTTGAGTGCTATTGCGGCATCACTTAAGCCCATCAATGGACAACCTGTTTCCTCTCATCTTCTTATTGCAAGATTCATGAGAGGCCTAACTTTAACTAAACCTCCCATTCGACCTCCTCCGGTGGCATGGGACTTAAACTTGGTTCTTGGTCAGCTTATGAAGCCACCTTTTGAACCCTTAGCCACTACCTCCTTGAAATTTCTTTCCTGGAAGGTTATTTTCCTCATTGCAGTCACTTCAGCTCGCCGCATCAGTGAACTGCAGGCCTTAGTGGCTAATCCACCTTATACAAGGTTCCATCATGATAAGGTAGTCCTTAGGACAAATCCTCACTTTATGCCTAAAGTGGTCTCACCTTTTCATCTTAATCAAGAGGTATATTTATCTGTCTTTTTTCCAGCTCCTCATGCATCCTCTGCAGAGAGGAACCTTCATACTCTAGACTGTAAAAGAGCTCTTGCCTTTTACCTTCACAGGACACAGCAACATCGAAAGTCTTCTCAGCTTTTTGTTGGTTTTGATCCTTCTCATTTAGGACTTCCAGTCTCCAAAAGAACACTCTCCAGTTGGATTGCTTAGTGTATCTCTTTTGCTTACCAGAGTAAGAACCTTTCTCTGGAGGGCCATGTCACCGCTCACAACGTGAGGGCCATGGCCACCTCTATGGCTCATTTAAACTCTGTGTTCATTGACCAGATCTGTCGAGCAGCCACCTGGGCCTCGGTTCATACCTTTACAGCCCATTACTGTTTGGACAAGGACTCCCGCCGTGATGCCTTGTTTGTTCAGGCTGTCCTCAGACACCTGTTCCATTCTTGAACAACTCCAGCCCACCTTCCCTGAATGGATGCCTGAGATCCATAGGAAGATGAGGAACCTTTCAGGGTCTCATATCCTTCAGGGGATCTCCCGGGCATTCTTAGCTAGGGAGTCCCCATATGTGAGGACTTATTCCTGCTTGTTCCTGGAGATAACACAGTTACTTACCTGTAACAGGTGATCTCTGGGAACAGCAGGAATTAGTCCTCACAACCCGCCCACCTCCCCTAGGAGTTGTATCTCTCTCTCTTCCTTTCCTCTCTCTATTGTCTCAGCTATAAACTCGAACTGAGGAGAGTTGGTCAGGAAGGCGGGAAGGCAGCGCGCATGCGCAGTGGGAGGCCCCAAAAGCTTTCCTTCTGGGAAGCTGGGGAGCTTTCCCGCTCAGGCTCCGTCGGTACCGAAGTACCCATATGTGAGGACTAATTCCTGCTGTTCCCAGAGATCACCTGTTACAGGTAAGTAACTGTGCTGTACTGGGGAAGAGCTGAAGACTTCTCAGAGTAAAGCCAACATTTATGATGTGGTTGGATCAAAGCCCTCGGGACGTCTGACTGCTGATGTAGCTGCGCATGAAATGAGAGTCAGAAGCTGTAAAGATGTCTTACGCATTGGAACATGGAACGTACGAAGCATGAACCAAGGGAAGTTGGAGGTGGTCAAGAATGAAATGGAACGTATACAACTTGATCTGTTGGGTGTCAGCGAACTGAAATGGACTGGCATCGGGCACTTTGCATCAGATGATCACATGGTCTACTATGTGGGAAATGAAAGACAAAGAAGAAATGGTGTTGCATTTATAATAAAGAAGAAACTTGCAAGAACTGTAATGAAATACAGTGCAGTCAGCGAACACTTAATCTCTATTCGTCTACGAGGAATGCCTATCAACACAACTATAATTCAAGTATATGCCCCAACAACAGCTGCAGAAGAGAATGAAATTGAGTTCTATGAACAAGTACATGCTGAAATTGACAGAACATGCAAACAGGATATCCTGATAGTCATGGGTGACTGGAACGCAAAAGTTGGCAACAAAAAAGAAGGCAAAGTAGTTGGAAGATATGGACTTGGCAACAGAAATGAAGCTGGAGAAAGACTGATAGAATTCTGCAAGACCAACGATCTATTCATCTCAAACACCTTCTTCCAGCAACAGAAGCGATGACTGTACACATGGACTTCACCCATTGGATTGTATAAAAATCAAATTGACTACATCTGTGGAAGACAACGATGGAAAAGTTCTATAACATCAACAAAGACAAAACCTGGAATTGACTGTGGTACAGATCATCAACTACTAGTATGCAAACTCAAGCTAAAGTTGAAAAAAAGCAAACCACTCATGAATGCAGCAAATATGACCTTGAGAATATACCACTGGAATTTAAAGACTGCCTGAAAAATCGGTTTGCTGCTTTAGATACAAATGACAGAGCTCCAGAAGAGTTATGGAATGACATCAAGAAGGTTGTGTTGGAAGAAAGCGAGAAGTCTCTACAAAAGGTGAAAAAGCATAAACGGCCAAAATGGATGACAGAAGAAACTCTGAAAATTGCCCAGAAACGCAGAGAAGCTAAAGCCAGAGGAGAAAGAAAGAAAGACAATAACAGAACTCAGAGATTTCCAACGTGCAGCAAGACAGGACAAGGAAAAGTACTACAACGACGCATGCAAGGAAATAGAAGCAGAAACTATTAGAGGAAGAACAAGATCAGCTTTTCTAAAGCTACAAGAGTTAAAGAAAAAGTTCCAGCCTCGAATTGGAATGTTACAAGATGCTCAAGGTTCTATGTTGAATGATGCTGAGAAGATCAATAAAAGGTGGAAGGAATATACAGAGTTTTTATATGATAAAGATCAAGTGGACCAACAGCCGTTTCAACCTGTACCTTATGATCAGGAACCATTGGTGATGAAAGAAGAAGTTAAAGCAGCATTGAAAGCCTTATCAAAGAACAAAGCACCAGGCATTGATAGTATTCCCATAGACGTATTACAGCAATCTGATGCAGCTGTTACTGTATTTACAGGGCTCTGCCAAGAAATATGGAAGACAACATCATGGCCAACTGACTGGAAAAGATCTGTGTTTATACCAATACTAAAGAAAGGTGATCCAACTGACTGTGGAAATTATCGCACAATTGCTCTGATCCCACATGCCAGCAAGATTCTACTGAAGATTATTCAAAAGAGACTACAATCATACCTGGAACAAGAACTACCTGAAGTGCAAGCAGGGTTCAGGAAAGGGCGAGGAACGAGAGACATCATTGCGGATGTGAGATGGATCCTTGTAAAGACTAAAGAATACCAAAAGGATATCTATTTGTGCTTTATCGACTATAGCAAGGCTTTTGACTGTGTAAACCATGAGAAACTCTGGGCCACATTAAGAAGCATGGGTATACCAGAACACCTGATCGTACTCTTGCACAATCTGTACACTGATCAAGAAGCAGCAGTTCGAACGGAACAAGGAGAAACAGAATGGTTTAAAATAAGCAAACGTGTAAGACAAGGCTGCATACTTTCCCCCTACCTGTTTAATTTATATGCAGAACAAATCATCAGAGAAGCAGGATTGTATGAAGACAACAGAGGTGTGAAGATTGGTGGAAGACTCATCAACAACCTTCGCTATGCTGATGATACCACATTACTGGCTGAAAGTGAAGATGATCTGAAACATTTGCTTGTCACAATCAAAGAACATAGTCTCAAAATGGGCCTGCACCTTAATGTAAAGAAGACAAAGATTATGACAACTGGCATAATCAACAGGTTCATCATTGAAGGAGAAGAAATTGAAATTGTGAACAACTTTAACCTACTTGGATCAACTATCAATAAAGAAGCAACAAGCAGTCAAGAAATCAGACGACGTATTGCTCTTGGCAGAATGGCTATGAAAGACCTAGATAAGATCCTCAAGAGCAGAGATGTTTCTCTCCATACAAAGATTCGACTTGTTCAAGCCATGGTATTTTCAATAACATCATATGGATGTGAAAACTGGACAGTGAAAAAGATAGACAGGAAGAAAATTGATGCCTTTGAATTATGGTGCTGGCGGCGAATACTGTGTATAACATGGACTGCCCGAAGAACAAACTAGTCGGTACTAGAGGAGATCAAACCTAAGCTTTCTTTAGAAGCTCAGGACAAGACTTTGACTTTCATACTTTGGACACATCATGCGAAGAGAGAGATCATTAGAGAAAGACATCATGCTTGGCAAGATAGAAGGTCAGCGCAAAAGAGGAAGGCCAGCAATGAAATGGATCAATACAATAACAGCAGCTACGGGTACCAGTCTGTCAACAATGAGCCGCCTGACTGAAGACCGAACACAATTTAGGATAGCTATCCAGAGGGTCGCCATGAGTCGACTCCGACTCGACAGCACGTAACAACAACAATGTGGTAGAGAAGCCCTTTAAGAGCCATTTTGAAGTGTGTCACTGAAACATCCTATTTGGGAAATGAGTTTCCTAGTAGGGGATTGTTTAGCTAGAAGGAATTCAGAGGTCTAGATTCTATCTGACCAGAGGCCATTTTGTATTATCATAAGGAACGAAGTTGCTGCTCTAGCAATTCCTTCCTTTTGCCTGACATAATTTTTAGTCTTCTATATAGTTCTATTGGTTGCAACATTTTCCTCTTATAGAGTTGCATAGAGGTCTTCCATACTCTCCATTTGTTGGTGGTATGAAATTTCCTGGTCAGTTCATTTGAAAAGTCTTCTGGTTGGTTGATATTTTCCGGAATCCGGAATAGAAGAGACCACTACGCTGTTCTTGTCTCATGGGCTTAATACAGGATTTTCTTCCCATTTTTCAGTAAAGAAGGCAGATAACCTTTAATGCAGGCCCTTTCATCCAGGAGAATGAGGATCTACTTGGTGCTTGATTTCTATTGAATTTTCTCCTGAGGACATTTGGCAAATGGCGGCATGATTGTTATTCCCTTCTGGGTTAAGACACTCTGGGGCTGATATTCAAAGGCATTTACACTGTTTACAGACCTGTAAATTGTGTAAATGCTGTTGAACAGGATATTCAGTGACACTCCACTGAATATTTATTATTTATTTAAAAGTTTTTTTATATCGCCTCTTCCAGAGATCAAGGGTGGTTTACAGTGAACAAAAAACAGATACATTAAACATGGTTGTAACATGAGAATTGATCATAACATATTTACAGAGAACATATTTTACATCATTTAGAGAGATTATCTATCTGAGTCTGTATATTTACCGGGGTGTCTTGAGTTTAATAATGTGTTTTGAGATCTGCTGCGATATTAACAGAGTTGTGCAGGGAGGGGATTTAATGTCACGGTAAATGTCACATTTAGACTGTATATATTTTGTTCTGGTCTGTTGAATTCTCAAAATGTTCAAGAAACAGATGCGTTTTGATTTCCTTGTGGAATATTTGGAGATCTTTGATGGATCTTAATTTTTCAGGGAGGGAGTTCCAGAGAATAGGGGTAAAGTAGGAGAAGGCCCTATTGCTAGTAGAACGATTAGTTTTACGGAATTCAGAAGGGTCTATTACATTGTTTTGAGTACATCCTCTTCTTGTTCTCTCATCAGAGGGGCTATTAATCAGAGAGGAGAGGTAAGATGGGGCTATGTTTCTCAGAAGTTTAAATGTGATCATTAATGATTTGATGCGACAAGACTGGTAGCCAATGTAGATTATATAGTAATGGAGTGATGCGATCAGTACAAGGGGATTTATAAATGATACGGGCAGCGACATTTTGAGCCATCTGCAGTTGATTGAGATTCTGCTTTAGGAGTCTTTGGAGTTGCAAAAATCAAAGTGCGGGGTAATAATAGCTTGGAGCACTGATCTGAAATCATGGTAAGAAAGCAATGGACTCAGTTGTTGAATCATTCTTAGTTTGTAGAAGATCAAATTTGTGGTTAGCTTAATGTGTGTAATCATACTGAGTGTACGATCAAGGGTGACACCAAGGTATTTCACCTCGTTTTTTTACTTCTAATTCTGCTTTTTGAAGATGGAGCTGTAGGAGGGGGGCGTTTTGATTCCTTGTGATGTATACCTCAGTTTTGGTATAGTTTATTTTTAAGTTATGTGAGTTTAGCCAGTTTGCTGTTTTGTTGAAACAGGATGTAAGTTGAGGAAGGATTGGGTTTGTCATGTCACTGGGGAGATACAGCATTATATCATCCGCATAGATATGGTATGCTACTTTGAATTTTTTTAATATACTGCATATTGGTTGCAAGTATATATTAAAAAGGAGAGCAGAGAAACAGACCCTTGTGGGACACCTTACTCTTGTTTGTAAGGTCTAGAGGTCTGATGGCCAAGCTTAACTTGTTGGGTGCAATCAGAAAGATTTGACTGGAACCATTGGAGCACCACACCTAGTATCCCTATTTGGTGTAGTCTCTTAAGAAGTAAATTATGGCTAATGCTATCAAACGCTAATTAATGCTGCTACATGCCCCGATGCTAACTCCTTAGCATCGGGGCATGCCGTGGGTGTTCCAGGGGAGGCACCAGTCATTAACCAGACAGCAACGATGTTGCACTGTTACCCAGTTAGCACCCGTGGGTAAAAGGCGCAGCAAAAGCTGGCCTATCTTTACCCATGGAAGCTAATCGGGCAGCAGCTCAATATCGCCACTGCCTGGTTAGCTTCTGTGGGCTTGTGGGCTATGCGGTGACCCTGGATATTCAATGCTGGGACCGCATATGACTCTGCCGTTGAATATCCAGGGTTAGAGGTTGGTGGCAACAGCTATGCGCCGTAGTGGTGCATAGCTGTCCCAGAAGATTATCAAGCCCTAGGTGCTGACTATCCTTTTGCAAGAGGATGTGCTTATTGAAGCAGAGCTGCTCGGATGTGGGTGGCTGATTTATGCTCAGTGTGAAGAATTGCACTGTTACATCTCATCCATTCTGGACTAGTCTGGAAGACAATAAGGAAGGAAAAATTTGGTCTTACCTGTTACTTCTATTTCCTTGGGTCCTACCAGACCAGTCCAGAATCCCACTCTAGAATTCTCATTATTTTGATGGATACTTGTTGGAACTCGTTGGCCTTCTGAGACATCAAGTCAGTATTGTAGGAACCTGAAACTCCTACTTTCTCCTGGATAGTTGCCCAAAGGAGTAGGTGACACTTTGTCTCACCTCCCTTCCCGAGTTTTGCTAATTTTTAGGATGGGGTTTTTCACTGGTGTTATTACAGAAAATACTGAGGAGCATGTGGCTGCAAAGAGCCCTATATGGGTAAGATCAGAAAAATTTGTTCTCTGTCTCCATCTGCTAGTAGATCGGGCATAAACGATCCATTCTGGACTGGTCCAGTAGGACTCGCGGAAAGAAAATTAGGTTTTTCCATCAGTCACTTTCAACCATATTGGCCTTTATCTGCTGTCATATACTATGTTATTATGTTAAATGCTAGTATTTCTAGTGGTGCATTTTGTATGAGGATGTTGGCATTGTGCACTAGAATGAACCAGGCTTTTTCTAGGATACAGGTTTGGTTATCAAAAATAAAGCTACTTTTTAAAAGAAATATCAGTTATTGTACCCTCATATTTGGTGGTCTCCTCGGGTTTATTTTTTGATCTGGCAATTTTCTCTTGTTCCTTTGTACTTCCAGCTCAGTTGGAACTAGGGCTGGATTCCTGGTACTATGAGCCATCTTTCACAACCATTCAGGAGTTTTTCCCCTATTTTATACATGTCCCCTCATCAGCATATACCTAGATTGGTTGTTGTAATGACAGACCTTTGCCTGAAATCCCATGCACCAGAGCTCCTATCAGAGCCTCATAATCATTTCATGTCATTTGTTCTTTCTATAACTTGATTATGAACCTCCAAGTGAGGTGCAATAATTACAGTGCAATTATTTATCCATTAAATAAGTGATATACAATTACAGTAGATTAAATTCAAGACTACTTGTTATTTTATCACCCAGTGTCATTCGTAAGTGATGACCATTACTCCCTTCCAGGCGGCCTTTGCAACATCCCCACCATCATCTGACTCGGAGAATAGAAGCCCCGCCTTTGAGATTGAACTGGGCAGTCTTCCACATGGCAGTGCATAGCACTACTATTGAGCCACCAGGCCAGCCCATGTCAATTTTTTTTTAAAATTTAATCTGCAGGAATGATGTGTAATATGTATATTATGGAATTTAAAGTGTGCTAGGAACATATATACTTACACATTGTTACATGGAATAATTTAGAATTCAGCACCAGAATGGCAAGGTTAAATAAAGGACAACCATGAGCATTTGAGTGATGTTGAAAAAGTGGATTTATTGTATTTTCATAAAAATTGATCCCTCTTTATACCTTATAGACCGTGTCTCAGTGTGTGCCTTCTTCAGAGGTATGAGATGAACAGATCAAATAATTACAACAACATAACAATATAACTTATATTAGACTATAAATGGCATAAATTAATGAACATCATAGGACACTAAGAACATATAATCAAAATATAACAAAACAATTTCTCATAATAATGAATAGTCATATAACAGAAAGAAAACCATATAAAAACAATAGATAATGGATATGAAAAAAATAATTAAATAGAATAAATAAAAAACATACCTATAAAACATACATAAGTCACTTATATATTTTTTATATGTATCCATATATTTATAAGAGAAGAGGGAACAACATGAAGTATATGCTGAAATGATCCAATGTTAAAATGATACTCTTTTATCAAATCAATAAATATAACTTTATATCTCCAGGAACAAGCAGGAATGAGTCTTCACATATGGGTACGTCGGTACCGACGGAGCCTGCGCGGGAACGCTCCCCAGTGTCCAAAAAGAAAGCCTTTGGGAGCATCCCACACGCATGCGTGCTGCTTTCCCGCCTAAACACGTCCCTCTCATCAGTTTTCTGTTTTCCGCGGAGCCGGCAGGACGTTCTTCTGTCACCGCAGAAAATTCTTCTTTTTATTCTTACTTTTTTGTGGTCACGTCTGCCTTCCCTCGATGCCACCGGTACCGCCGTTGCTTTTCTTTTGTTTTTTCTAAATAATTTCTTCTTTCCGACAGAAATTTTTTCCTGTTAGTGTCTTAGTTTCTAGGCCACTAGGCCTTCATTTTTCCGCTATGGAAAAGCCAGCCACTACCCTTAAGAAATGCTCTAAGTGTGGCGGTACAAATATTCTTTTAGACACCCATACTTGGTGTCTAAAATGTTTGGGTCCTGACCATTGCTCACTGGAGTGTCTTTCCTGCTGGACTTCAAACAGAAGAAATCTTCATAATCGAGCACAGCTCGATACTCGGTTCACATCGCACTCAATGTCACCAGCTAGAATATCTCCACAGAATCAGGTAACCAAACAAAAGTCTGTAAAGACTAGCCAGTCCTCGAGTGGTAGATCTCCTTTCTAGTATCGAGATTGCTCCGGCTTTGCCCTCGAGGACATTTTGGCAATAAAGCCCTGGCGGGAGTCTTCGGGCTCCAGAGCATTAACGGGGCTTCAGGTCGTTCCTGGGGTTCTCGCCTCGGTGAACATACCTGAGCCATGCTCGGTAGTTGTGGCCGCTTCGAGCGGTACCGACACCCCAGCATCGGCTACAGTGTTGGATGAAACACTCCTCACCGATGAACGTAGTCTAGCTCTCTCGGTTACTTCGGAACCGTTAGAGTGGCTCCAGACCGTTCCTCCAGTATCGGTATCATCTTCGGTACCGGTATCGACATCGGCATCGGTGTCGGTACCGTCCATGCTTGCTTCGACAGACTCGATTCCTTTGATGCCGAGCCTGGAATCGATCCCTAGCATGGATGATTAGGTACCGACTCGTTTCGGTACCGACTTCGGGTGGTACCGAAGACATCAATTTAGGGAGAATCCGATGCTTCATCCTTTCAAGTCTTCCGATACCGATGACTGGGATGAGCCCATCGGTACCAAGGCTGAATCTTTAACAAGTCTAGCCTTTACCCCTCATTTTAGAGGGTCCTCCTCAGGGGAGATTTCTTTTCAAGCTTTTCTGCTTGATATGGCGAGGTTACTTGCCATTTCTATACCTGGTGAAGAGTCCTTACCAGGGGATTCAGAGACCCTGCAATCCCCCTGGTTGCCAAAGGAGTTAATCATGCTTCCTTTGCATCAGATCTTACAAGATCTACTTTTAAAGATGTGGGAAACTCCTTTAATGGTATCACCACATTCTGAGACACTTGAAGCTAGGTACAAAGTGCCACCTTCTCCAGGTTTTCAAAAGACTCAACTTCCTCATCATTCTATTGTTGTAGAATCAGCAATGAGGCGTATTAAGAGTGCAAAGAAGCACTCCTCTTATCCGCCAGGTCGTGAGTCTAGGACTTTAGATGCCTTTGGACGTCGATGCTTCCAGGCATCCATGCTTTCAGCAAGAATTATCTCATATATTTTCTATATGGGATTGTCTCTTGAAGAGGTCACAAACAGCTTAAAGCTTTTGAACCCTTTCCTTCAAGAGCATAAAAGAGCAGACTATTTCTTACTAGTCAATCATGCTCAAAATCTCTCTAGGTTCCTTAATCGTGCTTCCCTAGACTGTTTTGAGTCTATTAGCAGAACTTCTGCTATAGCCATAGGAGCACGACGCCTGGCCTGGCTCCAAGCCTCAGACTTGGACAGATGGGTACAAGAAAGGCTGGGAAATAGTCCTTGTACTGGTGAAAATCTCTTTAACAAGGATGCTTTATTTCAAGCTACTCAGTTAAACACTGATGCTTTTACTGTCAGAGGATTGTCAAAACTTTCCTCTATCCCAGCCAATAAAAACTCTCCTAAAAAGCTTTGTCCCCCTAGGGGAAAAAAAGTTTTATCCATGTCCTACCCATCATGCAGATGTTTCCAAAGACAGGCAACATCAAACCAGGCTAAGAAAATCAGACCTCAACAGCCTCAGCAAGCCCAGCAGTCGCAGGGTTTCTGATATTTCTATTCTCTGTGTTTTTCTGTGTGAGGTTTAGAACCTCTGAGCCTACTTCTTTTTAACAGAAGTATCTAAGGTTCATCTCATCCATGCTGAGATACCAGGCATACATTGACTCAATCCTCGACTCTGGGCATGAATCTCTTACTACAAGGGAAATCCATCTTTTTAGCTCCAAGAGCTATTAAGGACCATCATACCCTAGAGATAACAGGTTTCTCCTTTTAAAAGAAAGGGAGATCTAACAACTAACAACAAGGTGAGCTATACCCTTTACCTTGACAGTTTTTCTGTACGAGGATATCTTATACTTTTAACAGCAAGGGGACCCTACCTCTTCAAAGACTTACCAAATTGTAAGTCCTCTCAACTCTGTATTACTTTCTATCCCTCTTAGTCCAGACTTTCAGTCTCTAAGAGTACTACTAATCAACTGGAGGGCTTATTCTCTAAGCTCATAGGATTTTTCTTCAATACCTACTCCAGTGGGTAGTTTCCATACAGAGTTTTCTTCCTGTTTGTGGTTCATCTTCTTCTCTATGTATCTCAGATACTTCTTTAAGGCAGCTTATCAGACAGAAATTGAGTATTACCACTCCAAATTATGTCTGTCGGTCCTCTCCAACCTATAGGACCTACTTTTTCTGCTGCTTTAATAACAGATAACTCCAAGAGAGGTTACACTTTATTGTTGCAGGCATCAGGCCTGTCTACTATTCTTAGCCATCTTCATCTCTTTTTGGCTCCAACAGAATAGATTAGGTTGCACACTGGCAATTTAACAACCAGATCTAACCAACCTACAACATGCTCTCTGCCATTACATAAGGAAGCTCTGCAACTAAGGGCCTTGCCAGAGAGCCTAAGAGCTATTCCTGGCAGGTAGCTTCCAGATGGTTAAAAGGGCTTCAGCTGGTAGACTCTGCCCAGTCATGCTCCTACATGACTGGTTTGTCCCTACTCTTACCATCTTCCTTAAAAATTTTATTTTAAGGAAAATTAACCAGGGCTTAGACCACGCGAAGGCGTAAAAAAAAATTACACGGTTCCCTGGGTTGTTCCACATTTCACTGGAACTCCTACAACAGGGATGCATTCTTTTCTCTGCAGTCGGTCCTTAATTATTACTTTCCTTCTTATTCCCTATACTTCGTTGTGGCTTATAATGAATAAAAAGAATGCATGATACTCATATTGCCCTCATGGAGGGGCAAACATGGTATCTCCTTATATTGCATCTTTTTCTCCAGCTACTACCTGAAGTTATAGAAGGATCCAGACTTGCTGTCTTAAAACTAAGGATCTCCTCTGCACTCCTTCACATAGGTCTCCAGATCTGGTTATTCAGGACCTAGATCTTTTACAGAAATCTAGTCCTCTGCTTGTAAGTGAAGAACATAATACCAGTTTCGACGAAACTTTCCCTATAGTTCTTCCATTTTTAACCAAGCAGAGATTCTCCATCAATATTCTCAAGTAGGTCTTAATCCTTCTTGTTGTTGAGTTAATCTCTATACAATATCTGACTTTGAAAAAATTGTTATTGTCCATATTAATGCTGTCCCAGCATATCATAAAACTTAATGGACAACCAATTTCTCTGGTAAATTGGGAAATACCTTCTTACCGTAACCTTTTCGGTTACGTCACATCTGAAACTCTTCATGTAAAGTCATTATCATAAGTGACATCACTTATGAAAGATTTTTACTGATCTTCAAGAAGTTGGAGGCCCAACGCCTAATACAAATAACTCTTTTTCTTTTGGATAAAAGGGGTCTTAAAGACCTACCCCTTTTTCCTGTAAGGGGTATTTCTACCTTTTCATCCAAACCAGTCAGATTTATCTCCACTCTTGCCTAGGGCCTTATTCTGCTCCAAGGACAAAGAGTTCAAACTTGGACTTTACAGAAGCTTTACCTAGTTCTCTAAAGTCCAACCCCATTAAACTTCCCCACTTCTTATTCTGGGGTTAGTTCTAGCCATCAAGAATTCTTATCTCTTCCTGTATTGCAAAATTTATTTTTCCTCTACTTCACAGTGAGGGAATTTCTTTGAGGATAATATACTGGCTTTCAATTACAGACCCATATTGGCCTCAACAAATGCTTTTGCAATATTTTGAGTAAGATCCACATTAGAAAATTGGGATTCAAATTTTTCTGACAGTTATGATCTACACAAGGGCCCCCCTCTGGATACCTTGTTTAGTCAAGCTGTTCCACAGCACCCTTTTTTTCTTTTCTAATTCAACTCCTACCCTCCATCCCTTAGATGCCTGGGGTTCTAAAGGATAAGCATTGCCCATCCATTGGATTTGCAACATGCTGGGGCCTCCTCCATGCATCTTAGCTTGGGAGTCCCCATATGTGAAGACTCATTCCTGCTTGTTCCTGGAGCTAGCACAGTTACTTACCTGTAACAGGTGATCTCTGGGAACAGCAGGAATAAGTCTTCACAACCCACCCACCTCCCCTAGGAGTTGCTCTCTTTTTCTCTCTCTCTCTTTCTGATTTGTCTACTTCCCTCCTTCGGTCTCAGCTACAAACCCAACTGATGAGAGGGAAGTGTTTAGGCGGGAAGGCAGCACGCATGCGTGTGGGATGCTCCCAAAGGCTTTCTTTTTGGACGCTGGGGAGCGTTCCCGCGCAGGCTCCATCGGTACCGACGTACCCATATGTGAAGACTTATTCCTGCTGTTCCCAGAGATCACCTGTTACAGGTAAGTAACTGTGCTCTACCAACATTACTCTGAAAATGTGATGCAGTGCTATATATATTAAAAGCTAATGAGGTTAATTAATAGTAACAAGTGATAAATGTTAAAGATTTATATAAGAATGAGGTATAAATCAATACATACAGTGTAAAAAACACAAGCAATTATAAAAATATGTGCCCTTAAATGAGGAAATAATATTGCTCTATAAATACACCTAAACTAATTACAGAGTAGCTTAGTGATTACCAAGCCAGTGTTATAACCAAGAAACCAGGATTAGATTCCCTCTAGAACTCCTTGTGGCCTTGGGCAAATCACTTAACCCTCCATTACCTTGGAAGAAATGCTTGGCAATTGTGGGCCGGCAGTCCTACTAGGCGGCTGCCTAGTAGGGGCGGCGGGCCATATTACTTGTGTCTTGCTTCTGCTTGGTAGCTGAGGCCCTTAATTGTGTAGTTGTGGGGCAGTTAAAGCAGTCCAAGTGGAAATAGGCCAACACAGGAAAATTTATTTCTAAATTTTATTTTAATCATCAAGTTTGCAAATTGGACCTTGGCAGAAGGTTCCAAACTATTAACAGAAAGTGAGGATATTTTCTCCAACAAAAAGCTTCTTGGTAAAGGTACTTCAGCAGTGCTATAACAAATCAGTTTCCTTCAGTCTTTGAAACAAAACAAGTTTCCTTTTTCATCCAAACCAAACACAGTTGAAAAATCACTGTTGCAAGTAAAGTCCAGCTAACCTTGTTAGCGTCTCCCAGCTGTTTCAGGTAAGCTTGAAAACAGGCTCTACTTTTCAGCATAGGAACTAAACTGCTGTTGGAACAGTTTCATAGCACAAGGACTATTTCAGCTTTAAAATGAGACTTCTCTCTCTTTCCAGCACTTCACAGTATCAATTGCTCAGTATAACTACTTCTTGGCTTTCTTTATAATATCTAATAAATGCTTTCTAAGCACTTCTCATGCACAATGAGCATTCCATTGAGACTTCTGTAGAATCTGAATCCCCTTTATAGAATTCCACCTCCATTTCTTCCTCAGTGCTACAAGGCTCAGGGACTGGGATAAGTTCAGGGATTTCTAGTTTCACTTTCCTTAAAAGCTTAAAAAGTTTTCCACAATGAACATTCCTTCTTCCCCCTGGAATAATGTCAGTGCTCCTAGACTTCCTTCCCTTTAGTGAGTCACTTAAACGTACTGTCTGGTTTACCTTGCTTGTAGAAACCTTCCTTTTGTCAGGCTTTCTAAAAGGCTCCGTTTCTGGCTCAGAGTCAGAGCTGCTTGCTTCTGAGTTAGAACTATAGTCCTGGATCTCTGTCAAGCTTCTTCCCGCTCTTCTCTGGCCCTGCCACTAGCTTTGGCAGTTCTGTCTGCTTCTCCTGATTTCCCCAGTTCTCTCAGCTCTGCTGTGCTCTCTCTCTTCACTTGCTGACTGACCACGTTTAAATGTTTGCCAGCGTGCTTCCCTTTCTGGCCCCACCCTCTCTCTCCCTGCTGTTGCCCTGGAGACTGGGTGTGGCTTCAGGCTAGCCTTGCAAGTGTGTGTTTCGTATTACTTTCATTTTGGGACCTGTGCTTAGGTGAGCCCATCCCCCTCTTAGGAGAAAAACCTTCTTTTTTTTCTCTTTCCCAGGTCTGTGCTGCACCTGCCTCACCACATATCCCCCCCCCTTAAGCTATTACAGGCTGGCGACGCAACCTGCGCACAGCCTGTAATCCTAGATAGGACCTGTGGGTTACTGTTCTCTCTTAGGGCTAATTTAACTGTCCGCTCTTGCCATGGGCGCAGTATATTAATATGGTATACTTGCTGCCTCCCTTTCCCGGTCTCCAATGCATAAGTTACAGGACCTACTTGTTTTAAAACTCTGTAAGGCCCTTTCCAGGCATTCTCAAACTTGGAGCTAGCAGCTGCGACCATCGCAAGTACCCTATCCCCAACCTTCAGGATACGTGGTCTTGCTCGTCGGTCATGAGAAGACTTTTGACGGGCCTGACTCGCTTTCAAGTTTTCTTTGGCCGCTGTAGCCCTTCGCTGCAAGCGCCCTTTCAAGACCCTTTGACAGGACGGAGAAGATGCGCAAAATCTTGACGTCTCTCCAAAAACCCCGGGCCAATAAAATCTAGCTAGTACCTGATCCAATGTGTCTGATACCCCTTTATGTCTCCCCAGTGGGTGATCATGAGCCCACCTTAAGATTATATTTCTACAGGAGTGAGGTATCACTAACTGTCTTCTCGTATCACCTGTTCTTGGGTCTGAACTTTCCCGATATATTATGTTATTCACCAAGAAAAATCTGGGCAGGGTCTGAGATCCTTTCCTGGCGTATTTAAAGGCTCGGACCAAAGCAGGATCTACTATCTGTTCCCTAGGAAATGAGGGAAATTTTTCCTTTAATTCTGGGGGAACCCAGGGCAATTCCTGTCCAGCTGTCAAGTCAGCCCTATTCTTTGCCCTGATTTGCCTTTCCCGCCTCTTTTCGGCCTTCCCCTTCCTGTGGATGTCTTTCGGGGGAGTAATCAATTCCTCATGAAAGGATGTCCCTGGTATAGGGTCTTCCTGAGGGTCATTTTCCTTTTCTGAAGGCTCAAAGCCGGTGCGGGTAGTTATCATACCTGCCTTGCCTTCTCATAGCCTGGGGTCAGCAACCTTTCCTACCTTGGGTAAGGCTTTCTCCCTGGCTAAGTTCTCTTCCTGAGAAAAGGTAGCTGGTTGACTTGTTTTGCCCTGCAACTCCTCAGCTAAGCCTTTCCTGAATTGAGGCCAGTCGCGGCCTAGGACTATGTCATGTGGAAGTCTCTGTACTATAGCCACTTTTATCTGCTTTTTCATACCTAATCCTTTTATTTCAATGGGATGTATGGGATAGGTAGAGGCGGCTCCATGGATACAGCGAATCTTAATATGATCTCCAGAGGACTCTGGAGAGGGTTTATCTTTTGCCTCAATTTTCCTCCACAGCCTCTGACATATATGTGGAGGAGGAGTGGAGGAGTGGCCTAGTGGTTGGGGCAAGGTACTTCGGGCCGGAAGGTCGGGGGTTCAAATCTCACTAGAGGACAGCAACCTTGGGCTGGAAGGACTGGGGTTTCTAGTCCCACAGGTGCTCCTTGTGGTCTTGGGCAAGCCACTTAACCCTCCACAGCCCATGTTCCCTGTAAAATAGTTCTCTGTGTGCTGTGCTTTCCTGTCTAATCAATGTGTTTATACCTCAAAAATTTCCTGTCATGATTTGACAATTTCCAATCTGTAATCAAACCGCTGCTGATCGCTGGAAGTAGCGGTATACTAAATAAAAAATAAATAAATAAAATAAATAAATATCATAGATTGGTCTGCACCTGAGTCCAATAATGCCTCAGTTGGGATCCCTTCCACTTCCACTGTTAACAGGAACCCTTCTCCTGCATCTCTGTGGTGGGTAATTACAAAAGCTTTCTTAGCTTTACAGTCCCTTTTAAGATGACCCAACTCTCCACACATAAAACATTTTCTCTGTGCATCAAATCTTTTATCCAAAGTCATACTTTCTTTCCCAAAGTTTGCAAGCTTTGCCTTCCTTTCTAGTAACTCCACATTTGCACTCTTAAACACACCCTCTTTCTCAGGGCTCAACCTGTTAGCCTCTCGAAAGCGGTCAGCCAGTGCAATGGCTTCCGGAGTGTTTTTGCAATCCTGGAGGACTAGGAAAGTTTGCACATTGCGGGGTACAGCTTCCATAAACTGTTCTAGAATCACAGTGTCTAATACGGATTCTAAATCCTTAGTCTCCGGCGTAAGCCATTTATAAACTAAGCTCTTCACTCTATAATAGAGAGCTTGAGGTGTCTCACCTAACTTCAATTTACAGGAACGTAGAAGCCTGCGATAGACCGTGGGGTTTAATCCCATCCGATCCTTGATAGCTCGCTTTACTTCCTTATAATTTGTGACTAAACTGGCAGGCATGGCCCTATAGGCCGCCAAAGCTTCGCCTGTGAGAGAAGTGGCGAACCTTAGCGCCCACTGTTCCTTTGGCCACCTGGCCAGGAGAGCTATTCTCTCAAATGCCTCAATATAATCGTCTACATCATCATCTCTAGTAAGGCGTCCACAAGAGAAAGTCTCAGTGCCTGATAGGTCCCACCCACGGAAATCTCCCCGTGAACCTGGACATCATCTCCAGTAACGGTCTTTGCTGTGCCTGGAGCATGGTCTTCGCCTGTTCTAGGCTCTGCGCCGACATCTCCCTTTGCTTGGCAAACTGGTCAGCCACCCAGGACAGGACCAGAAAGGGGGCCTGTTACTTCTGGAGAGAAATCTGCAACTGTGAGTATATACTTCTGGTAATTTTCTAAAAAGAATTCTTTGTATTAAAGCTACTTAATCTGTGAACCCACTGTTTTTTGTTGGATCAGTTAGGGCCTAGTAACAGCAATTAAAGTTTGCATTTAAGACACAGAGGAGAGCTTTCTGGTTACATTTCATACCCAGCAGAGAGCTTGTAGTTTAAATTTAATAGTCACTCAGGGCCAAGTAACAGCAAAGTACTTTTAGTTTAAATTTAACACACAGAAGAGAGCTTTCTGGTTAAATTTAGTACCCAGCAGAGAGCTTGTAGTTTAAATTTCATAAGAAGTTAGAGCCTAGCAGCAGCTAAGAGCTATAATTTAAATCAAATCAGAATTTAGCTTACCTCAGCAGCACAAGACAGGGTACTGTGTAGCAGCCCTCTTTTAATAAGCGTTATTTCCCTCCCTCCCTCCCCCCCACACCCACCCTCCCCTGGGATAATCATAGCTTTATAGGTACTTATACATCTTAAAAGACAGGAGGTGCTTTCAGGTGAAGCTCATTACCCAAATCAGTCATACACTAAGGACCTGAGATTAATTAAGCTTCAGGTGAACAAGGTATATTAAACGTATTAGGTACAGTTTTATTGGTATAAATACCTATAGCAATCCCTAGTAAGTAAGAACTTAAAGATCTAGACACAAACTTAAAACTAAGATGCAGACAGCAGTCCAGCAGCGGGATGGGGGCTTTCCAGTCTTTTGCATTGAGTGTCACATGTATGATTTTCTCCCAGTTGGTGAGAGGTCTTACGTGTGCACTAGGTGCAAGGAGCTCTTTGCTCTCAGGGAACAAGTCCGTTCTCTAGAGGCTAAAGTAGCAGACTTAGAAAACATAAGACAGACAGAAAGGTACATAGACGAGACCTACAGGGATATAGTCCTGAAGTCCCACCTCCAGTCTGGCAGCACCCCTGTTGCCATGGAGGAGAGAGGTCACGTGACAGGAGAGCATCACCCTGGTGTGGCAGGAAGTGATCCTGTAACTAGGACCTGTCCTCCAGGTGATGTAAAACCCTCTCGCACCGAGGAAGTTTCTCCAGGGCCATGTGCCCATGAGGGAAGGGCTAGGACAGCCGTTATAGTTGGTGATTCGATCATTAGGCAAGTAGATAGCTGGGTGGCTGGTGGACGTGAGGATCGCTTGGTAACATGCCTGCCTGGTGCGAAGGTAGCGGACCTCACGCGCCACCTAGATAAGGTCTTAGATAGTGCTGGGGAGGAATCTGCTGTCTTGGTACATGTCGGTACCAATGACATAGGAAAATGTGGTAGGGAGGTTCTGGAGGCAAAATTTAGGCTTTTAGGTAGGAAGTTGAAATCCAGAACTTTCAGGGTAGCATTCTCCGAAATGCTTCCTGTTCCACGCGCAGGACCCAAAAGGCAGGCAGAGCTCCGGAGTCTCAATGCGTGGATGAGACAATGGTGCAGAGATGAGGGTTTTGGATTTGTTAGGAACTGGGGAACATTCTGGGGAAAGGAGGGGCTCTTCCGAAGGGATGGGCTTCACCTTAACCGGGATGGAACCAGGCTGCTGGCATTAACCTTTAAAAAGGAGATAGAGTAGCTTTTAAACTAGATATTAGGGGAAAGCCGACAGTCGCCCAAGAGCGGATGGTTCGGAAGAATGTATCCTTGAAGGATACTACCAAAAGCAGAGAGGTTCCACAAAAGAGTAAAGTAGCCCAAATGCCCTCAAGTATGGAGCAGACAGAGCTTAAAGATCCCAATTTACCCATGCCAAATTAACATGAATAAAATACATTCTCTAAAATGCTTGTATGCAAATGCTAGAAGTCTAAAGAATAAGATGGGAGAGTTAGAATATATAGCACTAAATGAAAGGTTAGATATGATTGGAATATCAGAGACATGGTGGAAGGAGGACAACCAGTGGGACACTGTGATACCTGGGTACAAACTATATCGTAATGATAGAGCTGATCAAATTGGTGGAGGGGTTGCGCTCTATGTTAGAGAGGGCATTGACTCAGAAAGGATTAAAGTTTTGCAGGAAACAAAATCTGCTGTAGAATCTATATGGATTGAAATTCCATATAAAAGGGGGAAGTCAATGGCAGTGGGGGTGTACTATCGAGCACCTGGCCAGAATGACCAAATGGATGATGAAATGCTCAAAGAAATCAAGGAAGCTAACAAAAGTTACAGCACAGTAATAATAATGGGTGATTTCAATTACCCCGGTATCGACTGGGTCAGTGTCACGTCAGGACATGCTAGGGAGATAAAGTTCCTAGATGAAATAAATGACTGCTTCTTGGAGCAGCTGGTTCATGAACCAACCAGAGGGGAAGCCATATTAGACCTAGTCCTTGGAACACCAGATCTAGTGCAAGAGATAAGGGTGTTGGCGCCACTTAACGCCTTTGATTTAATTAGTGGAGGAGGGATAGTAAGGAAATCCATAGTACTACCTTTTAACTTTCGAAAGGGAGACTATGATAAAATGAGGAAAACAGTTAAGAAAATCTAAAAGGAGCAGTTGCGAAGGTTAAAGACGTACATCAAGCTTGGGTGTTGTTGAAAAATACTATCTTGGAAGCCCAGGCCAGCTGTATCCCATGCTTTAAAAGAAGTGGAAGGAAGTCCAAAAAACTGCCAGCATGGTTTAAAGGTGAGGTCAGAGAGGCTGTTGTTGCCAAAAAAGCATCTTTCAGGAAATGGAAAAAAGAGCCAAACGACGAAACCTGGAAACAGCACAAACACTGGCAAGTCAAATGCAAGGCATTGATAAGGCAGGCAAAGAGAGAATTTGAGAAGAAGCTTGCTGCGGAAGCAAAAACGCGAAATAAAGACCTTTTCAAGTACATTCGTAGCAAAAAACCTGTGAGAGAGTCAGTTGGTCCATTAGATGATAAAGGGGTTAAAGGAGCACTAAGAGGCGACAAGGCGATAGCGGAGAGACTGAATGAATTCTTTGCTTCGGTCTTTACTGAGGAAGATGTAGGGATGTTACCCATGACTGAAGTGGTATTTAAAGGTGCAGAAGAATTGAAGGAAATATCGATACATCGCGAAGATGTCTTACAACTATTAGATAAACTGAAGAGTAGCAAATCACCTGGGCCGGATGGTATGCATCCAAGGGTGTTGAAAGAACTGAAATATGAGATTGCGGAACTGCTATCAGTAATCTGTGAACTATCATTAAAATCATCTCTAATACCTGAAGATTGGAGGATCGCCAATGTAACACCAATTTTTAAAAAGGGTTCCAGGGGTGATCCGGGAAACTACAGACCGGTGAGCCTGACGTCAGTACCAGAAAAATGGTAGAAACCATCATAAAGAATAAAATTACTCAGCATGTAGATAGTCACAACCTAATGAGAGACAGCCAACATGGCTTTAGACAAGGAAGATCTTGCCTTACTAATCTGTTATGTTTTTTTGAAGGAGTGAATAAACAGGTGGACAAAGGTGAGTCGGTTGATATTGTGTATCTGGACTTTCAGAAAGCCTTTGACAAGGTCCCTCATCAGAGACCTTTGGCACAACTAAAGAGTCATGGGATAGGAGGCAGTGTACTATTGTGGATCAGGAACTGGTTAAAAGATAGAAAGCAGAGGGTAGGGCTAAATGGCCAATTTTCCCAATGGAGAAAGGTGAATAGTGGTGTACCCCAGGGATCTGTGCTGGGTCCGCTACTTTTTGACATTCATAAATGACCTGGAAAGTGGAATAACGAGTGAGGTTATCAAATTTGCAGATGACACAAAACTATTTAAAGTTGTTAAAACCCAAGAGGATTGTGAAAAATTGCAAGAGGATCTTGATAAATTGGAAGACTGGGCATCAAAATGGCAGATGAAATTTAATGTGGACAAATGCAAGTTTATGCACCTAGGGAAGAACAACCCAAACTATGGTTACACGATGCAAGGTTCCACATTAGGAACCACCACCCAGGAAAAAGATTTAGGCGTCATTGTGGATACCATGTTAAAAACCCTCGGCCCAGTGTGCAGCGGCGGCCAAGAGAGCAAATAGAATGCTAGGTATGATAAGGAAAGGAATGGAAAATAAAACAAAAGATATTATAATGCCTCTATATCGTTCCATGGTGAGACCACACCTTGAATATTGTGTGCAATTCTGGTCGCCGTATCTTAAAAAGGATATAGCGATTTTAGAAAAGGTACAGGGAAGAGCCACCAAAATGGTAAAGGGGATGGAAGGATACTCCTATGAAGAAAGGCTAAAAAGGTTAGGGCTCTTTAACTTGGAAAAGAGACGGCTGAGGGGAGATATGATAGAAGTCTATAAATTAATGAAAGGAGTGGAACGGGTAAACGTAGATCGATTGTTTACCTTATTAGAATATAGAAAGACTAGGGGACATGCAATGAAGCTACAGGGTAAACTATTTAAGACTAATAAAAGAAAATATTTTTTCACTCAACGTGTAATCAAACTCTGGAATTTGTTACCGGAGGATGTAGTAAAGGCTGTTAGTGTAGCTGGGTTTAAAAAAGGTTTGGACAAGTTCCTGGAGGAAAGGTCCATAAACCATTATTAAGAAGTGACCGAAGATATCAATGCTTGACCCAGTACAAGCATTGTGGAACTTGTGTCTCTTGGGGAAACTGCTAGGTACATATGACCTAGATTGGCCACTGTGCTGCACCTGCCTCACCACACAATCTAATGGTCACACTGCTAGGAGCTGCTAGGTCGCCAGAAGTCAGCATTGACTCAGAGGCACAAAAAAAATCCTAATTGCTTCATGGGACTGTGAACCAAATCTAGATAGCTAATTTTTAGCACAGTGCTTCTGCTTGATCACTCTGTTATCTTTTTTTTTTTATTTTTTTTTATTGAAAGACTTCCAAAGATTACAAAGATACAAAAACCACAAAGATCTTCAAAAAAGATGCAACAATATCAGCACAACATCAGGTCTCAATAAGGATCTACAGTATGTCTTCATTTTTACTCGTTTATAATAGAGAAACCGGGACCCCCACCCCCCCCAAGCTCCCTTCCCCCCCCCCCAAAGTCCCCCCAATCCCGGGGCCCCCCACCTCCACCTCCCTGCCCCCCCCACCCCACCCCCCCAACTATGGCTTGCTAAGGCTAGGGCTCGGGACAGAGGTGAGCTAAGAGACACACTTAGGGAACAAACCTCCAAGAGGCCAGCATATCACCTCCAATATCCAGAACAATCACGCGCCATAGCGAGAAACGAAGGGCTCCCACACCAATTCAAAGCGAGCCAGACGCATCCTGCTAACCGCTACCCCCCGTTCCATAGAGTATGTATCCCACATGCGTTCCAGCCAGACCTGGAAAGAGGGGGCCAAAGCCTGCTTCCAGGCCGCCGCCAGAGATAGTCGGGCCGCGTTCAGGCCGTGCCGGAGCAAGGCAAGTTGCAAAGCCCGGGCCCCCGGCACGGAGGTTCCGAAAAGAAAAATCCCCGGATCCCAGGGGATGCTCAGTCCCAGGAGCATCTGCATCCGGAATTGTACACCTCTCCAAAAAGCACGAATGCGGGGACACGCCCACCAAATGTGTCCCAGGGTACCCCGCTGCCCACAATTACGCCAACATAGGTCCCCAGCCCCGGGAAACATAGAAACATAGAAATATGACGACAGAAAAAGACCACATGGCCTATCTAGTCTGTCCTTCCATAACAACTACAACAGTCCACTTTTTGCCTTTAGAGATCCTCTGTGTTGGTCCCATGCTTTCTTGAATTCAGTTACTGTCCTCATCTCTACCACCTCCACTGGGAGACTATTCCACGGATCCACTACTCTTTCCGTAAAGAAATATTTCCGCATATCACTCCTGAATCTATCTCCCTTCACCCTCATCCCATGTCCCCTCGTAGCAGAACTTGCTTTCAATTGAAAGAGGCTCTCTCCCTGAACATTTATGCCACGGAGGTATTTAAACATCTCAATCATATCACCTCTATCCCGCCTTTCCTCTAAGGTGTACATATTAAGATCCTTAAGTCTGTCCTCATATGCTTTATAATGAAGCCCATTAATCATTTTGGTAGCAACCCTCTGCACCGACTCCATCCTGTTCACATCCTTTTGAAGGTGCGGTCTCCAGAATTGCACACCATACTCCAAATGAGGTCGCACCAAAGACTTATACAGAGGCATTATCACCTCCTTTTTTCTGCTAGCCATTCCTCTCCGTATGCACCCAAGCATCCTTCTAGCTTTTGCTGTCGCCTTTTCCACCTGTTTAGCTACTTTAAGATCATCAGACACAACCACGCCTAGGTCCCGCTCTTCTTTAGTGGACAAAAGTACTTCACCTCCTATACTGTATTGCTCCCTTGGATTGCTGCAGCCCAAATGCATGACCTTACATTTTTTTAACATTAAATCCCAGCTGCCAAATTCTAGACCATTCTTCAAGCTTAGCTAGATCCCTCCTCATGTTATCTACCCCTTCCTGGGTGTCTACTCTATTGCAGATTTTGGTATCATCCGCAAAGAGGCAAACCTTACCCGACAGCCCTTCCGCTATATCACTAACAAAGATGTTAAAAAGAACATACATACATACGAGCAATCCACGCCGGGGTCATGTACCAACGGTACAGCAGTTTATAATTCGTTTCTCGGGCATTAGTCGCTATTGAGCTCTTCCACAGGCGGGTTTCCACGGTCTCCCACTACTGATCAGTATAAGAAAGACTCAAGTCAGAGTTCCAAAGCACCCTATGACGTGTGGGGCATGCCTGGGCCCCCTGCAAATGGGCATATAATGTCGCCACAAGACCCTTTGTAGTAGTACACCCCTCACAGTAGCGCTCTAGATCCGTCAGGCCCCGAGCAACCTGGGGCCGAACGGACCTAGAACTGACCCAATGCGTCACTTGCATATAACGATAATGATGCCCAGCTGGGAGGTCAAACTCGTCCCGCAATGTACGAAAGGATTGTAGCCGACCATCAACAAAAAATTGACCGACCCGGCTGAGGCCAAGGTGCCCCCATTGCCGAAAAGCCACGTCACTCAAACCCGGTGGGAAGGAAGCGTTATCAACTATAGGGGCTAAAGGGGATAGTTCCACGTCACGGGATCGGAAGTGTCGATCACAGCAACGGAGGGTATGAAAAATGTAGGGATTACTGGTGCATTTGCCGCGGCAAAGCTTTGGACCAAGCCACAGCCAATCCCCTAACCCCGCTCCCCCCGCCAAGCTCATTTCCATCTGCACCCATCGTTTGGTGCTGTCGGCAATCATCCATTCCACCCCCGCCCGACACTGCGCCGCCGCATAATACCACTGTAAATTGGGCATGCCCATACCGCCGGAACGCGTGCAGGCAAAAAGAACTTGCCGCGCTAGGCGCGGGCGACGATAATGCCACACAAACTTCAGAAGCAACTGTTGCCTGGTCGCCAGAGTAGCTCGCGAGATGGGGAGCGGGAGAACCTGAAAAAGATAAAGGAAGCGGGGGACAATCACCATCTTGACTACGGCTATACGCCCAAACCAGGAGAGGAGCAGGCCGTTCCAAACTTCTAGGTCCCGCCAAACCTGACGAAGCAAGGGATCATAGTTAGCTTTGAAAAGATCCGCCCGGTCTACGGTTAGGTTCACCCCTAAGTATCGCAGGGCACCGGACACCCAGCGAAGAGGGTAAGCCTTTTGAAGTTCCGCACAGACCGCCCTAGAGACCCCAACATTCAAGATCTCCGATTTAGTATAGTTGATTTTGAAGCCGGAGACTCGAGAAAAGTTGGCGAACAGCTGCATTGCGATTGGGAGAGAAGCGGACGGATTCACCAGGGATAGGATAATATCATCCGCAAAGAGCGCGATCCGATATTCCGCAGGACCGATGCGGACCCCTCGCAAACCTGGGTGATCTCGAAAGCTCTGAGCCAGGGGTTCCAATGCTAGGGCAAAGAGCATTGGTGAGAGAGGGCAACCCTGTCGTGTGCCTCTTTCCAAAAAGAAGTGTCTCGAGTGACCCCCATTAATCCGAACGCACGCCTGAAGCTGCTGGTAAAGGCTGCGAACCCAACCAATATAATTAGGGCCAAAGCCCATTATCTCCAGGACAACACCATAGATATCCCCAATCCACCCGGTCGAATGCCTTTTCTGCGTCAATTCCCACTAGCAACGCTGGTTGTGGGTCCCGTTGAGCCACATGAATAACCTGCAACATACGCCGAATGTTGTCGGCGGCCTGGCGACCCGGCACAAAGCCAACCTGATCTGGTTGAACCAAGCCCGGAAGAACCCGATTTAGACGCGCAGCCAGCACAGAAGCAAAGATCTTAACGTCAATGTTTAACAAGGAGATGGGGCGGTACGAAGCCGTATCATGCAAGGGTTTACCGGGTTTAGGTATCATCACAATCAATGCCTCACATTGGGACGGGGGAAGGGAGGCTGCCCCCAGGACCTCGTTAAACAAACAGGTCAGGGATGGCGCCAATTGTGCTCGGAACTTCTTATAGTATTCTGCCGGAAAACCATCACTACCCGGCGCGCTGCCAGTTTTCAGATGCCGGATTGCATTTTCCACTTCATCAATCGTAAATTCCGAGTCCAACTGAGCCCGGTCAGAGTCAGATAGACGCGGTAGAGCGGTCCTCTGAAGATAATCTTGCACTTGATCCCTACCAGTGGGCTCTGCTTTGTAAAGCCGCTCTAAGTAATCAGCGAAAAGATCACGGACCACTCTCGAGGACTGCTGTTGACGCAGGCGCAGAGCCAAAAGGCGGCCAGTTTTGTTCCCATGTTCATAAAAAGTTTGCCTTAATTTCCGACGCTTATTATCTAATTCTCTCTGCATACATGCATCTAAATTCGCTCGAACCGTCCGCCACTGGCGTAGGACCTGCCTCGACCCGGTTCGGGCGTGCTCCAAGCCTAGGCGAGCAGATTCCCTCACCAAATGATCATGATCATGTGTCCACATTTTGCGCGTGCGGGCTGCCTCAGCCATAAGTTGACCGCGGGCTGTGGCCTTATAAGCATCCCATACCGTGGGGAGGGGAACATCCCCAGTATCGTTGAACTCAAAGAATTCCTTAATGAAGTGGGCGTGATCCTGCACTGCACCCTGCCGTCGTAGAAACCTTGCGTCTAAACGCCAAAGACGGCGGTGCTCGCTATGCGTGTCGTCCGGGAGGATGAGCCAACACGGGGCATGGTCTGACCAGGTCAGCGCTCCAAGTCCAGCCTGCACTCTCCCGTCCATCAGGCGCTGATCTAACAAAAAATAATCAATGCGAGTGTGGACCTGATGGACCGGGGAGTAGTAAGTGTAACCCCTCTCTCCCGCATGGGTGTCCCTCCATATATCCCGTAGGCCCAAGTCAAACATCAAGCGTTGAAGTGCTCTTGCCGCTCCCCCCATTCCCCCCCCAGTGCGACCTGTAGAATCCAAAGGGGGCACTAAATGCGTGTTACAATCCCCACCCAAAACAATGGGGCCTTTTGCAAAATCCGCCAGCTGGGCTTTCAGTCGTGTAAAAAAAGGGCCCCTGACCCGTATTTGGTGCATAGATATTAGCTAAAGTTAGCAAGTGTCCGTCTAGACGAACATTCAGGAAAAGCCTCCTCCCCAGGGCATCTCATTTTATCTCTTCAATCTGCAGGGAGAGGCTCTGGTGAAATAATAGAGCCACTCCCCGCTTCTTCCGGCCCTGCGTGTCGGAGGCCACCCGCACCTCAGTGTATGGGGAGCGCTTTAGCCATCCCTGCTTGGAGTTTTGAAGGTGAGTCTCCTGCAAATAAACAATATCCCCTTGCAAAGTGCGCAATTCTGAGAACAGCAGGGACCGTTTCCGCGGGGAGTTAAGACCCTTAACATTCAAAGAGATAAAGCGCACCATTAGGGAATACAACCTAACCCCACACCTCCGCTGGCCCCCCAGAAAGTCCCAGTAGGGGCTCCCCCCAGCAAACCCAGGAAATTAGTTAATCGGGCCCACCTAGACCACCCTCCAAGAACAAAAGCCATAGACCCACCTCCCCAGCCCAAACAAACCTCCTAGCTCCATGTTGAGAGACCCCCCCTCCCACCCATAACCCCCCCCTTCCCGTCAATACCACCTGCCTGTCTAAGTTAATACAGGACACGGTAAATTGACCACAAACCCCGTACCCCCCCAGAACCCCACAGAGTGTAAACTCAACCTAAACATGGAAAAACATTCCCCCCATTACTCCCCCACCCATCCTGGCACATCAATCCCATCACGCCCCGCCACCAGAACAGTAACATCAGTAAAACATTTGCAGGTCAACCGCCGCCCCTCCATGGAGAATGGAGTGGGTACCCCAGGCTAACCTTTGCCACCAGACATCCAAAAATCAGGGGACCCACTGGTCAAGACTCCCTAAAAAAGAAAAAGTGAGAGGAGCTCTTCAAGTCCACAGGAATGTCAGGCGGGCTTGCTCACCTGGGTCCACTTGGAATGTTGGGGCTTAGGGGGCGGCGGATGAGGCTGGGCATTATCATCAACTAGACCCGCTTGGCGAAGAGCTCGCCAAGCTTCTGAGTAGTCCTTTGCGGAAATCTTTTTGTTGCCCAAAAGGAAGTTCATCCTAAATGGAAAGGACCAAGAATAGCGAATCCCCTTGCTGTTCAGGACCGCCGAGACTGGTTTCATCTCTCTCCGGCGCACCAAAGTGAACGTCGAGAGGTCCTGATAGATGGACACTGTCGCGTCCTGGAAGCGGACTGTCTTCTTCTCTCGGCCTCGACGTATAAGAAGCTCAGCATCAGAATAGCGTAGGAATCTCGCGATGACATCTCGTGGCTGGTTGTTAGGAGGTTTTCCCAAAGTGCGGTGAACCCGTTCAATTTCCATTCCAGAGGCATGTGTAGCCAGCTCCTCCGCCGGAAGCAATTCCTCTATCAGTAGCTTAAGCACAGTCGGCAGGTCTTCCCCGCCCCCCTCCGCCTCCGGGATTCCACGAAAACGCACGTTGTTGCGGCGGGAGCGGTTTTCAATGTCATCAATTTTATAAGTCAGCTCCATAGCCTGTGCACGCTTCCTGTCGAGAGCACATTGTAAATCCATCAGAGTCCCATCTTGATCAACCATTTTGGTCTCCACGTCCTCTACTCGGGCTCCCAGTTCCTTAACGTCGGTCCGAAGTTCTGCGACATCTTTCATCAAATCTTCCCGTAGTGTGCGGAACTCATTGGCTAATTCCGCAAAGCCCTTACGGAGCTCGTGTTTGATTTGAGCCGAGGAGAGTTGCTTATGAGGGTTCAATTCCTCTTCACTTACAGTCTCATCGTCGGAACCCGTTGGAGGAGATTGGCCGCGTGGGCTGCTTGAGGGTCCGGACTTACTCTGCAGCCGCTGGGAGGAGCGCATCCCCTCCCGAGTTTCAGAGTTTTTGGTTTTAGTAGTCATCACACAGAGTCACCAAGCTCACACAGTGTTAGGAGAGGTAAAGGCAATGCCAGCAAGAGGAATGGTACCAGAGAGAGAACGGTGCACGAAGTCACACCAGCCCGTAGAATAGCCACCACTACAGTGTCAGGAGATGCGGATAGACAATGTCAGCAAAGCAACAAGCACTAGTGGGACAGTGGGACAGAAAGTCGTAAGCTGCCTCCGATCCCCCTGGAAAAACAGCCTGGCACAGATTCAGAGAGCAGTGTAAGGCAGTATGGGGCTGTATCGGCAAGAGCCCGTAGCTACAGATTATATGGCTTCAGGGAGAGGCCTGGAGTGTCAGAGGTCGCTTGTACAGGCCTGCAGGGCACCCAGAGTCCAATCAGGAGGGCAGAGGCCTCAGCGGGACACTAGGCTGCCAAGGAGAAACGGACCCGGTCACCAGTTTCAAGTGCAGTTCAAGGAGTGTGCAGGGGAAGAGGCAGCACACAAACTTACCCCCTTCAAGATGGCTCGCGCTAATGAGGAAGGGTGGTAAGTGCCGGTAGATGCCGCCGCGTGGAATTCCCTTGGTCCCGGCCAATCTCCCTGGCAGTTCTGCAGCTCTTCAGTCGGGCGCCACACACCTGGGATTGTAAGTCCCCTCCCGCTGAACGGGCCGGTGCTCAGCCCGCAGGCAGTAGAGAGGGCTCCGTTCGTAGGCCCCGCGGGGGCCTGCCAGATGATTTTCGGGAGCGCCGGATGCAGCGGCTGGCGGCAGGGTCAGTCGGGTGAGAGTCCGGTGTCCGGAGACAGCTTCCAGCAGGCCGCGTTGTAGTGGTGGACTCCTCGGTACCCCAGCCTCCAGGGGACCCGCAAAATCACAGGATTAAGCACTGAAGGGGATCGCTGGCTGGCGCTGGTCCTGGAAAGGTATGGGGGGGAGCAAAATGCGGCTGTAGGCTTATGGTTGCTAAAAGTTAGGGGTTGTGGGGACGGAGCTTCAACAAAGTGCGGCCATCTTGCAGTGGGCTCACGAGCGCCCCCACTCTGTTATCTTTAAACATAGATAGATACAAAGATAAAGAAAATCATAATACATTAAACATAGTATTAAAGATTTTATTCCAGATATACAATGACCTACATTTATCTATAATTAAAGCACCTTAAAGTTAGATCAGAATCATATAGAACTAAGCAGTATACGAGGTGTGACAAAAAAGAAACGAGACTGTCCCATAAATGTTTTATTACAAAATCTACAGAGAAATTACACATTTTCCCCTTCAAAGTAATCCCCCCCAGAGTTAATGCACTTCTGCATTCGCTTCTGCCACGTACGGAAGCACTCGGTAAAGTCCTCCTCCTTGAGGTCCCTCGGCTCCCTCATCACAGTGGCCTTGATCTCTTCTACAGAGGCGAAATGAGTTCCTTTGAGCACAGTCTTCAGCCTGGGGAAGAGCCAGAAGTCGTATGGTGCGAGATCTGGGGAATAAGGAGGGTGGTCGAGAGCTGTGATCTGTTTGTTGGCCAAGAACTGCCTCACACTGAACACGGTGTGTGCGGGTGCGTTGTCGTGGTGGAGCAGCCATAACTTGTCATTCCACAGAGCCTGCCTGCTGTGCAGAACCCGGTCATGGAGGTGATTGTAGACCTGCTGGTAGAATGTCTGACTCTCAGGCACAAACTCATGATGGACCACTCCCTTCTGGTTGAAGAATGCGATCAGCATGACCTTGATCCTTGATTTGGACATGCGCCCCTTCTTGGGTCTGGGTGACAGTCGAGTCTTCCACTGCAGGCTCTCTCTCTTGCTTTCAGGGTCGTACTGGAAGACCCAAGTCTCGTCTCCTGTGATGACTCGGCCAATGAACTCTGGATCTTCTCCGATCTTCTCTAGCAAGTCTCGACAAACATTGACCCAGTGCTCCTTCTTGTCGTCCGATAAAAGCTTGGGCACCATCTTGGCACACACCTTCCGCATCCCCAGCTCCTGCACCAAGATGGTCCACACTGACTCCCTGTTCAGTCTGAGTTTCTCAGCTATCATCTGCACCGTCAATCTGCGATCACTCCGCACCAGCTGATTCACTCTGTCAATGTTCTCAGCCATCTTTGTCGTGGAAGGCCGTCCTGACTTGGGGTCATCCTCCACCTCCTCGCGGCCAGTCTTGAAGCGTTTGTGCCACTCGAAGACTCACGGCCTTGACATTGCATCTTCTCCATAAGCCTTGTGGAGAAGTTGGAGACACTTAGTTGGGCCCTTCTCCAATTTAACCAGAAATTTCAAGTTGATTCTTTGCTCCATATTTCTTCCACCTCCAGTTGTGTGACAAAGCAATGGAGCAGTGTGCTACAAAAAAAACTGAAAAAGGAAAAGCAGAGAGAGAGATGAAAACTATTGTAGCAGAATAGTGGCAAGATGTTGCACAACACAGTGACATAAGCGGTTAGCCAATTGGCATTGAGTCATGGGCGTGGCTGCCACAATCTCGTTTCTTTTTTGTCACACCCCAGTGTGTGTGTGTATGTATGTATATATATATATGTATTATATAAGCACACAACCTTTAAGATGATTTAAATTACCTATATACTATGAAACTGATATCACCAATCTCCAGGTTCAAGCAGGAATGAGTCTTCACATATGGGTACGTCGGTACCGACGGAGCCTACGCGGGAACGCTCCCCAGCGTCCAATCAGAATGCTTTTGGGAGCATCCCACCACGCCTGCGTGCTGCCTTTCCCAACTGCATCTCCTCAGTTTTCGTTTTTCTGCGGAGCCGGCAGGACGTACTCCTGTCACCGCAGAAAATTCTTCTTTTGTTTTTTGTTTTCTTGTGGTCGCGTCTGCCTCCCCCGACGCCACCGGTACCGCCGGTGTTTCTTTCTTCTTTTTTCTTACAAAATTTCCTTTCTAAGGAATATTTTTTTTTCCCTGTTAGTGCCTGACGTTTTTTCGGCCTGCTAGGCCTACTCACTCTCCTTCATGGAAATACCAGCCACTAACCCTAAGAAATGTTTATTTATTTATTTGAGCACATTTTTATACCGTCCTTCCAGTGATCAGCAGCGGTTTACATTTAACAATTAACTCTGCGCAGTTTAGCAGTTACATAAAACAGTAAGAAGATAACTTAGAACATTGAAATGTAACATTGATTTAAGATAACTCAAAATAATTCAGGATTGTTTACATAATAGAATAGAACATGTTAACATACATGTTATAAATTTAACTATATACAGTATTTGTGATTAAAGTACATGTAAGTAGATTTATAGATTAATTAATTCTTCGTGGATTTGTAGTTTCATATGCTAACAGAGGGCTGACCTCCATCAAATTGTTTCCAGCACAGAATTACTCTAAGTTATTTCTGTCTGATTTAAGTATTCTTGAAATAAATGTGTTTTAAGGCTTTTACGGAATGATATATATGTACATAGTTACCCTGTTTATTTGTACCCTGTTTATTTGTACCCTGTTTATTTGTACCCAGTTACAAATCCCCACGTTCTATTGTAAGTCCAGTGCAGACCTTCTGCCCTGGACAGTTGTGTTTTAATGTAAACCGCACTGATGCAGAAGAGCGCGGTATATAAGAAAGTTAAATAAATAAATATAAGATCTTTGTTAGCTCTTAAGGTGTCAGGGAGTCTGTTCCATTGTGTGGGAGCAATGTATGTGAATGCTCCATTACTAGTGTATACCTTTACTTTGCAAATGGAGAGGGGAGTTTGTAGAGTATTTAGGTTGTTAGTACGTCTTTTCCTATTAGTGGGTTGTGGTTTTATGAGTGAGGCAAGGGTCTCACTCATAAAAACACTGTGGCGGCACCAAATTAATTGTAGACACTCATAATTGGTGTCTACCCTGTTTGGGTCCTGACCACCATCCACTGGAGTGTTCCCTCTGCAGCGGTATATCCAGAAGAAGTCTTCAGCATGTCTCGATACGCGGTCCCCATTAAACTTCATGGTACCAGCCAACGCTGCTTCTTCACAGGATCAGGTAACCCAAAAACAGTCTGTTAAGACTAGCCAGGCCTCGAGTGGTAGATCTCATGCTCAGCATAGAGATGCCTCCGGCGTTACCCTCGAGAACACCTTGGCTTTAAAACCCCGGTGGGAGTCTTCGGCCTCCAAGCCATTTATGGGGTTTCAGGTTGTTTCTGGGGTTCTCACCTCTACGAACATACCTGAGCCATGCTCGGTGGCGGCATCCGCTTGGTGCGGTACCAATACCCCGGCATCGGCAATGGTGTTGGATGAAACATTCCTCACCAAAGATCGCAGTCTAGCGCTCTCGGTTCCTTCGGGGCCGACTGAGCCGCTGCTGACCGATTTTCCAGTATCGGTATCGATCCCGGTACCGGTACCGGTACCGGTACTGGTATCGACGTCGGTACCCTCCAGATATGCATCGATAGACTCGCTTCCTTCGATGCCGAGTCTGGAATTGATCTCTAGTCTGGATGACTGGGTACCGACTCGTCTCGGTACCAACTTCAAACGGTACCGAAGACATTCTACCGATGATCAAGGTCTGTCACGTTCGGTTACTTCGGTACCGATAGAGCTATCACAGACTGATCTTCATGTATCAGTATCAACGACGGTACCGGTCTCGGTACCGGTATCGACATCAGCATCGGTGTCGGTACCTCCCATGCTCGTTTCAACCGGCTCGCTTCCTTCCATACCGAGTTTGGAATCGATCCCTAGCATGGACGATTTGCTACCGACGGGTTGCGGTACCGGCTTCCAGCGGTACCAACAACTATCCTTCAAGGACAATCCGATGCTCCACCCCTTCAGATCTTCTATTCTAGAGAATCTGAATGAACCAGTCGGTGCTAGAGCTAGTTCTTCAACAGATCTAGTTCTTACTCCTGTTTCTAGAGGACTCCCCTCTGGGGAGATTTCTTTTCAAGCATTCTTGCTTGATATGGCAAAGTTACTTGCCATTTCTATACCTGGTCAATATCCTGCACCAGGGGATCCAGAACCTCTGCAGATCCCCTGCAATCCAAAGGAAGTCATTATGTTTCCTTTGCATCAGACCTTGCAGGATCTCCTATTTAGAACGTGGGAAGCTCCTTTAATGGTATCCCCACCTTCTAGGGCAACTGATCTTCTATACATACATAGTAACATAGTAAATGACGGCAGATAAAGACCAGCATGGTCCATCTAGTCTGCCCATGGTGCCCCCTTCTCCAGTTTTTCAAAAGCCTCAGCTCCCTCATCATTCTATTGTTGTAGAATCAGCAATGAGGCATGTTAAGAGTACTAGGAAGCACTCTTCTTATCCGCCAGGTCGTGAGGCTAAGACTTTAGATGCCTTTGGACGCCAAACCTTCCAGGCATCCATGTTTTCAGCAAGAATTCTCTCATATATTTTCTATATGGGATTATCTCTTGAGGAGGTCACAAAGAATTTACTACTTTTGACCCCTTTTCTTCAAGAGCCTAAAAGAGCAGATTTTTCTATACTAGTCAATCATGCTCAAAATATTTCTAGGTTCCTTACTCGTGCTTCCCTGGACTCTTTTGAGTCTGTTAGCAGAACTTCTGCTATGGCCATAGGGGCACGACGTAGAGCCTGGCTCCAAGCTTCAGACTTGGACAAATGGGTACAAGATAGAATGGGAAATACTCCTTGTACTGGAGAGAATCTCTTTAACAAGGAGGCTTTACTCGAAGCTGCTCAGTTAACTACTGACACTATTGCTTTTAGAGGCTTGTCTACGCCTTCCTCTATCCCAATTTGTAGGAAATCTACTAACAAACTTTGTTCCCTTAAGGGGAGAAAGTTTTATTCATCTTCTACCCATCATACAGATGTTCCCAGACAGCGGAAACATCCAACCAGGCTAAGGAAACCACAACCTCAACAGGTTCAGCAAACCCAGCATCCGCAGGGCTTCTGATATATTATCATTACATCTTTCTTTCCTGTTTGGGGTTTAGAACCTGTAGTCTGCTTCTTCTTAATAGAAGCATCTACACTGTTTCCATCCTAAACTCTAGACATGGATCTCTTCTCAACAGACATCCATTCTTTTTGTTCTATTTGCTCTCAGGATGATCATGCTTATAAGTAACAGGGTTTTTTTCTCTTCCTCCTGGGAGGAAAAAGAGGTATAACAACTATCAATAAGATAGTTTCCTGTTCCAGTATGTATCGTCATACCTTTCCAGGGACTTACCATATAGTAAGTCTCCTTCAACTCTGTCTTTACCTACCCTCTTACTGAAACATTTGTCTGTAAGAGTGGTACCATTTAGCTGGACGGGTTTTTCTAAAATCCCTGTAGGTTTCTACCTATTCCAGTAAGAGGTTTCCTTTTCAGAATTGTCCCCCCTTTTTTTCAATCTTACTTGGGTCAGCTTATCAGTCAGTAAGGGAGTCTTGCCGCTCCTCCTTATGTCTGTTCATTCTTTTCTGCTGCCTTGGTAATAGCTGCAACGGCAGGAGTTCCTAGTGGTTACCCACTGATTCTATTTACCAAGTAACCAATGTTTGTCCTCCATCAGCAATCCTTTCTGGCCTTAGTAGTAAGTCCAAAATAGGTTATCCACCTTATTTTTGGAAACTCTATTACTACAGGCCTATCGCCTTTATTCCTATTTCTCGCCATCTCCAATTCCCTTGGCATTGGCAGAATAGTTCAAGTGACGTACTGGCTTTTAAACAGCCAGTTTTTTCTTCTAACCAACTTGCAACATTTATTTATTTATTTTATTTATTTATTTAACAGTTGCTTATATACCGCTACCTTCCACAGATCAGGTGCGGTTTACAATGAACAAGAATGAACAGATTTACAAGTCTGTTTTACATGGAACATTTGTTAACTAGGTACAAAGTAGCTGTTTTACATAGAACATTTGTTAACTTGGTACAAATTTGCAATATACATTAATCATGAATGACTAAATATGGTAAAACTTGTTAAAACAAACGAACTTATTTACATATTTTGATTTATTACATATATTTATATACAGGATTTACAAGTAGTTATTTATTCGATTTTAATTGTAATTGTAGTTTGCTAGGAGAATTAGAGTTGGTGTACCCTAGGTTGTTATTAACCATTACCTGTCGGAGGTAAGGTGTTTTCAAGTGTGCCAAAATGGGAGGTGAATAGATAAGTTTTTAATTTCTTGCGGAGTTCCTTTGCATCATTTAATGCTCTTATTTCTTCAGGGAGGGAGTTCCATAGGGTGGGAGCTGCATGTGAGAACGCTTTCCTATTAGTAGTCTTTTTAGCAGTTGTGAATTCTTTCGGGATCCTAATTCTGTTCGTGTGGCCTCTCCGGAGCGAAGTTTGGGATGTGTCTTTGGTGATAAGTTTTGTCAAGGGGACTGGGGCCATTGTGTTTAAAGTCTTAAATGTGGTGATAATCAATTTGTGATTTATTCTGGATTGAATTGGGAGCCAGTGAAGGTTTGCTAGTATAGGGGTAATGTGTTCAAATGGTGGGACCTTCATTACAATTCTTGCTGCTGCATTTTGGGCAAGTTGGAGTCTTTTAATGTTTTGTTTTGTTGTTCCTAGTAGGGTGAGATTTGCAAAATCAAAGTGTGGTGTGATGATGGCCTGTACAATGCTCAGAAAATCATGTAGAAGTACAAGAGGACGTACTTGTTTTAAAATTTTGAGTTTAAAGTAGATCTTCTTAGTGATGTTACGAATATGTGTGTCCATACTAAGGTGTGAGTCAAGAGTGACACCCAGGTATTTCACTTCATTTTTTAAGTAATGTTGTGATTTTGGAGAGTGATGTGTGTTGGAGGTATGTAGGATTGGTTTTTGGTTACTATTAATATATCCGTTTTAGAATGATTGATATGGAGATTGTGTTCTTTTAGCCAGGTTGTTAATTCAGAGAAGCATTCTGTTAACAGTTGTAGTGGGAGTGTTGGGATTGTGAATGGAATGTACATCATCATGTCGTCTGCATATATGTGGTAGTGGACTTTAAATTTCTTGAAGATGTCACATACCGGTTGGATATATATATTAAATAGGAGGGCAGAGAGGGCGGAGCCTTGTGGGAGACCAATTTCCTGTTTGTATGTTTTAGAAGTTTCAGTGTTAGTTCGGACGGTTTGTGTTCGATCAGTTAGATATGAGGTGAACCAATTTTGTACAGTTGAGTGGGTTCCTATTTGTTCTAGTCTGTTAAGCATTAGAGCATGGTGTACACTGTCAAACGCTGCAGAGATGTCTAGAAAGAGGAGAATGAAAGCTTGTTTATGGTTATCAATGCCTCTTATTAATGTATCGAGGAGTACTGTTAATAGGGTGTCTACACCATGGTAAGGGCGAAAGCCATATTGTTGATCATCAAGTGGGGCTGAGGTTTCTATATGATCTTGTGTTTGAGTTTGGACGATCTTTTCAATCAGTTTAGCCATAAATGGGATACTAGAGATAGGTCTGTAGGAGTTGGGTGATGTTTTGTCAAGGGTGTTATTTTAATTATTGCACGGATTTGTGCATGTTTGAGGGAAGGTGGTAAGTATCCTTGGCGCAGCGACAGGTTGACTATGGGAAGGATAAAGGGGGATAGTGTAGTAAGGGTATGCTGATCCAGTTTACCGGACATGGATCAAGTTGAGAGGTCGTAGTGTTAAGGTTTGAAATAGTAGTCTTGATAGTGTCTTTGGTTATAGGGTGAAAGTTGGACCATTTTTCAGATTGGTGTTGGTGGGAAAGGGATAGAGGGTTTGGTGTGAAAGCAAATGATTTTGCTTTATTCATATAGTGGTTTGCTAGAGTCTGGGCAGAGATATCAATATTATCGTTGCTGGTCCCATATGTGTTATTGGTTAAGTTTTGGACGATACTAAAAAGTTCTCTTGGTCTATTAATGGATTTGTTTAGTATGTTTGAGTGGTAATTTTTCTTTGCGCTATCTGAAGCTTCTTTGTACATTTTAAGGTGGCTGTGATACGCATTGTAATAAGGGATGGATTTGGTTTTGCGCCATTTAGATTCAATATTTCTCAATTCTCTCTTCATATGTCTTAAGGTATTGTTGAACCAGGGGGCATCTCCTATTCTAGAGTAGTTTTTCTTTTTGATGGATTGTTTATAAGCAGCTGCATTGTTAATTGTTTTGTGCCAAGTTGTGACAGCTTCATCTAGGTCAGTTGGTACAAGGGTGAGATGGGGTATAGTTAGATTGATAAATTCATCAGCGTTAAATTTTGTAAATCTAGGTGGAGGGGTAATTTGTGGATTATTTTTATTATTTCTTACAGTGTAGGCTAAGGTGAATTTGATCAGGTGGTGGTCTGACCAAGGAACAGGTGTACACTCAAGCGATGACTGGTTGAAATGTTTTTGGAAAGCATCTGGTAAAAAGACTAGATCAAGGGTTCCTCCTTTGTTATGAGTCTTTGTATTGATTATTTGGAGGAAACCCATATCTGCAATTGATTCCAAGAAAAGGGCTGAGTGTGAAGGTGGCAAGGATGGGAGGTTAAAGTCTCCTAGTGCTATAATAGGGTTGGAGGCTGTGGATGAGCTGAGGAGTTCTATTAGGGCATCTAAGTTTTCAGATTTTTGGTCCGGTGGCCTGTATAATAAGCAAATTTTGAAGTGATCTATTTTTAAAATGATGGTGTCAATGTTATTTGGGAGATCATATGGATGTGGTTTAGCCTTTAGTTCTTTTTTTGTCATTATAAGAACACCACCTCCTTTTTTAGAGTTTCTGTGTGTGTGAGATATGTCATAGATGTTGGTGTTAAGTTGGTTTAGGTAAACAACATCAGAGTCGGTTAGCCAAGTTTCGGTAACACATAGGATGTCTGGTTTTTGATCATTTAGTAAGTCAGTGAAGATGGGTAATTTATTTTTCATAGATCTTGCATTTATTAATATACAAGACAATGTTTGGGTGGTTGTTGGCAGGGTGTGAAGATGGGTGAATGTGGTAGGTTTTATATGTATTAGTCTGTGATGATTTATTTTTATGTTGATGTCGATATGTATTTGAGATGAAGGGGGATCTGGGCGGGCGCTTCTCTGAATTATTGGGATTAGTTTGTAATTATTGTTATTTTGACTATTTGTCAGTGTGATAAGTGTCAGGATTATTAAACTGCTGCTTATTAGTTTTAGCCAGAAGGTGTTTGAGCAATACATTTTGGAAATGGTATATCAACAGTATATCTTTTTCTACTGGCAACAGTATATTTTCAAGTGGCAGTAGTATATCCTTTTCAACTAGCAACAGTATATCCTTTTCTACTGGCAACAGTATATCCTTTTCTACTGGCAACAAAATATCTATTTCTATTGGCAGCGGTAATTGTTATGAGATTACAGTTTTCAAGTTAGCTTTTTCTACTGGCAACAGTATATTCTTTTCTATTGGCAGTCGTGTAACCTTTTCTACTAGCAACAGTTAAATTAGGTAGACTATTGGCAAAAGTACCAGAGGAACAATGGTGGGGAAAATTTAAAGCTACTAGCAATAGTATATGTATATGCTTAGCTGTTAGAGTCTGTAATTAAAGGGTGGGTGGGATTAATGATTAATGATTAATGTTACTATCAATGTTGGGTACTTTCAACAATACGAGTAGGTATGTTGGTACGTTAAAACAGGTTAAACAAATAGATGAGATATACTTGCTGTATCAGCTGAGTGTCCGGATGAGGCTGGATATGAGCGAGTTCAGTCTTGCAGGAGCTCTAGCTTAATGCCTAAGCTGATTTTCTTTAGTTGTTGGAGAGCGTCTCTAGTCCTTTATTGGACCACGCCAAAGGGTCCTCCAGCGCGTGGCCTGGCAGGCGCGTGTAAGCCAGCCGGTGTAATCTTTACAGTTGCACGTCACGTGCCCCGATGGTCAGAGGAGGCTCCGTGGATGTTCCCGCTGTTGGAAGGTCAATCCCCCGACTGGGGAGAGTTGGGGTGGCCTGGAGTTCCGACCCTTTCGATCACGCTGTTGGAGTGGAGTTGGTGTTTTCCTGTCGTGCCACCGCCTAAGGGCCACGCCAAAGGGCCCTCTTGCGAGGCCCTCAGGCGCGGGCCCGCAAGGCGCGGGCGCGCTTGCCTGCGGCTGCCTTTAAGGAAGGCAGCTGGGTCCTCCCACGGCCCGGATTGGGCCGGAGTTGCTGGAGCGGGAAACGCTCACCTCCGTCGCTCTACCCCGACCGGGGAGCACCTGGAGCCAGTTGCTGAGGCTGAAAAGGCCGATTCCTGCCTGCGGCTGCCTTTAAGGAAGGCAGCTGGGTCCTCCCACGGCCCGGATTGGGCCGGAGTTGCTGGAGCGGGAAACGCTCACCTCCGTCGCTCTACCCCGACCGGGGAGCACCTGGAGCCAGTTGCTGAGGCTGAAAAGGCCGATTCCTGCCTGCGGCTGCCTTTAAGGAAGGCAGCTGGGTCCTCCCACGGCCCGGATTGGGCCGGAGTTGCTGGAGCGGGAAACGCTCACCTCCGTCGCGCTACCCGACCGGGGAGCACCTGGAGCCAGTTGCTGAGGCTGAAAAGGCCGATTCCTGCCTGCGGCTGCCTTTAAGGAAGGCAGCTGGGTCCTCCCACGGCCCGGATTGGGCCGGAGTTGCTGGAGCGGGAAACGCTCACCTCCGTCGCTCTAACCCCGACCGGGGAGCACCTGGAGCCAGTTGCTGAGGCTGAAAAGGCCGATTCCTTCCTGCCTGCGGCTGCCTTTAAGGAAGGCAGCTGGGTCCTCCCACGGCCCGGATTGGGCCGGAGTTGCTGGAGCGGGAAACGCTCACCTCCGTCGCTCTACCCCGACCGGGGAGCACCTGGAGCCAGTTGCTGAGGCTGAAAAGGCCGATTCCTGCCTGCGGCTGCCTTTAAGGAAGGCAGCTGGGTCCTCCCACGGCCCGGATTGGGCCGGAGTTGCTGGAGCGGGAAACGCTCACCTCCGTCGCTCTACCCCGACCGGGGAGCACCTGGAGCCAGTTGCTGAGGCTGAAAAGGCCGATTCCTGCCTGCGGCTGCCTTTAAGGAAGGCAGCTGGGTCCTCCCACGGCCCGGATTGGGCCGGAGTTGCTGGAGCGGGAAACGCTCACCTCCGTCGCTCTACCCCGACCGGGGAGCACCTGGAGCCAGTTGCTGAGGCTGAAAAGGCCGATTCCTGCCTGCGGCTGCCTTTAAGGAAGGCAGCTGGGTCCTCCCACGGCCCGGATTGGGCCGGAGTTGCTGGAGCGGGAAACGCTCACCTCCGTCGCTCTACCCCGACCGGGGAGCACCTGGAGCCAGTTGCTGAGGCTGAAAAGGCCGATTCCTGCCTGCGGCTGCCTTTAAGGAAGGCAGCTGGGTCCTCCCACGGCCCGGATTGGGCCGGAGTTGCTGGAGCGGGAAACGCTCACCTCCGTCGCTCTACCCCGACCGGGGAGCACCTGGAGCCAGTTGCTGAGGCTGAAAAGGCCGATTCCTGCCTGCGGCTGCCTTTAAGGAAGGCAGCTGGGTCCTCCCACGGCCCGGATTGGGCCGGAGTTGCTGGAGCGGGAAACGCTCACCTCCGTCGCTATGACCCTACCGGGGAGCACCTGGAGCCAGTTGCTGAGGCTGAAAAGGCCGATTCCTGCCTGCGGCTGCCTTTAAGGAAGGCAGCTGGGTCCTCCCACGGCCCGGATTGGGCCGGAGTTGCTGGAGCGGGAAACGCTCACCTCCGTCGCTCTACCCCGACCGGGGAGCACCTGGAGCCAGTTGCTGAGGCTGAAAAGGCCGATTCCTGCCTGCGGCTGCCTTTAAGGAAGGCAGCTGGGTCCTCCCACGGCCCGGATTGGGCCGGAGTTGCTGGAGCGGGAAACGCTCACCTCCGTCGCTCTACCCCGACCGGGGAGCACCTGGAGCCAGTTGCTGAGGCTGAAAATACTCTATAGAGTAGCTCTGCACTATGGGCCCTTGCTAGAGAGCATTTGCATCCTCCTAGCAGATAATCCCAGATGGTTAGGAAGGGCTCATCCAGTCATGCCCCTCTTGACTGGTAGGTTTTTCACTACCTTTACCATCTCCCGTAAGGTCTCCTTTTAAAACAAAGGACACATGCCTTACATCACGTGAAAATCTAAGAGTTGCTCAATTCCCTGGCTTCGTCCACATCTCCACTGGACTCCTTCATCAGGGATATTTTTCTTTTTCTTGCAGCTCGTCCTTATATGGTTTCCATTTCAAGTTACCATACTACAGTTCTAAAAAAAAAAAAAAAAAAAAAAGAACCTGGACTTGCTGCCTGCAGACTGAACATATCATCTGCACTTTTTTCACGTAAACCATCCTGGTTATTCAAGGGCTAGCATTCCTAAATGAATCTAGACTGCTCCTTGTCAGAGAGAGCATTCCCCTGACTCTGTCAATCATAACCAGGGAGAAAGGTTTTCTTGCATCTCTTCAAGCAGGTATTACCCTTCTTGTTATTAGATGCACCTTTCTCTCTCTACATACTCCTATGTGGGTATAGTTATATAGGCATGTTTCTACCTACATATGTGGAGACATGTATATATCTATATGCAGATATATTTATATCTATATCTATATATATGTATCTATGTGTATTTATGCCCATGTATATCTCTATATATGTATCCTATATATGTTAAGACATATCATCATAGGTAGATATGTATTGTCACCCTCTCGGTGGCCAGCCCAATGCCTAGGGCGCTGAGAGTTGGTCTGCCTTTGTATTCCTGACTCAGAGAGTGTGACCCTTCATTGGTCCTGCAAGGCCCTCTGAGAATGGTAGTCCCTTTTACCCTTTGAGAACAGAAGAGTTGTAGTCGAGTGTTTCAGGCAATGACAAGAATTTATTTTTCCCCTTCCCAACGGATTTCTGTGCAGGTAAATAACTTAGGACAAACTGCCATACAATTGGCTTGAGGGATATGTACAAGAACTCAGGTAAATTAGCCTTATCAGCTTCAGGCTCACAACGTGCAGTGCTCGGTACAAACAAACAATAACAGCTTCCTTCAGCAAAAGAAAATGTTCCCCATTCTCTCTGTTGCTTCACCAGCTTTCTCAAACTAGTGTTCAGCACAGAGACTCCACGTGGTCAGCAAAACATAACGTACAGTCCATCTGGTTATCCACTATTTCACTGCTATCAGAGTCAATCTGCATTTCTTCAGCGTCAGCAATAGCAGGGTGTATCAGTGAGCTGCTATCCTGAACGTTAAAACAGACGTCTTCACTATCCTCACGTGGCTTCTCTCGGTAGCACTCTCAAGGATAGGACTGTGAATTACCGTATATACTGAAGTTTCTTTTTAGAGAGTCTGCTACATTCTGGCAACTGCAGGGAAATACTTTATAACTAGGTTCAAATCTATGTAAGTTGGGAAGCCTACCTTTCGGCTTTGGAGGGAAAGGAATTCTCAGCTCTGCAAAGTCAGACTGATACCCAAACACAGCTTGTGTTTGCTTGTCTCTCAGCCTCGTAGCTTCAGCCTTAGAGGTACAAGTATTGTCATGCCAGCAGGTTTCTCTCTCTGGAGCCATGTGAGTTTTCCCAAGCCTGCCTTCCAGGAAATATCTTATCCTTCTTGCCTTTATCAGACGTCACCTGTCCTGTGCTGCTTCTTTCTGGCGTTAGGACTATGGCTCCCTTGGTTCTCACCTCTTGACGTCTTCCTTCTTTCTGCTCCCCTTTAGTCCAGGCTAATGACCACTTTTTATCATCCTGTTTCTCCGGGCTAAACTGTGCCCCTCCCTTAAACAGGTGTATCTCATTATCTCCTGAACTAGGGACTACGTCACAGCGTGGGAGTGTCTTTCCAGCTCGTGACTCTCTGTTTACATTCTCTCTGAAAACACTGAGCCATGTGCTCAGACTGCCTGTCAGTTTCTGCAACAGAATCCTCTTCTCTCACCAACTCCATAGGCTCAGAAGGGTCTTCTTCATGACAGTATCTAGATACTTATCTATCTATCTGTCTAGGTTCATATATACATACATTCCTATATGACTCTGACAGATGGGCACTACCCTTATCAATGCTGTGCCAGCATGCATAGGGTTCTACATATACAGCCAATCTCTGTGGTAATTAACAAATTTCTTACCATATCCCTTCAGGTTTAGGTACCTCTGAAGCTCTCCATGTATCATTATCTTTCCTACCTAACATCAATTAGGAAAGATGTTACTGATCTTCCGTTAATCAGAGGCTATAACGCCTCGGACATCTGTCCTTATTTCTCATCGGATACAGGGGTCTTCAATACCCCTTCTCTCCTACAAGGACTATTTTTCTATTTGGTTGTCCAAATTGGTCAAACGTATCTCTTTTTGGTCCTAGGATTGTGCTATTCTCGAACCAAAAGACTTAAGCCTTGTCTGATACAGCCTTCTGCGTTTTCCGCTGAAGTCCTTCCTCATTACACCACCCAGTTTTTCCCTGGGGCTACTCTCACCCTTGATGGTTCTAACCTTCACCTGTCCTTCTACAGTTTGGTTACCTCTACTTCACAGTGAGGTACTCCTTCAGGGTTTTCTACTGGTTCTTACTAACAGATCCATGTGAAACTCAATAAACGTTTTACAATACCACCAGTTGAGGTCCATATTGGAATATTACTCTCCAATATGTACTTATTATGATCATCTACACCTAGACTCCCATCCGGAAGTCCTGGTTTAGTTTAGCTGTTTCACAGCATCTCTCTTTTTATTTCAACTCCTACCCTCCATCCCCAGGATGCCTGAGGTTCTGAGGAAAAGCATGGCTCATCTTAGACTCGCAACATGCTAGGACTCCCTCCGGGCATCTTAGATTGGGAGTCCCCATATGTGAAGACTCATTCCTGCTTGTTCCTGGAGATAGCACAGTTACTTACCTGTAACAGGTGATCTCTAGGAACAGCAGGAATAAGTCTTCACAACCCACCCACCTCCCCTAGGAGTTGTATTTCTCTATCTCTATCTTTCCCTCTCTCTCTCTCTCTCTTTGTCTCAGCTTTAAAACTTAACTGAGGAGAGGCAGTTGGGAAAGGCGGGAAGGCAGCACGCAGGCGTGGTGGGATGCTCCCAAAAGCGTTCTGATTGGACGCTGGGGAACGTTCCCGCGCAGGCTCCGTCAGTACCCACGTACCCATATGTGAAGACTTATTCCTGCTGTTCCCAGAGATCACCTGTTACAGGTAAGTAACTGTGCTTTCCCTACTAGCGATAGCAACATTTGATTATATTTAATATTTCCATAATCCTATTAGGTATATTGTGTACTTCCATATTTTAAATTCGAAAATACATTGAAAACGATTCAAGAGTTTTACTTTTAAAATAAATAAGCCATCTTTTTGAACATATATTATAACTGATATTCAATATATTCTTAAAGTGACATTTTACAAATGACGTCCAAGTGCAATCTGGGATATCCAAGCCAGAATGTCTGGAAAAATACAGGTACGTCGAAGTTCAGGCATGATTTCACATACATGGACATGTCCAATATGGACATCTGCGAGGGTGTCTACATAGATATCCCTAGAATAGTATTCCAGATCATGGACATCTAGGAATAGCCTAATAGAGTAGTGGGCTAGGACCAGCGAAGCCAGGGTTCAAATCCCATTGCTGCTATCATTGTGATTGTGCAGAGTACTGTGGATGGTAGAGTGCCATCTTCTCTACACCTTCTGGATGTTTTATGGCCAAAACAAGCTAATGGCATCATAGTGGTGAACATGTGAAATGGGATTTTAGAAGGGGCATCTAAGAAAAATTTGGGATGTCCAGAGCAGAACATCCAAAAAGCCAGTGGAGCGGCAGCATGAAGGGAGACATGTATAAGTGCCTTCTGAAATCGCTCTGTCTGCCCTGAAAAATGAAGATCCCTGTAACTAGTTATGGACACACGTCCTGTGCAGATACTAAGGCCGGGTATGTGCATGGTTGTAGGCCATATCACAAATGCAGTGTCCCCACATTGCACAGCCTCAGAACCAGGTATTTGGACATGCCGACGAGTATTTCATAAGATTTATTTATTTATTTAACAGGGGTTTTTTTATACCGCCTTATCGTTAATTCAAAGTGGTTTACATAGAACAATATACTAACATACTTTTACATGGAACAGGTATTGCAACTTGGAAGATTACATGGGGCAATTAAAACATTTAACTATATACAGGTGTATTGTAGCAGTGTAAGGTATAGCAGGGTTGCCTAACAGAGATCAAGAGGTTGTTATATCTGTGTCAGGCTGAAGCTCTTCTAAGATGGGACTATGTTATGAGACTAGCATTCCCTAGCCTGCCATTTCAGATACTCTGATATGTGACAGCAGGCTAGTAATTTGTTTGGAGTATGTATTTGCATGCAGGTTTCTTTGGCTAGGACATATTAACTTTGATAATGAAAGCACATTTTGCTCTTACATCTGGTAGCGTTGCAACCTTGAATCAAGCACTTTTTTTGCACCTCTTTTGTGGTCAGGAGCAGGTATTGACATGGATGCTTCACCAACCATGCTACATGAATGTGCTCGCGCCGGGGACATTTATAATACCTGGCTTTCTGAAATGGTTCTAGGGACATCTCTGTGATTTGCACGAATAGAGCTTCTGAAATAACCTACTTTGTAACTAGCTACAATGTATTGAAAATCGCTATGGTTGTGCTTATATAAACTGTATTTTCAAAGGGAATAAAACAATACTAGAGTGTATTCATAGTGATACCACAGAAATAAACAGTGCTTATTAGTGATATCCACATTTATTTATTTATTTACATTCTCTTATATACCGCGCTATTCTGCATCAGTGCGGTTTACATTGAACAAACTGAAATTACATTGAACAGGTCATTATAATTTGAAGATAACTATTTTACAGGGAACATGGGCTATGAAGGGTTAAGTGGCTTGCCCAAGACCACAAGGAGCACCTGTGGGACTAGAAACCCCAGTCCTTCCGGCCCAAGGATGCTGTCCTCTAGTGGGATTTGAACCCCCGACCTTCTGGCCTGAAGTACCTTGCCCCAACCACTAGGCCACTCCTCCACTCCTCCTCCACATGAAATCAGCCTGATCTTAACATGACTTATCAAAACTGTCTGGCCTTACTGTCCTATGTCAATAAATATGACTCTTCTTAAAAAAAAAAAAACTATTAGTGTGAAGGACTATACAAGAATAGTGTTGTGTTATCTCTTAGATTGCTGTTATGAAAAGTAACTGCATTAAAGGGCTGTTTTGTCAATAGAGACATTATATTTGTAGCTAATTTTTACTGTCTGAAACATGGTTGTGTATGCTATAAACGGAGCAATTTTTATTAAGATACAATAAGTCCACTTTTTCGGAATTACTCAATTGCTCATGGTTGTCCTTTATTTCACCTTGTTTTTCTGGTGCTGTTAGACACTGCGAGTGTGTGTACTCTTTGGACTATAATTTGGGCTTCAGGGCAGAATTTGGATAAAAATGAAGCCCAAATAACGATATTATATGAACCTTAAGGGAATTTTAGTTCATCTTTTTTAGAGGACCAGAATTGATTAAAGCTCAACATATTTGTACTTCTGGCTCATAGATGCCGCCACCTGGAATGCCTCCTCCATTCCCTCCAATGGGAATGCCACCAATGGGCCAGAGACCACCATCAATCCCTCCCATACCCCCGGGTATGATGCCACCCATGATTCCACCCATGACAGGACCACCACCTTTAAGTCAGGTTAGTACAGCTTAGACAATATTGGTGCTCTTGAGTTTGAGTCTGAATTTGTTTTATTTTATGGGATACAAGACTGGCTTTTAATATAAACATTGGTTTTGGCAACATTTACTGTTCTTGCAATATTCTTGCTATGTTGAAAACATGTAGGCATTGTTTAATTGAAGTAATCCATAATGAAAGCTCTTAACTGATACACTAACTGGTTTGTTATGTAATTACAGTCATTGTCATCCCTATAATTTGTTTATGAGAAGTTGCATTCTGTGATCTCCCAATTCCTCCCCTCAACCTCTGCCACCCTTTCTTCCTTTTCTAAGATCTCTGAGGAGGAAATCACACATCTTCTTTCCTCCTCCAAACTCACCACCTGCTGCTCTGATCCTATTCCCACCCATCTCCTAAGCTCCATCTCCTCCACTGTCTTCCCTTCCATCTGTCATATTCTCAACCTATTGCTTTCCATTGCAACTGTTCCTGCAGCCTTCAAGAAAGCTGTGGTTACACCTCTCCTCAAGAAACCCTCACTAGACTCTATCTGTCCTTCTAATTATCGACCCATCTCCCTCCCCTTCATTTCTAAACTACTTGAACGTGGGTTCACCGCCATTGCCTTGACTTTATTTCCTCTCAAGCCCTTGTGGATCTATTGAAATCTGGCTTTCATCCTTTACATTCTACTGAAACGGCTCTTGTCAAAGTCTTTAGTGACCTGTTCCTGGCCAAATCCAAGGACCTTTACGCAGTCCACATCCTTCTTGACCTTTCTGTTGGTTTTGACACCGTTGACTACCACCTTCTCCTTGATACCTTGTCCTCGCTTGGTTATAAGGGCTCTGTGCTATCCTGCTTCTCTTATCTCTCCCACTTCACTTTTAATGTTTGTTCTGGTGGATCCTCCTGTACTGCTATCCCTCTCTGTGTACCCTCTCTTTATACCCAGTCCCTTGGTGCACTCATCTCCTCCCGTGGTTTCATTACTATTTTTATGCTGATGACTCTCAGATCTACCTCTCTATCCCTGTAATTTCTCTGGCAATCCAGGCCTGTATCCCCTCCTGCCTGACATTGCTGCCTGGATGTCTCACTGCCATTTGAAATTGAGCATGGACAAAACTGAGCTTCTTATCTTTGCCCCTAAACTCACCTCTCCCCTTCCTCCTTTCTTTGTCTCTATCTCTGTGGATAACACTCTACTCCTCCTCGTTTCCTCGTCTCGCAACCTTGGGGACGTCTTTGACTCCTCCTCCTCCTTAAGAACATAAGATATGCCATACAAGGTCCATCAAGCCCAGTATCTTGTTCCCAATAGTGGCCAATCTAGGTCACAAGTACCTAGCAGTTTCCGTAGAAGACACATGTTCCACAATTCTTGTATTGGGATAAGCAATGGATTTCCCGGGTCCCTTTTAATAATGGTTTATGGACATTTCCTCTAGGAACTCGTCCAAACCTTTTTCAAACCTGGCTACACTAACAGCTTTTACTACATCCTCTGGTAACAAATTCCAGAATTCAATTACATGTTGAGTGAAAAAATATTTTCTCTTTTTAGTCTTAATTTGGGTTACATTGTAGCTTCATTGCATGTCCCTCAGTCTTTCTACATTTTGATGGCATAAACAATTGATCTATGTTTACCTGTTCCACTCCATTCATTAATTTATAGACCTCTATCATTTTTCCCCTCAGCCCTCTTTTCCAGTTTGAAGAACCCTAACCTTTTTAGCCTCTCCTCATAGGGATATCTTTCCATCCCCTTTACCATTTTGGTGGCTCTTTTTTGTACCTTTTCTAATTCTGCTATATAGGGTACGGCAGCCAGAATTGCTCACAATATTCGAGGTGTGGTTGCACCATTGAATGATAGAGGCATTATAATATCCTTTGTTTTATTCTCCATTCTTTTCCTTATGATTCCTAGCATTCTATGTGCTTTCTTGGCCGCCACTGCACATTGGGCAGAGAGTTTCAACGTGTTATCCGTGGTGACGCCTAAATCTTTTTCCTGGGTGGTGGTAGTTCCTAATGTGGAACCTTGCATCGTGGAACCATAGTTTGGGTGGTTCTTTCCTAGGTGCATAACTTTGCACTTGTCCACATTAAATTTCATCTGCCATTTGAACGTCCAGTCTTCCAATTTATTAAGGTCCTCTTGGGTTTTAACAACTTTGAATAATTTTGTGTCTTTTCCACACACATCCAACTGATAGCTAAAATGTCGTTTCTTTCTCTATAACATCAGCAAAATGTGTCCCTTCCTTTCTGAACACACTACTAAGATGCTTATCTACTAGTCACCTCCCGTCTAGACTACTGCAACCTCCTTCTTGCTATTCTCCCTCTTAATCATCTGTCTCCCCTTCAGTCTGTTCAAAACTCAGCTGCGTAGCTCATTTTCCACAGTCTTGACTCCCTATCTGTTTCTGTATCCAGCTCAATCTTCTCCTACTGACCTATAAGTGCACTCATTCTGTTGCTCCTCACTATCTTTCCTCTCTTATCTCTGCCTACACCCCTCCTCAGGAATTCCGCTCTTCTGGCAGATTGCTTCTATCTGTGCCCTTCTCTTCTGCCAACTCCAGACTTCGATCCTTCCACCTGGCTGCTCATTATGCTTGAAACAAACTACCGGAGTCTGTATATCAGGCTTCATCTTTGGACCTTTTCAAATACAGGCTGAAAACTCACCTCTTCAAGACTGCCTTTGGATCCTGATCCTCTTAGTCTCCTGCTCTCCCACTATGTGTTTCCTTGCCATTCCCCTAGATATGTCCTTGTCACCAGCTATTGTGTTGTCTGTCTTGACTAGATTGTAAGCTCTGATGAGCAGAGACCATCTTTTACATTTGTCTATACAGCTTTGTGTATGCCTTGTAGCGCTATACAAATGATCAGTAGTTAATGAGCATATACAATTAATACATAGTTCCTTATCATCCCTCCAGTCCAGTCCCAGAACTCTGGTTTCTCCAGGAACAAACAGAAAGTCAGCCCTCACATATGGGTGACATTGGCGTCGACAGAACCCTCACGGAAGCATCTCCCCAGCTTTCAAAGAAAGCCTTTGGGAGATGCCACCATGCATGCTTGGTGCCCTCCTTTTTTTCTGCGGAGCCCTTCAGACATCCATCTGTTTTCCCCCGGAAAAAGTTGGTTATTTGGTATCTGAGTTTCATGCTCTGCTCCATTTGTGCACTGGTACTCTTCCTGCAACCCGAGCCCACTGCCCTGGCAACAAGTCTCCGTTTGTATACTTTTTTATCCTTGGTGCCTTCGCGCCTTTTTTTCCAACTGGCAGCACCGCGGGTCTTCGACCTTACTGGGGTCCTTTTTTCCCTCATGGCTACCAGTGGTTTTAAGAAGTGCGATTGATGTACAAAAATCATGGCTTTCACCGACACACATGACTGCTGCCTATGCTGTCTGGGGCCAGGCCACGACCCTGCAGCCTGCGGTCTCTTTAAAAAGATGTCTTCCAAGGCCCTTAAGAGCCACCAGCAGCAGCATGACAAGTTTTTCCTGGAGTCCCAGTGCCTCCGAGGGCCAAGGCTCCGTCTGAAGCCTCGGACTCCCGTGGCGCCCCCCCGGACCCTGGTCATAGAGTGGATCTCCCACAATCAAAGGGAACACAGGATGAAGAAACCCTCGAAGGTGGCGTCCCTGGACAATTCCAGCAGGTTGAGTAAGCCCCGATCCAGGTCTTGCAGTCCATGATGCTTGTCCGAGGGCTCAGAGCAGGAGTAGCCAACCAAGGTCACCCAGAAGGAATCGCACGAAGATCAGCCTCAGACACTTGAGCCTGTCCTCGTTGAGGACTACTCCTTGGGGGAACCAGTGCTGGACCAGAGTTCCTCGGTGCCCGCGCTGATGGCTGTAGAGTCTTCTGGATTGGAAACCAGAATGGTGGCCCTGGAGCACAGTCTGTCTGCCTTCATGGACCAGTAGCTGTTCCTTATTGGTCCTCCAGTTCAGTCCTCCACTTCTGGGTTGTGTACCTCCTCCTGCAGCTTGGAGACTGGGCATGTCAAATTCATGACATCACTGGATGTAGTCTGCTGGTTTCTCCCATCAGCCCCAGTGTGTCCAGTCTTCATGCAGCAGGACGACGTAGTGAGCCTAGGTGCTGGGCTCACTTGAGGAACAGATAAGGAGCAATAGTGTAGCTTTAGTATAGTTTACCCCTTTAAAAAAAAATTGGGTTTTAAATTTGGTTCTTTTCCTTTAAATTTCAATTTCAATTTAATTTCTTTATTGGGTTACTGTCACTTTAAAAACAAAAAGAAACTTGTGCTAGTTTCTCTGTGCCTCTCTCTCACAGTGCCAGGGCTGTCAGCTTCATTTTTCTTCAGATCTCTCCTCCTGGATGGAACAGAGGAGAGCTCTGTGGCACAACCGGAGATCCCTTGCCTCGGAGGGCGGCCGCGATCCCGCTTCTCACGCAGGCACCGGGACGGGAGGCTCGCCCGGCGGTTCTCCGCTCGTATCTGCATTGAGCAGGGCCGCGCAGGCTGGAGCCCCCGTCGAAGAGCTGTAAGTTGAATAAAGTTATTTTGGGGCAGCTGTCGGTTCCGGCGAGCGGGCTGCTGCCGTGCCCCTGTTCTTCGTGGCGCTTTTGGCGCCCTTTTCTGTCTGGTACATGCGGCGGCCATTTTAGGAGTGTGTTCGCCACGTGGCCTGAGCTCCTGCGGTGATTTTACTTCTTTTTAATTTTGCGGTTGGTAAAGCTTGTCAGGGGGCATTTAGGTCTTGAGGGGGTTTCCCTTGGAAGACTACTTTTAATTTCGGACCTCAGGGAGTCATTTACTTAACTGAGCTACTGGTTGCTAGACTCGTGAGATTTTGACTTTGCAAAAAAAAAAAAGAAGAGGAGGATAATATCTTAGAAGTTGCTTTCTTTTATTTCTATTTGCCTTCTTTTCTTTTCTGGACTCTTAAAAAAAAAATCATAATAAACCCTTTCCTTGGCGGCTTAACGGAGGTGGAAGTGCCGGAAGGATGGCATCATGCCCTCAGCGCCTAGTCTGCGGTACTCGCAGGGGTACGGTCACTGATTCGGGTGTCTGCAGGGCTTGCACTGCAGTTTCTACCAGTATGGAGCAGCAGATGGAGCTTAAGGTTGTTCCTGAACCCCAAGAAGCGACGGTGGAACCTGAAAAAAAAGATCCTGTTAGCCTCTGCCTCGGGGCGGTCAGGAAGCTGCTGTCTTACCAACAGTTGCGCTACCGGGACTGGGGTCCGGTCTGCAGCTCGGAGATTTCTGTCCAGACTTCATGCTTATAATGCATCAGGTGTTCTGTTTACGGCGTCGGGGGAAATTACCAGAACCCTTGGCATTGCCTAGTTCATCGCAGCAGCCTGGGCCCACGGAAAAAGGCAGCATTTTGCCGAGACACCCAAAGAGATCAAGGCCTCCTGAGCGATCTCCCTCAGAGGTAGAGTGGCATGAAACAGGGGAGGCTGAGTCGGATCCTGAAGCAGAGATGGATGATTTAGAAGAAGGTGAATTCCGGAGCCTTAGGATCAGGCGAAAATCATTTGCATGTTCTGGAAGGACGAGCTAACGGCACTTATTACGGAATCCGTTCAGAAGTTAAATCTGGCTATGGCACAGTCAACGGAGGAGAGTGTAGAGGACCCTATCATTCAGGCGGTAAGACAAGCACAGGTAGTGTTTCCTGTGCACCGAGTGGTTGACCGGATGATACAAGATAAGAACATAAGAACATAAGATATGCCATACTGGGTCAGACCAAGGTCCATCAAGCCCAGTATTCTGTTTCCAACAGTGGCCAATCTAGGTCATATGTACCTAGCAGTTTCCCCAAGGGACACAGGTTCCACAATGCTTGTATTGGTTCAAGCATTGATATCCTGGGTCCCTTCTTAATAATGGCTTATGGACCTTTCCTCCAGGAACTTGTCCAAACCTTTTTTAAACCCAGCTACACTAACAGCCTTTACTACATCCTCCGGTAACAAATTCCAGAGTTTGATTACACGTTGAGTGAAAAAATATTTTCTTTTATTACTCTTAAATAGTTTACCCTGTAGCTTCATTGCATGTCCCCTAGTCTTTCTATATTCTGATAACGTAAACAATCGATCTACGTTTACCCGTTCCACTCCGCTCATTAATTTATAGACTTCTATCATATCTCCCCTCAGCCGTCTCTTTTCCAGGTTTAAAGAGCCCCAACCTTTTTAGCCTTTCTTCATAGGAGTATCCTTCCATCCCCTTTACCATTTTGGTGGCTCTTCTCTGAACCTTTTCTAATAACTCTATATCCTTTTTAAGATACGGCGACCAGAATTGCACACAATATTCAAGGTGCGGTCTCACCATGGAACGATATAGAGGCATTATAATATCCTTTGTTTTATTTTCCATTCCTTTCCTTATCATACCTAGCATTCTATTTGCTCTCTTGGCCGCTGCTGCACACTGGGCCGAGGGTTTTAACATGGTATCCACAATGATGCCTAAATCTTTTTCCTGGGTGGTGGTTCCTAATGTGGAACCTTGCATCGTGTAACCATAGTTTGGGTTGTTCTTCCCTAGGTGCATAACCTTGCACTTGTCCACATTAAATTTCATCTGAGTGGGATCAACCGGAGTCCGGCCTCAGAGGAGTCAGAACTATGAACAGACTCTATCCTTTAGCGGACAAGGACAAGGACAGGTTCCGTTCCCCATGGATTGATGCCGCTGTGTCAGCGGTCACCAAGAAGACCACGATTCCGGTGGAAGGAAGCGTGACTTTAAAGGATGCGCAGGATAGGAAGGTAGATAGTTTGTTGAAACAGTTCTTTGAGGCATATGCTTTGTCACTGCAGGCTTCCATTTGCGGAGCTTGGATGGCAAAAGCATGCCTTCAATGGTCTCAGCGCTTGCGGCAGTCTCCCTAGCTAGATCAAGAAGGTATTAGGGAGATGGATAGGTTGGAATCAGGGTCCGCATATTTGACGGACGTGCATTACGAATTGATCAGAGCGCTAGCTAATAGTATGGCTTCCTTGGTGGCCGCGTGCAGGGCTCTCTGGTTAAGGAATTGGGCGGCGGATGGCTCGTCTAAATCACCACTCAGCAAGCTTCCTTTTAAAGGGAAGCTGCTGTTTGGAGAAGATCTGGACAAGTTGGTTAAGGAGTTAGGGGAGTCAAAAGGTGGTAGACTCCCAGAGGATAAGCCAAAGCAGGGGAAGTCCTCACCAGCCTTTTGGAGTCAGTTTAGAGATTTTAAAAGATTCCGTACTTCTCGTCAGGGTGGTTTCCAGAGAGGAAGACTTGCTTCGCGAGCCCAGGGGTTTTGTGGGTTTTGAGGAGCAAGTAGAGGTTTTGTGGCGACTTCCACCGCAACTACTCGAAAGCTCCAATGAAGGTTGGCGGGTCCCGGTAGGAAGCCAACCCATAGGCGGGAGGTTTTGGGGGTTCCTTCCTGCCTGGACCCGGATAACGTCAGACCAGTGGGTCTTGGAGATAATTTGCGATGGTTACGCGCTAGAATTTGCAAGTCCGGTTTGAGACTCCTTTGTGATGTCTCCCTGCAAAGGTCAACAAAAAGCTCAGGCGATCCGCAATACTCTAGATCGGCTTTTGCATATGGGGCAATCGCGCTGGTTCCATTGTTGGACTACGGTGTGGGTCGATACTCAATTTATTTTGTGGTTCCAAAAAAAGACGGGTCTCTGCGACCTATATTGGATCTGAATGGAGTGAATCGATGTTTACGGGTGCCACATTTCCGGATGGAAATGTTGAGGTCCGTCATTGTAGCGGTACGCAAGGGAGATTATTTAACCTCCCTAGATCTCACGGAAACGTATCTGCACATTCCAATCAGATCGGCCCATCAGAAGTTTCTACACTTCACACTTCCATGGGGGCATTATCAATTCCAAGCTCTACCATTCGGGCTCGCAACGGCGCCGTGGACTTCTACCAAGATTATGGTGGTAATGGTGGCGGCATTGCGGAAGGAAGGGATTCTGGTTCATCCTTATCTCAACGATTGGTTGATTCAAGCAAAATCAAAAGCTGAGAGTGTACAGGTAACAGACAAGGTAGTGACGTTTTTACAGGACTTAGGCTGGGTGGTCAATTCGGCCAAAAGCCGCTTAGTACCGACCCAGGATCTCGAGTACCTGGGAATTTGGTTCGACACTCGGAAAGGGGCAGTGTTTCTCCCTAATCGTCGGGTTCTAGGTCTCCGCCAACTGGTTCGCAAGTTCTGCTCCACACAGGCACCTTCTGCGTGGGACTACCTTCTCGGAATGAAGGTGGCGACGGAAGCCATGCCATGGGCCAGGTTTCATATGAGGCCCTTGCAGTGAGCGCTACTTCGTCGCTGGTCTCATCAGGCCGACTTGTTGAACACACGTCATCCCTGTCCGCTTCGGGTCAGGCAGTCCTTGCGGTGGTGGCTGCTCCCCGGGGCGTTCAAGGCAGGGATACCTCTGGAGCAGCCGGAATCGCACCCGCTGTTAACGGATGTGAGTCTCGCAGGATGGGGTGCGCACTGTGGAGAACCTTTCGCGCAAGGCGCGTGGTCCGTTCAAGAGAGAATTTGGTCATTCAGTTGGCTGGAGTTGAGAGAGCGGTTTATTTGGCACTTCAAACATTCGAAGCGGTGGTAACAGGTCAAGCGGTGAGAGTGCTATCGGACAATTCCGCGACAGTGGCCTACTTCAATCGGCAAGGCGGCACAGGGAGTGCAGCCATGGAAAAAGAAGCGGAGACGCTGTTTTCTTGGGTGGAGAACTGTCTTCCGGCGATCTCGGCGGCGCACATTGCAGGGAAGAACAATGTGACAGCGGATTTTCTCAGCAGGGTCCAAGTGGATGCTGGGGAATGGGAACTGCATCCGGAAGTGTTTGCCCTAATAGTCCACAGATGGGGCCCGCCGGTCATGGATCTCATGGCGACCTTTCAATCAGCGAATGCGAGTCGCTTCTTCAGCAGATGTTGGGAGAGGATGTCGGAAGGGCTCGACGCCCTGATGCAATCTTGGCCATCAGGTCTGCTCTATGTATTTCCGCCATGGGCACTGATAGGCCGAGTGGTTCAACGTATCGAAGCTCATCGCAGGAGAGTGCTACTTGTGGTTCCGGACTGGCCAAGACTACTGTGGTACGCTGATCTCATATGGCTTCTCAGCAGGGAGCCTTGGGGGCTACCGGTCTCAAAGGATCTGCTATGTCAGGGTCCGCTTCGAATGCCTCAGGTGAATCGGTTCTTGCTTACGGTTTGGCCATTGAAAGGGCGAGGTTAAAGAAAAAAGGATACTCTAAAGCAGTGATCACAACCTTGCTTCGAGCACGGAAGAAGTTGACTTTGCTGACATATGTTCGCATATGGTGTATTTTTGAGGATTGGAGTTCAAGGCGACAAGTTTGCGCGGCTACAGTGTCTGTACCATTGGTGTTAAGCTTCCTACAGGATGGTTTTGATAAAGGCTTGGCAGCGAGTTCCTTGAGAGTGCAGTTAGCAGTGCTGGCTTGCTATAGAGAAAAGGTTCAGGGTGTGCCATTAGGTTCCCATGCAGATGTGTTGCGGTTCCTTAAAGCAATGACTCGGCTGCGGCCTGCTCGTAGAATTTTTGTGCCACCTTGGGATCTCAATTTGGTTTTAGGGGCGCTAGTTAAAGAGCCTTTTGAGCCATTACACCAAGCGACCGTAAAGGATTTAACACAAAAAGCAGAGAGGTTCCAAAAAAGAGTAAAGTAGCCCAAATGCCCTCGAGTATGGAGCAGACAGAACTTAAAGATCCCAAATTACCCATGTCTACCAATAGCCAAATTAATATGAATAAAATACAGTCTCTAAAATGCTTGTATGCAAATGCTAGAAGTCTACAAAACAAGATGGGAGAGTTAGAATATATAGCACTAAACGAGAGGTTAGATATGATTGGAATATCAGAGACATGGTGGAAGGAGGACAACCAGTGGGGACACTGTGATACCTGGGTACAAACTATATCGAAATGATAGAGCTGATCAAATTGGTGGAGGGGTTGCGCTCTATGTTAGAGAGGGCATTGAGTCAGAAAGGATTAAAGTTTTGCAAGAAACAAAATTTGCTGTAGAATCTCTATGGATTGAAATTCCATGTAAAAAGGGGAAGGCAATGGCAGTGGGGGGTGTACTATCGTCCGCCTGGCCAGAATGAACAAATGGATGATGAAATGCTCAAAGAAATCAAGGAAGCTAGCAAAAGTTACAGTGCAGTAATAATAATGGGTGATTTCAATTACCCCGGCATCGACTGGGTCAGTGTCACAACAGGACATGCTAGGGAGATAAAGTTCCTAGATGAAATAAATGACTGCTTCTTGGAGCAGCTGGTTCATGAACCGACCAGAGGGGAAGCAATATTAGACCTAGTCCTTAGTGGAACACCAGATGTAGTGCAAGAGATAAGGGTGTTGGGGCCACTTGGCAATAGTGATCATAGCATGATCGCCTTTGATTTAATTAGTGGAGGAGGGATAGTAAGGAAATCCACAGTACTACCCTTTAACTTTCGAAAGGGAGACTATGATAGAATGAGGGAAAACAGTTAAGAAAAAACTAAAAGGAGCAGTTGCAAAGGTTAAAGACGTACATCAAGCTTGGGTGTTGTTGAAAAATACTATCTTGGAAGCCCAGACCAGCTGTATTCCACGCTTTAAGAAAAGTGGAAGGAAGTCCAAAAAATTGCCAGCATGGTTTAAAGCTGAGGTCAGAGAGGCTGTTGTTGCCAAAAAAGCATCTTTCAAGAAATGGAAAAAAGAGCCAAATGATGAAACCTGGAAACAGCACAAGCACTGGCAAGTCAAATGCAAGGCATTGATAAGGCAGGCAAAGAGGGAATTTGAGAAGAAGCTTGCTGCGGAAGCAAAAACGCACAATAAAGACCTTTTCAAGTACATTCGTAGCAAAAAACCCGTGAGAGAGTCAGTTGGTCCATTAGATGATAAAGGGGTTAAAGGAGCACTAAGAGGCGACAAGGCGATAGCGGAGAGGACTGAATGAATTCTTTGCTTCGGTCTTTACTGAGGAAGATGTAGGGATGTTACCCACGACTGAAGTGGTATTTAAAGGTGTGGAAGAATTGAAGGAAATATCGATACATCGGGAAGATGTCTTACAACTATTAGATAAACTGAAGAGTAGCAAATCACCTGGGCCGGATGGTATACATCCAAGGGTGTTGAAAGAACTGAAATTTGAGATTGCAGACCTGCTATCAGTAATCTGTGAACTATCATTAAAATCATCTCTAATACCTGAGGATTGGAGGATCGCCAATGTAACACCAATTTTTAAAAAGGGTTCGAGGGGTGATCCGGGAAACTACAGACCGGTGAGCCTGACATCAGTACCGGGAAAAATGGTAGAAACCATCATAAAGAATAAAATTACTCAGCATATAGATAGTCATGACCTAATGGGAGACAGCCAACATGGCTTTAGACAAGGAAGATCTTGTCTTACTAATCTGTTATGTTTTTTGAAGGAGTGAATAAACAGGTTGACAAAGGTGAGTCGGTTGATATTGTGTATCTGGACTTTCAGAAAGCCTTTGACAAGGTCCCTCATGAGAGACTTTTGGCAAAACTAAAGAGTCATGGGATAGGAGGCAGTGTACTACTGTGGATCAGGAACTGGTTAAAAGATAGAAAGCAGAGGGTAGGGCTAAATGGCCAATTTTCCTAATGGAGAAAGGTGAATAGTGGTGTACCCCAGGGATCTGTGCTGGGTCCGCTGCTTTTTGACATATTCATAAATGACCTGGAAAGTGGAATAACGAGTGAGGTTATCAAATTTGCTGATGACACAAAACTATTTAAAGTTGTTAAAACCCAGGAGGATTGTGGAAAATTGCAAGAGGATCTTGATAAATTGGAAGACTGGGCATCAAAATGGCAGATGAAATTTAATGTGGAGAAGTGCAAGGTTATGCACCTAGGGAAGAACAACCCAAACTATGGTTACACGATGCAAGGTTCCACATTAGGAACCACCACACAAGAAAAAGATTTAGGCGTCCTTGTGGATACCATGTTAAAACCCTCGGCCCAGTGTGCAGCGGCGGCCAAGAGAGCAAATAGAATGCTAGGTATGATAAGGAAAGGAATGGAAAATAAAACAAAAGATATTATAATGCCTCTATATCGTTCCATGGTGAGACCGCACCTTGAATATTGTGTGCAATTCTGGTCGCCATATCTTAAAAAGGATATAGCAATTTTAGAAAAGGTTCAGAGAAGAGCCACCAAAATGGTAAAGGGGATGGAAGGCTACTCCTATGAAGAAAGGCTAAAAAGGTTGGGGCTCTTTAACCTGGAAAAGAGACGGCTGAGGGGAGATATGATAGAAGTCTATAAATTAATGAACGGAGTGGAACGGGTAAACGTAGATCGATTGTTTACCTTATCAGAATATAGAAAGACTAGGGGACATGCAATGAAGCTACAGGGTAAACTTTTAAGACTAATAAAAGAAAATATTTTTTCACTCAACGTGTAATCAAAACTCTGGAATTTGTTACCGGAGGATGTAGTAAAGGCTGTTAGTGTAGCTGGGTTTAAAAAAGGTTTGGACAAGTTCCTGGAGGAAAGGTCCATAAACCATTATTAAGAAGGGACCCAGGATATCAATGCTTGAACCAATACAAGCATTGTGGAACCTGTGTCCCTTGGGGAAACTGCTAGGTACGTATGACCTAGATTGGCCACTGTTGGAAACAGAATACTGGGCTTGATGGACCTTGGTCTGACCCTGTATGGCATATCTTATGTTCTTATGTTCTTATGTTCTTAAAAACAATATTTTTAGTAGCGATTTGTTCGGCGAGGCGAATTTCAGAATTGCCAGCGTTGTCATATAGGGAACCATTTCTATCTTTTTCCAGAGAAAAGGTGGTGTTGCGGCCAGTGCCGTCCTTTTTGGCAAAGGAGGTTTCACCGTTTCACCTAAATCAAACAGTTTCGCTCCCCATTCTGAGTTGTGGGGATGAAAACGCAGCGGATCGTAGCTTGCGCCTTCTGGATTTAAAACAAGTTTTGCGGTGGTATTTGAAAGTCTCAGAACCTTTTTTTTATTTTTTTTATTTAAATGTTTATTAAACTATATCACACGATACAAAGCAGAAATTCAAACACATCAACTATACAGCCATGATTAAACCAGCCCCCCCTCCCCCCAGCCATCCTGCTACTGTTACAAGCATTCAATATTCTTCACAAACTAGTACTTCTCCAGCACAAATATTTTTCCCAGATTTTGAAAAACTTTTTGGAGCCATTGTTTTTAATGGCAGTTGCCTTACTAAGCAAATAATTAGAGTCGAGGGAGGCTATACATTCCCGCAACGTGGGTGGGTGCACCTGCCGCCACCGCCGTGCCACCAACATCCTATACGTCACACACCCCATATTGACAAAGAAACTTTCTACCTGGGTAAGATTCGCCGGTCTACTCCCCAACAAGGCCACAGCAGGGTTTGGTTCAACCAGTTTCCCCAATATAGCACTCAACAAACCAAACACTTCTCCCCACCTCTCCTGGAGAGTTTTACAAGCCCACCAGTCTCAGAACCTTTTTGCAAATTGAATTGTCTTTTTGTGTTGTTTGGAGGTCCCCGCAAAGGCGTCCATTTCTAGATGGATTAGAGAAGCGATTTCGTCAGCATATCTGGTGCAGGGGCATTCTATTCCCTTGGGATTACGAGTGCACTCTACCAGAGCGCAAGCAACCTCTTGGGCGGAACATAGCTTGGTCCTGCCTGGGGATATCTGTAGAGCGGCTACCTGGTCGTCTCTTCATACTTTCAGTAAGCACTACCGTCTTGATGTGTTAGCAGCAAGGGATGCCTGTTTCAGTTCGGCGGTGTTGCAAGCCGGCGGGAAGGTCCCCCCCCCCCATGAGTACTGCTCTGTTATATCCCAGAGATGGAGGACTGAACTGGAGGACCAATAAGGAAATCAAAATTACACTTACCTGGTAATTGTAGTTCCTGGAGGGACACCAGTTCAGTCCTCATTCCCGCCCAGGGGGATTTCGTTGGCAGTGGAGCTTCAGTAGAAAGAAGTAGGAATCTACAGGTATGTATGATGTGGAAGGGGATCTGATTTATTAGATCTTTTCTGTTTGTTTCCGTCTATTTCTTCTCCTTTTTTTCTTGCCTATGGTTCTAAGTGAGGCAGAAAGAAAAAGGTACAAGAAGCATTTCTTCTTTCCAGAAGGAAAGTTACTGTTCATATGGTTCATAGTTATTAGCGTTATAATTGTTATGATAGCTACTTATTTGTTGCTCTGTTGAGTGTGCTTTGTCAATAGTTCACTGGGGCTGATGGGAGAGACCAGCAGACTACATCCAGTGAGGTCATGAATTTGACATGCCCAGTCTCCAAGCTGCAGGAGGAGGTACACAACCCAGAGGTGGAGGACTGAACTGGAATCTCACCAGGAACTACAATTACCAGGTAAGTGTAATTTTGATGCATTGCTGTCCAGTACAACTGGTTCCTCTGCCCAGACCACCTGGCCATCAATTCTGAGGGCATTCCCGGAGGCAGAGCCTATCCTTGAGACCATACAGCCACGAGTTGATCCTCAGCCGAGGTCTACATGCGAGTCACATTCCACGGGACCAAGGTCTTCCCCGGCTAGAGCACACAGCACCAGTCATGGGCCCTCTGAGGGATGCAGGCAAGGCTCGGGCCCATAGCCCACAAGCTGCCCTTCCCTTGTGTCTTCGACCAACTGCTTGGAATGAGAGACTGAGGATGAAGAGTCCATGAACACCGTCACCACTGCGACATCCCCTCGGACTCACCAACCTCTGAGCCCCGGCATTGGTCCCTGCCCGAGAACATGGTGTTCCTTGACTTTGTGCGGGACATGTCAAAGGCTCTAGCATTCCCAGCGGAATCAGAGGAGGACCCTCAGATGGAGGAACTAGAAATCCTCCAATATGAGGCCCTGCCAAGGGAATCGCTCACAGTGCCCATTCTACCAATCTTAGAACGGCTAATGCTCCATATGTGGGAAACACCGGTGTCGGTGCCCATCGTGAGCAAGCGGCTCAACTCGATATACCGGATCCATGGAGCCCTGGCTTCTAGAAGGCACAGCTGCTGCATAACTCCATGGTGGTGGAGTTGGCCATATGTTGGCTGAAGAGCCAGAAGACGCACTCCTCGGTGCCTCCGGATAGGGAAGCCCGCACCTTGGATGCCCTTGGCAGAAAGTGCTACCAGGGCTTGATGCTCCTCGGCTGGATCCAGGCATACTAGCTGTACATGGGCATGTACTTGAGAGACCTGGCAAAGGAACTTGCTGGGTTCTCGGCTGGTTTCCCTGAGGAACCCTTGCAACAGTTCAAGAACCTGGCCAAAACCGTCAGTGAGTGCTCTAAATTCATCACTCGAGCAGCCTATGATGGCTTTGAGTCGGTGACTAGAGTAGCTGCGATGGGCATCGGTGCCTGACGCCAGGCTTGGCTACAGTTTTATGATCTTGAACAGTGGGTTCAGGACAAACTGATCGGTGTTCCATGCCTAGGGGAAGAACCTCTTTGGCAAACCCATGACGGAAAAGGCTGCCGAGTTGGAGACAGAGTTTGTGACGAGGACCAGGCTCTCCAAAAAGACCGCTGGCCCTTCCCGACAGAAGGGCTCGGGCAAAAAGTCCTCTTACTTGAGGAAGGGGGCTGCTTCCAAAAACTACCCACAATTTCAGGCCTCACCGGCTCCCCAGCAGGGTCTGCAGGCCAAGGGACGTGGGCAAGGCCCTCGTAAGCCAGAAGACTCCCAAGCCCCAGACATCGGCTCCGGCCCAGCCTAGGGGGATTTTTTGATGCCTTGGGCATAGCCTCTCCACCCCAAGGAGGACAGCAGTCCACAGGTCTGATTCACTATGCCCACAGGTGGTCAAGGAGGGCTACCTCCTCCACCTGGTACAGACACCCCACCTCCTTTCTTTCCGGTAGAGCCCCCGAGATCTCCCCTTCACTGAGATCCTCCTACTGCAAGAACTCGCAGGTCTTCTTGAGGTCAAAGCGGTAGAACCAACATCTCAGGGGCAAGGGGTTCTACTCCAGTATTTCCTTATGCCAAAAAGAACAGGGGGCCTAAGGCCCATCCTCGACCTGCGCAACCTGAACAAATTCCTTGTGAGGGAGAAGTTCAAGATGCTCTCACTTGGAACATTGCTGCTTTACCTCCAGCAGGGATATTGGCTATGCTCCTTGGATCTGAAGGGATGCTTATACCCACATCCTTATTCACCCCAACCATAGGCAGTATCTTCACTTCATGGTGGGGAGAGGCCACTACCAGTACAGGGTTCTACCCTTAGGCCTGGCATCCGCCTCAAGGGTCTTCACCAAATGCTGGCAGTAGTGGCCGCCTACCTCTATTTCCAAGGGGTATTGTCTTCCCCTATCTGGACGACTGGCTTATAAAAGGAGGCATGGCTGACGAAGTGCAGCAAGCTATAGCATGCACTATCCATGTCCTGCAACATCTGGGGTTTGTGATAAAACTAACCCCAAGTCCCACCTTCTCCCAACACAGTGTCTGGAGTTGATAGGGGCAAAACTGGACACTGTCCAGGCAAGGGCCTTCCTTCCCCTGGATCGGGCAGATCATCTCAGGACACTAGCCGCAGACGTACAACATCGTCCCTCGGTGTTGGCTCAGCTTCTTCTACGCCTACTCGGGCACATGGCCTCCATGGTCCATATCGCCCTAGATTTCTGTCTGTACATGAGGGTCACTCAGTGGTGCCTTCGAGATCAGTGGACGCAGGCCATGGGCTGCCTCCAAGACAGAGTCTCAGTGACCCACAGTTGGTGGAGTCTCTGACTTGGTGGCAAAATACATAACACCCTCAGGCAGGGATGTCCTTCCAAACCCCAAGCCCTCTAAGGGTCCTCACAACGGATGCCTCCCTATTGGGATGGGGAGCCCACTGTGAATAACTGCACACCCAGGACAGCTGGTCACAAGCCAAGGGCAGGCAGCAGATCAACCTCCTAAAGCTTCGGGCGATCTATCTAGCCCTCAAAGTATTTTGTTACCGACTGAGGCACTATTCAGTGCTTATCCAAATGGACAGTCAGGTGGCAATATTCTATGTGAACAAGCAGTGTGGCATGGGATCTCAAACCCTCTGCTGCGAGATGATGACACTCTGCTTCTACACAATTCTCCTGCGGGCTGTATATCTACCAGGCCAGGACAACACCCTGGTGGACAAGCTGAGCAGGGTCCTCCAGACACACGAATGGCAGCTGGACCCCAGAGTAGCCACCTGGCTTTTTCAACTCTGGGGGACTCCATGGGTGGACCTTTTCGCCAGCCTGGACAACTATCAGTTACCCTGCTTCTGCTCTCAGCAGGCCCCACCCGTCCCAGGTGGCGGCAAATGCATTTCTCATTCCGTGGTTGAAAGACCTCATGTATGCCTTCCCACCCACGCCATTGATTGCCAGGACCCTCTTCAAGGTTCTTCACAACAAAGTGTCACTGATCCTGGTAGCTCCACAGTGGCCCAGGCAACTGTGGTTCCTGCTGCTCCTCTGATTGTCGGTGGAGACTCTGATCCCCCTGGGGGATTCCTCGGGGGCTCTTGTCTCAGGAGGATGGCTCTCTCTTGCACCCCAATCTGGAGTGACTATCATTGACATTGTGGCTGCTGAAAAGGTAACCTTGGCCCCTTTCAGCCTCTCGGGAGAAGTGCAAGAGATCCAGCTAGCCTCTCGTAAGACCTCCACAAGGAGAGCTTACACCTTCAAATGGCAGAGATACTCTGTTTGGTGCACAGAGCCAACGGATAAACCCGTTCTCCTGCCCAGTGCAGATGGTGCTGCAGTACCTTCTTCATCTCTCACAATCCAGGCTGAAATCAAACTCTGTCAGGGTACACCTCAGTGTCCTAGCAGCACACCACAACCCTATTGAGGGCAAGTCCCTCTTAGTTCAGCCTCTGGTGACCTGCTTCCTGAGGAGACTCCTACTGTCTAAACCCCCTGTCCGCCCTCTGGTGACAGAGTGGGACCTCAACATAGTGTTGGCGCAACTCACTCACCCACCATTTGAGCCCCTGGCCACTTGCCACCTGAGGTACCTCTCATGGAAGGTCGTGTTCCTGCTGGCACTCACCTCCGCTCGCAGAGTCAGCGAGCTCCAAGCCCTAGTAATAGAGGCACCATATACCAGATTCCACAAGAACAGGGTCGTGCTACGCACGCATCCCAAATTCTTTCCGAAGGTGGTATCCTCCTTTCACCTCGACCAGGAGGTGGTGCTACCCACTTTCTTCCCAAGGCCTCACTCCAGCAGGGCAGAGACCATCCTTCACACCTTGAACTATGAGAACCCTGTCCTTCTACATTCAACGTGCACAGAGCCACCGCAAAGCTTCTCAGCTTTTTGTTTTCTGTGACCCAAGTCGTAGGGGGGAAGCGGTGACCAAGCAAACACTGTCCACCTGGGTGGCGGACTGCATCGCTCTTACCTATGAGTGGGTTGGGCTCACGGTGGATGGCTGGGTCATGGCACATAGTGCTAAGGCCTTGGTGACCTCGTGGGAAACATGCACTCTGTCCCAATGCTGGACATCTGCTGGGCTGCCACCTGGTCTTCAAGCCATACCTTCGCAGCTCATTACTGCCTCGAAAGGGAGTTCCAGCAGGACAGTGCCTTCGGCCAGGCTGTGCTCCGTAATCTTTTCAGAATCTAGGCAACTCCTACCCTTCAATTCGTCTGTGTTCAGACTACTGGAGTGTTGGTTTCCATCAGACACACGGGTCCTGCTGTAGTCTGTTCTGCAGACTCAATTGCTGCTGCTCACGGCTTCTCTTGAGGGTGACCGTGGTTTTCTCCTTACAGGCTTTGGGTAGCTTGTAGCTAGGGAGTCCCATATGTGAGGACTGACTTCTTGCTTGTTCCCAGAGAAATCGAAGTTACTCACCTGTAACAGGTGCTCTCCGGGGACAGCAGGAATTGATCTTCACAACCCTCCCTCCTCTCCTTGGAGTTGCTTCTTTACCATCTTTTAATTTTGCTGTCTTTTAGCTATGTCATCTGACTGAGCAAGATGGCACCCTCGGGCGGAGAGGGCACCATGCAAGCGTGGTGGCATCTCTCAAAGTCTTTCTTTGAAAGCTGGGGAGATGCTTCCATGAGGGCTCTGTCAGCGCTGACTTTACCCATATGTGAGAACTGATTCCTGCTGTCCCTGGAGAACACCTGTTACAAGTGAGTAATTACGCTTAGTCAACCTTCTCCAGCAGCTTGGAGACTGAGCCTGTCATCTTTTGATTACATCAGTGCACTTAGGCAGCTGGCACCAACCACCAGCCCCCAGTAAACTCAGTCTCCAAGCAGCTAGAGGATGTAGTGAGCCAAGGTGCTTTATTCACTGAAGGGACAACTAAGGAGTGAAAAGTTAGATTGGAGGTTTTTGATTTTCTTGTGTTAGGTTAATCTCCAGGAACAAGCAGGAGTGTGGTCTTCCCATATGGGTGACATCGGGTGCCGATGGAGCCCGCGTGGGAAGCTCCCCAGCTACCAATAGGAAAGCCTTTGGGAGCAATCCACCATGCCTGCGCTGGTGCCTTCCTGCTGTTCCAATGTACTCTCCTCAGTTCTTTTTCTGTGGAGCCAACAGGACCTCTCCCTGTTACCACTGAAGAATCATCTCATGCCTACCTTTTTCCGCTTAATTTCAGTATCAATTAATACTACCTTTCCCTTTATTCTTTATTTTACAAAAAAAAAATAAAAAAGTAGGATTTTTTCTTTTAGGGCCTCGTGTCCTGTGGGTCTTGCCCACCCCCTTTCCAATCATGGAAAAGCCTGCCAGCGGCTTTAAAAAATGCACAAAATGTTCAGGCACCATATCGATCACTGATAAGCATGATTGGTGCCTTAAATGCCTCGGTCCCGACCACATCCTTTAAGAGTTTTCCCCATGCAAACAAATGACCGAAAGGGGCCTGGGGAACCGGGCCAAAAGATTTGGAGAGCTTTTTCATTCGGACACAGTATCGTTGGCCTTGACTTCTTCAAGGGTGTCGTTGGGCTCTCACACTTCTAAACATTGTAAGGAGTCCAGACATGAAGAGAAGAAATCAAAGAAGCCTTCTTCTCTGTCTTGCTGTCAAAAAGATAAGTCCAGACCCCGGGAACCCTTGGAGACTCCGAAGGAATCGAGCCATAAGTCCAAGGACTCCACACCGAGAATCGTCCAGGACTTCGTCGGACTCAAGCCATAGGTCCAAGCATCCCAGGTGGGAGGACTTGTCCTACAAAGCCCTGGTGGGGATTCGGGAGGTACCCGGGGCCTCGGCCTCTGCGGAGCCCCTGATGCCATGCACTGATATGGTGGCACCCAGCCGAGTTCTGTCTGTGGACCAGGCACAGGCTCCATCCTTGAACCAGGGGATGCTGTCCTCAGGAAGGACCCTTAGCAGCTCTCCTGCGGCATTGGTACCACTGACACCAACAGCCCTGGAGAATCGGTTAGTGGCACAGACCTTGATCCCCCAGCAGCCATCTTCGATGGTACCATTGACATCGAAGCAGGGGCCTCGAGAAACCAAGACTTCGGTTCCGGTACTGATACCACCACCATCCATGGATCCCTCCTGGACGGTGCAGAGCTTCGACCCTGAGGACATCGAGAGGCATTGACGTGACACGCGACATCGGTGCCGCTGATACTCATCAAAGTCCGATTCCGATGTATCCGATTCTGATCACCGGTTGCTGGACTTTGATGGCCTTCGGGATTTTGCATTGGAACCCTCACCACAATTGGCCAATATCCGAAGAAAATCCCCTCCTGAGGACATGTCCTTTCAGGAATTCGTCAGGGATATGGTGGCAGGCCTCTCAAGCCAGGCGGCATCGGAACCAGAACCAAGGGCGGAGGAACTGGAGATCCTCCAGTACATGGCAGCACCGAAAGAAACCACCATTCTGCCGGTGCATCGAATTCTACACAATTTAATGCTACAAATGTGGGAGACTTCTCTTACTATCTCCCCTATAAGTTGTCATTTGGATACAGTGTATCAAGTGCCCGACTGCCCCAGCTTTCAAAAACCGCAGTTTCCTCACCATTCCATGGTGGTGAAATTAGCGATGTTCCGGATAAAGAACAGGAAGAACCATGCTTTGATCCCTCTGGGCTGTGAATCGAGGAACCTCAATTCCTTTGCCCAACGCTCTTTTCAGGCATCGATGCTGGCTAGTAGAATAAATTCCTACATCCTCTACATGGGGATGTTCCTGAAAGAATTGAACAAGGACTGGGAAGGATTCCTCCCTTTCCTCCCAGAGGAAAATGACCAGCCTTCCGGGCTGTTCTCTCCCATAGTCAGAATGTATTAAAATTTGTCAACAGAGCTGCCTTTGATGCATTCGAGTCATCCAACAGAGCATCTTCTATTGCTATAGGAGCTAGGCAGCTGGCTTGGCTTCAGGCCTCATATTTGGAACAATGGGTCCAAGATAAATTTGGCAACATTCCCTGCACTAGTGAAAACCTATTCGGTAAGAACTGGCGAGAAAAGGCAGGGGAACTGGAGACTGATGATACCACCCTCAAACGGCTCTCTAGGAAGACATCTGACCCCTCCAAAAAGAAGGCACCACCTAAGAAAGCCTTCTACCCCAAGAAGAGAAGGTATTACCTTTCTTACCCCCAGCCAACCTACCACCCACAGCAAAAACAGCAGGGACCCAAGCAGACCAAGAAGCCCAGACTTGCTAAAACACAACCCCAAAGTCAACCAGCTCCTTCTCCATCGAGTTTTTGGCTCCCAGATAGGGAACATAGCCAGTCACCAACAGACCCTGCAGGATCATATACCCATTCCAGGAAGACTCTCGCTGTTCAGCCACAAATGGCATACCATTGCCACAGAAAACTGGAGAGAAGGGGTATCAACTCAACTTTCGAGAGCTTCCCCCCCACTATTTCAGAGGGGACTATCCTTCCAACCCCCCCACCCTTGGGGGCCCTCTTCCAACAGGAAAGAAACATCCTCCTTACACAAGGAGCTGTAGAACTAGTTCCTCTTCAGGAACGGTTCAAAGGCTTCTACTCCCCCACTTCCTCTTTCCAAAGAAGTCAGGAGGCCACAGGCCCATCCTGGACCTCAGAAATCTAAACAAATTCCTGGTAAAAGAAAAGTTCTAGGTGATCTCCCTGGGGACCCTTTTTCCTTACCTCCAGGAAAACGACTGACTTTGTTCCCTAGACTTCATAGAGACCTGTACACATATCCTGATACATCCAAGCCACAGGCAGTATCTCAGGTTCACATGTCAAAGAACCTATTATCAATACAGGATTCTCCCCTTCGGCCTGGCATCTGCACCAAGAGTTTTCACAAAATGCATGGCTGTAGTTGTGGCTTATCTTCGAAAACACAAAATATATGTTTTCCTCTACTTAGACAACTGGCTCATAAAGGCAGACTGTCCTGGAGAACTCTGCTCGACTCAGCAAAAGACCCCCCTAACCCTCGTCCAATCCCTCGGGTTTGTCATAAACTTTCCAGAGTCACACCTTGTTCCAACATAAAGGTTGGAATTCATAGGTGCCGTCCTAGATACCAAGCAGTGCAAAGCTTTTCTCCCACTGAACCGCATGGAACGTTTAATAGCATCGGCCACAAGCATGCGACAAAGCCAAGAGGCATCAGCACACTGCTAAATAACCCTGCAAGGCCACACGGCCTCCACAGTGCATATTGTTCCAAATGCCAGACTCCACATGCATCAGACATAATAGACTCTCTCAACCCAGTGGACTCAGGCCACAGGGAGTCTACGGAATCTGCTCCAAATAACATCTCCCATGGCCGACTCCCTCCAGTGGTGGTGTATCCCAGCAAATCTACTAGCAGGGTCTCCTTTTCAGACACCCCAGCCTCAGCATACGCTGATGACTGATGCTTCCAAATAGGGTTGGGGGGCATACACAGAATCTCTCTGCACACAGAATCTCTGGACAGCACAGGAGTCCCAACAACAGATAAACCTCTTGGAGTTTCGAGCAATCACGAAAGCTCTCCATGTTTTTCAGCATCAGCTCTCCAACTGTCCAGTCCTCATACGGACAGACAATCAGGTCACAATGTTCTTTGTCAACAAACAGGGGGGAACAGGCTCTCTCCTCTTGTGTCAGGAGTCCTGCAAACTTTGGGACTTCGCCAAACAACACCACATGTACTTACGTGTGGTTTACATTCCAGGAGAGAGCAATCTCCTGACAGACCGCCTGAGTCGCATCCTGCAACCCCACGAAATGGTCTTTGGATCACAGGAGGGCAACAGAGTTGTTCCATCTCTGGGGATCTCCATAGATAGAGTTCTTTACCACCCCGCAGAACTCCAAACTTCCCAGGTTCTGCTCCAATATACCATCCAAACTGTCTGGCATCAGACGCATTCATGATCCATTGTGATTGGGACTCCTGTATGCATTTCCCCCCATCCCCCTAATCTCGAAAACCTTCTTCAAACTGAGGGCAGACAAGGGCTCCATGATACTCATCGCCCCACTCTGGCCTTGTCAACCATGGTTTTCCCTCCTATTACCCCTGGCAGAAGCCTCACCAATCCCACTGAAATCCAAGCCAGGTCTCCTCTCACAGGACAATGGAATACGCCTCCACCCCAATCTCCATCCCTTTGCCTAATAGCCCGGCTCCTGAAAGCATAGTTCTTCAGGATCTTCCTTTGTCTAGGGAGATCAAGAACATCCTCCTTTCCTCCAGAAAACCCTCCACCAGAAGGGCTACATGGTGCTCTGAAAATATTCACAATCCATTTGAAGCATCAGTACCGAAGCTGTTGCACCACCTCATTTATCCTCACTCGGATTTAAATCAAACTCTGTCCGAGTACACTTTAATGCTATTTCAGCCTTTCATAACCCAGTCGATGGTAAACCTATCTCCACAATTCCTCTCATGGCACGATTCATGAGGGGTCTACTCCTCACCAAGCCATACGCCCGCCACCAGTGGCATGGGATCTCAATGTGGTGCTAGCTCAACTCCTCAAACCACCCTTTGAGCCGTTAGCAAACACACATCTTCACTACTTATCATGGAAAGTGCTCTTCCTCATCGCCCTGACCTCTGCCAGGCACGTCAGCGAGCTACAAGCCTTGGTGGCTCATGCCCCCTATATGCGTTTTCACCACTACAAAGTAGTCCTACGGACACACCCCCACTTCCTCCCAGAAGTGGTTTCCCCTTTTCACATTAATCAATCTGTCATCCTCCCAGTCTTCTTTCCAAGGCCACACGCCTCATGTGCAGAAGCAACTCTACACATACTTGACTGCAAGAGAGCTCTGATCTTCTACCTACAGTGAACACAAAACCTCAGGAAAACCTCACAGCTGTTTGTGTCCTTTGACCCAGCACATTTGGGTCTCCAAGTGACTAAACGCTGGATAGCGGACTGCATATCTTTCTCTTATGACAAAGCAGGACTTCCCCTTGAGGGACATGTCACTGCTTACAATGTCCAGGCTGTGTCGACCTCTGTGACCAACCTATGTACCGTACCTGTTGCTGAGATTTGCCAAGCTTCTACATGGTCCTCCATCCATACCTTTATGGCCCGCTACTGCTTGGACAAGGAGTGCCGCCGGGATGTGGCCTTGGCCAGGTGGTCCTTCAGCATCTCTTTGGGATGTATTTTATTTATTTATTTAACAATTCTTATATACCGCACTATTTGTTATCAGTGCGGTTTACAATTAACAAAGAATACTCAGATCAGAGAAGACTGATAGAGTTTACATCATAACAGGGAATAGAACTTGGAGAACATGGGTAACTATTTACATATTGCCATAGGCAGTATACTAGAAACTATATACATAAAGATATGGTATAATAGATGATACTTTATAAGAAAGTACTTAAGAAGGTTCAGGCTAGCGAGAGAGTGCTTGGAGCTTGAGCGTTATGTTGTGTAGGGGACTCTGGTAGGGGAAGGGGATGTTTTCTTAGAGTCGGGGAAGCAGATTGAGAGAAATGGAGCAGGAAGAGGTGGTGTTTTATTGCTTTACGAAATTGTAGAAGGTCTCGGATCGCTCTGATTTCTGGAGGGAGGTCATTCCAACATTTTGGTGCGTAGTGGGCAAAGGTTCTTCTCCTGGTTGTTTGTGAGCACTTTATGGAGTCTTTAGGGATAGATAGAGTGTTGTCTGTTGCTGTCCTTCTGGATCTTTTTTTTGGAGTAGGTGTGATGAGTTCGTTGAGAGAATTGGGAGCGATGTTGTTGATAATCTTGAATGTTACTAGAAGAATCTTATATGTAAGCCTGGAGTGTATCGGTAGCCAATGGAGATCCTTGAGTATTGGTGTGATATGGTCTGATCTGGCTCGACCGCAGAGGACACGGGCGGCGGCGTTCATGGCTTGTTGGAGAGGATTGAGAGTGCTCTTTGGTAGGCCATATAAGATTAAATTTGCGTAATCTAGATGTGGTAGTATGAGGGCCTGGAAGATGGTTCGGAAGCAGTCAGCAGGTAGCATAGGTTTAAGATGTCTCAGTGTTTTAATTTTGTTATAGATGGACCTGGTGATGTTTTTTACATGTTCCTTGAAATCGAGATGCTGGTCAAGGGTAATGCCGAGATAGCGTATGGCGTTACGGCTTGGAAGCTCCGCATCTCTTACTCTTAGGCTGGAGGGAGGAGAGAAGCTTTTGTTCCTTGATATGAAGAGTACCTCTGTTTTCTTGAAATTAATGCGGAGGTTTTGGGTTGTTAGCCAGTCTGTGATTGCATTGAAATAGTTGACAAGGTTGGTGAATTCCGGGTGTTTGACTTTGAACGGAGTAAATAGCAACACATCATCGGCGTAGATTAAGGTAGAAGTATTGAAAGAACGGATGATGTTGCATATCGGCTGCATATAGATATTAAACAGCAGGGCCGATAGGGAGGAACCTTGTGGGACACCTTGTTGTTGGTGGAATGGTGCCGAAGTTTTAGAACCAACCCTGACTTGTTGCCAACGATCAGATAGATAAGATTTACACCACTCCCAGGCAAGGCCGTGAATGCCCTTTTCCAGGAGGCGGGTGAGTAGCTGATTGTGATTGACAGAATTGAAAGCAGCTGAGATATCCAGGAAGATGAGGGCAAAACCATTTTCTGCGTTGTCAATTCCTTTATTCAGGGTGTTGGTGAGGGTGGTGAGCAGGGTTTCTATTCCATGCGATTCTCTAAATCCGTGCTGGCAGGGGTCAAGTGGGGCTGCTATGTCTATATGTTGTTGGATTTGTCTGTAGACGACTTTCTCGATTATTTTGGCGAGTAGAGGAATGCTCGAGATGGGTCGGTAAGATTCTGTCTTTGCTGGGTCGAGTCTACTGTTCTTTAGGAGGGGTCTTATTGAAGTTTGTTTGAGTAAAGAGGAGAATGAGCCAGTTGCAAAGATAGACGGATGATGTTTAGTAGGATTGGGCTGAGTTCAACTCGAAGGGTCCTGATCCAGTGTGCTGGACAGGGGTCGTTTGGGGCTGTTGAGGTGTTGATGCTGGCAATGAGGTCCTGGATATTCTTCTCAGCAGGGGGGGTAAAATGTATGAGTGATATTTGAGGGGTGGGAGATTGGTAGGGAGGAGATACAGTTGGTGCTGGCTGATTACTTGCTGTGAGTGATTTGGATTGTAGGAAGTCTGCATATGACTGGGGAGGAATTGGTACAAGTTGAGTTGGGGAGGGTTCCTTGATTAGGGATTTCGCTAGGTTGAATAAGTCTCTAGGTTTATTGATTGAGCGTTGGAGGAGCTGAGCGTGGTATTCACTCATTCTGAGGTATATCCTCTCACGGTGAGACTTCAGGAGTTCAAGGTAGGCTACTTTGTGGGTCTGGGATCGGGAGCGTCTCCACTTCCTCTCCTGCTTCCTGAGTTCGATGAGGGAGGCGCGGAGTTCTGCTGAGAACCATGGAGCATGGTGTCTTCTCCTTTTACATCTGTTGTGGGTTTCTGAATTATTGGAGGATGTTGGGTAGGCAAATTCTTTCAATGTGTTATTCCAATTGGTGATTGCTTCATCAAGGTTGGCAGCCTTCTGATGTAGGATCAGAAGATCCTTTTTGGAGAACTCTTCTATGGCAAGCGGTCTGGGGCGAGGTGTGTCTGAGGGTCCAGTGGCATCGCTAGGTGGAGCCTGAACAAGTTGCAAGGGTATTTGGAGAGTAATCAGGTTATGGGTCGGACCAAGGGACAGAACTGATTGAAATATTGAAGTCCGATTTGTGGCTAACTGCAGTGCTAGGGGCAAAGATCAGATCTAATAGGTTTCCTTTTTGGTGCGTTGGGGCCGTCACCAATTGTTTGAATTGTAATTCTTGCATTGCATCAAGGAAGGCAACTGCTTGGTCGGGTTGCAGAGATGGGAGGTTGAAGTCACCGAGAAGCCAGTTGGGAATGCGTGGGTTGGCTGGGTTGCAGGCAAGGTCAATGAGGATGGAGATGTCATCTGAAGGTGAGGAGGGGGCTCTATATATAAGAAACAACTCCTACTCCCTGCCCACTCTGACCAGATCTCCGTGATGGGGAAGTCGAGGTCAATGACCTTGTCCAATGCCAACTGTGTCCTCTGAAATCTGGTAGTTAGGGAGTCCCATATGTGAAGACTACATTCCTGCTTGTTTCTGGAGGTAGTGTAGTTACTCACCTATAACGGGTGTTCTCCGGAAACAGCAGGAATTTAGTCTTCACAACCCGCCCACCTCCCCGTAGAGTTGTAAGGTTCTCTCTCCCTTCTCTCTTCTATACTCTCCTTTTTCTTCAGCTATATACTCAACTGAGGAGAATATGTTGGAAGAGCAGGCAGGCACCAGCGCAGGGATGGTGGATTGCTCCCAAAGGCTTTCCTGTTGGTAGCTGGAAAGCTTCCCGCGCGGGCTTCATTGTTACCCGATGTCATGCATATGTGAAGACTAAATTCCTGCTGTTCCCAGAGATCACCTGTTACAGGTGAGTAACTACACTTGTCCATTCCAAAAAAAAAAGTAGAAACAGCTGTTTTTGTTTTTTCATGCTGTGTTTGAACCATGTGAAAAGAAATTAGAAGGGGATCAAATGAGAGATTTTCTCTCCCCCCCCCCATGCATGAAGGAGGGGACTTTGGGGCTCCAAAGCCTGCTGAATTTCAGGAGTGGCTCCCGAACCCGTGACCGAGCGAGGAGTCCACAATGAGTGAAGGCCTGCATTGTCGGTATTCTCTTCCTCGACACTGAAGCCGGAGATCAAAGGCTGAGCGCGAGGCAGGAAACTGGCAATAGTGACTCCGTTTTTCAAAGAGACAGTTCAGTATAGGCTGGTGAGTGGGATTGTTAGACGGTGGGGAGGGTAGTGGGTCTGTCTAAACACTCGGGTGTGTTGACAGCACTTTGCTGTAAACCGCGTGGCTGACAGTGTTTTCTTCTGTAGCATGGGAAAAGGTTCCATTTTGCGCCAGCGTGTCATTTTTTCAATGCAGGAACAGCTAAGTGGGGAGCTCATCGAATGTCAGGTGATATCAATGCCCTCTCTATACAGAACATAAGAACATAACATATGCCATACTGGGTCAGACCAAGGTCCATCAAGCCCAGTATCCTGTTTCCAACAGTGGCCAATCTAGGTCGTACGTACCTAGCAGTTTCCCCAAAAGACACAGGTTCCACAATGCTTGTACTAGGTCAAGCATTGATATCCTGGGTCCCTTCTTAATAATGGTTTATGGACCATTCCTCCAGGAACTTGTCCAAACCTTGTTTTAAACCCAGCTACACTAACAGCCTTTACTACATCCTCCGGTAACAAATTCCAGAGTTTGATTACACGTTGAGTGAAGAAATATTTTCTTTTATTAGTCTTAAATAGTTTACTCTGTAGCTTCATTGCATGTCCCCTAGTCTTTCTATATTCTGATAACGTAAACAATCGATCTACGTTTACCCGTTCCACTCCGTTCATTAATTTATAGACTTCTATCATATCTCCCCTCAGCCGTCTCTCTTCCAGGTTAAAGAGCCCTAACCTTTTTAGCCTTTCTTCATAGGAGTATCCTTCCATACCCTTTACCATTTTGGTGGCTCTTCTCTGAACCTTTTCTAATAACGCTATATCCTTTTTAAGATACGGCGACCAGAATTGCACACAATATTCAAGGTGCGGTCTCACCATGGAACGATATAGAGGCATTATAATATCTTTTGTTTTATTTTCCATTCCTTTCCTTATGATGTTCTATTTGCTCTCTTGGCCGCCGCTGCACACTGGGCCGAGGGTTTTAACATGTTATGCACAATGACGCCTAAATCTTTTTCCTGGGTGGTGGTTCCTAATGTGGAACCTTGCATCGTGTAACCATATTTTGGGTTGTTCTTCCCTAGGTGCATAACTTTGCACTTGTCCACATTAAATTTCATCTGCCATTTTGATGCCCAGCCTTCCAATTTATCAAGATCCTCTTGCAATTTTCCACAATCCTCTTCGGTTTTAAGAACTTTAAATAGTTTTGTGTCATCTGCAAATTTGATAACCTCACTCGTTATTCCCCTTTCCAGGTCATTTATGAATATGTCAAAAAGCAGCGGACGCAGCACAGATCCCTGGGGTACACCACTATTCACCTTTCTCCATTGGGATAATTGGCCATTTAGCCCTACCCTCTGCTTTCTATCTTTTAACCAGTTCCTGATTCACAATAGTACACTGCCTCCTATCCCATGACTCTTTAGTTTTGCCAAAAGTCTCTGATGGAGGGACCTTGTCAAAGGCTTTCTGAAAGTCCAGATACACTATATCAACCGACTCACCTTTGTTCACCTGTTTATTCACACTTTCAAAAAAACATAACAGATTAGTAAGACAAGATCTTCCTTGTCTAAAGCCATGTTGGCTGTCTCCCATTAGGCCGTGACTATCTACATGCTGAGTAATTTTATTCTTTATGATGGTTTCTACCATTTTTCCGGTACTGACGTCAGGCTCATCGGTCTGTAGATTCCCGGATCACCCCTGGAACCCTTTTTAAAAATTGGCGTTACATTGGCGATCCTCCAATCTTTAGGTATTACAGATGATTTTAATGAAAATTCACAGATTACTAATAGCAGGTCTGCAATCTCATATTTCAGTTCTTTCAACACCCTTGGATGTATACCATCTGGCTCAGGTGATTTGCTACTCTTCAGTTTATCTAATAGTTGTAATACATCTTCCCGATGTATCGATATTTCCTTCAATTCTTCCGCATCTTTAGTCATGGGTAACATCCCTACATCTTCCTCAGTAAAGATCGAAGCAAAGAATTCATTCATTCTCTCTGCTATCGCCTTGTCGCCTCTTAGTGCCCCTTTAACCCCTCTATCATCTAATGGACCATTGCTATGAATGTACTTGAAAAAGTCTTTATTTTGCGTTTTTGCTTCCGCAGCAAGCTTCTTCTCAAATTTTCCATTTGCCTGCCTTATCAATGCCTTGCATTTGACTTGCCAGTGCTTGTGCTGTTTCCAGGTTTCGTCGTTTGGCTCTTTTTTCCATTTCCTGAAAGATGCTTTTTTGGCAACAACCTCTCTGACCTCACCTTTAAACCATGCTGGCAGTTTTTTAGACTTCCTTCCACTTTTCTTAAAGCGTGGAATACAGCTAGTCTGGGCTTCCAAGATAGTACCCACTTAAGCCAACACGTAATTAACTGATCTATTCTCTACCAGAATGTTCTTAACCTATTTGTATATAGTAGCCTGCTCAATCCTGTACATAACCCCCTGTTACATTGTTATTTTGTTAATTTGTTACTACACTGTTATATTGTAAGTACAGTGCAGACACCCTACACTGCACAGTTACGTTGTATGTAAACCGCACTGATGATAAAAAGCGCGGTATATAAGAAAATTAAATAAATACATAAATAAATAAATAGTATTTTTTCAACAACACCCAAGCTTGATGTAAGTCTTTGACCTTTGCAACTGCTCCTTTTAGTTTTTTCTTAGCTATTTTCCTCATTTTATCATAGTCTCCCTTTCGAAATTTAAAAGGTAGTACTGTGGATTTCTTTACTATCCCTCCTCCACTAATTAAATCAAATGCGATCATGCTATGATCACTATTGCCATGTGGCCCCAACACCCTTATCTCTTGCACTAGATCTGGTGTTCTATTAAGGACTAGGTTTAATATGGCTTCTCCTCTGGTCGGTTCATGAACCAGCTGCTCCAAGAAGCAGTCATTTATTTCATCTAGGAACTTTATCTCCCTAGCATGTCCTGCCGTGACACTGACCCAGTCGATACCGGGGTAATTGAAATCACCCATTATTCTTACTGCGCTGTAACGTTTGTTAGCTTCCTTGATTTCTTTGAGCATTTCATCATCCATTTGTTCATTCTGGCCAGGCTGTCGATAGTACACACCCACTGCCATCGCCTTCCCCCTTTTACATGGAATTTCAATCCATAGAGATTCTACAGCAAATTTTGTTTCCTGCAAAACTTTAATCCTTTCTGACTCAATGCCCTCTCTAACATAGAGTGCAACCCCTCCACCAATTTGACCAGCTCTATCATTACTATATAGTTTGTACCCAGGTATCACAGTGTCCAACTGGTTGTTCTCCTTCCACCATGTCTCTGATATTCCAATCATATTAAAAGAGGGCTGCTACACAGTACCCTGTCCTGTGCTGCTGAGGTAAGCTGTAACCAACTTCCTGGGTGATTAACAGTCCTTGCTTGGATAGAAGGAGTCTTTCAAAATGGCCTTTTGACCTGCCACCTGGTGTTAGCACTTATTGAAAAGGTTTCACAGGTATCTTGCCCCCTAGGTAGAAGGCCTCTTTGTAAAGGTCTCTAGAAAGCTTTATTTGTTGCTCAAAGAGTACCGACCCTGTTTTGCCTTTTATGCTAAGCTATATTCTGATTTGATTTAAATTATAGCTCTTTGCTGCTGCTGGGCCCTGAGTGACTATGAAATTTAAACTACAAGCTCTCTGCTGTGTTACAAATTTAACCAGAAAGCTCTCTTCTGTGTTTTAAATTTAAACTAAAAGTACTTTGCTGATACTAGGCCCTGAGTGACTATTAAATTTAAACTACAAGCTCTCTGCTGGGTATGAAATGTAACCAGAAAGTTTTCTTCTGTGTTTTAAATCTAAACTTAAACTGCTGCTACTAGGTCCTGACTGATTGATTTAACAAAAAACAGTGGGTTCACAGATTAATTAGCTTTAATACAAAGAAGTCCTTTCAGAAATTTCCCAGAAGTATTTACTCAAAATTGCAGATCTCTCTCCAGAAGTAACAGTCCCCTTTTCTAGTCCTTCAAGGCTTCTATTTGTGGGGCCTGGGTTGCCAGAGCTTGCCTGCACTGGGTGCATGGTGTTTTAGAACCTGTGGAATACTTTCCAGACCTAGTGGGGGCAGTGGCCAAACTGGAGTCGGGAGCTGTGTATCTTGCAGACGCCTGCTACAATCTCATTAGAGGTCTGTCCAAGAATATGGGCTCTGCGGTGGCGGCTCACTGCTCTCTCTGGTTGCAGAATTGGGCGGCAGATAACTCCTCCAAGACCCATCTTAGCAAGCTTCTGTTTAAGGGGAAACATCTGTTCTAAGAAGATTTGGAAAAATTAGTCAAAGACTTGGGAGAGTCAAAAGGAGGATGCCTCCCCGAGGATAAACAGAAGCAGGGCCGCATGGTGACTCCTGTTTGGGGTCAGCCACGAGACGTCTGCCGGTACCATTCAGTTCGTTTTGCACCTTACCAGAGAGGTCTGTTCTCCTCGCAAGGTCAGAGGTTTCAAGGAGCAGGGCATGGCTATTATAGCGCCTCCTCACCCTCGAGACTTAAGAAATCACAATGAATTGAAAGAGGTGCAAGTGGAGTTGCAGCCTGTGGGAGGTCAGGAGTGGGATTTTTACCCTGCCTGGGTCCAGATCACATCTGACCAGTGGGTTCTAGAGATCATCTGGGAGGGCTATGTGCTGGAATTTGCCAGACCGGTGAGCCCATCCTTCGTTCAGTCCTCCTGCAAGGTGCGTAGCAAAACCGCAGCGGTAAGAACATAAGAACATAAGATATGCCATACTGGGTCAGACCAAGGTCCATCAAGCCCAGTATTCTGTTTCCAACAGTGGCCAATCTAGGTCATATGTACCTAGCAGTTTCCCCAAGAGACACAAGTTCCACAATGCTTGTACTGGGTCAAGCATTGATATCTTCGGTCACTTCTTAATAATGGTTTATGGACCTTTCCTCCAGGAACTTGTCCTAACCTTTTTTAAACCCAGCTACACTAACAGCCTTTACTACATCCTCCGGTAACAAATTCCAGAGTTTGATTACACGTTGAGTGAAAAAATATTTTCTTTTATTAGTCTTAAATAGTATACCCTGTAGCTTCATTGCATGTCCCCTAGTCTTTCTATATTCTGATAACGTAAACAATCGATCTACGTTTACCTGTTCCACTCCGTTCATTAATTTATAGACTTCTATCATATCTCCCCTCAGCCGTCTCTTTTCCAGGTTAAAGAGCCCTAACCTTTTTAGCCTTTCTTCATAGGAGTATCCTTCCATCCCCTTTACCATTTTGGTGGCTCTTCTCTGAACCTTTTCTAAAATCGCTATATCCTTTTTAAGATATGGCGACCAGAATTGCACACAATATTCAAGGTGCAGTCTCACCATGGAACGATATAGAGGCATTATAATATCTTTTGTTTTATTTTCCATTCCTTTCCTTATCATACCTAGCATTCTATTTGCTCTCTTGGCCGCTGCTGCACACTGGGCCGAGGGTTCTAACATGGTATCCACAATGACGCCTAAATCTTTTTCCTGGGTGGTGGTTCCTAATGTGGAACCTTGCATCGTGTAACCATAGTTTGGGTTGTTCTTCCCTAGGTGCATAACCTTGCACTTGTCCACATTAAATTTCATCTGCCATTTTGATGCCCAGTCTTCCAATTTATCAAGATCCTCTTGCAATTTTTCACAATCCTCTTGGTTTTTAACAACTTTAAATAGTTTTGTGTCATCTGCAAATTTGATAACCTCACTCGTTATTCCACTTTCCAGGTCATTTATGAATATGTCAAAAAGCAGCGGACCCAGCACAGATCCCTGGGGTACACCACCATTCACCTTTCTCCATTGGGAAAATTGGCCATTTAGCCCTACCCTCTGCTTTCTATCTTTTAACCAGTTCCTGATCCACAATAGTACACTGCCTCCTATCCCATGACTCTTTAGTTTTGCCAAACGTCTCTGATGAGGGACCTTGTCAAAGGCTTTCTGAAAGTCCAGATACACAATATCAACCGACTCACCTTTGTCCACCTGTTTATTCACTCCTTCAAAAAAACATAACAGATTAGTAAGACAAGATCTTCCTTGTCTAAAGCCATGTTGGCTGTCTCCCATTAGGTTGTGACTATCTACATGCTGAGTAATTTTATTCTCTATGATGGTTTCTACCATTTTTCCTGGTACTGTCGTCAGGCTCACCGGTCTGTAGTTTCCCGGATCACCCCTGGAACCCTTTTTAAAAATTGGTGTTACATTGGCGATGCTCCAATCTTCAGGTATTAGAGATGATTTTAATGATAGTTCACAGATTACTGATAGCAGGTCTGCAATCTCATATTTCAGTTCTTTCAACACCCTTGGATGTATACCATCCGGCCCAGGTGATTTGCTACTCTTCAGTTTATCTAATAGTTGTAAGACATCTTCCCGATGTATCGATATTTCCTTCAATTCTTCCGCACCTTTAAATACCACTTCAGTCATGGGTAACATCCCTATATCTTCCTCAGTAAAGACCGAAGCAAAGAATTCATTCAGTCTCTCCGCTATCGCCTTGTCGCCTCTTAGTGCTCCTTTAACCCCTTTATCATCTAATGGACCAACTGACTCTCTCACAGTTTTTTTGCTACGAATGTACTTGAAAAGGTCTTTATTTCGCATTTTTGCTTCCGCAGCAAGCTTCTTCTCAAATTCTCTCTTTGCCTGCCTTATCAATGCCTTGCATTTGACTTGCCAGTGCTTGTGCTGTTTCCAGGTTTCGTCGTTTGGCTCTTTTTTCCATTTCCTGAAAGATGCTTTTTTGTCAACAACAGCCTCTCTGACCTCACCTTTAAACCATGCTGGCAGTTTTTTGGACTTCCTTCCACTTTTCTTAAAGCGTGGAATACAACTGGTCTGGGCTTCCAAGATAGTATTTTTCAACAACACCCAAGCTTGATGTACGTCTTTAACCTTTGCAACTGCTCCTTTTAGTTTTTTCTTAACTGTTTTCCTCATTTTATCATAGTCTCCCTTTCGAAAGTTAAAAGGTAGTACTGTGGATTTCCTTACTATCCCTCTTCCACTAATTAAATCAAAGGCAATCATGCTATGATCACTATTGCCATGTGGCCCCAACACCCTTATCTCTTGCACTAGATCTGGTGTTCCACTAAGGACTAGGTCTAATATGGCTTCCCCTCTGGTTGGTTCATGAACCAGCTGCTCCAAGAAGCAGTCATTTATTTCATCTAGGAACTTTATCTCCCTAGCATGTCCTGCCATGACACTGACCCAGTCGATACCGGGGTAATTGAAATCACCCATTATTATTACTGCGCTGTAACTTTTGTTAGCTTCCTTGATTTCTTTGAGCATTTCATCATCCATTTGGTCATTCTGGCCAGGTGCTCGATAGTACACCCCCACTGCCATTGCCTTCCCCCTTTTATATGGAATTTCAATCCATATAGATACTACAGCAGATTTTGTTTCCTGCAAAACTTTAATCCTTTCTGACTCAATGCCCTCTCTAACATAGAGCGCAACCCCTCCACCAATTTGATCAGCTCTATCATTACGATATAGTTTGTACCCAGGTATCACAGTATCCTACTGGTTGTCCTCCTTCCACCATGTCTCTGATATTCCAATCATATCTAACCTTTCATTTAGTGCTATATATTCTAACTCTCCCATCTTATTCTTTAGACTTCTAGCATTTGCATACAAGCATTTTAGAGAATGTAATTTATTCATGTTAATTTGGCTATTGTTAGACATGGGTAAATTGGGATACTCTGACACAGCTTCTACAGTTAGTGGCCGTTGTTCCGGTTCCCAAGGACCAGTTCGAGTTCAGTTGATACTCGGTTTATTTTGTAGTGCTAAAAAAGGAGGGCTCCTTTCGACCTATTCTCGACCTCAAGTGTGGGTACCTCGTTTTCACATGGAAACATTGTGGTCCGTCATAGTGGCGGTGAGAGGTGGAGAGTTCTTGTTGTCCCTCAATCTCATGGAGGCATATTTACACATTCCTGTCTAACAAGAGCATAAGCAGTTTCTCCGCTTGCCAATGGGGCATTTTCAGTTTTGGACATTGCCTTTCGGACTAGCAACGGCCCCCCCGTAGCTTCACCAAAGTCATGGTGATGATGGCGGCAACACTTCACCATGAGGTAGGTCCTGGTGCATCCATATCTCGAGGATTTGCTTATTTGAGCAGAGTCCAGCAGCGAAAGTGAACAAGCAATGGCAAGAGTGGTGGAATTCCTATAAAGTCTCAGATGGGTGATCAACGTGTGCTAGAGTCGTTTGGTGCCGTCCCAGGAACTCAAGTACCTAGGGGCACACTTTGACACACACAGCAGAAAAATGTTTCTTCCAGAGCGACGAGCGCAGGGGCTACGGCAACTTGTGTGCCAATTCCTGCGGATGTCTGATCTGATGGCTTGGGGACCATGGGAGCAATGCTCAAACTCATGCCGTGGGCAAGGGCGCACATGAGACTGTTGCAGAGAGCGCTGCTTCGCAGGTGGTCACACCAGAGGCATCCCTTGTCAGTGTCTGCCCTGCCTGATGTTGACCAGGAAAGTGCTCAGGTGATGGTTCCACCCTGAGAATTTGGAGACGGGGATGTCCCTCGAGTCCCTGTATTAAATTTCACTGCGATGGACACATTGCTCAGGGGCAGTGGAGCGGGCGGGAAGCAGTTTGGTCTATCAACAGACTAGAAATGTGAGTGGTTATCCTGGCCCTGCAGAGGTTCCACCCATGGCTGCAGGGGAAGACCCTTGGACAATGTGACCACCATGGCCTACATCAATCAGTAGGGAGGCATGGGCAGCGTGGTCTTGGAAGCAGAGGGTGATGCGCTTCTAATGTGGGCAGAAGAGCATCTTTAAGCATTGTCGGCAGCGCACATTGCGGGATCCGACAACGTGATGTTGGACTACTTGAGCCGGATGCCTGTGGACTTCAGGGAGTGGACGCTGTGCCAAGAGGTTTTCTTGCAGGTGGTAAAAAGATGGGGCACATCGATCATGGATCTGATGGTGACGTTTGCAACAGCCAGAGTGAGCCGGTTTTTCAGCAGACAAAGAGAAAGGATGTCAGAAGGCCTGGACGCCCTGGTACAGAGGCGGCCCACAATGGGCATCCTTTGTGTTCCCTCTGTGGCACTCATAGGCCATGTCATACAGCGGATCGAGGCCCACTGGGGATTGATCATTCTGATTGCCCCGGATTGGTTGAGGCGCCAGTGGTATGCAGACCTGGTGCGACTGAAGGTGGACCAGCCTTGCCGTCTTCTGGTCTCTGTGGACCTCATGACCCATGGACTGGTGCGAATGCTTCAGGTGGATCGATTTTCACTTACGGCTTGGCACTTGAAAGGGCTCAGTTGAGGAGACGCGGATGTTCAGGACTGGTGATCGCAATGTTACTGAAGGCCCGGAAAGGTCCACTTCTCCGTCTTATATCTGGGTCTGGCACATCTTTGAGGCTTGATGCGAAGACAGGCATTGTTGACCATTCTTAGATACAGTACCTTACGTGTTAGCCTTTCTGCAAACAGGCTTTGAGAAGGGTTTGAGGGTGCAAGTGGAAATTTCTTGTTATTGGGGCAGGATCCAGGGGATGTCATTAGGAACCCGCCCGGACGTATTACAGTTCCTGAAGGCAGTGAAGTAGATTCGTCCACCGCTGCGGTCAGTCGTTCCCCTGTGGGATCTCAATTTGGTATTGGCGGCTCTATCAAGGGAGCCTTTGAGTGTTGCTTCACTGACGGATTTGACTCTTAAGATAGTGTTTCTGGTGGTGATTTGCTTGTCCCGGATATTTTCAGAACGCCAAACTCTCTCATGCAGGGAGCCCTTCCTCTGTATGTCAGTGGAGAAGGTGGTTCTCCAGCTGGTGCCTTCCTTTTTGCCCAAGGTAGTCTTGATTTTTCCCTGCTGGCGCTATCGAACGCACCGGAGGGAGACACAGAGCTGCAGTTGCATCTCTTAGATGTATGGAGAGTATTGGTGTGTTATTTAAAGAGTACAGCTCCATTTTGTAAATCAGATCATTTGCTCGTACTGTTTGCGGGTCTGTGCAAAGGGGAGGCAGTGGCCAAGGCTTCTATTTCCAGGTGGATTAGAGAAGCTATCATGCCGGCTTATGTGTTGAAGGGAAAGTTGGTGCCAGCAGAGTTGCGGGCTTATTCGACCAGGGCTCAGACGACCTCATGGATGGAGTATAGTATGGTCCGCCAGCTGAGATTTGTAGGGTGGCCACGTGATCCTCTTTGCATATGTTTGCAAAACATTATTGTTTGGATGTGCAGGCAGCAGGGGACGTCATATTTGGAGCGACAGTGATTCAGGCTGGAATCGCGGGCCCCTCCCATAGATAGAATTGCTCTGTTACATCCCAGAGGTGCGGGACTGGACTGGAGGGACGATAAGGAAAGTTAAATTAGACCTTACCTGCTAATTGGCGTTCCTTGAGTAACTCCAGTCCAGTCCTGGAACCCTCCCTTATTAGTATTCAGCTAGGCAACCCCGGGCCTGAAGAAAGTTAACGTCAATTTTATGGTCAGGGGCATTCTCCAGGACCAAGCAGGAAGTCGGTCCTCACATATGGGTGACATCGACGTCGATGGAACCCCCATGCGGAGCATTTCCCCAGCTTTCTAAGAAAGCCTTTGGGAATACACCCACACATGCGCGGTCCCCTTCCTGCCCAAAGGTGCCATCTTGCTCAGTCTTTCTTTTTCCGTGGAGCCCAACGGACGTGTGTCCGTGTCACCCGGAAAAGTTAGATTTTTTTCTGTGATTTTCGCTCTCTTTTTGTCCGGTTCGACGCCGGTTCCCCTTCCCACCTGGGTTCGGTACGCCGGTATCGACCCGATCTCTATTTTTTGTTTTTTTGCCCTTCGTGGCACGCGTTCACGCTCTTTTTTTCTTTTTCCCTGGAGTGCCGGAGTGCCGGTCTTTTGACCTCGCGGGGGCCCTTTTTTCCCCGATGGCCTCCAGTGCTTTTTTAAAAAGTGTGATCGTTGTAAGAAGCTCATGTCTCTTACCGACACACACGACTGCTGCCTGCGTTGCCTCGGGCCGGACCATGATCCCAAGGTCTGTGTCCCGTGTGGTAAGATGTCCACTAAGGCACTCAGAAGCCAGCAGCATCAGAAGGAGAGGATTTTTTTGGACTCTGCCTCCGGACGAGCCCGGACCTCGTCAGAGGCCTCGACGTCTCGGGAGTCTGACCCTGAGCTTCGTCGGGGTTCCTCTGAAAGGGGGTCCCCCAGTCGGGAGCATAAGAGGAAGAGAAAGCTCGTGAGGGTGGCGTCGGAGGAAGCCTCTGGTTCCTCGAAGGCCAGTTCTCGGACCCCTGACCGCCGCCCCGGGCCCTTGGAGCTGGAGAAGCCAACTAAGGTATCCCGTGTAGAGCCGGAGTCTGTCGAGCACGTAAGTCCTGTTGTCCTTGAGGACTCTCCTCCCAGGGTGCCGACGTCGGGCCCGGTGCCGCCGGAGCCCGAGTCGGTGGCTGCTGAGTCTCCTGAGCTTGGACTCAGGCAGACAGCCTTGGAGTGCAGATTGTCTGCCTTCATGGATCAGCAGTGGGTGCTGATGGCCAGCCTGACTGGTGCATCTGCCCCGACCATCGGGACGTCGACGTCTAAGTTGACCCTGGAGACAGAGCCGGTTCTCGAAGCCATGAAGGCCTGAGTCCGGTCTCGGTCACGGTCTCCCTCGACCTCCCGTTCGGGACCGAGGGCGTAGCCGCCGATGGCCCCGGCGTCGGGGCGGGTGTTGCCAGAACCCGTGCGGTCGGAGCCCCTCGACTCTTCCTCGGATGAGTTTGCGTGGGAGACAGAGGATGAGGAGTCACCTGATACATTTTGGACTTGGTGTGTCCCTTTGGACTCGCCGCAGTCCGAACCCCGGAGTAGGTCCCCTCCGGAGGATACCCGGTTCTCAGAGTTTGTAAAGGACATGGCCAAGGCCTTGAATGTTCCTGCGGATCCCGAAGAGGAGCTGAGGAGCTCGATGCCCTCCAGTATGACTCTCCCCCGAGGGAGGCCTTTACTGTGCCGGTTCCTCCGATGCTGGAGCGGCTCCTCTTCCGAATGTGGGAGGCACCGGCCTCGGCTCCGGTTTTGAGCAAGCGGATCGATTCCTTGTATCGAGTCCGCAAGAGCCCTGGGTTCCAGAAGGCGCAGCTGCCGCACCATTCTATGGTTGTGGAATCGGCCATGCATCGTCTGAAGAGCCAGAAGATGCACTCTGCGGTGCCTCCCGGCAGGGAGGCCCGAAGCCTAGATGCCATCGGCAGAAAGTGCTTCCAGGGCTCGATGCTTGCTTGCCATGTCCAGGCCTACCAGCTGTACATGGGCATGTACTTGTGGGATCTGGCTAAGGAGATAGCCGGGTTCTCGGCTGGCCTCTCCGGGGAACCTTTGCAGAGGTTCCAGTCCTTATCCTCAGGCATCCGGGAATGCTCCAAATTCATCTCCCGGGCGGCCTACGATGGCTTTGAGGCTTTGGCCCGCGTAGCGGCGGCCGGCATCGGTACTCGATGCCAGGCATGGTTACTGTCATCGGACCTCGAGCCATGGGTACAGGACAAGTTGGTCAATATCCCATGCCGGGGTGAAAACCTCTTCGGCAAGCCCATGGCCGAAAAAGCCGTTGAGCTCGAGACTGAGACTCTGACGAGGACAAGGTTGTCCAGGAAAACTGCCCCTTCTCACAAGAAGAAGGACTCGGGGAAAAAGGCCTTTTACCCGAGGAAGGCACCTGCCTACAAACCTTTCCCTCATTATCAGGTCTCCCCAGCTCCCCAGCAGGGTCAGCAGGCCAAGGGGCAGGGACATGGGCCCCGTAGGCAGAAGGCCCCCAAGCCTCCAGCTCCTGCTCCTACTCAGCAGGGAGGGGGTTTTTGACTCCCACTGCATAGCCTCTCCACCTCTGCTGGCCCACCTCAGCACGGGAGGTCAGTTGGCCCTGTTTGCCCACCAGTGGCCACCCATCACAAAGGATGCTTGGGTACTGAGCATAGTCCAGAAGGGCTGTCTGCTCCATTTCAATCAGGTGCCCCCCTCCTACTTCCCAGGGGAACCTCCAAGGCCTCCTCTGCATCAGGAACTCCTTCTCCAGGAACTGCAAGGTCTGCTTCAAGACAGGGCGGTAGAGCCTGTACCTCCCCAACTGTTGGGACAGGGCTTCTACTCCTGGTACTTTCTTGTGCCAAAGAGAACCGGAGGTCTCTGGCCCATTCTGGACTTGAGAAATCTCAACAAGTTCTTGGTACCCAAAAGAACCGGTGGCCTTCGACCTATTCTAGACCTCAGAAACCTCAGCAAGTTCCTGGAGAAGGAAAAGTTCAAGATGCTTACTCTTGGAACACTGCTGCCCTACCTCCAGCAGGGAGATTGGCTATGTTCCTTGGATCTGAAGGATGCGTACACTCACAGCCTCATTCATCCAGACCACAGAAAGTACCTAAGGTTCGTGGTGGCAGGAAAGCACTTTCAGTACAGGGTACTGCCCTTTGGCCTAACCTCCGCCCCACGGGTCTTCACAAAATGCTTGGCAGTGGTGGCTGCCTACTTGAGAAACCAGGGTATTTTTGTCTTCCCCTATCTGGACGACTGGCTCATCAGGGGTCAGACCCTCCAGGAGGCCAGGCATGCCACCTTCCGTACTGTCTCCTGCAGCAACTAGGCTTTGTCATAAACTTTGCAAAGTCCACTTTGCTCCCCTCCCAGGACCTAGAGTTCATAGGGGCAAGGTTGAACTCTCTGTATGCAAAGGCTTACTTGCCAGAAGACAGGGCGGGCAGGCTGATAAACCTGGCCAGCCAGTTTATGAGCAACCCACTGGTTTCCGCCAGATTTTGCCTAAGGCTCCTAGGCCATATGGCATCGATAGTACATGTGACTTCCAATGCTCGCCTGAATATGCGGCCTGCACAGTGGTGTCTCAGAACTCAGTGGAGGCAGGCCACAGGAAGCCTCAGAGACAAAGTAAGGGTGTCCAAACCCTTCCTGAACTCCCTACAGTGGTGGCTACACTCCCCCCAACCTTCTGCAGGGGATTCCCTTTCAGGTACCTGTTCCCATTGTGGTACTCACAACCGATGCCTCCTTGCAGGGCTGGGGTGCACATTGTCTGGACAAGTGCACACAGGGCCTCTGGTCTCCATGGGAGGCCATACAGCAGATCAACCTGCTGGAACTCCGGGCGATACGCTTAGCCCTCAAGGCCTTCTCTCACACCCTGGCCCACCAGTCTGTCTTGGTGCAGACAGACAACCAGGTGGCGATGTTCTATGTCAACAAGCAGGGGGGCACAGGGTCAAGGCTCCTGTGTCAGGAGACACAGGCCCTTTGCTCCTTTGCGCTTCGACACAATATGTTGCTCAGGGCAGTCTATCTTCTTGGCCAGGTAAACTTTCTGGCAGACAGATTGAGCAGAGTTCTACAACCTCACGAGTGGCAACTGCACCCTTTGGTGGTTCAGAACATTTTTCTGAAATTGGGGCTTCCGTCTATCGACCTCTTTGCCAGTCCCCTGAACCGGCAGCTGCCCCAGTTCTGCTCCAGGCAACCTCATCCCAAAAGACTGGCGGCAGATGCCTTCCTGATCTCATGGTCCAGGGGCCTTCTGTATGTGTTTCCTCCCACGCCCCTGGTGGCTCGAACCTTATTCAAGATTCTAAGGGACAGGGCCTCGGTCATCCTGGTGGCCCCCAGGTGACCAAGGCAACCCTGGTTCCCCCTTCTGTTACAGCTGGCGGTGGACACCCCACTCTCTCTGGGGTTGCAACCCGTTTCTGCACCCCAAGCTCAAAACTCTCAATTTGATGGCCTGGAGGCTGCAAGGGTAGTGCTGGCTCCCTGGGGCTTGCCTCAGGAAGTCGAAGAGGTTGTCTTGGCCTCTAGGAAGCAATCCACCCGAAAGACCTTGCCCTGAAGTGGAGGCGATTCTCCTTGTGGTGTGACCAGCGCCAGGAGAACCCCTTCTCCTGTCCTGTGCCAGTGGTGCTTCAGTACCTGCTGCACTTGTCTAATCAGGGTCTTAAGTCCAATTCTGTTCGGGTACACCTCTCTGCTCTGGCAGCCCACCACTCAATGGTGGAAGGGCACTCTTTGTTGATTCACCCCTTGGTGGCCCGGTTCCTCAGAGGCTTACTCTTGCTCAAGCCTCCTCTCCGTCCACCAGCTCCTGAGTGGGAGTTGAATGTGGTCTTGCAGCAGCTTACTCGCCCACCCTTTGAGCCGATGGCTACGTGTCCTCTTCGCTTCCTTTCCTGGAAGGCTCTCTTCCTAGTGGCATTGACCTCGGCCAGGCGAATGAGTGAACTTCAAGCCCTGATCTGTGACAGGCCATACACTCGTTTCTATAAGAACAGGGTAGTCCTTAGGACTCATCCTAAGTTCTTCCCGAAAGTGGGCTCCTCTTTCCACCTCAACCAGGAGGTGGTTCTTCCAACATTCTTCCCTAGGTCCCATGCAAGCAAGGCTGAGGAGGTCCTGCACACCCTGGACTGTAGAAGGGCCTTGTCTTTCTACATTGATCATACTCAGGGTCATAGAAGGGCTACAAAGCTCTTCATCTCCTTTGACCCGAACAACTTGGGGTTACCTGTCTCCAAGCGTACCTTGTCCATATGGGTGGCGGACTGTATCACCTGGGCTTACAGGGTGGCAGACCTTCCCTTGCAGGGTCGAGTCACAGCCCACCGTGTCCGGGCCATGGCTGCATCAGTAGCTCATCTCCGTTCTGTACCGTTGGCAGACATCTCTGCAACTTGGTCCTCAAGCCAGACGTTTGCAGCCCATTACTGCCTGGAAAGGGAGTCCCATAGGGACAATGCTTTTGGTGAGGCAGTACTCCGGAATCTCTTTGAGGTTTAGGCAACTCCTACCCTCCTGCCCTCTTGTTGGGCTACCGGTGGGATCTGTTCTCAGTAAAAATTCTTTCCCTGATGCTGAGGCCTCACAGAAGGAGCTCTATTTTTCAGCCTGGGTTCCTGGTAGCCCAGAGCTAGGGAGTCACCCATATGTGAGGACTGACTTCCTGCTTGGTCCTGGAGAAAGAGTAGTTACTCACCTGTAACAGGTGTTCTCCAGGAGCAGCAGGAATCAGTCCTCACAACCCTCCCTCCTCCCCTGGGAGTTGCATTTGTACATAGTTCTTTTTATTTTTTGTGCTGTCTTTTAGCTATGTCATCTGACTGAGCAAGATGGCACCTTTGGGCGGGAAGGGGACCGCGCATGCGTGGGTGTATTCCCAAAAGCTTTCTTAGAAAGCTGGGGAAATGCTCCGCATGGGGGCTCCATCGACGTCGATGTCACCCATATGTGAGGACCAACTTCCTGCTTGGTCCTGGAGAACACCTGTTACAGGTGAGTAACTACTCTTTACTAGAGAACGGTGACGGCAGTTGAGACGGTTATGTCCTGACAGAAGGGCTGTCTGTCTTTTATTTTTGTTTATTTGTTTGTTTGCCTTACATTCTAAGAATTCAGTTTGCCCGGTTTGGGGCAGATTTATTTATCCATTCTTGGGTTTTTTTCAGCTATACAAGGGGGAATCCAAAGTTAGATATAATTTGTTTATACAGTTTAGCTACTTATTTTTTGCTCCTGTGAGTCTGCTTTGTTATTAGGTTACTGGGGGCTGCTGGGTGGTGCCAGCTGCCGAAGTACACTGATATCATCAAAAGATGACAGGCTCAGTCTCTAAGCTGCTGGAGGAAGTTGACTGCCCAGGGGTCCGCGACTGGACTGGAGTTACTCAAGGAACGCCAATTAGCAGGTAAGGTTTAATTTAACTATAATTCTGTTAGTAATTCATGAAGTCTCAAGTGATAGGATTCTTTACTACCAAAATATTCCATGCTGTTGTGATCTCTGTATGCTGATACTCATCATGAGCTAGGGTTTTTTAATTGTCTTTTTGTGGTGTGTTGAAGAGTGGTATCGTGTTTCTCCAGGTATTGCATTTGGAATTGTACTGTTCTCAGGTCTCTTGTAAGTGGAATGAATGCCTTTAGTGAGTTGTGAGTTCTATTTTGCAGATACCAGGCATGGTGCCCCCACTGCTGCCGGGGATGATGATGATGCCCAGTGTGCCATCAGGGCCTGTTTCTGCCACTGGAAATGTGAGTGTCACTGTCCTTTCTTTCCTATCACTTAATTATTTTAATTCTGGTCTTGTTGCATTCTGTACCACCTTAGCAGCTGGTTAATGGACTCAAGGTTTTGTTTTGATCTGGCAGTTTCCTCCTGCTTCTTTTATACTTTAAATTCAATTTATTAGATTTTATATGTCGTAATATAATGGGAAGTCCTAAATAGCTTACAGTGTAACACACATGATTTAACTTGAAAACATATTCCAGACCATATTCCTTTAGGGTGGTTTGGAGAAGGGGCTCGCGTTGGCGTTGGCAGTGGCAGTGGCAGTGGCATGCTTCCGGAAAAATTAAGATTACGAGAACAAATTTATCTCCATTCTTTTCTAAAAAGGAGATATAAAAGAGCATTATTTTCTCAGCAATCTCTCTTGATACTGTACTAACAAAGAAAAGAAGAGGTTGATTTAATTTGTGTCTTACCTTTCTCAAATAGGAGTGCAAGTATAAGAAACATTGTGCAAAAACATTGGGGACTACTATCTTTGCATACATATTTTGAAATTCCTCCATTATTTGCATATACCTGGGGCAAATCTATTGCTGACAGTGATAAAATAGTAAGACATTAGAAGATGGACATCCCTTAGGACATTTTAAATGTTCAAAATTTATTTATTATGCACAAACTGTGGAGGGGATAATGTGGACAGTCTCGATTACCCAACCTAATGTGAATCTAAAGTCTATATAAATTGTCTTTCTATGTCAGTAGTGTATGTCTTTATTTGTCCTTGTCCGAAGCTATATATAGGATGTATCAACCAGTTGATCTTTAAAAGTTTGTCTTGCTGAACATAAATTACGTTTAAAGACTGGTAATATATCAGCATCTATTGTACAACATGGCTTGGACATGAATCATACTTTTCATTCATTGGATCCAATTTTGGAGCACTGACAGGGAGGGGATCGAAAGAAGAGTTTGAATTATCATAAACGGTGGTGGATTCACTGCCTTCAAACAATTTCCCACAAGGGTTTAAACAGAGAGATAGATTGGGCTTCTCTTTTTTTGAATGGAAGAATAATGTAGCTGTAAGCCTTCTTTAAATCTGGAACAGAAATGACTATAGATAAACGCTGGAATGGAGAGATGCCAGAGCATTTTTGTCAAGAATAAGATTATAATAAGAAAAACGAACGTTGTCGATATCTGAATTTACTTTGAAAGGAAGCTAGATATATGGTCCTGAAGCAGGATTGGCAAGATAAGTAGATGCTGTCTGATTCATAGTACTATGTCGGGTTTTTGCTTTCATTATATGAAAATATTTAGGCCTTTGAGATTAGTATATTAATGATTTCTAAGCCTTGTAGTGCTTTTAAATAAATCTCTTTTTTTAAAGAAAGTCATTCAAGGATTTGCAGAGTAAAAAGGAGCTCTAAAAACCCTGAAAAGCTGAATAGTGTGTTTGGAATGAAAAGAGGTTCCACAAAAATTGCTTGTGTCTCCTGAAGATCACTATAGAATGCTGATGCTTCTGGAGACCAGCAGCAGGGTGCCTCATGGCCTCACACCTTGATGAGTCTCGTTTTCTCCAGGGAGTGCAACATTTGTGCCCTCTCGTCTGGCTTGTCCCGCTTTGGGATCTGGGCCTAGTTCTTCGGTCCTCGATTTGAGCCCTTATGGTGAGCCACATTGAAGGATTTGTCTCTTGTCTGTTTTGGTAATTATTTGCTTGGCCTGGTGCATCTCGGAATTGCAGGCTATCATGTTTATGTTTATGTTTATTTCACTTGATAGACCGCCCTATCATGCAGACATCTGTCCCTACACGGAACAGTGGGTACACCCCTAAACAAAGGCATGGGGAGGGGTGACCTGCATGGAGCGGCAGGTGCACCTACTCTTGCCACCTTGCTGGGCAGACTAGTCTGGTCTTGATCTGCCGTCATATATTATGTTACTATGTATTTGACCTACTCAACGGAAGTGGTTATGCTTCGGCCTGTTCCTTCCTTCTTGCCCAAGGTGGTGTCTGACTTTCATGTCAATCAGGTGCTGTTTCTTCCAGCCTTCTCCTCTGATGAATGTTGGGGAAAGGATAAAGACTTACGTCTGGTAAATATTAACAGAGTGTTGCTCCTTTACTTGAAAATGGCTAACTCCTATCTGTAAGTGGGACAGACTCTTCATCTTGTTTGGAGGATCATGTAAAGGTGAGGTGGCTTCCAAGGCCATTCTAGAGCACTAGATTAAGGAGGTTATGGCTTCTGCCTACATTCTAAGGTTTAAACCCATGCCAGTGGGTTTGCATGCCCATGTCACCCAGGCACAGACGTCCTCATGGGCAGAAGCAAGTTCTGTAACACCAGTAGATATCTGTTGGACTGCTTCATGGTCTTCCCTGACTACCTTTGTCAAGCATTATCGTTTGGACCTGCATGCCAGGGCAGACAGGGCCTTTGGGGCAGAGATTCTCAGGGCAGCCATGTCTTCTTCCTGCTTGGTTACTTTGGTACTTTCCACTTGTCTGAACAGATGTAGCAGGATGATCTGGAAGGCAAAATTTTACTTACCTGTTAATTTCCTTTCCTAGAGTCTTGCTAGACCAGTCCAGGACCTACTTTGTTGCCTTTGCTGTGATTTTGAATCTCCAGGAACAAGCAGGAATAAGTCCTCACATATGGGTACGTCGGTTCCTACGGAGCCTGCGCGGGAATGCTCCCCAGCTTCCCAGAATGAAAGCTTTTGGGGCATCCCACAGCGCATGCACGCTGCCTTCCCGCCTTTCCTACCAACTCTCCTCAGTTCTTCTTTTCCGCGAAGCCAGCAGGTCGTGTTCCTGTCACCGCTGAAGAAGTTCTTTATTTTAATTTATTTCTTTGGTCGCGTGTCTGCCTTCCCCGACGCCGGACCGGTACCGCCGGTCTTTTCTTTTCTTTTCTTTAAAAAAAAAACAAAAAAAAACCCTATCTTTTTTCCTCACTTGGTGTATTTTATTCTTAGGCCTCCAGGCCCACAAGAAACTTTCCCTCATGGAAAAACCAGCCTCTGGCTTCAAAAAATGCACTAAGTGTAGCGGTACAATTTCTGTTACAGATACCCATGAATGGTGTCTTAAATGTTTGGGGCCTGAACACTCCATCCCGGATTTCCAGTCCTGTTCTCTAATGTCTAAACGAGGGTTACAGAACCGGGCAGCCAAGCTCCATGTGCTGTTTCCCACGGATGCACCGGCGGTAGCATCGACATCTTCCAGGTCTTCCTCTCCTGATGGATCTCAGGTAACCAAACATACTTTTAGCAGGTCCTCGAAGGGCAAATCTCCCTCTAAGCATCGAGATGCCTCCGGGCTTGCCCTTGAGGATCCTGCCCCAGCCAAACAACCCCGGCGGGAAGCTCCGGCTTCCAAAGCTCCTCCTATGGGGTTTCAGGTTGACATCGATGGCACGGCCTCGACCGATCACCTGTTAGACTGCTCTGGGGTACCGGCACAATCTCCCGGTACCGACATCCAGGCAGTCGTGGCGTCCATGGATCACACTGTGCAATCCATGCAGCAGGCTATACTGGCTTTCATCAAGGCTGCGACGCCGTCTGTTCCACAACAAGCTCTGTTGTCGGTACCGGCGCCGGTACCGGTACCAACTTCGATACCGGTACCGGCTGTATCGACATCGGCCAGGATACCGATTCCGGCTCCCTGTCCTGGACTCTTTCTCGGTACCGACCCGGTACAGGGGACACCCGATGTCGGTACCGATCGATATGCCTATCGATCTTTAGAATCGAGCAGACGATACTTCGATTCTTCTGATGATTCTGAATCATCGGATGAGTCCCCTGAAGTATCTGTCACCCTTCCTGAGGAGCCGCCTTCTCCAAAAAGGAGAATGTCTCCTCCAGAGGATTTGTCCTTTCAAGACTTCATAATAGAAGTAGCTAAAGGACTCTCTATTTCAGTAACCTCTGAAAAGAACCTAGAGCAAAAAAATTAGATATTTTGGGATACTCTAAGGTTCCCAGAGAGGCAGTCACCTTGCCAATTCATGAAATTCTTCAAGAACATTTGATTGAATTGTGGGAGACTCCTCTCACCCTTTCTCCTGGATTTCAAAAAACTCAGCTTCCTCACCACTCCATTGTGGTGCAGTCAGCTATGAAGAGGATAAAGAGTACCAAAAGACACTCTTCTACTCCCCCAGGAAGAGAATGCAGGACTTTGGATGCTTTTGGTAGGAAAATCTTCCAAGCTAGCATGCTTATTGCCAGAATCAATTCATACAGCCTTTATATGGGTATGTTTCTGAAGGAAGTTGCAGAAAAACTGCACAACTTTCTCCCTTTTATTCCAGAGGATAAAAGGGATGAGTTCCTTCTTTGGCTTAAGCATACTCAAGACATTTCAAAGTTTTCCAACAGGGCAGCCTTTGATTCTTTTGAAGGTGCCAGCAGAGCCTCGGGCATTGCTATAGCTGCTCGTAGAATTGCTTGGCTCCAGGCTTCTGATCTAGAACCCTGGGTTCAAGATGGTTTAGGAAATCTGCCTTGTACAGGTGAAAATCTATTTGGCAAAGAGTGGCAAAATAAAGCCACTCAAATGGACGCAGAAAATGCTGCTCTGGATAGACTTTATAAGTCTACCTCCACTCCGGCCAAGAAGAAATCTTTTAAAAAGTCTTTTTACAAGAAGGGCAGATTTCCTTCCACTTCTGGTCAACAATCTTCTACAGGTCGCTTTGCTACTAAGCGTCATCAACCTAAACAGGCCAGGCCTAAACCTGCAGGGGCTGCTGCAACCCAGCAGTCCCAAACCCCTCAGGGTTTTTGACTTGATACTAGAGAACTTAACCTTTCTGGCTCTACAACAGCCAGAACCTCTCACCATTCCAGGAAGGTTAGCTCATTTTGCTCCCAGATGGGAGCAAATCACATCAGAGCAGTGGACCCTCTCCATCATCAGAGAGGGCTACAAACTTCATTTCTCAGACCTTCCTCCCTACACCATGGTGAGACATTTCAATTCTCCCACATCTCTCCTCGACCTTCTGGATCAGGAGGTAACCACCCTTCTGGCCCAGAGGGCCATAGAAGAAGTTCCTCTTCTTCAACAGGGGTCAGGGTTTTACTCCCCTTACTTTCTCATTCCAAAGAAAACGGGGGGATACAGACCCATTCTAGATCTCAGAGAATTGAACAAATTTCTGTGCAAGGAGAAGTTCAAGATGCTTTCTCTAGGCACTCTCCTTCCATACCTACAGAGTCAGGATTGGCTTTGTTCTCTAGATCTTAAGGATGCGTACACTCATGTCCTCATCCATCCATCTCACAGAAAATTCCTACGTTTTCTGTTCCAGGGAAAACATTACCAATACAGAGTGCTTCCTTTCGGTCTAGCCTCTGCTCCAAGAGTGTTCACCAAATGCATGGCAATAGTTGCTGCATTTCTATGCACTCTGGGAATATTTGTCTTCCCATACCTGGACGACTGGCTCATCCGAGCTCCAACCCAGTCAGAGGCTCAGATCTCCCTAGACTGCACCAGGCGCATTCTGCAATACCTGGGACTTGTGGTAAACCTCCCAAAGTCTCAGCTCACCCCTACTCAGTCCCTAGAATTCATAGGGGCTTGGTTGGACACTACTACTGCAAGAGCCTATCTTCCCCAGGCTTGTTGCCAACGTCTAGTGCATTTAGCCTCCCAGATTCAGTCAAAGAGCCACTTAACTGCCCGGGAGATGCTACAACTACTAGGCCACATGGCTTCCACAGTACATGTGGTGCCCTATGCTCGCCTACACATGAGAGCAGCTCAATGGACTTTGTCCACCCAGTGGACTCAAGCTTCAGGAGCTCTCTCAGACCAAATAGCAAACTCCAAACGTCTCTTTTGGTCTCTCCAATGGTGGATGTCCACTCAAAATCTGTTGCTGGGGTCCTCCTTCCAACCTTTGTTGCCCCAAGCAATCCTCACAACAGATGCCTCCCAAACAGATTGGGGAGCTCATCTACAGGACCTCTCCACCCAAGGCACTTGGTCCCCACAAGAGACCTCTCTTCATATCAACCTCTTGGAACTTCGAGCAGTGTTCCTAGCTCTCAAGGTCTTTCATACCCTCCTCAGCTACCAGACAGTCCTCATTCAAACGGACAATCAGGTAGCCATGTTTTACATAAACAAGCAAGGAGGAACTGGCTCTCTGTCGCTTTGCAACGAAGCTCTAAGATTATGGGCCTTCGCCAGAGAGCATCAAATCCATCTCCTGGCAGTATACCTCCCATGAATTCAAAACTCTTGGGCAGACAGACTCAGTCGAGTTCTGCTTCCACACGAATGGTCCCTGCACATGGATCAGGTACTCAGAATCTTCCAGGAATGGGGAACCCCCGGACATAGACCTATTTGCAAGTCCGTGGAATGCCAAACTTCCCCGTTTCTGTTCCAGAATTCCGTGTCAGGGAGTTCAGGCCAAGGATGCCTTCCTCCTTCATTGGGGTCAGGACTTCCTGTATGCCTTTCCACCCATTCCTTTGATTCCCAAGACTGTTCAAACTTCAGAGGGATCAAGAATCTATGATCCTCATAGCTCCACGCTGGCCACGCCAAGTGTGGTACCCTCTACTTCTGCATCTCTCCCAAGCCCCCTCCCTGGACTTGGGAGCTGCTCCAGACCTTCTGTCTCAGGAGGAGGGGACTTTGTGACATCCAAACCCCAAGTCCCTTCACCTCAGAGCTTGGTTACTGAAGGCCTAGACCTTCAAGACTTCAATCTTTCGCAGCAAGTGAGAGATATCCTCCATGCTTCCAGGAAACCTTCCACTAGGCGTTCCTATGCTTTTAAATGGAAAAGATTTTCCATTTGGTGTGCTCAACAGGGTCTTGACCCTCTGGCACTTCCTGTGAATTCTCTATTAGAATATCTCCTGCATCTTTCCAATGCAGGTCTTAAAACGAATTCAGTAAGGGTCCATTTAAGTGCTATTGCAGCATCCCTTAAGCCTATCAATGGACAACCTATTTCCTCTCATCCTCTTATTGCAAGATTTATGAGAGGCCTAACTTTAACTAAACCTCCCATTCGACCTCCTCTGGTGGCATGGGACTTAAATTTGGTTCTTGGTCAGCTTATGAAGCCACCTTTTGAACCCTTAGCCACTACCTCCTTGAAATTTCTTTCCTGGAAGGTTATTTTCCTTATTGCAATCACTTCTGCTCGCCGCATCAGTGAACTGCAGGCCTTAGTGGCTAATCCACCTTATACAAGGTTCTATCATGATAAGGTAGTCCTTAGGACAAATCCTCACTTTATGCCTAAAGTGGTCTCACCTTTTCATCTTAATCTAGAGATATATTTACCTGTATTTTTTCCAGCTCCTCATGCATCCAGTGCAGAGAGGAATCTACATACTCTGGATTGTAAAAGAGCTCTTGCTTTTTACTTACACAGGACACAGCAACACAGAAAGTCTTCCCAACTTTTTGTTGCTTTTGATCCTTCTCATTTAGGACTTCCAGTCTCTAAAAGAACACTGTCCAATTGGATTGCTCAGTGTATTTCTTTTGCTTACCAGAGTAAGAACTTTTCTCTGGAGGGCCATGTCACAGCTCACAATGTGAGGGCCATGGCCACCTCTATGGCTCAGCTTCATTCTGTGTCCATCGACCAGATCTGTCGAGCAGCCACCTGGGCCTCGGTTCATACCTTCACTGCCCATTACTGTTTGGACAAGGACTCCCGCCGGGATGCCTTGTTTGGTCAGGCTGTCCTCAGACACCTGTTCCATTCTTGTACAACTCCTGCCCTCCTTCCCTGAATGGATGCCTGAGATCCATAGGAAGATGAGGAACCCTCAGGGTCTCATACCCTTGGGGATCTCCCAGGCATCTTAGCTAGGGAGTCCCCATATGTGAGGACTTATTCCTGCTTGTTCCTGGAGATAGCACAATTACTTACCTGTAACAGGTGATCTCTGGGAACAGCAGGAATTAGTCCTCACAACCCTCCCACCTCCCCTAGGAGTTGTATCTCTCTTTGTCTTTCCTTTCCTCTCTCTCTCTCTATTGTCTCAGCTTTAAACTTGAACTGAGGAGAGTTGGTAGGAAAGGCGGGAAGGCAGCGCGCATGCGCTGTGGGATGCCCCAAAAGCTTTCATTTTGGGAAGCTGGGGAGCATTCCCGCGCAGGCTCCGTCGGTACTGACGTACCCATATGTGAGGACTAATTCCTGCTGTTCCCAGAGATCACCTGTTACAGGTAAGTAACTGTGCTTTCTCAGAATTGCTAGATATAGTTCATAGTCTTCAGATATGGTGACGTTGGTACTGATGGAGCCCGCATGGGAACACTCCCCAGAGTCCAGTTTGAAAGCTTTTGGGAAAACTCCACTGCGACTGCGCAATTGCCTTCCTGTCTTCCCAGCCTTTCTTCAGTTCTTCGTTTTCCGCGGAGCTAGTAGAAAGCAAATCCTGTCACTGCAGAAAAAAAAGTCTCTTTTTGTGGATAGCGTCTGCCTTCCTGTCAACGCCGGCACCGTGAAGTCATCGCTGGTTCCCTTATTCTATTCTTTTCTTCTTCTTTTAGTTTATTTGAAAAATAAAAGGGCATGTCAATCCCCTTTTTAGGCCCTAAGCCTACCATTGCCTTCCCATCCATTGAAGGTATGGAGAAACCAGCTAGTGGTTTCAAAAAATGTTCCAAGTGTGCCAGCACCATATCAGCAACTGACATACATGATTGGTGTCTAAAATGCTTCTGCCCAGAATACCTGCCAACAGACTGTCCCCTTTGTCAAAAGATGACTAAAAGAGGCCTACTGAATCAGGCCTCTAAATTTGCCTCAGATGCAGTCTCATTGTGTCCACTTTGTCGAGGGCCTCCTCCTCCTCCTCCTCCCACGGATCCCAGGTATCCTTAAAGTCCAAGCACAAGTCCGCATCGAAGTCAGACAAAACCTCGAGAGGTAGATCTTGCTCAAAACATTGAGATCCCTCAGGTGCTGCTTCGATGGGAGGCCCAGACCTCCAAAGCCATTGAGGGGCCCCAGGATGCTTCTGAGGCCTCGACTTCTGGAGAGCTACTGGTACCATGCTCTGGAATGGTAGTGCAAACACCTGTAACCAATACCCAGTTATTGGCAACCTCGATGGACCAGCGCATACTGGCCATCGAGCAGAGCTTAGCAGCTCTCTTGGCAGCCTCGATACCTATCAAGCCATTGGTTCCAGGCACCTCCCCATTGATACCGGTTCTGGTACCAACATTGACACCGGTTCCGGGCATGACATCAGGACTGCTCCAGGCTTCCACCGATGCCCTCCCTTGAAACTATCATCAATGCTGGTACCAAGCCTAAGCGGCTCACCGAGGCCAATACTTCGGAGCATTGATACCAGCATTTAACTTCAGTCGAACGCCATGCCTGTCGATACTTTGAATCCTCCAATTCAGATTCTTCTGTTTTGGATGTGGTGTCACTCGATTTTCGAGGACCCCGTGACTTTCCTTCGGACCCTTACCCACCTCAACAGCGACGTGTGTTGCTTCCGAAGACATGTCCTTCCATGAGTTTATTCGAGACCTAGCTAAGGGTCTCTCTATCACAGTAACATCGGAGATGGAATCAAGGGCAGAGGAATTAGAAATCCTCCAATTCCTAACAACACTCAAAGAGGCTGCCACTCTACTGGTGCACCGCATCCTTCATGACCTTAAGCTGCATATGTGGGAGACTCTCCTCGCGATCTCACCTCACAGTTGACATCTTGATACCATATATCGAGTACTGGAGTCTCCCGGCTTCCAAAAGCCACAGATTCCCCACCACTCCATGGTGGTTGAATTGGCGATGCGCCGATTCAGAAGCTCAAAACCTCGGTCCTCTAATCCTCCAGGTAGAGAGGAGGCACACTGGGACGGCACCAAACGACTCTAGCGCACGTTGATCACCCATCCGAGACTTTATAGGAATTCCACCACTCTCGCCATTGCTTCCAGGCATCCATGGGAATTTATTTATTTTATTTATTTGGTATACATTTGTATGCCGCCACTTCCAGCGATCAGCAGCGGTCCAATGGTGGAGAAAACAAGGGAGTATGTACATAACAATTTAAGAATACAGTTTGATTTGAGGGAGGGGTGCACCACACACACATGAATTACAGTTATACATTTGATTAACCAGATAATGGGAATGTTCCTCAAAGAGGTGCCTGGAATCTCAAGGCCTTTGCTCCTCTCCTCCCAGATGACAAGGGAGCAGATTATCTTGCCCTAGTCAAGCATAGCCAAAATGTTTCAAAGTTTGTCAATAGAAACATAGAAATATGATGACAGAAAAAGACCACATGGCCTATCTAGTCTGTCCTTCCATATCAACAAATACAACAGTCCCCTTTTTTCCTTTAGAGACCCTCTGTGTTTGTCCCATACTTTTTTGAATTCAGTTACTGTCCTAATCTCTACCGCCTCCACTGGGAGACTATATTCCATGGATCCACCACTCTTTCCGTAAAGAAATATTTCCGCATATCACTCCTGGATCTATCCCCCTTCACCCTCATCCCATGTCCCCTCATAGCAGAACTTGCTTTCAGTTGAAAGAGGCTCTCTCCCTGAACATTTATGCCCCGGAGGTATTTAAACATCTCAATCATATCACCTCTATCTGGCCTTTCCTCTAAGGTGTGCATATTAAGATCCTTAAGTCTGTCCTCATATGCTTTATTATGAAGACCACTAACCATTTTAGTAGCCACCCTCTGCACCGACTCCATCCTGTTCACATCCTTTTGATGGTGCGGTCTCCAGAATTGCACACTATACTCCAAATGAGGTCGCACCAAAGACTTATACAGAGGCACTATCAGCTCCTTTTTTTCTGCTGACCATTCCTCTCTCTATGCACCCAAGCATCCTTCTAGCTTTTGCCGTCGCCTTTTCTACCTGTTTAGCTACTTTAAGATCATCAGACACAACCATGCCTAGGTCCCGCTCTTCTTTAGTGGACAAAAGTACTTCACCTTCGATGCTTTTGAATGCACAAGCAGGGCCTCAGCAATATGCATTGGTGTGCGTCGAATTGCATGGCTTCAAGCCTCAGATCATGAACAGTGGGTTCAGAATAAGCTGGGCAACATACCTTGCAAAGGGGAAAACCTCTTTGGGAAAGACTGACAAGATAAGGCTTCTCAGTTAGAATCAGAAAATACTACTCTAAAAAGACTGTCCAGATCAATAGCTGACTTCTAGGAAAAAGACACCTGCAAAGAAGTCTTTCTACAATAAGAAGAGACTCTGTTCTTCTTATCCTCCTCCTTCTCAGTACCTGGATCAGGCACCACAGAACAGGCAGCAGCCTCGCAAGCAACAGAAGAAGCCACAGGTGGCTAAATCTAAACCAGCTCTGCAGCCACAGTCTGTGCTTGGTTTTTGACTCTTTCCTAGAGAATATTGCCAATCTATCTCTGGAGGATCCCCATTCCTTCCACATAGCAGGCAGACTGTGTCACTATACCTCATCACCTCAGAGCAGTGGACACTCTCCATAGACCAAGAAGGGTACAGACTTCATTTATAAACTCTGCCCCCACCACTTTCAAGGGGGAATATCAAATGCAGTCCCCACTAACTGCTGTCCCGCAGGACGAGATGTCTTCTCTTCTGTCTCAGGGCGCCATAAAAGATGTCCCAATATCCCAAAAGGGAATGGGCTTCTACTCTTCGTACTTTCTCATTCCAAAGAAAACCGGAGGATACAGGCCCACTCTGGACCTCAGAAACCTCAACAAGTTTCTAGTCTGTGAAAAGTTCAAGATGATCTCTCTAGGGACTCTTCTTCCCTACCTCCAGTCAGGACTGGCTCTTTTCTCTAGATCTGAAAGAAGCATGTACACATATCCTTATCTATCCAGGACACAGGAAATATCTACGCTTCACCTTTCAAGGAAAACATTATCAATACAGAGTCCTTCCCTTCGGACTTGCCTCTGCCCCAGGTGTCTTCACAAAGTGCATGGTGGTCGTGGCCGCATACCTAAAGTCTCTGGGGATATTCGTCTTCCCTTACTTAGACAACTGAGCAGGAGGTACTGCTTTCCTTGCATCGTACCATCACAGTACTACAATACTTGGGATTTGTCATAAACTTCCCAAAATCCCAGCTCACTCCACCTCAAAAGCTAGAGTTCATCGGAGCCCTTCCAGACACTCAGCAGTCCAGGGTGTTTCTGCCCCAATTCCGTTGGCCCGTCTAGTCAAACTAGGCTCCTACGAGACCATTTGACTGTCTGAGAGATGCTACAGCTTTCTGGGCACATGGCCTCTACAGTATATGTCGTTTCATATGCCCGAATACATATGCGGACAGCCCAGTGGACCCTTGCCTCCCGGTGGAAGCAGGCCTCGGGCCGTCTCCGGAACAGGATCCAAGTCACTGCCCCTCTAACCACATCCCTTCAGAGGTGGTGGTCTTCAGAAAATCTCATAGGGTCACCTTTTCAGATGCCTCCCTTCAATGCACCCTGATGATGAATGCCTCCAGACTGGATTGGGGAGCACCTCTGGGCAACCTGACCACACAGGGGCTCTGCACAACACAGGAGTCACAACTCCAAATAATCTCCTGGAATTTTGTGCTATCTGGAATGCCCTTTGGGTGTTTCAACACCACCTCAGCACACAACAGGTCCTGGTCAGAACAGACAATCAGGTTGCCATGTTCTTTGTGAACAAACAGGCAGGGACAGGCTCATGGGCCCTCTGTGAGGAGGCGCTCCACCTCTGGTCCTTTGCCATTTCTCATCAGATACACCTCCCAAGCGGTGTACCACCTGGGGGAGTTCAATGTCTTGGCAGACAGACTGAATTGGATCTTTCTTCCCCACGAATGGTCTCTCCATCTGGACACAATGTCCTACATCTTCCAGACCTAGGGAACTCCAGGTTTGACATGACCTTTTTGTGACTGCAAAATGCCAAGCTCCATTTCTTCTGCAAAAGAACTCTGACATCCAGCAACCAAAAGGTGGATGCCTTCCACCTACACTGGAGTTAGGGTCTGCTTTATGCTTTCCCTTCTGTACCCCTCATTCCCAAGATGCTTTTCAAGCTTCAGTCTGACAAGGGCTGCATGATTGCCATAGCCCATCACTGCCTGCGGCAACCGTGGTTTCCACTGCTACTGCATCTGACTCAGACGCATCCTCTGTGATTGGGATCTGTGCTTGATCTCCTCTTCCAGGACAACGGCTCACTGCTCCATCTCAATTCACAGTCTCTCTGTCTCACAGCTTGGCTGCTGAGAGCATAGCATTACAAGACTTCGACCTTACACAAGAGGTTAAGATCCTTTTGGCCTCTAGAAAGGCCTCCACCAGACGTTCATGTCCTTCTAAGTGATGGAAATTCTCTGTCTGGTTTTCCAGTTGGAGAGAGGCCGCAATGGCACTGAGGTTGACTCTCACCGAGTTGGTTTTCAGACCTGTCGAGGACAGATGGAGGAGATACTGGAGGAGTGACTCCACTGGGTCAGTATCTCCTCCACCTGTCCTTGACAGGTCTGAAATCCAACAAGTTGGGAGTCCACCTCAGTGCCATTGCGGCCTCTCACCACCTACTGGATGGACAGCGCATCTCCTCACAACCGCTAGTAGTGCGCTTCATGAGAAGTCTCCTGCTGTCCAAATTGCCCTTTAAGCCACCTCTAGTGGCTTGGTACCTCAGTGCCATTCTAATGCAGCTTCTCAAGCCGCCTCTTGAACCATTAGCCACGACCTCACTAAAACTGCTGTCTTGGAAGGTGCTCTTCCTAATTACCCTTACCTCAGCTAGATGTATTAGTGAAATTCAGGCTTTGCTGGTGGACCCACCCTATACCCGGTTCCACCATGACAAAGTCGTCCTTCGGACTCGCCCACACTTTATGCCAAAGGTGGTGTCTCCTTTCCATTTAAACTAGTCATTTTACCTTCTAGTCTTATTTCCTAAACTGCATTCGTCTTGAGCTGAAGTAACTGCACACTCTTGACTGCAAATGCGCATTGGCTTTCTATCTCCAAAGGACCAGAGATCATCATAAAGCCTTGCAGTTGTTCATGTCATTTTACCCTAGTCATCTGGGTCTACCTGTATCTAAACCTACGCTCTTCAGATGGATAGTGGACTGCATTTCATTCGCTTATGACAAAGCGGGAGTCTCCCTGTGTGTCACCGCTCACAGTGTTCGCGCCTTGGCAACCTCGATGACAAACCTACGCTCAGTAGTCATTGACAAAATTTGCAAAGCAATTTGGCCTTCCGTCCATACCTTCGCTGCCCATTATTGTCTGGACAAGGACTCCCGCCGGGGTGCCATGTTTGGTCAAGCTGTACTCTAGCATTTCTTTCAGACTTAGAAGCAACTCCTATCCTCCATCCTGGACTTTGACGATACCAGAAATCCATGAGGGACCCATGATCTCTTTGAGACTTCTCCAAGGCGAACCTCCACCGGTTCTGGGTTCCCTTCATCTGGGAGCTAGGGAGTCCCATATGTGAAGACTACATTCCTGCTTGTTCCTGGAGATAGCGTAGTTACTCACCTGTAACAGGTGATCTCCGGGAACAGCAGGAATTTAGTCTTCACAACCCGCCTTTCTCCCCTAGGAGTTACAGGGTTTCATTTACTATTTTTTCTCAGCTACAAACTCAACTGAAGAGAGGGAGTTGGGAAGGCAGAAAGGCAGTCGCAAAGTTGCAGTGGGGAGCGTTCCCGTGCGGTCTCCATTTGTACCAACGTCACCCATATGTGAAGACTAAATTCCTGCTGTTCCTGGAGAGATCACCTGTTACAGGTGAGTAGCTATGCTTTCTTGGTGGGATGTTGGCCCTTCATTCAGAGGTTTATGTTTTTTATCCTTCCAGGGTTGTTCTCCTTGGGATCATTTAGTTTGGTTTTATACTTTTACGCAGGGGATTAACTATTTAAATACTGAAGAGTGTTCCTAGCTGCACCAATCTAGTACTGGTGATAATGTCATTGGACACTTCTAGTTTATCTCCAGGAACAAGCAGGAATGAGTCTTCACATATGGGTACATCGGTACCGACGGAGCCTGCGTGGGAACGCTCCCCAGCGTCCAATCAGAAAGCCTTTGGGAGCATCCCACAGCGCCTGCGTGCTGCCTTCCCGCCTTTCCAACTGTCTCTCCTCAGTTCTTCTTTTTCCGCGGAGCCAGCAGGTCGTGTTCCTGTCACTGCAGAAGAATTTCCTTATTTTTTCTTTATTTCTTTTGTGTTGCGTCTGCCTTCTTCGACGCTGTACCGGTACCGCCGGTCTTTGTTCTTTTCTTCTTCTAAAAAAAAACAAAAAAAACCCTTTTTTCCGTTCTTTTTCTTCAGGTGCACTTGCGTTTTGGGCCTTTGGGTATCGGGCTTTGCAAAAGCATCCGGACAGACGATACTTTGATTCCTCTGAGGACTCTGAGGATTCTGAAGAGTCGGTCGATGCAGTGATGCTTCTTCCACAGGAGGAGTCCTCTCCTAAACAAAGGATGTCTCCTCCAGAGGACTTGTCTTTTCAAGACTTTATCAGGGAGGTGGCTCGGGGCCTCTCTATCACAGTGGCCCCTGAGACAGAGCCCAGAGCCAAGGAGTTAGATATTTTACAATATCCTAAAACTCCTAAGGAGACAGCCACCTTGCCTATTCATGAGATTCTGTATGATCTCATGTTGAGGATGTGGGAAGCACCTCTAACCACTTCTCCTCATTCTCGTAGGTTGGATACCATGTATCGTGTCCCTCCTTGTCCTGGTTTCCATAAAACTCAACTTCCTCACCACTCAATTGTGGTTGAGTCTGCAATGAGAAAGATTAGAAGTGCCAAAAGACATGCCTCTAATTCTCCAGGACGTGAATGTAGAACCCTGGATGCTTTTGGAAGAAGAGTCTTCCAAGCTTCCATGCTTGCTGCGAGAATTAATTCTTATAGTCTCTACATGGGAATATTCTTAAAAGAAGTCACTAACCATTTGCAGACTTTAAGTCCTTTTATGTCTGAAGATAAAAGGCAAGACTTTCTCACTGGGCTCAAACATGCCCAAAATATCTCCAAATTCTCCAACCGTGCAGCTTTCAATTCCTTTGAATGCGTAAGCAGAGCTTCAGCTATTGCCATAGGTGCACGTAGCATTGCTTGGCTTCAAGCATCTGATTTGGAGATCTGGGTTCAAGATGAATTGGGTAATATCCCTTGTACAGGTGAGAACCTGTTTGGCCTTTGCTTGCCAATCCTTACCAATCAGATGGATGCTGAAAATTCTGCTTTGGATAGATTATCCAAATCCACAGCTGCTCCTGCTAAGAAAAGGTTATTCAAGAAAACACCTTTTTCTAAAAAGGGAAGATTCTATCCTGCTTATGGTCAGCGAGCATCTTCTGCAGCTCAGTTCCCTACCAAACGTCAGCAATCATCCAAACAGAGCAAAGCAAAGGCTGCTAGGCCTGCTCCAGCCCAGCAACCTCAGCCCCATCAGGGCCTTTGACTTTCTGCTAGAGAACTTAGCCTTCCTGGCTCTAAAAGGACCAGAGCTCTCCACCATTCCAGGAAGGTTATGTCACTTTGCTCCCAGGTGGGGGCAAATTACAGCAGAGCATTGGACACTCTCCATCATAAGAGAGGGGTACAAACTTCATTTTTCAAGCTTGCCCCCTCTCACAAGAGTGCACCAGTTCAATTCTCCAACCTCCCTCCTCAACCTGTTGGGGCAGGAGGTTGCCACTCTTCTCGCCCACGGGGCAATAGAGGAAGTGCCTCTTCAACAACAGTGCACAGGGTTCTACTCCCCCTATTTTCTTATTCCAAAGAAAACAGGGGGCTTCAGACCCATCTTAGATCTCAGAGAGTTGAACAGATTCCTAGTCAAGGAAAAATTCAAAATGGTTTCTCTGGGAACTCTGCTGCCATACCTTCAGAGTCAGGATTGGCTTTGTTCTCTAGATCTCAAGGATGCGTACACTCATGTTCTCATCCATCCATCCCACAGAAGGTTCCTTCGGTTCCTTTTTCAAGAGAAGCACTATCAATACAGAGTGCTCCCTTTTGGTCTGGCCTCTGCACCAAGGGTGTTCACGAAATGCATGGCAGTGGTAGCTGCTTTTCTGCGCACCCTGGGGATATTCATCTTCCCTTACCTGGACGACTGGCTCATTCGAGCTCCCACTCAATCAGAGGCCAAGAGTTCTCTAACCTGCACAATGCGTATCCTTCAGTATTTAGGGCTGGTAATAAACATCCCAAAATCCAATCTGATCCCTACTCAGTCCCTGGAGTTTATGGGGGCGTTGTTGGATACCACAAGGGCAAGGGCCTATCTTCCCCAGGCCCGTTGCCTTCGCTTGGTGCAGTTAGCTTCTCAGGCAGAGTTGAAGCCCCTACTAACTGCTCGAGAGATGTTATGGTTGTTAGGCCACATGGCATCCATGGTACATGTGGTACCATATGCTCGCCTTCACATGAGGGCAGCTCAGTGGACTTCATCCACCCAATGGACCCAGGCATTAGGCTGCCTGTCAGACAAAATAGCAAACACAAGTCGCCTCATTTTGTCCCTCCAGTGGTGGAAGTCCCCTCAAAACCTGTTGCTGGGGTCCCCCTTTCAGCAGCCTCTACCCCAAGCAACCCTTACTGCAGATGCTTCTCCAATGGGGTGGGGAGCTCATATGCAGGACCTCTCCACCCAGGGCATCTGGTCCCCACAGGAGACTTGTCTACATATCAATCTCTTGGAACTCAGAGCAATCTTCCTTGCTCTGCGGGTTTTCCACACCCTGCTCAGCCACAAGACAGTCCTTATCCACACGGACAATCAGGTAGCCATGTTCTATGTGAACAAGCAGGGAGGAACTGGCTCTCTGTCGCTTTGCAACGAAGCTTTGCGACTGTGGGCCCTCGCCAGAGAGCATCACATTCATCTTCTGTCAGTTTATCTTCCAGGTGTTCAAAACTCTTGGGCAGACAGGCTCAGTCGAGTTCTGCTTCCACACGAGTGGTCCCTATATATGGACCAGGTATCCAAGATTTTTCAAATTTGGGGAACCCCGGACATAGACCTCTTTGCAAGTCCGTGGAATGCCAGATTTCCCCGGTTCTGTTCCAGAACTCTGGCTCAGGGAGCTCAGGCAAGGGATGCTTTCCTCCTTCACTGGGGTCAAGACTTCCTCTATGCCTTTCCACCCATTCCCCTAATTCCCAAAACCCTATTCAAGCTTCAGAGAGACAGAGGCCACATGATTCTCATAGCTCCACATTGGCCACGGCAAGTGTGGTACCCTCTGCTTCTACATCTCTCTCAAGCTCCCTCCCTGGAGTTAGGGTCTGCTCCAGACCTCCTCTCTCAAGAGGATGGAAGGTTATGGCATCCCAATCCTATGTTTCTAATCCCCAGTCTTTGCATCTCAGGGCTTGGTTGCTGAAGACCTAGACCTCCAGGATCTTCATCTTTCTCAACAAGTGAAAGATATTCTTTATGCTTCCAGAAAACCTTCCACTAGACGTTCTTATGCTTTCAAGTGGAAGAGGTTTACTATCTGGTGTTCTGGGAAGGATCTTAACCCCCTTGCCATACCTCTGGAATCTTTGCTGGAGTATCTCCTCCATCTGTCTAATGCAGGCCTTAAAACAAATTCAGTAAAGGTCCATTTGAGTGCTATTGCAGCTTCCCTTAAGCCTCTAAATGGACAACCTATTTCCTCTCATCCTCTGGTAGCAAGATTCATGAGAGGCCTCCTTTTAACAAAGCCTCCCATTAGACCACCTCCGGTGGCATGGAACTTAAACTTGGTTCTTGGTCAGCTTATGAAGCCGCCTTTTGAACCTTTAGCTACCACCTCCTTGAAATACCTTTCTTGGAAGGTTATCTTTCTCATTGCAATCACATCAGCACGTCGTATTAGTGAATTGCAAGCACTCGTAGCTAATCCACCTTATACAAGGTTCCATCATGACAAGGTGGTCCTTAGGACTAATCCACACTTTATGCCTAAGGTGGTCTCGCCTTTTCACCTCAACCAAGAGGTCTACCTACCTGTCTTTTTTCCAGGACCTCATGCATCAAGTGCAGAGAGGAATCTTCATACCCTGGACTGTAAAAGAGCTCTAGCTTTTTACTTAGAGGACACAGCAACATAGAAGGTCTTCACAACTCTTTGTTGCTTTTGATCCTTCTCATTTGGGACAACCAGTCTCCAAGAGAACTCTTTCCAACTGGATTGCCCAATGTATTTCTTTCGCCTATCAGAGCAAAAACATTTCTCTGGAGGGCCATGTCACAGCTCACAATGTGAGAGCCATGGCAGCCTCAATGGCTCATCTGCACTCTGTGTCTATCGACAACATATGTCGAGCAGCCACTTTGGCCTCGGTTCATACCTTCACAGCCCATTATTGCTTAGACAAGGACTCCCGCCGGGATGCCTTGTTTGGTCAGGCTGTTCTCAAACACCTGTTCCATACTTAATCAACTCCTACCCACCATCCCTCATGGGATGCCAGAGATCCAGGTGGGGAAGTGCAGCCCTGTCCCAGGGACACACAACTTCTGGGCTCTCTCCCTGGCATCAAAGCTAGGGAGTCCCCATATGTGAAGACTCATTCCTGCTTGTTCCTGGAGATAGCATAGTTACTTACCTGTAACAGGTGATCTCTGGGAACAGCAGGAATAAGTCTTCACAACCCACCCACCTCCCCTAGGAGTTGTCTCTCTCTCTCTATCTCTCTTCCTTTCCCTCTCTCTCCCTCTTTGTCTCCGCTATAAAACTCAACTGAGGAGAGACAGTTGGAAAGGCGGGAAGGCAGCACGCAGGCGCTGTGGGATGCTCCCAAAGGCTTTCTGATTGGACGCTGGGGAGCGTTCCCGTGCAGGCTCCGTCGGTACCGACGTACCCATATGTGAAGACTTATTCCTGCTGTTCCCAGAGATCACCTGTTACAGGTAAGTAACTGTGCTAAACTTGAAGATACCCCAGCTGCGGGTCTGAGTCCGGGGAAGGGGTATTACATAAGAACATAAGATATGCCATACTGGGTCAGACCAAGGTCCATCAAGCCCATTATCCTGTTTCCAACGGTGGCCAATCTAGGTCATACGTACCTTGCAGTTTCCCCAAAAGACACAGGTTCCACAATGCTTGTACTGGGTCAAGCATTGATATCCTGGGTCCCTTCTTAATAATGGTTTATGGACCTTTCTTCCAGGAACTTGTCCAAACCTTTTTTAAACCCAGCTATACTAACAGCCTTTACTACATCCTCCGGTAACAAATTCCAGAGTTTGATTACACGTTGAGTGAAAAAATATTTTATTTTATTAGTCTTAAATAGTTTATCCTGTAGCTTCATTGCATGTCTCCTAGTCTTTCTATATTCTAATAACGTAAACAATCGATCTACGTTTACCTGTTCCACTCCGTTCATTAATTTATAGACTTCTATCATATCTCCCCTCAGCCGTTTCTTTTCCAGGTTAAAGAGCCCTAACCTTTTTAGCCTTTCTTCATAGGAGTATCCTTCCATCCCCTTTACCATTTTGGTGGCTCTTCTCTGAACCTTTTCTAATAACGCTATATCCTTTTTAAGATACGGCGACCAGAATTGCACACAGTATTCAAGGTACGGTCTCACCATGGAATGATTTAGAGGCAATATAATATCTTTTGTTTTATTTTCCATTCCTTTCCTTATGATACCTAGCATTCTATTTGCTCTCTTGGCCGCCTCTGCTATTTTAGGGCCATAGAGTGCAACTGTTCCATGACAACAGATAATGCCATGCTTCACCATCACTAGTTGACAGTCCATATGGCAACCCGTAGCTAAGTGAATGATTTGTCACTAGATATCACTTTATATAGCTATGTTACCCCTCTGCAGTGCAGCAGGAGCTGTGTCCGCGCGAACTTCAGCATATCTAATTTTATGTAAGTTGTGCTCGTTCCTCTGGTCTCAGCTGCATGAAACATTTATGATTTCAGTTCTGGTGTGCAGGGGCGCACCAGAAGAAAAGTCAGAGTACATGCCACTTGCTGCTAGAACCCAAGGAATGGGCATGCCTTTACGCATCTATTTTAGCCGGCTGCTATTTTATAAGTACGTGCGTCAAGGAAATGGTGCCTATTGTTGGTGTGGGCATGCATAGAGGTGGAGCTTGAGCAAAACACACAGTTAACATTCGTAAGTTATGAAATACTCTAACGTACATGTGTTTAGAAATCTAGGTGTGGACTGGGATAAGCTCATGTGATGGAGTGAATGGAACTCTATTCTTAAACTTGATCCTCCCACCCAAAGGTGTAATGGAAGGTACTCCATCTACTTTGTCATGCCAAAGGACAGCACCTTCAGGCCTTTTCTCGATCAGAAAGGTGTCAGTGCCTCCTTGAAGGTCTCTAGATTCTGGATGGAATTGCTGAGGTCAGTTATTCAAGTGGTTCCTGGATCTGGCAGAAGTGTACTTTCACCGTCCCATTCAGGAAGACCAATAAAGGTTTCTATGCTTTGCTGTTCTGGGCGATCATTTTCAGTTCCATGTTCTGCCCTCGGTCTTGCAATAGCCCCGAGAACCACCTTCAAGATCATGGTGGTTGCAGCCGCATCTCTCTGGCATGACAAAATCTGTATGCACCCTTATTTCAACAACTGGCTTATCTGAGCTAAGTCTCAGTTGGAAGAAGGGTGACAGCCAGGGTGGTCCAGTCCCTTGAGAACTTCAACAGGGTGGTCAGTCACAGCTGTAAGCATCTGGAGCCCTCTGTCATTGGAGTATCTCGAGGCCTTTTTAAACCTTGCGCTGGCAGAGTCTTCATGACTGTTGAGAGAATGGTCAAGTTTCTAGCACATTTGGCAGCTTTTCAACAGCAGCGGGCTCCCAAGGTTTGGGACCATCTTTAACTCCTGGGGTTGATGGGTGGTCACTCTGGATGTAGTCCCTTGGGCAATGGGTGCTTCTGCCACATTGTTCACCTCTCTTACAAGATTTCAAGATCAGACTTCCCCTTCTGCCAGCTGTAGCATCCAGCCTGCTTTGGTGGGCTTGGCTCGCTAGTTTGTTCAAGGGCATGCCCCTGAATGATCCTCAATTACTCATCATGTGGTCCGGGTCTTCTTGGACAGTGCCATGGCAGTGTCATATGTCAACAATCAAGTGGGCACTAAGTGTGTGGGAGTGGCCCAGGAAATGGCATGCTTGTTTCCATGGACACAGAAAGGGAACACCCTACCTGCAGCAACTATAGGGCACAGAAAAAGCAGGACACACCACGCCATAGGATGCAGCAGGGGGATTTATTAGGTATCCACGAGGTCACCCTACACGTGTTTCGTCTGAAGCCTTCTTCAGGGGATACTGACCTCTTCTCAACAAAATATTGTTCAAAATAATACATAAATACATTAAAAAGCATATATAATCACATATATATGTAAATATAATTAAAAATATAAGAAAAGTTAAAAAGCTTCATGGAGCCAAAATTGTCAAGGACATAAAAGAATAATTAACTATAAGAGACAGAAAACATCATAATAACCAGTAAAACCACAATATAAAAACAATGTGACATCATCAAAAGTGAAAAAAATAAATAAAGAAAACCATGCCAAAACTGGGCTTAAAGACCAGCAGAGCAAGGACAATGGACAGTCGGTTGAATAGTGAGCGAGACCGAGACAAGAAAAGGGTCAATGTACAAACTAGAGGTGTGTCATATAGTAACTCACCCACAACAGGGATACTGAATGTACACTCTCTTGACTGTAAACAGTTGTAAGAACCTGTAAGTCACAAGTAAACTCATTTTGAACTGAAACAACTGAGGACTGACAGAGGAAATATATAATTTCATTCCACTAACCATTAATGGAAAAGACACTGAAGCTTCAAATTGTCGGAAATTGAAAGTATTGCTTATACTATATACCCTATGCTATGAGGGCATCGATGCCCTGGTTCAGCTCTGATATTTGATATAGGACAGCAGACTAGATAAGCCATATGGTCTCTTTCTGCTGATTTATTTCTATGTACATGTTTCTGCCGTGGCCTCTGGTCAGGCAAGTGATTCATCAGATAGAACATCATCCAGGCCTTTTGAGTCTGGTGGCACCAGTTAACAGATCTTATGTGGCTCCTGTAGGGACTTGCCCTATGCCTCCACAAGTCCAGGGCCTGTTGTGCCAGGGGTCCAATCTCTTGGGAGACCTGGCTCCCTTCTTGCTTGTGGCCTGACCCTTGAGAGGCAGCATCTAGCATGCAAAGGGTACTCGCCGGCTGTGGTTACTATTCTTTTGAAGGCGAAGTGTGGTTCCACTTGCCTCTCCTATGTGTAGGTATGGTGGTTTTTTGAGGATGATGCCGGGAACGCCACTTAGCTCCTCAGAAAGTGGAATTGCCCCCTGGTTTGATAATGGCTTGTCTTTGTTCCTTGAGAGTTCAGGTTGTGACTTTATCGTGCTTTTGAGGGCTGGTAGCTGGGTGCTCCATAGCTTCACACCCAGTTGTGGCCTGCTTCCTTAGGGGATTGTGCCACTTGAGTCCTCCTCTGTGGTTGGTTGTACCACCACAGGATTTGGGTCTTTTATCTGTTTCCTTTGGACCATTGAAGGGCTGCGTTCAGAGAGCTGTCCATTAAGACTGTCTTTTGGCTTGCCATTTTTTTGGTACATCACATTTCAGAAAGCAGGCTTTCTTGTGTAGAGACCCTTATCTGCTTCTTGGAAGAGGCTGAGTCTCTCCGTCAGGGCTATTCCTTCTTGCCTAAGGTAGTTTCTGCCTTTCATGTCAATCAGGTGGTTTGCCTTTTGTCCTATTTGGTGGAACAGTGTAATGGGAATGACAGGGGTTTATATTTAGTGGTCATTCACAGGCTACTTCTTTGGTATCTGAAGGTCACTAATTCTTTCCAAAGGTCGGATTGATTGATTGTGCTTTTTTTTAATTTATTTTTTTTATTTTAACTTTTTATTGAGAAATTCAATAGTTGATACATACATCTTTTAAACACCTTAATGTACCTTTACCACCACCTTCTCACAATCTTAACCTATTATCTCCCCTACCAGCTAGTACAGACAAGCATACTACCTAACCTTCTACCTTCCCCCCCCTCCCCTCCACTCCCTCCCTTCTCACTTCCCCCTACTGATCTCCATACTTCTATAGCACATCAGAACTCATGTATGCAAATCAAATATTGACAATCTTACACCCTTTCTCTCGTTAGCAATGTTTTTCTTTCCCCCCCTATTTGACACTTTTTATAAATGTTCCATATATAATGCAAACCTCTTCTTCCCCGCATATTGTGCAGCTATACTTAAACAACAATCCGTCATCAAACTGTCTATCGTCTCTTAATGTCTAGAACAATGCTGCCTATTAATTAGCCATCGACCCTTCCCCCCTTCCCCTCCCCTTGCAATATCTAAGTGCTTTTATTCGTTTTGATTATCGCACCATCCTCCTCCCATATTTTTTACCTCTGGTATTAATATATGCCTTCGCCATTTGGCTCAAATAGCAGCGCCACTGTGCTCATAACAGTAGTGCAATGATCCTCACCCTGTCTCCCTCCTTTCCATTTTTCCAGCCATTGCCATACACCCTTCCATTGTTCCTCCCATTTGTCCCCTTTCCCATGCCGCAACCCTGTCAATCGGTGCATCAAACACAGGTCAGCCATCCTTCTTATAAAACCTGCACGCAAAGGTTTCACCATACCTGTCCAGTGTTGTGCTATCTCGCTTCTTGCAGCTACAATACAATATATCCAAACTATGTACTACGAAGGGGTTCATAGCGCTACTTGCTAGAGCTGAACTTCCCCTCCATACCAACTTTTCTAACCCAACTCCCCTTACCGAATCTTCCTCCATCACAACCCAGTGTTTTCGCTTTTCTCTGTGCCACTCATAAATCGCTTTCAGTTGCGCTGCCATATAATATTTGTGAAAGTTTGGGATCCCAACACCCCCCCCCCCACCTCCCTGGCTCTCTGTAGGGTGGACATAGCTACCCTAGGGTTCTTATTTTGCCAAATAAATCTATTAATGATTCATTGTAAATGCTTTAACTTTTGATGTGGTATTAATATCGGCAAGGTTTGGAACAGAAACAGAAAACAAGGCAGCAGCAGCATCTTTACAGTTGCGATACGTCCTAACCACGAAAGGTACCCTCACCTCCACCCAGCCAGCAAACTTTCTACTTGCCCAAATAACTTTTTGTAGTTTAGGTTGTACAGTGCCTCCAGCCTATTACTTATTTGTATCCCGAGATCCTTATTGCCCCCTTGGCCCATCTAAATGGGTATCGCTTCTTTAAGCGCATCTGCTCATCCTCTTGTGACAAATTCAGAATTTCAGATTTTGCCCAATTTATTGTGAATCCCGACAACCTCCCATATTCTTCTAATTCCCACATTAATATTGGTATCGAGCAGTGCGGTCTAGTCATGCTCAATATGATATCGTCCGCAAACAGAGATATGCGGTACTCTGACTTGCCCACCATTATACCCTTCAAATCCTCCCTTTCTCTCACTCTCTCTGGAAACGGCTCCACTGACAACGCGAAGAGAAGGGGTGATAATGGGCAGCCCTGTCTCATCCCTCTCCCTTGCTCAAAAAAAGATGAATATGCACCATTCACCCGAACACAGGCTTTCGGGTTGTGGTACAATGCTTTTACCCATCCCATGAACTCTCCTCCCAGCCCCATTTTATCCATGACCTTAAATAGAAAGGGCCAAGCCACCTGGTCGAACGCCTTTTCCGCATCTAAAGATATTGACAGTGCGTCCTTTGTACTTTTCCCCACTGACCAAATAATGTTTAAAATCTTTCTAACATTGTCTGCCACCTGCCTCCCCGGAATAAAGGACGCTTGATCTTGATGTATCAATTTCCCGATCACCCTATTTAATCGTGTTGCCAATATTTTAGCCAATAGTTTAGCATCTAGATTCAGCAATGAGATTGGTCTATACGAGGAGTATTCTTGTTGGTCCTTACCTTCTTTATGTATTACTGTGATCCTGGCCCAACCCATAGTAGCCGCTAGCACCCCCCCTTCCCGTGGTAAATTGAACAGCCGCAGTAGTGGAGCAGTTAAAAGTTCACTGAATTTTCTGTAAAACCTCGCGGTAAGTCCATCCACCCCGGGGCCTTGTCTATTTTCAACTGTTTTATGGCTTGCAATACTTCCTCTGCTGTAATGGCTTGATTTAACTGTTTTTGTTCCTCCTCTACCAGTGTCGGGAGTTTTATCGAATCTAAATAACTTTGTATTCTGTCCAAGTCCGGAGATTCTCGAGCTGCATACAAATCCTGATAATATCCTTTGAAGGCCTCCCGAATATCCCCATAGTTGTGCACTAATTTCCCTTCCCGGTCCCTGATCTGCAATATTTATGATCGTAATTTCCTTTGTTTCAACTTCTGCGCCATATATCTCCCTGCTTTAATTCCCCCCTCGAAAAAGCCCTGTCTTAGTAGTTGCATGTGGTATCTTATTGTTTCAGCTGCCATCACATTAATCTGCGTTCTAAAAGCCAGCATGTGGCCTCTATGTATCCCTTGGGCATCTTGCGCATCTAATGCTTCAAGTTCTAGTAATTTTTCTTTCAATTCCTGTTGTCTCTCCTCCCTCTCCCTCCTTTTTCGTGCCCCCCATTTGATGAGGACGCCCCTAATTACTGCCTTATAACCATCCCATACCCCCCCAGGCCACCTCGCCATTATCGTTCCATTTAAAATATTCCACTGTTTCCTGCTCTATCTCCCTCTGGATCCTCTCATCCTCCAGCAGGGATTTGTTTAACCTCCAAAACTGGGTTCCTCCTCCCTCACCCTCCATTGCCAGTCGTACCTCCACCAGTGCATGATCCGACCATATTATTGACTCCATCTCTGCCCCTTTGACCCTGCTCATCAGTCCCTTCGTTACCCAAATGGCATCTATTCGGGAATATGAGCCGTGCACTGGGGAGAAATAGGAAAACTGCCCTTTCCGCGGATGCTGAAAGCACCATGCTTCTACCAGACAAATCTGCATGATAAAGTTCCGATATCTACCCCGTCCGCTCTTTTGCCCTCTCTTTTCCCCGTTGCATCTCTTCCCGGGTTCCACGTTAAGTTAAAATCACCCCCACAAATGAGCTTTCCATCTCCTAATTGCCCTACCTCCTCGTTAAGTTTTGTCCAAAATTCCCGTTGCCCCCCTGTTGGTGCATATGTATTCACTAAACAAAAACATTTGTTCCCTATTATTAGACGTAAGATTATATACCTCCCCTCTTTATCTCTGATTATTTTCTGTACCTCCACCTTAGGTTTAGAGACTATGAAGACTGCCACCCCACCCTTCTTTTTTTCCACTGTGTTTGATGCATACAGACATGTCCCATACCCCTTAGGTTTGACCATATGTTCTGTAGCTCGTGTTAAATGTGTTTCCTGTATGAGCACCAGTGACGCTTTTTGGCGTGCTACTTCTTTATAGAGTTTTTGCCGCTTGAATGGCGAATTAAGCCCTTTGACATTTAGAGTTACTACTTTTAGCTCACCTTAGACATTTTACTTCCCCCACCTTCGCTGTCCCACATCTGCCTCCTCCCCCATCCCCCCCTCGCTCCTGTCGTCCCCCCTCCCCCCCCCCCGTCCTTTTCTCCTCATGGGAGACTCGACTTCCATTCAGGTGACTGACTATCGGCCTCGGCCTGCCTTACCCCTCTCTCTTCCTATCCCCCCTTCCCCCTCTTCGTGTCCCCAGCACCCCCCTCCTCCACTACCCTCCCCGCCTCAATCTTTAATCCATCTTCCCCCTCCAATCCCCCTGCTCTCCTTCGCTCAACTCCCTACCCCCCTTTCCCCTCCATCCTCCCCCCCACCACCTCTGTGGCTATCGGGCCCCAATATCAGAGCCCTCTGCACTCTTCCTTCCCTTACCCCACCTCCCTCCTTACCCAATCCCTCATCTATCTCCATCTCCCTGCCCCCCAGCATCGTCTTCTGCCCCCATCCATGCTGCTCTTTTTTTTTTTTTTTTTTTTTGTAATTTGTTCTTTATTCAATTTTCCAGCACAGACATACATCTACACATCTAAAGACCACCACCGGTCTATCAAAATCTTCCTTCCTATACATTAGCAAACTAACTTCCACCAACAATAATAATAATAAGCAGCGTTGTTTCATTCCCTCCCTTTTACCCCCCACCCCCCTCCCTCCTCCCACTCACTCACCCTCCCTACCCTTCCCACTCCCCCCAGCCCACCCTCCCCTACCCCCCTCTAACTATTCTCAAACGCTGCAATGCCCTTTTAAACATTTAACTTTATACAGTATACATTGTATACATTGTAAACAGTTTGCATTTTAAACTTTTTAAACAGTTCAATAGTGATATCTTTAAGCAGGTAAAGAACTAACCAATTACATCTTTACATCGCTGCTCCACCTCCTTCTGGTTTCTCACACCAATATTCCACCCCCACCCCCTCCACTGTGCATACAGCTTCCACACCTTGTTTTACTTTGTAAGAGTGTGCTTTCTCTGTGCTTCTATCGCACAGAAGCTCCATATTTGCTCCATTCTCCCTACCACCCCTTTTAACGGGGGTACCCCCATATTTTTCCACCAACGGAGAAGGCTCATCCTGGCCGCAATTACGCAGTACCCCTGTAACCTCCCCAAATCTCCACCTCCTCCTCCCCTTCCTCATTCAGTATTACCATAGCCGGTGTAAATTGTACCCGCACCTTAGTAATATCCGCTGTGAGACTTTCCACGGCTACCCAATAGTCTCGTATAATAGGGCAGCTCCAGATCATATGTAGCAGGTCACCCCTTGCCCCACATCCCTTCCAGCAGTGCTACGAACTCTCTGGATACAGTGCATGGAGCCACACCGGGATCCAATACATTCTCAACCTTAGCTTATAGCTATTTTCTAACATTGCTGTCCCCGGGGCTAGCCTGTGAGCTCTGATATAGATACTGTCCCACCTTGTGGAGTCCCATTGGCCTCCCAGCTGCTCCTCCCACTGATTCTGGCTCAGAATTATCCCCGGCTTATGTTCCCCCAGAAGCTTATACAGCCTTGATATTATCCGAGTAGTCATCCCCCCTATCTCCAGGAACAAGCAGGAATGAGTCTTCACATATGGGTACGTCGGTACCGACGGAGCCTGCGCGGGAACGCTCCCCAGCTTTCCAAAAAAGGAAAGCTTTTGGGAGCATCCCACAGCGCCTGCGCGCTGCCTTCCCGCCTTTCCAACCGCCTCTCTCCAGTTCTTCTTTTCCGCGGAGCCAGCAGGTCGTGTTCCTGTCACCGCTGAAGAAGTTCTTTGTTTTATTTTATTACTTTGGTCGCGCGTCTGCCTTCTCCGACGTCGGACCGGTACCGCCGGTCTTTCTTTCTTTTCTTAAAAAAAAAAAGAAAAAGAACATATTTTTCCCTGACTTAGTGTGTTTTTCCTTTTTGGGCCTTAGGCCTCACGAAACATTTTCCTCATGGAAAAACCAGCCTCCGGGTTTAAAAAATGCACTAAGTGCAGCGGTATTATTTCTGTTACCGACACCCATGAATGGTGTCTCAAATGTTTGGGTCCTGACCACTCCATTTTGGATTGTTCGTCCTGCTCCTTGATGTCCAAACGAGGTTTATAGAACCGAGCAGCCAAGCTCCATGTTCTGTTTCCCTCTGATGCAGCTTCAGTGGCATTGACGTCTTCCAGGGCTTCTTCTTCCCATGGATCTCAGGTAACCAAACATAAAACCAGCCGGTCCTCGAAGGGTAGATCTCCTTCCAAGCATCGAGATGCTTCCGGGCTTGCCCTCGAGGATCCTGCACCGGCAAAACTACCCCGGCGGGAAGCTCCGGCTTCCAAAGCTCCACCTATGGGGTTACAGGTTGACATTGATGGCACGGCCTCGACCGATCACCTGTTAGAATGCTCTGGGGTACCGGCACAACCTTCTGGTACCGATTTCCAGGCATTCATGGCGTCGATGGATCAGAATTTTCTATCCATGCAGCAGGCTATCACGGCCTTCATTCAAGCTGCGACGCCGCTGATACCACAACAAACTCCGTTGTCGGTATCGGCCCAGGTTCCGGCACCAATGCCGGTACCGGTACCGATACCTACTGCATCGACATCGCCCATGGTGTCAACTGCAGCGGTTCCCTGCCTAGGGATGCCCATCGGTACCGAACCGGTACCGATAACGCCCGATGTCGATACGGCTCGCTACGCGTATCGAGCTTTAAAAGAGCACCCTAACAGTCGATACTTAGATTCCTCCGAAGATTCTGATGCATCGGAGGCGTCTGCTGAAGTATCCATAGCCCTTCCTGAAGAGCCTTCTTCTCCAAAAAGAAGAATGTCTCCTCCAGAAGACTTGTCCTTTCAAGACTTCATAAGAGAAGTGGCTAAAGTGCTTTCTATTTCAGTAACCTCTGAATCAGAGCCTAGAGCTAAAAAATTTGATATTTTAGGTTATCCCAAGGCTCCTAAGGAGGCAGTCACCTTGCCAATTCATGAGATTCTTTATGATCACATGATTGACTTATGGGAGACTCCTCTCACTATCTCTCCTCATTCTCGTAGGTTGGACACCATGTACCGTGTCCCTCCTTGTCCTGGTTTTCATAAAACACAGCTTCCTCACCATTCTATTGTGGTGGAATCAACTATGAAAAAGATAAAGAGTGCAAAAAGACACTCCTCTGCTCCTCCAGGAAGAGAATGCAGGACCTTGGATGCTTTTGGTAGGAAAATCTTCCAAGCCAGTATGCTCATTGCCAGAATCAACTCCTATAGTCTTTATATGAGGATGTTTCTGAAAGAAGTTGCAGATAAGCTACACACTTTCCTCCCTTTTCTTCCAGAGGATAAAAGGGAAGAATTTCTTATTTGGCTTAAGCATACTCATGATATTTCAAAGTTTTCCAACCGTGCAGCTTTTGACTCCTTTGAGGGTGCCAGCAGAGCTTCGGCCATTGCCATAGCTGCACGCAGAATTGCTTGGCTCCAAGCTTCTGAACTAGAATCTTGGGTCCAGGATGGCTTGGGAAATCTTCCTTGTACAGGAGAAAACCTGTTTGGCAAAGATTGGCAAATAAAAGCCACTCAAATGGATGCAGAAAATTCTGCTTTGGATAGACTTTCAAAGTCAACCTCCATTCCTGCCAAGAAAAAACCTTTCAAGAAGTCTTTTTTCCTCAAGAAAGGCAGATTCCATCCTGCTTCTGGCCAGCAATCATCTACAGGTCGTTTTGCTGCTAAGCCTCAGCAACCTAAGCAAGCCAGGCCTAAGCCTACAGGGGCTGCTGCAACCCAGCAGACACAGCCTCCTCAGGGCTTTTGACTTGATGCTAGAGAACTTAGCCTTTCTGGCTCTGAAACAGCCAGAGCCTCTCACCATTCCAGGAAGGTTAGCTCACTTTGCTCCCAGATGGGAGCAAATTACAACAGAGCAGTGGACCCTCTCCATCATAAGGGAGGGGTACAAACTTCATTTCTCAAACCTTCCTCCTCACACCATGGTGAGACATTTCAATTCTCCAACATCTCTCCTCGACCTTCTAGGTCAAGAGGTAGCTGCCCTTCTTGCCCAAGGGGCAATAGAAGAGGTACCTCTTCTTCAACAAGGGTCAGGGTTTTACTCCCCCTACTTTCTGATCCCAAAGAAAACAGGGGGCTACAGACCCCATATTAGATCTCAGAGAATTGAACAAATTTCTATGCAAGGAGAAATTCAAGATGCTTTCTCTGGGCACTCTCCTTCCATACCTTCAGAGTCAGGATTGGCTTTGTTCTCTAGATCTCAAGGATGCGTACACCCATGTCCTCATCCATCCATCTCACAGAAGGTTTCTCCGTTTCCTTTTCCAAGGGAAGCATTACCAGTACAGGGTGCTTCCTTTCGGTCTGGCCTCTGCTCCTAGAGTGTTCACCAAATGCATGGCAGTAGTAGCTGCATTTCTACGCACTCTGGGAATATTTGTATTCCCATACCTGGACGACTGGCTCATCCGAGCTCCATCTCAGTCAGAGGCCCAGACTGCCCTGGACTGCACAAGGCACATTCTGCAGTATCTGGGACTTGTGGTAAATCTCCCAAAGTCCCAGCTCACCCCTACTCAGTCCCTAGAGTTCATAGGGACCTGGCTAGATACTACCACTGCAAGGGCCTATCTTCCTCAGGCCCGTTGCCTACGCCTAGTGCAGTTAGCCTCCCAGATTCAGTCAAAGAGCCATTTAACTGCCCGGGAGATGCTACAACTGCTAGGCCACATGGCATCCACAGTGCATGTGGTCCCCTATGCTCGCCTTCACATGAGAGCAGCTCAATGGACTTTGTCCACCCAGTGGACTCAAGCTTCATGGGGTCTGTCAGACAAAATAGCAACCTCCAGGCGCCTCTTTTGGTCTCTCCAGTGGTGGAAGTCCACCCAAAATCTGTTGCTGGGGTCCCCTTCCAAAAGTTGTTGCCCCAAGCAACCCTCACAACAGATGCCTCCCCAACAGGTTGGGGAGCTCATCTACAAGACCTCTCCACTCAGGGCACTTGGTCTCCACAGGAGACCTCTCTACATATCAACCACTTGGAGCTCCAAGCAGTTTTTCTAGCTCTCAAGGTCTTCCATACCCTGCTCAGCTACAAGACAGTCCTCATTCATACGGACAATCAAGTAGCCATGTTTTACATAAACAAGCAAGGAGGAACTGGCTCTCTGTCGCTTTGCAATGAAGCTTTAAGATTGTGGGCCTTCGCCAGAGAGCATCAAATCCATCTACTGGCCGTATACCTTCCAGGAATCCAAAACTCTTGGGCAGACAGACTCAGTCGAGTTCTGCTTCCACACGAATGGTCCCTGCACATGGACCAGGTACTCAGAATCTTTCAAGAGTGGGGAACCCCGGACATAGACCTCTTTGCAAGTCCGTGGAATGCCAAACTTCCCCGGTTCTGTTCCAGAATTCCGTGTCAGGGAGTTCAGGCCAAGGATGCCTTCCTCCTTCACTGGGGTCAAGACTTCCTGTATGCCTTTCCACCCATTCCCTTAATTCCCAAGACTCTATTCAAAGCTCCAGAGGGATCAAGGATCTATGATCCTCATAGCTCCACGCTGGCCACGCCAAGTGTGGTACCCTCTACTTCTGCATTTCTCTCAAGCTCCCTCCCTAGACTTGGGAGCTGCTCCAGACCTCCTGTCCCAGGAGGAGGGAACTTTGTGGCACCCAAACCCCAAGTCCCTTCACCTCAGGGCTTGGTTGCTGAAGGCTTAGACCTTCAAGTTTGGAATCTTTCTCAGCAGGTGAAGGATATCCTCCATGCTTCCAGAAAACCTTCTACTAGACGTTCCTATGCTTTTAAATGGAAAAGGTTTTCCATTTGGTGTGCTGAGAAGGGTCTTGACCCTCTAGCACTACCTTTGAATTCTCTATTGGAATATCTCCTGCATCTCTCCAATGCAGGCCTTAAGACAAATTCAGTAAGAGTCCATTTGAGTGCTATTGCAGCATCCCTTAAGCCTCTCAATGGACAGCCTATTTCCTCTCATCCTCTTATTGCAAGATTCATGAGAGGCCTAACTTTAACTAAACCTCCCATTAGGCCTCCTCCGGTGGCATGGGACTTAAATCTGGTTCTTGGTCAGCTTATGAAGCCACCTTTTGAACCCTTAGCCACCACCTCCTTGAAATTTCTTTCCTGGAAGGTTATTTTCCTCATTGCAGTCACATCAACTCACCGCATCAGTGAGCTACAGGCCTTGGTGGCTAATCCACCTTTATACAAGGTTTCATCATGATAAGGTAGTTCTCAGGACCAATCCACACTTTATGCCTAAAGTAGTCTCATCTTTTCATCTGAACCAAGAGGTATATTTACCTGTCTTCTTTCCAGGTCCTCATGCATCAAGTGCAGAAAGGAATCTTCATACCCTGGATTGTAAAAGGGCTCTTGCCTTTTACTTACAAAGGACTCAGCAACATAGAAGGTCTTCCCAACTCTTTGTTGCTTTTGATCCTTCTCATTTAGGACTTCCAGTCTCTAAGAGGACACTGTCTACTTGGATTGCTCAGTGTATTTCTTTCGCCTACCAGAGTAAGAACCTTTCTCTGGAGGGCCATGTCACAGCTCACAATGTGAGGGCCATGGCAACTTCTATGGCTCATCTAAATTCTGTGTCCATCGACCAGATCTGTCGAGCAGCCACATGGGCCTCGGTTCATACCTTCACGGCCCATTATTGTTTGGACAAGGACTCCCGCCGGATGCCTTGTTTGGTCAGGCTGTCCTAAAACACCTGTTCCATCTTGAGCAACTCCTACCCTCCATCCCTGTTTAGATGCCTGAGATCCAAGGGGAAGGTAGGCCCTTCTCAGGGTCTACAACCCTGGGGATCTCCCCGGCATCTCTAGCTGGGGAGTCCCCATATGTGAAGACTCATTCCTGCTTGTTCCTGGAGATAGCACAGTTACTTACCTGTAACAGGTGATCTCTGGGAACAGCAGGAATAAGTCTTCACAACCCACCCACCTCCCCAAGGAGTTGTATCTTCTATCTCTCTTTCCTTTCCTCTCTCTCTCTCTTTGTCTCAGCTCTGAAACTCAAACTGGAGAGAGGCGGTTGGAAAGGCGGGAAGGCAACGCGCAGGCGCTGTGGGATGCTCCCAAAAGCTTTCCTTTTTTGGAAAGCTGGGGAGCGTTCCCGCGCAGGCTCCGTCGGTACCGACGTACCCATATGTGAAAACTTATTCCTGCTGTTCCCAGAGATCACCTGTTACAGGTAAGTAACTGTGCTTTCCCCATCATCTCCTCAAAGGGTGTGGGCTGGGCAGACCAGTCCTTTTTCACCTCCTTCTGCTGCAACCAATACCACATACTAATATATGCAAACCTGTCTCGCTCCTCCAGGTGGTACTGCTCCTGTAGTACCTCAAATCTCCGGATGCCCCCCCGCTCCCCTACCATTTGGCCAATTTTCCACAACCCCTTCCTCCCCCACCTCTTAAAGACCCCCACCACTTCTCCCATGCCACCCTCTGCCACTGTCTGAATATAAGCCTCCCTGGAGTACGTCTCCCCCCCCATCAAATACCTTCTCCATTTCTCCCAGACCTGTTGAGTGAGTTCCATATACGGATTCTCCTCCCCCCTTCCCCCGCCTCCTAGCCCCGGGATCCCATATCCAAGCCTCTGTACGCGCGTCATCCTCTCCTTCCATGTGTACCCACCCTGGATGGTCCAGCCCCTCTATCTCCAGGAACAAGCAGGAATGAGTCTTCACATATGGGTACGTCGGTACCGACGGAGTCTGCGCGGGAACGCTTCCCAGCGTCCAATCAAAGAGCTTTTGGAAGCATCCCACCACGCCTGCGTGCTGCCTTCCCGCCTTTCCCAACTATCTCTCCTCAGTTTTCTTTTTTCCGCGGAGCCGGCAGGACGTCCTCCTGTCACCGCAGAAAATTCTTCTTTTAATTCTTTGTTTTCTTGTGGTCGCGGCTGTCTCCCCGATTCCACCAGTACCGCCGGTGTTTCTTTTTTCTTTTAATCTGTAATTTTTCCCTTCCGGGAATATTTTTCCCCTCAGTTTTTTGTCTTAAATTTTTAGGCCTTCTAGGTCTGTCCATGTTCCTCATGGAACCGCCAGCCACTTTCTCTAAGAAATGTTTAAGCTGTGGCGGTACAGCTTTATTTTTAGACTCCAAAAACTGGTGTCTAACCTGTTTGGGTCCTGACCATTTTCCTCCAGAGCCCTCGGGCTACAGTATTGTGAGAAGAGATTTTCAACATCGAGTTTCCCTTGATACCATGTTCCCTTCCAGTATCAGGGCACCGACCATTTCTTCTTCTACACAGGATCAGGTAACCCACAGTCTGTTAAGACTAGCCAACCCTCGAGTGGTAGGTCTCATGCACAGCATGAAGACGGCTCCGGCCTTGCCCTCGAGGGTTCATTGGCTTCAAAACCCCGGCGGGAGTCTTCGGCCTCTAAAGCCTATGAGGGGTTTCAGGTTGTTCCTGGGGCTCACCCCTCACAGAACATACCTGAGCCATGCTCGGTGGTGGCATCCGCTTCGAGCAGTACCGATACCCTGGCATCGGCACTGGTGTTGGACGTTTCACTCCTCACCAGGGATCGTCATCTGGCTTTCTTGGTACCTTCGGGACCGGTGGATACGCTCCAGATTGACTTTCCAGTATCGGCATCAACGCCGATACTACCACCGACGTCGGTACCCTCTAGACATGCATCGATAGACTCGCTTCCTTCGATGCCGAGTCTGGAATCGATCTCTAGTCTGGAAGACTGGGTACCGACATGTCTCGGTACCGACACTTACTGGTACTGGACGCTCGGTACCGAGGGTGATTACCGAAGGCGTTCGGTTACCTCGGTACCGATTGAGCTGCCACCGATGACTGCTCCGATGTCGGTGTTGCCTTCGATTCCAACAGCGCTACCGGTATCGGTATCGGTACCAGTATCTGCAGTAGCATCGGGGACAGCTCCTTCCATGCTTCTCTCACCAGGGTCGCTCCTTTCTATACCAAGTCTGGAGTCGATACCTGGCATGGACGATGTAGTACTGACTGTCACAGGTCCTGACCTCCAGTACCAGCATCCATCCCTTAAGGATCCTTTTTTGCACCGTGCAGGATCTTATATTCCTATATACTCAGGTAGATTCTCCGGTGCCCAGGCTAGTTCTTCAGGTCTAGCCTGTCCAGGGAAGGTTCTCTTTGGAGATCCTTCTTTTCAGAATTTCCTCCTGGATATGGCAAGATCTCTTGTCATCCCTATCCCTGGCCCTGATCCTACACAAGGCTCTGTTTCTACTGAAGCAAAGGAAAACATAATGCTTCCTTTGCATCATTCCTTGCGGGATCTTCTTCTAAGAATGTGGGAAGCACCTTTAAAGGTACCCTCACCTTCTAGAGCAACTGATCTTCTGTATCAGATGCCCCCCTCTCCAGGGTTTCAAAAGACTCAACTTCCTCATCATTCCATTGTTGTGGAATCAGCAATGAGGAAGGTGAAACGTAAGAAAAAGCACTCTTCTTACCCACCAGGTCGTGAGTCTAGGACACTAGATGCCTTTGGACGTCAAACCTTCCAGACATCCATGCTGTCAGCAAGGATTCTCTCATATATTTTTTATATGAGTCTATATCTTCAGGAGATCACAAAGAAATTATATCTTTTGACTCCTTTTCTTTCAGAACCCAAGACTGCAGACTATTCCTTACTACTTAGTCATATTCAAAATATCTCTTGGTTTCTTAACTCGTGCTTCCCTAGACTCATTTGAGTCTGTTAGCAGAACTTCTGCTATAGCCATAGGGGCACGACGTAGAGCCTGGCTCCAAGCTTCAGACTTAAACAAATGGGCACAACAAAGACTGGGTAATACTCCTTGCACTGGAGAAAATTTCTTCAATAAGGAGTCTTTACATCAGGTTGCTCAGTGGTCCACTGACTTCCCTGTTTCTGAAGGCTATCCTAAGTCTTCTCTTTCCCCAGTAGGTAGGAAATGCCCTGCTAAACCTTCTTTCCCAAGGAGGAGAAGGTTCTCTTCTTCTCCTGCCCATCATACAGATGTTCCCAAGCAGGGGAGGCATCGCCCTGGTCTGAAGAATCCAAACTCTCGCCAGGCTAAACAAACCCAGCAACCATAGGGTTCTGATTAATCTTTTTTCTGCCTCTTGGGGTTTAGAACCTACAGTTGACTTCTTCTCAGCAGAAGTTTTTCACTGTTTTCATTCTAAACTTTACACATGGATCTCTTTTCTAAAGACATCCAGTTCTCCTAGATATACTGAGCTGTCAGGATATTCATGTCTATGGGTCACAGGTTTCTCCTCCTCTTCCTGCTAAGAAGAGGGGTTTAACAACTATCACATGATAGTTTTCTGTACCAACATGAATTTTTTCCTTCTACAGACTTACCACATGGCAAGTCCCTTTTCAGCTCTTGTTTCTCTACCCTCTTATCCAGTTTTCCCCTGTAAGAGTGGTACCTTTGCACTGGAGGGCTTCTTCAGCCTTTCTAATCTTTCCATTCCAGTGTGGAGTTTTTTCTCTTGGGTAAACTCCCTTCTTTTTGCTTGGGCAGCTCATCAGACAGGGACAGAGATTCTTACTCTTGTTCTGTCTTCTTTCTGTTTTACACAGAAAAATTCTCTCTGCTGTCTTATCAGCAGCTGCCCATGCAGGAGCTCTAGTGATTGGACCACTGGTACTTTTCCACAAGTATCCACAGCTGTCCTCCACTACTTTCTGTCTGGCCTTAGTAGTGATTCCAAGACAGTGCATACATCTTTCTTGGGCAATCCTTATCACTACAGGCTTATCACACTATCTTCTATTCTTGCCATCTCCAATTCCTTTGGGTTTGGCAGCATAGTTGACGTGGCTGCTGGCTTTTCCAACAGCCAGTTCTATCTCCCAATTCTCCTGCATAATGCTCTCTGCAATTTTACAGAGAAGCTTTCCACTATGGGCCCTTGCTAGAGAGCATGGGTTTTTTTCTCTAATGACTATCCTACATGGTTGAAAAAGGCTTCCTCAGTCATGCCCCCCATGACTGTGAGGGTTCTTCATACCCTACTATTTCCTTTTACAACAAAGGACATAAGCCTTCTCTACGTGAAAGCCTAAAGAGTGGTCAATTCCTACAGGGAATATGCTCTTTTTTCTTTGCAGTGTGTCCTCATGGTATCCTAATCTTTCAGGGACAGCACATATTTAACTAAAGAACGCATGATACCCTTTTTGTCCCTCAAGTGGGTCAACCTGGTATCTCATTCTTATGCGTTCTCTGTCCCTTTACTATGCTAGAGTTCTACAAGACTCAGGACTTGCTGCTTACTGCCTGTTTTTTCACGTAACCATCCTGCTTATTTTACTGGATAGCATTCCTGCATCTTCATAACCAGGGGGAATAGATTCTCTATATATCTTCTCAAGTAGGTTCTTCCTTCTTGTTATCAGATGAATCTTTCCTCTTCACATCTCCCATGTGAATGTACTTATAGGCATATCTCTGTCTGCTTAATTGCAGACATTTATCTTCGACCTATATATTTATACACCTCTATAGCTATATATATATATATATATATATATATATATATATATATATACATCTCTTATAGCTATCTGTCAGCTGTGTGTGCATATGTTATGCCCTTCTAGATCTCACTATAGGTATATATATTCTGTATATCTATCTATATATCTATATGTATATACATATATCTATATAGGTATATATATATATATATCCATATATCCATATATATATATATATATATATATATATATATATTTATGTGTGTGTGTGTGTATCTGCCGAGATACTTTATTATAGGTAGATTTGTATTTACATACTTATCTATCTGTCTATGCTCATATAGGTTTTACCTTCCTATATGTTCCAAACAGTGGGCTTTACCCATGTCCATGCTGTTCCACAGCATGTTTGGGGTTCTACACACACAACCACTCCTGTGGTACTGACAGCTCCTTCCATAACCCTAAGGGTTAGGTATTCCTGAAGCTCCATGCTCCAATATCTTTCCTACCTCTCACCAGTTCGGAAAGACATGGCGGATCTTCAGTAGATCTGAGGTTCCAAATCCTCAGACACCTATCCTTTCTTTGGGAATACGGGGTTTTTCCATACCCCTTCTTCCCTCAAGGTCTAGGCCAGTTTGTCCAAATCGGTCAGTCTTCCTCTTTTGCTCCTAAGTGTGAATAACTCTGTAGCCAAAAGAGTTTGCAGCTTTTTCCAGAAAGCTTCCCACTGAAGGCCTACCGTTTTTGTACTACCCCAATTGAATCCTGGGGTCACCTTTCTCTTCCAGATTTTGACCTTCACCTTCACTTCAGTGAGGTCACCTTGAAGATTCCTCTACTGGATCCCCAGTAGATTCCATGAGCCTCTCTACTTCCTGCAATCCAGTAGGTGAGGTCCATATTGCAATTGTTCATTTCAATATATATTCATGATGATTATCATACATACGAGGACTCCTTGCCTGTAGTCCTATCTTAGGTTAGCTGTTTTTTACAGCTCCTTTCTATTTCAACTCCTACCCCCCATCCTCAGGATGCCTGGCCATATGAGGTGTAGCATGTTTTCAATCTCCAACATGCTAGGGCTCCAGGCATCTTAGCTTGGGAGTAACCATATGTGAAGACTCATTCCTGCTTGTTCCTGGAGATAGCACAGTTACTTACCTGTAACAGGTGATCTCTGGGAACAGCAGGAATAAGTCTTCACAACCCACCCACCTCCCCAGGAGTTGTATCTCTCTATATATCTTTCCTTTCCTCTCTCTCTCTTTGTCTCAGCTTAAAACTTAACTGAGGAGAGACAGTTGGGAAAGGCGGGAAGGCAGCACGCAGGCGTGGTGGGATGCTTCCAAAAGCTCTTTGATTGGACGCTGGGAAGCGTTCCTGCGCAGACTCCGTCGGTACCGACGTACCCATATGTGAAGACTTATTCCTGCTGTTCCCAGAGATCACCTGTTACAGGTAAGTAACTGTGCTTTCCACGCAAACAGTGCCCGGAGTTGCGCAGCCTCATAGTATCTAAACAAAGATGGGTCCCCCAACCCCCCCCCTTCCCTAGTCCTGTACATGGTGGCCCTAGCCACTTTCAGGCGCTTCCCATCCCAAATAAACTGCATTAGCAGAGTTTGCATCTTGTCTATTTCCTTTTTTGCCACTCTACACGATAAGGACACATACACAAACAGCAACCTCGGCAATATATTCATTTTCACCACCGCTATGCGGCCCATCCATGACAGATACAGTCCCCACCACCTAGACAGATCCTGCCTAATACTTTCCACCAGTCCTTGATAATTCCATTGTTTAATCCTAGATAAAGGAGTCCCCAACTGGATCCCCAAATAACGGAAACTGCCTGCTACCCACCGGAACCTAAAATTGTGCCGCAAACTCTCCTCCACTCTAGGTGCCAAATTAAGCCCCAACATTTCGGTTTTACCTTGATTCATTCGATAGTCTGCTATACCGCTGAATGACCTTCATTAACACTGGCAGTGTTGTAAGTGGTTGTGTCAAGGTAAAGATAATATCATCCGCAAATAGTCCAATCTTTTCCTCTCGCCCCCGAATCCTACCCCTTTTATGTCCGCCTCCCGTCTAATGTATGCGGCAAGCGGTTCAATAGCTATCGCGAACAGCAAAGGAGACAGCGGGCATCCCTGTCTGGTGCCTCTATGGAGCTCAAAACTATCTGAATACTTGCCATTCACTCTGACTCTAGCTCGTGGTCCCTGATACAATGCTCTTATCCAGCTGATATACTGCGTTCCAAACCCCATTTTCTCTGGTACTTGAAACATATATTTGGCCAATCCACGCGGTCAAACGCTTTTTCTGTGACAACCGTGCCATCACTGCTGATTCTTTAGATCTCTGAAGATGCCAGGCTATATTCAAGATCTTTCTCACATTGTCACTTCCCTGTCGCCCCTTGACAAACCCGGTCTGATCGGGATGAATCAACTGTGGCACTACATCTTGGATCCGGTTTGCCAACACCTTCGCCAAGATTTTGGCATCCGAATTTATTAGGGATATTGGTCTGTAGGATCCACATACCCCCCTATCTTTACCAGGCTTTGGTAATACCGTAATTCCGGCTTCCGCCATAGACTTTGGGAGATTATTCCCTTGGAGAACCCTATTCACTACCTGAGTGAGGATGGGCGTAATAGATTCAGACATCACTTTATAAAACTTTGCGGTGTACCCATCCAAGCCTGGTGCCCTCCCAATTTTTAACGTGGCTATAGCCCTCCTTACCTCCTCCTCCTGAATCTCTTGCCCCAAGCGTTCCCTCTCCTCCTCATTCACCTGTGGAAGGTGACACTCATTCAAGAACTCTTTACTCTCCTCCCCCCCACCGTTGTTTCACTTTTATACAAATTCTCAAAAAATTCCCTAAATATCTTCCTGATAGCCTTGGTTCGGTGTTCTATTTCTCCTTTACTATTCCTAATCCCATCTATGAACGCTGCCTGCGTCCTTGCCTTTAGGCGACAGGCTAATAGCCTCCCTGCCCTGTTCCCCCCTTCGAAGTGGGCCTGCTTCAACACCGCCAGTTGATATGCCATCTCCTGGGCTCGCAGTTTGCTCAACTCTGCCCTCACCTTAATGAGCTCTGCAATAGTGTGTGGATCCTCACTGTTTGATGCGCTCTCTCAAGGTTCCCCAGGTTCTGCAATAAGTCTTTTTCTGCCGCCCCTTTCTCCTTCTTTACTTGTGTCCCCCTACTAACCAGCTGTCCCCGAATTACTGCCTTTAGTCCATCCCACAGAGTCCCCATAGACACCTCCCCTGTGTCATTCAACCTGATATATTCTTTTATACTGTCCTTAACCTTCCCCACATACCACTCCTCCTCAAGCAAGGAATCATTTAGCTTCCAGAATTTTAAGCTATCATCTTCTGTACCCAAGGCAAACTTGACACGAACTGGTGCATGGTCTGACCAGGTGATTAGGCCATGTTCCACTTCCTGTACCCTCTCCACCCATTGTCCTCCCCCCATATCATATCTAGCCTACTGTAGGTTCCATGTACTGGGGAGTAATAAGTATACTTCCGCTCTCCCGGGTGCCAGCTTCTCCAAACGTCAACCAATCCCAATCTCTCCCTCATTTTTTGCAAATGGCACCTATCCCCTCGGCCCCCTCCCCCTTGACCCCCACTAGTATCCATTTGGGGGTTACATGTCAGATTAAAATCCCCTCCCAGGATTATGGAAGTGCTTCCAAATTCCTCTAACTCCTTCAGGATTTGCTCATAGGCCTCCCCCTGCCTCTCATTCGGTCAATATAGACTAATCACCCACACCTCTTCCCGCTCTATTTGTAATTGCACCCCCACCCATCTACCCCCTTTCCCTCTACAGGTACTCTTCACCATATTCTGATATTCGCCTCCCACCAAGATCCCAACTTCCCCCTTTCGGGAGTTCTTTCTCTGTCCCACCAGGACCACCTTAGGGTATTGTCTAGACTCCAATAGCTATTCCTGCCCCACCCGCAGGTGGGTTTCCTGTATGCACAGAATTTCCGCCCCCAGTCTTCTGCCCTCTTGTTCTACCATTTTCTGTTTCCTCCACATGCGCAACCCCTTTACATTCAATGTCGCAATCGTTAACATTTTTCTCCTCTGATCTACCTTCCCCTGGCCCCCCCTCCCTTCCTTCCACCGCCCCTCTGCTCCTGTGCCCCTGCCCGACGCCCCCGTTTGCCCCCTCTCCCCCCCTTCCACTAGTCCCTGCTTCCAGGTCCCTCCCCTGCTTCCCCATCCCCTTTACCCTCCCACCTCCCTCTTCCCCTCCCTCCATCCCTCCCTCCCTCCCCATCCCCACCGCATCCTCCTCCTCCAGAGGATACACCAGGAGTAGTGCGCCCCCTACCTCCCCCAGCCACTTACTTCTCGCTCCCCCCTTCTCCTTCCCTGTCCATGCTCTCCCACCCCCCACTTCCCAATCCACTCCTTAATCTTCCCCTTCCCCACCCCACTCAATACCCTAATACCTTTCTCCTCTTCCCCGATGCTCCCCCGCCCCCACCATCCTCCCGCCTCTTCCCCTCCCTATTCCCACATCATGCATTCACAACTGAGACTACCTCTTTGCACCAGATCCCACCTCCCACCACCCCTCACCCTGCATTCCTACCCACCCCACCTCTCCCAAACTTACAGTGCTTATAACACTCCTCCACCTCCCCCACAATGTATAACCATCATATTAGCAGTCCTCGGGTTCCTTCCATGTTACGGTCCTCTCGCTGCTCCTGTTGCTCCGCCTCTCCTGGCTCTCTCCTCGTTGCTGCCGCCGCCTCCGCTCCATTGAGCCTGCCACCTTAGGAGCGTCCTGGGACCCCAGTCCTGCTTCTTGTAGGGTCCCCATTGCCGCCTCTAACGACTGCGTCCGCCATGTCCGCCCTTTGAGGTTAAAGGATATTCCAAACGGATGCAGCTATCTGTACTTAACGTCCGCTTTCCACAATAGTTGTGTCACTGGTTGCATTGCCCTCCTCCGCTGCAGTGTGCCAGCAGACAAGTCCTCATTTATTAGTTCAAATCATTTTTATTAATTTTTATAAGAAGAAGAAAGACAGCCACACAACTTTTCATAACAAACAAATGTGGGGGGGGGCAATAAAGCCAACTCCCACAACTTGCAGGGTACACTGAACAGTACGAAGCATTACACAAGGAAAGCCTATACGTATACCACAGGTACAATCGTTGCAAATAGGCAGAGAAATACAAGGCTCAAGCAACTAGCCTAAAATACTTTATAATGTGGAAACAGAGGTGATAGCCGTATATGTAAGGGCTACTATCCCAAAGTGGCTGCCCGCCCCCCCTCCCATTGCCACCCCCCCCTCCCACCCCTCCCCCTCCCCACGTCCCACCCGATACGATCAGTTATGTTTCATTCAGATACTGGAGGAATCCGGGGAGGAGCTATAGGCAACTAGAGCACACCGCCGGTTACAATAATCCTCAATCTCCCCAGGCAGAGTCTCTCAACCACAGCTCACACATTCAAAAGCACACTCCGCTCGCTGGGAGCAAGCGTTTGGATAACCGGGAGCCAGCGTGTCAGAAAAGTGTCCCAATGTCGCCCTCCCTGGCGCTTAGCTGTAAGTTTTTCTAAATACATCAATTCGCGCAAGGCTTTTTCCCACATGAATACCCCTGGAGGCGCTGCGTCCAGCCAACGAGTCAAGAGAACTTTCTTAACCAGCAGAAAGCCACGCTCCAGGAGCTCCCTGTGTGACGGAGCCAAGGTCAGGTCTAGAGCTGACCAATCATGGAAGAGGCAAGTATCACGTTGGCAAACATCGCCAACCGCAAGCCAGCCCGCCAATTTGGTACAAGCCTGGCGCCACACCACTTGCACTGCCGAGCAGCCCCAAAAACGATGCAGCAGGGAGCCCACATGTTGGGAACACCAAGAGCAGGCAGACGTGGACCGCAAGCCAACCTGAAAAGCCCACAAATCAGTGACATAGGCTCGCCAGAGAAATTTGTACTGCAATTCCTGCAGGTATACCAGGAGGGCCCTCTTGGAATACGACCAAACGCTATACGCAGGGCCGCTACTGACATCCCTTCCACCCCATCCCCATTCCACCGAGTCACCAAGGCCGCCAGAGAAGGTCCAGGTGAAAGGGCGCTCAGAAGTTGAGGATAAAGCGGGTTCCCGCTGTCCCGCTCCACTAATAATTGTAAAAGAGTTCTAGGGGTCCCTAGGGCGGTCCTCCCTCCACCCGACCTCCACCCCTTCAAACCCTCCAAATAATGTCGAATCTGTAGGTAACCATAGAACTGACGCGGGGGAAGGTGAAAAACGGGCAGCAAGAGTTTGATAAGTCTCAAGAGCGTCCCCCCCCCGGTGAGCACAGGTCCCCAAGACATACCAAGCCATGTGCCGACCAGGATTGAAAGAGATTCCTGGAGGGCATCCCAGGGGGGAAAGCCGGATTTCCCACCAGAGGTAGCAGGAGAGAAGATTTGGAGCTCCACCCAAGCTTATTGCTCAACACGCGCCACGCAGCACGAAGCGCTCCTATGTAAGCTCAACTTCCACCCCCCTCCCCAGGGATGGCCGCTCCATATGTAAAACATAAAGACTGTGATAGGGGGCACAAATCCCATTTAACTGAGGCACAGGGGCACACCCCTCCCCTCCATTCAACAAGCCCCAAATATGGCGCGCCATGTAACGAATATTATAGAGCCGTAGAGAGGGCAAACCTAGTCCACCCTCCTCCACTCCTTGCATCAAGACCCGCAACGGAACCCGAGCTCGCCGCCCACCCCAGAGAAAGCTCCGAAGGAGGCTGTCCAATTTCTTCCAGTCCTTCGCCAAGATCCACAGAGGCAGCAGGCGGAGCACATACAGCCATCGCGGAAGTTCCACCATCGTAAACAGTGCCACCCGCCCCTTCAAGGATATGGGCAGTCCTTTCCAGCCAGAGAGCGTGACCTTGGTCTTCGCCAGCAGGCCTGGAATATTAGCCTGGTAGAGTTGATGCGGGCGGTCTGGGAGGTTAATACCCAAATACTTTAAGGAGCTCTCAGCCCAAACCAAAGGAAAAGGCCCGTCCCACGATGGCCGGACCCGTCCGCCCACATCCAATACCATTGATTTGGAGGCATTGATTTTGAGGCCCGAAAAGTTACCATAGTATTCGATCAACTGCAGGGCATGCGGCAGAGACTGAGCGGGGCGCGTGAGACACAGAAGCATATCATCTGCAAACGCGCTAACTTTGGTCTCCTCGCCCCCCATCACCACCCCCCGCACCTGTGGGTCGCGTTGCAGCGCGTGTAGCAAGGGTTCGAGAGCTAGAACAAATAGGAGAGGGGACAGGGGGCATCCCTGTCGGGTGCCTCTCTCTAAAATAAAAGGCTCAGAATAAACGCCATTGACCCCCACCCGGGCCATGGGTTGGGTATACAGCAGTCGTATCCAGGTCGCAAAAGCACCAGCAAACCCCATGACGTCCAGAACGTCCCATAAGAAGGCCCATGCCACACGATCAAACGCTTTTTCGGCATCCAGACTCACCAGCAGCATCGGTGTCTCGTGGCGCAACGAGAGTTCCATCCCCAGGAGCAATTTCGCAATATTCCGAGAGGCCTCCCGCCCTTGCACAAAGCCCACCTGGCGAGGATCAATGAGAGACGGTAAAATAGGATTTAACCTTTTAGCCAAGACAGAGGCCAAAAGCTTCATATCACAATTGATTAATGAAATGGGTCTATATGAAGCCGGATCTAATAAATCTTTCCCGGGCTTCGGAAGTACTGTTATGTCGGCGCACCGCATATCACGAGGAAATTGACCCACCCGACAAGCGTTCATCAAAGAGAATCACCATAGTCGGGGCAAGACGCGCTGAGAGAATTTTGTAGTATTCATAGGTGAACCCGTCCGGGCCCGGAGCCTTATGCGTACTCCCTGCCTGAATCGCCCGCTGTATTTCCCCTACTGTTAATGGGGCATTAAGCTGTTGCAGATCTATCTCCGAGAGGCGAGGGAGATCCAAGTCGCGCAAAAAGCGTTTCCCACTCTCATAGTCCCTCTCTTCCTCAGTGTAGAGCCGCGCATAAAACTTACGAAAAAGTTCAGCCAGCTGCGGGGGTTGGTGCTGTAAAGATCCCCCCTCGTCACGCAGCACAGGGATGAAGCGCGATCCTCCGGGGGCCTTGACCAACTTAGCCAAGAGCCTGCCGGATCTATTCCCATAGCGGAAAAAGCTTATGCTTATAACACTGCATAGAATATCGGGCTCGTCGCTGTAAAAGTTCATGGAGGGCCGCCTGCGCTCCAACATACTCGAGCCGCAAGACTTCCCCCCCTACCCTTCCCGCCCGGCGTTGCAAGTCGCGGACTTTGCGCTCTAAGACTAAAAGACTACGGTCCATATGTTTACGGCGCTTGACACAGTACGCAATGATCGCCCCACGCAGGACCGCTTTACTAGTTTCCCAAAGCAGAACTGGCGAACAATCGGGCGTATCGTTGAAAGAGAGGAACTCGTCCCATTGCGCTTCCAGGAACTTCCGAAACTCCAGGTCTTCCCACAAGTGGGTGGGAAAGCGCCAGCTCGCCCCAGGAGTCCCCGCACATACCCAAGTTACCCACACTAGGCCATGGTCCGAGATCACGATCGGTTCAATGCCAGCTCGTTCCACTTTAGAAACCACCCCCTCCCCTACCAAAATGTAATCGATACGGGACCATGACTGGTGAGCTCTAGATAGGTGAGTATATTCACGGGAACCCGGATTGAGAAGACGCCATATATCCACCAAATCTCCCATCCGGCACAAGTAACCTACCCCCCTGTGTCGCCACGCCCTTGCATCACCCAAAGCGGATTTGTCCAGGTGCGGATCATGTGGACAATTAAGGTCCCCGGCCAGAATCAGGTTGGAACTCTTCGCTCCGTGGACAAAGCTCAGCAGCCTACGAAAGAATGCATGATCATAGGTGTTAGGGGCATAAACATTGACCAACCAAATTTCCTCATTAAAGACTTTGGCGTGCATCAGGAGATATCTCCCCCCGGGATCTACCGTCAATTGTTTCACCTCTAAGGGAATACCCCGTTTCACCAGGACCGCTACTCCAGCCTTCCGAGTTCCGGAGGAAGCGCCATAGACTCGTCCCACCCAGTCCCGTGCTAACTTCTGATGCTCCACCTCACTGAGGTGTGTCTCCTGCACCAGAGCTATATGGGCCCCCTTTCGCTTAAGGAATTGCAGCACTTTAGTACGTTTCACAGGCGAGCCAATGCCCCCAACATTCCATGAGACAATTTTTAGACTAGACATGTGCTCTCAAAGAAAGGTCACAATGTAAGAATATCACAAAAACAAATCCCAGGAGTCGCCCAGCCTCAACTCCCAGAGCAGGCCCCGGCTTAGTAGAGGTAATAGACCCCTCCCCAGATTCCCCTCCTCCTCCAGCATTCAAAATCCAGATATCACCCACCCCCCCCTCTGCCACCCCCTCCTTCCCCATCCCTTCCCTCTTTTCCCCCCCCTCCCCCCTCCCACCCACCATTGCACCCCGAAACTTCCCCCACCCGGCCTCCCCCCCCAGTCACCTACCCACCACTCAACCCCACGCCCCCAAACGCTCACACAGTCAGTCCCACATACACTCTCACAAACACTCCCATCCTTTCCCCCTCCCCCACTCTTCCTGATAAGTCTCCCCGTCCTTCCCCGAGCTATCTAACCCCAAACCGTACAGACCCCACTAAGTGGGGTAAGATCACCGTCCGCCTCCCTTGCGCCACCAGGTCTCCTCTCCAGCAGTGTTATTGATGGCAGCATAAAATACATCTACACCACTCTAAGGGAGCATTCCAACCAAAAAGCAATCTCTCACACAGTACAGGCTTCAAAGCCATATCAAACGCAATCCCAGACATATTACCCATCAAGCATGTTCAACAGTGGAAACAAGAGAGTTCTTCAGGGTATCCAGAAATTTCCGCGCTGCAGGGGCCTGTTCAAAGGTGTGCGTGGCGCCCTTATGGAAAATCCTCAGCGTAGCTGGATAACTCAAGGCAAAACGGGTACCCCCTTGGATGAGTTCAGTGCAAATGGGCGAAAACTCTTTCCGTTTTGCAGCCAGCGAGGCCGAGTAGTCCTGAAATAGATAGACAGGTGCATTATCCAGCTTAAGATCCCTCTTTTTCCGATATGCCTGGAGGATCAGGGTCTTCTGATGAAAGTCCAATAGGCGCGCCAACACCGGGCGAGGTCTTGTGCGGCCCTCCTGCCATTGTCCCAACCGATGTGCTCTTTCCACGTGGATGCGGCCCTGCAGGTCTGTCAGGCCCAATTCTTTCGGCAGCCACGTGGTGAATAAGGAGAAAAGCTGCTCCCCCGTCCAAGACTCCGGGATCCCAATCAGCCGCAAGTTATTGCGGCGGGAGCGATTCTCTAGGTCATCGACCTTGAGAAGGAGGGCGTCAATCTGTTTTTGCTGCTGTTTCTGAGCCCGCTGCGTTTTTGACTCCCCCTCCTCCAGGCTGGCTACTCTCTGCTCCACTTCCTCCACTCTTTTAGTAAGCTCACCAAACGTGTCAGACATCTCCGCCAATTTTTGCAACACCGCTGCAAATTTGGGCTCCAGTAGTTTGGCGACCTCATAGGCAAGTTCTTCTGGCCCCGAATCGACACTCTCTGCACTTGGTGATGCAGGGCCCACTGACGGCTTCGACGCCGGCGCCATTTTAAGGTCCCGCGCTCCGGCAGCCTTCTCCCTCCTCGTCACAGATTTCATGCTCCATCCTGCGTTAGCACCAATAAAGAGGCCCGGGAGTAAGACTCGGATATTGGGAATTGCTACAGGATAGGCTGGCCGCTCAGTTTAGCAAGTATGCCGCCGATTTAATTGCCGGTTCAGAGGGAGGCCTGGGAGCTCGGCAAGGACACGTCCTTACCCGCTCATGCGCTCACGTGATCCTCCCAAGTCCTCATTTATATGCACAGGGTATCCCTGCCATGTAAGAGCTCCGAAACCCCTCATTTTGTTGATAATTCTCTCCTTGGTTTTATAGCATGCCAAGCATATTACAATGTCTCTAGGCCTGTTCACTACTGGTGGTTCCAGTGCTCTGTGTGCTCTCTCAGTTTGTATGTCCACAGCTGCCACCTCCTCTCCCCCTTTCTTTAGCACCTCTAGACACACAGACACTGCCACCTTTTCACTATCTTGAAATTCTTTCTCCTCTGGGATTCCTCGGATTCTCAAGTTGTTTCGACGCGATCGATTTTCAAAATCTTCCAGTTTATAAAGTAGAGCTTCATGCTCAGAGTTTAGCTTTAAACCTCTTTGTATCCCTTCTTCCTGCAGCTGCTCAATCTCTTGCAGACGGTTTTCGTGTTCTCCCATCCTGCACACCAGGTCCCCAATTTCCTCCTCCTATGGTCCCAAGAGCTCATTTAGCTAAGAACATATGATATGCCATACTGGGTCAGACCAAGGTCCATCAAGCCCAGTATCCTATATCCAACAGTGGCCAATCTAGGTCATACGTACCTAGCAGTTTCCCCAAAAGACACAGGTTCCACAATGCTTGTACTGGGTCAAGCATTGATATCCTGGGTCCCTTCTTAATAATGGTTTATTGACCTTTCCTCCAGGAACTTGTCCAAACCTTTTTTAAACCCAGCTACACTAACAGCCTTTACTACATCCTCCAGTAACAAATTCCAGAGTTTGATTACACGTTGAGTGAAAAAATATATTCTTTTATTAGTCTTAAATAGTTTACCCTGTAGCTTCATTGCATGTCCCCTAGTCTTTCTATATTCTGATAACGTAAAGAATCGATCTACGTTTACCCGTTCCACTGTTCATTAATTTATAGGCTTCTATCGTATCTCCCCTCAGCCGTTTCTATTCCAGGTTAAAGAGCCCTAACCTTTTTAGCCTTTCTTTATAGGAGTATCCTTCCATCCCCTTTACCATTTTGGTGGCTCTTCTCTGAACCTTTTCTAATAACGCTATATCCTTTTTAAGATACGGCGACCAGAATTGCACACAGTATTCAAGGTGCGGTCTCACCATGGAACGATATAGAGGCATTATAATATCTTTTGTTTTATTTTCCATTCCTTTCCTTATGATACCTAACGTTCTATTTGCTCTCTTGGCTGCCGCTGCACACTGGGCCGAGGGTTTTAACATGTTATCCACAGTGACGCCTACATCATTTTCCTGGATCGTGATTCCTAATGTGGAACCTTGCATCTTGTAACCATAGTTTGGGTTGTTCTTCCCTAGGTGGCATAACTTTGCACTTGTCCACATTAAATTTCATCTGCCATTTTGATGCCCAGTTTTCCAGTTTATCAAGATCCTCTTGCAATTTTCCACAATCCTCTTGGGTTTTAACAACTTTAAATAGTTTTGTGTCATCTGCAAATTTGATAACCTAACTCGTTATTCCATTTTTCAGGTCATTTATGAATATGTCAAAAAGCAGCGGACCCAGCACAGATCCCTGGGGTACACCACTATTCACATTTCTCCATTGGCAAAATTGGCCATTTAGCCCTACCCTCTGCTTTCTATATTTTAACCAGTTCCTGATCCACAATAGTACACTGCCTCCTATCCCATGACTCTTTAGTTTTGCCAAAAGTCTCTGATGAGGGACCTTGTCAAAGGCTTTCTTAAAGTCCAGATACACTATATCAGCCAACTCACCATTGTCCACCTGTTTATTCACACCTTCAAAAAACATAACAGATTAGTAAGACAAGATCTTCCTTGTCTAAAGCCATGTTGGCTGTCTCCCATTAGGCCATGACTATCTACATTCTGAGTGATTTTGTTCTTTATGATGGTTTCTACCATTTTTCCCGTTACTGACGTCAGGCTCACCGGTCTGTAGTTTCCTGGATCACCCCTGGAACCGTTTTAAAAATTGGCGTTACAATGGCGATCCTCCAATCTTCTGGTATTACAGATGATTTTAATGAAAATTCACAGATTACTAATAGCAGGTCTGCAATCTCATATTTCAGTTCTTTCAACACCCTTGGATGTATACCATCTGGCCCAGGTGATTTGCTACTCTTCAGTTTATTTAGTAGTTGTAATACATCTTCCCGATGTAACGATATTTCCTTCAATTCTTCCGCACCTTTAAATATTACTTCAGTCATGGGTAGCATCCCTACATCTTCCTCAGTAAAGACCGAAGCAAAGAATTCATTCAGTCTCTCCGCTATCGCCTTGTCGCCTCTTAGTGCCCTTTTAACCCCTCTATCATCTAATGGAGCAACTGACTCCCTCACAGGTTTTTTGCTACGAATGTACTTGAAAAAGTCTTTATTTCGCGTTTTTGCTTCCGCAGCAAGCTGCTTCTCAAATTCTCCCTTTGCCTGCCTTATCAATGCCTTGCATTTGTCTTGCCAGTGCTTGTGCTGTTTTCAGGTTTCGTCATTTGGCTCTTTTTTCCATTTTCTGAAAGATGCTTTTTTGGCAACAACAGCCTCTCTGACCTCACCTTTAAACCATGCTGGCAGTTTTTTTGGACTTCCTTCCACTTTTCTTAAAGCGTGGAATACAGCTGGTCTGGCCTTCCAAGATAGTAGTTTTCAACCACACCCAAGCTTGTTGTAAGTCTTCAACCTTTGCAACTGCTCCTTTTTGTTTTTTCTTAACTATTTTCCTCACTTTATTATAGTCTCCCTTTCAAAAGTTAAAAGGTAGTACTGTGGATTTCCTTACTATCCCTCCTCCACTAATTAAATCAAACGCAATCATGCTGTGATCACTATTGCCAAGTGGCCCCCCAACACCCTGATCTCTTGCACAAGATCTGGTGTTCCACTAAGGACTAGGTCTAATATGGCTTCACCTCTGGTCGGTTCATGAACCAGCTGCTCCAAGAAGCAGTCATTTATTTCATCTAGGAACTTTCTCTCCCTAGCATGTCCTGCCGTGACACTGACCCAGTAGATACCGAGGTAATTGAAATCACCCATTATTATTACTGCGCTGTAACTTTTGTTAGCTTCCTTGATTTCTTTGAGCATTTCATCATCCATTTGTTCATTCTGGCCAGTTGGTCGATAGTACACCCCCACTGCCATCGCCTTCCCCTTTTTACATGGAATTTCAATCCATAGAGATTCTACAGCAAATTTTGTTTCCTGCAAAACTTTAATCCTTTCTGACTCAATGCCCTCTCTAACATAGAGCGCAACCCCTCCACCAATTTGATCAGCTCTATCATTACGATATAGTTTGTACCCAGGTATCACAGTGTCCCACTGGTTGTCCTCCTTCCACCATGTCTCTGATATTCCAATCATATCTAACCTCTCATTTAGTGTTATATATTCTAAGTTTCCCATCTTATTTTTTAGACTTCTAGCATTTGCTTACAAGCATTTTAGAGACTGTATTTTATTCATATTAATCTGGCTATTGGTAGACATGGGTAATTTGGGATCTTTAAGCTCTGTCTGCTCCATACTCAAGGACATTTGGGCTACTTTACTCTTTTTTTGGAACACCTCTGCTTTTGGTGGTATCCTTCAAGGATACATTTTTCTGAACCATGCGCTATTGGGCGACTGTCTGCTTTCCCCTGTTATCTAGTTTAAAAGCTGCTCTATCTCCTTTTTAAAGGTTAATGCCAGCAGCCTGGTTCCATCCCGGTTAAGGTGAAGCCCATCCCTTCGGAAGAGCCCCTCCTTTCCACAGAATGTTCACCAGTTCCTAACAAATCCAAAACCCTCATCTCTGCACCCTTGTCTCATCCACGCATTGAGACTCCGGAGCTCTGCCTGCCTTTTGGGTCTTGCGCGTGGAACGGGACATATTTTGGAGAATGCTACCCTGGAAGTTCTGGATTTCAACTTGCTACCTAAAAGCCTAAATTTAGCCTCCAGAATCTCCCTAACACATTTTCCTATGTCATTTGTACCGACATGTACCTAGACAGCAGACTCCTCCCCAGCACTATCTAAGACCTTATCTAGGTGGCGCGTGAGGTCCGCTACCTTCGCACCAGGCAGGCGTGTTACCAGGCGATCCTCACGTCCACCAGCCACCCAACTATCTACATGCCTAATGATCGAATCACCAACTATAACGGCTGTCCTAACTTTTCCCTCATGGGCACATGGCCCTGGAGAAACTTCCTCGGTGCGAGAGGGTTTTACATCACCTGGAGGACAGGTCCTAGTTACAGGATCACTTCCTGCCACACCAGGGTGATGCTCTCCTGTCACGTGACCTCTCTCCTCTATGGCAACAGGGATGCTGCCAGACTGGAGGTGGGACTTCAGGACTATATCCCTGTAGGTCTCGTCTATGTACCTCTCTGTCTTTCTTATGTTTTCCAAGTCTGCTATTCTAGCCTCTAGAGAACGGACTTGTTCCCTGAGAGCAAAGAGCACCTTGCATCTAGTGCACATGTAAGACCTCTCACGAACTGGGAGAAAATCATACATGTGACACTCAATGCAAAAGCTCACTTTTCACTGACTGCACCTCTTTTTTATTTTCAAGGAACCAGTCCCTGAGCTCCGCTCTAGTAACATTTGGGGGGGGGGGGGTCTTTTCCTGGTGCCATCTCACTCCCCGTCTCCACCTCCTCCACCCGCTCTTCGGTACCTCCTTGCTGCTGTTTATTCTCACTTGGCACATTGTCGCTCTTCCCTGCTTGTGACACCGAGTATGCATACTCTCTGAGATCTGCTGCTTTTCTTCTCGTAGTCATTGCAACTACCCGTGTCCCTTCCTCTCAGACAGCTGCTGCCCTTATATTCTTACTTGCAGTCTCTCTGCCCCTGTGCCAGGGTTCGGTGCTCCACCACGGCTCCTCCTAAGCTCCTACTCCTCCTGCCGTTGGCTTCTGTAGGGGAACACTGCTTGCTGCCTCCACAGTAAATTTCTCCTCCTGCCCAGCTCTATCGCCACTGCTGCACTCCCAGCTCCTGCTTCTTCCGCTTTCAGGGTAGCCCCCTCTCTCCAGCCACTTCGCTCCTGCTAGTGCCACTGGGTTTCTGTAGCCTCCTGAGCTCTGTCTCAGCCCCTGTTCCGCTCACGCCATCCGCTCCAGAGCTCCGGGCGCCATCTTGCCTCTCCACGTGGCTGCCCTCCGCTCTCGCTGTTGCAGCCCGCCTCAGTTTCCTCCGGCGCCGCCAAGTTTTAAACCTCCTCAGCTGGCTCCCAATGTCTTCCCCCGCCCGGGACTGCCGTTTCACACCTCCGGAGGTTCAATTTTAAAGCTTTTTGCTGGGTCGGTGCCGGAGCGGCTGCCTCTCGCCACCATCGGCTCCGGTGACGTCACTTCCTCCCCCATGCTGCTCTCTTTTTAAACAAAACTTTAACCTGAATCATTTATCAACAAACTTATAACAAGTCCCACATTGAATATCTGATATCTCAAATCTTGAAGGACTAGAAAGGGGGACTGTTACTTCTGGAGAGAAATCTGCAACTGTGAGTATATACTTCTGGTAATTTTCTAAAAAGAATTCTTTGTATTAAAGCTACTTAATCTGTGAATCCACTGTTTTTTGTTGGATCAGTTAGGGCCTAGTAGCAGCAATTAAAGTTTGAATTTAAAACACAAAGGAGAGCTTTCTGGTTACATTTCATACCCAGCAGAGAGCTTGTAGTTTAAATTTAATAGTCACTCAGGGCCAAGTAACAGCAAAGTACTTTTAGTTTAAATTTAACACACAGAAGAGAGCTTTCTGGTTTAATTTAGTACCCAGCAGAGAGCTTGTAGTTTAAATTTCATCAGAATTTAGAGCCTAGCAGCAGCTAAGAGCTATAATTTAAATCAAATCAGAATTTAGCTTACCTCAGCAGCACAAGACAGGGTACTGTGTAGCAGCCCTCTTTTAATAAGTGTTATTTCCCTCTCTCCCCACACCCACCCTCCCCTGGGATAATCATAGCTTTATAGGTACTTACACATCTTAAAAGACAGGAGGTGCTTTCAGGTGAAGCTCATTACCCAAATCAGTCATACACTAAGGACCTGAGATTAATTAAGCTTCAGGTGAACAAGGTATATTAAACGTATTAGGTACAGTTTTATTGGTATAAATACCCATAGCAATCCCTAGTAAGTAAGAACTTAAAGATCTAGACACAAACTTAAACTAAGATGCAGACAGCAGTCCAGCAGCGGGATGGGGGCTTTCCAGTCTTTTGCATTGAGTGTCACATGTATGATTTTCTCCCAGTTGGTGAGAGGTCTTACGTGTGCACTAGGTGCAAGGAGCTCTTTTCTCTCAGGGAACAAGTCCATTCTCTAGATGCTAAAGTAGCAGACTTGGAAAACATAAGACAGACAGAAAGGTACATAGACGAGACCTACAGGGATATAGTGCTGAAGTCCCACCTCCAGTCTGGCAGCACCCCTGTTGCCATGGAGGAGAGAGGTCACGTGACAGGAGAGCATCACCCTGGTGTGGCAGGAAGTGATCCTGTAACTAGGACCTGTCCTCCAGGTGATGTAAAACCCTCTCGCACCGAGGAGGTTTCTCCAGGGCCATGTGCCCATGAAGGAAGGGTTAGGACAGCCGTTATAGTTGGTGATTCGATCATTAGGCATGTAGATAGCTGGGTGGCTGGTGCACGTGAGGATCACCTGGTAAAATGCCTGCCTGGTGCGAAGATAGCGGACCTCACGCGCCACCTAGATAAGGTCTTGGATAGTGCTGGGGACGAGTCTGCTGTCTTGGTACATGTCGGTACCAATGACATAGGAAAATGTGGTAGGGAGGTTCTGGAGGCAAAATTTAGGCTTTTAGGTAGGAAGTTGAAATCCAGAACTTCCAGGGTAGCATTCTCCGAAATGCTTCCTGTTCCACGCGCAGGACCCAAAGGCAGGCAGAGCTCCGGAGTCTCAATGCTTGGATGAGACAATGGTGCAGAGATGAGGGTTTTGGATTTGTTAGGAACTGGGGAACATTCTGGGGAAAGGAGGGGCTCTTCCGAAGGGATGGGCTTCACCTTAACCGGGATGGAACCAGGCTGCTGGCATTAACCTTTAAAAAGGAGATAGAGCAGCTTTTAAACTAGATATTAGGGGAAAGCCGACAGTCGCCCAAGAGCGGATGGTTCGGAAGAATGTATCCTTGAAGGATACTACCAAAAGCAGAGAGGTTCCACAAAAGAGTAAAGTAGCCCAAATGCCCTCAAGTATGGAGCAGACAGAGCTTAAAGATCCCAATTTACCCATGTCTAACAATAGCCAAATTAACATGAATAAAATACATTCTCTAAAATGCTTGTATGCAAATGCTAGAAGTCTAAAGAATAAGATGGGAGAGTTAGAATATATAGCACTAAATGAAAGGTTAGATATGATTGGAATATCAGAGACATGGTGGAAGGAGGACAACCAGTGGGACACTGTGATACCTGGGTACAAACTATATCGTAATGATAGAGCTGATCAAATTAGTGGAGGGGTTGCGCTCTATGTTAGAGAGGGCATTGACTCAGAAAGGATTAAAGTTTTGCAGGAAACAAAATCTGCTGTAGAATCTATATGGATTGAAATTCCATATAAAAGGGGGAAGGCGATGGCAGTGGGGGTGTACTATCGAGCACCTGGCCAGAATGACCAAATGGATGATGAAATGCTCAAAGAAATCAAGGAAGTTAACAAAAGTTACAGCGCAGTAATAGTAATGGGTGATTTCAATTACCCCGGTATCTACTGGGTCAGTGTCACGTCAGGACATGCTACGGAGATAAAGTTCCTAGATGAAATAAATGACTGCTTCTTGGAGCAGCTGGTTCATGAACCGACCAGAGGGGAAGCCATATTAGACCTAGTCCTTAGTGGAACACCAGATCTAGTGCAAGAGATAAGGGTGTTGGGGCCACTTGGCAATAGTGATCATAGCATGATCACCTTTGATTTAATTAGTGGAGGAGGGATAGTAAGGAAATCCACAGTACTACCTTTTAACTTTCGAAAGGGAGACTATGATAAAATGAGGAAAACAGTTAAGAAAAAACTAAAAGGAGCAGTTGCGAAGGTTAAAGACGTACATCAAGCTTGGGTGTTGTTGAAAAATACTATCTTGGAAGGCCAGACCAGCTGTATTCCACGCTTTAAGAAAAGTGGAAGGAAGTCCAAAAAACTGCCAGCATGGTTTAAAGGTGAGGTCAGAGAGGCTGTTGTTGCCAAAAAAGCATCTTTCAGGAAATGGAAAAAAGAGCCAAACGACGAAACCTGGAAACAGCACAAGCACTGGCAAGTCAAATGCAAGGCATTGATAAGGCAGGCAAAGAGAGAATTTGAGAAGAAGCTTGCTGCGGAAGCAAAAACACGAAATAAAGACCTTTTCAAGTACATTCGTAGCAAAAAAGCTGTGAGAGAGTCAGTTGGTCCATTAGATGATAAAGGGGTTAAAGGAGCACTAAGAGGCGACAAGACGATAGCGGAGAGACTGAATGAATTCTTTGCTTCGGTCTTTACTGAGGAAAATGTAGGGATGTTGTTACCCATGACTGAAGTGGTATTTAAAGGTGCGGAAGAATTGGAGGAAATATCGATACATCGGGAAGATGTCTTACAACTATTAGATAAACTGAAGAATAACAAATCACCTGGGCCGGATGGTATACATCCAAGGGTGTTGAAAGAACTGAAATATGAGATTGCAGAACTGTTATCAGTAATCTGTGAACTATCATTAAAATCATCTCTAATACCTGAAGATTGGAGGATCGCCAATGTAACACCAATTTTTAAAAAGGGTTCCAGGGGTGATCCGGGAAACTACAGACCGGTGAGCCTGATGTCAGTACCGGGAAAAATGGTAGAAACCATCATAAAGAATAAAACTACTCGGCATGTAGATAGTCACCACCTAATGGGAGACAGCCAACATGGCTTTAGACAAGGAAGATCTTGTCTTACTAATCTGTTATGTTTTTTTGAAGGAGTGAATAAACAGGTGGACAAAGGTGAGTCGGTTGATATTGTGTATCTGGACTTTCAGAAAGCCTTTGACAAGGTCCCTCATCAGAGACTTTTGGCAAAACTAAAGAGTCATGGGATAGGAGGCAATGTACTATTGTGGATCAGGAACTGGTTAAAAGATAGAAAGCAGAGGGTAGGGCTAAATGGCCAATTTTCCCAATGGAGAAAGGTGAATAGTGGTGTACCCCAGGGATCTCTGTTGGGTCCGCTGCTTTTTGACATATTCATAAATGACCGGGAAAGTGGAATAACGAGTGAGGTTATCAAATTTGCAGATGACACAAAACTATTTAAAGTTGTTAAAACCCAAGAGGATTGTGAAAAATTGCAAGAGGATCTTGATAAATTGGAAGACTGGGCATCAAAATGGCAGATGAAATTTAATGTGGACAAGTGCAAGGTTATGCACCTAGGGAAGAACAACCCAAACTATGGTTACACGATGCAAGGTTCCACATTAGGAACCACCACCCAGGAAAAAGATTTAGGCGTCATTGTGGATACCATGTTAAAACCCTCGGCCCAGTGTGCAGCGGCGGCCAAGAGAGCAAATAGAATGCTAGGTATGATAAGGAAAGGAATGGAAAATAAAACAAAAGATATTATAATGCCTCTATATCGTTCCATGGTGAGACCGCACCTTGAATATTGTGTGCAATTCTGGTCGCTGTATCTTAAAAAGGATATATCGATTTTAGAAAAGGTACAGAGAAGAGCCACCAAAATGGTAAAGGGGATGGAAGGATACTCCTATGAAGAAAGGCTAAAAAGGTTAGGGCTCTGTAACCTGGAAAAGAGACGGCTGAGGGGAGATATGATAGAAGTCTATAAATTAATGAACGGAGTGGAACGGGTAAACGTAGATCGATTGTTTACCTTATCAGAATATAGAAAGACTAGGGGACATGCAATGAAGCTACAGGGTAAACTATTTAAGACTAATAAAAGAAAATATTTTTCACTCAACGTGTAATAAAAGAAAATATTTTTTCACTCAACGTGTAATCAAACTCTGGAATTTGTTACCGGAGGATGTAGTAAAGGCTGTTAGTGTAGCTGGGTTTAAAAAAGGTTTGGACAAGTTCCTGGAGGAAAGGTCCATAAACCATTGTTAAGAAGTGACCGAAGATATCAATGCTTGACCCAGTACAAGCATTGTGGAACTTGTGTCTCTTGGGGAAACTGCTAGGTACATATGACCTAGATTGGCCACTGTTGGAAACAGAATACTGGGCTTGATGGACCTTGGTCTGACCCAGTATGGCATATCTTATGTTCTTATATGTGATATTGCCCTCTGCTTCAGCCTGTTTCTTTTTCCACCTCCTTTCCTCGTTGGTTGTCTTTAACTCGTCTCGCCAATCTCCTGCCGTCATCCGATGCTCTATGCCACCGCATACTGTCCGCCCTCGAAGTTGTATGGTTGTCCAATGTTGTGGCTGCAGCTCCTGCAGCTTCTGGGAGATTAGTTAGCCCTAAGTCTCCAAGCTCCCTCCAGGCTTCCGCGCTGGTCTTCACTCTCCGCGACCTCCCTTGCACTGTAATCAATAAGCCAAAAGGGTACAGCCATTTATATCTCATATCTGCCCTCCTTAAGTAGGTCGTGACCTCCTTCATCGCTCTTCTGCATTGTAGCGTTCCCTGAGATAAGTCCCGAAAGAGCTCCAACTTGTGTTCTTCTCACTGGAAGTGCCGCAGTGACCTGGCTGCTCCCAAGAGTCGTTCCTTCATTTTAAAAGAGCTCAAACAGACCACAATATCTTGCGGTCTATTATCACTTATGGGCCCCAATCCTCTGTGGGCCCGTTCTATTTGTAGAGACTCCACTGCACCCTCCTCAAGGGCTGTGGCTCTTAAAAGTGCCCCAAAGACTTTTAGAATAACTTCTTCACAGTTTTTATATTTAGGATCCTCAGAGATACCTCTCACTCTGATATTGCATCTTCTGGACCGATCCTCCAAGTCCTCTGCTTTCAGCTTCAGCTCCTCTTGGGCCTGCTTTAGTTCCACCCAACCTTTTTTCATGCCTTCCATTGCGACCTCTTGTTCTGTCTGAGTCTCTGTTTCTTCTACGCGCTCTCCCAGATCCATAATATCTTGTCTGATTGTTTGCAGAGTCTCTTTTAGCTCATTCTTCACATCACCAATTTCCACCTTTATTTCCTCTTTCAGTTCGATAAGCCATCGCTTGATCCTATCAGCCAGTCCCGGGCTCTCCTCTTCCTCCATCTCTTCCTCCTGTGCTGGCAGTTTCTCAGCAGCCATTTTACTTTCCTTCTCACCCTCCTTTCCTCCTTTTGCTGACGCTTAGGGGGATCTGAATTCCGCCAGTTTTTTCTTCGCTGCCGCCTTTCTTTTTGATTTATCCATTTGTGCCCTTTGCTCCACTGGGCTGACCGTGATCACTTTGAAGAGACTCTGCTGCTCTCCTCCCTCCATTTCAGGGCTCCGTCTGGGCTGCTTGCTATTCTCACTTCTGGGGTGGTCTTTTCCCTTGATTTTGGCAGCTACTTTATATTATATTGGTTTTGTTTTATTTTATTGTATTTAGGCCTCTGGATGCGTCGCTGCTATTTCCTACCTCTTTGGTATGTCTGATTTTGTTGGCTACCACCAATGTTCCCTCTAATTTTCTGTAGGCTGTGTGCGCATAAAATATCAGCTGTGCGCAGCTTTTGAAGGAAGGTTAAATTTTTGTGCGCCACATAACGACACTCGGAGTTATATACTTTCAAATTTGACTACACATCAGAATACAGTATGTACACTACTTTGATTGCACTAGAAAATATTGTAGAACTTGTGAAAAACATAAATACACAACAACTTTTAAATTTTAAGACGTCTGTGTTGTTTTCTATCAGAATCAGAACCGTAATTTTTGTGCGCTCTGTTATAAAGTATGTGCGCTCGCTCGGCAAGGTGTGTGCGCGCGCACACGCGCACAGCTTAGAGGGAACAGTGGCTACCACTGAGATTTATTTAACTCCGCTCCCCCTTACTTGACTTGCACCCAGTGTGGTAGACTTCATCCTCCAATGTAGGTTCACCTTCTCCTCCTCTCTCTGCGTTCCTCTCCGGAGTCCCCTCAGATTTTTGTCCCTCCTCCTCAGCTGCTCCTCGACCGGGTCCCTTGGCTACCGCACGCTGCACTCCTGAGCAGGCCTGTCCTTCCCGTTATCTTTTCTGCTCCCCCGATCGTAGCCGACTGCTACCACGTGTCTTGCTGAGCGGGCCTCGCTCGGGACCCGATGCGTCTGCTCACTCCCAGCTCTCCGGACTCTCTGCCTCTAGCCGGGCCGCTTATTCAAATATTTTAACTCCGACACTCCCCGACACTCACATCACTTGCCTCTCTGCTTTCCTCACTTCTTCTCGTTGCGATCCAGCAAGCGCCTTCCCAATCAGACCTCTCCGGCCACGTTACAGCACACGGGTGAGTGTCTCGGCTTGCTCCGGCTCCGATGCTTCTCCGGGGCTTCCACCACTATTGCCCCTTCCTGCCGCCTTTGGTTTAATGCTTTTTTGGGGCCCTTTCCCCCGCTTTAGCAGGCCTTAACGGCGGAGCTTGCCTTCTACTCTGCCGTTTGTGCCGATGACATCACCGGAAGTCCCCAATTGTGCTTTTTATGGGTCCACCTAATGGTGAAGCAACTTTTAAGTCTACCTTTTTCATTGGATAAAGGAGGCAGTGTCTTCAGTCTATCTTTTGCGTAATCATGCTGTTCTGGAGGGATTGCAAGCACACTACTCAGGCTCAGACCTTTTCCTAGGCGGAGTGCTGTCCTGTTGCCCCATCAACATCTGTAGAGCTGCAACTTTGTCCTCCCTCTCTATCTTTTGTCAGGCATCACCGCTTGGACATCCACACTAGGGCATGCACAGCTTTCGGCGTACAGATTTTGAAAGCACTTCCCACTTATCTGGCATGGTCTAGCAGAACGAACTAGAAGGTGCCATTTTACTTACCTGAAAATGTCCTTTACTTGAGTCCTGCTAGACCAGTTCAGGACACACCCCTTGGTGCTCTGCTACTCTGCAGTTCAGTTTTCTAAGCTTGATCTTCATAACAGCTTATTCCATATGGTGATTGTTCTGTACATAGTTGTTATACGTAATTATCTCTGTTCTGTTTCTGTTGCACTCTGAGGTAGCATATGGTCAGGTTCTTGACCATGTGCTTGGGTACAAATACTGAAGTATGTCCCTAGCTGCACCAACTCAAGTAGCAGGATGATGTCACTTGAAGTTTCTATTTTTCTCTGTTTCCATTGCTGCTGGACTAGTCTTGCAGGACTCCAGAAAAGGACATTATCTGATAAATAAAATATCACCTTGCTTCATGCTAGTTTAAAACAATTTTTTCCAAATTTTTGGGCATTTTCTTGTTTCACATATTTGTTCTTTAGGCATGCATCGTATATGTGCTAGAACCATTTTAAGCATGTAGGTTGATATTGTGTGCATTAATTTGTAAGTGTATGTATATACAAGTGATATGCTCACACTTCAAATGTTCAGATGCCCAAACAAATGAAATGCATGCTTATGAATATGAATGTACATCTCTAGTTTTTAGCAGTAGTATAATTTTTAAAATAAGAGGAGTTAGAGTGAACTGTGTAACATTTTTGAAAAATAAAAAAAGAAAATAATGATTGCAGTTTGGTTCATCTGTATTGAGGATGAATTTCTGTAGCTTCTCTTTGATTTTGTTCTTTTTTTTTGGCAGGCCTCGGGGACAGAATCCATCAGCTGTAAGTATTCTCTTTTGAATGGAGAGTGGCGTGGGATGATGGAGCTAATCTGGGTGGGAGATTGGCAGCATTGGGCATAAGCAGCAGAATGGGGTGTACCACAGGGCCATGGCCCTACCAGTAATGTGCCTGACACAGCAGCTGCAGAGCTTGGGGGTAGGGCTGGATATTAGTTTGTTTGGCTCCTCCAACCAAAAAGATCTTCAGCTGCCTCTGGCATTGGGGTATGAGTTGATGTCTGCGTGATTGTCAGTGCCAGCCAATTGCCTATGTAGTTTTACATAAATTATACACAAAAGATTAATATATTATAGGTCACCTTTATAAAAGTCCACCACGTTTTTGAGAAAAGTTTCAAGGGTTAGCTATATTGTGTTAAGTATGATTGTAAGCACATTTATTTTCTTGTCCCTAAATACAATTTTAGAAGAATTCTTAGGGGACTGGATGTCATCTTTTCATGTCTAATTGTTTCTTAAATATTGTTTTTCAGCTGCTCTGACACAGCCGTCTACTACAGTGAGTATCCCTTCTTTCACTGTGATGCCTCCTTCTCATCTCTCAGCTGACTTACACAAAAATACACACACACACGTCGTCATGTGTCTCAGGGACCTCTACTGCTGTCATCTACCAACAGGCTTCCACTTTGGTTATACTGTGGGTGCTAATAGTATTAATGTTTTGAAAGTATTGCAAATTAGTAGTGAAATTTGGTGCCATTTGGCAGCTGCACAGTGAGTAACCAAACATTTATGAAACTATCAATGATAAGAACAAGTTACTATAAAATATATCCTTTAAAAATGACTCATTTCATAGTAATGGAAATGATAGCCGCCATCACTCACTCTTGGCCATACACTGTTTGTAATTCAAGAAGGCAAATGCAGATGTACATAGACTAAAATGCAGCAACCCTTGAAGAATTTGGCATTTGATCCCACATACACAGTCCCAGTTATCCCCTTGCTTTAAAACTAAATATTTTCCTTTCAATGATTCACAAATGACTTTCGGTGAAGAATGGAGAATCCTCCTGGCTTTATCCTACAGGTTACTTTTGTGCCACCATGTGCTCATTCCTGCATGCCCATTGATGCCCATTGATTCATAGGAATATTTCATGTCATTTAGGATGTAAAGATACTATATCTTAAACATGATAATCTAACTTAATTTCTTGGAAGCACATACTCTCCATCAAAGGCACAAATTAGGACAGTGTCAAAAAAACAAAACTTGAGATTACAGTCAGTATTTATATCTGTTTTTAACAATTGAATTTTTATTAGCATTTTGCAGTAACCATGTGAAGGCACATTCGAGATCGTCCTGCTAGACCAGTCAAGATAAGTGGGTTGTGTTCCCCTGCCAGCAGAGGTGGAGACAGAGAAAAAGTAAAAACTTCTAGTGACGTCATTCTACTACTTGAGCCAGTGCAGCTAGGGGCAAACTTCAGTATTTCTCTATCTTCAGCAGGTGGTGGATGCAGGACCAAATGCAGCTCAGTTATGGAAATGGATTAGCTCCTGGGCAGCCATCCCAAGGGGCGTTGTGAAACCAGTAGAGCTTGACAGCGGACATCTCCAGAACTTATCTAAAGGTATCCTGCTGGAGTTTCCCATGTGGAGAGAGAAAAAGTACCATCCTTCCTTCAGTATTCCTGACTGGTTGAGAGCTTGAGATTCTCCTGGATCAAGACCCTATCTTTACACAGACCTCAGCTTCCCTCCCCCTTCCTCCCCTGGCCCCTCAGACCAGTGTTCAGAAGGACATAAAGTGAGCCCAGCACTGTCTGATTCTAGCTCCACGGTGGGGTAAGTGCAGTCTTTCATGTTTTGTGTGCCAGCCTTATCAGCCACAGCCGTGGGGGCAGCCTGACCTTCCTTGTGGGTGATCTGTTATCGGGTTTGGCGTTTCTCTGTATTTTTCAGTGCTAATTCCTTCTTTTGTGATGCATGTGTAGCCACTGCTGCACATGTGTAAAGAGTAGTTACTCACCTGTAACAGGTGATCTCCGGGAACAGCAGGAATTTAGTCCTCACGTATGGGTATCGTCGGTACCGACGGAACCTGTGTGGGAACGCTTCCCAGCGTCCAATAGGAACGTTCCCCAGCGTCCAATAGGAACGTTCCCCAGCGTCCAATAGGAATGCTTTTGGGAGCATCCCTCAGCACATGCGCGCTGCCTTTCCAACTGTCCCTCTTCAGTTAAGTTTGTAGCTGAGTGAAAGGATAGAGGGAGAGAGGAAAGAGACAAAGAGAGAGAGAGAGACAACTCCTAGGGGAGGTGGGTGGGTTGTGAGGACTAAATTCCTGCTGTTCCCGGAGATCACCTGTTACAGGTGAGTAACTACACTATCTCCAGGACCAAGCATGAATGTAGTCCTCACATATGGGGACTCCCTAGCTGAAGATGCCAGGGAGATAGCCCCAGGAAGGTGCCACGTCTAAGGTGAGAATCCTTCCTCCCATGGATCTCTGGCATCCCACCAGGGTTGGTGGGTAGGAGTTGGTTTAGGTTTAAAAGAGATTTTGAAGAACGGCTTGGCCAAAGAAGGCATCCCAATGGGAGGCTTTATCTAGGCAGTAGTGGGCTGTGAAGGTGTGTACCGAAGCCTAGGTGGCTGCTCGACAAATGTCATCGATAGACACAGAGTGGAGGTTAGCCATAGAAGCTGCCATGGCTCTCACATTATGAGCTGTGACATGGTCCTGAAGAGGAAGACCCTTACTCTCATAAGCAAAGGATGTGCATTGGGCAATCCATTTAGATAAAGTTCCTTTGGAGACTGGAAGTCCCAAATGACTAGGGTCAAAAGCTATAAAAAGTTGTGAGGACTTTCTATGTTGCTGTGTTCTTTATATGTAAAAGGCCAAGGCCCTTTTACAATCCAGAGTATGAAGGTTTCTTTCTGCATTAGAGGCGTGAGGCCTTGGAAAAAATACAGGAAGGTAAATTGATTGATTCAAATGAAAAGGCGAAACCACCTTTGGCATAAAATGTGGGTGAGTTTGAAGAACAACCTTATCATGATGAAACATAATATAAAGAGGATCAGCCACTAAAGCTTGCAATTCACTAATGCGACGGGCTGAGGTGATTGCAATTAGGAAGATGACCTTCCAGGTCAAAAACCTAAGGGCTGCAGTGGCTAAAGGCTCAAAAGGCGGCTTCATGAGCTGCCCGAGAACTAGATTTAGATCCCATGCCACTGGTGGTGGCTTGATGGGAAGTTTAGTTAATAAAAGGCTTCTCATAAATCTTGATAGGAGTGGATGAGAGGAAATTGGTTGTCCATTTAGAGGCTTATAAGAAGCTGCAATTGCACTAAGATGGACTCTTACCGAATTGGTCTTTAACCCAGAATTCGATAAGTGGAGGAGATACTCTAGTATCGATTCTAAGGGTATGACCAGGGGGTTTAATCCCCTCTTGGAGCACCATATAGTAAAACGTTTCCACTTGAAGGCATAAGATCTTCTTGTGGAAAGTTTCCTAGAGGCCTGAAGGATATCTTTTACCTGTTGGGACAGTTTGAAATCCTGGAGGTCTAAGCCTTCAGCAACCAGGCCGTGAGGTGCAGGGGCTGGGGATTCGGGTGCCATAGCGTCCCGTTGTCCTGGGAAAGGAGATCTGGAGCATGCCCTAACTCCAGAGGTGCCGCTTAAGAGAGATGCAGAAGCAGGGAATACCACGTTTGGCGTGGCCATCGTGGTGCTACGAGAATCATGCGATCCCTGTCTCTCTGAAGCTTGAAGAGTGTTTTGGGGATGAGGAGAATGGGTGGGAAGGCATAAAGGAAGTCCTGACACCAGTGAAGGAGGAAGGCATCCCTTGCCTGTTGTGCGCCGGAATCCTGGAACAGAACCGGGGAAGTTTGGCATTCAGTGGACTTGCAAAGAGGTCTATGTCTTGAGTGCCCCAGAGATGAAATATTTTTGCCACCTGGTCTAGGTGGAGTGATCACTCGTGAGGTAGCAGTACTCAACTGAGTTTGTCTGCCCAAAGGTTTTGAATGCCTGGAAGATATACCACTAGAAGGTGAATTTGATGCTCTCTGGCGAGGGCCCATAGTCGTAAAGCTTTGTTGCATAACGACAGAGAGCCTGTTCCGCCCTTCTTGTTCACATAGAACATGGCTACCTGATTGTCTGTCTGGACTAGGACTGTCTTGTAGCTGAGCTGGGCGTGGAACACTCGAAGAACTAAATAAATTGCTCTTAATTCCAGGAGGTTTATGTGTAAACCAACCTCCTGTGGAGTCCAGGTGCCCTGGATAGAGAGATGATTCAGGTGTGCTCCCCAATCTACCTGTGATGCATCTGTTGTTAGGGTGGCCTGAAAGAGGGGTTGATGGAAAGGAGACCCCACTGTCAGATTTTCTAGTGATTCCCACCATTGGAGGGATAAAATTAGTTGTTGAGAGATTATTTTGTCCGACAAATGACCCGTGGCCTGTGTCCACTGTGTGGAGAGGGTCCACTGAGCTGCTCGCATGTGGAGGTGAGCATATGGGACTACATGAACTGTGGATGCCATGTGTCCCAGTAGCTGCAGTAGCTCTCGAGCAGTGAGGGAGGATTTGCCTGCTGCTTGGGAAGCTAGCTGCATTATGCGAAGACACCGGGCTTGTGGAAGGAAAGCCCTTGCCTGTCTGGTATCCAGACAGGCTCCTATAAATTCTAGGCATTGGGAAGGAACTAGTTGAGATTTCGGGAAGTTTATTACCAATCCCAAGTATTGGAGGATTCGCATTGTACGGGACAGTGCAGTGCTGGCCTCTGCAACTGTGGAGGCTCGAATGAGCCAGTCGTCTAAGTAAGGGAAGACGAAAATCCCCAGGGTTCGTAGAAATGCATCTACTACTGCCATGCATTTCGTGAATACCCTTGGTGCTGAAGCCAGACCAAAAGGAAGAACCCTGTACTGGAAATGTCTTCTCTTGAAAAGGAAACGTAAACATTTCCTGTGATCTGACTGGATGAGAATGTGAGTGTATGCATCCTTTAAGTCTAGAGAGCAAAGCCAATCCTGGCTTTGAAGGTATGGCAGAAGAGTTCCTAGAGAAATCATTTTGGATTTCTCTCGAAACAGATATTTGTTCAATTCTCTGAGGTCCAGAATGGGTCTGTGTCCTCCTGTTTTCTTTGGAATAAGAAAATAGGGGGAGTAGAACCCTGCACCCCATTGAAGAATGGGTACTTCCTCTATTGTCCCTTGGGCAAGAAGTGTGGAAACCTCGAGATCTAGAAGATTGTCTGCAGAGTTTTAAGAAATGAATTGCTTTAGAATTGCAGGAGGGGGTATGCTGTGAAAATGAAGTTTGTACCCCTCTCCTACAGTGGACAAAGTCCAATCTTCTGCTGTTATCTGATGCCATCTGTTGACAAAGTGGCATAACCTGCCCAGAATATTGGGGGGTTGGGGGACCCCTCAAAGGCAGGAAGGCAAAGCTCTCTAGGAAGGAGTCAAAGCTCTTGAGGAGGCTGAACCTGGAGAGCTGGTTGGGCTCTTGGGCCTTTTGGTTATTTTTGCTGTCTAGTTTGTCCCTTTTGGGCAACCTGACCTGGAGTCTGACTCTGCTGGGTATAGGAAGGATAAAACTTCCTCTTTTTGCTAAAAGAGGGTTTTTTATAAGGCTTCCTTTTGGCTGGAGTGGCTGTAGACTTTGACAATCTATCTAAGGTGGAATTGTCAGCATCTAACTGGTTAGCTTTTTCCTGCCAGTTCTTGCCGAAGAGATTCACCCCCTTGCAAGGAATGTTGCCTAACTTGTCCTGTACCCAAGTCTCCAAGTCTGATGCCTGTAGCCAGGCAATCCGTCGTGCCCCAATGGCAATAGCAGAATTTCTACTGATGCATTTGAAGCAGTCAAAGGCTGCACGATTGACAAACTTGGAGACATCCTGAGCATGCTTAACTAGAGCAAGAAATTCTTGTCTCTTATCTGGGAGAAATGGGCTCATAAGTTCCAAGTCTCCTGTGACTTCTTTGAGGAACATTTCCCATATATAGGATATATGAACTGATCCTAGCTGAAAGCATGGAAGCTTGAAAAGTTCTGTGCCCAAAAGCATCCAGAGTCCTGCATTCACGACCTGGAGGATTGGATGCATGCCTCTTTGCACTTTTCATCCTACGCATGGCTGATTCCACTACCATTGAATGGTGTTGCAGCTGAGTTTTCTGAAATCCAGGGCATGGCGGAACGCGATACATAGTATCAAGTCTCCTAGAGTGAGGAGACATATTCAGAGGTGTCTCCCACATTCTGAGCATCAAGCTATGCAAAATTTCATGGATAGGCAGGGTGGCTGCCTCCTTAGGAGCTTTAGGATATTGGAGAATTTCCAATTCCTTTGCTCTGGGTTCCTCTTCAGGAGCTACTGTGATTGAAAGACCTTTGGCCATATCACGGATGAAATCCTGAAATGACATGTCCTCTGGAGGTGACATTCTGCATTGGGGAGAAGAGGGATCTTCTAGGAGAAACTCTCTAGTGCCAGCAGAATTGTCAGAGTCTTCGGAATCGGAGGAATCAAAGTATTCTTGACCCCGATGCTCTTGCAAAGCACGATCTCGGTACCGATTGAAGTTGGTACCGAGGTGACCCGGTACCGCTTTGTCAATTCCAGCCAGAGATGGCATGGTAAGAGTTCCCACCGGGGCCGGTACCGTTGGTACATAAGAACATAAGATATGCCATACTGGGTCAGACCAAGGTCCATCAAGCCCAGTATCCTGTTTCCAACAGTGGCCAATGTAGGTCATACGTACCTAGCAGTTTCCCCAAAAGACACAGGTTCCGCAATGCTTGTACTGGGTCAAGCATTGATATCCTGGGTCCCTTCTTAATAATGGTTTATGGACCTTTCCTCCAGGAACTTGTCCAAACCTTTTTTAAACCCAGCTACACTAACAGCCTTTACTACATCCTCCGGTAACAAATTCCAGAGTTTGATTACACGTTGAGTGAAAAAATATTTTATTTTATTAGTCTTAAATAGTTTACCCTGTAGCTTCATTGCATGTCCCCTAGTCGTTCTATATTCTGAAGACGTAAACAATCGATCTACGTTTACCCATTCCATTCAGTTCATTAATTTATAGACTTCTATCATATCTCCCCTCAGCCGTCTCTTTTCCAGGTTAAAGAGCCCTAACCTTTTTAGCCTTTCTTCATAGGAGTATCCTTCCATCCCCTTTACCATTTTGGTGGCTCTTCTCTGAACCTTTTCTAATAACGCTATATCCTTTTTAAAATACTCATGTAAATAGTTGCAGTAATGACGTCCCATGTTTTATCCAAGTTCTCTGACCTTGTTCTCTGTAAAACCAAACAGTTTGTTGTTCTGGTCTGTTGTTATATTGTGAACCGCGCTGATGCTGAATAGAGCGGTATATAAGAGCCTGTAATAAATAATAATAATAAATAAATAAATAAGATACGGCGACCAGAATTGCACACAATATTCAAGGTGCGATCTCACCATGGAACGATATAGAGGCATTATAATGTCTTTTGTTTTATTTTCCATTCCTTTCCTTATGATACCTAGCATTCTATTTGCTCCCTTGGCCGCCGCTGCAGACTGTGCCGAGGGTTTTAACATGTTATCCACAATGACGCCTAAATCTTTTTCCTGGGTGGTGGTCAATGTTCTCTCTAATTTTCTGTAGGCTGTGTGCGCATAAAATATCAGCTGTGCAGCTTTTGAAGGAAGGTTAAATTTTTGTGCGCCACATTACGACACTCGGAGTTAAATACTTTAAAATTTAGCTACATATCAGATTACAGTATGTACACCACATTGATTTCACTAGAAAATATTGTACAACTTGTGAAAACCATAAATACACAACAACTTTTAAATTTTAAGATGTCTGTGGTGTTTTCTCTCAGAATCAGAACCGTAATTTTTGTGCGCTCTGTTGTAAAGTATGTGCGCTCGCTCGGTGAGATGTGTGCGCGCGCACACGCGCACAGCTTAGAGGGAACAGTGGTGGTGGTTCCTAATGTGGAACCTTGCATCGTGTAATGCGATGCTTCCGCTCGGGCCCAAGAGCTTACAAGCAGGAAACAGCCTTATGTTGTCCACTTTTGAATAAAGCTTCCCTTGTTGTCACCAGAGGTATTCTGGGACTTGTAGTTAGTTTATTCTTTAAGGACAAATTGTAGTTGTGAGTCGGTGGTTCAAGGCAGCAAGAAAATTTATTTTGTGGGGATTTCCAGGGCATTTAAGCTCAATACACAAACAAGGCAAAAAGGATGCTTCTCCAACATAAAGGATAAATCAGGTAACAGAGAGTGACGTAACAAAAACCTCTTTTCACTGTTCAGCTGTTCTTATTCCCACAAGCTTACACCGAGGATTGCCTCGTGTGGTCATTCAACCAAAAATACAGATAAACTTGCAACAGCTGTGATTTTCTTTTCTCAAAGCAAACTTCTTCCAAGCACTGCTTCTTAGCTTCAGAAGGCAATTAAGCTTAGTAAAACACAGTATTAGCTTTCCTTAATTCTAAGCAGGTACTGTACTTATTCTCTATATTGTTTCACAGTCTCTCAGCTCAGTTCAATAATGCAGACTCTTCTTTTACCAATGGACTGCTCATTGTGTTTAAAAGAAGAGTCTGCATTATTGAACTGAGCTCAGAGCTTGGCAAACAGGAATCTATTTGCATTCCTTCTATGGCATCAGGATATAAGGTATCTCTATCAAAGTTACAAACTCTCCCAGACTTTTTCTCCTTTAGAAATTCCTGGAACTGATTCCACAGCAATTCAGCTTGTAAAGGCACAGTTTGGTATTAGGGGAGTGAGCTTTTCCTTCAGCAAACAACTCTCTCAGTGCTTCAAGTTTTGAAGACTCAGCTGTTCTACTTTTATCAGGGCTATGACTCTTCCCATATGTAAACCTTTCCACCCACCTCTTAGCAGTAGACGGTGAGGGCTCTGCTTCCTGGACCTTAGCAATAGCAAACTGTTTCTCTGTTGATTTCTCAGCTCTGAAACTGCTGGCTTTACCTTGGGGATGGTTTCTCAGACAAGCGCTGATTTCTTTCTCCCTGGGATCCTCCAGGCTCTGAAATTCAGCCTCCTTATGTCCTTCTCCAGTCCCTCTTAGGTTGCTGCTTTCCTGGGAGTTTTCTTTCTTTCTTTCTCCTCCAGCTATACTCAGCCTTGCTCTCTCTGTTGTCCTTTGCCTTCCTCCTTCCCTCCTTCTGCTGTGCTCATGGTTTTAAAAACCGTTGGCTGCTAGGCACTCCCTGTTCTCTGCACCTGTGTGACCAATCATCAGGCATGGTTGTCTCCACCCCTGAGCTAGGGCGTGGCCTGACCTTAGCAGGGAGCTGGGTTTTTTTCTGATCTGGCTTGCAAGTCTTATGCAGAAGGGAACTGTCATTCATTTCAAAAGGGAAACTAGGATTTTCTTCCACTTCCATGTCTTCCTGGGAGCTTTCATCACTACAGTAACCACAGTTTGGGTTGTTCTTCCCTAGGTGCATAACTTTGCACTTGTCCACATTAAATTTCATCTGCCATTTTGATGCCCAGTCTTCCAATTTATCAAGATCCGCTTGCAATTTTCCACAATCCTCTTGGATTTTAACAACTTTAAATAGTTTTGTGTCATCTGCAAATTTGATAACCTTACTCGTTATTCCATTTTCCAGGTCATTTATGAATATGTCAAAAAGCAGCAGACCCAGCACAGATCCCTGGGGTACACCACTATTCACCTTTTTCCATTGGGAAAATTGGCCATTTAGCCCAATCCTCTGCTTTCTATCTTTTAACCAGTTCCTGATCCACAGTAGTACACAGCCTTCTATCCCATGACTTTTTAGTTTTGCCAAAAGTCTCTGATGAGGGACCTTGTCAAAGGCTTTCTGATAGTCCAGATACACTATATCAACCGACTCACCTTTGTCTACCTGTTTATTCACATTTTTAAAAAAACATAACAGATTAGTAAGACAAGATCTTCCTTGTCTAAAGCCATGTTGGCTGTCTCCCATTAGGCCATGACAATCTACATGCTGAGTAATTTTATTCTTTATGATGGTTTCTACCATTTTTCCCAGTACTGACCTGAGGCTCACCGGTCTGTAGTTTCCCGGATCACTCCTGGTATCCTTTTTAAAAATTGGTGTTACATTGGCGATCCTCCAATCTTCAGGTATTAGAGATGATTTTAATGATAGTTCACAGATTACTAATAGCAGGTCTGCAATCTCATATTTCAGTTCTTTCAACACCCTTGGATGTATACCATCTGGCCCAGGTGATTTGTTACTCTTCAGTTTATCTAATAGTTGTAATACATCTTCCCGATGTATCGATATTTCCTTCAATTCTTCCGCACCTTTAAATACCACTTCAGTCATGGGTAACATCCCTACATCTCCCTCAGTAAAGACCGAAGCAAAGAATTCATTCAGTCTCTCCACTATCGCCTTGTCGCCTCTTAGTGCCCCTTTAACTCCTCTATCATCTAATGGACCAACTGACTCTCTCACAGGTATTTTGCTACGAATGTACTTGAAAAAAATCTTCATTTCGCGTTTTTGCTTCTGCAGCAAGCTTCTTCTCAAATTCTCCCTTTGCCTGCTTTATCAATGCCTTGCATTTGACCTGCCAGTGCTTGTGCTGTTTCCAGGTTTCGTCGTTTGGCTCTTTTTTCCATTTCCTGAAAGATGCTTCGGTGTCGATGTCGGTACCGGCGTCGGTGTCAGTACCGGCATCGGTGTCGATGTCGGTACCGGTGCCCTTGGGACCACCGGTACCCCAGCTGAAAGAAGAGCTGCGATACTGCGCTATATAGCAAGAAACGTCTGGGCTATCGACGCTGCCGATGCCTGGATGTCCGTACCGGTAAGAACGGCCGGAACCCCCGAGCATGGCACAGGTAGTTCTTACGAGGTTGAGGCCTCGAGAACATCCTGAAACCCCATCGATGCTTTGGAAGCCGAAGCCTCCCGCCGGGGCTGTTTTGCCGGTGTGGGTCCCTCAAGGTCAATGCCAATGGCCTCTCAATGCTTAGCAGGAGAGCTACCCTTTGAGGACCGGCTTTTATGCTTAGTTACGTGAGATCCATGGGAGGAAGAAGAGGCCCTTGACGATGTCAATGCAATGGATCTGTCATCTGAAGAAAAGAGGGTACCGAGCTTTGCTGCCTGGTTCTGTCTTCCTCTTTTGGCCATCCCCATGCAGGAGAGACATTCAGTTGGAGAATGATCAGGTCCTAAACATTTTAGACACTAATCATGGGTGTCAGTGACGGAAATGGTACCGCCACACTTAGTACATGTTTTAAAACCACTAGTTGGCTTTTCCATGATTTAGGAAAATGTGGCCTAATGCCCAAAATGGCGCCTAGCACCAAAGAGGTAAGTTTCTGAAAAGAAACAGTCTAAGTTTAAGGTTTGTTTTTTTAATATGAAAAGAAAAGAAAAGAACCGGCGGTACCGGTAGGCGTCGTACGGTAGGCAAACGCGACCACAAGAAAGAAGTTTAAAGACGGAATTTTTTGCGGTGACAGGGAATATATCCTGTTGGCTCCGTGGAAAACAAAGAACTGAAGAGGGACAGTTGGAAAGGTGGGAAGGCAGCGCGCATGTGCTGAGGGATGCTTCCAAAAGCGTTCCTATTGGATTCTGTGGAGCGTTCCCGCGCAGGCTCCGTCGGTACCGACGATACCCATATGTGAGGACTACATTCCTGCTTGTTCCTGGAGATCTGTTGTGCTGCCATGTGCATGTGTAAGGTGCTCATGCAAAATAACACATACATTTTTCCTTGTGCAAAAGGTTCACATGTAAATTTATATGTGTAAGTTTGGTAAACACTGCCATGCTTTAACGGGACTGTGATAATGTGGCGTATGATGGGAAGGGATTTTCTTTAAAACAAAGACCAGGCAGCAGTTCAGGAAAAATAAAAGCAGTTTTAATCAAGGCCCAGCTTGTTAAACGTCCACAAGCAAAACTCAGAACAGACAGCAGTTCAGGGAAAATAAAGTCAACTTACTTCTGTCCAAGCTTGTTAAACCAGACCAACAAAGGCAGCACTGGGAAACTCGCAGACAGTTACGAACACCAGTCCAAAGCGAATAGTCCAATGTATTTTTATTAGAAAAAAGGAAAATCTGTAAGTCCACAAGGAATAACTGACATTTAACCCGAGAGGGCCGTGCTTCAGCAAGGCCGCCTTCAGGCATTAAGAATGAAGGGCGCACTTCCGGTGACGTCATCCTCCTGCATGGCGGCGTAGAGTGAGAGCTCCGCCACCAGCATGCAATAATAGGCTGATTTGGCCCCTACAGGCATCGCAGAGCTGACCGGAGAGTGGCCGCAAGGCAAGAGGTGGCCACCGACCCCAGCGGAGGGAAAAAAACTCAGAGCGGAGGAGCAGTAGTGAGCCGCGCGAAGATCGCGAGCGGCAGGAAGTCAAGTGCGGGCTTCTTAGCCGGCGGCGGAGCGGAGTAAGCAGCAAGAACACGGAGAGGGCAGAACACACCCGGCGCAACGCGGAGCGAACGCCGGGAGCCTGCAAGTAGCAACCTCCTCTGCAGCACAAACTGAAACTACAAATCGCGACGCGGAGCGAGGTGGCGGCACGCTGCAAGTGGAGCGCAGGAGGAGAGGAGACAGAGCAGGCCGAGCACGTGGCTCAGAGCCCCGTGGAAGAACGGAAGGCCCTCAGCACCAGGAATAAAGTGGGAGACCAGCGACAGAGCAAACATCAGCAGTAAGTCCCACACCACCAGGTCTTCAGAGCTGAGAAGGGGGAAGGAGACAGAGCGATACTGTGTGTGAGACTGGCCCAGTGCAGTGGCTGCAGAGAGGAAAGAGAGCTAAGAGCCTGCAGTGTGAGTCACAGTGACAGCGGGGGAGGGGGCCACCAGCCTAAATACATGGAGAAAACCAGTAAAAAAGAGCCATCGGTGAAAAAAAAGCTGGCGGAGTTCCGCTCCCCGTATGCAACCTCCAAAGGAGGGGGGAAAGAGAGGGGGAGAAAGCAGGGAAAACCAGCGGTAGAGCCCGCAGAGCCCGGGGGGGAGTGATGGTGGTGAAGAAGGCCTGACGGCCGCGGAACAGATCAAACAATGGCTTCTTGAGCTGAAGGAGGAGTTGAAGGTGGAGATGTGTGGGGTGAAGAATGAGATCAAGGAAGCGGTGCAGACTATGCGCCAAGATCTGGTGGAGCTGGGAGAGCGAGTAGAGGAGGCGGAGACCAAGCTGGAGAATCAAGAGGAGACCCTGTCACAGATCCAGAGAGGATGGGAAGAGCTGCAGCTGGCGCAGGAGAGCCTTAAAGCCAAAAACCGAGGACCTGGAGGACCGCTCACGCAGATGCAACTTGCGAGTGCGGGGAGTACCAGAAGAGCCTCCATATAAAGACTGTGAGGCAGTGGTCCAGAGAATCTTCAGGGACCTCCTAGTGGCAGCTGGGCAGAGGGGTCACCGAAGATGCCCGACCGGGCATAGAAAGAGCGCACAGAAGTCTAGGGCCCATTCGCGAGAACAGGCTAGAGATATAGTAGTCTGCATTCGATCCTTCAAGAGCAAGGAGCTCCTGCTGGGAGCTAGCCGCAAATTGAAAAGCTTCCACTGGGAGGGACACAAGGTGGAGTTGTATCAGGACCTGTCCCAAGGGACGTTGCAACGTAGGAGAGAGATCAGAGATGTCACCGCGTATCTTAGAAAAGCGGACTTGCGATACAGTGGCTCTTCCCATTTGGACTACTTATCACGGTGAAAGGGCGCTCAAAGACGGTGCGATCTAGCGTGGAGGCATGGAAGGCGCTGCGGGAGTTGGGCGCAGAGAGACTACCGGAGATGAGCGACGGCCCAACTGCATCACCGAGAAAGGGATCCCGGACCGGAGGAGAAGAGACCATGCAATGGCGGAGGGCGAGGGGACGAAGATTGGCCCGAACTTCCAAGGACTCCGACGAGAGCCGGCATCCCGAATCAGAGACTGGCTGAGTTGAGACACCCACCTAAAGGACTGGTATTTCATGAAAGAGAGGTGACAGTGGGTGGGGGAAGAACAGGGTAAGGTAGTAAGATCAGAGGGGGAAGAGAGGGTGGGGGGGACAAGGAAGTGGGGATGGTGAAATAAGGTGGGTGAGGGAGGGGTCCCTGGGGTTAGGGGGTCAAGGGGGGATGTGGAAGGTAGGGGCGAGGCAGGAGGGGGGAGGCGGGGGGGCCGCTGGGGTAAGTTGGTGGAGAGGGGGATGAGGTCACCATATTGGAAGTTACTTCTCCACAACGGAGAGTGAGGAAGGGGGGAGGGGGGAGAGGGAAGGTAGGGGGGGGGTGGGAGGGAGATGGAGGGGGGGGAAGGGAGGGTCAGGGGGGGGGTCCGAGGGGATTGGGGGGTGCATGGAGGGGGTATGCCCGCGAAAAGGAAAGCAATGAAAATCTTAACAATGAATGTGAAAGGCTTAAACTCCCCATTGAAACGGACAGAAATTGTATAAGGAACTGGCACGCATAAAGCAGATATAGTAATGTTGCAGGAGACACATCTACAGAGAAAGCATGAGGCACTGGTACAACCTCGGGGATATAAACACTGTGTGTTGCCTCCAATTATAAAGAGAAAAAGAAAGGAGGTGTGGGGATCTTCATTAAAGGGGAGGTCCCGGTTGAGGGTCCAGGTGATAACCAGGGATTAAGGGGGGGCAAATACCTCCTATTGAGGGCAAAGCTGGGGGAAGAATGGGTTTGTGTGTGGTGAAGTGTATGCCCCGAGTAATCAAACGGAATTCTGGAAAGACCTGAGTGAGCAGTGGCGGGCAATGGGGGAGGGGGTGATGATCTGTGGAGGAGACTTCAACATGGCCTGGGAGGGTTGGGAGAGACACGACAGGACGGGGGGTTGGGAGGGGAACAGATAGGAAAAGCGGGCGGGTACCATAGATTCGTGCAGGAGAATGATCTGATAGATGCATGGCGGGTATTAAATCCCGGAAGGAGGCAGTTCTCCTTCTACTCTGCCGTACACGGCACGTATTCCCGGCTGGACGCTATATATGGGTGGGAAAAAGGGAAAAGAGCTCGGGGGGCGGTTGCTGGAGGGCGAGTGGGCGCCCAGCACATGGGCCGCCCATGCGCCGGTGGTCGTGCGAGTGCGCGTGGCGGGGGAGGATAAAGGCCGACAATGGTGGAAACGGAATGAAGGCTTACTGGAGGACGCGAGAGTGACGAGCGAGCTTGAAAAACTTAATACCTGTTTATTTTGACCAAAAATGAAGGGGGGGAGGTGAAGGATGGAGTAGTCTGGGATGCTTCAAAGCAGTCGTTAGGGGAGTACTTATAAAGTGGTGGGCACGTATCAAGCGGGAACGAGCGGAGAAGGAGGAGAGGATACGCGGAGAACTGCAGAAGTTGGAGGAAAGAGATGGGTTGGACGGTAGTGGACGGCTGCGGGGAGCGGTCCTGGCATTACGGGCTCAAGTGAATGCACTTGAGGCGGAGGAAGAAGAAGATACAATTCCGCTTGCAGCTGATGAAACAGCGGTTCTTTGAAGGGGGAAACAAAAGCCGGGAAATACCTCGCAAGGCAATTGAAAAAAAGAAGGGAGTGGGAATAGGATCCTGCAGATCAGGAGTAAGGGGGTGGGGGGGTGCGAGAGGTCCAGCATATTAGGGAGGAATTTGTGGCCTATTATAGCAAAACTATAGGCGGCACGAGAGGCGAGGTCGAAGGAGGACATTAGCGAGTATGTGAAGGAAGCAAGGCTCCCGGTTTTGAACGAGCGAGGATCAGGAGGGGCTGGATAGGAAATACAACCTGAAGAGGTCTCTAAGGCCATTAAGACGTTGAAGAACGATAAAGCACCAGGACTAGATGGCCTTACGGCACGGTTTTATAAACGATTCGAGAGTCACTTGCTGACACCGCTGACTAGGGTATGCAACGGGCCGCGAAGGGGGGCGGCGTTACCAGAGACGATGGGGTGGGCAGGCATTACTTTGATCCACAAGGAAGGGAAAGGACCCTCAAGATTGTGCGTCCTACCGTCCCATCTCGCTGCTAAACGTTGACGCGAAAGTCCTGGCGAAAGTGTTAACGACCAGGCTTAATAACTGAAAGGAAAATTGGTGAATGCAGATCAAGCGGGGTTTGTGACGGGTCGGCAAGTGGAGGACAACATTCGGAAAGTGTGAAACGTAATGGGGTCAGCGCAAAAACAGGGGGAGGAGGCTTGCTAGTATCATTGGATGCTGAGAAAGCCTTTGATCAGGTGTCTTGGACATTCTTGGACTCGGTACTGGAGTCCCAGGGGTTCGGGCAGGGTTTTGTGCAGTGGATAAAGGCTCTTTATGCTCAACCGAGGGCATGTGTTCGGGTAAACGGGGGATATTCGAATTTTTTCCCGCTTGAACGGGGGACTAGGCAGGGATGCCCCCTATCCCCCTTGTTATTGCGCTCTCCCTCGAACCCTGGCGGCGAGGCTGAGGTGCAATCCAGACATTACAGGAGTTAGGGTAGGAACGACAGGACTGCAAAGCGTCCCTCTTCGCGGATGATATTCTGTTGACGCTTACGAAGCCTAGAGGACTCCTTGGAGGGCAGTGATGAGGGAGATTCAGGACTATGGTGAAAGGGCGGGATTTCGGATCAACTGGGGGAAATCCGAGATTTTTGAGGATAGTGGGGGGAGCAGGAGGAGCAACGGGACTGGGAAGGGAGTTTCCCCTTCAAAATGGGCAAAAACATCGATCCGATACATAGGGGTCCATATAGGGAGGAGTTTGGAGGACCTATACGCTTTAAACTACGGGAAATTGGTGGGACAGGTGGAAGGGCGATTGCAGGGCTGGAGCAGGGGGTACTATTCATGGTTTGGGCGAATGGCAACGGTGTGAAAATGATGCTTCTCCCCCAGTTCCTGTTCCTTTTTCAAGCCTTGCCAGCGCCGATACCCCGGAAAGTGCTGAGGAAGATACAACAGCAGGTAGAGCGATTTATATGGGGGGGGAGGAGACCCCGGGTTGCGGCGCGTACGATGCAAGTGTCAGTGGGGGAGGGGGGAATGGGGGGGCTAAATTTCCGCCGGTATGCTGCAGCAGCGCGGTTACGTGCAGTCTACGCGTGGCTGCGGGAGCCCCAGAAGCAGTGGGTACAGATGGAGCTGGAGGAATACAGGGGGAGAACTGGAACGAATAGTCTGGGAGGGGAAAGGAGAGAGGGGAGGCATCCCATTGTGGGGCATACATTGCAGGTATGGCAACAATATAGGAAGCAGCTGGTAGGGGATAAACATTGGTCTGGCTACAATGTCCCTGCAAGCTGCTGTGCAGATAAGACGGGGGCCAGCGGTCACAGTGCTGCGAAAATGGGCGGAGTTAGGTTTGACTCAGGTGTCCCAGATCGTGGTAGGAACAAAGTGTCGAGGTTTTGAAGGTGTGAGGGACCTCTACCGATTAGGGGAGGCGGATAGGTTTGCGTATACCCAGCTCTGCTCAGTAGTGCACAAACCGGGCCGGGCGCATGGGGGCCGGGGGGGTGGAGAGTGGTTTGAAGGAGCCTGTCTAGGCTCCATGGGGCGGCAGGGGATGCTATCTAGGATCTACAGAGGGTTGACAGCGCGGGGGGAAGGCAAGTTGAAGTATATGGAAGCGTGGGAAAGAGACTTAGGGGTCTCGTGGGGGGGTGGAGGAATGGGAAGCGGTGGTAATGGGCATAGCTAAGTTCTCCATTGCCACATCATTGCGCGAGAATGGGTTCAGGTGCTGAGCCGATGGTATCTCAACGCCAGAGAGACTGTGCAAAGCGGGAGTGGTTGCAAACGGGATGAATGCTGGCGAAGTGTGGTGAAAGAGGATCATTGATGCATTGTGGTGGACATGCCCAGTGGTGGGAGATATTGGAAGAAAATAGGGGAGCACATAAACAAAATGGTGGGTGCGCTAATAAAGCTTGGCCCTGAGATGTGTCTCCTACATAGGCCTGACGGGAGGTGGGAGGGGGGATTGGAGAATTGTATGGCACTGTTGTAACAGCGGCTCGATGTGAAATAGCTTGGTATTGGAACAGGCCGAACCTACCCTCCATAGCGAGCTTCGCCTGTAGAGAGTGTCGAATATCTACGCGATGTATAAATTGGACAGGGGAGAGGGGGGGCAGAAAGGACCAAATGGAGCAGAGGGGGGGCGGGGTGTGGAAGTGGCTGCACGCCAGAAGAGTGGAAGTAGGGGGGAGGTTATATATTGGGGGGGTTAGGCCGGCTTAGGTCATTATTGACAATAATGGGGGGCTCTTAGGGGTTGCCCTGAAAACACCTCATTTTGACGCTCAATGTCATACAGTTGGGATTTAAGGCAGGGCAGGGGGGGGGGGTAGGAGGGGGGGGATGGGGCCGGGGGGGGGAGTCCAGGGGGGTGAATAACAGATAGTCAGTATATAAGGCTGGGTTTCTCAAATGTTGATTGGGGAAATCTGAATGATCTGAAGTTGTTGTATGATGGATATGTAACTGTTACAGGTGCTAATAGCAAAGAACCAAAAAGGTCAATAATAAAATAAAAGGCGACCAAGGGTACTGAGGGATGTGCTAAGAATGTACCTAGCTTGTTGAATGTAGGATATACGGTGTACACGTGAGAGTGTTAAAACAATGACTCCGGTACACAGAATATTGTTAGGTATAGAGAATAATTTTTACTAAGCATGGCTGTTGTTTACATATAAGTGATATAATGGTACCTCTTAGGTTGGAGTGTATATATGCTTAGAGGACTATCAGAATGTTCTCAATAAATGTCTGTATTTTGAAACGTTGAATAATAAAAAAATTTAAATATAAAAAAAAAAAAAAAAAGAATGAAGGGCGCTGTCTTTGGTAGCGTGATGGTGATAAATCAGTAACTTAGACAGCCCTCTTACATCTTTTGTCTGAGTGAAGAGAGTCATGGTACCACTCCAGTCTGTGAAACGTGGTCGGCTACCATGTGAATCAAGCCACTTGATTCCTTGTGGACTTGCAGATTTTCCTGTTTTCTAATAAAAATACATTAGACTACTCGCTTTGGACTTGGTGTTCCAGATTGTTAAACCTTCACAAGCTGATTCTCCTGGCCCAGTTAAAGTTCCCATCTCAGAACTCCTTTGCATGGCTTGCCTTGGAAGGACTTTTCGCTCCACAGGCCTGCCTCTCCCTCTTTCAGTCTGCTGAGTTCTTAACCTCTCTCTGTGGGCCACGCTCTCCTAGTGCTGAACTCTGGGCTGCAGACTCTTAAAGGGCACTGTTGATATTTCTTTTGGAGAGAGACGGGTAATATTCTGTAGACCTCATCACATACCCTCCCCTTCAGCTCATCCATGCTCTGTTGAGCGCCTGCCTCACTCAGGATCCCCACCCGGGGAAGGAAGTCCGTGTTCAGGCAAGTCTAACCAGCCCTATGGTGGACCCAAAACTGGTAGGTATAGAGACTCAAAAACCACCGCATAATACGGATGTTGGACTCCTTATGTTGAGCCAGTCACTTGAGGGGTTGGTGGTCTGTTACCAACGTAAATGGATGGCCAAGCAGATAGTATTTGAAGGTCTCGAATGCTCACTTGACAGCCAGAGCTTCCTTCTTGATCAATGCATAATGCTGTTCCCGAGGAAGCAGCTTCCTAATGATGAATGCTACGAGATGTTCTTCACCACTGACTTCCTGGGCCAGAATGGCTCTTAGGCCCACCTCTGAGACATCGGTTTGCACATTAAATGGTAGAGAGAAATCAGGGCTAATCAGGACGGGTTCAGAGCACACGCCCTTCTTGAGGTGCTGGAATGCCAGGTCCATGTCTGGTTTCCACTGAATCTGTTCAGGAGCTCTATTCTGGAAGAGACTGGTTAACGGCTCCACCTCCTCTGCAAAATTAGGGATGAACCGGCGGTAATAGCCAATCAATCCAAGGAAGGCATGACCCTCTGCCTTTGACTTTGGGGTGGGGACCTAGGCAATGGCATCCGCCTTCTGTAATTGAGGTCATATCTACCTATTCGTGATTTAAATATCTCAGGTACTGAACGTCCCAAACTCCCAGAAAACATTTCTTGGGATTGGCCATCAACTTGGCCTTCCTCAGGCTAGTATACACAGCTTATACTTGGGAATCTTGTTGTTAACAGGCCCAACTTTCTCTTCCATCTCATAGGGCCCCTGCCATTTATAGAGTAGCTCTCTCTCAGATGAGGGCAGCAAGACCAAAACTGTCTCCCAGTTGGAAGGCGCGGTGCAAGGCTGCCCGATTGTTCGTCTTGGGATTTTTCCAGACTGAGTTTGGCCACCTCTCTGGCTTTCCTCAGCCTCGGCATGGGATTGTTCTTCCTAGGTTTTTGCTTACCACATCTAATATGCTTCTTGGCTGTCTTTCGAAGAGCAACTCAAACGGCGAAAACCCTGGGGAACTCTGAGGTATCTCATGGATGACAGACATCAAATAGGATAGGAGAATGTCCCAATTCTTCTTGTCGTCCTGCACAAACTATTTTAATATCTGTTTCAGAGTTTTATTGAATCGCTCAACAAGGCTATCCATCTGTGGGTGATATACTGATTTTCGCAGCATCGTGACCTTCACCAGGGCACACATTTACTTCATCATCTTGGATACAAAGGGGTTTTCTTGATTGGTGAGGATTTCATTGGATATTCCCACCCACGAGAATGCTTCTCAGAGGGCACTCACGATCGTAGTATTCTTCATATTCCTTAGAGCAGTCCCTCTGGGTATTGGATAGTGTAATCCAGTATAACTAAAATACTTGTTGGTTCGGGTGGTTTGCTCCAAGGGTCCTACCAGATCCATGGTCACTCTTTCAAATAGGGTTTCAATGATGGGCATAGATACTAGAGGGGCCGGTCGGAATCTGGCAGGGTTATGAAGTAGGTAGGTGAGGCATGACTGGAAATATACTTGCACCTGTTTATGGATCCCGAGCCAGCCAAATCAGGTTAAAACACACACTAGTGTTTTCTCTACCCCCAGATGTCCCCTTAATAAATGGCTATGGGCCAACGTTTACACCTGCTGATGATAGGGCCAGGGAACTATCTGTTGTTCTACCTCTTCCCCCTCTAGGGCACTCTGTATAATATATCTCCCTTTAGCACAAAATAGGGAGAGGTTCTTGCAGGGGACTCTGTTATGTACTGGAATCCCATCCACCTCCAAAACCCACTCTTGGGCATGTTTAAGGGACTCATCCTCTTGCTGGGCTCTCCTGAAGCTCCCTGGGTCTTACTCCGGCCCCCGCTCTGGGAAGGGGACAGTTGCATTTGGGTCACTACTGCTGAACCCTGAGCTATCCCCAGGGGTTTCTTCCCTAGACTGTCCTCCTTGGATCCCGCCCCCATAGCCACTCCCAGAAGTAGATTGCCAGGCCTTTTCTGCAGAGGCAATGGAGGGTAAAATGACTTGCCCAAAGTCACAAGGCGTGCCATTGGGAATTGAACCCCGATCTCTGGGGTATTAGGCTGTTGCTGTAACCACTAGGCTACTCCTTCACTCACAATAGATTATGGGCCTGATATTTAAAGGCATTTACATGGTTTACAGACCTGTGAACCTTGTAAATGCCGCTTAGAGGGATATTCAGTGGCACTAACACAATTAGTGCCACTGAATATCCCTGATTATCTCTGTTACACGCCCTGATGCTAATTGCTTAGCATCGGGGGCGGCACCAGTTGCTAACCAGGCAGCAGCGATATTGCACTGCTGCCCAGTTAGCACCCACAGGTAAAAGATAGGTGCAGTAGAAGCTTCACCTGTGGGAGCTAACCGGGCAGCGGCTCAATATTGCAGCTGGCCGGTTAGCTTCTGAGGGCTTGTGGGCTGTGCGGCGACCCCGGATATTCAATGCCGAGGCCTCATGTGACCCCGGCATTGAATATTTGGGGTTAAAGGTCAGGGGCAGCGGCTATGCGCCATAGCAGCGCATAGCCATCCCAGAAAAATATCAAGCTCTATATTATTTAGTAATTTCCCCTGTAGCTGCACTTCTCCAAAAACAAAACTTCTATTGGCCTTTTGTTTGGCCTTTTCTCCAGTGTAATCTTGCACCTGTTGATCATTTTTGGGTCCAGCAAGGAGAGCACCGTGATCACAGCCAGCAAGGCCTGCAGATCACCAGCAGTTAGTCCCATGCGTACCATTTTTCATTTGTAGCTGTGACACAAAAGACTGTATTCAGTGTCTCACAGAGCAAGTCCACTTATCAAAAGAACATTAAAAAAAATGCACTCAACCGTGTATGGCATCCATAGAGGAAGACACAAAAATGGCACATATGCTTGAAGGTCCAAACCCTAGTGTGGAGCTATATATGCTGAGCAGACATAGTCCAAGCCTTTCCACAGTCACCAACATCCTGCGCTCGAGGGGTCCCTCCAGCCATAGGCCAACAACGCAGTCTGTGCACAGGAAGCTAACAAAAGAAATGAGGCCTCCCCGGAACAGCAGATTAAAGGTCACACTCACAGAGCTTAGTTATCAAACAAGTATGAAAGGAAAGTTCAAGATCTGCAGCAATTATGTTACACAACTTAAAAAAGCAGTACATGCCATTCTCTCAGTGTGCAGCTTGTTCCTGCTGCTGCTGATCAGTGGGCCCTAAAGGCAGCCTCTCAAAGTCCTTCAAGCGACCTGACTCTTCAGAGAGTTGAGTTTTATTCTGGTAGATAAGGTGCATACTCTCACAGTGTTGTAGTCAGAACCTCAGGGCTCTGCAGTACAGGTCTGTACAGTAGGGCACTAGTGCTCAACATTTAGCTACCTCTGCAACAAGAGGTCTTGGAACATTAAAATATTTGTATCTTGATACTTCCCACCGCTGCCTGTATTTGGCAGGATTTCTTCTTGGTTGAAAAGTTAAGCAAATGGGCTATAATAACTCGAGGCCTACAATCCTCGTTTCTCTGAACCTGCAACCTGTGTATCTTCTCCACTATCATAGGACCTTCTTCAGGCTTTAATAACTTTGGGAGCCAGGTTTCCAGCAGGCTCCTCAGGTCTTGCTCTCCTACAAATTGACGCAGTATATATTGTTACAGCAGCTCTGGTTTTCTTGATCCTGTCCAGGAGAGCCTTATTTTGATTTTCCAGCACATGTATCCTTGCTTCCAAGGACTTAGCTTGATCCTGCTGGAGCCTCTGTGCTTGTCCTTACAGCCCTTCTTTTATCTCTTCTGTCGAGGTTTGTATTTTGGTGTGCATTCCATCCGGCGTTGCCGTGATCTCCAGGAACAAGCAGGAATGAGTCTTCACATATAGGTATCGTCGGTACCGATAGAGCCCGCGCGGGAACGCTCCCCAGCATCCAATAGGAATGCTTTTGGGAGTGTGCATCCACGCATGCGCGCTGCCTTCCCGCCTATCTACCTCCCTCTCTTCAGTTCTTCGTTTTCCGTGGAGCCGACAGGACGTGCACCCTGTCACTGCAGAAAATTCTACTTTATTTTTTTATTTTTTGTGGTCGCGCCTGCCTTACTTCGATGCCCACCGGTACCACCGTTTTTTTTTCTTTCTTCAAAACAACAAAAAAAAAGACACAAAACTTGTGTTATTCAGTCAGGGGTTTTTCCCCTGCTTGGTGCTTGGCGCCATTTTGGCCACTAGGCCTCTTCTTTTCAACATGGAGAAACCAGCTACTGGTTTCAAGAAATGTTCAAAGTGTGCCAGCACCATTTCTGTCACAGACACCCATGACTGGTGTCTTAAATGTTTAGGTCCTGACCATTGCCCAGCGGAGTGTCTCTCCTGCAGGAAGATGACTAAAAGAAGTCTTCCGAATCGAGCCCTGTTTGCATCGGACACAATGTCGGTAGCATCAGTGTCCTCCAGGGCCTCTACTTCTTCCCAGGGATCTCAGGTAACTAAACATAAATCTAAGTCAAGCTGGTCCTCGAGAGGTAGATCTCCCTCTAAGTATCGAGGTGCCTCTGGCGTTGCCCTCGAGGATCCTGCACCGGCAAAACAGCCCCGGCGGGAGTCTTCGGGCTCCAAAGCATTATTGGGGCTCCAGGATGTTCTCGAGACTTCGGCCTCGATGGACGTTCCTGTTCCATGCTCGGGGGTTGTGGCCGCTTCCATCGGTACCGACACCCCGGCATCGGAAATGGTAATGGATAAAAGACTCCTTGCCATTGAACATAGTCTAGCGAATCTTTTGGCTACTTCGGTACCGCTAAAGTCGCCGCAGACCGTTCCACAGGCACCGGTATCACTGTCGGTACCGGTGCCGGTACCCTCGGTACCTGCTTCGGCAGGCTTACTTCCCCCGATGCCGAGTTTGGAATCACTCTCAAGCATGGGGGATCAGGTACCGACTCGCTTCGGTACCGACCTCAAGCAGTACCGAAGACAGCTTTTGAAGGAGAACCCGGTGCTTCTTCCCTTTGAGTCTTCCGATTCCGATGTCACAGATGACTCCACCGGTACCAGAGCTGAACTTCTACAAGATTCAACTCTTTCTCCTCAGCGTAGGATGTCTCCTCCTGAGGACATGTCTTTTCACGATTTTGTGCGTGATATGGCAAGGGCTCTTGCCATTACAGTGGTGCCTGCAAAAGAGCTTAGGGCAGAAGAATTAAGAATTCTACAATACCCCTTGGCTCCAAAGGAAGCAGCTATGCTCCCTATACATCAGATCTTGCATGATCTAATGTTACGAATGTGGGAAATTCCTTTAACAGTAATCCCACATTCTAAACGTCTTGACATTATGTATAGAGTGCCACCTTGTCCAGGTTTTCAAAAGACAACTACCACACCACTTTATGGTGGTGGAATCTGCCATAAGACGGATTAAGAGTACAAAGAGACACTCTTCTAATCCACCAGGTCGTGAATCTATAACCCTGGATTCTTTTGGGTGTAGATGCTTTCAGGCATCCATGCTTTCAGCAAGGATTAGTTCCTATATTTTATACATGGGAATGTTTCTTGAGGAGGTTACACAAAACTTAGAGCTTTTGAACCTCTTTCTTCAAGAGGATAAAAGAGCAGACCATTTATTCTCCAGGACCAAGCAGGAAGTCAGTCCTCACTTATGGGTAACGTCACCGACGGAGCCCTCGCGGAGCAATTTCCCCAGCTTTCGAAGAAAGCCTTTGGGATTGCAGCGCGCATGCGCGGTCCCCTTCCCGCCCGAGGGTGCCATCTTGCTCAGTCTTCTTTTTTCCGCGGAGCCCTACAGACGTAGTTTGTTATCGCCGCTGAAAAAGTTGATTAATTTCTTTAGTTTGTTTTTTCTCGGTTCGCGTGTCCCCGTCCAGCCTCGATATCCTTATCGAGCCCGTTCACATTTCCTTTTTTTTTTCAGTTTTTGTCCTTCTAACTGGCGTTCCCGCCACTTTCTTCTTCACCCCTGGCAGCACGGTCTTTCGACCTCGCCGGGGCCCTCTTTCCCCCGATGGCTGCCAGCGGGTTTAAAAAATGTGATTGTTGTTCCAAACTGATGTCTCTTACTGACATGCATGACTGCTGCCTCCGTTGCCTCGGACCCAACCATGACTCGGAGGGTTGTGGTCCGTGCAGCAGAATGTCCTCAAAGTCACTGTGGAGTCGACAGTCACAACAGGAACGAATCTTCTCTGACCCCTAGTCCAGTCAGGCTCGGACCTTGTCGGAGGATTCGACGTCTCGTGGCTCCGGCCACGAGTATCATCGGAGTTCCTCTGAACGGGGGTCCCCCGACCGGGAACATCGTCGGAAGAAGAAACTCGCTCGGGCGGCGTCGGAGGACGCACCTGGTCCCTCGAAGGCCGGGTCGCTTAGCCCCGTCAGCTGCCCTGAGCCCTCGGAGGCGGAGAGGCCTTCCAAACTTCCTTGCTTAGAGCTGGAGCCGCCTGGACACGTGAGTGCTATAGTCCTCCTGGACTCCCCTCTGGAACCGATGTCGGGCCCGACGCCGTTGGGGCCCGAGTCGGAGGCTGCCGGGTCTTCTGAGTTTGGTCTCAGGTTGACGACCTTGGAGCGCAGTATTGCTACCTTCATGGACCAGCAGCGGGCATTGATGACCGGCCTCGCCGGTGCATCTGCCCCGACCACCGGGACGTTGACACCCAAGTCGACACCGGCGGCCGAGTTGATCCTCGAGTCCGTACGTGCTCGAGTCGATCCTCAGTCGAGGTCTCCCTCAGCCTCCCATTCGGGACCGAGGTCTTCGACGCCGGCTTCGGCGTCGGGGCAAACCCTCGCCCGCACGGAGCCTCTCGACTCCTCCACGGAGGCGTCGGGCTGGGACACGGAAGGGGACGAGTCACCCAGTTCTTTTCAGACTCGGTGCGTCCCCTCCGACTCGCCCAAGTCGGAGCCTCGGAGGCGATCCCCTCCGGAGGATACCCGCTTCTCCGATTTTGTGAGGGGTATGGCCAAGGCGTTGGCCTTCCCCGCGGATCCCGAGGAGGAGCCCCGTGCCGAAGAGCTCGAGGCCCTCCAGTATGACTCTCCCCCGAAGGAGGCCTTTATGGTACCGGTCCCTCCTATGCTGGAGCGGCTGCTCTTTCGCATGTGGGAATGCCCGGCCTCGACGCCGGTGTTGAGCAAGCGGGTCGATTCGATGTATCGAGTCCGCAAGAGTCCCGGGTTCCAAAAGGCGCAATTACCGCACCACTCTATGGTTGTGGAATCAGCCATGCATCGACTTAAGAGTCAAAAGATGCACTCCTCGGTGCCGCCGGGTAAGGAGGCCCGTAACCTGGATGCCCTCGGTAGGAAGTGCTTCCAGGGCTCCATGCTGGCCTGCCGAGTCCAGACATACCAGCTATATATGGGCATGTTCCTCCGAGACCTGGCAAAAGAAATCGCCGGGTTCTCGGCTGGTCTCTCCGAGGAACCCTTGCAGAGGTTCCAGACCTTGTCCGATAGTATTCGAGAGTGCTCGAAGTTTATTTCTCGGGCGGCATACGATGGCTTCGAGGCGTCGGCCCGAGTTGCGGGAGCCGGCATCGGTGCCCGCCGACAGGCCTGGCTTCAGTCATCCGACCTCGAGCCGTGGGTACAGGACAAGTTGGTCGATGTCCCCTGCAGAGGTGAAAACCTCTTTGGCAAGCCCATGGCTGATAAGGCGGCGGAACTCGAGTCCGAGACTCTCACTTAGGACTCGCTTATCCAGAAAGACCTCTGCTCCTTCACAAAAGAGGAAGGGCTCGGGGAAAAAACCTTTTTACCCGAGGAAGGTGCCCGCCTATAAGCAACAGCACCTTCAATACCAAGCGTCTGCAGCCCCCAATCAGGGTCCGCAGGCTGAGTCAGGGTAATGGGCCCCGTAGGCCGAGGGCCCCCAAGCCCACTACACAGCCCCCTGCTCAGCAGGGTGGGGGTTTTTGACTATGCCAGCATAGCCCCTTTACTCTGCACGGGGGGCAGGCTGATCCACTTTGCCCACAGGTGATCAGCCATAACCTCCGATTCCTGGGTGCTGCAGGTGGTTCAAAAGGGCTACCTCCTACATTTTCACCAGGTGCCTCCCCCCTACTTCCCAGGGGAGCCTCCAAGGCCCCCTATGCACAAGGACTTACTCCTTCAGGAGCTGCAGGGTCTGCTGGGGGAGCAGGCTGTGGAGCCAGTACCCCAACACCTCTGGGGTCAAGGGTTCTACTCGAGGTACTTCCTGGTGCCAAAGCGAACAGGAGGCCTCAGACCCATCCTGGACCTACGCGACCTCAACAAGTTCCTGCAGCGGGAAAAGTTCAGGATGCTTACCCTTGGAATCCTACTGCCCTACCTCCAGCAGGGAGATTGGCTATGCTCCTTGGACCTAAAGGATGCCTATACCCACATCCTTATCCATCCGGACCACCGGCAATACCTGAGATTTGTGGTGGCAGGAAGACATTATCAGTACCGCGTGCTGCCCTTCGGCCTGTCCTCCGCTCCCAGGGTGTTCACAAAATGCCTGGCAGTGGTGGCGGCCTTCCTGAGGCTTCAAGGCCTCTTCGTCTTCCCCTACCTGGACGACTGGCTCATACGGGCGCAGTCCTCCGTAGAGGTTGCTCAGGCCACTCAACGCACAGTGGCTTTGCTTCAGCACTTGGGCTTCGTCATAAACTTCGGAAAGTCCACGTTGCGCCCCTCTCAGTATCTCGAGTTCGTAGGGGCACGGCTGGACACTCTGCGAGCTCGTGCCTTCTTGCCTCGGGAGCGAGCCGACAGGCTCATAGCTCTGGCCGGCAGGTTCCACAGCGCGTTGCCGGCCCCGGCCAGGCGATTCCTGCAGCTGCTCGGTCATATGGCCTCCACGGTCCATGTCACTCCGAATGCCTGCCTACATATGCGGCCTGTTCAGTGGAGCCTTCGTACTCAATGGCATCAGGCCACAGGGAGTCTGACGGACCTGCTACAGATCTACGACCGTCTGGTCTCCTCTCTGCAATGGTGGCTTCACCTGCCCAACCTGATGCTCGGCATGCCTTTTCAGCCTCCCACACCCTCCCAGGTGCTCATGACGGATGCCTCTCTCCTGGGATGGGGAGCGCATTGCCAGGGAGCGCGCACCCAAGGCCTTTGGACCCATTGGGAGGCGGCTCAGCAGATAAACTTCCTGGAGCTGCGGGCGATCCGCCTAGCTCTGCGGACCTTCTCTTACCTCACTTCTCGTCAGTCTGTACTGGTGCAGACGGACAGTCAGGTTGCCATGTTCTACGTGAACATACAGGGGGGCACAGGCTCCCTCCTTCTCTGTCAGGAGGCCCGGAGACTGTGCTCGTGGGCAGTCGACCACAACATCCTCCTCAAGGCTGTTTACATGCCCTGGCAGGACAATTGCCTGGCCGACAAACTGAGCCGGATTCTGCAGCCACACGAATGGAGGTTGAACCCCTTAGTTGTCCGGCAGATTTTCCGCCGGTGGGCCGTCCCCACCGTGGATGTCTTTGCCAGTCCTCTGAACCGGCAGCTTCCCAGGTTCTGCTCTCAGCACCCGCATCCTCTCAGAGTAGCGCCGGATGCTTTCCTCATCTCGTGGTCCACGGGCCTACTGTATGCCTTTCCTCCCACGCCACTTGTGTCCCGGACGCTGTTCAAAGTTGTCCAGGACAGGGCCTCCGTGATCCTGGTAGCGCCCAGGTGGCCGAGACAACCCTGGTTCCCTCTGCTCCTGCAGCTAGCGGTGGACACCCCTCTTCCTCTGGGGTTTCAGCCCGATCTCCTGACCCAGGATCAGGGCACTCTTCTACACCCCAACCTCCGGGCCCTTCATCTGATGGCCTGGCTGCTGAAAGGGTAGTCCTAGCTCCGTTCTTACTTCCTCCGGAGGTGGAGGCTGTCGTCCTGGCGTCTCGCGACCTTCCACCCGGAAATCTTACGCCCTTAAATGGCGTCGCTTCTCGGTCTGGTGTTCTCAGCGCTCTGAGGACCCCTTCGCCTGCTTAGTATCGGTGGTACTGCAATATTTGCTTCACCTCTCCGACCTAGGCCTCAAGTCCAATTCTGTCAGAGTCCATCTCAGTGCTCTCTCTGCGCATCACTCGCCGGTGGAGGGCCAACCTCTTTACTCGCACCCCTTGGTGGCGCGTTTCCTCAGGGGCCTGCTCCTGCTTAAGCCTCCTGTAAGGCCCTGTTACTCACAAGAGACCGATTACTAATTATCACTAATTTCCTGTATAGTCCAGATCAGACACCAGACACCCCGCTGCGCCCTCCGGCTCCCGACTGGGATCTCAATGTGGTTTTACAAAGGCTTACTTGCCTGCCTTTTGAACCCATGGCTACCTGCTCCCTTCGTTTCCTCTCATGGAAAACTCTCTTCTTGGTGGCTCTTACCTCCGCTAGGCGCGTTAGTGAACTACAGGCCCTAGTGTCGGAGCCCCCTTATACTAAGTTCTACAAGAATAGGGTTTATTTATTTATTTATTTATTTATTTATTTTACATTTCTTATATACCGCACTATTTACGATCAGCGCGGTTTACATAAAACAAAACAGAATCCGACAATGAACAAGAGTCAGGTCATTACAATGAACAGGAGCAATCAACTTGGATAACGGGGGAAACTATGTACATAAATGGACACACCCTAAGTTTCTTCCGAAGGTGGTTTCCTCTTTCCACATCAATCAAGAGGTGGTTCTTCCGACCTTTTTTCCCAGGCCGCATACCAGCCGAGCTGAGACTGTTCTGCATTCCCTGGACTGTCGAAGAGCCTTGTCTTTCTATCTTGAGCGTACGCGTGAGCATAGAAAAGCTGCTCAGCTTTTCGTCTCTTTTGACCCCAAACGGTTGGGGGTGCCTGTCTCTAAGCGTACTTTGCCCACCTGGGTAGCTGACTGCATCGCCTGGGCGTATGGGGCGGCCGGCCTCTCCCTAGAGAGTCGAGTCACGGCGCACCGTGTCAGGGCGAAGGCTGCGTCAGTTGCTCACCTCCGCTCTGTTCCGTTGGCAGACATCTGCCGGGCCGCTACTTGGTCCTCCAGCCAGACTTTTGCGGCCCATTACTGCCTGGAGAGGGAGTCCCGCAGGGATAGTGCTTTCGGACAGGCAGTCCTCCACAATCTCTTTGAGGTTTAGGCAACTCCTCCCTCCGGCCCCGGTGTTTGGCTACCGGCCGGATGCGTATTCAGAGAAGATTCCTTCCTTCTGTGCTGTTGAGCTTGAGGGAGCTCATTTTCGGCTTGAGGCCTCCGGTAACCTTGAGCTGGGGAGTCCCATAAGTGAGGACTGACTTCCTGCTTGGTCCTGGAGAAAGAGTAGTTACTCACCTGTAACAGTTGTTCTCCAGGAGCAGCAGGAATCAGTCCTCACTACCCTCCCTCCTTCCCTTGGAGTTGCAGCCATTCTGTTATGTTTTGCTGTCTTCGCTATGTCATCTGACTGAGCAAGATGGCACCCTCGGGCGGGAAGGGGACCGCGCATGCGCGCTGCAATCCCAAAGGCTTTCTTCGAAAGCTGGGGAAATTGCTCCGCGAGGGCTCCGTCGGCGACGTTACCCATAAGTGAGGACTGATTCCTGCTGTTCCTGGAGAACACCTGTTACAGGTGAGTAACTACTCTTTACTAGTCAAACATGCTCAGAATGTCTCTAAGTTCATGAATCGTGCTACCTTTGACTGTTTTGAATGTATTAGCAGGACCTCTGCTATAGCTATAGGAGCACGACGGATTGCCTGGCTCCAAGTTTCTGACTTGGAGGAATGGGTGCAGGAAAAGCTGGGGAATATTCCTTGCACTGGAGAAAATCTTTTTGGCAAGGATTGGCAATCTAAGGCTAATCAGCTTGACACTGATAATGCCACTTTGAATAGATTGTCAAAAATTTCTACTAACCCAGCTAAGAAAAAGTCCTTTAAGAAACCTTTCTTCTCTAAGAAGAAAAAGTTCTAGCCACCCAATAGACATATGTTCCCCAAAAAGGGCAACAACAGACGAGACAAAGAAAACCCAAACCTCAGCCGGCTCAGCAGACGCAGCCCTCTCAGGGTTTTTGACTCTTGTCTAGAGAACTTACTCATTCTTCCTGTGTTGGGGCCGGAACCTCTAAACATTCCGGGCCGTATCTGCCACTTTGCCAACAGATGACAACAAGTCGCATCAGAGGCCTGGACTTTGTCCATAGTGAGTCTGGGGTACAAGCTTCGTTTCCTCAGCTTGCTACCACCCACACTAGTAAAACAGTTCAACTCTCAACCTCTAGGCATAGACCTCTTGCTACAAGAAGTATCTACTCTTCTAGCTCAAGGAGCTATAGAAGAGGTTCCTGTATACCAACAAGGCACAGGGTTTTACTCCCCCTATTTTCTCATTCCAAAAAAAACAGGGGGTTTAAGGCCAATCCTAGATCTCAGAGAGCTGAACAAATATCTAGTCCGAGAGAAGTTCAAATACTTTCCCTCGGCTCTCTTCTACCATACCTTCACCGGCAAGATTGGCTATGTTCTCTAGATTTAAAAGACGCCTACATGCATATCCTTATTCATGTAGATCACAGGAAATTCTTTCGGTTCCTAGTCCAGGGAAGACATTTCCAGTACAGAGTCCTTCCCTTTGGGCTGGCCTCGGCTCCAAGGGTCTTCACAAAATGCATGTCAGTAATAGCAGCATTCATGAGGACCCTGGGGATTTTTGTCTTCCCTTACTTGGACGATTGGCTCATCCGAGCACAGTCATCTCAAGAAGCTCATCAGGCCCTGTTACGAGCAAAACAAATACTCCAGTATTTGGGATTGGTCATAAATCTTCCAAAGTCCCAGCTCGCCCCATCTCAAACTCTCGAGTTTAGAGGTGCTCGCTTGGACACACAGCTTGCAAGGGCTTTCCTGCCCCAACGACGCTGTCTGCGAATCATCGAGCTAGCATCTCAAGCAGCGCTGCAGATCTTCCTCACTGCTCGACAGATGGTTCGCCTACTAGGTCACATGACATCTACTGTCCATGTAACACCTTATGCTCGTCTTCACATGAGAGCGGCCCAGTGGATCTTAGCTTCCCAGTGGTCCCAGGTCTCAGGAAGCCTTTCAGACAAAATCAGGGTTACCACACGCCTGATTCTGTCTCTCCGTTGGTGGCAATCTCTGGAAAACCTTTTAATAGGCTCTCCTTTCCAGCAGCCACAACCTCAGGCTATCCTCACAACAGATGCCTCCAAGATGGGTTGGGGAGCCCACTTGGACAGTCTATCAATGCAGGGCCTTTGGTCTTCACAGGAGGCTCTTCTTCACATAAACCTCCTAGAACTCAGAGCCATCTCCGTTGCTATTCGAGTCTTTTGCACCCAGCTCATAAACAAAACCGTTCTGGTGCAAACAGACAATCAAGTAGCCATGTTGTACCTCAACAAACAAGGCGGAACAGGCTCTCTGCATCTATGCAACGAAGCTCTGCGACTATGGGCCTTTGCCAGAGAGCATCACATTCATCTGCGAGCAGTCTATCTTCCAGGCGTTCAAAATGTTTGGGCAGACAGACTCAGTCGAGTACTCCTGCCACACGAGTGGTCACGCCACTCTTATCTTGCTTGAGCTTTTTGTGTCTGGGGAACACCAGACATAGACCTCTTTGCAAGTCCACAGAATGCCAAACTTCCCTAGTTTTGTTCCAGACTTCCAGCACAGAACTGTCAAACCAAGGATGCATTCCTGCTTCACTGGGGTCAGGATTTCCTATATGCATTTCCACCAATCCCTCTAATCCCCAAAACCTTATTCAAACTCCAGAGGGACAAGGGACGCATGATACTCATAGCGCCTTCCTGGCCGAGGCAAACGTGGTATCCTCTTCTCTTGCATCTCTCTCAAGCCACCCCTCTGGAGTTAGAGAGTGCCCTAGATCTTCTGTCCCAGGACAACGGATCTCTACTGCACCCTAGTCCCCAGTCCCTACATCTCAAGGCCTGGTTACTCAAGGGCTAGACTTTCAGGATCTAGACCTGTCTCAACAAGTGAAGGACATTCTTCTGGCCTCCAGGAAACCTTCCACAAGATGTTCTTACGCTTTTAAGTGGAAAAGGTTTTCTTCCTGGTGTAATCAGAAGGGACTTAATCCCTTTTTGGTATCAGTAGACTCTCTTCTTGAGTATCTCCTTCATTTGTCGGCTTCTGGTCTTCAGACCAATTCTGTTAAGAGTCCATCTTAGTGCTATTGCTGCATCTCATAAGCGCTTAGATGGACAACCAATTTCCTCTCATCCACTTATTTCTAGATTTATGAGAGGACTTCTTCTAACAAAACCTCCCATTAAACCACCTCCAGTGGCATGGGATCTTAACCTTGTTCTAGGTGTGCTCATGGAGCCACCTTTTGGGCCTTTGGCTACTTCGGATCTACAGTTTCTTTCATGGAAAGTTGTTTTCCTGATTGCCATCACTTCTGCTAGGCGCATTAGTGAACTTCAGGCTTTAATGGCTGATCCACCTTATACAAGTTTTCATCATGATAAGGTGGTTCTTAGGACCCATCCTCATTTTCTCCCAAAGGTGGTTTCACCTTTTCATCTAAACCAGTCAGTTTATCTTCCTGTTTTCTTTCCTAGGCCTCATTCCTCCTCTGCAGAAAGGAAACTTCATACTTTGGACTGTAAAAGAGCTCTAGCTTTTTATCTCCAAAGGACCCAGCCTCACAGAAAGTCTTCTCAACTTTTTGTGGCTTTTGACTCTAGCCATTTAGGACTTCCTGTTACTAAAAGAACCCTCTCTAAATGGATTGCAGATTGTATTTCCTATACGTATCAAAGTAAAGGAATACCTCTTGAAGGCCATGTCACAGCTCATAATGTCAGAGCCATGGCAGCCTCAACAGCTAACCTTCGCTCAGTGGCTATTGATGAAATCTGCAAAGCAGCAACTTGGGCCTCAGTACATACTTTCACTGCCCATTATTGTCTGGACAAGGACTCCCGCCGGGATGCCTTGTTTGGTCAAGCTGTTCTGCAGCACCTTTTCCATTCATAGTTCAACTCCTACCCTCCATCCACTTGGATGCCTGAGGTCCCTGGGGGAAGCATGGCCCATCTACATAGATTTGCTACATGCTGGGTCTTTCCTAGGCATCTTTCAGCTCGGGGGTCCCCATATGTGAAGACTCATTCCTGCTTGTTCCTGGAGATAGCGTAGTTACTCACCTGTAACAGGTGATCTCCGGGAACAGCAGGAATAAGTCTTCACAACCCACCCACCTCCCCTAGGAGTTGCCTTTCTCTCTCTCTTTCTCTATTTTTATCTACTTCTGTCCTTCGGTCTCAGCTTTAAACTCAACTGAAGAGAGGGAGGTAGATAGGCGGGAAAGCAGTGCGCATGCGTGGATGCACGCTCCCAAAAGCGTTCCTATTGGACGCTGGGGAGCGTTCCCGCGCGGGCTCCGTCGGTACCGACGATACCAATATGTGAAGACTTATTCCTGCTGTTCCCGGAGATCACCTGTTACAGGTGAGTAACTACGCTATATTGCAGGTATGCACCTACATGGCCTCTACTTGCAAGGTAAACACAGGATGAGAATCTTCTGTTGCCATCTTAAGTTCATTTTGATGGCTTTTTTTTCCTACCGGGCTTCAGTGTTGTGTTGGATGTAGCCTGTACCATAACACTTAATAGATCCATATCAGCATACGTTGGCATTGGACACAGACCTCCAATGCTAGAAAACGTAACAATATAGCTGTTGATGGATCAATTTCAGCTGTTCGGGTATGAGGAGACGTACACCAAGGTGTCTGCTCAGCCTGCAATCTATATGTGACCCCTCACCACCGGATTTCATTTTTAACAGCTGCTATATCACCTTTAAGGTCTGTTAACTACTCTTTAAGTTGGGCCTGGTTAAGGGTTGCCTTCTCTTGTGTTGCGTTGTTACACCTTTGCTATTTGATTTTGCCTCATGTGTAGGCTTAGAGTCCTGCTCCACCACCTGGTCAGGATCTTTCAGGACATGTCCTCCAGAGTATGAAAACTCCTTTAATTCTCTTGTCTTCCAATTCGCTGCTATATACTGTATTCGTTTTGCTACATTGTAGCTAATCTTACTTTCTTTAGCTTAAGATATTACAGATGGATGTTGATTGGCTGAGCTTTGCATTTCGGCTGGTCACAGCAGCAAGCTGAAACAGCCATTTGGATAGATGATGTCACGTTCTGTTCCCTTCTAGACTTTTTATGTTGTCACTTTTAGCACTGAAGAAGGCCAGACCTAGCACTGACATTTGTGGCACCACATCGGTCACCTTTCCTTCAGCAGCTTGGTCCACCAGTCTTTGAGTTACTTAACCAATTATCTCCAGGAACAAGCAGGAATAAGTCCTCACATATGGGTACGTCGGTACCGACGGAGCCTGCGCGGGAATGCTCCCCAGCTTCCCAGAATGACAGCTTTTGGGGCATCCCACAGCGCATGCGCGCTGCCTTCCCGCCTTTCCTACCAACTCTCCTCAGTTCTTCTTTTCCGCGGAGCCAGCAGGTCTTGTTCCTGTCACCGCTGAAGAAGTTCTTTATTTTAATCTATTTCTTTGGTCGCGTGTCTGCCTTCCCCGACGCCGGACCGGTACCGCCGGTCTTTTCTTTTCTTTTCTTCTAAAAAAAAAAAAAAATATATATAATATTTTTCCCTCACTTGGTGTATTTTTCTTCTTAGGCCTTCAGGCCCACAAGAAACTTTCCCTCATGGAAAAACCAGCCTCTGGCTTCAAAAAATGCACTAAGTGTAGCGGTACAATTTCTGTGACAGACACCCATGAATGGTGTCTTAAATGTTTGGGGCCTGAACACTCCGTCCCGGATTGCCAGTCCTGTTCTCTAATGTCTAAACGAGGGTTACAGAACCGAGCAGCCAAGCTCCATGTGCTGTTTCCCACGGATGCACTGGCGGTGGCATCGACATCTTCCAGGTCTTCCTCTCCTGATGGATCTCAGGTAACCAAACATACTTTTAGCAGGTCCTCAAAGGGCAAATCTCCCTCTAAGTATCGAGATGCCTCCGGGCTTGCCCTTGAGGATCCTGCCCCAGCCAAACAACCCCGGCAGGAAGCTCCGGCTTCCAAAGCTCCTCCTATGGGGTTACAGGTTGACATCGATGGCACGGACTCGACCGATCACCTGTTAGACTGCTCTGGTGTACCGGCACAATCTCCCGGTACCGACATCCAGGCAGTCGTGGCGTCCATGGATCACACTGTGCAATCCATGCAGCAGGCCATACTGGCTTTCATCAAGGCTGCGACGCCGTCGGTACCGCAACAAGCCATGTTGTCGGTACTGGCGCCGGTACCGTTACCAACCTCGATACCGGTACCGGCTGCATTGACATCGGCCAGGATGCCAATTCCGGCTCCCTGTCCTGGGCTCTTTCTCGGTACCGACCCGGTACCGGGGACACCCGATGTCGGTACCGATTGATATGCCTATCGATCTTTGGAATCGGGCAGACGATATTTCGATTCTTCTGATGATTCTGAGTCATCGGATGAGTCTCCTGCAGTATCTGTCACCCTTCCTGAGGAGCCTTCTTCTCCAAAAAGGAGAATGTCTCCTCCAGAGGATTTGTCCTTTCAAGACTTCATAATAGAAGTAGCTAAAGGACTCTCTATTTCAGTAGCCTCTGAAAAAGAACCTAGAGCAAAAAAATTAGATATTTTGGGATACTCTAAGGTTCCCAGAGAGGTAGTCACCTTGCCAATTCATGAAATTCTTCAAGAACATTTGATTGACTTGTGGGAGACTCCTCTCACCCTTTCTGCTCATTCTCGTAGATTGGACACTATGTACCGTGTCCCTCCTTCTCCTGGATTTCAAAAAACTCAGCTTCCTCACCACTCCATTGTGGTGCAGTCAGCTATGAAGAGGATAAAGAGTTCCAAAAGGCACTCTTCTACTCCTCCAGGAAGAGAATGCAGGACCTTGGATGCTTTTGGTAGGAAGATCTTCCAAGCTAGCATGCTTATTGCCAGAATCAATTCATACAGCCTTTATATGGGTATGTTTCTGAAGGAGGTTGCAGAAAAACTGCACAACTTTCTCCCTTTTATTCCAGAAGATAAAAGGGATGAATTCCTTCTTTGGCTTAAGCATACTCAAGACATTTCAAAGTTTTCCAACAGGGCAGCCTTTGATTCTTTTGAAGGTGCCAGCAGAGCCTCAGACATTGCTATAGCTGCTCGTAGAATTGCTTGGCTCCAGGCTTCTGTTCTAGAACCCTGGGTTCAAGATGTTTAAGGAAATCTGCCCTGTACAGGTGAAAACCTATTTGGCAAGGAGTGGCAAATTAAAGCCACTCAAATGGATGCAGAAAATGCTGCTCTGGGTAGACTTTCTAAGTCTTCCTCCACTCCGGCCAAGAAAAAATCTTTTAAAAAGTCTTTTTACAAGAAGGGCAGATTTCCTTCCACTTCTGCTCAACAGTCTTCTACAGGTCGCTTTGCTACTAAGCGTCAGCAACCTAAATAGGCCAGGCCTGAACCTGCAGGGGCTGCTGCAACCCAGCAGTCCCAAGCCCCTCAGGGGTTTTGACTTGGTACTAGAGAACTTAACCTTTCTGGCTCTACAACAGCCAGAACCTCTCACCATTCCAGGAAGGTTAGCTCATTTTGCTCCCAGATGGGAGCAAATCACATCAGAGCAGTGGACCCTCTCCATCATCAGAGAGGGCTACAAACTTCATTTCTCAGACCTTCCTCCCTACACCATGGTGAGACATTTCAATTCTCCCACATCTCTCCTCGACCTTCTGGATCAGGAGGTAACCTCCCTTCTGGCCCAGAGGGCCATAGAAGAAGTTCCTCTTCTTCAACAGGGGTCAGGGTTTTACTCCCCCTACTTTCTCATTCCAAAGAAAACAGGGGGATACAGACCCATTCTAGATCTCCGAGAATTGAACAAATTTCTATACAAGGAGAAGTTCAAGATGCTCTCTTTAGGCACTCTCCTTCCATACCATTCTCTAGATCTCAAGGATGCGTACACTCATATACTCATCCATCCATCCCACAGAAAATTCCTCAGTTTTCTGTTCCAGGGCAAACATTACCAATACAGAGTCCTTCCTTTCGGTCTGGCCTCTGCTCCAAGAGTGTTCACCAAATGCATGGCAATAGTTGCTGCATTTCTGCGCACTCTGGGAATCTTTGTCTTCCCATATCTGGACGACTGGCTCATCCGAGCTCCATCCCAGTCAGAAGCCCAAATTTCCCTGGACAGCACCAGGAGCATTCTGTAGTATCTGGGACTTGTGGTAAACCTCCCAAAGTCTCAGCTCACCCCTACTCAGTCCCTAGAATTCATAGGGGCCTGGTTAGACACCACTACTGCAAGAGCCTATCTTCCCCAGGCTCGTTGCCAACGTCTAGTGCAATTAGCCTCCCAGATTCAGTCAAAGGACCACTTAACTGCCCGGGAGATGCTACAACTACTAGGCCACATGGCTTCCACAGTACATGTGGTGCCCTATGCTCGCCTACACATGAGAGCAGCTCAGTGGACTTTGTCCACCCAATGGACTCAAGCTTCAGGAGCTCTCTCAGACCAAATAGCAAACTCCAAACGTCTCTTTTGGTCTCTCCAATGGTGGATGTCCACTCAAAATCTGTTGCTGGGTCCCCCTTCTAACCTTTGTTGCCCCAAGCAATCCTCACAACAGATGCCTCCCTAACAGGTTGGGGAGCTCATCTACAGGACCTATCCACCCAAGGCACTTGGTCCCCACAGGAGACCTCCCTTCATATCAACCTCTTGGAACTTTGAGCAGTGTACCTAGCTCTCAAGGTCTTTCATACCCTCCTCAGCTACCACACAGTCCTCATTCAAACAGACAATCAGGTAGCTATGTTTTACATAAACAAGCAAGGAGGAACTGGCTCTCTGTCGCTTTGCAACGAAGCTCTAAGATTATGGGCCTTTGCCAGAGAGCATCAAATCCATCTCCTGGCAGTATACCTCCCAGGAATTCAAAACTCTTGGGCAGACAGACTCAGTCGAGTTCTGCTTCCACGAATGGTCCCTGCACATGGATCAGGTACTCAGAATCTTCCAGGAATGGGGTACCCCGGACATAGACCTATTTGCAAGTCCGTGGAATGCCAAACTTCCCCGGTTCTGTTCCAGAATTCCATGTCAGGGAGTTCAGGCCAAGGATGCCTTCCTCCTTCATTGGGGTCAGGACTTCCTGTATGCCTTTCCACCCATTCCTTTGATTCCCAAGACTCTGTTCAAACTTCAGAGGGATCAAGGATCTATGATCCTCATAGCTCCACGCTGGCCACGCCAAGTGTGGTACCCTCTGCTTCTGCATCTCTCCCAAGCCCCCTCCCTGGACTTAGGAGCTGCTCCAGACCTTCTGTCTCAGGAGGAGGGGACTTTGTGGCATCCAAACCCCAAGTCCCTTTACCTCAGAGCTTGGTTACTGAAGGCCTAGACCTTCAAGACTTCAATCTTTCACAGCAAGTGAAGGATATCCTTCATGCTTCCAGGAAACCTTCCACTAGGCGTTCCTATGCCTTTAAATGGAAAAGATTTTCCATTTGGTGTGCTCAAAAGGGTCTTGACCCTCTGGCACTTCCTCTGAATTCGCTATTAGAATATCTCCTGCATCTTTCCAATGCAGGCCTTAAGACGAATTCAGTAAGGGTTCATTTAAGTGCTATTGCAGCATCCCTTAAGCCTCTCAATGGACAACCTGTTTCCTCTCATCCTCTTATTGCAAGATTTATGAGAGGCCTAACTTTAACTAGACCTCCCATTCAACCTCCTCCGGTGGCATGGGATTTAAATTTGGTTCTTGGTCCACTTATGAAGCCACCTTTTGAACCATTAGCCACTACCCCCTTGAAATTTCTTTCCTGGAAGGTTATTTTCCTTATTGCAATCACTTCTGCTCACCGCATCAATGAACTGCAGGCCTTAGTGGCTAATCCACCTTATACAAGGTTCCATCATGATAAGGTAGTCCTTAGGACAAATCCTCACTTTATGCCTAAAGTGGTCTCACCTTTTCATCTTAATCAAGAGGTATATTTACCTGTCTTTTTTCCAGCTCCTCATGCATCAGCTGCAGAGAGGAACCTTCATACTCTAGATTGTAAAAGAGCTCTAGCTTTTTACTTACACAGGACACAGCAACATAGAAAGTCTTCCCAGCTTTTTGTTGCTTTTGATCCTTCTCATTTAGGACTTCCAGTCTCCAAAAGAGCACTGTCCAATTGGATTGCTCAGTGTATTTCGTTTGCTTACCAGAGTAAGAACCTTTCTCTGGAGGGCCATGTCACAGCTCACAATGTGAGGGCCATGGCCACCTCTATGGCTCATCTTCATTCTGTGTCCATCGATCAGATCTGTCGAGCAGCCACCTGGGCCTCGGTTCATACCTTCATAGCCCATTACTGTTTGGACAAGGACTCCCGCCGGGATGCCTTGTTTGGTCAGGTTGTCCTCAGACACCTGTTCCATTCTTGAACAACTCCTGCCCTCCTTCCCTGAATTGATGCCTGAGATCCATAGGAAGACGAGGAACCCTTTTGGGTCTCATACCCTTGGGGATCTCCCAGGCATCTTAGCTAGGGAGTCCCCATATGAGGACTTATTCCTGCTTGTTCCTGGAGATAGCACAGTTACTTACCTGTAACAGGTGATCTCTGGGAACAGCAGGAATTAGTCCCACCCACCTCCCCTAGGAGTTGTATCTCTCTCTTTGTCTTTCCTTTACTCTCTCTCTCTCTATTGTCTCAGCTTTAAACTTGAACTGAGGAGAGTTGGTAGGAAAGGCGGGAAGGCAGCGCGCATGCGCTGTGGGATGCCCCAAAAGCTTTCATTCTGGGAAGCTGGGGAGCATTCCCGCGCAGGCTCCGTCGGTACCGACGTACCCATATGTGAGGACTAATTCCTGCTGTTCCCAGAGATCACCTGTTACAGGTAAGTAACTGTGCTTTTTATGCAGTCTATAATTTTTTTTCCTGCTCCCCGACAGAAGATCTCTGGACATCCTAGTAACAGGGCATTATCCATTTAACATAATCGTTAGTGTCTTTTAATGCTGAGTCTCCATGTACCAGTATTCTGCATGATGGGGCATTGTACTTTAAAACATACATGGGGGGGATACCTCCAATGCCCTCTACAGCTTTTGTTATAAACTGGTTAAACTGACTGAAAGAAACTTCTTTGAATGTGTTTTGCAGGTGCAAAAGGGTATTGCCATAGAGTTACATGACTCCATCTTGATCAATTTAAGTGTTGGAGCTGTTGAGGAAAAAACAGATTGAATCCTGAAAGGAGTTCTTTCCATTGGCACTTTTGGAAATGGATGTGTCGTTGAACAATGTGTTCTCCCTCCTGCTGATACCCAAGGGCTTGTGGAAACGGGCATATGGGCAATGGTGTGAAAACTGTTTTAAGGCAAGCCTTGGTGATGTCACCCTTTCTGAAGGCATTTATGAATAGATCCCTGATTCAGAAACATTTTGCATATGTAGCACTTCTGAAAAGAGATGATGGCTGGCATTTCTGTTACAATGAAGTGGCTATTTTAGTAAAGGATTGCCTTCAGAGCAAGCATGCAGTAGCTACAGCGAATACCATTTGGTATCCTTCTCGGCACTCTGAGCAGACAAAGTTTGAATGGAGATGAAAACTGGAATCCTTCTAATCCTCAGGTTGACCTGTTATAAATATTTTTAATTCTATATTTAGCGCACTATGCCCTAATTGCCGCTGTTCCAAAAAGCACCAAATTACTACTACTGTGAAAGAAGGCCGATAGATAGACAAGGCATCATGGAGAGTGTCCCTGTAGGTAAAGGGGATGCATTTCCTGCTGTTAGTTCCATTGGGATTAATTTTTATATAATCAAGCTTATTCTATTCTTTGCTTTTAGTGAGGCTAGACATTCACATTATAGCGGAAATAAAGGTTCACAAACAAGTTGTAGGTGATACCTTTATATCGGGCTAAGATACATTATCTTTGACAACTTTCAAGAGTTATTCTCTCCAACAGATCAGCCTAAACGTATCTTATTATTAGTGGGAGGAATTACCTCTTATTGACACACATTCTGTCTGCCTCTTTTTTAACCTTTCTGCTTCCCTTCTTTGCCCTCAGTGGTGGTGGTCCCTTTCAAATTCAACTTTACTTTCTCATTACACACTTTGTTGTTTCTTTTCTCATCTTAGATTTCTAACACAGCTGTGCCATCTATGACCACGGTACAGCAGAATGCTACAGGGAGCAGTTCCCCAGCAAAAGACCCTCCAAAGAAGGTAACCTAGACTGGGTGGGAGAGAGAAGGACCAGAGAGTATAATTCTTTTGGGAAGAGGGGTGTCGTCAGTTATCCCACCCTGCTATTTCCTCACAGTGAGGGCAGGAGAAGTGTCGGTAAGTATCTCCTTGGGATGGAGTGGCAGGGTAATAGCATTAATGCTTTGGAGTTTTTTCTCAAAACATACAAGAATTGGATAAGTTTTGAGAAGCATTTGGCTTGCACAAGTTCTGTGGAATTTATTTCTTCTCATAAATTGCAATAAAGTAAATCTTTGGCCAAAAATATACTATTTCATAATTGTATGAGCAAATGGACTTGTGGTCTTTTTTGCAGTATTTTTGCACAGAAGTAGATACCTGGCTGTAATAGTGAAGTCCAGTTCTGATTTTTATTTCTGCTGAAATATTGATATGAGAAGCCTTACTTTCTTTATGACATGACATTGTTGTGTTTGCCCTTAGAAAGCTCTGTGGACTGAACACAAAGCCCCGGATGGTCGTATTTACTATTATAACTCTGACACTAAGCAGTCTACCTGGGAAAAACCAGATGAATTGAAGTCGAAAGCTGAGGTGAGACAATGCCTGAACTGTCAGGGCTATGAGAATGGAAAAAGAACATTTTTTGATCCATGTTTCTTTTCAGAGTGGCTATAGTAGTTAGTGATTCAGTCATTAAGAGTGTAGCTAGCAGGGTGGCTGGTGCATGTGAGAATTACTTGATATCTTGCCTGGCTAGTACAAAGGTGTTGGATCTTGCGTATCACCTAGATAGGACTTTAGACAGTGCTGGGGAGGAGTTGGCAGTTCTGGGTGCATGTTAGTACCAGTGACATAAGAAGATGCAGAAGGGATCTTGTGGAAGCTAAGTTTAGGCTTATAGGTAGAAAGTTGAAATCCAGAACCTCCAGCATAGCATTCTCAAAAATGTTCCTCATTCCATGCACAGGACCCCAGAAGCAGACAGAGCTCTGGAGTCTTAGTGTGTGGATGAGATGATGGTGCAGTGAAGAAAGATTTAGATTTGTTAGGAACTGAACAACATTTTGGGAAGGGTGAACTTATTCCAAAATGATAGGATTCACCTTAACCAGGGTAGAATCAGGCTGTTGGTGGATATGTTCAAAAAGGAGAGCGCAGTGTTTAATCTGTATCTTGGGGGAAACTAACAGTTGCTTAGGAGCCCACAGTTTGGAGTAAGGTATCTTCAAAAGATATTGGCCAAACACTGAAGTTAGAATATCCCTATGGAGAAGTTGTGGTAAAGACTGAAGTAGCCCAAATACTTTTTATTTTATTTTTTATTGAGAAATCCTACAAACATCCTATAGAAATATCTCAAACATTTCAAAGATCCAAAATATGTTTTTGCCAACTCTGTGCACAAAGAAATTCCATTTGAGCATATATTATTGGCAGTAGCTTACATCTAAACTCCCCCTTCCCTGTTTACCGTTTTGCTCCTCCCCGTCCTCAGACATCAAGCTTAGCACAACACCAACATGTAAGGAATACTAATCTTTTTAGAAATGTTCTAGATTGAGCCGCGGCGTTCATCTGTTTCTCAAATGGGGCCCACACTGCATTAATTTTCTCAGACAGTGAGTCTAGCCATTATATAAAACATTTTAATTTATCCAGCACTTTTCCCAAAGCAGGCATCTCCTCTTGCTTCCAGCATTCAGCTAAAGTCATACATGCAGCAGTACTTGCATACATTATAAAATTCACATTGCTTTCGTCAATCCCAGCATAGATCAGTTTAGTAATCACAACCCCATTTGTTTTACAAACCTAACTCTTAAACTCCCTCCACCAAATCTTTGAATTTTAGGGTTTGACTACCAAATATTACTCTCTGCCCATACCAGCAATATATCTTACCTCTTCCAAAGGTTTTATTAAATCTTTCAGGTGTATAGTACCAACTGAACAGCATTTTATATCCATTCTCTATCATATTGATGGCAAGCGAACCCTTAAGCAACCCCTCAAATTTCTTTTCTTTTTTGGAGGTCATTATTTATTCTAGATCATCCTGCTAGATTAGTCTAGACACGTGGGTAGTGCCTACCTGCCAGCAGATGATGGAGACAGAGAAAGCTAGAAGAGTCCAGTGATGACAACACTAGTACTAAACTTATGCAATTAGAGGCACCCTACTGTTTTTCTCAGTCTCCAGTAGTTGATGGTTGCTGGACTGGTGCAACTTAGAAATTCTAGTGCTCCTGGACAGCCATTCTTCAGGGCGCCTTTCCAGTTGAGTCAGGGTCTTTGGCGGTCTCCAGGGTTTAAGAATACCCCTCTAGGCCTGGAATATCTGCTTCGACATTTGAAAGACTGATTGTTTGATACAGAGGTGTATCTGGGGTGTGAGAGGGCCCTAGTGGCACCATTGGCATTGAAATATGTACTTCAGGCCCGCCCCAGGAGCTCACCCCTTTTCTCTGTGCTTTTGTGCTCATTCAATCCATTTGCCGCATTTGGTGTTGGATTTGTGGCAAATTGGGGCATTCGCCAATACAATTGGTATACTTAACTGATCCAAGGTAATGCTGATTTCACCCCCAGCATGTCCACACCCTGTTTTAGGATGTGGCAGCGGAAGGGTTTGCAACAGCTAGATCAGACCTTGACTGTGGATGGAGAGATGCCCTCATTTGAGGAGCTATGCACCCAGTATGACTTACCAGCTGCAGATCTATTTTTATTTAACCAAATCTGCAGCTATGTTAGGAAACTGGAGAGTGACAACTTGTCAAGTGACTTCTGTACAGACCTAGAGGACATTTTCTTGTCAGAAGAGTCGGTGAAGATCACGGTATCCAAGATTCGGAGCTCTTTTGCAGACACCTCCTCACAGACTATGTGTCACTGTCTGGCAGAAGTATGGAACACCAATTTGGGAACTGAGCTGATGGGATAAGGGCTTTCAAAGCCTATTGGGAAAATTCTCAAACTAATGACCATGGTGTCTACCCAGGACATGTGATACAGGGTGGTTCATTGGATGTATTTCTCGCTGGTGCACATGCAACGGATGGGTTACTCTGACTGGACCTAATGCCCTAAATATGAAGTGGAGGGGGCCTCTCTGGGTCACCTGTTTTGGTCCTGTCTGGCTGTGCAGGGCTTTTGGCGAGAAGTACACTCTTTTGCGGAGAAAGTGATGCAAGATCACTGGAATTTGACTCCTCAGTCTGCTTTGTTTCATGTCATGGAGGGGATGGGGATTACTGGGCAGGGACAGCAGATGTGGCTTAAATTGGCCTGGACATTGGCGAAGAAGGTTATTTTGTTAGTCTGGAAGAGTGAGGAGTCACCAAGTTACTGGCATTGGCAGAATATGCTGCACCAACACATGCAACTTGACAAAGCGTGGGTGAAAGAAACCTGACAGAGTCCCCAAAGTTTTAGCTGTCTGGGAGGACTATATTCATATATTGTCCCCGAGGGGCTGAAGCATGATGTTGAATGATCTGTAGGAGACTGAGTGGTTAGGATTGGAGCTAGGTGTGGTGGATGAGGGAAGATAGTTTGGCAATCGCAGGATTACAGGGGAAGGGGGAGTGGGAGGGGTGAGGTGGAGTCCAGAGCAACCAATGGAAAGACAAGGACAATATACGAGAAAGCAGAGCTGAAGAAAGGGGAGCCCCACTAATGATTGATTGATGGGGCTAAAACCCTGAGAAACCACAAAAGCGAGCAGTAATGGAAGCCACAGGTATATAGATTGTGTTTTGCTGTCCTCTAGTACCCCCTGATGAAGGCAACAGCCGAAACGCGTTGGGGTTTGCTTAACTAATAAAGTGCCTGTGGCTTCCATTACTGCTCGCTTTTGTGGTTTCTCAGTTTGTTTGCGAGCAGTGCTCCTGTTTGTGTTCGCTAAAACCCTGAGACCAGGGGGCACTGGGTTGCTGTTTACTTGGATGGGTCCCATAGGGGGCCTGTTAGATGTGTGAATGCAGCCATTGGATGTGGGGATAAAGGAAAATAAAAAGTTACTATCATGTCTCTTTTGGACTGTACGTATTTACCCTGAGAATTTGTAAGTGTACCCACATCCCGGGGAAGTTTGTTGTTGATCTTAATAAACAGATGAAACAAGAATACCCCTCTGGAGATTTCATCTGTGTGAGGGGGTTCTGGGCTCTAGGTCAGATGCGGCTGGCCAGTTGAGCCTTTCAGTGCCCCAAGGATGACAGGTGGGAATAGGCTGGTCCTGGGAGACCGTTGCACAGCCTGTACCCCCTTTTTTCTCCAACCCCATTTTGCCTCTTGCCTATTTAAAAAAACAAAACAAAAAACTTAAAAGGATTAGCACATTTGTAATAGCCCTGGGACAAAGCTGAGGTAGGCTCTCTAGCAGAGAGTTTTGGCACACACTGAGGCAGACTCCCCTAGCAGAGTGTATTGTGGGGCTGAGAGGATAGACTTTGGCCTTTTGCCTCCATGGTTGAGTCATGTTACAGCTGTCTCTGGGCCCGGGGCATGTAGATAGTGACTGTTTGCTTTCTATGGCAGCTGCAGCATTTCTGTATGGTGTCTCCTTAGTGCAGCCACGCAGCGGTACGGTGAGCAGAAGCATCATGCTTGGATAGGCTGCACAGCTGTACCAGTGATGGTGGTAATTGTTGGCAGCACTTCTAGCTTTCTTGTGGGTTTACCCGTGGTTACGGGCGTCTATCCTGTCGGGCATCTAGCCTGTCAGAAGAGGCTTCCATCTCAGATGGATAGTAAATTTATGTGCTGCTTCTGCAGCTGTCCCTGGAGAGCTGTCTTTGGGGGTTTATGGCACCGGAGCCTGGGTGTCCCCGAAACCCCAAACGTCCATGGAGCATGCAGTTGCAGAGCTTAGCACTACTTCAGCTGAGGCAAGAACCACTGGCATTTTGATAGATTGTGCCGGTTCCAGTCCTCAGTGAACCCTTTTAGTCCTTCTCCCAGAGGCAGGGGGTTTCAGGGATGTCCATTCTTTGGGTTTGTTCTCAAATTAGTTTTTCCAGTTTCTGCATCAGGCTTTGTGCTTTAGCAAAGGAGTGTTGGGGGGAATCCAAGGGTCCAGGGTAACCCAGGGAGTCTTTCCTGCCCAGTGGTCTCCAGCTATTTTGCCCACTCATACCGAAGATGTGGTGCTTACGCCTAGGGTTTCTCAGAGAAATGGCTTCACCTGGAGGGTATGAACAGCCACCCTCTCTTAAACTGCAGGATGCACTCGAGGTCTATGAGGAGGTCTCCGTTCACCAAGATCTGTCCGCTTTGGAGGACAAGGATGATAACTCTGCTGTGGACAGTCTGACTAGCTAGCTGAGCCTGGAAGAAGGGGCACTCTTTCCACCAGAGGATAACTCCTTAGTCTCCGTCGTTTCAGGCATGAAGAGTTGTATGCCTTAATTTCCCAAATCTCATCGCTCCAGATTGCAGAGATGGCCATAGAAGGGATGGATCAGACATCGACCTGATTTTTGGAGGGTAGCCATAGACCTGCTAAGTTTTTCACCTTTTGCAGGCGAAAAGGCGCATGGTCCTAGCAGAATGGGAGGACCCAGATGCATCCCTGTGGGGTGGGGGGAGATTATGTCCAAGCTTTATGCCCTGCCTCAGGCAGATGTAGACAGCTGACTCTGTTTCCCCAAGGTGGATGCATTGATGGCAGCAGTCACTAAGCACATTTCTATTCCGGTCAAAGTGGCGCAGCCCTCAGAGATCAGCAGGACTGCAAGGTAAAAGCGCTGTTTGAAGAGAATCCTTTAGGTCTTGTCCCTGGCCCTCCAGGCATCCATCTGAGAGGGCATTCCTGTGTTGGGTCCAGCAGTTGCCAGAGGACTCTGCCATAGGCCCACCTTGAGTCAGTTGTGGCATTTCTGGCCAACTGCTTGTATCATCTCATGGCTGTTGGTTTGGGAGATTGTGGCTGCTGTGGTAGTCATGCAATGGCTTTGGCTCCAGTACTTGCCCGCAGATACCCCTTCCAAGGTTCATTTGTCCAAACTTCCCTTTAAGGACTGACTCTTTTTTGGGGAGGACTTGGAGAAGCTGGTCAAGAACTTGGGTGAGACTGTCCCAATGGCTGCTGGAGGATAAGCTGAAGGACTCTTAAGTGCTTGACCTTTTGCTTCTGGTTTAGGAAGTCTCGACATTACTGTCTGGGTATGCAGATGTCTATGAAGGGCCTGCAAGTCTAGGGATAACTCTTCTGCTAGACCTGTGACCTCCAGATCTGCTCAGTGATGGGCAGTGGGCTCATTCTAGGCTGCCTCCAGTGGGTGGCCATCTCTGCCTATTTTACCAGGAGTGTGCCTGGGTCACCTGATCGATGGGTTCTTGACATTGTTTGGCACAGTTATGTTCTAAAGTGCACCAAGCCTGTTTTATATGCTTTCATGGTCTCTTCATGTAGTTCTGCGCCAAAGAGAGCAGCCATCTGGGCCTCCCTATCCAGACTTCTTCATCTTGTAGCCTTTGTTCTCATTGCTTGCTCCCAGATAGGACTGGGAAGGAATTCCTTGTGGTGCCTAAGATGGGATGGGTCCTTAAGACTGATTCTTGATTTCAAAGCGGTCAATACCTCCATCTAGGTTTTGATTGGAGACACTGTGAATTGTCATCCAGGCAGTCAGAGCGGGGAACTTCTCTGAACTTAGCCCAGGCATACTGTCATATCCCCATCCAGGAATATTAACAGAACTTCTTGGGCACACATTTCCAGTTTTGTGCCTGCCCTTTGGCCTCGCAAAAGCCCCAGAGCCTTTCCCAAGATTATGTTGTCTGCTCTCTGTCGCAAAGGCAGCCAGATGCATCCACTTCTGAACCACAGGCTCATCAGAGCAAACTCTCAGTTAGATGCTCTATGGCTGGTAGGCTGGATAATAGAGCTTTTGGAGAGCTTGGGCTGGGTGGTGAACTATGATAAGAGTCACCTTGTTCCCTCTCAGTCCCTGTAGTATCTGGGGGTACAGTTTTGATACCTGCTTGGGCATAGTTCCCTGATCACTAAGAGGCAGGCCAAGCACTCGAGCCAGCTCCCAGAGTTCCAGAGCCTGTCGGCTTCTAAGGCCTCAGATATCTGTATTGGCTGAAGTGATTCACAAGATTGCGGATCATCCAGGGTTGGTGATTCTTGTGTCTCCAGACTAGTCTCGGAGACCTTGCTATGTAGACCTGATAAGGCTGCTAGTGGAATGGCCCCTTTTTCGCAAGGGAGAGGGCTGTTGTGTCAGGGGCCCATTCTTCTGGATGACCCGGGTGCATTCTTGGTTATGGCCTGACTCTTGAAAGGCACCGCCTGAAGGTAAAGGGCACTCTTCTGTAGTGATCTCCACTTTCTTAAAGGCAAGATGCAGATTCACTTGTCTGGCCTATGTCCGTGTCTGGTGTTTCTTCGAGATGTGGTCGGCAGTGCAAATGTTTGCCTTGATGAACGGACTTGTCCTGCTTGTTGGCATTCCTTCAGAATGTGTTTGACAAAGACTTTGAGCTCCTTGCGGAGTCAGATCACTGCGTTTAGTGTGCTTTCGGAGGCCGGGGACCAGTGGCAGGGCACCTCATTGCATCGCACCCTATTGTGTCCCGCTCCTTTTCGGGGTGCACCATTTGTCCCCCCCCCATACTTTCTGTGGTTCTGCCCTAGGATCTTGACTTTGTCCTGCAGGCCTTGATGGAGGCTGCCTTTGAGCCATTGAAGTGGGCCACACTCAAGGATTTGACCCTCACAGTGTCGTTTTTGGTGGCCATTTGCTCAGCCTGCTGCATCTCTGAGTTGCAGGCCCTGTCAAAGTGCTTATCTTTTTCGACATAGACTTCTACACTTTGCCCGGTTTCATTCTTCTTACCCAAGGTGATTTTGGCCTTCCATGTCAACCAGGTGGTCTCTCCTAGCCTTTTCCTCTGACCAGTGCCACAGTAAGGACAAGGATATCCACAGAATCCTGCTCAGTTACCTGACGGTAAATAATTCTTTCCATAGGTCTGACAGGCTGTTTGTTCTGTTTGGGAGATCGCGTAAGGGGGAGGCAGCATCCAAAGCCATCCTAGGGTTCTGGATTAGGGAGGCGGTAGCTTCCACCTGCGTTCTAAGGGTAAGCCCATACCGGAAGATTTGTGGGCTCACTCCACTGGAGTGCGGGTACTGCCCTGGAAAGAGGCTAATTCCATTACTCCACTAGATGCCTGTCAGGCTGCCACTCCATCCTCCCTCTCTACTTTTATCAGACATTATTGTTGGATCTGCAGGCATGGGCGGATGCGGACTTTGGGAAAGAGGTTTATTTATTTATTTTTATTTTTATTTATTTATTTCTCTTCTATACCAGCGCGGTTTACATGGAACAAAAACTCTCAAAACATGATAACAGGTCTGAGTTTACAATTAACAGGACAGCGAACTTGGATAACAATGGGGTAACTATTTACACACAGGTATCTTAGGATAAAATATACAAAGTGGGTAACTATTTACATACGGGTAACATTAATAATATGTGACAGGTCTCAGTAATCAAGGATATCTTGATAAGAGTGTTAGTCTGGCTGACTAGGTATGCTGGTGTAGATACATTCGATTGAGTGACTTGATTCCTTGTTCTCAAGGCAGTCATGTCGTCTCAAGGTTCTCAAGGCAGTCATGTCGTCTTCACGCTTGGTTGAGTTGTAGCTTTGGTACTTCCCACTTGTCTGGACTGGCCTGTCAGGATGACCTGGAAGGTAAAATTTTACTTACTGGATAATTTCCTTTCCCGGAATCCTACTAGACTAGTCCAGGACCCATCTTAGGGAGTTCACTGCTGCCTTTGCTGTGTTGATGCCACTGTGGTATTGTTCTTTGTGAAAATATTGTATCCGCGTAATTGCAAAATTCCTGTATATAGCCTTTATTCTGATTTTTCATGTGTAGGTTGAATTCTGGTTCTCTTGGGATTACCCTATTAGGGGTTGTTTCATCCTGTGTGGTGTTCCTCCTCTATGGGGCTTTGTTAAAGAAATACTGAAGGGTGCCCCTAGCTACACCAAGCCTAGCACCAGTGAAAATGTCTCGGGAAACGTTATTTCTGCCTCCATCATCTACTGGCAGTAGGGCACTATTCATCTGTTTGGACTGGTCTGGCTGGACTCCAGGAAAGGAAATTAGCAGTTAAGTAAAATTTTACCTTATCAAATTTAACTCCTCTCAGTGCTTTAAAAATTTAGGCGATTCCCTAGTATGAGAATACAGTGCTTTATAAAGGTGAGATATCTCCTTCTTAAGAATTCCCAGAGCACGCACTTTTTCTATAGAAGTTTCTTCCTTCAACAAATGCCTCATGGCATGCTTCTGCAAAAAATGCTTAACTTGAAGATACAGCAATACATCCCTTGCTTCAAATTCAAAAGTAGCAGACAATTCCTCATATTCCAGAACATGATCTACTAGTATTTCTGTTAAATGCATATATATGAATTCAGTTTTCAGTGTATTTTCATGTGTATTATTTTGCATTACTGTGTTGAACTATAAGAGACTAGGTGGATTCTAAATGTTTTTAAATAAATAAATGAACGATCGATCCTAGAATTGACCCAATGTTTTTAGCCCTATCTTTTCCTGCTTGATTCTGTTGGATCCATTCTAGCAGGTATGAATTCCAAGAGGTGCTGAAAGGGTATCTGTTTAATTAAGGTCTCATTACCTATTCTTCTTTTCAATTTTAAGATTTGTAAATGGATTAAATATCTTAAGCCCTTTAGCCATAATTTCCATTATCCAAGGAAGAGCCCACAAAGATACCTGACCCAAAACATTTTGCACTAGTATTACCCAGTGTTTACATTTGGTTGCATTCCTCTCTAATATTCCTCTTAGTTGGACCAACTGATAATAATTTTGAAAACTTGGAACTGCCATTCTTCCCTCTGTTGCTAGTTTAAAAAAGGTTACCCCCTACTTACCCTTCCTGTTCCAAATGAAACACCCTACGATGTATTTGACAAACGGTCTTCTCAGGCATTTCCACAGGTAGAGCAAACAAAAATATATTGGTAGCATCATCATTTTAACCACATTTGCTCTCCTGAACCATGAGACATTCAACCCAACCCACTTATCCAATTCTTTAAATGATTCTTTCAAAAGGAGGCCATAATTCAAGTCATTTTTTTTAAGTGCCCTTAAGCCATTGCTGACTCCTGGTGACCCAGCAGCCCCTGGGTTTTCTTGGCAATGTTTGACCGGAAATAGATTGGCAGGCCCTTCCTTCCAAGGCAATGGAGGGTAAAGTGACTTGCCCAAGGTCACAAGGAGTGCCAGTGGGAATTGAATCCTGATCTCTTGGGTACTAAACTGTTGCTCTAACCACTAGGCTAACCCTCTGCTCTAATGCAAGTCATATAGAAACATAGAAACATGATGACAGAAAAAGACCACATGGCCCATCTAGTCTGTCCTTCCATATCAACAACTACAACAGTCCACTTTTTACCTTTAGAGATCCTCTGTGTTGGTCCCATGCTTTTTTGAATTCAGTTACTGTCCTCATCTCTACCACCTCCACTGGGAGACTATTCCATGGATCCACTACTCTTTCCGTAAAGAAATATTTCCGCATATCACTCCTGAATCTATCTCCCTTCACCCTCATCCCATGTCCCCTCGTAGCAGAACTTGCTTTCAATTGAAAGAGGCTCTCTCCCTGAACATTTATGCCACGGAGGTATTTAAACATCTCAATCATATCACCTCTATCCCGCCTTTCCTCTAAGGTGTACATATTAAGATCCTTAAGTCTGTCCTCATATGCTTTATAATGAAGCCCACTAATCATTTTAGTAGCCACCCTCTGCACCGACTCCATCCTGTTCACATCCTTTTGAAGGTGCGGTCTCCAGAATTGCACACTGTACTCCAAATGAGGTCGCACCAAAGACTTATACAGAGGCATTATCACTTCCTTTTTTCTGCTAGCCATTCCTCTCCATATGCACCCAAGCATCCTTCTAGCTTTTGCCGTCGCCTTTTCTACCTGTTTAGCTACTTTAAGATCATCAGACACAACCACGCCTAGGTCCCGCTCTTCTTTAGTGGACAAAAGTACTTCACCTCCTATACTGTATTGCTCCCTTGGATTGCTGCAGCCCAAATGCATGACCTTACATTTTTTAACATTAAATCCCAGCTGCCAAATACTAGACCATTCTTCAAGCTTAGCTAGATCCCTCCTCATGTTATCTACACCTTCCTGGGTGTCTACTCTATTGCAGATTTTGGTATCATCTGCAAAGAGGCAAACCTTACCCGATAGCCCTTCCGCTATATCACTAACAAAGATGTTAAAAAGAATCGGACCCAGGACAGAACCCTGGGGCACACCACTGGTAACGTCCTTCTCCTCAGAGTGAGCTCCATTTACTTGTAATCTTTGTCGCTTCCCACCCAACCAATTTCTAACCCAAGCAGTAACTTTAGGGTCCATCCCTAGGGTGCTCAGTTTGTTTATAAGTCGCCTGTGAGGAACAGTGTCAAAGGCTTTACTGAAATCTAAATACACCACATCTAGAGCTCTCCCTCGGTCCAACTCCCTGGTCACCCAGTCAAAGAAATCAATCAGATTTGTCTGACAAGACCTGCCTCTGGTGAATCCATGCTGCCTCGGACCCTGTAATCCGCTGGACTCCAGAAACCTCACTATTTTCTCTTTCAGCAGCATTTCCAATAATTTACTCACCACCGCAGTTAAACTAACCGGCCTGTAGTTTTCAACCACATCCTTACTTCCGCTTTTGTGTAAAGGCACCACATGCGCCTCTCTCCAGTCCTTTGGCACCACTCCCGACTCCAACGAGGCATTGAAAAGGTCAGTCAGTGGAGTTGCTAGAACGTCCCCAAGTTCCCTCAGTATTCTAGGGTGTATCCCATCCGGTCCCATCGCTTTGTTTACTTTAAGTTGAGCTAGTTTCTCACGAACACAGTCTTCTGAAAATTGTTCAAGATGTCCTTTGCTTCTGTTCCTATTTGTGGGTGTTTTCTGAGGTCCTGCTCCTGGTTCTTCATCTGTGAACACAGAACACAAATATTAAGCAATTCCGCTTTATCCTTATCAGCTTCTACATATTCCCCCCCTGCACCCTTGAGTCTGACAATACCACTTTTGCCCTTCCTCTTCTCACTAATATATCTGAAAAATGTCTTATCCCCCCATCTTATTGCATTGGCTATTTCCTCCTCCTTTTGAATCTTTGCCTTCTTGACTACTTTGCTAGCTTCTCTAAGTTTTTCCAAATACAGATGCCTGTCTTCCTCTCTCTGTGATCTCTTGTATTTCATTTATTTATTTATTTATTTATTTACATTCTCTTATATACCGCGCTATTCTGCATCAGTGCGGTTTACATTGAACAAACTGAAATTACATTGAACAGGGCATTATAACTTGGAGATAACTATTTTACAGGGAACTTGGGCTATGGAGGGTTAAGTGGCTTGCCCAAGACCACAAGGAGCACCTGTGGGACTAGAAACCCCAGTCCTTCCGGCCCAAGGTTGCTGTCCTCTAGTGGGCTTTGAACCCCTGACCTTCCGGCCTGAAGTACATTGCCCCAACCACTAGGCTACTCCTCCACTTCATGAAGGCCTCCCTCTTTTTCTTCACTTTTTCAGCTACTTCCTTCGAAAACCATAGCGGTCTCCTTTTCCTTTTGCCTTTATTTACCATTTTAACAAAAAGGTTGGTTGCCCTTAAAATATCCCCTTTCAATTTTGCCCACTGTTTTTCGACATCCCCCAGCTGTCCCAATCCCACTAACGACTCCCTGAGGTATTGGCCCATCTTCGCAAAGTTAGTCTTCCTAAAGTCTAAGATCCTCACCTTGGAATGGATTCTAACAGCCCTAGTCCTAATACTGAACCACACCATCTGGTGATTACTGGATGCAAAATGATCTCCCACTACAACATCAGAAACACTTTCACCATTGGTAAGCACCAAGTCCAGTATGGCCCCTTCCGTGTGGGGTCTGTTACCAATTGCCTGAATAATTCTCCCTGTAGAGAATCCAGGATCTCCTTACTTCTAGATGATACTGCAGCAGGAATGTGCCAATCAACATCTGGCATATTGAAATCTCCTATCAGTAGCACTTCCCCTTTCCTAGCAATGTTGCGTATGTCTTCAATTAACACTGTCCACCTCTTCCTCTTGTGAGGGAGGTCTGTATATCATACCAATGCAAATAGATTTTTTTTTCCCTCTTTCTAGTTTAACCCACAATGCCTCCTCTCTCCCTTTTAAGCCCTGTAATTCCAAAGCTTTAATAGTAGTTTTTACATATAGTGCCACTCCTCCTCCCCTTCTTCCTACCCTGTCCTTTCTGAATAAAGTATAGCCAGGTATAGTTGCATCCCAGTCATGGTTTTCTGTGAACCATGTTTCTGTAACTGCCACTAAATCCAAGTCAGCCATTCCCACCAAAGCTTCAACATCAGGGATCTTATGACCATAATTCACCACTAAATATGCCCAAATATTTAATATGTAAAGTAGCCAAAGGGTATAGCCTCTTATTTAAATAACTACCTCAGCTGGGGCAGAAACATTCAGCATTTCAGATTTGATCACAACTTCCCCAAAACTTTCTAGCTTTACCATCAGGTGGTCCACTGATTTGACCGGATTTGTTACCATAAAGAGGATATTATCAACAAACAATATCATCTCTTTTCAATTTAATATTTATCATTTTTTTCTCCGGGAACAAGCAGGAAGTCAATCCTCGCATATGGGTGACGTCTGCACCGACTGAGCCCATGTGGTAGCTTCTCCCCAGCTTTCAAAGAAAGCCTTTTGCAGAGGCACCATACATACATGGTCCCCTTCCCACCCAAGGGTGCCATCTTGCCTCAGTCTCCTTTTTTCCACAGAGTCCACCGGATGTGTGTCTGTTTTCCCCGGACAAAGTGTTAGTTTTTTCCTTTTGCTTTTTTTTTGTCTCCAGTTGCGCACCGGTTCCCTTTCCCGCCCCCAAGCTCGCTTGCCTCGGCATCGCATTTCGGGTTCGTTTTTTTCTATTGAGAGCTTCTTGACTGGCTTTGCGCCTTTTTGTGTCCCTGGCTGGGCCGGAGGTTTTCAACTTCGCAGGGGCTGTTTTCCCCACCATGACCTCGGCCAGTGGCTTTAAAACTTGTGACTGATGCACCAAGACCATGTTGTGCACTGACCTGCACGACTGCTGCCTCCGATGCCTAGGGCTGGACCATGACCCCTTGGACTGTGGTTTCTGTAAAAATATGACCTCCGAGGCCATCAAGAGCCATCAGCAGCAGCAGGAGTCCTTCTTTCATAAGATGGACTTTGCACCAGAGTCTCCGGCGACATCACGCTCCAGGGTCCCCTCAAGGAACCTGGAACCTTTGGGAGACCGGGCTGCCTTGGAACCTCGAGGCTGTGGGACATCCAGCCGGATCCTGGAGGAAGAGTCCAAGAAGAGCCAGAAACTCTCGAAGACCGCGTCGGAGGACATGCCTGAAAAAGTGGGCAAATCCCATGGGTCCCGGACCTGCAGTCCTTGCCATAGGTCCAAGGGGAAGGAGCAGGAGCAGCCAATCAAAATACTCCATCGGGAATCATTAGCATCTGGTCTCGGACCCCTGAGGCCATCCTGGTCAAAGACTCCCCCTTGACGAAGCCAGCATCGGGCCCAAGCCCCTCAGTGCCCACGCCAAAGGCTGCAGAGCCATGTGGCCTCGAGACCAGAATGGCGACTTTGGAGCACAGTCTATCTGCCTTCATTGCCTAGAAGTGGGATCTGATGCCTGGCTCCGCCGAGTCATCACTCCCAACTACCGGGCCTTCAACCTTGAGGAACTCCCCGGACATCGAGCCGATCCTCGAGCACCACCAGCCTTGAGAGATCCTTTGGCATTGGTCCCGATCCTCAGGGCCAAGGTCATCCCCGATGAGTACCCATGGCTCGGACCGCAGGACCTCTGTGGGCTAGGGGCTATTGGGCTCAGGACATGACATCTGCACCGACTGCAAGTCAGACTGGGAAACTGAGGACGACGAGTCCTTGGATACCTATCAGCACCAAGATGTGCCCTCTGACCTGTCTCTGACCAAGGACATGGCATTCCTCAACTTTGTGCAGGATATGGCTAAGACACTTGCCTTTGAGACAGATTCGGAGGATCCTCAGATCGAGGAACTTGAGATCCTCCAGTACGAGGCCTGTCTGAAGGAGGCACTTACAGTGCCTGTTCCCCCTGATCATGGAACGGCTGCTCCTCTGCATGTGGGAGAACCCTGCATTGATGCCTATAGTGAGCAGACAGCTGGACTCGATGTACCAGGTCCACTGGAACCCTGGTTTCTAGAAAGCACAGCTGCCACACATCTCCATGGTGGTGGAGTCGGCCATGTCATGCCAAAAGACACACTCCTCAGTGCCCCCATGTAGAGAGGCCTGTGCTTTGGTCATCCTGGGCAGAAAGTGCTACCAGGATGCGATGCTCATTGGCCAGATCCAGGCATACCAGCTGTACATGGGCATGTACTTGAGAGACCTGGCGAAGGAACTCCCCCGGTTTTCGTCTGGTCTCTCTGAGGAACCTCTCCAGTTTTTCCAGACTCTGACCTCGGGTGTCAGAGAATGCTCCACATTCATGACTCAGGCAGCCTATGATGGCTTGAAGTTGTCAGCTAGGGTAATTGTGGCAGGCACTTTTCCCTCTAAGCTGTGCGCATGTGTGCGCGCACACACCTCGCCGAGCGAGCACACATACTTTACAACAGAGTGCACAAAAATTACGGCTCTGATTCTGATAGAAAACAACACAGACGTCTTAAAATTTAAAAGTTATGATTGTAATTACTAGAAATTTCCCGCTTCATTTAGTAATCGTCTATTTTCATTTAATTTGATTAAAATCAGTATGGTGTACATACTGTATTCTGATGTGTAGTCAAATTTTAAAGTATATAACTGAGTGTCGTTATGTGGCGCACAAAAAGTTAACCTTCCTTCAAAAGCTGCACACAGCTGATATTTTATGCGCACACAGCCTACAGAAAATTAGAGGGAACATTGGTGGCAGGCATTGGTGCCCGATGCCAGGCTTGGCTACAGTCCTCTGATCTGGAGCAATGGATTCAGGACAAACTGATCGATGTCCCCTGCCAGGGAGAGAATCTCTTTGGCAAACCCATGGCGGATAAGGCTGCAGAGTTGGTGTCTGAGTCCCTGACAAGGACCAGGCTCTCCAAGAAGACCGCTGAGACAAGGGCATAGCCCTCATAAGCCTAAGGCTCCCAAACCCCAGGCACCGGCACCGGCTCCGGCTCCGGTCCAGCCTGGCAGGAGTTTTTGATTCCTTGGGCATAGCCTCTCTTCCCCCAGGAGGCCTAGCCCGGCAGCCCACAGGGGGGGGTCTTGTTCTCTATGCCCACCGGTGGCCATCCATCACAGCTGACTCCTGGGCCTTGCAGGTGGTGAAAGAGGGTTACCTCCTCCACCTGACACAGGCACCCCCTTAGTTTTCTAGGAGAGCCCCCCAGGACTCCCTCCACCAGATCTTACTGCTACAAGAGTTCGCATACCTTCTCAAAGACAAGGCAGTGGAACTGGTGCCCGCACACCTCGAGGGCAAGAGGTTCTACTTCCGGTACTTCCTTGTACCCTAGAGGACCGGAAGCTTCTGGCCCATTCTGGACTTGAGGGACCTAAACAGATTCCTGGTGAAGGAGAAGTTGAAAATGCTCTCCCTTAGAGCACTGCTGCCATACATCCAGTCGGTAGACTGGCTGTGCTCCTTGGATCTAAAGAATGTGTGTACACATATCCTCATCCATCCCAACCACAGGAAATACCTTAGGTTCGTGATAGGAGCCGGCCACTACCAGTACAGGGTGTTACCCTTCAGGCTGGCTTCTGCATCCGGAGTGTTCACCAAGTGCCTAATGGTAGTCGTGGCCTACCTTCGTCTCCAGGGAGTCTTTGTTTTTCCCTACCTGGATGACTGGCTCATAAGAGGCACAATGCAACAGTGTGCACCTTCCTCATCCCACAACACTTGAGGTTTGTGATAAATCACCCAAAGTTCCATCTCCTCCTGACATACTGCCTGGAGTTCATAGGGGCAAGACTGGACACCATTCAAGCCAAGGCCTTCCTCCCTTGGGACAGGGTTGATCGCCTCAGGGCACTAGCTGCTGCTGTGCAGCACCAATGCTAGGTGTCCTTCCGCCTTCTGCTCCACCTGCTGGGTCATATGGCATCCACAGTCCATGTTACCCCGGATGCCCATCTTCACGTGAGGGCGGCTCAATGGGGCCTCCGCTCCCAGTGGACCCAGGCCACAGGCTGTCTGTGGGACAGAGTGGTGGTGACCCACCAACTGGCTGACTCCCTCGTCTGGTGGCAAGTCCCCCAGCACCTTCTGGCTGTGATGCCCTTCCAGGCTGCCACCCACCAGAGGGTCCTAACCACCCTCTTATGCTGGGAAGCCCACTGTGATGGCCTCAGCACTCAGGACAATTGGTTGCAGTCTGCAGCAGATCAACCTTTTGGAGCTTTGAGCCACATTCCTGGCCCTCCAAGCCTTTTGTCCCTGCAGCAACATTCAGTGCTGGTCCAGAAGAACAATCAAGTGGCAATGTTCTACGTCAACAAGCAGGGGGGCATGGGATCGTACACCTTCTACCAAGAGGCAGTAGCTCTTTGCTCATATGCAAATCACCACGGTGTTCTCCTATGTGTGGTGTATCTGCCAGGCCAGAACAACACCCTGGTGGACAGGCTAAGCAGGGTCCTCCAGCCACATGAGTGGCGGCTAGACCCCAGAGTGGTCTTTCGGCTCTTCCAGCTCTGGGGGACTCCACAAATGGACATCTTCGCTAGTCCAGCCAGCACCCAACTGCCCGCTTCTGCTCCAGGTATCCACACCCATCCCGGGTGGCAGTGGATGCCTTCCTCATCCTGTGGATGGAGGGGCTTCTCTATGCCTTCCCACCCATGCTGCTGGTTGCCAAGACCCTATTCAAGGTTCAACACAGGGCATCTTTGATACTAGTAGCCCCTTGGTGGTTCAGGTAACCGTGGTTCCCACTGCTCCTTCGCTTATCTATGGCACCCCCGGTCACCCTAGAGAGTGTTCTGGGGCTGCTGTCGCACAATGAGGGTTCCCTCCTACACCCCAACTTGGGATCTCTGATGCTAATGGCCTGGCTGCTGAAAGGGTAGCCTTGGTTCCTTTCAGCCTTTCAGGGGAGGTGGAGGGACCAGTAAGACCTCCGCAAGATGGGTTTATGCCTTCAAATGGCACCGATTTTCAGTGTGGTGTGCAGAGCGACGGGTCAGCCCGTTCTCGTGCTCTGTGCAGCTTGTGCTGTAATATTTACTTCACCTGTCCCAGGCAGGACTGACGTCTAACTCTGTCTGGGTCCACCTAAGTGTCCTTGCAGCGCACCACCTTATTGAGGGCAAGTCCCTCTCCATCCAACCTTCCGTGACCCGCTTTCTGTGGGGTCTCTTGCTGTCCAAGCCTCCTGTCCTCCTGCCTATGGAGGAGTGGGACCTCATCGTGGTGCAGTCACAGAGTGTCCCCTTTCCACCTCAGTCAGGAGGTGGTGCTCCCCAACTTCTTTCCTCGGTCTCATGCCAGCAGGATGGAAACTGTCCTTCATACTCTGGACTGTAAGAGGGCCCTGTCCTCCTACCAGCGTACCCAGGGCCACTGCAAAGCCTCACAGCTTTTTGTCTCCTATGACCCAATCGGCTGGTGACCTTTTTGTCTCCTATGACCAAGTGGACTCTGTCCACCTGGGTGGCAAACTACATTGCCCTTGCCTACGAGTAGGCTGGGCTCTCGCTGGAGCGCCGGGTCACAGCGGCATCTGTAGCAAACCTGCGCTCTGTTCTTCTGTTGGAAATCTTGACGGGCCGCCACCTGGTCCTCAGTCCATACCTTTGCAGCCCATTACTGCCTGTAGAGGGAGTCCCATAGGGACAGCACCTTTGGCCAGGCGGTACTCCGTCATCTATTCGGGGTGTAGGCAACTCTTGCCCTTCTTCCCTTGAGTGTTCAGGCTACCAGTGCTGGTTTTCTCACTGGACACTTGTGCTGCTCAGGAGTCTATCTTCTCAAAGACTCATTGCTGCTGCTCATGACTCACCTTTTTGTGGTCACCCATGGCTTTTTACAGGTTCTCAATAGCCTGTAGCTAGGGAGTCCCGTATGTGAGGACTGACTTCCTGCTTGTTCCCAGAGAAAGCATAGTTACTCACCTGTAACAGGTGTTTTCTGGGGACCGCAGGAACCAGTCCTCACAACACTCTCCTCCCTGTGGCGTTGCTTTTTGTGTCATTATTGCCTTTGAGCTATATCATCCTACTGAGGCAAGATGGCACCTTTGGGCAGGAAGGGGCAGGAAAGCTGTGGAGAAGCTACCGCGTGGGCTCCATCGGCACCAATGTCACCCATATGTGAGGACTGATTCCTGCTGTCCCTGGAGAAGACCTATTAGGTGAGTAACTATGCTAAATCAAAATACAGAGGGGAAAAAACCAGCAAAAGCTGAATCTATTAGTAGTGATATTTTATAGGACACATCACCCACCTTCATGCCCTGAATTTGTTCATTCATCCATACTGTCTGAGCTAAAGGCTCAATTATCAGAGCAAATAAGTGGTGAAAGAGGACACCCTTGACTGATACCTCTGTCCAGAGTTGGCCCTTACCCTAGGTGGCTGTCTAGCCCGCCTAGTGGAACAGACTTCTGTAGATGACATGACACAGTGCCCTCAGTAGGCCATGTGTGCCAAAGCACATGGCCTACTGCTGGGTGCTGCCGCCGTGCCGCCCGCCTAACCCCACCACTGGAATCGGTAGCAGGGGACGGTGGTGCAGCTCAGCATGGCCGGGGCCCTGCCTCTATCCACTTCAAAGATTTCTGTATACCTCCATTTATCTCAAGACAAGCTAGCAGAGAATAATATATTTATCTCCCAACCCTACTTTCTCCAACATTTTATGTTAAATCATCTTTATTAGCAAAAGTCAACTCAAACTTTGTTCAACCAATTTCTTCCCTTACCACAATAACAAACAGCATGTACGGTTGATATTCTTCTATCATCTAGATCCCCCCCACAATATACACATGTCGTACATTGGTACCCCCCAGCAATATTAGTTTTTAAATTTTTGTTCCCCCCCCCCATTGTACTTCCCCTTTACCCACTTTCCCCCCTCCCCTTCCACCCTTCCCCATACAGGTGTGGGTCCATAATAAGAATAATAATGCATCAGTGGAGCAAGGGTCTCCGGCCATGCGGTTGCTTTGACACCTGGCCAGTCACCCCATCCAGTCCCAATGTCTAGGTGCCTGTTCCTGTATGACAGCTATCTTAGATTCTTCTCCTCCCTCCTAAATCCCTCCTTCCCTCTCCCCCCGCCCTTTTCTTATGTCGTCTTTACATACTCCCCCCTACTCCTTTACCTATTCTTTCTCAGGCTTGCTCCCAACTTTAGGTTCCCCTTCACTTTCCCCTGGGACTCATAGCGCCTCTCTACAGTGTCAGCAGCTGATTACGGGTCAGTGGGGTCATGGTATCAATGTATCTTCCCCAAAGTGCCAAGAAATGCTCTCGATGTCGTCCACCCTTCCCCCCGGGATGCCAAGCGCTCCATCAACATGAGCTGGTGGAAGGTATCCCACCACTCCCAAAATGAGGGGGCTACTGTCTCTCACCAGTGTCCGAAGCACAGTCTTCTTACCTACCACACAAGCTTTCCGCACCAGTAGTCTCTTCCACCACCCTTTCAGTCTGGCCCAAGCTAGCTGGTCCATTACCACCAGCTGCCCCATCCAAGGTGCACTGGCTGTCCCACTATGGTTTCCAAGTAGCTTTGTATCCTCCTCCAGTAGCTTTGTTTCTGCATCATTTCCACCATAAGTGCCCCAAACTTGCATTGAGTATTCCACACCAAGGGCAATTACTGCTAGGGGCCATGCCACTTCATACTGCCTGTAGTGGAGAGACTTGGGCTCGACAGATGGCCCGATGCTGTATCTCTCATCGCTGAGCCGATTTAACCAAAGCTGAGATTCGAGCAATAGCTCATCGCACTGCCCCTGCTTTCATTTGAAGACCTATCTCCAGCTCCCACTGCCATTCTATCGCTGAAAGGTCTGCGAGTGGAGCCCACTGCTCCAACTTACGATACAGTTACAAAAAGGACAAATAGTCTTACTCTCCCATTTCAAAAAATTCAGTCACGTGCGCTGAGGCCTCTACTGTTAAATTTTCTTTTGGAAGGGATTGAATATAATGCCTTAGTTGATAATAGGCGAAAATATGCGACCCTGGAAGCTCATGCTCTTGTCTCAATGCTGCGTAAAGTTTAATTCCACCCTCTAAGTTCACCACATGCCCCAAGTTCTCTATCCCTTTCTCGTCCCATACCTTGAATACCTGGTTCTCTGAGTCTGGTGTAAAGTGCGGGTTTCCTCTTATAGACATGAAACTGGAAACGGTCGGGGAGACACGCCATTGCCTGCAAAGATATTGCCAAGCCCCTCTTATAGACCCAACAGCCAACTCTGGCGCAATCCCTCCTGCAACGATCCCGTCTTGATATGTAATACTGCCATCAAGGAGAGGGGTCTCACAAATTCCGATTCCGGGTCCCGGGACATGAACACCTGAGTTTGCCCCAACCAGTCCCCAAGTGGTGCAGCTGGCATGCTTGCATGTAACGGTAAATGTCTAGGATTTCCAGTCTCCCTCAATACCAAGGACCCCTCAAGCGTGATAGTGAGATTCTCGCCAGCCGACCGTGCCAAAGGAATCTACTGTACGTAAGTCTTATTCGTGTAAGGTGACATCTCTACGTAGCAGGTGAATTGGTAGAGTCTGCAACATATAGAGCAACTTTGGGAGCAGAATCATGTGATAGGCCGCCACTCGGCCTAAGAGTGACATAGGGAGGGACGACCACTCTCGAATCTTAATCTGCATCTGAGTCATCACCCAACCCCAATTTGCCTGGTAAAACTGTCGAGAGTCAGCGATCAGTCGTATCCCTAAATATATGAAACTCTGGTCAGCCCACCGGAGCAGAAAGCCAGGGCCCCACTGCTCCTTCAGTCATCCTGAAACATCCAAGGCTTCTGACTTCTCTTTATTAAGCTGAAATCTGGCTATTTGACCGTACCGGTCAAATTCCTCTAGCGGACAGGGTAGCAGCGATTGCGTGTGGGGAAATATGGACCAAAATATCATCAGCAAATGCCACTATCTTGAATTCCAAATGGCCCATATGGATCCCGGGCACAGCCCGACAACTTATTTTTGTTTTTATTTATTTGGTTCTTCTATACCACCCCTTCCAGTGATCAGGGGCAGTTTACAATTAACACAGCAAAGTTAACAATAAAAAGGATTTGAACTATGTATACATATACTGTGACAAGAAGGCCTATCCGGAGTCTGGGGGAGGACAAAGAGACAGGGAATTCACCCTAGTAAAGGGCCCCCTTTCACCAAATCAGGGTAGGAAAGCCATAAACACCTCCAGGAATTAGAAAACTTCCACGTGGACCACATTTCATGCTCCCCCTAGTGGAATGAAGGGGAGAGGATACAAGGCTCAGAACCCCTTAGGCAGAGAATGCTCCAAGCAGTCAGGTGCCCGGAGTCAGGCTGATTGCCGTCACCTGAGTAGGGAGGGGTGGAAGCTAGAGCCTTGGAAGTATAAACACAGAGCAAAGTATGACTTAGGGAGGAGAGGAGAAGCAGGAAGCCAGGCTGAGCAGAGCAGAGGAATGGAGCTTCCAGCTGGAGAGAGTGCTATTTGGCACGTAGCACGGCTGCAGGAGAGTTTGGAGCCAGGAACAAGAGAGACTCCAGGATTCCCCGGGAGGCTGTTAGCTGAGCATGCTGAGCAGGACGGGGAATCAGAGCCTATGCAGCTGGGAGAGCCTGAGGTGAAGCTGATTGAGGAGGACACACCCATGGACTGTTCCTTGTGCCAAGCTGTAAACCTGGGGAACATAGAGGAAGCAAGCCAGTCCTGAGAGAAGGTTATCCAGGAAAAAGGTACCCTTATTCTACAAGCAGGGTGGCTGTGTTTCCCTTGTGTTTATAAAGGGGAAGTTTACCACAGACTTTAAATGTGATTTTTTGTTTGGTGCTTGAGCCAGCAAGGCTAAGAAGGGAATACAAAAGGCTTGCTGGTAAAGACTGTGTATCCTGCAATAGAGAGAACCTTTAAAACTGCATTTTGTGGTTGAATATGTTTTGGATAATTTTTGCTTTCAAAGAGTCCTAAACCAACAATCCTATGTGTGGTATGAACGAACCATTGTGTATATAAAAATAATAAATTTCTGTCATTTGCCTTACCTACTTGAGCCTGACTACAGCTTTCTGCATGGTGCACTCATACAGCTGAATAAGGACTACATTTCCCAGAGGGCATTGCAGGGAAATAGTTTTTAAAAAAGCTTAAAAAGCATACAGCAGAAAGTTCCTCTAAAAATCCACGCCCCTCTAACCTAGAGGCGAGTGGTGGTGGCGTGACAATACATGTTACATTACATTTAACAAATAGGTGAACTCCTACATGAACACTGTAGCCTTAACAGGGGGGTACTAAGTATATACAAATTTACTAACCAGGCATGGTTCTTTGTGTTAGGGTAGGTTAAAGGAAATGAAAAGGAGGGAGTGAGGTAAAGGAGCCAGAGAGGGAGTTATTTGGTGTGCTGTTTATCCATTTGTGGGGAAGGGTTTTCATCTGCATTTCCGAAGTGTTCCTTGAATAGGTATGTTTTAGTTCCTTTCTGAATAACTGGAGGTCTTTGATCTTGCGGATTGGTAATGGCAATGAGTTCCAGAGCCTAGGTGCAGTGAATGTGAAGACTCTGGAGCTCGTTGGGTGTTTCGTTCTATGGATGGAATGAGGGATTACAAGAGAATGGTTTGCATTTTGCCTACGGGATCTGGAATCTGGTAGAGTTTGGATAATCGTAGATAGGTATGACGGTGAAATGTTGTTGAGCAATTTGAAAGTTGTCATCATCATCTTGTATTTTATACGACTCTGAACTGGGAGCCAGTGGAGGTCATATAAGATGGGCGTTATATGTTCAGTTAGTCTGGTCTTGCTTACAATTCTGGCAGTGGTATTTTGTGCTCTCTGAATGATATTTGTTTTTGTCTGGGAGACCCTGCAACAGACTGTTGCAGTAGTCAAAATGGGGGGTATTGATAGCATGAACTACTGACTTGAAGTCATGGATATCTAGCAGGGGTCTTAGGTACTGTACCATTTTTAGTTTAAAGTAGATGGTTTTTGCTTCTTGTTTTAGGTGAGGGAGCATGGTGAGTGATTGGTCTAATATTATGCCAAGGTATTTCACCTCTTGTTTAAGCGGAAGGACAATGTTGTTAATCTTGATGGATTCTGGGAGTGTAGTATTTTGGTTCCTCGATTATATATAGAACTTCGTTTTTTTTAAAGTTTATATTATGGTTGTTGGCATTCAACCAGGATTCGGTTTCCTTGATGCATTCTGATAGCTTGTGGTAAGTGAAATCATTTATTTCTATTGGGAGGGACAACATAATGTTGCCAGCATTCGAATGAAGGGGTCTAGGGATAACATAAATAGCAAAGGTGAACGTGGGCAGCCCCGTCGCATTCCCCTCTCAAGCTCTAAGGCCTCTGACTAACTAAAATCGCCGCTGTAGGGTGCGCATATAAGATCTTTTGCAGGTAGAACCCGTCTATCTCGTAGTGAGGGAGTAATTGAAAAAGATACTCCCACCCCACTCTATCAAATGCCTTTTCAGCATCACAGCTGATGAACAGTGATGATATTTCTTGTGTATGGGCCCACTCCTGGGAGACTATGATCTTTCTTAAGTTACCTGTTGCATAATGGACCTTTACAAAGTCCACCTGTGAGTCCCACACTAGCTCAGGCAACAGTGGGGCCAATCTTTCCGCCAAGACCTTTGCTAACAATTCCAGATCAAGTTAATTAGCGAAATGGGGTGATATGAGCTCGTTTGGAGACGGTCTTTTCCTGCTTTAGGAAGTAGTGTGATATAGGCTCGATTATTCCCCCATTTGAACTCCTGTTGTTGGATGTGTTGCTTATAAATGGCCACCATCGGGGTGACCACTTCGATATGCAAGATTTTGTAAAATTCCACCATAAACATGCCTGATCCAGGGGCTTTACAGCATTGTGCCTGTTGAATGCCATTGTATATCTTCTGTGCGGTGAGGGGTGCCCCCGGCTGCTCTGCCTGTTGTATGGTCAATCTGGATAGAGCCAGATTCTGAAGATAGTAGTTAATCATATCAGATGGTACTTTCTGTCCCCTATACAAATCTCGGTAGTATGTGCGAAAAAGGTGGGCAATCTCCGTTGATTTTTTATGTAATTTGCCCACTCTGTCACGTAAAGCTGGCACCAGATGTGACCCCTCCTCTCCATGCAGACATCGTGCTAGCAGCTTGCCCATCTGGCTGCCATGTTGGAAAAGTTGATATTTGTAGTGCATAAAGAGATTTTTTGGCTCGCTGGTGCAAGACCTCGTTTAACACTGCCTGGGTTTCTAAAAGCCATGTCCTGGAGTCTGCCATCGGGTGCCGGGCATGTCGTCTTTGAGCCTGCTGGTGCTCCAATCTTAGAACCTGAGCATTAAGATGGTGTAGGCGGCACGCCAAATTTGCCATAATCTACATAAGAACATAAGATATGCCATACTGGGTCAGACCAAGGTCCATCAAGCCCAGTATCCTGTTTCCAACAGTGGCCAATCTAGGTCATACGTACCTAGCAGTTTCCCCAAAAGACACAGGTTCCGCAATGCTTGTTCTGGGTCAAGCATTGATATCCTGGGTCCCTTCTTAATAATGGTTTATGGACCTTTCCTCCAGGAACTTGTCCAAACCTTTTTTAAACCCAGCTACACTAATAGCCTTTACTACATCCTCCGGTAGCAAATTCCAGAGTTTGATTACACGTTGAGTGAAAAAATATTTTCTTTTATTAGTCTTGAATAGTTTACCCTGTAGCTTCATTGCATGTCCCCTAGTCTTTCTATATTCTGATAACGTAAACAATCGATCTACGTTTACCCGTTCCACTCCGTTCATTAATTTATAGACTTCTATCTTATCTCCTCTCAGCCGTCTCTTTTCCAGGTTAAAGAGCCCTAACCTTTTTAGACTTTTTTCATAGGAGTATCCTTCCATCCCCTTTACCATTTTGGTGGCTCTTCTATGAACCTTTTCTAATAACGCTGTATCCTTTTTAAGATACGGCGACCAGAATTGCACACGATATTCAAGGTGCGGTCTCACCATGGAACGATATAGAGGCATTATAATATCTTTTGTTTTATTTTCCATTCCTTTCCTTATGATACCTAGCATTCTATTTGCTCTCTTGGCTGCCGCTGCACACTGGGCCAAGGGTTTTAACATGTTATCTCTTCTCTTAAGACCACCTTTGCTGTCTCCCAAAATAATTATGGGTTGTCCTGATGTTGTGAATTAAGAGTCACATAAGCTTGCCACGTTTCCCTGATACAGCTATGTAACTGCTCCTCCTTGTATAGTTCCAGGGGGAACAACCACAGCCGTGGTTCTCCCTGGCTCCGGTACCAGTCCAGTGAGATCCAAATAGCTGTGTGGTCGGATATTTATTTATTTACATTCTCTTATATACCGTGCTATTCTGCATCAGTGCGGTTTACATTGAGCAAACTGAAATTACATTGAACAGGGCATTATAACTTGGAGATAACTATTTTACAGGGAACATGGGCTATGGAGGGTTAAGTGGCTTGCCCCAGACCACAAGGAGCACCTGTGGGACTAGAAACCCCAGTCCTTCCGGCCCAAGGTTGCTGTCCTCTAGTGGGATTTGAATCCCCGACCTTCCGGCCTGAGGTACCTTGCCCCAATCACTAGGCCACTCCTCCACTCATATACCTCCTGGTCCTATTTTAGCCTCTTCCACCTGTGTAAATAAGTTTTCCGATGTAAGAATGTAGTCGATGTGAGCACTGGTCTCATGGGTGCAAGATAGATGGGTATAGTTTCTGTCTGTGAGCTGCAGAAGCCACCATGGATCTACTAGGTGAAGGCGAAAGATATATGATTGTAAATTGTTCTTATGTTTAACTGTTTATTGTAAATAGTTCACCGGTTACACAGTGTTCAATGTATTATGTTTTGTTACATTGTAAACCGCCCCTCATCACTGGAAGGGGCGGTATAGAAAAGTATCCAAAGAAATAAAATAAATAAATAAAAAATGTTGCAAAATGCAGGTCATCCCCTCATGGGTGCCAGTTTTCTGTTGTGAAAAGTCCATCAAGGGATCCAAGACCCCATTCAGGTCTCCCCCCACAATCAACCTTCATTCCGGTAGCTGTTCCAATGCTGACGCCAACTGGGCATAAAAAGGAGCGTCTGGCATCCCGGGACCATAAATATTACATAGCACTACAGGATGGCCCTCCATGTCCCCTGACAAAATTATGTATCTATCCAAAGGATCTCTTTTTTCGAACTTACAATCGAACCACACTTGCTTTTGGAACAATATAGCTATGCCCCCTTTCTTACTGTGAGCTGCTGCACCAAGTACTTGGCCCACCCAATTGCGACCCAATTTCTCATGTTTCATGGTAGACTGATGGGTTTCCTGGAAAAATGCTATATCACAATTTTGGTGGGCTGCTGCTCGCAATATCTTATATCTTTTGATGGGAGTGCATGATCCTCACATGTTCCATGAGAGTGTTTTCAATCCTTCCCCCGCTGATTAAGGCCTAGTACAAAGATCTGCATTGCTAATAACTTGGGGAGTACCCCCCAGCGTGGGGAGTACCCCCCAGCATAGGGACCACCCTTTACCCTGGTTCCCACTCTTGGGAGTATGTATATTCGACGACTGCTGCCCACTTAAAATTCCATTGTCCCCCTTCCCCCTCCCTTCCCTTCTCCCATTGTAAATCCCACCCCCCATTTCTCTCTACTAAACCGCCTTCTCCCTCCATGTGAATCACTTTATGTGTATCGGGTCTCTCCCCTCCCTCCCCGCCACCCCTGTTCCCCTCTCCTTCCCTCTATCTGCCCCCTTTATTCTCAGCTCATCCCATGTGATCTTCCTTCTTTCCTCACCATGCCCACCCTCCTCCCACTTTTATACCTATTCCGGATCAACTCCTTCTTTTGTTCCGGTTCTCTTCCATCCTTGGGCACCTATTTCTTTGGCGGAATCTGTAGGCGGACAGAGGTCTACTTTATGTCTTTACCATTGCTGGGGCCTACCTTTATCCCTTCCGTCTGGTATTTGGGGAATATGTGGGTGGAGTCCTTAGCGGCCCTTTCTCAAATCAAGGTTCTCTCCATGGGATTGCTTTCTATGGCCCAGTTTTTATTAGCCTAGGGGGTGTATTGTTTGGGCTTCACCCAGCTCCTCTCCCTACCCCCCCCCCCATCCCAGTATCTAACATTGGCCATCCTTCAATCACCTATCCCTACCTTCCCTTCTTATCCAATGAACGTCCCCATGTCTAATCCTTTCATCATCTATCTGTGACCCAAAACAACAAACATTCAATTTCAAGTCACACTGCAAGTTAACATTTGAACAATGTTTTACATCCCGAAGTCCGCGCTACTGCTCCATGTTGCTCAGTCTCTTTGATACTGAGCACGCTTTCCAAAGTCACTGTTCTTTCACTGGTGGCTTTAATGCCCTGGCCCTTGCATAATTCTCCGAGTGACGGCCAATACAATAACTTGAGGTCAGTAACATGTGGTCCCAAGTCCTTGAAACCATCCTTTCAATGACTGTCCCGCAGTCTCACCTCCAGCACCTGTCTTATCAAGTGTCCTCGGTTACCTGACCACCAGGGTCCAAAGCGTTCACAAACTGCCGTATCGAACACCCGCTGAGTTCCATTGTAGTAGATTCGGAGGTGGGCAGGGTACTGCACTATAAATGTAATATGTGCATTGATCAGACGTTGGCATACTGCTGCGAAGGCCCTCCGCCGCTGGCTAAGAGACGCTGAATAGTCCTTGTAGATGCAGAGTTAAGTTAATTTTGTGCGGTCGGGCCTTACTGCCGGGTGGCTTTCAACACTGCATCTTTTTGTACATAGTTTAGAAAGCACGCCAAGACAATGCACGGGTGGTTGTTATGTGGATGGGCCCTATCCTGTGTGCCCTTTCCAATTGCAGAGGAGTAGTTCAGATTTTAACTTCAAGAAGCTAGGGAGAAGTGCCTCCAGATATCCACAAAGTTCCCCAACTTTCACTGATTCTGGCACCCCGACGAACCGCAAGTTGTTTCGCCTGCTATGGTTCTTGAGATTGTTGAGTTTTGCTTTGTGTGCCACCATGAGTTCCTGGAGTCTGCGCCGTTCCTGTCCTGCTATCGTTGCTGCCTCTTCCACCTGGGAAATCCACTGTTCCATTTCCTGCAAGTGGCCCGCAAAGGTCTCCATGACTTTTGTCATAGCATCCATCTTGCCTGTGAGTACCTCGAACCGTTGCTCCATTGCACCCACCACTGCCTGGGTCACCTCCTCTACAAGGGCGGGCTGGCCTACAGACTCTGGCAAGGATGGCGATTCCGCCATTTTGGAGAGGAGACCTGCCAATTTCTACTTGTCGTCATCTTCTCCAGGATCCAGCACTGGCCTTGTTTTTCCTCGGCTTGCCAGTATCTCTCTCAATGCTTCCATTCTGGTCTCTGTGATACTTTGCTTGGGCTCGGGGGGTTCAGAGGCGAAGAGAACCCAGAGAGAAAGCTGAAGCACGTCTGCTCCCTCTCAGCACATCACATGACTCTCCTCTCCAACATTTTAAACGTGAAAGACCAAAAGACTATCAAAAGCCTTTTCTGGGTCTACTGGCAGGACTATCATAGGCTATTTAGTCTGTTTAGCATTCTACATCAAATTTACTGCCCTCCTGATATTATTCAAAGTAAGGTGACCAGGTGTGAATCCTGACTGATCCTCACGAATCAATTGTGGCATCAGGCACTTCAACCTATTCACTAAAACCTTTCTTAAAATCTTTCATATTCTACCCCAAGGAGGGATATAAGATGATAGGAGCCACTGTTAGGATCTTTTCTTTCTTTGTGAACAATAGTGCCTACTGCAACATGCAAAGAATATCTATCAATATCCTCCAATGTGACATGGTCTAGTGTATAGAGTTCTTTATATAACTGCACAAAGCGTTGAATTTGTTTATTTTTAACTATGTCATTTCCATGTATGTCCTTAAGCTTCAAAACATTTGAGCAGATATTCAAAGCCTTTAGCCAGCTGGCTAAGGGGGCAGACCATAATATTCAGCAGCACTATCTAGATAGTGCTACTGAATATTTTTGCAGACTGTCCCGGCACTATCCAGTTAGTGCAGGGAGAGTCTGTGAGCAGAGTGGGAGTGGTTAGCGTGATTTTCAGCGGTCCTTGTCTGGACAACTAAAGCCAAATGAAAAGCAGGCCTAAGTTGCAATCCGGGCAGATGCCGGCTGAAAATCATGCTAACCAGGTAAGTGCTGGCACTTGCCCAATTAGCACCACTCAGCCCAGATATTCAGTGGAGGAGTAGCCCAGTGGTTAGTACAGTGTGCTAGAATTAGAGAAGCCAGGATTTGAAGCCCAGTGGTGTTCCTGATCTTGGCCAAGCCACTTTTCATTGCCTCAAATATAAACTTAGATTGTAAGCCCTCTGAGGTCAGGAAAATACCTACTGTACCTGAATGTCATTTGCCTTGAACTCCTAAGAAAAAGGCGTTGGCTAAATCCAATTCCCTCCTGTCTGGACACTGAATATTCCGCCAATAGTAAGCGCCGTGACTGACTGCTGTGGCATTTGAATACCGGCAGTTCTGAAAATTAGGCACATTATTTCTAGTTTGCAACTTTCAAAATTGGTAAACCCAGACCTTATTTTCCCTAATCTCAGACTCAGAATAAACTTGTTTTAATTTTTCTGTTTGGTAATTTGTCACCTCCAACTCTAAATTTTTTAGCTCAATCCTTGCCTTTTTGAGCTATTTAAAAACATATTGAAAATCAGTTACTTGTTTATGTTCCTTTTCCAACTTACTAATATCTCCTCTAAGATTATTCATCTTCTGTTCTTTATCTTTCTTATGCTTAACCGCTATGTTATCAATTTAACTATTATAACCGCATTTAGACAGTCCCAAAGAATTCCAGATTTCTGTCACCCATATAGTTTAATTCCATATATTGCTTTATAACATTCCTCAGTTGGACTTGAATACTTTTGTTCCTATCCAAAATATCATTAAGTTTTCAAACTATCAATGCAACCAAACCAGGCTGGCACATGTTCAGACCAAGTTATGGATTCAGTTTGGCTCAGTAACTATAATATACCAACATCATAGAGCCAATAGTATATTCCATATTGTCCTGCTAGAAGAGTCCAGACAAGTGGGTTGTGTTCCCTTACCAGCAGATTGATGGAGACCAAGAACCAATGAAAAGCCCAATGACATTACTCCTATGCCTCTTCGCCTGAGCCACCTAGGGGTCTCTTCAGTATTTTGTTATCTCCAGCAGATGGAGGATAGATTTTCTCCTCTCTGAAGAAAATCTGAAGATTGAGAGGAAAAGATTAGTTAAATGCTTGTGAATGACCACCTTGAGGATGACTCTCTCACTTGGAATGCGACATGGGAGGCTCTGCTAGGCTGCAGTCTTTCCAATAACCATAGGAGGAGGGAAAATTGGTTCAGCTCCATACGTTTATCATGATAACAGCCTGTTGAGCAGCCAGAAATTGGAAGGATTACGAAGGATCTGGAAGAGTGCAGCAGCCTCACACAACTTCAACACCCCCTCCCTCCCCTCTATCCCCCGTGCTGTCTCCCGAAGATTGCAGAAGGCTCTCAGAGGGATCTGCCTGCCAGCCACCATAATGCAATGCTGCAAAGCCAGTGAAATGGTTTCAGGGGAGTAGAGCTGAGCCCGGCAGGGATCCTCTGGCTCTCAGGGGGTGAGTACCAAGCTTGACCTTGCCATTGTCCTTGTTGGGGGCTCCCGAGTCTGTCTTCCTGGGATGCAATTCGGGGGTGGACTGCTGGCGAACATTGGCATGGTGTGGGGGTGTCCCACTGTTCTCTGCACGAGTTAGTAGTGGTTTTTTGGTTTTTTTTTACCTATTTTGTGCCTGGTGGTCATGTGGTCCTAGCACGCATTCTGCCCAAGGGCAAATATTCTATTTATTTTTTGGTGCCAAAAAAGGATGAGTCCTTTCAGCCTTTTCTGGACCTCAGGGGTGTCAATGAATACTTGCTCATCCTGTGCTTCCGGATGGAAGCCTTGCACTCCATGATTCATGCAGTGCATCCAGGGGTGTTCTTGGCTTCTCTGGATCTAGATGAGGCGTATTTCCATATCCCGATCTGGGTGGATCAGCAAAGGTATCTGTGTTTTGCCATGCTTGGCTCTCACTTTCCGTTTGTCACCCTTCCTTTCGGGCTGTCCACTGCTCCGAGGATGTTATTTAAGATCATGGTGGTGGTGCTGCAGCACCAAGGGATATGTGTGCATCCAAATCTGTATGACTGGCTCATCTGGGTCCATTCTTTTTCAGCGGCATCTTGGGTGACATCCTGAGTGGTGTCCTTTCTGGAATGTCTCGGCTGGTGATCAGTCGGGGAAAGAGCCAGCTGTTGCTTTTCCAGGCCCTGAATTTCCTGAAAGAATGTTTCGACACACGAGTAGGCAGTGTTTTCCTGCCAGAGCAGAAAGTCAAAAGACTTGGATTGCCTGGCACTGTTCATTTCACAGCAAGCTCCCAGAGTTCTGGATTACCTTCAGCTTCTTGAATTTTATTTATATTCTCTTATATACCACGCTATTCTGCATCAGTGCGGTTTACATTGAACAAACTGAACTTACATTGAACAGGGCATTATAACTTGGAGATAACTATTTACAGGGAACATGGGCTATGGAGGGTTAAGTGGCTTGCCCAAGACCACAAGGAGCACCTGTGGGACTAGAAACCCCAGTCCTTCCGGCCCAAGGTTGCTGTCCTCTAGTGGGATTTGAACCCCCGACCTTCCGGCCTGAAGTACCTTGCCCCAACCACTAGGCCACTCCGATGGTGACGACCATAGAGATGGTGCCGTGGGCACGTACTCACATGCAACCGCTCCAGCGATCTTTGCTGACTTGATGATCCCTGAGTTCTCAGGAGTTTGAGTGCAGGCTCTCACTCCTGATAGTGGTAAAGGCCAGCCTGCGGTGGGGGAAGCAGCCCTGTCATCTGAGGAAAGATGTATCTCCGGACGATTTCTTATAGATCCTTTTGACAATGGATGCCAGTCTCTCGGGCTGGAGATCCCATTGCCAAGACTGTACAGCCCAGGGCCATTGAAACTTCAGGGAAACAGTGTGGTCCATCCACTACTTCAAGGCGAGGGTCATTAGGTTGGTTGTTCTGCGTTTCCAACCCCTGGTCAAGGGTCTGACAGTTTGAGTGTTTTTGGACAATGCCACTACGGTGGCTTAATTCAATTGGCAAGGTGGTATGAGGAGTACTGGGGTAGCTCTAGACATAGCTGTCCTGTTTGCCTGGGCAGAGAAGAAACTCCTAGTATTGTTGACTCAGCACTTTGCTGGGGTGAACTTTCTCAGCCGACACTCTCTGGATCCTGGAGAGTGGGCATTGAGTAAGGAGGAGTTTCAGTTGATTCTGTGCCGCTGGGGTCGCCCCAAAATAGATCTGATGGCAACCTGCTCCATTGCCAAAGTTTGCTGCTTCTTCAGTTGCTGCACAGAGACGGGGTTCGAGAATGTCAACGCCCTGGCCCAGCCTTGGCCAAGTCAGCACCTGCTGTACAAGTTTCTGCCGTGGCTCCTGGTGAGGTGTATGATTCGGTGTATAGATCGCCATCTGGGCAGGATTAATCTCCAGGAACAAGCAGGAATGTAGTCCTCACATATGGGTATCGTCGGTACCGACGGAGCCTGCATGGGAATGCTCCCCAGCGTTCAATAGGAACGCTTTTGGGAGCATCCCTCAGCAAATGCACGCTGCCTTCCCGCCTTTCCAACTGTCCCTCTTCAGTTCTTCATTTTCCGCGGAGCCGACAGGACCTATTCCCTGTCACCGCAGAAAATTCCGTCTTTAAATTTCTTTCTTGTGGTCGCGTTTGCCTACCACACGACGCCTACGGGTACCGCTGGTTCTTTTCTTTTCATTAAAAAAAATCCTTAAACTTAGACTTTCTTTTCAGAAACTTTCCTCTTTGGTGCTAGGCGCCATTTTGGGCATTAGGCCCCATTTTTCCTAAATCATGGAAAAGCCAACTAGTGGTTTTAAAAAATGTACTAAGTGTGGCAGTACCATTTTCGTCACTGACAACCATGATTGGTGTCTATAATGTTTAGGACCTGATCATTCTCCAACTGAATGTCTCTCCTGCATGGGGATGACCAAAGAGGAAGACAGAACCGGGCCGCAAAGCTCAATACCCTTTTTTCTTCAGATGCCAGATCCATTGCATCGACATCGTCAAGGGCCTCTTCTTCCTCCCGTGGATCTCAGGTAACTAAACATAAAAGCCGGTCCTCAAAGGGTAGGTTTCCTGCTAAGCATTGAGAGGCTATTGGCATTGTCCTTGAGGGAACCACATCGGCAAAACAGCCCTGGTGGAAGGCTTCGGCTTCCAAAGCATCGATGGGGCTTCAGGATGTTCTCGAGGCCTCAGCCTCGCAAGAACTACCTGTGCCATGCTCAGGGGTTCCGGCCGTTCTTACCGGTACTGACACCCAGGCATCGGCAGCGTCGATAGACCAGAGGTTTCTTGCTATCGAGTGCAATATCGCAGCTCTTCTTTCAGCTGCGGTACTGGTGGTCCCAAGGGCACCGGTGCCGACATCGACACCGACGCTGGTACCGACACCGATGCAGACACTGGTACCGACACCGACGATGCCGGTACCGATAATACCGGCCCCGGTGGGAACTCTTCCCATGCCATCTCTGGCTGGAGTAGACAAAGCGGTACTGGGTCACCTCGGTACCGACTTCGATCGGTACCGGGATCGTGCTTTGCAAGAGCATCGGGGTCAAGAATACTTCGATTGCTCCGATTCCGAAGACTCTGATAATTCTGCTGGCACTAGAGAGTTTCTCCTAGAAAATCCCTCTTCTCCCCAATGCAGAATGTCACCTCCAAAGGACATGTCATTTCAGGATTTCATCTGTGATATGGCCAAAGGTCTTTCAATCACAGTAGCTCCTGAAGAGGAACCCAGAGCAAAGGAATTGGAAATTCTCCAATATCCTAAAGCTCCTAAGGAGGCAGCTACTCTGCCTATCCATGAAATTCTGCATAGCTTGATGCTCAGAATGTGGGAGACACCTCTGACTACTTCTCCTCACTCTAGGAGACTTGATACTATGTATCGAGTTCCACCATGTCCTGGATTTCAGAAAACTCAGCTGCCACACCATTCAATGGTAGTAGAATCAGCCATGTGTAGGATGAAAAGTGCAAAGAGGCATGCATCCAATCCTCCAGGTTGTGAATGCAGGACTCTGGATGCTTTTGGGCGCAGAACATTTCAAGCTTCCATGCTTTCAGCTAGGATCAGTTCATATATCCTATATATGGGAATGTTCCTCAAAGAAGTCACAGGAGACTTGGAACTTATGAGCCCATTTCTCCCAGATGATAAGAGAGAAGATTTTCTTGCTCTATTTAAGCATGCTCAGGATGTCTCCAAGTTTGTCAATCGTGCAGCCTTTGACTGCTTCGAATGCATCTGCAGAACTTCTGCTATTGCCATTGACGCACGACGGATTGCCTGGCTACAGGCATCAGACTTGGAGACTTGGGTACAGGACAAGTTAGGCAACATTCCTTGCACGGAGGAGAATCTCTTCGGCAAGAACTGGCAGGAAAAGGCTAACAAGTTAGATGCTGACAATTCTACCTTAGATAGATTGTCAAAGTCTACAGCCACTCCAGCCAAAAGGAAGCCTTATAAAAAACCCTCTTTTAGCAAAAAGAGGAAGTTTTATCCTTCCTATACCCAGCAGAGCCAGACTCCAGGTCAGGTTGCCCAAAAGGGACAAACTAGACAGCAAAAGAAACCAAAAGGCCCGAGAGCCCAACCAGCTCTCCAGGTTCAGCCCCCTCAAGGGCTTTGACTCCTTCCTAGAGAGCTTTGCCTTCCTACCTCTGAGGGGTCCCCAACCCCCCAATATTCCGGGCAGGTTATGCCTCTTTGTCAACAGATGGCATCAGATAACAGCAGAAGATTGGACTTTGTCCATTTTAGGAGAGGGGTACAAACTTCATTTTCACAGCTTACCCCCTCCTACAATTCTAAAGCAATTTATTTATTTATTTATTTAACACTTATTTATATACCGCATCTTCCAGCGATCAGTTGCGGTGTACAATTAACAACAGTTAACAATGCAGAGCTTGTTTTACATGGAACAGAATAACTTTTTACATAGAACATCTTAACATGCACACATAGGTTTAAAAACTAAGCAGAATAATTCAACTAACACAGATTGTGTAACAATTTAAACAAAGTACTGACTCTACCGCATAGGCAGATCATATCAGTTGCAACTATATACAAGTAGGGTATCAATGCATAGGAGTGGAGTGTTCATTCGATTATGTTTTGTGTGTTATCCCTTGAAGAAGGGAGTATACGCTTGATGTGGGGGGGTTCATGTTTAGCCTTTATCTAAGTTGAGTGGAATGTTTTCTATGGAATTATAGTGTTTAGTGAATAGATATGTTTTCAATTTTTTTCTGAATTCTGTTATCTCTGTTAGTGATCGTAAGTCCTCTGGTAACGAGTTCCAAGTTGTTGGAGCTATGTGGGAAAAGGCTCTATTATTTGTAATTTTGTGAGATCTTATATATTCTTTTGGAATCTTTAGTTTATTTGATTGTCCTTTTCTATGAGTAGTCTTAGGTAGTTCTTTGTTTATTAAATTACATAGTGTCTTCGGGGCCATGTCGTTTAGGGCTTTGAATGTAGTTATTATTGTTTTGTAGGTTATCCTGCTTTGTATTGGTAACCAGTGCAGGGAAGCTAGTATTGGTGTAATGTGTTGGAGTGAATTTATCTTTAGTATAATTCTAGCTGTTGCATTTGTGCGAGTTGGATTCTTTTGATATTTTGTTTTGGAATGCCTATAAGTATTAAGTTAGCGAAATCGAAGTGTGGAGTAATGGTAGCCTGTGTTATATTGATAAAATCATGCATAAATACCAGGGGGCGCAATTGTTTGAGGATTTTAAGTTTGAAGTAGATTTTCTTTAAGGTATTTCTAATGTGGGTTTCCACAGTAAGGTGTGTATCTAAAATGACTCCAAGATATCTTATTTCATTTTTTATTTTAATTTCTTGGTTTTGTAGTGTTATGTGGGTTGGGAGAATAAATGATTGGTTTTTTGTTACGATCAAGACTTCGGTTTTAGCATGGTTTATATGGAGGTTTTGGGTTTTTAGCCAGTATGTAATTTCATTGTAGCAGTCTGATAGAAGTTGAGTCGGTAGGTTAGGAATCGTAAAAGGTATGTACATCATAATATCATCCGCATAAAGGTGATATTGTATTCCGAATTTTTTAAAGATGTTGCAGACCGGTTTTATATAGATATTGAAGAGTAGGGCTGAAAGCGCTGAACCTTGTGGTAAACCTATTTCTTGTTTGTATGTGTTGGATGTTTGATTACCTGTTCTTACATTTTGTGTTCTGTTATTTAAATATGAGGTAAACCATTTATGTACGGTAGAGTTTATGCCTATCTGTCGTAGGGTTGTTGAGCAAAATTGAGTGATGCACGCTATCAAAAGCTGCTGATATGTCAATGAAAAGTAAGATGAACGCCTGTTTATGATTGTCAATTCCTTTTAGGAGTGTATCTATTAATACTGTTAGAAGTGTCTCTACTCCATGGCGGGGCCGGAATCCATATTGTTGATCATCTAGTGGATAAGATAAGTCTATAAATTCCTGTGTCTGTAGTTGCACTACCTTTTCAATTATTTTGGCCAAGAATGGTATGCTAGAGATGGGCCTATATGATGTAGGGGATGTTTTATCAAGTTTGCCGTTCTTTAAAATTGGACGTATTTGTGCATGTTTGAGCGGGGATGGAAGGTATCCTTGGGTAAGTGAAAGATTTACTATTGGGAGGATAAAGGATAGTAGAGTTGGTAGTGTGTTTTTTATCCATGATACAGGGCATGGATCTAAATACGAAGTTGTGGTATTTAGGCCGGAGATGATTGTTTTTAATGACACTTTTGAGATGGGGTAAAATTCTAACCATTTATCTACAGGTTGATAAGAGATGTTGATATTTTCTAAGGGCATGGTGGGTTTCTTTGTTTTGTTTTGATAGTGATTAGCTAGGGATTGAACTGAGATGTCTGTGATTTCATTGTTAGAAGTTTGCTCATTGTTGGTTAATTTTCTGACTATGGAAAATAGCTCTCTAGGTCTATTGTATGATTTTGCTAAGGTTGCTGAGTAATAATTTTTCTTTGTGCTGTCTATTGTTTCCTTATATTTTGTTAGATAGTTATTGTATATTTCCTTGTGTACAGACAACTTGGATTTCCTCCATTTCGTTTCAAGTTTTCTTAGTTCTTTTTTCATTAGTCTTAGAGTGCTATTAAACCAAGGTGAATTATTTGTTTTAGTGTATATGGTTTTTTTATTTGGTTGGTTATTTTTAGCTGCATTATTAATAGTATCGTTCCAGTTGTTAACAGCGTCATCCAAATTTGTTGTTGATAAGAAGTAGGGGATTGTGGAGTCAAGGAAGTCTGTTTCATTAAATTTTTTGAATTTTGAAGTGGGGGTACTTCTCGTGTAATTATTGGTGCTAGGGATGGGATATGTGAGATTTATTTTGATGATAGAATGATCAGACCAAGGTGTCTCAGTGCATTCAATGGAATTTGAGTTAACTAATTTGAAGAGTATCTCAGGTAGAAGAACCAAATCTAATGTTCCTCCTTTGATATGTGTTGCTGTTTTAATTATTTGATGGTACTGTATGTCTGCTATGGTGTCTAGGAATAGTTTAGAGTCTAGTGTTGGTAGGGATGGAAGGTTAAAGTCGCCTAGCATGATTACAGGATTTTGATCAGTAGATGAGCTGAGGAGTTCAATAAGAGAATCCAGGCCATCTGTTTTATTGTCTGGGGGTCTATAAATTAAGCAAATTTTTATGAGGCCGATTTTTATTAATAATGTGTCCATGTTATTATTGAAATTTGAATGGATTGGCTTGGCGTTTAATGTTTTTTTAGTCATCATTAGAACTCCACCACCTTTTTTGTTGGATCTATGTTTGTAGAATGTGTCGTAGTTCTCTTTATCAAGTTGATTTAGATAGACTGTATCTGTTTCAGAAAGCCATGTCTCTGTGACACATAAGATGTCGGGTTTTAAGTCAGTTATCAGGTCATTAAATATGGGTAATTTATTTTTCATAGATCGTGCATTAATTAGGATGCATGATAGGGAGGATGAGTAGATAGAGCAGGTTTTCTTGTCCTTTTGTAGTGTATTTGTTTGTTGTATGTGTATTAGTCTATGATAATTAATTTTTGGGTGGAATTCATGAGAGTATCTCATATGGCAGTCATTTCGAGTAAGTGTGTGTATTATAGGTATAGTCATGTGATTTTTATAGTTTAAACATGAGGATAGATCAATTATTATTATTGCTAATAATATACAGGTGTATGATATTCGCGAGAGCATGTTGTTAGGGTGTGAAGCATTTTCTGTATTTGGCTCAAGGACTATTGGGTAGGGTCGTGATAATATAGTTGTATGTCGGCAGTGGTGAATTCTGATAAGAGTTATGTGGCAGTATTGAAAGTTGTTATTCAAAGTGAGTTACTGTCAACAGTAAGGCCAGATAATTACTGACGACAGTAAATCCAATGTACAATACTGACAACAGTAAAACCAAAGTACTTCACTATCTATACTAAATCCACAGTGAGTTACTGACAACAGTAAAATCAAAGTAAGATATTAACAATAGATCAGGACAGGATATTGGTAGCAGTAAAGAGTCTGTGAAATACTAACAACAGAAATATGAAGTGAATTACTGACAACAGTACTTCAAGGTAAAATTACTGACAACAGTAAGTTAAAGTGAGTTATTGATAATAGTTATGAATCTACAGTGCCTTAATGGCAATATGACATCTGAAATTAAGTTAGCCAACAATTAATCTAAGTTGAAATACTGACAACAGTAATGATTCAGAGGTGGATCAGGTACAACATCAAAAGATCTGGTGTGAACTTAGAGTTATTTTGGTAGCGTATACTTGCTGCGATTCGTTGGTGTGTCAGGTCAGTGGTTCTACGCGAGCTCGACCTTGAGGGAGCTCAGCATTGCGTTGAGAGAGGCTGTTGGTCTCTGCAAGGCAGAGCTGTTTCGTTTCCGTGGGAGCTTGAGGTTCCTTGATTGGCCTTTGCCTAAGGGCCGTGCCAAAGGGCCCTCTTGCGTGGCCCTCAGGCGCGGGCCCGCAAGGCGCGGTTGCGCCTGTTCGCGCCCCCTTTTAAACGGTAGAGCTGGGCCCGGATTGGGCAGGGGTAGGCGATGACGCGATCACAAACCTCTGCAGACAATCTGCTAGATCACGAGGTCTCCACACTTTTTGCCCAACTAGCAATAGAGGAAGTACCCATTCTTCAACAGCGTGCAGGGTTCTACTCCCCCCCTATTTTCTTATTCCAAAGAAAACAGGAGGACACAGACCCATTCTAGACATCAGAGAATTGAACAAATATCTGTTTCGAGAGAAATTCAAAATGATTTCTCTAGGAACTCTTCTGCCATACCTTCAAAGCCAGGACTGGCTTTGCTCTCTAGACTTAAAGGATGCATACACTCACATTCTCATCCATCCAGATCACAGGAAATTTTTACGTTTCTTTTTTAGGGGAAGACATTTCCAGTACAGGGTTCTTCCTTTTGGTCTGGCTTCAGCACCAAGGGTATTCACGAAATGCATGGCAGTAGTAGCTGTATTTCTACGAACCCCGGGGATTTTCATCTTCCCTTACTTAGACGACTGGCTCATTTGAGCCTCCACAGTTGCAGAGGCCAGCACTGCACTGTCCCGTACAATGCGAATCCTCCAATACCTGGGATTGGTAATAAACTTCCCGAAATCTCAACTAGTTCCTTCCCAATGCCTAGAATTCATAGGAGCCTGTCTGGATTTCCTTCCACAAGCCCGGTGTCTTCGCATAATGCAGCTAGCTTCCCAAGCAGCAGGCGAATCCTCCCTCACTGCTCGGGAGCTACTGCAGTTACTGGGACACATGGCATCCACAGTTCATGTAGTCCCATATGCTCGCCTCCACATGCGAGCAGCTCAGTGGACCCTATCCATACAGTGGACACAGGCCATGGGTCTTTTGTCGGACAAAATAACAATCTCTCAACGACTAATTTTGTCTCTCCAATGGTGGCAATCACTAGAAAATCTGACAGTGGGGTCTCCTGTCCATCAACCCCTCTTTCAGGCCACCCTAACAGCAGATGCATCACAGGTGGGTTGGGGAGCACACCTGAATCATATCTCTACCCAGGGCACCTGGACTCCACAGGAGGTTGGTTTACACATAAACCTCCTGGAATTAAGTATAATTTATTTAGCTCTTCGAGTGTTCCACGCCCAGCTCAGCTACAAGACAGTCCTAGTCCAGACAGACAATCAGATAGCCATGTTCTATGTGAACAAGCAGGGCAGATCAGGCTCTCTGTCATTATGCAATGAAGCTTTACAACTATGGGCCCTCGCCAGAGAGCATCAAATTCACCTTCTAGTGGTATATCTTCCAGGCATTCAAAACCTTTGGGCAGACAAACTCAGTCGAGTACTGCTACCTCATGAGTGGTCACTCCACCTAGACCAGGTGGCAAAGATATTTCATCTCTGGGGCACTCCAGACATAGACCTCTTTGCAAGTCCACTGAATGCCAAACTTCCCCGGTTCTGTTCCAGGATTCCGGCGCACAACTGTCAGGCAAGGGATGCCTTCCTCCTTCACTGGGGTCAGGACTTCCTTTATGCCTTCCCACCCATTCCCTCATCCCCAAAACACTCTTCAAGCTTCAGAGAGACAAGGGTCGCATGATTCTCGTAGCACCACGATGGCCACGCCAAACATGGTATTCCCTGCTTCTGCATCTCTCTCAAGCGGCACCTCTGGAGTTAGGGCATGCTCCAGATCTCCTTTCCCAGGAGAACGGGACGCTATGGCAGCCGAATCCCCAGTCCCTGCACCTCACGACCTGGTTGCTGAAGGCTTAGACCTCCAGGATTTCAACCTGTCACAGCAGGTAAAAGATATAAAGAACTGCAAACATTTAAAAAAGAACTAAAAACCCATCTATTCAGACAACACTACACCAATGGAGAAACAAATATAGATTCCCAACCACCGTAAATTGAATATACTTACCCCATCCAAATGTATATATGCAACTGAAACAACGCTACTGTAAGTGCTAACCAACATTATAATGATTCATCACACATATATAAAAATCAGTGTAATCTCCTATTAGGTTTATTTTCACTCTTATACTTGTTATACACTTTTAATGTAATATAGTTCAATAATGTTCTTGTTATATTCTAATTTGTAATTCTAGTACTATATAATTCTTGTTATAATGTAATATTGTAATGTAGTTCCATTAAGTTTGTGACGCTGCAGCAGTACCTGAAGCCATGGAAATAAATACTGACCCGGTGGCAAGACCTGGTATTGCAGGAAGAGGCAGTAAAATTCCTTCCCAGCACAGATCACAAGGGAACAATCAGTCAGATCAGCCTAACCCGGGGGAAGGGAGGAGCGAGGTCACTGATTGGGCACACCCTGCTAGGAGGTGGGCTTCCCAGGACAGACGTACCCTGTATAACAGGAAGAAGGAAAATGAAAGAAGAGGCAGAGAAAGAGGCAGAGAAAGCCAGAAGGCAGCTGGAAAAGCAACAGAGACGTATGAGGAGAAGAGTTGGAATGAAAATCCCAAGGAGAGAAAGAACCAGAGGACAAGCTGGTTAGAGAAACAGAACTGGTTGAGAAGCCAGCCAAAGGAACCACAGAGGGGAGCATTTACCAAACCAGGATACAGATACCAGAGAGGCTCAGTGCAGCAGGAAACCTTCCAGGACTCAGAGGAGGGCGTGGCACAGAGAGACCCAGGTGGGAAGCCTAACGGTTTGGAACCAGAAGCTCAGCCGTGGAAATACTGGCAACCGGTTGAAGAATCTCCCTGCATTCCTCATCAAGGTACTTTTAACTGCAATAAGAGTTTTTATGACAAGCCAAACTGTGTTATTGGTAGTTTTGAAACCCAGGGAAAGCCTAGGATCTATCCAGACAGTTGGCTACAGCCAGAACCTCCAGCAATTAAACCTTGTGTCTCTTTTAAAACTCCTGAAGAAAGCAGTAAAGAAGCTAGCCTTAGAAATACTGCAGATATCTTTACCAGAGATATTTACCAGAGGATTGTAGAAGCATCCAAAGGGGAATTGCCAAAGGAAAACCCTCTGCCTGCCTATGATGTAAGATTTCCAGCACTTGCTGATAGAGACAAGTGGGGGAGGGGTAATTACAGCACCGTGCCTAAAGAGAGTGTGTGTAACGGTAGAATAGCTGTGAATGAAGCAAAGCCTCCCAGTCTCTGTATACCACAAGGAGAAGCAGTTTCCTCACCTGTTCCTCACAGCCAGCAAGCTCAAGTATTATTAAGAGGGTTTCAGGCTTTCTTAGAAAAGCATCTTGTTCCTGAGCAGACAGTGTCAAGCCCAGACCCCCAAGCAACGCTGTTAAATCCTTTGCCTATATTAGACCAGCCCATGGACTGCTCGACCTGCCTCATAGACAAGGTTTAAAGGGAAGCAAGAGCTTGTGTAGTGATCTGCTACAAGAAGTGCTATAGTACATGTTTGGAGTGCATGAACCCAAGAGCTTATGGGGATAAGAAAATAAGCTGATTGTTTTCACTCAATTGTACTGCATGAACTTTATAATTTCCTGTTTGTAGCTGGATAAAATATAAGACCCACATGCCAGGAATGTGGCTGTCTTGAATATAAGTTTAAGTTGGACATTATTGAAGAAGCAGTCTCTTTTCAACATTCTGTTTGGCTATAAAATATTACCCTTCAAAACCTGTACAAAGTCCTATCTTTGGAGCGGGAGAAATAAACCCTAATAAAGAAATAAATTTTCTCTATTCGTGCCTTGCCTGTTCACTCGGTCACCCACAACTACAAGATGACCTCCAGGCTAGCCCTACCTTAAACCCTCAAGGTCAAGGTACGGGCACTAGGGGCGCTACATAGAGTGGCGTAGTTTTTAGGATTCTCCTACAGGCGAAAAGGTGCCACTGCAGAAGAACTTATTTCCCGCTGGACCCCGGCCGAAGAGCTGACAAGCCCAGCTGAGGAGAAAACGACTGCGGAAAGGCTACAGGAGCCAATCCTGAAGTGCTTCATATACACCATCACCAGGTAAAGGGTATCCGCCCCGGGTGGTGGAGGATACTAGAAGGAGAGGTCCCCTAGTGGTAATAGGGGAAAGAAAAAAAAAAAAAAAAAAGGAGAAAAGTCCTGTTTTTTTTTTTAAACACATAGAAGTGTTGAGATATCGCACTTGGGTCCTGTGTTTTTGTTTTCCTTGCAGGAATTTTCAAAATGGAATTGAATCCGAAAGAAATTTTCACCTGGATGGCGACACAGTTGAAGCGCCAGTCTGACCTTTCTCTGGAGGCCCAGCAGAGAGCCGCAGACCAGTTAAAGGAACAGCAGCAGCCCCTTCTGACTTTATTGGAGGAGTATTTACGTGAAAGAAAACAAGCTACTGTACCAGTTCCTAATACAGGTTTACCTTTGAATACAAATGAGCTGCCTGTGAGCACAGGAGTCTTATTTAACTTTGGACAACTTACCAGCCAAGATGACATTGATGACTACCTAGAAAGTTTTGAAAGGGTAGCACGGCTAAGCTTATGGCCAAAAGAGCAATGGGCCTTAAGGCTAGCCGCTTGTCTCACTGGGGAAGCCATGGCGGCCTATCGTGCCATGCCAGCTGACTTGGCTGGGAATTTTGAAGAAGTGAAAAGGGCAATTAGGGAGAGACTAGGTCTCACTCCCCTGATATACCGCTCTCGTCTGAGGAGTGTGAGGCTCAGACAGAGTGAGACGCCAAAGTCCTTATATCATAGGATAAGGGGTTTATTATATAAATGGCTGAATCCAGAAAGGAGATCCATGGACTCCCTTCTGGACGAGCTAATCCTAGAACAGTATATGGAGGCACTACCCTCAGAGATCCGTACCTTCTTGGTCCTCCAAAATTGTAGAACAACCCAAAAGGCCGTGTCTCTCTCGGAGAGATTTGTAGAGGCCGAGTTAACTGCCCGGAGAGGGGGCACCCCTTTAAAGGATTGGAGTCAAGGAGGATCCGAAAGGACAAGGAAGGTACAGGACGATCCTCTAGGTATTTGCATGCCTCTTAGGAAAGATACAGCATGTAGAGTAAAATGTTATAAATGTGGACAGCTAGGTCATATGCAAAAGTTTTGTCGTATGAAAAATGCGTTTTGTGGCAGATAGCTGTTCAGAGAATAGACCGGGATTTCTGTTACCTGTGTCAATACAGGGGGTCACTACACAAGCATTGCTGGATTCTGGGGCAGAACTAAGTATGATCTCGGAGGAATTCTGGAGAACTATAAAGGACCAACTGGCCCCGGAAAGAATTCCTCCTGCTGATGAAGTAAAGATTAGGTGTGTGCATGGAGGAACGTCCTCCTATCCGGTATACAACCTATCTATAGCAGGCATAGGAACCCTAAGAACTATCCAGCTAGCAGTAGTCCCACGTCTCCCACACGCTGTCATCCTAGGCAGGAACTGGCCTCATTTCTATAGAGAAATTAAAAGAGAATTGCAGGAGAAAGGAGCAATGGTCTCTACACGAGCCCAGACCGCCGCTTTAGAATGTCAACCATCCACATCAGAGGATCTCGGTGACATCCTTCCCTCGGATGACGCCTTAGTGGTCCCTTCTGACCCTAAAGAAAAGAAGGGGAAGGCAGAAAAGCGCAGGGAGCAGGCAGCCCGTACGAAGAGTAAGGCTGAAGTGCAAGCAGGGCAGGAACTTCCTTGGATACCTCAGGAGCTGATAAATAAGTTCCCCACGTTCCCCAAGGAACAGCAGGCAGATCCTGCTCTCACTCATGCATTTAAGTGGGCTCAAGACCCCAAGGATACGCTACCCAGGTTTTCCCTCAAGTCAGGGATATTATACCGAGAAAGTAAGAATCCTTTTACAGGAGAGTCGAGGACACAGTTGGTAGTACCCACTACTTTTAAGAATCTTGTGCTGCGGTTAGCGCATGATCACCCGGTAGGGGGGCATAAAGGCAGTCAAGGGACCCTCGACCAAATTTTAGCTAGGTTTTACTGGCCCGGTGTTTTTAGAGAAACAAGCCGGTTCTGCGAGGCCTGTCATACCTGCCAACGGGTCTCCGCCACTCATCCAAAAGGAGTCCCGATGATACCATCTCCAGTAATCAAAAACCCACTCCATAGGATAGGCATTGATATAGTGGGGCCACTGATCAAAACGCCAAGAGGATTTCGCTACATCTTGGTGGTAGTGGACCACGCGACCCGATTTCCGTGGGCCATGCCACTCCGCTCTACCTCAGCAAAAGTGATAGCTAATGAGCTTATCAAGCTTTTTTGTGAGGTTGGGTTCCCAAAGGAAGTCCTCACGGACAGAGGGAGTAACTTCCTTTCAAGATACCTTGGGCAAGTCTGGGATGCTTTCGGGATCCAGCACATTAAAACAGCGGCTTACCACCCCCAGACTAACGGACTTGTTGAGAGACAAAATCAGACACTCAAGAGGATGCTGCGAAGAAGTCTGGAAGGGAAGATGGACCATTGGGATATGATGCTCCCATTCGTTCTTTACGCCTGCCGAGAGAGGAAACAGGCATCATTGGGAACGGCACCATACGAGCTGTTGTATGGTAGAACACCCCGGGGAATCTTGGATATTTTGAAGGAACGGTGGGTGGAACCAGACGACCAGGAGGTAGAAGTGCCAGAGTTCTTACGGGATTTAAAGGCAAGGCTACACCGTACCTCACAAGTGGCGGTCGAAAATCTGGAACGTAGTCAACAAAAACAGAAAACCTATTATGATAGGAACACTAAGCACCGGCAACTGACTAATGGAGACAAAGTGATTATAATGGTGGCGGGGACGGAACCAAAGTTCGAGAGCCACTGGAAAGGCCCCTGCCGAGTGGTACGTCCGGTAGGTCCTGTCTCCTATCTTGTGGAGAACAAGAGAGGCCGTAGGCAGGTCTACCATATCAATTTACTAAAGCCATGGCAGGACAGGGTAGCATTGGCCCAGGTAGCCACCTTGGTCTCTCCAAAGTCGATATATGCAGTACAGTCCCCTAGCCTAGGGCCTAGGGGTAGAATCCCGTGCTGGCCGGATTCTCCTAAACCAGCCCGTGATATCTTAAGGGGGGGGATCTGTGACGCTGCAGCAGTACCTGAAGCCATGGAAATAAATACTGACCCGGTGGCAAGACCTGGTATTGCAGGAAGAGGCAGTAAAATTCCTTCCCAGCACAGATCACAAGGGAACAATCAGTCAGATCAGCCTAACCCGGGGAAGGGAGGAGCGAGGTCACTGATTGGGCACACCCTGCTAGGAGGTGGGCTTCCCAGGACAGACGTACCCTGTATAACAGGAAGAAGGAAAATGAAAGAAGAGGCAGAGAAAGAGGCAGAGAAAGAGGCAGAGAAAGAGGCAGAGAAAAAGACAGAGAAAGCCAGAAGGCAGCTGGAAAAGCAACAGAGACGTATGAGGAGAAGAGTTGGAATGAAAATCCCAAGGAGAGAAAGAACCAGAGGACAAGCTGGTTAGAGAAACAGAACTGGTTGAGAAGCCAGCCAAAGGAACCACAGAGGGGAGCATTTACCAAACCAGGATACAGATACCAGAGAGGCTCAGTGCAGCAGGAAACCTTCCAGGACTCAGAGGAGGGCGTGGCACAGAGAGACCCAGGTGGGAAGCCTAACGGTTTGGAACCAGAAGCTCAGCCGTGGAAATACTGGCAACCGGTTGAAGAATCTCCCTGCATTCCTCATCAAGGTACTTTTAACTGCAATAAGAGTTTTTATGACAAGCCAAACTGTGTTATTGGTAGTTTTGAAACCCAGGGAAAGCCTAGGATCTATCCAGACAGTTGGCTACAGCCAGAACCTCCAGCAATTAAACCTTGTGTCTCTTTTAAAACTCCTGAAGAAAGCAGTAAAGAAGCTAGCCTTAGAAATACTGCAGATATCTTTACCAGAGATATTTACCAGAGGATTGTAGAAGCATCCAAAGGGGAATTGCCAAAGGAAAACCCTCTGCCTGCCTATGATGTAAGATTTCCAGCACTTGCTGATAGAGACAAGTGGGGGAGGGGTAATTACAGCACCGTGCCTAAAGAGAGTGTGTGTAACGGTAGAATAGCTGTGAATGAAGCAAAGCCTCCCAGTCTCTGTATACCACAAGGAGAAGCAGTTTCCTCACCTGTTCCTCACAGCCAGCAAGCTCAAGTATTATTAAGAGGGCTTCAGGCTTTCTTAGAAAAGCATCTTGTTCCTGAGCAGACAGTGTCAAGCCCAGACCCCCAAGCAACGCTGTTAAATCCTTTGCCTATATTAGACCAGCCCATGGACTGCTCGACCTGCCTCATAGACAAGGTTTAAAGGGAAGCAAGAGCTTGTGTAGTGATCTGCTACAAGAAGTGCTATAGTACATGTTTGGAGTGCATGAACCCAAGAGCTTATGGGGATAAGAAAATAAGCTGATTGTTTTCACTCAATTGTACTGCATGAACTTTATAATTTCCTGTTTGTAGCTGGATAAAATATAAGACCCACATGCCAGGAATGTGGCTGTCTTGAATATAAGTTTAAGTTGGACATTATTGAAGAAGCAGTCTCTTTTCAACTTTCTGTTTGGCTATAAAATATTACCCTTCAAAACCTGTACAAAGTCCTATCTTTGGAGCGGGAGAAATAAACCCTAATAAAGAAATAAATTTTCTCTATTCGTGCCTTGCCTGTTCACTCGGTCACCCACAACTACAAGATGACCTCCAGGCTAGCCCTACCTTAAACCCTCAAGGTCAAGGTACGGGCACTAGGGGCGCTACAAGTTATATGTATCTGTTTGATTTTTGTTGTAATGTAAACCGCTGCTGATCCTTGGAAGCAGCGGTATATAAAAACTGTGCAAATAAATAAAATAAAATAAATAAAATATCCTTCAGGCTTCTAGGAAACTTTCCACAAGAAGATCTTAAGCCTTCAAGTGGAAACGTTTTACTATATGGTGCTCCAAGAGGGGATGAAACCCCCTGATCATACCCTTAGAATCGATACTAGAGTATCTCCTTCACTTATCGAATTCTGGGTTAAAGACCAATTCGGTAAGAGTTCATCTTAGTGCAATTGCAGCTTCTTATAAGCCTCTTAATGGACAACCAATTTCCTCTCATCCACTCCTATCAAGATTTATGAGAGGCCTTTTATTAACTAAACCTCCCATCAAGCCACCACCGGTGGCATGGGATCTAAATCTAGTTCTCGGTTAGCTCATGAAGCCGCCTTTTGAGCCTTTAGCCACTGCAGCCCTTAAGGTTTTGACCTGGAAGGTCATTTTTCTAATTGCAATCACCTCTGCCCATCGCATTAGTGAATTGCAAGCTTTAGTGGCTGATCCTCCTTATACTAGGTTTCATCATGATAAGGTTGTTCTTCGAACTCACCCACATTTTATGCCAAAGGTGGTTTCGCCTTTTCATTTAAATCAATCAATTTACCTTCCTGTATTTTTTCCGAGGCCTCACGCCTCTAATGCAGAAAGAAACCTTCATACTTTGGATTGTAAAAGGGCCTTGACCTTTTACATACAAAGAACACAGCAACATAGAAAGTCCTCACAACTTTTTATAGCTTTTGACCCTAGTCATTTGGGACTTCCAGTCTCCAAAAGAACTTTATCTAAATGGATTGCCCAGTGCATATCCTTTGCTTATGAGAGTAAGGGTCTTGCTCATCAGGACCATGTCACAGCTCATAACGTGAGAGCCATGGCAGCTTCTATGGCTAATCTCTACTCTGTGTCTATCGATGACATTTGTCGAGCAGCCACCTGGGCTTCGGTACACACCTTCACAGCCCACTACTGCCTAGATAAAGCCTCCCGTTGGGATGCCTTCTTTGGCCAAGCTGTTCTTCAAAATCTCTTTCAAACCTAAACCAACTCCTGCCCACCAACCCTGGTGGGATGCAGAGATCCAAGGGAGGAAGGATTCTCACCTTCGATGGTGGCACCTTCCTGGGGCTATCTCCCTGGCATCTTCAGCTAGGGAGTCCCCATATGTGAGGACTACATTCATGCTTGTTCCTGGAGATAGCGTAGTTACTCACCTGTAACAGGTGATCTCCGGGAACAGCAGGAATTTAATCCTCACAACCCACCCACCTCCTCTAGGAGTTGTCTCTCTCTTTGTCTCTTTCCTCTCTCCCTCTATCCTTTCACTCAGCTAAAAACTTAACTGAAGAGGGACAGTTGGAAAGGCGGGAAGGCAGCACGCATGTGCTGAGGGATGCTCCCAAAAGCGTTCCTATTGGACACTGGGGAGCGTTCCCGCACAGGCGCCGTCAGTACCGACGATACCCATATGTGAGGACTAAATTCCTGCTGTTCTTGGAAATCACCTGTTACAGGTGAGTAACGTCTGTTCTCCAGCAATGGTCTCCACTCGGCTCGAAGCCCAGAGGAAGTCTATCAGTGTAGCATATATGTGGGTCTGGTGCTTTTTTGAGCGATGGTGCGGCGCTGGGCAGTTGACTCCTGAGGTAGCTAAGGTGCCATATCTGTTGGCTTTTCTACAGGATGGCCTGGAGAAGGGCCTTTCCCTTAGCTCCTTTAAGGTTCAGATGGCAGCCTTGGCCTGTTTCCGACATCCAGTGGCTGGTAAGTCTCTAGCCTTGCACCCACTTTCTCCAGGGGGTTCGGCATCTGCATACTCCTCTGTGGTCCCTTCGTGGGATCTGGGTCTGGTGCTCTGGGCCCTGATGTCCGCACCCTTTGAGCCATTGAAATGCACTACTTCGAAGGATTTGACACTCAATATGGTTGTCTTGGTCATGATTTGTTCTGCAAGGTGGATTTCCGAGCTGCAGGTTCTGTCTTGCCAAGATCCTTATCTGTCTTTTTCAAAGGAGGCTGTTTCCATTCGGCTTGTGCCTTCCTTCTTGCCTGAGGTGATTTCTCACTTTCATGTCAACCAAGTGGTCTGCCTGCCTTGCTCTTAGAAGCAGTGTCAGTGGAAGGATAAGGATCTTCGCCTTGTGGAGGTCCGGAGGGGGGTTCTCCAGTACTTGGAGGTTATGAATTCCTTTCATAAGTCCAGCCATCTTTTTGTGCTGTTTGCTGTCCCGCATAAGGGTGATGTGGAGGCTGAGTCAATTTTGGAGTGCTGAATTAAGGAGGCCATTACCCGGCCAGTTCCAGAGGGTTTACGTGCCCATTCTACCTGAGCGTAAGCGTTCTTGTGGGCGGAGCAGAGCTCAGTAGCCCCTGCAGAAATTTGTTGGGCGATAACGTGGGCATCACTTTCTATTTTTGTCAAGCATTACCACTTGGATGTCCACACATGGGCAGACACGGCCTTTGGCTCAAGGGGTTTGTGAGCTGCTGTGTTTTCTTCCTGCCCAGTAGAGTCGTAGCTTTGATACATCAGACTTGTCTGGACTGGTCTAGCAGGACCATATGGAGGGTGACATTTTTCTTACTAGATAATGTCCTTTCCTTGAGTCCTGCTAGAGCAGTCCAGGGCCTGCCCCTGTAACTGTATTTGCTCTGTTCTGCGGAGGTAACATTGGGTCCACTATGACTTTTATGCTTTGCTCTGTAGGTTCATTTTCTACTGACAGTCTTCTGTTTTTTGCTTTCCTGTATATAGTTTGCAACTGTTGATTACTCATTGCTGACCAAGTATATGAGGCATGCTGTGTTCTCCCATATACTTTGGTATGGATACTGAAGAGACCTCTGGTGGCTGATGTGTATAGAGGCATGGGAATGATGTCATTGAAATCTGGGCTTTCCATTGGTTCTTTGTCTTCACCAATCTGCTGGTAGGGTTACACAACCCAGTTGTCTGGACTGGTCTAGCAAGACTGAAGGAAAGGACATTATCTGGTAGGTAAAATGTCACCTTCTGAAGAGTGAATAATGCCCTTGTGAAAAAAAATATAATCTCTGCTTTCCAAATTCTTTGCTGCCAGCATCCACAGATTGATATTGTAAGATCATATTTTTCAGCTATGTGGTTTGGTCCCCATCTCCCCTTGAGGAATTGACAACTCTTGGATTGATGTGATTTTAAAATCACCACCTGAAGCACTCGATGATCTTGATATGTTAAGTCTTTAGCTAACAAAGTTCCTGCTTCATTGGCCTTATGGCAGTAATATTTGAAGCAAAAAAGGCCACTGGGAAACGTCTGTGTGCCACCAGTTCATGCCTGGGTAATAAATGTGTTTCTTGTATGAAACCAATTTTCATTATCATACAAAATTTCTATTTAAAGAACAGTTGCCATATTCTCAGCGTGCTTAAACTTCTGGCACTGAAAGATATAAACTTGTAAACACACATCCTTAATTACCAAGAAGTGTTTCACCTCCTCATTCTAATTTCGCATCCACGGCACTCACTCATAACTCTCCATGACACCTAGTCATACCCAAAACGCTCCAATACAGATCCCTCATCTTTTTCCCCATTAAAATTCCATCCTCCCCACAACTCCCTAACCCCATTCCCCCTTATCCACTGTCCTCTCCAGTATAGCAATCTGTGTATCCTTCCACTACAGTTCTCCTGTTTATAGTGACCAACTGTACACACAACTCCGTTTCCAACAATACAAACATAAAACACTGGTTTGCCATCTTCAAACAAGACAGACGCCACAATAAAGGTTAAGTTGGTTACATAGCGAAGACAATAAATACATCTTATATGAGACATTTCAACATGCACTTTGGCTTCCACAGGTCCAAGTAAAGTTGCTATATCATATTCTCCAAAAAGGTCTGGTGCCACTCCCTGCCAGAGCAGCAGATTCCCCAGACTGCCTTATAAGATACTGTATGCCTTTATCCATTCCCAGCCACTCAGGACTAGCTATCTTCCTTAAAGATTTAGCTGCAATAGTGGCAGTAGGGACCTCTTGGAAGCCCTTTAGACCAGTATCCAGCAGAGGTTTTGTAGCTTTTGCCACTTCACTTTCTCGGTGAGAAACCGCCTAGATGGCAAAGGCTAAACTGAAGTACAGCTACAATTTTGGTTAAAGTTATTGGCACCCTTACAGTTCAACCCCTTAATGTCTGATATCTCATAAAACAAAAAAAAGTGGCCAGTGAAATGGCTTTGCACACATATTTGACACACAAAAGAATGAAATAAAACAAGACCAATTAAAAAAGGAAATAGTATAAAAACGGGGACATTGCCAGGACATGATTATTTACACCCTTATAAACAATTCAAATCAGTTTGAACAAAAGAACCACATTCCCATTGCAGTAAAATTAGATGCACCCGTGATCAGTTGTCTGTACTCATATGACTTGAATCAACCAATGAATGATGGCTCTAATGTTTAAAATGGCCACATTCACTCCCTGTTCCATTTTCACAATGGTGAAGACAAAGAGGGTTGCCTGAGGCCATCAGAAAAGCCATTATCATCAAACTTCAAAGGGGTACAAAGGCTATCTGCAAAGACTTTGGGATTTCAGTGACTTCAGTTTGGAGTGTTATTAAGAAGTTTTCTGTTTGTGGAACTGTCAAGAACATCCCAGGACGTGGTTGTAAGAGGAAAATTAATCCAAGCATTCTTTGAATGTTAGTGTGAATTGTTGGAACAACAACACGTACAACATCTAAAGAGCTTAAGGCTGACTTGGAGCAATCTGGAGTGGTGGTTCAACCTTCACTATTCGCCAGGCACTAAACAAAAAAGAACTTCATGGGCGAAGGCCAAGGAGGACCTCACTACTCAAAGACAGACCTAAAAAGGCACATCTGATCTTTGCCCAAACCCACCTTGAGAAACCACAATCCTTCTGTGAAAATGTTCTGTGGATAGATGAAACCAAAGTTGAGCTATTTGGCAATTCAGACCAGTGAAACATTTACAGGTGAAGAAATTAAATTTATAAGGGAAAAAAACACCCTTCCTACAGTTCAATATGGTGGAGGTTCCTTAATGTTGTGAGGCTGTTTTGCTGCCTCAGGAAGTAGAGGCCTGGAACGTATTAAAGGAATCATGAAGTCAGAGGACTACCAAGGTATTTTGGAGTGAGATGTGCTACCTAGTGTCAGAAAGCTAGTTCTGGGTCGAAAGTCACGGGTTCTTCACCAGGACAATGACCCAAACCATATATCCAAAAGTAGAAGAATAATTGAATAAAAAGGAAAAAATGGACCGTTTTAAACTGGCCAGCATTGAGTCCTGATGTCAATCTAGTCGAGAACCTTTGGAAAAAGCTGAAATCTTCCATTGGTAAAAGGAATCCTGTAAACATTCATGAGCTGGAACAAATCGTAGTTGAAGAGTGGGAGAAACTACCAGCAGACAAATGTACGAAACTTATGGATGACTACAAGAAACATTTGGAGGCTGTCATCACTGCCAAGGGTTGTGCAACCAAATATTAGTGAAGGCTGTTATTAATCATGTCCAGGTAATATTTTGTTTTTTTCTCAGAAATTACTACGTCTGTTGCACAGACATCTTTTTTTTTGTTGTATACCTTTGAACATACTATTAAAATATTATGACAGCATATGGTTGGAAAATTTCTAATTATTTCTCAAGATATTGTACACAACATACCTAAAATGTAAAGGTGCCATTAATGTTGGCCACAATTGTATTTGTAATGAATATTTTTAGTGTACAGGTTCCTTATAATATTTCTGAATTCTTTTTTGTTTATGCAGAGTAGTAGGAGAAACATCAGAAAAAATCTCCACCTCATGACCATCGCAGTAAATTGTTAAGGTGCCTCGCCACTTGCAAGATCCACTCCTTATCCGAATAGAAAAGAAAACACTATCTCTAGGGCCCAAAGCCTGATACATTTGTTCATTATCAGGCAAGTCTTTCTTTAATCCTTGCTGTTTGCATGACAGCCAGACAGACTTTTTGAGTTATCGCCGCACAAGTCATTTCTGTGATAGACTCTGGTATTCCTTGCAAATTGAGATTGCTGCATCTGGAGCAATTCTCTAGGTCTTCATTCTAGATCCACAAGATTCTGGTGTAAAGCATGAGTATTCTCGCCATATTCTTCAATTTTACCTTCTGCGTTTCTAACTCTGTGCCCTAACTCATTCAAGTTAGCCCATAGTTTTTCTATGCAAGCTTGAATATCTCCCATCATAGTGACAGTTTCAGCCTTGAGTTCATCAAACCACTGGTGGAGTTCTATTTGGCTTGGAGTTTGATCATCATTCACCATGTGTGCCAGCTGATCATACCTCATGGATTCTTCCCCCACTGCAACATTTTGTTCAAGAGTCACCATCTTGGATTCGCTCTTTGAGGAGGGGAATCAATTCCGGGATAAGCAAAATTGTAAATCAGGTATCTTCTATTTAGTCACCATCAAAAGCATTCTGACACGACAGAGTATCACCCAATGTTTCAGACTGCAAACAACTAGGAAACCTAGATTTAAGCTTTCATTGGGGTTGCAGCAGAGCTCACCACCTATACCTTCATCTAAGGCAGTAATGTATTTTCCTCCTCTGCCCAAATTCATTTTAATAAAGAACAGACAGATAAATGATTCCAAACTATCCGCATTAACTGCAGTGGAGGGGTAGTGCTATATGTTAAGGATGGCATTCAATCAAATAGGATGAAAGTCTTATAGGAAGCAAAATATGGAACTTTTATGGATCGAAATTTCATTTATGATTGGGAAAGAGTATAGTGGACAAGATGAAGGCAGTGAAATGCTAACAGAAATAAGAAAGGCTAACCAGTGGCGAAGGTTCTAGTCGGGGTGGCCCCCAAGCAAAATTTTGCTGAGAACCCCCCCCTATTGTTACCTCCCTACGGTGACTCCCCCTGTTCCTGCGACAGCAGCCCCACGTGACAAATTTATATTTGTTTGCCACACTGCCTCTATTCCAGGCCTGGTGGTGTTTCTCCCAGGCCATAGTCTCGCAGTGTAGCTGCTATCGCGAGTCTTCGGCTTGGGAGCTAACAGCCAGGACTGGAATGGAGGAATGTAGCAAACAAATAAAATTAAGTTGCCATGCTGACGTGTGGGCCCATGTCCTGCCCGGGCCTGCATTGTGGAGTCTGCTTGGGCAGAATTTACGCCACTGAGGCTAACAAATAATAATGGGAGATTTCAGTTATCCCGTTGTTGATTGTGTACATTTTTTGGCATCCTATGTAGATATTTTCTAGTTGCCATAAACCACTTCTTAATGGAGCATTTGGTCTTGTAACCAACAAGAGTGTCACTACTTTAGATTTAGTCTTTACTGGAATGCAAGACCTGGCGTGAAGGGTAATGGTGGTAGGACTGCTTGGGAACAGTAATTATAACAGGATAAAATTTATCATAATCACTGGAAGGAGGATACCAAGTAAAATACCTGTAATAGTATTAAATTTGAAGAAGGGAGGCTATGTTAAAATGAGGAAATTAGAAGAAACTCAAAAGGAATGGTTGCCAAGGTCAAAGGTTTGTCTGAAGCATGGGCATATATTCTTGCAGGCTTCGACAAATTCTCATTGAATCTAGGAGCCAGCAGCTGAGACCCCTCTCAGCACTCTTCCCAGTGACGCTTGAGTGGGGGGAGGGAATCTCCTCTGAGATCAGCCGCATCTCTTTTAGAAACCGAGGGCCCAATATTCAATGCCGGCGGCTAGCACTGCTAATACGGCTAGCCGTCACCACTGAAAGATATGCAATGCTGGGGTCATATCCAGTGAGCGGTATGAAATCTTGGGTGTCACAGTGCATTTGCTAGGTGTCTAGGTGGCCTGGCACCTGGGATTTATTGAGGTCTGATTCCATGAATTAAGACAAGTCAAAGAAGATCACATTGTAGCAGCAGAGCGCAGACAAACCAATGATACCAGGAGTCTGTTCAGAAGGTCCAAATCATTTATTTGTGCACAAGTCTCAAGCAGAATCAAATTCAAAATGGCTGAGCAATGGTTTCTAGTAAAACAACAACGTTTATAGACTTCTTCTCCATTCTAGACATAGGAAAACATTTCATTGGTCCCGGTACCCTCCCGTACACCTTCTATTGGTTCCGGTACCGATATGGCTATCCAATGATATTCTTTGACTGGGCTTAGCACCTGCTTACCCACCTTCTAGTCCCAATTACAATGGTCAGTTCACCAACTTAGATACTTTTCTCTTCCAAGGCCATTTAACTAGTTAGCACATGTGGGAAAGCAGGGCACTGTAACCTTTCTTTCAGCAGATTTAATTAATTCCATAGCAGCTGTACTCTTATCAGTAGCAATTAAACTTATTTTTCTATATTTTTCTGAGTTTCGATTCTGCTCAGCTAAGCTGATTATGCTTTGCTAAGTTTCAGTTCTACAGTAGCAGCATATTGGGGGATGTGCAATTCCTATGGGCCTCTCCACAGGCTTCATTTACAGGTCAAGCTAGTTAGGCCTGTCTGCTTATTTCAGACACCATGGATCATAGGCCTTCGCCTACCACAACATGACCTCCAGCATAGTTTAATGGTGAGGGGAAAACCAAAGTGGCATCTTTCGTAAAAATGGAAAGCAGATCCAAACAAAGAAAATAAGAAAGAGCATAAACACTAACAAGTTGGATATAAAACAATACTAATGCAGGACAGGAGAGAATTTTAAAAAGAAGCTTGAAATAGAGGTAAAAAATAATGTTAAAAGCTTTTTCAAGTAAATTTTGAAGCAGAAAGCCTGTGAAGGAGTTCAGACTATTAGATGACCAAAGTGCACAGGAAGGAAAAGCTAATAGCAGAAATACTAAATCAATTCTTTGCCTCAGTCTTTACTGAAAAGAACAGTCACAACCATGCTGGAAATGCTCTTTGATTATGCAGCATTATCCCTGGTGTCACCATACCTATTTCCAGCGCTGGCCCCAAGAATTTGTTCAAAGACCTGCACTTTAACATATTAAATGCTCTGGAAAAAAGATGAATGAAACAGGAGGATCTTGTGAGACTAGAAGAATGGGCATCTAAATGGCAGAAGAAATTTAATGTGGACAAGTGTGGGGTGATGCACATAACGAAAAATAATCCCAACTGCAAGTACACAATGCTGGGTTTTGTGTTAGGAGCCACTACACAAAAAAAGATCTCTAGTCATTGTGGCTAATTTCAACTCAGTGTGCCATAGTTGCTTAAAAAAAAGCAAATAAAATACTAGGAATTATGCTAGATGGAATAGAGAACAAAACTTAAAATATCATTATGCCCCAGTAGTTTCATTCATTCATTTAATTTCATTTATTTATGTCCACCTAACATATCACTTCTAGGCGAGTTACAATAAAACATACATAATATAAATAAAAATCACAAATAATTAAAACAGACAAAAATCATACATCAAGGTATCCTATATAGTATTAGTCCATGGTACGACTGCATCTTGAATAATGTGAGTAGTTCTGTCACCCCATCTCAAATAGGATATACTGAAACTAAAAAATATGCAGAGAAGGGCATCAAAAATGATAAGGGGAGGGATCATATTTCTTATGAAGCTTTAAAGGCTGAACAGGTTAGCGCTTTTCATCTTGGAAAAGAGATAGCCAAGAAGGGATATTATAGATGTTTATAAAATCATTAGTGGGGTTGAATGGTTAACTAGGGATCAGTTGTTTAGTCTTTCACACAGCACTAAAACAAGAGGACAGTCCATGAAACTAATGACCAGAAAATGGAAAAAAAATTGTAGAAAGTATTTTTTTCACATAGTGTGCAATTAATCTGTGGAGTTTATTGCTAGAGGACATGAGTAGAGTGATCACCATAGTGGTTCAAAGAGGTTTGAAAAGTTTCTTGAAGGAAAAGTCCATAAAAACTTATTATCCAAGTAGGCTTGGAAAAGCATCTTTCATTCCTGGAAATTGATTATAAGAAATTGATTTGACTTTCTTGAATCTGCTGGGTGCTTGTGACTTTGGCCTCGTTCAGAGGCAGAATATTGGGCTTGATGGACGCTAATCTGACTCATCACGGCTTATCTTTTGGTCTTTCTATTACTGGGGAAATTTTGCACATTGCAGAATTAGCGCAGAATTCCCCTCCGATGCAGAATGCTACACAAGCACCAGGAGGCAGCATCAACATCAGTGGCAATAGCTCACATGGTCCTCCCCTCTCCCCCTAACACTGCACTGATCACGGAAAGTGGAGAAGCAGAGTGGCTGCATATCAGGCTCTGTCATCCTCTGCCACCTTGGGTCTGACTCTGGGCAGAAGATGAGGGCATGAACCAATAAGCAGCCACTCTTCCTCCCCCACCCCCACTTGCCAGCTGATCAGCATGAGGTGAGGGAAGCAGAGAACAAGCCGGGGTTTGTGCCTAGGGAAGAGAAAAAGATAATTGAGGGGCAGGGAGAAAGAGACCTGGAGATATGTTCTTTAAGGGTGAGAAAGAATTGGTAGGGAGAGAACTCAGTTCAATAGAGGGAGAGGGAGGGAGCTTGGAGGCAGAAAACTGAAGGATTATCAGAGAGATGAGGAAGAAAACCGAGGAGGGCACAGAGTGAGGTTAGGGGTCTTCTTTGGAGCTAGGGAGAAAGAGCAGGAGAGTAGAAAAAAAGAAGAAGATTTAGGGGATAGGAGGAGAAAACTTGGGAGGTGTCCATCCTGGAGAGGAGGCAGAGAAAGCTGAGGCTAGAACCTGCTGGGAGGATGGGGAAACGATTGTAGGGAGGGGTTAAGCTCAGATGGGGGGGGGAGAGAGCTGAGAAGGGTGGAACCCAGAGAGTGAGATGTGCTGTAGAGAATTGAGTCTGAGAAGTGACAAAGTTTGGAGGGTGTCAGAAACTGAGCTGAGGAGGATCCAGGCTTTATGAGGGGTAATACAAATAAAGAATGCAGAATTTTGTAGCATTTTATAATATTGTGCACAGAATTTTTAATTTTTATGTGCAGGATTCCTCCAAAAGTACTTACTATGTTTTAAAGTAAGGAAAATTTTCTTTTGGAAGATTAGTATATTATGATGATATTAACAACTTCCTTTTTATTCCACCAGACCAGTCCTGATGCATGGGTTTTGTCCCCCTGGCAGCAGTTGAAGACAGAAAACCTAGATTGCTGACAATGCCCTATATAGGGTCCTGTACAGCTACAGCTCCCCATTATTCTCTTTGTCCAGCAGATAGCAGATGTGCAATCCCTGCAGCTGAAGACTGATTTAAAGATAGAAGGCTAAGGTTCCTGGGGGTCTAGTTTAGGAGGACCCCTCCCACTAGCTGAAAGAGCAGAGGATCTCAGGTTAGCATTGGCCCTAAGGCTCCAGGAAGTGACTTCAGGAGGAGCCTGGTTCCCCTCTTCCTACAAATTCCGAGCACCTTTAGCAAAGAAAAAGAAATGAGATGGTTGATAGTCTTTTAGGGAGGCTGGACAAATGTGTATTGCATATTGTCTTATTAGACCAGTCCAGACAAATGGGTTGTGCTTCCCTACCAGCAGATTGTGGAGACAAAGAACCAATGAAAAGCCCAGGTTTCAATGACATCACTCCTGTGCCTCCATTCGCCTCAGCCACCAGAGGCTTCTTCAGTATTTCTTTGTCTCCAACAGATGGTGGATGCATTATCTCCAGGAACAAGCAGGAATGTAGTCTTCACATATGGGTATCGTCGGTACCGACGGAGCCTGCGTGAGAACGCTCCCCAGCATCCAATAGGAAAGCTTTTGGGAGCATCCCACAGCGCCTGCGTGCTGCCTTCCCACCTTTCCCAACTGTCTCTCTCAAGTTCTTCGTTTTCCGCGGAGCCAACAGGTCACACTTCCTGTCACCGCAGAAAATATCCCATTTATTCTTCTTTTTTGTGGTCGCGTCTGCCTTTCTTCAACACTACACCGGTACTGCCGGTTCTTTCTTTCTTTTCCTTGTAAAAAAAAAAATCTTTCCTGGAGTCTTCCAGCTTTTTTCTCCTCTGGTGCCACGCGCCTTTTAAGGCACTAGGCCCAACTTTCTTCTACAATGGAAAAACCCGCCTCGGGTTTTAAAAAGTGTTCCAAGTGTGGCGGTACCATCTCCATCACCGACACCTGTGAGTGGTGCCTCAAATGTTTAGGTCCTGACCACTCTATCACTGAGTGTGTGGCCTGTGGGATGATGTCGAAGAGGGGCCGGCAAAACCGGGCTGCTAAACTTAGTACCCTTTTTCCCTCCGATGCAGCATCTGTGGCATCAACATCTTCCAGGGCTTTGTCTTCCTCCCATGAATCTCAGGTAACTAAACATAAGTCTAGCCGGTCCTCAAAGGGTAGATCTCCTTCTAAGTATCGAGATGCCTCTGGCGTTGCCCTTAAGAACATAAGATATGCCATAATGGGTCAGACCAAGGTCCATCAAGCCCAGTATCCTGTTTCCAACAGTGGCCAATCTAGATCATACGTACTGTGGTGAAGAGCGCCCTCCTGAGGCAATGGAGACCGAGGAAAATCCTGAAGGGCAACAGGATCTACGCCAGATTGACAATACTGGAAGGAAAGAAAAACTCCTTTCTGCTGAGCTAAGAATGGATACCAGCCCAGGGGAGGAGTTGAGTAGTCCTGATTGGGCACACCCAGTGGTTGGAAGGGGCGTGCCTGGAAGAGAACCTTGTTTTAAACCTGAGAATGACCCTGCTAAGGAAAAAAAAGGGAGCAGAGAGTGCAGGAGGAGCAAAGAGAGCAGCAAAGGACTGAGCCGAAGTAGGCAGAGCAGTGCACAGAGCTGCACAAGGAACTCTGAGCAGAGGACCTCAGAGCAAAGGACCTGTGAGAGGACTAGCTGTGGAAAGACGTTTGGTACGTCAGCTGAGAGTGAGTCAGAGAGTGAATGGAAGACCAGGAAGCAGTGTGGCAGTACGTTTGACCCTGGTAATAAAAGAAGACCTGCAAGGATCTTTTCAAGGGCTGTGAATGGGCTACCAACCCTGTCTCTCCTGGCAATGGAGTGAGGACATCCCGAAAACCTGCTAGCAGTCGTGTTAATTGGTCCCGCTGCTGCTGTGACAACTCTTCCCCCATTCTTGGAGCAGGGTTTTCCTTACACTCCTGGACCTGGGGTCCCAAGTCCTCGTCTACCTTTTCTTCTGCGAGGGCGGCCATAGCCTTAACCTCATTCTGCCCTGTGGAACCAAAACCACCCCCTCCTCAGCTGGTGGTGGTCAGGTATGGCATCTCTTTTATCTCGGGGAACCCAACCCGCTCGCATATGAGTTGGCCTACTCTGTCCCCTACCTTGACCCTAAAATCCTGCTCCCCAAAGTTGAAGAGTAGAATCTGCACAACCCCCCTGTAATCGGGGTCAATAACCCCCGCCCCAACATCGATAAAATGTTTGGCTATCCTCCCGTAGCAACCTGCGGGCAACTGGATTTGTAACCCGGTGCTTATTAATGCCTTTCCCCTCTTGGGAACTACTTCCTCTACTGCGCTGAACAGATCGTACCCAGCTGCAGCAGCGCTAGCTCTTTGTGGCCCTTGGGCGTTTGGGACTGCCTTACAGTACTTCAACACAAAGCCTTTCTTTTTGGCTTCATTACTGTTTTCCGTTTTTTTTTACCTGCTTCTCCCTTCTTAGGCTTTGCAAACAAAGGTCCCAGGATTAAAGTCATTAAGGCTTTTCCTTCTCCTCTGTCCTTCAGCTGTTCTGGGCCCCCCCCTTTTCCCGCTTATCTGCCTTCCGGGGTTCAACCTGGCCCGCCACCTGCTGGACGTAGGACTCACTAGGAGCACTCTCTTCTTCACCCAGTAGGCCTTCGCCTATCCCTTCCTCGAATAGCGGCCAATCTCGGCCTAACACTAGGTCAAAAGGGAGACGGGGAACTAGAGCGACTAAAACCTCTTTTCTAACACCCAACCCTTTTATGGACAGCTTGTACAGGGTGTAAGGGTTAGCCGCCCCATGTATGCATTTTATCTTGGCCACGCCTTCCGGTTGATTTGGGGCGGATTGGTTGCTGGCCTGTAAACGCCGCCAGAACCGCTCTGACATCATAGTCTGGTCCGCCCCAGAATCAAGTAGGGCCTCGGCCTGCACCCCATGTACCTCCACCCCCAGGCGAAAACCTCCTTGCTTATACTTTGCTTTTTCCCCTATTAGTGCTGTGCGCTCTTTGCATTCATACCCCTTGTGACCCAACCTCCCACATTTAAAACATACTATGCAAGAGTCATTCGCTATACCTTTACTCCTACATTTTTCTGTAGCTGGTATGCTTAATTCCGGGTCTTTCTTTACTCTACCAAAGTTTGCCATGCCACGCGAGTTGCTCGCTCCTCCCTGCGGTCCATGGGCTATCTGAGCCTCTATGAATCTTTCCGTTAGGAGAGCAGCCTCGTCTGTCGTCTGGCAATTCTGTAGAGTGAGGAATGACCTTACCTCAGCTGGCACAGCTTCAAAGAACTGCTCTAACACAAGCATATCTAAAATGCTTTCTATTGTCTTCCCTTCTGGCACGAGCCACTTCCATACTAGGCTACGAATCCGTTGGCCTAGTGCCTTCGGAGTTTCACCTTGTTGGATTTTTGTAGCTCTCAACATTCTACGGTATACCATAGGTGACAGGCCTAGCCTATCCCGTATGGCTGCTTTCACATTAGTATACTCATTAGCCTGGGCGGCTGGCATAGCCTTGTACGCCGCCAGGGCTTCTCCCGTCAGGGAGGTAGCTAGGCGGACCGCCCATTGTTGCTCGGGCCAGCCTGCACCACGAGCTACACGCTCAAAGGCTTCAAGAAAATCGTCTATATTGTCTTTTCCTGACCACTGTCCAAAAGACAAAATTCCACATGTCTGTGGGCCTACCCCACCAAAGTGTCCTTCGGTTTTCTTCTCGGCTTGCCGCTCCTGCAGTACCACCTGCAACAAGTCCGTCAGCAGCTTCTGCTGCATCTGCATGGCGACTAGGGCTTGTTCTTGGCACTGCTGGGCAAGTTCGCGTTGCTTCTCAAACTGGAGCCCCATCCACTTCAGGATATCCGCTGGAGTCTCCATGCTGACAACCTGCAATAAACAGAGAAGAGAAAAAAAAAAAAACCAAGTGCGGAACCTCTCTTTTTTTTTTTTTTTTTTTCCTATGCTACCAGACTAGGATTTTCAGTCCCTCAGATACCTCCTCAGAATCCCACCCTGGCTGTATCCAGATACTATTACCTGAGTCAGGTGGTGATTCTGGCCTTGAGAAGGTTCTTGACTGCTCCTGGTCCTGTGAATTGTCTAGGCGTGGTTCACCGCCGTACTGGTTGCGTCCTCTGGTGCTGGTGACTCCGTCCCTCTTGCACGGTGTCCTCTTTTCCTGGCATCCAAGAACTACGCCATTTGTGAGACTATGCCGGTCGTAGGCGGTTGCCTAGACCCGTGTATAGCCTTGAGTTGTGGAAATAAGGACACTGTAGTCGTGACCAGAGTGAAATTAAGGTTGGGTTTTATTCCCTTTCCCTTGAGGATGTCATAGAATAAGGACAACATAAAAGAACGGTTGCTTCACTGGTGTAGAGGATGCTTAACAAATAATAATTATGCTTCTTTCCAGCAAATAAAAGTCCATCACATTTCCAATGTGCAAAAATACTTTCTTCCTTGCTCCTTTTCTTAACAGAGAGACTCTATGTTATCAGCCACACATAAAGCACATTCCATGGGCTCAGGGATGTTTTCTGTGCTATAGCTCTCCCACTGCATAGGGCCAGGACCTGGTCCTGTGTATGGACACTGAGCCCCTGTGAAGCTGCTCTCCGAGCCTTGCCCTGGGGAAACCTCAGTTGCTGCAAGTTGGAGCTGCTTTTGGGTGTCCCAGATAGCAGGAGCTGTGCTGGGGATTTCTTCCCACGGCTTAGGCCAATAAGAGTTCCCTAGCCTGTTGTAAGCCTGGCTTTTCCCACGGAGACCCCCTTCTCTCCCTTCAACAAAGATAGGGTACTTATCTCTTCCTGTGGAGAAGATGGTCTCAAACTCCTCTGCTTCTAGCCAAGGCTTTCTCTCTGCCCTGCAGCCTGCTCTTCTTTGAGAACACCGGTTACTGTGCTTGGCTGAAGGAAACTCACTTCCTGCCTTCAGTGAGCTTCCCTGGACGTGACCTCTGCCCTCTGTTGGCTGGGCTGTTTGCCTCAGTATGAGGACCCCTCTGGCTGGGAAGACTTTGCTACTGTCTTTCTTAGCTCTCCTGGGTTTATCAGCCTGCCTTTCTTCAGTCCTGGTTCTCCAAGGCAACATGTCTTTCTGTAACTGCTTGGGAGTTCTGGTCTCACCTTCTCTCCAAGCCTGCCTGGAACTGCAGTCAGACTTCCTTTGGTCTCTGCTTTCCTCCTCACAGTCAAACTCCTGCTCCAGCCCTAATCCAGGCTCTAGCTTCCCTCCTAGTTCCAGCTTCCCTTCTCCTTTCTCCTTCTCCTTCCTCTTCTCTCTCTCTGGGATATCCCACCTGTTTTTATCTCTCTGCTCATCTAACGTAGAACGTGAGTCTGGGTCCAGGTGAGCCTGATTGGAACCTTCAGTTCTTACTGCGTCACTAAAACCATGTGGAAAGTTTGTTTTCCTTTTCCCTGCCTCTCTGCACTGTGAATGCTGCAACTGCCCCTGTGGCTGTAAGGTAAGCTCTTCTTTCTTTTTACTTTCTAATATCTCAGGGTCTGTGCTGTGTACCTCATGACATAATCCAACTTCATCCTCTCAAGGCCTTTCTGTCCATCCCACCTACCAAAAAAAAAAAGAAAAAGAAAAACATACCACAGAGCATGAATGATTATGAATGAAACTGTATGGTGAAGAAGCTGAATCAGATTTCTCCCTTGGGGACTACCAGTGTTCTACATAGTTGATTCTCTAGTTCTTAGTTCACTTTGCCCCTGTTGAGCTTTTCAGTCTCCTCGGTTTTCAGTAGCCTATAGCTTGGGAGTCTCATACGTGAGGACCCATTTCTGCTTGTCCATGGAGAAAAGGTAGTTACTCACCTGTAGCAGATGTTCTCCTTGGACAGCAGGAATAAGTTCTCACAACCCTCCCACCTCCCCATAGAGTTGTCTTATGCCACAGCTTTGTTAGCATACTAGAGAGAATGGTGCTGCAGCAGACAGGAAGACAGGCGCGCAGGCACAGTGGAGCCTCCCAAAAGCTTTCAATAGAAGCTGGGAGCGTTTCCGCGTGGGGCTCCATTGGTGACATCACCTTTATGTAAGGACTTATTCCTGCTGTCCACAGAGAACACTCACTACAGGGGAGTAACTACCTTGTCTCCATGGTCACAAGGACCTTTTCCAAGGACCTGACAGCCATGACAGTTTGCAAGGAGGGTATCTTGGTTCACCTCTTTCTCAGCAACTAGTTAGTCGGAGCAAGATCAGTTTTTGAGAGTCTTGCGTTGACAGGTAAAGTTATTCGGTTCTTACAAACTTCATCTTAGGTGATGAACTTTAATAACTTTAACAAGATCAAACTGGAACCAACTCAGTTTTTGAAGTATCTGAGAATCCTCTTGGATATGAAGAAGGAAAAAGTGTTTGCGACCATTGGAAGGATAGCCAGGCTCAGAACTCAAGTTAGAAGTCTCTTGGCAATTTGAACACTCAGAATCTGGGATTATATGCAAGTTCTAAGATTGATGATGGTGGTCCTGGAATTGGTTCCATGGGTGAAGGGGCACATGAGACCATTACAAAGATCTCACCTGTCTCGTTGGGTAGCTCATTCTCAGGATTATGAGTCAAGACTGCTACTTCAGATTTGGGTTAGACTTAGCTTAGTTTGGTGGTTAAATGAACAGAACCTGAGAATCCTCTTACTAGATAATCGTCATAACATATCCCAGCCATAAGGAATGCCGTGCTGGAGTTCTCACCTCTGTATGAAGGTTGAACAAAGCAGATTTTCTCCAACACCACCAGAGTGAGTAATGTTTGTTACTTGTTTATGTTTGTTTATGTTTATGTTTATTTAAAATTTGATATACCGCCCAACACCAGAGGCACCTGGGCGGTTTACAATAAAACAATATAAAACAAGTTAAAAACAGGCTGCATGAAAAGGAAAAGAACGCCATAAAATTGATAGGACAGGGTAGAAAAGAAGGACACTAAAAGAACAGTAAACACAGTACAACATTAGAGGGGTGCAACATCATGAAACGGGAGGAGGGTGGATAGTGGAGGGGGAGGGGGAGACCATGATTGGAAGGTTAAACGCTAGACTGAAGAGGTGGGTCTTAAGTTGTGACTTGAAGGATAGGTATGACTCTTCTGCGCGAAGCGGGGGGGGAAGGGAATTCCAGAGGCTTGGGGCTAAGAAGTAAAAAGCCGAAGAACGAGTGGAGACAAGGTGGGCCTGAGAGGGGAGGGAAGGGATAGACGATGTGTGGGATTAGGACGGAGCAATCGGTGGGGAGGGCGAAAGTAGATCAGATCAGCAAGATAGGAGGGGGAACCAGTGCGAACAGCTTTGTGAGTAAGATTAAGAATTTTATACTGGATACGAAAGGGGATAGGCAACCAGTGGTGATGAAGAAGGAGTGGGGTAACGTGATCAAAACGAGAGGCGTGAGCTAGAAGACGAATAGCAGAATTCTGAACACGTTGAAGACGGGACAATTGGGAGAGGGGCAGACCAGCAAGGGAAACATTACAATAGTCGAGACGGGACATCACAAGAGAACAAAGAAGAGTGGCCAGGGCAGAAGGGGAGAGGAAAGGACGGACCGAACGAAGTTGCCGAAGGGAGAAAAAAGAGCGCTGAACAAGAGAAGAAATGTGATCCTTAAAGGAAAGAGAGGAGTCAAGAGTAACACCTAAGTAACGAAGAGAAGAAACAAGAGGAATAGGCTGTGAAGAGAAGGAGGGGGCAGAGGTGGGGGAAGGAGCTCCAAACGTAAACCAGATAGCGTGGGATTTAGAAGGGTTCACGTGAAGGAAATTAGAGGAGAACCAGGAAGCAATAGCAGCAAGACAGTGATTAAGGGGGGTAATATCCGGAGAGAGGGAATCAGTATTTATTTATTTATTTATTTATTTATTTAACATTTTTATATACCGCACTATTCATCATCAGCGCGGTTTACATAGAACTACAAAACATCAGATAAGATAAGATACATATATCTGTTTTTACATGTAACAGGAAGAAAAACTTGGAAAACAGGGGTAATAGTAACAATGGATAATAGAACTTGAACTATATACATATGATAGTAATATTACTTGAAAAAGTATCATGTTAGATAGGGATGGGATTGGAGCTGTTTAGATGAACTTGTGTTATTGTGTATAGTATGAAGGAGAAGAAAGATGTCATCCGCGTAGTAGTACGCGGAGATACTAAACTGTTGGATCTGGAGGGCAAGAGGGGCTAAGAAGACATTGAAGAGAAGTGGTGCAAGAACAGACCCTTGGGGAACCCCGCAGGTAAGAGGAGTAGGGGCAGAGGAAGAGGAACCGGAAACGACAGAGAAGGAACGACCGGAGAGAAAAGAATGAAACCACCGAAGAACTACACCAGAGAGACCCGCTTCCCTAAGGCGAGTGAGAAGGGTGCGATGATCCACCAGATCGAAAGCGGCCGAAAGGTCAAGAGAAACAGCCAAGGTGAAAAGACCACGATCGTGAGCAGCGTGAAGTTCATTTAGAAGGGAAAGGAGGACAGTTTCCGTGCTGTGAGTAGGACGAAAGCCAGATTGACAGTGGGGCACCAAAAATGCAATGTGTGCCTTCGAGTCAGTCCTGACTCCTGGTGACCCAGAAGCTCCTGGGTTTTCTTGGCAGTGTCACCAGAAGTAGATTGCCAGGCCTTTCTTCTGAGGCAATGGAGGGTTAAGTGACTTGCCCAAGGCCACAAGGAGTGCTAATGGGACTCGAACCCTGGTTGCTTGGTTACCAAGCCAGTGTTCTAACCACTAGGCTACTCCTCCACTCCCCACTAGGCTACTCCTCCACTCCACTTGGGGCACCAAGAGTATCCAAATAGCTGAAGAAGTTGGTCTGTTGTTTAGGTGGGTGGAGATTCACCTACAAACACCCTTGGCATACCACATTTCAGGGATAGAGAATTTCCAAGGGATCTGAATGACAGTGTGGAATCTCTGTACCTTTTTGGGAATCTGACAGGTATGACCTGGATTGGCCGCTGTTGGAAAGAGGATACGGGGCTTGATGGACCTTGGTCTGACCCAGTATGGCATATCTTATGTTCTTCTCTTGGAGAATGGGAGTTAGTGACATCTGCCTTCTCCTTGATTGTCCACCCCTGGGGTGAATTGCTGCTGGATCTAATGACAACACAAGGAATACCAAGGCTCCACGTCTTTCAGATATAAAAGGGGTCTGAAATCCTCTGACTTAAATGTTCTTTCTCAGATGTGGTCTCTCTACAGTCGTTTTTATGTATTCTTGCCATAGTCTATCTACTTATTAAGACTTGGTGTTCTCATAGCTCTGAACTGACCCAGAAGACTGTGGTGTATGGATATGTTAAGGTTAAAAGTTGGAAAACCTCTGAAATGTCGTATTATCTGAGGGACTGATTCTCCTGGACAACCCATCTCTATTTGGTTTTACGACCTGGAAATTGAGAGGATATGAATAAAAAGAAAGGTGGAAGTGATAGTCACTGTCTTACAAGCTCATAAGGGGCCCACTTCCATATTTTATGTCAAAGCATGGAAGGTTTTTGAAGCATGTCATTATGTGACAATAGAATCCCCTTTCGAGCATCGGTTCCCTTGATCTTAGCTGTTTGCAGAATGGTCTGCAGAAGGATGTTGCATTGAATTGTCTCAAGGTCTAAATAGCAGCAGTAGCATGCTACATGGTACCAGTACAGGGAATGTCCGTAGTGGGATATCCTGATATATTGTGATTCCTGAGAGGGGTGAAGTATTTCTGCTTTCACATGAGGGTAATTGGAACCTCACCTAGTACTTTAGGCCCTAACTACTTTTCCTTATGAGCCAATAAGAAAATTGTCAGGATTTAACTTGTAAAGTGGCATTCTTATTAGTGATCTACTTTGTCAGGCGAATACTGGAGTAAGGTGTTCTCCGGGAACAAGCAGGAAGTCAGTCCTCATACATGGGTGATGTTGACGCCAATGGAGCCTGTAAGGATCCACTCTCCAGCTTTCCAAGAAAGCCTTTGGGAGCTATACCACGCATGCATGGTCACCTTCCCGCCCAAAGGTACCATCTTGTCTCAGTCTGTCTTTTTCCACAGAGCCCTGCAGACGTTCTGTCTGTGCACCCTGGTAAAAGTAGATTTTTTTGACCCTTTATTGGTTTTCCATTTTTCTCGCATGCTCGAATCGATCACCTTTCCACACCTGAGTCTCCGCTTCGGTGTCCTGTTTTTTGCTTGGGTATTTTTCTTCAATTTTGTTCTTTTAATTTGCGGTTTTTCTTCTCGCGGCCTACCTGCTTGAGACGTTGAAGTTTGATCTTGCAGGTCTCATTTTTTCCGCTGTGTCTTCAACCAGCGGTTTTAAGCAGTATGGCAAGTGCAACCGCACTATGTCTCGTACAGATCGCCACAGCACCAGTATCAAGTGCCTCGGGGCAGACCATGATTGATCTTCCTGCCTGCTTTGCCTTCTCATGTTGACGAAAACCCAGAAAGAACACAAAAGGTAGCAGTGGGAGCTGTTTGGTAGGTCTGGCTCCGGTATGGCATCGGGGGTAGAATCCCTGCCTTCGATGCTGGCGCAGGGCGATGTGGCGTCATGTGCCCAGGCTCATTCTGAGCCCAGAGTTCATCGGGCATTGGAGTCATACTCTGAGGATCTTGTGCGTCAGAGTCTTCCTTGAAGTTGACGCTGAGGACCGATCCGGTGTGGAGTGGTAAATCCACCTCGACCTGGGCTTGGAGCCCTGGCTTGACTTGAGGGATGATGGACGGGAATGCCCATCAAAACAGCCCAGAAGGGACGAGTTGCCTGTGATGTTGAGGGATTGACACGTCACCTCCGACTCCATAACAATCCGGGACTCACGGCCAGGGACCCGGCTCCGGCTTTGATGCCGTCGGGGTCGGGGTTAGTGGTGGAGTCATCCAGCATCGAGGCCTGCATGGCAACCCTCGAATGCAGTTTCTCGGCGTTCCTCGAGGCACAGCAGGGCCCGACTCCTGGTACTCTGGGTCATCGGTGCCCCACATGGGGACCTCCTCGATGAAGACTTCCCCGGAGAATGCTCCACTCATCCTGAAGTGCCTGGCACAGTTGGTGTCGAGACCATCGATGACCGACACAACGCCATCGGATCACCAATGTTGGGAGTCATCGGCACTGGGTTGGTCCGAGGACAGCAGGGTGCTCTCCAATTCCTTCGACTCAGAGTCCCCGACACCGTGCTCCATCAGGATGTCCCCTCCAACCCCTCTTTGCCACATCACTGGTGGAGGTCCCCTCCAGAGGACATTGCATTCCTGGAGTTTGTGAGGGAGATGTCCCAGGCACTCGCCTTCGTGGCAGTGCCTGAGGATGAGCCATGTGCTGAGGACCTCGAGATCCTCCAGTATGAGGCTCCTCGGGAAGCACTGACAGTGCCTGTACCCTCCATCCTGGAGCATCTACTGTTCAGGATGTGGAAGACTCCAGTGATGGTGCCAATTGTGAACTGTCAACTCGATTCACAGTTTTGAGTTGGCAAGAGCCCCGAATTCCAGAAAACACAACTTCCACACAATTCCATGGTGATGGAGTCGGCTATGCGTCGAATCAAGAGCCAGAAGATGCACTCCTCGGTGCCCCCCTGGCAGGGAGGCCCGTGCCATGGATGCGTTTGGTAGGAAGTGTTTCCAGGGCTCTTTGCTCATAGCCCGGATCGAGGCTCACCAGTTGTATATGACATGTACATGAGAGATCTAGCGAAAGAACTCACTGGGTTTTCCGCTGGCTTATCAGGTGAGCCCCATGAGTGCTTTCGGACCCTTGTTTCCTCAGTCAAAGAGTGCTCCAAATTTCAAACTTGAGCAGCCTTTGACGGCTTTTGAGTCAGTGGCCTGGATAGCCACAGTGGACATTAGTGCCTGCTGCCTTGCCTGGCTGCAGTCCTCCGACTTGGAGCATTGGGTTCAGGACAAACTGGCTGATGTCCCATGCTGGGGAGACAACCTTTGTGGCAAACCTATGATGGAGAAGACTGATGAGTTGGAGAAGGAATTCATGACTAGGATCAGGCTGCCCAAGAAAGTGTCAGACCCTTCCTGTTGGAATGCTTCAGGGGAAAAGCCCTTCCACCCGAAGTCCTAGAATGCTTACGGAAACTACCCTAAGTTCCAGGTCTATCCTGTTCCCCCTGAGGGGCAGTAGGCCAAGGGCACGGCCCCCGTAAGCCCAAAGCTGCCAAACCCCAAACAGCTCCCCAGTCGCAGCCTGGGGGGGAGTTTTTGACTCCTTGGGCATAGCTTCCCTCCCTCAGGAGGTAATGGGCCCAAGATTCATGGGAGGATGGCTGGTCCACTTTCCACACAGGTGGTCCTCTATCACCATGGATGCCTAGGTGTTGAGAGTGATCAAGGAGAGATGCCTCCTTCACTTTACTCAGCTGCCTCCTCCCTTTTTCCCAGGAGAGTTACCCATGGACCCCTTGCACAGGTAGCTCCTTCAGAAAGAGCTCAGGTCATTACTCAAGGATCAGGCGGTCGAGCCCATCCCTCCTCGTCTTCAGGGATGAGGTTTTACTCCCTGTTCCCCAAGAAGACAGGGGGCTTCAGGCCAAGCCTGGATCATCAGGACCTCAATAGCTTCCTGGTCAAGGAAAAGTTCAAAATGGTATCCCTTGGAACCTTGCTGCCTTACCTCCACCAGGGAGATTGGCTATGCTCCTTGGATCTCAAAGATGCTTATACCCACATCCTGAGCCATCCAAGGCATCATCAGTATCTCTGGTTCGTAGTAGAGGGCCGTCACTGTCAGTACAGGGTGCTTCCTTTTGGCCTTGCAGGTATTTACAAAATGCCTGGTGGTTGTGGCCACTCGCCTCCGGCTCCTCAGAGTATTCGTGTTCTCCTATCTGGACGACTAGCTTGTGTGGGCCCACATGCCGGACGAAGTGCGCAGCACGGCTCAACGTACTCTAAAGCTGCTGCAGCACCTAGGCTTGTGGTGAACTTCCCAAAGTCTCTCTTCGTTCCAGTGCAGTACATGGAGTTCATCGGGGCCCTGCTAGATGCCACTCGTAGAAAAGCCTTCCTGCCCCTGGAGCGAGCTCAGCGCCTCACCGCCCTGGGAAAGAAGTGCAGTGCAGCGCACCAGTAACAGCTCGAAAGATGCTCTGCCTGCTGGGTTACAGGGCGTCTACTGTCCACGTGACCCTCTTTGCCTGCCTGCCTGCACATGTGGCAGGCCTAATGGACACTCAGTGCCCAGTGGTTACAGGTGTCAGGCTGCCTAGAGGACCGTATCCAGGTCACGCCAGCCTTGGCAGCCTCCCTTAACTGGTGGCAGAACCACTGCAACTTAAGAGCTGGCCTGCTGTTCCAAGCCCTGCTGGCGTGGTGCGGCCTCACCTCGGACGCATCCAAGATGGGCTGGGGGGCCCACTGCGATCACCTACAGTCACAAGGGCCGTGGTAGCTGGCGGAGAGTGCCTCGTGGATCAACCTGCTCGAGCTCCGGGCGGTCTATTATGCCCTGTGCTTCTTCCAGGACCATCTGGAAGGGCAGGTGGTCCAAGTCCAGATGGACATCAACAAGCAAGGGGGCACGGGCTCTTACCACTTCTTTTGGGAGGCGGCATGCCTCTGGAATTTCTTGGCAGGGAGGAACATCTCCCTCAGAGCAGTGTATCTGCTGGGCCAGAACAATATACTGACTGACCACCTAAGTCACGTCCTCTAACCCCACAAGTGGAGGCTGAACCTGATTGTACCGGAAGAGATCTTCCAGCGGTGGGGTACTCTGGAAATCAACCAATACGCCAGTCCAGAGAACGCACAGCTGCCACACTTCTGCTCCTGGAAACCGGCCCGGAGTCGGGAGGCGGCAGATGCCTTCCTTCTTCTGTGGTCCAGGGGCTTCCTATACATATTCCCACTGATGCCCCTATTGCCTCGGGCCCTTCTGAAGATCCAAGCGGAGGTGGCCTCTGTCCTCTTCATTGCATCCAGGTGGCCAAGGCAGCCCTGATTCCTCCTGCTTCTGCAGCTTTCCTGAGGGGACCCCTGGCCTTTGGGGTGTGCCGTGGACCTGCTTTCACAGGAGGATGGAACACTGCAGCATCCTGGATGCTAAGAGGATAGCCATCACGCACCACTGCTTCCCTTGGCCGGTGGAGGATATCTTGCTAGCTTCGTATAAAGACTCTATGCACCAAGCTTACACCTTCAAGTGGTGCAGGTTCACCCTCTGGTGTGCGGGACAGGGCCTCGGTGTGCAATGGCAGAGATATTGCGGTACCTTTTACACCTGTCAGGTGCAGGCCTAAAATCCAGCTTGGTCAGAGTACATCTCTGCACCATCTCGGCTCACCACCACTACTACTACTACTACTACTACTACTACTGAGCATTTATATAGTGCTACAAGTCGTACCCATCTGGGCAGCAGCAGAATGGGACAGTGTTGATGGCGGAGGATCACATTTTTGTGACAACGGCAACAACACCAAACTTAAACTGCGCGGAAGAAAGGCCTGGCAGTCTACTTCTGTATCTTGCCATGAAAACCCAATGGATAGTTACAACAAAACAAATTGTGCTATGGTGCTGGAAGATGAGAACCCCAGGTCGGAAGGCACTCAACTAGCTACTGGGGAAGAGCTGAAGACTTTTCAGAGTGAAGCCAGCATTTATGATGTGGTTGGATCAAAGCCCTCGGGAAGTCTGACTGCTGATGTAGCTGCGCATGAAATGAGAGTCAGAAGCTGTAAAGATGTCTTACACATTGGAACATGGAATGTACGAAGCATGAACCAAAGAAAGTTGGAGGTGGTCAAGAATGAAATGGAATGTGTACAACTTGATCTGTTGGGTGTCAGCGAACTGAAATGAACTATCAACATAACTATAATTCAAGTATATGCCCCAACAACAGCTGCAGAAGAGAATGAAATTGAAGAGTTCTATGAAGAAGTACAAGCTGAAATTGACAGAACATGCCAACAGGATATCCTCATAGTCATGGGTGACTGGAACGCAAAAGTTGGCAACAAAGAAGAAGGCAAAGTAGTTGGAAAATATGGACTTGGCAACAGAAATGAAGCTGGAGAAAGACTGATAGAATTCTGCGAGACCAATGATCTATTCATCTCAAACACCTTCTTCCAGCAACACAAGCGGCGACTGTACACATGGACTGTACACATGGACCCAATGGATTGTATAAAAATCAAATTGACTACATCTGTGGAAGCCAGCGATGGAAAAGCTCTGTAACATCAACAAAGACAAAACCTGGAGCTGACTGTGGTACAGATCATCAACTACTAGTATGCAAACTCAAGCTAAAGTTGAAAAAGAGCAAACCACTCATGAATGCAGCAAAATATGACCTTGAGAATATACCACTGGAATTTAAAGACTGCCTGCAAAATCGATTTGCTGCTTTAGATACAAATGACAGAGCTCCGGAAGAGTTATGGAATGACATCAAGAAGGTTGTGTTGAAAGAAAGCGAGAAGTCTCTACAAAAGGTGAAAAAGCAAAAACGGCCAAAATGGATGACGGAAGAAACTCTGAAAATTGCCCAGAAACGCAGAGAAGCTAAAGCCAGAGGAGAAAGAAAGACAATCGCAGAACTCAACAGAGATTTCCAACGTGCAGCAAGACAGGACAAGGAAAAGTACTACAACGACGCATGCAAGGAACTAGAAGCAGAAACTATTAGAGGAAGAACAAGATCGGCTTTCCTAAAGCTACGAGAGTTAAAGAAAAAGTTCCAGCCTCGAATTGGAATGTTACAAGATGCTCAAGGTTCTATGTTGAATGATGCTGAGAAGATCAAGAAAAGGTGGAAGGAATATACAGAGTTTTTATATGATAAAGATCAAGTGGACCAACAGCCGTTTCAACCTGTACCTTATGATCGGGAACCATTGGTGATGAAAGAAGACGTTGAAACAGCATTGAAAGCCTTCTCAAAGAACAAAGCACCAGGCATTGATGGCATTCCTATAGAAGTATTGCAGCAATCTGATGCAGCTGTTACCATACTTACAAGGCTCTGCCAAGAAATATGGAAGACAACATCATGGCCAACTGACTGGAAAATATCTGTGTTTATACCAATGCTAAAGAAAGGTGATCCAACTGACTGTGGAAATTATCGAACAATCGCTCTGATTCCACATGCCAGCAAGATTCTACTGAAGATTATTCAATAGAGACTACAACCATACCTGGAACAAGAACTACCTGAAGTGCAAGCAGGGTTCAGGAAAGGGCGAGGAACGAGAGACATCATTGCGGATGTGAGATGGATCCTTGAAAAGACTAAAGAATACCAAAAAGATATCTATTTGTGCTTTATCGACTATAGCAAGGCTTTTGACTGTGTAAACCATGAGAAACTCTGGGCCACATTAAGAAGCATGGGTATACCAGAACACCTGATCGTTCTCTTGCGCAGTCTGTACATTGATAAAGAAGCAACAGTTCGAATGGAACAAGGAGAAACAGAATGGTTTAAAATAAGCAAAGGTGTAAGACAAGGCTGCATACTTTCTCCCTACCTGTTTAATTTATATGCAGAACAAATCATCAGAGAAGCAGGATTATATGAAGACAACAGAGGTGTGAAGATTGGTGGAAGACTCATCAACAACCTTCGCTATGCTGATGATACTACATTACTGGCTGAAAGTGAAGATGATCTGAAACATTTGCTTCTCACAGTCAAAGAACATAGTCTCAAAATGGGCCTGCACCTTAATGTAAAGAAGACAAAGATCATGACAACTGGCATAATCAACAGGTTCATCATTGAAGGAGAAGAAATTGAAATTATGAACAACTTTAACCTACTTGGATCAACTATCAATAAAGAAGCAACAAGCAGTCAAGAAATCAGACGACGCATTGCTCTTGGCAGAATGGCTATGAAAGACCTAGATAAGATTCTCAAGAGCAGAGATGTCTCTCTCCATACAAAGATTTGACTTGTTCAAGCCATGGTATTTTCAATAACATCATATGGATGTGAAAGCTGGACAGTGAAAAAGATAGACAGGAAGAAAATTGATGCCTTTGAATTATGGTGCTGGCGGCGAATACTGTGTATACCATGGACTGCCCGAAGAACAAACCAGTCGGTACTAGAGGAGATCAAACCTAAGCTTTCTTTAGAAGCTCAGATGACCAGACTTCGACTTTCATACTTTGGACACATCATGCGAAGAGAGAGATCATTAGAGAAAGACATCATGCTTGGCAAGATAAAAGGTCAACGCAAAAGAGGAAGGCCAGCAATGAGATGGATCGATACAATAACAGCAGCTACGGGTACCAGTCTGTCAACAATGAGCCGCCTGACTGAAGACCGAACACAATTTAGGATAGCTATCCAGAGGGTCGCCATGAGTCGAGTCCGACTCGACGGCACTTAACAACAACATATATATCTGTCGAGATATATCTTTTAGGTAGATATGTATCTACGTACTTATCTATCTGTCTGTTTAGTTTCAGATATTCATATATTCCTATATGACCCTGACAGATGGGCACTACCCCTATCAATGCTGTGCCAGCATGTTTAGGGTTCTACACATACAACCACTCCCTGTGGTAAATAGCAAACCTTTTTCTTACATAACCTTTCACGGTTAGGTACCTCTGAAGTTCCCCATGCACCTTTTTTCTTTCCTATTTGACCCCATTTAGGAAAGACATTGCGGATCTTCAGTTAATCTAAAGCTGTAGCGCTTCTTAAGTCTGTCCTTACTTTGTTATTGGATAGAGGGGTCTCCATACCCCTTCTCTCCTACAGGGACTATTTCCATTGTCAGTCCAAATCGGTCAGACTTATATTTCCTTTTGGTCCTAGCACTTTGACCAAAAGGGCTTAAGTGCTGTCTAATAGTACCTTCTCCAGGACCAAGCAGGAAGTCAGTCCTCACATATGGGTGACGTCGGCGCCGACGGAGCCCTCGCGGAGCAATTTTCCCCAGCTTTCAAAGAAAGCCTTTGGGAATTGCAGCGCGCATGCGCGGTCGCCTTCCCGCCCAAGGGTGCCATCTTAGCCAGTCTTCTTTTTTCCGCGGAGCCCTACAGACGTACCCGTCTTGTCCCCGCGAAAAAGTTGATTTTTATTCGTAATTTTCTCTTTTTTCCTTCGGTTCGACGCCGGTCTTTTTCCCGCCCGGACTCGCGACGCCGGTCACGAGTCCTCTTCTTCTTTTCGGTTTTTCTGATTTAGTCAGTTTCGTTTTCGGGTTTTTCACTGGCAGCCCGGTCCTTTGACCTCGCAGGGGCCCTTTTTCCCCCGATGGCTGCCAGTGGTTTCAAGCGGTGTGGTCAGTGTGACCGAAATATGTCACTAACTGACACACACGATAATTGCCTCCGCTGCCTGGGCCCGGATCATGAAGAAATGATCTGTGGGGCCTGTGGCAAAATGTCCTCCAAAGCGTTGAGAAGTCGGCGGCATCAGCGGGATAGGATCTTCGCTGACCCCAGCCGTACCCGGACCTCGTCGGAGGCCTCGGCGTCCAGAGGTTCCAGCTCGGACCGTCGCCGGAGTTCCTCCGACAGGGGTTCTCCCTCCGGGGACCATCGACGGAAGGTGAAACCCGCGAGGGCGGCGTCGGTGGATGATCCTGGCTCCGCGAGGGCCAGGTCGCATAGCCCCGATAGCCGTCCCGGGTCCTTGGAGAAGGAGCACCTCTCGAAGCGACCTCGCATGGAGTCGGAGCTGCCTGCTCGGGTAAGTCCTGTGGTCCTTCTGGACTCGCCTCCGAGACCGCCGACGTCGGGCCCGACACTGTCGGGGCCCGAGTCGGGGGCTGCTGGGTCACCTGAGGTCGGACTCAGGTTGACGGCCTTGGAGAGCAGACTGTCTGCCTTCATGGACCAGCAGCGGGCACTGCTCGCTAGCCTCGCTGGCGCCGCTGCCCCGACCGCCGGGACGTCGACGTCTAAGTCGACCCCGGAGACCGAGCCGATCCTCGAGTCCATGCGAACTCGAGTCGATCCTCGGTCGAGGTCACCCTCGGCCTCCCGTTCGGGACCGAGGTCGCCGACGCCGACTCCCTCGGCGTCGGGGCGGCCAGCGCCGTGGCCTGCCCGGGCCGACCCCACCGATTCCTCGTCGGAGTCGGTCTGGGAGTCCGAAGAGGAAGAGTCACCTGATTCTTTTCGGACTCGGTGTGTCCCCTCGGACTCACCTGAGTCCGAACCTCGGAAGCAGTCCCCCCCGGAGGATGCCCGGTTCTCGGACTTCGTCAAGGATATGGCCAAGGCTTTGGCCTTCCCTGCGGATCCCGAGGAGGAGCCTCGGGCCGAAGAGCTCGACGCCCTCCAGTATGACTCTCCCGCCAGGGAACACTTTACTGTACCGGTTCCTCCCATGCTGGAACGACTACTCTTCCGCATGTGGGAGAGTCCGGCCTCCTCGCCGGTCCTGAGCAAGCGGGTCGATTCTATCTATCGAGTCCGCAAGAGCCCTGGCTTCCAAAAAGCACAGCTACCACACCATTCCATGGTAGTGGAATCGGCCATGCATCGTCTTAAGAGCCAGAAGATGCACTCCTCGGTGCCTCCTGGCAGGGAGGCCCGTAACCTGGATGGCCTTGGTAAGAAGTGTTTCCAGGGCTCTATGCTTGCGTGTCGTGTCCAGACCTACCAGCTATACATGGGCATGTATCTCCGAGACCTGGCTAAAGAGCTAGCCGGATTCTCCGCTGGATTGTCCGAGGAACCTTTGCGGAGGTTCCTAGCCTTGTCCACTGGCATTCGGGAATGCTCAAAATTCATATCCCGAGCAGCCTATGATGGCTTTGAAGCATCGGCTCGAGTGGCCGCAGCCGGCATCGGTGCCCGCCGACAGGCTTGGCTTCAGTCGTCTGACCTTGAGCCCTGGGTGCAGGACAAGTTGGTCGATGTCCCCTGCCGAGGCGAAAACCTCTTTGGCAAACCTATGGACGAGAAGGCTGCACAATTAGAGACAGAGACTCTCACCAGGACTAGGCTTTCTAGGAAGACCTCCGCCCCTTCCCAGAAAAAGAAGGGCTCGGGAAAGAAGTCCTTTTACCCGAGAAAGGCAGCTGCCTATAAACATTACCCCCAATATCAGGAACCCGCAGCTCCCCAACAGGGCCAAGCCTGCACCACCAGCCCCTGCTCAGCAGGGTGGGGGCTTTTGACTCCTTCAGTATAGCCTCTCCCCCTCCGCTGGCTCCTCCCAGCACCGGAGGCCGGCTGGTTCACTTCGCCCACAGGTGGTCCAGCATCACTTCAGATGCCTGGGTGCTTCAAGTCGTAAGAGAAGGCTTTCTTCTCCACTTCCACCAGGTCCCTCCCTCCTATTTCCCGGGAGAACCTCCACGACTCCCTCTGCACAGGGACTTACTCCTTCAGGAGTTAGCAGGTCTTCTACAGGAACAGGCGGTGGAACCGGTGCCCCACCACCTGAGAGGTCAAGGCTTTTATTCCAGGTATTTTCTGGTACCAAAAAGGACAGGAGGCCTCAGACCCATCCTGGACTTGCGCAACCTCAACAAGTTCCTCGTGCGGGAAAAGTTCAAAATGCTTACCCTTGGAATCCTTCTGCCCTACCTCCAGCAGGGAGATTGGCTATGCTCCTTGGATCTAAAGGATGCCTACACACACATCCTCATCCACCCCAGCCACCGCCAATACCTAAGGTTTGTGGTGGCAGGAAATCATTACCAGTACAGAGTACTGCCCTTTGGCCTGTCCTCCGCACCGCGAGTCTTCACAAAATGTCTCGCGGTGGTGGCGGCCCATCTCCGGCTTCACGGCCTCTATGTCTTTCCGTACCTCGACGACTGGCTCATCAGAGCAGCGTCCGCTCCGGAGGTCACCAACGCCACACGCCGCACGGTGACTCTTCTGCAGTACTTGGGCTTTGTTATAAACTTCGCAAAGTCCACTTTGCTCCCCTCACAGGATCTCGAGTTCATCGGCGCAAGGCTGAACACTCCTCAGGCACGAGCGTTCCTACCGCTCGACAGGGCTCAACGGCTCATGGACCTAGCCGACCGTTTTCGCAGCCAGCCCCTGGTCTCCGCCAGGCGCTTCCTGAGACTACTCGGCCATATGGCTCCCACCGTCCATGTGACCCCCAATGCCCGCCTGAATATGCGGCCTGCTCAATGGTGTCTTCACAAGCAGTGGCAACAAGCCACAGGCGGCCTAGCAGACCTAGTGCGCGTCTCCGAGCCGCTGGCCTCGTCTCTCCAGTGGTGGCTTCATCGGCCCAACCTGGTGCTCGGCATGCCTTTTCAGTCGCCTCAGCCGGCCCAGGTGCTGACGACAGATGCGTCCCTCCTGGGCTGGGGAGCACATTGCCAAGGGGCACGTACTCAGGGCCTCTGGACGACGTGGGAGTCTGCTCAGCAGATCAACTTCCTGGAGCTCAGAGCGATCCGCCTGGCTCTCAAGGCCTTCTCCCACCTGACCTCTCACCAGTCCGTCCTTGTCCAGACGGACAATCAAGTTGCCATGTTCTACGTGAACAAGCAGGGGGGCACGGGCTCCTTCCTTCTCTGTCGGGAAGCACAGAAGCTCTGCTCTTGGGCCGTCAGTCACGGCGTTCTTCTCAAGGCAGTTTATCTCCCAGGCCAAGAAAATTGCCTGGCGGACAAACTCAGCAGGATCCTCCAGCCGCACGAGTGGCGCCTGGATCCCTTGGTAGTTCAGAAGCTCTTTCTAAAGTGGGGCCTCCCCACGATGGATCTCTTTGCCAGCCCTCTCAACCGGCAACTTCCTCGCTTCTGCTCTCGTCAGCCACATCCCCTTCGAGTTGCGGCAGACGCTTTTCTACTCTCATGGTCGGAGAGCCTTCTGTATGCTTTTCCTCCCATCCCGCTAGTCTCTCGAACTCTTTTCAAGGTTCTCCGAGACAAAGCTTTCATGATCCTGGTGGCCCCTCGCTGGCCCAGACAGCCGTGGTTTCCACTCCTGCTGCAATTAGCGGTAGAGGATCCTTTCCCTCTGGGGTTACAACCGGATCTCCTCACTCAGGATCAGGGTCTCTGCTACACCCCAACCTCAGATCTCTCAATCTAATGGCCTGGCTGCTGAGAGGGTAGTCCTTGCTCCCCTTCTCCTGCCGGCAGAGGTGGAAGAGGTCGTCCTAGCTTCTCGGCGACCTTCTACCCGCAAATGCTACGCCCTTAAATGGCGTCGCTTTTCCGTTTGGTGTACCCAACAGTCTCAGGATCCCTTCTCCTGCCCGGTGTCGATGATCCTGCAGTACTTGCTATACCTCTCTAATCTGGGACTTAAGTCCAACTCCGTCAAAGTTCACCTCAGTGCTCTTTCAGCACATCATGTGCCGGTGGACGGCAGACCTCTTTCCAGCGACCCTCTTGTAGCGAGGTTTCTCCGAGGTCTCCTTCTACTTAAACCACCTCTGCGCCCGCCAGCGCCTGACTGGGATCTGAATGTGGTTTTACAGCGGATCACCTGTCCGCCTTTTGAACCGATGGCTACCTGTTCTCTCCGTTTTCTTTCTTGGAAAACATTGTTCTTGATAGCCCTCACTTCCGCTAGACGCGTAAGTGAATTGCAGGCCCTCGTGTCTGATCCCCCTTACACTCGGTTCTACAAAAATAGGGTAGTCCTACGGACTCACCCAAAATTTCTTCCAAAAGTGGTCTCCCCTTTTCACATCAATCAGGAGGTGGTACTTCCGACCTTCTTTCCCAGACCACACTCCAGCCGAGCTGAAATGGTCCTCCATACCCTGGACTGTAGAAGGGCATTCAACTTCTACCTTGACCGTACGCGGGAGCACCGCAAAGCTGCGCAGCTTTTTGTGTCTTTTGATCCCAATAAATTGGGACTCCCGGTCTCCAAGCGTACTCTGTCCATCTGGGTTGCGGACTGTATCACTTGGGCTTATGGGGCAGCCGGACTCTCCTTGGAAGGTCGAGTCACGGCTCATTGCGTTCGGGCAAAGGCTACGTCAGTGGCTTACCTCCGCTCTGTTCCGCTGGCAGACATCTGCCGGGCCGCTACTTGGTCTTCGAGCCAGACTTTTGCGGTCCATTACTGTCTCGAGAGGGAGTCCCGCAGGGACAGTGCTTTCGGACAGGCAGTCCTCCGTAATCTCTTTGAGGTTTGAGCAACTCCTACCCTCCATCCCGGATGTGGGCTACCGGTGGGTAATAATTCAGCGAAGATTCCTTCCTTCTGTGCTGCTGAGCTAGAGGGAGTGTGCTTAGGGTCTCCGGTAGCCTTAAGCTTGGGAGTCCCATATGTGAGGACTGACTTCCTGCTTGGTCCTGGAGAAAGCGTAGTTACTCACCTGTAACAGGTGTTCTCCAGGAGCAGCAGGAATCAGTCCTCACAACCCTCCCTCCTCCCCTTGGAGTTGCAATCATCTGCTTAAGTTTTTTTGCAAATTTTTAGCTATGTCATCTGACTGGCTAAGATGGCACCCTTGGGCGGGAAGGCGACCGCGCATGCGCGCTGCAATTCCCAAAGGCTTTCTTTGAAAGCTGGGGAAAATTGCTCCGCGAGGGCTCCGTCGGCGCCGACGTCACCCATATGTGAGGACTGATTCCTGCTGCTCCTGGAGAACACCTGTTACAGGTGAGTAACTACGCTTTCTGCGTTTTCCGCTGAAGCCCTACCTCATTATACTACCCCAGTTTCCCCTGGGGCTATTTTTCACCCTGAAGGGTTCTGACCTCCACTTGTTTTTTCTACAGTTTATTACCTCTACTTCACAGTGAGGTACTCCTTGAGGATCTTATACTGGCTCTTCTAACAGATCCATATGAACCTCAATAGACTTTTTACAATGCCACCAAGGGAGGTCCATATTACAATATTGCGCTCAATATTTTACTACTAAATGTCATCTATACAGGATCTTCCTCTTCAGAAGTCCTGTTCTAGTCTAGCTGTTCCACAGCACCTTTCTGTAATTCAGCTCCTACCCTCCATCCCCAGGATGCCTGAGGTTCTGAGGAGTAGCATGGCTCATGCTAGATTCGCAACATGCTAGGACTCCCTCCCGGCATCTTAGCTTGGGAGTCCCCATATGTGAAGACTCATTCCTGCTTGTTCCTGGAGATAGCACAGTTACTTACCTGTAACAGGTGATCTCTGGGAACAGCAGGAATAAGTCTTCACAACCCACCCACCTCCCCTAGGAGTTGCATTTCTCTATCTCTATCTTTCCCTTTCTTGCTCTCTCTCTCTCTCTCTCTTTGTCTCAGCTTTAAAACTTAACTGAGGAGAGGCAGTTGGGAAAGGCGGGAAGGCAGCACGCAGGCGTGTTGGGATGCTTCCAAAAGCGTTCTGATTGGACGCTGGGGAGCGTTCCCGCGCAGACTCCGTCGGTACCGACGTACCCATATGTGAAGACTTATTCCTGCTGTTCCCAGAGATCACCTGTTACAGGTAAGTAACTGTGCTTTCCCTTGGGATCCTACTGCCTTACCTCCACCAGGGAGACTGGCTATGCTCCTTAGATTTAAATGATGCTTATACTCACATTCTCATACACCCAGACCACAGACAATACCTCAGGTTTGTGGTCGGAGGAAACCACTTCCATACATATTCATATTCATATTCATTTATTTGATATACCGCCTTTCATTGGTAGGCAAAGTGGTTTACAATAAAATTTACACGCAAAAGGCACAAGGCCAAGAGTCAGAAAGGAAGTTCCAGTACAAGGTGCTTCCCTTTGGCCTAGCTTCCGCTCCCAGAGTATTTGCCAAATGCCTAGCAGTGGTGGTGGCCTTCCTCAGAAGCCATACCTGGACGACTGGCTCATCAGGGGCCAATCGGCACAGGAAGCACAGCAGGCCACTGCTCGCACAGTCACCCTGCTCCAGCACCTAGGGTTTGTTATAAATCACGAAAAGTCCACTTTACTCCCCACTCAGAACTTGGAGTTCATAGGGGCAAGACTGGGCACACTTCAGGCACGGGCATACCTATCGCTGGACAGGGCGAGGCGGTTGCTGGTGCAGCAGGTCCAGCACAAACCTCAAGTCTCCGTAAGGGTCTTCCTCCACCTCCTGGGCCACATGGCCTCCACGGTGCATGTGACTCCATATGCTCGATTCCACATGCGCACAGCTCAGTGGAATCTCAGAGACCAGTGGACGCAAGCCACTAGCCGCCTCAGAGACAGAATAATGATTTCCAAGCTGCTGGTGACAGCCTTGCAATGGTGGCTTCACCCTTCCAACTTGCTTCAGGAAGTACCATTCCAACCTCCCTCTCACACCAGAGTGCTGACGACAGATGCCTCCTTGCTGGGCTGGGGTGCCCATTGCCAGGGCTCATGCACTCAGGGTCTGTGGTCCTCACGAGAGCCCGCACTTCAGATCAATCTCCTAGAGCTTTGAGCCATCTGCCTAGCTCTTCAAGCCTTCTGTTATCTTCTTGCACATCAGTCGGTGCTGATACAGACAGACAATCAGGTAGTGATGTTCTACATCAATAAACAGGGGGGCTCAGGATCTCGCATCCCATGCCAGGAAACCCTGGATCTCTGCTCTTTTGTAGTGGCACATCACATGTCCCTAAGGGCAGTTTATCTGCCCGGTCAGGAGAACCTCCTGGCCAACAAGCTGAGCAGGATTCTTCAGCCTCACGAGTGTCAACTGAACTGGGATGTAGCCCAGCTGATCTTCAACTGTTGGGGTCTCCCATCCATAGATCTCTTTGCCAGCCCGCAAAACCATGAGCTGCCCCGGTTCTGCTCAAGGCAGCCGCATCCGCTGAGCGTGGCAGCGGATGCTTTCCTGATCTCGTGGGCATGGGGCCTTCTCTATGCGTTCCCACCCACGCCTCTGGTGGCACGCACTTTGTTCAGGATTCTTCGGGACAAGGCCTCGGTCATCCTGGTAGCACCCAGGTGGCCCAGACAACCTTGGTTGCCTGTTCTCCTTCAAATGGCGGTCAGAACTCCACTCCCTCTGGGGTGCAGCCCGACCTCTTGACCCAGGAACAGGGTTCCTTGCTACTCCCCAATCTCAGATCCCTCAACGTAATGGCCTGGCTGCTGAGAGGGTAGTTCTTGCTCCTCTACTCCTTCCCAAAGAGGTTGAGGAGGTGTTGCTGGCCTCTAGGAGGCAGTCCACTAGAAAATTCTACATGTTCAGTGGTGTAGGTTTGAAGGGTGGTGTACCCAGAATAAAGAGTACACTTGTCAAGTACCTCAGGTATTGCAGTACTTGCTCCACCTCTCGGAGTTAGGCCTCAAGTCTAACTTTGTCAGGGTCCACCTGAGTGCGCTATCAACTCACCACTCTCCAGTGGACGGGCAACCTCTTTCAGCTCAACCTTTGGTATCCCGATTCCTCAGAGGCCTCCTATTGAAGCCTCCAATTCGCCCACTGGCTACGGAGTGGGACTTAAATGTGGTCTTGCAGCAGCTTACTTGCCCACCTTTTGAACCAATGGCCACCTGTCACCTACAATTCCTTTCCTGGAAAGCACTCTTTCTGGTGGCGCTCACATCTGCTCTACGGGTGAGTGAGCTGCAGGCTTTAGTATCGGATAGGCCATACACACGGTTTTATAAAAACAGGGTGGTCCTATGTATTCACCCGAAATTCCTTCCAAAAGTGGTTTCCTCGTTTCACCTCAACCAAGAGGTGGTTCTTCCAACCTTCTTCCCCAGGCCACACACCAGCAGGGCAGAAGCAGTTCTGTATACCCTGGACTGTAAAATGGCGCTCGCCTTCTACCTGGAGCGTATGTGGGGGACATCGGAGAGCTTCCCAGCTCTTCGTCTCTTGTGACCCTAGTAAACTGGGTCTACCTGTCTCCAAGCGCACGTTATCCACCTGGGTGGCAGACTGCATCGCCTGGGCATACAGGGCAGCTGACCTCCAGCTGCAGGGCCGAATCACGGCCCACTATGTCAGGGCTAAGGCCGCATCAGTGGATAATCACTGCTCTGTTCCATTGGCAGACATCTACCGGGCCGCAGCTTGGTCTTCAAGCCAAACCTTTGCAGCCCACTACTGCCTGGAGAGAGAGTCCCGGCGGGACATTGTTTTCGGTCAGGCGGTACTCCGTAACCTATTCGAGGTTTAGGCAACTCCTACCGTCCGACCCTTCGGTGTCAGGCTACCGTGGGGGTTGTGTTCTCAGAGCAAATTCCTATCACTGCTGCTGCAGCTCTTCTAGAGGGAGCCATTTTTCAGCTATGGGTTCTCGGTAGCCTATAGCTAGCAAGTCCCGTATGTGAGGACTGACTTCCTGCTTGTTCCTGGAGAAAGCGTAGTTACTCACCTGTAACAGGTGTTCTCCAGGGACAGCAGGAATCAGTCCTCACCACCCTCCCTCCTCCCCTGGAGTTGCAGTCCTTTGATTAATTTTTACTCAGTTTGCCGTCTTTTTAGCTGTGTCATCTGACTGAGGAAGATGGCACCCTTGGGCGGGAAGGGGACCGCGCATGCGCAGTGCAATCCCAAAGGCTTTCTTTGGAAGCTGGGAAATTGCTCCGCACAAGGGCTCCGTCGGCGCCGACCTCACCCATATGTGAGGACTGATTCCTGCTGTCCCTGGAGAACACCTGTTACAGGTGAGTAACTACGCTTTGTTCTCCCCAGTTTACTGCATTGGCTATTTTTTCTTCTATTTGTATTTTTGCTTTCCTGACTACTTTCCTAGATTACGCCTATCTTCCTCTTTCTTTGGTCTATTTTGGTAAGGAGAGTTTTAAGAAACTTTTTTTTTAAGTTTTAAACAATCTTTATTAAAAATAAAGTAAGAATACAAAATCAAGTCCACATCAAGGAGACAGTCACCTGAAAAAAAAAGCAAAAATCAAGAAACTTTTAAGAACATAAGAAATGCCATACTGGGTCAGACCAAGGTCCATCAATCCCAGTATCCTGTTTCCAACAGTAGCCAATCTAGGCCACAAGTACCTGGCAGGTTCCCAAAAAGGTACATAGGTTTCACAATGCTTGTCCTGGGGTAAGCAATGGATTTCCCTGGTCCTCTTTAATAATGGTTTATGGACCTTTCCTCCAGAAACTTGTCCAAAACTTTTTCAAACCCAGCTACATTAACAGCTTTTGCTACATCCTCTGGTAACAAATTCCAGAGTTTGATTACGCGTTGAGTGAAAAAATATTTTCTCTTATTAGTCTTAAATGGGTTACAATGTAGCTTCCTTGAGTGTCTCCTAGTCTTTCTACATTTTTATGGCGTAAACATCCAATCTACTTTTACTCTTCCACTCCATTCATTAATTTATAGACCTCTATCGTATCTCCACTTAGTTGTCTCTTTTCAACGTTGAAGAACCCTAACCTTTTAAGCCTTTCCTGATTGGGGTATCCCTTTACCATTTTTCTGGCTCTTTTTTAATTCTGCTATATTCTTTTTAAGATTTGGCAACCAGAATTTCACACATTATTCAAGGTGCAGTCGCACCATGGAACAATACAGAGGCAATAAAATATCTTGGTTTTATTCTTCATTTCTTTCCTTATGATTCCTAGCATTCTATTTGCTTTCTTGGCTACTGCTGCACACTGGACAGAGGGTTTCATTGTATTATCCACGATGACACATAAATCTTTTTCCTGGGTGGTGGTTCCTAATGTGGAACCTTGCATCTTGTAGCCATAGTTTGGGTAGCTTTTTTCTCGGTGCATAACTTTGCACTTGTCCACATTAAATTTCATCTGCCATTTGGACGTCCAGTCTTCCAATTTATCAAGTCACCAAGACAAAGCAGCACACTGCCACGCAGTCAACCAGCAAACAGTACAAAAACGTAGGCAGGTGTGAACTCTTACCAACACTTCTTCAGGGGTTGGCTCACCTCATACTAAAAACACATTATAAATAAATTAAAACACAAGCATAAAAACATAAATAAACTAAATGCATAATTTATAAAACTGTAAGAACACGATAATAAATAAATAATATGTATAATAGCTTATGCGGCGGTTTTTGGTTTACAGAGAGAATTATATAATAAGAATAGACGTCGCTCCTGTAATCATAGGCATGCTGGTTACCTAGTATTTAGCCAAAATATAGAAGGTTGCTTTTGAATGGTCTTAACATGGTTGTGTCCCCTATTTTTTTTAAAAAAAATTATAGATCGCCATACGCTACAGTAATAAATCATAATTTGAATTCCGTATCCAGACGGTATCTTCATTTTTTTAAATGATATCATTCCTCAGGGTTTGTCTTTTCACATCATGACGGCCTGGTATGTTTCTAACTAATGACACTTTCAAAGTTTGAACCGATTAATGAATTCTTTGAATGTAATAAGTTTTCCAATACATAACTTTCTTTTTTTTTCATCTAATTTGCAGTTACAGAAGGTTGTTTAACTTTCAGTGCAACAAAGTAATGTTATTAACGTATCCCTATTACGTTTTTAAGGTAATTTTTTTCACTCCTGCTCCTTGTCCTCCATCTCTTTTGTTTTTCTCCATGCTGAATTGACACGTTTATTTGTATTATTGATTTTATTTATGTGGTGACAATGGTACTTACAACATGTTTTTTAAGTAATTTATTGTTTTTATCTAATTTATTAGCTTTTGTTCAATATCTGTTCATCACTAATGTTTTACATATATAATGTGTTATTTTAGTTTTGAAAGGGAGTTTTGTTTTAGCATCTAACAGATTTTATGTCTCATACGTTTAGGCTTTGAAATGTCCTAGTGTGATACATATTAATATATGATTTCGCTTATGATTTGATGAACAGCATTTTTGTTTCTTATACATATTATTTATTTATTATCGTGTTCTTACAGTTTTATAAATTATGCATTTAGTTTATTTATGTTTTTATGCTTGTGTTTTAATTTATTTATAATGTGTTTTTAGTATGAGGTGAGCCAACCCCTGAAGAAGAATTTATCGAAACACGGCCTGTGTCGGGTCAGGTCTCCCTTTTACATATATGGATCAATAAAGTATTGGTGAGAGTTCACACCTGCCTACGTTTTTGTACTGTTTCCAATTTATCAAGGCCTTCTTGCAATTTTTCACAATCCTTTTGTGTTTTAAAAACTTTGGCTAATTTAGTATCATCTGCAAATTTGATCACCTCACTCATTATTATTCCTATATCCAGGTCATTTATGAATATGTTAGAAAGCAGCAGGTCCAGCACAGATCTCTGAGGAACTTCACTATTCACCATTCTCCACTGAGAAAATTGGCCATTTAGCCCTGCTTACTGCTTTCTATCTTTTAACCAGTTCTTGATCCACAATACTATACTTCCTCCAATACCATGACTTTTTAATTCCGCCAAGAGTCTCTCATGAGGGACCTTGTCAAAGGATTTCTGAAAATCCAGATACACTATATCAACCAGCTCACCTTTGTCTACCTGTTTATTCACACCTTTGAAAAATATAACAGATTAGTAAGGCAAGACTTTCTTTGGCTAAAACCATGTTTGCTTCCTCCCATTAAACCATGATAACTTGCATGCTCAGTAATTTTATTCTTTAGAATGGTTTCTACCATTTTGTCAGGTACTGACATCAGGCTCACTGGTCTATAGTTTCCTGTATCACTCCTGGAACTCTTTTTAAAAATTGGCGTTACAATGGCCATTCTCCAGTCTTCAGGTACTACAGATGATTTTAATGATAGTTCACAGATTACTAACTAGTAGGTCTGCAATCTCATTTTTCAGTTCTTTCAACCCCCTTGGATCTATGCTATCTGGTCCAAATGATTTGCTACTCCTTTGTCTTGCATATGCTTAGAATATGGTGTGTTACTTGAAGCTCACAAATGCCTTCAGGGAATCAGATTACTTCATACTGAATAGTGATCCAACGAGAGGTGAAGCTACTTCAAAAGCTTCCATACCTGTCTAGCTATTGGAAGCTATTGGTTTGGCCTGTGTCTGGTATTTCTTTTAGTTCCCAAAGGACTCCAAGCACACCAAACATGGACACAAGCATTGCAGAATATCACATAGATCCACCAATGAATATATGCAGTACAGCCACCTTAATCCTAGATGTGCAGGTATGGGAGGATGCTGCCTTTGGGTAGGTACTGAGAGCAGGTTTAGTGAATTTCGACCCAGTTTAAGGGTTGCTTGGTTACATCCTATGCATCTGGTTTGATCTGGCGGGATGAAAAGGAAGGAAAAATTCTTATCTGCTAATTTTCTTTCTTTGAGTCCTACTAGTTCCGTCCACGATCCCGTCTGTAGTAGCCTCTCCACCTATATAATGGAAAACTTTGGCTGTATTCATGTTTTTGACTAATTGCAGTGTTTTCTAAGCTTTGTTGTTAAGGTTCCAACAGTTTAAATCCTGTGGTCCTGGAGGACCTGTGCTGGTGAGTTGCCATTGATATGTCCTTGCTCTTCTGAGTATGGTAGGGTTTGTTAAATTGCTTTGTTAAAGAAATACTGGAGAGATGAGGCTACATGGGACATGTCTCCATCTGCTAGGAAGGGGACAAAACCCGTATGTCTGGACTGATCTTGTAGGACCAAATGGAAGAAAAATTAACAGGTTAAGACCAATTTTTCCATATGCATGTTTAGGGGAGGTATATTATGTGTGATTGGATAATGTGTGCATGTTTATGATTTTTTATTTTATTTTTTATTTACATTCTCTTATATACCGCGCTATTCTGCATCAGTGCGGTTTACATTGAACAAACTGAAATTACATTGAACAGGGCATTATAACTTGGAGATAACTATTTTACAGGGAACATGGGAACATGATGATTGTGAAGAGAGGAGAAGTATGGTTAAATGTATAAAACTACTATTTCCTTCTGTGCTACATGCTTGTGATTGTGTTTTGTTGTTTACTGTGAAGAGCATATAGAAATCATATTGAGTCATTTTGTAGAGTCATTGGGACATAAAACGAAAGAACTGGGATGTGCAGATCTGCAGAAGCTGAGATACAGGCACATGTTTTTATTTCTGATTCTTCCTATTTCCATTTCCTGCTGCTTACAGCTACTACTCTCTCAGTGCCCTTGGAAGGAGTACAAATCTGACACAGGAAAATCTTATTACTACAACTCCCAGACCAAGGAGTCGCGCTGGACAAAGCCCAAAGATTTAGAGGAATTGGAGGGTAAGGGTAGTGCTGATGCCCCAAGAAAGGAAAGAGGGTGGCTGTGCAATCTCATCTTTGGTGCAGGGCTGGCCAATGCACAAAAGGGTGGCTAAGATCTTTCTATTATTATTTTGATAAAAGTACCACTGCTCTTGCGTTTGCAAGGTAAATTTAGAGCAGTTAGTGAATACAATGAGGGAAAGTTTTCACATTTTATTGTGTATTATGGGTCAACAAACAAGTTGTAGGCTCTACCTTTTTGTTGGATTAATTCAGCAAGAACTTGTCAAAGATACCTTTTTATTAGAGTAATTTAATGTATCTTCAAACAACTTGTTGGTTGACCCTTACTTCCACTTATCCAAGTGGACTAACATGGCAACTACCATTCTGAATTGTGTATTAAGAAACTAAGCCCTCTTTCTTCTGTTTTGCAGCATTGATCAGGCAGGAGGAAGAAGCAGGGTGAGTAAGATGCTGTTCTCTTTTTCACTGGCTTTGTAATGCTTTAACTTAGGAATCTTTTTCTTAGTTTGGCACAATGGAGTCTATGCACTTAAATCATGCTATGTTTGAAGGCTACGTTGGGTAACTTGTCAAAATTAGGTATGTACACACAATAGGCTTTAGTACTCAATGTACTAGCATAAATATATACACTACACAGCCGCATTAAAGGAAGTATGGACATTCTCTACTTGTATTTTTACACACAGGGGAATTCTGCACAAAAAAATTTAAAATTCTGCGCAGAATATTTGAAAATTCTATATGCGGTATTTTAAAATTCTGCATGCTTTATTAGTCAATTTTTGCCCAGAATTCCTCCATCATAAAGCTTAACTCCTCCTCCTAGACCTGAAATTTCTCTGCCTTTTTCCTTCTTAGCTCTCTTGTTCCAATCCCAGTTCTGTTGCCAATCCATCCTTGTCCCCTTTGTTTTCTCTCCCTCTAACGTCTAGCCCCCAGCCACCCCTTGACTCACCAGCAGCCGATCTCCAGCTCCCAGTAACTCCCCCGACTCACCTGCAGCCCATCTCCAACCCCCAGCAACCCTCCGAACTCATCAGCAGCCGATCTCTAGTCCCCAACCACCCCCCAGTTCACAAGCAGCCCTTCTCCTGCCACCCTCCTCACTCCCAGCAGCCCTTCTTCTGTCCCCAGCCAACCTCCCCACACACCAGCAGCCCTTCACCTGCCCCCAGCCAACCTCCCCACTCACCAGCAGCCCTTTTCCTGCCCCCAACAACCCCTCCCGCTCACCAGCAGCCCTTCTTCCTGTCACCAGCAAACCCCCTCTTACCAGCAGCCCTTTCCTGTCCCCAGCCAGCCCCTGACTCACCAGCAGTCTGATTGCAGCAACACAGCTGCAAGAGCACTTCTGTTTGCTCCCACAGTTGTGCTAGAGTCCGATGCCAGCGCGTTTTCTAAGGTACACAGTGACGAGAGCAAATGGAAGTGCTCCCATGGCTGTGTTGCTCCTAACAGTGAGGCAGGCTTGGACGCTCTTAAAGCTTGTGCACCCGATCTTGCTTCACTGTCTGGCTGGCCGGTGCCTGTGCAGAATTCTGCACAGCAAATACAGAATTCTGCGCAAATTCTGCATTGCGCATTAATGCAGAATTACCCCAGGAATATTATTTGATTCCTCTCCCTGGCATTAATGAGCCCCAAGTTAATGAACTAAATAGCTTAAGGAATTCCAACCTCTCTTCCTCTCAGTCAAATAAAAGGATTCCCCACTATCTTTCATCTGCCATTAATTACTGCCCCTCCCTCCAGCCCAGTCAGCCATAGCAGATCCTTTCCCATCCCATTCCAACATGAACAATGTTTTCTCCCCTTGAACTTGGATCCCCTGTGAATCATTTGGCAATGAATTGCTAGCAGGAGGAGAGCCTCTGACATTGTGCTGGCTCACCATTGTTGCTGGAATGGCCTTCTACACTTTGACTGAAAACGTGAAACAGTAGATGCCGAGCATACCACTCCTTCAGAGATGGCGGAGGTAAGAAGTCATCCTTCTGCTGGTTCGAGGACCCAGAGCAGGACATGGTTTATGTTGTATGGGGCTAGGAGTAATTGTATTGCAGGATTTGGGGTGGGCATGGTAAATTGGCCTGCAGCACTCCCCACTTAGTTTAATGCTGTCATGCTGACCCCAACCATGCAAGGGATGTGTGCTAGCATTGAATTACAGCCCAGGATCACAAACTACATTTTTCTGTGGTAAGAAGCAATATTAAATAGTGAGACTTTTTTTTGCTCCACATTGCAAATAAAGCCACATTCTCCAGGACCAAGCAGGAAGTCAGTCCTCACTTATGGGTGACGTCGGCGCCGACGGAGCCCTCGCGGAGCAATTTTCCCCAGCTTTCAAAGAAAGCCTTTGGGAATTGCAGCGCGCATGCGCGGTCCTCTTCCCGCCCAAGGGTGCCATCTTAGCCAGTCTTCTTTTTTCCGCGGAGCCCTACAGACGTACCCGTCGTGTCCCCGCGAAAAAGTTGATTTTTCTTCAGAATTTCTCTTTTTTTCCATTCGGTTCGACGCCGGTCTTTTTCCCGCCGGACTCGCGACGCCGGTCTCGAGTCCTCTTCTTATTTTTCGGTTTTTCTGACTTAGTCAGTTTTTCGTTTCGGTTTTTCCCTGGCAGCCCGGTCCTTTGACCTCGCCGGGGCCCTTTTTCCCCCGATGGCTGCCAGTGGTTTCAAGCGGTGTGGTCAGTGTGACCGAAATATGTCACTAACTGACACACACGACTTTTGCCTCCGCTGCCTGGGCCCGGATCATAAAGAACTGATCTGTGGGCCCTGTGGCAAAATGTCCTCCAAAGCGTTGAGAAGTCGGCGGCATCAGCGGGATAGGATCTTCGCTGACCCCAGCCGTACCCGGACCTCGTCAGAGGCCTCCGCGTCCAAAGGTTCCAGCTCGGACCGTCGCCGGAGTTCCTCCGACAGGGGTTCTCCCTCCGGGGACCATCGTCGTAAGGTGAAACCCGCGAGGGCGGCGTCGGTGGACGCTCCTGGCTCCGCGAGGGCCAGGTCGCATAGCCCCGATAGCCGTCCCGGGTCCTTGGAGAAGGAGCATCTCACGAAGCGACCTCGCCTGGAGTCGGAGCTGCCTGCTCGGGTAAGTCCTGTGGTCCTCCTGGACTCGCCTCCGAGACAGCCGACGTCGGGCCCGACGCCGTCGGGGCCCGAGTCGGGGGCTGCTGGGTCACCTGAGCTCGGACTCAGGTTGACGGCCTTGGAGAGCAGATTGTCTGCCTTCATGGACCAGCAGCGGGCACTGCTCGCTGGCTTCGCTGGCGCCGCTGCCCCGACCGCCGGGACGTCGACGTCCAAGTCGACCCCGGAGACCGAGCCGATCCTCGAGTCGATGCGAACTCGAGTCGATCCTCGGTCGAGGTCACCCTCGGCCTCCCGTTCGGGACCGAGGTCGCCGACGCCGACTCCCTCGGCGTCGGGGCGGCAGGCGCCGCGCCCTGCCCGGGCCGACCCCACCGAGTCCTCGTCGGAGTCGGTCTGGGAGTCTGAAGAGGAAGAGTCGCCTGATTCTTTCCGGACTCGGTGTGTCCCCTCGGACTCACCGGAGTCCGAGCCTCGGAAGCAGTCCCCTCCGGAGGATGCCCGGTTCTCGGACTTCGTCAGGGATATGGCCAAGGCTTTGGCCTTCCCTGCGGACCCCGAGGAGGAGCCTCGAGCCGAAGAGCTCGACGCCCTCCAGTATGTCTCTCCCGCAAGGGAACACTTTACTGTACCGGTTCCTCCCATGCTGGAACGACTACTCTTCCGCATGTGGGAGAGTCCGGCCACCTCGCCGGTCCTGAGCAAGCGGGTCGATTCTATCTATCGAGTCCGCAAGAGCCCTGGCTTCCAAAAAGCACAGCTGCCACACCATTCCATGGTAGTGGAATCGGCCATGCATCGTCTTAAGAGCCAGAAGATGCACTCCTCGGTGCCTCCTGGCAGGGAGGCCCGTAACCTGGATGGCCTTGGCAAGAAGTGTTTCCAGGGCTCTATGCTTGCGTGTCGTGTCCAGACCTACCAGCTATACATGGGCATGTATCTCCGAGACCTGGCTAAAGAGCTAGCCGGCTTCTCCGCTGGTTTGTCCGAGGAACCCTTGCGCAGGTTCCTGGCCTTGTCCACTGGTATTCGGGAATGCTCAAAATTCATATCCCGAGCAGCCTACGATGGCTTTGAAGCATCGGCTCGAGTGGCCGCAGCCGGCATCGGTGCCCGCCGACAGGCTTGGCTTCAGTCATCTGACCTCGAGCCCTGGGTGCAGGACAAGTTGGTCGATGTCCCCTGCCAAGGCGAAAAACCTCTTTGGCAAGCCCATGGCTGAAAAGGCTGCACAAATTGAGACGGAGACTCTCACCAGGACTAGGCTTTCTAGGAAGACCTCCGCCCCTTCCCAGAAAAAGAAGGGCTCGGGAAAGAAGTCCTTTTACCCGAGGAAGGCGGCTGCCTACAAACAATACCCCCATTATCAGGCCCCTGCAGCTCCCCAACAGGGCCAGCAGGCCAAGGGACGGGGTAACGGGTCCCGTAGGCAGCAAGCCCCCAAGCCTGCACCACCAGCCCCTGCTCAGCAGGGTGGGGGTTTTTGACTCACTAAGCATAGCCTCTCCCCCCCCGCTGGTTCCTCCCAGCACCGGAGGCCGGCTGGTTCACTTCGCCCACAGGTGGTCCAGCATCACCTCAGATGCCTGGGTGCTTCAAGTCGTGCGAGAAGGCTATCTTCTCCACTTCCACCAGGTCCCTCCCTCCTTTTTTCCGGGGGAACCTCCACGACCCCCTCTGCACAGGGAGTTACTCCTTCAGGAGTTAGCAGGTCTTCTACAGGAACAGGCGGTGGAACCGGTGCCCCACCACCTGAAAGGTCAAGGCTTTTACTCCAGGTATTTTCTGATACCAAAGAGAACAGGAGGCCTCAGACCCATCCTGGACCTGCGCAACCTCAACAAGTTCCTCGTGCGAGAGAAGTTCAAGATGCTTACCCTTGGAATCCTTCTGCCCTACCTCCAGCAGGGAGATTGGCTATGCTCCTTGGATCTAAAGGATGCCTACACGCACATCCTCATCCACCCAAGCCACCGACAATACCTAAGGTTTGTGGTGGCAGGAAATCATTACCAGTAAAAACCGTGGAGGCAAGGAAGGAACTATAATACCACCTTTATTTCATAAAGCCAGGCCCGACACAGGCCGTGTTTCGTTTATGCCTTCCTCAGGGGCTTTGGCTATAACAACATATAAAAAATTCATTTAACACAAACAAATTCATCATAAATATACATATATAAGGCACTCAAAAACCTAAAAACACTAAAAAATTCATAAAAACTGTAAATAAATAATTAAATAAATAATTAAATACTAACTGCTAAAGTACAGCGAAAGTCTGTAAACCAACAGACAGATAAATAAATAAATAATTAATTAAATGACTGTATACGTATGATACATGTATAATCACATATAGAAGAACTTATAGACACATGGTCACACTAATAAATACTCAATAACTTAATAAATTAGTGACACACAATAAAGTATCCATTTACTCTAAATAAATCCAACTAATAATAATAAATAACATATATATAAAAAGTATATATCATACATATAAAACCATACAGTTATAAAACTAGACTGAAAAAGTAAATGGCTAAAAAGATCATAAACAAAAAATAAATCAATAAAGATTATTATGTAGTAAATAAACTAAAAAATATATTTGATTAATTAATTAAATCACCCATTTATAAACCTATTTGTGACCAAGAAACAACATAACCCACAATTTGATGTACTAAAAATCATTTATCACATTCTTACCTATATGATTTTCTTGCCACAATGATAACTGAAGGGAAAGGAAAAAAGAGAATAGAAGGGCTAATCCAATTGACTATACCCTATAAAAATCTACAATGGTACAAAAATCAATAATAACCATAATTAAAATTATAAAAATAAAAATAAAATAAAAATTAAAATTTTTGAGAAATGAAACAGAAAACTACACTACTGGAGGAAACGCTGAACCCAGGAAAAACGCAACAGGTAGAGCAAGTGAAGCCTATAATTAATAAACGTACTTAATTGAATATTATCTTATTATCTTATAGGTTACATGAAATGATAGTATAATTTTATTATTATTTTATGATCCACCACAACTATTTTACTTATACGTTTTTTATTTCTTCATCGGAAAAGTGTTTTAATTTTGATTGACTAAATTATTCACCAATCATCCCTCTATAAAATTACATCTATACTTAAAACTATTGTACTCAGAACCATTACAACCCTGCTATCCTCTCTATAATATTATAATATAATATAATAAACACTGCCATGATTCTTAATCAGCTAAAAAACAGAGTTCTTTAAAATCACCTTGTGTCTTTCTATAAAGGCCTTCCCGCTTGCCGGATATATATGCCAATTCTGGCAAAGTACCAACTTTGCCGTTGTATGCTTGTCCGACTTTTAAAATCTGCAAATGCGCGGGAAAACGTTATTATCAGATTCAACATAAATTGCTCACTATCCATACTCTTTTCAAAAAAATGATTAAACTACTCTATCTCACAAAACCAACTGCCCGATCATCGGAAACCCTTCCACCATAATCCAACGAAATCTGATACACTGGCTTATTCAATGATCAAGACCCTTTCAACCAAATCCCTTATTTTTAATATGTGAATCGCGATCCAAACCACACTCCTGTTCATTAATGAAATCCTGAAACGCGTTTAACCCGACATTTGAAAATACTGCCTACTGGCCTTTTATAACACAAACTGCTTATATTTAAACCTCCATATCGCACCAACTTGTTGCAAACAGTCAAGCTTGAATTCCTATTTGTCATAATAACGTGGCATCTACAACAGCCCATGTAACACTCACCCAGGATTAGAGGAAGTATTCAAAACGTCCCCGCACTACTCCTTTCTTTTTACGAATGACACTACAGACGCCCGCAGCTGCGTGAAGCTATTTACTTCTTCCAAAGCGCGGGAAACCTTAGTGACGTCACCGGACGTATCTTATTGGTCACCAACATTATCAAATACTGCCATCATAGACTATAGTTCATGATATATACCTTAATGTCCATAAAAATTACATTATCCACAAAAAATAAGAAATAAAATAATCCTGAAACGCGTTTAACCCGACACTTGAAAATACTGCCTACTGGCCTTTATAACACAAACTGCTTATATTTAAACCTCCATATCGCACCAACTTTATAGAAAGACACAAGGTGATTTTAAAGAACTCTGTTTTTTAGCTGATTAAGAATCATGGCAGTGTTTATTATATTATATTATAATATTATAGAGAGGATAGCAGGGTTGTAATGGTTCTGAGTACAATAGTTTTAAGTATAGATGTAATTTTATAGAGGGATGATTGGTGAATAATTTAGTCAATCAAAATTAAAACACTTTTCCGATGAAGAAATAAAAAACGTATAAGTAAAATAGTTGTGGTGGATCATAAAATAATAATAAAATTATACTATCATTTCATGTAACCTATAAGATAATAAGATAATATTCAATTAAGTACGTTTATTAATTATAGGCTTCACTTGCTCTACCTGTTGCGTTTTTCCTGGGTTCAGCGTTTCCTCCAGTAGTGTAGTTTTCTGTTTCATTTCTCAAAAATTTTAATTTTTATTTTATTTTTATTTTTATAATTTTAATTATGGTTATTATTGATTTTTGTACCATTGTAGATTTTTATAGGGTATAGTCAATTGGATTAGCCCTTCTATTCTCTTTTTTCCTTTCCCTTCAGTTATCATTGTGGCAAGAAAATCATATAGGTAAGAATGTGATAAATGATTTTAGTACATCAAATTGTGGGTTATGTTGTTTCTTGGTCACAAATAGGTTTATAAATGGGTGATTTAATTAATTAATCAAATATATTTTTTAGTTTATTTACTACATAATAATCTTTATTGATTTATTTTTTGTTTATGATCTTTTTAGCCATTTACTTTTTCAGTCTAGTTTTATAACTGTATGGTTTTATATGTATGATATATACTTTTTATATATGTTATTTATTATTATTAGTTGGATTTATTTAGAGTAAATGGATACTTTATTGTGTGTCACTAATTTATTAAGTTATTGAGTATTTATTAGTGTGACCATGTGTCTATAAGTTCTTCTATATGTGATTATACATGTATCATACGTATACAGTCATTTAATTAATTATTTATTTATTTATCTGTCTGTTGGTTTACAGACTTTCGCTGTACTTTAGCAGTTAGTATTTAATTATTTATTTAATTATTTATTTACAGTTTTTATGAATTTTTTAGTGTTTTTAGGTTTTTGAGTGCCTTATATATGTATATTTATGATGAATTTGTTTGTGTTAAATGAATTTTTTATATGTTGTTATAGCCAAAGCCCCTGAGGAAGGCATAAACGAAACACGGCCTGTGTCGGGCCTGGCTTTATGAAATAAAGGTGGTATTATAGTTCCTTCCTTGCCTCCACGGTTTTTACTGGGTTGCTGTTGGTACGTGGACCGTGCTTTTTGTTGGACAGGAAATCATTACCAGTACAGAGTACTGCCCTTTGGCCTGTCCTCCGCACCGCGAGTCTTCACAAAATGTCTCGCGGTGGTGGCGGCCCATCTCCGGCTTCACGGCCTCTATGTCTTTCCGTACCTCGACGACTGGCTCATCAGAGCAGCGTCCGCTCTGGAGGTCACCAACGCCACGCGCCGCACGGTGACTCTTCTGCAGCACTTGGGCTTTGTTATAAACTTCGCAAAGTCCACTTTGCTCCCCTCACAGGATCTCGCGTTCATCGGCGCAAGGCTGCACACTCCTCAGGCACGAGCGTACCTACCGCTCGACAGGGCTCAACGGCTCATGGACCTAGCCGACCGTTTTCGCAGCCAGCCCCTGGTCTCCGCCAGGCGCTTCCTGAGACTACTCGGCCATATGGCTTCCACCGTCCATGTGACCCCCAATGCCCGCCTGCATATGCGGCCTGCTCAGTGGTGTCTCCGCCAGCAGTGGCGACAAGCCACAGGCGGCCTAGCAGACCTAGTGTGCGTCTCCGAGCCGCTGATCTCGTCTCTCCGGTGGTGGCTTCAGCAGTCGAACCTGATCTGCGGAATGCCTTTCCAGTCACCTCAGCCGGCCCGGGTGCTGACAACAGATGCATCCCTCCTGGGCTGGGGAGCGCATTGCCAAGGGACACGCACTCAGGGCCTCTGGACCACGTGGGAGTCTGCTCAGCAGATCAACTTCCTGGAGCTCAGGGCGATCCGCCTGGCTCTCAAGGCCTTCTCCCACCTGACTTCTCACCAGTCCGTCCTTGTCCAGACGGACAATCAAGTTGCCATGTTCTACGTGAACAAGCAGGGGGGCACGGGCTCCTTCCTCCTCTGCCGGGAGGCACAGATGCTCTGCTCTTGGGCCGTCAGTCACGGCATTCTCCTCAAGGCAGTTTATCTCCCAGGCCAAGAGAATTACCTGGCGGACAAACTCAGCAGGATCCTCCAGCCGCACGAGTGGTGTCTGGATCCCTTGGTAGTTCAGAAGCTCTTTCTAAAGTGGGGACTCCCCACGATGGATCTCTTTGCCAGTCCTCACAACCGGCAACTTCCTCGCTTCTGCTCTCGTCAGCCACACCCCCTTCGGGTTGCGGCGGACGCTTTTCAACTCTCATGGTCGGGGAGCCTTCTGTACGCTTTCCCTCCCATCCCGCTAGTCTCTCGGACTCTTTTCAAGGTTCTCCGAGACAAAGCCCTCATGATCCTGGTGGCCCCTCGCTGGCCCAGGCAGCCGTGGTTTCCGCTCCTGCTGCAATTAGCGGTGGAGGATCCATTCCCTCTGGGGTTACAACCGGATCTCCTCACTCAGGATCAGGGGTCTCTGCTACACCCCAACCTCAGGTCTCTCAACCTCATGGCCTGGCTGCTGAGAGGGTAGTCCTCGCTCCCCTTCTCCTGCCGGCGGAGGTGGAGGAGGTCGTCCTAGCTTCGCGACGACCTTCTACCCGCAAATGCTACGCCCTTAAATGGCGTCGCTTTTTCCGTTTGGTGTACCCAACAGTCTCAGGATCCCTTCTCCTGCCCGGTGTCGGTGATCCTGCAGTACTTGTTTATACCTCTCTAATCTGGGACTTAAGTCCAACTCCGTCAAAGTTCACCTCAGTGCTCTTTCAGCACATCATGTGCCGGTGGACGGCAGACCTCTTTCCAGCGACCCTCTTGTAGCGAGGTTTCTCCGAGGTCTTCTTCTACTTAAACCACCTCTGCGCCCGCCAGCGCCTGACTGGGACCTGAACGTGGTTTTGCAGCGGATCACCTGTCCGCCTTTTGAACCTATGGCTACCTGTTCTCTCCGTTTTCTTTCTTGGAAAACACTGTTCTTGATAGCCCTCACTTCCGCTAGACGCGTAAGTGAATTGCAGGCCCTCGTGTCTGATCCCCCTTACACTCGGTTCTACAAAAATAGGGTAGTCCTACGGACTCACCCAAAATTTCTTCCAAAGGTGGTCTCCCCTTTTCATATCAATCAGGAGGTGGTACTTCCAACCTTCTTTCCCAGACCACACTCCAGCCGAGCTGAAACGGTCCTCCATACCCTGGACTGTAGAAGGGCTCTGAGCTTATACCTTGACCGTACGCGGGAGCACCGTAAAGCTGCTCAGCTTTTTGTATCTTTCGACCCCAATAAATTGGGGCTCCCGGTCTCCAAGCGTACTCTGTCAATCTGGGTTGCGGACTGTATCACTTGGGCTTATGGGGCAGCCGGACTCTCCTTGGAAGGTCGAGTCACGGCTCACTGCGTTCGGGCAAAGGCCACGTCAGTGGCTTACCTCCGCTCTGTTCCGCTGGCAGACATCTGCCGGGCCGCTACTTGGTCTTCGAGCCAGACTTTTGCGGTCCATTACTGTCTCGAGAGGGAGTCCCGCAGGGACAGTGCTTTCGGACAGGCAGTCCTCCGTAATCTCTTTGAGGTCTGAGCAACTCCTACCCTCCATCCCGGATGTGGGCTACCGGTGGGTAATTATTCAGCGAAGATCCTTCCTTCTGTGCTGCTGAGCTAGAGGGAGCTCATTTTTGTGCTTAGGGTCTCCGGTAGCCTTGAGCTTGGGAGTCCCATAAGTGAGGACTGACTTCCTGCTTGGTCCTGGAGAAAGCGTAGTTACTCACCTGTAACAGGTGTTCTCCAGGAGCAGCAGGAATCAGTCCTCACAACCCTCCCTCCTCCCCTTGGAGTTGCAATCGTCTGCTTTACTTTTTTGCAAATTTTTATGCTGTCTTTTTTAGCTATGTCATCTGACTGGCTAAGATGGCACCCTTGGGCGGGAAGAGGACCGCGCATGCGCGCTGCAATTCCCAAAGGCTTTCTTTGAAAGCTGGGGAAAATTGCTCCGCGAGGGCTCCGTCGGCGCCGACGTCACCCATAAGTGAGGACTGATTCCTGCTGCTCCTGGAGAACACCTGTTACAGGTGAGTAACTACGCTGTCTGTGAGCCCTGGTCAATAGCTCATCTCTACAATGGCTAGGCTGAGTTGAAAAGAGATATAAAAATAAGGGAAAAATCTTCAGATAGTTGCAAATGAGATCCATGGTGTCATAGCCCAACAGAGACTGGTTCTGGCTGAGCTGGAAGCTCAAAGCAGCAGAAATAATCTGCCTGACAAAATATCTCATGTTTTGTACATAGTCTTCAGTGTGTTCCTCTATTATGAGAGTCAAGCAGAGGATAAGAGGGGAGTGCTAATCCTGCTGGGAGAGGGCACAATGTTGTCTCTTCATTAAAAATGCAGACTTCAGTCAGGCACACAAGTGGGTGACATCATCCAACAGCTCTCTCAGAGCTCAGAACTGCTCTTCTTGCATACAGTGGTTCCCTGTGGGGAGCGTTGGCAGACAAACATAAGTTATGCTCAGTTATATCTAGGGGAAAGTCTGCTATTAGTCTCTTGCTCCCTCAGGTTTGGTGGGACCCTCTGGTAATGAGCCAGAAGTGAGAGACAGAGTTCTGTGATGGTATATTAGGTTTATTGTGAGCAATTGTGGAGACCACACCTTCAAAAGGATATAAATGGAACGGAGTCTGTGCAGAGGGTCCATGGTCAGTGGTCTTCGTTATAAGCCATACTGGGACAGACTTAAAGATCTCAATATGTATATTTTAGAGGAAAGGTAGGATAGAGGATATATGATAGAGATGTTTTAAATACCTCTGTGGCATAAATGCACAGGAGGAGAGCCTCTTTCAATTGAAAGAAAGCTCTGCAACGAGGGGACATAGAATGCGGGTGAAAGGAGATAGACTCAGGAATAATATGCAGAAATAGTTCTTTACAGAAAGAGTGGTAGATGCATGGAATAGTCTCCCAGTGGACAGAATCTGAATTCAAGAACGCATGGGACAAACGCAGAAGATCTCTAGAGGAAAAAAAAGGGACTATAGTCTTTGATATGAAAGGGCAGACTGTTAAGTGCTGTCGAGTCAGTGTTGATTCATGGCGACCCTCTGGATAGGTGTCCTAAACTGTGTTTGGTCTTCAGTCAGGTGGCTTATTGTTGATAGAGTGGCACCCATGGCTGCTGTTATTGTATTGATCCATCTCATTGCTGACCTTCCTCTTTTGTATTGACCTTCTACATTGCCAAGCATGATGTCTTTCTCTAACGATTTCTGTCTTTGCATGATGTGTCCAAAGTACGAAAGTCGAAGTCTTGTTAGCTGAGCTTCTAAAGAATGCTTAGGTTTGATCTCCTCTAGTAATGACTGGTTTGTTCTTCAGGCGGTCCATAGTATACACATATTTTTCACCAGCACCATAATTTAAAGACATTGATTTTCTTCCTGTCTATTTTTTTCACTGTCCAACTTTCGCATCCATATGACATTCTTGAAAATACCAGGGCTTGGACAAGTCGAATCTTTGTATGGAGAGAGACATCTCTGCTCTTGAGAATCTTGGCTAGGTCCTTCATAGCCATTCTACCAACAGCAATGCATCATCTGTTTTTTTGACTGCTTTTTGTTTCTTTGTTGATTGTTGATTTCAGTAGGTTAAAGTTGTCAACTATTTCAATTTCTTCTCCAAAAACGATGAACTTATTGATTTTGCCAGTTGTCAGGATTTTTGTCTTCTTTACGTCAAGGTGCAGGCCCAATTTAAGACTATGTTCCTTGATCTTGAGAAGCAAAGTTTCAGATCGTCTTCACTTTCAGCCAGTAATGAGGCATCATCAGCATAGTGAAGGTTGTTGATCAGTCTTCCACCAGTTCTCACACTTCGGTTGTCTTCATACAGTCCTGCTTCTCTGATGATTTGATCTGCATATAAATTAACAAGGATGCAGCGGAGGGAATTAACCACGGCCTACCAAGGATATAGGGTGAAAAACTTTATTGAGGACCCTATTCCTTGGTAGGCCGTGGTTAATTCCCTCCACTGCATCCTTCTTGTTTGGTTACCTGCGGAAGGCCTTCTTCTTTTTTCCCTGCATATAAATTAAACAGGTAGGGGGAAAGTCTGCAGTCTTGTCATACACCTTTGCTGATTTTAAACCATTCTGTTTCTCCCTTTTCCATTCAAACTGTTTCTTCTTGATCAATGTAAAGATTGTACAAGAGAACTATCAGATGTTGTTGTATACCCATGCTTCTTAATGTGGCCCAGAGTTTCTCATGGTTTACACAGTCAAAAGCCTTGCTGTAGTCAATAAAATACATATAGATGTCCTTTTGGTATACTTTTGTCTTTTCAAGGATCCATCTCACATCTGCAATGATGTCTCTCCTTCCTCGCCTTTTCCTGAACCCTGCTTGCACTTCAGTCAGTTCTCTTTCCAGGTATGGTTGTAGTCTCAGCTGAATGATTTTGAGTAGAATCTTGTTGACATGTGGGATCAGAACGAGTGTGCGATAATTTCCACAATCAGTCGGATCATCTTTCTTCAGTATTGGTATAAACACAGATCTTTTCCTGTCAGTGGGCCTTGAATTTGTCTTCCAAATTTCCTGGCAGAGTCTTGTAAGTATGGTAACAGCTGCATCTGGTTACTGTAATACTTCGGTGGGAATGCCCAAAACTTTGTTCTTTGATAAGGCTTTTCAGTGCTGCTTCAACTTCTTCTTTCATCACCAGTGGTTCCTGATCATAAGGTACAGGTTAAAAGGGCTGTTGGTCCACTTGATCTTTATGGTATAATGATTCTATATATTCTTTCCACCTTTTCGTGATTTGTCAGCATCTTTTAACATGGATCCTTGAGCATCTTGTAGCATTCCAGTTCGAGGCTGGAATTTTTTCTTTAACTCTCATAAGAACATAAGATATGCCATACTGGGTCAGACCAAGGTCCACCAAGCCCAGTATCCTGTTTCCAACAGTGGCCAATCTAGGTCGTACGTACCTAGCAGTTGCCCCGCACTTTGGAACTCCCTTCCCACTTCTCTCCGCCTAGAACCCTGCCACGCAGCATTCAAACAACAGCTAAAAACCCACCTCTTTCCCTCGCCTTTAACCTCCCCACCTCCCCTCCCCCCTTGTAGCTCTACTCTCCTTCCCCTACTGTTCCTTAACCCACCTTGCTTTTACAAATTGTAAATTTCTTTTCCTTTTCCGGCCTTGTGCCTTGCTTTTATTGGTTTTTACTTATTGTAAACCGCTTTGATTTTATTGAAGAGCGGTTAATCAAGTTTTAATAAACATAAACATAAAAGACACAGGTTCCGCAATGCTTGTACTGGGTCAAGCATTGATATCCTGGGTCCCTTCTTAATAATGGTTTATGGACCTTTCCTCCAGGAACTTGTCCAAACCTTTTTTAAACCCAGCTACACTAACAGCCTTTACTACATCCTCCGGTAACAAATTCCAGAGTTTGATTACACGTTGAGTGAAAAAATATTTTCTTTTATTAGTCTTAAATAGTTTACCTGTAGCTTCATTGTATGTCCCCTAGTCTTTCTATATTCTGATAACGTAAAGAATCGATCTACGTTTACCCGTTCCACTCCGTTCATTAATTTATAGACTTCTATCAGCCGTCTCTTTTCCAGGTTAAAGAGCCCTAACCTTTTTAGCCTTTCTTCATAGGAGTATCCTTCCATCCCCTTTACCATTTTGGTGGCTCTTCTCTGAACCTTTTCTAATAACGCTATATCCTTTTTAAGATACGGCGACCAGAATTGCACACAATATTCAAGGTGCGGTCTCACCATGGAACGGTATAGAGGCATTATAATATCTTTTGTTTTATTTTCCATTCCTTTCCTTATGATACCTAGCATTCTATTTTCTCTCTTGGCTGCTGCTGCACACTGGGCCGAGGGTTTTAACATGTTATCCACAATGATGCCTAAATCTTTTTCCTGGTTGGTGGTTCCTAATGTGGAACCTTGCATTGTGTAACCATAGTTTGGGTTGTTCTTCCTTAGGTGCATAACTTTGCACTTGTCCACATTAAATTTCATCTGCCATTTTGATGCCCAGTCTTCCAATTTATCAAGATCCTCTTGCAATTTTCCACAATCCTCTTGGGTTTTAACAACTTTAAATAGTTTTGTGTCATCTGCAAATTTGATAACCTCACTTGTTATTCCCTTTTCCAGGTCATTTATGAATATGTCTGAAAGCAGCGGACCCAGCACAGATCCCTGGGGTACACCACTATTCACTTTTCTCCATTGGGAAAATTGGCCATTTAGCCCAAACCTCTGCTTTCTATCTTTTAACCAGTTCCTGATCTACAGTAGTACACTGCCTCCTATCCCATGACTCTCTACATGCTGAGTAATTTTATTCTTTATGATGGTTTCTACCATTTTTCCCGATACTGACGTGAGGCTCACCGGTCTGTAGTTTCCCGGATCACCCCTGGAACCCTTTTTAAAAATTGGTGTTACATTGGCGATCCTCCAATCTTCAGGTATTAGAGATGATTTTAATGATAGTTCACAGATTACTAATAGCAGGTCTGCAATCTCATATTTCAGTTCTTTCAACACCCTTGGATGTATACCATCCGGCCCAGGTGATTTGCTACTCTTCAGTTTATCTAATAGTTGTAATACATCTTCCTGGTGTATCGGTATTTCCTTCAATTCTTCCGCACCTTTAAATACCACTTCAGTCATGGGTAACATCCCTACATCTTCCTCAGTAAAGACCGAAGCAAAGAATTCATTCAGTCTCTCCACTATCGCCTTGTCGCCTCTTAGTGCCCCTTTAACTCCTCTATCATCTAATGGACCAACTGACTCTCTCACATGTTTTTTGCTACGAATGTACTTGAAAAAATCTTTATTTCGCGTTTTTGCTTCCTCAGCAAGCTCCTTCTCAAATTCTCCCTTTGCCTGCTTTATCAATGCCTTGCATTTGACCTGCCAGTGCTTGTGCTGTTTCCAGGTTTCGTCGTTTGGCTCTTCTTTCCATTTCCTGAAAGATGCTTTTTTGGCAACAACAGCCTCTCTGACCTCACCTTTAAACCATGCTGGCAGTTTTTTGGACTTCCTTCCACTTTTCTTAAAGTGTGGAATACATAGGTTTAGGAAATCTGATCTTGTTCTTCCTCTAATAGTTTCTGCTTCTGTTTCCTTGCATGCGTCATTGTAGTACTTCTCCTTGTCTTGCTGCACATTGAAAATCTTTGTTGAGTTCTGCAATTGCCTCTCTTTTTCCTCTGGCTTTAGCATCTCTGTGTTTCTGGGCAATTTTCAGAGTTTCTTCAGTCATCCATTTTGGCCTTTTTAGCTTTTCACCTTTTGTAAGACTTCTCGCTTTCTTCTAACACAGCCTTCTTGATGTCATTCCTTAATTCTTCTGGAGCTCTGTCATTTGTATCTAAAGCAGCAAATCAGTTTTGCAGACTGTCTTTAAATTCCGGTGGTATATTCTCAAGGTCATATTTTTTTTTTTGAATATTTCTTTTTATTAAACATTTTCCACAAGTAAACAGATACAACTTGCACACTGTAACCAACTAAGTTCTATACAAGAGAAAAATGTGTTTTTCTTTTTTACAATTATAACAACACAATTTCAGGCCATGAACATTGGGGTCATCGAGCCCGAGGAACCCCACCCACAATATTGTCCCCGTATTCCCCCCCCTTGCGGGATCCCCTCCCAAAATACCCCCCCCGCTAAGTACCCCCCCCCTCACATCCACCCTACGAATGCTCTCTCACCCTCCTTCCCACTCCCCCTACCTCCCCCAACCCCCCTTTCCCCCCACCCTTTGCTAATCATCGAGGGACTCGGAGTGGGCATGCCTCCCCCCCTTCAAATAGGTTAGCAGCAAGCACCAATGGTCCTGAAATTTCTCTCCCTGTTGACGCCTAATTGCTGTCAACTGCTCCATCAATACAATCCGTCGGAGCCTATGCTGCCAGGCTACTAATCCCGGCAATTGGGATTGCTTCCAAGCCCGAGCTATCTCACTTCGGGCTGCCTGAATGCAAGCCCGTATTGGATGAGCGAACCCCCGGGGCCATACAGCTCCCCGAATCCCCAACAGGCCCAGTCCCATATCCACCTCCACCCTCTGCCCTAGGATAATCTCCAACTGGCCCTCTACCAAAGCCCAGTATGCACGCACCCTGGGACAGGACCACCATATATGTGCGAAGGTTCCCCTTTCCCCACACCCCCGCCAGCACTGATCAGAAGACCCGGGATACATCCTATGCAGCCGCTCCGGGGTATAATACCATCGAAACAGAATCTTATAGGACGTTTCTCGGATAGCGACTGAAATCGCTTGGCGTCCAATATCTACATGCACTTTCCGCCACTCCTGCACCTCCAACTCCCTACCCAGATCCCCTTCCCAGTGCTCCTGGTGGGGGAACTTCCCCGGTCTCTCCACCACCAGGTCCTGGTACAATCGTGAAATCAAACCCCGGGAACCCTCCCAGGCCTGCCACAATGTCTCCCCGGGACCTTGGGCTCCCTCCCAACTCGATCGAATCTGGGACTGGAGCAAAAAGTGGCGTACCTGGAAGTAGGGAAAGAAGTCGCTCCCCCTCAATTGATACCGCACCCGGAGATCCGAAAAGGGAATCAACAGTCCCTCCTTAATAAACTTCCCAAAGGTATCCAACCCCTTCCGTTCCCGCCTACTAAATACCCCTTCCCTGCCGGGCACAAACTCACTCGTCCCCCGCACTGGGGACAGCAAAGAAAACTCCCCACCAGGAGCCGCCCATCGGCGGCGTGTCTTCCACCATTGCATAGTAAGATGCCACATAAAGGGGTTAGCCTTCCATCTACCCGAGGGCAACTTACCGAAAATCCATGGTAAATACTTTAACTGAATCTCCTCGGCCCAATACTGCTCAATCTCTCGAAACCGCTTCTCTACGCCGCCCCTATCGCGCCACTCAAATACCTGCCTCAATTGGGCTGCCTGATAGTACCGGGCCAAATCAGGGACCCCCAGACCCCCGGCCTCCCGGGTTGCATACATTACGCGTCTACTTACTCGCGGCCGAGATCCCCCCATACAAACGCAAAAATCTGATTCTGCAAAATCCGGAGGGTCCCAGCCGGGATCCCCACTGGAAGCGACTGGAAAAGGTATAACAATCACGATAAAAGGTTCATCTTCAAAACCGCCACCCTCCCCAACCAGGAATGTTCTACCGTCCGCCACCGAGCCATGTCCTTCCGCAGTTCCTGGAATAACCCCGGGTAGTTGGCCTTATATAGTCTCAGGGGGTGGGCAGTGATCTGCACTCCCAAGTACTTTATGGACCCCTTTGCCCACCTAAAGGGGAAGGAACTTCGCAAACTGTCCACCACTTTCGAGTCCAAGGAAAGAGACACAGCCTCCGTTTTATCCCAATTTACCTTAAACCCTGAGAGGGCCCCGTATTTCTGAAGCTCGCCCATTAATGTTGGGAGCGACACAATGGGTCGGGTCAGCGCAAATAGAACGTCATCCGCAAAAAGTGCCATTTTGTGTTGTTCAGGGCCAACCGTTATCCCCGAGACGTCACCATTAGAGCGAATGCGAGCTGCCAAAGGCTCCATGAACAAGGCAAACATCAACGGGGAGAGCAGACAGCCCTGGTGGGTACCCCTCCCCAGGGGAAAAAACTCAGAGAAACCACCATTGACATTCACTGCAGCCACCGGAGCTGCGTAAAGTGCTCGTATCCAAGCCCGAAACCGGGGTCCCAGACCTACGTACTTCAACACCTCCTGTAGGAAGGTGAAGCTGACTCTATCGAATGCCTTTTCGGCATCGATTGAGAGGAACATAGCTGGTTGCTGGACCTGCCGCGCAAGCCACCCAAGCTGAATCACCCTCCGAATTCCGTCAGCCGGTTGCCTCCCCATAATAAAACCAGATTGATCAGGGTGAACCAGGTCCGGCATATACGGAGCTAATCGCAAAGCAAGCACTTTGGACAAGATCTTAACATCAATGTTCACGAGCGAGATAGGGCGATATGACCCACATACCGCCGGGTCGCGTCCAGGCTTAGGTATCACCACAATTGCAGCTTGAGCCATAGAGGGTGGTAAATCCTCCCCACGTAAAACAGCATTAAACACCCGCACCAGCAGGGGGGCCACCGTCGCTCCCATTACTTTATAGAAGGAGCCCGTAAACCCGTCAAGGCCTGGAGCCTTCCCAGGGACCAGGGCCCTAATAGCACCCTGCACCTCCTCCAGAGCGATATCCGCCTCCAACGAGTCGCATTCACCCTCACCCAACCGAGCACTTCCTTTCCCCTCATTTTCCAAGTAACTCGCTACGTCCCCCCCCCACTAGCGGGGAGTCCGCTGCATATAGCTTCTGGTAATAGGTTTTAAAACACTCGCGGATCTCCTCCGTCTTATAAAGCAATTTATCTCGGGGCCCCTTGATTTTGACAACCGTACGTTTCTGCCGCTGGACACGAAGCTTGTTAGCCAAGAGCCGCCCTGATTTATTATCAAATTCATAGTATCTTTGCCCGACCCTATCCATCTGTCCAGAAATCTTTTCCAGCTGGAGGGCATTCAATTGTTTACGAGCCTCCTCCATCTGGCGTTGTAAGGTCCTCCCCCCTCTCCTTTTATGCTCCCGTTCCAGGTCCATCAAGCGCCCCTGGAGTAACCGTTCTGCCTCTTCTCTCTTCCTTTTCCGCCGAGCCCCTAAATGAACCAGATGGCCACGCACCACCGCCTTGAGCCCATCCCAAAGGATACCAGTCGAGACATCGTCGGTGTCATTGAGAGCCATATAATCCAAAATCACCTCCTGAAGTTTCGGTTCCGCTCCCCCCTCCCGCAGCAAATAATCGTTCAACCGCCAAAACGTCCTCTTCCCACGGTCCCCAGGCCCCCCATCACAATCTGCACAGGGGCATGGTCCAACCAAGTCACTGGACCAATGCTAGCACCTTCCAACCGGTCACTCCAATAACTATCACCCAGCACATAATCAATACGGCTGTAAGAGCCATGCACAGGCGAAAAAAAGATGAAGTCCCTAACCGATGGGTTCGCCATCTTCCAGAGGTCAACCACCCCCAATTCCTTCATCCACTGTTTTAAGATCCTTCCACCGCCCTCCCCTCCCCCAGGGCTCCCCTCATATCATCCAACGCCACATTGCAATCACCTCCCACCAACACCTTCCCCTGGACCCGCCCACCCAACCAGGAACCGAGTTCCCTCCAAAAAGCCCCCCTCCCTGAATTGGGACCATATACTGAGATCAAGGACACCTTTTCCCCCCCCACTACCACCGCTCTCCCATCCGCTTTGGGATGCACTTGTTCCACTGTAAGGGGAACCCCCTGCCCCACGAGAATGGCAACCCCCCCTTCTTCCGCCCTCCCTCCTCAGCAGCAACGTAGCCCTGATAGGCCCCCGAGCGCATCAGCCTCTCATCAGCTTTACGCAAATGCGTTTCCTGGAGGAATGCTACCTCCCACTTCCGTGACCTGAGCTCCTTCCACAGCAATTTACGTTTATGAGGAGAATTCAGGCCCCGCACGTTAAGGCTCCCAATAATCATGCCCACCACCATAGTGTTTGTTCACCCCTCCCCCCATGCCCAAAACAGCCCCTCCAAGCTTGATGGCCCTCCTTCCCCCCCTCCCCCCCCCCACTGTCCTCCCCCTTGAATACAGACCTCTCGTCTGACCACCATCGAGGAAGTGGCTCTCCCCAAGACGCTGCCCCTCCCTCCCCCCTGGCCAGCCCCCCCTTTCCCTATCCCCCTCTCAAACAAAACCATTTGCATGCTTCCACCCACCTCCAATAAAGAACAACAGTAACATTTCTCATAAATGCGTAAATCACTACCCCAACATTTACCATATCAAAACCCCCTCCACCTCCCCCCGCCCCCTGCCCGCCATTGCCCAAAGAGCATCTCATCCCCTGCACAAACAAGGCCCCACATAGCACAAGTCCTGGACAAACTGAGTCTTTCACCCAGTCCCATTAGAGGGTCCCCCCGAGTGACCAACGGGGTGTTCCTCCAACTCCGCTTCTCCGGATCGCCGCCGCAGGCGCTGGCCCCGCACTGGCACCCTTTCCCACACCGATCTCCTCTCCTTGCTGGCACCAGCGTCCGAGGCAACGCTCAGCTCCGGGAGCCTAGGAGCCCCTTCTCTGCGCAGTATGGCCCAGGCTTCATCCACTGTCCGGGCCCGGAAACTGCGGCCATTAACATCCAGCATTAGCGCAAACGGGAATAGCCACCGATAGCGCTTCTTTTCGGACTGCAGGTAAGATGTCACAGGTTTCATCTCACGCCTCCGCTGTAATGTGGCAGCTGAAAGATCGTGGAACACCTCCACCTTCTGGCCTTCCCATTGAAATGTTCTCCGGGCCGCGGCCACTCGCATCACCTGCTCCTTCACTGCAAACGATCCCAGGGAAGCCACTATATCTCGGGGCTGGCCCCGGCGAGCAGGACTTAAGGCCCGATGTGCCCTCTCCACTGCCACCTCACTGGCCTCTGCAGCGGCCCCCAGCTCCAACAGGAAATGGCAAATTTTCTTTATCACCGCCGTGGCATCGCCGAATTCCTCCGTCTCAGGAAGGCCCCGCACCCTCAAGTTGTTTCGCCTGGAACGATTCTCCAAGTCCTCGATTTTATCTCGCAGCAGCCCTTGCTCCAAAAGGCACTGTTGCATGCGGGCCTCCACCTCCGTATCTTTTTCGTCCCGGCGTTCTGTCTGTTCCTCGAGGGCCTCAACCCGAGTGCCAAGGTCTCTAAGATCTTCCTTAATGGTTCCTAGGGTTTCTTTTAACTCACTCCTCATTGCACCAATGTCTCTTTTGAGTGAGCGCATCCAACCCCAAATGTCACCCCGGGTACAGGTATCCCCTGCTCGCTCTGGCTCTTCCTCCATTTCCTCAGCAGACTCCACGTGGTCCCATGCTTCACGGGCCATTTTCTCAGTTTTGGCGGCATAGGAGGATTGAAATCGGGCCAATTTTTTGGTAACCGACATCCTGCCACCTTCTCACCTCCGTGCACCAAAATAGCAGTTTGGGGGGAAAGGCTGGCCGCTAATTTCACCGCTAAAACTGCGTCCCAGCGGGAGCTCCAAAATCAGGCAGCCATCTCCGAGATGACGTCACTTCCTTTCCCTCAAGGTCATATTTTGCTACATTAATGAATGGCTTGCTCTTTTTCAACTTTAGTTTGAGTTTGCATACTAGTAGTAGTGATCTGTCCACACCAGCTTTTGTCTATGTTGATGATATAGAGCTTTTCCATTGTTGACTTCCACAGATGTAGCCACTTTGATTTTTGAACAATCCATTGGGTGAAGTCCACGTGTTGTGTTGTTAGAAGAAGGTGTTTGAGATGGTCTTGCAGAGTTCAGTCTGTCTTTCTCCAGCTTCATTTCTGTTGCCAAGTCCATATTTTCCAACCATTTTGTCGTCTTCTTTGTTCCCAACCTTTGCGTTCCAGTCACCCATGACTACCAGGATATTCTGTTTGCCTGTTCTGTCACTTTCAGCTTGTAATTGTTCATATAACTCATCAACGTCTTCCGTTTCTGCAGCTATTGTTAGGGCATATACCTCAGTAATAGTTGTGCTGATGGCTATTCCTCGTAGACGAATATAAATTAAATGTTCACTGATTGTATTGTATTTCATTACAGTTCTTGCAAGTTTCTTCTTAATTCTAAATGCAACACCATTTCTTCTTTGTCTTTCATTTCCAGAATAGTATACCATGTGATCAGCAGATGCAAAATGCCCGATGTCAGTCCATTTCAGTTCACTGACATCCAATAGATTGAGTTTTACACGTTCCATTTCATTCTTGACCACCTCCAACTTTCCTTGGTTCATGCTTCGTACGTTCCATGTCCCAATATGTTCGACATCTTTGTAGCTTCTGACTCTTGTTTCATGCATAGCTACATCAGCAGTCAGATGTCCCAAGGGCTTTGATCCAGCCACATCATAAATGCTGGCTTTACTTTAAAAGTCTTCAGCTCATCCCCAGTGCCAGTAGAGTGCCTTCCAACCTGGGGGTCTCATGTTCAGCACTATAATGCAATTTATTTTGTTGTGACTATCCATTGGATATTCGTGGAAGATATGAAAGTAGATTGTCAAGCCTTTGTCCTGCGCAGGTAATTCTAGTGGTGGTGTTGTCACAGAAATGTAATCCTCTGCCGCCAACACCATCCCATTCTGCTGCTGCCCAGATGGGTGGTTTGTCTTAGTCTGGCACCTCAGTAGAGACCTTTCCATCTTGGGAGACCCTGCCAGTAGTTTAGCTACTGATAGCTTAGCTTTCAGCACCATTGATGCACACAAGCCCTCACAACACGACAAGCTGCAAACTAAGTGAGGGCAGACTGGTTAGGCCATATTGTCTTTTTCTGCCATCATGTTTCTGTTTATTTTGGATTGAAAAATAGAAAAATATACAAACTAGCACTAGACTAATGAGGCAATAAGTTGTAGCAACACTATGGAGGAGTGGCCTAGTGGTTAGGACACGGTACCTCAGGCCGGAGGGCTGGGGGTTCAAGTCCCACCTGGAGACAGCATCTCAGGCTGGAGGGACTGGGGTTTCTAGTCCTATAGGCACTCCTTGTGGCCTTGGGCAAGCCACTTAACTCTCCGTTGCCTCAGGTACACATAGATTTTGAACTCTTTAGGGACAAGGGAATGTATCCAGTTTGTAGTGATTACATAATGTAAACCACTTTGATTGAAGGATAAGGCGGTATAGAAAACTGGTTAAATAAATAAATAAAATGATTACATAGTATAAATAACTTACTGATTAGCAGTCAGAGGTCACAGGCTCTCTTCACTTAGGAAAGTGCAGAAAAGAGTTACCTGTCTGGTTCCCACCCCCGGGTGAAAGATACAAGACCGATACCTTACCTCTTTCAGATGGATGATTGTAGCTGGTGTCCAAGGCATTTCTGGTATGGCACAAAGTCTAAAGTATGCAGTTAGGCAAGTTGTGCTGGAACAGCCGTTAAAGGGCGGGCAGTGTGAGAGCACAGAACCTAACAAGTGTCTTTGGGGGTCTGGCAAATATCTCACAGAATTAGTGCAACAGCCTTGGAATGACTTAGGGTATCTTTGTGCTTTTGGAAGCAGCAAGGAAAAAAAAAGGCAAATTAGCCAAAGGCAAAATTGCAAAATGGCGTTGAGTTCTTCTGTGTGTACTGTATTATTCTTTGTGATGAGTCCCTGTTACATTTTGAAGATTGGTTAGCATGAGATACTGTGAGGTGTCTTGGTGAATCAGGAGGTAGTCATCATCACCGTGGTCATCTTGTAGACAAAGGGCCCATGGTTAGAGATGAAATGCAGAAGATAATGGTATACAGTCTCATACATTGTTGCAAATGTTCAAGGCCAGTATAACAATCCGCAGATGAGAAAGGCCTGAGAAGCAGGTTCTCTTGCACATCGTCATGACCAGGAGCAATAGTTATCTCCAGGAACAAGCAGGAATGTAGTCTTCACATATGGGTATCGTCGGTACCGACGGAGCCTGTGCAGGAACGCTCCCCAGCGTCCAGTAGGAACGCTTTTGGGAGCATCCCTCAGCACATGTGCGCTGCCTTCCTGCCTTTCCAACTGTCCCTCTTCGGGTCTTCGTTTTCCGCGGAACCGACAGGACATATACCCTGTCACCACAGAAAATGTCTTCTTTAATCTTGTTTTCTTGTGGTTGCGTTTGCCTCCGCATGACGCCTACCGGTACCGCCGGTTCTTTTCTTTTCTTCTTAAAAAAAACCCAACTCGGAGGAAATGATGTCACAGGACTAGACGGCAGCAAAAGCACGGAGCTCCGTCGATTGCGGTGAAAAACCTGCTTATTAACCTCAAATAATTGCCCCCGAGAGCACAGAACTATCGGTAATAAGCCCGGAAGAGTCACAGAGAGAGTGGATGGCAGCGGCGCGGAAAAGCACTGCGGACTTAAAAACATTCGCCTATAAGAATGTGAACGGGAGTGCAGCGGGGAAGGGAAAGATGGCGTCGACATGTGCAGTGCATACGGCGGAAGCAAGTGTGCTGGCTGCAAGTGAAAACCCCCGAGACAGCGAAATTGCAAGTTTAAAAGGAGAATTACAGGGCTGGTTCACGGCCCTTCGGCAGGATCTGGCCCACTTTAAATCCGAAGCTCAGCACTGGATAGAGGAGTTGAAAGCTGAAGTAAAGGAGGTGGGCCAGAGATTAATGGAGGTGGAGACCAAAATGGAGGAGCACGAGGATAGCATCAAAAGCCTGCAAGACAAACTTGAGGGGACGCTGGGGGAGCAGGACGAACTGTGGTCTAAATTGGAAGATCTTGAAAATAGATCCCGCAGATCTAATATTAGGATCCGGGGTATACCGGAGACTAAGGATAAAGAGGACTGTGTGACCATAGTGGAGCAGCTGGGCCGCCAGATAATGGAACAAGCTGGCGAGACGGACGCAGCCATGTGCTGGCGGATAGACCGGGCGCACTAGGCCCGAAGACGGACGGGCGGACGCAGGATATAATTGCCTGCTTTCATGAGTATGCTATCAAAAATGCGGTGGTGTCCTCTGCGAGAAAGCTTACCGAAGTGCAGTGGGCAAACCACAGAGTGGAGATCTACGCAGATCTGTTGGCGATCACTATGAGAAAGAGGAGGGAGATGGCAGGCCTCACGAAACGGTTGCGGGAGGAGAACATTAAGTATAAATGGACCTTTCCTTTTGGATTATCATTTACTTTGAAAGGAGTCTCCTCTTATATTCGCACAGTGGAGAAAGCTACAGAGGTGATGAAACGTGCAGGCTGGTTGGAGGGCCCTGGCGGCTCTGGCAGCAACCTTGGGAAGCGACAGGACGAGGAGAATAGATGGAGGCAAACATCCCATGGGGAGAAGCGTCTGCGGCGGCAGAGGAGGACCCCGGGCCCACTGGGAGACCGATGATGGATACAGAACTGACTCTTCCATGGACTATGCTGAGTGGGACTGAGTGGGGCTGTGTGGTGTATGAGACGAGGGTGGGGGACTGCTATTGATTGAAGTATGGCAGAGGGGTAAGTGGCAGGGTCTGAGTGTGATAGTGCGGGCTGCTGCTTGAGTCTGGTGGGTCATGCCTTATCTAAGTGGAGGGGACGAGGGAGGAAGGTTTCAGGGAGTGGGGGGGAGGGGGGTTGGGAGGAGGGGGAGGAAGGGGGGTCTGAGGGGGGGGAGGGATATCCTACCGAACCACACCTCTCTAGGAGGATCTTGATGTGCAGCCCTAATGGATAAGTTGAGGGTATTGACACTAAATGTACGAGGGCTGAACTCCCCGATAAAGCGACAACGTATGTACAAAGAGTTGCATAGACTTAGAGGGGATATTGTCTTCTTACAAGAGACACATTTGCGTAGAGCGGGTGAATGGAGGGTGACAAATGGGAAGTACCCTGGGAGGTGGTTTGCATCCAATAGAATGGAACTCAAGAAAGCGGGAGTAGGAATATTGATTAGTGAGAGGGTCCGGTATACTGATAGTGTGATATCTCGAGATAAAGGGGGGAGGTTTTTGTTGCTTAAGTTAAAATTGTATGAGCAATGGGTTACCTTAGTGAATGTATACGGTCCAAATACGGCACAGGGGGGATTCTTTGAAGAGTTAACCTCCTGTGTGGAAAAATTTGCAGAAGGGCAGGTAATCATGGGGGGCGATTTTAACCTGACCCTTAACCCCCAATTGGATAACTCCTCTGGACGGGGTGAGGGTAGTATGCGAAATAGACGGATGTTGAAACTTATGGGGGAAAATTTGGGGATCCAGGACACGTGGAGGGAACTGAGGGGCCGGGAGAAGGTGTTTACTTACTACTCCCCGGTGCACCAGTCCTTCTCCAGACTTGATATGATTTGGGTATCCAAGTCCATGATGACAGCGGTGAGGCAGTGTGAAATTGAGGAGCGGGTTTGGACGGATCACTCTCCGGTTTGGATAGAGTGGGTGTTGGGGGACGGTGGATCGGGGAGGAAGAGATGGATGCTAAATGAGGCACTTTTGGATAACCCAGAGGTCATGCAAAAAACAAAACAGGCTATCCTTGAGAACTTAGAGTTTAATGACCGGGACAATTGTCCCATTGGTACTCTGTGGGAATGTTTGAAGGTGGTGGTCAGAGGGGCCTTGATCTCCATGGGGACGTATGTGAAACAAAGTAAAGAGCACCACAAAGAGACCCTGCGGGGTACCATTAAGGGTCTGGAGCAGCTCCAACAGACAAAGGAGCTGGGGGAGGTACAACTCAGAGCTTTAAGAGCTGCGCGAAGAGAATTGGGGGAAATCGAGCTTGCAGAGATTAGATTCGCTCAAGATCAACTTAGGCAGCAATTTTTTGAGTTAGGGAACAAGCCTACTAAATGGTTAGCGTTCCAGCTGAAACAACGTCAGCGAAGGAACCTGATTACTAAAATTCGGGATGCAGGGGGGCGAGAAGTACGCATGGGGGACCAGATTAAGACCCAGTTTGTCCAGTTCTTTAAGCAGCTGTATACGGCGGAAGACACTTGCCCAAGGACAGCTATTGTGGAGTATTTGCAAACCCAGTTACCGACACTGTCGGGGGAAGAGGCAGAGTTGCTTTCCAGGCCCATTACTGAAGGGGAAGTGGGGGATGTGATCAAGGCTTTACCAGCCCATAAGGCTCCAGGGATGGATGGCTTCACCAATAAATTTTACAAAACTTTTAAAGAGGAGTTGAGTGGACCCTTGACTAGATTGTATAACTCCTTCAAGGACGGGGAGGGAATACCAGAGTCCTTGCGTACGGCTGGGATTACAGTGTTGCCCAAAGAGGGGAAAGATCCAAATTTATGTGGCTCCTACAGACCCATCTCCCTTTTGGGGACGGACTTTAAAATATTTACCAAAATATTGGCGAACAGGCTATTACCCTGTATGCCGCGCCTGGTGCATGAGAATCAGGGGGGGGGGGGGGTTGTCCCAGGCCGGCAGACCACGGATAACATCAGAAAGGTGCTGAATGCGATTTGGAGGGGGAAGAAGAGTGGAACCCCCGATGCTCTTATTAACTATAGATGCTGAAAAAGTGTTTGATCGTGTGTCCTGGCCCTATTTGTTTCAGGTCCTGGAACGTCTGGGGTTTGGGGGGGCCTACCTTAATTGGATTAGGGCTATTTACACCAAGCCTCTGGCGCAAATTAGTATCAATGGAGAATATTCTGAGGCCTTTGAATTGGAGAGGGGAACCCGGCAGGGCTGCCCATTATCGCCCCTACTCTTTGTATTGTCTATGGAACCTTTGGCTCAAAGGGTACGTGAGAGTGAGGCGGTGAAGGGAGTAAGGGGGGGGGGGGTTATGGAGAGTAAATTGTCTATGTTCGCGGATATCTGCTGTTTATACTGACAGACCCCGAAGGCTCCTTGGGGGCGGTATATACCCTGTTGCAAGAATATGGGACATATTCGGGTTTTCGATTGAATGCTACAAAATCTGAGATCCTTAATCTATCCATAGAGGCCTGTCTGCAACAGCAATTGCAGAGTAAATTCCCCTTCAAATGGGCTAAACAGAGTGTAAAATATTTGGGAGTCTATCTCACAGCCAATGAAGCTGACCTGGGAAGAGTGAACTTTGGGGCTATGGAGCGGAAGATGAGAAGAGAATTAGAGCGCTGGGAGAGCAAAAAACTCTCCTGGCTGGGGAGGATAGCTGCCCTCAAAATGATGGTGCTGCCTCAGTGGGTATATTTGTTTCGGGCTCTACCGGTAGCAGTGGATAAGACACTTTTAGCCCGGGTTCAGGGGGCTCTTATGAAATTTATTGGGGGAGGGAAGAAAACTCAAATCGCCTGGGCCACCCTCACTAAGAGTAAGAACAAAGGGGGTATGGCGGTGCCCGATTTACATCGATACCTGGAGGCAGCACATCCTAACTGCGGTAGTGGAGTTGGGGGAAAGAGGAGGGGAAAGAGTGTGTGCAGTTGGAAGCGGATGAAGTTTTAGAGGGGAAAATAGGGGATTGGTTATGGTTGCCACAAGGGAAATTGAGGGGAGGGCGGGACAGTAACCCTTATGTGTACCGGATATGGTGTCTATGGCACAAATGGAAACGCAGATGGCTGGGGCCTGCTGGAATCTCTAGATTGATACCTATTGTAGATAACCCTGACTTTCCACCAGCGGTGGGGAATAGTGAATTTAAAAAATGGACTTTGAAGGGGATAACCCATGTGGGCCAGCTTTTGGATGGCGTAAAAGTTAAGGGGTTCCAGGCCCTGAGACCCGGGCATTTGTTCCAATATCATCAGGTGTGCCATTACTTGAAGTATAGGATTCTGCCTCATATAGCGAAAGACCCCGTGGCCATTGAGAAGGTTTTCTTGATGGGGCAAACGAAAAAGATTCTGACTATGTTTTACAATATGATGGAGCAAGAGGGCCCTAAGGGGAACTTCCAGAGGCAGTGGGAACGGGATTTGGGGGTGAGTTGGGGGGAGGCCCAATGGGATTATATCTTCCAGCACAGAACTAAAGGTCTGCTAGCAGCCCACTTTATGGAAAATAATTATAAATTGCTCTACCGCTGGCATCTGACGCCTGAGAAATTACAGACCATGTACCCGAGTCAGTCAGACGGGAGCTGGAGGGAGTGTGGAGAGGGGGGCACATATCTGCACACTTGGTGGTCTTGTCCTAGATTGGTGGTACGGTGGGGGGAGGTCTTTGGTCGGATTAGCAGAATCTTGGGGAAAACGGTGGAACCACACCCTGCCACTGCCCTGTTAGGGGCTCCTCCGGGGAATCTAAACCCGGCGGAGAGTATGTGGGTTGCTCTGAGGTGTACTGTCTTTCGCTTATTGTTGGGCCGGCACTGGAAGCAGCAGATGGTGCCGGCGTTGGGGGAATTTGATGCCTCATTAGCTCAGGCTTACTTGATGAGCAAATTAACGGCGGACAAAAATAATTGCACCCCGAAGTTTCATAAAATATGGGGGGCCTATATCACGTGGATGACCAGTAGATAGAGGTGGGGGAACACAGGCGGTAGGATGGGAAGGGGGGGGAGATGGGGGGAGGATGGGGAGGGGGGGAAGAGTGGAGATATAGACATTGTGTTAGGAGAATGTTTAAAGTTGGAATACATTTGGGTAATGTTATGGATGAGCCAAAGAGTGGCGTTTGACATGTTACAGTTGTAATGATCGCAAATGTTATGTATTGATTTATAAAGTGTAAATAAAAAAAAAACAAAAACCCCAAGTCCTCTGAATTGTTTTTCTTCAGAAACTTCTTTTTCGGTGCTAGGCGCCATTTTGGGCATTAGGCCCCATTTTTCCTTAAAGATGGAAAAACTAGCTAGTGGTTTTAAAAAAAAATGCACTAAGTGTGGCGGTACCATTTCCGTCACTGACACCCATGACTGGTGTCTTAAATATTTAGGCCCTGACCATTCTTCATCTGAGTGTCTCTCTTGTATGGGAATGACTAAAAGAGGAAGACAGAACCGGGCTGCAAAGTTCGGTACCCTCTTTTCTTCGGATGCCAGGTCCATTGCATTGACGTCTTCAAGAGCCGCCTCTTCCTCCTCCCATGGATCTCAGGTAACTAAACATAAAAGCCGGTCCTCAAAGGGTAGCTCTCCTGCAAAGCATCGAGAGGCCATTGGTATTGCCCTTGAGGGAACCACACCGGCAAAACAGCCCTGACGGGAGGCTTTTGCCTTCAAAGCATTAACGGGGTTCCAGGATGTTCTCAAGGCCTCGGCCTCGACAGAACTACTGGTGCCTTGCTCAGGGGTCCCGGCTGCCTTCACCGGTACCGATACCCAGGCATCGGCAGCTTCAATAGACCAGAGATTTCTCGCTATCGAGCGTAGTATTGCAGCTCTCCTTACAGCTGCGGTACCGTTGACACCAATGGTTCAACGGGCACCGGCACTGGTACCGACACCGGTACAGATACCGGCACCGATGGGAATTCTTCCCATGCCGTCTTTGGCTGGCATCGAAAGATCGGTACCGGATCAACTCGGTACCGACTTCGATCGATACCGGGACCGTACCTTACATGAACATCATGATCAGAGATACTTCGAATCCTCCGATTCCGATGACTCTGATAATTCTGCCGGTACCAGAATGTTTCTCCCGGAAGACTCTTCTTCTCCTCAGTGCAGAATGTCGCCTCCGGAGGACATGTCTTTTCAGGATTTTATTCGTGATGTTGCCAAAGGCCTTTCAATCATGGTAGCTCCTGAAAAGGAACCTAGAGCAAAGGAATTGGAAATTCTCCAATATCCTAAGGCTCCAAAGGTCTGCCCATTCATGAAATTCTTCATGATTTGATACTCAGAATGTGGGAGACACCTTTGACCACATCTCCTCATTCTTGGAGACTTGATACCATGTATCGAGTTCCACCATGTCCTGGATTTCAAAAGACTCAGCTGCCACACCATTCATCCATGCTTTCAGCTAGGATCAGCTCATATATTTTTTATATATGGGTATATTCCTCAAGGAGGTCACAGGAGATTTGGAGCTTATGAGCCCACTTCTCCCAGATGACAGACGACAAGACTTCCTTACTCTTGTCAGGCATGCTCAAGATGTCTCCAAGTTTGTGAATTGTGCAGCCTTTGACTGCTTTGAATGCATCAGCAGAACCTCTGCTATTGCCATTGGTGCACGACGGATTTCCTGGCTTCAGGCATCAGACTTGGAGATTTGGGTACAGGATAAATTAGGCAACATCCCTTGCACAGGAGAAAACCTCTTTGGCAAGAATTGGAAGGAAAAGGCTAATGAAATAGATGCTGACAATAACACCTTAGATAGATTGTCAAAATCTACAGCCACTCCAGCCAAAAAGAAACCCTATAAGAAACCCTCTTTCAGCAAAAAGAGGAAATTTATCCATCCTATACCCAGCAAAGCCAAGCTCACAGTCAAGTTGCCCAAAAGGCAACTCAAAAGCAATTCAAACAGCAGAAGCCAAAAGGCCCGAGAGCTTAACCAGCTCCGCAGGTTCAGCCCCCTCAAGGGCTTTGACTCCTTCCTAGAGAGCTTAGCCTTCCTGCCTCTGAGGGGTCCAGAACCCCTAAATATTCCAGGCAGGCTTTGTTTATGTTTATGTTTATTAGCTTGATTGACCGCCCTTCAGTGATAAACAGAGCGGTTTACAATAAAATAAATCTTCATTACAGTAGGCACAAGGCCGGAAAAGGAAAGGAACGTTACAACTTAATAGAGGATAGAGAGATAAAGAACGAGAGAGGAAGGTCAGCATAGGGAAAGGGTAAAGGCTAGAGGGGAGGGGGATTAAAGGCAAGGGAAAAGAGGTGGGTTTTTAGGGCATGTTTAAAGGTAGGGTGATGGGGCTCCAGCCGGAGAGTAGAGGGAAGGGAGTTCCAAAGAGCCGGACCTATGAAGAAGAAAGCTGAGGAGCGGGTGGATTGAAGGTGAGCAAGTGAGGGGGAGGGTAGTGTGAGGCAGTTGAAGTGGAAGGAGCGGGGGGTGTGCCGGGGGGTGTGAAAGTGGATGAGATCGGCCAGGTATTGTGGTGTGGAGGTATGAAGAGCCTTGTGAACGAGTGTGAGAAGTTTGAACTGGATTCAAAAGGAAATGGGAAGCCAATGGAGACTGAAGAGGAGGGGTGTGACATGGTCTCTAGGGGAGGAGGAGGACACGAGACGGGCAGCGGTGTTCTGGATTCGTTGAAGACGTGAGAGTTGGAGCTTAGAGAGGCCAGAGAGAATGGAGTTAGCGAAGTCAATACGGGAGATAACAAGAGCCAGCAGCAAGGTAGCAAGAGTGGAGGGAGAGAGGAAGGGACGAATGGCGCGGATTTGCCTGAGATAGAAAAAGGAGGTTTTGGAGACATGAGAAACATGGGCAGAGAAAGAGAGATCAGAGTCGAAAAGTACCCCAAGATACCGAAAGGTGGAAATCATAGAGATAGGAATGGCAGGGAAAGAGGGGGCGATGGAGGGGGGCTGATGACCGTGCGGGAACCAGATAGCTGTGGTCTTTGAGAGATTGAGATGCAGACAGTTATGTGTCATCCAATCAGAAATAGCGGCCAGGCAGGAATTGAGGGGGCAAGGTCGGGGCAAACCGGGGAGGTGTGGTATAGAAGGATGTCATCTGCGTAGTAAAAAGCTGTAAAACCAAATTGTTGTATAAGGAGAGTAAGAGGAGTTATAAAGAAATTAAAAAGGAGGGGAGCCAGCACAGAGCCTTGGGGGACCCCGCAAGGGAGGGGAAAGGAGTCAGAGGAGGGGCAAGAAGGGGAGGAAGAGAGAACTGCACCAGAGCGAGAGGAGAGAAAGGAGTGGAACCACCGAGGAAGTACCCATTCTCCAGAAGGGTACAGGGTTCTACTCCCCATGTTTTCTTATTCCAAAGAAAACAGGGTGACACAGATCCATTCTAGACCTCAGAGAATTGAACAAATACCTGTTCCGAGAGAAGTTCAAAATGATTTCTCTAGGAACTCTTCTGCCATACCTTCAAAGTTAGGATTGGCTTTGCTCTCTAGACTTAAAGGATGCATATACTCACATTCTGATCCATCCAGATCACAGGAAATTTTTACGATTCCTTTTCAAGGGAAAACACTTCCAATACAGGGTTCTTCCCTTTGGTCTGGCTTCCGCACCAAGAGTATTCACAAAATGCATGGTAGTAGTAGCTGCATTCCTGCGAACCCTAGGGATCTTCGTCTTCCCTTACTTGGACGACTGGCTCATTCGAGCCCCCACGGTTGCAAAGGCCAGCTCTGCACTGTCTCGCACAATGCGAATCCTTCAATACTTGGGATTGGTAATAAACGTCCCAAAATCCCAACTTGTTCTTTCCCAGTCTCTGGAGTTCATAGGAGCCTGTCTAGATACCACACAGTCAAGGCTTTCCTTCCACAGGTCCGGTGTCTTCGCATAGTGCAACTAGCTTCTCAAGCAGTGGGAAAATCCTCCCTAACTGCTCGAGAACTGCTACAGTTACTGGGGACACATGGCATCCACAGTTCATGTAGTTCCCTATGCTCACCTCCACATGCGAGCAGCCCAGTGGACCCTATCCACACAGTGGACACAGGCCACAGGACGTTTGTCAGACGAGATAGCAACTCTCATCGGCTGATCTTGTTCCTCCAATGGTGGCAATCACTGGAGAATCTTTTAGTGGGGTCCCCTTTCCAACAACCCCCATTCCAGGCCACCCTAACAAACAGATGCATCACAGGTGGGTTGGGAGCACACCTGCATCATCTCTCTACCCAGGGCACCTGGACTGCACAGGAGGCTTGTCTTCACATAAACCTTCTGGAATTAAGAGCAATCTATTTAGCTCTTCGAGTATTCCATGCCAGGCTCAGCTACAAGACAGTCCTAGTCCAAACGGACAATCAAGTAGCCATGTTCTACGTGAACAAGCAGGGCAGAACGGGCTCTCTGTCGTTATGCAACGAAGCTTTATGACTTTGGGCCCTTGCCAGAGAGCATCAAATCCACCTTCTAGTGGTATATCTTCCAGGCATTCAAAACCTTTGGGCAGACAAACTCAGCCGAGTACTGCTGCCTCTCGAATGGTCTCTCCACCTAGACCAGGTGACAAAGATATTTCACATCTGGGGGACTCCAGACATAGACCTCTTTGCAAGTCCACTGAATCCCAAACTTCCCAGGTTCTGTTCCAGGATTCCGGTTCACAATTGCCAGACAAGGGATGCCTTCCTCCTTCATTGGGGTCAGGACCCTCTATGCCTTCCCACCCATTCCCCTCATCCCCAAAACACTCTTCAAGCTTCAGAGAGACAGAGGTCGTATGATCCTCATAGCGCCACGGTGGCCACGCCAAATGTGGTATCCCCTGCTTCTACAGCTCTCTCAAGCTGCACCTCTGGAGTTAGGGTGTGCTCCAGATCTCCTTTCCCAAGAGAGCGGGAAGCAATGGCACCCGAATCCCCAGTCCCTGCTTCTCAGGGTCTGGTTGCTGAGAGCTTAAATCTTCAGGATCTCAACCTTTCCCAACAGGTAAAGGATATCCTTCAGGCTTCTAGAAAACCTTCCACTAGACGATCTTACGCCTTCATGTGGAAACGTTTCACTATATGGTGTTCCCAGAAGGGGTTAAACCCCCTGGTGATACCTTTGGAGTCGATACTAGAGTATCTACTTCATTTATCAAATTCTGGTCTAAAGACCAATTCAGTAAGAGTCCATCTTAGCTCAATTGCAGCTTCCTATAAGCCTCTAAATGGACAACCAATTTCCCCTCATCCTCTCATATCCAGATTTATGAGAGGTCTGCTATTAACAAAACCTCCCATCAAACCACCACCGGTGGCATGGGATTTAAATCTAGTTCTCGGGCAGCTCATGAAACCGCCTTTTGAACCTTTAGCCACTACTACCCTAAAGGTTTTGTCCTAGAAGGTCATCTTCCTAATTGCAATCACTTCTGCACGTCGCATTAGTGAATTGCAAGCTTTAGTGGCTGATCCTCCTTACACTAGGTTTCACCATGATAAGGTTGTCCTCAGAACTCATCCACACTTTATGCCAAAGGTGGTCTCACCTTTTCATTTAAATCAAGCGCTTTATCTTCCTGTATTTTTTCCGAGGCCTCATGCCTCTAATGCAGAGAAGAGCCTTCACACTTTGGACTGTAAAAGAGCCTTAGCCTTTTACCTACAAAGAACAGAGCAACATAGGAAGTCTTCTCAACTTTTTATTGCTTTTGATTCTAGTCATTTGGGACTTCCAGTCTCCAAGAGGACTTTATCCAAATGGATTGTAGCCCCGACGGGCACAAGCACGCCAGCGCTGCAGAACCCCTTCACCGGCCCTGCACGGCGTCGGATTGAGCGAGCGGGAAGCCGGCTCCTCCCCAAACACCGAACACAAGGCCAATCAGGGGCTGGAGGACTTCTTTAAATGTTAAAGCCCCGACGGGCGCAAGCATGCCAGCGCTGCAGAACTCCTGCACCGGCCCTGATCGGTGTCGGGTTGAGCAAGTGGGAAGCCGGCTCCTCCCTGAACAAATGTTAAAGCCTCGATGGGCGCAAGCATGCCAGTGCTGCAGAACCCCTGCACCGGCCCTGATCGGCGACGGGTTGAGCGAGCAGGAAACCGGCTCCTCCCCGAACAACGAACACAAGGCCAATCAGGGGCCGGAGGACTTCTTTAAATTTTAAAGCCCCGATTGGCGCGGGCCCAGAAAAGAAAAAAAAAAAAGAGAGAACAACCAATGCCAGTGATCTAACATCTGACACAACAACCCTGATCACTACCAGAAAAGAGAGCCGCCGGGAGACGCGACCGAAGCACGACAACCCTGCCGAAACACGACCTGCTTCAAACTCCTAATGAGAAATACAACCAGTGCGACGAATACAGGAGAGCCGCAACTGGACACAGCAACTCTGCACTGATATTGCCCTATTACTCGTTTGCCACCTAATGCTCAGGGAGTATATTCTACTGCTCACTATCTCCAGGCCAAGAATAGCATGTGCTGCACACCCCGCATGGCTAGATAGCTGAATGTTGGCACGGTCAGGATTTAATGGCTGGCCAACCCATATACTAAACTACTAGGCCATACCTGCTGGAAGCTCTACCCCTGCACTAAACACTGAATCGCTAGAGTCACTACCAGTGTACTGCACCACGCCAAGACAAGCTACCCCCCTAACCACGTAACAAAAGCTTGCACCAACCACCGAACAAACAACACAAACGCAACTGAGCACACATCTCCACCACACACACCTCCAACCACCATTGCCAGACAACACGCACTACTAATCCTCCTCCTCCTCTGGATAACGCAGCTCATAATATGGGCAGACTCACTACAACAAATCCAACACCTGATCCTGCTAGTGAGCAGCATGGAACATCGAAGGCCAAACCATCCCCCACACCACAGCAAACCACCCTCTACAGCGAACCATTTTTAATCTAATTCACATCAATTGCCTACCCCCACAAAAACTTAGAAGACGCAAGCCTCCAACCCAGCAAAACCTGAGCAGCATGCTAATCAACGCCCGCTCCGTCTGGACCAAATGGCCTGCCCTCACTGACTACATCAAACGCCAGAAACTAGACCTGCTCCTCGTCACAGAAATGTGGTTAACAGACACGGACACAGTGATCACCAGCCAGCTAGCACCCCCTGGATACGACCTCTTCAACTGCCGCAGAGCAAACCGACGCGGAGGCGGAGTTCTGATAATACACCTACAGGACTCCCACTTACACCACACCCGCCTTCGCAATCACAGCCCTACCTCCACGGGACAGGCTCCCGCACCAAGGCACCCTACGCAGACACGGCTCTACACCCACGGGACAGGCTCCCTTCACGGGACAGGCTCCCGCACCAAGGCACCCTACGCAGATCCGGCTCTACACCCACGGGACAGGCTCCCTTCACGGGACAGGCTCCCGCACCAAGGCACCCTACGCAGATCCGGCTCTACACCCACGGGACAGGCTCCCTTCACGGGACAGGCTCCCGCACCAAGGCACCCTACGCAGATCCGGCGCACCCGCCAAGGAACAAGCTCACGCACCAAGTGCAACTCTCCCCAAACAGACAACAGACAAAATCTCAAGAAAGCAGGCGTCACCCTAACAGAATATCAGAAGGGAAAACATGCACCCCACATACTTCCTACCACTCTACCTACTAGTCACACAACTCCTCCCACCAACCACACACCTCCTCTACCCACAAGCAAACACAATATGGCATCCACCAACTGCATTACCATACTCAGAACCACAGCACACACACAAAGAGACACTCAGGGCTTACCAGGCAAAGCGACCGAACAGACACAAATCAAACTCCCACGCAAGCACAAAGGAAACTCATGGAACACCAACCTCAGCAACGAAAACAACAACGATTGAGCTCATAAATGCCAGATCCGTCTGCAACAAGATACACACTATTGTAGACCACATAGAAGAGCGACAGCCCGACATAATATGCATCACAGAGACATGGCTCAACCCTACCGACAACGTACTACTCAACCAACTGGTACCGGACAACTACTCAGCATACAACTGCCCACGCACCCACAAGCGTGGAGGAGGAGTCCTGATAATAGCGAAAACAAAGCTAAAATTCAAGACACAGAACTTCACAGATACACAGCAATGTAACACAATTAGCATCAAAAACAAGAACATTGCAATCTGCCTAACCTACAGAGCACCCAGAGCTCCACCCGATGAACTAGCCCTCACTCTCGAAGAAGCCTGTGCCATAACAACAAACAACAAACCAGCGCTAATGATCGGAGACTTCAATCTCAAGTCCACCAATGCCAAAGACGCAGAGGCCTTCCTCCAAGCAATGACCTCACTCCAATTCACACAAATAATCAATGCACCAACACACAGACATGGATCATCCCCAGACCTCATCTTTGCATCCAACTACCTAACATCAAGAGAACTAATTTCTCCACCCACCATTACCCCAGTGCCATGGTCTGACCATTACTTAATCAAGACCAAACTACGATATCAAGAGGACCAGACGAACGAAAGAGCTAACATCTCTCACACGCAAAGACGATTCAAACGTTTCGACAGGGACGAATTCATACAGGACACAACACAACACTTAAACGTTACCACAGACGACCTAGAAGAACAAGTCTCCAGCTGGAACAGCATTCTAGCGAACGCCGCCAAACCATCTGATGGCGGGATCAAGAAACAACACCACAACAGGAGACAAAACAAGCCATGGTACTCAGAAAAAATACGAAAGGAAAAGAGAGAGCTCAGGAAGATTGAACGGAGATGGAGAAAAAACAAATCAACCGCCGACCAGCAGCTCTACCTAACAAAGCAAAAACAATACAATGAACTCATCAACCAATCAAAGAGGGAATTCCACACAAACATGATAAATACTTCTATCAACAAACCCAGAGAGCTTTTCGAAATAGTAAAGATCCTCACAAAAGAACAAACAACAGAAGGCGAAGTACAGGTTGACCCACAGGATTTCGCAGATCACATCAAAGACAAATTTCACTCCACGGAGCGAACAACATCTAGTGGGACCACCAGGTCGGACGTACACCTCAAAACCTGGGGCACATTCTACTCACCCTCAACTGAACAGATATCCCACATCATCTCTACAATCAATACAAGCACTGCCCCTACAGACCCGTGCCCAGTGTCATGGGTCAAAGCCACCAAATCCTGCTTCATCCCCACCATACATAAAATAATACACAACTCACTCACTCAAGGACTCATGCCAAAGCAACTAAAGCTTGCTTCAGTAAGACCAATCATAAAGAAAACAAATCTCGACAAAAAGGATCCAGCAGCATATCGACCAATCTCCAGCATACCCTTCCTTGCAAAAATCATCGAAAAAAACGGTCCAACTACAACTTCAGGAACACATCGACAAACAGGAAACACTCGATGACAACCAACACGGATTTCGTCCCAACCATGGAGTCGAAACACTACTGATCTACCTCTTCGACAGCATCCTAAGAATAATCGACAACACCATGAATGGAATCATAATGATCTTCATCGACATCTCCTCAGCCTTCGACACAGTGGACCACAACACCCTCCTAGAAAGACTAAAGAACACTGGTATACACGGTATCACATTGAAGTGGTTCCACTCGTACCTAACCGAAAGACAGCTACAGGTCAAGTCAGGACACAACACCTCCCGACCCATAAACGTCCAACAAGGAGTACCTCAAGGATCCGCACTCTCAGCTCTCCTATTTAACATCTACATACAACCAATTTGCAATATCATGAAAAGAACAACATTCAATACACAATATATGCAGACGACATAATGATTTACACCCCGATATCAATCAACAACCCGGACTTCTCTAAGATAACAGACTGCCTCACCCAAATGGAGAGTTGGTGTCAAAACAACAACCTAGCAATAAACTACAACAAGACCGAAGCCCTAATCATCACCCGGAACCAAGGCTTCAAACACCCACCAAATTTAAAGATACAAAGCACCACTATACCAATAAGATCAGAAGTGAGATACCTCGGAGTTACTCTGGACAATAAACTCAATCTCAAACCACACATAGACAAAACAACCCAAAAAGCCTACTACAAGATGCGAATCATCAGGATACTAAAGCCGCTCCTTGCCCCGGAACACTTCCGTACCGTCTGTCAAGCACTGATAACCCCACTACTGGACTTCTGCAATCCGATATACTTCGGCCTACCGAAACAAGCCCTCAAACCTCTACAACTAGCACAAAACACTGCTGCACGAATCATAACAGGAACGGCAAGACAGGAGCACATCACACCCACCTTAAAGGACTTACACTGGCTTCCAATCGGTGCACGCATCAAATACAAAACTATCATAAACATATTCAAGATCAAACACCACACATCAGCCAACAGCCTACACACACTCATACAATCAGACACCAGTACGCGTCCCAGAAGAAAACAAACCCACAACAGAGTCAGCACCCCCAGTGAATACAAACACACACGCAAGGACACAACAGACAGAGCACTCTCAATGGCCGCTCCAACAATATGGAACAAACTCCCGGACGACTTGAGGCCGCTACAGACCTAAAAGACTTCAGAAAACAGCTAAAAAACATACTGTTCATAGAACACTATGGACACATCACATAGCTTCAGAGAATGAACAACAGCGCATGATCCCGCCTAACCAATGTATGCATGGAATTTGTTTTTGCACCACTGTATATAGCCCACTCTGTAAATAGCTCATACCAATCTAACAAACAACACGACACACACTCAATTTCCCCCCACTGCATGTATAACACACACACCTGACCTGATTGTTTGCCGTGATACCACCTTGATTATTAAGATAAGGCGGTTTAGAAATACTGTTAAATAAATAAATAAAATAGCAAAAAGCAACCTCCGCTTCCATTGCACTTTAATAACTCAAAGCGCCTCCAACCTAGACATCATTCAGATCTCAAACAAGACTCTAACGATCTGTCTCCTCTACCGCCCACCCTCAGCAAGCACCGATGAATTGGCCACTATCCTTTACAAAGCGTGCAACAACAACATCCAACAGAAACAACACTGGATCCTGGGGGATTTCAATCTTCCCTCCCTCCATACAAAACACTCCACAGCATTCCTGGACGCAATGACTACAATGGAATACCACCAGATCGTTCAAACCTCCACCCACACCAGAGGAAGCACCTTGGACCTCATCTTCGCCCCACAACATCACAACACATCAGACAATCAGCACCCTCCGCAAGTACACTCGGTGCCATGGTCCGACCACAAGGCCATCCTCTTCAACATCCCACACGATAACATAGAACAAGCCCCCGCTACAAGCGCACCCGTGTGCTGCAGATTCAAGCACTTCGACAAGGAAACCTTCCTCATCAACACACTACACCACCTCAACCCCGACACCAATGACTTGGACAACCTTCTAGACAACTGGAACCACCACCTCTCCGAAGCTTCACTCCTCCCACCATCCACAAAACCTGCCCACAAAAATCACACAGCAATTTGGTTCACTGCTGACCTACGTGAATCACTAGTGCAACTCAGGAAGCTGGAACGCCAATGGCGATGCTCCAAACTGACCAGTGACAAAGATGCATACCTAAACAAACTACAACAGCACCAAAAAATGATCAACAACAAGAAAAAGGAACATCACACCAACACACTCATGCGCTCTCTCAACAAACCTCGTGAACCTTTCAGCCTAGTCAAATCACTCACAAAGGACCCATCTACAAAACAACCAATAAACACCCCAAGTCCAGATGAATTCGCCACCTACTTCCAAAGCAAAACCACTTCCTCAATAATCAACCCAGCGAGGCCTGAACTACCCACGACCCACCACAACCCCACCTGCTCTCCCTCACCGACCCTGGAATCCTCACTGACCCTGGAATCCTTCTATCCATACCCTCCTGACCAAATAGAAAGAGTCATCACCGGGATCAACACCACAACTCCCCAACAGACCCTTGCCCGCCCTTCTGGATCAAACAAACAAAAACCTATCTCAGCCCAATCATAGCCAAAATTGCCAACAGATCACTAGCTGAAGGCACCCTTCCGCCCCCTTTGAAAACAGCAATTATCAGACCGCTGATTAAGAATAACAAACTGGACCCATCAGACATCAAATCCTACAGACCCATCTCCAGCCTCCCCTTCCTAACAAAAATTATAGAAAAGATCGTATACCAACAGACTCAGGACCACATTGACTCCTACGCTCCTCTAGACCAGTAACAACACTGTTTTCGACAACAGCATGGCGTCGAAACCCTCCTCACAATCCTTCTCGACAGACTCCATACAGGCCTTATTAAGAAAAAACAAGGCTTCATCCTCATCTTCATGGACATTGCCTCAGCTTTCGACACTGTCAACCACAACCTGCTGCTCACCCAACTCTATCAAAGGCGTGAGAGGCCTAGCCCTTGACTGGTTCAAATCCTACCTATCCGATCGACAACAACAAGTACGAATAGACAGCCAGGCATCCAGACCCTTCCAATAAACACAAGGGGTTCCTCAAGGATCCTCCCTCTCATCCCTACTCTTCAACATCTACATACAGCCAATCTGTGACATCATCCAATCCTTCAACATACTGTACCACATCTACGCTGACAATGTCTTATTATACACGCCATTCAGCACGACAACCCAGTCTATACTCAAACATTGCTGAATGCTTCAACGCAGTCTCAGAATGGCTCATGACATGCAACCTGAAGGTCAACACCAGTAAGACTGAGGTCTTATTCATAGCCAAAGATGTCACATTTACACCACCGCCCTCCCTAAAAGTGAAAGACTTCGACCTCATACCCAAACAGGAAGTACGCTATCTGGGAGTAATAATTGACCAACGCCTGTCATGGGAGACCCACACACACAACATCACCAAATCAGTCTACCATAAACTAAGAACCCTCCGACACCTATGTCCGCTCCTTGAAACCTCGGACTTCCGTTCGGTGGCTCAAGCACTCATCCTCCCTCATCTAGAATATTCCAACATCATCCTTCATGGTATGCCGAAGCACACCCTCCAACCACTGCAACTCGCCATGAACACGGCTGCCCGGACAATCCTATCCACATCCAGACATGACCACATCACTCCCATTCTAATTCAGCTTCACTGGCTCCCCATAGCTAGTCGCCTGACCTACAAAACAATGATACTTACTTTCAAGGCCATGCATACAATGTCGGCAACCTCACTATCAGAACTGATACAGAGGACGCCAGAGACCAGGACGAGGAGAACGTGCTCGGTCAACTCTCTCATAACCCCATCAACAATGAGGACCTGTACCCAGTCAACTAAGAACCGCACCTTCTCCCTGTTTGCACCAACGCAATGGAATGCCCTACCCTCAACCATACGTGCTATCCCGGACCTAACAACCTTTAGGAAGGCACTGAAGACTCATTTCTTCCAACTGACGTACAACTGCCCACCCGAGACCAGCTACACAAATGCAGACAAGGAAGGACTCAAAACATAAATACACAAAGGAAAACAGCAAACGACGCACAACAATAAATATGTGCCATCATATGAGACTGGTACCCCTTCTCACCATGCTCACCTTGCTCTACCTCGTCTCACCTCACCCCTGGTTACCCTTTTCTCACCCTTGTGCTACCCATTTTATACCTGTTAAAGTGTTATGATTAGACATGTTTGTACCCAAAAGGGCTGTAGTTTATACCCTCTAAAGTTGTTAGGATTAGACATGTTTGTACCCATTAAGAGTTGTCAGGATTAGACATGTTTGTACCCATTAAGGTTGTATTACTGTAGATTGTAAGCTCGGAAGAGCAGGGAATGTCTCTTGTTTGTTCCTATTGTAAACCGCGCTGATTTTAAATAGCGTGGTATATAAAACCAAATAAATAAATAAAATAAATCGCACAGTGCATATCCTTTGCTTATGAGAGTAAGAGATTTCCTCTTCAAGGCCATGTCACAGCTCATAATGTGACAGCCATGTCAGCTTCTATGGCTAACCTTCACTCTGTGTCTATTGACGACATTTGGGTAGTGGAGGAGTGGCCTAGTGGTTGGGGCAAGGTACTTCAGGCCGGAAGGTCAGTGGTTCAAATCCCACTAGAGGACAGCAACCTTGGGCCGGAAGGACTGGGGTTTCTAGTCCCACAGGTGCTCCTTGTGGTCTTGGGCAAGCCACTTAACCCTCCATAGCCCATGTTCCCTGTAAAATAGTTATCTCCAAGTTATAATGCCCTGTTCAATGTAATTTCAGTTTGTTCATTGTAAACCGCACTGATGCAGAATAGCGCGGTATATAAGAGAATATAAATAAATAAAATAAATAAATAATATACCTTACAGCCCACTACTGCCTAGATAAAGCCTCCCATCGGGATGCCTTCTTTGACCAGGCTGTTCTTCAAAATTTCTTTCAAACTTAATACAACTCCTACCCACCAACCCTGGTGGGATGCCAGAGATCCATGGGAGGAAGCATGGCCCACCTCATCATAGGTGGCAGCTTCCTGGGATCATCTCTCTGGCATCTTCAGCTAGGGAGTCCCCATAGGTGAAGACTACATTCTTGCTTGTTCCTGGAGATAGCGTAGTTACTCACCTGTAACAGGTGTTCTCCAGGGACAGCAGGAATCAGTCCTCACCACCCTCCCTCCTCCCCTGGAGTTGCAGTCCTTTGATTACACCCATGTTCTCATCCACCCAACTCACAGAAGGTTCCTTCGGTTCCTGTTTCAAGGAAAGCACTACCAATACAGGGTGCTTCCTTTTGGCCTGGCCTCAGCACCAAGAGTGTTCACGAAATGCATGGCTGTGATAGCAGTATTTCTCCGCACTCTAGGAATATTCGTCTTTCCCTACTTAGACGACTGGCTCATTCGAGCCCCAACAGAGTCAGAGGCCAGGACTTCTCTGTCCTGCACAATGCGTATCCTACAGTATTTGGGTCTGGTGATAAACATCCCAAAATCCAGTCTAACTCCCACTCAATCTCTAGAGTTCATAGGAGCTGTCTTGGATACCAAAAAAGCAAGGGCCTATCTCCCCAGGCCCGTTGCCTTCACATGGTGCAGTTTGATTTATTTATTTATTTATTTACTTTCTCTTATATACCGCGCTATTCTGCATCAGTGCGGTTTACATTGAACAAACTGAAATTACATTGAACAGGGTATTATAACTTGGAGATAACTATTTTACAGGGAACATGGGCTATGGAGGGTTAAGTGGCTTGCCCAAGACCACAAGGAGCACCTGTGGGACTAGAAACCCCAGTCCTTCCGGCCCAAGGTTGCTGTCCTCTAGTGGGATTTGAACCCCTGACCTTCCGTCCTGAAGTACCTTGCCCCAACCACTAGGCCACTCCTCCACTCCAGTTGGCTTCTCAAGCAGTGCTAAAGCCTCATCTCACTGCCCGAGAAATGCTACAACTACTAGGCCACATGGCATGTACCGTGCATCCTTATGCTTGCCTCCATATGAAAGCAGCCCAGTGGACTTTATCCACCCAATGGACCCAGGCATCAGGATGCCTGTCAGACAAAATAGCAAACACAAATCGTCTTATTTTGTCCCTGCAATGGTGGAGGTCAACTCAAAACCTGTTGCTGGGGTCCCCATTTCAACAGCCCTTGCCCCAAGCAACTCTAACAACAGATGCTTCACCAATGGGTTGGGGAGCTCATCTGCAAGTCCTCTCCACCCAAGGCACATGGTCCCCGCAGGATACTCATCTACATATCAATCTCTTGGAGCTCAGAGCAATCTTCCTTGCTCTTCGAGTGTTCCACACCCTGCTCAGCTACAAGACAGTCCTCATTCATACGGACAATCAAGTAGCCATGTTCTACGTGGACAAGCAGGGGGGAACAGGCTCTCTGTCACTTTGCAATGAAGCTTTGCGACTATGGGCCCTCGCCAGAGAGCACCAGATTCATCTCCTGGCAGTGTATCTTCCAGGCATACAAAACTCTTGGGCAGACAGACTCAGCCGAGTTCTGCTTCCACACGAATGGTCTCTGCATGCAGATCAGGTGGCCAAGATTTTTCAAATTTGGGAAATCCCTGACATAGACCTCTTTGCAAGTCCGTGGAATGCCAAACTTCCCCGGTTCTGTTCCAGAATTCCGGCTCAGGGGGCTCAGGCCAGGGATGCTTTCCTCCTTTATTGGGGTCAAGACTTCCTGTATGCCTTTCCACCCATTCCCCTAATTCCCAAAACCCTGTTCAAGCTTCAGAGAGACCGAGGTCATATGATTCTCATAGCTCCACATTGGCCATGGCAAGTGTGGTACCCTCTGCTTCTACATCTCTCTCAAGCTCCCTCCCTGGAGTTAGGGTCTGCTGCAGATCTATCCCAGGAGGATGGAATGTTATGGCATCCCAATCCCCAGTCTCTGCATCTCAGGGCTTGGTTGCTGAAGGTCTAGATCTCCATGATCTTAATCTCCCTCAGCAAGTAAAAGATATTCTTTTTGCTTCCAGGAAACCTTCCACAAGACGCTCTTATGCTTTTAAGTGGAAAAGGTTTACCATATGGTGTTCGCAAAAGTGTCTTAACCTCCTTGAGATACCTCTGGAATCATTGCTGGAGTATCTCCTTCATTTATCCAATGCAGGACTTGAGACTAACTCAGTAAGAGTCCATTTGAGTGCTATTGCAGCTTCCTTTAAGCCTCTAAATGGACAGCCTATTTCCTCTCATCCTCTTATAGCAAGATTTATGAGAGGCCTTCTTCTAACTAAGCCTCCCATTAAGCCACCACCTGTGGCATGGGACTTAAACTTGGTTCCTGGTCAGCTCATGAAGCCACCTTTTGAACCTTTAGCTACTGCCTCCTTGAAATTCCTTTCTTGGAAGTTTATCTTTCTCATTGCAATCACATCAGCACGTCGCATCAGTGAGTTGCAGGCACTAGTGGCTGATCCACCTTATACAAGGTTCCAACATGACAAGGTAGTCCTTAGGACTCATCCACGCTTTATGCCAAAGGTGGTCTCACCTTTTCATCTGAACCAAGCGGTCTACCTACCTGTGTTTTTTCCAAGGCACCTTGCATCAAATGCAGAAAGGAATCTTCATACTTTGGACTGTAAAAGAGCTTTAGCCTTTTACTTACAAAGAACACAGCAACATAGAAAGTCCTCTCAACTCTTTGTTGCTTTTGATCCTTCTCATTTGGGACATCCAGTCTCCAAGAGAACACTGTCAAACTGGATTGCTCAGTGTATTTCCTTCTCGTATCAGAGTAAGAACCTTTCTCTGGAGGGCCATGTCACAGCTCACAATGTGAGAGTCATGGCAGCCTCAATGGCTCATCTGCACTCTGTGTCTTTCGACGACATCTGTCGAGCAGCCACCTGGGCCTCGGTTCATACCTTCACAACCCATTACTGCTTGGACAAGGACTCCCGCCGGGATGCCTTGTTTGGTCAGGCTGTTCTCCAACACCTGTTCCATACCTAATCAACTCCTACCCACCATCCCTGGTAGGATGCCAGAGATCCATGGGGGGAAGTGGAGCCCTGTTCAGGGGCACACAACTTCTGGGGTCTCTCCCTGACAACTAAAGCTAGGGAGTCCCCATATGTGATGACTACATTCCTGCTTGTTCCTGGAGATAGCATAGTTACTCACCTGTAACAGGTGATCTCCGGGAACAGCAGGAATTTAGTCCTCACAACCCACCCACCTCCCCTAGGAGTTGTATCTCTCTATCTCTTTCCCTTTCCCTCTCTCTCTCTTTGTCTCAGCTTTAAAACTCAACTGGAGAGAGGCAGTTGGGAAAGGCGGGAAGGCAGCATGCAGGCACTGTGGGATGCTCCCAAAAGCTTTCTAATTGGACGCTGGAGAGCGTTCCCGCGCAGGCTCCGTCGGTACTGACGATACCATATGTGAGGATAAATTTCTGCTGTTTCCGAAGATCACCTGTTACAGGTGAGTAACTACGCTTTACTGTTGTAATTTAAATTGTCTTATAGAGGGACTAACCGAGTTGAGATTGAGGACAACAAATGAAACAAAGTACATGAAGTGGGAGAGTATTAAAAGGGTAACCAATAAATCATATCTGTCTGATGACAACGCTACTAGCGATCTTGAAAAGACAACGCAAATAGAAAGGACATCAGAAACTGGACCTAAATATGAGCAAATTTATCCCATAAATCCAAATTGTGAAGGGTAATTTTTTGCAACAAGATGCTGCTAAATTTCCATGGAAAACAACATAATGAAAATAGGTACGATCAAGGCAGGGGAGCCGGGGGTCCAGAAATAAGCACAAATAAAACCACTAGTGTGGTATAAAACAAGTGAGTCAAAAATAAAAACAAATGTGAATATAAGGATTGAGCCATGATTATAAAAGTCTAAAAACTGTGACGGGGAAGGGGGGAGGGAATGGGGGAAGGGGGGGAAGGAGGGTGGAAGGGGAGGGGGGAAGCAGGCAGGGAGGGGTCGAGGAAGGGGGAGGAGAAGAGGGGAAGGGAGGAAGGAAAGGGGGAGGGGAAGAAGGGGAGAGGGAAAGGGGGAGGGGAGAGGAGGAGAGGGGGAAGAAAGGGAAGGGGGAAAAAGGGGGAGGGGGAAGGGAAGGGGGAAAAGGGGGAGGGGAGGGGGAGGGAGGGAGAGCAAAGGAAGGAGGGGAAAGGGGAAGGAGTGAAAGGGAAAAAATGGTGGGAAACCTTAGAGTGAAATGGAAAAAGCAGACCAGCACGCGCATGAGTAAAAACTGAAGTAAAATCTACAAAAAAACAGAAAAATCTATCTCTTGGTTAAGGCCCAGGGCAAGATGTAGTGTGCATAATTTATATATAAGGCGCTGTTCTATATGGAGTAATAGCTTATCCACATTCCCTCCACGCCAATGAGTACAGACTACCTTCAAAACAAGAAACCAGAGGTCAGAAATTGAATGGTGAGCCTGAATCCAGTGTGACATCAAGGGTTTGCCCATAACTTTCTTCCGAAGGCAACTCTTGGGTTCACTAATCTTTGTCTTAACACTCCTTTTGGTTTTGCCAATATAACAAAGCTGGCATGGACAAATGATTAAATAAATCATTTGAGCAGTCTCAGAGAAGTCACTGAGGTATATCCTGCGAGAGGAGGTGGGATGTATGAATATGTCTCTGGTAACTAGTGAGTTTTTGCAGACCCCACATTTACAGTATTTAAAGTGTACACGTGCCTTAGGTACGAATCGGGGCTTGCTGAGAGCAGATGGTATCAGAAGCTCTTAAATATAAAGATTTGAATTCCTCATAAGCTATCAAAAGCCTGCTATCTTTAAGAGAAGGAAGCGGATCTAGTATGTGCCATGCCACTCTCAAAATACGAGAAATGTCCTTGGACTATTCTGAGAAAGTGATGGCAAAGACAATATTATTATCCTGAGTATGGAGGCGACCCTGTAAAAGGGTCGCTCTTTCAGAAGAGCGAACTCTACAGAGAGCTTTCTGGATATACGCTGGAGAATATCCACGATTTAAAAATCTCTACTCATGTCTGCTGCATAAAACTCAAAGTTCTTCTGTGGTTACACCCAATAGTGGTCAGCTCTCGAACGATTAGATCAGTAAAATTTTACAAAAAGATCTTTCATGTATTAGTACATCAGTTGCCAATTTTTACATGAGCATCTTTGAGAAGCAATGGGTCATTCCATCGGAATATACCCCCCACATGTTGGTGTGGAAGAGATATATTGATGATATATTTCTAATGTGGAGGGGTACTGACGAGTCTTTATGTCAGTTTTTGGAGTGGATAAATCATCGCGATGACAACATAACTTGTACCTATTCTTTCCACAGAGAGGTATTAACATTTTTGGATGTGGAAATTAGGAAAAGTTCATATGGATGGTTAACTTCAGTCTTTAAGAAGGATGTGGATAAAAACACATTTCTGCATTTTCGTAGTTTACACCCGCGAAGACTTAAAGAAAGCCTTCCTTACTCACAGTTCCTACGTTTTCGTAGGAACTGTTCTGATATACGTGATTTCAAGCTACGTTCAAAATCATCGTTCCTTGATTTTTTAGCTCGGGGATATCCACGGCATATAGTTAGGAAAGCATACACACGAGCGTTGTATAATCACAGAGCCGTGCTTTTAGAGATGCGTCCGTCTCAAACAATAGAGCATGATTCCTCCCATGTAAATTTAATTACGAGATATTCTCCGTTAAGTTCAGCGGTGCAACAAGTCATTAAGAAACATTCGAATATTCTTTCAATGGTTCCCGGGTTAACTAATAAGGCCATTAGATGTGTGTGGACTCGAGATCGTAACTTGAAAGAAATTTTAAGTCCAGCAGTGTTGAAGCCACTAGGGGTTGATCAATTGATGACTATAGATAGGGGTCATTTTAAATGTGACACTTGCGATATATGTGCAATCACAATCACAATAGAATCCTCTCATTTTGAATACAATGGTCGTAAGAGAAATTTAAGATTTTTTACTACTTGTGATTCCACGAACGTGGTCTATGCCATATTTTTTCCATGTGGATTGGTTTATATCGGTAAGACAACGCGTTCTTTTTGAACTCGTATTCGGGAGCATAAAAGCCGCTTGAAATGTGGAGTGACAGAGGCCCCTATAGTTTCACATTGCTTACAAGAACGCCATCATTATGAACAACTTCAAATTTTCTGTATAGATCGGGTTCTGACGGGAGAAAGAGAAATGTCTCTAGATAAAACATTAATCAGACGTGAACAACGCTGGATATACACTTTTGACACGGTGATTCCTAAAGGTTTAAATGCTTTAATAGAATGGGCAAATTGTGTGTAATATGGATATTTGACGTTGACTTAAGTTATTTCAATATACTTTAGTTTTCAGCTTATAACTAGAAAAGGTTTTTTAGGTATAAGATAAAAGGGGATGACGTGTTCACATTGGATTGGAGCTTAGCATTTTAAGTATGAGAGGTTTCTCCCAGTTCGCATGCGCGGCGTTCTAGGATTAACCGGCAAGTATGAAGATTATCACCGGTAGAACGTGGGCAGCTAACCAGTTTGTTGGAGGTATTTCTCAGTTATATCCATGTGGGTTTGAATATGTTCAGTTTTTATTATCATAAAGGTGGGGTGAGGATGAGGGATCCATAACAGTCCAAACAGTGGGTTACCTCAGGTTAATGAGATAAGTGAAGTTTGTATTATTCTACATTGATTTATGAAAAATATAACCTGAGAAACATAACCACACTGACTCCTAGAGGTCGTTGATGCAAATAGGTAACCTGCTTGAGAACGGACGCAAGTCCTAATGGCAGAGCCGAATAAGTCTGAGACCTCGTTGATTTCAAAAATATAATTATCATTGAGTGAGTTTGAAGAATAGTCTCATTTTTATATACTAATACATGAACGATCTTTTTGTAAAATTTTACTAAAACTCAAAGTTGACATCTGTAGTGCAAAGCCTCCTGACTCTCAGAAATTGACTGGTAGGTAGGTTCTCTTTCAGAGCCCGATTGTGGAAGCTACTAAAATGTGAGAGAGAGTTTCTATCCATAGGCTTCCTATAAATTGTGGAGGCAAAACCACAGGGCGTGTTCTTAATTAAAATATCTAAGTAAGCTATTTGATCCGGGCTCGTCAAGGATCTGGGGGAGGTTAAACCGCAATGTTTACCAGAGGACCGATCCAGGGCACCTTTTCGATGCATAGGAGTGCCGCCTTCTACAACCTCTTCTTATAAAGGACATTTTAAAGCTGCCCGTCGTTACTGTCCTGGCAAGCCCACTTCGGCATCCAACACATCAGGATCCACGACTCATCTTTTCGGGGCGTCCGCCGCACCAGGGAGAATTACTCCTCCAATGCCAAGTTCTCGGGGCCCTCCCGTCCCATCCATTGACCGTCTCAGGGTCTATTCGGGGGTGCCGCATATAGGAGGTCGTCTGCAGCGATTTTCCTGCAAATGGACCCAGATAACATAAGAACATAAGATATGCAATACTGGGTCAGAACTAGGTCCATCAAGCCCAGTATCCTGTTTCCAACAGTGGCCAATCTAGGTCATATGTACCTAGCAGTTTCCCCAAAAGACACAGGTTCTGCAATGCTTGTACTAGGTCAAGCATTGATATCCTGGGTCCCTTCTTAATAATGGTTTATGGACCTTTCCTCCAGGAACTTGTCCAAACCTTTTTTAAACCCAGCTACACTAACAGCCTTTACTACATCCTCCGGTAACAAATTCCAGAGTTTGATTACACGTTGAGTGAAAAAATATTTTCTTTTATTAGTCTTAAATAGTTTACCCTGTAGCTTCATTGCATGTCCCCTAGTCTTCCTATATTCTGATAACGTAAACAGTCAATCTACGTTTACCCATTCCACTCCGTTCATTAATTTATAGACTTCTATCATATCTCCCCTCAGCCGTCTCTTTTCCAGGTTAAAGAGCCCTAACCTTTTTAGCCTTTCTTCATAGGAGTATCCTTCCATCCCCTTTACCATTTTGGTGGCTCTTCTCTGAACCTTTTCTAATAACGCTATATCCTTTTTAAGATACGGCGACCAGAATTACACACAATATTCAAGGTGCGGTCTCACCATGGAATGGTATAGAGGCATTATAATATTTTTTGTTTTATTTTTCATTCCTTTCCTTATGATACCTAGCATTCTATTTGCTCTCTTGGCTGCCGCTGCACACTGGGCCGAGGGTTTTAACATGTTATCCACAATGATGTCTAAATCTTTTTTCCTGGGTTGTGGTTCCTAATGTGGAACCTTGCATCGTGTAACCATAGTTTGGGTTGTTCTTCCCTAGGTGCATAACTTTGCACTTGTCCACATTAAATTTCATCTGCCATTTTGATGCCCAGTCTTCCAATTTATCAAGATCCAGACAAGTGGGTGCTCGAGGTGGTCTCAAAAGGTTTTCCTGATTTCTCCATGCGGCTTGTCAGCCAAACAAGCCGCTGTTCGTCTCACTCTTTTGCGCTTGCTCCAACTGCACATAATCCGTCTGGTCCCTCCTGCGGAGCGTGGCACCGCACACTAATCCATATATTTTGTAGTTCCCAAAAAGGACGGTTCATTCAGGCCCATTCTGGACCTCAGGGACTTCAATCATTGTTTGCACGTGCCACACTTCTGAATGGAGACACTCAAGTCTGTCATCCAGGCAGTGCGTCCTGGAGAATTCCTCGCATCTCTGGATTTAGTGGAGGCATACTTCCACATTCTGATTCGGCAAGAACACCAGCAGTATCTTCGTTTTCTGGTCCTCGGAGAACATTATCAGTTCCAAGCCCTACCGTTTGGGCTAGCCATGGCTCCCCCGTACTTTCTCAAAGGTTATGGTAGTGGTAGTGGCATCCTTGTGCCATCATGGTATTCGAGTTCACCCATACCTAGAAGATTGGCTCACCAGAGCCAAGTCTCATCGTGAAGCACAGTCGGCAATAGCTCATGTGGTCGGAGTTCTGAATCAACTGGGCTGGGTGGTCAACCATTCCGCACCTTGAATATTGTGTGCAATTCTGGTCACCGTATCTTAAAAAGGATATAGCGATTTTAGAAAAGGTTCAGAGAAGAGCCACCAAAATGGTAAAGGGGATGGAAGGATACTCCTATGAAGAAAGGCTAAAAAGGTTAGGGCTCTTTAAACTGGAAAAGAGACGGCTGAGGGGAGATATGATAGAAGTCTATAAATTAATGAATGGAATGGAACGGGTAAACGTAGATTGATTGTTTACGTTATCAGAATATAGAAAGACTAGGGGACATGCAATGAAGCTACAGGGTAAACTATTTAAGACCAATAAAAGAAAATATTTTTTCACTCAATGTGTAATCAAACTCTGGAATTTGTTACCGGAGGATGTAGTAAAGGCTGTTAGTGTAGCTGGGTTTAAAAAAGGTTTGGACAAGTTCCTGGAGGAAAGGTCCATAAACCATTATTAAGAAGTGACCGAAGATATCAATGCTTGACCCAGTACAAGCATTGTGGAACTTGTGTCTCTTGGGGAAACTGCTAGGTACATATGACCTAGTTTGGCCACTGTTGGAAACAGAATACTGGGCTTGATGGACCTAAGTCTGACCCAGTATGGCATATCTTATGTTCTTATTCCAAGAGTCATCTCCAGCCGACGCAAGTACTTGACTTCTTGGGAGCTCATTTTAATACAGCAGCAGGCTGGGTTTTTCTCTCCCAGTAGCAGTGCCGGAAGCTGGTCACTCAGTTTTTTATGTTTCAGCGCAAGCCATCCTCCATGGCCTGGGACTATCTCCAAATCCTGGGCTCCATGGCGGCATCCTTGAGGTAGTTCCCTGGGCTTGAGTGCACATGTGACCCCTACAACACACCCTACTCTCCCGCTGGTCTCCTTCCACCCAAGCAGTTCGGACTCCATTGCCCCTACCATCCCCAGCACAGCTCATCCTCAGATGGTGGCTATCCCCCTCAAATCTATGGGAGGGTGTGCCCTTGGATACTCCACTGTGGTTCCTGCTTAAGACGGATGCCAGGCTGGGGGGCGCAATGCCTCGGCCACACAGCGCAGGGGTCTTGGATGGCCCAAGAGTCCTCGTGGACAATCAATTGGCTCAAAGCCTGAGCTGTCCAGCTAGCACTTCTGGCCTTCTACCCTCTCCTTCACGGTTGTGCAGTGTGAGTCCTTTTGGACAATTCCACCCCAGTGTCTTACCTCAATCGTCAAGGTGAGACCAAGTACCCAGGAGTGGCCTGGGAAATGGCCCGAATCTTTCCCTGGGAGGAGAGCAATCTGCAGGCCCTCTCTGCACAGCACATTGCGGGAACGGACAGTGTTCAGGCGGACTATCTGAGTTAGCACACGCTGGATCCCAGCGAGTGGGAACTCGCTCCAGCTACCTTTGCAACCATAGTTCGCAGGTAGTGTTGCCCCACCATGGACCTCATGGCTACCTCAAGGAACACCAAATCCTTAGCAGCCTTAGCCTCTGGACAAAACTGTGGTCTCAGGGTCTGGATTGCCCTAGTTCAAGCCTGGCCCAGCCCCATCTTCTGTATGTCTTTCCTTTATGGCCGCTGATCAGTGATGGTCTGCGCATTTTAGAGATGCACCCCAGCCGAGTGATCCTGGTGGCTCCGGATTGAATTTGTCGCCCTGGTATGCCGATCTAGTCCGCCTGTTACACGATTTGCCTCTCTCACTCGGCAGACGACGGGGTCTTCTCCAGCAGGGACCCATCTTAATGGAGGACCCTGCTCCTTTCTCGCTTACGGCTTGGCTCTTGAGCGATGCAGGCTAGAGTGCAAGGGTTATTCTCCACAGGTGGTTGCCACCTTACACAAAGCAAGACAGCCCTCAACCTCGCGGGCCTATGCCCGAGTTTGGTGTCTCTTCTCTTCGTGGTGCGCCTGGTCGTCGGTCTCCCCATGGAAAATGGGGATACCGGTTATTCTTTCCTTTTTGCAACAGAGGTTTGAGAGGGGTTTATCCCTTAGCTCTTTGAAGGTTCAGGTCACTGCTTTTGACATGTTTTAGGGGTCTGGTCCCAGGCTGTTCCCTGCATCGCATGCAGATACAGCCAGAGTTTTGCATGGGGTCTGTGCTCTCCAGCCGCCGGCTCATTCGGTAATGCCTAACTGGAACCTTTCTCTAGTCTTACGCTCTCTCACTAGGGCCCCGTTTGAGCCGCTTCGTTGTTCTTCCCTGAAAGATCTCACGCTTAAGACAGCATTTCTCATGGCAGTTACGTCTGCTCAATGGATTTCAGAACTCCAAGCCTTATCTTACTGGAACCCCTTCCTCTCCTCCTCGGCAGAGGCGGTCACCCTTCGTACAGTTCCGGCTTTCTTGCCTAAGGTCTTGTCTGACTTTAATCTTAATCAGTCCCTATCTCTTTCGGCCTTTGTCCAGTATCAGGAAGCGGGTTCTCAACGTACTCTGCATCAGCTCGATGTTAGCTGCATCTTGCTTTGCTACCTTAAGGTCACCAATCGATTTTGTCTTTCAGACCACTTCTTTGTGCTTTTTGCTGGTCCCCGGAAGGGGGCTGCCGCTTCTAAAGCGACCATAGCGCTCTGGATCAAACAGGCCATTGAATCAGCTTACATCCTCCAGAGGAAATCCTTACCTATTGGACTTCGGGCTCATTCCACTCAGGTTCAAGCCACCTCTTGGGCCGAAATGTCGTGGGTCCACCCACTCGATATCTGCAGGGCAGCAACGTGGTCGTTTCTGTCTACCTTTGCACATCATTATCACTAGGATCTCCAAGCCAGGGAATCAGCTTGTTTTGGAGCCACTGTTTTGGCCGCTGCAGTTTCTTCCCGCCCTAGGGTGGGGTAGCTTTGATACTTCCCACTTACCTGGACTGGTCTAGCAGGATGATTTGGAAGGTGAAATTTGACTTATCGTTAATTTCCTTTCCTGGAATCCTGCTAGATGTTCTCAGCCTTCTGTCGCCTTCAAGAAATTTCATGATACGTGCTGGCAACAATCGTCTTCTCTTTATTCTTGCTCACATTCAGACACTTCACAGTTGATACCTTTTCGGTGATGAAGCCTTGTTCTGGTTGTTATGGCTGTTCTTTTCTTTATGTAGCCTTGGTCTAGTTCTCTTTGCATTCAATTGTTGTGGAGTTCTGCTTGCCATAGTTATACTAAAGCTTCCCTCTAGGTTTGCGTGACTGTATACCAGTGACGATGTCCCAGAGTGTCTGTGATTTTCTCTGTCTCACCAATCTGCTGACAGGGGAACACTAGTCTGGACTGGTCTAGCTGGATTCCAGGAAAGGAAATTAACGGTAACTCAAATTTCACCTTAACTGCCAAGCATTAGACCGTCCTTCCAGCTTTTGTAGATCTTTCCTCATGTTACCCACTCTCTCAGGGGAGTCCACTCTCTTGCAGATTTTGTTGTCATCTGCAAAAAGACAGACTTTTCCATTCAGTCCTTCAGCAATATCACTCACAAATACATTGAACAGAACCAGTCCCAGGACCGATCCCTGAGGCACACCACTAATCACTTTCCTTTCATCTGAGTGTGTTCTGTTTACTGTTACCTTCTGTCGTCTCTCAGTCAACCAATTACTGATCCAGTTCACCATCTTGGGACCCATCCCCAGGCTGTTCAGTTTATTGATAAGCCTCCTGTGAGGAACAGTATCTAAGGCTTTGCTGAAATCTAGGTAGATCACATCCATCAAATGCCCTTGATCTAATTCTCTGGTCACCCTGTCAAAGAACTCAAATCAGATTTGTTTGAGATGATCGTCCTTTGGTAAACCCATGTTGCCTCGGATCATGCAACCTATTGGTTTCGAGAAAGTCCACTGTTCTCTCTCTCAGAAGCGCCTCCATTACTTTTCGTGCCACTGAGGTAAGGCTTACTGGCCTGTAGTTTGTCACTTCTTCCCTATTGCCACCTTTGTGAAGAGGTGTCGCATCAACCCTTCTCCAGTCCTATGGAACTTCTCCTATCTCCAATGATCTATTAAAAACATCTTTTAAAGGCCTTGCAAGAACCTCTCTGAGCTCTTTCAGTATCCTGGGATGTGTCCCATCTGGTCCCATGGCTTTGTCCACTTTCAGGTTTGCAAGCTGTTCAAACACATCATCTTCCGTGAATGGTGTAGTATTTACTCGTTTCCCATTTGCATATTTGTCAGTCACAGGTGGTCCTTCTCCAGGATTTTCTTTAGTAAAAACAGAAGAGAAGTATTTGTTTAGCATTTTTGCTTTTTCAATGTCACCACAAATCCATTCTCTGCACTTTTGAGTCTTGCGATTCCACCTCTGATCTTCTCTTTCTCCCGAATATACCTGAAAAAACTTTTGTCTCCATGCTTCAGATCTTTAGCCATCTTTTCTTCTGCCTTTGATTCTGCTATCCTTATTTCTCTTTTTGTCTCTTTTAACTTTATCCTATATTCTGTTTTGTGTTACTCTGTGAACTTCTGAATTTTGTGAAAGCTGTATTTTTTTGTCTTTATTTGTGCAGCTATTTCTTTGGTTTCCTTTTCCTCTTGTTTTATTTACTTTCCTTACATATGTATCTGTTGCTCCTTTTATTTATTTATTTAATATTTATAAACATTTACAAATTAGTACACTCTCAAACAATGAAAGATGATGAAACTGTGTCATCATAGTACAGAAAAAAAATCTCATATAAACCAACAAGTATCAAATACTATATAAGATCATCAAAAAAGAAAAAAATTACAAAGGAAAAAGAACAAGGGTCAGAAAACAGCACAGCTAGCTTATCTGTTATATAATTGCCCCACAGAAGACCCCTCTCTACCCACCAAAATGCTAAGGAGCTGTTTGCGGTCAAAGAAAAGAAATCTCTTATTATCCAGGAAAACAAAGCATCGACAAGGAAATTTTAATAAAAAAGTAGCACCCAAGGCAAGAACTCTTGATTTTAACCCCAAGAATTCTTTCCACCTTACTTGGGTAGCCCTTGAAAAATCAGGGAAAGTTTGATTCTCCAGGACCAAGCAGGAAGTCAGTCCTCACTTATGGGTAACGTCGCCAACGGAGCCCTCGCGGAGCAATTTCCCCAGCTTTCGAAGAAAGCTTTTGGGATTGCAGCGCGCATGCGCGGTCCCCTTCCCGCCCGAGGGTGCCATCTTGCTCAGTCTTCTTTTTTCCGCAGAGCCCTACAGACGTAGTTTGTTATCGCCGCTGAAAAAGTTGATTAATTTCTTTAGTTTGTTTTTTCTCGGTTCGCGTGTCCCCGCCCGGCCTCGATATCCTTATCGAGCCCGTTCACATTTCCTTTTTTTCCGTTTTTGTCCTTCTAACTGGCGTTCCCGCCACTTTCTTCTTCACCCCTGGCAGCACGGTCTTTCGACCTCGCCGGGGCCCTCTTTCCCCCGATGGCTGCCAGCGGGTTTAAAAAATGTGATCGTTGTTCCAAACTGATGTCTCTTACTGACACGCATGACTGCTGCCTCCGTTGCCTCGGACCCAATCATGACTCGGAGGGTTGTGGTCCGTGCAGCAGGATGTCCTCAAAGTCACTGAGGAGTCGACAGTCACAAAAGGAACGAATCTTCTCTGACCCCGAGTCCGGTCAGGCCCGGACCTCGTCGGAGGCTTCGACGTCTCGTGGCTCCAGCCACGAGTATCATCGGAGTTCCTCTGAACGGGGATCCCCCGACCGGGAACATCGTTGGAAGAAGAAACTCGCTCGGGCGGCGTCGGAGGACGCACCTGGTCCCTCGAAGGCCGGGTCGCTTAGCCCCGTCAGCTGCCCTGAGCCCTCGGAGGCGGAGAGGCCTTCCAAACTTCCTCGCTTAGAGCTGGAGCCGCCTGGACACGTGAGTGCTATAGTCCTCCTGGACTCCCCTCCGGAACCGATGTTGGGCCCGACGCTGTCGGGGCCCGAGTCGGAGGCTGCCGGGTCTTCTGAGTTTGGTCTCAGATTGACGACCTTGGAGCGCAGTATCGCTGCCTTCATGGACCAGCAGCGGGCATTGATGATCGGCCTCGCCAGTGCATCTGCCCTGACCACCGGGACGTCGACACCCAAGTCGACACCGGCGGCCGAGTCGATCTTCGAGTCCGTACGTGCTCAAGTCGATCCTCGGTCGAGGTCTCCCTCGGCCTCCCGTTCAGGACCGAGGGCGTCGACGCTGGCTTCGGCGTCGGGGCGAACCCTCGCCCGCACGGAGCCTCTCGACTCCTCCACGGAGGCGTCGGGCTGGGACACGGAAGGGGACAAGTCACCCGGTTCTTTTCAGACTCGGTGCGTCCCCTCCGACTCGCCCGAGTCGGAGCCTCGGAGGCAATCCCCTCCGGAGGATACCCGCTTCTCCGATTTTGTGAGGGGTATGGCCAAGGCGTTGGCTTTCCCCGCGGATCCCGAGGAGGAGCCCCGCGCCGAAGAGCTCGAGGCCCTCCAGTATTAATCTCCCCCGAAGGAGGCCTTTACTGTACCGGTCCCTCCTATGCTGGAGCGGCTGCCCGGCCTCGACACCGGTGTTGAGCAAGCGGGTTGATTCGATGTATCGAGTCCGCAAGAGTCCCGGGTTCCAAAAGGCGCAATTACCGCACCACTCTATGGTGGTGGAATCGGCCATGCATCGACTTAAGAGTCAAAAGATGCACTCCTCGGTGCCGCCGGGTAAGGAGGCCCGTAACCTGGATGCCCTCGGTAGGAAGTGCTTCCAGGGCTCCATGCTGGCCTGCCGAGTCCAGACATACCAGCTATATATGGGCATGTTCCTCCGAGACCTGGCAAAAGAAATCGCCGGGTTCTCGGCTGGTCTCTCCGAGGAACCCTTGCAGAGGTTCCAGACCTTGTCTGATAGTATTCGAGAGTGCTCGAAGTTTATTTCTCAGGCGGCATACGATGGCTTCGAGGCGTCGGCCCGAGTTGTGGGAGCCGGCATCGGTGCCCGCCGACAGGCCTGGCTTCAGTCATCCGACCTCGAGCCGTGGGTACAGGACAAGTTGGTCGATGTCCCCTGCAGAGGTGAAAACCTCTTTGGCAAGCCCATGGCTGATAAGGTGGCGGAACTCGAGTCCGAGACTCTCACTAGGACTCGCTTATCCAGAAAGACCTCTGCTCCTTCACAAAAGAGGAAGGGCTCGGGGAAAAAACCTTTTTACCCGAGGAAGGTGCCCGCCTATAAGCAACAGCACCTTCAATACCAAGCGTCTGCAGTCCCCAATCAGGGACCGCAGGATAAGAGTCAGGGTAATGGGCCCCGTAGGCCGAGGGCCCCCAAGCCCACTATACAGCCCCCTGCTCAGCAGGGTGGGGTTTTTTGACTATGCCAGCATAGCCCCTTTACTTTGCACGGGGGGCAGGCTGATCCACTTTGCCCACAGGTGGTCAGCCATAACCTCCGATTCCTGGGTGCTGCAGGTGGTTCAAAAGGGCTACTTCCTACATTTTCACCAGGTGCCTCCCCCGTACTTCCCAGGGGAGCCTCCAAGGCCCCCTCTGCACAAGGACTTACTCCTTCAGGAGCTGCAGGGTCTGCTGGGGGAGCAGGCTGTGGAGCCAGTACCCCAACACCTCTGGGGTCAAGGGTTCTACTCGAGGTACTTCCTGGTGCCAAAGCGAACAGGAGGCCTCAGACCCATCCTGGACCTACGCGACCTCAACAAGTTCCTGCAGCGGGAAAAGTTCAGGATGCTTACCCTTGGAATCCTACTGCCCTTCCTCCAGCAGGGAGATTGGCTATGCTCCTTGGACCTAAAGGATGCCTATACCCACATCCTTATCCGTCCGGACCATCGGCAATATCTGAGATTTGTGGTGGCAGGAAGACATTATCAGTACCGCGTGCTGCCCTTCGGCCTGTCCTCCGCTCCCAGGGTGTTCACAAAATGCCTGGCAGTGGTGGCGGCCTTCCCGAGGCTTCAAGGCCTCTTCGTCTTCCCCTACCTGGACGACTGGCTCATATGGGCGCAGTCCTCCGTAGAGGTCACTCAGGCCACTCAACGCACAGTGGCTTTGCTTCAGCACTTGGGCTTCGTCATAAACTTCGGAAAGTCCACGTTGCGCCCCTCTCAGGATCTCGAGTTCATAGGGGCACGGCTGGACACTCTGCGGGCTCGTGCCTTCTTGCCTCGGGAGCGAGCCGACAGGCTCATTGCTCTGGCCGGCAGGTTCCACAGCGCGTCGCCGGCCCCGGCCAGGCGATTCCTGCAGCTGCTCGGTCATATGGCCTCCACGGTCCATGTCACCCCGAATGCCCGCCTACATATGCGGCCTGTTCAGTGGAGCCTTCGTACTCAATGGCATCAAGCCACAGGGAGTCTGACGGACCTGCTACAGATCTCCGACCGTCTGGTCTCCTCTCTGCAATGGTGGCTTCACCTGCCCAACCTGATGCTCGGCATGCCTTTTCAGCCTCCCACACCCTCCCAGGTGCTCACGACAGATGCCTCTCTCCTGGGATGGGGAGCGCATTGCCAGGGAGCGCGCACCCAAGGCCTTTGGACCCCTTGGGAGGCGGCTCAGCAGATAAACTTCCTGGAGCTGCGGGCGATCCGCCTAGCTCTGCGGACCTTCTCTTACCTCACTTCTCGTCAGTCTGTACTGGTGCAGACGGACAATCAGGTTGCCATGTTCTACGTGAACAAACAGGGGGGCACAGGCTGTCAGGAGGCCTGGAGACTGTGCTCGTGGGCAGTCGACCACGACATCCTCCTCAAGGCTGTTTATCTGCCCGGGCAGGACAATTGCCTGGCCAACAAACTGAGCCGGATTCTGCAGCCACATGAATGAAGGTTGAGCCCCTTAGTTGTCCGGCAGATCTTCCGCCGGTGGGGCTTCCCCACCGTGGATCTCTTTGCCAGTCCTCTGAACCGGCAACTTCCCAGGTTCTGCTCTTGGCACCCGCATCCTCTCAGAGTAGCGCCGGATGCTTTCCTCATCTCGTGGTCCACGGGCCTACTGTATGCCTTTCCTCCCACGCCACTTGTGTCCTGGACGCTGTTCAGAGTTGTCCAGGACAGGGCCTCCGTGATCCTGGTAGCGCCCAGGTGGCCGAGACAACCCTGGTTCCCTCTGCTCCTGCAGCTAGCGGTGGACACCCCTCTTCCTCTGGGGTTTCAGCCCGATCTCCTGACCCAGGATCAGGGCACTCTTCTACACCCCAACCTCCGGGCCCTTCATCTGATGGCCTGGCTGCTGAAAGGGTAGTCCTAGCTCCGCTCTTACTTCCTCCGGAGGTGGAGGCTGTCGTCCTGGCGTCTCGGCGACCTTCCACCCGGAAATCTTACGCCCTTAAATGGCGTCGCTTCTCGGTCTGGTGTTCTCAGCGCTCTGAGGACCCCTTCGCCTGCTTAGTATCGGTGGTACTGCAATATTTGCTTCACCTCTCCGACCTAGACCTCAAATCCAATTCTGTCAGAGTCCACCTCAGTGCTCTCTCTGCGCATCACTCGCCGGTGGAGGGCCAGCCTCTTTCCTCGCACCCCTTGGTGGCGCGTTTCCTCAGGGGCCTGCTCCTGCTTAAGCCCCCGCTGCGCCCTCCGGCTCCCGACTGGGATCTCAATGTGGTTTTACAAAGGCTTACTTGCCCGCCTTTTGAACCCATGGCTACCTGCTCCCTTCGTTTCCTCTCATGGAAAACTCTCTTCTTGGTGGCTCTTACCTCCGCTAGGCGCGTTAGTGAACTACAGGCCCTAGTGTCGGAGCCCCCTTATACTAAGTTCTACAAGAATAGGGTTGTCTTACGGACGCACCCTAAGTTTCTTCCGAAGGTGGTTTCCTCTTTCCACATCAATCAAGAGGTGGTTCTTCCGACCTTTTTCCCAGGCCGCATGCCAGCCGAGCTGAGACTGTTCTGCATACCCTGGACTGTCGAAGAGCCTTGTCTTTCTACCTTGAGCGTACGCGTGAGCATAGAAAAGCTGCTCAGCTTTTCGTCTCTTTCGACCCCAATCGGTTGGGGGTACCTGTCTCTAAGTGTACTTTGTCCACCTGGGTAACTGACTGCATCGCCTGGGCGTATGGGGCGGCCGGCCTCTCCCTAGAGAGTCGAGTCACGGCGCACCGTGTCAGGGCGAAGGCTGCGTTAGTTGCTCACCTCCGCTCTGTTCCGTTGGCAGACTTCTGCCGGGCCGCTACTTGGTCCTCCAGCCAGACTTTTGCTGCCCATTACTGCCTGGAGAGGGAGTCCCGCAGGGATAGTGCTTTCGGACAGGCAGTCCTCCACAATCTCTTTGAGGTTTAGGCAACTCCTCCCTCCGGCCCCGGTGTTGGCTACCGGCCGGATGCGTATTCAGAGAAGATTCCTTCCTTCTGTGCTGTTGAGCTTGAGGGAGCTCATTTTCGGCTTGAGGCCTCCGGTAGCCTTGAGCTTGGGAGTCCCATAAATGAGGACTGACTTCCTGCTTGGTCCTGGAGAAAGAGTAGTTACTCACCTGTAACAGGTGTTCTCCAGGAGCAGCAGGAATCAGTCCTCACTACCCTCCCTCCTCCCCTTGGAGTTGCAGCCATTCTGTTATGTTTTTGCTGTCTTCGCTATGTCATCTGACTGAGCAAGATGGCACCCTCGGGCGGGAAGGGGACCGCGCATGCGCGCTGCAATCCCAAAAGCTTTCTTCGAAAGCTGGGGAAATTGCTCCGCGTTGGCTCCGTCGGCGACGTTACCCATAAGTGAGGACTGATTCCTGCTGCTCCTGGAGAACACCTGTTACAGGTGAGTAACTACTCTATCCTGGCCCCCCCAAAACAGCTCCTGCATATGACGAAAATACAATCTCAAAACAGTGTGTTGGTCCATCTCAATAGTGAAATTAACAAGCAGGGTAGTCCGCTCAGTTAAAACATCCAGAGAATTCTCCAAAAAACAGTAAAGTCAAAATAACCCTGCTGGCTATGTGATTGATCCACTCCAATAGCACCAGCCTCTGGCCTCTCAGACAAATATTGTACTCGAGTGATCAGTGACAAATTATCCTGTGAAAGCTGAAAAGTCTCTCAAAGATATTTAACCATCTCCACTGCTGGAACCAATGGAGATTTAGGAAAATTAATAAACCTCCAAATGTTCGGAGAAGAATTCTCTAGATACTCCATCTTCCGAGTTAACACTGAAGAGTCCTTAACCAGTACACACTGAGTCTCTTGTAATTCCCTGAATCTTACTTCCACTACAGCCAACTTAGTTGCCTGCAGTATCTGCTCTTGAGAAACCCCACCAAGGGAATCCTTTATAGAAGAAAGCTTTAAGGAAAGAGTACCTGCAAGTGCTTGCAGAGATGAGTCTTCAAAGCCATTACCTCCCATATTGTGTCCATAGTTATAATTGCTGTTTTTTCCAACCCTCCTGGATCTGGAGGGTAAGGAAAACCTCTCTCAGCTGCCACACTTCTCTCCAAACCGCCAGCGTTCATTGGCTCCGCTCCCCCAGCCATGGGGGAGGACACTGCAATTGGGGATCTTCTTTTACAGTATCAATAATCAAGTCTCTGTCCATTTCTTCAGTTTGAGTTGGAGTTAGACTACACCAGTATGGATGATAGTGCCATCTGCTCTTTCCAACACAATCCACAGGGCTGCTTCCTTTCCCCACATCCCCTGCATTTCAGCAGCTTTAATATTGCTTTTGACATATAGGGCTACTCCTCCTCCTTTTCTGCCTTCTCTATCTCTTCTAAATAAATCACAGTGTTTTCTCTTTAATCCTTATCAAATTCAGAGTCCTAGGAGGGCTATTCTTTGCTGCCTCTTCTTCCTCTCTGCACAGTCCTGGACTATTCTAGGAGCTTTCATATAACTTATCACATGCAAATGACTTATCCCCTGAGAAAAAGAAAGAGAGGACCCAACAGGAAAGATTTCCAGTCCATCTCTCCCTTCTCCAAGAAACTCTTCTTTCTTTTTGCCGATATCCTATTGAAATTTCGTGCAGAAGTTGGCAAATAAAGTTCTTTTCCTGCTAGAGAAGCAGGCTGAACCAAAGTCTGATGTCTTTGAGCTCCTTAAATTTATTGAATCTCTTAAGACCATAGTATCTGTATTGGTCCATACTTTGGTTCAGGAACAACAGGCTTGTATGTGGCAGCATCCAGTTTCTGTGCAAGTGGTGTCTGAGGCTTGACCTTAAATATATTGTACCAGTCTATCCTTGAGTTTAATAAGGTTCAGCTATTACATAGTTCATTAATCATAGAATCGGCCTTGAAAAAGGGTAAAATATGCAGGGATCATTACTGTATGCTGCCTGGTAAAGCCACAGGTTGCTCGACCACTTAGGAAAGAAGATATTCCATGGTTATGTGCTCTCTGTAAGAATTGCTTCCCATCAACTATGCGCAGTACATTTGCACCTTGCTGCAGAATGTTTAGGATATATCCAACACCCTTCTAGTGTATGTAGTGGTAGTTTTTCTTGATATACTGCTGTTCAAAAATCAACATATATAGTGATTTACATAATCAAAATTATACATCTTTGGCAGAGCTTCCCAGCTCTCTGCCTCAGTTATCACATTGCCAGGCATCTTACGTGGTTAAGGACATCAAACCTTAGAGAAGATATCCATACAAAGTTGATTGATGCCCTTTGTATTGGGTGATAACCTTTTTGGAGAAAAGATAAAAGAAACAGTTAGTTGACACAATAAAAGATCACTGTACAACCCTTCAATATATTTTGCTCTGGTTCTAGAGCCCACATTGTTCTCTAGGAGAAGGAGAAGCTATATTTTCTTCTCAAGACAAACCCGACAAGCCCAGTACCGGTTCTTATGCAGATCTCCATTAAAGGGAAAGAAGACAACCTAAACAGACTTCCCAGGCTGTCCAAGAAGCCTTCTTTTTTTGTTTTGCCTATTGAAATGCTATTGGTTCCTTGCTCAACTTGTATGCTGTTTTACCTTGGATTTAATGTTAAAAAATGTAAGGTTATGCATTTGGGCTGCAGCAATCCAAGGGAGCAATATAGTATAGGGGGTGAAGTACTTTTGTCCACTAAAGAAGAGCGAGACCTAGGCGTGGTTGTGTCTGATGATCTTAAAGTAGCTAAACAGGTAGAAAAGGCGACAGCAAAAGCTAGAAGGATGCTTGGGTGCATACGGAGAGGAATGGCTAGCAGAAAAAAGGAGGTGATAATGCCTCTGTATAAGTCTTTGGTGCGACCTCATTTGGAGTATAGTGTGCAATTCTGGAGACCGCACCTTCAAAAGGATGTGAACAGGATGGAGTCGGTGCAGAGGGTGGCTACTAAAATGATTAGTGGTCTTCATTATAAAGCATATGAGGACAGACTGAAGGATCTTAATATGTACACCTTAGAAGAAAGGTGGGATAGAGGTGATATGATTGAGATGTTTAAATACCTCCGTGGCATAAATGTTCAGGGAGAGAGTCTCTTTCAATTGAAAGCAAGTTCTGCTATGAGGGGACATGGGATGAGGGTGAAGGGAGATAGATTCAGGAATGATATGCAGAAATATTTCTTTACGGAAAGAGTAGTGGATCCATGGAATAGTCTCCCAGTGGAGGTGGTAGAGATGAGGACTAACTGAATTCAAAAAAGCATGGGACAAACACAGAGGATCTCTAAAGGTAAAAAGGGGACTGTTGTAGTTGTTATGGAAGGACAGACTAGATAGGCCATATGGTCTTTTTCTGTCGTCGTGTTTCTATGTTTCTACCTGTAGAGGGTTGTATACAGTTCTCCGCTCATGGAATGAAAGAATACATGGAGATATTCCTGGGTCCTAAGCATCATCAAAACTGGTTATCATCTTACGTTTCTCTACGTTCCTTTGAGATCTTTCAGCTGAAATTAGCTGTTGCAGTCTCATACCCAACATCTTTGAGACTAGATTGAGCTTCTGCTACAAGCCAATGCAATAGAGCCAGTCCCATCTCATGAAAGAGTTCAAAAGTTCTATTACAGATATTTCCTCATTACAAAGAAATCTGGTGGTCTACGACCAATTTCTAGACCCCATGGATCTCTCAATTCATTCCTTTGGAAGAAAAGTTCACATGAACGTCTTTCCCACCGTTCTGTGCTATTTAAACAGAGGAGACTGTGTTTTTTCGGGCCTCAAGGATGCCTACACTCATAAACCAATTTATTCCAGTGTCAAATCAATTGCTGCTGACACAGAGTCCTCCTATTTGGACTTTTATTGGCTCCCATGGTGCTTACTAAGTATTTTATTGTAGTAGAGTCCACCTACGCAAGCACTATTCCTGGTTTTCCATTAAGTTCACAATTAACTGCTAGTGGCTGCATCCCAAGATATTGCAGTTCAGTAAAGGGACATAGCCATATGCCTTGAACTTTCTCATAAACTTTGAAAATTCTGTCCTCCTGGCACCGTGAAGATATCCTTCATTGGGATAAGTCTAAACACAGGGCAAGTGAAAGCTGAAAGCTTTTCTTTCTTAGTGTCTGATGTAGTCTGTTCGGATGGTTCAACAGTCCAATTCAGTTACAGCTTCAACCTTTTTGGAAATGCTGGGACATAAAACTTCAACAATGTGTGTCATTCCTTTTGCTTGTCTTAGAATGAGAAGACTGCAGTGGGACCTAAAGTTTCAAATTTCTTCTCATGCCTATCATGCGCTTTTAAGATGGACTTCAGCTTCTCGATCTTCACTTGTCTCCAAGTTCCTAAAAGGCCTTTTTCATACTGAACCTCCAACATAAAAGGCACTGTTTTCACAGGAACTGAATGGGGTTGGCTCTTTACTTTTGAAATTACCTTTCAAGCTGATGGCATCCTCCTCTCCTCACTTCAGAACTTACTTTTCCTTGTGACAGTTATTAGCTAGAAGAATCAGTAAACTTCAAGCCTTGGTCACATATAAACCATATGTGCAATACGATCATAATAGTAATGTTTTACAAACACATTCTGAGTTACTATCAAAAATAGTCTGCCCCTTCTGTCTCACTGCAGAAGTAGTGTTGTCTACCTTCTGTCCTAATCTCAAGCACCAACATGAGAAGATTCTCCATACTTTGGACCGTACGTGAATTATTTCTTATTATCTTATCAGAAAGTCCTTTCAGCTTTTCACCTTCTTTGGCTCTAATAGACCTGGTATTTTAGTGGCAAAGCACACACTAGCTAATTGGCTAGTGTCATATATTCAGTGCTGTTCCAATTAAGTTGGTATTCCTCTGATCATCAGAATCAAACCTAATCAGATTAGAGCCCCTTCTACTGTAGCTCTCAATAGAGAACATCTGAAAAGCAAGTACCTGGTCCTTGCTGACCATAAACTGGCCTTGGTTCCTCCTCATCACTTATCCAGTTATTACTCTAATGGCAAAAACTCTGCAAATTTTTCAAAAACTGCTCAGCAGAATGCTTCTCGTAGCACCATATTGGCTCTTGTCAGAGGTGGCTCCCATTTCTGAAAAGACTCCTCAGTTTTTCCTTCATACAAACTTTAAATTTCTCCAATTTTAGTAACACAGAATGGGGAGTACTTCTCCATCCAAACCTCAAATCACTAGCCCTGATAACATGGAAATTGAGCAGCATTTAGTTTCAGGTGTGGATTTGCCAATGCCTATTCAAGATGCCTTGGTGGCAGCTAGAAAGTTTTCCACCAGACGTGCTTATGCATTTAAATGGAAGAAGTTTACCATCTAATGTTTCACTAATGCTCATTATCTTTAAAAAAATCTGAAATGATCCACATCACCAGAAATACCAAATTCTCCCCACCAGACTCACTCAAGATACTAGATTGCACCCTAACCAACAAAACAGAGGTCAAATATCTTGGAATTACTTTTGACCAACAACTCAGCTTCCAGCCGCACATAAAAAAGACAACCAGATCAGCCTGCCACAAATTGAGGACCCTCCACAAACTTAAACCACTACTTTCAAACAATGACTTCAGAACTGTATGTCGGGCCATACTAACTCCTATAATTGAATCTCCAGGAACAAGCAGGAATGAGTCTTCACATATGGGTACGTCGGTACCGACGGAGCCTGCGCGGGAACGCTCCCCAGCATCCAAAAAGAAAGCTTTTGGGAGCATCCCACGCACATGCGCGCTGCCTTCCCGCCCATTTACTTCCCTCTCATCAGTTTTCCGTTTTCCGCAGAGCCGGCAGGACGTATTCCTGTCACCGCAGAAAATTGTTCTTCTATTCTTACTTTTTTGTGGTCGCGTCTGCCTTCCCCCGATGCCACCGGTACCGCCGGTGTTTTTCTTTCTTTTTTCTAAAGAATTTCTTCTTTTCTGCCTTCCCGCCTTTCCCAACTGCCTCTCTCCAGTTCTTCTTTTTCCACGGAGCCAGCAGGTCGTGTTCCTGTCACCACCGAAGAATTTTCTTTTTCTTTATTTCTTTTTGTGGTCACGTCTGCCTTCTTCGATGCTCTATCGGTACCGGTATTTCTAAAAAAAAAAAAAAAAATCTGTTTTTTTCCATTTTCTTCAGGTGCACCCGCCTTTTTGGGCCTTAGGCCCAAAAACTTTCCTTAACATGGAAAAACCTGCCTCAGGTTTTAAAAAGTGCACCAAGTGTGGCGGTACCATTTCCATCACTGACACCCATGAATGATGTTTAAAATGTTTAGGTCCTGACCACTCCATCACGGATTGTGTGTCCTGTGCCATGATGTCTAAAAGAGGTCGGCAGAACCGAGCTGCCAAGCTCAGTACCCTGTTTCCCTCTGATGCGGCTTCGGTGGCATCGACGTCTTCCAGGGCTGCTTCTTCCTCCCGTGGATCACAGGTAACTAAACATAAATCTAGCCGGTCCTTGAAGGGTAGATCTCCTTCTAAGCATCGAGATGCCTCTGGCATTGCCCTCGAGGATTCTGCACCGGCAAAATTACCCCGGCTGGAGGCTTCGGCTTCCAAAGCATTATCGGGGTTCCAGGATGTTCTAGATGGCTCGGCCTCGACAGATCTCCTGGTGCCATGCTCTGGGGTACCAGTGGCTTCCACCGGTACCAACATCCAGGCATTGGCAGCGTCCATGGACCAGAGAATTCTGACCATGGAACGCAGTCTGGCGGCTTTCCTTGCGGCATCGACGCCCTTGGTACCACGACAGACAACTCCACCGGTACCGGCACTGGCACCGTTATCGGTATCGGCACCGGTACCGATAGCATCGGCATTGGTGTTTGCTATGCCGGTACTCTGTCCTCCGATGCCCTCAGGTACCGATTCTCCGGTACCGGTTATTCCCGGTACCGACCTTGGTCGGTACGGGTATCGGGCTCTGCAGGAGCATCCGGACAGACGATACTTCGAGTCCTCAGAAGAATCTGAGGATTCTGAAAGTTCTGTCGATGCAGCGATGCTTCTTCCAGAGGAGTCCTCCTCTCCTAAACGTAGGATGTCTCCTCCAGAGGACATTTCCTTCCAAGACTTCATCAGGGAGGTGGCTCGGGGCCTGTCCATTACTGTGGCCCCTGAAACAGAGCAAAGAGCCAAGGAAATTTTACAATATCTCAAAACTCCTAAAGAGGCAGCTACCTTACCCATTCATGAGTTTCTATATGATCTCATGTTCAGGATGTGGGAAACGCCTCTTACCACCTCTCCTCATTCTCGTAGATTAGATAGTATGTATCGAGTCCCTCCTTGTCCTGGGTTCCATAAGACTCAACTTCCTCACCACTCCATTGTGGTGGAGTCAGCTATGAGAAGGATCAGAAGTGCAAAAAGACATGCCTCTAATCCTCCAGGATGTGAGTGCATAACCCTGGATGCTTTTGGACGTAGAGTCTTCCAAGCTTCCGTGCTTGCTGCAAGAATCAGTTCTTATAGTCTCTACATGGGAATGTTCCTAAAGGAGTTCACAGATAATTTGCAGACTTTAAGTCCTTTCATTTCTGAGGATAAAAGACAGGATTTTCTCACTTGGGTTAAACATGCCCAAGATGTGTCTAAGTTCTCCAACTGTGCAGCCTTTGACTGCTTTGAGTGTATAAGCAGAACTTTGGCTATTGCCATAGGTGCATGTAGAATTGCTTGGCTCCAGGCATCTGATTTAGAGCTCTGGGTACAAGATAAATTGGGAAATATCCCTTGTACTGGTGAGAACCTGTTTGGTAAAGATTGGCAGGAAAAAGCCAATGAAATGGATGCTGAAAATTCCACCTTGGATAGACTATCCAAGTCCACTGCTGATCCTGTTAGAAAGAAGTTGTTCAAGAAAACATCTTTTTCTAAAAAGAAAAGATTTTATCCTGCTTATGGTCAGCAGGCATCTTTTGCAGGTCAGTTTTCAAACAAACGTCAGCAACCACCCAAACAGAAGAAAGCAAATCCACCGGCCCAGCAGCCTCAGCCTCCTCAGGGCCTTTGACTTTCAGCTAGAGAACTTAGCCTTTCTGGTTCTTGAAGGACCAGAACCGTCCACCATTCCAGGAAGGTTATGTCATTTTGCCCCCAGATGGGGGCAAATAACAGCAGAGCATTGGACACTCTCCATCATAAAGGAGGGGTACAAACTTCATTTTTCGAGCATGCCCCCTCACACAATAGTGAAGCAGTTCAATTCTCTGACCTCTCTCATCAACCTGTTAGGTCAGGAGCTTGCCATCCTTCTTGCCCAGGGGGCAATAGAAGAAGTGCCTCTTCATCAACAGTGCACAGGGTTCTATTCCCCTTATTTTCTTATCCCAAATAAAACAGGGGGATACAGACCTATCTTAGATCTCAGAGAATTGAACAAATTCCTTGTCAAGGAGAAATTCAAGATGAGTTCTCTTGGAGCTCTGCATCCATACATTCAGAGTCAGGATTGGCTTTGTTCTCTAGATCTCAAGGATGCGTACACCAATGTCCTCATCCATCCAACCCACAGAAGGTTCCTTTGATTCCTTTTTCAAGGAAAGCACTACCAATACAGGGTGCTTCCTTTTGGTCTGGCCTCAGCACCAAGGGTGTTCACGAAATGCATGGCTGTGGTAGCAGCATTTCTCCGCACTCTAGGAATATTCGTCTTCCCCTACTTGGACGACTGGCTCATTCGAGCTCCAACACAGTCAGAGGCCAAGACTTCTCTATCCTGCACAATGCGTATCCTTCAGTATTTAGGGCTGGTAATAAACATCCCAAAATCAAGTCTGACTCCCACTTAGTCTTTAGAGATCATAGGAGCTCTTCTGGATACCACAAGGGCCAGGGCCTATCTTCCCTAGACCCGTTGCCTTCGCTTGGTGCAGTTAGCTTCTCAAACAGTGCTAAACCCTCATCTAACTGCTCGAGAAATGTTGCAGTTGCTGGGCCACATGGCATCCACCGTGCATGTGGTTCCATATGCTCGCCTCCACATGAGGGCAGCTCAGTGGACTTTATCCACCCAATGGACCCAGGCATCAGGGTGTCTGTCAGACAAAATAGCAAACACAAGTCGCCTCATTTTGTCTCTCCAATGGTGGAGGTCCACTCAAAACCTGTTGTTGGGGTCCCCCTTTCAACAGCCCTTACCCCAAGCAATTCTCACAACAGATGCTTCTCCAAAGGGTTGGGGAGCTCATCTGCAAGACTACTCCACCCAGGGCACCTGGTCTCCTCAAGAGAGTTGTCTGCATATCAATCTCTTGGAACTCAGAGCAATTTTCCTGGCTCTGCGAGTGTTCCACTACCTGCTCAGCTACAAGACAGTCCTCATTCATACGGACAATCAGGTAGCCATGTTCTATGTGAACAAGGAGGGGAGAACAGGCTCTCTGTCGCTTTGCAACGAAGCTTTGCGACTATGGGCCCTCGCCAGAGAGCATCAGATTCATCTGCTGGCAGTATATCTTCCAGGCATTCAAAACTCTTGGGCGGACAGACTCAGTTGAGTCTCCTTCCACACTAGTGGTCTCTGCATGCAGACCAGGTGACCAGGATATTTCAAATTTGGGGAACCCCGGACATAGACCTCTTTGCAAGTCCGTGGAATGCCAAACTTCCCCGGTTCTGTTCCAGAATTCCGGCTCAGGGGGCTCAGGCCAGGGATGCTTTCCTCCTTTACTGGGGTCAAGACTTCCTGTATGCCTTTCCACCCATTCCCCTAATTCCCAAAACCCTGTTCAAGCTTCAGAGAGACAGAGGCCACATGATTCTCATAGCCCCACATTGGCCACAGCAAGTGTGGTACCCTCTGCTTCTACATCTCTCTCAAGCTCCCTCCCTGGAGTTAGGGTCTGCTCCAGATCTCCTATCTCAGGAGAACGGAATGTTATGACATCCCAATCCCCAGTCTCTGCATCTCAGGGCTTGGTTGCTGAAGGCCTAGATCTCCAAGATCTTAATCTTTCTCAGCAAGTGAAAGATGTTCTTTATACTTCCAGAAAACCTTCCACTAGATGCTCTTATGCTTTCAAGTGGAAAAGGTTTACTATTTGGTGTTCGGAAAAGGGTCTTAACCCCCTTGCGATACCTCGGCAGTCTTTGCTGGAGTATCTCCTCCATTTATCTAATGCAGGCCTTAAGACAAATTCAGTAAGAGTCCATTTGAGTGCTATTGCAGCTTCTCTTAAACCTCTAAATGGACAACCTATTTCCTCTCATCCTCTCATAGCAAGATTTATGAGAGGCCTCCTTCTAACTTAGCCTCCCATTAGACTACCTCCGGTGGCATGGGACTTGAACCTGGTTCTTGGGCAGCTCATGAAGCCACCTTTCGAACCTTTAGCTACCACCTCCTTAAAATTTATTTTTTGGAAGGTTATCTTTCTCATTGCAATCACATCAGCACGCCGCATTAGTGAATTGCAAGCACTAGTAGTTAATCCACTTTATACAAGGTTCCATTATGACAAGGTAGTCCTTAGGACTCATCCACACTTTATGCCTAAGGTGGTCTCGCCTTTTCATCTCAACCAAGAGATCTACCTACCTGTCTTTTTTCCAGGCCTCATGCATCAAATGCAGAGAGGAATCTTCATACCTTGGACTGTAAAAGAGCTCTAGCTTTTTACTTACAAAGAACACAGCAACATAGAAAGTCCTCTCAACTCTTCGTTGCTTTTGATCCTTCTCATTTGGGACTTCCAGTCTCCAAGAGAACACTATCTAACTGGATTGCTCAGTGTATTTATTTCACCTATCAGAGTAAGAGCCTTTCTCTGGAGGGCCATGTCACAGCTCACAATGTGAGAGCCATGGCAGCCTCAATGGCTCATCTAAACTCTGTGTCTATTGACGACATCTGTCGAGCAGCCACTTGGGCCTCGGTTCATACCTTCACAGCCCATTACTGCTTGGACAAGGACTCCCGCCGGGATGCCTTGTTTGTTCAGGTTGTTCTCAAACACCTGTTCCATACATAATCAACTCCTACCCACCATCCCTGGTAGGATGCCAGAGATCCATGGGGGGAAGTGGAGCCCTTCTCAGGGACACACAACTTCTCGGGTCTCTCCCTGGCACCTAAAGCTAGGGAGTCCCCATATGTGATGACTACATTCCTGCTTGTTCCTGGAGACAGCATAGTTACTCACCTGTAACAGGTGATCTGTGGGAACAGCAGGAATTTAGTCTTCACAACCCACCCACCTCCCCTAGGAGTTGTATTTCTCTATCTATCTCTTTTCCTTTCCCTCGCTCTCTCTCTTTGTCTCAGCTCTAAAACTCAACTGGAGAGAGGCAGTTGGGAAAGGCGGGAAGGCAGCACGCAGGCGCAGTTGGATGCTCCCAAAAGCGTTCTAATTGGAAGCTGGGGAGCGTTCCCGCGCAGGCTCCATCGGTACCGACAATACCCATATGTGAGGACTAAATTCCTGCTGTTCCCGGAGATCACCTGTTACAGGTGAGTAACTATGCTTTACTTGCTAAATACAAAAGCATATTAATAATCTTCAAAAATATTAAATAATCTATCCCCGCCGACTCTTCAACCGTTGATCCAGAAATCAAGTACAACCAGAACAAGAAGAAGTGCAGACACTAACAGCATCGAAACCCCAACAAACTACAGATCATCAAAGCAATTTACTTGCACCAGAGCCTTCTCTCTGTATGCTTCCCAAATTTGGAATTATCTACCTGCCCCAATACGAGCAATCAAAGGCCTACTTGACTTCAGAAAAGCCATCAAGACCCATCTATTCCTCGAATGTTATGGTCCCACCTAGTGTAACAAATGCCACAGTGAGACATTACAGATGTAGCAATGGACAACTGATAAATGTAGCTATATCACCTCATTTGGAATAATGTTACTGTACATAGTTAGCCTTTTTTAAATGTCTCTAATACCTCATATACTCCTCCAAGTTTCTACTCCCTGTTCTTTGTAAAAGCCTATTGCTATGTTTGTTCCATGTGAAGCACCTTGAATTAATGATAAGGCGGTATACAAAACCTGTTAAATAAATAAATAAATAAAATGATCCTGTTTGATTCCTCCAAATGTGATACTACAATACGATTATCATCTTTTTCTCCAGGAACAAGCAGGAAGTCAGTCGTCACATATGGGTGACGTCGGCGCCGACTGAGCCCTCGTGCGGAGCAATTCCCCAGCTTTCAAAGAAAGCCTTTGGGATTGCATCGCGCATGCGCGGTCCCCTTCCCGCCCAAGGGTGCCATCTTGCTCAGTCTCCCTTTTTCCACGGATCCCAACGGACATTGTCCCTAATTCCTCGCGGAAAAAGTGTGTCAAAACTTCAGAAGAATTTCTCTCTTCGACCGGTTCGACGCTGGTTCCCCTTCCCGCCCATGGCTCGGTACACCGGTATCGAGTCCAGTCAATTTTTTACGTTTTTGTCCTTAGTGATTAGCGTTCGCGCTCTTTTTTATTTTTCACTGGCAGTCCGGTCCTTCGACCTTGCAGGGGCCCTTTTTTCCCCGATGGCTGCCAGCGGGTTTAAAAAGTGATCCAATGGTAAGACGTTAATGTCCCTCACCGACACACATGACTGCTGTCTCCAATGCCTCGGGCCCCACCATGAACCAAAGGTCTGTGGCCCATATGGGAAAATGTCCTCTAAGGCACTTTGAAGTAGGCAGCAGCAGCAGCGTGAAAGGATTTTCTTGGAGTCTGCATCCCCCCAGATCCGGACCTCATCAGAAGCCTCAATGTCTCGGGAGCTGTCTGAACCCGAGCACCGTTGGGGGTCTTCTGAGCGGGGGTCTCCCTCCCAGGAACAATGGAGGAAGAAGAAACCTGTGAGGGCGTCGTCGTTGGATGCCTTCGATCGCCCTGGGCCCTCGAAGGCCAGGTCGTGGAGTCCTGACCGCTGCCCCAGGTCCTCGGAGTCGGAGCGGCCTGCAAAGATACCTCGCACGGAGCTGGAGACGCCGAGGAGGGTAAGCACTGTTGTCCTCGTGGATTCCCCTCCAGGGGAGCTGGCGTTGGGCCCGACGGCATCAGGGCCCGAGCCGGAGGCTTTGAGGTCTTCTGAGCTCGATCTCAGGATGATGGCCCTGGAGCACAGCATGTCTGCCTTCATGGAGCAGCAGCGGGTGCTGATAGCCGGTCTCACCAGTCCATCCGCCCCGACCACCGGGACCTCGACGTCCAAGTCGACTCCAGAGGCCGAGCCGATCCTCGAGACTATTTGGACTCAAGTCGAGTCGATCCTCAGCCAAGGTCTCCCTCAACCTCCCTTTCGGGACTCACAGCCGGAGCAACTCGATTCCTCCTCGGAGGGATCGGCATGGGAGACGGAAGATGAAGAGTCCCCAGGACTCACCGGGTTTGGAGCCTTGGAGAAGGTCCCCTCCGGAGGATACCCGGTTCTCGGACTTCATCAGGAACACGGCCAAGGCTTTGGCATTCCCGCCGGATACTGAGGAGGAGCCTCGAGCTGAAGAGCACAACTCTCTCTAGAGGTCCTTTCCATTACAGTTGTACATCTGTCTTATTACCTAGAAAGATATCTCTTTTTTAATGATGTCTCTTCTGTTCTGGTCTCACCTATTTTAAGGCTATTTTGTAAACTAGCCTTAAAACAGGCGCCTAATCGGATTTCCAATCTGGGCAGCCTGTTTATGAAATTACTCTCTATATGCAAAGTAGCTGTGTGGTCCTGACGTCATATGTTCACGTTGTAAAACTGCTTGGCCCATTCTTCAGTCAGGGACGGTGCTTTTGTCTGAGCTGTCCAACTTGTCTTTGTAACTTTAGCAACTCTTGCATTGTCATCTGTGATTGGGCCACTCCTAGAGATTGGACAAACTGCTTATAACAGGCATGTCCATCTTCGAACAGGTCATGATCTACATTTTCCGGCCAAAAGTGCCCGTGGTCTACCACCATGAAAATTAAGTTTTAGATTAGTTTCAAATTAAATTTTAACCCAATAAAGTTGGAGGATTCCCCCTCCTCCCCCCATTTTTTTTTTTTGAAATCTTTATTTAGTAATCATCATAACCATAACATCCTTTACAATGCAGATAATAGGCCTCCACAGAGTGTACTCTTATCTCCGCGTGGAGGTAAACACCACCATTAATTATGAATCAACAGCAAACAGAAGGCATAATAGAGACAATTACATAGTTTTTGATACTATAATAGACCCCCCCTCAGCCCCCCCCACCCACCCCACCCAGCGTCACCCCCACCAAGCTACATTGCAATACGTATTCACAATCACATTCCACCCCCATGTGTCTCCCAGTCTGACTCTACTTTGCTACCCTAATAACCCACATTGACTATTTCATTTCGGCAGCGGGGGCCAAGGCTCTGAATGTATGGCTCCCAGATAAGCATAAAGGTGGACCACCTCTTTACCTTACCCCTCGCTCTCCAACGCTCCGCCAGCAGCAACTGATGAAACCGGTTCCGCCACTCCAAAAATGTTGGCGGGTTCCGATCCCTCCAATGATGCAGGATAGGGCCTTTACCCACCAGACAAGCCTTACGCACCAATAACCGCTCCCATCGTCCCACTGGAAGGGTCTGATGCAGTAGATCTAGGGTAACTAGAGCCCCAGTCCAAGGAAAGCGCTGCTGTAATAATCCCATAAGATAGGTACTAATACTGGACCAGTAGGGGCGGAGGCGCCTACACAGCCACCACATATGGGTGAGGGTAGCCAAGGGTGCTGAATATCTAGGGCATGACCCATCCTGTGTGATACGACTCCGCAGAGCTCGTCGTGGGGAGAAATGCACCCGGGTCAAAGCTTTATATTGCACGTCCCGCCATCTGGCACCTTCCACCAACCCTCCTATTCGCCCTAAAGCTTGTCTAAGAGTGTCTGGCACAACCTCTCGCCCCAGCTCCGCCCCCCATGCCAGCTCCGCTGTCCTATAGTCCGGCTTTGCCCTAAAACATTCCAATCGGGTTTTCAACCCCGCTATCGTCGGGGGGGGGGGGGTCTCACCACCAATCTCGAAAAACTCCAATATCTGCGCTGATCGATCTACACCTAGCTCTTCTTTGGGTAATGTAGCCACATAATGAGCAAGTTGCATATACGCAAAGTACTGAGATGGAGGCAGCCTAAACTCGGTACACAGTTCCTGAAAGGATTTACATTGACCGGTGAGTCCTACCACATGACCCACATATTCGATACCTTGGGCTTGCCACATCTGGAAGGCCCGCGATTCAGAACCCGGCAGAAAATGCACATTACCACGGATGGGCAGCCAGCTCGACACTTGCCAGTTCCGATGCCAAAAGCTATTCAATTGTCGCCAGGTACGTCTCATAGAGCTAAACAAACCACTGCTTACGAGGCGTCTTGGCAAATATACCCCTTCTACGTGTAAAACCCCCATCAGGGAGACCGGGGCCGCCACCGCCTCCTCCAAATCTCTGGGTGTGAAGGTATCCGTCCCCCCCAGCCAATCCCCTACATGCCGCGCCTGACATGCTAAGGCATAGATTTCCAGATCCGGGAGGCCCAGGCCGCCGTTCCTCCATTTACCAACCATACGAGACAGAGGAATACGCGCCCTGGCCCCCTTCCATAAAAATCCTTGAATCTCTTTTTCTAAACTATGCAGATCACGGCGCAGCAACCACACGGGCAGGGTCTGCATCCAGTATAATATTCGGGGCAAGACCACCATCTGTATCGCCGCCACCCTTCCCAGAAGCGACAGCGGCAGGGGGTTCCAGGCTCTCAACTGAAGCCTCAGCCCCGTCAAAACCCTCTCGAAGTTAGTCCGATATAGATCTTGGGGTAGTCTAGTTAAAACAATACCTAGGTACTTAAACTGCTGTGCCGTCCATTTTAGAGGGAAATCCCCCCCCCCAATGCCCCTGCAGGTGCCCTGACACATCTAAGGCCTCCGATTTGTCTTCGTTTATCCGTAGTCCTGCGAAACTACCAAACAATCGGAAGGCTTCCATCAGTCGAGGAAGGGACTCCCTAGGAGCCAGCAGATGCACCAGCATGTCATCTGCAAAGGCCGACAATTTGAACCCCTGTGCACCTACCTTGACCCCGCAAATCTGGCTATCGGCTTCGACGCTCCGTATCAACGGATCCAAGGACAAAACGAAAAGCAAAGGGGATAGAGGGCAGCCCTGTCGGGTTCCTCTTTGCAGTGAAAATGGCTCGGATAAGACCCCATTGCACAACACCCTGGCCGTCGGGTTGACATACAGACTATCCACCATGTCACAGAACGATTGTCCTAGGCCATATAAGGGAAGCAAATATTGCAAGTACTCCCAATTTACCCTGTCAAACGCTTTCTCAGCGTCGAAGCTCACCAAGAGAGAGTGCAACGACTGGTTATGTACCCATTCCATGGACGCCAGGATTTTACGTAAATTACGGACCGCGTGGCGCCCTCGCACAAATACCACTTGTGACTCATGAACTATATCGCCTAAGATGCCGGCAAGGCGCTCAGCTAAGATTTTCGCCAACAGCTTCATATCAAAGTTTAATAATGAAATCGGCCTGTAAGAAGTCGCCTGCAATGGATCTTTACCGGGTTTAGGAATAAGCGTGATGTAAGCCTGATTATCCCCCCACCTCCGACCCGCTCCCTCTGTTCTAGAACGGTAAGTCTCCACTAGGAGGGGGCTAACCCAGTTAGTCAAAAGCTTGTAGAATTCCGCCCCATATCCGTCTGGACCGGGGGCCTTATAGCAACTAGCGGTGGAAATGACCCGCTGCACCTCCTGCAAAGTTACCGGCTGTCCCAAGATACGACGTTGTTCCGCTGTCACCTTTGGTAGGGACAGTCCCTGGAAATACCCTTCCATGGTAGACTGTGAGGTCTCCCCTGCCGTGTAGAGCTTCTGAAAGAATTCTTTGAATAAGGCACTGATCACCCCCCTGTCTTGTTGAAGTCTCCCATGGTCATCTCGGAGGGCCGCCACTGACTTAGCGCCCCCCTGACCCTTTAAACATCTCCCCAATAATCTACCCGGTTTATCACCGAAACAATAGAGGCGGTATTTATAATACAGTAGCGATTTCTTGGCACGCTGGTGAATCAATTCATTTAAAGCAACCTGCAGCTCCCACAATCGCCTCCTATTAGTCACCGTAGGGTTGCGGCCATTCATCACCCGTGCCTGTGTCACCTGCTGTTCTAGGCGGATAATCCGCGCGGCCATTATTTTCTTCCTCCTAGCCACGTACCCTATGATATCCCCTCTTAGCACCACTTTAGCGGTCTCCCATACCAGCTCCGGGTCATCCCTATGTTGCTGGTGGTTTTGTTCGAATTCGCGCCATCGTTGACCTAGGAAATGCTGGAAGTGGCTATCCTTGTAAAGATCTATGGGGAATCGCCAGAGACGAGATTGTCCATCACCCCTCCCCCATTGTAGCTCTATCCAAACCATTGCATGGTCCGAAATCTCGAGGGGACCTATCTGTGCGTCTCCCGTGTGTGTAAATAGGGGTCCGGAGAGCAAGAGGTAATCAATGCGGGCGCTAGTACCATGAGCCCGCGACACGTGGGTGTAGTCTTTCTCGGATGGGTGCAGTAAACGCCAGGGATCCACCAATTCTAATCGCGTCTTAAATCGTTGCAACATCCGAGACGTAAGATTTCTCTCTCGGGTACCCCGGCCACTCGAAGTATCTAGGCCTACGTCGAGGACCCCATTTAAGTCCCCACCTAGAAGTAAAGGCACTTCCGGGAGCTGTTCCACTTGGGCCGCAAAACGATCAAAAAATGCGGGGTCAAGGAGGTTGGGGCCATACACATCTCCCACGACGAGCTCCCGATCTTCTAAGGACCCATGTAACAACAAAAACCTCCCAGTTGGATCTGTCACCTGTCGGTGCAGAGTAAAGCGCACCCGCTTATGAATAAGAATGGCTACTCCCCCTTTCTTCCCTTGTGCAGGCGCCCCCCACACCTGACCCACCCAGTCACGGCACAGTTTAGCATGTTCCTCAGTTGTCTGGTGGGTCTCCTGCAACATCGCAACATCACACCGCTGCCTGGCCAGCGCTTTCAACACTTTATATCTCTTTATCGGACTTCCAAGTCCGCACACATTCCAGGATATTACCTTCAGGAGGTTGTCAGCCCCTGAGGCCCCCACTGCCCGTATTGCGTGTGGGAGGACACCCCCCCAGCCTGGGGTCTCCTCTGAGATCTCTGAGAGTGGATTACTAAAGAACTGTGTAAAACCATGTGGGTGTGACGCCTCTCCCCCCTCCAACCCCGCCTTCCCCTACCCCTGCTCCCTCTCTCTCTCCTCCTCCCCCCCCCCCCTCTCCCATCCCCCCTCCCTCATCCTACCCCCCCACCCCCCCTTCTCTCCTACCCATCCTCCCCAACTCATGACCGCCTTCTGCCTCCCGACCCCCGTTATATGTGTCCTGGCCTCCCATCCCCCCGATGTAAAGGCTGCCCCCCCCCGCCTGTTCCCGCCACTAACCCGGTAGCCCCTCCCGCCCCCCGTGGTAAGCAACATTTACAAGCCATGTTATTAACAGACATAACAATCCTGCCTCCCCTGTTAAGGTAATACTATAATACTATTTTCCCCCCACAACCATTGAAGTTATCCCCACATCGCAAAGAGAAACCCAGCTCACATTAAAAGGATAACCTCCCCATTGCAGATAAACACAGTCAATAAGGGGGGGAACAAAAGGTACATAAGCAAACAGCATAGGAGGACTAAGGGCACTAAGTAAGGCCTTGTAAAGTCCAGATCTTTGCCGTGGCACAGCGCCCATGCCTCTGGAATATCGATATGTCTCCCTTAAATATATTAAGGCCAAGAGCCTGAAAGTTAGTGCCCCAGACCCTTACGGCCCGCTCTTTAATCGCAAGCTGCAATTTCTGGGATCTCGCAAAGCTGCTCACTCTGCGGGGTTTCAGCGTGCCGGACTCCCGGCTCAACACTCACAAACAGTAGCTTTCCGCAGTGATCCCGGTCTGTTCAGGTCTGTCCCGATACCGGTGTTTCCACCTGCTGCAAATATGCCGCCACAGCCCCTGGTGAGTCGAAAACGCTATGCTGACCCTGATGCACCACGTGCAGCCGTGCAGGATACTGCATGGTGAATTTGATTCGGGCGGAGATCAGCTTCTGGCAAACGACTGCAAAGGCCTTACGCCGTTGACTGAGAACTGCTGAGTAGTCTTGAGCAATCCTAATCTTGCCGTTGTCCACCTCTAGGGTTCCAGCTTTTCGAGCCTCCTTCAGGACTGCGTCTTTGTGCTGGTATTGTAAAAATTTTACCAACACGATTCGGGGTCGCATGTCCCGCGTGGGCTTTGGGCCTACTCTGTGAGCCCTCTCTAGGATGATCCGAGCCGTTTCTCCGCCCCCCTCCAGTAGCCTCTTGCAGAGGGCTTCCACATAGGGCATCAAAGCAGCGTCGCCCACCGATTCCGGGATCCCCAGGAACCGGAGGTTGCTCCGTCGCGATCGGTTCTCCAGGTCATCAATCTTATCACCCTGGGTCTGGAGCATGGCTTTCGCCTGAGACAGTTCCCGCTTCACTTCCTCTATGGCCTCCTCCGCCTGCCCGATCCGCTCTTCAGCCTGTTGCATGCGGGCTCCAATGGTATCAACAGACAGTTGAACGGCATCCAGCTTTCCCCGTAGCACCTCAAATTGGGCCGCTAACGCCGTTGAGACCGCCGCCGAAATCTCTTCGGACGACAACCCAGTGACCGCCGGAGAGGGTGTGCTACTCTTCGGGGGCGAGTCGGCCATTTTCTGCGACCCCAGGCCCCGCTCTTTGTCGCGCCGGTTGGCTTTGGCTGCAGCTGCCATATCGGCGTTCCCACGGCTGAGATGTTGCGGGAGCAAACGCTGATTCTGCTGGGCGGGAGTGGTTGTGCGGCGGGGTTAGAAAAACGGCTCAGTCGCCCGGCATGGGATAGGAAGCCCGGAGCTCAGGCAGATGCGTCCACCCAAGCTCACCACATCACGTGGTCTTCTCCTCCCCCCATTTTTAATGAACCTTCTGTCATTTACTTGGATGTGATCAGCTGTTAAGCAAATTAAGCAAAAACAAAACAGAGAAACGAAGATCCAGTAAGAACTGCGAGGGGAAATGGAAAGTACATTTTTTTCTTAAAGTTTTATTGAGTAATAACTTTCTTTAACTGTCTTAATAACTTTCTTTAACTTTTATTGAGTAATTTGTGTTAAATTGAGGTCGAGTATTGATCCAGGCTGATCTTGCACAATCTTTAATATTTCGCTCTTGCACATTAGTGAGACGTCTGAGCCTGCATTTCATCCACCAGCTTTTTGAAGTTGGGTGAATATTGCGTAAGGGCCAGTCTCGGGGAATCCTGGAGATGTTCATCTGTCATGTTGGAACGTTGTGTACTCTGTCATTTTCAGATGAGAAAACGCAGATTCACACAAATAAGTTGAACTGAAACAGGAGTGTACAGCTTCACTGCATCTTCTCAAGTTGGGAAATTTGTCTTTAGGCACTAGCTTCCAAAACGATTCTTGCTCAGCACGGATCTTGAGAAAAATGTCAATTTTAAGGGTTAATATCTCGTTTTCAAGAGATGGCTTGTTCAATGAGTAATTTTTACTCATAGCAGCTGCAGTTTCTTTAATGTCCACATCCTATTTTGAATGGGTGTGACAAGTACTCCACAACTGTTCCAATTTTTTGGAAGTCACAATCTATTTTTGATTTCCTGGTTAACAACAGATTTCTGTCACATACTTCTCGTTCTGAAAAACAAAATTTGGATATTGTCCCAGATGGTCCTGCGTATTAGGAAAATGATCAAAAGTGTTGTTTGCAAGGTCAGTCATCAGCTCAAATTTGCTCTTGTAGGATGAAACTGTACTTATCATCTCGCCAATGCATTTGTTTTTACCTTGTAGTTCAAGGTTCATATCACTTAGTTCGCCTGTAAAGTCAGCAAGAAATGCCAGATTATATAACCACTCCTCATCTTCCAACTCTGCTTGGTCATTTCTCTCCTTCAAAAAACGTCTTATTCTCCAGGACCAAGCAGGAAGTCAGTCTTCACATATGGGTGACATCGGCGCTGACGGAGCCCGCGTGCGGAGCATTTCCCCAGCTTTCAAAGAAAGCCTTTGGGAATGCAGCATGCCTGCGCAGTCCCCTTCCCGCCCAAGGGTGCCATCTTGCTCAGTCTTTCTTTTTCCGCGGAGCCCAATGGACGTAGTTCGTGTCACCCGGGAAAAGTAGATTTTTTTCTGCGATTTTTTGCGTTTCTTTATCCGGTTCGATGCCGGTTCCCCGTCCCGCATGGGCTCGGTACACTAGTATCGAGTCCGGAACTTCTTTTTTGGTTTTTGTCCTTTGTGACTAGCGTTCACGCTTTTTCTGTATTTTCACTGGCAGCCCAGTCTTTTGACCTTGCAGGGGCCCTTTTCCCCCCAATGGCTGCCAGCGGGTTCAAAAAATGTGATCGGTGCAAGAAACTTATGTCTCTCACTGACACACATGACTGCTGCCTCCGATGCCTCGGGCCCGACCATGACCCACTGGGTTGTGGCCCGTGCAGCAAAATGTCATCGAAGGCACTTCGGAGCCATCAGCATCAATGTGAAAGAATTTTTTCAGAGTCCGCGTCCGGCCTGGCCCGGACTTCGTCAGAGGCCTCGACATCTTGGGAGTCTGACCCCGAGCGCCGTCGTGGTTCCTCTGAGAGGGGGTCTCCCACCCGGGAGCACAAAAGGAAGAAGATGCTCGTGAGGGCGGCATCAGTGGAGGCCCCTGGGTCCTCAAGGGCCAGGTGGCGTAGCCCTGATCGCCGCCCCGGGCTCTCTGAGTTGGAGAGGCTGTCCAAACTACCTCGCATGGAGCCGGAGTCCCCGAGTCATGTAAGTTCTATTGTCCTCATGGACTCTCCTCCGGGAGAACCGACGTCGGGCCCGCCGCCGTCGGGGCCCGAGTCGGGGGCTGCTGAGTCTCCTGAGCTCGGACTCAGGCTAACGGCCTTGGAGAGCAGCTTGGCTGCCTTCATGGAACAGCAGTGGGTACTGATCGCCGGTCTGACCCCGACCACCAGGACCTCGACATCTAAGTCGACCCCGGAGGCCGAGCGGTTCCTCAAGTCCATCAAGTCTCGAGTCGATCCTCAGCCAAGGTCCCCCTCGACTTCCCGTGCGGGGCCAAGGTCATCGACGCCGGTGCCCTTGGCATCGGGGCGGGTGGCACTGAGGCCAACACGGCCGGAGCCTCTTGACTCCTCCTTGGAGGAGTCGGCGTGGGAGACAGAGGACAAGGAGTCTCCTGATACCTTCCGGACCCGGTGCGTCCCTTCGGACTCCCCGGAGTCCGAGCTTCGGAGAAGGTCCCCCCCAGAGGATACCCGGTTCTCGGACTTCGTGAGGGACATGGCCAAGGCTTTGGCATTCCCTGCGGACACCGAGGAGGAGCCTCGAGCCGAGGAGCTCGATGCCCTCCAGTATGATTTTCCTCCGAAGGAAGCCTTTACTGTACCGGTTCCACTGATGCTGGAATGGCTGCTCTTCCGTATGTGGGAGGCACCGGCCTTGGCGCCGGTTCTTAGCAAACAGGTCGATTCCATTTATCGAGTCTGTAAGAGCCCTGGATTCCAAAAGGCACAGCTACCGCACAATTCCATGGTTGTGGAATCGGCCATGCATCGCCTGAAGAGTCAGAAGATGCACTCCTCGGTGCCTCCCGGCCGGGAGGCCTGGAACCTGGATGCCCTTGGTAGAAAGTGCTTCCAGGGCTCTATTCTATCTTGCAGTGTCCAGACTTACCACCTGTACATGGACATGTACTTACGGGACCTGGCAAAGGAGATTGCCGGGTTCTCAGCTGGCCTCTTCGAGGAACCCTTGCAGAGGTTCAAAGCCTTGTCTACAGGGATCTGAGAGTGCTAGAAATTTATCTATCGAGCAGCCTATGATGGCTTCGAGGCTTTGGCCCGGATAGCCATGGCCGGCATCGGTGCACGCCGTCAGGCCTGGCTACAGTCATTGGACCTGGAGTCATGGGTACAGGACAAGTTGGTTGATGTCCCGAGCCAAGGTTGACAACCTATTCGGTAAGCCCATGACTGAAAAGGCTGCAGAACTCGAGACTGAGACTCTCACCAGGACAAGGCTGTCCTGAAAGACTTCTGCCCCTTCTCAAAAAAAGAAGGGCTTGGGAAAGAAGCCCTTTTTCCCGAGGAAGGGTGCTGCCTACAAAACCTACCCTCAGTATCAGGCCTCTTCAGCTCCCCAACAGGGTCAGCAGGCCAAAGGGCAGGGGCATATGCCCCATAGGCAGAAGACCCCCAAGCCGCTAGCTCCGGCTCCTGCACATCAGGGAGCGGGGTTTTGACTTCCACAGCATAGCCTCTCCTCCGCCGGTGGCTCCACTCAGCACAGGAGGTCGGTTGACCCTGTACACCTACAGGAGGCCAGCCATCACAGGGGATACCTGGGTATTGAGCATAGTCCAAAAGGGCTACATGCTCCACTTCCACCAGCGATCCCCCTCCTACTATCCAGGGGAGCCTCCAAGACTCCCTCTACACTGGAACCTCTTCCTTCAGGAGTTGACTAGTCTTCTAAAGGAACAGGTGGTGGAACTGGTGCCTTGCCACCTGAAAGGGCAAGGCTTCTACTCCAGGTACTTCCTGGTACCAAAAAGGACAGGAGGCCTCCGGCCTATCCTAGACTTGCGAAACCCTAGCAAGTTTCTGGAGAGGGAAAAGTTCAAGATGCTTAACCTTGGGATACTGCTGCTCTACCTCCAGCAGGGAGACTGGCTATGCTCCTTAGACTTAAAGGATGCTTATACTCACATCCTCATTCATCCAGACCACAGGCAATATCTCAGATTTGTGGTGGAAGGAAACCATTTTCAGTACAGGGTATTTCCCTTTGGCCTAACCTCTGCCCCCAGGGTTTTCACCAAATGCCTGATGGTGGTGGCGGTTTATCTCAGGAATCAGGGAATTTTTGTCTTCCCATACCTGGACGACTGGCTCATCAGGAGCCAGTCTCTCCAGGAGGCTCGACAAGCCACTCTTCACACTGTCTCTCTTATTTTATTTATTTATTTATTTATTTACAATTCTTATATACCGTGCTTTTTAGTATCAGAGCAGTTTACAAATAACAAAAATTTTCATCAGAACAAAAGATCTTTTGCTTACATTGTAACAGGATCAGTAACTTGGGACTGTAACAAGGGTAACTATATACAAATCAACAACAGTGGTTGTTGTAAAACTATTTACAGTTATATTGCAAGTTGGTAATCATAATGCAAGAGACCTTGTAATCTATGATCGCTGTGAGTGTGCTTGAGGGTGGGTCTGTTTTGTACATCGTCGGAGTTATGTTGTTGGAATGTCAGAGGCTGTGTGAGTGAGTTGAGGTGTGGGAAGTGATTGTGTTAGGTTAGGGTGGACGAAGTGAAGGCAGAATAAGTGGTGTTTAAGGGCTTTTCTGAACTGTGAGAGGTCACCGATTGATCGGATATGAGGTGGGAGATTGTTCCAGCACCTAGGGGCATAGAATGTAAAGGCTCTGTTCATAGTTGTTTGAGTACATTTAGTAGACTCAAGTGGTATAGTCAGCGTATTGGCAGCTACTGACTTTCTTAGCCTGTTTGTAGGGATGATGGTCAGGAGTGCAGAGAGGGATGAAGGGGATAGCCGGTTCATTGCTCTAAATGGTAGGAGTAGTGCCTTGTAGGTGATCCTGTAATGTAACGGTAGCCAGTGTAGTTCCATAAGTATGGGCGTGATATGATCTCTTCTGGATATGCTGCAGAGAATGCGGGCTGCTGCATTCATCGCCATCTGCAGTGGATTGAGGGTGCTCTTAGGGAGGCCGTGTAGGATGATGATGGCATAATCGAAATGAGGCGTTACAAGCGTCTGGAATATTGTTCTGAAGTCATTTGGGGCTAGTAGAGGTCTTAGGTGTCTTAGTGTCTGTATTTTATTGTAGATGGACTTGGTAGTATTCTTTTATGTGCTCTTTGAAGTTGAGCTGTTGGTCTATTGTGACACCCAGGTAGCGTATCACAGATTTACTTGGTAGCTCTGCATTTCGTACTTTCAAAGAAGTGGGGGGAGAGAAGTTCTTGTTCTTGGTTATGAATAGGACCTTGGTTTTCTTAAAGTTTATGCGTAGATTCTGAGATAGGAGCCAATCAGTGATTGCGATGAAGCACTCTATTAGTGGGGAGAGGTCAGGGTGCATGATTTTGATTGGGGTGAATATCAAGACATCGTCTGCATAGATCAGACTGGATATATTAAAGGAGCGTATGATGTCACAAATAGGTTGCATATATATGTTGAAAGTAAAGCAGATAGGGAGGATCCTTGGGGTACTCCCTGTTGTTGATGGAATGGTTCAGATGTTGAGGGTCCTATCTGTACCTGTTGCGAACGGTCAGCTAGATAGGATTTACACCATTCCCAGGCCAAGCCCTGAATCCCCTTTTCCTGAAGGCGATAGAGGAGTTGCTCATGGTTAACAGAATCAAATGCAGCAGCAATATCGAGGAAGATGAGTACGAACCCGTTTTTCAATTTTGTCGATACCTCTGGATAAGGTATTGATAAATAAGGTGAGTAGAGTCTCTACACCATGGGATTCTCTGAACTCATGCTGGGATGGATCCAGAGGGGCTGATATGTCGATGTGTTGCTGTAATTGCATTTGAACCACCTTATCGATAAGTTTGGCTAGAAGGGGTATGCTCGAGATTGGGCAATACGAGTCTGTCCTTGTCGGGTCAAGTTTGTGGTTTTTCAGGAGAGGGAATATAGACGTTTGTTTAAGAGTTGCTGGGAATGATCCTGCTGCAAAGGAGAGCTTCATGATGTAGGCTAGAGTTGGGCTGAGTTCTGCACGCATCATTCTGATCCAGTAAGCAGGACAAGGGTCATTTGGGGCTGTAGTGGTGTTAATAGTAGCAATAAGGTCAGCGATGTATTTCTCTGATGGAGGGGTGAAGTTTGTTAGCAGTGGCTGTACCTGGGGAATGTAGCCGGGTGTGGAATTTGGTGCCACATTTGTTTTAATGATTTTAGATTGGAGGTACTCGGCATAGGGCTGAGGCTGAATTGATATCGTCTGATTGGAGGAAGGTGCCTTGGTTAAGGATTTAGCAATGCTAAAGAGGTCGCGTGGTTTATTTAACGAGCGGAGGAGGAGCTCCATATGGTGTTCTCTCATTTTTTCAGATATTTTCTCACGGTGTTGCTTTAGGGTGTTTTCATAAGTCATTTGGTCAGATGTGGAACGAGATCGACACCATTTTCTTTCTTGCTTTCTTAGAAGCTGAAGAGATGACCGTAATTCAGCAGAGAACCAAGGGGCTGGTTTTCTGTTTCTTGGTGGTTTGATGGAGGCTGGTGATTTATTTGAGGAAGGTAGCTGCGAACAAGAAATCAGGGTGGTATTCCATTTGTTGATCATATCGTCGAGGTTTTGAGCTGGTTGACGGAGTGCTGGAAGAGCGCTATTGATGAACTCATCCCTGTTTAGGGATTTGAAGCGGATTGTCGATCTTGCGGAGGCTGTATTTGTTTGGCTGGTTGGAATTTGATTTTGTTGGTAAGGGATTTGGAAGATGATTAAGTTGTGGTCTGACCATGGGACAGGAGTAAATGAAAGGTTGATATTAATGTTTGATTCTGACTGTGGGTCAAAAATGAGGTCAAGAGCGTTTCTCGTGAGGTGTGTAGGAGAGTTCACCATCTGTGTATATCTGAGATCAGTCATAGCATCAAGGAAGGTGTTAGAGTAGGTGGGTTGTAGGGAAGCAAGGTTAAAATCGCCAATCAACCAATTAGGTTTACGTGGGCTTTTAGGATTGCAGGTCAGGTCTATTATGTTAGAGAGATCTTCTGGGGGGGGGGGAGAAGGAGCTCTGTAGATGAGATTTATGATGATGTGCTTATTGGCAACAGACACTATGTCCATGTGCATGAGACTCTTAGAAGATAGTAGTTGAAACTGGAGATTAGTTCTTGCTAGAATGAAGACTCCATCTCCTTTCTGGTTGGTTCTGTGACATGTGTATTGAATAGTCCGGAGGGATGAGTTGATTTATGAGGACAGTGTCTGTGTCTGACAGCCAGGATTCTGTGACCATAAGGATATCCAAGTTCAGATTAGTAATAAGATCTGTGATGGCTGGCCATTTTTTGCAAACTGAACGTGAGTTGATGAGGGCACACTTTAGGTTACTATGTAAGAGAGTGGGTTCCGGCTTGGGGCTATACATGTTATTAAGGGATATATAGAGTAGGTGTGAATGTCTGATATGGTGTGCATGTGGTGATGTGTGATGGGAGCTGTTGTAATTTCTTCTTCCCAGGCTATGCAGGATAGGGATATGGTTATGGGTGGGTGAAAAGGCTGATGTATTCTGAATGGCATTAGCTAGGAGGTAAAAACGGAATATGACAAATAAGGAGATGGCCATGTTAGGGTTGCAACACAATCTCCTGTCTTCTTCAGCATCTGGGCTTTGTCATAAACTACGCAAAGTCCACTTTGCTCCCCTCTCAGAACCTAGAGTTTATAGGGGCAAGATTAGACACCCTTCAGGCAAGAGCTTACTTGCCCGAAGACAGGGCCCACAGACTGATGGACTTGGCCAACCAGTTCCAAAGCAATTCTCATGTTTCCGCCAGGCACTACCTGCGGCTCCTGGGCCACATGGCATCCACTGTACATGTGACTCCGAATGCCCGTCTGCACATGCGGGCTGCTCAGTGGTGCCTCAGAGATCAGTGGACGCAGGCTACAGGCGACCTCCGAGACAGAGTTCAGGTGTCCAAACCACTTTTGGACTCCTTACAGTGGTGGCTAGATCTCCCAAACCTTCTCAAGGGGGTACCTTTTCAGGCTCCAGCACACACAAGGGTGCTGACGACGGCTGCTTCCTTAAAGGGCTGGGGTGCACATTGCCAGGGCATGTGCCCTCAAGGCCTGTGGTCTCCTCGAGAGCCACACAGCAAATCAATCTTTTGGAGCTGCGAGCAATCCGCTTAGCTCTGCAAACATTTTCTCATGCCTTCTCTCACCAGTCTGTCCTAGTTCAGACGGACAATCAGGTTGCAATGTTCTATGTGAACAAACAATGGGGCACAGGGTGCAAACTCCTGTGCCAGGAGGTTCTGGCCCTTTGCTCCGTTGCAGTCAGGCAGGGTATGTTTCTCAAAGCGGTTTATCTACCTGGTCAAGAAAACTTCCTAGCAGACAAGCTAAGCAGGATTCTCCAGCCTCACGAATGGCAGTTGAATCCAGTGGTGCTCCAGCAGATCTTCCTCCGCTGGGGACTTCCATCCATCGATCTCTTTGCCAGTCCACTGAACCGTCAGCTGCCCAGGTTCTGCTCCAGACAGCCGCACCCACTGAGAATGGCAGCAGATGCTTTTCTGTTCTCTTGGTCTACGGGCCTCCTGTATGCGTTTCCTCCCACGCCCCTGGTGGCCCGAACTCTGTTCAAGATCCTCCGGGACAAGGCCTCGGTGTTTCTGGTAGCCCCCAGATGGCCGAGGCAGCCGTGGTTTCCACTTCTGCTGTAGTTGGCGGTGGAAACTCCGTTCCCTCTGGGGTTGCAACACGATCTCCTGTCTCAAGAGCAGGGTTCCCTTCTGCATCCCAATCTCAGGTCCCTCAATTTGATGGCCTGGGCTGCTGAAAGGGTAGTTCTAGCTCCCTTACTCCTACCTAAGGAGGTTGAGGAGGTGGTATTGGCCTCTAGGAGACAGTCCACCAGAAAATCCTATGCTCTCAAGTGGCGTAGGTTTACGGTATGGTGTACTCATCGCAATGAAGACCCTTTCTCTTGCCTTGTGCCAGTAGTACTGCAGTATCTACTTCACCTTTCAGACCTAGGCCTTAAGTCTAACTCTGTACGGGTCCACCTCAGTGCTTTGTCAGCGCACCACTCACCAATGGAAGGACAAACATAAGAACATAAGATATGCCATACTGGGTCAGACCAAGGTCCATCAAGCCCAGTATTCTGTTTCCAACAGTGGCCAATCTAGGTCATACGTACCTAGCAGTTTCCCCAAGGGACACAGGTTCCACAATGCTTGTATTTGGTTCAAGCATTGATATCCTGGGTCCCTTCTTAATAATGGTTTATGGACCTTTCCTCCAGGAACTTGTCCAAACCTTTTTTAAACCCAGCTACACTAACAGCCTTTACTACATCCCTCCCGGTAACAAATTCCAGAGTGTGATTACACGTTGAGTGAAAAATATTTTCTTTTATTAGTCTTAAATAGGTTTACCCTGTAGCTTCATTGCAATGTCCCTAGTCTTTCTATATTCTGATAAGGTAAACAATCGATCTAACGTTACCCGTTCCACTCCATTTCATTAATTTATAGACTTCTATCATATCTCCCTCAGACGTCTCTTTTCCAGGTTAAAGAGCCCCAACCTTTTTAGCCTTTCTTCATAGGAGTAGCTTCCATCCCCTGTTACCATTTTGGTGGCTCTTCTCTGACCTTTTCTAAAAAATTGCTATATCCTTTTTAAGATATGGCGACCAGAATTGCACACAATATTCAAGGTGGGTCTCACCATGGAACGATATAGAGGCATTATAATATCTTTTGTTTTATTTTCCATTCCTTTCCTTATCATACTAGCATTCTATTTGCTCTCTTGGCCGCCGCTGCACAACTGGGCCGAGGGTTTTAACATGGTATCCACAAGGACGCCTAAATCTTTTTCTTGGGTGGTGGTTCCTAATGTGGAACCTTGCATCGTTGTAACCATAGTTTGGGGTTGTTCTTCCCTAGGTGCATAACCTTGCACTTCTCCACATTAAATTTCATCTGCCATTTTGATGCCCAGTCTTCCAATTTATCAAGATCCTCTTGCAATTTTCCACAATCCTCCTGGGTTTTAACAACTTTAAATAGTTTTGTGTCATCAGCAAATTTGATAACCTCACTCGTTTATTCCACTTTCCAGGTCATTTATGAATATGTCAAAAAGCAGCGGACCCCAGCACAGATCCCGGGGTTACACCACTATTCACCTTTCTCCATTGGGAAAATTGGCCATTTAGCCCTACCTCTGCTTTCTATCTTTTAACCAGTTCCTGATCCACAGTAGTACAATGCCTCCTATCCCATGACTCTTTAGTTTTGCCAAAAGTCCTTCATGAGGGACCTTGTCAAAGGCTTTCTGAAAGTCCAGATACACAATATCAACCGACTCACCTTTGTCCACCTGTTTTATTCACTCCTTCAAAAAAACATAACTAGATTAGTAAGACAAGATCTTCCTTGTCTAAAGCCATGTTGGCTGTCTCCCATTAGGTCATGACTATCTATATGCTGAGTAATTTTATTCTTTATGATGGTTCTACCATTTTTCCCCGGTACTGATGTCAGGCCACCGGTCTGTAGTTTCCCGGATCACCCCTCGAACCCTTTTTAAAAATTGGTGTTACATTGGCGATCCTCCAATCCTCAGTATTAGAGATGATTTTTAATGATAGTTCACAGATTACTGATAGCAGGTCTGCAATCTCAAATTTCAGTTCTTTCAACACCCTTGGATGTATACCATTGGCCCAGGTGATTTGCTACTCTTCAGTTTATCTAATAGTTGTAGGACATCTTCCCGATGTATCGATATTTCCTTCAATTCTTCCACACCTTTAAATACCACTTCAGTCGTGGGTAACATCCCTACATCTTCCTCAGTAAAGACCGAAGCAAAGAATTCATTTCAGTCTCTCCGCTATCGCCTTGTCGCCTCTTAGTGCTCCTTTAACCCCTTTATAATCTAATGGACCAACGGACTCTCTCAACGGGTTTTTGCTACGAATGTACTTGAAAAGGTCTTATTTCGCGTTTTTGCTTCCGCAGCAAGCTTCTTCTCAAAATTCTCTCTTTGCCTGCCTTATCAATGCCTTGCATTTGACTTTCCAGTGCTTGTTCTGTTTCCAGGTTTCATCATTTGGCAGTTTTTTTCTATTTCTGGAAAGATGCTTTTGTGGCAACAACAGCCTCTCTGACCTCAGATTTTAAACATGCTGGCAATTTTTGGACTTCCTTCACTTTTCTTAAAGCGTGGAATACAGCTGGTCTGGGCTTCCAAGATAGTATTTTTCAACAACACCCAAGCTTGATGTACGTCTTTAACCTTTGCAACTGCTCCTTTTAGTTTTTCTTAACTGTTTTCCTCATTCTATCATAGTCCTCCCTTTCGAAAGTTAAAAGGGTAGTACTGTGGATTTCCTTACTATCCCTCCTCCACTAATTAAAATCAAAGGCGATCATGCTATGATCACTATTGCCAAGTGGCCCCAACACCCTTATCTCTTGCACTACATCTGGTGTTCCACTAAGGACTAGGTCTAATATTGCTTCCCTTCCTGGTCGGTTCATGAACCAGATGCTCCAAGAAGCAGTCATTTATTTCATCTAGGAACTTTATCTCCCTAGCATGTCCTGTTGTGACACTGACCCAGTCTATGCCGGGGTAATTGAAATCACCCATTATTATTACTGCACTGTAACTTTTGCTAGCTTCCTTGATTTCTTTGAGCATTTCATCATCCATTTGTTCATTCTGGCCAGGCGGACGATAGTACACCCCCACTGCCATCGCCTTCCCCTTTTTACATGGAATTTCAATCCATAGATAAACTACAGCAATATTTGTTTCTTGCAAAACTTTAATCCTTTCTGACTCCATGCCCTCTCTAACATAGAGAGCAACCAATCCACCAATTTGATCAGCTCTATCATTTCGATATAGTTTGTACCCAGGTATCACAGTGTCCCACTGGTTGTCATCCTTCCACCATGTCTCCGATATTCCAATCATATCTAACCTCTCGTTTAGTGCTATATATTCTAAACTCTCCCATCTTGTTTGTAGACTTCTAGCATTTGCATACAAGCATTTTAGAGACTGTATTCATTATTCATATTAATTGGCTATTGGTAGACATGGGTAATTTGGGATCTTTTAAGTTCTGTCTGCTCCATACTCGAGGCATTTGGGCTACTTTACTCTTTTTTGGAACCTCTCTGCTTTTTGTAGTATCCTTCAAGGATACATTCTTCCGAAACCATGCGCTCTTGGGCGACTGTCGGCTTTCCCCTATTATCTAGTTTAAAAAGCTGCTCTATCTCCTTTTTAAAGGTTAATGCCAGCAGCCTGGTTTCCATCCCGGTTAAGGTGAAGCCCATCCCTTCGGAAGAGCCCCCTCCTTTCCCCAGAATGTTCCCCAGTTCCTAACAAATCCGAACCCCTCATCTCTGCACCATTGTCTCATCCACGCATTGTGAGACTCCGGAGCTCTGCCTGCTATTGGGTCCTGCGCGTGGAACGGAAGCATTTCGGAGAACGCTACCCTGGAAGTTCTGGATTTCAACTTCCTACCTAAAAGCCTAAATTTAGCTTCCAGAACCTCCCTACCACATTTTCCTATGTCATTGGTACCAACCATGTACCAAGGACAGCAGACTCCTCCCCAGCACTATCTAAGACCTTATCTAGGTGGCGTGTGAGGTCCGCTACCTTCGCACCAGGCAGGCTGTTACCAGGCGATCCTCACGTCCACCAGCCACCCAGCTATCTACATGCCTAATGATCGAATCACCAACTATAACTGCTGTCCTACCCTTCCCGCATGGGCACTTGGCCCTGGAGAAACTCCTCGGTGCTTCGAGAGGGGTTTACATCACCTGGAGGACAGGTCCTAGTTACAGGATCACTTCCTGCCACACCAGGGTGATGCGAGCTCCTGTCACGTGAACCTCTCTCCTCATGGCAACAGGGATGCTGCTGCCAGACTGGAGGGGGGACTTCAGGACTATATCCCTGTAGGTTCTCGTCTATGTACCTCTCTGTCTGTCTTATGTTTTCCAAGTCTGCTACTCTAGCCTCTAGAGAACGGAACGTGGGCGTTCCCTGAGAGCAGAGAGCTCCTTGCCACCTAGTGCACACGTAAGACCTCTCACCAGCTGGGAGGAAAATCATACATGTGACACTCAATGCAAAAGACTGGAAAAGCCCACATCCCGCTGCTGGACTGCTGTCTGCATCTTAGTTTTAAGTTTGTGTTTAGATCTTTAAGTTTCTATAGGTACTAAAGGTGCAATGGATATTTATACACTAAAACTGTACCTAAGAAGGTTTAATATACCTTGTTCCACCTGAAGCTTAATTAATCTCAGGTCCTTGGTGTATGACTGCTTTGGGTAATGAGCTTCACCTGAGAGCACCTCCTGTCTTTTAAGTTGTGCAAGTACCTATAAAGCTGTGATTTTTCCCAGGGGAGGGTGGGTGTGGGGAGGGAGGGAGGGATATAAACACTTATTAAAAAAGGGCTGCTACACAGTACCTTGTCCTGTGCTGCTGAGGGAAAAACTATATTCTGATTTGATTTAAATTATAGCTCTTTGCTGCTACTAGGCTCTAACCTATTATGAAATTTAAACTACAAGCTCTCTGCTGGATTTTTTTAAATTTAACCAGAAAGCTCTCTTCTGTGTTTTTAATGTGAAACTAAAAGTACTTTGCTGATGCTAGAGGCCCTGAGTGACTATGAAATTTAAACTACAGCTGTCTACTGGGTATGAAAGGTAACCAGAAAGTTCTCTTCTGTGTTTTTAAATTGAATCTTCAAACTGTTGCTACTAGGCCCTGACTGATTTAACAAAAAAAATAGTGGGTTTCACAGATTAATAGCTTTAAAAGAAAAAAAAATTGCCTTTCCGAAAAATTCCCAGCAGTCTATACTCACAATTTCAGATTTCTCTACAGAAGTAACAGCCCCCCTTTCCAGTCCTTCAAGACAGGGAGACAGATCTATGGTTGAGATATTTATGATTGTGCTGATGATGTAAGCAGTGACCTACTTCCTGGGTAATTAACAGTCCTTGCTTGGATAGAAGGAGTCTTCAAAAGGCCTTTTTGAACTGCAAGCTGGTGTTAAACACCTATTGAAAAGGCTTCACAGGTTGCTTGCCCACTAGGTAGAAGGCCTCTTTGTAAAGGTCTCTAGAAGACTTTATATGATGCTCAGGGGAGAATTGACCTTGTTTTGCCTCTTGTGCTAAGCTATATTCCTGATTTGATTTAAATTATAGCTCTTTGCTGCTACTAGGCTCTAACCTATTATGAAATTTAACTACAAGCTCTCTGCTGGATTCTAAATTTAACCAGAAAGCTCTCTTCTGTGTTTTAATTTGAAACTAAAGTACTTTGCTGATGCTAGGCCCTGAGTGACTATGAAATTTAAACTACAGCTGGTCTACTGGGTATGAAAGGTAACCAGAAAGTCTCTTCCTGTGTTTTTAAATTGAATCTTAAACTGTTGCTACTAGGGCCCTGACTGATTTAACAAAAAAAAATAGTGGGTTCACAGATTAATTAGCTTTAAAAGAAAAAAAATTCCTTTCAGAAAAATTCCCAGAAGTATATACTCACAATTTCAGATTTCTCTCCAGAAGTAACAGCCCCCCTTTCCAGTCCTTGGTGTCCCGATTTCTCAGAGTTCTGCTTCTTCTCAAGCCTCCGGTTCGTCCACCGGCGACTGAGTGGGATTTGAACGTGGTTTTGCAGCAACTTACTCTCCCACCGTTGTTTGAACCGATGGCTACTTGCCATTTGCGCTTCCTCTCTTGGAAAGCGCTCTTCCTGGTGTCTCTTACCTCGGCCAAACGTGTGAGTGAACTACAAGCTCTGGTTTCTGATAGAGCATACACGCGGTTCTGTAGGAATAGGGTGGTCCTCCGGATCCATCCCAAGTTCCTTCCAAAAGTGGTTGTCTCTTTCTACCTCAATCAGGAGGTGGTTCTTCCGACCTGTTTTCCCAGGCCACATGCCAGCCGGGCTGAAACAGTCTTGCATACCCTGGACTGTAAGAGCGCGTTGTTTTTTTACATAGAACGTACGCGGGGGCATCGAAGGGCTACTCAGCTCTTCGTCTCCTTTGACCCACTGTGTCAGGGCGAAAGCCGTGTCAGTAGTTCATCTCCGCTCTGTTCCGTTGGCAGACATCTGCCATGCTGCAACTTGGTCTTCAAGCCAGACATTTGCAGCCCATTACTGCCTGGAGAGAGAGTCCCGGAGGGACAGTGCTTTCGGACAGGTGGTACTTCGTAATCTCTTTGAGGTTTAGGCAACTCCTACCCTCTGGCCCTTGTGTTGGGCTACCGTATGGGGGCGTTCTCAGAGGATATTCTTATCACGGATGCTGAGGCTCTTGAGAGGGAGCCATTTATTCAGCTTTGGGTTCCCGGTAGCCTAGAGCTGGGGAGTCCCATATGTGAGGACTGACTTCTTGCTTGGTTCTGGAGAAAGAGTAGTTACTCACCTGTAACAGATGTTCTCCAGAAGCAGCAGGAATCAGTCCTCACGACCCTCCCTCCTCCCCTGGAGTTGCAGTCATATCATTCATTTTTCTTTTTTCTTTTAGCTATGTCATCAGACTGAGCAAGATGGCACCCTTGGGCGGGAAGGGGACCGCGCAGGCGCGCTGCATTCCTAAAGGCTTTCTTTGAAAGCTGTGGAAATGCTCCGCACGAGGGCTCTGTCGGTGCCGACGTCACCCATATGTGAGGACTGATTCCTGCTGCTCCTGGAGAACACCTATTACAAGTGAGTAACTACTCTTTTCATTCAGCAAATCATGAAATCTTTGCAGAAATTTTTGCCTACTTAGCCACCTTACATCTGTGTGCAAAATGATTTCTGCTGCCCCTTCATCAAGAGTAAGATTGAAAAGCCGTCTTTGAAGTGATCTTCCATGAACTGAATTTACAATTTTGAAAGTGATGTCCATGACAGTCTTTGTATTGAGTCTCTTGCCTGCCAAAACTTGCTGGTGAATGATGCAGTGGTAAGAAAAGAAATCTGGGAAGTCGTCATGCTGTCTACAGAGGGCTATGAAATCGTTAATCTCACCTGTCATTGCTGTTGCTCCATCAGTAGTGATGCAAACAAGTCTATGCAATGGAAGAGTACACTTTGTCACAAAAGAATGGAAAGAACTGAATATTTCCTGACTGGTAGTTCTCCCTTTTAAATAAATCATTCCAAGTCGTTCTTCTTTAACACTGAAGTCTTCAAAAACCATCCGGATAAAGACTAGTAACTGGGATATATCTCTTATGTCTGTAGATTCATCCAGTTGGAGTGAGAAAGCAACACAATTTGAAACATCCTTCAGCAATTTTTCAGTTGTGTCTCCACACGTCTTTTCTATTTGCCGCACGACGGTGTTTCTTGACAATTGTACATCTTGAATAGCAGCTATAATCTCTTTCTTATTTTTAAATCCTTCAAAAAGATTGTCAGCTGCTTCAAGAAAACTATCTTTTACAAATTCCCCTTCAGTGAAAAGTTTGCATTTCTTTGCGATCAGGTTGCTGACCTTGAAGGATGCTATGGTTGCATTGACTGAATGTGACCTTGGTATCGCCATCAACTGTTGCTGAGTAGCCAATTTCGATTTAAGTTCTTTGAGCTTCAGTTTACGAATTTCACTTTTGGGTGGAAAATCAGCATCAAACTTATTGCTATGCAGAGCCTTATAATGACGTTCCAGGTTACCCTTTTTGGGCAAGGATTCTGGGGCGTTTCAAATTAGACAACAACACTTGTCTTTCCCCATGATGAAGAAATAGTCCATTTCCCATTCATCATGAAAGTGGTAGGTTTTGCTCTTCTTTGGAACACTTATCTTCGTTATACTGGGGTGGTTGGATGTAAGAAGGCCAAATCTGCTAAGTTAGTATAAACACTGACTGAATCTGGTCCAAAACTGTCACTGTCCCAAAGTATTAAAGATCAACAGGAACTGAAGACCTCTGGATGATGTGCAATACAAGGACTGGAGATGCCAAAACCACACATGCAGTTCTAAAAGTAAAAATAAGAATTCATCATACTGGCACCAATCAAATACCATTAAACAATCATCAAAAAAACTCAAACACCTGTCCAGCAAACCAGATAAAATCAAATACCGTCAAACAAGTTCAAATACCACCACACACGATTTAATAAATTCTGCACACAGTGTAGAATCAACACAAAGGCTAGACGAAATAAAATTGCAGTGTAGAATCAATGTAAAGGCTAGGTGAAATAAAATTGCAGTGTAGAATCAATGTAAAGGCTAGGCAAAATAAAATTTCAGAGGCAAGCAAAAGTCACAGTGGTTTGAACCAATTCGAAGGCAAGGCATAGGCAAGTTAGAACAAAATTGGAAAAGCCCGCCAAAATCACCAAATTCTTGACACTTTGTTGTGTCTGCCTGAAAACGTTTAATGAAAACGAACTATAAAGCGACCAACGACCAGCACACAACACAACTAATACGGTAAGTGTATTCAGGTAAAGCCAGGGCGAATGGGTATTGCCCGTTATATAACACACTTCTAAGGGGTGTTGGGGCGGGGGCAGGAATGGGTGATTCTGAGAGGTAGGAGACAAGGTATGACGCCGGGGATGTGGCGTCTTGTCGCGGGGCACAGGTGGCGGCCCCCTGGGGTACCCACAAACTACTGGCACGAAAACAGTAAGCGCCCCCAATACACCCACAGGCAAGATTCCCACAGGCAGGGAAAAAAGACAGGCAAAGGATCAGCAGCGGCGGCAAGCCCTCAGAAGACGACCTGCCGGCATGAACTCTCCTAGCGACGGGGCGAGCTGCTGGAGAGATGGAGCCAAGTGGGCCTGGCGATCTACCTCTGACCCCTCCGTGATCTACAGGTAGATCGCGATCTACCTGTTGGACATGCCTGGCTTGAAAGCTGCCCACTTGGGTGCCTGATAAATGCTACTGTCTATGGGAAATACTTGTTACATGTAAGTAACATTGCTTTACCTTTCTAAGAGTCCAGCCTTAGGTAGGTCTAAACAGGAACACGCAGCCATCTTTTGAAGGATGAGGAGGGGAAGCACAACGATTAGCACTATTGCTACTCAGTCCCTGCTGTATAAAGCGAAGCACAGGGAGATAAATAACTGGACCTAGGTCTTAGAGAGTCATAGTATAGCAGGATTTCATTTTCTGTTCTTGGACTTTTAACAAATACCTTGACAAATCAACTTACCCCTCTTCTTTGTTACAGGGGAGTGACTGATAGTCCGGGTAGTCACTGACAAGAAGTTTAATTGATTTGTTCCAAGTTCTAATTTTTTCTTCCTTTTTAGAAAGCAGCATGATGTCCCTTCAGCAGCCTCCAGTCCCATTCCATCCTCTGCAATCACAACAGACACTGATATGACCCCTAGTGAGGAACGAGAACCGGTGGCTTCGCAGTCCCCGCTGGTGGCACCCACAGAGTTAATTGATACTGCATTTCCTCAGGAGGATGTGGTGGTGCAGCAGGAGGAAATAAGTAGCAGGTAAGACCAATGCAAAAACCAGCAATAGCGATAATGGTGAAACAAGTTTAGAAATCTGCAATAAAGATTTACCTTCTGGAAAGAGCTTTGGAAATTATGGGCCAGCGCCTCTAAAGAACCGGCTATTCAATGCCAGAGCCATATCCAGCCACTGGCATTGAATATCTTGGTCGGTGGACAGCAGAGAAACTGTGAGCAGCGGTGATATTCAGCTGCTGCCCAGTTAGTTTCTGCGGCAAACGTTAGGCCATCCTTTCAGGTGCCTAACTTTTGCCACTTAGGGATAACCGGGCAATGGATGAATATCGCTGCTGCCCAGTTATCCCTGGGTGCCGCCTCAGTTCTGCCCCTAGAACGCCCCGATGCTGGTTGGCTAGCATCAGCGCGTTCAGCAACGGCACACATGGATATTTAGCGACACTAACCGTGTTAGTGCCAGTGAATATCCTGGTGACCACGATAAATGCGATTAACAGGTCTTCTAACCATGTTAATGGTGTTGAATGTCTCCCCTATGTATTTACTGTTTCAATTTTTATATGGAGTCCCTACAAAGTAATAATTATATAGAAAAATAACCAGGAGAATCGCCGGCTAATTGCTATGTAACAAAATCACTGGTGTAAAACCACTGGTGTAAACCACTGGTGTAAGAAAAAAATGATCATATTCAGTCCAGTTGGGTCATCTTTCAGTCAAGAACAGGAAAGCAGGGTGACATCTTTGAAGTTTTAGAATCCCTGCACTGAGTAACTGCACTGCAAACTGGTAGAATTTAGAATTGTATGTCTTACAAACTGATGCTTATACCCCTCTTCCCCCCTCCCTCCCCTGAAGTTCTGGTTCCACTGTCATGAAGAATAGAGCTGCAACCAGAAATAGCCTCTGAGAATCCTTGAGTTCTGCAGGGCTTCAGTCTGGCTATCTTAAAGCTGGGAAGGGGCAGTTAATAGGACAGAACATAGAGAGAAGGGATGGGGTTAGAGGGAGGAAGGCATGGAATGGGAATGGGTGGAGCTAAAAAGGAGGGAGGGAGAAGAGGGATGGCGCATTGGGGAGGGGATGGGTTAGAAGTGGGAATGAGGCGAGAGAGTAAAAGGCAGGGAAGGGAGAGAGTTAGTGGCATAAGCTCTAATGAGGGGCCTCTAAGCAAAATTTTGCTGAGGGCCCCATTGTCTAATGGAGGGTGGCTCGCCCCTTCCCCATTTCAACTCCCCCCCGCCCAGCAGACTTACTTTAAAATGTTTGCCATGCTGCCTCCTATTCTATGTCCATTGAAGTTTTCAGGTGACAGTTGCCAGACCTGGAAGCTTCAATGGACAGAGAAGAGGATCAGGAAGCAGTGTGACAAACATTTTAAAGTAAATTTGCCGCTCTGCCTTCACCGCTACTGTGTGGGCCACCTTCTTGCCTGGGTCCCCTCGTATTATGGGGGCTATTTGGGCAGAATTTATGCTACTGGAGTGAGTGCAAAGTTGGCTGGCAGGGGAGGGAGAGAGTACATGGCTGTGTGCAAGAAATTGAAGGGTAAGGATAGGAAATGCCCATGATATACAAGCACACATATACATGCTCCCTCCAACACCCACCATGGCCAACACACACCACACGTATGCACCCACCAACATCCTCATGACAAAGACACATGCAAGTACCCCCTCTTAACCCCCATGACACATATACATACATGCACCCTCTGACACTTCCTATGACACACACAGATGCGTGCATGCAGCTGCACCCCACGATACCCTCCATGACACGCACACATTCATGCACTCATGACGTTCCCTATGACACACACACACACACACACACACACACACACACACACACAAGCGTACATATGTGCATGCCCTTTGGACACCCCTTCCCGTGAGAACACACATGCATGTACCTCCTGACACTCCCATGACACACACTTATACACCTTCCACATGCCTGATTGTATGGGGGAAACACGCATTGTGTCACACTGCAAGTGTACACTTTTCAACTTGTTTTATAGCATGCCAGGATCAAAGCATTGTGGTTGTTTGAATAAGTTTGAATACTTTGAGGGTAATTTTATCACTGCCACACAAAAGAAAAGTAGTCATGTACTTTTTACTCCACGGACTTTGCTGGATTTTCAACGAGAAAGTACATACATACTTTCACTCTGAAAATTATCTCAGGAAAAATACTTGCACACATTTAAACCTGCTAGCTTTGCAGATATTTTTTCTAAGTTAAAAAAAAAAAGTATGTGCATAGTTCCAAACCACTATGCCAAATTATATCAATAAAGCAAAACAAATCTCTGGGTAACAAATCCTCTTAATAAAGGAGAAAAAGGACCTCAGTTGATCAGCCATACTTTATAATATATTAATATCTGGCCTCTAAAACAACATCCTTGATCCAGAAAAAAATCCTTTATATATAATATCTTACTCAATTTTCACTCAAGGAAATTCAAGAATATTCTTTCTATTTTTTTCTGTTTTTCTAAAATAAAGCAGTATTTAGAAACTATTGTCACTGATATCACTCAAAAAGTTATAACAACCGCAAATTCATGCATTAATTTGAATTCATTGGTCAACATCAAAAACGCTCAACAAAGGCATCTGTTATGCTAAAAAATATGCTGCTTCAGGGGCTTAAGTCCATTTCTCCACAAACACAGCTGAGCTTCTGCTCTTCTAAAGTAACTGACTTTTTTGGCATCTTGATTCCATCAACGCTCAAAACATTCCAAGGGTGCTCATATCCTCTCATTGCCCAATCCCGTGCAGACATATCATTCCAATCACCTAACGTCACCATCAGCTGTAACATTCACCTTATTGAAAAAAAGATTTCCATTCAATACAGGAATTTAACCCTTCTCCGGGAACAAGCAGGAAGTCAGTCCTCATGGGTGACATCGGTGCCGACAGAACCCGCGTGGTATCGTCTCCCTAGCTTTCAAAGAAAGCCTTTGGGAGATGCACCACACATGCATGGTCCCCCTCCTGCCTAAGGGTGCCATCTTGCCTCAGCCACCTTTCTTCAGAAGAGCCCATCAGACATGTGTCTGTTCCCCCCGGAAAAAGTTGTTTATATTTTGTCTTTGTTTCTTTTTTTTCCGGTTGTGTACTGATCCCTTCTCGCCCCCGAGTCTGCTTGCTTCGGCGTCGCGTTCTAGGGTTCTTTTTCTTTCCTTTTCTTTTTCTTTTTTCTGTCAGCATGGGTTCACAGCTTTTTCCTGGCCGGGCCAAATGAGTTTGCCATTGCGGAGTCTGTCTTCCCCGCCATGGCCTCAGTCAGCGGCTTCAAGCCGTGCGATTGCTGCACACACATGTTGCACATGAACCCGCATGACCTTCGATGCCTCGGGCCAGATCATGATCCCTTGGTCTGCAGTCTCTGCAGGCAGATGACCGCTAAGGCCCTCAAAAGCTGTCAGTAGCTTTGTGAGTCCATCTTCTAGAAGACTGACTCAGCCCCAATCGTCTGTGAAACCATGCTCCAAGACCCACTCCGGGACCTCAGACCTTTACAGAGAGCTAGTTGCCTCGAAGCCCTGGGGCCATAGAACCTCGAGCTGGAGCTCCCTTGATGTGGAACGCTCCAGGAAGAGCCAGAAGCCCTCAAAGACCTCATTGGGTGATGAGTCAGGGAAAGTGGGGAAGGCCCATGGACCCCGGACCTACAGCCCCCGACGCAAGCTGAGGATGACTGTTGAGACAGACCTACCAAGTTGCCTTGATGAGAGCCATTGACATCACGGGATTGGTCTCAGACCCTCAAGGCCATCCTTATCGAGGACTTCACCTCGACAGAGCCAGCGCCAGGTCCTATGTCCTTAGTGCCCGTGCTGAAGGCTGTGGAGCCATCTGGCCTTGAGGCCAGGATGGAGGCCTTGGAGCGCAGTTTGTCTGCCTTCATGGCACAGCAGCAGGCTCTGATGTCCGGTTCCTCTGGGTCATCCCTCCCCACCACCAGACCCTCTACATCAAGGGACTTCCCAGAGGTCGAGCCAATCCTTGAGCGCCATCGGCCTTGGAAGATGCTTCGGTATTGGTCCTGGTACCAGTCCTTGGGGTCATGATCTTCCCCGCTCAGTGCCCTCGGCTGTTTGCGCAGGGCCGCTGAGGCACTGGAGATGTTTGGGCCAGGGTTTGACCCTGAGGCTTGGACAGCCCTCAACTCCTTCAGCGACCCTGAGTCAGACTGGGAGGCCAAGGACGATGGGTTCCCAGATATCCACCGCCACCTGGATGTGCTCTCAGACTTGTCTCCCCTGGAAATGTGGTGCTGATCTCCACCCAAGGACATGGCCTTCCTTAACTTCCTGAGGGATTTGTTAAAGGTCCTTGCGTTCCCCACTAAGTCTGAGGAGGATCTCGAGATCCTCCAGTACAAGGCTCCCCCATAGGAGGCACTCACGGTGCCCATTCCCCTCAATCCTGGAGCAGCTGCTCTTCTGCATGTGGGAGACTCCTGCATCAGTGCCTGTTGTGAGCAGACAGCTGGACTCGATGTACCAGTTCTGTCGGAGCCCTGCCTTCCAAAAAACCTAACTGCCTCACAACTCCATGGTGGTGGAGTCAGCCATGCGTAAGCTCAAGTGACAGAAGACACACTCCTCGGTGCCTCCAGGTAGAGAGAACCGCGCCATGGGCAGAAAGTGCTTCCAAGGCTTGATGCTTGTCAGCCGGATCTAGGCATACCAGCTGTACATGGGCATGTACTTGAGGGATCTGGCGAAGGAAATTGCTGGGTTCTTAGCTGTTCTCTTGGAGGAACCTCTCCAGTGGTTCGAGACTCTGGTCTCCACAGTCAGAGTATGCTCCAAGTTTATCACTCGAGCAACCTATGAGGCTTTGAGTCAGCGGCTAGAGTAGCTGTGGTGGGCATTAGCACCCGCTGTCATGCCTGGCTACAGTCTTCCAACCTGGAGCAATGGGTGCAGCACAGAATTGGTCGATGTCCCCTGCCAAGGAAAGAATCTCTTTGACAAGCCTATGACGGATATGGAGTCCAAGTTCCTGACAAGGACCAGGCTCTCCAAGAAAACCTCTGACCCTTCCCAGAGGAAGGCTTGGGGCAGAAAGTCCTCATACCTGAAGAAGAGGAAGGCTTACAGAAATTACCTCCAGTACCTGGCCTCCAAGTTCCCCAAAAGGGCCAGCAGGCCAAGGGACAGGGGCATGGCCTACATAAGCTTAAGGCCTCCAAGCCCCAGCCTGCACCCCGGCACAACCTGGAGGGGGCTTTTGACTCCTTGAGCATAACCTCTCTTTCCCCAGGAGGCACAGCCCCGCAGCACACAGGGGTTGTCTGGCACTCTACACCCACTGGTGGCCCTCCATTACCATTGACGCATGGGCCCTCTGGGTAGTGAGGGAGGGTTACCTCCTCCACCTCCATCAGATGCCCCCACCATTCTTCTTGGGAGAGCCCCCCAGGACTCCCCTTCACCGGGACATGCTCCTGCAGGAACTCGTAGGCCTCATTTTGGACCAGGCAATGGAACCTATCCCAGCCCATCTCAGGGACACAGGGTTCTTCTCCCGCTACTTCCTGGTACTAAAAAGGACCGGAGGGTTCCGTCTCATCTTAGACCTGCAGGATCTTAACAGGTTTCTGATGAGAGAGAAGTTCAAGATGCTCTTCCTTGGAACAATGCTGTTATACCTCCAGCAGGGAGAATGGCTATGCTCCTTGGACCTAAAGGATGAGTACACGCACATCCTCTTACACTTCCTTCATAGGCAGTACATTTGCTTCATGGTGGGAGGAGAACACTATCAGTACAGGGTGCTGCCCTTCGGGCTGGCATCCACCCCACTGATATTCACCAAGTGCCTGGCGGTAGTCGCAGCCCACCTCAGGCTCCAAAGGGCCTTCGTTTTCCACTATGTGGATGACTGGTTCATACAGAGCAACACCGCCCCTGAGGCACATCAGGCAGCAGACCGCACCATCCTTGTCCTGGAGATCTTGGGGTTCATCATCAACTACCCAAAGTCTCATCTCCATCCGACTCAGTCTGGAGTTTATAGGGTGCAGCTGAACACCATCCAGGCCAAGGCTTTCCTCCCCCGGGACAGGGCGCTGCACTTCCAGGCACTTGTGGCTAACACCCAGCGCCACTGCTTGGCACCTGCTCCGCTTGCTGGGGCACATGGCCTCCACAGTGCACGTCACCCCAGATGCACTCCGCTTGCAGAGGTCTCAGGCCACAGGGCGCCTTTGGGACAGGGTGACAATCACCCATCCCCTGGCCGACTCTCTCAGCTGGTGGCAGTGCCTCCAGCACCTACTGGCTGGGATGCCTTTCCAGGCCTCCACACCTCAGAGGATCTTACCATGGATGCCTCCAAACTGGGGTGGGGAGCCCATTGTGATGACCTCTGCACTCTGGGCAGCTGATTGCTGACGGAGAGCCTCCAGCAAATCAACCTCCTGGAGCTCAGAGCCGTGCCCCTAGCCCTTCGGGCTTTTTGCCACCACCTGTAACACCAAGCTGTCCTGGTCCAGACTGACAGTCAGGTGGCGATGTTCTACATCAACAAGCAGGGGGGCACCGGTTCGCCCCTGCTCTTATGCCAGCGCCAACGGGATGCTTCTGCGAGTGGTATACCTCCCAGGCCAGGACAATGCCTTGGTGCACCGGCTTAACTGGGTCCTTCAGCTGCATGAGTGGAGGCTGGCCCCAGGGTGGCCGCACGGCTATTCTGGCACTGGGGTTTCCCACGGATGGATCTCTTTGCCAGCCCTGCTTCTGTTCCCGGTAGCTGCACCCTACCAGGGTGGCGCGGATGAATTCCTGATCTCATGGGCAGAGGGCCTCCTTTATGCCTTCCCGTCCATACTTCTGATCACCAGGAACCTCTTCAAGATCCAACGTGACAGGGCCACAGTGATCCTGATAGCTCCAAAGTGGGCCAGGTAGCCATGGTTTCCCCTGCTCCTCTGCTTGTCCATGACACCCCCAGTTATCCTGGGGTGTGACCTGGGCCTGCTCACATAGGAAAAGGGTTCTTTCCTGTACCCCGACCTGGGGTCCTTGTCATTTACGGCATGGCTGCTGAGCGGGTAGCCTTGGCTCCCTTCAGTCTGTCCACTGAGATGGAGGAGGTGCTTCTGGCCTCCCGTAAGACCTCCACACACCGGGCGTATGCCTTCAAGTGGCAGAGGTGCTCCATATGGTGCGTAGAGAAGTGGGTCAAGCCCTTCTCCTGCTCCGTTCAGCTTGTGCTGCAGTACCTGCTTCACCATCTCTCAGGCAGGATTGAAGTCCAACTCCATTAGGATGCACCTTAGCACAGTGGTGGCGCACCACCATCTAATCAAGGGCAAGCCCTTCTCGGCTCAACACCTCGTGGGTCGTTTTGCGAGGGGCTGTCTCCTGTTGGCGGAATGGGACTTTAACGTTGTCTCTTGAAGCTCATGGTGCCACCCTTTGAGCTTTTTGGCTCCTGCCACCTTAAGTATCTTATATGGAAAGTAGTGTTCCTTGTGGTGCTCATTTCTGTTTGCCAAGTGGCGGACCCTCCATACACCAGGCTTTATAGGAATAGGGTCATACTCCGCATACACCCCAAGTTCCTGCCCAAGGTGATGTTTACGTTCCATGCCAGCAGGGCAGAGGCCGTTCTCAACACATTGGACTAAGCAGGCGCTATCCTTCTACCTGCAGTGTAACCAGGGCCACCACCGAGCTTTTCAGCTCTTTGTCTCCTTTGACCCGAGCCAGTTGGGGGCAGTGCTCTCTAAACACACACTGTCCACCTTGCGGCCTCTGTGGCGAAACTGTGCTCCATTCCCTTGTCGGAAATCTGCCGGGCTGCCACCTAGCCCTCAGTCCATACCTTCACAGCTCATTACTGCCTGGAGAGGGAGTCCCTCTCCAGACAGTACTCTGTTATTTGTTCAGGGTGTAAGGCAACTCCTGCCCTCTGGCCCGTCTGTGTGTTCAGGCTACTGGAGTTCTGGCTTCTCGCTGGACACCTGGGTTGCTCGAGGGTCTGTTGTTTGAGACTCCGTTGCTGCTTCTCATGGCTCATGTTTATCTCCAGGAACAAGCAGGAATGTAGTCTTCACATATGGGTATCGTCAGTACCGATGGAGCCTGCGCGGGAACGCTCCCCAGCGTCCACTAGGAAAGCTTTTGGGAGCATCCCACAGCGCCTGCGTGCTGCCTTCCCACCTTTACAACTCTCCTTTGTCAGTTCTTCAATCTCCAGGAACAAGCAGGAATGAGTCTTCACATATGGGTATCGTCGGTACCGACGGAGCCTGCGCGGGAACGCTCCCCAGCATCCAATAGGAAAGCTTTTGGGAGCATCCCACAGCGCCTGCGTGCTGCCTTCCCGCCTTTCCCAACTGCCTCTCTCCAGTTCTTCTTTTCCGCGGAGCCAGCAGGTTGTGTTCCTGTCACCGCAGAAGAAGTTCTTTATTTTTTCGTTATTCTTTTGTGTCGCGTCTGCCTTCTTCGACGTCGGACCGGTGCCGCCGGTCTTTCTTTTCTTTCTTTCAAAAAACCCCCCAAAAAACGCTTTATTTTTACTCTGCATTTTCAGTTTTTGGGCCCTAGGCCTAAAAATTTTTTCCTCATGGAGAAGCCCGCTTCTGGGTTTAAAAAATGCACAAAATGTGGCAGTACTATTTCTGTCACCAACACCCATGACTGGTGTCTAAAGTGTTTGGGACCAGACCATTCCATCACTGATTGTGTGGCCAGTACCATGATGTCTAAGAGAGGTCGGCAGAACCGAGCAGCCAAGCTCAGTACCCTGTTTCCCTCTGATGCAGCTTCGGTAGCATCGACGTCTTCCAGGGCCTCCTCTTCCTCTCATGGATCTCAGGTAACCAAGCATAAATCTGGCCGGTCCTCGAAGGCTAGATCTCCCTCTAAGCATCGAGATGCCTCCGGGCTTGCCCTCGAGGATTCCGCACCGGCAAAATTACCCCGGCGGGAAGCTCCGGCTTCCAAAGCATTATCTATGGGGTCACAGGTTGACATCGATGGCTCGGCCTCGACAGATCACCTGTTGCCGTGTTCTGGGGTACCGGTGGCTCCCACTGGTACCGATATCCAGACTCTGGTGGCGTCGATGGATCAGAAAATTCTGACCATGCAGCGCACCTTAACGGCTTTCATACAGGCTGCGACGCCTCTGGTACTGCAACAATCCTCGTTGCTGGTACCGGCTCCGGTACTGGCATTGCTCCCGGTACCAGTACCGATTGCATCGACATCAGCTTCGGTGTCGACTGCAATGGTACCCTGTCCTATGATGCCCATCGGTACTGAACCGGTACCGATTACTCCCGATGTCGATCCCACTCGATACGGTTATCGGGCTATCTCCAGGAACAAGCAGGAATGAGTCTTCACATATGGGTACGTCGGTACCGACGGAGTCTGCGTGGGAACGCTTCCCAGCGTCCAATCAAAGAGCTTTTGGAAGCATCCCACCAAGCCTGCGTGCTGCCTTCCCGCCTTTCCCAACTGCCTCTCCTCAGTTTTCGTTTTTCCGCGGAGCCGGCAGGACGTCCTCCTGTCACCGCAGAAAATTTTGTTTTATTTCTTTATTTTTCTTGTGGTTGCGGCTGTCTCCCCGATGCTACCGGTACCGCCGGTGTTTTCTTTTCTTTCTTGTGAAATTTTCCTTTTTCAAGGACTATTTTTTCTTCATAGTGTCTCAGGCCTTTAGGCCTCTTCTTTTTCCTTCATGGAACCGCCGGCCACTTTCTCTAGGAAATGTTCAGACTGTGGCGGTACAACTTTATTTTTAGACCCTCAAAGCCGGTGTCTAACCTGTTTGGGGCCTGACCTTTTTCCTCCGGAGCCTTTGGGCAACAGTTTGCTGAGAAGAGGGTTTCAACATTGAGATTTCCTCGATACCCGGTTCCCCTCCAACTTCAGGGCACTGTCCTTTTCTTCTTCTACACAGGTTCAGGTAACCCACAAACAGTCTGTTAAGACTAGCCAGTCCTCGAGTGGTAGGTCTCATGCACAGCATGTAGACGGCTCCGGCCTTGCCCTCGAGGGCCCACTGGCTTTAAAACCCCGGCGGGAGTCTTCGGTCTCCAAAGCGTATAAGGGGTTTCAGGTTGTTCCTGGGGTTCACCCCCCACAGAACATACCTGAGCCGTGTCTGGTGGTGGCATCTGCTTCGAGCGGTACCAATACCCCGGCATCGGCACTGGTGTTGGATGAAACACTCCTTACCAGGGATAGTCATCTGGCGTCCTCTGTGCCTTCGGGACCGGTGGATACTCTCCAGACTGACTTTCCATTATCGGTACCAGCACCGATACTACCACTGACGTCGGTACCCTCCAGACGTGCATCGATAACCTCGCTTCCTTCGATGCCGAGTCTGGAATCGATCTCCAGTCTGGAGGACTGGGTACCGACTCGCCTTGGTACCGGCCCTCGGTGGTACCGAAGGCTCGATTCCGATGATTCGGATCCGCAACTCTCGGTTCCCCCGAGGCCGATTGAGTTGCCACTGGTTGACCTTCTTTCACCGGTATCAGACACGGTACCGAAGTCGGTACCGATGTCCTCATTACCCTTACGGTCGGTGCCTTCCATGCTTCGCTTATCAGGCTCTCTGCCCTCGATGCTGAGTTTGGAATCGTTCTCTAGTCTGGAAGACTGGGTACCAATACGCTTTGGTACCAGCATCGATCGATACCGGTGGCTCGGTACTGAGGATAGCGGCCGGAGGTTTTCGGTTACCTCGGTACCGATTGAACTGTCACCGATGACTGCTCCAATGTTTCTGTCGGGCTCGACTCCGACATCGGTACCGGTATCCACAGTAGCATCGTGGCCAACTCCTGCCATGCTTTTTTCAACAGGATCGCTCCCTTCTATACCAAGCTTGGAGTCGATACCTGGCATGGACAATGTGGTAATGACAGTCGCTGCTCCTGACAGCCAGTACCGGCGACCATCCCTTAAGCATTCTACACTGCACCGTGCAGGATCTTCTATTCCTATATATTTGGATAGCTCTGTCGGTGCTCAGGCTAGTTCTTCAGATCTAACCTGTCCAAGGGAGATTCCTGTTGGGGATCCCTCTTTTCAGAGTTTCCTCCTGGATATAGCAAGATCTCTTGCCATTCCTATCCCAGGACATGATCCTGCACAAGGCTCTCTTTATACCAAAGCAAAGGAGAACTAATGCTTCCTTTGCATCATTCCTTGCAGGATCTCCTTCTAGGAATGTGGGAAACACCTTTAAGGGTACCCCCACCTTCCAGAGCAACTGATCTCTTATATCAGGTGCCCCCCTCTCCAGGGTTTCAAAAGATTCAACTTCCTCATCATTCCATAGTAGTGGAATCAGCACTGAGGCGAGTAAAGAGTAAGAAAAAGCACTCTTCTTATCCGCCAGGTCGTGAGTCTAAGACACTAGATGCCTTTGGACGTCAAACCTTCCAGACATCTATGCTTTCTGCAAGAATTCTCTCATATATTTTTTATCTGAGTCAGTCTCTTGAGGAGGTCACAAAGCAATTGCATCTTTTGACTCTTCTCTTCCAGAATCCAAGAGTGCAGGCTTTTCTTCACTGCTTAAGCATCTCCAGAGTATCTCTTGCTTTCTTACTCGTGCTTCCCTAGACTCTTTTGAGTCTGCTAGCAGGATTTCTGCTATATCTATAGGGGCACGACGTAGAGCCTGGTTTCAGGCTTCAGACTTAGACAAATGGGCACAGCAAAGACTGGGACATACTCCTTGTACTGGAGACAATCTTTTCAACAAGGAGTCTTTACGTCAGGTTACTCAGTTGTCCACTGACTTACCTGTTCCTAAGGGCTGTTCTGCACATTCTTCTGTCCCAGTAGGTAGGAAATGTCCTACCAAACTTTCTTCCCACAGGAGAAGAAGGTTTTATTCATCACTTGCCCATCATACAGATGTTCCCAAACAGGGGAGGCATCGTCCTGGTCTGAAGAATCCAACCTCTCACCAGGCTCAGCAAACCCAGCAACCGCAGGGTTTCTGATCAGTCATCATCAGATGCTTGTGACTCTTGGGGTTTAGAATCTGCAGTTTGCTTTTTCTCAATAGAGGCAATCCACCGCTTCATTCTAACCCCTAGACATGGATCTCTTTCGAAAAGAGATCCATTTTTTCTATATTTTTATGAGCTGTCAGGATGTTCATGCCTATAGGTCACAGGTTTCTCCTCTTCTTCCTGCTAGGGAAAGAGGTCTAACCACTATCAAATGATAGTTTCCTGTGCCAGCATGCATTTTTTCCTTTCTATAGACTTACTACTTGGTAAGTCTTCTTCAGCTCCATTCTCTTCACCCTCTTACCAAGCTTTTTCCTCTGTAAGAGCGGAATTACTTCACTGGAGGGCTTTTTCTTCAGCCTCTCTAGTTTTGTCACTTTCCAGTGCAGAGTTTTCCTCTCTGAGTTACCTCCTCTGTTTCAATCTTGCTTTGGGGCAGCTTATCAGACATGTCCAGAGTTTTCTACTCCTGTTCTGTCTGTTCTTTCTGTTTTTAAACAGTAAGATTCTTTCTGCTGTCTTGCTAGCAGCTGCCTATGCAGGAGCCTTAATGTTTGGACCACTGGTTCTTGTCCACAAACAACCAGATTTGTCCTCCACTAACATTCTGTCTAGTCTTAGTAGTGGCTCCAAGTCAGTGCTTTCATCTATTTTGGAGATTATCTCACTACAAGCTTTCTGGATTGTCTTCTATTTCTGCCATCTCCATTCTCCTGGGTTTGGCAGCATAGTTGGCAGAGATACTGGCTGTCCAGCAGCCAGTTCTATCTCCTCATTCTCCTGCATCATGCTCTCTGCAATTCTACAGAGAAGCTTTCCACTATGGGCCCTTGCTAGAGAGCATGGGTTTTTTTTCTCCAACAGCTATTCCTAGATGGTTGGAAAAGGCTTTTCAGTCATGTCTCCCATGACTAGAAGGTTCTCCCTTCTTTACTATCTCCTTTTTGATATAAAGGACATAGGCCTTCTCTTACGTGAAAGCTTAAGGAGTTGCCAATTCCCTGCTTTGGTCCATAGTATTCCCAATCGGGATATGCTTTTTCTCCTTGCAGCTCGTCCTCATTGTAAGAACGCATGATACTTTTTGCCCTTAAGCAGGTCAACATGGTATCTCATCTCTATGCGTCTTCTGTCCACTTACCATGCTAGAGTCCTGGAAGACTCGGGACTTGCTGGCTGCAGATTGATATTATCCTCTGTTTTTCACGTAACCGTCCTGGTTATTTTCACTAGCTAGCATCCTTGCAGATCATAACCAGGAGGAATAGATTCTCTATATATCTTCTCAAGTAGGTTCAACCTCCTTGTTATTAGATGAATCTTTCCTCTCCACATATCCTATGTGAATACCGTGCTGTAGGCATATCTCTGTCTGTTTAATTGCAGACACCCAGATATAGGCCTACATATTCATATCTATCTTTTGTGTGTATTTTATGCCCTTCCATATCTCACTATATATATATATATATATATATAGATAGATAGATAGATATACATATAGATATATAGATAGACATATAAGAATATATGTATCTGTCGAGATATTTTATTATAGATAGATATGTATCCACATACTTATCTATCTGACTGTCTATGCTCATATAGCTATATGATTCTGACAGATGGGCTTTACCCATACCTATGCTTTCTCCAGGACCAAGCAGGAAGTCAGTCCTCACATATGGGTGACGTCGGCGCCGACGGAGCCCTCGCGGAGCAATTTTCCCCAGCTTTCACAGAAAGCCTTTGGGAATTGCAGCGCGCATGCGCGGTCGCCTTCCGCCCAAGGGTGCCATCTTAGCCAGTCTTCTTTTTTCCGCGGAGCCCTACAGACGTACCCGTCGTGTCCCCGCTAAAAAAGTTGATTTTCGTGAGTTTTCTCGTTTTTCAATTCGGTTCGACGCCGGTCGTTTTCCTGCCCGGACTCGCGACGCCGTTGCGAGTCCTTCTCTTATTTTTCGGTTTTTCTGATTTTTGGTCAGTTTCGTTTTCGGTTTTTCGCTGGCAGCCCGGTCCTTTGACCTTGCAGGGGCCCTTTTTCCCCCGATGGCTGTCAGTGGTTTCAAGCGGTGTGGTCAGTGTGACAGAAATATGTCACTCACTGACACACACGATAATTGCCTCCGCTGCCTGGGCCCGGATCATGAAGAAATGATCTGTGGAGCCTGTGGCCAAATGTCCTCCAAAGGGTTGAGGAGTCGGCGGCATCAGCGGGATAGAATCTTCGCTGACCCCAGCCGTACCCGGACCTCGTCGGAGGCCTCGGCATCCAGAGGCTCCAGCTCTGACCATCGCCGAAGCTCCTCCGACAGGGGTTCTCCCTCCGGAGACCATCGACGGAAGACAAAACCCGCGAGGGCGGCGTCGGTGGACGCTCCTGGCTCCGCGAGGGCCAGGTCGCATAGCCCCGACAGCCGTCCCGGGTCTTTGGAGAAGGAGCACCTCCCGAAGCGACCTCGCCTGGAGTCGGAGTTGCCTGCTCGGGTAAGTCCTGTGGTCCTTCTGGACTCGCCTCCGAGAGGTCCGACGTCGGGCCCGACGCCGTCGGGGCCCGAGTCGGGGGCTGCTGGGTCACCTGAGGTCGGACTCAGGTTGACGGCCTTGGAGAGCAGACTATCTGCCTTCATGGACCAGCAGCGGGCACTGATCGCTAGCCTCGCTGGCGCCGCTGCCCCGACCGCCGGGACGTCGACGTCTAAGTCGACCCCGGAGACCGAGCCGATCCTCGAGTCCATGCGAACTCGAGTCGATCCTCGGTCGAGGTCACCCTCGGCCTCCCGTTCGGGACCGAGGTCGTCGCCGCCGACTCCCTCGGCGTCGGGGCGGCCGACGCCTCCGCCTGCCCGAGCCGACCCCACTGATTCCTCCTCGGAGTCGGTCTGGGAGTCTGAAGAGGAGGAGTCACCTGATTCCTTTCGGACTCGGTGTGTCCCCTCGGACTCACCTGAGTCCGAACCTCGGAAACAGTCCCCTCCGGAGGATGCCCGGTTCTCGGACTTCGTCAGGGATATGGCCAAGGCTTTGGCCTTCCCTGCGGATCCCTAGGAGGAGCCTCGAGCCGAAGAGCTCGACGCCCTTCAGTACGACTCTCCCGCCCGGGAGCACTTTACTGTACCGGTGCCTCCCATGCTGGAACGACTACTCTTCCGCATGTGGGAGAGTCCGGCCTCGTCGCCGGTATTGAGCAAGCGGGTCGATTCCATCTATCGAGTCCGCAAGAGTCCTGGCTTCCAAAAAGCACAGCTGCCACACCATTCCATGGTAGTGGAATCGGCCATGCATAGGCTTAAGAGCCAGAAAATGCACTCCTCGGTGCCTCCTGGCAGGGAGGCCCGTAACCTGGATGGCCTTGGTAAGAAGTGTTTCCAGGGCTCTATGCTGGCTTGTCGTGTCCAGACCTACCAGCTATACATGGGCATGTATCTCCGAGACCTGGCTAAAGAGCTAGCCGGATTCTCCGCTGGACTGTCCGAGGAACCTTTGCGGAGGTTCCTAGCCTTAACAACTGGTATTCGGGAATGCTCCAAATTCATGTCCCGAGCAGCCTATGATGGCTTTGAAGCATCGGCTCGTGTGGCCGCAGCTGGCATCGGTGCCCGCCGACAGGCTTGGCTTCAGTCGTCTGACCTTGAACCTTGGGTGCAGGACAAGTTGGTCGATGTCCCCTGCAGAGGTGAGAACCTCTTTGGCAAGCCCATGGCTGAAAAGGCTGCACAAATCGAGACGGAGACTCTCACCAGGACCAGGCTTTCTAGGAAGACCTCCGCCCCTTCCCAGAAAAAGAAGGGCTCGGGAAAGAAGTCCTTTTACCCGAGAAAGGCGGCTGCCTATAAACACTACCCCCAATATCAGGCCCCTCCAGCTCCCCAACAGGGTCAGCAGGCCAAGGGACGGGGTAACGGGTCCCGTAGGCAGCAAGCCCCCAAGCCTGCACCACCAGCCCCTGCTCAGCAGGGTGGGGGTTTTTGACTTCCTCAGCATAGCCTCTCCCCCTCAGCTGGTTCCTCCCAGCACCGGAGGCCGGCTGGTTCACTTCGCCCACAGGTGGTCCAACATCACTTCAGATGCCTGGGTGCTTCAAGTCGTGCGAGAAGGATATCTTCTCCACTTCCATCAGGTCCCTCCCTCTTATTTTCCGGGAGAACCTCCTCGACTCCCTCTGCACAGGGACTTACTCCTTCAGGAGTTAGCAAGTCTTCTTCAGGACCAGGCTGTGGAACCGGTGCCCCACCACCTGAGAGGTCAAGGCTTTTATTCCAGGTATTTCCTAATACCAAAAAGGACAGGAGGCCTCAGACCCATCCTGGACTTGCGCAACCTCAACAAGTTCCTTGTGCGGGAAAAGTTCAAGATGCTTACCCTTGGAATCCTTCTGCCCTACCTCCAGCAGGGAGATTGGCTATGCTCCTTGGATCTAAAGGATGCCTACACGCACATCCTCATCCACCCAAGCCACCGCCAATACCTAAGGTTTGTGGTGGCAGGAAATCACTACCAGTACAGAGTACTGCCCTTTGGCCTATCCTCCGCACCGTGAGTCTTCACAAAATGTCTCGCGGTGGTGGCGGCCTATCTCAGGCTTCACGGCCTCTATGTCTTTCTGTACCTCGACGACTGGCTCATCAGAGCGTCGTCCTCTCCGGCAGTCGCCAATGCCACACACCGCACGGTGACTCTTCTGCAGTACTTGGGCTTTGTCATAAACTTCGCAAAGTCCACTTTGCTCCCCTCACAGGATCTCAAGTTCATCGGCGCAAGACTGCACACTCCTCAGGCTCGAGCTTTCCTGCCTCTCGACAGGGCTCAACGGCTCATGGACCTAGCCGGCCGTTTTCGCAGCCAGTCCCTGGTCTCCGCCAGGCGCTTCCTGAGACTACTCGGCCATATGGCTTCCACCGTCCACGTGACCCCCAATGCTCGCCTGAATATGCGGCCGGCTCAATGATGCCTTCGCAAGCAGTGGCAACAAGCCACCGGCGGACTAGCCGACTTAGTGTGCCTCTCCAGACCGCTGGCCTCTTCCCTACAGTGGTGGCTTCATCGGCCGAACCTGGTGCTCGGAATGCCGTTTCAGTCGCCTCAGCCGGCTCAAGTGCTGACGACCGATGCTTCCCTCCTGGGTTGGGGAGCTCATTGCCAAGGGGCATGTACTCAAGGTCTCTGGACCGCGTGGGAGTCTGCTCAACAGATCAACTTCCTGGAGCTCAGAGCTATTCGTCTGGCGCTCAAGGCTTTCTCCCACCTGACTTCTCACCAGTCCGTCCTTGTCCAGACGGACAATCAAGTTGCCATGTTCTACGTGAACAAGCAGGGGGCACGGGCTCCTTCCTTCTCTGCCGAGAAGCTCAGAAGCTCTGCTCTTGGGCCGTCAGTCACGGCATTCTTCTCAAGGCAGTTTATCTCCCAGGCCAAGAAAATTGCCTGGCGGACAAACTCAGCAGGATACTCCAGCCGCACGAGTGGCGTCTGAATCCCTTGGTAGTTCAGAAACTCTTTCTGAAGTGGGGCCTCCCCACGATGGATCTCTTTTCCAGTCCTCTCAACCGGCAACTTCCTCGCTTCTGCTCTCGTCAGCCACATCCCCTTCGGGTAGCGGCAGATGCTTTTCTGCTCTCATGGTCGGAAAGCCTTCTCTATGCTTTTCCTCCCATCCCGCTAGTCTCCCGAACTCTGTTCAAGGTTCTCCGGGACAAAGCGTCCATGATCCTGGTGGCTCCTCGCTGGCCCAGACAGCCGTGGTTCCCACTCCTGTTACAATTAGCGGCGGAGGATCCGTTCCCTCTGGGGTTTCAACCGGATCTCCTAACACAGGATCAGGGGTCTCTGCTACACCCCAACCTCAGATCTCTCAACGTAATGGCCTGGCGGCTGAAAGGGTAGTCCTTGCTCCCCTTCTCCTGCCGGCAGAGGTGGAAGAGGTCGTCCTAGCTTCTCGGCGACCTTCTACCCGCAAATGCTACGCCCTTAAATGGCGTCGCTTTTCCGTTTGGTGTGTACAGCAGTCTCAGGATCCCTTCTCCTGCTCGGTGTCGGTGATCTTGCAGTACCTGCTCTACCTCTCTAATCTGGGACTTAAGTCCAACTCCGTCAAAGTCCACCTCAGTGCTCTTTCAGCACACCATGTGCCGGTGGACGGCAGACCTCTTTCCAGCGACCCTCTCGTAGCACGGTTTCTCCGAGGTCTCCTTCTACTTAAACCACCTCTGCGCCCGCCAGCACCTGACTGGGATCTGAATGTGGTTTTACAGCGGATCACCTGTCCGCCTTTTGAACCGATGGCTACCTGTTCTCTGCGTTTTCTTTCGTGGAAAACCTTATTCCTGATAGCCCTCACTTCCGCTAGACGCGTAAGTGAATTGCAGGCCCTCGTGTCTGATCCTCCCTTCACTCGGTTCTACAAAAATAGGGTAGTCCTACGGACTCACCCAAAATTTCTTCCAAAAGTTGTCTCCCCTTTTCACATCAATCAGGAGGTGGTACTTCCAACCTTCTTTCCCAGGCCTCACTCCAGCCGAGCTGAACGAGTCCTGCATACCCTGGACTGTAGAAGAGCATTGAACTTCTACCTTGACCGTACGCGGGAGCACCGTAAAGCTGCTCAGCTTTTTGTGTCTTTTGACCCCAATAAATTGGGGCTCCCGGTCTCCAAGCGTACCCTGTCCATCTGGGTTGCTGACTGTATCGCTTGGGCTTATGGGGCAGCCGGACTCTCCTTAGAAAGTTGAGTCACGGCTCATTGTGTTCGGGCTAAGGCTACGTCAGTGGCTTACCTCCGCTCTGTTCCGCTGGCAGACATCTGCCGGGCCGCTACTTGGTCTTCGAGCCAGACTTTTGCGGTCCATTACTGTCTCGAGAGGGAGTCCCGCAGGGACAGTGCTTTCGGACAGGCAGTCCTCCGAAATCTCTTCGAGGTTTGAGCAACTCCTACCCTCCATCCCGGATGGGAGCTACCGGTGGGTAATAATTCAGCGAAGATTCCTTCCTTCTGTACTGCTGAGCTAGAGGGAGCTCATTTTTGTGCTTAGGGTCTCCGGTAGCCTTAAGCTTGGGAGTCCCATATGTGAGGACTGACTTCCTGCTTGGTCCTGGAGAAAGCGTAGTTACTCACCTGTAACAGGTGTTCTCCAGGAGCAGCAGGAATCAGTCCTCACAACCCTCCCTCCTCCCCGTGGAGTTGCAATCATCTGCTTAAGTGTTTTTTTGCAAATTTTTATGCTGTCTTTTAGCTATGTCATCAGACTGGCTAAGATGGCACCCTTGGGCGGGAAGGCGACCGCGCATGTGCGCTGCAATTCCCAAAGGCTTTCTGTGAAAGCTGGGGAAAATTGCTCCGCGAGGGCTCCGTCGGCGCCGACGTCACCCATATGTGAGGACTGATTCCTGCTGCTCCTGGAGAACACCTGTTACAGGTGAGTAACTACGCTATCCAGCAGGTTTGGGGTTCTACACACACAACCACTCCTGTGGTAGTCAACAACTTTTATACCATAACCTAAGGGTTTAGGTACCTCTGAAGCTCTCCGTGCTCCAATATCTCTCCTAGCTTACCCCAGTTAGGAGAGACATTGTGGATCTTCAGTTAATCACAGGCTTTAACACCTCAGGCATTTGTCCTCTCTTTTTGGGATTCAAGGGGTTCCCATACCCTTTCTCCCCACAAGGACTGTGCCTGTTTGTCCAAATCGGTTAGCCTTTCTCTTTTTGCTCCTAAGAGTGAGCCACTCTGCCGCCAAAAGAGTTCGGTTTTTGTCATAAAGCCTTCCGCTGAAGGCCCACTGTTTTTGTACTACCCCAGTTTTTTTTACTGGGGTTACCTGTTAGCTTTCAGGATTCTGACCTCCACTGTTTTTTCCTACAGTGAGGTCCTCTTCGAGGTTCCTCTACTGGGTTCCCCAGTAGATCCCATGAACCTCCATACTTCTGTGAAATCCTGTTAGGGGAGGTCCATATTGCAATATTTCATTTCAGTATCATTGATGACAATTATCATCCACACATGGACTCCTTGTCTGCAGTCCTATGCTAGGTTAAGCTGTTTTCCACATCACCTTTCTCTTTTCAACTCCTACCCTCCATCCTCAGGATGCCTGGTGTTATCAGGTATAGCATGTTCCAATCTATGACATGCTGGGACCCCAGGCATCTTAGCTTGGGAGTCCCCATATGTGAAGACTCATTCCTGCTTGTTCCTGGAGATAGCACAGTTACTTACCTGTAACAGGTGATCTCTGGGAACAGCAGGAATAAGTCTTCACAACCCACCCACCTCCCCAGGAGTTGTATCTCTATCTATCTTTCCTTTCCTCTCTCTCTCTCTTTGTCTCAGCTTTAAAACTTAACTGAGGAGAGGCAGTTGGGAAAGGCGGGAAGGCAGCACGCAGGCGTGGTGGGATGCTTCCAAAAGCTCTTTGATTGGATGCTGGGAAGCGTTCCCGCGCAGACTCAGTCGGTACCGACGTACCCATATGTGAAGACTTATTCCTGCTGTTCCCAGAGATCACCTGTTACAGGTAAGTAACTGTGCTTTACAGGAGCATCCAGACAGGCGATACTTCGATTCCTCTGAGGACTCTGATGAGTCTGAGGGTTCTGTAGAAGTATCGATACTTCTTCCTCAGGAGTCTTCTTCACCTAAACGAAGAATGTCTCCTCCAGAGGACTTGTCTTTTCAAGACTTTGTTAGGGAAGTGGCTAGGGGCCTCTCTATTACAGTGGCCCCTGAGTCAGAACCCAGAGCCAAGGAGTTGGATATTTTACAATATCCTAAAGCTCCTAAAGAGGCAGCTACTTTACCTGTTCATGAGATTCTTTATGATCTCATGTTGAGGATGTGGGAGACACCTCTCACCACCTCTCCTCATTCTCGCAGGTTAGACACCATGTATCGTGTCCCTCCTTGTCCTGGCTTCCACAAGACTCAGCTTCCTCACCACTCTATTGTGGTAGAGTCTGCCATGAAGAAGATAAAGAGTGCAAAAAGACACTTATCTAATTCTCCAGGGCGTGAATGCAGGACCCTGGATGCTTTTGGCCGAAGGGTTTTCCAAGCTGCTATGCTAGCTGCTAGGATCAATTTCTATAGTCTCTATTTAGGAAAGTTTCTAAAAGAAGTCACAGATCATCTGCAGACTTAACCCCTTTCATTTCAGAGGATAAAAGAGAGGAGTTTCTCACTTGGCTCAAACATGCCCAAATTTTCCAACCGTGCAGCCTTTGACTCTTTTGAGTGTGTAAGCAGAGCTTCGGCTATTGCCATAGGGGCACGCAGAATTGCTTGGCTACAAGCTTCTGATTTGGAGATCTGGGTCCAAGATCAATTAGGAAATCTCCCTTGTACAGGTGAAAACCTTTTTGGTAAGGATTGGCAAGCAAAGGCCACTCAGATGGATGCTGAAAACTCTGCTTTGGATAGACTTTCAAAGTCTACCTCTGCTCCTGTTAAGAAAAGATTGTTTAAGAAGACATTCTTTTCCAAAAAGGGAAGATACTATCTTGCTTATGGTCAGCAGGCATCTTCTGCAGGTCGTTTTGCTGCAAAGTGTCAGCAACCACCCAAACAGGCCAAATCAAAGGCAGCTAGACCTTCTACAGCCCAGCAGCCTCAGGCTCCTCAGGGACTTTGACTTGCAACTAGAGAACTTAGCCTTTCTAGCTCTGGAAGGACCAGAGCCCCTTACCATCCCAGGAAGGTTGACTTACTTTGCTCCCAGATGGGAGCAAATCACAGCAGAGCGATGGACACTCTCCATCATAAGGAAAGGGTACAGGCGTCATTTCTTAAGCCTTGCCCCTCACACCATGGTGAAACAGTTCACTTCTCCAACATCTCTCCTCAACCTTCTAGGTCAGGAGATTGCCATCCTTCTTGCCCAAGGGGCAATAGAAGAAGTACCTCTTCTTCAACAAGGCACAGGGTTCTACTCCCCTTATTTTCTTATTCCAAAGAAGACAGGGGGCTACAGACCCATCTAAGATCTCAGAGAATTGAACAAATTTCTATTCAAAGAGAAATTCAAAATGATTTCTCTCGGTGCTCTGCTTCCATACCTTCAGAGTCAGGACTGGCTTTGTTCTCTAGATCTCAAGGATGCGTACACCCATGTCCTCATCCATCCATCTCACAGAAGGTTCCTTTGGTTCCTTTTTCAAGGAAAGCACTAGCAGTACAGGGTGCTTCCTTTTGGTCTGGCCTCTGCACCAAGGGTGTTCACGAAATGCATGGCAGTAGTAGCTGCATTTCTACGCACTCTAGGAATATTTGTCTTCCCATATCTGGACGACTGGCTCATTCGAGCTCCATCTCAAGCAGAGGCCAAGACTTGTCTAATCTGCACAATGCGTGTCCTTCAGTATTTGGGACTAGTAATAAACATCCCAAAATCCAGTGTCACCCCTACTCAGTCCCTCGGGTTTATAGGGGCTTTGTTGGATACCACAACTGCAAGGGCCTATCTTCCTCAGGCCCGTTGTCTACGCTTGGTGCAGTTAGCCTCCCAAATACAGTTAAAGCCCCTTTTAACTGCTCGAGAAATGTTGCAACTCTTAGGCCACATGGCATCCACTGTGCATGTGGTTCCATATGCTCGCCTTCACATGAGGGCAGCTCAATGGACTTTGTCCACCCAATGGACTCAGGCATCAGGTTGCCTGTCAGACAAAATAGCAAACTCCAGTCGCCTTTTTTGGTCTCTCCAGTGGTGGAAGTCCTCTCAAAACCTGTTGCTGGGGTCGCCTTTTCAACAATCACTTCCGCAAGCAACCCTTACAACAGATGCCTCTCCAATGGGTTGGGGAGCTCATATGCAAGATCTCTCCACCCAGGGCATCTGGTCTCCACAGGAGATTTCACTACACATAAATCTCTTGGAACTCAGAGCAATTTTCTTAGCTCTCAGAGTGTTCCACTCCCTGCTCAGCTACAAGACAGTCCTCATCCATACGGACAATCAAGTAGCCATGTTCTATGTAAACAAGCAGGGGGGGACTGGCTCTCTGTCGCTTTGCAACGAAGCTTTGCGACTGTGGGCCTTCCCCAGAAAGCATCAGATTCATCTTATGGCAGTATATCTTCCAGGCGTTCAAAACTCTTGGGCAGACAGACTCAGTCGAGTTCTGCTTCCACACGAATGGTCCCTCCATAGGGACCAGATAGCCAGGACTTTTCGAATTTGGGGAACCCCGGACATAGACCTCTTTGCAAGTCTGTGGAATGCCAAACTTCCCCGGTTCTGTTCCAGAATTCCGTGTCAGGGAGTTCAGGCCAAGGATGTTCCGTGTCAGGGAGTTGAGGCCTCCTTCACTGGGGTCAAGACTTCCTTTATGCCTTTCCACCCATTCCCCTAATTCCCAAGACACTGTTCAAACTTCAGAGAGACCGAGAGTCTATGGTCCTCATAGCACCACATTGGCCACGCCAAGTGTGGTACCCTCTACTTCTGAATCTCTCTCAAGCTCCATCCCTGGAGTTGGGCTCTGCTCCAAATCTTCTCTCCCAGGAAGACGGAACGTTGTGGCACCCAAACCCCCAGTCTCTCTATCTCAGGGCCTGGTTGCTGAAGGCCTAGACCTTCAAGTTTTCCATCTCTCTCAGCAAGTCAGAGATATTATTCATGCTTCCAGAAAGCCTTCCACTAGACATTCCTATGCTTTCAAATGGAAAAGATTTACCATTTGGTGTTCTGAGAAGGATCTTAACCCTCTAGCAATACCTGTGAATTCTTTACTAGAGTATCTTCTGCATCTTTCACATGCAGGCCTCAAAACGAATTCGGTAAGAGTCCATTTGAGTGCTATTGCAGCGTCCCTCAAGCCTCTCAATGGACAGCCTGTTTCCTCTCATCCTCTTATAGCAAGATTCATGAGAGGCCTTCTTTTAACTAAACCTCCAATTAGACCACCTCCAGTGTCATGGGACTTAAATCTGGTTCTTGTCCAGCTTATGAAGCCACCCTTTGAACCTTTAGCCACCACCTCCTTGAAATTTCTTTTTTGGAAGGTTATCTTTCTCATTGCTGTCACCTCAGCACGTCGCATCAGTGAGTTGCAAGCCTTGGTGGCTAACCCTCCTTATACAAGGTTCCATCATGATAAGGTAGTCCTCAGGACCAATCCACACTTTATGCCCAAAGTGGTCTCGCCTTTTCATCTGAACCAAGAGGTATACTTACCTGTCTTTTTTCCAGGACCTCATGCACCAAGTGCAGAGAGGAATCTTCATACTTTGGATTGTAAAAGAGCTCTCGCCTTTTACTTACAAAGAACACAGCAACATAGAAAGTCTTCTCAACTCTTTGTTGCTTTTGATCCTTCCCATTTAGGACTTCCAGTTTCTAAGAAAACACTGTCCAACTGGATTGCTCAGTGTATTTCTTTCGCCTACCAGAGTAGGAACCTTTCTCTGGAAGGCCATGTCACAGCTCACAATGTGAGGGCCATGGCAGCCTCAATGGCTCATCTGAACTCTGTGTCCATCGACCAAATCTGTCGAGCGGCCACCTGGGCCTCGGTTCATACCTTCACAGCCCATTACTGTTTGGACAAGGACTCCCGCCGGGATGCCTCGTTTGGTCAGGCTGTTCTCAAACACCTGTTTCATTCCTAATCAATTCCTACCCACCTACCCTGGTTGGATACCAGAGATCCATGGGGGGAGGTGGAGCCCTTTTCAGGGACACACAACTCTGGGGTCTCTCCCTGGCATCTGCAGCTAGGGAGTCCCCATATGTGAAGACTCATTCCTGCTTGTTCCTGGAGATAGCACAGTTACTTACCTGTAACAGGTGATCTCTGGGAACAGCAGGAATAAGTCTTCACAACCCACCCACCTTCCCTAGGAGTTGTATCTCTCTATCTATCTTTCCTTTCCTCTCTCTCTCTCTTTGTCTCAGCTTTAAAACTCGAACTGGAGAGAGGCGGTTGGGAAAGGCGGGAAAGCAGCACGCAGGCGCTGTGGGATGCTCCCAAAAGCTTTCCTATTGGACGCTGGGGAGCGTTCCCGCGCAGGCTCCGTCAGTACCGACGATACCCATATGTGAAGACTTATTCCTGCTGTTCCCAGAGATCACCTGTTACAGGTAAGTAACTGTGCTTTTTCCGCAGAGCCGACAGGACGTATACCATGTCACCGCAGAAAAATTCTTCTACTTTTGTTTTTTTGTGGTCGCGTCTGCTTTCACTTGACGCCTACCGGTACCGCCGGTTCTCTTTTCTTCTTTTAAAAAAAAAAGCCTAAAAAACTAGTTTCTAAAAATCTTTTCTTTAGGAGCCTTTTCCCTCTCTGGGTTAGGCGCCATTTTGGGCACTAGGCCCATTTTTTCCTCAAACATGGAAAAACCAGCTAGTGGTTTTAAGAAATGTTCTAAATGTGGCGGTACCATATCTGTCACGGACACCCATGAATGGTGTCTTAAATGTTTAGATCCTGACCATTCTCCATCGGAGTGTCTCTCCTGCAGAAAGATGACAAAGAGTGGCCTGCAGAATAGAGCTGCAAAACCTGGTACCCTTTTTGCTGCTGATACGATGTCCGTTGCATCGACGTCTTCCAGGGCTTCATCTTCCTCCCATGGATCTCAGGTAACTAAACCTAAGTCTTCTAAGATTGTCCAGTCCTCAAAGGTTAGATCTCCTTCTAAGTATCGAGATGCCACTGGCGTTGCCCTCGAGGAAAGTTCACCGGCGAAACAGCCCCGGCGGGAGGCCTCGGTCTCCAAAGCATTAACAGGGCTCCAGAATGTTCCAGAGGCTTCAACCTCTTCAGAACTATTGGTGCCATGTTCTGGAGTCGTGGCCGCTTCCACCGGTACCGACACCCAGGCATCGGCAGGAGTCATGGATCAGAGAATCCTCACTATCGAACGCAGTCTAGCGGCTCTCTTAGCAGCTTTGGTACCGCTAAGACCGCTACAGACGGTTCCACAGTTATCTGTACCGACATCGGTGCTGGTACCGAGTGCACCTGCCTTGGCAGGTATGCTGCCCCCCATGCCGAGCCTTGAGTCTATCTCAGGTATTGAGGGGCCGGTACCGAGACACCCCGATACCGACTTCGAGTTGTACCGGCACCGAGCATTGCAGGAACACCCGGCACAGAAATAATTTGAATCCTCCGATTCTGATGATTCTGCCAGTACTAGAGCAATCCTTCCGGAGGATCCATCTCCTTCTCCTCAACGCAGAATGTCTCCTCTAGAGGACATGTCCTTCCACGATTTCATACGTGACGTAGTTTGAGGTCTTGCAATCATGGTGATTACAGAAAAGAAACCCAGAGCAGAAGAATTAGAAATTCTTCAATACCCTAAGGCTCCTAAAGAGGCAGCTACCCTGCCCATTTATAGGATCTTGCAGGATCTTATGCTAAGAAGTGGGAAACCCCTTTAATGGTGTCTCCACACTCCCGACGACTCGATACCATGTACTGAGTTCCAAGCTGTCCTGGGGTTCAAAAGACTCAGTTACCACACCATTCAATGGTAGTGGAATCGGCAGTGCGTAGGATTAAGAGTGCTAAAACACATTCCTCCAATCCTCTGGGCTGTGAGTCGAGGACACTCGATGCCTTTGGGCGTCGATGCTTCCAATCCTCCTTGTTGCAGCCAGGATCAGCTCTTACATCCTCTATATGGGAATGTTCCTCAAAGAAGTTAGAGGAGACTTGGAGCTCATGAGCCCTGTTCTTCTTGAGGACAAAAGAGGGGATTTTATTACTCTGGTCAAACACGCCCAGGATGTCTCTAAGTTTGTGAACCGTGCAACCTTTGATTGCTTTGAATGTATTAGCAGAACCTCTGCTATTTTCATCGGTGTACGTCGTATTGCCTGGCTTCAGGCATCGGACTTAGAACAATGGGTGCAAGAGAAACTGGGAAATATTCCTTGCACAGGAGAAAATCTCTTTGGCAAGGATTGGCAAGACAAGGCAAATCAGCTTGAATCTGAAAATACTACCTTGAACAGACTATCAAAGTCTACAGCCAACCCAGAAAAGAAAAAGTCAGCCAAGAAACCCTTTTTCAATAAGAAAAAGAGGTTTTACCCATCTTACACCCATCATGCTCACTGTCCAGTTCATGTTCCCCAAAAGGGAAACCAACAGAACAGACAGCAGCGGAAGCCACAAGTTCCAAGAACTCAATTGGCCCCACAAGCTCAGCCTCCTCAGGGGCTTTGACTCTTTCCTAGAGAACTTAGTCTTTCTGCCCCTGAAAGGTCCAGAAACCTCACCATTCCAGGAAGGTAATGCCATTTTGAAAGCAGATGGCAACAAATAACATCAGAAAACTGAACTCTATCCATTGTACGAGAGGGGTACAGACTTCACTTCCACAGCATGCCCCTTCCTACAATTATAAAGCAGTTCAGTTCTCAGGTCCCTGTCACCAGTCTCTTGGGTCAGAAGGTCGCATCACTTCTTGCTCAAGGAGCAATAGAAGAAGTACTCATACCTCCAATAGGGGACGGGATTCTACTCCCCCTATTTTCTCATTCCCAAGAAAACAGGGGGACACAGGCCTATTCTGGACCTCAGAGAATTAAACAAATATCTGTTCTGAGAAAAATTCAAAATGATCTCCCTCGGAACACTCCTGCCATACCTTCAGAGTCAGGACTGGCTATGTTCTCTAGATCTAAAGGATGCATATACTCATATTCTCATCCATACAGATCACAGGAAATTCCTTTGATTCCTTTTCCAGGGAAGACACTTTCAATACAGGGTTCTTCTCTTTGGTCTGGCTTCTGCCCCAAGAGTCTTCACAAAATGCATGGCAGTAGTAGCAGCATTCCTGAGAACTCTTGGAATATTCTTCCCCTACTTAAACGACTGGCTCATTCAAGCACTAACAGCTCCAGAGACCAGCTTCGCTCTTTCTCGCACTCTGATAATCTTTCGGTATTTGGGACTGGTCATAAACCTCCCAAAATCTCATCTCACCCCTTCGCAGTTTCTAGAATTCATAGGGGCTCGTTTTAGACACACGGCAGTCAAGAGCTTTCCTGCCACAGCCACGTTGTCTTCGTATAATACAGCTGGCATCCCAAGCAGTTCTGAAGGTCTTCCTGACAGCTCGGGAAATGCCTCAGCTCCTGGGGCATATGGCATCCACTGTCCATGTGGTTCCCTATGCTTGCCTTCATATGCGAGCAGCCCAGTGGACCCTATCCTCTCAGTGGACACAGGCCTCGGGTCGCCTATCAGACAAAATTAGAAACTTCACCCATCTCATTTCGTCCCTCCAATGGTGGCAATCCCTGGAAAACCTCCTCATAGGTTCTCCTTTCCAGCAGTCCCTATGCCAAGCCACCCGAACAACAGATGCGTCCAAGTTGGGTTGGGGAGCTCACTTGCACGATCTCTCAACTCGGGGTCTCTGGACCCCACAGGAGGCTTGTCTTCACATAAACCTCCTAGAACTCAGGGCCATCTTTCATGCTCTTCGAGTATTCCAGTCCCAGCTCAGCTACAAGACAGTCGTGGTTCAAACCGACAATCAAGTAGCCATGTTCTATGTGAACAAGCAGGGCGGAACAGGCTCTCTGTCGTTATGCAACGAAGCTTTGCGACTGTGGGCCCTCACCAGAGAACTTCAAATCCACCTCCTAGTGGTATATCTTCCGGGCATTCAAAATCTTTGGGCAGAGAAACTCAGTCGAATACTGCTGCCACACGAATGGTCTCTTCACTCAGACCAACTTGCTTGAGTGTTCCAAATCTGGGGAACCCCAGATATAGACCTCTTTGCAAGTCTACAGAATGCCAAACTTCCCCGATTCTGTTCCAGAATTCCGTCTCAAAACTGTCAGGCAAGGGATGCTTTCCTCCTCCACTTGGGTCAGGACTTCCTCTATGCCTTCCCACCCATTCCCCTCGTTTCCAAAACGTTGTTCGAGCTTCAGAGAGACAGAGGTTGTATGATACTCATAGCTCCACGTTGGCCACGGCAAATGTGGTATCCTCTACTTCTATATCTCTCTCAAGCCACACCTCTGAAGTTGGGATATGCTCCAGATCTTCTTTCCCAAGAGAACGGGACTCTACTGCATCCCAATCCCCAGTCCCTGCACCTCAGGGCCTGGTTGCTGAAAGCCTAGAATTCCTAGATATCAACCTTTCTGAACAGGTAAAGGATATCCTTGTGGCTTCCAGAAAGCCCTCCACAAGGCGATCCTATGCCTTTAAGTGGAAAAGGTTCTCTGTATGGTGTTCTCAAAGGGGACTTACCCCCTTTTCGGTGCCTGTAGAATCGCTACTGGAGTATCTCCTCCACTTATCAAATTCTGGTCTTAAAGCCAATTCAATAAGGGTTCATCTTAGTGCCATTACTGCTTCCCGCAGACCACTAGATGGACAATCTATCTCCTCTCATCCACTTGTAGCAAGATTTATGAGAGGTCTACTCTTAACAAAACCTCCCATTAAGCCGCCGCTGCCGCCGGTGTCATGGGATCTTAATCTTGTTCTCGGGCAGCTTATGAAACCACCCTTTGAGCCCTTAGCCACTACGGACCTGAAGTTTCTTTCCTGGAAAGTCATCTTCCTAGTTGCTCTCACTTCGGCAAGATGCATCAGTGAGTTGCAGGCCTTAGTGGCTGGTCCTCCTTATACAAGATTTCACCATGATATGGTAGTTCTTAGGACTCATCCTCACTTCATGCCAAAGGTGGTTTCACCTTTTCATTTAAACCAAGCGTTTTACCTTCCTGTATTCTTTCCTAGGCCTCATGCCTCTAATGCAGAAAGGAACCTTCATACCTTGGATTGTAAAATAGCCTTGGTTTTTTACTTTCAAAGAACTAAGCAACATTGAAAATCTTTTCAGCTTTTTGTTGCTTTTGATTCTAGTCATTTGGGACTTCCAGTTTCCAAAAGAACTCTCTCTAGATGGATTGCAAATTGCATATCCTTTGCATACGAGAGTAAGGGACTTTCTCTCGAAGGCCGTGTCACAGCTCACAATGTGAGAGCAATGGCAACCTCTATGGCTAATCTTCGTTCTGTGTCCATTGACGACATCTGTAGAGCAGCCACCTGGGCTTCAGTATACACCTTTACAGCCCATTATTGTTTAGACAAGGACTCCCGTCGGGATGCCTTGTTTGGACAGGCTGTTCTACAGCATCTCTTTCAGACTTAGTACAACTCCTACCCACCGTCCCGGGTTTTCGATGCCAGAGATCCATGGAAGGAAGAATGACGCATTTCACCAGAGGTTCGCAGCTTGCTAGGGTCATCCACCTGGCATCTCTCAGCTGAGGAGTCCCCATATTTGAAGACTACATTCCTGCTTGTCCCTGGAGATAGTGTAGTTACTCACCTGTAACAGGTGATTTCCAGGAACAGCAGGAATTAAGTTTTCACAACCCACCCACCTCCCCTAGGAGTTGTCTCTCTCTCTCCTTCTCTCCTTTTGTCTCAGCTATAAACTCAACTGACGAAGGAGGGTTGGAAAGGTGGGAAGGCAGCATGCAGGCACTGTGGGATGCTCCCAAAAGCTTTCCTATTGGACACTGGGGAGCGTTCCTGCGCAGGCTCTGTCGGTACCAACGATACCCATATGTGAAGACTTAATTCCTGCTGTTCCCAGAGATCACCTGTCACAGGTGAGTAACTATGCTTTTTCTGTTCACCGTGGCTTTTACAGGTTTTTTTTACAGCTGGGGAGTCCCATATGTGAGGACTGACTTCCTGCTTGTTCCCAGAGAAAGCGTAGTAACGCACCTATAGCAGGTGTTCTCCAGGGAGAGCAGGAATCAGTCCTCACAACCCTCCCTCCTCTCCTTGGAGTTGTTCTCTTTTTGCCATCTTGTGCTATGATATCATACTGAGGCAAGATGGCACCCTTAGGCGGGAAGGGGACCACACCTGCATGGTGCATCTCCCAAAGGCTTTCTAGGTGCCGATAGACTCTGTAGGCGCCAATGTCACCCATATGTGAAGACTGATTCCTGCTGTCCCCGGAGAATACCTGTTACAGGTGAGTAGCTATGCTGTTCGGTTCCATTGCATTCAATCTGTATATCCAGTGGCATTTGCACTGAATCAATATCTTGCCTTGATCTCCTCCTTTTAGACTGGCTGCAACTTGATTTATCAGCATACACCGCAACATAGAAAAACTATGTTGCTTTTGTACACAGTGGGAGACCAAAGGTGCCTCTTCTTTCCGATGTAATATACACGATTTGTGTTCAGCCAAGTGTACTCTTAATAAACGGGACATTTTTCCTACATACACTTTATTACAGGGACGTACAATGGCATAAACCACAAAGATTGAAGAACAGATGACTAATTTTACTGTCACCTGGTTTCATAAACTGTTTCCCCTCCATGTCATTGTGCATATTTGGCAGTTATAATGATGTCACTTATTCGAATCAGCCAAGATGATTGATGGCAAAACAGCAGGGCACAAGAAATCTTTTAAAGTACAGTAATGGCTATATGAAATTATAGATCATCGTTCTGCAAAAGTTGGATGCACACTCAACAGACTCCAGTATTTCTTAACAATAGCCGCAATTTGAAAAGCATATGGAGAAAACTGCTTTATAAAGGAAACACCACCACATTCATTCTTAGAAACATAGAAACATGATGACAGAAAAAGACCACATGGCCTGTCTAGTCTGTCCTTCCATAACAACAACTACACCAGTCCACTTTTTACCTTTAGAGATCCTCTGTGTTGGTCCCATGCTTTTTTGAATTCAGTTACTGTCCTCATCTCTACCACCTCCACTGGGAGACTATTCCATGGATCCACTACTCTTTCCGTAAAGAAATATTTCCGCATATCACTCCTGAATCTATCTCCCTTCACCCTCATCCCATGTCCCCTCGTAGCAGAACTTGCTTTCAATTGAAAGAGGCTCTCTCCCTGAACATTTATGCCACGGAGGTATTTAAAACATCTCAATCATATCACTTCTATCCCGCCTTTCCTCTAAGGTGTACATATTAAGATCCTTAAGTCTGTCCTCATATGCTTTATAATGAAGCCCACTAATCATTTTAGTAGCCACCCTCTGCACCGACTCCATCCTGTTCACATCCTTTTGAAGGTGCGGTCTCCAGAATTGCACACCATACTCCAAATGAGGTCGCACCAAAGACTTATACAGAGGCATTATCACCTCCTTTTTTCTGCTAGCCATTCCTCTCCGTATGCAGCCAAGCATCCTTCTAGCTTTTGCCGTCGCCTTTTCTACCTGTTTAGCTACTTTAAGATCATCAGACACAACCATGCCTAGGTCCCGCTCTTCTTTAGTGGACAAAAGTACTTCACCTCCTATACTGTATTGCTCCCTTGGATTGCTGCAGCCCAAATGCATGACCTTACATTTTTTAACATTAAATCCCAGCTGCCAAATTCTAGACCATTCTTCAAGCTTAGCTAGATCCCTCCTCATGTTATCTACACCTTCCTGGGTGTCTACTCTATTGCAGATTTTGGTATCATCTGCAAAGAGGCAAACCTTACCCGACAGCCCTTCCGCTATATCACTAACAAAGATGTTAAAAAGAATCGGACCAAGGACAGATCCCTGGGGCACACCACTGGTAACATCCTTCTCCTCAGAGTGAGCTCCATTTACTTGTACTCTTTGTCGCCTCCCATCCAACCAATTTCTAACCCAAGCAGTAACTTTAGGGTCCATCCCTAGGGTGCTCAGTTTGTTTGTTCTTGTCTGATAAAAGGACTTCTCTCTGATTGTATAGAGCTTTCTTCCATGCCTGATAAATCACTTTCTCAGGATCACCGTGCTCAAAAAATGTGTTTATCAGCGGTAATGTAGAAATTGGAAAAATGGGAGACTTTGTTTAAGAGCCTTTGGGTGAAAACTGGTAAAATGCAGAAACGTATTTCGGTCTGATTTTTTTTTTGCATAAACCGTGATGTCATCCATTTTCAGCTACAGACACCTCCACATCGAGAAAAGTTACGTTTGACGTACTGTAAGTCATTTCAAACTGAATGGCTGAATCACAGCCATTCAGCCAATTGTGAAACTGAGTAAGCTCACAGTGCCTGACCACACAATGCAAATATTGTCAATAAATAGCTGCCGCATGACAATCTTGGGCATATGCCTAGATGAGCAAACCCATGTAGCTTCATAATGTTCCATAAACAGGTTAGCCAAAGAGGGTATAAAAGTGGCCCCCATGACTGTCCCAGATGTTTGTAGATAATATTGGTGGCCAAACATAAAAAAAAGGGTTTTTTTAACGCAGTTGACATTAAAGTCAGTAAAAACTTCATTGGTACTTCATGTCTTCTTGGCCGACTGTTAAAAACTGATTCCACTACGTTCCATGCAGCATCTTGAGGGATAGAGGTATACAAAAAACAGATGTCTATTGTCACCAATATCAGACCTTCCGTTCTGCCTGTATATTCACTCAAAATGTGTAGAAAATGAGTTGTATCTTTAATGTAAGAGTGACCCAACGATAGAAAATGTTGTAAAAAGGAATCCAAATAATTCCAATGCTCTCCATTAAAGAATCATTATTAGAAATGATCGGACACCCAGCAGGATGTTGCATATCTTTATGTACCTTTGGAAGAGTATATATTACAGGTGTTTTTGGAAAAAGAGGATTCAAGAACTTCCTCTGTCTAGTAATCATATATTCAGCTTCAACTGCTTCATCAATTAATTTTTGAATGCAGCATAAAAGCTCTTCATTCGGATCTTTTGGCCATAAGTGATAACAATAAATGTCTGCTAGTTGATGCATAATTTCTACTTCACAATCAGTTCGGTCTTTAAGAAGGATAGCCCCATCTTATCAGCTCTTTTTACCACCATAGATTTATCTAAACGTAATTCATCGGGAGCTTGCTTTTCTTCTCTACTTAAATTATACTCCCGTTTATAAGGCTGGCCTTATAAAACATGAACTAATTTCAATGCTAAATTTATGAAGGTCACAATAGTAGAATCCATAGGACCAGGTGGGGTCCAAGCTAATTTGACTACAATCTTCAACACTTTCCCTTCAGATGTTTTCACTCCAAAAAATTATAATAATAATAGTTCCAAACCTCCATCCCAGGGAAATAGCACTCCATGCATACTTTTACCTGCCTACTGGAAAGGCAGTTTTATGAAAGCCCATTTCTATGGGTAAGTGCGCTGTTTTTATATGTGACAATGAATATGAAAATTCTCTGGGGAAAAAGCAGGAAGTTGGTCCTCACATATGGGTGACGTCGGCGCCGACGGAGCCTGCTTGGAGAAAATCCCCCAGCTTTCAAAGAAAACCTTTGGGATTGCTACCACCCATAGGTGGTCCCCTTCCCGCTCAATGGTGCCATCTTGCTCAGTTTCCTTTTTTTCCGCAGAGCCCACCAGACGTCGTCTGTTATCGTCCTGGAAAAAGTTGATTTTATCGAGCATTTTTTGCTTGTCTCCGGTCGTGCGCTGGTACCTTTCCCGCCCCGACCTCGGTGCTTTGGTATCGGGTCGATTCCTTTTTTACTTTGGGCATCTTCACACCCTTTTTTCTTCACTGGCAGCCCAAAGGGTCTTCAACCTTGCTGGGGTTCTTTTTCGCCCCATGGCTACCAGCGGGTTTAAAAAGTGTGATCGGTGTGGGAAGATTATGTCCCTAACTGATATGCATGACTGGTGCATCGGCCTGGACCACGACCTGGCAGTCTGTAGCCTGTGTAAGAAAATGTCTTCGAAGACCTTGAGGAGCCGCCAGCATGACAAAATTTTCCCTGACTCGCCCATGCCTCCGAGAGCCAGTACCTCGTCTGAGACCTCAACACCTCGGAAGGAGCACTCCGAATCCAGGCATTGTCGGGGGTCCTTGGAGAGGGGGTCTCCCTCGAGGGAACCGAAGAGAAGGAAGAAGGCCTCAAAGGCGACATCTCTGGATGGCTCCGATAAGCCCCGAAAGCCCACCCGAGAAGTCGATGAGGGAGCGTCCTACCATGATTCCTCGGAAGGACCCTGTCGCAGATCGGCCTAGGCAAGTACACACTGTCCTAGTGAAGGATTTCCCTCCGGTGGAGCCAGCATCGGGCCCGAGTGTGTCGGTGCCCAAGCCGCAGGCTGCGGAGCCTCCGGGACTGGTGTACAGGATGGTGGCCTTGGAGCACAGCGTCACTGCCTTCTTGGAACAACAGCGGGCGCTGATATCCTGCACGACCGGTTCCTCCGCCCCAACCACCGGGCGTTCGACATCGAAAACGTCTCAGGAGGCCGAGCTGAAACTCGAGGACAAGTGGGCCCAGGTGGATCCTCAGCCGAGGTTGCGCTCGGCCTCCTCGTCGGGGCCGAGGTGGAGGGGGGCGTGCGGCGCCGGGGCCCTCAAGGCACAAGGAGCACCATGAGTTTTCCTCGGAGGAATCCGCCTGGGAGACCGAGGACGAGGAGTCCCCGGACACCCATCATCGTCATGATGTCCCGTCCGATTCCCAGGTGTCCGAACTTTGGAGAAGGTCCCCACCGGAGGTTATGGGCTTTTTGGACTTCGTCCGGGATATGTCCAAGGCCTTGGCTTTCCCAACGTAGTCCGAGGAGGTTCCTCGAGCCGACGAGCTCGAGATCCTCCAATACGAAGTTCCCCCTCGGGAAACCTTCATGGTGCCCATTCCTCCCATCCTGGAACCACTTACGCTCCGCATGTGGGAGACGCCGGCGTCGATGCTGGTGATCAGGAAACGGCTCGACTTGATGTATTGAGTCTGTCGCAGCCCTGGGTTTCAGAAGTCACAACTGCTGCACAACTTCATGGTTGTGGAGTTGGCCAGTCGACGACTGAAGATTCAGAAGAGACACTCCTTGGTGCCCCCCAGCAGGGAGGCCCACATCTTGGATACCCTTGACAGGAAGTGTTACTAGGGCGCGATGCTGAATTGTCGGATCCAGGCCTACCAGCTGTACATGGGCATGTACCTGAGAGACCTGGCGAGGGAGCTCACCAGGTTCTCGGCTGGTCTCTCCGAGGAGCCTTTGAAGCACTTCAAGAGCCTGTCCAAAGCTGTCCATGAATACTTCAAGTTTGTCTCGGGCAGCCTATGACGGTTTCGAGTCAGCAGCCCGGGTAGCCGTGGCAGGCATCGGTGCTCGCCGCCAAGCTTGGCTACAGTTGTCCGACCTCAAGCAATGGTTACAAGACAAGTTGGTCAATGTCCCTTGCCAGGTGGAAATCCTCTTTGGCAAACCCATGACTGACAAGGCCGCAGAGCTGGAGACCGAGTTCATGACTAGGACTAGGCTCTCCAAGAAGGCTACTGCCCCTTCCCGAAAGAAGGGCTCAGGTAAAAAGCCCTTTTACCCGAGGAAGTCCACTGCTTAATGAAACTACCCCCCTTACCAAGCCTCCCCAGCAAAGGCAGCAGGCCAAGGGACAGGGGCATGGCCCGCGTAAGCAGAAGGCTCCCAAGCCCCAGGCTCCGGCTCCGGCCCACCCCGGAGGGAGCTTGCTCCTGCAGCATGGCCCGTCTCCCACTCTGAGCTCAGCAGCCTACAGGAAGTCGCCTCACCCTTTATGCCCACAGTTAGGGAGCTATCACCACTGACTTCTAGGTGTTAAGGGTGATCAGGGAGGGTTACCTCCTCCGCCTGAGCCAAGTACCTCCACGCTATTTCACAGGAGAGCACTCAGGTCTCCCCTTCATCGGGATCTTCTTCTGAAGGAGTTGGCAGGCCTTCTAGAGGATCAGGTGGTGGAACCAGTGCCCCACCACCTCAAGGGCAAGGAGTTCTACTCGAGATACTTCCTTGTACCAAAGAGGACAGGGGCCTAAGGCTACACTTAGATTGTGAGCCCTTCGGGGACAAGGGAATAAAAAGTACCTGTTAGTATATACTTGTAAACCGCTCTGATGCATAAGTAAAGGGCGGTATATCAAATGCCTAAACCATAACCATAACCATAACCATATCCTCGACTTGCGCAACCTCAACAAATTCCTGGTGAGGGAGAAGTTCAAGATGCTCTCCCTTGGAACATTGCTGCCTGACCTCCGCCAGGGAGACTGGCTATATTCCTTAGACCTAAAGGATGCTTATACCCACATCCTAATCCACCAAACTACAGACAATACCTATGCTATGTGGTGGGGGGGCCATCATTTTCAATACAGGGTGCTTCCCTATGGCCTAGCCTTGGCCCCCAGGGTATTCAGAAAGTGCCTGGCTGTGGTCACCGCCTTTCTCAGGCTCCAAGGGGTCTTTTTCCCCTTTCTCGACAACAGGCTCATCAAGGGCACTACAGCCCCCGAAGTGTAGCAGGCCGCAGCACGCACCACCCAGATCCTGCAACTCTTGGGTTTCATTATCAATTACCCCAAGTCAAACCTTTGCCTGTCACAAAGGCTGGAGTTCATTGGGGCAAGAATCGACACCCTTCAGTCAAAGGTTTCCTACCTGCAGACAGGGTGGCCAGGCTCAGGGAGCTAGCCAGGGATATTTAGCACCATCCTTCAGTGCCAGCAAGGCATCTGCTGCCCCTCCTCGGGCACATGGTCTCCACGGTACATGTCACTCCAGATGCCTGCCTCCACACGCGAACAACACAGTGGTGCCTCAGGGACCAATGGTCCCAGGCCACGGGACATCTCCAGGACAGAGTCCGAGTAACCCTGGTGCAGTCCCTGACCTGGTGGCTATCGCCCCTGCACTTGGAGGCGGGGATGCCCTTCCACGCCCCTCACCACTCGAGGGTTCTCACCACAGACGCCTCCCTGCTGGGCTGGGGAGCCCATTGTGAGGGATACTGCACCCAGGGCACTTGGTCCCCGGGCGAGAGCGCTCAGCAGATCAACCTCTTGGAGCTGCAGGCCATTCATCTCGCCCTGAAGGCTTTTCAGCATTGCCTGGGTCAGTCCTAGTTCAGATGGACAACCAGGTGGCCATGTTCTATGTGAACAAACAGGGAAGCATGGGGTCCCATGCCCTCTGCCAGGAAGCCCTGAATCTGTGCTCTTATGCTGTCTGTCAGGGCATTCTCCTCAGGGCGGTATACCTGCCAGGCCAGGATAACTTGCTGGTCGACAGACTTAGCAGGATTCTCCAGTCGCATGAGTGGAAGTTGGACCCAGGAGTTGCCAGCGGGCTTTTCCAAACCTGGGGGGAACCAGTAATGGACCCGTTTGCAAGCCCGGACAATCACCAGGTATCCCGTTTTTGCTCAAGACAGCCGCACCCCACCAGGGTGGCCGCCAATGCCTTCCTGGTCTCATGGTTGGAGGGGCTTCTGTATGCTTTTCCCCCGACACCACTGATCGCCAAGACTCTGTTCAAGATTCTCCAATACAGAGCCTCGGTCATCTTGGTGGCCCCAAGGTGGCCCAGGCAGCTGTGGTTTCACTGCTTCTGCAGCTAGCGGTGGAGGTCCCCATACCATTGGGTTCCGCTCCACGGCTCCTCTCCCTGAAGGGGAGCTCTCTCCTGCATCCTAACCTCGGCTTCCTCTCGCTGGCGGCTTGGCTGCTAAGAGGGTGACTTTAGCCCCGCTCCACCTCCTGAAAGAAGTGGAGGATGTTTTGCTGGCCTCACACAAGGCGTCTGCCAGACGGACTTATGCTTTTAAGTGGTGTAGATTTGCACTTTGGTGCACTGAGCGGGAGGTCGACCGTTTTCTTGCCTGCTAGTCATGGTGTTGCAATACCTTCTCCACCTCTCCCAGGTGGGGCTCCAATCTAACTCTGAGTGCATCTCAGTGCCCTGGCGGCGAACCACCATCAGATGGGCAGTAAGCCCCTCTCAGTCCACAAAGTGGTGTCCTGCTTCCTAAAAGGCCTACTCCTGTCTAAGCCCCCGGTTTGCCCTCCAGCGGCCGAATGGGATCTCAATGTGGTGTTGGGGCAGCTCACCCTGCCGCCCTTTGCTACCTCTCCTGGAAGGTGGTTTTCCTGGTTGCGCTCACTTCTGCCCGAAGGATTAGTGAGCTCCAGGCTCTCATGGCGGAGAAGCCTTATACCAGGTTTTACAAGAATAGGGTGGTGCTTCGTACACATCCCAAATTTCTCCTGAAGGTGGTGTCCCCTTTCCACCTCAACCAGGAGGTGGTCCTCCCTACCTTCTTTCCCAGACCGCACGCCAGTCAGGCAGAGGTGGTCCTCCGTACCTTGGACTGTAAGAGGGCCTGTCCTTCTACATTCAGTGTACTCAAGGCCACCATAAAGCCTCACAGCTTTTCGTTTCCTACAACCCCAGTAAGCTGGGGGAGGCGGTATCCAAGCGTACGCTGTCAACATGAGTGGCGGACTGTATTGCCCGGGCTTATTAGGAGACGAGGTTTCTGCTGGAAAGCTGGGTCACGATGCACCGTGTTAGGGCTATGGCAGCATCAGTTGCTGACCTGCGCTCGGTTCCTCTGGCAGACATCTACCAGGCTGCCACCTTTTCTTCAGTCCATACCTTCGCAGCTCATTACTGCCTGGATAGAGAGTCCCGACGGGACAGTGCTTTTAGCTAGGCCCATGCTCCGTAACCTTTTCAGGGTCTAGGCAACTCCTACCTTCTGTATTCAGGCTACCGGAGTGCTAGTTCCTTTGGACGCAGAGGTTCCGTTGGTCCATTATATGGATTTCATTGCTGCTGCTTGTGACTCTCAATGAGGGAGCCTTTTTCGGCTATAGTTTAATAGTGGCCTGTAGCTGGGGAGTCCCATATGTGAGGACTGATTTCCTGCTTGTTCCCGGAGAAAGCGTAGTTACTCACCTGTAACAGGTATTCTCTGGGGACAGCAGAAATCAGTCCTTAAAACCCTCCCTCCTCCTCTTGCAGTTGCAGTCCTATTATTTTCATTTGTTTTTTGCCATCTTTTTAGCTATGTCATTTGACTGAGCAAGATGGCACTCTTGGGCGGGAAGGGGACCACACATGCGTGGTAGCAATCCCAAAGGCTTTCTTTGAAAGCTGGGGATTTGCTCCGCGCGGGCTCTGTTGGCGCCGACGTCACCCATATGTGAGGACTGATTCCTGCTGTCCCCAGAGAGCATCTGTTACAGGTGAGTAACTACACTTTACTTTCCTTCTTTATATGCTAAAACAGATTCTGCTTGCCTTTCAGGAGGAAGACATAGGCTTTCTTTTTTCCTCAAGCTTTTGATTATAGATAGTAGTAGTATTCTGTGTGATTGCAGTCATGTTTATTGTTAAGAAATAATGTAAGTGGGTGTTTTTAAATTTTGTTTTCCAAATCATTGTGCTAGACCAGTCCAAACAAGTGGATTGTATTCCCCTACCAGCAGAATGATGGAGACAAAGAACCAATGAAAAGCCCAGGTTTCAATGGCATCACTCTTGTACCTTTATCTACCTCAGCCACCAGAGGTTCTTTCAATATTTCTTTGTCTCCAGCAGAAGATGGATGGATTTTCTCCTCTCTGTAGAAAATCTGAAGACAGAGGAAAGAGGTTGATTAAACGTGCGTGAATAACCACTTGAGTGCAATGTGGGGGGCCCCACTTGACTGTAGGAGGGGGGAACTGGAAGGGAATGGACACCAGTGGCAGTCGTGGGAATACAAGGCGGTTGACATTGGTAGGTACTGGGAGGGGAGGACCGGAAAGGTGGCTGATACTGGGGAAGGTTACTGGAACTGGAAATGGACTGATGGAAGGAAGTGAAGAAAACAAAAGAAGAGATAAGAAATGGCAGATAGACCATAGATCACAGAAAGAGAGCTAAGAGAAAGCAGGAAAGCAGACGTCTCATATCAGGACCAGCATGATCAGAGAATAAATGGTCAGACAACAAAGGTAGAAAAAATAATTTTATTTAATTTTAGTGGTTGAACTTTGTGTTATCTTTATATTTTACACAGTATTGGGGTACTGCATCTCTTATTTATCTGATGTTGCACTGCATGCAGAGTCTGGCTTCTTGGGGTTTCAGTTTAAATTTTGTCTGCATATTTTTATTTTTACTTTAGATTGTGGTTACTTATTCCGTATTTGGTGAGGGTCTGTATTCTGAATGTGTGACTGAGCCCAGGTGTTCTGTTAACATGAAGTTTGTACATAAAGATCTATACTGTACTGTAGTAATTTGACTTGTTCAGCTTTTCAAATAGGTGTATGGATGTTCCAGGGTCCACTGTAGTATTTAGAGTGACTTTTTTTTAGATGGGCTCCTTATGTGAGTTTTAGAAGTTGATGCTGATATGGTATGGTAGATTTGCTGTTTGTTGTAGGGTTTTGTATTAGTTCACAATATGCCTGGTACTGGAGAATGCTTGTTGTTGTTAGTGAGATTATCGGAATTAGATTTTTTTTTTAAGATATTGAGTTCTGTGGATGGATGTCCTGGTTCTGCTTTGTACCCACTGTGGATGCAAAAAATATGTTGAAAAAGAAAAAGCAAGAACCATAACGCAGTTTATAACAACAAAATAAAAATGAGTTATAATTTAGTTTTATAAACTGTACTGTTAGTTCTTGCTCTCTTTTAGTTCCTTGGTGTGCAAGCATCTTGCATTTCCTCCATATAATCTAATCGGCTTTTTGGTTTGGTTCAGTCCCTGATTGGAGTTCCGAAAAAGCCCTGCCCTCCTCTACAGGGGGGGGGGGGGATCTCATCCTTTGCCTCAGGCAGTAGATTGCCTTGAGCCACCCATGGGGGGTAAGTACCAAGGCTTGACCTAGTCATTGTCCTTGTTGGGGGCACCCGGTTCCATCTGAGGGACGCTATTTGGGGTGGACTGCTATGACTGTTGGTGCTGTGTGTGTGGAGGGGTTTCCTGCCGTTTTCTGCATGTATTAGTAATGTTTTTGCCTATTGTGCGCCTGGGGGGTCACGTGGTCCTAACACGTGCTTCTTCCCTAGCACCTTTAATGTGCGTTACGTAAAAGTGCAGTTAATGCATGCTTGCAGGCCAGCGCAGCCTTAGCGTCTGCTGTTGTGATACTTACCTTTTCTCCAGGAACAAGCAGGAAGTTAGTCCTCACATATGGGTGAAATCGATGCCAACAGTGCCCCCGCGGAAGCATCTCCCCAGCTTTCAAATATAGCCTTTGGGAGATGCCACCACGCATACATGGTCCCCTTCCCGCCTAAGGATGCCATCTTACTTAGTCTCTCTTTTTCCACAGAGCCCTACAGACATTCATCTTCCTTCCCCAGAAAAAAGTTGATGTCCTTGTGCACGTTCAGTGTATCGTCCGGTTACTCACTGGTCCCTTTCCCATCTCCGAGCGCCGTTGCCTTGATTTCATGACTGTTCATTTGTTTTTTTTTCATCCAGTGCAGTTTCGCGCCATTTCTAATGCTGGCTACGTCGAAGGTCTTCAACCTCGCTGGGGTCCTTTTTGCCCCAATGGCACTGGGTTTAAAAAGCGTGATCGGTGCGCGAAGAACATGTCCCCTTATTGACACACATGACTGTTGCTTCAGGTATCTAGGTGCTGATCATGACCCAGAGGCATACTCCCTTTGCAAAAAGATGTCTGCTAAGGCCATCCAGAGTCACTGACAGAAGCAGGATGATATCTTCCACAGGTCAGATCCAGCCCCGGTATCCCTGGTAGCCACGCTCTGTAAGGCCCCGCACAGATCCTTGGAGTCACGTAAAGCCCCTGTGGTGCCCGAGCCGGCATGCAGACACTCCGACAAGTGTTCCCCGGAGCGAGAGCATAAGAAAAAGAAGAAATCCCCGAAGGCCTCTTCCTGGGAAGCGGACATGCATGGCAAGTCCCGTGCGCAGTCCCACAGCCCCTGGAGGGTATCCAAGAAGTTGGAGTGGGAGCAACCAGCCAAGGTACCCAGGACAGATGCCGAGGCTTCCGGCAATGGATCTTGAATCCCTGAGGCCTATAAGGTTGAGGAATCCCTCTCCTCGCCAAAATCTGACCCGTTCACCCCGGTGTCTGTGTCGAAGGCTGTGACCCCTGAGTGGGAAGTCAGGATGATGGCATTGGAAACACAACGTTTCTGTCTTCCTTGCCTCGCAGCAAGTGTCGATGCCCAGCCCCGCCGGTGCACGCGCAGAAACTCAGGGACCTCAATACCGAGGACTCCTCAGGCCGCCAAAGAGATCTTTGAGGACTCCATGCCTCGAGGCGATCGTCGGTGAGGGTCTCGATCCTGCTCCCGGTCCTCAGGAGCAGGATCCTCCCCAGCAAGCGCTTCTGGCTCTGGCCAAGCATCAGTCACGGTTCACTGAAGACCAGACCCAGCAACGCCCTTAGAGCCTTCGGGCCTCAAGTCCTCAAAGGGCACACCGTGACCTCCCCTCAGATCCATTCCTGCTAGCATCAAGGCACCTTGTTCCTTGAATTTGTTCGGGACATAGCAAAGACATTGTCCCTCACCACAGAGTCGGAGGAGAATCCTCGCATGAAGGAACTCGAGATCCTCCAATAGGAGGCCCCACCTAAGGAAGCCGTTATGGTCCCCGTGCCCTCCATCCTTGGGTGCCGCCTTCTCCGAATGTGGGAAACACCGGCATTGGTGCTGTTTGTTAGCCAGCGCCTGGACACTATGTACAGGGTCCCGCACAGTCCTGGCTTCAGGAAGGTGCAACTCCCTCATACCTCCATAGTGATCGAGTCGGCTATACATCGACAGAAAAGCCTGAAGACTCAATCTTCAGTGCCCTTGGGCAGGGAGTCCTGTGCCTTCAATACCCTTGGGCGTAAATGTTACCACGGCTCGATGCTGGCTTGCTGCATACAAGCATATCAGCTGTATATCGGCATGTACCTCCGAGACCTAACTAAGGAACTCGGGAGTTTGTCGGTGGGTCTCTGCAGGGACTACCTCCAGGGCTTCCAAACCCTCACAAAGTCGGGGAGTGCTCGAAGTACTTGTCTCAAGCAGCCTACAATGGCTTTAAAGCTTAACTGGAGGGTGGCCGCTGCAGGCATCAGTGCCCATTTCCAAGCCTGTCTCCAGGCATCGGACTTCGAGCAATGGGTCCAGGAAAAACTCCTTGACGTCCCTTGCCTCGGTGAAAACCTCTTCGGCAAGCCGATGGAGGACAAGACGGCGAGATTGAGACAGAGTATGTCACCAGGACTCAACTCTCCAGGAAGACCTCCACTCTTCCCAAGAAGAAACCACTGGGGAAAAGGCCTCTCTTCCACTGGAAAGGCCAGCCTTACCGAGGCTATCCCCTATTCCAAGCCCCCCAGACCCTACAGCAGGGTCTTCAGGGCAAGGGAGCGGGCCAGGGCCCACGCAAGCCTAAGGTTCACTGAAGGCCAGACCCAACAATGCCCTTAGAGCCGTCGGGCCTCAAGTCCTCAAAGGACTACTCGGACTGGGAGTCTGAGGACGAGGCTTTCCCGGAGACATGGGCCTTGGGCCGATGCAAGCCCCAGACACCAGCTCCAGCCCAGACTGGGTTGGGTTTTGACACTCAGAGCATAGCCTCTTTACCCATGGGGGACCAGCTACCAATATTTAAATTTATTCTCTTCCCATCTTAGGGAAGAGTCCGCCCCAGGTGTCTCGCAACCCACTCAGGACATCCAAGGCCTCAGATTTCGCCATATTCATTTTTAAACCTGCAAGTGCCCCATACTGTAGGATGCTTGCCTGCGTACCCAACTAAGTGCCCCAAGAATTCGCCGAAAACTTTTAGTTGGATAGCGTCCCTGTACAAACCCCATCTGGCAAGGGTGTATCGGGTTAGGGAGATACAGAGCCAAACGATGTGCTAGAATCTTTGCATATAGTTTAAGATCATAGTTAATCAGCGAGATTGAACAGTAGGACCCCACTTCTGCTGGATCCTTCCCTGATTTAGGTAACACCACTATGTGGACTGTATTACTGTTATATTTAAGGACTCCATTGTCTAGGTGTTAAACATTACCACTAAAGTTGGGGTAACCTGTTCTTATAAAAGCTTATAATATTTGGCTCGATAACCATCGGGCCCCGGAGCCCTGCAAGTGGCTGCCCTGGCAATACCGTTCTGAATGAACCTCCTCCACTGTTACTGGGGCCACTAAGTGCCTCTGCTGTTCCTGTGTGAGTTGCGAAGGGGCCACCTTGGCAAGGTACCTTCTAATTTACGAAAGTGGGGCATCCTCGCTTGAGTATAATGTACAGTAGTATTCCACAAATACCTTTCCTATAGCTGTAGCCAATGTTCCCTCTAATTTTCTGTAGGCGGTGTGTGCATAAAATATTAGCTGTGCAGCTTTTGAAGGAAGGTTAAATTTTTGTGCGCCACATAACGACACTCGGCGTTATATACTTTAAAATTTGACTACCCATCAGAATACAGTATGTACACCACATTGATTGCATTAGAAAATATTGTAGAACTTGTGAAAACCGTAAATACACAACAATTTTTAAATTTTAAGACATCTGTGTTGTTTTCTATCAGAATCAGAACCATAATTTTTGTGCGCTCTGTTGTAAAGTATGTGCGCTCGCTCGGCGAGGTGTGTGCGCGTGCACACGCGCACAGCTTAGAGGGAACAGTGGCTGTAGCATCTGACTGGGGCCTCCCTACCCTATCCTGCAGCAGTGGCACAAATCGGGAGCCCTGGCTACGTGAAAGGCAGCGTGCCAAAAGTTTCCCGGCCCTATCCCTGAATTGATATAGTTGGTACTTATAATACACTAAGGACTTTTTTGCTCTTTGATATAATAGTGTATTAAGGGTCGCCTGTGTAGCTAACAATTGCGTCCTATTGGCTACTGTAGGGTGGTTTGCCAGGGTACGGTATTCTTTACAAATCTGCTTCTCTAATCTTAAAATCCTCGCTGTCCTATCACGCCGCCGCCGAATTCATTCGTTAAATGTCTCACTGTAATACAGCCTTGGATGCTTCCCAAAAAAGTTCTGAATCAGTCAGATGGACCTGATTATGATAGGCATAATTATTCCATCTATCTATCAAATACGTTCGGAACTTCTCATCTTGACATAGATCTAGGGGAAAGTGCCAAGGCTCTCAGTTACCACACGACTTTCCTCCGGCCCAGTCTATCCAAATCAGAGCATGGTCCGATATTTCATAGGGCCCAGTTGTCGCGTCAGTTATTGTTTGGAAAAGCTCCTTCAATATCAGTATGGCATCTAATCGTGTACTAGTCCCAAACGCCCGAGATGTGCGTGTAGTCTCTCTCAGTCGGGTGTAAAGTCCGCCACACATCTATTACTTGGCACCGCTGGCGGAACTGCCTCAGGTGTCGTGTAGTGTACAGACGATTACTCCAGTGCCCTCCCGAAACATCTATAGCTGGGTCAAATATCCCATTCCAATCACCCCCTACGATTAGTGGACATTCAGGCAGTGTATCAATTTCTGCTGCCACTTTGGCAAAAAACTTAGGGTCTGGGACATTAGGAGCATACACAGTACCCAATATCACCTTCTGCCCCTGCTAGTATCCTTGTGCCAATGCAAATCAACCCTCTAGGTTGACAACTGTATATACGACTTTTAATCCTAATCTCCAGGAACAAGCAGGAATGTAGTCTTCACATATGGGTATCGTCGGCACCGACAGGGCCCGCGTGGGAACGCTCCCCAGCTTCCAATAGGAAAGCTTTTGGAGGCATCTCACAGCGCCTGCGTGCTGCCTTCCCACCTTTCCAACTGTCCCTCTCCAGGTCTTCGTTTTCCGCGGAGCCGACAGGTCACATACCCTGTCACCGCAGAAAACTTTGGTCTTTAATCTTTGTTTTTGTGGTCGCATCTGCCTTCCTTTGACGCCATACCGGTACCGCCGGTTATTTCTTCTTTCTTTAAACAACAAAAAAAAAATTATAGTTTCTGAGGTGTTTTACTTTAGAAACTTTTTTCCTTGGTGCTAGGCGCCATTTTGGGCACTAGGCCCAATTTTATCCTTAAAATGGAAAAACCTACTTCAGGTTTTAAGAAATGTTCTAAATGTGGCGGTACCATTTCCGTCACCGACACCCATGATTGGTGTCTCAAATGTTTAGGTCCTGACCACTCTATTTCAGAGTGCCTCTCCTGTGGAATGATGTCAAAAAGGGGCCAGCAGAACTGAGCTCCTAAACTTAGCACCCTTTTTCCCCTCTGTTGCACCAACGTCCTCCAGGGCCTCATCTTCCTCCCATGGATCTCAGGTAACTAAACATAAATCTAGCCGGTCTTCAAAGGGTAGTTCTCCTTCTAAGTATCGAGATGCCCCTAGCGTTGCCCTTGAGGAATTTTCACTGGCAAAACTGCCCCGGCGGGAGGTTTCGGCTTCCAAAGCACTAACGGGATTCCAGGATGTTCTCGAGGCCTCGACCTCAGCAGAACTACTGGCGCCATGCTCTGGGGTTGCGGCCGCTTCTACCGGTACCGACACCCAAGCATCGGCAGTGTCGATAGACCAGAGATTCCTTGCTATCGAACGCAGTCTAGCGGCTCTTCTCACGGCTTCGGTACCATTGAAACCACTTCAGACACCTCAACCGGAACCGGTACCGACTGCATTAACATCGGCGGGTATGCCATCCATACCGAGTCATGCGTCTGTCCCCAGCATCGACAGATCGGTACCGGAACAACCCAATGCCGACTTTGATCGATATCGGTACCGTGCTTTGCACGATCACCGGGATCGGAGGTATTTTGAATCCTCTGATGAGTCTGAAGACTCCGAAGAATCTGCCAATACAAGAATACTTCTCCCCGAGGATTCCTCTTCTCCTCAGCGCAGAATGTCTCCGCCAGAGGATATGTCCTTTCAGGACTTTATCCGTGATATGGCCCGAGGCCTTTCCATCACAGTAGCTCCTGAAAGAGAGCCTAGGGCAAAGGATTTGGAAATTCTCCAATACCCTAAGGCTCCCAAAGAGGCAGCTACTCTGCCTAGTCATGAGATCTTACATGATCTTATGCTAAGGATGTGGGAAACACCTTTAACCACATCTCCTCATTCTCGAAGACTCGATACCATGTATCGAGTTCCACCTTGTCCTGGCTTTCAAAAAACTCAATTACCACACCATTCAATGGTGGTGGAATCAGCCATGAGAAGGATGAAAAGTGCAAAGAGACATGCATCCAATCCTCCAGGTCGTGATTGTAGGACTCTCGATGCCTTTGGGCGTCGATGCTTCTATGCTCTCAGCTAGGATCAGTTCCTATATCTTGTATATGGGAATGTTCCTTAAAGAGGTCACAGGAGACTTGGAGCTTTTGAGCCCCCTCCTTCCTGTTGGCAAAAGGCAAGACTATCTTAATCTAGTCAAACATGCTCAGGATGTTTCCAAGTTTGTAAATCGTGCAGCCTTTGACTGTTTTGAGTGCATAAGCAGAACCTCTGCTATTGCCATTGGTGCACTTCGGATTGCCTGGCTTCAGGCATCTGACTTGGAAATTTGGGTACAGGATAAATTAGGAAGCATTCCTTGCACAGGAGAAAATCTCTTTGGCAAGAATTGGCAGGAGAAGGCTAATGAGACTGAGTACAGCCGATCCTGCAAGGAAAAAATCCTCTAAGAAACCATTTTTCAATAAGAAAAGAAGTTTTATCCTTCCTATACCCAACAGGGACACCGTCTAGGTCAGACTGCCCAAAAGGGACAACAGCAACAACCTAACCAACAAGAGAAGCCAAAAGCTGCAAAAACTCAGTCCACTCAGCAGGTTCAGCCTCCTCAGGGGCTTTGATGCCTTCCTGCCCCTGAACGGTCCAGAACCCTCGACCATCCCAGGCAGGTTATGTCAATTTGCCCACAGATGGTACCAAATAACAGCAGAAAATTGGACTCTGTCCATTGTACGAGAGGGGTACAAGCTTCATTTTCACAGCATGCCCCTTCCTACAATTGTAAAACAGTTCAATTCTCAGACCTCTCTCAACAGTCTCTTAGGTCAAGAAGTCACAATGCTCCTTGCTCAAGGAGAAATAGAAGAAGTACCCATTCCTCATCAGGATACAGGGTTTCTGCTCCCCCTATTTCCTTATTCCAAAGAAAACAGGAGGACACAGACACATTTTAGACCTCAGAGAATTGAACAAATATTTGTTCCGAGAGAAATTCAAAATGGTCTCTCTAGGAACTCTGCTGCCATACCTCCAAAGTCAGGATTGGCTTTGTTCTCTAGATCTCAAGGATGCGTATACTCATATTCTCATCCATTCAAATCACAGGAGATTCCTTTGATTCCTGTTTCAAGGAAAGCACTACCAATACGAAGTTCTTCCCTTTGGCCTGGCTTCTGCGCCAAGAGTATTCACAAAATGCATGGCTGTGGTAGCAGCATTTCTCCGCACTATGGGAATATTGGTCTTCCCTTACTTAGACGATTGGCTCATTCGAACCCCTACAGTGCCAGAAGCCAGCTCTGCTCTGTTTCGCACAATGCAAATCCTTCAGTATTTGGGACTGGTCATAAACTTCCCAAAATCCAATCTTGCTCCCACTCAGTCCCTAGAGTTCATAGGAGCTCAACTGGATACCAGGCAGACAAGGGCTTTCCTTCCGCAGCCCTGCTGTCTTCACATAGTACTTCTAGCTTCCCAAGCAGTGCTCAAACCTTGTCTCACTGCTCGAGAATTGCTACAATTGCTAGGCCACATGGCATCCACCGTGCATGTGGTTCCTTATGCTCGCAGCCCAGTGGACTTTATCCACTCAGTGGACACAGGCCTCAGGCTGCCTGTTGGACAAAATAACAAACTCAAACTGTCTTATTTCATCCTCCAATGTTGGCAATCACCCAGAAACCTTCTGGTGGGATCTCCTTTCCAGCAACCCCTATCCCAAGCCACCCTAACAACAGATGCATCACAGGTCGGATGGGGAGCCCACCTGCACGATCTCTCTACCCAGGGTACCTGGACTCCACAGGAGGCCTGTCTTCACATCAACCTCCTGGAGCTCAGAGCAATCTTCTTTGCTCTTCGGGTATTTCACGCCCAGCTCAGCTACAAGACAGTCCTAGTTCAAATGGACAATCAGGTAGCCATGTTCTATGTGAACAAGCAGGGCGGAACAGGCTGTCTGTCCCTGTGCAGCGAAGATTTGCGACTATGGGCCTTCTCCAGAGAGCATCAGATTCATCTCCTTGCGGTGTATCTTCCAGGCATTCAAAACTCTTGGGCAGACAAACTCAGACGAGTTCTGCTTCCACATGAATGGTCTCTCCCTGCAGACCAGGTTGCCCGAATATTTCAGATTTGGGGAACCCCGGGCATAGACCTCTTCGCAAGTCCGCTGAATGCCAGACTTCCCCAGTTCTGATCCAGAATTCCAGCTCGATGTTGTCAGACAAGAGATGCCTTCCTCCTTCACTGGTGTCAGGACTTCCTATATGCCTTCCCACCCATTCCTCTCATCCCCAAAACCCTATTCAAGCTTCAGAGAGACAGAGGTCATATGATCCTCATAGCTCCATGTTGGCCACGGCAAACGTGGTACCCTCTGCTCCTACATCTCTCTCAAGCTCCACCTCTGGAATTGGGATCCGCTCCAGATCTTCTCTCCCAAGAGGATGGGATGCTCTGGCATCTGAATCTCCAGTCTCTGCATCTCTGGGCCTGGTTGCTGAAAGCCTAGAACGTCAGGATCTTAATCTTTCCCAACAGGTAAAGGATATCCTTCATGCTTCTAGGAAACCCTCCAGAAGACTCTCGTATGCCTTTAAGTGGAAAAGGTTTACCATATGGTGCTCGCAGAAGGGTCTTAACCCTCTTGTGATACCTCTGGAATCGATACTGGAGTATCTCCTTCATTTGTCAAATGTGGGTCTCAAGACAAATTCAGTAAGAGTCCATCTTAGTGCTATTGCAGCTTCTCTCAAGCCTCTTAGTGGAGAAGCCTATTTCCTCTCATCCTCTCATAGCAAGATTTATGAGAGGCCTTCTTTTAACAAAGCCTCTCTTTAAGCCACCACCGGTGGCATGGGACTTAAATCTGGTGCTCGGGCAGCTCATGAAACCGCACTTTGAACCATTAGCCACTACATCTTTGAAATTCCTTTCCTGGAAAGTCATCTTCCTCATTGCAATCACATCAACACATCGCATCAGTGAATTGCAAGCGTTAGTGGCTGATCCTCCTTATACAAGGTTCCACCATGATAAGGTAGTTCTTAGGACTCATCCACACTTTATGCCAAAGGTGGTTTCGCCTTTCCATTTAAACCAAGCGGTTTACCTTCCTGTATTCTTTCCAAGGCCTCATGCCTCCAGTGCAGAAAGGAACCTTCATACTTTGGACTGTAAAAGAGCTTTGGCCTTTTACTTGCAAAGGACACAGCAACATAGAAAATCTTCTCAACTCTTTGTTGCTTTTGATCTTAGTCATTTGGGACTTCCAGTTTCCAAAAGAATTCTGTCTAACTGGATTGCTTAGTGCATATCCTTTGCCTATGAGAGTAAGAACCTTCCTCTTGAAGGCCATGTCACAGCTCACAATGTGAGAGCCATGGCAGCCTCAATAGCTCATCTTCACTTTGTGTCTATCGACGACATCTGTTGAGGAGCTATTTGGGCTTCGGTGCATAACCTTCACAGCCCACTACTGCTTAGACAAGGATTCCTGCCGGGAAGCCTTGTTTGGTCAGGCTGTTCTTCAAAACCTTTTTCAGAAGTAATCAACTCCTACCCACCGTCCCTGGTAGGATGCCAGAGATCCATGGGGGAAATATGGCCCTTTCACAAGGGCTAACAACTTCCTGGGGCCATCTCCCTGGCAGCTGCAGCTAGGGAGTCCCCATATGTGAAAACTACATTCCTGCTTGTTCCTGGAGATAGCATAGTTACTCACCTGTAACAGGTGATCTCCGGAAACAGCAGGAATTTAGTCTTCACAACCCACCCACCTCCCCTAGGAGTTGTATCTCTCTCTCTCTCCCTCTCCCTCTCTATCTCTTTTGTCTCAGCTATAAACTCAACTGGAGAGGGACAGTTAGAAAGGCGGGAAGGCAGCACGCAGGTGCTGTGGGATGCTCCCAAAAGCTTTCCTATTGGATGCTGGGGAGCGTTCCTGCGCGGGCTCCGTCGGTCCCATATGTGAAGACTAAATTCCTGCTTTTTACGGAGATCACCTGTTACAGGTGAGTAACTACGCTTTCCTTCCCGAATTAGGATAGCAACCCCTCTCTTCTTACCGTGCGCTGATGCCCCAAAAATTTGTTCTACCTTGCCCACATTCAGCCTACCCAAGACCCTGGTGGCCTGGTGGGTTTCCTGCAGCAAAATAATATCCCCCTTGTGCCTTTCAAGTGCTCGCAGTATTTTACGACGCTTCAAAGGGCTAGCCAGTCTACATACATTCCATGAGATTATTCTCAGCTTGGCTGAAATACCTGGTTCATATTACCCCCTAGGTTTGTCCCTTCTATTTCTATTGAGGGGGTCCTCCCAGCCTAAGACCCCCTCTACCCACTGCTTGAAAAACAGCCCTTCCCTCTTTAATTCATGTATTTTTCCGCAAAAAGTGCCCACTTATGCCCATTATTTCCCCATTCCCTGCCCCCTGCCTTCCCTCTACCCCCACCCCAAACCCCTTCTCGTGTTTCTCCCCCTCCTTCTCCAGTAGTCACTATTGATGTTGAGCACTTCCACTCACCCTCTCTCACAATTCCTTCTGTCCACCCCTATTATTTACATTTGACCGAACCTATCCCCACTTTTCAGGAGAACCTCCTACCCTCCTATAGTTAGTGTTATATCGTGTGACCAAAACTCCTCTGCTTATAACATTGCCATATAATTGCCATTTTGTGAGGAGATGATTCTTCCCCAGATCCCTCCTTTCTCCAGGACCAAGCAGGAAGTCGGTGTCATCGACGCCGATGAAGCCCCAGCGGAGCATTTTCCCCAGCTTTCCATGAAAGCCTTTGGGAATGCTGGCACGCATGCGCGATTCCCTTCCCGCCTAAAGGTGCCATCTTACCTCAGTCTCTTTTTTTCCGTGAAGCCCATCGGACGTGTGTCCTTTTTTTCCCGGAAAAGAGAAGTTTTTTCTTGGCGTTATTTCGCTTTTTTCCTTCGGATTCGACGTCGGTTCCCCTCCCGCCGGGTTCGGTACACTGGTATCGAATCCCTTTTTTTTACTTTTTTTTCGGTTTTTTGCCCTTAGTGGCTAGGCGCTCGCGCCACAATCTTTTCTTTTTCCCTGGAAGGCCGGTCCCTTTGACCTCGCGGGGACCCTTTTCTCCCCGATGGCTTCCAGCGGTTTCAAAAAGTGTGATCGGTGTAAGAAAATTATGTCTCTCACCGACACACACGACTGCTGCTTTTGGTGCCTTGACCCCGACCACGATTCTAAACGTGCGGGCCATGTGGAAAAATGTCTTCCACGGCCCTCAGAAGTCGTCAGCAACAAAGTGAAAGGCTTTTCTCAAACTCGTCCTCTGCCCGTGCCCGGACCTCGTCTGAGGCCTCGACACCTCGGGATTCCGATCCCGAGAGGCATTGGAGCTCCTCGGACAGGGGGTCCCCCGACCGGGAACGTAAGAGGAAGAAGCGACTCGCGAGGGCGGCGTCGGAGGAGGTCGCTGAGCCCTTGAGGGCCAGGTCTCAGACCCCCTACCATCGTCCCGGGCCCGTGGACCAGGAGAAGCCAACTAAAGTTCCTTGCATCGAGCCGGAGTCTGCTGGACACGTAAGTCCTGTTGTCCTCGTGGTCTCGCCTCCCTGAGTACCGACGTCGGGCCCGGCGCCGCCGGGGCCCGAGTCGGGGGCTGCTGCATCACCCGAGCTGAGTCTCAGGTTGACAGCCTTGGAGAGCAGAATGTCTGCCTTCATGGATCAGCAGCGGGCGCTGATGGCCAGCCTGTCTGGCGCATCTGCCCCGACCACCAGGACATCGACTTCGAAGTCGACCCCAGAGACCGAGCCGATACTTGAGTCCTTTGCGGCTCGAGGTCATCCTCGGTCGAGGTCTCCCTCGACCTCCCCTTCGGGACCGAGGGTCTCGATGCCGGTGCCGCCGGCGTCGGGGCGGGTGCCTAGAGGCCCCACGGGGTCGGACCTCGACTCGACATCGGACGAGTCTGCTTGGGAGACCGAAGATGAGGAGTCTCCTGACACCTTCAAGACTCGGTGTGTCCCTTCGGACTCACCTGAGTCTGAGCCCCGGAGTAGATGAGGATACTAGGTTCTCGGAGTTTATCCGGGATATGGCCGCTGCCCTGGCTATCCCGGCTGACCCCGAGGAAGAGCCTCGAGCCGAGGAGCTCGATGCTCTGCAGTACGACTCTCCTCCAAAGGAGGCCTTTACTGTCCCGTTTCCTCCGATGCTGGACCGGCTCCTCTTCCGGATGTGGAAGGCAACCGGCGTCGGCGCCGGTTTTGAGCAAGCGAGTCGATTCCATCTATCGGCTCCGGAAGAGACCTGGCTTCCAGAAAGCACAGCTACCACACCATTCCATGGTTGTGGAATCGGCCATGCATCGTCTGAAGAGTCAGAAGATGCACTCCGCGGTGCCTCCTGGTAGGGAAGCCCGAAGCCTTGATGGCGTCGGTAGAAAGTGCTTTCAGGGCTCCATGCTTGCTTGCCGTGTCCAGACTTACCAGCTGTACATGGGCATGTATTTACGAGACCTGGCCAAGGAGTTGGCCGGATTCTCTGCTGGTCTCTCCGGGGAACCCTTGCAGAGTTTTAAGTCCTTGTCTTCGAGGATCCGGGAATGCTCTAAGTTCATGTCCCGCGCTGCCTACGATGGCTTCGAGGCTTCGGCCCGAGTAGTGGCTGCCGGCATCGCGGCCCGACGCCAGGCATGGCTGCAGTCATCGGACCTCGAGCCATGGGTTCAGGACAAGTTGGTCGATGTCCCTTGCCGAGGTGAAAAGATGCTTACTCTTGGAACACCTTCTGCCCTACCTCCAGCAGGGAGATTGGCTTTGCTCTTTAGATCTAAAGGATGCTTACACTCACATCCTTATTCATCCAGACCACAGAAAGTACCTCAGGATCATTGTGGGAGGAAACCATTATCAGTACAGGGTACTGCCTTTTGGACTGACCTCCGATCCCAGGGTGTTTTACCAAGTGCCTGGCAGTGGTGGCAGCCTACCTAAGAAATCAGGGAATCTTTGTGTTTCCTTACCTAGACGACTGGCTCATCAGAGGCCAGACTTCCCTAGAAGTTCAACAGGCAACCAACAGGACCATAGAACTGCTCCAAAAGGTGGGCTTTGTCATCAACTTCGCAAAGTCCACTTTGCTCCCCTCCCAGAACTTGGAGTTCATAGGAGCACGGTTGGATTTCTCAGCTGGCAAGAGCATTCTTACCGGTGGAACCGAGCACAAAAGCTCATGGGCCTCGCCAGCAAGTTTTTGCACAGGTCCCTGGTCTCCGCCAGACTCTGTCTCAGGCTTCTGGGCCACATGGCGTCGACAGTACCGGTGACCCCCAATACCAGGCTCAATATGAGACCTGCCCAGTGGTGCCTTCGGACTCAGTGGTCACAAGCCTCAGGCAGTCTCAGAGACAGGATCAGAGTGTCCCACCGTTTCCTGGCCTCCCTCAGCTGGTGGTTACACCCCCCCAATCTGCTGGTAGGGGTGCCCTTTCAGATCCCACCTCATACAGTGGTCCTGACCACCGATGCCTCTCTACAGGGTTGGGGAGCACATTGCCTAGACAAGTGCACCCAGGGCCTGTGGTCTCCTTGGGAGGCGTCCCAGCAGATCAATCTGCTGGAACTCAGAGCTTTCTGCTTGGCCCTCAAGGCCTTTACTGCCTCCCTGGCACAACAGTCTGTCTTGATCCAGACAGACAACCAAGTAGCCATGTTCTATGTCAACAAACAGGGCGGAACTGGTTCCCAGCCCATTTGCCAGGAGGCCCAGGACCTCTGTTCCTTTGCCCTGAAACACAACATGCTCCTCAAAGCAGTCTGTCTTCCGGGCCAGGAGAATTCCCTGGCAGACAGATTGAGCAGGATTCTGCAACCCCACGAGTGGCGGCTACATCCTTTAGTGGTTCAAAAGATTTTCTTGAAATGGGGGCTTCCCTCCATATACCTGTGTGCCAGTCCACTGAACAACCAGCTGCCAAGGTTCTGCTCCAGGCAACCGCATCCTCTGAGAGTATGTTTGTTTATTCAATTTGATATACCGCCCTTCTGTGACAAGCAGGGCAGTTTACAATTCATAAAAGGAACAGTAGAGGCACAAGGCCTGGTAGAAAAGGAAAGGAACTACAATCAGTGACAGGACAGAGGAAGAACAGGGAGAGGAGGACAAGACATAAGTAAGACAGTTAAGTAAAGGGTGAGGGGACACAAGTAAGACATTTAAGTAAGGGGTGAGGGAAGGTCGAAGGCCAGGGAGAAGAGGTGGGTCTTGAGGTTGCGCTTAAAGGAGGCATAGTCAGGGTCTAAATGGAGGGAGGGGGGGGAGGGAGTTCCAGAGGGCCGGACCAGTAAAGAAAAAGGCAGAGGAACATGTGGAATGTAAATGAGCAAGGGAGGGGAGGGGAGGTTGAGGCGGTTGAGGTGAAAGGAAGCAGCAGATGCTTTTCTGATTCCCTGGACTCAGGGCCTACTCTATGCGTTTCCTCCCACCCCTCTGGTGTCCCGAACACTGTTCAAGATTCTCCGAGACAGGGCCTCAGTCCTCCTGGTAGCTCCCAGGTGGCCAAGGCAGCCTTGGTTCCCCCTCCTGCTTAAACTGTCAGTTGATCTTCTTCTGCCTATGTGATTGCAGCCCGAACTTCTCTCTCAGGATCAGGGCTCCTTTCTGAATAAAAATCTCAAATCTCTCAATATGATGGCATGGAGGCTGCAAGGGTAGTGTTGGCTCCCTGGGGCCTGCCTCCCAAGGTTGAGGATGTTCTCCTAGCCTCCAGGAAACAATCCACTAGGAAGACCTATGTTCTCAAGTGGAAAACGGTTCTCTGTGTGGTGTCAGCTGCGTGCTGAGGATCCTTTCTCCTGTACTGTGTCAGTAGTGCTTCAGTACCTGCTGCACTTGTCCAATCAGGGTCTCAAGTCCAACTCTGTTCGGGTCCACCTCTCTGCTTTAGCAGCTCACCACTCCCTAGTTGAGGGCCATTCCTTGTCTGTGCACCCTTTGGTGTCTAGGTTTCTCAGAGGCTTGCTTCTGCTCAAACCTCCCATACGTCCTCCTGCTCCTGAGTGGGAGCTTAATGTGGTCTTGCAGCAACTGACTCGCTCACCTTTTGAGCCTATGGCTACTTGCCCTCTACGCTTCCTTTCCTGGAAGACTCTCTTTCTGATAGCCCTTACTTCGCTAGGAGAGTGAGTGAGCTTCAGGCCTTGGTCTGTGATAGACCTTACACCAGGTTCTATAAGAACAGGGTGGTCCTCAGGACTCACCCTAAGTTCCTTCCTAAGGTTGTCTCCTCTTTCCACCTCAACCAGGAGGTGGTTCTTCCTACTTTCTTCCCTAGGCCTCATGCGAGTCAGGCTGAAACAGTTTTTCTCCATACCTTGGACTGTAGGAGGGCCTTATCCTTCTACCTTGAACGTACGCCAAGGTCACAGGAAGGCTTCTCAGCTCTTCCTTTCTTTTGACCCCAATAACTTGGGGAGGCCTGTGTCCAAGCGTACCTTGTCCATCTGGGTGGCTGACTGTATCACCTGGGCTTACAAAGGCGGCTGACCTTCCTTTGCAGGTAGGGTCACGGCCCCCCCGTGTGAGGGCAATGGCTGCATCAGTGGCTCACCTCCGCTCTGTTCCATTGCAAGACATCTGCAGGGCTGCTACTTGGTCTTCAAGCCAGACTTTTGCAGCCCACTACTGTCTGGAGAGGGAGTCCCATAGGGACTGTGCTTTTGGCCAAGCAGTACTCTGGAATCTCTTTGAGGTCTAGTCAACTCCTGCCCTCCTGCCCTCTGGTTGGGCTACCTGTGGAGGGTGTGTCCTTGCAAAGCCTTTACTGTGTTGCTGAGACTAGAGGGAGTTCTCTTGTTCAGCCTGGGTTCCTGGTAGCCCAGAGCTGGGGAGTCACCCATAAGTGACTGACTTCCTGCTTGGTCCTGGAGAAAGAGTAGTTACTCACCTGTAACAGGTGTTCTCCAGGAGCAGCAGGAATCAGTCCTCACTACCCTCCCTCCTCCCCTTGGAGTTGCAGTTGTACATAGTTTAATTTTTACATTTTTGTGTGCTGTTCTTAGCTATGTCATTTGACTGAGGTAAGATGGCACCTTTAGGCGTGCCAGCATTCCCAAAGGCTTTCATGGAAAGCTGGGGAAATGCTCCGCTGGGGCTTCATCGGCGTCGATGACACCCATAAGTGAGGACTGATTCCTGCTGCTCCTGGAGAACACCTGTTACAGGTGAGTCACTACTCTTTATCCAATGGTCTTTCAAGTTACAGTGTCCCCCTTGGTCCCAACTGCACCCCCCGCCAGCATATATTACTTCGATCCGCCATCCCACCGGGCCAGTCCCCTGAGAGTAAGGGATCTCATCTAGGGAAATCTAACACATCTTATTATGCTATTAACAGTTCCCGTAGCTAGGTACTGTGACCCACCAAAGAGCCATCCCTCCATTTTCACAACCAAAACATACATTTAACAGTAACCAATCCACAATAATGTTTTCTCCCAAAACATGTTCCAAGTATTTCTCTCCATTTACTCGCATTGCCAGAAGCGTTGCCAATATTATTGTCCTTCTCTAGATATCCAGATTTGGTATAAAAGGGGGAAAAACTGTATTTGAGTCTAGGACGGAAGGGTGTTAAAGTCCCCGGTGTCGGGCCAAGACCTCTATTCTTCTGGGCTCCTTTAAAGAAACCCCCCTTCACAAAAAAAGTCCACTTTGTTGTCCTCAGTTGACTATAGTTTGTACATCCTAGTAGGCCGGTGCCAGCGCTGAACCTCTTAGAAATTTCTCCATAATGTCTGTCATCTTCCAAAGCTTGCAGTCATCTACTTCCCATACTGGGACAGACATATTCACTCCTTTGGGATATCCAGTCGAGCTTGAATCCATTTTTGAGTTGTTTCTGATGTCTCAAATGTCACAGTAGTTCTATTGTGGAAGACTCGCAATCGAGCAGGGTATTGCACCACCAAATTTTATGCGCACTGCAATCAGCTGTTGGCATACAGTAGCATAAGCTTTGTGACGCAAGCCCAGTGTTTGACAAGTAGTCCCGGAACAGTTGATTCTCCGGGAGCAACAGGAAGTCAGTCCTCACATATGGGTGACGTCGGCACCGACGGAGCCTGCACGGAGCAAATCCCCACTTTCAAAGAAAGCCTTTGGGATTACTACCACATATGCGTGGTCCCCTTCCCGCCCAAGGGTGCCATCTTGCTCAGTATCCTTTTTTCCGCGGAGCCCACCAGATGTCTATCTCTTCCTCTGGGTCTCTGCCCCTGTCCCTCCCCTACTCAGTATCTTCTCCCGTCCCCTCCTCTCCAGCTCTCTCCTGCTTCCATCTGTCCTGTCTATTGAATGGCATTCCTCTCCTTTCCAAGCTATGTTGTTATTTTATTGTCATTGTGCACCACTTCTGATGCCCCGATGCCACGGACAGTATATCAAGAAATAATAAAGACAAAGATGTCGTCTGTTTTTTCCCCTGGAAAAAGTTGATATTTTTCAAGTGTTTTTACTTGTCTCCGGTCCTTGCACGTACCTTTCCCTCCCCGACCTCGGGCCTCGGTATCGGGTCGATTCTTTTTACTTTAAGTTTACTTTCTTTTGGCGTCTTTGCGCCTTTTTTTTCGCTGGCAGCCCAAAGGATCTTCGACCTTGCTGGGGTTCTTTTCCCCCCCCATGGCTACCAGCGGCTTCAAAAAGTGTGATTGGTCTGGTAAGATCATGTCCCTAACCGACACGCATGACTGCTGCCTCAGGTGCCTCGGCCCGGACCACGATCCGGCGGTCTGTGGCCTTTGTAAGAAAATGTCTTTGAAGGCCTTGAGGAGCCGTCAGCAGCAGCATGATAAAATTTTTCCAGATTCCCCGATGCCTCCGAGAGCCAGGACCTCATCTGAGGCCTCGTACCTCAGGAGGAGCACTCCGAACCTGAGCATCCGTCAGGGGTCCTCAGAGAGGGGGTCTCCCTCGAGGGAACCGAAGAGGAAAGAAGAAGCCCTTGAAGGCAGCGTCCTTGGGTGCCTCTGATCGGCTGGGATACTCCCCGGCCCAGTTGCGGAGCCTCAGACATCTGCTCGAGTCGTCGGAGAGGGAATGGCCGGCCAGGATCCCTTGGCGGGCCGGCATCGGGCCCGAGCCACTGGGACTGGTGTCCAGGATGGCGGCCTTGGAGCGCAGTGTGACAGCCTTCTTGGACCAGCAGCGGGCGCTGATGTCTTGCACGTCCGGTTCCTCTGCCCCGACCACCGGGTGTTCCGACATTGCAGATGTCCACAGAGGCTGAGCCAATCCTCAAGGCCATGCGGGCCTAAGTAGATCCTCGGCCAAGGTCGCGCTCGGTCTCTCGCGTCGTCAGGGCCGAGGTCATCACCGACGATCTCCCAGGCTCGGGGTGTACGGCGCCGGGGCCCTCGAGGCCTGAGGAACACCAGTCCTCCTCGGAGTATTCCGATTGGGAGACTGAAGACGAGTAGTCCCTGGACACCCATCGACACTGAGATGTCCCTTCTGATTCCTCGGTCTCTGAACCTCGGAGAAGGTCCGCACCAGATAATATGGGCTTTTTGGACTTCGTCAAAGACATGTCCAAGGCCTTGGCCTTTCCTACTGAGTCCGAGGAGGATCCTTGGGATGACGAGCTCAAGATCCTCCAATATGAGGCTCCTCCACGGGAATCGCTCATGGTGCCCATTCCTCACATCCTGTAGCGGCTTATGTTCTGCATGTGGGAGAAATCGGCGTCGACACCGGTGGTCAGCAAGCGGCTCGACTCGATGTATCCTTCGAAGCCCTTGGTTTCAGAAGTCACAGCTGCTGCACAACTCCATGGTTGTGGAGTTGGCCAGTCGTCAACTGAAGAGTCAGAAGAAGCACTCCTCGGTGCCCCCTGTCAGGGAGGCCCGCACCTTGGATGCCCTCAGCAGAAAGTGTTACCAGGGCTCGATGCTGAATTGCCGGATCCAGATCTACCAGCTGTTCATGGGCATGTACCTGAGAGAAAGGGCGAAGGAACTTGCCGGGTACTCAGCTGGTCTCTCCAAGGAACCTTTGCAGCGCTTCAAAGGCCTGTCCAAAGCCGTCTGTGAGTGCTCCAAATTTATGTCTCGGGTGGCCTATGATGGTTTCGAACCCACTCAAAAATGTGGATAGCACAGGAAGAAATCTTTATTATATCACTTTCACGCCAATGGCCCGACACAGGCCGGGTTTCGCTATGTCTTCATCAGGGGCGAGAATTGGCTACAAACATATAAAATATGCAATATAAATTACAGAGAAAAAAGCAAAAAACATAGCACCAGAACATAAAATTCCATTAACAAAAAAGGGGGTTAAAAGTAAATGTGTATAAAACAACACTGTAACAAGTATACAGCTAATAAATAAATCAATTATAACAAACAAACAATGTTTAAAAAAAGGGGGAACCATAATATAACAGTACATAAATGTATAAATATTTAAAAACATAGTAAAGTATGTGACACATGAAGATATAGTATAAAACCATTAATTACTATCAAACATGTGCATAAGAGGATAGAAATACCAAATAATACACAATAAAACAATAAATGTTTAGGTTGATATTAAACACAAGGAGCACACCTATGAAAAACAAGAACAGACCCAAAAGATATATAAAAATAAGTCCTGCAAACAAGCAAGTTAAACAAAAAAAGCCTATATCAATAAATCTAGCATTTGAACACACAAAGGTACATATCATTGTATTCTAAAATTATACTACTAATGACATATGCATAAAACCTAAAAATCATTAAATAAAATTATACTAAGACTGTTTATATGTATCACGAAAAAAGAAGTGCTAGCAGAAATAAATTATAGGAACATACCTGTACACGTAGCTTGAGAGTTCTAGAGAAAAGTGTTGTGGTTCAAAAAGAACTCTAAACCTGATACTTATAATTAGCATAGTAAAGGGTGCTGGTAATCAAACTATAGAAAAGAATACCAAGAGAACTATAAAATCATTTATCAAATAAACCTAAATATCACATAAAAATGTCATTATGAATCCATTGTGATCTTTGCAAATTTAAATCAGAGGGACCTTTTATATATAAAGGTCCCTCTGATTTAAATTATAAAGGTCCCTCTGATTTAAATTTGCAAAGATCACAATGGATTCATAATGACATTTTTATGTTATATTAGGTTTATTTGACTTTTTATATCACCAATTCCTTACCCCCTTTTTAGTTGTGGTGATCTTGAATGCATGATTTAATATATATGGGTGGTCTTTTGTACAGTTAGTTTACAGTCAATGTTTTTTCACTTTTCATCTTTACTATTGATTGTTTTTAATTTTGTTTATAATTATTTACTTAGGTTTTTTCTTAACTATGTTTTCCTATATTTTACTTAAATATTTTTTACGATGATCCCCGCGGCTCCTGTTTTGTTCAGTGTTGTGTATATTTTTTCACTTTATATAAAAGGTTCCTCTGATTTAAATTTGAGCTTTTCTCCTTGATTGCTGACTGCGTCCTGCAGGGCTTTGATCTCTCTGCCCGCGTTTTGGAGCTCATCTTCTAATTGAGATATGCGGCCTTCCACTGCTGCATCCTCGTTCCGATTGGCTTCCAGCTGTTTACTAATGCTGTCTAGTTGACCCGTTATTGCATCAAATTCTAGTGTTTTAATGCACTAACTACGACATTAGTCACCTCTGCTTCTGACACCGTTGGCTGATCTGGCGAGGGAGCTCTGTCCACCATTTTTGTACGTTGATTTCTCTCCCGATCTCGGCAGGCCTGCTTAATTCCGTGCAGCGAACTTGTTAGTATTCGTGGGATCTTCAGCCACCCTTTCCAATATATAATGTCTTGATTAGGGTATTTGTTATACTTCGTAGGTAGGGGAAGCCCCAGAGCTAACCCAGCATACGTCCGAGCTAGCTCAGCACATCACATGACCGGCAGATTGGCCTTAAAGGGTGTTCTGGACCCTAAGGTTGATTCCTTGCTGAAGAGCATGGTGACACGCAGCCTCATGTTGAGGGTGAGGTCCAGCCTGCAGTAGTGGCAGAGACCCTTGTCATCTGAGGAAGGACATTCCACTGGACGATTCCGCCTGGATCCTGCTGACAACAAATGTCAGTCTCTCGGGCTGGGGAGCCCATTGCCAAGACTTGTACAGCTCTAGCCCATTGGAATTGCAGGGAAGCGCTGTGGTCCATCAACCGCCTCGGGGCAAGGGCCATGAGGTTGGCTCTTCTGCATTTCCGGACCCTGGTCAAGGGCCGGGCAGTTTGAGTGTTTCAGACAGACCATTGGTGGTGGCTTATCTCATTCAGCAGGGTGGCAGAAGAAGTGCTGGAGTGGTCCCTGGAGATGGATTTCCTGTTTGCTTGGGCAGAGAATAACCTCCTAGCCTTGTCGGCTCAGCACATTGCCAGAGTGGACAAAGTGGAAGTGGACTTCCTCAGCTGGCACTTTCTGAATACCTACAAGTGGGAGTTGAGTTAAGAGGCGTGCGAGTTGATACTGCCCCACTGGGGTTGCACTGAAATGGATCTGATGGTTACCTGCTCCAATGCCAAAATGTTGCCCGCTTCTTCAGTTGCCACATGAAATTGTGGTCCGAGAGCGTCGATGCCCTGACCCAGCCTTAGCCCAGTCAGTGGCTGCTGTACGTGTTTCCTCTGCGGCCCTTGGTGGGTAGTGTGATTCGGTGTATAAACGCAATTCGGGTAGGTTTGTTCTGGTAGCGCCTGATTGGCAGTGGAGAGCATGGTTCGAAAACCTGATGTGACTCCTTCAAGCACCTCCTCTTCGGCTGCCTCCGTCTTGGGGGCTATTGTGGCGGGGACCGATCATCCTGGAAGACCTGGCTCCCTTCTCACATACGGCATGGCTCTTGAAAGGGGACAGCTAGCGCATAAGGGCTACTCTCTAGCAATGGTCTGTACTCTGCTCGAAGTCTGGAGAAGGTCTACCAAGCAAGCATATGTACGGATATGGTGCCTCTTTGAGTGCTGGTTCGGCGTGTGGCACTTGGCTCCTGAGGTGGCTAGGGTGTCCTTCCTGTTAACTTTTTTGCAGAATAGACCAGAGACGGGCCTCTCACATAGCTCCCTTGAAGGTTCAGGTGACAGCTTTGTCTTGTTTCTGTGGTCCCGGTGGCGAGCAAGTCCTTTGACTTGTACCCAGAAGTCTCACTTTTTCTACAAGGGGTTAGATGTCTGTGTCCTCCCTTTCGGTCTGCGATCCCTTCCTGGATCTGTCCTCTGGTGCTCAGGGCCTTGATGGTGTCCCCTTTTCAGACGTTGAAGCATGCTGCCTTGAAGGAGTTGATGCTCATGACTGTCTTCTTGGTCGCAATTTGTTCTGCAAGGAGGATCTCCGAGCTGTGGGCTTTTTCTTTCCGGAATCCTTATCTGTCCTTTTCAACTGAAGCTGTTTCCATTCGCCCTAAGGTGCTTCCCTCTTTCATGTGAACCAGGTGTTTGTCTGCTCTCCTTCTCTAAGGAGCAGTGTCGGGGGAAGGATAAGGATCTTCACCTTGTGGATGTCTGGAGGGTGTTTTTCTGGTACTTGGAGGGTATGAATTCCTTTACTAAGTCAGACCATCTTTTTGCTCTGTTTTGCTGGCCTATGCAAGGGTGAAGAGGTGTCCAAGTCGACTTTAGGGTGCTGGATTAAGGAGCCTATTGTATCACCAGATCTGTTACAGAACCAGCTGGTTCTGGAGGGTCTGTGCACCCATTCTTCCTGAGCACAAGGGTCGTCGTGGGTGGAGTGGAGCTCGGTAGTCCCTGCAGAAATTTGTCAGGCAGCAACATGGGCATCATTTTTGACTTTTGCAAGCATTATTGCTTGGATGTCCACGAGTGGGCAGACACAGCCTTTGGCCCAAGAGTTTTGTGAACTGCTGTGCCTTATTCCCGCCCAGTGGTATTGTAGTTTTGGTACATCCCACTTGTCTGAACTGGTCTAGCAGGTGACATTTTACTTACCAGATGATGTTCTTTCCTTGAGTCCTGCTAGACCAGCCCAGGGCCTGCCCCTGAAACTATACTTGCTCTGTCCTACTGCTGCTGTACCCTTGGGTCCATCATGATTCTGTATTTGGCTCTGCAGGCTCATCTACTGACGGCCTTCTATTTCTACCTTCCTGTACATAGTTCTTTACTGTTGTTTACTCATTGTTGCTCACATTGAGGTTGTGTGAGGCTTGCTCTGTATCTCCCATTTGCTCTGGGACAAATACTGAAGAGACCTCTGGTGCTGAGGCGGATAGAGGCACAGGAGTGATGTCTTGAAACCTGGGCTTTTTCATTGGTTCTTTGTGTCTACCAGCCTGGTGGTAGAGGAACACAACCCAGTTGTCTGGACTGGTCTAGCAGGACTCAAAGAAAGGACAATAACTGGTAAGTAAAAATGTCCACCTTAACGCTCACTTGTGTGTCTGTGCTTTGTACTATTCCTAGTACAATGGATTGGCAGGTTATAAATCTCTTTAAATAGAAAACTGGAGGACTTTACCTTTATGGATTTTTCTACATCCAACATTTAAATTTGAATAGTAATTACAACCATTCCAAAAAAGCCTCAGCAAATGAAAGAGCACTGATTAGGTACATAACTACTTATTAGGTTTTATTGTGCACCACTTTGTTGTGACATTTGAATCAGGAAATGCAAATTTTAAATTTAAATTATTGCCAAGATAAAGAGATTGTATGAACACATGTGAGCATTTTCCTCTGAACTGAAAGCAATCACTCTTTTGACCCCCAAAAATACACCTTTGACGAGCGAGTATATTACTTACAGATTTTACTATTAAGTCATTGGTTGGGAAACTACTAAGCAGTTCCTCCTATAATTCTCCTCTTCACCATGGTGCCTCCATGTAAGCTAGATTTGCATTGGCTTATATTGTCATAATGTCACAGATGACATTGCACAACTTTGTGAACCAGTGAAATCCCATTCCATATGAGGCTGTGTCAGGCAAGGTTTCAGAGATCCTGCTTCTAAGAGCTTATAGTATTGAGGCATGAAGAATTTGCAGAATAAAGACTGCAGGTGTGAATGTGATACAAGGTGCCTGTTTACTCTTGTTGTACTTTCTGTTGTGCTCCTGACTTTGTTCTCATTCTCTCTGTGTTGATGGTTATATCTGCATTGTGCTTCCATGGAGCAGTGCTTTACTTGAGCGATGTACTTGCATTTTGTGGTTCAGCAGTGATGCAGGGAAGAAGGAGGAGGAAGAAGAAGAGGAAGAAGAGAAGATGGAACCTAACAATAAATCCTACAATTGGAGCACAAAAGAGGAGGCAAAACAGGCCTTTAAGCAGCTGCTGAAAGACAAGGTATCTTGCAGGGAATAGGAGAAAGGAGCCAGTCTAGGAGGCAGGTTACTCTTACCAGGAAATCTTTCCAAGGACAGAAGGACCCTAGCTAAGAATAGGAGAGCAACTGTTCAAGACGACGAGAGAGGATGTTTTCTGCTGGAGTGGGAGGCCTGAATGCTGGGAGATAGCTTGCAGTAGGAGGAAAGATTTTAAGAGTAAATTTTATGTAAATAACAGGGTATCATGTGGTTTCTGCTTGCTTCACTCAAGTGTTGTTTCTCAGATTTCTTTGGAACACAGACTGTCAGTATTTATTACCTATTTCTGGAGATGTAGCATCTGTCATTGAGTCATACAAGCATGACAGGAACTGAAGTTCCCATCCTTCTAACCAGAATTAGAGCCAATGAAAACTTAATTTCAAGTTACAATAGTGATAAAGATGTTAATAGTATAAATAAATTAAAATGATTGCCTCTAAATTAAAGTACTTTATTGTAGGGTGTTCCTTCCACTATATCTTGGGAACAGGCAATGAAGATGATTATTAATGATCTGCGATACAGGTGGGAACTAATGAGATCTCTTTGACAGAAGAATCTGAATGTTTATGCGTTTCTCATCTAGTGGGATGAGGATAAATACTCATGTTGGATTGAAACATAGAAATATGATGGCAGAAAAAGGCCATATGATCTATCCAGTCTGCCCTTCCATACCAACTACTGTAGTCCCTTTTTTTCCTTTAGAGATCTTCTGTGTTTTTCCCATACTTTCATGAATTCAGATACTATCCTCGTCTCTACTACCTCCACTGTGAGACTATTCCATGCAGCTACCACTCTTTCCATAAAGAAATATTTCTGCATATTACTCCTGAATCTATTCCCTTTCACCTTCATCCTATGCCCCCTCATTACAGAGCTTTCTTTCAATTGAAAGAGGCTCTCCTCATGTGCATTTATTCCTCAGAGGTATTTAAACACCTCTACGATATCTTCTCCTCTCTCCCGCCTTTCCAAAGCAGACAAACATAGTGCAGTACCCTTCAGTTCCTTCCTACTTTTCTACAGTGCCTCTTGCCAGGAAAGGCAGGTATTGCAAGAGCTGTGAACTTCCCCACCACCAGCACTCTATACTTTTTCTCTACAGTGCCTTCTTCAAAGACTATGGGAATAAAAAATATTCCCTACATCCTGGTCTGGGTATTATTTCCTGTAAGGCCTTTATTGGGGCAGTCCAATATGAATCTTGCAGCATAATTTAGCAAGGCACCATTAGAGAGGATTGCTCAAGGAAAAAAACAATTTTCCTTTAACTCTTGGAAACCATGATATTCTGCTTAATTCCCATCTAGTGCCCTTCAAAACTGAGTGAGAAGAAGCAGGCTTTCAATGCCTACAAGGCACAGAGGGAGAAGGAAGATAAAGAGGAGGCCCGACTGAAGGCCAAAGAGGCCAAAGAAAAACTTCAGCGTTACCTTGAGCAACATGACAAGATGACATCCACCACCCGCTACAGGTACATAGTCAAATTAACGGGCCTCCCTGCCCTCTACCTTTTTTCCAGGCACTTACGGCCCTGTGATACATCCCATTGGTGAACAATCTCTCCTTCCCAGTGATGTTTCTACACTACTCTTTGCTTGACACTGAAGTTCCTGATTTTTCCGACTACGTTTGGCCCCTGATATGTTGCTTCTGGTCTATATGCTGTGTAGCTTGACTAGGTAGCATGAGATTAGTAATCACAGAATGTTTAGAATATAGCTGCGGACCCAGAGCAAGGTTGTGTGTTTGGGGACTTGCTTGTAATGGATCTGTAGCAATCATTTGATGCTGTTTTTTTTAAAATTCCCTTTCCCATTTTATGAACTTGATGTCAATTTCTCTTTTATTTCTTATTAATTTGTTTTATTGAATATAGTAAAATGATGTAATATTTGCTCATTTTATATTTCTTTAATGTTTTATTTATTAAAATTGAATACAAAATTTAAAAAATAGAATATCACAATTGTTTTTTAATTAGAAAAAGCAAAACAAAGATAATTTCTTTATTAAAAGCTTCTGTGGATTGCTGTTTTTCAGTGTGGCTTTTTTATCAGTTTCTGTGTATTAGTTTGTTTCTCCATGGATAAGCAGGAATGAGTTCTCATGTATGGATGATGTCCCAAACAACCCTGCCCAGTAATACTCCCCAGCTTCTATTAGAAGCTTTTGGGAGGCTCCACCATGCCTGCATGCCTCCTTCCCACCTGCCACCATGGCACCATTTTGATTCAATCTTTTGTTTTCTGTGGAGCCCTACAAACACGTTCCAGTCCATCCTCCGCTTGGTAAACTCTCTTTTACCCCCGGAAGGGGCGGGGGGGTTTGTGCTTCGTATTTTTGCTTTTCGCCTGCCATCGTGGTTTCTCTCTTTCCCTGTGTTTTTTCTCCTTTTGATCACTGTTTTAACTTCTGCTGCGGTTTCTTAGCTCCCAGTGTCGGTATCCCAACAGGTCGCACGCCAACATTGAGCGCTTTAAACGTTGTCACAGCTATTTTCCCAGACAACATTCCTCAAACATGCCAGCGGGTTTAAGAAGTGATCCCAGTTTGCTAAAACCATATCTGCTGTGGACATGCATAACTGTGCCTTTCGTGCCTGGGTCTCAATCATCAGTCCTCTTGTAATTTGTATTTGTAAGGATCGGGAGAAGCAGAAGAAATCTTTTTTGGTGCTCAGAAGTCTGATCCATTTCCTTCAGCATTGAAGTTACTGGTCTCAATGGCTTCAAAGGCTGTATCAGATGCTGGCGATGCATTGACATCGAGGAAGCTCTCGCGCTTATTGGAGCTGAGCATCCATAGATGATGGAAGGATTCAACCTCGTCTTCTTCAATGCCAAGGGGTGATCACACCGAGTGAAGACTCTGGCACATCGGCATTGGAGCCCTTGAAACATGGCGTTGAGAGTGCCCTGAGGGGAGGAGAGCTCATCCTCCGGGACATCTGAGGGACACCGACAGCCAAGATTCAGCCATGATAACTCTGTTTAGATATCGGTTACATCGGTCGAAATTGCTCAGGGCCCCGCAACCTTTGGAATCGGCAGCCATGGATAAGTGCCTTCTGCACGCGCTTGAGGGATTGGCATTAACCAAAAAAAGGCCATGCTGGGGCCTCAATATGTCAGCTGCACTGAGTATTTTGTCCCACCGTACCGCCAATCCTTATGATGCATGCCATTTTTTGACATTGGAACATTGAAGGACCCCAACGACCCAGTGGTCTGCCCAACTCGATATCCCCTCCTCCAGTGGTTCAGTGTCCAGTGCGACCCTCGAAGAGTCCTAGATGGTCCGTCGGTGCATCATTGCTTCCTAAGGACCTCCTGATCCCTTCAAGTCAGGATGGGAGATCCAGGCAGAGACTCATAATACTTTCGACTAAGTCCTGAACTCAAGAAGACTGGGTCACCAATGTGGAATCGTGAGAACTTGTTGGCGGGCAGATTTCCCTGGGCTTCCTTCCTTGGATCCTCCTCCACCTCATGAGCAACGTTAATTCCCCTCCTGAGGATATGACCTTCCAAGAGTTTTCTAAGGGACAGGGCCAAGGCCATAACCATTTTTTTTGGAGACTGAGGGTCAGGCCCAGAACATAAGAGCTGGAGAATCCTGCATTACTCTCCTTGGTTCCTAAGGAGGGCGGTGACAGTGCCCGTGCACCACCATCCCTGCAGAGAGTACAGATAAGAATGTGGGAGAACCCCCGCACTGTGCCTTATGGTATAGATGGCTTGGAGCTCCGTGGTACAAGAGTTCAGAAAGACCATCCCCCGAGTTCTGAGAAGGTCTCAGCTTTTCTCACCATTACCTTGGTATTCAAATCTGTCCTAAAGAGAATCAGGAGTAAATCCAAACGATTTCATTCTGTTGGCAACCCCCAGGAGGAAGTCTGACAGTATACACTTTAGGTGAGAGAAGATGTTTTCCAGACTTCCATGCTTGTAGCCTGTGTGGCCTCTTTCAAGCTCTACATAGACATGTTCTTGAAAGACATCATGTGTGGACTTGGCCTGATCTGAACAACAGTTCCCTTCCCTCCAGAGAAAATTGGATCATTATCATTATCCTCAGTGGTGCACGGCAAGGACTGCTTGAAATTTATGGTCCGAGCGACCTATGGTATCTTTGAAGACGGCATCCATAAATACTGCCAAAGGTATTGGTGCACCCAGAGGCTTGCTTGGCTCCAGTCATCATACCTGGAACAGTCAGTGCAAAACAAGCTGGCAGACGTCCTTGCCATGGAGAGAATCTCTTCTGGGAACAGATTGAAGAGAAGGTTGGCTCTCCAGGCGCACATGTGAGCACACCTCGTAGGCGGTACCAAGGAGGAAACTAGAAAAAAGACCTATTACACCCCCGCAAACGTAGGTACTTTTCTGGGCCCCAGATCTCCCAACCCATGCAGGGCCCTTGCCAAGAGCAGTGTTTCGAGAAGCCTCAGAAGGCCCAGCTGGTTCCTCAGCCAAAACCTTGAGAGGGGATTTGACTGGTTCCTTCAGAGCACAGTCAGTCTTTCAGCAACCGCAGTAGAAAACCCTCTGGTCAGGGGAAGGCTCTTTATTTTTTGCACAACAGTGGCCCCTCATAACCTCAGACCTCATGGGTCCAACATATCATCAAAAGCTGTTATGAACTACATTGATGGAACTACCACCAAATTGCCCGACAGAGTGCATCATCCTTGACCCTCTGCATCATGAACTGCTTCAGAGAGAAATTACTGCCCTCTTGTCAGATCTTGTGATTGAGCTCGTGCCACCAGAGCAAAGAGGTCAGGGGTTTTATTCCAGGTACTTCCTGATCCTCATGAAAATGAGGGTATACCATCCTAGCCTAGACCTTTGAACACATATGTGGTAAGAGAAAAGTTCAGAATGATTTCTGTAGGTACCCTGCTTTTTTGCCTTCAACAAGGAGATTGGCTATGCTCCCTGGATCTAAAGGATGTCTACTTCCAACCAAAGAAAGCAAACAGCACATTCTCAGGAGGAACCAACATCAGTAGAGAGCAAGGTGTAAAAGAAACACAATTTATTTATCCACCCCTAGGCACCCTTCCTTATTTTCAAAAAGGAGATTGACTATGTTCCCTGGATCTACATTAAAGCATGCCAATACATACCACATACAGGTACATCCCACTCAATGGAAGTATCTCATAATAGTTCTGGCAGGACACTACTTCCAGCACCAAGTGTTGCCATTTTGGCCTGGCTTCAGCACTCTCGTCTCACAAAGTGCCTTGTGGTAGTAGCTGCTTACCTACGGACACTAGAAGTGTTTGTTTTCCCCTATTTGGATGATTGGCTGATCAAGAGTACTACTCTGAAAGGAGTCCCAAGAATTAACACGATTAATCATTTTGGGAGTTGGAAATGCAAGGGTTCATTGTAAATTACCCAAAAGACCCACCTTTAACGTACCCAACATTTGGAATTAATCGAGCCCTGCTTGACATGACTCAGGCGAGATCTTACTGCTGCACGACCGACTTCTCAGATCAACAGCACTTGTACGGGAAACTCAATTGAATCAGCAGATAACAGCTCGCAGGATATTGACTGTGCTAGGCCACATGGCCTCCAAAGTACATGTCACAACCCTTGGCAGCTCCCAGATGAGCAAGCTTCAGTCATTACACTGGTGGACAGTATACCACAGTGTGTTCAAAGGTCTTCCTTTTCCGAATTGCTCCACCCCCAAAATTTTTAATGATAGACACATCTAAGCTGTGTTGGGGAGCTTATCTCAATGAGTTGCACACCCAGGGCAATTGGTCCATCCAAGAAAGTCTGCATCATGTCAGCTTCTTGGAACTAAGAATAGTGGTGAATAAGGGCTTTCCGAGATTGATTGGGCTACCAAATTGTTCTGGTTCAGACTGAATCAGGTTGCCATGTTCTACATTAACAAGCAGGGAGGAACGGGTTTGTACCTCCTGTATTGGAAGCAAGTCGGGTTGTGGAAGTTCGCCATCGCGTATGGGATGGACTTTGATAGCCACGTACCTGCCAGGCAAGCAAAACACTCTGGCAGACAGACTGAGTCGAGTACTCCCGTCGCATGAGTAGATGCTGGGCAGAGAAGTTGCGACTCGCATCTTTCAAGAGTGGTGTACCCCCTCGATAGATCTGTTCACCACCCCGCAGAATGCCCAAGTGGATCAGTTTGTGCTCCAGAATAAGATCACACAGCAGACTAGTATCGAGTGCTTTCTTCCTTTATTGGGGGGGAAGGGCTTCTGTATGCTTATCCTCCAATACCTCTCATTGCACAGACCTTCCTGAAACTCAAAACAGATGCGGAACGATGATTCTCATTACTCCCTACTGGCCCAGACAACCTTGGTTTCCCCTCCTGCTGCAACTTTCCAGTCTAGAGCCCTTACGACTCGGCCATGCGCCCAATCTAATAATGCAGGAGGACAGGACGATGTTGCACTCCAACATCTGTTCCTTGGCCCTCAAGGCATGGATGTTGAGAGGTGAATGTTGTCTCAGTTTCTACCTGCCGGACGGTGTAACCAAAGTACTTTTGGCCTCCAGAAGGCCCCTATGAGAAGTTTTACTATTGCAAATGGAAAAGTTTGCTGTCTGGTATGAGGGCCAGGCCCTAGCTCCTTTTGTCTGTTACACACAAAAACTGCTTGAATATCTTCTACACCTCTCTGAGTCTGGACTTAAGTCCACTTCTGTCAGGGTCCACCTCAGTGCAATTGGATCTTACCATCAGGGTCTGGAAGGCAAATCCATTTCGGTACAGCTTTTTAGTTGTTTCACTTTATGTGGAGCTTGCTTCTCTTGAAGCCTTCCTACAGGCCTCCCGCAGTGGTCTTGGGACCGTCAATATTGTTCTTGCGCAACTCATGAAAGCTCCCTTTCAGCCATTCAATTCCTGTCCTCTGAAGTTCTTGACTTGGAAGGTAATGTTTCTGGTGGCAGTCACTTCAGCATGCAGAGTGAGCGAGCTTCAGGCTTTTGTGGTTCATCTGCCTTACATCAAATTCCACCATAATAGTGGTCTTTCATAGTCATCCTAAATTCCTTCCAAAAGTGGTATCGGATTTCCACTTTAATCAGTCATTTCTTCTTTCATTATTTTTCCCGAGACCTCATGCACGCAAAGGGGAAGCTGCATGGCACATGTCGGACTGCAAGCTAGCCTTAGCCTTCTTTATGGAGCGGACAAAAGCCCATAGAAAGCCCATCCAGCTTTTTGTTTCTTTTGACCGCAATAAGCTAGGAGCTGTCATTTCCAAACACACTTTCATTTTGACTAGCAGGCTGCATCTCTTTTGCTTATGCCCAGGTAGGCCTGAGCCTTAAGAACATAAGGTATGCCATACTGTGTCAGACCAAGGTCCATCAGCCCAGTATCCTGTTTCCAACAGGGGCCAATCTAGGTCAGAAGTAACTAGCAGTTTCCTCAAAAGACACAGGTGCCACAATGCTTGTATTGGATCAAGCAGTGATATCCTGGTCCCTTTAATAAGGTTTTATGGACCTTTCTTCCAGGAACTTGGTCCAAACCTTTTTTAAACCCAGCTACACTAACAGCTTTTACTACATCCTCCGGTAACAAATTCCAGAATTTGATTACACGTTGAGTGAAAAAATATTTTCTTCTTATTAGTCTTAAATAGGTTTACCCTGTAGCTTCATTACATGTCTCCTAGTCTTTCTATATTCTGATGACGTAAACAATCGATCTACATTACCTGTTCCACTCCATTCATTAATTTATAGACCTCTATCATATCTCCCTTCAGCTGTCTCTTTTCCAGTTTGAAGAGCCCTAACCTTTTTAGCCTTCCTTCATAGGGGTATTCTTCTATCCTCTTTACCATTTTGGTTGGCTCTTCTCTGTACCTTTTCTAATTAACACTATATCCTTTTTAAGTTATGGTGACCAGAATTTATTTATTTATTTAACCGTTTTTATATACCGTTTTTCTGCAATTCGAAACTGCTTACAATGAACAATTTGTAACAGTGTATTCACAGCAAGGAATATTGCACACATGTGCAAGTATTCACAGCAAGGAATATTGCAACACATGTGCAAGGAATATTGCACACAATATTCAATATGTGGTCGCACCTGGAACGATACAGGGGCATTATAATATCCTTTGGTTTTATTTTCCATTCCTTTCCTTATGATACCTAGTATTTTATTTGCTTTCTTGGCTGCCTCTGCATACTCCGCGGAGAGGTTTAACATGTTATCCACGATGACGCCTAAATCTTTTTCCTGAGTGGTGGTTCCTAATGGTGAACCGTGCATCGTGTAACCATAGTTTGGCTTGTTCTTTCCTAGGATGCAATTAACTTTACCCGTGTCCACATTAAATTTCATTTGCCATTTGGTTCTCAGTCTTTCCAATTTATAAAGATCCTCTTACAATGTTTACAACACCCTCATGGGTTTTAACAACTTTAAATAGTTTTTGTTTCATCTGCAAAATTGATAACCTCACTCGTTATTCCCCATTTCCAGGTCATTTATGAATAATGTTTAATAATCAGCGGGACCCAGGCATAGATCCCTGGGTGTACTCCAATTATTCACCTTTCTCCATTGGGAGAATTGTCCATTTTAGCCCTAATCCTCTGCTTTCTATCTTTTTAACCAGTTTTCCTGATCCACAATAGTACACTGCCTCCTATCCCATGACTTTTTATGATTTTGGCCAAAAGTCCTCTGAAGGAGGGACCTTGGCAAGGCTTTCTGAACGTTCCCGATACACTATATCAACCAACTCACCTTTGTCTACTGTTTATTCACACCTTCACAAAACAAAAGATAGTAAGACAAGATCTTCCTTGTCCAAAGCCATGTTGGCTGTCTTCCCATTAAGCCATGACTATCTACCGATGTTCAGTAATTTTGTTCTTTATGATGGTTTCCGACCATTGTTCCTGGTACTGACATCAGGCTCACTGGTCTGCAGTTTCCTCCGGATCATCCTGGAACCTTTTTTAAAAATTGGCGGTTACACTTGGCGATCCTCCCAATCTTAGGTATTGCAGATGATTTTAATGATAGTTCACAGATTTACTAATAGCAGGTCTGCAATCTCATATTTTCAGTTTTTTCAACACCATCAGATCCGGTCCCGGTGATTTGCTACTCTTCAGTTATCAAATAGCTGTAATACGTCCTTCCCGGTGTATCGATATTGCTTTCAATTGTTCCACAGTATCCACCTTTAAATACCACGTCAGTCCATGGGTTAAATCAATCCCTACCCTCTTCCTCAGTAAAGACCGTCACAGTCTCACAATATCATGAGCTATGGCTGCATCAGTGGCCAAGTTCAGGTCTTGGTTTCCATGGAAGAATTCCGCAAGAACTGCAATGTGGACTTCTGTCCACACATTCACATCGTTCAGGGTAACTACCCTAGACCGTGATTCTCAACGTGACAGCAACTTTGGTCAATCTGTAGTCCAGAATCGGTTTTGGAATTTGAAATGTGAACTCCATCCCCCCCAAGGGCCTCATTCTATTCTGTCAAGAGGCTACAAAAAATACCAAAGAGAGAATCACTGCTGTTTGTACATAGTTGGCCTTTTGGCCATCAAGGCCTGCTGCCATACTGCAGTTGAGGTTTTGCCCCTTTTGGGCTTCTGTGGTAGCCTCCTTGGTTTTCGGTGGCCCTGTAGCTTGTGGAGTCCCATATGAAAGAAGGAGCTCTCATTTCTGCTTGTCCACGGAGAAAAAGGTAGTTACTACCTCCCTGTAGCAGATGTTCTCTAATGGACAGGAGGAATTAGTCCTCACAAACCTCCCTCCTCCTCAAGGAGTTGGGCTTCTGCTACAGCTTTGTTATCAGACTGAATCAAGGTTGCGCTGTGGGCGGGCAGGCACAAAGGAGGCACGGCAGGCGCAGTGGAGGCCCTTGCCCAAAAGCTTCCTATGGGAAGTTGGGGAGCATTCCCCACATGGCTTTCCATTGGAGGCATCACACCATATGTGAAGACTAACTCCTGCTGTCCATAGAGAACATCTGCTGTCAGGTGAGTAACTAACCTTTTCTTGTCCTTGTGTCTGTCCATCTGGCGCTAGCTCTCACAGAGGGATGGCATAGGACACGGTGTGCAGGGTCATTTGTCAGTGTTTACCTACTTTTCACCATAATGTTTTCTTGTGTAGAAAAGCTAACAGATGTTTTGGAGAATGTGAAGTTTGGTCTGTCGTTCCAGTACCGGTGACCGAAAGGAGATTTATGATGATTGTTCTCTTCTTCCTGGCAAAGCAAGTGAAGGTAAGTGGGTGTGTTGCCTGTGGTGGCTGAATGTAGCTCCTGAACCATTGACGCATAGAGCCTGTTTTATATCAATGTGTGCCATTCCTTTTCAAACCTGGAGGCATTACTTACAATAACAAACAAGCCTTTTGTCATATGCACCCTTTGGGAGTAAACCCAAATGGAGACATCAGACTCAATGTGGCCAAAAGTAGAACTAGGAAAGCACTGGCAAACGCCCAACCAAGCAGTTTAGACGTAAGGGTAGGAAGAGGAGTAATGGTGCAATATATGAGCTCCACAAAGCAGTGCCTGGCTGACTATGCCCTGGTAAACTGCCCCTTAATTTCCAGACTCAGTTGCCGCATAGTATAGTGCATAAGGAGGAGGAATGCATAATTCTCACGTGGGTACACGTCTTCACGTATAGATGATGTCATCTGCAGCGCCCACACGGAAACACTCCCCAGCAACTAGATGGAAGCCTTTGGGAGGTCCCCACCTCAGCCTGCATGCCATCTCCTGCTTCCTGCTTGCAGTGCCATTTTTACCTCAAGTCTTTCATTTTTTCCGTGGAGCCCAATAGACACATTCTTGATGTCTCACACTACTCAGTAATTTTCTCCCCTCTTCGGGACCTTGCACTTTCCCAGAACTGTGTTTTTTTTCTTTCCTGCCTGACCATCATGGTATTTCCGTTTTTACTGTCCTTTTGTTAGCATTGTTTGTTTTAAGTTTCCCTTTCTTATTCCACAGCATCCTCTGCCCCTTAGGTTGCCGGGTGCTCTAGCTATGGGTTCTGCAACTTTTCGAGATCCGAGCCATTTGATTTTGCTGTGGATGTTTTTTTTCCATCTGAATCTGTCCCCAAAAACTGGCCAGCGGGTTTAAAAAGTGTTCCTGGTGCTCAAGGATCATATCTGCCGCCGCGGATACCATCATTGGTGCCTTCAGTGCCTGGGACCCGATCCTTAGCTCCATCTTCTTGTAATTTATGTTTACAGATGACATCAAGAAGACCTTAAGGTCAAGATAAACAGTGCTAAATCACCTTTTGTCACTCAGAAGTCCAATCCCATCGGCATCAACGCACCGGTCTCCATTGGCTGTGAAGGCTGCATCGGACGCTGGGCGATGCATTGACATCAAGGAGGTGTCTCAAGCCCACATTGGAGCCTAGCACCCATAGTGCCCTGCCCCCAGAGCATCAGCCATCGATTGAGATCTCCAGCGCCAAGGATGAGGAAGGATTGCGGCTTCATGTTTGTCGGCACTGCATGGTGATTTTGGTGTCTGAGCACCAAGTAAAGGCTTCGGTGTCAAGAGCATGAGACTTTGTGAAAGTATCCCTCCAACAACTGCCCCATAGAGCAGTAGAGTTCATCCTCCAGGTCATTGGAGGGCGCATCGACGGCCTACTGAGAGCCAAGACCAAGCCGCTGATAGCGTGGCTTGCAGATTCTGGGTACATTGGTTGAGGTTACTGAGGCCCCCACAGCCTTCCAGAGTTGGCAGCCATGGAGAAATGTCCTTCCCCTTTCTGCAGGTTCTTCAGGGAATGGAATCGGAGCACACTCTTGGCCATGTAAGCAGGCCGGTGCTTCTTCAATGTCGGCTGCATCAACATTGGCTACCATCCAACCATTCCTTACACACATGACGTTGCCTGCAAGAGAGGCATCAACATCAAGAGGCATCGAAGGGCCCCAACAACCATTATCTGCCCGGGCCGATATCACGCTCTCTAGCGTTTCATGGGTCAATGCAACCCTTGAAATCCAATGGAGCAATGGTGCATCATCGTTTCCTGAAGGCGCTTCCAATCCCCGAGGGTCGCGAGAGATAACAGGCAAGGACCTCAGAAGTACTTTTGACTTCCTCTTATCAGGTCCAAATTCAGAAGGCTGGGTAACCGATGGTTGAGTCCAAAGACTTGTCAGAGGGACAGATCTCCAAGCTTCCATTGGACCCTTCTCCTCATGAGTGGCACAAGTCTCCCTCCTGAGAATATGACCTTCCATATTTTGTCACGGGCTATCGGCCAGAGACCAGACCATTTCTGTTGGAGTCTGAGGATGAGCCCAAGGCAGAAGATCTGGAGATCCCTTCAATACCTCCTCCATCCCTAAGGAAGCGGTGTGACAGCGCCCCGTTCGCACCGCATCCTTCAGAGAGTGCAGTTGAAAATGTGGGAGAACCCCTCACTGAACATATCCAGTCAGTATACGGCTTGACTCCACGAATAGAGTTCAGAAGGCTCCCATCTTTTGCACAAATCCACGCCTGAAGAGGTCCAAACGTTCCAAGGACTCAACTTCTCTATGCCCCCGTTGGTAGGAGGGTTTGGGACCTTGGACTCTTTTGGGAGTCTGTTGTTTCAGATTCCATGCTCATGGGCCCGCATGACTCCCTGACCAGCTCTACTGGGCATGTTTCTTGAAGAGCATTGACCTCCGGATGAAGTTGGAAACAGTATCATTCCCTAGTGGCTCACGGGCCAAGGACTGCTCGAAGTTCATGGTCCGAGCGACCTATGATATGTTTTGAAATGAGATCAAGAGCTTCTGCCTATAGGTATTGGCGTCTGGAATTTGCCTGACTCCGTCCACTCAGACCTGGAACAATCAGTGCAGGATAAGCTTGCTGACATGGAACGAGGATCGAAGAGAAGGCTGGGTTTGTCATGGAAAAGCAGCATGCCCATCCTTTGGATCTCTCGGCCATGCCCGAGGTTGGGCCTTCCTAATCGCAGGAAGTACCAAGGAGGAGACCAGAAAAAGACCCTGTGTTACTCTTGTAGGCATAGGTTACTTTTCCTGGTTCCCAAACCTCCCAACCAAAACAGCTCCTAAACCACAACCATAGCAGGAGAAGCCTCAGATGTTTCCACCAGCCCTACTTCTCAATCAACAGCCTGGTGTGGGGTTATGATTGGTTCCTTCAGATCATAGTCCACTCTACCATTAACACCGCAATGGAAAAACTCTCCTATTGGAGGAAGGCTCACTCCGTTTTTGCCCAAATGTGTGCCCCTTCAAAATCTCAGCTATGCAATTGTCCCAAAGAAGTTACAAATGACATCTATTCGACACTACCTCCAGATTGCCCTCAAGGGTGCATCAACATTGACCCTCTGCATCAGGAAGTGCTTCAGAGAGAAATAACGTATCCTCTTGTAGGATCTGTTACCAAACTTGTGTCCACCAGAGCAAAGAGGGTAAAGATTTTATGCCAGGTAAAGAAGATCCTGTCGATGGACTCAGCTGTGACTCCCAAATATAAAAATAGCACTGAGGTAGATACCAGACACAACCATTTCACAGAAGATGAGGTGTTAGAACAACCTTGCTAAACTGAAAAAGTGACAAAGCCATGGGACCGGGGATGGGATACATCCCAGGATACTGAAAGAGCCTCAAGAGAGGTTTCCTTGCATGACCGTTAACGGTGTCTTCAACGCAGATCCTTGGAAACCAGGAGTGGTTTCCCCAGGACTGGAGAATGGCTAATGTACCTCTAACACAAAAGTGGTGACAGGGGAAGAAGTGGTCAAACCTACAGGCCCTGCTAGGAGCCTTACCTCGGTGGCAGTAAAGTACTGGAGGCTCTCGCTGAAAGAGCGAATAGTGAACTTTCCTCAAAACCAACAGGTTGCAAGATCCAAGGCAACATGGTTTTTTACCGAAGGAGCGGTCTTGCCAACACACAATCTCTGATTGAGTTTCTTTGATTGGGTGACTCAAGGAACTAGATCTGGGGCCCTGCAATGGATTTCATCTATCTGGATTTTCAGCAAAGCCCCTTTGATACTGTTTCTCATAGGAGGCTTGTCAATAAACCTCCAGTAGCTTGGGGATGGGTCCACAAGATAGTTAAACTTGGATTATGAATTGGTTGACTGACCCGACAACAGAAGTTGATGGTACAGTGGAAGCCTCACTCGGGATGAGAGGAAAGAGTGATTAATCGGGGTGCCTCAGGATTCGGTCCCTGGGCCCCCCGGCACATTTTCAATTATGATTTTGTGAGTGGATATTGCTGAAGGACTGAATGGAAAAGTCCGTGGTCTTTTTGCAGATGACACAAAAATTTGTCAACAGAGTGGACTCCCCCAAGGGAGTGGTTAACCATGATGAAAGATCTAACAAAAGCTGGAAGACTGGTCCTAATGCTTGGCAACTATGATTTAATGTTAACCAAGTGGCAGTGTTCCAATGCACTTGGGTAGCAGAAATCCAATGGAAAAGGACACGATAGGGAGTGAGGGTTTGGTAGCCATGGTTTTCAGGAGAAAGACTCTTGGTGTGATTTATCTCCAGGATGATCTCAAGTTGGCGAAACATGGCGGCCAAGGCGGTGGCAAAAGCCCCCCCCAGGAGGATTTTTGGGCTGCAGGTACAAAAGAGTGGATTACACAGCAGAAAGGAAGAGGTACTTATGCCACTGTACAAGTCACTGGTGGAGGCCCTCACTTGGAATTCTGTATTCATTTTTTGGAGACCATTATCGTGCAAA